>JBAIAA010000238.1:0-2550629 GCA_037893245.1 Crossaster papposus
CCTAGTAGCTAGGCAAATGTTCTTTCTTACACTAACGTTGCTTACAACTTCAATATTTTCGGTTGCTCAATCAAAAGGTCAGAGTTACTTTTCAAAGGGTACTGGTCAAATCGCCACTTAACTCATAATTGGGTAACAAAGTACCCAACTTTTGTACCCAACACGTTTACGCAGCGGATTTTGACACTTTGTTTTTAGAGTGTAAGGGAGTTTTATTGGAAGGTTCTCCTCATATCATATACATATCATATCATTATTTACATGTTGACTACAAGTCCTATGATATAATTCGGTTTGGTTGGTAATTTTTGTATTTATATCTTGGGGTGTCACACAGCTTGCTCGTTCACTTTGGAGGCGTCCGACCAAGGTATCACGTTCATCTTGCAGCCGCTGAGGGCGCCTTTCCGGTTAGAGTTCGATGTGAAGACAGGCCATAATGCCATAATAAGTCTGGCGGAGGAAAATACAGAAGCGTCCGTCTTTGCCTCAATAAGTGAGTGTCAGTGAGCTATTGTTTGGTTACTCATTTGATTTTTTTAAAAGAAAGGGTTGCATCGCAAGAGCCACGAGGCGTGGGATCGACGGTCTGAGTTCGTTGAATTGGTAATAGTGGTGTGGGGGGGGGGGGGGGGGGGGTGCAATATTTTGTTCGTTTTGTCAAGCCTTCGGAACTAATATTTGCCTTCAATATGCTTATTGCCAAAGTCCACGTGAATGAGTAATTGATTAGGCAGAAACAAGCACTTTCCTACCTAGTTCTATCGGTCCTATAACTTCTAGTGAGTTACCTATAAATCCAAAACTGCCACGGAATGTTACACGGTGGAAAAAAAAGCACTACTGTTTTACCAAAGCTTTGCTAATGTTACGATCAAAAAGAGAGTAAGCTTAAAAAACAATTTGATGATATAGAAAAGGTACTTTATGACGTCATAATGATGCCATGACGTCAAAAATCCTTAAGATGTCGCCCCCGTCGTTGCAAATTCTAAGAAGCTGATTGAACATTCTGAAATGCCATTATGCTATTTAGGAGTTTGATGCAAACCAACGTAATCTGTGATTGGCCATTGAGAAGTACACATACATTATTAGTGATAATTTGCATACGCACTCACCCTTTGTTTTTTTTCTATAGTCATAGGTGGCTGGGCTAACTCGATGTCGGCTATCCGACCCTGTTACTACTCTGAAACCCCATCAACCGAATGCCCCTCTACGCGGTTTTCAGAATACTACGAGGCAGGTATCGTCAGTGGCACTGAGCATCGCCCCTTCTGGGTAGAGTACAAACGGGGCGTGGTGACCGTCGGCAAAGGAGGACAGAAGGAGGCTTTCCTGGAGTGGGACGCCGCTGCGCATCATCGTCGCAACATAATCACGCCAGTATACGTTGGTATAAGTTCTTGGGACCATGAACCAGCGGAGTGGGTGTTCAATCAATTCTGTGCCTAAGAAACCAAAAAGCATGCGGGTGAAATGAGGGTGATGTATAACAAGTTGAAAAGGCGGGCACAGTTCGCCCCGTTAAAATATAGTGGCGCCCATTAAACTGCCTGGAATTTAATCTTTTACAGTGCAGTAGATGACTGAGACGTGTTAACATCACAGTTATTTTCACACGTGTGCTTATGGAAGTCACTAGTTATAGAAGAAACCAAGATACCGTGAAACCAATAGCGGGCGGGTGGAAAATTGGGGTAACGAGTTGAAGAAGGGCACACATAGATGTACTTATACACTTTTAACTATAAACAGTTAACCCGTAAACTCACATCACTAAACTACGGAAGACGGATAGTGCCACTGAATACTGATGAATATATTTTTTGCAAATGCGCGAATAAATATTTTGTTGTTGTACCATTCATCTGGCGGCCGCCACTTAATTATGTGGTGGCCGCCTCAACATAATCTGGCGATACTATTCGAGTATTGTCGCAAGATTCGAGTAATGGTTCTCACGTGTTATGTGGCGGCCGCCAGATATTATGTGGCGGCCGCCACATAATTAGGTGGCGGCCGCTAGATAAATGGTACCAAAAATATTATCGCGCGTTACTTTGCAAAAAATATATTCATCAGTATCCAGTGGCACTATCCATCTTCCGTAATAAACTGATATTGATGTTTGTTTTAAAGGTAGGATACACCATTGGTAATTGCTTGAATTATCACGAATGAGTAGATTTGGGGGGTTGTATTTTATAGTAAACATCGTTTAACTGAGCTGTCCAAAGTTTTAAAATCATGGATGCCGAGAAAAGCACGAAAAACAGCGGGTTTTTTCAACCGACGTCACGAGCAGTTATTGTTATGTTATCTTTGTTTTTTCGCGATCGCCGTCAATTTTTCGGAATAATTACAGGATATCTAGCGCAATAATTTTGCTGAATGCCTAGAATCATTATTTACTTACAAATGAGTAAGATATTTCCTAATAATTCGGTAGTAAATATTTTTAATATCTGCAAATGGTGTATACTACCTTTAAGTATGTCGTAAAACATGTAGGTCTACATAACAGCGACGTGATATCGTCCTACCGTTTTCACGAACGGAAGAGCCTCGCGTGGATTTTGAAGAAAGCTTGAAGCGTTTTCTTAGATAATCGAAAGAGTATTATCACCTTTTAAAACTGCCAAAAATTGCAGTAAGTAAACCTTCACATGATTCTATGAGCGGTTAATTTTTACATGAACCCAGTAATTAGAATCAAAACAGTGAGGAAAAATCGAAATCGAAAAAAAATAATAATTGTTAAAATGTGTGGCTCTTCCTGAAAACGGTGACGATATTAAAGTCCATTAAGAATGAACAAGTACCCAGACATTTTGTTAACCGAAACAATTGTAATGGCAATTTGTTTATGGGGACTCTAACCACCTCCCATAAATAAATTGACTAAAATCAACCTTGGGGAAACATGTTAATTATTTGTTTTAAATGCACAATGTATATTAAAAGGCACGTATTTTTGACACCTAAGGCACCATTTCAAAATTCGGAAGTGGGAACGGAAAGATATATGTAGCGGAACTCCTACTTCGGATCCTGTCTGACCTATCGATAAGGCGAACGAAGTAGAACATAGAAGCCTAGTGTTTAGTTGTCAGGAGTATATTACATAGAGTTATAATAAATTGCGCTATGTATCCAAAGATCAACGGGCTGGCCACTTGACAGCATGTGGTAATGGTTTTGACTGGTGTTTTTTTACAGGTTTTTAAAAAGTTTTTAGCACTATTACATTTTGTGTAATGTAGTTTTAATTTTGTTATTATATTTTTCATTGTTTGTTTGTTGTTGTCTTGTTTATTTAAGTGCTGTTTTTGTGTTGTCTTTGTGTTTGTCCTGTCTCGTTTTGTCTTGCAGTATATTTTCTTGTTTTATGTTTTGTCTCATGTTGTGCATTGTCTTGTCTTGTTTTGTTTGTTTGGTTTAGTTGTGTGCTTTTGTATCCTGACTTATGGGGCATTGTGTCGTGTCTTGTTTTGTTGTTTGTCTTGTCTTGTTCTATTTCGGTTTTTTTAGAATATGTATAAAGTCTTATATAATGTGCAATGTTATTGTTTTAATTTTTAATTTTATAATGTTATTTTCACAATTTGATGTGGGGTAACAGGTCTTTGACCATAGTGATTGTTGTAACTTTTGTTTTCTCAATGCCCATCTTTATTGTGATATCGTTCTTTATGGCATGAATATAATAATAATAATAAAATATAATAAAATAATAATAATTTGTTATTGTCATTTATTAATGTTACAGTTTGCACGTACCTACCTCCATCAGTGTTGCCACTGCTTGAAAGATCTTTCAAGATCTTGAAAGATTAAATGTAAAAGTATATGTAAATGTACATGTATTTTATTAAGTTTACACTCGGTCGTGTACTGATTTACATATAGGCTTGAAAGATCTTGAAAGAAGTTGAATGCTGATCCTGAAAGAAACAAAAATAACAAGTGGAACGTCGTTAACGGTTCAATCACAAAATAGCAACAAGGCTACGGCTATTGCGAAGTCTAACAATGAATTTTGGAACAACATTTCGAATATTTTTTAATGATACTGTATTTAATTACAACTAACAAACCGACAAAGACGTCAATATCAACAGGTATTTCGACTGGCTGTAAACACACACTGCGTAACATCGAGCGGAAGATAATTCTTGTAAATTCTTACGTCATCATTTTGCAAACACAAATTCAAGCATCGCTTGAGGGCGCAATAATGACTTTCTTATGACTTCGACTGTGCTCATAATAATATTCACTTGAATTACTTTACGCGCGATGCTCATTAATATTTTGTGATCCTCAGATAGTTTTGAATACATGGGATTGATTGTAGAAGTGTTTGCGGACATCAAGTATTTGTGACTTGTGTTTTCCAGCTGGGGGAATTGTATTCACACACACAAAAAAGACCAACATGTGGGCATATATTTGGGCATAGAGGCGGGATTGACGACCATTTTAGGGGTGTTTAGGATAAACTTACTACAACAAAAATTATATTCCTAGTGAAATTAAAAATGAAATTGCCCTAGGGGTCTTAATCTTTAATTTTCAGTGAAAAATACATTGCCACTCTACCCCTGAGCGTCGCGAGGCGGCGCTGTTTCTGTCTGATTTTGCGTTGTTTCCTACCGGCGCGTATTTTGGTGTACGTGTAGTGAGTGGTACCCATCCATATCACACATTACGCGCAAAATTACACAGCGCCACCCACAGTTCAAGTCTGGCCAGATCACTTGTCCGATAGCAATGCCAGTTGTACGCCGACTCGCCCCTTAGCCGACTCGCCCCCTGGATAATTGTTTCATTCAATTAATCCTAACTCCCTAAGGTGTGTGCAAAATCGTATCGAATTTGAAGGATTTGGGAGAGTTAGGGTCGTGAGTGTTCATCCCGTCTGTGTGTAGTTCGAGTTAAATGTGTTTTTAAGTCCATAATTTTGTGTGACTTAAAACACAAATAAGTCCCACATGCGCGCTGTTTTGCCCTCATATAACAAATGAAAAGACAATGTAAACTTTTCTCTTGATTAATTCTCTTGCATGATCTCAATTATTTTTATCTGAGCTTTAGAAAATACCTTTTCCAAGATGTTCGTTTCAATCCACTTAAACGACTTCGGCCAAAAAAATAATTTTAATCGAAAGAATATAAATTTTTGCAAAACGTTGATTTTTGCCCGATTTGTCCCTTCGAATTATGTTCGAAAATTTGTCCTTTTATATGCTTAATGGTTTTCTGTGTTACTCGTGCATCTGAATTAATTCACCTAATGTATAACATTTCATGTTCAACTCATTATGGCGTAGACCTATCTTTTAAAGCCGCTTCCACAAGAGGTAAACCATTTGTAGGCTCTTATTTAAAAAATAATAATATTAATTATTAGACCATGCTGTGATGGTGGAAATTAATGACAAAGCAGTAGGCCTAAATCCTCGAAGCCAAAACAATTAAACTAAAAACTATTTATTGATACATTGTATATAAAACAAAATTGGGGAGGGGGAAGGAATAATCAAGCGGTGTCTCAAGCACCTTGGAGAGTTTCCCCCTGAATTTCCAAAGTTGCTTATTAGCAATTTCTTATTATCATGTATAACAACTTAAGCAACTCCTAGAGAAAGCAATTGCTAATTCGGGCGATTCACAATGCAGTGCGCCACCAAGCGTTTGACTCAAAAGAGCCACTTTTAAACTTTACGGTCGACTTCTTCCGTATATAATACTGTAGTGAAATATCTATTCTTCATTGTTCACGCGAGTTACAACACAAACATCAATGTATCCGGAAGCGTCGTTGATTAAAACATTGTTATTTGCAGAAACAAATTAGAACTTTAATCGTACGCGTCCAAAAAGACGTAAAACTGATGAGTTCATGCAAAATGAATACCGTTTTTCAAACTGATGCCGACTTTTCCCCATGATGCACTGCGGGTATAGCAGGATTTGCGCCTCCAACGGCAGCTTCTAGGTATTGTGAATCGCTCGAATTGATTATCGGTCCCACGCGAACACTTTAATCGGTTCCGACCCCCACATTACACATTAATCACTTGTAACCACAAAGGGTACATGCCATTAATACTGCACTCTCCTAACACCACCTAAAGTCCGTTGCACGAGGGATTATATAGCCACCCAGTACATGACTGTAGTCGTCTAACGGGGCTGCAGAATCGTACTGGTTTCCTCCAAAACAAAAGGAGAACCATACACTTTGTAAGAAATAGGAGGCAATATACAAGCATTGGTTAGCAAAACTCAGTAGATTAGATGAGATTTGAAGGTTTGCATGGTAACAAGGCAATAAGATTAATTGTTTGCGGTATTGTAGCATCATGCGTTCATTCTCTTTTGTAAATGTGTGTGGTTGTGAAAAGAACCAGAGGAAACTCAACGTTTTGGGCAGTAGGCTATGTTCTACCCGTCGTCAGAGCATAAACTGAAATGACCTGTTCGCTAGCGTTATACGTATACAAACCGTATGCGATCTGGAGGCGGAGTAACCAGTGTTAGTTTACATAATTATAGGGGCTTCATCTATTCAAGAACAGACATGGAGTTTTACACGTGATTTGAAATTCTTCAAAATATTCGTTGTTAGTTATAGCTTCACCAATTTAGACACGTTTGTCTTTGGGGATTATTGTTGGCAGCATACATTATGATTACTTGACTAGACCACAGAAGAGTTATCAATAAATCTGTAATTAAATGCGCACCAAGGTCGAGTACCGTTTCGCTAAGAAAAAAACACGCTGACGTGGAACAGGTATTCTTATCCATACAAACAATAGGCAATTAGGCCAAATTAAAAAAAAACATGTTTAGCGTCACCGCTCGCTTCTTTTTTAGAGGCCGCTTCCCGGCTTTAAAATAAATATTTAAAAAAATGATAAATTTTATTATCTTTTTGAAAAAAAATATATAATAAAATAAGATAAAGAAAATTCAAAAAGATAATAAAATTTAAAGATCATATTTTAGACTTTAGCACCACTGTGTACATGCTGTGGAAATATATTTTGTCTAATTAGAAGGCAAGGGTGTGACGTGTATGGTGCATACATGATCGACCCACATGAATTTTGATTTTTAATCATGGGTGAGCCATGTTTTAATTTCAAATAGGAAGATAGGGTGTGACATGTTCACTACATGACTCGCATTAAAATGTGTCGGGCAGCCATTTTAAGAAAAAGAAAAAGAAAAAAAGGGCCTCCTCCTTCTTTTTTTTCTCAAAAAGGCATGACGCTAAACATGTTTTTTTTTATTTGTCCCCGCAAACACGAGGTGACGTCAAGAAATGAAACCCGCCCGTTTATTACCTGCAGGCAAATGACAGACGCTTATCGATCGGCGAGTATCTCGTTATAAAAAAAAGGCAGTTAGGCTGGCGAATTGTGAACAACATTTAAAAAATTTAATGTTCATGCAAACCAATTCCACACAATAGCTATTGTCACGGTTACTGTGGAAACCAAGGACGACAAACGGTAATTTTGTAGACGTGATCAATGCTCATCATACCGTACAAGGGAGTGGTTGGGTTTCTGATCTGCTCTATGATCTGACGCAGATATCAAAGTGAGGAACTGCTGGCTGGAAATGAAGAACCCGCGTAAAATGTTGGTGTTGGTTTTAGCTTTTGGGTTTCTTAGTGACCCCTGATGTCGACCAGGTCGTTGCAAATTCTATGAAGCTGATTGAACATTCTGAAATGCGATAATTCAGGGGTTTGATGCAAACCAACGTGATCTGTGATTGGCCATTGAGAAATACACAAATAGGTAAAACCATGGAGCAATAAACTAGACAATAAACTAGTTTATTGCTCCATGTTAAAACACACTGATTACTTGGTGCAAAGCAGGAAACTACGGTGGCTGATTTTCGCCAAGAACGGCGTTATAACGCCCTACTAATACGACGTTATAACGCTCTAATACGGCATTATAACGCCCTAATAACGCCGTGCGTTATATCGCCGTAATCATCCCCCGAGTGTACGTGTGGGCACACATCAATTTAACTTAACGTTCTATATGCAGCATTGTTTGTGTCTGCTCCCTTTTATTTTTTGTTCGTCACTCGTTCGGCCTTATAACGCCGTAGGGCGTCAAGCGAATCTTTTTCAACAACTACAAGGATTTTTTTGTCAAGTTACCTACATCTGAAAGATAATGATACTCATATAGATAACAAGGAAGACAGCGATGATTAAAGACTAATAGTATCAGGAAAAAAACTATTGTATTTAAAAACAAATCTATAGTAGTTCTTTTGGTAGAAAACAAAATAATAATAAAATAGTCACTTCTGTTAGTCACTCTCACAGTAATTCGTTATGGTTATTTAATACTATTACGTTACATTGAGGACAGCGACGATATACATGTAATATAAGTGGCTAAGAAATATATTTAGAAAAAAACAGACACAGACTAATCAAAACACGGTGTTTCAGAGAAGAATTTTGTCAATAAAACAACGTTATAATATACTTTCTCTATTTGTATTTTTTTTGTGTTGGCCCTGTCAATTATCCCTATATAATAAATGCTGCATTAGGAAACTACAATATTGCCGGGCACATTTTAATAAAGTTGTAAACACGTGACGTCAGAGGGCACATCGTCTATAAGGAGGGAGATGTCAAATTTAAACTTGTCCACATCTTTCTTCCACCGCTTACTGTTCTTCATCACCTGAATCCTGCCATCTCATCTCATTGCGGTTGGTGCAGCGAGCTAGGCATAATACAATACCATACCATTACGTACCATACCGCGTACTGTATACTTATAGTACATCACATTAACAAAAACATACATACAAAGTGGTACGATCTTTTATTTATTTGCATTTACGCGAGCCCTCCACATCATTATTAACACCCCGCGGTAAATTCTGCTCCTCATTTTATGCCACTGAAGGTCAAGACAATAAGGGGGTAAGTGCTGCGTTCTGATTGGCTGAATTCCCATTAAAAATTGACAAACTATCCTGATCAGACCTTGAGCACTACTGGTAACCAATGTGTTTTCTTTCGTTGGATCCAGTCAGCACGCGTGTGATTGATAGGGATAATGAGCTCATCGTATACCAGGTAGGTGTGCGGTTCCCGTTTTGCCGCAGATACCAAAGCGAATTCGAACTGCTGGCTCGGAAATGAAATACCCGCGTGAAATGTTGGTGTTGGTTTTAGCATTTGGGTTTCTTAGTTTCCTCTTTTTGCAACCCGTACGAGGGAAGACGTGTAGCGCCATGATCAAGGCTGCTGCCGGTGATAATCTGACCACGCTTCGTGACAAGGCTTTCGCGGCTTTCAGAACCGAGTGCCGTGGTAAACGAGGCAATCTGGACGACAACAAATGTAAGTTATTCTACCACGTACAAATCTGTTGAATTTGCGATTACACATTCACAATGGTGAAGAAGCATATAGCACACTCAAAATTGAAAAAGACTCTAAAAAGATTTATACAATGATAATGTTTGCAAGCGTTGTTCAAAACGTATGCAAATTAACAGGCGAGGTAACCAGTGTTAGTTGCTATCATTTTAAACATTGGGCTTCATCTTATCATCTATTCAAGGGTTGACCTTATGTGCATTGGATTTTTTTTTCCTGATTAGAATTTCTTGCCATGTACATTTTGTTTCTCAATTCCCTTTTTTAAACTCTTTATTGCTTACTCTGTATAGTTGAGTTACATTATGATTTAGATTGTTGTAGTAGAGTGCAAAGTGTCAAGGGCCACGTTCACATCATCAATATCAATAATAGCATCCAAATGAACATTACCTAAGTCATTTTGAATTTTTGCTCGTCAAGATGCCCAAAAGAACGATATTCGAAGCAATTTCCAAACGATTTGGTATTCACATTAAAATCTCTTACAGCATAAATAAAATGTAGGGGAAACACCACAATCATTATAACAATTTGAATTAGTAGCAAAAATTAAGTCAATAATAGTAGCACTGTGGTTTGTGACTCGAGTAGGAGTCTCAATAAGCTGGGTAAAACCATTAGAAGATGTATGAAATAATAAATTACGACAGTGGGTATCACTTACCGGAGGCATCAGATCATAGTTAAAGGTAGTATACACCATTTGCAGATATCGAAAATATTTACTACCGAATTATTAAGAAATATCTTACTCATTTAAAAGTAAATAATGATTCTAGGCATCCAGCAAAATGATTGCGCTAGATATCCTGTAATTATTCCGAAAAAAATCTAATTTTATAAAGACAAATTCGCGATCGCCGGCCGGCCGAATTTGTACTGATGGGACCAAAAATGGAACCAAAATTGCTCGTGTTCCAGTACCGTTATTTCTACATCAAAATACAATTATTTACTCCGGAAAATGTGGACCTTTTAGTAATTTGGGAGGCGAATTTGTATAGATGGGACCAAAAATGGAACCAAAATTTTGCGTGTGCCAGTCCATTTTTTTCTACATCAAAATATAATTTTTACACCAGAAAATGTGGAACTTTTGGTAATTTGGAGGGGTGCGTACGCACCCATCGCACCCCCCCCCCCCCCCCCCCCCCCTTGCGTACGGGCCTGACTTCGGTAAGTCGACTTGGCAATATATTACATGTATCTCGAAAAGTAATTTTCTCGACTTCGTTAAGCTGGGAGCACACGACACGCAAGCTTTGGCGTTGACTGGCGTTTTTTGCCGCAAGAGTTGGCTGCCAGCGGATCCTGGTCAGAGCACACGACGCTTTTTCTTGCGTTCACTGGCGTTGAAGCGCGTTCACGCTCGTCAAAAATCAAACATGTTAGATATCTGGCGTTGAGTTGCGGCAAGTAGCGGCAAGTCGCTTTCTCCAACGCGCGTTCGTAGCACACGAGGGATTTTAAAAGGCGTTCAGGACTGTTGCGCCAAAAAAACGCCAGTCAACGCCAAAGTTTGCGTGTCGTGTGCTCCCAGCTTTAGGACGACTTGGCCGACCACCCGTAAACTCGAATCAAGGCAGCTGCGACTTGGGTACTCGTCTTGTTGGTTAGTGGTTCTGTCTCTTTATATCAAGTCGCCAAATCCACGACGGTCAGCGCGTACTAAACAGGTCAAAAGAAATAAGTCCCCCCTGGGAAATTTGCATTTTTTCTGGAAGACAGTTAGACTCCTTAATCTGTTACAAAAATGTAAAATGTAGTCTGAAATGTTACACATTTATTGTGTAAAAGAGTTTCATCCAACAGTTAACCTTCGCCTTGAAATGCTGCCATTTATTAAATGTGATGACCAATACAAAATGACACTTTCTTGCATAGGGATTGGACAAATGGAGAAAATCATGTTTTTACAGAATCTTTTAATATTCTTTCCTCACTTCAATTAATTTTCCTAAAGTGTACAAATGTAAACATGCATTTAATGTTTTTGCTTTTGTTTTTAATTTTTTTAATTTACGAAGTACAGTAAATTAGAGTCACTCAAGCAAAACAATTGTTTTAGAGCATATGGGTTTTGTGGAAATGGAAAGTTGTTTTTGTTGGTCCTTTCGTTTCAGTAATAAAATTAAAAACAAAACCCCAACATTTTTATGCATGTTAACATTTGTACACTTTAGAAAAATTAATTGAAGTGAGAAAAGAATATTAAAAAATTATGTAAAAACATGATTTTCTTCATTTGTCCAATTCCTATGCAAGAAAGTGTCATTTTGTATTGGTCATCACATTTAATAAATGGCAGCATTTCAAGGCGAACGTTAACTGTTGGATGAACCTTTATTGCACAATAATTGTGTAACATTTCAGACTACATTTTGCATTTGTGTAAAGGTTGAGGAGTCTAACTGTCTTTTTACCGATCTATAGGTTAAACATAACAGGTCGACCTGATGCATTTTGTTGGGAAATTCCGTAGATCTATTGAAACTCATGGGTCGAGAAACGTACGTGGGAGACGGCAGATACATTTGCCACGATTCGGATTTGATTAGAGGGATGTATAGATAAGAATACGACCGGACTACTTTGTGTATAGTGTGGCCATGTATAGGTGGGATTACAATCATATAGTTGGTGGCAACTTGCTGGATTGTACGTACAATTCAGCATTATTATGCACATAAGTTGCGGTCACGACAATTCATAGGAGTTACACCGCGTTCACACTTGATCCTACTAGGAGGATCAAAGGAGGATCTGATCTCGAAAGGGCGATCAAAGGGAGATCACTGGCTAGTGTGAACGCGATCAGGATCAGGATCAGATCCTCCTTTTTGACCTTCCTTTATTGTGAGATTAAATGGAGATCAGATCCCGCAAAGGCGATCAAAAAACAAGTGTGAACGCAGATCGAGATCAGATCGAGATCTGCTCACACCCGGTGTGTCAGGTCATTAAAAACAAACCGCGAAACAAGAAATTGTAAACAACGCTTTGCCTACCACCTGTCATCGTCCGTGGCCGGCCAACGCACACAACGCTGTGTAATGTATATGGGAGATTGCAACGTACGTGTGTCGCCGTACCGTTTACACACATGTACACCAAATAAAAAAAGGGCGCGACGCAACGAACAAAACAACATGCGCGCGCACAATCAATGACCTCGCACAGTAACCTTTGCCGTCAGCTGAACTGAACTTCCGTTTAACTATGCGAGATCAATGCGAGATCACACTCAAGTGTGAACGCGGCACAAAAATGCTTGATCTCGCTTTCGGGATCTGATCCTCCTTGGATCCTTGCAGGAGGATCAAGTGTAAACGCGGTGTAAGTTGCTTAGACCAAAGCTCTATGCTCAGACACAATAGGTCGGATTAGAAGCGCGTGCATGCTGCTGCGTACATGTTAAAAGTGTTAAGAGTAGGTCCACGTAAATATTTCATATAAGTGTCCTCGGCATTTTTTTATTTTTTTTAATATAAAAGGACTTTGTAATCAAGTAACCAACATTGATATATTTTTTTTCTATGGCCCGTTGCCATGGAAACAGGCCAGTTTGTGTTTTGGGCATTTTAGCCAGTTTTGGGGCCGCAAAAACTGTATTTTAACAAAATCACCCAGCCAAAATACAAATTTTATCACAAAATCAGCTATATCATTACAAAGTATCATCCTTGCCCTTACCTGAGGGAAAAAATGTTTTAAATGCCACCCTTATGCCAGTTTTAGAACATGCATTAAAACATTAATTATTGCACGAATCTAGTTTCTCGTCCATTCTCCTTGACATAATGTTTTAGTTCACAACAAGTATTGTTTCCCTTTTTTATGCCACTAATAAAATGTTATCAGAAAATGGTATGTAAGAAATGTTGTGGAGGGGACTTTCATGAAAATATTATTGTTTGTGTGTAGGCCTACTATTACTTCAAACTGAAGAAAAAGCTCAAATTTCATTTTTGTTGTTTTTATGGGAGAATGACCATTTTTAATGCAGTACTGCCTTAAGAGGAAACAATCCCCCAATCTTTTGTCACCAGATATAAAAAGACCAATGTTGGCTCTAATCAAATCCAAAAGGAAAATATTCTGAGACCCCTGGCAAGTTGACCTTTTGATGGACAAACATTAGAATTTTACAAGTTCTGAAAACATGCTTTAATACACAAAATGGCCTGTTACCATGGCTAATTGCTGTAAACAAAGTTCATTTTTGGTTACTTGCTTACCAATTCCTACCCTCTTATGGTTTTACCTTTCAAAACCTTTCAAAATCTGCAAAATGGCTATCAATAAGTATGAACCTTTCAAAACGCTCCAGAATTTTTTGCTACTGCACTACTACACCTTTCAAAACCTTTTGAAAGTTTTTTTTTTTTTTAACACCAGTTTGTTCAGAGAGTTGTTTTACCTTTTAAAACCTTTCATAGGTTCCTTTTGTCAGACAGCTTTCTCACCTTTCAAAACGCTTCAGTCCAGAAAACTTGAAAGGTTTTGAAAGGTCTGACAGCTCTATGGTAACTGCACTGTATATAGGAGGGCTACTAAAAATTGAAATATTTACGTGGACCCAATTTTTTTTCAAGTAAGGGCAAGGTTGATACTTTGTAATGATATAGTTGATTTTGTGATAAAATTGTGTATTTTGCCTGGGTGAATTTTTTTTAAATAAGCAAAAAACTAAGCAAAAAAAAAACGGCGGCCCAAAAACTGGCTAAAAATGGCAACGGGCAATAGAACAAAAATATGGAAAACAAATTGGTTACTTGCTTACCAAGTCCTTTCATATAAAAAAAAAAAAAAATGCCGAGGACACTTGAAATATTTACGTGGACCCACTCTAAGAGTTTATAATATTTTATATAAGTGTCCTCGGCATTTTTTTATTATTTTTTTTATATGAAATATAGGTTTTTTTCGGCGAATTTAAAAATAAATTCAATCAATTTAATACCCGGCTTATTCAATTTCATTTGTAAATGAATGCTCCGTTGTATCAGCATTCAACAGTCAAAAGGAGTAATTCCATTTAAGCAGTTAGCATTCATTGGCCAAATAAGATCATTCAAATTCGAGGTCGCAAAGGTCATTCAATTTGGTAATAGCCAGCAGCAAGAGGCTGGTCAGACATTCATTTTCATCAATTGGCAAACATGTTTCAAATGTTCACATTCAAATTCGTTTCTATGGTATGTGCTTTCTGATTTCGTATGTGCCTAAATAAAGGCAGATATTTTGAAGAGAATTAATTTTCACACTTATTCTACGTTATATATCTTTAGTTAGAGCGAATTTGAACGAAAAGATGGCTGCCCGTAAGTCAGTATAACTGAATGTCTTTCAAATAACTATTGAAAAGTGTGTGAAATGGTACAACCACAGCCAAACGTGCATGGCGAGATAGCAGTACCGTCAGTAATCTTTGAAGATTAAATAAACTTCAGATATAAAGAAACGATTAGAAGAAATACATACAAAACAGAAAAAGAAAAGGACCTCTGAAAAAATGAAAAGAACAACATTTTGTTTTAGTAAATTGTTTCTTAAAAACATTTGTTTAGTTTTTAATTTGACATGGTCTGAACATTAGCAGAAATAAATACGAAAACATAAAGACCAGTGCAAACGATCACAAGGCTGTAACGAAAGATTTTGTTTTCATTTGAAACACCCAACCATAACTTTTCCAACTTTAATTAACATTCTTCTAGAATACGGGGTACAGGTTTTAATTGTAATCATGGGGTAACAAAGCACAAGGAACAATTGTTGCAATTAAAACATAACGTCTAATGAGAAAGTAACCCTACATTCTTAACCCAAGCAACAAAATCGCTGAAAAAAACACACAAATCTTACTTATCTAAAAGTAAATAATGATTCTAGGCATCCAGTTAAATTATTGCGCTAAATATCCTGTAATATTGTTCCGAAAATTGAATTTTATTTATAATAATTTACGATCGCCGTCCGGAACATCAAAACAAAATCAACTGCGCAAGACTGGGACTTGACGTTTGTGGGAATTGATAGAATAATGAAGGATCTTCAATTTATCTCGTGTGCGTAAAATCACGTGACCCTTTCTTCCGGTCGAAACCGGAAGTGCCTTATAATTTGAAAGTGAAAAATGATGCGAACTTACTTTCAACGATTTTAGTCTCTGGCTAATAGTGCTTTTCAAAAAAAATTACCGGTGACGTCATAAATTATTATAGCGCCCTCTAGCGACAGGTTGAAAAATGATTAAAATGAATAATCAGTTGATGTGTGTGGCGAAGTTTGCTCAAATCACTTTATAACTGGTGTATATAATAAGCATCTTGTTAGGAACAAGTTGGTGGAGAGAAACTAAATAATATGACGTCACTAGACCGGAAGTTACAATGAAAAGACCTTTAAACCTTAAATAAAATCAACCGCGACAGATAGGCCTATAATTCAGATTTTTGCTTTAAATAGCAAAGTTCAGACAGCTCTCGAGCTATATATTAAAGGCGTCACGATGACGTCATCAAGTATCCGATTACAAGCAACCAATGATTAATAGATTTAATCTTCGAAAATCAATATAAAATAAACTGTAAGAGATCCGATTTTGATTTTTAAGGTAATTGATAGAATAATACAGGGTTTTAATATTTCGTATAACATGCAAAATAATTTCACCCTTTCTTTCGGTCCAAACCGAGAGTGCCTGAAAATCAACAGCAAGAGATATAATCAATTTTTTTTTCAATTTCTATTCTGTATACAATGAAAATTAAATGACAAGAATCTTAAATGTAATAAACAATAAACACAAATTGCGAAAAAGACATATGCTCTGTTCATAGAACAGACATATTTCTAGTTGTTATTGTTTTTGTCTTATCACAAGCTTCTAGAAATTGGCAGCAGAACCTATTATTCGCGCAAAAAAATATTATTAAATATTGATTTTAATTTTTACGATCTACGTACTCCCTTCAGGGCCACCATACGTAAGGGAGTTTTAATGGAAGGTTCTCCTCATATCATGTACACGTGACGATATACCTGCCTATTATTTACATGTTGACTACAAAAGTCCTATGATATAATTCGGTTTGGTAGGTAATTTTTGTATTTATATCTTGGGGTTTCACACAGCTTGCTCGTTCACTTGGGAGGCGCCCTACCCTCGCGGTGTCCAGTTCATCTTGCAGCCGCTGAGGGCGCCTTTCCGGTTAGACTTTGATGTGAAGACACGCCTTGATGCCTTAATAAATCTGGCGGAGGAAAATACAGAAGCGTCCGTCTTTGCCCAAATAGGTAAGTGTCAGTGAGCTATTGTTTGGTTACTCATATGATTTTTTCAAGGAAAGGGTTGTATCGCAAGAGCCACGAGGCGTGGGATCGACGGTCTGGAGTTCGTTGAATTGGTGGTGGTGGTGGTGGGGGGGGGGGGGTTGGGGGGGGGGGGGGGGGGGGGGGGGGTGCAATCTTTTGTTCGTTTTTTTAAGCCTTCGAAACTTATTTGCCTTCAATATGCTTATTGCCCAAGTCCACGTGAAAATGTGTAATTGATTAGACGGAAACAAGCACTTTCCTACCTAGTTTTATCGGTCCTACAACTTCTAGTGAGTTACCTATAAAACAAAAACTGCCACGGAATGTTACACGGTGGGAAAAAAGCACTACTGTTTTTACAAAAGCTTTGCTAATGTTACGATCAAAAAGTAACTAAGCTTAAAAAACAGTTTGATGATATAGGAAGGGTACTTGATGACGTCATAATGACGTCATTACGCCATAAATCTTTAAGATGTCGCCCCCGTCGTTGCAAATTCTAAAAAGCTGATTGAACATTCTGAAATGCCATAATTCAGGAGTTTGATGCAAACCAACGTAATCTGTGATTGGCCATTGAGAAATACACATACATTAATAGTGATAATTTGCATACGCACTCACCCTTTGTTTTTGTTCTATAGTCTTAGGTGGCTGGTGGAACTCGAAGTCGGCTATCCGACCCTGTTACCACTCTGAAACCCCCTCAACCGAATGCCCTACTAGTACGTGGTTTTCAGAATACCGCGAGGCAGGTATCGTCAGTGGCACTGAACGTCGCCCCTTCTGGGTAGAGTACAAACGGGGCGTGGTGACCGTCGGCAAAGGAGGACAGGAGGAGGCTTTCATGGAGTGGGACGCCGCTGCGCATCATCGTCGCAACACATCAACGCCGGTATACGTTGGTATAAATAATTGGAACCAAAAACCGGCGCAGTGGGTGTTCAATCAATTATGTGGCTAAGAAACCAAAAAGCATGCGGGTGAAATGAGGGTGATGTATAACAAGTTGAAAAGGCGGGCACAGTTCGTCCCGTTAAAATATATTGGCGCCCATTAAACTGACAGGAATTTAATCTTTTACAGTGCAGTAGATGACTGAGACGAGTTAACATCACAGTTATTTTCACACGTGTGCTTATGAAAGTCACTAGTTATGGAAGAAACCAAGATAGCGAGAAACTAACTAAAAGCGGGCGGGTGGAAAATAAGGGTGGTTGATAACGAGTTGAAGAAGGGCACAAATAGATGTACTTATAAACTTCTGTCTTAGTATTAAAATAACTATAATTACAGCAATTAACTCGTAAACTCACTGAGATTGATGTGTTTTAGGTCTGTCGTAAAACATGTAGTTCTACATAACAGCGACGTGATGTTGTCACCGTTTTCACAGAGACGGGTTTTTTTAAAAGCGTTTTAAAAGAAAACTGCAAAAAATACTACTTTGCATAAACGTTTGCAGTAAGGAAACCTTCACATGATTCTATGAGAGGTGAATTTTTACATGAACCCAGTATTAACACGGTGGTTAATTACATTATTAATGTCATTAATATAATTAATGATGTGTTGCCTACAGAAGCATGTCAAAATTGTTAAATACAGTTTTTTAAAGCAAAATAGTGATGAAAAAAAAACTGAAATCGAAAAAATGATAATTGTTTTAATGTGTGGCTCTTCGTGAAAACGGTGACGATATTAAAGTCCATTAAGAATGGACCCAGACATTTTTGTTAACCGAGACAAATTGTAGTGGCAATTTGTTTATGGGGACTCTAACCACCTCCCATAAATAAATTAACCGAAATCAACCTTGGGGAAACATGTTAATTATTTGTTTTAAATGCACAATGTATATTAAAAGGCACGTATTTTCGACACCTAAGGCACCATTTCAAAATTCGGTAGTCAGAACGGAAAGTTAGCGGAACTCCTACTTTGGATCCTGTTTGACCTATCGATAAGGCGAACGAAGTGGAACATATAGAAGCCTAGTGTTTGGTTGTCAGGAGTATATTACACAGGGTTATAATAAATTGCGCTATGTATCCAAAGATCAACGGGCTGGCCACTTGACAACATGTGGTAATGGTTTTGACTGGTGTTTTTTTACAGGTTTTTAAAAAGTTTTTTGCACTATTACATTTTGTGTAATGTAGTTTTAATTTTGTTATTATATTTTTCATTGTTTGTTTGTTGTTGTCTTGTTAATTTACGTGCTGTTTTTTGTTGTTGTCTTTGTGTTTGTCCTGTCTTGTTTTGTCTTGCAGTATATTTTCTTGTTTTATGTTTTGTCCCATGTTGTGCATTGTCTTGTCTTGTTTTGTTTGTTTGGTTTAGTTGTGTGCTTTTGTATCCTGACTTGTGGGGCATTAGCCTCTGTCATGAAATGACAAATGTCAACCGAAGAGGGCGTTTTGCGGACATTTGTCAAAATGGCTTCCGAGCTCTCGCGTAAGACTAACGTAATTAGCTATACCATGGAGGAAAGACAACAGATAGTTAGTGAATTGCGGGGAAATACTTAGTAAAAAAATGGCCAATCATACAACTATAGATTTGCTTTCCTGCACTTGAAAACACCCGCCGTGTATTTATGCTCCTTAGAAAACCGGTTAGGCCCAACATTTTAACAATTTTTTTTCAAGTTTTCAGTGGCACTGAACTGAAGCTTTATTTGAATGCCATATATTTGAATGCCATACAGTAAACAAATTCTGGGGCCAATTCATACAACTTGATACAAGCAATATTCTGTTTGCATTAAAAAAAAAAAATTGTGTGCCAAATTTCTGGACGCCACCGTTTTGGGGTTTTTTCGGACTAAGCTTACACCTAAATTGTTAACAGAGGGTAAATAGCAAGCATTGATAACATTAACATGGTAAAGGTACAATGAATTTGCAGTTTGTCAACAAAGAAGTTTGCCAACATTGCATGAGGAAAGTCGGCCCAACATTAACTGTTTATAAACAATGTAAACGTCGAAGTACAGTACATAGCTACGCACGTACGTATCGCGCAGCACACTTTCACTAACTGACCATTTTTTCAGTCGCTGTTTCTTTCTCTTTCGTAATTTTACGGTTTTCAGCCTTATGCCTACGGTTTATTCTTCCGAAATAGCCACAGCCTTTAGAGCTCCGTCGTAAGCCATAAAGTTCTGACATCGACGACACACGTGTTTCTGTGGTTAAGCGCCGCCATTTTGACAATTTTCCGCGCGTTGACCTTTTAGAAAGGTCATGACAGAGGCTAATTGTGTCGTGTCTTGTTTTGTTGTTTGTCTTGTCTTGTTTTATTTCGTGTTTTATTTAGAATATGTATAAAGTCTTATAAAATGTGCAATGTTAATGTTTTATTTTTTTATTTTATAATGTTATTTTCACAATTTGATGTGGGGTGACAGGTCTTTGACCATAGTGATTGTTATAACTTTTGTTTTCTCAGTGCCCATCTTTATTGTGATATCGTTCTTTATGGCATGAATATAATAATAATAATAAAATATAATAGCAATTAAAATTATTATTGTCATTTATTAATTGTACAGTTTGCCCGTACCTACCTCCATCAGTGTTGCCACTGCTTGAAAGATCTTTCAATATCTTGAACGATTATATGTAAAAGTATATGTGAATGTACATGTATTTTATTAAGTTTAGACTCGGTCGTGTACTGATTTACATAGGCTTGAAAGATCTTGAAAGATCTTGAATGCTGATCTTGAAAGAAAAAAAATAACAAGTGGTCACACTGACCTCCATACCCGTACGTACTGTTACTTAGTCGAACGTCGTTAATGGTTCAATCACAAAAGGGCAACAAGGCTACGGCTATTGCGCAGTCTAACAATGATTTTTTGAGCAAATAATTTCCGATAATTTTGTAATGATATTGTATTGAATTACAACTAACAAACCGATAAAGACGTCAATAACATCGGGTATTTTGACTGGCTGTAAACAAACATTGCGTAACATCGAGCGGAAGATAATTCTTGTAAATTCTCGAATCATAATTTTGCAAACACAAATTCAAGCATCGCTTGAGGGCGCAATAATGAAACCAAGAATCTCTCAAAATCTCACTGTAGCTCGTAAGCCTGGAGAAAACTGTAGAAATAAGACATTGAGAAGCAGGTACAGTTTTAGAGGTGGGAGGAAAACCCCAGTAATGTCAACATGAATTTGTTCTTAAGTTATAGTCCTCCAAATAATGAGGTTAAAACAGCGACAATTAGTAGATGGTTAAAACGATCACTGTTGAATGCCGGATTATTATTAGATGTGTCAATTTTTAAGGCACATATAGCTTTAGGTCAGCGTCAACCTCAGCTGCGGTAAATAAGTTCCAATTGATATAATCCTCAAAACAGCTGGACGGAGTATTGCGTATACGTTTGCAAGTTTTATAATGGAAGCAAATAGGAAACTCCACAAACCCTCTTTGCAAATTCCGTCCTAGACAACTGAATATACAGAGACTTCGTAAAAAAATACAAATTATAATGTATTACTGTATACATTGTAATGCTGCATTTTCACCAATATACACTGGTGAAATAACAGCCAAATCGAATCCTGCGTGCAAACTGTTAGCTAATTAGCTAAATAGCTAATTAGCTAATTTTGTCCTCGATGTGCCACAGTCACTGTCTGCAGCTTTGAAATTATACAAGTAAAATCTCCCAATTAAACGAGAGAAATGAAGTTTAATAGTATGATTCTACCGATCCATTACCGAAATTAGGAGTCAGCTATCTACCCTCCCTTGTTTTAATATCTTATATTACATTAAGCCTATGTTCGCCCACCCTTTTTTATGATGGTGCCAAGGCTAGTGTATTGTGTATTGCCTTAAACTCTGACGTTTGAGTGGGCAAGGTTCCCCTTATAATATTAGGTGCACCAAGCGCTTTCTTTGCCTGGGTGCGTTCCTCAAATATAGACAATGCAATTCCACCTGACCGACCCCTCATTTCGGTAATGGATATGTTATCATGCATTCGTTTAGCCTTGCAATGCTATTAAGCTTAATTGTTCCCTGAACAAGCGAGCGGCCGCTATACTGCGTATAGATCTCTGTTCTAGTCTCTATGATCTGTCCATGCAGCACAAAACACACAGCGCCCATGCCCAGCACGGTACCAGGGAGGTATGCGGTTCCTATTGGGGCGCAGATACCAAAGCGAATTCGAACTGCTGGCTTGAAATAAAAAAACCGCGTAAAATGTTGGTGTTGGTTTTAGCTTTTGGGCTTCTTAGTTTTCTCTCTTTGCAACCTGTACGAGGGAAGATGTGTAGCGCCATGACCAAGGCTGCTGCCGGTGATAATCTGACCACGCTTCGTGACAAGGCTTTCGCGGCTTTCAGAAACGAGTGCCGTGGTAAACGAGGCAATCTGGACGACACCAAATGTAAGTTATCCTATCACGTACAAATAGGTTGAATTTGCGAGTACACATTCACAATGGTGAAGAAGCATATTGCACACTCAATATTGAACAAGATTTCTAAAATGATATGTTTGCAAGCGTTGTTCAAAACGTATGCAAATTAACAGGCGAGGTAACCAGTGTTAGTTGCTATCATTTTAAACATTGGGCTTCATCTTATCATCTACTCAAGGGTTGATCTTATGTGCATTGCCATTGTATTTTTTTTCCTGATTAGAATTTCTTGCCATGTACATTTTGTTTCTCAATTTCCTTTTTTGTTTAACTCTTTATTGCTTACTCTGTATAGTTGAGTTACATATGATTTAGATAATGCAAAAATGGACTTATCAACATTTGTTTTGAACAAGAAATGTGATTGGAGTCGTAGTGTGTACGCTATGCCACATAGGTTTGTTTTTTTACAATTATAGGTTTTCCCGGACGATATCGCAAAATGTGCACATTCATTTGTAACTGGTGCATTCGTTTTCGTGCGAAATAGTATGAACGTTCACATTCCCGTTTTCTATTTAACAATTGATAATTCTTTGCAAAATGGTGCATCCACTCGTAAGAAATCAGCGCACGATTTCCCGAATGTGCACTGAATTTAGTATATTTATAATTCATTTTCGCGCGAATTTGAATGCACACCTGCAATCATGTTTTTCTTTTAATTTATCAACAATCAATTTCGCTAATTGTGCAGCCGATTTTCTACGCATTTGTATACCTGGTCATTCATTTATGTGTTATCAAATATAACATATAGGGAATTAAACCAGGTGGTCTCGTCTTTGAAACATACCAAATAAATGCTATATAAACCCCTAAGTTTAAAAACAAAAATCTATTTGCTCAGCATTTGCCACGGCGATCGCATCATATAGCTAGATTTTACTTTATGCCCCCTAAAACTATCCAATAATGGCTGCAAGAGGGAGACACAGACGAGTTTCGGACGTTGATCTAAATCGTCTTATCGATGCCCTTGAGGCTGACGACGCGGACTACTTAGATGTAGAAAATATACTGGACTTCAACCACTCATGTCTTGGTGGATAGTTCATTGACGGATAGACAATTAAACTGATAAAATGATAGAAAAGTCATTAACAAAAACATATTAACCTCAATCCACCAAAATCCTCATTTGGATAAATTCCTAAGTAACCTCAATCCTGCAAATTTATCCAGCATTAGGCCTTATGACATGGAGCCTGCATTATCCTCCAGTGGCAAACCCCTAAACGCCCTCAACCCTGCAAATTTATCGGATGCATCAACTTCCAAGTGACCTCATTCCTGCAAAATCCTGCAATTTGCAAAGAGGGTTTTGAAGGATTTGGGACGGTTAGGGTTAAAATACATTTAAGATAAAGAGCCAACATAATTATTGATCAATTAATCCCACAATACATTGATTTATTAATGATTTAATCCAAGTTGTATCGTGAATTGTATAGCCATATATACTTTTTTGAAATTGAATGCAGAATATGCGAATTTAAATTATCACAAATAAAAAAGAATATTCAATTCAGGCCGTGACACAATGATAAATCGATTTGCTGCGAAATGAATTGCACATTCTTAATAATCGGCCAGGCATACGTTAAACCGAAAGCCCAATCACGTGTTTGTAATCGTTTAAATGAAACGCTAAGCACATTCATTTATTTGAATTAAACAAAATAAAATTGAATGCTCGTTTTTGCAAAAAATGAAACTCGGACATACGTCGTTCTGAAATCAGCGCGAAATTGAATGCATCTTTTACAAATGAATGTGCGCATTTTCCGATATCGTCCGGGAAAACCTATATTACTTCAAACTGAAGAAAAAGCTCAAATTTAATTTTTGTTGTTTTTATGGGAGAATGACCATTTTTGATGCAGTACTGCCTTAAGAGGATACAATCCCCCAATATTTTGTCACCAGATATGAAAAGACAAATGTTGGCTCTAATTAAATCCAAAAGGAAAATATTCTGAGACCCCTGGCAAGTTGACTTTTTGAGGGACACAAATTTTAATTTTAAAATTAAGTTCTAAAAAGTGCTTTAATACACTAAATGGCCTGTTACCATGGCTAATTGCCATACAAAAAATAAGTTCATTTTTGGTTACTTGCTTACCAAGTCCTTTAATACTAAAAATCGAAATATTTACGTAGACTCACTCTTTATTTTTTGTTTAAGTAAGGGCAAGATTGATACTTTTGTGATAAAATTGTGTATTTTTGCTGGGGGATTTTTTTTTAAATAAGCAAAAACACTATTTTTGCGGCGGCCTCCAAACTGGCTAAAAATAGCAACGGGCAATAGAAAAAAAAATGGTTACTTGCTTACCAAGAGCTTCCATTAAAAAAAAAAATAAAAAAATGCCGAGGACACTTTAATTTACATGGACCCACTCATGTATCTTGATAAAGACCTTCAATCGTAAGCGGGGCATTGTCCGACCGTCTTCCCTCTTTTGTTTATACTCTAACGTTTTCGGATGATCGCCATAGGATTTGTACACGAGAAAAGATCGTGGACGTTTTCAATCGTGGACCCATTGTTTGACTCCCAATTCTTTTGTCCGACGACCACGATTACCGGTCAATACAAACGCTTAAGAGTGGGTCTACGTAAATATTTCATATAAGTGTCCTCGGCATTTTGTTTTTTATTTTTTATATGAAATATAGGTTTTTCCGGCGAATTTAAACATAAATTCAATCAATTTAATACCGGGCTCATTCAATTTCATTGAGAATGAATGCTTCGTTGCAGCAGCAGTCAAAAGGAGTAATTCCATAGAAGCAGTTAGCATTCACTGGCCAAATAAGATCATTCAAATTCGAGGTCGCAAAGGTCATTCAATTTGGTAATAGCCAGCAGCAAGAGGCTGGTCAGCCATTCATTTTCATCAATTGGCAAACATGTTTCAAATGTTCACATTCAAATTCGTTTCTATGGTATGTGCTTTCTGATTTCGTATGTGCCTAAATAAAGGCAGATATTTTGAAGAGAATTAATTTTCACACTTATTCTGCGTTAGATATCTTTAGTTAGAGCGAATTTGAACGAAAAGATAACTGAATGTCTTTCAAATAATATTGAAAAGTGTGTGAAATGGTACAACCACAGCCAAACGTGCATGGCGAGATAGCAGTACCGTCAGTAATCTTTGAAGATTAAATAAACTTCAGATATAAAGAAACGATTAGAAGAAATACATACAAAACAGAAAAAGAAAAGGACCTCTGAAAAAATGAAAAGAACAACATTTTGTTTTTGGTAAATTGTTTCTTAAAAACATTTGTTTAGTTTTTAATTTGACATGGTCCGAACATTAGCAGAAATAAATAAGAAAACATAAAGACCAGTGCAAACGATCACAAGGCTGTAACGAAAGATTTTGTTTTCATTTGAAACACCCAACCATAACTTTTCCAACTTTAATTAACATTCTTCTAGAATACGGGGTACAGGTTTTAATTGTAATCATGGGGTAACAAAGCACAATGAACAATTGTTGCAATTAAAACATAACGTCTAATGAGAAAGTAACCCTACATTCTTAACCCAAGCAACAAAATCGCTGAAAAACACACAAAAATCTTACTTATCTAAAAGTAAATAATGATTCTAGGCATCCAGTTAAATTATTGCGCTAGATATCCTGTAATATTGTTCCGAAAATTGAATTTTATTTATAATAATTTACGATCGCCGTCCGGAACATCAAAACTAAATCAACTGCGCAAGATCGGGACTTGAAGTTTGTGGGAATTGATAGAATAATGAAGGATCTTCAATTTATCTCCAGTGCGTAAAATCACGTGACCCTTTCTTCCAGTCGAAACCGGAAGTGCCTTATAATTTGAAAGTGAAAAATGATGCGAACTTACTTTCAACGATGTTAGTCTCTGGCTAATAGTGCTTTTCAAAACAATTACCGGCGACGTCATAAATAATTATAGCGCCCTCTAGCGACAGGTCAAAAAATGATCAAAATGAATAATCAGTTGATGTGTGTGGCGAAGTTTGCTCAAATCACTTTATAACTGGTGTATATAATAAGCAACTTGTTAGGAACAAGTTGGTGGAGAGAAAAAATATGACGTCACTAGACCGGAAGTTACAATGAAAAGACCTTTAAACCTTAAATAATTGCTGAAAAATCAACCGCGATAGATATAATTCAGATATTTGCTTTAAATAGCAAAGTTCAGACAGCTCTCGAGCGTTCTGTGAATGACGTCACGATTACGTCATCCAGTATCAGATTACAAGCAACCAATGATTAATAGATTAATCTTCGAAAATCAATATAAAATAAACTGTAAGAGATCCGATTTAGATTTTTAAGGTAATTGATAGAATAATACAGGGTCTTAATATTTCGTATAACATGCAAAATGATTTCACCCTTTCTTTCGGTCCAAACCGGGAGTGCCTGAAAATCAACCACAAGAAATATAATCAATTTCTATTCTGTATAAATTTAATGAAAAGAATCTTAAATGTAATGAACAATGAACAGAAATTGCGAGAAAGACATATGCTCGGTTCATAGAA
This sequence comes from Crossaster papposus, assembly GCA_037893245.1. Lineage (NCBI taxonomy): Eukaryota > Metazoa > Echinodermata > Asteroidea > Velatida > Solasteridae > Crossaster > Crossaster papposus. The sequence goes on from JBAIAA010000238.1 coordinate 26,788, forward strand.
CAGACATATTTCTAGTTGTTATTGTTTTTGTCTTATCACAAGCTTCTAGAGATGGGCAGCAGAACCTATTATTCGCGCAAAAAAAACCGCGTCAATACTGACGTCAATGAATATTGATGAATATTGATGTCAATTTTTCACGATCTACGTACTCCCTCCAGGGCCACCATACGTAAGGGAGTTTTAATGGAAGGTTCTCCTCATATCATGTACACGTGACGATATACCTGCCTATTATTTACATGTTGACTACAAAAGTCCTATGATATAATTCGGTTTGACTGGTCATTTTTGTATTTATATCTTGGGGTGTCACACAGCTTGCTCGTTCACTTTGGAGGCGTCCACCCAAGGTGTCACGTTCATCTTGCAGCCGCTGAGGGCGCCGTTTCGGTTGGACTTCGATGTGAAGACAGTCCGTAATGCCGCAATAAATCTGGCGGAGGCAAATACAGAAGCGTCTGTCTTTGCCTCAATAAGTGAGTGTCAGTGAGCTATTGTTTGGTTACTCATTTGATGTTTTTCGAGGAAAGGGTTGTATCGCAAGAGCAACGAGGCGTGGCATCGACGGTCTGGAGTTCGTTGAATTAGTAAATGTGGGAAGAAAAAAAAGGGGGGAGGGTGCAATCTTTTGTTCGTTTTTTAAAGCCTTCAAACTTATTTGCCTTCAATATGCTTATTGTTCAAGTCCACGTGAATTTGTAATTGATTAGACTGAAACAAGCACTTTCCTACCTAGTTTTCTCGGTCCTACAACTTCTAGTGAGTTACTTATAAAACAAAAACTGCCACGGAATGTTACACGGTGGGAAAAAAAGCACTACTGTTTTTACCAAAGCTTTGCTAATTTTACGATCAAAAATAGAGTAAGCTTAAAAACAATCTGATGATATAGAAAGGGTACTTTATGACGTCTAATTACGTCATGACTTCATAAATCTTTAAGATGTCGCCCCCGTCGTTGCAAATTCTAAGAAGCTAATTGAACATTCTGAAATGCCTTAATTCAGGAGTTTGATGCAAACCAACGTAATCTGTGATTGGCCATTAAGAAATACACATACATTAATATTGATAATTTGCATACGCACTCATCCTTTGTTTTTTTCTATAGTCATAGGTGGCTTGTGGAACACGAGGTCGGTTATCCGAGGCTGTTACTACTCTAACCCACCCTCAGCCGAATGCCCTCGTACGTGGTTTTCAGAATACAACGAGGCAGGTATCATCAGTGGCACTGAACGTCGCTCCTTCTGGGTAGAGTACAAACGGGGCGTGGTGACCGTCGGCAAAGGAGGACAGGAGGAGGCTTTCCTGGAGTGGGACGCCGCTGCGCATCATCGTCGCAACATATCAACGCCGGTATACGTTGGTATAAGTTCTTGGAACCATGAACCAGCGGAGTGGGTGTTCAATCAATTCTGTGCCTAAGAAACCAAAAGCATGTGGGTGAAATGAGGGTGACGTATAACAAGTTGAAAAGGCGGGCACAGTTCGCCCCGTTAAAATATAGTGGCGCCCATTAAACTGCCTGGAATTTAATCTTTGACATTAGGGACTTTTCGATTTGCACGTTTACTAGTAGACTGCGACGTATGCGGTCATTTGTGAAGCAGTGCGCATGCGCATCGACGAACTCGTCGTTCGTAGCAGAATTCTCGAACGCGTTCAACCTTGTTTTGCCGTCGTTGGAAAACTGTGACGACGTAGTGTGCATAGCGCGCGCCAAACATAAGGCATGACGTCACTGAGTGAGCGTAGTCGTAGTCGTAGAAATCGAAAAGGTAAGGTACAACATTTAGCGTGCCGCATACGTCGCAGTCTACTTGTGACCGCATACGTCGCAGTCTACTAGTAAACGTGCAAATCGAAAAGTCCCTAGTGTAGTAGATGACTGAGACGTGTTAACATCACATTCATTTTCACACGTGTGCTTATGGAAGTCACTGTAGTGAAGAAACCAAGATACCGAGAAACCAATAGCGGGCGGGTGGAAAATTGGGGTAACGAGTTGAAGAAGGGCACACATAGATGTACTTATACACTTTTAACTATAAACAATTAACTCGTAAACTCACATCACTAAACTACGGAGGACGGATAGTGCCACTGGATACTGATGAATATATTTTTTGCAAATGCGCGAATAAATATTTTGTTGTTGTACCATTCATCTGGCGGCCGCCACTTAATTATGTGGTGGCCGCCTCAACATAATCTGGCGATACTATTCGAGTATTGTCGCAAGATTCGAGTAATGGTCCTCACGTGTTATGTGGCGGCCGCCAGATAATTAAGTGGCGGCCGCCAGATATTATGTGGCGGCCGTCACATAATTAGGTGGCGGCCGCTAGATAAATGGTACCAAAAATATTCTCGCGCGTTACTTTGCAAAAAATATATTCATCAGTATCCAGTGGCACTATCCATCTTCCGTAATAAACTGATATTGATGTTTGTTTTAAAGATAGGATACACCATTGGTAATTGCTTGAATTATCATGAATGAGTAGATTTGGGGGGTTGTATTTTATAATCATAAATACCTGGGACAGTTTAGGCATTCCTATTGGTCGAGAGCCCGTCACGTGGCCGGTATTAAACGGACGATAAAGACATTGCTGGAAGTGTTTAAAACCAACTGGCAACAAAATACGTCACGGGATGTCGCATTATATCCGTCCCCAGGGCTCACTTTATTTCCAACCGTACATTGTCCCCAATAGTAGGGTGGTGTTGGGCGCGTACAGCTTGAAACCCTGAAAACGAGGTTGCCAATAGCAGTAATAGTCTGGTTCCTAGTAAATACGCTTTATTGCATGTATTGTGTAGAGCGACAGAGGCGGAAACATGTCATTTGACACGCACAGAATGGCGATACACCGAAATTTACTTGCGACAATTTTCTGTGATTTTCGGGGCTTTTATGGCTAAATTTTTCAAAAAAAGGTATTTATGAATGGGAATAAATGTGTGTTCGGTCGGTATTAATCACTCTGTTTAATACCGCTTGGAGTCTGGGTGCTGATAATTACCCTCGCCTTCGGCCCAGACTCCAAGCGGTATTAAACAGAGTGATTAAAACCGACCAAACACACATTTCGTCACCGTTTTCACGAAGAGGCAAATTGAGCCTTTCACGGTCTGAACAAACTTTCGAGATAATCGCTTGTAAAGTTTGTCCTTTTTTCGTTTGGCAGTTTGAAACATAAATATTCATAGAATATACAAGATTAAGGTATCATGGGAAAGAAGAGATTTCAATCTTCTTAAATATAGCAAACGTTAAGAAAAATAGGTGATTAGTTTTGCAGAATTAATCAATTAATAGAATTGCCTCTTCGTGAAAACGAAATAAACGATACATTAGCAAATTCGCCCGTGGCTGTGAGAGTCAGAATGTATACATTTCCCCATTGCGCCCCCAATTTGTCTCTTCGTGAAAACGATAAAAGCCACTTCGCGACCAATTCGCCCAATTCGCCTCTTCGTGAAAACGCTAAAGTGACTAAGCGCACCAAAGTGCCCTTCATAAACACGTTGAAGTCAACGCTATTTCGAATTTGCCTCTTCGTGAAAACGCTAAAAGCCACTTCGCGACCAATTCGCCCAATTCGCCTCTTCGTGAAAACGCTAAAGTGACTACGCGCACCAAAGTGCCCTTCATAAACACGTTGAAGTCAACGCTATTTCGAATTTGCCTCTTCGTGAAAACGCAAAAGGGCACTTGAGGACCAATTCGCCCATTAGTTAATTAGGTTAATTGTGATTTTAATGATTTTGTGGATGTATAACTTCACCAGGTTGTAGAAATTGCAATATTTAATCGTTTTCATAAAAAAAAAAAAATTCGATAAATAGACGATTTTTCATGAAATTCGCCTCTTCGTGAAAACGGTGACGATTTATTCCCTTAGTAAACATCGTTTAACTGAGCTGTCCAAAGTTTTAAAATCATGGATGCCGAGAAAAGCACGAAAAACAGCGGGTTTTTTCAACCGGCGTCACGAGCAGTTATTATCTTTGTTTTTTCGCGATCGCCGTCAATTTTTCGGAATAATTACAGGATATCTAGCGCAATAATTTTGCTGGATGCCTAGAATCATTATTTACTTACCAATGAGTAAGATATTTCCTAATAATTCGGTAGTAAATATTTTCGATATCTGCAAATGGTGTATACTACCTTTAAGTATGTCGTAAAACATGTAGGTCTACATAACAGCGACGTGATATCGTCCTACCGTTTTCACGAATGGAAGAGCCTCGCGTGGATTTTGAAGAAAGCTTGAAGCGTTTTCGTAGATAATCGGAAGAGTATTATCTCCTTTTAAAACTGCCAAAAATTGCAGTAAGTAAACCTTCACATGATTCTATGAGAGGTGAATTTTTACATGAACCCAGTAATTAGAATCAAAATAGTGAGGAAAAATCGAAATCGAAAAAAAAAAAAAATTGTTAAAATGTGTGGCTCTTCCTGAAAACGTTGACGATATTAAAGTCCATTAAGAATGAACAAGTACCCAGACATTTTGTTAACCGAAACAATTGTAATGGCAATTTGTTTATGGGGACTCTAACCACCTCCCATAAATAAATTAACTAAAATCAACCTTGGGAAAACATGTTAATTATTTGTTTTAAATGCACAATGTATATTAAAAGGCACGTATTTTCGACACCTAAGGCACCATTTCAAAATTTGGAAGTGGGAACGGAAAGATAGCGGAACTCCTACTTCCGATCCTGTCTGACCTATCGATAAGGCGAACGAAGTGGAACATAGAAGCCTAGTGTTTGGTGGTCAGGAGTATATTACACAGGGTTATAATAAATTGCGCTATGTATCCAAAGATCAACCGGCTGGTAAAGGTTTCGACTGGTGTCTTTTTTACAGGTTTTTAAAAAGTTTTTAGCACTATTACATTTTGTGTATGTAGTTTTCATTTTGTTATTGTATTTTTCATTGTTTGTTTGTTGTTGTCTTGTTAATTTACGTGCTGTTTTTTGTTGTTGTCTTTGTGTTTGTCCTGTCTTGTTTTGTCTTGCAGTATATTTTCTTGTTTTATGTTTTGTCTCATGTTGTGCATTGTCTTGTCTTGTTTTGTTTGTTTGGTTTAGTTGTGTGCTTTTGTATCCTGACTTGTGGGGCATTGTGTCGTGTCTTGCTTTGTTGTTTGTCTTGTCTTGTTCTATTTTTTTTTTTAGAATATTTTTAAAGTCTTATATAATGTGCAATGTTAATGTTTTAATTTTTAATTTTATAATTTTATTTTCACAATTTGATGTGGGGTGACAGGTCTTTGACCATAGTGATTGTTATAACTTTTGTTTTCTCAATGCCCATCTTTATTGTGATATCGTTCTTTATGGCATGAATATAATAATAATAATAACATATAAAAATAATAACAATTTGTTATTGTCATTTATTAATTTTACAGTTTACGAGTTGCCCGTATCTACATCCATCAGTGTTGCCACTGCTTGAAAGATCTTTCAACATCTTGAAAGATTATATGTAAAATATATGTGAATGTACATGTATTTTATTAAGTTTATACTCGGTCGTGTATTGATTTACTGAGACTTGAAAGATCTTTAAAGATGTTGATTGCTGATCTTGAAAGAAAGAAAAATAACAAGTGGTCACACTGACCTCCATACCCGTACGTACTGTTAGTCGAACGTCGTTAATGGTTCAATCACAAAATGGCAACAAGGCTACGGTTATTGCGAAGTCTAACAATGAATTTTGGAGCACATTTTTGATTATTTTTTAATGATAGTGTATTGAATTACAACTAAGAAACCGATAAAGACGTCAATATCATCAGTTATTTCGACTGGATGTAAACAAACATTGCGTAACATCGAGCGGAAGATAATTTTTGCAAACACAAATTCAAGCATCGCTTGAGGGCGCAATAATGACTTGCTCATGACTTCGACTGTGCTCATACAAAATAATATTCACTTGAATTACTATACGCGCGATGCTCATTAATATTTTGTGATCTCTCAGATAGTTTTGAATAAGGGGTCCCTGTGGCCTATACATGGGACTGATTGTAGAAGTGTTTGTGGAGATCAAGTATTTGTGACTTGTGTCTTCCAACTGGGAAAATTGTATTCACACACACAAAAAGACCAACATGTGGGTATATTTTGCACAGAGGCGGAAGGGGAGAGGGGGGGGGGGGGGGGGGGGGGTGGCCCACATTTAGACTTGGGCCCAAAGATTGACGACCATTTGAGGGTTTTTTGGGGGGGAGGGGAATATAATTTTGTTGTAGTAAGTCAACCCTAGTGAAATTGAAATGGAAATTGCTCTAGGGGTCTTAATCTTTAATTTTCAGTGAAAAATACATTGCCAGTCTACCACTGAGCGTCGCGAGGCGGCGCTGTTTCAGTCTGATTTTGCGTTGTTTCCTACCGGCGCGTATTTGGTGTGTGTAGTGCGTGTACCCCACAGACCTGTCTGTGGTGTACCCACAGACATATAAACCTATAGACCGCCAGTCGTGTGCACAAAACCATGATTTGCAAAGTATGGGCAAAACGACGCGTAGGCTGCACGGCATGCGCGTGTAGCTATAAAAAGCCAAGCGCGTATAATTACGCGCATATTGTGCAACGCACTTTGCACGCGCGTTCATATAGTCGTGTACACTATCTTTCGTTCGACGGGCAACGCACCGCGCGCTTTTTACGTTCTGTGCGCATACCGGGCAACGCGCTTGACACAAAAATGGGCCTAAAACTTCTTTATTTTAGGGTATCAAGATTAACACTGGTTATGCTTAATCTACATGGTATATGGTATAGCCCTATGTAATTTTCTTTTAAATCGATAAATGGCTTCATATAATTATTTGACTGGAACAGTTCGGGTGTGTACAAATTCCCTATACCGAAGGCTAAATTTGCCCATAGTTGGTATTTTAGTCGGGCGCCGCGAAATCACGAAATCATCCTGTAGTTTTGAATAGGACCTGGCGGTCTATGTGTTTATATGTCTGTGGGTGTACCCATCACACGCGCAAAATTCACAGCGCCACCCACAGTTCAAGTCTGGCCAGTTCACTTGTCCGATAGCAACTTAGCCGACTCGCCCCTTGGATAATTGTTCCATTTAATTAATCCTAACTCCCTAAGGTGTGTGCAAAATCATATCAAATTTGAAGGATTTGGGAGGGTTAGGGTCGTGAGTGCTCATCCCGTTTGTGTGTAGTTTGAGTTACATGTGTTTTTAAGTCCATAATTTTGTGTGACTTAAAACAAAAATAAGTCCCACATGCGCGCTGTTTTGCCCTCATATAACAAATGAAAAGACAATGTAAACTTTTCTCTTGATTAATTCTCTTGCATGATCTCGATTATTTTTATCTGAGCTTTAGAAAATACCTTTTCCAAGATGTTCGTTTCAATCCACTTAAACGACTTCGGCCAAAAAAATAATTTTGATCGAAAGAATATAAATTTTTGCAAAACGTTGATTTTTGCCCGATTTGTCCCTTCGAATTATGTTCGACCATTTGTCCTTTTATATGCTTAATGGTTTTCTGTGTTACTCGTGCATCTGAATTAATTCACCTAATGTATAACATTTTATGTTCAACTCATTATGGCGTAGGCATATCTTTTAAAGCCGCTTCCACAAGAGGTAAACCATTTGTAGGCTCTTATTTAAAAAATAATAATATTAATTATTAGACCATGCTGTGATGGTGGAAATTAATGACAAAGCAGTAGGCCTAAATCCTCGAAGCCAAAACAATTAAACTAAAAACTATTTATTGATACATTGTATATAAAACAAAATTGGGGAGGGGGAAAGGAATAATCAAGCGGTGTCTCAAGCACCTTGGAGAGTTTCCCCCTGAATTTCCAAAGTTGCTTATTAGCAATTTCTTATTATCATGTATAACAACCTAAGCAACTCCTAGAGAAAGCAATTGCTAATTGATTATCGGTCCCACGCGAACACTTTAATCGGTTCCGACCCCCACATTACACATTAATCACTTTTAACCACAAAGGGTACATGTCATTAATACTGCACTCTCCTAACACCACCTAAAGTCCGTTGCACGAGGGATTATATAGCCACCCAGTACATGACTGTAGTCGTCTAACGGGGCTGCAGAATCGTACTGGTTTCCCCAAAAAGAAAACGAGAACCATACTCTTTGTAAGAAATAGGAGGCAATATACAAGCATTGGTTAGCAAAACTCAGTAGATTAGATGAGATTTGAAGGTTTGCATGGTAACAAGGCAATAAGATTGTTTGCGGTATTGTAGCATCATGTGTTCAATCTCTTTTGTAAATGTGTGTGGTTGTGAAAAGAACCAGAGGAAACTCAACGTTTCGGGCAGTTCGTTCTACCCGTCGTCAGAGCATAAACTGAAATGACCTGTTCGCTGGCGTTATACGTATACGAACCGTATGCTATCTGGAGGCGGAGTAACCAGTGTTAGTTTACATAATTATAGGGCTTCATCTATTCAAGAACAAACATGTAGTTTTACCCGTGATTCAAATTCTTCAAAACATATTTTTTTTTTAGTTTTAGCTTTACCAATTTGGACACGTTTGTCTTTGGGGATTATTGTTGGCAGCATACATTATGATTACTTGACTAGACAACAGAAGAGTTATCAATCAATTTGTAATTAAATGCGCACCAAGGTTGAGTACCGTTTCGCTAAGAAAAACACGCTGACGTGGAACAGGTATTCTTATCCATACAAACAATAGGCAATTAGGCCAAATAATTAAAAAAACATGTTTAGCGTCACCGATCGCTTCTTTTTTAGAGGCCGCTTCCCGGCTTAAAAAATCAATACAAATGATACATTTTATACTTATAATACATGTAAAATATAATATAATAAAAAAAAAAAAAAAATAAAAAATAAAAAAATTTAAAGATCATATTTTAGACTTTAGCATCACTGTGTACATGCTGTGGAAATATATTTTGTCTAATTGGAAGGCAAGGGTGTGGTGTGACGTGTATGATGCATACATGATCGACCCACATGAATTTTAATTTGTAATCGTGGGTGAGCCATGTTTTAATTTCAAATAGGAAGATAGGGTGTGACATGTTCACTTCATGACGTGCATTAAAAAGTGTTTGGCGGCCATTTTAAGGGGAAAAAAGGGGGGAAAAGGGCCGCCTCCTTCCTTTAAAAAAAAAATGCATGACGCTAAACATTTTATATTTGCCCCTGCAAACACGAGGTGAAAATTAAACCCGCCCGTTTATAATCTGCAGGCAAATGACAGACGCTTATCGATCGGCGAGTATCTCCTTCTAAAAAAAGGCAGTTAGGCTGGCGAATCGTGAACAACATTTAATAAATTGACTTCCATGCAAACCAATTCCACACAATAGCTATTGTCACGGTTACTGTGGAAACCTAGGACGACAAACTGTAATTTTGTAGACGTGATCAATGCTCATCATACCGTACCAGGGAGTGGTGCGGTTTCTGATTTGACGCAGATACCAAAGCGAGAAACTGTTGGCTGGAAATGAAGAACCCGCGTAAAATGTTGGTGTTGGTTTTAGCATTTGGGTGTCTTAGTTCCCTCTTTTTGCAACCCGTACGAGGGAAGATGTGTAGCGCCATGATCAAGGCTGCTGCCGGTGATAATCTGACCACGCTTCGTGACAAGGCTTTCGCGGCTTTCAGAACCGAGTGCCGTGGTAAACAAGGCAATCTGAACGAAACCAAATGTAAGTGATTCTTAAGCACTTAATTAAAATTGCAATTCCAAGCCCAACTGACATCAGAGAAAACTGGAAATTGTTAGTGGTTAATTCTAGCATGTTCTTATATACACAATACATAACAAATGGCGGGCACTATACAACAGTCTTATTAGAAGACTATTATGTCAGACTTTGGAGTCTAAAACTCTATTAGTGAATTTGGCAGGAAAAAAAACAAGTTTTGTTTAAATGCCACGATTGCCAACATTATTGAAAGTTCAAATTAGGAGGCGAAGTACTCTGATTGTTATTATGGATCATTATCAACAATGTTTTTTTCAAAAGGATAAATTAAAGGCGGTTTTTTTCTGTATTAAATTTAGAAATGTAATTTGTAATTATGAAATGTAAATATGAAAAGCCATTACCATGTACGAAGGTCACAATTTTCTCTCAATTTTCAATACGGTAAATAATATTTAGTTTACCTTCTTTTTATTATCCCGTAATATTGTTCCGAAAAATTGAATTTTATTTTAAATAATTTACGATCGCCCTATAACTAAGCAAGAACAACTTAAGAACAACTGACCGGCGCCGGTTGAAAACGAACGCCGTTTTTTCTTGCTTTTCTCGGCATCCATGATTGTTAGTTAAACGATATTTACTAACAAAAATACGACCTACATTTATATTATCGATAACGTTACTTTTCATACGTATCAATTAATCTTAGTAGGCCTATACATGAAAAATACAAAACAAAAACATACTTAACTTCAAATACAACAAAAACGTTTATCAATGTTGAGCATTTAGTATATTTCCAGACGTACATTATACGTCGTTGTGGGAGGAATCTGTTATCGATTGGCGTCGAAGTAAATAAATAATCATCTTCATCGACATCTTCGTCACTATTATCATATTCTAGCTCTATTTCGGATTTCGAATCATCTTCATTGATCTTCGTCATCGTCATCATATTCTACCTCCGTTTCGGGTTCCGAATCATCTTTATCGACATCTTTGTCATCATCAATTTTTGGCAAAATGGGCAACAAAGAGCAGGAGATGAGCACTAAAATTAGAGAAATTACCAAAAAAAGAGCAACGGAATAAGTAAAATTAGCAATAAAGAGCAAGAAATTAGTAAAATGTGCAACAAATGAGTAAAATGAGCAAACAAAGGCAAGGAACTAGAGCTAATGTGCTTCAGGAAGCACGGATATCAGCCTAAATAGTCTTTTGTAAGGCTTGTGTGAACCGCCTCGCACTAACCACTTGGTGATGACTACCACTCCCAAACTGCAAAAGCATCTAACCAAGTTTGACTGAAATCGGCTAAAGAATATAGAAGAAAATACATTTGATATGCTTCAATATAATAACCTCTACTGACCATTAGTTGACCAGTGGCCAAATTAATTAGATCAAGGCTGTGGGAGAAGCATTTCGTTATTTTGACAAAAAATGACCCCTACTGACCATTAGGTGACCAATGGCCAAATTGTGACCCCTACTGACCATTAGGTGACCATTGGCCAAATTAATTAAACCAAGACTGTGGGAGAAGAAGCATTTCGTAATTTTGAAGAAAATGACCCCTGCTGACCATTAGGTGACCACTGGCCAAACTCTGTGAACAACTTTTACGAGTTAATTAAATCAAGGCTGTGGGAGAATCATTTCGTTATTTTGAAAGGAAAATTACCCCTACTGACCATTAGGTGACCAATGGCCAAATTTTGACCCCTACTAACCATTAGGTGACCATTGGCCAAATTAATTAAACCAAGACTGTGGGAGAAGAAGCATTTCGTAATTTTAACGAAAATGACCCCTGCTGACCATTAGGTGACCACTGGCCAAATTCTGTGAACAACTTTTACGAGTTAATTAAATCAAGGCTGTGGGAGAAGCATTTCGTTATTTTGAAAGGAAAATGACCCCTACTGACCATTAGGTGACCAATGGTCAAATTCTGACCCTACTGACCATTAGGTGACCATTGGCCAAATTAATTGGACCAAGACTGTGGGAGAAGAAGCAATTCGTAATTTTAACGAAAATGACCCCTGCTGACCATTAGGTGACCATTGGCCAAATTATCGGTGTACACCCTATATGAGGCTTGGTCCAGAGATATAACTGACCAAGTTTGACATGAATTGGATCAAAAGTTTGGGAGAAGCAGCATTTCCTAATTTTGAAGAAAATGACCCCTACTGACCATCTGGTGACCACTGGCCAAATTCTGTTAACAACTTTTATGAGGCATGGTCCAGAGATGTAACTGGCCAAGTTTGACAATAATTGGACCAAGACTGTGGAAGAAGTAGCATTTTGTAGTTTTAAAGAAAATGACCACTAGTGACCACTAGGTGACGTTTGACCACACCTGCTGATCACTACAGATAGAACTCGGGTCAAGGAAGATCCTGTCCAAATTTGGTTGAAATCGGTCAAAGAATTTGGCAGATATTGAATTTGGCAGATTTATTTGTAAGCGTTTGCCCGAAGAAAGAAAGAAAGAAAGAAAGAAAGAAAGAAAGAAAGAAAGAAAGAAAGAAAGAAAGAAAGAAAGGCGACGAATACAATATATCAGCCTGCTTCGCACGGCTGATATAATTACATGTAGTAACATGAGCACCAAATGATCGGGAGACTACAATGCGGTAGCGTACCTTGAGTGCAGGATGACTGAACAGACTATTATCCCTCGATCGGGACTATAATGAATATACTGCACAATTTAAATGATGTAACTGTTTAATACAAGCTTGTTTTTAATTATTTGTTTTGTTATTGTCTTTGTTGTACCACAAGTTTCTAGAAATGCGCACCAGAACCTATATTCGCGCAAAAAAATCGTGTCAATAATTGACGTCAATAATAATTATTCACGACTTTAGTGGCAAGTCGTGAAATTTCTTGTAAATATTGACGTCAATATTCACGATCTGCGTACTCCCTCCTGGGCCAGCATGCGTAAGATAGTTTTAATGGAAGGTTCTCCTCATATCATGTACACCTGACGATATACCTGCCTTTTATTTACATGTTGACTATACAAATCCTATGATATAATTCGGTTTGACTGGTAATTTTTGTATTTTTATCTTGGGGTGTCACACAGCTTGCTCGTTCACTTTGGAGGCGTCCGACCAAGGTATCACGTTCATCTTGCAGCCGCTGAGGGCGCCTGTCCGGTTGGACTTCGATGTGAAGACACGCAAAGCTGCCATAATAAATCTGGCGGAGGACAATACAGAAGCGTCCGTCTTTGCCTCAATAAGTGAGTGTCAGTGAGCTATTTTTTGGTTACTCATTTGACTTTTTTTCAGGGAAAGGGTTGTATCGCAAGAGCCACGAGGCATGGCATCGACGGTCAGGAGTTCGTTGAATTAGTAATTGATTAGACAGAAACAAACACTTTCCTACCTAGTTTTATCGGTCCTACAACTTCTAGTGAGTTACCCATAAAACAAAAACTGCCACGGAATGTTACACGGTGGAAAAAAGCACTACTGTTTTTAACAAAGCTTTGCTAATGTTACGATCAAAAAGAGAGTAAGCTTAAAAAACAATCTGATGATATAAAAAGAGTACTTTATGACGTCATAATTACGTCATGACGTCACAAATCTTTAAGATGTCGCCCCCGTCTTTGCAAATTCTAAGAAGCTGATTGAACATTCTGAAATTCCATAATTCAGGAGTTTGATGCAAACCAACGTGATCTGTGATTGGCCATTGAGAAATACACATGCATTAATAGTGATAATTTGCATACGCACTCACCTTTTTTTTTTCTATAGCCATAGGTGGCTGGTCGAACTCGAAGTCGGTTATCCGAGCCTGTTACCACTCTGCAACATCCTCAACCGAATGCCCTCGTACGTGGTTTTCAGAATACCGCGAGGCAGGTATCGTCAGTGACGCTGAACGTCGCCCCTTCTGGGTAGAGTACAAACGGGGCGTGGTGACCGTCGGCAAAGGAGGACAGGAGGAGGCCCTCATGGAGTGGGACGCCGCTGCGCATCACCGTCGCAACATAACAACGCCGGTATACGTTGGTATAAGTTCTTGGGACCATGTACCAGCGGACTGGATGTTCAATCAATTCTGTGCCTAAGAAACCAAAAAGCATGCGGGTGAAATGAGGGTGATGTATAACAAGTTGAAAAAGGCGGGCACAGTTCGTCCCGTTAAAATATATTGGCGCCCATTAAACTACCAGGAATTTAATCTTGTACAGTGTAGTAGATGACTGAGACGAGTTAACATCACAGTTATTTTCACACGTGTGCTTATGGAAGTCACTAGTTATGGAAGAAACCAAGATAGCGAGAAATTACCTAAAAGCGGGCGGGTGGAAAATAAGGGTGGTTGATAACGAGTTGAAGAAGGGCACACATAGATGTACTTATAAACTTCTGTCTTAGTATTAAAATAACTATAATTACAGCAATTAATTCTTAAACTCACTGAGATTGATGTATGTTTTAGGTCTGTCGTAAAACATGTAGTTCTACATAACAGCGACGTGATATCGTCCTACCGTTTTCACGAACGGAAGAGCCTCGCGTGGATTTTGAAGAAAACTTAAAGCGTTTACGGAGATAATCGGAAGAGGATTATATTCTTTTCAAACTGCCAAAAAATGCAGTAAGTAAACCTTCACATGATTCTATGAGAGGTTAATTTTTACATGAACTCGGTAATTAGAATGAAAATAGTGAGGAAAAATCGAAATCGAAACAAAATAATAATTGTTAAAATGTGTGGCTCTTCGTGAAAACGGTGACGATATTAAAGTCCATTAAGAATTGACAAGTACCCAGACATTTTGTTAACCGAAACAAATTGTAATGGCAATTTGTTTATGGGGACTCTAACTACCTCCCATAAATAAATTAACTAAAATCAACCTTAAACATGTTAATTATTTGTTTTAAATGCACAATGTATATTAAAAGGCACGTATTTTCGACACCTAAGGCACCATTTCAAAATTCGGAAGTGGGAACGAAAAGATAGCGGAACTCCTACTTCGGATCCTGTCTGACCTATCGATAAGGCGAACGAAGTGGAACATATAGAAGCCTAGTGTTTAGTGGTCAGGAGTATTACATAGGGTTATAATAAATTGCGCTATGTATCCAAAGATCAACGGGATGGCCACTTGACAGCATGTGGTAATGGTTTTGACTTGGTGTTTTTTTACAGGTTTTTAAAAAATTGTTTGTTGTGTCTTGTTAATGTACGTGCTGTTTTTTGTTGTTGTCTTTGTGTTGGTCCTGGTTTGTTTTGTCTTGCAGTATATTTTCTTGTTTTGTGTTTTGTCCCATGTTGTTTGTTGTCTTGTCCTGCTTTGTTTGTTTGGTTTAGTTGTGTGCTTTTGTATCCTGACTTGTGGGGCATTGTGTCGTGTCTTGTTTTGTTGTTTGTCTTGTCTTGTTCTATTTCGGTTTTCTTTATAGAATATATATAAAGTCTTATATAATGTGCAATGTTAATGTTTTAATTTGTAATTGTATAATTTTATTTTCACAATTTGATGTGGGGTGACAGGTCTTTAACCATAGTGATTGTTATAACTTTTGTTTTCTCAATGCCCATATTTATTGTGATATCGTTCTTTATGGCATTAATATAATAATAATAATAATAAAATATAATAGCAATTAAAATTATTATTGTCATTTATTAATTGTACAGTTTGCCCGTACCTACCTCCATCAGTGTTGCCACTGCTTGAAAGATCTTTCAAGATCTTGAAAGATTATATGTAAAATATATGTGAATGTACATGTATTTTATTAAGTTTACACTCGGTCGTGTACTCAGTGATTTACATAGGCTTGAAAGATCTTGAAAGATGTTGAATGCTGATCTTGAAAGAAAACAAATAACAAGTGGTCACACTGACCTCCATACCCGTAAATAGCCGAACGTCGTTAATGGTTCAATCACAAAATGGCAACAAGGCTACGGCTATTGCGCAGTCTAACAATGAATTTGGGAGCAAATAATTTCCGAGAATTTTGTAATGATAGTGTATTGAATTACAACTAACAAACCGATAAAGACGTCAATATCATCAGGTATTTCGACTGGATGTAAACAAACATTGCGTAACATCGAGCGGAAGATAATTTTTGTAAATTCTTACGTTATCATTTTGAAAACACAAATTCAAGCATCGCTTGAGGGCGCAATAATGACTTGCTCATGACTTCACTTCGACTATCGACTGTGCTCATATAATATTCACGCTAATTAATATACGCGCGATGCTCATTAATATTTGGTGATCTCTCAGATAGTTTTGAATAAGAGGTCCCTGTGGCCTATACATGGGACTGATTGTAGAAGTGTTTGTGGAGATCAAGTATTTGTGACTTGTGTCTTTCAACTGGGAAAATTGTATACACAAACAAAAAAAGACCAACATGTGGGTATATTTTGCACAGAGGCGGAAGGCCAGGGGGGGGGGGGGGGGGGGGGGGGGTGGGGGGGGGGGGGGGGGGGGTGGTGGCCCACATTTAGACTTGGGCCCAAAGATTGACGACTATTTGAGGTTTTTTTTGGGGGAAGGGGAATATAATTTTGTTGTAGTAAGTCAACCCTAGTGAAATTGAAATGGAAATTACCCTAGGAGTCTTAATCTTTAATTTTCAGTGAAAAATACATTGCCACCCTACCCCTGAGCGTCGCGAGGCGGCGCTGTTTCGGTCTGATTTTACGTTGTTTCCTACCGGCGCGTATTTGGTGTACGTGAGTGTTATACCTATCACACGTTACGCGCAAAATACACAGCGCCACCCACAGTTCAAGTCTGGCCAGCTCACTTGTCCTATAGCAATGCCAGTTGTACGCCGACTCGCCACTTAGCCGACTCGCCCCCTGGATAATTGTTTCATTTAATTAATCCTAACTCCCTAAGTTGTGTGATTTGGGAGGGTTAGGGTCGTGAGTGCTCATCCCGTTTGTGTGTAGTTTAAGTTACATGTGTTTTTAAGTCCATAATTTTGTGTGACTTAAAACAAAAATAAGTCCCACACGCGCGCTGTTTTCCCTTGATTTATTCTCATGCATGATCTCGATTATTTTTTATCCGAGCTTTAGAAAATACCTTTTTCAAGATGTTCGTTTCAATCCACTTAATCGATTTCGGCCAACAACAAAAAGTTGATCGAAAAAATATTGATGTTTGCAAAACATTGATTTGTTGCCCGAATTTTCCTTTCGAATTATGTTCGACCATTTATCCTTTTGTACATGTACGTTTAATGTTTTTGTGTGTGTTACTCATGCATCTGAATTAATTCACCTAATGTATAACATTTCATATTCAACTCATCATGGCGTAGGCCTATCTTTTGAAGCCGCTTCCACAAAAGGTAAACCATTTGTAGGCTCCTATACAAAATAAAAAAATATTAATTAAATTAGACCAACTTTCTCCCATGCTGTGATGGTGGAAATTAATGACAAAGCAGTAGGCCTAAATCCTCTAAGCCCAAAAAGTTAAACTAAAAACTATTTATTTATACATATACATATACAAAGAAATGGGGGGGGGGGGGGATAATCAAGCACCTTGGAGAGTTTCCCCCTGAATTTCCAAAGTTGCTTATTACTAGCAATTTCTTATGTTCATGTATAACAACTTAAAGGGATCGTATACGTTTGGTAATTACTCCAAAAATGAATGGCAATAAAAACTTACTTGGTAATAAGTACAGCAGCTTTAGATAGTTTAATGCATTTTTTGAAACTTTTCATTTCGAAGTACTGCGGTTATTGAAAAATATATCACTTTTTATCCCCAAAAAAAATTGAATCTGAGAAGCGTTACTGCAGTGACGTTTCTCAGATTGTGTATTTCAATGCAGATTATTCTTCCTGCGTGGACATAACCGCTCCAGATTTTCGGCAATATCTCAAAATCTCTACCACCTTTTGAAATGAAATTTTTACAGGTTAGTTTTATGGTATATATCTATCTCTATATAGGATTGAAACAAACAGTGGGTTCCAATTACCAAACGTGTACGATCCTAGAAAAAGCAATTGCTATTTTGTCATGTATTCGGCCCAGTGTCCGAGTGATTATCAGTCCCACACGAACACTTTAATCGGTTCCGACCCCCACATTACACATTGATTATAACCACAAATTAAGGGTACATGTCATTAATACTGCACGAGGGACTCTATACAAACGAACGAGCATTGATTAGTTAACCACTATTCAGCCAACCGTGCTTATTAATTACCTTCTGAAAACGATGATACACATAACGTGGTAGAACCCCAGCCTACACCTCGCTAATACCTAAAACGATGTGTTTACGTTGTTTGGCCTAACCACCATTCAACCGACCCCCGTTACCTTCAGCAAACGTGAAGTCAGTTAAATAATCAATTAGTGTGGTGTTAGTTTACATAATTATGGGGCTTCATCTATTCAAGAACAAACATGGAGTTTTACCCGTGGTTCGAAATTCTTCAAAACATTTGTTGTTAGTTTTAGTTTCACCATTTTGGACACGTTTTCGTTTTAGAAAATATATCGCAGCAAACACTCATTAAGATTACTTGACTAGACCACAGAAGGGTTATTTTTACATTTGTAATTAAATGCGCACCGTACCAAGGTGTACCGTTTCGCTAAGAAAACACGCTGACGTGGAACAGGTATCATGAGGGGAGAACTTCTATTCTTCCATACAAACTAGGCACCTAGGCAAACACGGGATGATGTCTAGAGATGAAACCCGCCTGTTTATTACGTGCAGGCAAACAATAGACGCTAATCGATAGAGTATCTCGATATTAAAAAGGCAGTTCGGCTGGAAAATTGTAAACGACATTATTAAATTGACATTTCATGCAAACCAATTCCACACAATATAGCTATTGTTGCGGTTACTGTGGACACTTAGGACGACCAATTTTGTAGACGTTAAATTGTGGGTGGGGTGGGGGGGGGGGGGGGGGGTTTGAAAAGTAAGGTTCTTGCAATAATTGCCTGCCAGCAATCGTTGGAAATTGATACAAAATCCCACTTAAGCAAATCCTAGCAAAAGCAATTGCTATTTTGTATGTATTCGGCCCAGTGTCCGAGTGATTATCAGTCCCACGCGAACACTTTAATCGGTTCCGACCCCAACATTACACATTGATCACTTAACTACAAAGGGTACATGTCATTGATACTGCACTCTATTAACACCACCTAAAGTCCATTGCACGAGGGATTATACAAACGAACGAGCATTGATTAGTTAACCACCATTAAACCAACCGTGCTTATTAATTACCTTCTGAAAACGATGCTACATATTATATAACGTTGTTTGAAGAACCCCAGCCAATTAGGCCAAATAAAAAGAAAACATGTTTAGCGTCATGCCTTTTTTAAAGGAAGAAGGAGGGCTTTTTTTTTTTTTTTTTAAATGGCCGCTTGACACATTTGAATGCGAGTCATGTAGTGAACATGTCGCACCCTGTCTTCCTATTTAAAATAAAACATGGCTCACCCATGATTAAAAATCAAAATTCATGTGGGTCGATCATGTATGCACCATACACGTCACACCCTAGCATTCCCATTAAACAAATTTATATTTCCACAGCATGTACACAGTGATTCTGAAGTCTAAAATACGATCTTAAAATTGTATTATCTTCTTCTTCTTCTTTTTTTTTCTTTTTTTAAAGATATCTGTAATACAATTTATCTTTTTTTTTTTTTTTTAAAGAAAAAAAGGAGGCGGCCTTCAAAAAGGAAGCGGGCGGCGACGCTAAACATTTTTTGTTATAATGCCTTACCTTACCTCAAGAACAAACATGGAGTTTTACCCGTGGTTAAACATTCTTCAAAACATTTTTTGTTTTAGTTTCACCATTTTGGACACGTTTTCGTTTTAGCAAATTATTTATCGCAGCAAACACTCATTATAATTACTTGACTAGACAACAGAAGAGTTATTTTTACATTTGTAATTAAATGCGCACCGTACCAAGGTGTACCGTTTCGCTAAGAAAACACGCTGACGTGGAACAGGTATCACGAGGGGAGAACTTCTATTCTTATCCATACAAACTAGGCATGATGTCTAGAGATGAAACCCGCCTGTTCATTACATGCAGGCAAACAATAGACGCTAATCGATAGAGCATCTTGATATTAAAAAGGCAGTTCGGCTGTAAACGACATTTATTAAATTGACATTTCATGCAAACCAATTTCACACAATAGCTATTGTTACGGTTACTGTGGAAACCTAGGATGACAAACGGTAATTTTGTAGACGCGATCAATGCTCATCATATCGTACAAGGGAGTGGTGCGGTTTCTGTTTTGGACGCAGATACCAAAGTGAGGAACTGCTGTGCTGGCTGGAAATGAAAAACCCGCGTAAAATATTAGTGTTGGTTTTAGCTTTTGGGCTTCTTAGTTCCCTCTCTTTGCAACCCGTACGAGGGAAGATGTGTAGCGCCATGACCAAGGCTGCTGCCGGTGATAATCTGACCACGCTTCGTGACAAGGCTTTTGCGGCTTTCAGAAGCGTGTGCCGTGGTAAACGAGGCAATCTGGACGACACCAAATGTAAGTTATCCCACCACGTACAAATCTGTTAAATTTGCGAGTACACGTTCACAATGGTGAAGAAGCATATAGCACACTCAAAATTGAAAAAGACTCTAACAAGATTTCTAAAATGATATGTTTGCAAACGTTGTTTAAAACGTATGCAAATTAACAGGCGAGGTAACCAGTGTATAGTTGCTATCATTTTAAACATTGGGCTTCATCTTATCATCTACTAAGGGTTGACCTTATATGCATTGGACTTTTTTCCTGATTCGAATTTCTTGCCATGTACATTTTGTTTCACAATTCCCTTTTTTGTTTAACTCTTTATTGCTCACTCTGTATAGTTGGGTGACATGATTTAGATTGTTGAAGTAGAGTGCAAAGGTCTTAAACCTGACTGATTAGGATACAACAGGTTAAAATCAAAAATGAACTGGGTAAGTTGATTATGGACTGCCCTTTCTAGGATTTTACTTACAGTCGGTAGCACTGAAATAGGTCTGTAGTTACCGAGGCATGAAGAATCACTAGATTTGTGCAGTGGCATAATCTTAGCACTTCCATAAAATGGAACGTAATCCTTAACAATGGACAGATTAATAAGATTAGTCAAAGACAGGGCAATAATAGGGCACACTAATTTGAGAAGGCGGCAGCTAATGTCATCATCCCTAGGGGTTTTACTCGAGTTCATCTTGCTAATTTCGTTAATGACAAATTATACAGAAACAGGTTCTAGGTCAAAAGAAGCTATACCGAGTCATTACATGGCTCAACGTCATAAGAATCACAAAACGGTACATCAGTACAGATTTCAGCAACTGATGAAACAAAAGTAGTGC
Organism: Crossaster papposus; assembly: GCA_037893245.1. Taxonomy (NCBI): domain Eukaryota; kingdom Metazoa; phylum Echinodermata; class Asteroidea; order Velatida; family Solasteridae; genus Crossaster; species Crossaster papposus. Next base: position 47,971 of record JBAIAA010000238.1, read on the forward strand.
GAGGACCTGGTTATTACTTTGGCTCGATCCATTACCAGCGGTCATCCCCCAACGCGGTCATTATCACGCAGTAATAACCGGGTCCTCGCACTGATAAATTATAACCTAAATAAATACCTTTTTAACGAGAAAAAAATGTGAAAATGCTCCACATTTCGTGACTTTTCCTTCGGCAATATTTCCAGTGTTTTGCTTTTATGTTCAGGGGCCATATTTTAGCTTATGCATGGTACCCTGTCTCTTTAATATTTTTTGTTATTATTACCCATACTTTGAGACCAGGGCCCAATTTCTTGGCTCTGCTTACCGTTAGCGAAAAATCCCTGCTTACTATAGCAGAAAATTCGGTGCTTACGGTAAACGTATTTCACGCGTTAGCAAGGAATTTTGGTCTCTGAGCATGCGTACATCCCGTAACTAAGGATTCTGTGCTTACCGGGTGAGCAAATAATTTCTCTGCTAGCGCGGTTAGCGGAAAATGGTGACCGTAGAGGAATTCTGTGGTTAACAGAGCCATGAAATTGGGCCCAGACTAGCTGACCACTGATGCACACCGTGCATAGCAGACGACACGCGCATTTTGAACATTGCCGCGCGTCAAACGTTCTACGCGTACGTTTATAGCACACCGTATCAAGATTTGACGCGTCCTTGTTACAAGTTACCGTATAGAACTGTTGCATTCGGCCAATCATTAGCTTACATGATGCTTGATTAATAAATACCTAAGGAGAGTTGCTGGCTTCCGATTGGTCGAGACTCAATCACGTGGAGTGGATTATTATGTAGTAATAACCCGGCTTTCAAGTAGAAGCGAATAATGTTCCCTGAACCAGCATTAATCAAGCATCATGTAAGCCAATGATTGGCCGAATGCAACAGTTGTACGGTAACTTGTAACAAGGACGCGTCAAATCTTGATATTTCGCGCTATGTACGCGTAGAACGTTTGTATCTATACGCGCGGCATTTGTTTAAATGCGCGTGTCGTCTGTTAACGCTAGCGCGTTGCTATGAGCGGTCATCCCCCAACCCGGTCATTATCACGCATTCATAAATACCTGGGACAGTTTAGGCATTCCTATTGGACGAGAGCCCGTCACGTGGCCGGTTTTAAACGGACGATAAAGACATGGCTAGAAGTGTTTAAAACCAGTTGGCAACAAAAGTAGCCCCTGCACATGGACAACTCAATGGAAATCCTTCTCCGGGCACTTCACTGCTGCGCAGACCATTGTTCTTATCTATTTTGAACCATTCGGGTGCAAAATCCTGTTTTCCTCCAAATATGAAGAATTTAAGAAAAAAAGTCTTCCACTTTTAAAATTTTTTCCATAAGTCGTGCACAAACGCGGTCGCGTCACGTTCGTTCTTTTCCCTTTGAAAAAAACACGCGCGCGTACGCCATTTAGACGCGGAGACCTATCCAGTCTATATAATGGAGATCAATGGTAAATACGCTTTATTGCATGTATTGTGACGTAGAGCGACAGAGGTGGAAACATGTCATTTGACAGTGGCCCGTGAACATGGATAGGGGAAACTCACACAGAATGGCGAAACACCGAAATTTACTTGCGACAATTTGCCGTGATTTTCGGGGCTTTTTTGGCTGAATTTTACAAAAAAGGTATTTATGAATGGGAATAAATGTGTGTTCGGTCGGTATTAATCACTCTGTTTAATACCGCTTGGAGTCTGGAGGCTGATAATTACCCTCGCCTTCGGCTCGGGTAATTATCAGCACCCAGACTCCAAGCGGTATTAAACAGAGTGGTTAAAACCTCCCGAACACACATTTATTCCCTTAGTAATAACCGGGTCCTCGCACTGTTATTACCTAATAAATGCTTGTTCCGGGAACATTTATTCGCTTCTTCTTAAAAGTCTCGCAATTACAACATGATAATGCACTCCACGTGATCGAGTGTCGACCAATCAGAAGCCAGCAACTCTCCTATAGGTATTTATTAATACTGCTTAAAAAGAATCGGCTATACCAGAGGACGATGTACAGTCCTCACCATTAACCTTAATAATATTTGTAGGTAAAGGTCTTCTTAGAACCAGGAACAATTTGTTTGAGACAGTTCCAAATTTGTTTACTGTCATTAGAACAGTCACGCCAACCCCACAAAAATACTCAGATTTATGCCATTTCAACATACGAATAACCCTAATACGGAGCATTTTATATTCAACCCATAAGCAATTATCATTGAGTTCAAAAGCAGCCTTGTGAATACTATCTCGTTTCTTCATCAATTCTACTATTTTCGTAGTGATCCAAGGGCAAGGGTTTTTACGAACTCTCTTTCTGCGAAGTGGCACGTGATCCTCCACAACAGTCATAAAAAGAGTAGGCCCTAATCCAAGTGTCAAGGGCCACGTCCACATCATCAATATAATAAATAGCATCCCAATTAACATTACCTAATAGTCATCTTTGAATTTTTGCTCGTCAAGATGCTTAAAAGAACGACATTCGAAGCAATTTCCAAACGATTTGGTATTAAAATCTCTTACAGCATAAATAACAAAAAAAATCACTAATACATGTAAGGAAAACATATCAAATTCAATCAATTTAATACCCGGCTCATTCAATTTCATTGAGAATGAATGCTTGCAGCAGCAGTCAAAAGGAGTAATTTCATAGAAGCAGTTAGCATTCAGTGGCCAAATAAGACCATTCAAATTCATGAGGTCGCAAAGGTCATTCAATTTGGTAATAGCCAGCAGCAAGAGGCTGGTCAGCCATTCATTTTCATCAATTGGCAAACATGTTTCAAATGTTCACATTCAAATTCGTTTCTATGGTATGTGCTTTCTGATTTTCAGTGTATGTGCCTATATAAAGGCAGATATTTTGAAGAGAATTAATTTTCACACTTATTCTGCGTTATATATCTTTAAGTAGAGCGAATTTGAACGAAAAGATGGCTGCCCGTAAAACTAAATGTCTGCCAAATAACTATTGAAAAGTGTGTGAAATGATATAACCACAGCCAAACGTGCATGGCGAGATACTTAGCAGTACCGTCAGTAATCATTGAAGATTAAATAAACTTCAGATATAAAGAAACGATTAGAAGAAGTAAATATAAAACAGAAAAAGAAAAGGACCTGTGAAAAAATGAAAAGAACAACATTTTGTTTTGGTAAATTTAGTATAATGACCCCCTGATAAATGTAAGTTTTGGTGTTTTTTTTTATTTGTTTAGTTTTTAATTTAACATGGTCCAAACATTGGCAGAAATAAAGAAGAAAACTTAAAGACCAGTGCAAACGATCACAAGGCTGTAGCGAAAGGTTTTGTTTTCATTTTAAAGGGATCGTATACGTTTGGTAATTACTCCAAAAATTAATGGCAATAAAAACTTACTTGGTAAGAAGTACAGCAGCTTTGGATAGTATAATGCATTTTTAGAAACTTTTCACTTCGAAGTACTGCGGTTATGGAAAAAGATAATGAATCTGAGAAGCGTTACTGCAGTGACGTTTCTCAGACTGTGTATTCCAATGCAGATTATTCTTCCTGCGTGGAAATAACCGCTCCAGATTTTCGGCAATATCTCGAAATCGCTACCACCTTTTGAAATGAAATTTTTACAGGTTAGTTTTATGGTATATATCTATAACTATATAGGATTGAAACAAACAATGGGTTCCAATTACCAAACGTGTACGATCCATTTAACCATAACTTTTCCAACTTTACCTATAACATTCTTCAAGAATACGGGGTACAGGTTTTAATTTTATTCATGGGGTAACAAGGAACAATTGTTGCAATTAAAACATAACACATAACGTAAATGAATTGCAAACAACACGAAAACGCATTTAACAAGAAAAACTCAAGTTCCAGTATATTGCCATACAGCTTCCTCGAATAAACAAGCCACAACTCATGTTTAATTTGAACGCACAGAAGTTGAAGTTCGTTGCCTATAAACAAAAAGAAAAGAAACCCTGGCAACAAATTAATGTGCGCTTCGATGCGTCTTAATTTGATTTCATCAATAATGTAGATATGTAGCAGAAATTGAACTGAAGAATGGTGAAAATGTAGTCTTGTATGCCTATAAATGAAATAGGTTTACAGAAGCGGACCTGAATGAAAAGAACGAAATTATGTGCACAAACACGAAAATAAATGCAATAATAATTAGTAGCTAAAAATAAACCCTAGTTTAAATGAATTCGGGGAAGTGCTTGAATGTTAATGTGTGTTAATGAAAGTGAAATAATTTGTGATGAAATTGGCCGGAAAAACCTATATTATTATTTAGTCGACCATAACATTTTAAAAACAAAGAGATTGGCCAGGGGCAACAACAGTAAAAAATACTGTGGTCCGTGGACCTGTTGCCCCACATCAAAGCGCTCCAATTATATACATATATAAATATTAAAAAAGGGACAAACATAAACTAAACAATTGTTAAAACAAATAAACAAACACCCCAACAAACAAACAAACCAACAATTTTAAAAACAATGAAGTCCTAACAAGAAAACAATTAAACCCGAGTTTTAACCCGACTACATCTATAATGAGAAAACACACAATCCCATTAAAAGAAGAAAAAACTTAAGTTAAATTAAATGGATTAACGTTTAAAACGTAAACGAGAGAATCGAGAATACGAAAGTAACCCTACATTCCTAACCCAAGTAACAAAATCGCTGACAAAACCCCCCCAAACCTTATCTAAAAGTAAATAATGATTCTAGGCATTCAGTTAAATTATTGCGCTAGATATCCCGTAATATTGTTTCGAAAAATTGAAATTTATTTTTAATAATTTACGATCGCCGTCCGGAACATCAAAACAAAATCAACCGCGCAAGACCGGGACTTGAAGTTTGTGGAAATTGATAGAATAATGAAGGATCTTCAATTCATCTCGTGTGCGTAAAATCACGTGACCCTTTCTTCCGGTCGAAACCGGAAGTGCCTTATCATGACTTGAAAGTAAAATAATGCGAACTTATTTTCAACGATATAGTCTCTGGCTAAATAGTGCTTTTTAAAAAAATTACCGGTGACGTCATAAATTATTATAGCGCCCTCTAGCGACAGGTTGAAAAATCAGTTGATGTGTGTGGCGAAGTTTGCTTAAATCACTTTATAACTGGTGTATATAATAAGCATCTTGTTAGGAACAAGTTGGTGGAAAGAAAAAAATATGATGTCACTAGACCGGAAGTTACAATGAAAAGACCTTTAACCCTTTCAATCCCACCCACTCATGCAAGAGATTACCCTTGTTTACCACATCAATTAGAAGCTCAGTGTGACTCTAGCCCCAGTGGTTTTTGAGCAATTTTATTGAAGTGCGCCCTCAACACACTGTGTTTACATGCATACTGTACATACACTGGCTGAGATATTTGTATGTAAAACTGATTGCAAAAATAAGTGTACAAGGAAAACAAATTGTGTGCATCTATTTATTTTGTAAGTGTAAAAGCACAATAATGAAATAATTAGATACAAATTATTACAAACGGGTAATAATTCAGAACATGTGATAAATACTAGCAAATACGGCACATGTTTCAGATTTTGTTTACATGTGAAAAACAATAACTTGTATGAGAATTTTTGTTTTTAATTCCTTTGTTATTTTCTTGAAAATGAACTATTTACTTGTATTCGGTGCATACACATGCATCAAAAGCCATGATAAAAACAATTTGCCTGGAAACGAACTATTTACTTGTACATGTATTTACTGTACAGACATACATCATAAGTAATTATACCCCCCCCCCCCCCCAATCAATGTTGGTTTGGAGCGCGTATTTTCTCAACATTGAATGGGGGGGGGTATAATTACAATCAAGTGGTATGGTAATTCTCAAAGCAAGGAACTATGCACATAAGCTTCATACATTGCTTACATATAATCACAGTTTGTTTTCGCCGGCCTAATTTGCGGTTACTGCAAACAATGCAGTCGCGTTTCTTTCCATTGCGGTTTTCGCCAAATCAATAGGAATATGGTATCTCAACCGACTTGTTGCATTACGTTCCCAACCCAATAGCAAGCCTGGTACAATCCGTATACGAAAATCAAGGTTACTGACATTTTTGCTCCCTGCTGTGCTGTTAAATATTACTCTGCTATTGACAATACATAATTGAGAAGATGGTAAAAAACTCGTTTCCACCATTTCAAGCTTCTGTGGGTATGATTGTAGTACTGAAAACACTGGTCTGCTAAATCTGTGCCTCCCAGATTTAAATTATAAGATGAAATACATACGGGCTTCATAACTTCACGAAATCCAGAAGTGCTCTTTTTACATCGAGTTTGCTTTTTTGACACTGCAGTGCTGCCGACATTAGTTAGAAATGTTACAGATTTTTTGTCTTGCCAAACCATGCACAATTGCCCACCTTTCACCAACAAAATTGGGTCGTTACCTTTCTTCATTTTATGATTTTTTTGATTTGCGACCTCGGGTATTCCCATAGTAGTATATCGAACAGTTCCGGAACATCCAAAGCCTTGTTCAGACAGTTTTGCTATCAGCGACGGACTCGTATAGTAATTATCACAGTATGACGTGTCCCTTATTCTGAAGTGGTTCTACAACCATTTTTCCGGCAACTGTTAGGTTTGGTGGATGGCAGTCCGATGACTCGGAATCTACATGTACCTTATCCTTTACAGTCTTTGTGTTGTCAGCACCTGTGTACAGTTCCCAATTGCACGTGTATCCGAATTTACTACAATTTAATGAAAATGCTTTCATCCCACGTTTTACTGGTTTGTTGAGCATGTACTGAATAAAACTTAAGCGTCCCTTAAATTTCAACATACTCTCGTCTGGAGACAGATTCTGCGCAGGTTTATACAGGTTAAGAAACTTCGGAATAATGACTTCTATCAAGGGCCGAACTTTGAAAAGTTTGTCTTGTTTAGCCGAGGATTCACGAGGAATTTGGTTATTGGAGATTTGGAGAAACTGGAATTTGCAAAATTTCTGACGTTGACCAATACATCCTATATTGAGGTGATTTGTTTATGCCCATAGCAATGATAAGTGCTACAAATGCCATCATTTCGGGAATGTTGGTTGGGTACCAGGAGAACTGTTGTTCAGGATTTGAGTCTATTGTTTGCTGTGCATAGCGATTAGTCTCGTCGACGAGCATATCCCACTTGAGTTGGCAAAAATACAGCTTGAAGATCTCCACTGCCGAGAGTGTTCCAAAGTCGCCAGTTGGGCCAGGATTTCCAGTGAACTGCACAGTCCCACAATCGTAGTGGTCTCGTCGTTCCCAACCAGATCGGAAATTGATTTTTCCGGTTCTTGATCTGGAAGAACTTGGATGGCTGTCATCTTGGTAGGTAGGCTGCAAAAGAACAAAGATCAAATTTTATTATTGGTCCTATATTTGTTAATGCTAATTTGCAGCACATGCCTAAAATGAATATTGCGCTGAGAAAAGAACGATCATGGTGGCCTCAATATAGTCGTTGCAGATATGTCATGAATGTGAATGCCTTGTGTATGGTATTTACTGTGATTGACATAGTGAATCATCTTCCAAATTCTTGCCAAATACAGACGTTTTCAGGCTGTTTTCGGCAAGTCTAATCCTCGAAATTCAAATGAAATAGGTTTACCTTAAGTGATAGAGAAACTACAGTTTTTGTTTCGATATTTATGCTCTTTTTAATTTGAAAATACGACGTCAAATATACCGACACCACTTTTCCTAGTTACGGATCGGTTCAACCAATTCCGGATCGGATAAAAAACTGCTTCGTACATGAAAAATAATCACGCTAGAACCAACCCAAATCAAGCCTATATTTCTGATAAAGTATTCATGAGTTTATATAACTACAGTTTAAAATACATTTCAAATACTTCCACTTCAAATCAAGTTCAAAAAGAAGACTTGCAAGGTCCAAGGAAATGTTTTAAAATGTTTTGTCCGTGTAGAGTGCGCGACCGGTACGTGTAGCGTGCGCGACCGGTACGTGTGTGGCGCGGCAACGAGCCGATAAACGTTGACCGATCACATCGTGAACACGTCATATGAAAACGCTTGCGCGCGTGTAGTTGATGCATGTATTTTACGCGCGATCCGGAACTAGGAAAAGATATACGTTCAGTCTTTGGCAGATTTTTTAATACTGGGGACTTTTAGACTTATTTTTACTCAACAAATAATCGATGCATGAGTTTTATACAACTGTAGACTGTAAAATGGCATAAATGAAATCAAACTTTTTGAGTGACATGTCGCAGAATATTTTGTTCGTGGTTTTGCGGCTCCCGTGATTTCTACAAACCGTCCAAACATGTCAAAGTACGAGTCAAAAATCTAGCCAAAATTCCTTTTCTTTATATTTTATTGAAAATATATTTATGTAACAAGAAGCTTGTATGTTTCTTCTCAAAATGCACTTCATCTAAAAAAATAGTATTGGAGACCAAGCCATAAGAGGTAGGTTTTTATTTGAAGCGATCCGGAACTAGGAAAAATCCGGAACTAGGAAAACAACTGTATAATACAAAATAATACCGAGTCTAAATACTAGGCCAAATGGCCTACGAAGCTATTCTTGTTTGAGGTTAAGACTAGTGCATCTTTTTGGACGCAAAATTGCACGACAGGCTATATCATGTTTATGGGTGGAGGTGAATTTCCATAGGACTGTATTCATTTGATGTACATGCACCATAGTACATGTACATCAAATGAATACAGTTATACTCAGGGGGGGGGGCGGAAGGGGTCCCAAAAAAGTGCGCCACCAACGTTGAAATGTATCTCATTCATTCTTCCACGCTCACGAGTCGAACATCTCATACAGTAAACACGTAGGCCCCTATAGATCGCTACCTCGAAGCGCACCATTGAAACACGTACAAATTTGCTCCGCGCTCGCTCCCCGAATTCAGTGATTCATATAACGTCCGCAAAGCCAGATTCGTACAGTACAGGCAGGCGTAAACTTTCGCGATTGAGAATTGGCAGAAACCATTTTCAAAAACAAATTTTTTAAAAAAGGTCAAATATCCAGAGGATGTACCGAGGGATTTTTATTTACCTTCAGGAATGAAAGATCTATTCCTAATTATTACGTTAGTTGAAAAAAATCAGAGGATAAACGATAATTTTTTTCACATTATGTCGATATTTGTAGCCATTTTAGGGGAGACGTTTTGTAACGAAATTCCCACCTGGACCCATTCATACACGTTAGCTGCTGCAATAAACCAACGGAAAATTGTCGGTAATATTTGTACGCATTTTATTTAAAACTAAGCACCTCAACAATTAAAAATACTCTTTCAATATAAACTATTATGTTTTCAGTGCTGTTAAAGAGAAAATGTTTACAGTATACATGGATTATTTATTTATGTTTAATGGTCATTACCTTTTTTTTAAATGGAGTGTACCCAAACTGCGATTGCAAATTATTGCGCAACACCCCTTCCGCCCCCCCCCCCCCCCCCCCTGGTTATACTCTAAGATCGGGGCGGACCTACGTCACAGGTCAGCGCGCCGATGAAAACAATACGCGCTGACACTGCACTGTAGCTAGCCTTGAATACAAGGCTGCGTTGCATGTTATACATCTAGTCACAGCTAGCCTTTAAACAAGGCCACATGTCTGATAGACGCCGAGCGACTAAAAAGAGACTAATCGCGAAAACCTGAGTGACGTCAGTGCGAATTGCCCAGACAAGTGGCCTTTATCAATCTGGTTTGGATTTCTTATGTTAACCTTTGTTTCTAGTTTGAATCGCTACCGAAATGGTAGCGTCCAATCAGCGAACGTATCTCTGCGTGACGTCAGCTTATATTTGAGTTGGACTAGTTCATTTTACAAACAGGGAATGTTCAATCATGTCACTTACAATATTTAGCTCAAATCATTAGTTGCTTCCTAATTGATTGCAATTTTGCATGTAAAATAGATTTAAATGTGATATCTTGTATTTATCATTTATATATTCAACTCAGAAGCAAAATTTATATACGTTTTTGTACCTTTTCTTACATGCTTTGATATTGAACGAATCACGAACGAAGCCAACTGGGAGATCGCCGTTCCGATTGGGCGTATTGGCATGCTAATATGTATCTATGAATAATTCATGCCGAGCAGTGAAACCTACATTGCAAAAGGCCTCGTGACATTCGTCACTCGGTCGCGCGTTCACCCCGGGTATCTAGACTCATCTCAGCCGCTTAGCCAGAGTCACGAGGCCTTGTCAAAAGGCTAAGTCACAGCAAGCTAGGATCGTCTTTGTATCTGCAACGTGTGATCATTGTTTGCCATAAGTAACGCCACACGTGTACATGTGCATATTATACGTATTGATACTCGACTCGTACACCCACACGCCTACACCGTTGTTCGCGCCCACAAGCCCACACACCGTCGCGTTCTGCGCGCCCACGCACAACGCGTCATGCCAGCAAGCAGCCAGCATGCTCTGGCTCTCATGCGCGCGGGGGAGGGCGCGCGCGCACAGGGGTGTGTGGGCGCGCACAACGGTGTACGCGTGTTAAGAGTACATGTAAGAGTTTATGTACATGTACAGGTATGTACACACGTGTGACGTTATGGCAAACGATGACCCCACACAACACTTTACGTATGTGTACGTGTACACGTACGTATGATGAGTACGTCTAAATATGCATTGCGAGCTAGTATTGTGTATACTTGTACACATGTGGCGTTATGGCGAACGATGATCCCACGTTGCAGATACAGCGCAGCCTTGTATTCAAGGCTACACTGTAGCATACAAGACTGCGCGTGCGATCATCGTTTTTACCGGCGCGGTGTACGTATTATGACGCGTTTTTATGACAGTTCCCGGATGTCCGCCCCGATCTATACTCGAGGATACCCACTCGAGCCTGTACCGTATTCCATGCGCTTACCTCTTAAAATTCTGCTATGTTTTCGCCGAGCATGCTCTCGTCGTCCGAAGACTCTTCAGTGTCATTTACGTCAGATCCGGAATCACTATCTGCTAAAATCTCAGCCAAAATGTCATCATTTAGGATTTGTTCCATTCCGATTTCAAAAACACAGCGATACGTACAACCTACTTCAACCGCAATGGATATGCCCGGGACGCGACGCTAGCTGTCGCGCGTCGCGTCAGTCACGTGACCGGTAGCTAACCTATTCACGTACATAAACACGTACACAGCCTGCATGCAATGCATATATGGCGCGCTAACTTCAAAAACTTTATTTCTGTCAGCAGAGGGCGCCAAACCAATAACTCTCAAGCAGTGTTTTCGCTGGTGAGATAAGTTGCCTTGGTCTCCAAGCTCATGGCAAATCGTGGGACTTTTTGTCGCCCACAGGTTCCAAGCATATCCCAACAAAGGCTCTTTTTGGAGCCCGTGGGATTGAAAGGGTTAAACCTTAAATAATTGCTGAAAAATCAACCGCGATAGATATAATTCAGATTTTTGCTTTAAATAGCAAAGTTCAGACAGCTCTCGAGCTTTCTGTTAATTACGTCACGATGACGTCATTAGGTATCCGATTACAAGCAACCAATGATTAATATATTTAATCTTAGAAAATCTATATAAAATAAACTGTAAGAGATCCGATTTTGATTTTTACGGTAATTGATAGAATAATACAGGGGCTTAATATTTCGTATAACATGCAAAATTATTTCACCCTTTCTTTCGGTCCAAAATCAACCGCAAGAGATATAATCAATTAATTGTTTTCAATTTCTATTCTGTATACATAGAAAATTAAATGAAAAGAATCTTAAATGTAATAAACAATGAACAAAAATTGCGAAAAAGACATATGCTCTGTTCATAGAACAGACATATTTCTAGTTGTTATTGTTTTTGTCTTATCACAAGCTTCTAGAAATGGGCAGCAAAACCTATTATTCGCGCAAAAAATTCGCGTCAATATTGACGTCAATATTGACGACTATAGGGGCAAGTCGTGACATTTGTCGTGAATATTGATTTTAATTTTTACGATCTACGTAATCCCTCCAGGGCCACCATACGTAAGGGAGTTTTAATGGAAGGTTCTCCTCATATCATGTACACGTGTCGATATACCTCCCTATTATTTACATGTTGACTATAAAAGTCCTATCATAAAATTCGGTTTGACTGGTCATTTTTGTATTTATATTTTGGGGTGTCCCACAGCTTGCTCGTTCACTTTGGAGGCGTCCGACCCTTTCGGTGTCAAGTTCATCTTGCAGCCGCTGAGGGCGCCTTTCCGGTTGGACTTCGACGTGAAGACAGGCCGTGATGCCACAATAAATCTGGCGGAGGAAAATACAGAAGCGTCCGTCTTTGCCTCAATAAGTGAGTGTCAGTGAGCTATTGTTTGGTTACTCATTTGACTTTTTTTCAGGGAAAGGGTTGTATCGCAAGAGCCACGAGGCGTGGGATCGACGGTCTGGAGTTCGTTGAATTAGTAATTGATTAGACAGAAACAAACACTTTCCTACCTAGTTTTATCGGTCCTACAACTTCTAGTGAGTTACCTATTAAACAAAAACTGCCACGGAATGTTACACGGTGGGAAAAAAAGCACTACTGTTTTACCAAAGCTTTGCTAATGTTACGATCAAAAGGAGAGTAAGCTTAAAAAACAATCTGATGATATAGAAAGGGTACTTTATGACGTCTAATTACGTCATGACTTCATAAATCTTTAAGATGTCGCCCCCGTCGTTGCAAATTCTAAGAAGCTAATTGAACATTCTGAAATGCCTTAATTCAGGAGTTTGATGCAAACCAACGTAATCTGTGATTGGCCATTGAGAAATACACATACATTAATAGTGATAATTTGCATACGCACTCACCCTTTGTTTTTTTCTATAGTCATCGGTAGCTGGAGGAACTCGAAGTCGGTTATCCGAGCCTGTTACCGTTCTAACCCACCCTCAGCCGAATGCCCCATTAATTGGTTTTCAGAATACAACGAGGCAGGTATCATCAGTGGCACTGAACGTCGCCCCTTCTGGGTAGAGTACAAACGGGGCGTGGTGACCGTCGGCAAAGGAGGACAGGAGGAGGCTTTCCTGGAGTGGGACGCCGCTGCGCATCATCGTCGCAACATATCAACGCCGGTATACGTTGGTATAAGTTCTTGGAACCATGAACCAGCGGAGTGGGTGTTCAATCAATTCTGTGCCTAAGAAACCAAAAGCATGCGGGTGAAATGAGGGTGACGTAGGCCTATAACAAGTTGAAAAGGCGGGCACAGTTCGCCCCGTTAAAATATAGTGGCGCCCATTAAACTGCCTGGAATTTAATCTTTGACATTAGGGACTTTTCGATTTGCACGTTTACTAGTAGACTGCGACGTATGCGGTCATTTGTGAAGCAGTGCGCATGCGCATCGACGAACTCGTCGTTCGTAGCAGAATTCTCGAACGCGTTCAACCTTGTTTTGCCGTTGTTGGAAAACTGTGACGACGTAGTGTGCATAGCGCGCGCCAAACATAAGGCATGACGTCACTGAGTGAGCGTAGTCGGAGTCGTAGAAATCGAAAAGGTAAGGTACAACATTTATCGTGCCGCATACGTCGCAGTCTACTTGTGACCGCATACGTCGCAGTCTACTAGTAAACGTGCAAATCGAAAAGTCCCTAGTGTAGTAGATGACTGAGACGTGTTAACATCACATTCATTTCCACACGTGTGCTTATGGAAGTCACTGTAGTGAAGAAACCAAGATACCGAGAAACCAATAGCGGGCGGGTGGAAAATTGGGGTAACGAGTTGAAGAAGGGCACACATAGATGTACTTATACACTTTTAACTATAAACAATTAACTCGTAAACTCACATCACTAAACTACGGAAGACAGATAGTGCCACTGGATACTGATGAATATATTTTTTGCAAATGCGCGAATAAATATTTTTTGTTGTACCATTTATCTGGCGGCCGCCACTTAATTATGTGGTGGCCGCCTCAACATAATCTGGCGATACTATTCGAGTATTGTCGCAAGATTCGAGTAATGGTCCTCTCGTGTTATGTGGCGGCCGCCAGATAATTAAGTGGCGGCCGCCAGATATTATGTGGCGGCCGTCACATAATTAGCTGGCGGCCGCTAGATAAATGGTACCAAAAATATTCTCGCGCGTTACTTTGCAAAAAATATATTCATCAGTATCCAGTGGCACTATCCATCTTCCGTAATAAACTGATATTGATGTTTGTTTTAAAGGTAGGATACACCATTGGTAATTGCTTGAATTATCATGAATGAGTAGATTTGGGGGTTGTATTTTATAGTAAACATCGTTTAACTGAGCTGTCCAAAGTTTTAAAATCTTGGATGCCGAGAAAAGCACGAAAAACAGCGGTTTTTTTCAACCGGCGTCACAAGCAGTTATTGTTATGTTATCTTTGTTTTTTCGCGATCGCCGTCAATTTTTCGGAATATTTACAGGATATCTAGCGCAATAATTTTGCTGGATGCCTAGAATAATTATTTACTTACCAATGAGTAAGATATTTCCTAATAATTCGGTAGTAAATATTTTCGATATCTGCAAATGGTGTATACTACCTTTAAGTATGTCGTAAAACATGTAGGTCTACATAACAGCGACGTGATATCGTCCTACCGTTTTCACGAATGGAAGAGCCTCGCGTGGATTTTGAAGAAAGCTTGAAGCGTTTTCGTAGATAATCGGAAGAGTATTATCTCCTTTTAAAACTGCCAAAAATTGCAGTAAGTAAACCTTCACATGATTCTATGAGCGGTTAATTTTTACATGAACCCAGTAATTAGAATCAAAATAGTGAGGAAAAATCGAAATCGAAAAAAATAATAATTGTTAAAATGTGTGGCTCTTCGTGAAAACGGTGACGATATTAAAGTCCATTAAGAATTAACAAGTACCCAGACATTTTGTTAATGGCAATTTGTTTATGGGGACTCTAACTACCTCCCATAAATAAATTGACTAAAATCAACCTTGGGGAAACATGTTAATTATTTGTTTTAAATGCACAATGTATATTAAAAGGCACGTATTTTCGACACCTAAGGCACCATTTCAAAATTCGGAAGTGGGAACGGAAAGATAGCGGAACTCCTACTTCGGATCCTGTCTGATCTATCGATAAGGCGAACGAAGTGGAACATAGAAGCCTAGTGTTTGGTGGTCAGGAGTATATTACATAGGGTTATAATAAATTGCGCTATGTATCCAAAGATCAACCGGCTGGTAAAGGGTTTTGACTGGTGTCTTTTTTACAGGTTTTTAAAAAGTTTTTTGCACTATTACATTTTGTGTATGTAGTTTTAATTTTGTTATTGTATTTTTCATTGTTTGTTTGTTGTTGTCTTGTTAATTTACGTGCTGTTTTTTGTTGTTGTTTTTGTGTTTGTCCTGTCTTGTTTTGTCTTGCAGGATATGTTCTTGTTTTATGTTTTGTCTCGTGTTGTGCATTGTCTTGTCTTGTTTGTTTGTTTGGTTTAGTTGTGTGCTTTTGTATCCTGACTTGTGGGGCATTGTGTCGTGTCTTGCTTTGTTGTTTGTCTTGTCTTGTTCTATTTTTTTTTTAAGAATATTTTTAAAGTCTTATATAATGTGCAATGTTAATGTTTTAATTTTTAATTTTATAATTTTATTTTCACAATTTGATGTGGGGTGACAGGTCTTTGACCATAGTGATTGTTATAACTTTTGTTTTCTCAATGCCCATCTTTATTGTGATATCGTTCTTTATGGCATGAATATAATAATAATAATAACATCTAAAAATAATAACAATTTGTTATTGTCATTTATTAATTTTACAGTTTACGAGTTGCCCGTATCTACATCCATCAGTGTTGCCACTGCTTGAAAGATCTTTCAACGTCTTGAAAGATTATATGTAAAATATATGTGAATGTACATGTATTTTATTAAGTTTATACTCGGTCGTGTATTGATTTACTGAGACTTGAAAGATCTTTAAAGATGTTGATTGCTAATCTTGAAAGAAAGAAAAATAACAAGTGGTCACACTGACCTCCATACCCGTACGTACTGTTAGTCGAACGTCGTTAATGGTTCAATCACAAAATGGCAACAAGGCTACGGTTATTGCGAAGTCTAACAATGAATTTTGGAGCACATTTTTGATTATTTTTTAATGATAGTGTATTGAATTACAACTAACAAACCGATAAAGACGTCAATATCATCAGTTATTTCGACTGGATGTAAACAAACATTGCGTAACATCGAGCGGAAGATAATTTTTGCAAACACAAATTCAAGCATCGCTTGAGGGCGCAATAATGACTTGCTCATGACTTCGACTGTGCTCATACAAATATTCACTTGAATTACTATACGCGCGATGCTCATTAATATTTTGTGATCTCTCAGATAGTTTTGAATAAGGGGTCCCTGTGGCCTATACATGGGACTGATTGTAGAAGTGTTTGTGGAGATCAAGTATTTGTGACTTGTGTCTTCCAACTGGGAAAATTGTATTCACACACAAAAAAAGACCAACATGTGGGTATATTTTGCACAGAGGCAGAAGGGGAGAGGGGGGTGGGGGGGGGGGGGGGGGGGGTGGCCCACATTTAGACTTGGGCCCAAAGATTGACGACCATTTGAGGGTTTTTTTGGGGGGAGGGGAATATAATTTTGTTGTAGTAAGTCAACCCTAGTGAAATTGAAATGGAAATTGCTCTAGGGGTCTTAATCTTTAATTTTCAGTGAAAAATACATTGCCAGTCTACCACTGAGCGTCGCGAGGCGGCGCTGTTTCAGTCTGATTTTGCGTTGTTTCCTACCGGCGCGTATTTGGTGTGTGTAGTGCGTGTACCCCACAGACCTGTCTGTGGTGTACCCATCACACGCGCAAAATTCACAGCGCCACCCACAGTTCAAGTCTGGCCAGTTCACTTGTCCGATAGCAACTTAGCCGACTCGCCCCTTGGATAATTGTTCCATTTAATTAATCCTAACTCCCTAAGGTGTGTGCAAAATCATATCGAATTTGAAGGATTTGGGAGGGTTAGGGTCGTGAGTGCTCATCCCGTTTGTGTGTAGTTTGAGTTACATGTGTTTTTAAGTCCATAATTTTGTGTGACTTAAAACAAAAATAAGTCCCACATGCGCGCTGTTTTGCCCTCATATAACAAATGAAAAGACGATGTAAACTTTTCCCTTGATTAATTCTCATGCATGATCTCGATTATTTTTTTATCTGAGCTTTAGAAAATACCTTTTCCAAGATGTTCGTTTCAATCCACTTAATTGATTTCGGCCAAAAAAAGAATTTTGATTGAAAAAATATTGATTTTTGCAAAACATTGATTCTTGCCCGATTTGTCCCTTGTACATGCATTTTATGTAGGCTTGAAAAAAATATTATTAGACCAACTAATTCTCCCATGCTGTTATGATGTAAATTAATGACAAAGCAGTAGGCCTAAATCCTCGAAGCCCCAAAAGTTAAACTAAAAACTATTTATTTATACATATACATACACAACAAAATTGGGGAGGGGGGTAATCAAGCACCTTGGAGTGTTTCCCCCTGAATTTCCAAAGTTGCTTATTAGCAATTTCTTATTATCATGTATAACAACTTAAGCAACTCGTAGAGAAAGCAATTGCTATTTTGTATGTATTTGTCCCAGTGTCCGAGTGATTATCAGTCCCTGATGAACACTTTAATCGGTTCCGACCCATACATTACACATTGATCACTTGTAACCACAAAGGGTACATGTCATTAATACTGCACTCTCCTAATACCACCTAACTGGTCCGTTGCACGAGGGATTATATAGCCACTCAGTACAGAAAGGGCTGCAGAATCGTACTGGTTTCCTCCAAAACAAAAGGAGAACCATACACTTTGTAAGAAATAGAATGGCAATATAAAAGCATTGGTTAGCAAAACTCAGTAGATTAGATGAGATTTGAAGGTTTGCATGGTAACAAGGCAATAAGATTGTTTGCGGTATTGTAGCATCATTGTGTTCAATCTCTTTTGTAAATGTGTGTGGTTGTGAAAAGAACCAGAGGAAACTCAACGTTTTGGGCAGTATGTTATACCCGTCGTCAGAGCATAAACTGAAATGACCTGTTCGCTAGCGTTATACGTATACGAACCGTATGCGATCTGGAGGCGGAGTAACCAGTGTTAGTTTACATAATTATGGGGCTTCATCTATTCAAGAACAGACATGGAGTTTTACACGTGATTTGAAATTCTTCAAAATATTCGTTGTTAGTTATAGCTTCACCAATTTGGACACGTTTGTCTTTGGGGATTATTGTTGGCAGCATACATTATGATTACTTGACTAGACCACAGAAGAGTTATCAATCAATTTGTAATACAAATGCGCACCAAGGTCGAGTACCGTTTCGCTAAGAAAAACACGCTGACGTGAACAGGTATTCTTATCCATACAAACTAGGCAATTAGGCCAAATAAAAAAAAAACATGTTTAGCGTCACCGCTCGCTTCTTTTTTAGAGGCCGCTTCCCGGCTTTAAAAAAATATTTAAAAAAATATTAATTTTATTAATTTTGTTCGAAAAAAATATATAATAAAATAAGATAAAGAAAATTCAAAAAGATAATAAAATGGAAAGATCATATTTTTGACTTTAGCACCACTGTGTACATGCTGTGGAAATATATTTTGTCTAATTGGAAGGCAAGGGTGTGACGTGTATGGTGCATACATGATCGAACCACATGAATTTTGATTTTTAATCATGGGTGAGCCATGTTTTAATTTCAAATAGGAAGATAGGGTGTGACATGTTCACTACATGACTTGCATTAAAATGTGTCGGGCAGCCATTTTAAGAAAAAGAAAAAGAAAAAAAGGGCCTCCTCCTTCTTTTTTTTCTCAAAAAGGCATGACGCTAAACATGTTTTTGTTTTATTTGTCCCGCAAACACGAGGTGACGTCAAGAAATGAAACCCGCCCGTTTATTACCTGCAGGCAAATGACAGACGCTTATCGATCGGCGAGTATCTCGTTATAAAAAAAAGGCAGTTAGGCTGGCGAATTGTGAACAACATTTAATAAATTTAATGTTCATGCAAACCAATTCCTACACAATAGCTATTGTCACGGTTACTGTGGAAACCAAGGACGACAAACGGTAATTTTGTAGACGTGATCAATGCTCATCATACCGTACCAGGGAGTGGTGGGGTTTCTGATTTGACGCAGATACCAAAGTGAGGAACTGCTGGCTGGAAATGAAGAACCCGCGTAAAATGTTGGTGTTGGTTTTAGCTTTTGGGTTTCTTAATTCCGCCCCTAGCTGAATTGCACTGATTGGAATGGCAGTATGAGAATCGTTAACATTGTACTCACCCCCACCCCTTACTCCGCTAGTGCTAGTACTAGGACCCGCGAACGGATCAGTGTTATTGTTCATGTTGTTGTCATGGTGTAGCAGTTCATTTTCATCATGATGGCTGCGAGGAGGATGCACATCCACGACGGAGGTTGACGGCTGGGTCTCTGGGTGCAGAACATCCAGATCCGAGACCGAGCTTGGGTTTCTTCGGGGTCGACCGCGGCCACGACGGGTTGGCGGCACAGGTTCCTGTAGGGCAGGCACAGCTGCCCCGCGTCCGCTGCCTCTTGCAGACGGCTCCTGGTGCAGGGCAGGCCCTGCCCCGCGTCCTCTTCCTCTCGCAGGCGGCACAGGTTCCTGGTGTAGGGCAGGCACAGCTGCCCCGCGTCCGCTGCCTCTCGCAGACGGCTCCTGGTGCAGGGCAGGCCCTGCCCCGCGTCCTCTTCCTCTCGCAGGCGGCTCCTGGTGTGGGGGAGGGACAGCAGCCCCCCGCCCTATGCCCCTCACAGACGGTTGGCGTTTCCGATACTTCTTTGGCGGGGGCACGCCGTCTTCAACTGTATCTGGCAGAGCTGTGCGACCGGGTCGGCGGCTAGCTACGGCGTTCTTCCGGTACGGCATGTCCGAAGAGGTGGCCAGCAAGTCTTCCACTCCTTGCTAAACGGAAGCTGTCGGGTTAGACGTGTACGAGGAGTTGTCGGATTATCGACAAGTGTTTCGTCCACAGGTGGTTTCGTCCGGTTGGACGAACGGAGAGTTGTCCGGTATACAGGGCCTCGAAGCGTCGGAGGAGTTGGAAGTGAAGATAATAACAAAAAGTTTAAGAAGTTTTGGTCAACAATTTTTTCTGAGTTGCTAATAGCTGCAACCAAATTGGCGGCCCGAATGCCTCGTGTTCCGGGTTAAATACCCAAATTCTTCGGACTGTCTTTTCTTCTCATTGGTCAAGGTAGGATATCTTCAGTTCTTCATTGGTCAATCTTTCCTATTAATTTGCATATCTACCAGATATAACCTTATATGGTAAGGAATTTATTTTCCCCCATCTTCTTGAGCAACCTTCTAAACGACCAAGCCACGTTTCTTAAAAGTTAAAATATACCCGTCCTAAGGGGAGGGGGTGGGGTGCTATTATTGCTGGTTGTGCAATTTTTCAGAACGACCTTAGAAACGTTTTGCCTACGACGCAAAAAAGAGTTTAGGCTTTATGTGCCCCAAGTATAACGTATTTTATATTTTATGGATAAAATTAATTTTTGTTGTTGTCTTTGTGTTTGTCCTGTCTTGTTTTGTCTTGCAGTATATTTTCTTGTTTTATGTTTTGTCTCGTGTTGTGCATTGTCTTGTCTTGTTTTGTTTGTTTGGTTTAGTTGTGTGCTTTTGTATCCTGACTTATGGGGCATTGTGTCTTGTCTTGTTTTGTTGTTTGTCTTGTCTTGTTCTATTTTGTTTTTTAGAATATATATATAAAGTCTTATATAATGTGCAATGTTAATGTTTAAATTTTTAATTTGATAATGTTATTTTCACAATTTGATGTGGGGTAACACTCTTTGACCATAGTGATTGTTATAACTTTTGTTTTCTCAATGCCCATCTTTATTGTGATATCGTTCTTTATGGCATGAATATAATAATAAAAATAATAACACAATATAATAATATTAATAGTTTATTATTGTCATTTATAAATTGTACAGTTTACGAGTTGCCCGTATCTACATCCATCAGTGTTGCCACTGCTTGAAAGATCTTTCAATATCTTAACAGATTATATGTAAAAGTATATGTGAATGTACATGTATTTTATTAAGTTACACTCGGTCGTGTACTGATTTACATAGGCTTGAAAGATCTTGAAAGATATTGAATGCTGATCTTGAAAGAAAGAAAAATAACGAGTGGTCACACTGACCTCCATACCCGTACGTACTGTTAGTCGAACGTCGTTAATGGTTCAATCACAAAATGGCAACAAGGCTACGGCTATTGCGCAGTCTAACAATGAATTTTGGAGCACATTTTTGATTATTTTTTAATGATAGTGTATTGAATTACAACTAACAAACCGATAAAGACGTCAATATCATCAGTTATTTCGACTGGATGTAAACAAACATTGCGTAACATCGAGCGGAAGATAATTTTTGCAAACACAAATTCAAGCATCGCTTGAGGGCGCAATAATGACTTGCTCATGACTTCGACTGTGCTCATACAAATATTCACTTGAATTACTATACGCGCGATGCTCATTAATATTTTGTGATCTCTCAGATAGTTTTGAATAAGGGGTCCCTGTGGCCTATACATGGGACTGATTGTAGAAGTGTTTGTGGAGATCAAGTATTTGTGACTTGTGTCTTCCAACTCGGAAAATTGTATTCACACACAAAAAAAGACCAACATGTGGGTATATTTTGCACAGAGGCGGAAGGGGAGGGGGGGGGGGGGGGGGGGGGCCCACATTTAGACTTGGGCCCAAAGATTGACGACCATTTGAGGGTTTTTTTGGGGGGGAGGGGAATATAATTTTGTTGTAGTAAGTCAACCCTAGTGAAATTGAAATGGAAATTGCTCTAGGGGTCTTAATCTTTAATTTTCAGTGAAAAATACATTGCCAGTCTACCACTGAGCGTCGCGAGGCGGCGCTGTTTCAGTCTGATTTTGCGTTGTTTCCTACCGGCGCGTATTTGGTGTGTGTAGTGCGTGTACCCACTGACCTCAACACCTGGACAGATCATTGTCCATATTCTGCTGTGCTAACACTTGAAGTCGGCGCGAACTGGAAGTGCAACATGGCGTCACTGCTGTGAGCCAATGAAATGTCCAGTTGTAGAGGTCAGTGGATTTACCAACCAACTGAACTCTACACCTGGACATTTCATTGGCTCACAGCAGTGACGCCATGTTGCACTTCTCTGCATGCCGACTTCAAAATGAAACAATGGAGGATCTGTCCATGTATAGAGGTCAGTGCGTGTACCCCACAGACCTGTCTGTGGTGTACCCACAGACATATAAACACATAGACCGCCAGGTCCTATTCAAAACTACAGGATGATTTCGTGATTTCGCGGCGCCCGACTAAAATACCAACTATGGGCAAATTTAGCCCTCGGTATAGGGAATTTGTACACACCCGAACTGTTCCAGTCAAATAATTATATGAAGCCATTTATCGATTTAAAAGAAAATTACATAGGGCTATACTATATACCATGTAGATTAAGCATAACCAGTGTCAATCTTGATACCCTAAAATAAAGAAGTTTTAGGCCCATTTTTGTGTCAAGCGCGTTGCCCGGTATGCGCACAGAACGTAAAAAAGCGCGGTGCGTTGCCCGTCGAACGAAATATAGTGTACACAATTATATGAACGCGCGTGCAAAGTGCGTTGCATGATAGACGCGTAATTGTACGCGCTTGACTTTTTATAGCCACACGCGCTTGCCGTCCAGCCTACGCGTCGTTTTGCCCATACTTTGCAAATCACGGTTTTGTGCACACGACTGGCGGTCTATAGGTTTATATGTCTGTGGGTGTACCACAGACATAAATAACCTATAGACGGACAGCAGGGGGCGCCAGAGTGAAATTTCATGAACGCCGCCATTTTTAAAAAATCGTGGGCAAATTGTTTGGTAGGCATCATCACACAGTCGTTAGTCGACGGTCCGGTGGCGAGTTCCTCGAAGAAAACTAACACAGAGAAGGGTAATATGCAGCATTATTTTGTTTCTTTTATATATTAAAACAAACCTGATGAAGTAAACAAGTAGTTTTAAGGAAATGTAGGCAACAATTTTCATGATTTGTTGGGATTTTGTAAACTGCCGACGGTCACACACAGTGTATCGGCATGATGTATACTTTCAAGTTACAGAAAAGGTTCCATTAATAGTCTCACTATTGTTTATACTGATTAGAGGATTAACATGCATATCATGCCCAGCAGTATGTGTTTGAACTTGTTGGTCCTTTCTGAGTGAAAAACTCTTGGGAATATCTCTATGGGTTGTCTTTCTCTTTACATCTGATTGAATTCCACAGTAAAGACACTTTCACTCATTCCACGAAGACTGTCCCGTAATTGACTTGCACAGTCGTTAAACAGTTCATACAGGGGAGATTTGCCATTTAAATTATAATTTAAAGAAGCATGGCAATTGTTGTTAATGTAAATGCAAAATATTTTACTAATCAGGTGCATGGGCTCTGTCCATTTCTTTGTTTTAAACATTTGCTAAATTTTGTTTTTGCATCTGAAGTCAATTAGGCTACACTTACAATGTAAATGTAGATTGAAGGAACTTTAATTTAATTTGTATTGAAGAAATAGTCAAAATGAAATATAAATAATACCTGTGTAACCATTCCCAACTTCCTAGGGTGTGTGCAAAATCATACAAATTTGAGTGTTAGGGTAACATTTAAAGACAATGCATAACTTTAAAAAAAGCTTTCCTTTGTACTATTCACACCTTAGACTGAAAGCCTCTTGTGAAATCCTTGTTGAGCACGTGACAGAATATCAGAAGGAGGTACTGTACGTCAAGTTTGCAACCACATTGCACTTCTACTCACCCAGAGCCTACATGTATGAAGCCACATCCAGTGCCCTATGTGACTACTCTGCGCTCCTGGGTTATGAATATCGGTGCTCTACCGGGAACCAGGTTTATCACAGCATGCACTTAACTATTTGGAAATGAGACCTTCCAGGTAGGGGTCTTTTTTATATTTTGGCTAAATATTCCGAAAATGATTATGTTGAACATTTTAAGAAGATATACTTGACCAGAGTAATAAGGCTTAAAGATTACCCACTTAGCTTTCTACCCTGTTGCCCCATTATTAACAGACCAGTGCTATGCCCTGTTGTTTTAGATGAAAATATATCAGCCCTGGATAAATTACTGGACATAATGAAATGTCAAATGAAGCCGTTAAAAGAAATTTCATACTGTAAAGATAATTTTCCAATGATTGAATAGAAACAAATTAATTCTTGTTCAAATCTTGCACCTACGACTGATAGATCAAGATGGTTCAATAAGCTTAGGTCATAAATAATTCACATAATTCCTTCAAACAATGTCTTTTGTTGTATTTACAGGTTGCTGCTCTTGTAATAGACAGCATGCATGTTAAGCAGCATGTCGATGATGACCAAGGTCTCAAGCGAGCATTTTGCTACGTTGACTTGCCGGGTAGCTCGACAGAAGAAGATAGTGAACAGGCAGCTATAAAGAGGTTCTTGTCATCATGTTTGTTGGGCTGCATGGTCATTTGAAACTCCCTAGTGAGGGATACAATTCATCCAGTGACAAGCCTTCAACCTGCGTGTGCCGTATGTCAGTTGTGAATGGACTGAGCGCAACATGAAATAAATAAATGACTTCTGCAGGCTTTTTGGATTTTGATGAAACTTTGATGCAGTGACTTGTACAATTACGGAGGTCGAAGGTCATGTACAGGCCATTGGATGTCGTTGTTAAAACATGCTCCAAGTGTTTCTTTGTCTACAGAATTTGATACAAAACCTTTGGAATCCAGGGGTCATTTGAGGTCATTGACTAAAAATGACTTTTAAGAACACAAAACATATAAGAATCGACTGCAGGAAAAGTAGGTCAGGTAGCCACCAGACTGATAAAAAGGCCGACACGCGTGATCTGAGGATCACTTGCTCTTTTACTAAATTACTAAATTACTTTTACTAAACTGGCTATTTTGTCTACATAAGGTTCTTTAGGGTATATGTCACTGCCATTAAGGCCGAACTAACATTGTAAATGGTTACATTTGATGATTCAAATGTATTTTCAGCAATATGTGGAATTATGCTGTTTTTACTTTTGGATTTTGTTCTTGTGGTTTCAATTTTTTTTCTGAGGCTATTTTAATTTGTTTTTATTTATCATAAAGCCAAAACGTGTTTATTTGTGTATAAAAAGAACTGGTTTACTTTGTAAATTTATTAAAAATATATAACAGTCATAATAATTTGTGTACAGTTGTATAATGTACTGTATAAAATATTTGGTGGAATGTTTCACAGTATGTAATTAGTATGTACAGAGACCTCAAAATAATATGTTTTGCATTTTATTTAAATTCACCTAGAAAGAAAAATTGAAACGTGGATATTTAGCCGGCGCTGGCTACCTCAGTAAATGCTATTTAGCTATCCGGGTTGTACAGTGCCTGCCCCTGTACATTATAAGGTATTACATCACCACTAGAATACAGTGGAAAGCGTATGAAAATACAGTCCGAAATTGTAAAAAACAAATGAAGTCTCAACGACAATGTTGGTGCAGAACCAGTAAGTAAGATTTGTTATGGAAATAAAAGGCACTGCGCATGTTCAGTACCTAAACAAAACTATAGCATTTACTGATGTCTAGTGGGCACCGGCTAAATATCAACTGGCATGCAAGAAGAATACATACATGTACAAATATTTGTGTACAAACATCATGTACATTGTACCCCTAACCCCCTAGGCCCTTTTTGCTAGCAACCGTCTTCAATCCTTCAAAAATTCTCATTTTTTAATAACCCTAGTATTTAGCCTCAATCCTCAAAAATCCTCCACACTTGAAACCAACAGTGTCTCAATTCTCAAAAATCCTCATTTTTAAACAATACCATTCATACTCAATCCTCAAAAATCCTTTAAAACTGCAATGAGGATTCTGGAGGATTGAAAAAAGTAAACACCCATTCAGCCTCAATCCTCCAAAATCCTCCACACTTTAAACAACATTGTGCCTCAATCCTTTCCAAACTCCTCATTTAAAAAAAATACCATTCATCCTCAATCCTTAAATCCTCCAAAACTGCAATGAGGATTTTGGAGGACTGAGCAGCGTTAGGGTTAATTGCATGGTAGTTTAGGGCCTATAAAGTTAGTGGTCATGTATAACCAGATCGCTGACTGCGATTGCGTAGGCCTAGCCTATGACATGCCTATGCGCTATGGATATGTGCGCGCGACGGCGTGGTACGGTCGAGACGGTGGCTCAAAGTTATAATTTATGTAAGAACTCATTCTTTTTTACAACAAAATACATATTCATAACTATGCAGCATTATATAGTTAACAGCTGAAAGTATTTTTAGTCGACATCAGCTGCGTTATCCACCAAAATTACCGATTTTTGTCCGTCCTCCCGAAATTTGTCCATAGAGTCGTGCACATTTTTCAATCACTTCCGCCCACGATTTTGTGATTAGTCAGGCGCCGTCGAAATTACGGTACCTGGACGTTGATTTCCATAGGCGCTGTCCGTCTATAGGTTATTTATGTCTGTGGGGTGTACCCACAGACATATAAACCTATAGACCGCCAGTCGTGTGCACAAAACCGTGATTTGCAAAGTATGGGCAAAACGACGCGTAGGCTGCACGGCATGCGCGTGTAGCTATAAAAAGCCAAGCGCGTATAATTACGCGCCTATCATGCAGCGCACTTTGCACGCGCGTTCATATAATTGTGTACACTATCTTTCGTTCGATGGGCAACGCACCGCGCGCTTTTTACGTTCTGTGCGCATACCGGGCAACGCGCTTGACACAAACATGGGCCTAAACGTCTTTATTTGGGGGGATCAAGATTGACACTGGTTATGCTTAATCTACAAGGTATATGGTATAGCCCTATGTAATTTTTTTTTAAATCGATAAATGCTTTCATATAATTATTTCACTGGAACAGTTAGGGTGTGTACAAATTCCCTATACCGAGGGCTAAATTTGCCCATAGTTGGTATTTTAGTCGGGCGCCGCGAAATCACGAAATCATCCTGTAGTTTTGAATAGGACCTGGCGGTCTATGTGTTTATATGTCTGTGGGTGTACCCATCACACGCGCAAAATTCACAGCGCCACCCACAGTTCAAGTCTGGCCAGTTCACTTGTCCGATAGCAACTTAGCCGACTCGCCCCTTGGATAATTGTTCCATTTAATTAATCCTAACTCCCTAAGGTGTGTGCAAAATCATATCGAATTTGAAGGATTTGGGAGGGTTAGGGTCGTGAGTGCTCATCCCGTTTGTGTGTAGTTTGAGTTACATGTGTTTTTAATACGTTTGAGGCAAATAAAGCTTCAAATAATTTATCCCCGCGGGACAGTTTGCAAGGCTTTGACGGAACTAGAGTTTGGTCAATTCAGGTCACTCCCCTTGTGGTCGGATTGATTTATGGATATGAACTAGTTCAGTCTTGGCTTGATACTATAACCTGAATTCGAGCACTCAGCCACCCACTTTCGTTTGAGCAGTCGACCTGTTTGCATGGTTGTAGAAATTTCGTCTTGCAAATAATTCCCCTCCTCCACCCCGTCATTGCCGCCTATTTTAATGAACATTGTTTTGAGATTATACTTTTCTTTGCCAAATTCGTATTTAGCCTGCATCATGTTATGTTGCAATTTTCCGATTCTAGAGTGTTTGGTAGTGATCTTTATTTTGCTATACTCGGTTGCCATTGTTAGCGGAGCCAGAAAGGAATTTTCCCCTTTTTTTCCCAATGTGGTTTTGAGGGGGTTTTCGCCTTTCTTAGAATCGGCAAGGTTACTAACTGCGGGCGGAAATTGCATTCCAATAGCGCAAATAGGCCTCAAAGATTGGCCAATAAAACCTTAATTTAAGAGGCTTCAGGGAATTTGCGGCAAAAGCACTTAACCCTCTTTCTTTGTCGGTTCCAAGATGAAATCGGAACACGGTAGTTGCAGTCCCTATATGTTTACCACATTCGCTGATTGATATTTTGATTATTGCATTTCTTACTTATTGCCGACGATAATAATAGCTTAAGGTATTGCTTGTGCTACTTGGCCACTACGGTATTGATTAATGGTTATATATGATATGATTTGCTTTGATAAAATGTCATAATATTGCTTGCTAATGAATATGGCATCGTATGTGCGGATGATGCTATTTATATCTGAATTATTTGGATTATGGTAATTGCAGATCTGTGTCACAAACTGTGACATCATTGCTAAATTTAATTGCTGTTTGCGTCACAAACTGTGACAATATTGCTGAATATAAATTGCTGTTTGCGTCACCAACTGTGACAATATTGCTGAATGTAATTGCTGTTTGCGTCACAAACTGTGACAATATTGCTAAATATAAATTGCTGTTTGCGTCACCAACTGTGACAATATTGCTGTTCCCCGACATCAGCTTCGGACGGGAACAAACTGTGATAATTGTGTAATATAATATTGCTGTCCTGTGCTACCAGCTTCGGGCACGGACAAACTGTCTTTACATTGCTTGCATTGCTGTCCCGTGCTATCATAGCTTCAAGCTGGGACAGCGCTTACAACAATAAACGGCTGCTCAGACCTGAAACGCAACAAATACGAGTGCTCGATCCTGTATGTCCAGTCTTGTCACATGTGGGGATAAGTCCATAATTTTGTGTGACTTAAAACAAAAATAAGTCCCACATGCGCGCTGTTTTGCCCTCATATAACAAATGAAAAGACGATGTAAACTTTTCCCTTGATTAATTCTCATGCATGATCTCGATTATTTTTTTATCTGAGCTTTAGAAAATACCTTTTCCAAGATGTTCGTTTCAATCCACTTAATTGATTTCGGCCAAAACAAGAATTTTGATTGAAAAAATATTGATTTTTGCAAAACATTGATTCTTGCCCGATTTGTCCCTTGTACATGCATTTTATGTAGGCTTGAAAAAAATATTATTAGACCAACTAATTCTCCCATGCTGTTATGATGTAAATTAATGACAAAGCAGTAGGCCTAAATCCTCGAAGCCCCAAAAGTTAAACTAAAAACTATTTATTTATACATATACATACACAACAAAATTGGGGAGGGGGGTAATCAAGCACCTTGGAGTGTTTCCCCCTGAATTTCCAAAGTTGCTTATTAGCAATTTCTTATTATCATGCATAACAACTTAAGCAACTCCTAGAAAAAGCAATTGCTATTTTGTATGTATTTGTCCCAGTGTCCGAGTGATTATTAGTCCCACACGAACATTTTAATCGGTTCCGACCCACACATTACACATTGATTACAACCACAAATTAAGGGTACATGTCATTAATACTGCACTCTCCTAACACCACCTAAAGTCCATTGCACGAGGGAATCTAGACAAACGAACCAACCGTGCTTATTAATTACCTTCTGAAAACGATGCTACACATAACGTTGTTTGTATAACCCCAGCCTATTATCTCGCTAATACCTAAAACGATGTGTTTACGTTGTTTGGCCTAACCACCATTCAACCGACCCCCGTTACCTTCAGCAAACGTGAAGTCAGTTAAATAATCAATTAGTGTAGTGTTAGTTTACATAATTATAGGGCTTCATCTATTCAAGAACAAACATGGAGTTTTACCCGTGGTTCGAAATTCTTCAAAACATTCTTTGTTAGTTTTAGTTTCATCATTTTGGACACGTTTTCGTTTTGGAAAATGTATCGCAGCAAACACTCATTATGATTTATGATTACTTGAAATTAAATGCGCACCGTACCAAGGTGTACCGTTAGCTAAAAAAGCACGCTGACGTGGAATGGGTATCACGAGGGGAGAACTTCAATTCTTAAGGAGGGCATCCATTCATACGTGTCCGTGTATGCGTGAAGTGAACATCCATACAGTATACGTGTTGACATACGTAAAAAGAAAACCCACTCTTTTCCCCCTATGAAAATATGAAAATCAATGCTCCACTGTCACTGAGGTCATCGAGGTTCTGCCAAGCTGAAAAAATAACACGTCAGTGTCAGTGTCAGAGCCACTGCAAATCGCTCACTGCGCGATTGCTCGCGGACGCGGACACGGACACGTACACCGAACGGATCAATGGATGCTTCGCAATGTTTTCCCATGTGAGCGATTGCTCGCGGACGCGGACACGGACACGTACACCGAACGGATCAATGGATGCTTCGCAATGTTTTCCCATGTGAGCGATTGCTCGCGGACGCGGACACGGACACGTACACAGAACGGATCAATGGATGCTTCGCAATGTTTTCCCACGTGAGCGATTGTTCACGGACATGGACACGGATCACGCATGAATGGATGCCCTCCTTTATCTATACAAACTAGGCAACTGGGCAAACACGGGTGATGTCTAGAAATGATACCCGCCCGTTTATTACCTGCAGGCAAACAAAAAACGACAATCGATGGAGTATACCGATATTAAAAGGCAGGTTGGCTGGAAAATTGTGAAGGTCATTTATTAAATTGACATTCCATGCAAACCAATTCCACACAACAGCTATTGTTATGGTTACTGTGGAAACTTAGGACGACAATTCCTATCAACCGTACAAGGGAGTGGTGGGGTTTCTGATTTGGACGCAGATACCAAAGTGAAGAACTGTTGGCTGGAAATGAAAAACCCGCGTAAAATGTTGGTGTTGGTTTTAGCTTTTGGGCTTCTTAGTTTCCTCTCTTTGCAACCCGTACGAGGGAAGATGTGTAGCGCCATGATCAAGGCTGCTGCCGGTGATAATCTGACCACGCTTCGTGACAAGGCTTTCGCGGCTTTCAGAACCGAGTGCCGTGGTAAACGAGGCAATCTGAACGACACCAAATGTAAGTTATCCTACCACGTACAAATCGGTTGAATTTGCGGGTACATATTCACAATGGTGAGGTAGCATATAGCACACTCAAAATTGAAAAAGACTCTAAAAAGATTTCTAAAATGATATGTTTGCAAGCGTTGTTCAAAACGTATGCAAATTAACAGGCGAGGTAACCAGTGTTAGTTGCTATCATTTTAAACATTGGGCTTCATCTTATCATCTGCTCAAGAGTTGATCTTAAGTGCATTTCCATTGGATTCGTTTTCCTGATTAGAATGTCTTGCCATGTACATTTTGTTTCTCAATTTCCTTTTTTGTTTGACTCTTTATTGCTTATTCTGTATAGTTGAGTTAAATATGATTTAGATAATGCAAAAATGGACTTATCAACATCTGTTTTGAACAAGAAATGTGATTGGAGTCGTAGTGTGTACGCGATGCCACATAGGTTTGGTTTTTTACAATTATAGGTTTTCATTAAAAATCCCTCGGTACATCCTCTAGTTTTTTTACCTTTTTTTGGAAGTTTAAAAAAAAACCATGGTTTCTGCCGATTCTCAGTGCCAGCTCAAACGCGAAAGTTTACGCCGGTCTTCCCGTGAAAACCACCGCAATGTTGGGCACTGTGTGCGCGGTTGTCATCACACGAAACAAAAAAATGTAGCAGTGATATACTGAATTAAAAAAAAATCTGTCTGTACTGTGGACCCCATGCGTTTTATCCTGTAAATGGCAGAAAATGGCATCTCCCCCAAAATTACAAAGTATCATCCTTGCCCTTACCTGAGGAAAAAAATGTTTTAAATGTCACCCTTATGCCAGTTTTATAACATGCATTAAAGCATGTTTTCTCGTCCATTATTTGCACGAATCTAGTTTCTCGTCCATTCTTCTTGACATAATGTTTTAGTTCACAACAAGTATTGTTTCACTTTTTTATATGCCACTAATAAAATGTTATCAGAAAATGGTATGTAAGAAAATGTTGTGGAGGGGACTTTCATGAAAATATTATTGTTTGTGTGTATTATTACTTCAAACTGAAGAAAAAGCTCAAATTTCATTGTTGTTGTTTTTATGGGAGAATGACCATTTTTGATGCAGTACTGCCTTAAGAGGATACAATCCCCCAATATTTTGTCACCAGATATGAAAAGGCAAATGTTGGCTCTAATTAAATCCAAAAGGAAAATATTCTGAGACCCCTGGCAAGTAGACTTTTTGAGGAACAAAAATTTTAATTTTAAAATTAAGTTCTGAAAACATGCTTTAATACACTAAATGGCCTGTTACCATGGCTAATTGCCATACAAAAATTAAGTTGATTTTTTGTTATTTGCTTACCAAGTCCTTTAATACTAAAAATCGAAATATTTACGTAGACTCACTCTTTATTTTTTGTTTGAGTAAGGGCAAGATTGATACTTTTGTGATAAAATTGTGTATTTTGGCTGGGTGATTTTTTTTAAATAAGCAAAAACACTATTTTTGCGGTGGCCTCCAAACTGGCTAAAAATAGCAACGGGCAATAGAAAAAAAATGGTTACTTGCTTACCAAGAGCTTCCATATAAAAAAGAAAATAAAAAAATGCCGAGGACACTTTAATGTATATGAACCCACTCTTAAGAGTGGGTCTACGTAAATATTTAATATAAGTGTCCTCGGCATTTTTTTGTTTTGTTGTATATGGAAGCTCTTGGTAAGCAAGTACGGCAATCTGAACGACACCAAATGTAAGTTATCTTACCACGTACAAATCTGTTGAATTTGCGAGTACACATTCACAATGGTGAAGAAGCATATAGCACACTCAATATTGAAAAAGACTCTAAAAAGATTTATACAATGATATGTTTGCAAGCGTTGTTCAAAACGTATGCAAATAAACAGGCGAGGTAACCAGTGTTAGTTGCTATCATTTTAAACGATGGGCTTCATCTTATCATCTACTCAAGGGTTGACCTTATGTGCATTGCCATTGGATTTTTTTTCCTGATTAGAATTTCTTGCCATGTACATTTTGTTTCTCAATTTCCTTTTTTGTTTAACTCTTTATTGCTTACTCTGTATAGTTGAGTTACATTATGATTTAGATTGTTGTAGTAGAGTGCAAAGTGTCAAGGGCCACGTTCACATCATCAATATCAATAATAGCATCCAAATGAACATTACCTAAGTCATTTTGAATTTTTGCTCGTCAAGATGCCCAAAAGAACGATATTCGAAGCAATTTCCAAACGATTTGGTATTCACATTAAAATCTCTTACAGCATAAATAAAATGTAGGAGAAACACCACAATCATGATAACAATTTTAATTAGTAGCAAAAATTAAGTCAATAATAGTAGCACTATGGTTTGTGACTCGAGTAGGAGTCTCAATAAGCTGGGTAAAACCATTAGAAGATGTATGAAATAATAAATTACGACAGTGGGTATCACTTACCGGAGGCATCAGATCATAGTTAAAGGTAGTATACACCATTTGCAGATATCGAAAATATTTAATACCGAATTATTAAGAAATATCTTACTCATATAAAAGTAAATAATGATTCTAGGCATCCAGCAAAATGATTGCGCTAGATATCCTGTAATTATTCCGAAAAAATATAATTTTATAAAGACAAATTCGCGATCGCCGGCCGGCCGAATTTGTACTGATGGGACCAAAAATGGAACCAAAATTGCTCGTGTTCCAGTACCGTTATTTCTACATCAAAATACAATTATTTACTCCGGAAAATGTGGACCTTTTAGTAATTTGGGAGGCGAATTTGTATAGATGGGACCAAAAATGAAACCAAAATTTTGCGTGTGCCAGTCCATTTTTTTCTACATCAAAATATCATTTTTACACCAGAAAATGTGGAACTTTTGGTAATTTGGAGGGGTGCGTACGCACCCATCGCACCCCCCCCCCCCCCCCCCCCCCCCCTGCGTACGGGCCTGACTTCGGTAAGTCGACTTGGCAATATATTACATGTATCTCGAAAAGTAATTTTCTCGACTTCGTTAAGCTGGGAGCACACGACACGCAAGCTTTGGCGTTGACTGGCGTTTTTTGCCGCAATTGTTGGCTGCCAGCGGATCCTGGTCAGAGCACACGACGCTTTTTCTTGCGTTCACTGGCGTTGAAGCGCGTTCACGCTCGTCAAAAATCAAACATGTTAGATATCTGGCGTTGAGTTGCGGCAAGTAGCGGCAAGTCGCTTTCTCCAACGCGCGTTCGTAGCACACGAGGAATTTTAAAAGGCGTTCAGGACTGTTGCGCCAAAAAAAACGCCAGTCAACGCCAAAGTTTGCGTGTCGTGTGCTCCCAGCTTTAGGACGACTTGGCCGACCACCCGTAAACTCGAATCAAGGCAGCTGCGACTTGGGTACTCGTCTTGTTGGTTAGTGGTTCGGTCTCTTTATATCAAGTCGCCAAATCCACGACGGTCAGCGCGTACTAAACAGGTCAAAAGAAATAAGTCCCCCCTGGGAAATTTGCATTTTTTCTGGAAGACAGTTAGACTCCTTATCCTGTTACAAAAATGTAAAATGTAGTCTGAAATGTTACACATTTATTGTGTAAAAGAGTTTCACCCAACAGTTAACTTCGCCTTGAAATGCTGCCATTTATTAAATGTGATGACCAACACAAAATGACACTTTCTTGCATAGGGATTGGACAAATGGAGAAAATTATGTTTTTACAGAATCTTTTAATATTCTTTCCTCACTTCAATTAATTTTCCTAAAGTGTACAAATGTAAACATGCATTTAATGTTTTTGTTTTTGTTTTTAATTTTTTTAATTTACGAAGTACAGTAAATTAGAGTCACTCAAGCAAAACACTTTTTTTAGAGCATAAAGGTTTTGTGAAAATGGAAAGTTGTTTTTGTTGGTCCTTTCGTTTCAGTAATAAAATTAAAAACAAAACCCCAACATTTTTATGCATGTTTACATGTGTACACTTTAGAAAAAATTAATTGAAGTGAGAAAAGAATATTAAAAAATTATGTAAAAACATGATTTTCTTCATTTGTCCAATTCCTATGCAAGAAAGTGTCATTTTGTATTGGTCATCACATTTAATAAATGGCAGCATTTCAAGGCGAACGTTAACTGTTGGGTGAAACTTTATTGCACAATAATTGTGTAACATTTCAGACTACATTTTGCATTTGTGTAAAGGTTGAGGAGTCTAACTGTCTTTTTACCGATCTATAGGTTAAACATAAGGTCGACCTGATGCATTTTGTTGGGAAATTCCGTAGATCTATTGAAACTCATGGGTCGAGAAACGTACGTGGGAGACGGCAGATACATTTGCCACGATTCGGATTTGATTAGAGGGATGTATAGATAAGAATACGACCGTACTACTTTGTGTATAGTGTGGCCATGTATAGGTGGGATTACAATCATATAGTTGGTGGCAACTTGCTGGATTGTATGTACAATTCAGCATTATTATGCACATAAGTTGCGGTCACGACAATTCATAGGAGTTACACCGCGTTCACACTTGATCCTGCTATAGGAGGATCAAAGGAGGATCTGATCTCGAAAGGGCGATCAAAGGGAGATCACTGGCTAGTGTGAACGCGATCAGGATCAGGATCAGATCCTCCTTTTTGATCTCCCTTTATTGCGAGATCAAATGGAGACACAAAACGCGACACAAAAATGCTTGATCTCGCTTTCGGGATCTGATCCTTCTTGGATCCTTGTAGGAGGATCAAGTGTAAACGCGGTGTAAGTTGCTTAGACCAAAGCTCTATGCTCAGACACAATAGGTCGGATTAGAAGCGCGTGCATGCTGCTGCGTACATGTTAAAAGTGTTAAGAGTAGGTCCACGTAAATATTTCATATAAGTGTCCTCGGCATTTTTTATTTTTTTGTTTAATATAAAAGGACTTTGTAATCAAGTAACCAACATTGATATATTTTTTTTTTCTATGGCCCGTTGCCATGGAAACAGGCCATTTTGTGTTTTGGGCATTTTTAGCCAGTTTTGGGGCCGCAAAAACATTTTTTTAGCTTATTTAAAAACAAAATCACCCAGCCAAAATACAAATTTTATCACAAAATCAACTATATCATTAGAAAGTATCATCCTTGCCCTTACCTGAAAAACAAAACATGTTTTAAATGTCACCCTTATGCCAGTTTTATAACATGCATTAAAGCATGTTTTCTCGTCCATTATTTGCACGAATCTACAGTTTATCGTCCATTCTCCTTGACATAATGTTTTAGTTCACAACAAGTATTGTTTCCCTTTTTTATATGCCACTAATAAAATGTTATTAGAAAATGGTATGTAAGAAATGTTCTGAAGGGGATTTTCATGAAAATATTATTGTTTGTGTGTACTATTACTTCAAACTGAAGAAAAAGCTCAAATTTCATTGTGTTGTTGTTTTTATGGGAGAATGACCATTTTTGATGCAGTACTGCCTTAAGAGGATACAATCCCCCAATCTTTTGTCACCAGATATGAAAAGACCAATGTTGGCTCTAATTAAATCCAAAAGGAAAATATTATGAGACCCCTGGCAAGTTGACTTTTTGATGGACAAACATTAGAATTTTACAAGTTCTGAAAACATGCTTTAATACACAAAATGGCCTGTTACCATGGCTAATTGCCGTAAACAAAGTTCATTTTTGGTTACTTGCTTACCAAGTCCTTTAATACTAAAAATTAAAATATTTAAGTGGACCCACTCTTTGTAATGATATAGTTAATTTTGTGATAAAATTGTGTATTTTGGCTGGGTGATTCTTTTAAAATAAGCAAAAAAGGTTTTTGCGGCGGCCCCTAAACTGGCTAAAAATGGCAACGGGCAATAGAAAAAAAATATATAAAAAAATGGTTACTTGCTTACCAAGTCCTTTCATATAAAAAAAAATAATGAAAAAATGCCGAGGACATTTATATGAAATATTTACGTGGACCCACTCTTAAGAGTGGGTCCATGTAAATATTTCATATGTGTCCTTTGCATTTTTGTATTATTTTTTTATATGAAATTATAGGTTTTTCCTATATTTCATTTAAAAGGATGCTCCGTTGCATCAGCATTCAACAGTCAAAAGGAGTAATTCCATAGTCAGAGCACACGACGCTTTTTCTTGCGTTCACTGGCGTTGAAGCGCGTTCACGCTCGTCAAAAATCAAACATGTTAGATATCTGGCGTTGAGTTGCGGCAAGTAGCGGCAAGTCGCGTTCTCCAACGCGCATTCGTAGCACACGAGGAATTTTAAAAGGCGTTCAGGACTGTTGCGCCAAAAAAACGCCAGTCAACGCCAAAGTTTGCGTGTCGTGTGCTCCCAGCTTTAGGACGACTTGGCCGACCACCCGTAAACTCGAATCAAGGCAGCTGCGACTTGGGTACTCGTCTTGTTGGTTAGTGGTTCGGTCTCTTTATATCAAGTCGCCAAATCCACGACGGTCAGCGCGTACTAAACAGGTCAAAAGAAATAAGTCCCCCCTGGGAAATTTGCATTTTTTCTGGAAGACAGTTAGACTCCTTATCCTGTTACAAAAATGTAAAATGTAGTCTGAAATGTTACACATTTATTGTGTAAAAGAGTTTCACCCAACAGTTAACTTCGCCTTGAAATGCTGCCATTTATTAAATGTGATGACCAACACAAAATGACACTTTCTTGCATAGGGATTGGACAAATGGAGAAAATTATGTTTTTACAGAATCTTTTAATATTCTTTCCTCACTTCAATTAATTTTCCTAAAGTGTACAAATGTAAACATGCATTTAATGTTTTTGTTTTTGTTTTTAATTTTTTTAATTTACGAAGTACAGTAAATTAGAGTCACTCAAGCAAAACACTTTTTTTAGAGCATAAAGGTTTTGTGAAAATGGAAAGTTGTTTTTGTTGGTCCTTTCGTTTCAGTAATAAAATTAAAAACAAAACCCCAACATTTTTATGCATGTTTACATGTGTACACTTTAGAAAAAAATTAATTGAAGTGAGAAAAGAATATTAAAAAATTATGTAAAAACATGATTTTCTTCATTTGTCCAATTCCTATGCAAGAAAGTGTCATTTTGTATTGGTCATCACATTTAATAAATGGCAGCATTTCAAGGCGAACGTTAACTGTTGGGTGAAACTTTATTGCACAATAATTGTGTAACATTTCAGACTACATTTTGCATTTGTGTAAAGGTTGAGGAGTCTAACTGTCTTTTTACCGATCTATAGGTTAAACATAAGGTCGACCTGATGCATTTTGTTGGGAAATTCCGTAGATCTATTGAAACTCATGGGTCGAGAAACGTACGTGGGAGACGGCAGATACATTTGCCACGATTCGGATTTGATTAGAGGGATGTATAGATAAGAATACGACCGTACTACTTTGTGTATAGTGTGGCCATGTATAGGTGGGATTACAATCATATAGTTGGTGGCAACTTGCTGGATTGTATGTACAATTCAGCATTATTATGCACATAAGTTGCGGTCACGACAATTCATAGGAGTTACACCGCGTTCACACTTGATCCTGCTAGGAGGATCAAAGAAGGATCTGATCTCGAAAGGGCGATCAAAGGGAGATCACTGGCTAGTGTGAACGCGATCAGGATCAGGATCAGATCCTCCTTTTTGATCTCCCTTTATTGCGAGATCAAATGGAGACACAAAACGCGACACAAAAATGCTTGATCTCGCTTTCGGGATCTGATCCTTCTTGGATCCTTGTAGGAGGATCAAGTGTAAACGCGGTGTAAGTTGCTTAGACCAAAGCTCTATGCTCAGACACAATAGGTCGGATTAGAAGCGCGTGCATGCTGCTGCGTACATGTTAAAAGTGTTAAGAGTAGGTCCACGTAAATATTTCATATAAGTGTCCTCGGCATTTTTTATTTTTTTGTTTAATATAAAAGGACTTTGTAATCAAGTAACCAACATTGATATATTTTTTTTTTCTATGGCCCGTTGCCATGGAAACAGGCCATTTTGTGTTTTGGGCATTTTTAGCCAGTTTTGGGGCCGCAAAAACATTTTTTTAGCTTATTTAAAAACAAAATCACCCAGCCAAAATACAAATTTTATCACAAAATCAACTATATCATTAGAAAGTATCATCCTTGCCCTTACCTGAAAAACAAAACATGTTTTAAATGTCACCCTTATGCCAGTTTTATAACATGCATTAAAGCATGTTTTCTCGTCCATTATTTGCACGAATCTACAGTTTATCGTCCATTCTCCTTGACATAATGTTTTAGTTCACAACAAGTATTGTTTCCCTTTTTTATATGCCACTAATAAAATGTTATTAGAAAATGGTATGTAAGAAATGTTCTGAAGGGGATTTTCATGAAAATATTATTGTTTGTGTGTACTATTACTTCAAACTGAAGAAAAAGCTCAAATTTCATTGTTGTTGTTTTTATGGGAGAATGACCATTTTTGATGCAGTACTGCCTTAAGAGGATACAATCCCCCAATCTTTTGTCACCAGATATGAAAAGACCAATGTTGGCTCTAATTAAATCCAAAAGGAAAATATTATGAGACCCCTGGCAAGTTGACTTTTTGATGGACAAACATTAGAATTTTACAAGTTCTGAAAACATGCTTTAATACACAAAATGGCCTGTTACCATGGCTAATTGCCGTAAACAAAGTTCATTTTTGGTTACTTGCTTACCAAGTCCTTTAATACTAAAAATTAAAATATTTAAGTGGACCCACTCTTTGTAATGATATAGTTAATTTTGTGATAAAATTGTGTATTTTGGCTGGGTGATTCTTTTAAAATAAGCAAAAAAGGTTTTTGCGGCGGCCCCTAAACTGGCTAAAAATGGCAACGGGCAATAGAAAAAAAATATATAAAAAAATGGTTACTTGCTTACCAAGTCCTTTCATATAAAAAAAAATTATGAAAAAATGCCGAGGACATTTATATGAAATATTTACGTGGACCCACTCTTAAGAGTGGGTCCATGTAAATATTTCATATGTGTCCTTTGCATTTTTGTATTATTTTTTTATATGAAATTATAGGTTTTTCCTATATTTCATTTAAAAGGATGCTCCGTTGCATCAGCATTCAACAGTCA
Organism: Crossaster papposus; assembly: GCA_037893245.1. Taxonomy (NCBI): domain Eukaryota; kingdom Metazoa; phylum Echinodermata; class Asteroidea; order Velatida; family Solasteridae; genus Crossaster; species Crossaster papposus. The sequence goes on from JBAIAA010000238.1 coordinate 88,052, forward strand.
AAAGGAGTAATTCCATAGTCAGAGCACACGACGCTTTTTCTTGCGTTCACTGGCGTTGAAGCGCGTTCACGCCCGTCAAAATTCAAACATGTTAGATATCTGGCGTTGAGTTGCGGCAAGTAGCGGCAAGTCGCGTTCTCCAACGCGCATTCGTAGCAGCCGAGGGATTTTTCAGGCGTTTAGAACTGTTGCGGCAAGAAACGCGAGTCAACGCCAAAGTTTGCGTGTCGTGTGCTCCCAGCTTTAGGAGGACTTGGCCGACCACCCGTAAACTCGAGTCAAGGCAGCGGCGACTTGGGTACTCGTCTTGTTGGTTAGCGGTTTGGTCTCTTTATATCAAGTCGCCAAATCCACGACGGTCAGCGCGTACTAAACAGGTCAAAAGAAATAAGTCCCCCCCCCCCCCTGGGAAATTTGCATTTTTCTGGAAGACAGTTAGACTCCTTAAGCTGTTACAAAAATGTAAAATGTAGTTTGAAATGTTACACATTTATTGTGCAAAAGAGTTTCACACAACAGTTAACATTCGCCTTGAAATGCTGCCATTTATTAAATGTGATGACCAATACAAAATGACACTTTCTTGCATAGGGATTGGACAAATGGAGACAATTATGTTTTTACAGAATCTTTTAATATTCTTTCCTCACTTCAATTAATTTTCCTAAAGTGTACAAATGTAAACATGCATTTAATGTTTTTGCTTTTGTTTTAAATTTTTTTAATTTACGAAGTACAGTAAATTAGAGTCACTCAAGCAAAACAATTTTTTTTAGAGCATATGGGTTTTGTGGAAATGGAAAGTTGTTTTTGTTGGTCCTTTCGTTTCAGTAATAAAATTAAAAACAAAACCCCAACATTTTTATGCATGTTTACATGTGTACACTTTAGAAAAATTAATTGAAGTGAGAAAAGAATATAAAAAAATTATGTAAAAACATGATTTTCTTCATTTGTCCAATTCCTATGCAAGAAAGTGTCATTTTGTATTGGTCATCACATTTAATAAATGGCAGCATTTCAAGGCGAACGTTAACTGTTGGGTGAAACTTTATTGCACAATAATTGTGTAACATTTCAGACTACATTTTACATTTGTGTAACAGGTTAAGGAGTCTAACTGTCTTTTTACCGATCTATAGGTTAAACATAACAGGTCGACCTGATGCATTTTGTTGGGAAATTCCGTAGATCTATTGAAACTCATGGGTCGAGAAACGTACGTGGGAGACGGCAGATAAATTTGCCACGATTCGGATTTGATTAGAGGGATGTATAGATAAGAATACGACCGTACTACTTTGTGTATAGTGTGGCCATGTATAGGTGGGATTACAATCATTATAGTTGGTGGCAACTTGCTGGATTGTACGTACAATTCAGCATTATTATGCACATAAGTTGCGGTCACGACAATTCATAGGAGTTACACCGCGTTCACACTTGATCCTGCTAGGAGGATCAAAGAAGGATCTGATCTCGAAAGGGCGATCAAAGGGAGATCACTGGCTAGTGTGAACGCGATCAGGATCAGGATCAGATCCTCCTTTTTGACCTTCCTTTATTGTGAGATTAAATGGAGATCAGATCCCGCAAAGGCGATCAAAAAACAAGTGTGAACGCAGATCGAGATCAGATCCTGCAATTTAAGCTGCTCACACCCGGTGTGTCAGGTCATTAAAAACAAACCGCGAAACAAGAAATTGTAAACAACGCTTTGCCTACCACCTGTCATCGTCCGTGGCCGGCCAACGCACCCAGACGCTGTGTAATGTATATGGGAGATTGCAACGTACGTGTGTCGCCGTATCGTTTACACACATGTACACCAAATAAAAAAAGGGCGCGACGCAACGAACAAAACAACATGCGCGCGCACAATCAATGACCTCGCACAGTAACCTTTGCCGTCAGCTGAACTGAACTTCCGTTTAACTATGCGAGATCAATGCGAGATCACACTCAAGTGTGAACGCGGTACAAAAATGCTTGATCTCGCTTTCGGGATCTGATCCTCCTTGGATCCTTGCAGGAGGATCAAGTGTAAACGCGGTGTAAGTTGCTTAGACCAAAGCTCTATGCTCAGACACAATAGGTCGGATTAGAAGCGCGTGCATGCTGCTGCGTACATGTTAAAAGTGTTAAGAGTAGGTCCACGTAAATATTTCATATAAGTGTCCTCGGCATTTTTTTTGTTTGTTTAATATAAAAGGACTTTGTAATCAAGTAACCAACATTGATATATTTTTTTTCTATGGCCCGTTGCCATGGAAACAGGCCAATTTGTGTTTTGGGCATTTTAGCCAGTTTTGGGGCCGCAAAAACTGTATTTTAACAAAATCACCCAGCCAAAATACAAATTTTATCACAAAATCAGCTATATCATTACAAAGTATCATCCTTGCCCTTACCTGAGGGAAAAATGTTTTAAACGCCACCCTTTTGCCAGTTTTAGAACATGCATTAAAACATTAATTATTGCACGAATCTAGTTTCTCGTCCATTCTCCTTGACATAATGTTTTAGTTCACAACAAGTACTGTTTCCCTTTTTTATATGCCACTAATAAAATGTTATCAGAAAATGGTATGTAAGAAATGTTGTGGAGGGGATTTTCATGAAAATATTATTGTTTGTGTGTAGGCCTACTATTACTTCAAACTGAAGAAAAAGCTCAAATTTCATTTGTGTTGTTTTTATGGGAGAATGACCATTTTTAATGCAGTACTGCCTTAAGAGGAAACAATCCCCCAATCTTTTGTCACCAGATATAAAAAGACCAATGTTGGCTCTAATCAAATCCAAAAGGAAAATATTCTGAGACCCCTGGCAAGTTGACCTTTTGATGGACAAACATTAGAATTTTACAAGTTCTGAAAACATGCTTTAATACACAAAATGGCCTGTTACCATGGATAATTGCCGTTAACAAAGTTCATTTTTGGTTACTTGCTTACCAAGTCCTACCCTCTTATGGTTTTACCTTTCAAAATCTGCTTAAAGGGCAAAATGGCTATCAATAAGTATGAACCTTTCAAAACGCTCCAGAATTTTTTGCTACTGCACTACTACACCTTTCAAAACCTTTTGAAAGTTTTTTTTTTTTTAACACCAGTTTGTTCAGAGAGTTGTTTTACCTTTCAAAACCTTTCATAGGTTCCTTTTGTCAGACAGCTTTCTCACCTTTCAAAACGCTTCAGTCCAGAAAACTTGAAAGGTTTTGAAAGGTCTGACAGCTCTATGGTAACTGCACTGTATATAGGAGGGCTACTAAAAATTGAAATATTTACGTGGACCCAATTTTTTTTCAAGTAAGGGCAAGGTTGATACTTTGTAATGATATAGTTGATTTTGTGATAAAATTGTGTATTTTGCCTGGGTGAATGTTTTTTTAAATAAGCAAAAAAAAACTAAGCAAAAAAAAAACGGCGGCCCAAAAACTGGCTAAAAATGGCAACGGGCAATAGAACAAAAATATGGAAAACAAATTGGTTACTTGCTTACCAAGTCCTTTCATATAAAAAAAATAAAAATGCCGAGGACACTTGAAATATTTACGTGGACCCACTCTAAGAGTTTATAATATTTTATATAAGTGTCCTCGGCATTTTTTTATTATTTTTTTTATATGAAATATAGGTTTTTTTCGGCGAATTTAAACATAAATTCAATCAATTTAATACCCGGCTTATTCAATTTCATTTGTAAATGAATGCTCCGTTGTATCAGCATTCAACAGTCAAAAGGAGTAATTCCATTTAAGCAGTTAGCATTCATTGGCTAAATAAGATCATTTAAATTCATGAGGTCACAAAGATCATTCAATTTGGTAATAGCCAGCAGCAAGAGGCTGGTCAGCCATTCATTTTCATCAATTGGCAAACATGTTTTAAATGTTCACATTCAAAATCGTTTCTATGGTATGTGCTTTCTGATTTCGTATGTGCCTAAATAAAGGCAGATATTTTGAAGAGAATTAGTTTTCACACTTATTCTGCGTTATATATCTTTAGTTAGAGCGAATTTGAACGAAAAGATGGCTGCCCGTATAGTTAGTATATAACTAAATGTCTGCCAAATATAGGTTTTTCCGGACGATATCGCAAAATGTGCACATTCATTTGTAAAATATGTATTCAATTTCGCGTTGAATTTCAGAACGACGTATGTCCGAGTTTCATTTTCGCAAAAACGAGCATTCAATTTTATTTAGTTTAATTCAAATAAATGGCTGCCCCTATAGTCAGTATATAACTGAATGCCTGCCAAATAACTATTGAAAAGTGTGTGAAATGGTATAACCACAGCCAAACGTGCATGGCGAGATAGCAGTACCGTCAGTAATCTTTGAAGATTAAATAAACTTCAGATATAAAGAAACGATTAGAAGAAATACATATAAAAACCGAAAAAGAAAAGCGGACATTTGAATAAAATGAAAAGAACAACATTTTGTTTTGGTAAATTTTATAACGACCCCCTGATAATTGTAAACGTTTGTTTCTTAAAAACATTTGTTTAGTTTTTAATTTGACATGGTCCGAACATTAGCAGAAATAAAGAAGAAAACATAAATACCAGTGCAAACGATCACAAGGCTGTAGCGAAAGATTTTGTTTTTATTTGAAACACCCAACCATAACTTTTCCAACTTTAATTAACATTCTTCAAGAATACGGGGTGCAGGTTTTAATTGTAATCATGGGGTAACAAAGCACAAGGAACAATTGTTGCAATTAAAACATAACGTCTAATGAGAAAGTAACCCTACATTCTTAACCCAAGCAACAAAATCGCTGAAAAACACACAAAAATCTTACTTATCTAAAAGTAAATAATGATTCTAGGCATCCAGTTAAATTATTGCGCTAAATATCCTGTAATATTGTTCCGAAAATTGAATTTTATTTATAATAATTTACGATCGCCGTCCGGAACATAAAAACAAAATCAACTGCGCAAGACTGGGACTTGACGTTTATGGGAATTGATAGAATAATGAAGGATCTTCAATTTATCTCCCGTGCGTAAAATCACGTGACCCTTTCTTCCAGTCGAAACCGGAAGTGCCTTATAATTTGAAAGTGAAAAATGATGCGAACTTACTTTCAACGATGTTAGTCTCTGGCTAATAGTGCTTTTCAAAACAATTACCGGTGACGTCATAAATTATTATAGCGCCCTCTAGCGACAGGTTGAAAAATGATTAAAATGAATAATCAGTTGATGTGTGTGGCGAAGTTTGCTCAAATCACTTTATAACTGGTGTATATAATAAGCATCTTGTTAGGAACAAGTTGGTGGAGAGAAACTAAATAATATGACGTCACTAGACCGGAAGTTACAATGAAAAGACCTTTAAACCTTAAATAAAATCAACCGCGACAGATAGGCCTATAATTCAGATTTTTGCTTTAAATAGCAAAGTTCAGACAGCTCTCGAGCTATATATTAAAGGCGTCACGATGACGTCATCAAATATCCGATTACAAGCAACCAATGATTAATAGATTTAATCTTCGAAAATCAATATAAAATAAACTGTAAGAGATCCGATTTTGATTTTTAAGGTAATTGATAGAATAATACAGGGTTTTAATATTTCGTATAACATGCAAAATAATTTCACCCTTTCTTTCGGTCCAAACCGAGAGTGCCTGAAAATCAACAGCAAGAGATATAATCAATTTTTTTTTTTCAATTTCTATTCTGTATACAATGAAAATTAAATGACAAGAATCTTAAATGTAATAAACAATAAACACAAATTGCGAAAAAAGCCATATGCTCTGTTCATAGAACAGACATATTTCTAGTTGTTATTGTTTTTGTCTTATCACAAGCTTCTAGAAATTGGCAGCAGAACCTATTATTCGCGCAAAAAAATCGCGTCAATATTGACGTCAATATTGACGACAATATTGACGACTATAGGTGCCAAGTCGTGACACTTGTCGTGAATATTGATGTCAATTTTCACGTAATCTACGTACTCCCATCAGGGCCGCCATACGTAAGGGAGTTTTATTGGAAGGTTCTCCTCATATCATATACATATCATATCATTATTTACATGTTGACTACAAGCCCTATAATTCGGTTTGGTTGGTAATTTTTGTATTTATATCTTGGGGTGTCACACAGCTTGCTCGTTCACTTTGGAGGCGTCCGACCCTCGCGGTGTCAAGTTCATCTTGCAGCCGCTGAGGGCGCCTTTCCGGTTGGACTTTGATGTGAAGACACGCAATGATGCTACAATAAATCTGGCGGAGGAAATTACAGAAGCGTCCGTCTTTGCCAGAATAAGTGAGTGTCAGTGAGCTATTGTTTGGTTACTCATTTGATGTTTTTCGAGGAAAGGGTTGTATCGCAAGAGCCACGAGGCGTGGGATCGACGGTCTGGAGTTCGTTGAATTAGTAATGGTGGGAAAAAAAAGGGGGGGGGGGGTGCAATCTTTTGTTCGTTTATTAAAGCCTTCAAACTTATTTGCCTTCAATATGCCTATTGCCCAAGTCCACGTGAATGTGTAATTGATTAGACAGAAACAAGCACTTTCCTACCTAGTTCTATCGGTCCTATAACTTCTAGTGAGTTACCTATAAATCCAAAACTGCCACGGAATGTTACACGGTGGAACAAAAAGCACTACTGTTTTACCAAAGCTTTGCTAATGTTACGATCAAAAAGAGAGTAAGCTTAAAAAACAATTTGATGATATAGAAAAGGTACTTTATGACGTCATAATGATGCCATGACGTCAAAAATCATTAAGATGTCGCCCCCGTCGTTGCAAATTCTAAGAAGCTGATTGAACATTCTGAAATGCCATTATGCTATTTAGGAGTTTGATGCAAACCATCGTAATCTGTGATTGGCCATTGAGAAGTACACATACATTATTAGTGATAATTTGCATACGCACTCACCCTTTGTTTTTTTCTATAGTCATAGGTGGCTGGGCTAACTCGATGTCGGCTATCCGACCCTGTTACTACTCTGACCAACCCTCAACCGAGTGCCCTCTTCTTACGCAGTTTTCAGAATACTCCGAGGCAGGTATCGTCAGTGGCACTGAACGTCGCCCCTTCTGGGTAGAGTACAAACGGGGCATGGTGACCGTCGGCAAAGGAGGACAGGAGGAGGCTTTCCTGGAGTGGGACGCCGCTGCGCATCATCGTCGCAACATATCAACGCCGGTATACGTTGGTATAAGTTCTTATGACCACGAACCAGCGGAGTGGGTGTTCAATCAATTCTGTGCCTAAGAAACCAAAAAGCATGCGGGTGAAATAAGGGTGATGTATAACAAGTTGAAATTTAATAGTACTGGAATTTAATCTTTTACAGTGTAGTAGATGACTGAGACGTGTTAACACCACAGTTATTTTCACACGTGTGCTTATGGAAGTCACTGTAGTGAAGAAACCAAGATACCGAGAAACCAATAGCGGGATGGTGGAAAATTGGAGTAACGAGTTGAAGAAGGGCACACATAGATGTACTTATACACTTTTAACTATAAACAATTAACTCGTAAACTCACATCACTAAACTACGGAAGACAGATAGTGCCACTGGATACTGATGAATATATTTTTTGCAAATGCGCGAATAAATATTTTGTTGTTGTACCATTCATCTGGCGGCCGCCACTTAATTATGTGGTGGCCGCCTCAACATAATCTGGCGATACTATTCGAGTATTGTCGCAAGATTCGAGTAATGGTCCTCACGTGTTATGTGGCGGCCGCCAGATAATATGTGGCGGCCGGCGAAATTTTTTTCCCCACTATGGGAAAGGGTAAATGGGCGTTTCTACACCCCTCGCGTCATGATTATTCAGTAGTTTCAACAATAATACTAAAATATATTGTTATTGCTCAGTCAACTAGTTACACGTAGGCCAGAGGTACATTAAAGCACTTTGAAAAACGGCTTCTGTCGACCTCTCCCAGTAGCCAAGTAGATAATGGGTTAGGTTATAGATCGTAAGATTGGGGTTCGAGTTCTCATGGGTTCGATGGTGCTCATTTTTCATTGACTATTTTTGGATTGTAAGTTTATTGTGGGATGAGTTTAATTTGAGGGGAAGCAAGGTTCTAAGAACCTAAGTATCTTCCATTCAGTGGGGTCTAGACACGCCCAGTTATGATAATTGGCCTTTACCATGCTGGGAAAAAAAATCACGCCGGCCGTCACAAAATTAGGTGGCGGCCGCTAGATAAATGATACCAAAAATATTCTCGCGCGTTACTTTGCAAAAAATATATTCATCAGTATCCAGTGGCACTATCCATCTTCCGTAATAAACTGATATTGATGTTTTTTTTAAAGGTAGGAAACACCATTGGTAATTGCTTGAATTATCATGAATGAGTAGATTTGGGGGGTTGTATTTTATAGTAAACATCGTTTAACTGAGCTGTCCAAAGTTTTAAAATCATGGATGCCGAGAAAAGCACGAAAAACAGCGGGTTTTTTCAACCGGCGTCACGAGCAGTTATTGTTATGTTATCTTTGTTTTTTCGCGATCGCCGTCAATTTTTCGGAATAATTACAGGATATCTAGCGCAATAATTTTGCTGGATGCCTAGAATCATTATTTACTTTCAAATGAGTAAGATATTTCCTAATAATTCGGTAGTAAATATTTTCGATATCTGCAAATGGTGTATACTACCTTTAAGTATGTCGTAAAACATGTAGGTCTACATAACAGCGACGTGATATCGTCCTACCGTTTTCACGAACGGAAGAGCCTCGCGTGGATTTTGAAGAAAGCTTGAAGCGTTTTCGTAGATAATCGGAAGAGTATTATCTCCTTTTAAAACTGCCAAAAATTGCAGTAAGTAAACCTTCACATGATTCTATGAGCGGTTAATTTTTACATGAACCCAGTAATTAGAATCAAAATAGTGAGGAAAAATCGAAATCGAAAAAAATAATAATTGTTAAAATGTGTGGCTCTTCGTGAAAACGGTGACGATATTAAAGTCCATTAAGAATTAACAAGTACCCAGACATTTTGTTAACCGAAACAAATTGTAATGGCAATTTGTTTATGGGGACTCTAACCACCTCCCATAAATAAATTGACTAAAATCAACCTTGGGGAAACATGTTAATTATTTGTTTTAAATGCACAATGTATATTAACAGGCACGTATTTTCGACACCTAAGGCACCATTTCAAAATTCGGAAGTGGGAACGGAAAGATAGCGGAACTCCTACTTCGGATCCTGTCTGACCTATCGATAAGGCGAACGAAGTGGAACATAGAAGCCTAGTGTTTGGTGGTCAGGAGTATATTACACGTGGTTATAATAAATTGCGCTATGTATCCAAAGATCAACGGGCTGACCACTTGACAACATGTGGTAATGGTTTTGACTGGTGTTTTTTTACAGGTTTTTAAAAATGTTTTTAGCACTATTCAATTTTTTCATGTACAGTTTTCATTTTTTTCTCATTTTTCATTGTTTTGTTGTTGTTGTCTTGTTCATTTAAGTGCTGTTTTTTATTGTCGTCTTTGTGTTTGTCCTGTCTTGTTTTGTCTTGCAGTATATTTTCTTGTTTTATGTTTTGTCCCATGTTGTGCATTGTCTTGTCCTGTTTTGTTTGTTTGGTTTAGTTGTGTTCTTTTGTATCCTGACTTATGGGGCATTGTGTCGTGTCTTGTTTTGTTGTTTGTCTTGCCTTGTATTTTTTTCGAATAAGTATAAAGTCTTTTATAATGTGCAATGCTAATGTTTTAATTGTATAATTTTATTTTCACAATTTAATGTGGGGTGACAGGTGTTTAAAGGGATCATATTCGTTTGGTAATTACTCCAAAAATAAAAAACTTACTTGGTAAGCAGCTTTGGATAGTATCATGCATTTTTAGAAACTTTTCACTTCGAAGTACTGCGGTTATGGAAAAAGATATCACTTTTTATCCCCCAAAAAATGAATCTGAGAAGCGTGACTGCTGTGACGTTTTCTCAGATTGTGTATTCCAATGCAGAATATTTTTTCTGCGTGGACATAACCGCTCCAGATTTTCGGCAATATCTCAAAATCGCTACCACCTTTTGAAATGAAATTTTTACAGGTTAGTTTGTTGGTATATATCTATAACTATTAAATTTTGAAACAAACAGTGGGTTCCAATTACCAAACGTATACGATCCCTTTAACCATGTGATTGTTATTACTTTTGATTTTTCAATGCCCATTTTTATTGTGATATTGTTCTTTATGGCATGAATTTAATAATAATAATAATAATAATAATAATAATGTATTATTGTCATTTATTAATTTTACAGTTTACGAGTTGTACTATTAGCCGAACGCTAACGTCGTTAATGGTTTATTCACAAAACGGCAACAATCCTACGGCTTTTGCGCAGTCTAACCATGGTCTAACAATGGATTTTTGGGCACATTTTTGATTATTTTTTAATGATAGTGTATTGAATTACCAGTACAACTAACAAACCGATAAAGACGTAAATATCATCAGGTATTTCGACTGGCTGTAAACCAGCATTGCGTAACATCGAGCGGAAGATAATTCATGTAAATTCCTACGTCATAATTTTGCTAACACAAATTTAAGCATCGCCCACCACAGACATAAGTGGTGCACAAGTAGTACACAGAGCTCTGGTCAGTGGTGTGATGTCTGTGGTGTGCACACATTACGCGCAAAATGCACAGCGCCACCCACAGTTCAAGTCTGGCCAGCTCACTTGTCCGATATTGCAACGCCAGCTAGTTGTTTATCACACGCGTGAGTACGAGTGTCGACTGCAGAGTATACCATAGATAAATTATAATCACTGTGGCCAAAATTACGGTGCGACAGCGAGTGCGAGATAAGATCATCCCCATATGAAGCGGTAGCTAGCTGTCCGTGGTTTCTTTCTAGTTGGAGCGAGCGAGAGTGGACGGGGAGTCCGCGGACCGTGCTCTGCCCCACCGCGCGCGAGGGAAAACTACTGCCGTGATTTGACACCTCTGCTGGGCGGACTGTTGCGTTGTGGCGATATGCATGCCATTTATTCTTCCATGGCCATACCAAGTCTTCACGAGGCAGGTAAACTATTGCGTAGAATTAAACTAGAATTAAATAGACCTCCGATTAGCACGGCTGATTCACGCTTAGAAAAAAAAGGGCAATTTTGTATAGTCTGCAGAATAGCTAGACTAGAGTCTGTCTCTAGTGAGTGTAGTTAGTACTGTCAGTGACTGTAATTTGTGTACAAATTTGTACATACCCCTGGCCCTAGAACTATCATCGGGAGCCCTATAATAAAGGGTAGACTCTGTAGTCATAGTGACTGCCTTGACTGCACAAAGTTAGAGATTTTATTCCATTTATTCCAAATCATTCGGCCTCAAACTCAGCATGTAGGTTAACTACTTTATCGTAGCATCTCAATATTTCGCCAAAATTAGGATTATTCCATTGTTCTTGCGGCTTAACAGTTTTTGTTTAATACACCAAGCACTGTTACCATGGTTACTGTTGGGTTTATTAAATTAAACAATTTTTATCCGATTTTGTTTTTTTACAGCTTTTTCGGGGGATGCCGGATTGGTTCGGTCCATCCTTGATCAAGGAGAGGTGAGAAGATTTTGCTTTAGCAGCACTTGGCAGATTGTTTAGAAATGGGAGGGGGGGGGGGGGGGGGGGGCTTACTAGATATCTGGATATCCTGTAAATGTTCCGACAAATTTAATTTTCTAAAACAAATTCACAATCGCCTCATGGCGATTGCGAACAAAAACAACTGCCAAACAGGACAAGTAAGGTTCGGTTGAGCTTAGCAACGGCTATGTTCTAATCATTATTTCTTCTTGAAACTTCCCACGCATACAAACTTGTATAATCAACTAATATCAACGTAGGACAGTTAGACCTAATTTGGATATTTAATTACCGTGTTAATTAGACCACTGATGGACTTTAATCCAAACACTAACTACGCAAACACTACTCAAAATCACGTAATTTAAGAGGTTTTCGATCATCTGATTGCACCCAAAACAATAGGAATATGTAGAGGAGGACTTTAGGCTTTCCAAATTACACAAAATCTCAAAATTGACCACCCCTTCATATTTTGACTTTGGATGGCCATATCTCCAAATTACACTGTGCGACTTTACTCTCATTTTGTGGTGACAGGTCACATATAGCACAGCCCAGTTAGCTCTGTTGAAACCTATCACTTGATAGGTCATTGCATTATGCCGTTTTATTTTTGGCTCTGAAAGTGGAGGGTTAAATTGAGTCCTTTGCCGTATTATTGATCACTCCATCGTGTTTGGTGACTGTTTGCTTGAAAAATTCATGGAAGTAGAATATCGGCCTGAAACGTGAAACCACTATGCAGTGTTGTATTCGAGTCCCTGCAAGTCCTTTCACAAGTCCTTTCACAAGTCCTTTCACAAGTCCTTTCACAAGTCCTTTCACAAGTCCTTTCACAAGTCCTTTCACAAGTCCTTTCACAAGTCCTTTCACAAGTCCTTTCACAAGTCCTTTCACAAGTCCTTTCACAAGTCCTTTCACAAGTCCTTTCACAAGTCCTTTCACAAGTCCTTTCACAAGTCCTTTCACAAGTCCTTTCACAAGTCCTTTCACAAGTCCTTTCACAAGTCCTTTCACAAGTCCTTTCACAAGTCCTTTCACAAGTCCTTTCACAAGTCCTTTCACAAGTCCTTTCACAAGTCCTTTCACAAGTCCTTTCACAAGTCCTTTCACAAGTCCTTTCACAAGTCCTTTCACAAGTCCTTTCACAAGTTAAGTCCTCTCACAAGTCCTCTCACAAGTCCTCTCACAAGTCCTCTCACAAGTCCTCTCACAAGTCCTCTCACAAGTCCTCTCACAAGTCCTCTCACAAGTCCTCTCACAAGTCCTCTCACAAGTCCTCTCACAAGTCCTCTCACAAGTCCTCTCACAAGTCCTCTCACAAGTCCTCTCACAAGTCCTCTCACAAGTCCTCTCACAAGTCCTCTCACAAGTCCTCTCACAAGTCCTCTCACAAGTCCTCTCACAAGTCCTCTCACAAGTCCTCTCCCAAGTCCTCTCACAAGTCCTCTCACAAGTCCTCTCACAAGTCCTCTCACAAGTCCTCTCACAAGTCCTCTCACAAGTCCTCTCACAAGTCCTCTCACAAGTCCTCTCACAAGTCCTCTCACAAGTCCTCTCACAAGTCCTCTCACAAGTCCTCTCACAAGTCCTCTCACAAGTCCTCTCACAAGTCCTTTCACAAGTCCTTTCACAAGTCCTTTCACAAGTCCTTTCACAAGTCCTTTCACAAGTCCTTTCACAAGTCCTTTCACAAAGCCAGTCGCAAGTCCTTTCATAAAGCCAGTCGCAAGTAACCGGTTGAACATTGACAAAGGAATGCTTTTGTTAACAGTTCATCTGAATAGCTAGTGACTTGACTTAAGACTGAAAGACTTGTGATGGACTTGCAGGGACTCGAATACATCACTCTGCCACTATCCGAGTCTCATTGGTTCTTACCACTTTAAAGCCCTGTTCGCACTGGACTTTTTTTGATAAACGTACCGAGACGATGGGTACTTTTCCCATTTTAAGTCCAGTGTGGACAGCCTAGGACGTTTTCCTCTCAGGTACTTCTCCTGAGTCCAGTGGCTACTTCTACCGGCCAACTGCTGCCCGGTTAAACTTCCCAGGTCACTTTTCCCTAGACGATAAGTCCAGTGCGAACTGTGCGTGTCGGTAAAAGCGGCCCAGGAAAACGTACATCCGGCCTCCCAGTGCAAGGCCACGCTACACAAGACACCGCGCATGCGCTCTTTGCATTGTCACGAGTCATTAGTAAAACCTTCCCCCCAAAAAGTCCAGTGCGAACACGGCTTAAATGGCAAATCTTTCCACTTCATGCATTTCATCATTATGTTATGGGCTTTATACAGTGTAGTTTGATTTTTCAAGCTACATCTGTAGCCCAGGGCTGATATTCATAATAGCTTGCTAAGCATAGTTGGCTTGCTAACCCTAGTTGACAGCTAAGCCTAGTTAGTTGTGGAAGCTTAGTGATATTCATAAAACTTTGCTAAGCTTAGTTGGTTGCTAAGTTAACTGCTAACATTAGAGTTGATCTGGGGTGTCTTTAAAGGGATCGTATACGTTTGGCAATTGCTCCAAAAATTAATGGCAATAAAAACCTACTTGGTAAGAAGTACAGCAGCTTTGGATAGCATAATGCATTTTTATAAACTTTTCACTTCGAAGTACTCCAGTTATGGAAAAAGATATCACTTTTTATCCCAAAAATTTGAATCCGAGAAGCGTTACTGCAGTCACGTTTCTCAGATTGTGTATTCCAATGCAGATTATTCTTCCTGCGTGAACATAACCGCTCCAGAATTTCGGCAATATCTCAAAATCGCTACCACCTTTTGAAATGACATTTTTACAGGTTAGTTTTATGGTATTATATATATAACTATATAGGATTGAAACAACCAATAGGTTCCAATTACCAAACGTATACGATCCCTTTTAAGTCGCTAGATGGCAACTTGCCTGATGTCCCTGCTGTGTGCCTCAACTATCTAGCTGTCAACTAGCTGGTAACATTCTTAGCAAGGTTTTGTGAATACATAATTAGTTGGTAACCACAGAGCAGCAAACTAGGGATTTAGCAGCTGCTGAGGCCTAGTTGGCTGCTAAGTTAGCAGTTTTTTTGGTTTAATATCGGCCCTGGTCTACATACCACCAAAACAACATCATGACTAATTCAATCACGATGGCATCTATTTTTATCTAAAAAAAATAAATATATAAGAATAATCAAATTAAGAAGAACTGCATATATATCAATGCTTGTTCCCATTTTGTATAAATTAAATCAGTTGTTGCTCAAGGCTGACGTTATTACATTATCCTCTCTTTTGTGCATACAAAAACATATGCTCTGGTCCTTGTAGCACTAATTGACGTCAGAAAGTGGGATTCTCCGGTTATAGTGATTTGTAGATGGTAATTTTTTTTTGTAACCCTCAAAGCTCGTAATTATTTGATTTATTTGATAGACTTACGATGTACAGCTTTGCATGATCTATTGTACATGTGTTTATGTACTATGTTTTCCATTATTAGGCCAGTTATAATTAATTATTCATTTTTAGGTTTTTAATCGTTACCCCCTGTCCTAATTTTCACGCCCGCCCCAATATGTTTTTGTTTTTTTCAGCAATGCCACAGGTGTCTCTGTTTTTATTTCAGCAGGTTTTTCTTTGCGTGGCGCATATATTGTAACTGCAATAAATGCAAAGAATAAATGAATAAAACATTCCCCTCCCGATCAAGTTTTATATTTTATATTTTATTCTAAGTACTGAAAATCTAAACATTTATTTTAACTTGCCTTGACAAAAAATGCCTGAATGACAAAATGTCTTACAAAGGGGTTACATTTTTTGAAAATACCCACTTATTTGAAATTAAATAATGATTCTAGAACACATCTAGCAAAATGATTGCGGTTAGATATATGTGACACGATCAAGCAGATGTCGGTCCCGGTCAAAAAATGAGTTTTCATGTAGGGGGGCATATGTACGTTTTAAAAAATGAAAACCCCATGTTGATACGATGTTTTGTTGTCGAGTTATGTAAATTTGTTTAAATACCAACGAAGAACACACTGGAATTCCCCGACTTCCGACTTATTCCGCTTGATCGTGTCGTATATATATCCTGGAATTGTTCCCATACAAAAAATTGAATTAAAAAAAAATAAAAATTGTGGTTCACTTGTCCCGAGGGGGTGTTTTAACTTGTTGGGGGAAGTGGAACCATGCATAAACAATTTCATCAAACGGATGGCGAAACCTTCATGAATTATTGATTGCAGACAAAACCGTCGGTATTGTGGGAAAAAACAAATTGTAAGCTGCGTTCATTTGACTTATAAAAATCCATAGGCAAGGTTTGCCTTCTGGGCTTGCAGCTTTCATTTTTTTACCTTTAACTGCAGCAGGAATTGATGGAATTAAAGAATCTTTAGGAGGGAATGTCATTATAAATGTCTTTGCAGATTTAGCAGATGTTTTCTAGCAACAAAAACTGGCTTTTGAAAAGATTACAAAAAAAATCTGAATTCCGTCTCATTGGGAACAACGTAAATGAAAGATATCTCTGCTCGCTTTAATTTGACCACATTTGTGACCCACTCTGCAAAAATGAGTCTGATGTGTTAAAAATGTTTGTTTTTTTCAATTTTACAGTTGGTCAGAAAAAGCAGGAAATAAGCTTTCATTTGATGTATGGCACAACTCTGTAGTGTAATGCATTGGTCTTTTACAATTTTGAGACATTTGCTTTTTCTCAGTTATATTCAAAATGTCTTTGAAAAGAAATGGAGATTTAATTTAGGGATCAAAACAATCTTTTCAATCGATCAGATCTGAAAATATCGGTGTCGGAGAAACCAAAATGGCTTAAAACAAAAATATTATTTGTTGAAATTTGTTGAAAAATCACCTCCGAATCAATAAACAGCCCTTTACCTAAAAATGTATTTTGCGACATCAGACTCATTTTTGCAGAGTGGGTCACATTTGTTGTTGTGATGCTTGTAGTTCACTAGGGTTATTTTATTAATTGTCTACTTAAATTCAGCCTTGTCCACTTTTGCGTGGAACTGACCATCTCATCAAAGGATGCCTTTCAGCAGTGGTCAGATGACCATAATTGGCCATATTAAAATGTACGTGCACGTCATAAAACTCAAGATGCAACACACAGCATATTGTAATATCTCAAGTGCCAATTATGCAATGGGGACCTACTAAATATGGATGCACCATTAAAGGTAGGATACAGTATTAGTAATTGCTTGAATTATCATTAATAGGTAGATTTGTAGGGTTGTATTTTATAGTAAATATCATTTGACTGACCTGTCCGAAGTTTTACAATCATGAATGCCGAGAAAAGCACAAAAAACAGCGTTTGTTTTTAACCGGCGTTGGGCAGTTATTCTTATGTTATCTTTGTTTTTTCGCGTCCGGCAGTCGCGAATTTTTCTTTATAAAATTATATTTTTCAGAGTTATTACAGGATATCTAGCGCAATCATTTTGCTGGATGCCTAGAATCATTATTTCTTAATAATTTGGTAGTAAATATTTTCGATAACTGCAAATGGTGTATACTACCTTTAATATGTACTTTAATCCAAGGTGTTAGCAGGTACTATGCGAATTTAACGTGAAGCCAAAAAAACACATAATCAACTTTTGCAAAATTGTAGCTTGAAAACCTGCCGTGATAGTCACAAGTTCGAGTTCGCTTTCCCACCGAATATGAACCAGCCTTTAGCATACGTACTGCCAACTAAATTATTTAGAATTAATTCAATATACGATACACAAGTACCTGTGCATGCAATGTATATGATCCCTGTTATATATGTACCTGTGCCCTTGGCATTTCACAATTGTGCTGATTTTTGATAGAATTATTCTGACATGCCCGCCCGAGCTCTACCTGTTCGCTAATCTGCTCTTGAATGCCTTCTGGCTTGTGGTTGGCACGGCGTTGATCAGCCCAAGAAAAGCAATGAGAGAAAATTAAACGCACATAAATTAAGAAACAATTTGCTGGGAGTGTGGGGGATTTTTGTTGCTTAATAATATGCAGGGATGAAGGATTTTGGTTTGCAGACTCGATCTTAGTTTTGTTATGATTATAACTGCATGCATGTTTCGTTCGCGTACCTGTTTTCGAGGACCTTTTACCGGTACGTCGCAGGTAGTACGACGTCTGTGCAGATATGATAGACCTAGTCCATGTTTCGGGAGAATACTTAAATAAAAGAAACTGCAACGTCAAAAGTTTGCTTTTTTCATGGCATACATGTAAATCCTTAGTTTTACAGTTACACCCTCGAAAAATGGTACATGATGGATGATACTGGTACGTGTAGATAGGTATAGCCAGAATTTTATTTTTAATATTTGCTAATTAGCAAAATAAAATTATATATTATTAAAATAATTTAAAACATTTATTATAAAATATTTATTATAAAATAAAACCCTACAAATCCACCCATTCATGACAATTCAAATAATTACCAATGGTGTATCCTAATGTAACTTTACGCCTGGATAATTTTAACATCACCGAGCATCGAGGCGCGGGATTATTTTTAATGAAACTCAATCCGAGGCGGGTTCAGGCCGATAGTACCGAGAAGCACACCCACGCATTTCCGGCCTTGCTCGCTGCTGACAGACATTTCTGGCATTGCTCGTGACGTGTTTATGCGTTATCTGTATTAAATTGGGGGAAAACTCTGCGTTTATATGTACGTCCTCAGGCGCGAACTGGTTAAAACAATTAGATTTAATACAAGCCACTGCTAGAAAAGTGCCCTAGTTAAAGGTACGATACACCATTGGTAGTTGCTTGGATTATCATGAATGAGTAGATTTGGGGGGTTGTATTTAAGAGTAAATATCGTTTAACTGACCTGTCCGAAGTTTTACAATCATGGATGCTGAGAAAAGCACGAAAACAGCGTTTGTTTTCAACCGGCGTCGAGCAGTTATTCTTATGTTATCTTTGTTTTTTTTGCGATCACCGTCCGGCAATCGCAAATTGTACGATATTTCTTAATAATTCAGTAGTAAATATTTTCGATATCTGCAAATGGTGTATCCTACCTTTAAGATTGTTTTCCCCTCCTACTGAATCCTGATGTGATTTTCATCCCAGGATCCCGACTCGCAGACCTGCCATGGCGAGACTGCGTTACACCGAGCTGCAATGAATGGCAACATGGACTGTGCTAAGGTGCTGATTAGCCGAGGAGCTCAGACACACATACAAGACCAAGCAGGTACAGGTATGGTATGAGATAAGGGAGCACCCGGGATTTTGTCTTAAGCCGCGTTTGCATTGGACTTTCTTTGGTAAAATCTACGGAGACTGTTGTCAACTTTAACCAAATTAAATCAAATGCGGACAGAGGGTAACATTGTCAAATTGTCCATTTTACCCTCCGCAACAGTAAGATCTACAGGCCCAAGCTTCTAGCGGAGGATTTAACACCGTGAACTTTGACAATCACGTACGGTAACTTTTGACAAATAAAGTCCAATGCGAACGCGGCTTTAGGGGGCCTAAAGAAAACTTTACTTTTCCAAATCAACTAGGCCTAGTATAGTATGTATGTTTATGGGGTGGATCCAGAATTGTTCAAATGTCGGGGGGGGGGGGGGGGGGGGGGGCGTGACAAATGTTGACCGACAAATGGTATATTGCCCACTTTTAACGATGACAATGTACAACCAACAAATGAGGTATTGTCCCTTTAAAGGGATCGTATACGTTTGGTAATTACTCCAAAAATTAATGGCAATAAAAACTTTTTTGGTAAGAAGTACAGCAGCTTTGGATAGTATCATGCATTTTTAGAAACTTTTCACTTCGAAGTACTGCGGTTATGGAAAAAAATATCACTGTTTATCCCAAAAAATTTGAATCTGAGAAGCGTTAGGGGCCGTCCAAAGTTGTCAACATTGTTAAGGTCGTACAGAGCGTACTACAAGACCCCCCTCCCTCCCCCCAAAGTAGTACTTTTCAACATTTAGTCCAAACACCGGTACGGTAGGGCGCGGTGGGGCATTGCGTGCACGATGTCCATGCACAGCTGTGGGAACGAGTCGCAGTACAGTCGTGTCAAAGGTTATTCATTCACGCTTGGCACATTCGCGCGCTTATTCAGGGCTAGGGCATCAATGTGTGTATGTACACCGCATGGTTAACGTTGCGCTATATGAAATCATTGCCAACTCGGTCGCCGCGGCATGTAGTGCGGGCGGCGTCAAAAGTATCTCATCCTCGCAAGCTACGTATAGCTAGCCAGGGACGCATCTGATTTTTTTTTTGGAGTTGCACAATAGCTGTTAACAAGGTATAACCATACCTGCCGAAGCAATCATTTTTGAACAGCGGACTTTGTATCGCTTCTGATTTTAACGTTGCAAATTCTTTCGAGAACAAAAAAAGAAGGAAACAAAACCAATTATATAATTATTTTTTGCTGATTGTACGGTACAAAATCAACATTTTATACACAATTTTAAGTTGTACGCGGCCTCCGACCCCCCTCCCCCCTGTCGTACGCTTTGTACGACCATTAAAATGTTGAAAACTTTGGACGTCCCCTTACTGCAGTGACGTTTCTCAGATTGTGTATTCCAATGCAGATTATTCTTACCAAACGTATACGATCCCTTTAAATGAAAAAAATGTACAACTGACTTGAAACAGTATGTGACTTTATATTTATAAAGTGACATACTGTTTGAAGTCAGGTAATAGTAATAGTCTAGATAGTGTATAGTTATAGGGGGCTAAGCGGGGGAGTCCCTCGGTCTCAAATCGTGCTGGGTACATGTATATCAAAAAGGCCCATTTATAAAATGATTTACAAATAGTCCGGGAGCCCAGCCAGGTTTAATCATAATTTTGAGTGCAAAAGGTTTGAAGCGTGGGATATGTTGGGGTGACTGGGACAACTGCAAAATGGGTTTTCTTAAGTTTGGCGAGTGGTGCGTTGGGTGGGGGGAGCCCCTGACAGACCCCCTAAAATTCGATTTAATCATAATCTTGAGTGCAAACATAATTTCTTCATGAGTCGAAAGTTTATCGTGTACTGAATAGGATTTGTATACTTAAGAACAATATAATTGGTGCTAAGTACACTTAAGAAGGTCTTTAATTAGTGCTAATTACACGTTTAATCATAATTTTGAGTGCAAGGATAAAACAAGTGTCAATGTGTAGCTGACACCTTGCTGGAGCAAAATACGTCACTTAAGAAAGTTTCAAGTGGTGCCATCCACAATTAAGAAAGGGTCAAAGGTAATCAGAAATCAATAAACACTATTCATCATAACGTTGAGTGCAACTTGCATTTTGTATATCAACAGTTTATCATAGACCGATCACTGATCACAAGCTTCGGAACAGGATATATAGTGCAAATTTCAATTAAGAAGGTCTTTAATTAGTGCTAATTACACGGTTTAATTATAATGTCAAGTGCCATAAAAACAAACACGTTTTAATGTGTACCATACACTGTGGTAGAGCAAAGTGTGTCAATTAAGAACGTTCCAAATTGTGCCATACCTACTAAAGAAATTGTCAAAGGTCACCAGGATTCCGAATTATCGTAATAAAGTCTAGTTTTTTATGCATTCGATCGATAACTTTGTGAATTAACAAACACCTTGTCAGGGTCTGATACACTTTATGACACGATGGGGATCTTGTATCAAAGCGAGCTCCAACAGGCCTTTTCTGAACAACCACCGAACACTGCGTCTTGCAAATCGAGAAAGAGAAGGCTTGAAGTGGAAGATATCTGAAATCTGCCAGACGTTTACAAGTACGGGCACACGTTTTATCTTATGGTTTATGGATGATGCAGCATGTACTAACGGGCCGAAAATATCCCGATATGGGCTGGGTTCATTGCGAAATACTATTTTGACAACCTCCCCAAGCAGATTTATATATTTATTTTTTACACAAAAATACAAACAGAATATTTACAGATGTACAAGGATATTTATAGGAATACAAAGCATTGATACTTAGGTATGTTTGTACATTAACTTAAAGAAAAGAAGGGCTGTAACTACGAAAGCTGTTTATCTTTATACCAATGTAGCATATAGACGTGGATAAATCCAAGTTACACGCGTCTTCCTAAACACCTGAATTAAACAGCTCTTACTAATTATCTTAAATGATTGTTTAGTTATCCTCGTGTAACTTGGACAGTCTAAACTTATTGACCGTGGACCCTATTGTTAATTACATTGTAATATAGAGGATTGCGCAACAGTATGAACATACGATAGGCCTCAGTAGATAAATCTTCAGCAGGTCTTTACTTAGATACTCTACAGCCTGAGCCATATGGCTGATACCAAAAGGCAACGCAGTGACAGTTTCACTGCTGACGAAAGGATGGCTCTCGTTGAGACCATGAGGAACTTTAATTCCATTACATGTATTGGTGACAAACGATGTGACACTAAAGCCAACCAGAAAAAAGCTGATGCCTGGAAAGCTAATATTTCAGAAATGTCCATCTCGTTTCCTGACCATAAAAGCCGATCTGCTATAAGGACAACAAAGAATTGGGTGTCCTAAATACAATCCGAGAAGTCCAAGTAAATCGTTCAACGTGTCTTTGCTAACTCTGAAACGTCTGATGAAATGTTCCTCGTCATACTCTTCTAAGGGATTCACCTTGTCCCTAAAAACTCCTGGTGCACGTTGGTGTTGGCGACCATGACGATATTCTTGTTAGTTGGCCTCCTCTTGTGCAATTAAGAAGATTTTAAGCGCATCCATCCTGTCCACCTTTCTACCTTTCTGTGTACATATCTGGCTTCTAAATGGCTCAGAATACTCACTAAACAACCCCCGTACCTTGTTTAAGAATTGCTATTGTTTGTTATAAACACATGTTTAACTCCAATGGTCATTTAAACGCGGCTAACTTAAAACAAGCTTTGTAGTACTTGTTTGAAGTTAGACACCAGGTTTAAACAGTGACTACTAATTTATACGCACCCAATGGCTTAAACAGCTTTCGTAGTTACAGCCCGTACTGTTTAAGGCCGATTCTGATTTATGAGAAAGACGAAAACCCGTACAAAATGTACCTTCCTCCTCACACAGTACAACAATACTCTAATGTTGGCATAACTAAACTTACAAAATAGTGTATGTAGGCTGTGTTTAGGAACATAATCACGGATTATGTTTAAATTTAGATACAACAGCTTTCCTTACGTATTCGACATGTGGGCACCAACTTCATGCTCATCAATAACTGCGCCCACACAATTACAAGACCTCACGTTTTTAATAAGACTATCACTCAGCAATGCAGGTTGGATACACCATTGGTAATTGCTTTATTTATCTTGAATTGGTGGATTTGGGGGGTTGTATTTTATAGTCAATATCGTTTAACTGACCTGTCTGAAGTTTTACAGTCATTGATCCTGAGAAAAGCAAAACAAAAACGGCGTTCGTTCTCAACCGGCGTCGGGCAATGGTTTTTATGTTGTTCTTGTTTTGTTAGATTTACCGTCCGGCGATCGTTATTTTTGTTATATACAATTTAATTTTTGGAACAATTACAGGATATCTAGCGCAATAATTTTGCTGGATGCCTACAATTGTTATTTACTTTCAAATTAGTAAAATATTTCTTAATAATTCGGTAGTCATTTTGTTCGATATCCGCAAATAGTATACTACCTTTAAGTCAACATTGGATATTTTCTGCCTTGTACCAATAAGCATACATTTAGTTTTGGTGGCGTTTAATGCTAGCTTGTTTCTTACGCACCAGTTGTGAAAACTAGTAAGAGCTGTATTTGAGGAGCTTCACATATTGACGTGGAGTCATCAGCTTACATAAATAAGTTGCAGTTTGGGAATATAGAAAATGGAAGATCACTAGTATAAACAAGGAACTAGTATCGACCCTTGTGCGGAACACCAATGTTTACGGACATGGTGCCGCCAATATTTACAGACTGACTGCGGTCACTTATTTACGACTTTAATAAACCAATTAATTACAGAAGATGACATGTTCATCTTTTCTAGTTTCTCTGGTAAGATTTCATGATTAACACAATCAAATACTTTACTGAGATCTAAAAACACACTGCCTGTAACTTCTATATTCTCCATGGCCTCAACACACATGTTTGTTAAGTCGTGAATGGTGCTTTCAGTTGAGTGCAGCAGTCTAAATCCTGACTGGCAACTAGGAATCAGATTGTTTTCATCAAGGTAGCTATATACCGATGTGTGCACCTATCTTTCAAAAATCTTAGAGATAATTGGCAGTATAGAAATAGGCCGATAGTTCATTTATTTCCTGCATGTTTCAAATTTGTAGGGTATCGCTCACATCTTATGGTTAAAAATCCCAGTTAAAGATTTAATGATATATTTAATGATAAGATAAGGTGAAGCAATTCTGATCATTTTAACACTAATGCCATCCAGAGCTGTTGCTTTCCCAACCGACATAGATTATATTTGCTTTTGAACAAACTCTTAGGTAACATTAGGTACTACGATATTGTGATATTTCGTATGCGGTGGGTTTTGTTCCTGCGTTTGGTAAAGTACATGTACACTTTGACGTTTTATGATTTCAATTATCATTCTAATCATTTATTAATCAGACATTTTGATCGGACATTGCGCTGTGTAATCAGTGATTGGTCCATAATAAACGGTTGATCCACATAGAAATGTAAGTTGCACTTACATTGTTCTTTGTTGGTGTTCAGTTTACACCCCCGGTGACCTTTGACTCTTTCTTAATTAGGGATGGCACCACTTGTAACTTTCTTAAGTGGCGGATTTTGCTTCAGCAAGGTGTCAGCTACACATTGACACTTGTTTTATTTTTGTACTCGTAATTATGATTAAACGTGTTATTAGCACTAATTACAGACCTTCTTAATTAGACTTTGCACTATATATCCTGTTCTTAAGCTTGTGATCAGTGATCGGTCTATGATAACCTGTTTGTATACACATGAATGCAAGTTGCACTCAACGTTATAATTATTGGTGTTTAATGACTTATGATGACCTTTGACCCTTTCTTAATTAGGGATGGCACCACTTGAAACTTTCTTAAGTGGCAGATTTTGCTCCAGCAAGGTGTCAGCTACACATTGACACTTGTTTTATCCTTGCACTCAAAATTATGATTAAACGTGTAATTAGCACTAATTAAAGACCTTCTTAAGTGTACTTAGCACCAATTATATTGTTCTTAAGTATACAAATCCTATTCAGTACACGATAAACTTTCGACTCATGAAGAAATTATGTTTGCACTCAAGATTATGATTAAATCGAATTTTAGGGGGTCTGTCAGGGGCTCCCCCCACCCAACGCACCACTCGCCAAACTTAAGAAAACCCATTTTGCAGTTGTCCCAGTCACCCCAACATATCCCACGCTTCAAACCTTTTGCACTCAAAATTATGATTAAACCTGGCTGGGCTCCCGGACTAAAAGAGCACCGTGTAAAAAGCATTTGATTTGATAAAAAATAAAAATTCCCTGGACAAACAAAATGTAAAAATACCTGGAAGCATTTTGCAGTCAAGCTACCATCATTGACATGAAAGTGGATTGTACATGTATAGTCTGTGGTTGCCATGCCAATTTCCCCGGTAACTATAGCGACATCTGAAATCCAATCTCTTCAATTTGTTTATGAGTCTCTTTCCCAGCGGATATTTAATTTGTACCTATAGATACATGTAGTATGCTGATCTACTTTATATGTACAAACCTCGGTTAAAATTTAGGCAGAAAATCTCAAGCGTTTCCTTAATTGCATTGGGATACTCGGAGCTTGGGGCCTGATGAGGCCCACGAGGAAAGGCAAACTGATTGGACAACAGATCCAAAACATTACATGAGTAATAGTACACGGTATGAGTGGGCATATCTTGCGGCGGAAGAAAAATTGTAGCAAGCTACTGTACTTTACAGTAGGTTGTGACGA
The DNA here is from genome assembly GCA_037893245.1 of Crossaster papposus. Lineage (NCBI taxonomy): Eukaryota > Metazoa > Echinodermata > Asteroidea > Velatida > Solasteridae > Crossaster > Crossaster papposus. Next base: position 113,675 of record JBAIAA010000238.1, read on the forward strand.
TAACATATGTGACCTGTCATCACAAAATGAGCGTAAAGTCGCACGGAGTGATTTCCCAGTACGGCCAGTCAAAGTCAAAATTTGAAGGGGTGGTCGATTTTGAGATTATATGTTTGTTTTAAAGACTAAATCCCCAACAATCAATTCCCAATTTTTCAGGACGATCAGATGAAAAAAAGAAAGAAAAAAAAACAATTTTGACTATGCCTTTCTTTGCGCGTTCACACAATTTCTCGCAAGAAATGCCCGTTTTTTTCATAATCTCTGTATTAAGACTCCAGACTATAAAATTAAAAAAAAAAAATATTGAGTATCAAACCTCCAAGTGTTATATACCATTGGAAAGCTCTGTTTCCACAGAATTAAGAAATACCCATCTCAATTTTGGATTTTGCCGACTTTACGCTCATTTTTGTGATGACAGGTCATATATATCTCGACATGTCAGAATTTCAAGAGATATGGGGTTTTGCCACCTGGGTAGTAGTAACATGATTAAGACACTGATTGGTATTTTTTTTTTCCATTGGTTGATTTTTTTTCTCAGGATGCACTCCTTTGCATTACGCGGCAGGCAACGGTCACCTTGTGCTGGTCAAATGGTTGATCCACGAGGCCAGAGTAAGCCTGACCCCTCAGAGCAAGAAAGAACGGACGCCTAGGACATTCGCTAAGAAAAACGGTCACAGAAAAGTGGTGCTCTTCCTGGCTGAAATGGGTGAGGGAAAAAAGCTAGGTTGTCATAAGCCCTGTTCGCACTGGACTTTTTTTGATAAAACTTACCACCGAGACGATGGGTACTTTTCCCATTTTAAGTCCAGTGCGGACAGCCTAGGACGTTTTCCTCTCAGTTACTTTTCCCGAGTCCAGTGGTTACTTTTACCGGCCAACTGCTGCCCGGGAAAACTTCCCAGATAACTTTTCCCTAGACGATAAGTCCAGTGCAAACAGCGCGAGTCAGTAAAAGCGGCTTAGGAAAACGTACATCTGGCCCCCAAGTGCGATAGTCTGAAAAAATCAAGAGAACCAATTATGCTTTTGTAGTCAGGTACACTCACCTCACTATATAGATTAAATGGAGCAATTTGTAGACATATGAGAATTGTAAGGTCAGAGAATCGGAGAAATGTGTAATCAATTGCAAGAAAAATGTGAAATAACTAAATATGAAAAATTAAAAGCAGTATTGTCGGTTAACCAGTTGGGAATCGATACAAAATACCACTTTACTTGAAAATGTCAGCATACCGGGAGCCATTATTTTATAGGATGCTTCAGACTGCCATTTCTGGCTCGGATGTGACTTTGGTGGTGCACTGTGGATAGGATGCATTCAAGCCGTTCAAAGTGCCCTCTATAAATTGCACACCCCTACATGTACAGCAACGGACCCTTCATTATAATGTAGCTCTAAAAGACCAGATATTTTCAGCATACTTAGAGAGAAAAAACACCTCTAGCCCCATCAAACACTGACAGCTCTGTCAATATTGAGATTGGAAGTGGACCATCCTTAAGTAGACTGTAGTGGGCAAGATCCATACAATGTACACTTGTAGACGGGCATTTTTATATGGAAGCAAAGTGTGTGTATGTGCAAACAGTACGACATGTGTTAGGCAACCTAAATCAAGGATTAGCTGGAATTGTTTTTTGTTTTTGTTTTTTTCGCCACAATTTTATTTGTTGGTTTTTGGAGAGAATTTTGTTTTTCTTCTGAAAAAAATAAAATGCTACAGTATATTGTCTAGTCAAGTATTTAGGTCGAGCCAAATCGAGACACAAAAATTTGAAAACTATACAGTTAAGTGTGTCGAGATTGAAATACTCATTATACTCGAAAAGTACATTGTTTATTACCCTAACTATCCCCATCCAGCCAAACTCTAACACAAGGGTTTGGTGGAGTCCAGCTGTTAGTGCACAGTTGTAAGCTTAAAGGTAGGATACACCATTTGCAGATATCGGAAATATTTACTACCGAATTATTAAGAAATATCTTACTTATTTGAAAATAAATAATGATTCTAGGCATCTAGCAAAATAATTTCCTGTAATTATTCAGAAAAATATAATTTTATAAAGAAAAATTCGCGCTCGCCTGACCGCGATCGCGAAAAAACAAAGATAACATCAGAATAACTGCTCGACGCCGGTTAAAAACAAACGCCGTTTTTCGTGCTTTTCATGGCATCCATGATTGTAAAACTTCGGAGAGGTCAGTTACACGATATTTACTATAAAATAAAAACCCCCAAATCTACCCATTCATGATAATTCCAGCAATTACCAATGGTGTATCCTACCTTTAACATGTTGACTGCCAACTACGAGTATAGTCTTACCATGGAGGAATCCTCCATGGTCGTAGTACTTAACAGGTGTATCGGATTCTGCCACTACGAGTATACTCGTAGAAAATGAAAGCTTTTTGTATTGTAAACTAAATATGCTGGCATCACTGATAACACAACAAATACGCTGCTGGCAGTGCTAAGGGTATACATGTTTATGTTCAAATTATTTTGTTTCCGTAAAAAAAGTTTCCATTAAGTATGCGCATGCATACAATGCTTGGCAAATAGGGGCGCCCTGTGAAATTATGCCCGGCAGTCAATGTGTTAACCCCTCTCAGAACCTATTGAGCTTAATACTTTCTGAGTAATACATGTAATAAACAATTAAATCTCGATGAGAGTTCGTCACATTATGTTGGTTGTACCACAATCATGTATTTTTGCTATTATTCGCGAACATAAACAAGATGTGAACATAAAGTGATCTGTCACCACATATAAACAACAGGACCTAATTTGCATATTTATTTACTGTGTTAATTAGACCACTAATGGACTTCAATCCAAACACTAAACTACGCAAAATTGCGTAATTTAAGAGGTTTTCGATCATCTGATCGCACCAAAAAAATGGAGATATATGTAGAGGAGGACTTGGGCTTCCCAAATAATGCAAAATCTCTAAATTAACCACCCCTTAATATTTTGACTTTGGATGGCCATATCTCCAAATTGCATATTGGGGTGACAGGTCACATATATATACAGGCACTGGTATATAGTTAAGTCTCATTTTTGCTTGTATTTTTTGGACTCGAGTCGAGTCATTCTGATGAGGGCCTAAAGTCGAGTTGCCAAAAATTGTACTTAGAAAGTACTCGGTTAAGAACCTACATGTACGTCGAGTACTTACCGAATGCTTTTGTCTTAAAGGAAATTTACATCATTTACTTTTGCTGTAATTTTAAGAAATTAAGACTCGAGTCACAATTTTTGGCAACTCAAGTCGAGTTGCCAAAAATTGTGACTCGAGTCTCTAGCTGTTGAGTACCTGGTTCCGACTATAGCCCTGCTCGCACTGGACTTTTTTTGATAAAACTTACCGAGACGATGGGTACTTTTCCCATTTTAAGTCCAGTGCGGACAGCCTAGGACGTTTTCCTCTCGGTTACTTTTCCCCCCGAGTCCAGTGGTTACTTTTACCTGCAAACTGCTGCCCGGGACAAACTTCCCAGGTAACTTTTCCCTAGACAATAAGTCCAGTGCGAACAGTGCGAGTCGGTAAAAGCGTCTCAGAAAAACAGACATCCGGCCCCCTACTGCGATTTCATGCTACACAAGATGCCACGCATGCGCTCTTTGCATTGTTTCCGTGCGCGCGCTGATGCATGCACATCGCATTGTGATCACATTCGCCTTCATGAGTCATTATAATGACAGCTCGGCTATTTCACCCGCTGTCTCGGTAAAATTTTCCCGTGTCGAAAGTCCAAGTGCGAACAGTGGTAACATTTGACCATTTTTTATTTTACAATCGTCTCAGTAAAACCTTCCCCAACAAAAATCCAGTGCGAACACGGCTTGAGGTACGTGTACATGTACATGTTATGTGACCTAAAATGTTTCTGTCTGTGTTTCTGTCTCTCCCGTCTTCATCTTACTACAGAAAACAAACAGTCTGGCTTTGACTGGCTGGGAAGCTCTTGATCGGCACGTCACAGTGACACCGACTTTGTATGTGCAAACAGCAGATATTATGAGCCGTCGTGGACAAAACATCTCAGGGATCTGGCCTGATGGGCAGGTGGGGTGACTGACAGTACAAATAATGAGAAAAAAAAGCTTATTGGCTTTTGTGAGGCGTTCTGGCAAAATGTGACCGAACCATGCACAGACCTAAAAAATGCCAATTAGTGAACGGGACAATTTTCAGATTGATCTATATTTTTATTCTTTATGTCTGCTAATCATATTTGTTAAGAAAAAGTAAGAAAGTGTTAAGTGTTTGTTAAGAATAAGTGTTAACCAGTTTGCGACCGATGACGTATATAAACACAAAGTTTTCCCCAGATTTAAAACGGATGACGCATAAACACGCTACGAGCAAGGCCAGAAATGTCTGTCAAGGCTGGAAATGCGTGGGTGTGCTTCCCGGTACTATCGTCCTGAACCCGCCTGTGATCGAGTTTCGTTAAAAATAATCACGCGCGTCGGCTTATTGATGTTAAAATAATCCTGGCTAAGTGACTGTAAGAGAATAACAGTCTTAACTATTCTGTGAAATCACAGCATCTGGTGGGCTGTGATTTCCGTTTAAAAATTGTCTTCAAAATAATATTTCTACCCCAAAATAGTTCAAGAGACCCATCATTTTAAAGCAAGTTGTATCATATTTTGAACTTTAATTTGTGTGTACTGGTATTTTATTGTTATCTTGCTCTTTGCTTTGTACTTTAAATGTGACCCGCTCCAGGAAAAGGTGACATAAGTCGCGCTGTGCATTTATGAGTAATGGCCTGTTAAAGTTAATAGGGTAAATATTTTTGTCTTTAATAAATGACATCTTTAATATCCAAAGTTTCATATTTAATTAACAACAAGCTGGAATTTAATAAATAAAGTGAAACAAAACCTTTTAAGAGTGCATGGTTCCAATGTATTGTTTTAGATTTGTTGTGTTTCGAAGCCTGTTTTCTCAGTTGTGTATTTTGAATTCCATTGAACCATTAATATGCAAAAACGTCATATCACCAAAACGGGAGGGGCTATGGAGCTGTACTATGTACCAAATGAAAGCTTATATCCTGGACTTTCCAATTGTGTACATAACTCCATTTTTAGTTTTTGCGACTTATGTCACCTTGTGTCCGAGTGCTGTAATAAATAAACTGGCACACGGATTGCTAGCAAGGGCTAGCAAACAGTGTTTGTGTCGGGCAGATATCGGTCACCTATATAACCAACTGATGCATGCTCCCTTTGGACGAGGCTTTTCCTCAGGGACCATCTCTGACTGCGGTGTCACAAGACATAAAACTGCCGTGGAGTTTTTCTGCCTCCTGGAAAATGTTGCTCTTGTGACACCCGATGTGCATTAAATCGTGCTACATTGTCGTCAGGGTCGACTGGGGGAATGTAAGTACACACATTGCACATGTTGTCGGGAGTGTGCATCATAAACTATCCACCATGTCCTTAATTACTAACCTGTAAAAAATAGATATCACAGCGTTCATGTTCAGGATTTGTTCCATTTCAGTTTCTTGTGTACATGTACATAATTGGTAAGTATTTTCACGAGTTAACTCGGGAAGCCGTTCACTCTTTTCTTTCTTTAGGGTTCTTTTCAATAAAAACCTGTCTCTGGAATTCCGTGGAATTCCACCGTTGCTAAGAGCCAACCATCCGTGGACTCTGCAGACATCAGTTTATTCATGCCTGACCAAATGAGCCTTCTAGTCTCTTAACTAGCCTATAACTACGAACAATATTTGGTCTGCAGAGTCGGCAGATAGCCCTTATTGAAAAGAACCCTTATACATTTTGTGTGTATTGGACTAATTTTTTATTTCACACTATCAAATGGTCCACAGATGTGCACGACATCAAGTTTGTCATAAATTATGACTATCCCACTTCCTCGGAGGACTATGTTCACCGCATTGGACGAACGGCCCGTAGCGAGAACACCGGCACGGCGTACACGTTTTTCACAGCCAACAACGCCAAGCAGGCGAACGAGTTGATCGCAGTCCTTCAGGAAGCCAAACAGAAGGTTCACCCGAAGCTGATACAGCTGGCCCAGAGTTCTCGTGCGTTTGGTAAAGGTGAGACATTGCTTGTATTCAAGATCCTCCCCCCCCCCTTTTTTTTCTCTAATGGTCTTTCAGTTTTAAATTTGGTCGACGGCGCAGTTTTAACACATGGCCACTTCTAGCAAACCTACACTGAAATAAAATTTGTGTTTTGCTTGCCAGGACGGCAGCGTTACCGTCAAGGAGGCAGCAGTCGTGGATCTTCAGATGGTTATGGAGGCGGTAACAGAGGACGGAATGCCGGATACAACGGATCAGCCAGTGAAAAGTATGGCAACAATGACTTCTCTCACACAAAATCTAGGGGAGGGGCCAATGCAAGTTCTGGGGGCGGGAGGGGAGGCTTTAGAGAACGGGGTGGTGGAGAATACAGTGGCAGTAGTAGACGTGGTGCGGGGAATGAGGGAAATGGGTCCTTTGGTAACGATAACCCCCACAGATCGGGCCCGCCGTCTGGATTTCAAAGTGCGTACCCCGAGCCTGGTATGCACGCTGAAAAACACGGCGATCACAGGAAGGAACCAAGGGGTTTCCAACCGCAGACCAATCAAGGTCCACCCGGTCATCCGGGAAGGAGACCCCAAATGCACGCGGACCAACCTCCGCAGACTCGTTTTTCCGGACCCAAACACGAGATGAAGCCGGATCAAAACTCAGAACACGGGTTGCCGCAGCAAATGAACATGATTCCGCATGGGGGAGGGCATAATTCGCAGCAGCCCCCAAGGCAAAATATGCAGCCGCAGCAAATGCGACAGCAGCCACCGCCGCCGCAGCAGCTGCGACAGCAGCAGCAGCAGCAGCAGCCGCCGCTGCCACCACCACAGCTGCAGCAACAGCCGCCTCACAAAGCGCTGCCACCCAAGCAAAAGATTGACACGAGCACACTGCAGCAGCAAGCCGCAGCCTTTGCCGCCCAGCAGCAGGCGCAGCAGCAAGCCCAACCGCCAGCGGCAATGGACAGCCAGCCGATGCAAGGGGCTGCCACTGCTGGTATGGATCCCGCGGCATATACAGCGGCGCAGCAGCAGTATATGCAGTACTATCAGGCAATGGCGTATTGGCAGCAGTATCAGCAAGGCGCTGCCCCCTCTGCAAACAAGTAATATCTGGGTCATAGACACCCACCCACACACTTGACTTGACTTGAAGGGTAAAGTACACCTTTCATATCCCTTTGTCAAGAACATGCATGTACCTTATCTTGTTGGTGGTAGTGGGAGTCTGGTATTTGTGGGTGATTTGTGTAATGATACCAATTCTCCCTCAAAATGGCTCTGCCTAGAGATACACCAGTGCGCATACGATTGTTTGTGTGGGCTGAAACTATTAAATTTACAGATTTTTTTATCTACAGTCTAATTTCCCTGTAAATAGATCAGGATAATTAAGCCAGAAAGCCATAATTAATGAAGATGATGGCAAAAACATTCACATGTACAAAGTCTCAAATAAGTGCCCTGGTTCACATTTAAATCCCTTGGTTCACATCCCTTTAAAACTATCCCGTTTATATTTCGTCTAGTCCCGAACTCGAAGGTTCGTCACCTTATTGACGAAATAAATTGTTGCCAAAGTGATGATTACTTTGTGTGAAGGTGGGATAATCGTTTGTTTAATATTGTACAGTTTCTTCGAACCTCGACTCGTCGATATTTCAGTTTGTTTTGGCTTTTTTTTTGGGGTCGAGTTTTAATTGTTCAACTATTTTTCATGCAGAATAATGTAGAACCCTAGAACGGCATGTTGATTCTGATAGTTGTACATGTACTTGTAATGGAGTTTTTTGCTTGCTATACCAAGCAGTTAAATAAAAACTTTACCGTATTTTACAAAATGTAGTATACATGTATTGCTTTGACTTAAAGTAAAATATGACATAACGATAATTTATTCAAGAATCGTTAATGTTTATTTACAAGAGAGCCTGTTCAAGGCTCCGAATAATGGAATAGATGTGCTCCGTTAAAGATGAAACGTTTGATCTTGCACATTGAGGGAAGAGTGTGTGGCTTTGCGCTGGGTGCTCTGCTCTGAAATTAGGTTTTATGAGCAGTTAATTTTATAGCTTGCTTCAAGGGGCCAAGTAGGTTTTTGCATACAGTGGTCTAAACCTGCAGTGGGAGTGCAAGTGCTTGTTTTAGCTGTGCATGTCATAATGTGTATTTTTTTTTTATACCGGCACCTCTGATGGAGGAAGTGTTGTGATAAGTGTTGTCAAAATGCACCATGGCTTTGCGGGGTAACGTTTTTTTTCGTGACTGTTTTTTCCACACTACAGGTGGGGGTCCTATAAATCCACCAGTGGATTCAACAGATAAAACGGTCCCTGCTGTGGTGCTTGCGTATGAGGCTATCAAGGGTGAAGGTGTGACGAGGCGATTGGGCAAGGCAGAAAACGCGGACAACAGACTGTATTATTATTATCCTAGCATTCCCTATGGCATGTCGGCACTCCGCTGCAGTGCAGACCAACCCAAAAAAATATGAAGCATTTTAGGAAATTTTAAAAAAAAATACAAAATTGGATTCAATGTGTACATTGTACATCTATCATTTCTGTGTATGAAAACGGAGCACCCTTTGTTTAACAGCCATAGTTTGTAGTTTGAATATATTTAACTTAAGCTGTTTTATTTTGTTTTGTTTAGTTTATTTGGTCAGTGGAAACCCATTTGGCTGTGTAATAAAGTTTGGTTTTAATAGACGTGCATGTACATTGTAGTTTGAGATGCGAGATGCTTAATAAGGCGTCCTTGACTGGCAGTTTCTTGTCTGTTGATCCCGTCGGGGTTGTGTTTTTGGCATGCACTCGCCTATTAGTACGGCAGATAGTTGATCAGATTGTACCTTTGATGATAAAAGTGTGAAATCAAGCATAGTAGGAGTATGTCGTGAGAAAGATATTTGGGTATAGGGCAATCGCAGATTTGTCCTTTGAGGAAATTATAGGTAGAATAACAAGCGATTTTGAAAATGGCTGTTATTACTTCAAAGGACAAGTCTACTATGGCCCTAGATCTAAAAAAATCTCTCGTGACATACTTAGACAATGTGCAAAATTTCATTCTTGTGCCATCAAATACCCAATTTACCCTATCTGCCTGTATACCTTTTGAAGTCGTAGCCTAATTTAACTTGGTCGGGTAAATTATCATTCGTATTGCAGTCTATTTATATCGAGAGAAACTGGTGTAAAAAATACTGGAAATAGTAAATGGTTGTTCATGTCCCTGGTAACAATGCACTGCAGTTTCACGCGTGTCTAAAGAAAATCATGCAACCTTTTTGAGTCTTTAAGAAGTATTAAACAATAAAAATTAATGTCGGTTCAATTTGAAACAAAGAAAAGTGATCAGTGCTTTGTGTCTGCAAGTTTTGGTTTATCATTGATACGCACAATAGCACCATAACCTTATGATATACCTATCAACGGGAAAAGACGTTTTCCCCAGTAAGTATTTCAGATGTGCGTTTTGTTATCCACATGTTGCACTCGGTTTCAAAGAATGTCTGCAATGTTCAAATTTAAAAATTAACATTTCACCAACATTCTTAAATTTGTTTTTTAAGGTTTTTTTTCTCGAAACATTTAGTCATGTTTTGTTGTACATGTATTTATATTAAGCAGTAATAGTCCCCAGCTATGTGTATAGGGTTACTAAAACTATTTAACAACTTTTTCTTGAAGGTGGCCTACACGTGTTGGATATTTAAAGCTTTTGTGTTGAGTTTTCAATTAAATTCGATATTTGATAATTTTACTATTGTTTTTTTTGTGTTATTTTTTTTGTTATCTGATACTGCAGTGTTTTATGGGTACAAATGTACTCGTTTTATGGCCAAGATTTATTTTAGTTTTTTTTTTTTTTTCATTCGGATGTAGGCCATCTGGCTGCTAAGTTTGGGGAGGTGTGCCCCGGACTCGTGCTTGGTAACTTTGCTAAGTTTATACATGTAATGATTTAATTGGACAGTGTTACAGAATTACAATACATGTACATTGTACATTTTGTACATGTACACTACTGTACATGGTTAATAGCAGAATAAAGAAGCATTTCCCGTTGGTGAAAAAAAACGACTTCTGTTTTAGGGCTGTTCGTCGGAATCTTAACCTGGGGCCAATTTCACGGAGATGCTAAGCACAAAAATTTGCTTAGCATGAAAATTTGTTCTTGGTAAAAACAAGGTTACAGACTAAATTTTCACGTGATCTTTATTGTTTTTCATTGATAATCAGCTGGTGTTTTGCTTAGCATGAAAAACACGTAGAATTTTGGCTGATAACTTGTTTTTTAATGAGCAAGACTTTTTGGTGCTAAGCAAATTTTTGTGCTTAGCAGCTCCGTGAAATTGGCCCCAGGTCCTCGAGTAGCCAATTTTGTTTTAACTACATCTTCTCGTACATGTAACTTTTCAGAAGATTAAATCGAAGGTTTTTGAATGTCGCTTGGGAATTTGTATTTTAAAGGTAGGATTCACCATTGATAATTGCTTGAATTATCATGAATGGGTGGATTCGGTGGAGGGTTGTATCTTATAGTACATGTAAATATCGTTTAACTGACCTGTCTAAAGTTTTACAATCGTGGATGCCAAGAAAAGCACAAAAAAACGATTGTTTTCAACCAGGATTAAGCAGTTATTATGTCCGGCGATCGCAAATTTTTCGGCATGATTAAAAGATATCTATAGCGCACTTATTTTGCTAGATGCCTAGAATCATTACTTTCAAATGAGTAAGATATTTCTTAATAATTTGGTGTAAATATTTTTGATATCTGCAATTGGTGTATCCTACCTTTAAATTGATGACGCTTGTGAATTTGCAGTTGACACACTGTAAAGCTCGCTGTAATCTTGCTGGCAATAGCACACTATGTGGCAATATTAGTGTAGATCTTTATGAACAAGCTGAAATGGAACTTTAGATATTACAATTTTGGGGTCGAGTTTTTTTTTTAAACAAAATTATCGTGTACAATGTACTCGGTTTCCAAATACCCATTAATGTACGCCCCTACTCTGTACCCCAAATGAAAGAAAGACATTTTATGTATGCCATGATAGTTTTTTTTCTGAAAATGGTGCCAAACGATGGCAAACTACACAATAACGTGTGATCCGAGTTGTCATGTTTCATAGTCTGGTAGATAATCTGAAACAGTGTTTACCCACTGGTGTAATTGTATCCGTTTACAAAGACAAAATTGTACTCTAATTTTTAATACTCGTTCCCAGAACATAATACTACATGTACATTGTACAAACCATATAAATGATGCACATTGGAAAATGGCCCATGATTGCGTATAATTTTGTAACAGGGGCAGTTGATAAGTCTGTAGCTTAGAAAGGTAGATGCAGTTTCCACTAAATTTTTATGCTGTTCAACCTGTTAAATGATTAAGTTTGTTAAACTGCATAATTGTCTGCATGCGTTTATGTGGTCTCTTGTTGGCCGTGTGGTTATAATAATAATAATAATGTATTCTTAATAGAGCGTTTTACATAAAAATCTTAAAACGCTTTACAAAATATAAAAATTACATAAAAAGTAAACCAATTAGTTAAAAAGTAGATTTAAAAAGTAGTTGTTAACAATAATGCCTTTTAAAAATATAGGTCTTAAGATGCGATTTAAAAATTCCCACTTCGTTAAAATTTCTTAAATAAGCAGGAAGTCTGTTCCACATAGTAGGAGCATATATTGCAAAAGCCCGATCACCATATGCCTTGCTGGGCTTTGGACGAACCTTAGGATGGTCGAGCTTTACTCCATTACAGCTTTTAGTGTGAATGTTGGAAACATGAACTGATACTCAGTGAGGTACTGTGGCGCTGAATCACTATGGCGTATGAGTTTTAAAATAATACAAAGAATCTTTAATTCAACCCGCACCGTAACCAGAAGCCAATGTAAGTATGCGAGTCATATCTGCATATGCAACAGTACGGATCGCATGCGGAAATACTGTACTTTTAAGGGTTAGCCTCGCATTTTTAATTAAAATTTGGGAACATTTGATTTATCTTGAACAATAAAAATGGTAAGGGAATAGCCTTGCTTTGTAATTAAAATTGGACAAAATTAGATTATTTTAAGAAATAAAAAATGATAAGGGGTTAGCCTTGCATAAAATTGGTGGAAATATATTTTTTCTTTGAAAAAAAAATGACACCTACAGGGCCGGCTCTGTGTTCAGGATGATCATGACAGACGCCATCTATTGTCCAATAGTGTCTATGGCCACCACTTTCGCCAGCTGCGATCATTGCAGACTAAAATTAGGTTAATTTTACTGACCAATAAACTTACCCCAAGCATGATTGTATATTTACATTATTAACGCCATTTTTAGGCCAAGCTTTAAATATTTTAAGAACTTTTTGAAAAAAAATGTTTTCTTTTCAAGGGTATTAATAGGTATCAAGAAAAGAACGTACATCTCCATTGGTGGTAAGAAGATAGGAAAAAGAACCACAAAGAATCAACAACAAAAATAGTACAAACTGGCCGGAATCTGAAGCATTTATATTTTATTTTGCCTGCCCACGCATTCATTTCTTCTATCACATTTTGGGCTGTTCCATGATTCCTCACTCTTAAAGAAAACAACCGGAGAGCATATTTTAAGTTCCTCCAAAAACAAATGTGCTTGTGAAATCAACCATTTACAAGTGATGTAGTATAGGACTGGGAATAGAAAAGTCTAAAATGTAAATGTGACCTGTCATCACAAAATGAGCGTAAAGTCGCACAGAGTGATTTCCCAGTACGGCCAGTCAAAGTCAAAATTTGAAGGGGTGGTCGATTTTGAGATTATATGGGTTTTTTTAAGACTAAATTCCCAACAATCAATTCCCAATTTTTCAGGACGATCAGATAACAAAAAAATAGTTTGAGACAATTTTGACTATGCATTTCTTTGCGCGTTTACACAATTTCTAGCAAGAAATGCCCGTTTTCTTAAAATCTCTGTATTAAGACTTCAGACTAAAAAATAAAAATAAAAACAAAATTGAGTATCAAACCTCCAAGTGTTATATACCATTGGAAAGCTCTGTTTCCACAGAATTTAGAAATACCCATATCTCAATTTTTGATTTTGCCGACTTTACGCTCATTTTGTGATGACAGGTCACAAATATTTAAGCATGCATGACTCGCCAAAAAGAAAAGAATGTTGCAACCTGACGCTGCTTTTTCTATTTACATGAATATGTGACCCGTTCCATCTCAAAATGACTTTTTGAAACATGCACAAGGTGAGAAAGGGAATTTTTATTAGCTTTCTAATGATACCCATCACAAGTGTGTATCTGTTTAGGTTAACGAGTTATGGTCTGATGAAGATGACAGGTGTATATTTATTTGCCGAATCCACATTCCGAGAAAAACAGCTTTGAAATAAACAAAATTTACCAAAATCATACGGACAGCACACACAAATCCTCTTCATGTTCATCTTTATTAATCGTTTTTACATACTAGACATTAATGACAATAATCTGTGATAACTGCACTTCCTAAAAATACAATGTTCAGAAAATCGAGTTGGTCATGACATTCACCCATGCGTTCACTTCAACGGCCGATTGCGTAAATTGGCCTCGGCGATTCCTGATTATGATGGAGCGGGTCACATATTATCTCAATGAAGGTCAAACAATGCAAAAATGTTGAAAAGACATGAATCTGGGACTGAGAAACATTTCTAATTTTGTTGGGGAAAACTTGACTCTCCATAGACTTTGATACAACCGCTGAAGTTGCGTCAGGATATTAAATACACATCTTTCAACCAAAAATATTAAAGGATGTGATTTTGGAGGGAAATGGGACTTTATATTTGTGACCTGGCACCACGAAATGAGCGGAAAGTCGCACATGTCCAAAACGAGTTATTAAGCCGAAATGTCAATTTTTCAAGTGGGGGAGGTCGGTTTCGAGTTGTTAACGTTTTTACATACAAAAAAACCCTTTATCATATCCCAAAATTGTATAGCTCAATTCATACACTAAAGTGGATTTTTTTTGGTGGCTGAATGGCACGGTTCACACACTTGGAACTCCGTTTTCTCAAAACAAGGGAGCATGACTTCAGCAATTTCAAAAGAGTATAGCGGCGGCTAGGAATAAGCTACAGTAACACACAATACATCATTTGAAAGCTAAGGACTTCTTTCTAGAAATGTAATAATGTCACCTTTTTTATTTTGCAACTTTTCACCCATTTCGTGGTGCCAGGTCACATTTTGTCGTATTTATTCATTAAAAATGCATACAAGATTTCCATTATAAGTTATGTTAACCAGTTCGCGCCGGGATTATTTTAACATCGCCGAGCCGACGGGCGGGATTATTTTTAACGAAACTCGATCCGAAGCGGGTTCAGGCTGATAGTGCCGGGAAGCACACCCACGCATTTCCGGCCTTGCGCGCTGCTGACATACATTTCCGAACTTGAACTTGGCGTGTTTATGCGTCATCCGTTTTGAATTTGGGGAAATTTTTGCGTTTATATACGTCATCCGGCGCGAACTGGTTAATACCCCCCCCCAAAAAAAAAATTACATAGATCGTATAATATGTTGAGAAAATGTCATAAATAGATGGAAATTTGAACATAAAAGCAGGGCATACTATTTGCTCATATACATGTACAGGACTTTCAATTTTTATCAAGTTGCCAAAAGTTTTGGACATTTTGCCGTTGTTTTGTGTTTTTGTTGGCGAGTTCAATGAGCACATTTTGAGGTTCACAATGTGAGCAGAAAACCCTTACACTGAAGAGTGTTTTCCTGAAATGACAACGCAGCAACAATTCCCCTCGGGGTGTCCAGAAAAGCATGGATGATTTAACAGTGTTGTTAAAAAGAGTCATTCAAGAGGCAGTTCAAAAGCATCCAGAGGAACAATAACAAAGGGATGCTTTTGTCAAAGTTCATTTTTATTGTTTGTGAAGCAGCAAAAGTTCTTAAAATCGAAAAAAGGGTGCTTGACAACACTCCTGGCGAAGTTTTTAGCTCTGTGAATGTTGTATACTCCAAGAAAACCGAAGATATCAATTTGGAACCAACTACATGTACACTGTACATGTGCGTGTACCAGGCCCGTACGCAGGATTATTTATGGGGGGTGTGAATTTGTACTGTTGGGACCAAAGATGGGACCAAAGATGGAACCAAAATTTTCCGTGTGTTCCAGTACCGTTATTTCTACATCAAAATACCATTATTTACCCCGGAAAATGTGGACCTTTTAGTAATTTTTTTTGCGGTACGGGCCTGGTGTACTAACCCTTACCCTACCTAATGCTAGTAGTATGCAGTACTCTCACTGACTTGTGTGCAATGCCTGTAGTAATTTTTAGTATTTGGTACTTCACCCCTTATTGCACTCGTAGTACTTTTTAGCATTGGGTCCCTCTGCTTGCTGAGTGTGCATGGCCCATGTATGCTGTGTAGGGTGTTCTAAACTCTACAGCAAAAATTGTCACTTGGGACACATTGGGTCAAGGCTGGACTACTGCATTTTTTGCCAGGTAAGTATTACTGACCTGTATTGCCACTATTAGTACTTTGTAGTTGGCAGTATCTGTACTCTGTCAGTACACACCCAATCATCAGTCACAGAGAGACCCAATGCTACAAAATACTAAGTAGTATTCTGTAGTACGCAGTTCTTTAGCCCAAGGCCTAGGGGGTTAGGGCTAATAGAAATTTCCAAAATTGTGTCACTGAGATGCAATTTGTGACTTCTTTCATTATTTTCTTCAAAATGGCAGCATTGCAAGAAGGAATAATTTTACAGGGAGTATACAGTCATAAACAATAATTTGGTGGGTTATTTTTTGTATAGTTGCAAAAAGTATAATGTCAAATTAAATAGCTCTCGAGTTGACTAAAGACTTAATGACTTGTGACCGACTCGATTACATGTCAATGCCTCACGGAGTCCACTTTTCAATAAAATTAAACGTAATGCAGTATACGCCATTTGCAAACATCAGAACAAATACTGAAATGTTATGTCATTGACCCAAAGTAACCTGAAAACCTACATTTATTTGTAGAATTGCTCAGAATTCAAGTCCACAACAAATGCATCGTTCATTTTGCAAGGATATTAGCATCATATCATACAAGCAAAATATAGCCTTTACATTCTTATACACATGTACATGTCTAAGTGACATGCCGTTGACATTCTTACAGTTGGCCGTTGTCAGGAAATGGCTACTTGCACAAGAGGATCTTGCAGGTAGTCCGTCAGCGCCGTCATCTGAGGAAAAAAACAAAAAAACAAACAGAGGTTTTGACTCCATTAACCCTGTAACTCCATACAGAATTGAGGTTACTGGGGTATTTATCCAAATGAGGATTTTGGAGGATTGAGGTTATTTGTTACTTTGTACTTTCACACTGCTCATGCTCTATGCACATTCTCCATATAGAGGTTCAGTCAAGGTGTTAGTTATGTGTCAAGGATAGGGAACGTTTGCATACCAAGGGTCATGTGTGCAGATCCTTGTTGTAATATGGCACTTAGCAGCTGTTTGTTCTATGTTTGGCTGCTTTATAGCTCAATGGTAAACCCACTGCAGGATTTTGCAGGATTCAGGCAGTGTTCAACAGTAATAAAGATTGGAGGATTTTGCAGGATCGATGTAGTTTTAACAATTTGGAATTGCAGGTTTTTGCAGGATTCAGATTATGTGTGAGAAAGGTGGGGTAGGATTTTAGGATTAACAATTGAGAACTACTGTTAACTTTAGCCGTGTTCGCACTGGACTTTTTTGGGGGAAGGTTTTACTGAGACGATGGTAAAATAAAAAATGGTCAAATGTTGCCACTGTTCGCACTTGGACTTTCGACACGGGAAAATTTTACCGAGACCGCCGGAGAAGTAGCCGAGCTGTCATTATAATGACTCATGTGATCACAATGCGATGTGCATGCATCAGCGCGCGCACGTAAACAACGCAAAGAGCGCATGCGCGGTGTCTTGTGTAGCAAGAAATCGCAGTAGGGGGCCGGATGTACGTTTTCCTGAGACGCTTTTACCGACTCGCACTGTTCGCACTGGACTTATCGTCTAGGGAAAAGTTACCTGGGAAGTTTTCCCGGGCAGCAGTTTGCCGGTAGAAGTAACCACTGGACTCGGGAGAAGTAACTGAGAGGAAAACGTCCTAGGCTGTCCGCACTGGACTTAAAATGGGAAAAGTACCCATCGTCTTGGTATGTTTTATCAAAATAAGTCCAGTGTGAACAGGGCTTTTGATAGTACCTTTGCTTTAAGGAGACCAAAACCAACCTCTTCTTTGGCATAGATACACAGAAGAAGGTTAGCTACCTTGCTTATGGCCACTCTTCCATCCTATCAAAAAGAAACAAAACAAATAAAAGTAAAAAGGCACTCTTTCTGCAGCCTTCAAATAAAATCATTTCTGAATTGGAATTTGATATACATTTACTTAAAAAATGATTAAACTACGAAAACAAGAGTTTTTTGTTTGTGACAGGAAAATTTTACTGTCTACATGTAAAGTATGCATACTTATAAAACATACACAATTTGAAATAGTACGAAAGTGAGCAAATGTTATAATACACGTACATCGCTTGCCATGTAAATGTGTTCTAGCCTCCACCAAGTTGTGGGGACAGGTTCTTTTATTTGGGAAAAAAGACCGAGTAGTGGGGACATTTTCAAGTCCCCATAGCGCGTTGGGTCTTCCGTAAAGGGGTTCAGGCCTCAACCTCTACAGCGGCCACCAGCGGCCATTGCCGCGATGCCCTAGCGAATTGCCGTGAAGCCCCTTGAAAAAAAACACGTACCTTACGGCCACTTGGCCGTCGTGCCCCTTTTCATTGATTCTATTATATTATGTAGTCGAAAGTGTTATTAAAAATATTGTTAACGTTGTGACCTATTACTAAGATCAAATTGTTTCGACGTACGTAGCGAACGCTCTCCCGCACACTAGTTTTCATAATGCTGCTTGCGCCATGCATCGCGCAAGTACTTGCAGAGGAGAACGTGGCATGGCAACCATATCAAACGTAGTTGAGTTGTTCACTACTTAAAACACGGTACCAGACTACTCATGTATAGACTGGCCAAAAATAATTCGCGATTAACGCTAAACAATATGGCGGACCAAGTCTGCGCAGGCGCGGCGTGCAAAGCTCGTCGCACCGAACAACTGACATAGGGCACTAGCAGAGCGCCCTCTGTTGTTCGGTGCGACGAGCTTTGCACGCCGCGCCTGCGCAGACTTGGTCCGCCATGCTGTTTTGCGTTGATCGCTAATACTTTTTATTTATTTTTTACGCAGATTTAGAGACAAATTACACCAGACGGAACCACGGAAAAGTCCTAATTATGGCGAAATATCGATGCGCTATAATAAATTAACCTGCATGCTGAGTTTGAGACCGAATGATTCCATGAAATCCCTTTTTTTTTGCACTGATGGACGCGGGGCCGGCCATAGACTGGGCTAGGCATAAACATGCACGTTTACATGCGAATGATTTGGCGTTTAGGGGGACTCGTTTTAAATTTTCATAATCATATTAACGTTTACATAGGCCAATTTTTTTTGCGGGGGGGTCGTTTTAAATTGTTATCATATTTATTTCTAAGAATATATTTTTTTAAGAATTTTATAATGAACTTCAAGGTTGAATTTTCTGAAACAGCGGATTTTGTTGAGTCTTGAGGTTTAGGGGGGTTGGGGGGAGTTGGGGCGGTGGTGATCCGGAGATGAACAAATAACAGTTTGACAATGGCCTTGGTGCCCTTTAAGTTGGCCTTGGTGCCCCTTTCTTTTTTGGAGCCTTTGAGGCCAAGTAGCCTTGACCCTCTGAAGCTTAAGGTTGAGGCCTGGGGGTTAATAGGTAAAATTGGGTTAGGGTATAATGAAAGAAAATGTAAAAGACAAATTTAGGGTGATGTTGAACATTTTTGAATTTTAGAGTGTTCCGAGTTTGAGTTTAGAGAGATTTCCCTTGTTAGCACACAAACTCTATGGATTGTCCCCTTAATGAATCGTACGAAAAGAATTGATGTTCACACAACTCAAATGTGGTTGCAAGATGAAAGCAGATTTGTATGACTCGTGGCTCAGACTCGGACTCGGACTCAATTATGACTCCAAGTTATTTTTAGTGACTCGGACTCGACACTGTGGAGTTGGGCTCGACTTGTGACAGAATGTCGCACATTGCTGGGGCTGTGCACAGTCACCTTTGACCTAGGCGGGATATGACATGATGTATTTTTTTTTTGCACGCTAAAATTGCATTTTAGACATCTACCCTGACGCGATGCCACAAACATTTCCCAGCTACATTTGTCTATAAAGGAGACAGGGTACCATACTACCATTTTCCGCACGCACTGTGGCTCAGAGCTGTGCAGTTGTGACGTATACAGGAAGTACAAGCAGTTTACACAAGGTTGCGGTACTTCTACAGGGCAAAGCTGTTCCCATTGAACTTTACAGCGTCCCTGATAACTTACCGCGGCCGAGCGGGAACATTCCGTGATCCGGTTCAGCCCGCTAGTTTTACATCACCATCGCGGTATGTTGACAGGGACGTTATAATCTACTGTGCGTTTCCATTGGATTTCATTTCGTCATTGTACAGAAAAATCGTGAAACATTTGTGACCCGCTCCATCGTAATCAGGAATAAGTCGAAAAGTGAATGCATGGGTGAAAATCGTGACCAAGTCGTTTTTCTGAACATTGTATTTCTAGGAAGTGTAGTTATCACAGATTATTGTCATTAATGTCTTGTAAAAACGATTAATAACAATGAAAATGAAGAGGATTTGTGTGTGCTGCCCGTATGATTTTGGTCAATTTTGTTTATTTCAAAGCTGTTTTTCTCGGAATGTGGATTCGGCAAATAAATATACACCAGTCATCTTCATCAGACCATAACTCGTTAACCTAAGAAGATACACACTTGTGATGGGTATCATTAGAAAGCTTATGAAATTTCTTTTCTCACCATGTGCATATCTCAAAAATATCTCATTTCGAGACTTATTCCTGATTTCGATGGTGCGGGTCACATTTAACCAAAAAAGACCAATGGAAACACGGCTTTTACTTTACCATGCAGTCCATCAAGACCAGGTCCAAGTCATCTTCGTGGAATGCTATTCTGCCATTCTTTTCGTAGGCAGCCCAGATGTTGCTTGCTATTGCTGCTGTTACTCTTGCGTCTTTATCACCATACCCAGAGTAAGCAAGAAGAGATCCTTCCCTATTCAGCAGTCTGCATTCACAGAAGGAAAAAAACACTAAAATTTGAATGTCTATGTCTACTCTAAGCCAATAAGGTGTTTTACAGTGATATGCGCCATCTTTGTAGGTTGTTCACGGGGCAAAAAGGACACGCATTGCTAGACACACGCACATGTTAGAATGAACGCATGATGACTCGGAAGCGCAAAAGTTTTTGATCGACGATGAAACCACGAATACAAGAGTAAGTATAAACGCCGACTTTATTACCCTTTAAAAAAACATCCTTCAAAATGTGCCCAAATATTTAGCTGGATGCCTACAATCATTATTTACTTTCAAATAATAAGTAAGATATTTCTTAATCATTCTGTAGTAGTTTTAGTAGTAAAATGGTTGTAGTAATCGATATCTTTAAATGGTGTGTCCTACCTTAATTAAACTAGTAAGAAAATTATTTCAATTTCTCTCTACCCGTTTTATCATCACTTCCACTCTTACTCCTAGTTACTCCCAGTCCCAGCCCTAGTCTATCTAGTGCAGGGCCATAGACTTGGGCTATTTCAACTCCTAGCTTGAAAATTCCAGCTCTAAATTTATAACAGAGCTAGGGAGATTCCATGTCACATGTGTCAATCATGAGCTTAAAAATATCTCGTCTCTCGCTTCTTACACTGTACATACACTGTACATACACTGTACGTACGTACGTACACTGTACATACATGTACAAAAATATGCTATTGAATAACTATTTGCAAAGTAATTAAGGGTTTCTTTTTCAAGGGGTTACAGCTACAGGATAGGCTACTGTTTTCCTAATTATGTCATTCCCATGGTGTTTGTTTTGTGTGTCTGTCTTTCTTGTATAATTGTAACTGGCCAGGATCTACTCGACAAGCTTTGCTTTTTATGGATCCCCATATCCATCCACATATGTTCTGGTTCTGGTTGTTTACTGTGCAAACACCAAGTGGTTATCTCGCACAGGTCGGAGTGGTTGGCGCAGTAAACTAAATTTTAAAGTGGGCCTTATTTACTAAGCTGAGGAGATCTAGGAGCTCAATTCCCTCTTTGAAAGCCTTGACATTGGGAGCAGAGCGAATGTTGGATGGTAGCAGGTTCCATTCCCTTGTAGTTCTTGGGTAGAGTGAATATTGATAGCACAGTTTGTTGAAATTTGGCGGGGCAATGATATGAGGACCGGAGTTCTGTCTTGTTGCATGATTGTTGTTATGATGTATGTGATGGACATATGATGTATACAAACCCTCTGGTTGTCTCAATTGTTCATGTGGAAAATAAAGTGAAGTGAAGTGAAGTGAAAGTGAAAGCTAATATTATTAGTGGTTACATATACATTTATTTGAAGTACATTGTCATGACTAGTATAAGCCAATTCGGTATTCCAACTGCGCATGTGCACAACAAGATGCAACAATTTTTCTCGCGGGATAAACACGGCAGACGTGGTAACTGGTAACCGAATCCGCATTCTCTGTATGTTCTTGTGAAATCGAAAAGACGATGGGCACTTTGTTCGAACACAAGTTTGGCCACACAAAACACCTGAAAACACCAAAACGTAAAACAAAAAATGTTACTTACAAATGTAGTAACTTTAGAACAAGACGATCTCTTTAAATTTGCTGGTACCCGCTATGCTTTTGCACGCAATCGGTGAAATATTGTTTATCCCGAAAGAAAAATCGTCAAATCTTCATGTGCGCATGTGCTAGTGGGATAAGCAGTGGGATACGGAAGACACTTAATACTAACCGGTGTAGCGGTTCGCGTTATTTTTTTTTCAGGAGCTGGGTGGTGCGTGAATGTATGAGAAAGAGCAATGACAACTCATATACGTTAAAGAACTATAAAGAATTATAAAGAACGGCTTTCTCAACCAACTCGCCAATAGCATAGTTGGTAAAGAGGAGAGCTATAGATCGAAAGGTCTGCGGTTCGAATCCGACTCGTTAACGTTTGTTTTTTCTTCTACAATGTCATGGGTTATTTTAATCATTGAACAAGGCTGAAGGGAAAACCGGGTTAGGGTACATAAGTTTCTTGAAAAATACAACAAGAACCGACAATGGTTAGTTTATAATTATATATATGACTTCCGTGGGATACCGAACTGGCTTATTCATTATTGACATTGAATTAATGATTGTAGGTCAACTCGCCCCCTGACCGACTCGCCCCTTACCTACTCGCCCCTTACCAACTCGCCCCCTGACCGACTCGCCCCTGACCGACTCGCCCCTTACTAACTCGCCCCCTGACCGACTCGCCCCCTGGCCGACTCGCCTCCTGACCGACTCGCCCCCTGACCGACTCGCCCCCTCGTTTGATTTATGGACCTTGTACGATCGATGTACATAACATCATGTATATTCGTTACCATAAAATTCGTCATTTTGAGGAATAAAAACGAACTCTCAACTTAGACATTTTGCGGACTGATCAGAGGAAGCAAAAAATAGGCTGCAAATGCGACTTCCAAGAAATCAATGGAAACGGACATCCGTCTTTCCAATATTCTTCCTCAAGTAAAGTTGTGTACAATTTATTTACATTAGGCATATAGGCCTACAAAGAAATGATTCAAATATTATAATTATAAGGAGAAATCTACAAAGTGATGAACTGGACTGGACTCCCGCGAACAATAAATGACGGCGATTCCGAACCCCCGCGCATGTTCAAGTTTGGCGAACTTTTGGAAACTTAAAAATACGAATGTTGACTTTGCAATTTTTTTGGCATTTGCATCCTTCGCAAATCGTTCGCGTGCCCCGCAAAAACCCACCCTAAAGCATGCATAAAAACGGTCTATGGATGTGTCTTTACAAAGTTCGTGCTTTTTATGTTCTGAATATTCTCAGGTCTAACACGACATGTACCAAACGTCTTATAAAATGTGAAAATCACATTTAGGGCAGTTTCACGGGAAAGGTTGCAAAATGAAAAATAGGTAATCGATGCTTTATTTCACAAGAAGACTTTGTGGGAATTTGCTGGTTTTTGTCCTACAAGGACCTCTATGTTGTAGGAGTCTCCAAAAATAATTTCACAGTTTTACGTATTGCGATTCTCAAATTATAAGCTCACATGAGTGCTAAAACACAAGATTTGGAGTCTCATTCACATTTTCTTGGAACTGCAATTGATGAGAAATAAAAATTAAATGCCACAGGAACCACCCAGACTTGCAAGGACATAGAAGTATGTCCCCAAAATCTGTACACCAGATTTCATTAGGCTGGGCCAACTCGTTTTTTTGTTATGCTATTTTGAGTGAGACGTTGATTTGTTCGTTAAAGGTTTTTTCAAAATGTCCTTTCCTGAACATGATATTTTTTTCTAGAATGAAAAGAAAGGAAACACAACTTATTGCCTGTCAAAATTATGCTACATACTCCAGTAATAAAATATAAAAATATTGGAATTGGGAAATCACAGGTAAATTTTATAAAGCAGCAGTCGCATATGCCACGCAAATGTTCGTTAAAAATGTCCTTTCCTGAACATGGCCTCCCCTTTTTTACATGAAGTCAGAGATAAAACTTGTTTGACATAAACATGTACCTAGGGGTAGACTTACTTGATTTAACAGACTATACAAAGATTCAGACTCGAACCCTGCTTGCTGTTGTGACATTGTCGTTAAACTGCATTGTCCTTTCCTGAACATATAGTTTAACAGAGTACTTGCAAAAGCCAGTGTTGCTTAAATTTGATGAAGTATATGCTTATATTGTCTGTAGAGTTTATGTTTTAAAATTAAAACCAACTATGGCCAGAAAGTGTTAGTGTTTTGTTCTTACAGGTCATTTACTCACTCGTGTTTACACACAATACGAGTACACATGTGCATATACATTTATCTTTACAAGTCACACTTAAATCCAATATTTGTCAGGAATTGGCTGATCTACAGTTTCATATCATCACTTTCACAAAATACATGCATTAGTTTGAGTCAATTTTATTATAATTTACTGTTTTAGTCTAGTTCTGTGTATTCAAGTGTTCAGGAAAGGACACTTTTTTTTTAACGAGTTGAGCAACATCTGTTAGACACTCTTTTAACAGTTCTTTCTGTGTTTCCAGCCATTTCATTAGTTTTACCTATGTATCAGAGCTTTGTGACACACACGGTTAGTTTGCGAGGGTTGCTATTTTCTGTTAAAGTACATGTATACACAAATGTAGGACCATGTTGAACATTGTTAAAATGTGTGTCCTTTCCTGAACATAAATGAAAATGATATATGTATTTAACCAAAAACTTCTGAAGTAATTTTATCAGAATTTTGTGTAAAACAATAAATTTGTCAAGATTGGTATTCTTTTATTGAAATTGTCACTGAAAAACTTGTATATTGATCATTGTTAAAAATTGTGTCCTTTCCTGAACATGTTTAAAACATTTAACAAGGAACAAGTACAGATATACACATGAACCTTCATCCATGCATACAAGTGTACAAATACTTCAAACTGTTTTGGGCTTGATGTGCCTATTCCTTAGACCCCATTTTGTAGAAAGCACCATGCTGACTGAATAAAGTTCACTGGATAATAGTTTAATTATCTAAGCATTTCTTGTTGGGGCATACACTGTACGTGTATCAATGTCTCAATTTAAAGTTATTTTCACCAGCAATGATTATTAATCATTTAAAGTGATGGACATTACTTTAGTTTACATGTACTTTATTGTCATGTAGGAAATGCACGGTGCTATGCTACATGTAGAACTTGTTAAATATTGTGTCCTTTACTAAACGTAAATACACAGCAGTTAGTTGCAGCATTAACAAGGTACAAACTGATCTGCCTCACAAATGTATAACCTCCCAACTCTAAAAAAAAGAAAAACACCTAAATAACACTTTTACAAATAAATAAGTTACTCTAACATGCTTTACCTACATGTAGTATGTTGGTGTACATGTATGTAGTAACACATCATGCACGCTGTATATCAAACATATTTTATCAGTTTTATTTAATTTTCTTAACAAACTATGTTCATGCTATTACATTGCTACTCTATTGCCACTCTTTATTAGTTTTAAGGTTATATTTCTTGCGAAGTTCATTCTCATAAGATCAAATTTTAGACCGAATGTAGTATTTGTTAAAATTGTTGTCCTTTCCTGAACACAATGAACCCTTTTCATAGCCATGATAAAGACCATGGTAACTCTATAACGCAGCACACTATCAATGCAATTTCTTTGCCAATTGTTCTACCATGCATACAGCCCTTGGACAAAAGTGCAAATAATCAGCAGGCTGCATGGTTTCCTGTAAAACAGAAATGAAAGTTTGTATTTCAAGGAAAACAAGTTATAAAACTGAATTTTCCGTCAATATATGAAATTACATGTCATTTTTCGTAGCCTAGAGTGCATTAATATTCAAGACATGACTACTGTAATGACTTTCAATCATTTTAAAGCAACTCCAAGCATGTTTGAGATGTGGAATTAGCAGTTTATGATACCTACCTCCATTTCACCAATTCTATAGTCTGCAAAGTGTAAAGTGTCTTAAAATTTTAACGAAAAAATGTTTCAGCTCTGCCATTCACATTTTCTAGTACCTTTATGTATGTACTTTCAACAAATAACAATGTTTTAGCGATACAACAAGTTTCATTTTTGACCCCCCGTGAGACTTTTTTGCAACCTTTCCCGTGAAACTGCCCTTTAACACCATCGGACATACAAAATACCAAAAACAGTCCCCCCTTCTCCAAAAGTAGCAACCTCATTGGTCAAATTAGCGACTTTATTGTATTCACTATTTTTTGTCAGCTCTTTGATCTTGTTTGGTCACCATCTTTCACCCCGTTTGGCGGACTGATCAGAGGGAGCCGACAGTAGAGCTGAGCGTCGTAACACCCAGTTCAATCCCTCATTAAGAGCGTTCGTTTTCGTAACAAAGAATGGTGGAGTGATTGACAGATTCCCTCATAGCTTCCTTGAAAAGCCCTATTGGGTTAGAAAGCAGTAAACAAAATCGCATCAAATTATGCGATCAACTTGTCCCCCCGCGCTCCGAAAAAAACCTCAGAAAAACAAGAACCAAACATGATTATTCCCCCCCCCCCCCAATTTTCTTTAAATATATAAAATTGATGTATAAATAAATTGTTATGAGTTTAACTTTTTTGGCTTCGAGGAGGATTTAGGTCTACTGCTTTTTCCTTAATTTCCACCACCAAAACGAACATCAAAATGTATTTTCTAAAACTTAGATAAAAATAATCGAGATTAGGGCCTATGCAAGAGAATAATCAAGGAAAAAGTTTGCCCACATCGTCTTTTCAGTCGAGGGCAAATGATACAAATTATAGAATTAAAAATACATGTAAATCAAACTAGGGGGCGAGTCGGTCAGGGGGCGAGTCGGTCAGGAGGCGAGTCGGCTAGGGGGCGAGTCGGTCAGGGGGCGAGTTAGTAAGGGGCGAGTCGGTCAGGGGGCGAGTTGGTCAGGGGGCGAGTTGGAAAGGGGCGAGTAGGTAAGGGGCGAGTCGGTCAGGGGGCGAGTTGACCTGACACCGAATTAATTGTAGCCACGTGATACTAAACTTACAGAGAACTTTGTATTCCTCCTGTATTTGCCTGCCTCAGGACCTCCGTCAATGCTTTGGGTTTCAACATCATAGTCAGTCAACAACTAACTGCTCAAGGCAAGTTGCTTGCGCAGTAAAGTGATTTGAAGATCGTGCGTAGTAGGCCTACTGTCACTTACTGTACAGAAAGATCAAGACAAACATCCAAGCTAGTTAGCGAGCTAGTGCTGATCCCGGGAAGGGCGCCACCACGTTCCTGGTAATTACGTGTAACTTAGTACGGAAGCATATTTAGGACATGACGAAAAAAATAGGTGCTGTACTAAAAAAAAGGTGCATGTACCTACTTCCAGGGCCACCATATAAGTCACCAGAATTACTACAACGATGTGTTGAGCTGGGACAAGCGAAATTTGCCCATTTAAAATTTGGTGCCGCAAGCACCTTGGGAGTTTCCCCCTGAATCTTCAAAGTTGCTTATTAGCAATTTCTTATTTTCATGTACATGCGAATTCTAGAAAAAGCAATTGCTATTTTGTATATGGCCCAGTGTCCGAGTGATTATCAGTCCCACACGAACACTTTAATCGGTTCCGACTCCCACATTACACATTGATAACTTGTAACCGCACCAAAGATGAGTACCGTTGTGCTAAGAAAACCGCTGAGTGACGTGAACAGGTTTGGGAGAACTTATTCTTCTCCATATAACCTAGGCAACTATATAGGCAAAAGAACACGGGGTGATGTCTAGAAATGAAACCCGCCTGTGTATTACTTGCAGGCAAATAAAAGACGCTAATCGATCGAGTATCTCGATATTAAAAAGGCAGTCTAGCTGGAGAATTGTGAACGACCGTTAATAAATTGACTTCCATGCAAACTAATTCTACACAATAGCTATTGTTACGGTTACTGTGGAAACCTAGGACGACAAGTTTTATTTTGTTGACGTGATCAATGCTCATCATACCGTACAAGGGAGTGGTGGGGTTTCTGATTTGGACGCAGATATCAAAGTGAGGAACTGCTGGCTGGAAATGAAAAACCCGCGTAAAATGTTGGTGTTGGTTTTAGCTTTCGGATGTCTTAGTTCCCTTTCTTTGCAACTTGTACGAGGGAAGATGTGTAGCACCATGATCAAGGCTGCTGCCGGTGATAATCTGACCACGCTTCGTGACAAGACTTTCGCGGCTTTTAGAACCGAGTGCCGTGGTAAACGAGGCAATCTGAACGACACCAAATGTAAGTGATTCTTAAGCACTTTCGATACCAAACACAACTGAATTCAGAGAAAACTGGAAATTGCTAGCGGTTAATTCTAGCATGTTGCTATATACTATTATTATTATTATTATTTATTCGGCCAAAACAAGCAACAATCATACAGACAATACATGATATTGAACGGATAAATCAAGATATGTAACAGGATGTATACATTTTACGTGTAGATCATAAGAGTACAGACTGAAATAAAAAATGGAATGAAAAGCAGAGTATAGTGGGATGGGAGAGAAGAGAAGGGGTACGGGTGTAGAGAGCAACAAATTGAAAGTCAAAGTAACAAAACATGTACAAGAAAGCAGCAATTATCAAAACAAGGGATAATAAGTAAAGGCAACATTAATCATAAAGGCAGCAGGATAGAAACATGACAAAACAAACAACCCATTCTAAGATACATAACAAATCGGGGAGCTAAGCATGGCGGGCTCTATAAAACAGTCTTATTAGAAGACTATTATGTAAGATTTTGGAGTCTAAAACTCTATAAAAGATTTTGGCAGAAAAAACCCCCAAGATTTTCTAAAATGCCATGATTGCCAACATTATTGAAACATAATTCAAATTAGAAGGCGAAGTACCCTTTTTTGTTCACGATTGTTTTTTAAAAGGAACAAGCAAAGGCGTTTTTTCTGTAATAAATGTAGAAATGTCATTATGAAATGTGATGTGGAAAGATTATCACTCACGAAGGCCACTTTGTTATTTTCAATACGGTAAAAGCTCCCGTCTGATTCCCTTATTTTTCTTCTTTTTTGCCACTTAGCCGTCACATTTAAGAAGGGCATAGGAGCTCATTTGTTTCTAAAATGGTTCAGGTAGTCAAATCAATCATAAAAAAAGCAGAAACAAATAATGGTCACGGGGTCTAGGGATAAGATCCTGCTAGTGGAGGATCATGATCTTCATCGGTGATCAGATTGGTAACCTCGCCAAAAAAATACTACTTTGCAACAACTTTTGCAGTAAGGAAACCTTCACATATTCTATTAGAGGGGAATTTTTTTACATGAACCAAGTATTGAACCCAGAAATGAAACCCGCCCGTTTATTACCTGCAAGCAAACAAATAATCGATGGAGTATCTCGATATTAAAAAGGCAGTTTGGCTGGGAAATTGTGAACGACATTTTATTAAATTATGGACAGTGTTTTGCTCACAAAAGCATGTCAAAATAGTTAAATACGGTGTTTTAAGGCAAATTAGTGAATAAAATCGAAATCGAACAAATTATAACTGTTGAAATGTGTGGCTCTTCGTAAAAATGGTGACGATTATAGTTCATTAAAGGTAGGATACACAATTTGCAGATATCGAAAATATTTACTATCAAATTATTAAGAAATATCTTACTTATCTGAAAGTAAATAATGATTAGGCTTGGCATCCAGCAAAATGATTGCGCTAGATATCCTGTAATTATTCCGAAAAAAATTAATTTTATAAAGACAAATTCGCGATCGCAGGACGGCGATCGCGAAAAAACACAAAAAACAAAAGAATAACTGCTCGACACCGGTTGAAAACAAACGCTGTTTTTCGTGCTTTCCTAGCCTCGGCATCCGTGATTGTAAGTCAGACAGGTGAGTTAAACCGTGCATTTACTATAAAATACAACACCCAAATCTACCCATTCAGGCATGATAATTCAAGAAATTACCAATGGTGTATCCTAGCTAGTTTAAGAATTTACGTAAACAGGCAAATTGTAGTGGTAATGTGTTTAATTATATTGGGACTCTACCTCCCATAAATAAATTAACCAAAATCAACCTTGAGGAAACACGTTAATTATTGTTGTTTTAAATAAACAATGTATATTAAAAGACACGTATTTCCGACACATATGGTAACATTTCTAAATTCTGAACAGAAAGTTAGCGGAACTCCACTTCCGATCCTGCCTGATCTATTGGAAGCCGAACGGATTGGAACATTAGTAGAAGGTCATGTGTTTGGTTGTCAGAAGTATATTACACAGGGCTATTACATGTACATGTACATGTACATGTTGTACATGTAGTGTACAAATGTACAATGTATGTATAATAAATTGCGCTCTGCGCCCAAAGATCTACGGAAGCCCGTTGGGGCCAGGTACCTCTTTCTCTTTTACAGAGGTGCGTTTCTCTTTTGCGGTGGTGCGCAAACGGGCTGGCCGCTTGACAGCGTGTGGTAATGATCAAGCGTGTTTGGTTTTCTAGCAGTTGAAAGGCCCCACAGAATTCAGTTTTGGGGGTTTCGATTTGTTTATTTTGTTGCATGAGCCTATTTTGTACCGATTTCAGCGAGTGGATTTTGTTCCTTCTCGATGAGTACATCTACTTTGAACTTCAGGACATCTACTTTGAACTACATTTGTTATCTCATTTTTGTCCATTACTTTTGCAGATTGGATCTATCATAATCAGAAATTTAATCGGTTGGGTATTTTCTATAGACCCACACATACACAATGTACGTTGATATATAATGATTATACATGTACTATATATTTTTTTTCCAGTTCAAAACAGTTTTTAAATTCCAAGAAAAAAAATTACTTCTAATCTACAGAGATTAATAAATCTTTAGGAGTTGCTTTCACTTTTGTTGGTCAGAGTTATTACAAAATGGAAGATCACTAGTATAAACAATGAATAAAAGTGGACCTAGTATCGACCCCTGCGGAACACCAGTGTTTACGGACAGACCTTTGATATGGTGCCGCCAATATTCACAGACTGACTACGATCACTTAGGTACGACTTAAACCAATTAATTACAGAAGATGACATGTTCACTATTTCTAGTTTCTTTAGTAAGATTTCATGATCAACACAATCAAATGCTTTACTGAGGTCTATAAACACACTGCCTGTAACCGCAAAACACTTGTTTGTTAAGTCGTGTAGAGTGCTTTCAGTTGAGTGCAGGGGTCTAAATCCTGACTGGCAACTAGGAATCAGATTGTTTTCATCAAGGTATCTATATACCGATGAGTGCACCCATCTTTCTAAAATCTTAGAGATAATTGGCAGTATAGAAATAGGCCGATAGTTACCTGTACTACAATTATCTCCTCCCTTGTGAATTGGTGTTACTAAAGCATGTTTCCAATCTTTAGGGTATCGCTCACATCTTATAGACAGGTTAAACATACGAGTTAAAGATTTAATGATATAAGGTGAAGCGATTTTAATCATTTTTCCAACCGACATGGATGATATTTGCTTTCGAACAAACTCTTCTGTAATAGTTGGTACTTTGCAATCTTCATAAAGAAAATAAAAAAATAGAGGCGTCAGTATTGTCATCTATTTCAAGTTCACGCAAAGGGTAGTTTCCAGCAGTACGCTTGCCGATTGTTGAAAAGTGTTTATTTAATGTATCAGCAATGTTGGCGATATCGTCAATACTTTTCTGGACGGATAACGACGGACGGATAAGGACGAACCAATGTTCCTACGGCCAATGTTCCTTCAGAAAGAAAATGTAAAGTTGTTAACTTTTATTTGTCTTGCAGATATCAATAAATGTGAGAGTCAACCTTGTTTCAACGGAGGAAATTGTAACGATTTACAAAACAGCTACTCCTGTACCTGCATGTCTGGATGGATAGGAATGCGATGCGAAACTGGTAAAGTTTCTGTTTTGAAGTTGTTGGATGAACATTTTGATCAACGAACGTTTTATTTTTGATCAACGACTTTTTACTGATATTTGTCGTGTGTGCTGATGATGCTGTGAAATACAAGTCAATTTTTTTTTAAATCTGCCAATTAAATTGTCATTGTTGTCGTGTGATTCTCTGCAGATTTCAACGAATGTGATTCCAATCCGTGTTTGAACGGCGGTTTTTGCTCGAATGAGCGCGATCTGTATCGATGCACTTGCCAGTCGGGCTGGCAGGGAACCAACTGTAACTTGGGTGAGTATTGAACCAGGGGAGCATTTATGTGACGGTGCAGTGGCTGGGTAGTACAGCCTGATGACTGTCGTTTAGAGTGTCAACAAAGAGAGAAAACTCAGCGGGTTCCCAGTCTCCTTTTTATATTTAAGACAAAGAAAGAGAGGATATGGGAACCAGTCTAGAAAATCTGCATTATGAGGAAAATGTCTAAAGGCTTATTTATACTTCACACAAATGTGAACGCAAAGCGAATTTCACGTCACAAAATATTCACTGTGAAATTCACCAGAATTGAAATGTGTTCAAAACAAGTTTACGTTTGCGTCGAGTAAATAAGCCTTTAAATACACTCAACTAAATATGTGATTTTTATTTTGTTTTTTTATCTTGCTTGTTTTTTGCAGATATCAATAAGTGTTTGAGTAACCCATCTGGTTTGTTTTTTGCAGATATTAATGAGTGTTTGAGTAACCCATCTGGTTTGTTTTTTGCAGATATTAATGAGTGTTTGAGTAACCCATCTGGTTTGTTTTTTCAGATATCAATGAGTGTTTGAGTAACCCATCTGGTTTGTTTTTAGCAGATATCAATGAGTGTTTGAGTAACCATCTGGTTTGTTTTTTGCAGATAACAATGAGTGTTTGAGTAACCCATCTGGTTTGTTTTTTGCAGATATTAATGAGTGTTTGAGTAACCCATCTGGTTTGTTTTTTGCAGATATTAATGAGTGTTTGAGTAACCCATCTAGTTTGTTTTTTGCAGATATTAATGAGTGTTTGAGTAACCCATCTGGTTTGCTTTTTGTAGATATTAATGAGTGTTTGAGTAACCCATCTGGTTTGTTTTTTGCAGATAGCAATGAGTGTTTGAGTAACCCATCTGGTGTTTTTTCAGATATCAATGAGTGTTTGAGTAACCCATCTGATTTGTTTTTTTGGCAGATATCAATGAGTGTTTGAGTAACCCATGTGAGAATGATGGTGCTTGTCAGAATCAGAAGAATAAATACCTATGTGACTGTACAGCCGGCTGGGTGGGACCTCAATGCTTACAGAGTACGTTGACAGCAGTCAGAATTATATCTTATATTTCAAAATTTGTCATTACAAATATGTAACCTGTTACCACAACCTAGCGACATTTTGAAATCAAGATGATGATTTTTTTTACGGGTTGCAAGCTTTATTGTGCTACATTGTTGTTGTTTTCACTTATAATTTGGAAAGACATAGCAAAACTTTATGCACATTTTAGTCAGGTCACATAAACTTTTTTTTCTCTTTTGCTTTCTACAGATATCAACGAGTGTGCAAGCGCACAGTGTCAGAATAGCGGTAACTGTGAGGACCAGGTCAACGGTTACCAGTGTAACTGCCTACCAGGCTTCCAGGGAACTCACTGCGAAACCGGTACGAAATTGATACGTTTTATTGACATTGTATTAAAGTATTCTTTTTTTGGACTTTTTTTGATAATTTATTTTAAAAATGATACATTTGTTAGTTAAAGGATCTAGATACGCTGCGTTATATTTGAGTCTTTCTGGCTTTGAAAAAGTTTACTGTTCAATTTCTTTTTCAGTAGTATCATCAAATGGCTGATTATGTATCTTTATCTTTATCTTTTCTTCATTTTTCGGGATATACAAAATCACTGAATTAGACAACAATTACAAATAACAAACACTGATCAAGAAACATAACAAAAAACATAACAGAAGACAATACCCAAATAGCTCCCGCAGGATTACCTAAAAGAAACAAGTTTCTGTCGAGGGGCTCTCCAAACTAATTAGATAATACATTTAAGAATAAATATATTAGATATAAAGGAAACATAAAATAATGGGAACAAAAAATTTAAAAAAAAAAAAAAAAAATTAAAAACAAATTATTAAAAAAAATATTTATATAGGCCTATAAATATAAATATAATTTAAAAAAAATTAAATACATAAATAAATAAAATTAAGGAATTATTCAAAATATGTTTATCCAGTACATAATAACTTTAAAAAAAAAATTGAGTTTTTAAAAACACAAAGTGAGGAGATGATTACATGCTGACACACATACTATATATACTAGGTGAATACTCTAGAAGGCTTGAGAAATGGGGTCCAGACTGAAAAGATGATCACGTAAAGAAGGTGATTGTTCCAGGCAAAGGTCTCGATCTTTACCAGAAAGGGAATTAAAGAATCTTGGAAAAAGGGTGAACAAAGAAAATTGGACACAGTTAGTCCGGCTGTACTGATGCTTGAAGAGCAGGGTTTCAGTTTTCCTGGTATTGGTTTGTGGGAGAAAACCTTATTCTTTATATGGGTAAGGTCTCGCATTCCATCATTATTAATTAATCATTTTACCTTAATCCTTCTATGGGTAGGTCTCGCATTCCATCGTAATCACTTAATCATTTTACCTTAATCCTTCTATGGGTAGGTCTCGCATTCCATCATTATCACAGAATCATTTTACCTTAATCCTTCTATGGGTAGGTCTCGCATTCTATCATTATCACAGAATCATTTTACCTTAATCCTTCTATGGGTAGGTCTCGCATTCTATCATTATCACATAATCATTTTACCTTAATCCTTCTATGGGTAGGTCTCGCATACCATCATTATCAAATAATCATTTTACCTTAATCCTTCTATGGGTAGGTCTCGCATTCTATCATTATCACAGAATCATTTTACCTTAATCCTTCTATGGGTAGGTCTCGCATACCATCATTATCAAATAATCATTTTACC
The DNA here is from genome assembly GCA_037893245.1 of Crossaster papposus. Taxonomy (NCBI): domain Eukaryota; kingdom Metazoa; phylum Echinodermata; class Asteroidea; order Velatida; family Solasteridae; genus Crossaster; species Crossaster papposus. The sequence goes on from JBAIAA010000238.1 coordinate 148,589, forward strand.
TTAATCCTTCTATGGGTAGGTCTCGCATTCCATCATTATCACAGAATCATTTTACCTTAATCCTTCTATGGGTAGGTCTCGCATTCCATCATTATCAAATAATCATTTTTCTTTAATCCCTTTTCACAAAATGTTTTTACATTTAGGTCCCTGCTCTATCGATCTCGACCGTTTGTGACAGCCAAACTTTGCCTCCTTCTAGGGGTTGGGTCATTAGGGAGATCTTAATCTCTTCCTAATCTCACACGTCTCCTTAAGGATACTTTAACAGTTGTAATAATAATAATAATAATGATAGGTATTTACAAGGCCCAACATATCCACCGAAGGATCTCAAGGTGTTAATACAAAGTACTAATACAAAATCCTAATTTATATAAAAATGAATAAGATTAAAACTGCTGCAAACTGCTTACTGGCTGGAATGACCTGAAATATACAAATCAAATAAGTTAAGAGGGCCTAATATTTCGATCTTAATATGAACAAATAAATGGATCAATAAACAGGATAAATGACAGAAAATAAAGATAAACATCTAATGATCAAAACAAGATACAAAGAAATGACATCACCCGATGCAAATTTCATCTTATGAAACAGGTTTAATATTATTTTTGTGTTTCTGTTGGTGTGAAGATATTGATGAATGCGGCAGCATGCCTTGTATGAACAACGCTACTTGTCGTAACCTGCAGAATGAGTACTCATGTGACTGCCTTCCTGGCTACAATGGCAACGAATGCCAAACAGGTAAAGTTGAACCGTGTCATCAAAATATCTTTTAATGACGGACAGTTTAAAATCAAAGGTCTTTAAAAAAAAAAATTGTTGCATCTTCATGCTCTTTTTGTTGTTATCGTATATTATCCCAATGAAGGTCAGTAATTGCAATAATATTGAAAAGAAAGACATGAATCTAAGAGCGAGAAACATTTCTAGTTTTGTTAGAAAATACTTTGAAAATGCACCTGACACTTTACAAACTTTGTACACAACCAAGGAAGTGGCGGCAGGTTACTATTCTTTTCCCAATTTATTGGCAAAATACTCAAAATAAGTTTAAAGTATTAAAAGTAACATTTTAATACCAAGATTCACCCACACATTTTGTGTAAATGCATAGTACCTGCATGGATATTGAGATCACCAGTTATTACACGAGGTGTAGGTCTGGAGATACGATTGCAAGCATGAGAGAGAGCTCATAAAAGAAAGTCAGTGAAGGCAGACTGTGAAAATGGACAATCACAGATCATTGCAGACAATCACAGAGCACCACAGACAATCACAGTTCATCACAGACAATCACAGAACATCACAGACAATTACAGATCATCATAGGCAATCACAGATCATCATTGACTTCAAAGATCATCCCTGACCACAGATCATATCACTGACCTTCACATATTAATGACCATTACCTTACGTTTTACATTCTGTTTTAGATATCAATGAGTGTGCAAGTGGTCCGTGTCAGAATGTGGGTACATGCACTGATATGGTCAATGGCTACATGTGTAGGTGCAGAGATGGCTACGGTGGTATCAACTGTGAAATAGGTCAGTAGATTATAAGTCTGATCAAGTAGCAATGCTTTACGAGTTGTTGATTCAAGAAGTTATTTTATGGCCTCGTGGTTTGGACCATTGAATTCATCGTCTGTGGGTAAAGCTGCAGGTTGTGGGTTGGAGTCCAGCCTGGGACTTTGATGTGTGTGCCCTTGGGCAAGGTACTTTGTCACTCATTGCTTCTCCCCACCCAGGAGTAAATGGGTACCTGCGAAAGCAGAGATGGTTATTGTGATTGATTTAGCTGCTTTGCGCCAAAATGGCAGCATTGAGCTGTATACTTCCCAGGGAGCTGAGATGGTACATGTTTTTAGAATGTTTCATTGACCCAATTAGCAAGGATAATAATGACATAATGCCTTGAGTACCAGTCCTTGCAGATACGTGTTCTGTATAACGTATACAATGTATACGTACTCCCTCCAGGGCCACCATACGTAAGGGAGTTTTAATGAAAGGTTATCCTCATATCATGTACACGTGACGATATACCTGCCTATTATTAACATGTTAACTACAAAAGTCCTATGATATAATTCGGTTTGACTGGTCATTTTTGTATTTATATCTTGGGGTGTCACACAGCTTGCTCGTTCATTTTGGAGGCGTCCGACCAAGGTATCACATTCATCTTGCAGCCGCTGAGGGCGCCTTTCCGGTTGGACTTCGATGTGAAGACACGCCGTGATGCCATAATAAATCTGGCGGAGGAAAATACAGAAGCGTCCGTCTTTGCCCACATAAGTGAGTGTCAGTGAGCTATTGTTTGGTTACTCAAAAATGTGACCGGCTCTAAAAAAAAAAAAAGAGTATTAAGTCGCGCTGTACATTATTATGTAATGATCCACTCAACGTTGAGAGGGTAAACAGTTCATAAAAATGTGAATTTAATTTGTTGTAAATTAATGACATCTTTAATACCTATTACTTTTCAGGTTTAATTTAAAGAAATATTGATTTAAAGGTAGGACACACCATTGGTAATTGCTTAAATTATCATGAATGGGTAGATTCGGGCGTTTTATTTTATAATAAATATCGTTTAACTGACCTGTCCGAAGTTTTACAACCATGGTTGCCGAGAAAAGCACGGAAAACAGCGTTTGTTTTCAACCGGCGCCGAGCAGTTATTCTTATGTTATCTTTATGTTTTTCGCGATTTAGCGCAATCATTTTGCTGGATGCCTAGAATCATTATTTACTTACAAATGAGTAAGATATTTCTTAACAATTCGGTAGTAAACTTTTCGATATCTGAAAATGTTGTATCCTACCTTTAATGAATAAAGTGGGGGGAAAATACAATTTTGTGTGCATCGTTCTGTTGTGCTACGACAGAGCCGGCTATTTCAAAGCCCATTTTCTCAGTTTTCTCAGGAAGTAATCAATATGTAAACACGTCATATCTCCAAAACGGAGCTTTGGTATATGCTTACGTTTTGGGATTTCCAATGTAGTAACTCATCTTCACATAATACCCCTTTTGTGGAGTGGGTCACATTTTGTCCCTTTTTCTTCTTCAAAAGGGGTGTATCGCAAGAGCCACAAGGCGTGGAATCAAGTGTCTGGAGTTCGTTAATTGTTTGTTTGTTTGTTTGTTTGTTTGTTTGTTTTTTTTTTGTTTTTTTTTTGGGGGGGGGGGTGCAACCTTCATTTTGTTTTTTTCAAGCCTTTAAAACTTATTTCCCTTCAATATGCTTATTGTCCAAGTCCACGTGAATATGTAATTGATTAGACAGAAACAAGCACTTTCCTACCTAGTTTTATCGGTCCTACATCTTCTAGTGAGTTACCTATAAAACAAAAATGCTACACGGTGGAAAAAAGCACTACTGTTTTTACCAAATCTTTGCTAATGTTACGATCAAAAAGAGAGTAAGCTTAAAAAACAATCTGATGATATAGAAAGGGTACTTTATGACGTCCTAATTACGTCATGACGTCATAAATCTTTAAGATGTCGCCCCCGTCGTTGCAAATTCTATGAAGCTGATTGAACATCCTGAAATGCCATAATTCAGGAGTTTGATGCAAACCAACCTATTAATCTGTGATTGGCCATTGAGAAATACACATACATTAATAGTGATAATTTGCATAAGCATTCACCCTTTTTCTATAGTCATAGGTGGCTGGTCGAACTCGATGTCGGCTATCCGAGCCTGTTACAACTCTTATCCACCCTCAACCGAATGCCCTAAAGTTTCGCTTCGCGGGCCTATTGATCCTTCAAAATACAAAGAGGCAGGTATCGTCAATGGCACTGAAAGTCGCCCCTTCTGGGTAGAGTACAAACAGGGCGTGGTGACCGTCGGCAAAGGAGGACAGGAGGAGGCTTTCCTGGAGTGGGACGCCGCTGCGCATCATCGTCGCAACATATCAACGCCGATAAACGTTGGTATAAGTTCTTTTTATAGGGACGTTGAACCAGCGGAGTGGGTGTTCAATCAATTCTGTGCCTAAGAAACCAAAAAGCATGCGCCGGGTGAAATCAGGGTGATAACAAGTTGAAAAGGCGGGCACAGTTCGTTCTGTTAAAATATAGTGGCGTCCATGAAACATGCCAGGAATTTAATCTTTTACAGTGTAGTAGGTGACCTATGGTGGCCCTGGAGGGACACGCATATATCGTAAATTTTGACGTCAATATTTGCGACAAATTTCACGACTTTCTCCAAAATCGCAAATATTGACGTCAATATTCACGATCTGCGTAGTCCCTTCAGGGCCACCATAGATGACAGAGACGTGTTAACATCACAGTTATTTTCACACGTGTGCTTATGGAAGTCACTGTAGTGAAGAAACGAAGATACCGTGAAACCAATAGCGGGCGGGTGGAAAATTGGGGTAACGAGTTGAAGAAGGGCACACATAGATGTACTTATACACTTTTAACTATAAACAATTAACCCGTAAACTCACATCACTAAACTACGGAGGACGGATAGTGCCACTGAATACTGATGAATATATTTGTTGGCAAACCCGTAAGAATATATTTATTGTACCAGTTATCTGGCGGCCGCCACTTAATTATGTGGCGGCTGCCACATAATATCTGGCGGCCGCCACATAACACGTGAGGACCATTACTTGAATCTTGCAACAATACTCGAATAGTATCGGCAGATATTATGTGGCGGCCGCCAGATATTATGTGGCGGCCGCCAGATAATTAAGTGGCGGTGTGGGCGGTAATTCTGTCCCCCGTTAAAATTGTCCGGGGAGACAGAATTACCTAGATAAAAGTGTCCCCCTAGAGCCGTTAATTATGTCCCCCTCCAGTTTATTCTGTCCGCTCTCTAGGTAATTGTGTCCCCCAATGCTCCACACATAAGTGGTTATTTTGATGTTATTTCAATGAAAAGCCCACATGGTATTTATTATTTGGACTTCTCTTCCCTTCATCGATTTATAAATATAAAAATACAAATATAAATAACTTTATTAATTAAATCAACCGATCTACGTTTCTGCGCGAAAGGGAAAATGGCAGTAATCAGTATTTTCAAACTTCTTGCACGCGTACAAATTCTATATACCCAGTACGAAATGTGGCAGCACTTTTGACCACCTGTAATTTGTAGGACTCAACACATCCTACAGTCTGCCACAAATGATGCACCATGGAGGGGTGAACCTGTACTACACTGGTTGTTGCGTCTAGTGGGTGCTAGACTTGTGACGTTGCACGGGACAATTTTACCAGGGGGACATGTTTAACGTTGGGCAGGGAGACAGAATTACCTGGAGGGGGACAGAAATACCTAGGTAAATGTGTCCCCCCCGGACAGATTTACCGGGGTACGGCCTGGTAAGTCTGTCCGGGGGGACACATTTACCAGGGGAGACAGAATTACCTTTCACAGCGGCCGCCAGATAAATGGTACAAAAAATATCCTCGCGCGTTTGCAAAAAAACCAGAATTCATCAGTATCCAGTGGCACTATTTGTCTACCGTATTAAACTGATTTTGATGTCTGTTTTGGGTCTGTAAAACGTAAAACATGTAGGTCTACATAACAGCGACGTGATATCGTCCTACCGTTTTCACGAACGGAAGAGCCTTGCGTAGATTTTGAAGAAAACCTGAAGCGTTTTCGGAGATAATCGGAAGAGGATTATCTCCTTTTAAAACTGCCAAAAATTGCAGTAAGTAAACCTTCACATGATTCAATGAGAGGTGAATTTTTACATAAACCCAGTAATTAGAATTAACACGGTGGTTAATCATCATTAATACAGTGTTTTAAAGCAAAATAGTGTAAAAATCGAAATCGAAAACAAAATAAAAATTGTTGACATGTGTGGCTCTTCGTGAAAACAGTGACGATATTAAAGTCTATTAAGAATTGACGAGTACCCAGACATTTTGGTTAACCGAAATAAATTGTAGTGGCAATTTGTTTTATTGGGACTCTATAACTACCTCCCTAAAAATGTTTTTAGCACTATTACATTTTTGCATGTATAGTTTTCATTTTTTTTCATTTGTCATTGTTTGTTTGTTGTTGTCTTGTTTATTTACGTGCTGTTTTTGTGTTGTTGTCTTTGTGTTTGTCCTGTCTTGTTTTGTCTTGCAGTATATTTTCTTGTTTTATGTTTTGTCCCATGTTGTGCATTGTCTTGTCTTGTTTTGTTGGTTTGGTTTAGTTGTGTGCTTTTGTATCCTGACTTATGGGGCATTGTGTCGTGTCTTGTTTTGTTGTTTATCTTGTCTTGTTCTATTTCGGTTTTTTTAAATATATATATAAAGTCTTATGTAATGTGCAATGTTAATGTTTTAATTTTTAATTTTATAATTTTATTTTCACAATTTGATGTGGGGTAACAGGTCTTTGACCATAGTGATTGTTATAACTTTTGTTTTCTCAATGCCCATCTTTATTGTGATATCGTTCTTTATGGCATGAATATAATAGTAATAATAAAATATAATAATAATAATAATTTATTATTGTCATTTTTTAATTTTACAGTTTGCCCGTACCTACCTTCATCAGTGTTGCCACTGCTTGAAAGATCTTTCAAGATCTTGAAAGATTATATGTAAAAGTATATGTGAATGTATATATATGTGTATTTTATTAAGTTTCACACTCGGCCGAGTGTCGTGTACTGATTTACATATAGTCAGGTAGCTTAGGGATGGAATTGTGACCGACTGGCCCAAAGCACCAAATTTGGTAGGTACCTTCTATAGGCCCCAGAAATAAATTTTAGAAGGGGTGACACCAAAAAATATTTTTGGAAGGTACCTAATTTGCATAATTTCAAAATGGCTGCAAAATCCTATACTTAAGCACTAATTTCGGTACATTTTTATCATTTGAAAGCAAAAGTCATTTTGAAATATTTACTTCGGTGGTTTTGTTTACATATTCTGCACTTAAACAACATTAATTAGCTGATGATGTGCCTAGGTAATTATGTTTAGTCAGAAATCCAAGATGGCCACGATAATAATAAATTGAGTATCGTGTTTTTTGGGAAGCAGCGTAATAATACATGTCACTCACCGTTTTAATTTTTTTTTAGAACGATTCTCGGTCACCTGGGAAGGACATTAACGTGAAGGACGTGTAATACTGGGTTTTGTGGAATTTTCTTTCTTTTTCTGTGAGGCTATTAGGTTTTTTAATTCTAATGGAGTGCTTTTGCAAGAAGGTATAGCTCAGAGAAACCGGTGTATGCAGGCATACTTCAAGGAATGATCAGTAAAAATTGTTTTTTTGATCAATTCTAGAGTTAGCTGCAGTGAATCAGAACTCATTCTATGTGGGAAGGGGAGGGTGTTTATGGGAGTTGTCACAAATCAGAACTTTTTCTCATCGTTTTCGTGTTTTTTTTTTGGAGATGCTGAAGCAGTTCTGCTGCGTGAAGTATTTTGTAGGTGTGTGGCTGGTCTACAGAGATAGATCTGTATAATTTATGATGTGCTGGTATGCCAGCAGTGTGGTTGCGTAACTATCCCGCCCAGAGCGTAATTCTTAATTTAAGTTTTTTTTGCTAGTGATATACGCTTCACATCAGGCCACATTTTTTTCGCGAGATTGCATTCTGTAGGAATGGGGGGGGGGGGGGGGGGGGTTTCTTGTACAAGTTTCAAAAGAACCCCCTCCGTGCTTTTCGTTATTTTTTTGAGACGCGGAAAATGTTCTGCTGACAAGTATCATATGGATTGTATTTGTGACTGGTCTATACAGAGATAGATCTGTAATTGTACGTTAACTAGTGGGTCACTGCTAGAAAGTGGTTGTTTGACTGGTCTCTCCAGAGCGTAGTTCTTAACTCTTTTTTTGTGTGTGTGTGTGTGTGTAATATACGCATCTGGAGGTCAGTTCTAGCCACATTATCTCTGCTAGATGACAGTCAGTGGTTGGAGTTCGTGGACGGGCAAATACATCAAACGTCTGCAGGCCAATTGGGTTAGACATTCCCTAAAAGCGGGAGTTTCAAACCCTGTCTCGGGTTTTGGCGACGCGATGACTGGTTTGTGTATTGCAACAGTGGTCCCTTTGTTTTTCGTTCACACAGTGATTGATTATTACCGGTGATAATATGCCGTCCCCTCTTTTTTCCCCTTTTTTGGAAGGGGAGCAGGGCATATTTTCTGTGCTATATCATGCACTTCATCAGTCACCTTCTTATCATTTTCCCTTCCTTGTTTTTATTTGTGTGTCGGTTTATATGACGCGTGGCAAGGACAAGGGGGGGGGGGGGGGGTTGACTTATTTATTTTGTTTTAGTCTTGAGATCCATTTCTTTGATCATTGTTTTGTTCTTTCAATAGTTCCAATAGGATTTGCAGATTCTCCTCATCAAGATTTTGTTCCTCTTGGTTGGATTGTGGAGATGCTTTAGTCCTAGATCGAACAAGTTCTCCTTTTATGTTTTTGTGCCGTTTGTATGCCAGGATGGGTTGGGTATCAAATATCCTATTCAGATATTCATTTTCGCTAATCAAGGGCCAGTGTTTGAGGATAGCCCGTTTGAGGGCTGGGTGCGCGACATCTGGGTAGTATGGTAGGACGAACACCAGTGGGATATTGTTTTTGTTTTTTCATGCTTAGGGTCCGCGGGAGTCTTGCCCCTTTGAGAAAGGAGGGCTAGGTCTTCGTTTGTGTATCCGCGCTTTTGAAGTTTGTCTTTGAAGAATTCAACCCTCTCCTCAAAGTCTTTTAAATGGGTACATATACGTTTGTATCTGGTCACTTCGCCCTTGATTAATCCGCCAAATACCGACTTAGGGTGTGCTGAATCTCGAGCTAGGTACTGAAATGTATCAGTTTTTTGGTAGCGACTCGAGTATCCAATATCCCTTCATGTATATGAATCGTTCGCCTTTGTAGATAATAAGGTCGAGAAAAGTGACTTGGCGGTGCGAGATCTTAGACGTGAACTTCAGCATGGGATGAATTTTATAAAGTGATTGCACTAGGTCAGCAGCCTGCTTTTCATTTCCGGTAAAGATTATAAGAACATCGTCTCTATATCTCATGTAGCTCACAATTGAAGGATTGTGAGGAAGGAATTTTGTCTTGTTTGTATTTGAATAGGGTTATGTCACAAATCTCCGGACTGCATTCGCTGCCCATGGCCACGCCAATTTTTTGTCTGAAAAACTTGCCATTGAATTCAAACGTGTTTCGACGCGTAATGAGTTCAAGGAGACTTCGCGCGTGGTCTGTCGTGGGCTTGGGTATTGCGTATATAGTCTGTCGTCGGCCATTGAAAGTGCGTCACAAACTGATTCAATTGCCTCATCTTATGGGCAGTTAGTGTACATGGATACTATATCCAGTGTTATCAATAAGTTATCTTGCTCCAATGTCAGGTTATTTAGTTTTTCAAGCACATGCCCGGAATCGCGTGTGTATCTGCTTTGCTGTTTGACAATTGGGAGCAAGAATCAGTCTATGTATTTGGATATGGATTGAGTCGGTCCTCCGCAACCACTAATGATTGGATTCCCCACGAACCGTGTTCCTTCTGGTACTTTTTTGTGAACTTTCGGTAGGAGGTAAAGGCAAGATGTTTTAATGTCGTGTCGTGGATTTCGAGCTCAAACTTTTTCTCTTTTTTTGGAATAGTGTCGTAATCAAAAAGAATGAAATAATAAAGCAATCTCTAAAAAAATAAAAATTATATAATAATTTGTTTTTAAGAGTAGTTGTAGAAACCGGTGTGTGCAGGCCGATATTAAGAGATATCCTTTGAAGAAGGATAAGAAGGGGGTTTGTGCACGTGTCGGTTGCACCACAATTAACCCCGTATTTTTTTTAGCTTTGTATTTAATGGGGAGGTTCTGCTGAAAAGGGCGCCTTATTGGGATTCCTGATTAAACGTGTGCAACAAGAGTGCCTTCTTTTTAAGAAATGTTTTGTTTTTTATTTTTACCAAAAAAAAGGATTGTGTTTAGTGTGGAGGGGGGTTTTATTATGGAGGCTACAGAATGACTGAAACCTCTAAATCAGTGGGTTCAGATTGACTCTTTTATTCGGTACTGTAATTGGAAGTCGGAAGGCAACCGACCAGTGACGGAGGCGGGAGAATGGCATCAAATTGGACAGTAAACAATTAACAAGTAGGAAGGAAAGAGAAAATAAATGAAATCATTAGTACAATAAATACATGTAGTGTGTGTTCACCAAAATCTATCCAATAAAGTGAATACTTCGGCTGAAATAATGCAACTCTTTCACAAAAGAATTAATTAGTACAAATACTTCCAACGTTTTGTTTTGAATCATACACCTGTATCTGTAAGACCTGTATTAAACAATAATCCAGCAGTACAGTGGGTTTTTACCAATCAAAACAGCATATGGGATTGATCATCTTGTCTTAAAATCCTTAAGAATTATCAGATTTATATTAAAGCTTATTCTAAAAGTCATTAGCTTAACAGACAACTTGCACCAAATAATAAACCTTGGCAAGTTAATTAACACACTATGCCAATGCCAATATTTGACTAGTCTACCAATGACATAGAGGGCGCTGTTGTAGCATAAACTATAGACTATGGATTACCATTAATTTGTCAAAATATGCCCACGTTACTCAGTCAACTTAGACTTAATACCGATGCCTGCACTGTAAAATACCTATTTCACAGATCGCATTAACTTACAGGGATCAATTCTCCACATACAATAAAGCTCAGACTCGTGTTCATAAATGCACATGTACATGTACTAGCAAAACGGCATGGTCCTTGGACGGCGCCATGACAGTGTCAACAACTTTACAACTTCAACTGAACTGTAATTGCTGAAAAATACATATAATCCTGAGCTTTAATGGGCTAATGAATAAATCTAAATGATACTTGTTATACCAGGTTTATTGTCCTTTAGTTTATATATTTGAATCAAACTTGCAAAAAGAAGGAAATTTACCTGTAATTGGAAGTCGGAAGGCAACCGACCAGTGACGGAGGCGGGAGAATGGCATAACCAGACTCCGCCGCATGGTGGCGCCCTCCCAACTCACCGTTCTACTGTTACTGCATCAAAGACGACACATCGCTGCCTCCACATCTTCTCCCACACAAAATTGTCGTCGCCCCGACGACAAGTCAATGTCTAATCGCTAAACTTTAAAACACTTGAAACTTTTGTCAAACAAGTAAACGGGTAAATACAACACCTTTAAGAATAACAGGCAACTACTTTAAACTCCTCACTAAAAAACTCCTACTTTAAACTTCTCAACTTAACTGTTCTGGCAAGAAAGTAGATACATATGCATACAACATTTCTATAACAATTTTGCAAGATTAAGCAAGGATGAAATGCCCATGGGTCCTTTGAGCTTTCTCACTTTAACTGTTCTTATTCCAATGATAAGTACGACAAAATCTTGTCACACAGTCCAATACAGTTCTGTTTCTGCTTGTGATCGGTGATTGGAGCAGCAATAATTCATACTGATAATTAGTCTGTATCTGAGCTACTCAAGTCCATCTCAGCAGTGGCTGCCATCATATTCTTGACTTGAGTTAATAAGCGCACAACATTAGAAAACTGGTACCTGCTTGGGGGTTTTCCTTTCGTCGTGCGATTGGAGCGTCTGGCTTTCCTGGACACTCCTGTGGCTGCCGTAGCCTCGGTGGTTGTCTCAGCACTCTCAGTTGTATCAGTTGGTGACATCTGTGCTTCTTCCACAGATGAGATGTCATGGGCAGTTCTCAGGATAATGTTCTAGCGCGTTGGAAATAGTGTGACGTCATCAGCCGCAAACGTCTTTAAAAAGTGGTGTCAGATTTCACGCGTTAATTATGTTCACGCGCTGTCGGCGCTAATAAGAAAATGCCCTCTTTATATGTATATTCTTGATGATTTAGAGTATAATTTGTTTTAGCCAGGAGCTTGTGTGATTTCTTACATTTTTTTTGGTTTGCGGGTGGGTGATTTTATTATAACGGGAAAGCATTGAGAATTTTTAAATTAGTGCAAATATTAAACAGTGAAAATGAAACCTTTTGCGTTACCGGGCGCGATTTTTTTTAATGTAGGCGGCAAAAGGGAAGTTTGTTTAACATATTGGCCGAATTTCATGTCAATCCGGATGTGCTCTTAGTTTTTATGGCGCCCATCAAATTAATAAATTCGGCAGTATCCGACGCCTGTCAACTGTTTAGTCTTGATTCCAAACGCTCTAATTTAATCGACGATAGACTCGCATTAATGCGCCCTCATGCGTCCTCCGCTTTCAACTATCTAGCGCGGCAATTTATTTTGTCAGCGCCGCCGCGTCGAACCCTGACGGCGGGGTTATTGTGGTTTGGTTTTTCCTTATGATTTTGTTTTGGTAACTCAAACATCGGACACTCAAATAAAGTGAGGTTGAAGAAAAGTTTTGTTGGACAATGGCTTCGATTGTTCTCTGTTCTCTTATTTAGTTTTAATTAATTCAACTCTGACTAGGTGGGTTTCTGTATAGTACGACTAAATTACATATACTGATTGGCAAGCTTCATATACAAATTAAAAAATAAATACATATAAAATAGCCACCAATGACTTTGACAATCTTCTAAAATTATGATGTACACAGAAAATGCCTTCACAAGGCTTTGTCTATCACCCAGGCCAATAATAATATGCAGTCAAAAAGTACGTAAATAATGCACGCTTCTTTAGGTTGCAGGCAATAAATACCATGCCAATCGACTGCGTCGCCCGTTTTAATCGCTGCCAATTAAACGGGTATCATTCTTGCAGATAGCGCAATATGGATATGTACGTATATTGGAACAGCACGAAAATTAAGTGCGTCTTTACATGGTGAGTCAAAACAATATTTAAACCATATTTATGTCGTGTTATTTACCCAATAATAGGTACGTTTTTTTACGTCAAAATACATTGCTTCTAACAGCATTCCAATTTGTATTTATTATTTTGTACATACCAGATTTGTTGTGTAATACACTCACAATGTTACCATTTTAAATATATTACCTGCACGTTTGTAACTTGTCGTTTGGACATGTGTTAAATTCGAAGGTGCCGTGAATATTTCTTGTTGCGAAAGACTTCCGACTTCGCTTCATAAAAATAAGGTTGGGAGCTACACTACTGCCCCAAATCGTAATAATTATATTAGTAATATTTATAGAAAGATTATTCATTCATTAGTATAGGCCTAGGTTGGCCACAGGCTGGTCCGTATTTTTGTGGGTCACACTGTATACAATATTTTTTTTCTTCAGGAGAGCAAGCCACATAGGCCTATTGATAAAGTACTTTTTATAATTTGATCCATTTCCGTTTACTCTCCCTGTATAGAGACTGAATTCAACCACATCACGCTCCGTCAAGAGGCTTGTGGAGTGGAGCACTTCTAAGAAAGAAAATAATTGACCACAAATTTGGCTCATGTTGTTGCTGGTCTTCACGATCATTCTACCATTCCACATGAAATCGTCGGAAACAGCTACAAGTGGTGAGCCACCGGGCCGGTCATAATATATAGGCCTAAGTGAAAGTCCTTCTGTCTCGACTCGTTCTTAACCGGCATTAGACGGAACGGTGCCGACTGGTGGTGATAACAACCTTCGTCCATCAAACCATGGAGGACGGTTGCGAACAGACTGTGATGACAAGTGTGCTCAATAACGTGCTTCTGTTGCAAGGTTAACCACAACGGTTAAAGCGCTGAAAGAACTAACAAGTGAAACAAAATAAACTCAAAACAGCGTTAAACCTGTAGGCTCTCTTCGTCAGTTTCACACCAAGTTCGTATGATGAGTGCGTGTATACATGCCCACGCGCGGACACCGCGCACCGCGCGCATTGATATTATTATTAAGCCTGCACGCAGCATCGCGCATACAACGCACGTCGTTATACGAACTCGAGTCGGTATGAAACTGATGAAGAGAGCGCAACGTTACTAAAACAAATTGTACTGTGTATAAATGAGCCTTGCTCTATATACCTTCACATAATTGTCTACGTACTATATCACAGACCAAGGAATAAGCAATGTCCCTTCAAGATTCCCGCTTTTCATAATCATCAAAGAAATACCCATAGGACTATTTTCACCGTAAACTGGCTCAAGACACGTTGCGGCGGATTAGATAAGCCTAAACTGGTTAGCACTGTCTCGAACTCACAGCATTTGTTGGCAACGATTGGTGTGTACGTAATAATAATTTGAAACTACTAAAAGTAATGTATTAATATATTTTGGTTAATTATATCTTCATGTAAATTTCGTTTAAAAAAAAATGTCTTTAACGACACGATATTCGTTAAATCACCATGTGATGGGCAAGTACATAAAATTGACATGGCGTGCATCGGAATTGCTTACATACAAACACTATATAAGCTATGTTGTGACATGGTACAAACATTTGTTACAATATTTTGTTAATGGAGACATTTAACTTCATCGCGGATGAAATGCAAGGATGAAAATAGCTAAATTCTGAGCTGTAAATGAGAACGGAAAAAAGAACAAACTCCAAGAATAAATATTAAAATTATAACAAAGAAGTATGAATAAAATAATGAAGTGATTAACGATTATACGTGAATAAAAACAGTTTACAAATAAAATGAAAAGAAAATACTAGATCTGTGATTAACAACATAAAACACATTGACCTTCGTAAAGAAGAGATTTAACCAATTACACGGGAAAATGTCATTAACAACTGGTGTTAAAACGGAAAGAGCAACAATAACATTTAAACAGCAATAAACCGTACACAGAGTAAAAACTACAGCTTACAGGGGATAATAATAATAAGTTGCTAGTCAAGCGCCGAATTCGAACGTATGCTTTCTGGAGTTTGCTTTGTCACACGAGGGCGTTCTTCTGCCAAGGGCGGAGCTAGCTATATGTACGTTCGGTCATGGTTTTCAAACGTTTGAATTCTAGACTAAACAACACAAAAGATTTATCTTGACAATAGGAAAGAGGATTTGTGCGGCAAAACCCGCACTGCGCGTAATTTCACATTATTGTGTTCTTCTCTTATATTCAATTACACTATCGGCGCGGTTAGAAAACGGCCGCGTTTAAACAAGCGTATCTCCCCAACCGGTTGTTAAATTTTGGAAATCGAAGTAGTTTTGGAATCTGTGTTTTAAAATCGATACGCTCTACTTATTTTTTTACCAGTAATAATATTCTGATTACTTTTTAAAAGTCCCTAAATGTTCTCACCTGGAGCACAGAGGATCCGATCTGCTGCGAGGGGCTCATCTGAAGAAGAGAGGGCTGGAACTGCTACAAGGGGCTCGTCTGAAGGAGAAAGGGCTGGAACTGCTACAAGGGGCTCATCTGAAGAAGAGAGGACTGGAACTGCTACAAGGGGCTCGTCTGAAGGAGAGAGGGCTGGAACTGCTACAAGGGGCTCGTCTAAAGGAGAGAGGGCTGGAACTGCTACAAGGGGCTCGTCTGAAGGAGAGAGGGCTGGAACTGCTACAAGGGGCTCGTCTGAAGGAGAAAGGACTGGAACTGCTACAAGGGGCTCGTCTGAAGGAGAAAGGGCTGGGACTGCTGCGAGGGGCTCATCCTCCATCCTTTCCTGTGTAACGATCGCGCAAGGGGGCTCGACTGCAACGCACTTCTTACCAGCAAGGTTACTCTTCACACCAGTGTCCTCGCTATCACTTGGCATGGCAAACTCTGGGTTATGGGTTGCAGGGGCTGGTACGGGGTCGTAGGAGTGTGGCTGTTCTTTGGGAAGGGTTAGTGTCACTCCCCAGTTGTCATCACTTGTTGATGACGAGGTTACACCGTCAGTAGTATTCTCGTCTTCCGTGCTTGGGATGGTTTGGAGTCTGGCGTCCCAAGGGCAATGTTTCAGCTCACAGCGGTGTAGCACCTTTTGTCGACCAGTAGAGTTTCGCACCACATAAACTGGTTGCCCTTTAAAAGGCTGGTTTACGACCATGTATGGGTCGGTTTCCCAATAGTCCTGAATCTTTTCCCTTCCTCTGTGAGATCGGTCTCGAACCAATACAAATTCTCCTGTGCAAAGGGGCCTCTCGAACACATCTTTCTCAAATGCAGAATTTCTTAATTCTACTTTCTTGTCTAAGTTGGTTATAGCAAGGGCCCGTGCCTTATCAAGATTCTCACAATGCTTCTTAGCGAAGGAGCCTGCACTGACGCCACTGAGTTGAGAACGATCCACTCCAAGAACAAGATGCTGGGGTAAGCGAGCATTCCTTCCAAACATAAGGTAGAAGGGTTCGTAACCTGTTGTAGAATGTTTTGTGTTATTGTAGACTGTCACTAAATGAGGAATAGAGTCGGTCCATCTCGACTTCTTATGGGTTGGCAGGGCAACAAGCAGGTTATGGAGTGTCCTGTTGAAGCGTTCACATTGTCCGTTGCCCTGGGGTGATATGGTGTGGTATGGGACTGTCCAATGCCATACAATGTGCAAAGTTCCTGCACTACTTGAGCGAGAAAACACTTTCCGTTGTCAGAGTGCAGACGCAAAGGGGCACCAAATGGTATGATGAGATGTTTAACTAGCATTTTGGCGACAGTCTGTGCGCGTTGATCTTTTGTAGGGATTGCCCAAGTGTACATTGTGAAGATGTCTGTGAGTACAAGTACATTTTCGTACCCATCACTTGACTGCTCAAGTACAGTAAAATCCATAGCCACTACCTCGAGGGGAGCTGTGGCACGTAGAGTCCCCAGTGGGGGCCGAGTGGCACGAGTAGGGCATCTGCTTACACTGCATCTTTGACACTGGTGACACCAAGTGTGGACGGAGACTTCCATTCTTTGCCAGTAGAAGAGGGGTTGTATCAGTTTCAGGGTTCTCTTTGCGCCAAAGTGTCCTGCATTATCATGGAAAAGAGTGAGGACCTCTTCATGAAGTCTGGCGGGGACCACCAAACGTTCGCACATACCATCTCCTTGCAATGTAGAACGCCGGTACAAAGCATCATTTTTGAAGAAGAGTTGGTTCATGTGTTTAAGAACTGAAACGACATCACCAGGTTCATTCCGTCTCTCTTGTCTTGATGGTCGTCTTTGTCTCTTTACGTAGGGGATAACCCGTTGGAGGATGAAATCTTCATCTTGTAAATCTCTCAGCATCTTTGCAGAATAGCCAGGTAAACTTTGGCTGCCCTCATCGGTAGTTACTTGGATTTGGTGGGCCAACACTGGGGGAAATTCTGTGGTTACATCAACTGGACCACACAAGGCACGGATGGTGCAAGATGATAGCTCAGCATCTGGGGTAGACTGAGAAATGAGTGCTGCATCAGCCGGTCGTGTGTGTAGTCGCGAAAGAGCATCTGGTGCTTGATTCGTTCGTCCAGGACGGTATTCTAATTTGAAGTCAAACGCTGACAACTGCTGTACCCATCGCATCTCAGCAGCACTCAGGTTTGCAGTATCCAAGTATTTGAGGGGATTGTGATCAGTGAGAATGATGCATTTGTTTCCAAACAAGTAATTCCGGAATGCCTGACACACGGCCCAGCGTACGCCTAACAACTCCAACTTGAATGCCGAGTAGTTTTTGTCATTTTTCTCTGCTGGTCGCAGTGATCGTGAAGCATAAGCTATCACTGATTTTGTGCCATCACGTTGTTGTTGTGAAAGCACGGCACCAAGCCCTTTACTGCTTGCGTCTGTTTCCACTGTAAATGGTAGCGAGAAGTCTGCAAACCTCAACACCGGGGCTTTAATCAACTTTGACTTCAGTGACTGTATCGCCAAATGTGCAGCCTCATCAAGCTCTATTCTCCTCTGTCCGTCTCTGATCTTCCCTTTGCGTGATGTCCCCTTAAGATATTTGAGAAGTGGTGCAGTGATGCTGGAATATCGGTGAATGAACTTGCGAAAGAATCCTGTGAAGCCAAGGAATGATCGCAGATCTGTGACAGTTGTTGGCACTGGCCACTCTTTTACTACTGCTATCTTCTCAGGATCTGGCTCCACCCCTTCCTTTGCCACAATCAGGTGTCCCAGATATTTCACTCGAGTTTTGAAGAAGTCACACTTTTGAAGTTTCAGCTTTAACCCGTGTTTTTGTAACCGCTGAAATACCATTTCAAGACGCTGTAGGTGTTCCTCATAACTAGTAGAATATACTATAATGTCATCAAGGTATATCAGAAGACTCTGCAAGGCTTCATCACCAAAACATCGCTGCATCAGCCTCTGGAACGTGGCTGGACTATTGCATAGGCCGAAAGGCATACGGGTGTACTCCCACAGCCCGAAAGGTGTTGTGAATGCTGTTTTTTCGATGTCAGTCTCTTCCATGGCAACTTGGTAGAATCCAGATGTCAGATCCATGGTGCTGAAATAGTTTGCATCCCCGAGGGCCTGAAGAGACTCATTGATACGTGGCAAGGGAAATGCGTTCTTTGTCGTCAAACTATTAAGCCTCCTATAATCCACACACAAGCGAATTGAGTGGTCATTTTTTCGCACCACAACAATTGGGGATGCCCATGGGCTTGAGCTCTCTCGAATGATCCCTTTGTCAAGCAGTTCATGGATGTGTGCCCTGACTTCTTGGTATTGTGATGGTGGGAGTGAACGGTATCGCTGACTAATGGGGGGAGGCATCACCTGTATCAATGCGGTGTCTTATAGTGTCGGTGTGGCCTAAGTCACCATCGTTCTTCGAGAATACGCTCTCATACTTCTGGAGCAGTTTTGAAACTTCTTCATGTGAAAATTGATCTCCCAACTTCAGAGCATGCAGCAATGAGGGCGTAGCATTCTTGTCGGATGTAGACACAGAAGCACAATTAACTGGGTTGTGCTTCATGTTGTTGTCGTGGGTTTCACCCTCTTGTGTAATGAGTTCTCCATTATATAGAGTCCCGATGCAGGTATGACCTGGTAGGAGAACATCTCGCTCTGTGTCGTTTGCTACGATGAAAGAGAACTTTCCCCCATGAACACTGACTAATGACCTATTAAGTTGAATACCATTGGGGAGGTTAGATGCCTCACCAGATTCCAATACTGCGACATACGCTGTGTTATCTGGACCCGGGCTGGTTGAGGCTTGTAAAATTATCATCTGTTTGGCAGGGATTAATACAGCCGGTCCTCGAAGGAGATATGCTCTGCTAATCTGTTCTTTGTTTGATGTAAATTCTTCACGTTTCTGCACTGTCTGCATGGCCGTCTCCCACACTTTGTGATTGTTATGTGACTCAATCTTCTTTAGATGGGTCTGTCCCTGAGATGTCATCAATTTGCCCCAACATTCCTTTAGGACATTCATTCCGAGAATACCTGGTGCCATGGTTGATACCCGGGAGTCCGCAATGACAAGTACCACCCTGGATGGAATGGTGATGTCAAAAACTGAGATATCAGTTTCAAAGACACCGGTGTATGGTATGGAAGTGCCATTTGCTGATACCAGCTGAAAATACTCTGGTACGCTCGTCAGTTGTATACCCCGTGGCTTGAAGTGTGTGATAAAGTAGTTGTTGGTTATAGTGGTCACCATAGAACCAGTGTCCAAAAGACAAGGCACCTGTTGTTCACCAAATGATGCGTTGACAGTAAAACAGTCAGCAGTCGCCTTGGACATAAATTCTGTGGTATTACAGTTAACCGAGCCGTTACTTTTCCCCCTGGCTGTCTGGCTCGAAACAGACAAGGGAGCTAGTTTCCCATCTCATTCTTACGACTCTGGGTGAATTGCTGGCCTGGGTATGACTGTTGGGGAGGTGTTGGGTATGTCGGGTGAACATTTCTGGGCTGGCGGCGAGGTGCCGGGCAATTGCGAGCAAAGTGCCCCAATTGGTCACAGTTATAACACCTGGGTGGGGATGGAGATTGGGGTCCGTTCTGCCAATGTTGGGGTCCATTCTGTCGATGTTGGGTTCCACTCATCAAGACCTCTTGTGCGAACTTGTTACTGGGATATGGGCTATTCTGATGACTGGTGATGGAATTTAGCTTCTCCATGACTTGCTTCATCTGGTCCTCCAAACGAGTGACTGGATTATCTTCTCGAATTTGTAGAGCAGATGCACTTCCACGGGGTGTCATCTGATGATGAGCTTGTTCGCGTTCATCTCTCTTCACTGCCCAGTTCTTCAGCTCGCAGAATGTAATCTCGGAAGTGCGGTCAAGGAGGTCCCTGCATGAGTGACGCAGTCCCTCTGTCTCGATCCCATCCACAAATTGTTCCTTGATAATTGTGTCTGGGGTCTTGTACAGGCCCGGATCCTTTTTCTGCAATCGATGAAAGAGTCTCTCCAAGTCAATAGCATACTGGCGGATCGACTCACCTTGGCGTTGTCGGCGTTGCAAAAACTGGCGTTGTAACTCCCCACTCGTAAGTGGCTCTCCGTATGAGGACTGAAGATACTCCAAACAATCCTGGGCGCTTTTCCCACCAGAGAGGAGGGACCTTACTTCGATCTTCGGGCCGCCACGCAGGTAATCTAGCAAAAACTGCCCCTTCTGGTCGAGTGGCACGCTGTATCGCTGGAATGCGCTTGTTATTGACGATACAAATTCTTCCACTGTAACAGATTTTACAGAGGAATCATCCCTGCCTTCGAAAGTGTGAAGCTTCCGATCAGGTGCCATCACGACATGTGTGAGACTGGGGGCCGTTGAAGGAGATGTCTGTGGTTTTTGCTCTCTGACAACAACAGAGTAAACATGGTCCCCCCAGCCGTCCTCGGGGGATAGAATCATGTTGTCCACCCTGTGTAGCACCACTTCCTCCCCGTCCTTATCGATGTAAGTGATGCCTATGGCACCCTCGAAGTAGTCCTCGAGTGCCTGTAGCGGGAGCTTTCCTTTCCGGAGAGGAAACCGAAGAGACTTTCCACCATCCTTGCTGACTTTTACAGTAGTACTCATTTCAACAGCTTATTTTCACAAGACCTGCAGCACACAGGACTAGACAAACTTTGATACCACTCAATGCTTACATCACTCTTGTTGTTTTGAAATTACAGCAGTCAATCCCACTTCTGACACATGTGGAGGGGGGTTTTATTATGGAGGCTACAGAATGACTGAAACCTCTAAATCAGTGGGTTCAGATTGACTCTTTTATTCGGTACTGTAATTGGAAGTCGGAAGGCAACCGACCAGTGACGGAGGCGGGAGAATGGCATCAAATTGGACAGTAAACAATTAACAAGTAGGAAGGAAAGAGAAAATAAATGAAATCATTAGTACAATAAATACATGTAGTGTGTGTTCACCAAAATCTATCCAATAAAGTGAATACTTCGGCTGAAATAATGCAACTCTTTCACAAAAGAATTAATTAGTACAAATACTTCCAACGTTTTGTTTTGAATCATACACCTGTATCTGTAAGACCTGTATTAAACAATAATCCAGCAGTACAGTGGGTTTTTACCAATCAAAACAGCATATGGGATTGATCATCTTGTCTTAAAATCCTTAAGAATTATCAGATCTATATTAAAGCTTATTCTAAAAGTCATTAGCTTAACAGACAACTTGCACCAAATAATAAACCTTGGCAAGTTAATTAACACACTATGCCAATGCCAATATTTGACTAGTCTACCAATGACATAGAGGGCGCTGTTGTAGCATAAACTATAGACTATGGATTACCATTAATTTGTCAAAATATGCCCACGTTACTCAGTCAACTTAGACTTAATACCGATGCCTGCACTGTAAAATACCTATTTCACAGATCGCATTAACTTACAGGGATCAATTCTCCACATACAATAAAGCTCAGACTCGTGTTCATAAATGCACATGTACATGTACTAGCAAAACGGCATGGTCCTTGGACGGCGCCATGACAGTGTCAACAACTTTACAACTTCAACTGAACTGTACGTAATTGCTGAAAAATACATATAATCCTGAGCTTTAATGGGCTAATGAATAAATCTAAATGATACTTGTTATACCAGGTTTATTGTCTTTTAGTTTATATATTGAATCAAACTTGCAAAAAGAAGGAAATTTACCTGTAATTGGAAGTCGGAAGGCAACCGACCAGTGACGGAGGCGGGAGAATGGCATAACCAGACTCCGCCGCATGGTGGCGCCCTCCTAACTCACCGTTCTACTGTTACTCGCAGACATAAATAACCTATAGACGGACAGCGCCTATGGAAATCAACCTCCAGGTCACTGACCCCCAGGTGAAAATTCCAGTTGAAACCAGTTAAACTTTCAACTGGTTTCAACTGTTTTGAACTGGAATTAACTGGTATCCAACTGGTACGTGATGGAATCAACTGGCATCAACTGGTAGCTCAATCAGATTCAACAAAAACCAGTTGAAACCAGTTGTAAGCAGTTAAAGAACCAGTTACCAACTGGTAATTTGTGTGGCGACAATAGGAACCAGTTGAAACCAGTTGTAGGAACATTTACTGGTCAATCTTGTGGCGACAATAGGAAACAGTTTAAACCAGTTGAATGAACCAGTTACCAACTGGTCATTCTTGTGGTGAAAATAGGAAACAGTACAAACCAGTTGAAGGAACCAGTTACCAACTGGTCATTCTTGTGCCGACAACAGGAAACAGTTCAAACCAGTTGAAGGAACCAGTTACGTACGTACCCTGAACTGGTCTTTTTTATTAACAATAACCAGTTGAAACCAATTGTTGAAACCAGTTACATGTACCAACTGGTCAAGTGAACAGGAACCAAATAAAACATTCTTTAAAAGTCTAATTACATCCCCAACAAAATCAACAGACAGCACATTTTCCCCAACTTTATTTATTAAAAATACCTATTGCCAAGAACCAACACCCCCCTCGACTTCCGCAATACCAGTTGCAAAAATCAGTGGCAAGATTCGAACCAGTTGCAAGATTCGAACCAGTTGCAAGAACCAGTTGCAAGAACCAGTTGCAAGAACCAGTTGCAAGAACCAGTTGCAAGAACCAGTTGCAAGAACCAGTTGCAAGAACCAGTTGCAAGAACCAGTTGCAAGAACCAGTTGCAAGAACCAGTTGCAAGAACCAGTTGCAAGAACCAGTTGCAAGAACCAGTTGCAAGAACCAGTTGCAAGAACCAGTTGCAAGAACCAGTTGCAAGAACCAGTTGCAAGAACCAGTTGCAAGAACCAGTTGCAAGAACCAGTTGCAAGAACCAGTTGCAAGAACCAGTTGCAAGAACCAGTTGCAGCCTCTATACATGGACAGATCATCCATTGTTTCATTTTGAAGTCGGCATGCAGAGAAGTGCAACATGGCGTCACTGCTGTGAGCCAATGAATTTTGTCCAGGTGTAGAGTTCAGTTGGTTGGTAAATCCACTGACCTCTGCAACTGGACATTTCATTGGTTCACAGCAGTGACGCCATGTTGCACTTCCAGTTCGCGCCGACTTCAAGTGTTAGCACAGCAGCATATGGACAATGATCCGTCCAGGTGTTGAGGTCAGTGCTCCAGGTACTGTAATTTCGACGGCGCCTGACTAAGTAGGAAATCGTGGGCGGAAGTGATTGAAAAATGTGCACGACTCTATGGACAAACTTCGGGAGCACGGATACAAATCGGTAATTTCGGTTGAAAACGCAGCTGATGTCGACTAAAAATACTTTCAGCTGTTAACTATATAAATGCTGCATAGTTCTAAAAAAAAAAAAAAATTGTCAAAAATAATGAGTTCTTACAGAAATTAAACAATTTGCCCACGATTTGTGGCTTTCATGAAATTTCACTCTGGCGCCCCCTGCTGTCCGTCTATAGGTTATTTATGTCTGTGCTGTTACTGCATCAAAGACGACACATCGCTGCCTCCACATCTTTAAAGCTGTTGAAAAATAAAACCTTGTTTTTATAGTTAAGGTTAAATTGTGTTTTGAGATGTGTGGAGTGAGGAATAGCTATATTCGTTTCTTGTGAGTTTAGGGAATAGGGCTACACCAAATATTAATACTGTTTTTGTCAAGGAAAGGAAACTGAAAAGAAGGTAACATATTGGGTCGAGAGTAAAGAAAGATAATATCCCCTAGCGATAAGAGAATAACTTTTCCAAACATACGACAGGAAGGATAAAAACAATTTGTGTATTGGCAAAGTGAAGCCCACCTCCAAATTGTAGGTGCAAATAATAAAACAAATATATAAAATTGTACACTGAATCTTTCTAAATGAATTATTCATCAAATCACTAATAATTATGTTGTAATTAGTCTTAATTAGTGATAATTAGTTATAAGCATCAGTCTACTTTGACTTTAAAGTAAAACATACATAACTCGAACCCTATCAATAATTAATATAGGGCCGAATACAGCACTCAACTGAAAAAAAATCGCCACATAATTTTTAAAAAGATTTTATATGCAAATTAGGCACCAAATTAGATTTATGCAAATTAGGTACCCTTCCAAGATAATTTTCAGGTGTCACCCTTCTAAATATCTTCCCTAGGACCAAAAGAATATATCTACCAAGTTTGGTGCTTTGGGCCAGTCGGTCACGATCTCGTCAAAATTTGGACCTAAGCAACCTGACTAATAGGCTTGAAAGATCTTGAAAGATGTTGAATGCTGATCTTGGAAGAAAGAAAAATAACAAGTGGTCACACTGACCTCCATATACCTATATGTACTATTAGTCGAACGTCGTTAAAGGTTCAATCACAAAATGGCAACAAGGCCACGGCTATGAATTTTGGAGCAAATTTCCGATAATTGTGTAATGATAGTGTATTGAATTACAACTAACAAACCGATAAAAACGTCAATATCATCAGGTATTTCGACTGGCTGTAAACAAACATATTTTGGTAATATGAAACCAATAATCTTTCAAAGGCGCCTTCGGCACTGTAGCTCGTAAGCCTGGAGAAAACTACAGAGAGAAGACATTGAGAAGAAGGTACAGTTTTAGAGGTGGGAGGAAAACCCCAGTAATGTCAACATGAATTTGTTCTTAAGTTATAGTCCTCCACATAATGAGGTCAAAACTGCGACAACTTCGGGCGATTCACAATGCAGTGCGCCACCAAGCGTTTGACTCAAAAGAGCCACTTTTAAACTTTACGGTCGACTTCTTCCGTACATCATACTGTACTGTATTGAAATATCTATTCTTTATTGTTCACGCGAGGTACAACACAAACATCAATGTATCCGGAAGCGTCGTTGATTAAAACATTGTTATTTGCCGAAACAAATTAGAACTTTAATCGTGCGC
The DNA here is from genome assembly GCA_037893245.1 of Crossaster papposus. Lineage (NCBI taxonomy): Eukaryota > Metazoa > Echinodermata > Asteroidea > Velatida > Solasteridae > Crossaster > Crossaster papposus. Next base: position 173,822 of record JBAIAA010000238.1, read on the forward strand.
GTCCAAAAAGACGTAAAAACTGATGAGTTCATGCAAAATGAATACCGTTTTTCAAACCGATGCCGACTTTTCCCCATGATGCACTGTGGGTATAGCAGGATTTGCGCCTACAACGGCAGCTTCTAGGTATTGTGAATCGCTCGAATTAGTATATGGTTAAAACGGTCACTGTTGAATGCCGGATTGTATTAGATGTGTCAATTTTTAATGCACATAGCTTTAGGTCAGCGTCAACCTCAGCTGCTGTAAATAAGAAGGGAGTTCCAATTGATATAATCCTCAAAACAGCTGGACGGAGTAATGCATATACGTTTGCAAGTTTTATAATGGAAGCAGACAAAAAACTCCACCGAAGCAAAAGAGGGGTGCGGGCGCAAATAGTTTTGACTTCACTTTTGGCACTCGGAGAAAAAAGGGGTGCGAGAAAACAAAAAAGGGGTGCGGGCGCAAATAGTTTTGACCTAACGGTTGGCACTCGGAGAAAAAAGGGGTGCGAGAAAGCAAAAAAGGGGTGCGGGCGCAAATTGGCAGTATGTTTTGACTTCACTGTTGGCACTCGGTGAAAAAGGGGTGCGAGAAAACAAAAGAGGGGTGCGAGCGCAAATGGGCAGTATATTTTGACTTTACTGTTGGCACTCGGATAAAAAGGGGTGCGAGAAAGCAAAAGAGGGGTGCGAGCGCAAATGTGCAGTATGTTATGACTTCACTGTTGGCAAGAGCAAAAAAGGGGTGCGAAAAAAAAGAGGGGTGCGGGCGCAAATGTGCAGTATGTTATGACTTCAATGTTGGCAAGAGCAAAAAGGGGTGCGAGAATGCAAAAGAGGGGTGCGGGCGCAAATGTGCAGTATGTTATGATGACTTCACTCTTGGCACTCGGAGAAAAAGGGGTGCGATAATAAAGCAAAAGAGGGGTGCGGGTGCAAATGTGCAGTTATGACTTCACTGTTGGCAAGAGCAAAAATGGGTGCGAGAATGCAAAAGAGGGGTGCGAGCGCAAATGTGCAGTATGTTTTGTTTTCACCGTTGGCACTCAGAGAAAAAGGGGTGCGAGAAAGCAAAAAAGGGGTGTGGGCGCAAATTTGCATTATGTTTTGACTTCATGCACTCTTGGCACTCGGAGAAAAAGGGGTGCGATAAAGAAGAGGGGTGCGAACGCAAATTTGCAGTATATTTTGACTTCACTGTTGGCACTCGGAGAAAAAGGGGTGCGAGAAAGCAAAAAAGGGGTGCGGGCGCAAATTGGCAGTATGTTTTGACTTCACTGTTGGCACTCGGTGAAAAAGGGGTGCGAGAAAACAAAAGAGGGGTGCGAGCGCAAATGGGCAGTATATTTTGACTTTACTGTTGGCACTCGGATAAAAAGGGGTGCGAGAAAGCAAAAGAGGGGTGCGAGCGCAAATGTGCAGTATGTTATGACTTCACTGTTGGCAAGAGCAAAAAAGGGGTGCGAAAAAAAAGAGGGGTGCGGGCGCAAATGTGCAGTATGTTATGACTTCAATGTTGGCAAGAGCAAAAAGGGGTGCGAGAATGCAAAAGAGGGGTGCGGGCGCAAATGTGCAGTATGTTATGATGACTTCACTCTTGGCACTCGGAGAAAAAGGGGTGCGATAATAAAGCAAAAGAGGGGTGCGGGTGCAAATGTGCAGTTATGACTTCACTGTTGGCAAGAGCAAAAATGGGTGCGAGAATGCAAAAGAGGGGTGCGAGCGCAAATGTGCAGTATGTTTTGTTTTCACCGTTGGCACTCAGAGAAAAAGGGGTGCGAGAAAGCAAAAAAGGGGTGTGGGCGCAAATTTGCATTATGTTTTGACTTCATGCACTCTTGGCACTCGGAGAAAAAGGGGTGCGATAAAGAAGAGGGGTGCGAACGCAAATTTGCAGTATATTTTGACTTCACTGTTGGCACTCGGAGAAAAAGGGGTGCGATAAAGCAAAAGAGGGGTGCGAGCGCAAATTTGCAGAATGTTATGACTTCACTTTTGGCACTCGGAGAAAACTTCATCAGTGTCTGTCATCTGCAGAATTTTTTCAGCTGACATACAGAAACGTGAACATTTAACAGTTCTTTGTATAAGCTAATTTGACTTCCAGTCGATTTTACTGAAATGTTTTTTAAAAATATTTATGACATCATCAGTGCAAAGTTTGCCGTTCCATCGTGGGTTTACGGCCCCTATTCTGTGTGTATTTTATGTGATGCCCATTGCCAAAGCCAAACAAAAATCTTCCTTTATCTCCGCTGTGCACTGTTGTTGCAATATTACCGATTTTAGACCGTTTTCTAAGAGTAATGTGAGCTTTTGTCCGCCCATGTTCTCGAGAGCTGGCTAATTATATCGCTCTCTAGCTCTCAGTCTTAATGTCACGCCGGACGATAGGGTACGTACGCCTCCCGGCGTAATTTTGCCCATTTTGCTCAAAGTGACTAGCTTTAGCTTCGTTTATTTCTACCTCATCATTGTCTTCATTTTGCACATTATGACCTAGTATATGTCATGGTCAACCTCATTATCTTCGTCACTCATTTCGTCTTCATGTCTCTCTGGCATCATATATTCATATATAAATTCATAATAAAAGTTGTATTATTGATGTGGTAAGCACCGACATTATCTTGCCAGAAAGGAAAGGACAGCATAACGTTTAGAACATCATTTGTTTAGTTTACCGTTCAATTCATATTTTGTACATAAACTATAACCCATAGGTACTGCGCTTTACAGTGCAAGTTAACGCTGTTGGTATTCAGAGAGTCAAGTTACAAGGACATGCACGCCAACCCACAGCCTAAATACATGTAGAATAGAAGCTAGATAGAAGGTCAGTGCATGTTGGTGAATTACTAAACAGCGCGCTCACAGCGCTCGCAAACTCTGCAGTCGTATACGCCATCTGCTGTTTAGATAAAGTTGCGTAATTCTCGAGGTTAAGCGCTGCAATGGTCAGGGATCGTGGGTGATTGTGTGCTCTCTTATTGGCTCTATCTGTCAGCGCACAAACTATGGGCGCTGTGTCGTTATTGGCCCATTCTGGTTTGTACACGAACCATCGGTACCGATGGTTCGTGTACAATCAATTAAATGTCACTTCTATCGAGAGTGTCCGAGAAATGACAGACCCTCTTTGCAAATTCCGTCCTAGACAACTGAATATAGGCCTATGCAGAGACTTCGTAAAAAAAATACAAATTAAAATGTATTACGGTATACATTGTAAAGCCGCCTTTTCACCAATATACACTGGTGAAATAACAGCCAAATCGAATCCTGCGTGCAAACTGTGATATATAATTATTGATCAATATAAAGGAATAAAAAAAGCTAATTAGCTAATTTTGTTCGCAGTGTGCCACATTTCTGTAGCTTTGAAATCTCACCTGACTATGATTGAATAGTGAAATATAATCTACCAATTAAACGAGAGAAATGCAGTTTAATTATGATTCTAGCGATTCATTACCGAAATTAGGAGTCAGCTATCTAGCCTCCCTTGTTTTAATATCTTATATTACATCAAGCCTGTGTTCGCCCACCCATATGATGGCGCCATCAGGGCCGCTAGTGTAACTTGTATTGCTTTAAAAACTGAAGGTTGAGTTGGCAAGGTTCCTTTTATAAATTAATAATAGGCGCACCAAGCGCTTTCTTTGCCTGGGTGCGTTTCTTAAATACAGACAATGCAATTCCACCTGACTGACACCTCATTTCGGTAATGGATCGTACGTATAGATCGTACGTTAAACTTCTTTTCTCTCGTTTAATTGGGATATTCTATCATGCATTCGTTTAGCCTTGAGCAAGTTCCCTGAGGGAGCGAGCAGCCGCTTTATACCGCGTATAGCTGATTTTTCCGATCCGTCTCGATCTCTGTTCTATACCCAGCACGATATGTGGCAGAGGGTACCCCCCTCTTATCCCTATACCTTATACACACTCAACACTATTGTTACCTAACCCACCCCTCCTTGAAACCTAAAAAGAATTCCTAAGATTCCGGGAACACAATGGTCAACACAAAAGAGGGGGGGTTTTCTCTGCCACATGTCGCGCTTCATATGCTCTGTTCTATTCTCTATGATCTGTCCATGCAGCACAAAACACACAGCGCCCGTGCCCGGAACGCTAGCCTCAAACAGCTGTTTCGGCATTTCAGCCGAAACAGCTTTTGTTTTCGTTAAAGTTTATTTTCTTTCTTTTTTGGCTTTTTCGCTTTCTGGGTTCGATACCAATACCACACGGTATAGGTCCATGCCAGGGCTAATTTGATTCACGCTGGCCCTGTAGAATAGACGTGTGCGTTCGACCCTGAAATGAGGTCTGGTACACTCCATTCACAACATGGGTAAAACTGAACGTGGGCAAGCATAAACCATAGAGGAATAAGAGCAGACATAAACACACTGATTACTAGCAGCAAAGCAGGAAACTACGGTGGCTGATTTCCGCCAAGAACGGCGTTATAACGCCCTACTAATACGACGTTATAACGCTCTAATACGGCATAGTGGCCGAGTTCGGGCGGTCTGTTCTTGACACGCGAACTCTGTTCTCGCGCTCGAACGGCGGGAACGCGACCCGTGAACATTGCACTCGGAACAAGAACACACACCACCTATCCATCAGGGTTTTGCAAGAACAAGTTACGCGTGTCAAGAACAGACCGCCCGAACTCGGCCTATACGCCCTAATAACGCCGTAATCATATCATCGAGTGTGGGCACACATCAATTTAACTTTAGTCTTATATGCAGCATTGTTTGTGTCTGCTCCCTTTTATTCTTTGTTCGTCACTCGTTCGGCCTTATAACGCCGTAGGGCGTCAAGCGAATCTTTTTCAACAACTACAAGGATTTTGTGTCAAGTTACCTACATCTGAAAGATAATGATACTCATATAGATAATAAGGAAGACAGTGATGATTAAAGACTAATAGTATCAGGAAAAAACTATTGTATTTAAAAACAAATCTATAGTAGTTCTTTTGGTAGAAAACAAAATAATAATAAAATAGTCACTTCTGTTAGTCACTCTCACAGTAATTCGTTATGGTTATTTAATACTATTACGTTACATTGAGGACAGCGACGATATACATGTAATATAAGTGGCTAAGAAAAATATTTAGAAAAAAACAGACACAGACTAATCAAAACACGGTGTTTCAGAGAAGAATTTTGTCAATAAAACAACGTTATAATATACTTTCTCTATTTGTATTTTTTTGTGTTGGCCCTGTCAATTATCCCTATATAATAAATGCTGCATTGGGAAACTACAATATTGCCGAGCACATTTTAAAAAAGTTGTAAACACGTGACGTCAGAGGGCACATCGTCTATAAGGAGGGAGATGTCAAATTTAAACTTGTCCACATCTTTCTTCCACCGCTTCTGTTCTTCATCACCTGAATCCTGCCATCTCATCTCATTGCGGTTGGTGCAGCGAGCTAGGCATAACATACCATTACGTACCATACCGCGTACTGTATACTTATAGTACATCACATTAACAAAAACATACATACAAAGTGGTACGATCTTTTATTTATTTGCATTTACGCGAGCCCTCCACATCATTATTAACACCCCGCGGTAAATTCTGCTCCTCATTTTATGCCACTGAAGGTCAAGACAATAAGGGGGTAAGTGCTGCGTTCTGATTGGCTGAATTCCCATTAAAAATTGACAAACTATCCTGATCAGACCTTGAGCACTACTGGTAACCAATGTGTTTTCTTTCGTTGGATCCAGTCAGCACGCGTGTGATTGATAGGGATAATGAGCTCATCGTATACCAGGTAGGTGTGCGGTTCCCGTTTTGCCGCAGATACCAAAGCGAATTCGAACTGCTGGCTTGAAATGAAAAAACCGCGTAAAATGTTGGTGTTGGTTTTAGCTTTTGGGCTTCTTAGTTTTCTCTCTTTGCAACCTGTACGAGGGAAGATGTGTAGCGCCATGACCAAGGCTGCTGCCGGTGATAATCTGACCACGCTTCGTGACAAGGCTTTCGCGGCTTTCAGAACCGAGTGCCGTGGTAAACGAGGCAATCTGGACGACACCAAATGTAAGTTATCCTGCCACGTACAAATCTGTTAAATTTGCGAGTACACATTCACAATGGTGAAGAAGCATATAGCACACTCAAAATTGAAAAAGACTCTAACAAGATTTATAAAATGATATGTTTGCAAGCGTTGTTCAAAACGTATGCAAATTAACAGGCGAGGTAACCAGTGTTAGTTGCTATCATTTTAAACATTGGACTTCATCTTATCATCTACTCAAGGGTTGACCTTATGTGCATTTGATTTTTTTTCCTGATTCGAATTTCTTGCCATGTACATTTTGTTTCTCAATTCCCTTTTTTAACTCTTTATTGCTTACTCTGTATAGTTGAGTTACATTATGATTTAGATTGTTGTAGTAGAGTGCAAAGTGTCAAGGGCCACGTTCACATCATCATTATCAATAATAGCATCCAAATGAACATTACCTAAGTCATTTTGAATTTTTGCTCGTCAAGATGCCCAAAAGAACGATATTCGAAGCAATTTCCAAACGATTTGGTATTCACATTAAAATCTCTTACAGCATAAATAAAATGTAGGGGAAACACCACAATCATGATAACAATTTTAATTAGTAGCAAAAATTAAGTCAATAATAGTAGCACTATGGTTTGTGACTCGAGTAGGAGTCTCAATAAGCTGGGTAAAACCATTAGAAGATGTATGAAATAATAAATTACGACAGTGGGTATCACTTACCGGAGGCATCAGATCATAGTTAAAGGTAGTATACACCATTTGCAGATATCGAAAATATTTAATACCGAATTATTAAGAAATATCTTACTCATATAAAAGTAAATAATGATTCTAGGCATCCAGCAAAATGATTGCGCTAGATATCCTGTAATTATTCCGAAAAAATATAATTTTATAAAGACAAATTCGCGATCGCCGGCCGGCCGAATTTGTACTGATGGGACCAAAAATGGAACCAAAATTGCTCGTGTTCCAGTACCGTTATTTCTACATCAAAATACAATTATTTACTCCGGAAAATGTGGACCTTTTAGTAATTTGGGAGGCGAATTTGTATAGATGGGACCAAAAATGAAACCAAAATTTTGCGTGTGCCAGTCCATTTTTTTCTACATCAAAATATCATTTTTACACCAGAAAATGTGGAACTTTTGGTAATTTGGAGGGGTGCGTACGCACCCATCGCACCCCCCCCCCCACCCCTGCGTACGGGCCTGACTTCGGTAAGTCGACTTGGCAATATATTACATGTATCTCGAAAAGTAATTTTCTCGACTTCGTTAAGCTGGGAGCACACGACACGCAAGCTTTGGCGTTGACTGGCGTTTTTTGCCGCAAGAGTTGGCTGCCAGCGGATCCTGGTCAGAGCACACGACGCTTTTTCTTGCGTTCACTGGCGTTGAAGCGCGTTCACGCTCGTCACAAATCAAACGTGTTAGATATCTGGCGTTGAGTTGCGGCAAGTAGCGGCAAGTCGCTTTCTCCAACGCGCGTTCGTAGCACACGAGGGATTTTAAAAGGCGTTCAGGACTGTTGCGCCAAAAAAACGCCAGTCAACGCCAAAGTTTGCGTCTCGTGTGCTCCCAGCTTTAGGACGACTTGGCCGACCACCCGTAAACTCGAATCAAGGCAGCTGCGACTTGGGTACTCGTCTTGTTGGTTAGTGGTTCGGTCTCTTTATATCAAGTCGCCAAATCCACGACGGTCAGCGCGTACTAAACAGGTCAAAAGAAATAAGTCCCCCCTGGGAAATTTGCATTTTTTTCTGGAAGACAGTTAGACTCCTTATCCTGTTACAAAAATGTAAAATGTAGTCTGAAATGTTACACATTAATTGTGTAAAAGAGTTTCACCCAACAGTTAACTTCGCCTTGAAATGCTGCCATTTATTAAATGTGATGACCAATACAAAATGACACTTTCTTGCATAGGGATTGGACAAATGGAGAAAATTATGTTTTTACAGAATCTTTTAATATTCTTTCCTCACTTCAATTAATTTTCCTAAAGTGTACAAATGTAAACATGCATTTAATGTTTTTGTTTTTGTTTTTAATTTTTTTAATTTACGAAGTACAGTAAATTAGAGTCACTCAAGCAAAACACTTTTTTTAGAGCATAAAGGTTTTGTGGAAATGGAAAGTTGTTTTTGTTGGTCCTTTCGTTTCAGTAATAAAATTAAAAACAAAACCCCAACATTTTTATGCATGTTTACATTTGTACACTTTAGAAAAATTAATTGAAGTGAGAAAAGAATATAAAAAAATTATTTAAAAACATGATTTTCTTCATTTGTCCAATTCCTATGCAAGAAAGTGTCATTTTGTATTGGTCATCACATTTAATAAATAGCAGCATTTCAAGGCGAACGTTAACTGTTGGGTGAAACTTTATTGCACAATAATTGTGTAACATTTCAGACTACATTTTACATTTGTGTAACAGGTTAAGGAGTCTAACTGTCTTTTTACCGATCTATAGGTTAAACATAACAGGTCGACCTGATGCATTTTGTTGGGAAATTCCGTAGATCTATTGAAACTCATGGGTCGAGAAACGTACGTGGGAGACGGCAGATAAATTTGCCACGATTCGGATTTGATTAGAGGGATGTATAGATAAGAATACGACCGTACTACTTTGTGTATAGTGTGGCCATGTATAGGTGGGATTACAATCATATAGTTGGTGGCAACTTGCTGGATTGTACGTACAATTCAGCATTATTATGCACATAAGTTGCGGTCACGACAATTCATAGGAGTTACACCGCGTTCACACTTGATCCTGCTAGGAGGATCAAAGGAGGATCTGATCTCGAAAGGGCGATCAAAGGGAGATCACTGGCTAGTGTGAACGCGATCAGGATCAGGATCAGATCCTCCTTTTTGACCTTCCTTTATTGTGAGATTAAATGGAGATCAGATCCCGCAAAGGCGATCAAAAAACAAGTGTGAACGCAGATCGAGATCAGATCCTGCAATTTAAGCTGCTCACACCCGGTGTGTCAGGTCATTAAAAACAAACCGCGAAACAAGAAATTGTAAACAACGCTTTGCCTACCACCTGTCATCGTCCGTGGCCGGCCGCGCCAACGCACCCAAACGCTGTGTAATGTATATGGGAGATTGCAACGTACGTGTGTCGCCGTATCGTTTACACACATGTACACCAAATAAAAAAAGGGCGCGACGCAACGAACAAAACAACATGCGCGCGCACAATCAATGACCTCGCACAGTAACCTTTGCCGTCAGCTGAACTGAACTTCCGTTTAACTATGCGAGATCAATGCGAGATCACACTCAAGTGTGAACGCGGCACAAAAATGCTTGATCTCGCTTTCGGGATCTGATCCTCCTTGGATCCTTGCAGGAGGATCAAGTGTAAACGCGGTGTAAGTTGCTTAGACCAAAGCTCTATGCTCAGACACAATAGGTCGGATTAGAAGCGCGTGCATGCTGCTGCGTACATGTTAAAAGTGTTAAGAGTAGGTCCACGTAAATATTTCATATAAGTGTCCTCGGCATTTTTGTTGTTTTGTTTAATATAAAAGGACTTTGTAATCAAGTAACCAACATTGATATATTTTTTTTCTATGGCCCGTTGCCATGGAAACAGGCCAATTTGTGTTTTGGGCATTTTAGCCAGTTTTGGGGCCGCAAAAACTGTATTTTAACAAAATCACCCAGCCAAAATACAAATTTTATCACAAAATCAGCTATATCATTACAAAGTATCATCCTTGTCCTTACCTGAGTGAAAAAAATGTTTTAAATGCCACCCTTATGCCAGTTTTAGAACATGCATTAAAACATTAATTATTGCACGAATCTAGTTTCTCGTCCATTCTCCTTGACATAATGTTTTAGTTCACAACAAGTATTGTTTCCCTTTTTTATATGCCACTAATAAAATGTTATCAGAAAATGGTATGTAAGAAATGTTGTGGAGGGGATTTTCATGAAAAAATATTATTGTTTGTGTGTAGGCCTACTATTACTTCAAACTGAAGAAAAAGCTCAAATTTCATTTTTGTTGTTTTTATGGGAGAATGACCATTTTTAATGCAGTACTGCCTTAAGAGGAAACAATCCCCCAATCTTTTGTCACCAGATATAAAAAGACCAATGTTGGCTCTAATCAAATCCAAAAGGAAAATATTCTGAGACCCCTGGCAAGTTGACCTTTTGATGGACAAACATTAGAATTTTACAAGTTCTGAAAACATGCTTTAATACACAAAATGGCCTGTTACCATGGCTAATTGCCGTAAACAAAGTTCATTTTTGGTTACTTGCTTACCAAGTCCTTTAATACTAAAAATTGAAATATTTACGTGGACCCAATTTTTTTTTCAAGTAAGGGCAAGGTTGATACTTTGTAATGATATAGTTGATTTTGTGATAAAATTGTGTATTTTGCCTGGGTGAATTTTGTTTAAATAAGCAAAAAAAAACGGCGGCCCAAAAACTGGCTAAAAATGGCAACGGGCAATAGAACAGAAATATGGAAAACAAATTGGTTACTTGCTTACCAAGTCCTTTCATATAAAAAAAAACAAAAAAACGAGGACACTTGAAATATTTACGTGGACCCACTCTAAGAGTTTATAATATTTTATATAAGTGTCCTTGGCATTTTTTTATTATTTTTTTTATATGAAATAAAGGTTTTTTTCGGCGAATTTAAACATAAATTCAATAAATTTAATACCCGGCTCATTCAATTTCATTTGAGAATGAATGCTTCGTTGCATCAGCATTTAACAGTCAAAAGGAGTAATTCCATAGAAGCAGTTAGCATTCATTGGCCAAATAAGATCATTCAAATTCATGAGGTCGCAAAGGTCATTCAATTTGGTAATAGCCAGCAGCAAGAGGCTGGTCAGCCATTCATTTCTATCAATTGGCAAACATGTTTCAAATGTTCACATTCAAATTCGTTTCTATGGTATGTGCTTTCTGATTTCGTATGTGCCTAAATAAAGGCAGATATTTTGAAAAGAATTAATTTTCACACTTATTCTACGTTACATATCTTTAGTTAGAGCGAATTTGAACGAAAAGATGGCTGCCCGTATAGTCAGTATAACTGAATGTCTTTCAAATAATATTGAAAAGTGTGTGAAATGGTACAACCACAGCCAAACGTGCATGGCGAGATAGCAGTACCGTCAGTAATCATTGAAGATTAAATAAACTTCAGATATAAAGAAACGATTAGAAGAAATACATACAAAACAGAAAAAGAAAAGGACCTCTGAAAAAATGAAAAGAACAACATTTTGTTTTTGGTAAATTGTTTCTTAAAAACATTTGTTTAGTTTTTAATTTGACATGGTCCGAACATTAGCAGAAATAAATAAGAAAACATAAAGACCAGTGCAAACGATCACAAGGCTGTAACGAAAGATTTTGTTTTCATTTGAAACACCCAACCATAACTTTTCCAACTTTAATTAACATTCTTCTAGAATACGGGGTACAGGTTTTAATTGTAATCATGGGGTAACAAAGCACAAGGAACAATTGTTGCAATTAAAACATAACGTCTAATGAGAAAGTAACCCTACATTCTTAACCCAAGCAACAAAATCGCTGAAAAACACACAAAAATCTTACTTATCTAAAAGTAAATAATGATTCTAGGCATCCAGTTAAATTATTGCGCTAGATATCCTGTAATATTGTTCCGAAAATTGAATTTTATTTATAATAATTTACGATCGCCGTCCGGAACATCAAAACTAAATCAACTGCGCAAGATCGGGACTTGACGTTTGTGGGAATTTATAGAATAATGAAGGATCTTCAATTTATCTCGTGTGCGTAAAATCACGTGACCCTTTCTTCCAGTCGAAACCGGAAGTGCCTTATAATTTGAAAGTGAAAAATGATGCGAACTTACTTTCAACGATGTTAGTCTCTGGCTAATAGTGCTTTTCAAAACAATTACCGGCGACGTCATAAATAATTATAGCGCCCTCTAGCGACAGGTCAAAAAATGATCAAAATGAATAATCAGTTGATGTGTGTGGCGAAGTTTGCTCAAATCACTTTATAACTGGTGTATATAATAAGCAACTTGTTAGGAACAAGTTGGTGGAGAGAAAAAATATGACGTCACTAGACCGGAAGTTACAATGAAAAGATCTTTAAACCTTAAATAATTGCTGAAAAATCAACCGCGATAGATATAATTCAGATATTTGCTTTAAATAGCAAAGTTCAGACAGCTCTCGAGCGTTCTGTTAATGACGTCACGATTACGTCATCCAGTATCAGATTACAAGCAACCAATGATTAATAGATTAATCTTCGAAAATCAATATAAAATAAACTGTAAGAGATCCGATTTTGATTTTTAAGGTAATTGATAGAATAATACAGGGTCTTAATATTTCGTATAACATGCAAAATGATTTCACCCTTTCTTTCGGTCCAAACCGGGAGTGCCTGAAAATCAACCACAAGAAATATAATCAATTTCTATTCTGTATAAATTTAATGAAAATAATCTTAAATGTAATGAACAATGAACAGAAATTGCGAGAAAGACATATGCTCGGTTCATAGAACAGACATATTTCTAGTTGTTATTGTTTTTGTCTTATCACAAGCTTCTAGAGATGGGCAGCAGAACCTATTATTCGCGCAAAAAAAACCGCGTCAATACTGACGTCAATGAATATTGATGAATATTGATGTCAATTTTCACGATCTACGTACTCCCTCCAGGGCCACCATACGTAAGGGAGTTTTAATGGAAGGTTCTCCTCATATCATGTACACGTGACGATATACCTGCCTATTATTTACATGTTGACTACAAAAGTCCTATGATATAATTCGGTTTGACTGGTCATTTTTGTATTTATATCTTGGGGTGTCACACAGCTTGCTCGTTCACTTTGGAGGCGTCCGCCCAAGGTATCACGTTCATCTTGCAGCCGCTGAGGGCGCCTTTCCGGTTGGACTTCGATGTGAAGACACGCAATGATGCCACAATAAGTCTGGCGGAGGACAATACAGAAGCGTCCGTCTTTGCCTCAATAAGTGAGTGTCAGTGAGCTATTGTTTGGTTACTCATTTGACTTTTTTTCAGGGAAAGGGTTGTATCGCAAGAGCCACAAGGCGTGGGATCGACGGTCTGGAGTTCGTTGAATTGGTGGTGGTGGTGGTGGTGAGAAGTGGGGGGGGGGGGGGGGGGGGGGGGGGGGGGGGGGGGGTTGCAATCTTTGTTTCGATTTTTCGAGCTTTTGAAACTTATTTGCCTTCAATATGTTTATTGCCCAAGTCCACGTGAATGTGAGATTGATTAGACAGAAACAAACACTTTCCTACCGAGTTTTATCGGTCCTACAACTTCTAGTGAGTTACCCATAAAACAAAAACTGCCACGGAATGTTACACGGTGGAAAAAAACACTACTGTTTTTAACAAAGCTTTGCTAATGTTACGATCAAAAAGAGAGTAAGCTTAAAAATCATAATTACGTCATGACGTCACAAATCTTTAAGATGTCGCCCCCGTCGTTGGAAATTCTAAGAAGCTGATTGAACATTCTGAAATTCCATAATTCAGGAGTTTGATGCAAACCAACGTGATCTGTGATTGGCCATTGAGAAATACACATGCATTATTAGTGATAATTTGCACACGCACTCGCCCTTTGTTTTTTCTATAGTCATAGGTGGCTGGTGGAACACGAAGTCGGTTATCCGAGCCTGTTACCACTCTGCAACATCCTCAACCGAATGCCCTCTTACGTTGTTTTCAGAAGATCACGAGGCAGGTATCGTCAGTGACGCTGAACGTCGCCCCTTCTGGGTAGAGTACAAACGGGGCGTGGTGACCGTCGGCAAAGGAGGACAGGAGGAGGCTTTCCTGGAGTGGGACGCCGCTGCGCATCATCGTCGCAACATATCAACGCCGGTATACGTCGGTGTAAGTTCTTGGGGCCAAGAACCTGCGGACTGGGTGTTCAATCAATTCTGTGCCTAAGAAACCAAAAGCATGCGGGTGAAATCAGGGTGATGTATAACAAGTTGAAAAGGCGGGCACAGTTCGTCCCGTTAAATATAGGGGCGCCCTATTAAACTGCCAGGAATTTAATCTTTTACAGTGCAGTAGATGACTGGGACGTGTTAACATCACAGATATTTTCACACGTGTGCTTATGGAAGTCACTAGTTATGGAAGAAACCAAGATAGCGAGAAACTAACTAAAAGCGGGCGGGTGGAAAATAAGGGTGGTTGATAACGAGTTGAAGAAGGGCACACATAGATGTACTTATCAACTTCTGTCTTAGAATTAAAATAAATATAATTACAGCAATTAACTCGTAAACTCACTGAGATTGATGTATGTTTTAGATCTGTCGTAAAACATGTAGTTCTACATAACAGCGACGTGAAGTTGTCACCGTTTTGACGGAGACGGGGATTTTGAAAAGAGTTTTGAAAGAAAACTGCAAAAAATACTACTCTGCAACAACTTTTGCAGTAAGGAAACCTTCACATGATTCTATGAGAGGTAAACTTTTTACATGAACCCAGTATTAACACGGTGGTTAATTACATTATTAATGTCATTAATAATATAATTAATGATGTGTTGCCTACAAAAGCTTGTCAAAATTGTTAAATACAGTGTTTTGAAGCAAAATAGTGATGAAAAAAAACTGAAATCGAAAAAATGATAATTGTTTAAATGTGTGGCTCCTTGTGAAAACGGTGACGATATTAAAGTCCATTAAGAATTGACAAGTACCCAGACATTTTGTTAACCGAGACAAATTGTAGTGGCAATTTGTTTATGGGGACTCTAACTACCTCCCATAAATAAATTAACCGAAATCAACCTTAGGGAAACTGTTAATTATTTGTTTTAAATGCACAATGTATATTAAAAGGCACGTATTTTCGACACCTAAGGCACCATTTCAAAATTCGGAAGTGGGAACGGAAAGATAGCGGAACTCCTACTTCCGATCCTGTCTGACCTATCGATAAGGCGAACGAAGTGGAACATAGAAGCCTAGTGTTTAGTTGTCAGGAGTATATTACATAGGGTTATAATAAATTGCGCTATGTATCCAAAGATCAACGGGATGGCCACTTGACAGCATGTGGTAATGGTTTTGACTGGTGTTTTTTACAGGTTTAAAAAAATGTTTTTAGCACTATTACATGTATTTCATGTAAAGTTTTCATTTTGTTTTCATTTTTCATTGTTTGTTTGTTGTTGTCTTGTTTATTTAAGTGCTGTTTTGTGTTGTCTTTGTGTTTGTCCTGTCTCGTTTTGTCTTGCAGTATATTTTCTTGTTTTATGTTTTGTCCCATGTTGTGCATTGTCTTGTCCTGTTTTGTTTGTTTAGTTTAGTTGTGTGCTTTTGTATCCTGACTTATGGGGCATTGTGTCGTGTCTTGTTCTGTTGTTTGTCTTGTCTTGTTCTATTTCGGTTTTTTTTGAATATGTATAAAGTCTTATATAATGTGCAATGTTAATGTTTTAATTTTTAATTTTATAATGTTATTTTCACAATTTGATGTGGGGTGACAAGTCTTTGACCATAGTGATTGTTATAACTTTTGTTTTCTCAATGCCCATTTTTATTGTGATATCGTTCTTTATGGCATGAATATAATAATAGTAATAATAATAATAAAATATAATAATAATTTAAATTATTATTGTCATTTATTAATTTTACAGTTTACGAGTTGCCCGTATCTACATCCATCAGTGTTGCCACTGCTTGAAAGATCTTTCAAGATCTTGAAAGATTATATGTAAAAGTATAATTGAAGGTACATGTATTTTATTAAGTTTACACTCGGTCGTGTACTGATTTACATAGGCTTGAAAGATCTTGAAAGGTGTTGAATGGTGATCTGGAAAGAAACAAAATAACAAGTGGTCACACTTACCTCCATACCCGTACGTACTGTTAGCCGAACGTCGTTTATGGTTCAATCACAAAATGGCAACAAGGCTACGGCTATTGCGCAGTCTAACAATGAATTTTTGAGCAAATAATTTCCGATAATTTTGTAATGATAGTGTATTGAATTTCAACTAACAAACCGATAAAGACGTCTGTAACGTCGGTATGAGTAAAACACTTGATTTATTTCACTCTCTCTAGTACCGGCATACAACTGCCCTTTAATGCCACTGCAGCTGCCTGTTGCCACGTCAACTATGATTAAAAGTACAGAAAACATGTAAACAATATGTTATAAACTACCCAACACTATAAGAAAGCTCCAGAAAGTATGGACATATGCAGTCCCACCCCAAGAGGGCGCTGTTGCCTACAACTGCAATGAACTGAGCCCCATACAATTTAACAATCAACAAATCTATCCAAAAATCACAACAAATATTCGGTCTATTATTTAGAACAATAAGAGTGAACTATCTGATTATATGCAAAGGAGTTAAGCCCCGATATAGGCAGAATTTATGCCAGAGTTCTACAGAAATGTCACTATATAACTTATACACTACACAACATTCCATAAACGGCACTAAAATAAAAGTAAACGCAACCCGTGCCAAAACGATGCCTATTTTACCTCTCAAATTACGCTAAAACTGTTCATAACCGATCATATAGTAAACTACAAAATCTAAGAAATCCCCTTACCGCTGGTTAGGGATCCAGGGTCCTACAAATCTAGACAAACTTGGTGATTTATTCTGCAAAACCTGAAGTAACGGTGTAGCGAACACGTTTATCGCGATCCATTAAAAATGTGAATAGCGCCCTCTGTTGAACACTGATAAATAATCCAACCCGAAACATTCCGGCTCCCTAATTGCGGGACGAAATGTCAGGAGCAATTAACACAACTAAGATACTCATACTAAAGAAAAACAACACTGCTTCAATGTTAATGTGAATCAGAGTCTGCTCTCAAGCACTCGGAGCTGGCGACCTTAGTCCGCTTCCAGCAAGAGGCACAGCTTGGTGATAGGCCTCCTCAGTTCTGATGACCCGATGCGTACTGTGACACTTCTCGCCAAGTTGTCTTCACCTGGAGTAGCTTCAGTGACTCGTCCCATGGGCCATCTGTTCCGCAAGAGGTTGCTGTCCGCAACCAGGACGACGTCTCCAACCCTGATGTTCCGCGCCTCCTTGTGCCACTTCTGCCGCTCCTGTAGTCTGACTAGGTATTCACGGCTCCATCTCCGCCAGAAGACATTGGTCAGGTACTGCACCTGGCGCCATCTTTTCTTCGGGTATATGTCTTCCTTGACGAAGATGCCAGGGGGTAGCCTTTGGTTGGAATCCAGGCGCAATAGATGATTGGGTGTAAGTGCCGCTTCGTCTTCATGGTCGCTAGAGATTTTGGTGATAGGTCGGCTGTTCAGAATTGCCTCTACCTCGCAGAGTAGTGTCTGGAGGCCTTCATCATCGAGTTTGATCGGTTGTTCCTTCATAACGCCGTAGAGCACCTTCCTCGTTGAGCGGATGAGCCTTTCCCAGGCTCCACCATGGTGGGAGGCTAACGGGCAGTTGAACTCCCACTGAATACTCAACTGTTTCAGACTAGAGTCGATCTTGGCTTGATTCCATTTCTCTATCTCCTCACGCATCTCTTGCTCAGCACCTACCAAGTTAGTTCCGTTGTCGGATCTCAGGAACTTGACGGTTCTTCGTGCTGCAAATCTCCGCACTGCATTGATGCAAGAGTCTGCGGAGAGGTCTTGAGCAACTTCCAGATGAACTGCTCGGCTAGCCATACAGGTAAAGATCACTCCGTAGCGCTTTAGAATGCTACGACCTCGCTTGATCTCGAAGGGTCCGAAGTAGTCAACACCAGACTTCATGAAGGCTGGCTGGTCTGGTTCCAAACGTTCCTCAGGCAAGTTGGCCATCTTCTGTACCTGGAGGCGTCCCCGGTACCTACGGCACAGCACACACTTTGCAATAATGCTGCGCACCAATAGACTGGCCCTTGGAATCCAGTACTTGCGTCTCAATTCTGTGAGGGTGCTGTTGGTTCCGAGGTGTCCTACTCTTTGATGGGCACTGATAAGTATCAGCCTGGACACTTGAGAATCCTTGGGGAGGATTACCGGATGCTTGACATCTACTGGCAACTTTGAATGTCGGAGCCGCCCACCAACTCTCAGCAGTCCCACTTCGTCCATCATGGGGTCGAGTTTTCGCACAGATTCGGTTAGGTTATGGCTCTGCTGAACATATTTGATAAGTTCTGTGCCTGCTGTCTCCAATTCGTCCACACTGAGGGGATTTGGACTCTTGTATTGTGATGCCTCTGGCTCAACACTGGAAACCTGGCGCTGTTTGAAGAGCCTCTGTGCTCGCAGCATCCATGCCACTGTTGTCTTCAGTCGCCTCCAGGTTGAGCAACGGTCGATGAGCTGGTCGACAGTCATGGTACCTTCATGGGTCTTAAGGGTAGTAGCATGAACTTGCTTGACTTCCGGGTCTTTGGCTGGTAAGTCTCTGACGATGTCTGACCTCGGTTACGTGGACTCCGGCTCCCACAGAAATGCTGGCCCCTGAAACCAGAGTGTAGGATCTAGTTTCGGATGAATACCCCTTGAAGCTATATCTGCTGGGTTTTCCAAGGTTGGGACATGGCGCCACTGCTCAATGCTGGAGCCCTCTTGTATGGTGGTGACACGGTTTGCCACAAAGGTGTGGAACCTGGTCGTCTTGTTGGCAATGTACCTCAAGACGGAGGTACTGTCTGTCCAGTAGTAGACGTCAAACTGCAACTCCATAACTGAGGTAATTAGTGCGACAAACTTCACTGAAAGACTAGCTGCGGTTAGCTCCATCCTCGGAGTAGTTACCTTCTTGAGAGGGGCAACCCTTGATTTGCCCATAAGCAGATTGCAGAAGACTCTGCCTGAACTATCCTGGAGTCGTGTGTAAATGGCAATGCCATAGCCCTCGTCGGAGGCATCAGAAAAGGCGTGCAGTTGGCAGGTCTCGGGCTTTGCAAAGTCACTTGGTCGCACACTTCTTGGTAGTGACATATGCTCCAACTTGACAATGTCCAGCAGCCACTGGTTCCATACAGCCATTTCCTTGTCCCATCCAAGGCCCTGCTTGCAGAGCCGCTGCAGCATAATTCTAGCTGGAAGGATGAATGGCCCTGCTAGGCCCAAGGGGTCGAAGACACTGCTGACGACAGACAGAATGCCTCTGCGTGTGGCTGGACGGTCCTTCAGATTCACCTTAAACCCAAAGGTGTCCTCTAGAGTATTCCAGAAGACTCCCAACGCCCGCTCTGATGGGGGTTGGTCACTGCTCTCAATTGTCAACTGCTGCGACTTTGATCTCTCCTCTGGTGGAATAGAGTCGTTCACTGCCTGATCATTGCTGACCCACTTATGCAAGTTGAACCCTCCACGCCTGCACACCTCCTTGACGATTCTCCTGGTTTCAATAGCTTCCTTGGCATCAAAAACTGCCTTCAGATAGTCATCGACGTAGAAGCTTCTCGGGATCTCAGGATGCTGGTTGTCTGCAGCACACTTACGCAGAGCTGCAGAAGCGCAAGATGGCGATGATACAGCACCGAAGGGGTGCGACTTCAGACGATAGACCTCTGGTGGTCGGGATGTGTCTCCATCTGGGAACCACAGGTAACGTAGGTAGTCTCGGTGGTGTTCAGAAACCCTGACTTGGAAGAACATGCCCTCAATGTCTCCCATGAGTCCAACTGGTTGCTGCCTGAAGCGAAGCAGCACATCTACAACTGGGTTCGTAAGGATGGGTCCTTGGAGGAGTACATCATTGAGTGAAACTCCTCTGGTCTTTGCCGAGCAATCAAAAACTACTCTTATTTTGCCCGGTTTGGTGGGGTTGTAGACGCCATGGTGAGGCATGTACCATTGGCGCACTTGGACACCGCTGTCATCGGATGCTTCGGTGACCTTCTCTGCATACCCTTTCTCAGTAAGCGAGCTCATGAAGGTCACATAGTCGTGGTGGAAGATCGAATTGTTTCTTAGCTTCTTCTTCAGGGACATCAAACGGTCGATAGCATGACATTTGTTGTCTTCTAGCTTGCAAGCTGGATCTCGAAATGGCAGGTCGCATTGGTAGTGACCATCGACTAGCTTCAAAGATCTACCGACGATTTTCTCAAATTGCTTGTCTTCAACTGAAGGCTCCTTTTTACTGTCCACCAGGCGCTCTGGAAAATCCATGTCTATGGACGATCTGATCATGTCTTCCAACCTCTGAAGTTGTCCTGCTTCATCTCTTGCTAAGGCTAGTTGAAGGTTGGAAAGATGACGGGGCTCCTCTCCGCCTCTGACCATGCCCCATATTATCCATCCAAGGACTGATCTGGCTCCATGGGGCTCGCGTACTGACCCTGTCTTCAGCTCTTGTGGTGTATACGCGGCTGGGACGTTATTGCCTATCAGCATTCCCACCTCGGCCTGGATAACTGGAAGCTTTATCCCTCTAAGGTGTTCAAATCCATCAACATCTTCTTGCGTTGGCATGAGGTCTCTGGTGACGGGCATCTCGGATTTGGTGTAGACCAAGGGTAGCTTTACGGCAGGACCTGAGTCCAGTCCGCAAACTTCCAGCCCGGAGATACGGTGGGTGGTTAAATGCTGCGTCTGTCCCATGGTGTGTAATTCCATGGTAGTGGCCTTGCCGGTTACTCCAAGCTGCTGTGCAAGGCCCTCGGTGCAGAAAGTCACGTTGCTGCCCGGGTCGAAGAATGCGTAGGTCTCCACTGTTGTGTTGGTGGTTGGGGACCTGACCCTCACTGGTATTATGGCCATAGTGCAAAGACCCGCGCCGACTCCCATGTGGGAACTTGCCCTATCCTTGCTTGGAGCCATGTATGTGGAACATGAGTTCCCGTGGTCGGTGGTCTTTGGTGTCTCTTGCTTTTGAGACTCTTCTTTTATCTTCTGTTGCTGCTCTCTTTCCTTGTGAAGTACTGTGTGGTGCAGTGCGCCGCACTCTTTGCATTTGGCCCTCGCTCTGCATTGTTTACTCTGATGGCCACTCCTGAGGCAACCAAAGCAAAGTCCCTTAGACTTCAGAAATTGCAATCTGTCCTCCAGTGGTGTGGCTCTGAGCTTTCGGCACTCCTGCATCATGTGTCCTGATCCTTGACAGAAACTGCATGGCCTTGAGCTCGCTATATCGGCTGCTGAGTACCTGGTACCTGAGTCCGCAGAGAGGTGCTTCTCCTGCCTACTGGTCCCGACAAACTCAGTTGCTCCGGAAGCGCACCCAATCTTTCTGAACGGTGACTGGTGAGGGCGTCCTCCTCCAATGACCGGTTTAACTTCCTTGGGTTTGTATCCTAATGCAAGTCGTCCGTATACTGGATCTGTTGCCTTCCTAGCCTCTCTTTGGACGAGGTCTACCAGATGTGTGAAGGTCACTGGCTCGTTGTTGTCCTTCTTATTCATGACGATATTTCGCCATCTGTCATGCAGATAGAAGGGGAGTTTGGAGACCAGTCGCTTAATGTTCTCAGAATACTCCAGAACCCTTGCCGCATTCATGGAGTGTACAGCATTTTTACACTCAACAAGGAATATTGAGAATGCGTCAAGTCCAGATGGGTTATCCGGTCTGATCTCCGGCCATCCAAGGGCCCGCTGAACGTAAGCATTGGCCAGGAGATCCACATCGCCATACCGCTTCTCTAATTCTTTAAGTGCAGCCGGGTAGCCTACATCCGCAGAAAGACAGCTATATCCGTTCACGATATGGTGCGGTTCTTCCTCGGTGAACTGCTCTAAGTAGTTCATCCGTTCGTCATCATCCACTGTGTTAGCAACGACTCTAGCCTTAAACTGGCGGATAAATCTCTTGTACTTCAAGGGGTCTCCCTTGAACTTAACCAAGTCAGAGCTAGGCTTCCTGATCTCCTTCACTATGTGGTGCACTGCGGTAATGGATGACGCTGCAGTGGGGTTCGGACTCTCGCTGCCCTCCTGAATGGCACTTGAGCGGCCAGTTTTATCTTCCTGCTTCAGGCTGTCTGTCTGTTCCTGCTGAGTTTGTTGTACTGAGTCGTTTGCGGGGCTAGTTTCCTCTGCTACTACTTCGGTGTTAGGCTCTTTAGTGTCTTGAGTAAGGGCCTTTTGGGAGGGCTTCATCACGGTACTTGTGGGTTCACCTGCAAGATGGTTGGTGTCTGAAACTGGTGTTTGGGGGAGATATCTCACCTGGGGTTGAGCTGACATGGTGAACGGTGATGTGACTTGCGATGCTTGGGGGATGTACTCTGGTGCGGCAGGATTGAAAGCTAGACCCAATGGTGAGGGTGTTCTAGAAGTGAGCAGGGGTAAGGCACTCAAGTTTAGCTCGTCTCGAATCTCACTCTGCTCCAGTTCATCTAGGATTGCAGCTTTTGCACTTGAAACCTGCAATTCGGTCCTGAGCTCCAGTTCTTCTTCTTTCTGCCTGAGTCTCAGCTCTTCTTCATTCTTCCTTGATTCAAACTGAAGCCTCTCCTCCTCCAACTTCCCTTTCTCTTGGAGTGCTCTGGTTCGGGCCAATAGCTCCGCAGTCTTCTGATGCTCCATTGCTCTGGCTACTGATAAGGAACTGGAAATACGGCTCCCAGCGGAACGAGAAGTATGTGACCTCACTGACCTCACTGACCTCACGCTGTCCCTATCGAGTATGCTGGTGTGGTACACTAGCCACTCATTCAATGTGGCCTTAAAGTCCTGAAAGCTACTGAGTTCAGGCTGTAACTCTGCCTGCACTGTAGGCAGCTGCTCTTCTGTAACCAGTGCTGAATATTCGCCGTGGTGAATCAAAAATGTTTCATATTGCTGAAGCCATCTTGAGTGCTCAGCTCTAACTTTGTCCACATCTGGTGGAAGTACTAACAGCAACGGTTTGATGCTGTCCTTTATTCTGATAAGAGCCTGGGCACTGTCTTGCCGACTCTCCATCGCTAACTTTACCTTCGCCCGTGTGGCCATAGCTGTGGCCTTGGTTTCCATACCATCAAGGGCCTCCATTATTTTGCTCTAATTCACCACTGTTGATCTTGAGTATTGTCTCTTAGCAACTGACTCTGGGGTTGTCCTCAGCGTTGACTGTAACGTCGGTATGAGTAAAACACTTGATTTATTTCACTCTCTCTAGTACCGGCATACAACTGCCCTTTAATGCCACTGCAGCTGCCTGTTGCCACGTCAACTATGATTAAAAGTACAGAAAACATGTAAACAATATGTTATAAACTACCCAACACTATAAGAAAGCTCCAGAAAGTATGGACATATGCAGTCCCACCCCAAGAGGGCGCTGTTGCCTACAACTGCAATGAACTGAGCCCCATACAATTTAACAATCAACAAATCTATCCACAAATCACAACAAATATTCGGTCTATTATTTAGAACAATAAGAGTGAACTATCT
Source organism: Crossaster papposus (assembly GCA_037893245.1). Taxonomy (NCBI): domain Eukaryota; kingdom Metazoa; phylum Echinodermata; class Asteroidea; order Velatida; family Solasteridae; genus Crossaster; species Crossaster papposus. The sequence continues at coordinate 197,282 of JBAIAA010000238.1, forward strand.
GATTATATGCAAAGGAGTTAAGCCCCGATATAGGCAGAATTTATGCCAGAGTTCTACAGAAATGTCACTATATAACTTATACACTACACAACATTCCATAAACGGCACTAAAATAAAAGTAAACGCAACCCGTGCCAAAACGATGCCTATTTTACCTCTCAAATTACGCTAAAACTGTTCATAACCGATCATATAGTAAACTACAAAATCTAAGAAATCCCCTTACCGCTGGTTAGGGATCCAGGGTCCTACAAATCTAGACAAACTTGGTGATTTATTCTGCAAAACCTGAAGTAACGGTGTAGCGAACACGTTTATCGCGATCCATTAAAAATGTGAATAGCGCCCTCTGTTGAACACTGATAAATAATCCAACCCGAAACATTGTCAATATCATCAGGTCTTTCGACTGGCTGTAAACAAACATATTTTTGGTAATATGAAACCAAGAATCTCTCAAAGGCGCCCTCGGCACTGTAGCTCGTAAGCCTGGAGAAAACTGTAGAGAGAAGACATTGAGAAGAAGGTGCAGTTTTAGAGGTTGGAGGAAAACCCCAGTAATGTCAACATGAATTCGTTCTTAAGTTATAGTCCCCCACATAATGAGGTTAAAAAAATACAAAATAGAATGTATACTCTATACATTGTAATGCCGCATTTTCACCAATATACACTGGTGAAATAACAGCCAAATCGAATCCTAGGGGTAAACTGTTAGCTAATTAGCTAATTACCTTATTAGCTTATTATAGGCCTAAGCTTTAAAATTTCACAAGTTGAGTTGGCAAGGTTCCTCTTATAAATTAATAATAGGCGCGCCAAGCGCTTTCTTTGCCTGCGTGCGTTCCTCAAATACAGACAATGCACTTCCACCTGACTGACACCTCATTTCGGTAATGGATCGTACGTAGAATCGGTTAAACTTCTTTTCTCTCGTTTAATAATTTGGAATATTCTATCATGCATTCGTTTAGCCTTCACCAAGTTCCCTGAACAAGCGAGCGGCCGCTTTACCGCGTATAGCTGATTTTTCCGATCCGTCTCGATCTCTGTTCTATTCTATATTATGATCTGTCCCTGCAGCACAAAACACACAGTGCCCGTGCCCAGCACGCTAGCCTTAAACCAGGGTCCGATACCAATACCACACTGTATAGGTCCATGCCAGGGCTAATTGGATTCACTCTGGCCCTGAAATGTGGTCAGGCACCTTCCATTCACAAAATAGGTAAAACCATGGAGCAATAAACTAGACAATAAACTAGTTTATTGCTCCATGGTAAAACACACTGATTACTAGCTGCAAAGCAGGAAACTACGGTGGCTGATTTTCGCCAAGAACGGCGTTATAACGCCCTACTAATACGACGTTATAACGCTCTAATACGGCATTATAACGCCCTAATAACGCCGTGCGTTATATCGCCGTAATCATCCCCCGAGTGTGGGCACACATCAATTTAACTTAACGCTCTATATGCAGCATTGTTTGTGTCTGCTCCCTTTTATTTTTTGTTCGTCACTCGTTCGGCCTTATAACGTCGTAGGGCGTCAAGCGAATCTTTTTCAACAACTACAAGGATTTTTTTGTCAAGTTACCTACATCTGAAAGATAATGATACTCATATAGATAATAAGGAAGACAGTGATGATTAAAGACTAATAGTATCAGGACAAAAACTATTGTATTTAAAAACAAACTATAGTAGTTCTTTTGGTAGAAAACAAAATAATAATAAAATAGTCACTTCTGTTAGTCACTATCACAGTAATTCGTTATGGTTATTTAATATTATAACACCTCACTCACAGATTCTGTGTCTTGATTGGCCGAGAGCGCGTCACGTGTCACTTGCTATTTTTACTATTTTTTACTTGCTATCCAAAAAGACTATACCACGCAGCCTCGTTCTGAAAAAGGACTATGCGCATAGCAACACACGAACTATGCGCGTAGCAACGAAAGCGTGACTGAAACCCAGACGTGTGTTTCGGTGCATTGCGTAAACATTGCTCTATCACCTTCGCACCCGTTCATCAAGGCAACAAAGTACACGTATGATCGAGAGACGTATAATTCGGAGATTTTTTGTCATTACTATACTTTCAGGAAGCTTAAATTGTGCAGAATCTGTGAGTGAGGTGTTATAAAACAAATATTGACTGCTTTATTTCGCGGTATAGTAAAACTAGCCTCCCTCTGTGATCCATGGAGCATTCTATTTTCCCTCGGCTTCGCCTCGGGAAAATAGAATGCTCCATGGATCACAGAGGGAGGCTAGTTTTACTCTACCACTCAAAGCAGTCAATATTTGTATACTATTACGTTACATTGAGGACAGCGACTATATACATGTAATATAAGTGGCTAAGAAAAATATTTAGAAAAAAACAGACACAGACTAATCAAAACACGGTGTTTCAGAGAAGAATTTTGTCAATAAAACAACGTTATAATATACTTTCTCTATTTGTATTTTTGTGTGTTGGCCCTGTCAATTATCCCTATATAATAAATGCTGCATTAGAAAACTGCAATATTGCCGGGCACATTTTAATACAGTTGTAAACACGTGACGTCAGAGGGCACATCGTCTATAAGGAGGGAGATGTCAAATTTAAACTTGTCCACATCTTTCTTCCACCGCTTACTGTTCTTCATCACCCGAATCCTGCCATCTCATCTCATTGCGGTTGGTGCAGCGAGCTAGGCATAATACAATACCATATCATTACGTACCATACCGCGTACTGTATACTACCTCATTATATATCATATATCATGTATCATGTATATTACATCACATTAACAAAAACATACATACAAAGTGGTACGATATTTTATTTATTTGCATTTACACGAAAGGCAGGAGATATTTCTTTGGGCAGATCAGGCCACATTTGTGGCAATTTTATTAACACAAATTTTAATACCTCCAAATGGGCACTTTGGGAGACAATCCCATAGAGTCGTGCACAATCTTTATTGTAACCTAACCCGTTTTTACCTGGAGCTTTTTCCACGAAATTTCATATTTATGCTATTTAGACCCAAATCTGTCTTCTCCGAGCAAAAATAACTCCCAAATATCGTTTTGTGGGGTAGCTAGACACTTAGGGAGACACTGAAATGTCTCCCTAAGTGCCACTGTCTCCCAAGTGAATCAAAACTATCGCTAATTTGTCTCCCAAAGTGCCTATTTGGAAGAATTTGAACACACTTCGAATACATAATTATAATAAATTAAGGAACAGTAGCACCTGCTTGCTGTTCCCTGATGTCGGAAGTATGGGATCAGTAGCCCCTGCTTGCTGATCCCACACTCCCGAAATATCCGTTTACATATTATACATAAATCACATACACTTCTTGTCAATTTCCGAAATAAACATAAGTTCAATTTTAATGGGAATGTTAAATTTTATTTTTAGAACATAAAAATAAGACAAATCCCCCATGCCGCGAGTCAATCCGCATTCCTACATTAAAAAACCCCAATATGCCCATTTATTAGAAGTAGTAATGATATCTTTATTCGTGGGGGAAAAGTACAAAATGCAGATCAACCACTGAATATTGGCCTATTCCGCCATCGAGGAGGAGGTCGGGGTGGAGGTGGTGTGACAGTTGGAATGCATGTACTCCCACACATAATTTATGTACACGTCCTTCCAACTGTGGTAGAACCGTGAAAATGGCTTTCTGCCTAGCTGTCATGCTCGGGTGACTTTGCATATCAAGTCATCTTTGTTAGCCATTTTCACAATAGAAGGCCCCGCCCTAAACCGATTATAGTATTGTCCTGCCTCCGTGTAAAGTGACTTATCGACGCTGCCCATAAGTCGTATTTACGCGAGCCCTCCACATCCATTATTAACACCCCGCGGTCAAGACAGTGGGGGTAAGTGCTGCGTTCTGATTGGCTGAATTCCCATTAAAAATTGACAAACTATCCTGATCAGACCGTGAGCACTACTGGTAACCAATGTGTTTTCTTTCGTTGGATCCAGGCCGCACGCGTGGGACTGATAAGGATAATGAGCTCATCGTATACCAGGGAGGTGTGCGGTTCCCGTTTTGCCGCAGATACCAAAGTGAATTCGAACTGCTGGCTGGAAATGAAAAACCCGCGTAAAATGTTGGTGTTGGTTTTAGCTTTTGGGCTTCTTAGTTTTCTCTCTTTGCAACCTGTACGAGGGAAGATGTGTAGCGCCATGACCAAGGCTGCTGCCGGTGATAATCTGACCACGCTTCGTGACAAGGCTTTCGCGGCTTTCAGAACCGAGTGCCGTGGTAAACGAGGCAATCTGGACGACAACAAATGTAAGTTATTCTACCACGTACAAATCTGTTGAATTTGCGAGTACACATTCACAATGGTGAAGAAGCATATAGCACACTCAAAATTGAAAAAGACTCTAACAAGATTTTATACAATGATATGTTTGCAAGCGTTGTTAAAAACCTATGCAAATTAACATGCGAGGTAACCAGTGTTAGTTGCTATCATTTTAAACATTGGGCTTCATCTTATCATCTACTCAAGGGTTGACCTTATGTGCATTGGATTTGTTTTCCTGATTAGAATTTCTTGCCATGTACATTTTGTTTCTCAATTCCCTTTTTTTTAACTCTTTATTGCTTACTCTGTATAGTTGAGTTACATTATGATTTAGATGGTTGTAGTAGAGTGCAAAGTGTCAAGGGCCACGTTCACATCATCAATATCAATAATAGCATCCAAATGAACATTACCTAAGTCATTTTGAATTTTTGCTCGTCAAGATGCCCAAAAGAACGATATTCGAAGCAATTTCCAAACGATTTGGTATTCACATTAAAATCTCTTACAGCATAAATAAAATGTAGGGGAAACACCACAATCATGATAACAATTTTAATTAGTAGCAAAAATTAAGTCAATAATAGTAGCACTATGGTTTGTGACTCGAGTAGGAGTCTCAATAAGCTGGGTAAAACCATTAGAAGATGTATGAAATAATAAATTACGACAGTGGGTATCACTTACCGGAGGCATCAGATCATAGTTAAAGGTAGTATACACCATTTGCAGATATCGAAAATATTTACTACCGAATTATTAAGAAATATCTTACTCATATAAAAGTAAATAATGCATCCAGCAAAATTATTGCGCTAGATATCCTGTAATTATTCCGAAAAAATATAATTTTATAAAGACAAATTCGCGATCGCCGGCCGGCCGAATTTGTACTGATGGGACCAAAAATGGAACCAAAATTGCTCGTGTTCCAGTACCGTTATTTCTACATCAAAATACAATTATTTACTCCGGAAAATGTGGACCTTTTAGTAATTTGGGAGGCGAATTTGTATAGATGGGACCAAAAATGGAACCAAAATTTTGCGTGTGCCAGTCCATTTTTTTCTACATCAAAATATCATTTTTACACCAGAAAATGTGGAACTTTTGGTAATTTGGAGGGGTGCGTACGCACCCATCGCACCCCCCCCCCCACCCCCTGCGCCCCCCCTGCGTACGGGCCTGACTTCGGTAAGTCGACTTGGCAATATATTACATGTATCTCGAAAAGTAATTTTCTCGACTTCGTTAAGCTGGGAGCACACGACACGCAAGCTTTGGCGTTGACTGGCGTTTTTTGCCGCAAGAGTTGGCTGCCAGCGGATCCTGGTCAGAGCACACGACGCTTTTTCTTGCGTTCACTGGCGTTGAAGCGCGTTCACGCTCGTCACAAATCAAACATGTTAGATATCTGGCGTTGAGTTGCGGCAAGTAGCGGCAAGTCGCTTTCTCCAACGCGCGTTCGTAGCAGACGAGGGATTTTAAAAGGCGTTCAGGACTGTTGCGCCAAAAAAACGCCAGTCAACGCCAAAGTTTGCGTGTCGTGTGCTCCCAGCTTTAGGACGACTTGGCCGACCACCCGTAAACTCGAATCAAGGCAGCTGCGACTTGGGAACTAGTCTTGTTGGTTAGCGGTTTGGTCTCTTTATATCAAGTCGCCAAATCCACGACGGTCAGCGCGTACTAAACAGGTCAAAAGAAATAAGTCCCCCCTGGGAATTTTTTTCTGGAAGACAGTTAGACTCCTTAATCTGTTACAAAAATGTAAAATGTAGTCTGAAATGTTACACATTTATTTTCCATAGAGTTTCACCCAACAGTTAACCTTCGCCTTGAAATGCTGCCATTTATTAAATGTGATGACCAATACAAAATGACACTTTCTTGCATAGGGATTGGACAAATGGAGAAAATCATGTTTTTACAGAATCTTTTAATATTCTTTCCTCACTTCAATTAATTTTCCTAAAGTGTACAAATGTAAACATGCATTTAATGTTTTTGCTTTTGTTTTTAATTTTTTTAATTTACGAAGTACAGTAAATTAGAGTCACCCAAGCAAAACAATTTTTTTAGAGCATATGGGTTTTGTGGAAATGGAAAGTTGTTTTTGTTGGTCCTTTCGTTTCAGTAATAAAATTAAAAACAAAACCCCAACATTTTTATGCATGTTTACATTTGTACACTTTAGACAAATTAATTGAAGTGAGAAAAGAATATAAAAAAAATTATGTAAAAACATGATTTTCTTCATTTGTCCAATTCCTATGCAAGAAAGTGTCATTTTGTATTGGTCATCACATTTAATAAATGGCAGCATTTCAAGGCGAACGTTAACTGTTGGGTGAAACTTTATTGCACAATAATTGTGTAACATTTCAGACTACATTTTACATTTGTGTAACAGGTTAAGGAGTCTAACTGTCTTTTTACCGATCTATAGGTTAAACATAACAGGTCGACCTGATGCATTTTGTTGGAAAATTAGATCTATTGAAACTCATGGGTCGAGAAACGTACGTGGGAGACGGCAGATAAATTTGCCACGATTCGGATTTGATTAGAGGGATGTATAGATAAGAATACGACCGTACTACTTTGTGTATAGTGTGGCCATGTATAGGTGGGATTACAATCATATAGTTGGTGGCAACTTGCTGGATTGTACGTACAATTCAGCATTATTATGCACATAAGTTGCGGTCACGACAATTCATAGGAGTTACACCGCGTTCACACTTGATCCTGCTAGGAGGATCAAAGGAGGATCTGATCTCGAAAGGGCGATCAAAGGGAGATCACTGGATAGTGTGAACGCGATCAGGATCAGGATCAGATCCTCCTTTTTGACCTTCCTTTATTGTGAGATCAAATGGAGATCAGATCCCGCAAAGGCGATCAAAAAACAAGTGTGAACGCAGATCGAGATCAGATCCTGCAATTTAAGCTGCTCACACCCGGTGTGTCAGGTCATTAAAAACAAACCGCGAAACAAGAAATTGTAAACAACGCTTTGCCTACCACCTGTCATCGTCCGTGACCGGCCAACGCTGTGTAATGTATATGGGAGATTGCAACGTACATGTACGCGTGTCGCCGTGTGGTTTACACACATGTACACAAAATTAAAAAATGGCGCGACGCAACGAACAAAACAACATGCGCGCGCACAATCAATTACCTCGCACAGTAACCTTTGCCGTCAGCTGAACTGAACTTCCGTTTAACTATGCGAGATCAATGCGAGATCACACTCAAGTGTGAACGCGGCACAAAAATGCTTGATCTCGCTTTCGGGATCTGATCCTCCTTGGATCCTTGCAGGAGGATCAAGTGTAAACGCGGTGTAAGTTGCTTAGACCAAAGCTCTATGCTCAGACACAATAGGTCGGATTAGAAGCGCGTGCATGCTGCTGCGTACATGTTAAAAGTGTTAAGAGTAGGTCCACGTAAATATTTCATATAAGTGTCCTCGGCATTTTTTTTTTTTTTTTAATATAAAAGGACTTTGTAATCAAGTAACCAACATTGATATATATTTTTTTCTATGGCCCGTTGCCATGGAAACAGGCCAATTTGTGTTTTGGGCATTTTAGCCAGTTTTGGGGCCGCAAAAACTGTATTTTAACAAAATCACCCAGCCAAAATACAAATTTTATCACAAAATCAGCTATATCATTACAAAGTATCATCCTTGCCCTTACCTGAGGGAAAAAATGTTTTAAATGCCACCCTTATGCCAGTTTTAGAACATGCATTAAAACATTAATTATTGCACGAATCTAGTTTCTCGTCCATTCTCCTTGACATAATGTTTTAGTTCACAACAAGTATTGTTTCCCTTTTTTATATGCCACTAATAAAATGTTATCAGAAAATGGTATGTAAGATAATGTTGTGGAGGGGATTTTCATGAAAAATATTATTGTTTGTGTGTAGGCCTACTATTACTTCAAACTGAAGAAAAAGCTCAAATTTCATTTTTGTTGTTTTTATGGGAGAATGACCATTTTTAATGCAGTACTGCCTTAAGAGGAAACAATCCCCCAATCTTTTGTCACCAGATATAAAAAGACCAATGTTGGCTCTAATCAAATCCAAAAGGAAAATATTCTGAGACCCCTGGCAAGTTGACCTTTTGATGGACAAACATTAGAATTTTACAAGTTCTGAAAACATGCTTTAATACACAAAATGGCCTGTTACCATGGCTAATTGCCGTAAACAAAGTTCATTTTTGGTTACTTGCTTACCAAGTCCTACCCTCTTATGGTTTTACCTTTCAAAACCTTTCAAAATCTGCTTAAAGGGCAAAATGGCTATCAATAAGTATGAACCTTTCAAAACGCTCCAGAATTTTTTGCTACTGCACTACTACACCTTTCAAAACCTTTTGAAAGTTTTTTTTTTTTTAACACCAGTTTGTTCAGAGAGTTGTTTTACCTTTCAAAACCTTTCATAGGTTCCTTTTGTCAGACAGCTTTCTCACCTTTCAAAACGCTTCAGTCCAGAAAACTTGAAAGGTTTTGAAAGGTCTGACAGCTCTATGGTAACTGCACTGTATATAGGAGGGCTACTAAAAATTGAAATATTTACGTGGACCCAATTTTATTTCAAGTAAGGGCAAGGTTAATACTTTGTAATGATATAGTTGATTTTGTGATAAAATTGTGTATTTTGCCTGGGTGAATTTTTTTTAAATAAGCAAAAAAAAACTAAGCAAAAAAAAAACGGCGGCCCAAAAACTGGCTAAAAATGGCAACGGGCAATAGAACAAAAATATGGAAAACAAATTGGTTACTTGCTTACCAAGTCCTTTCATATAAAAAAAATAAAAATGCCGAGGACACTTGAAATATTTACGTGGACCCACTCTAAGAGTTTATAATATTTTATATAAGTGTCCTCGGCATTTTTGTATTATTTTTTTTATATGAAATATAGTTTTTTTTCGGCGAATTTAAACATAAATTCAATCAATTTAATACCCGGCTTATTCAATTTCATTTGTAAATGAATGCTCCGTTGTATCAGCATTCAACAGTCAAAAGGAGTAATTCCATTTAAGCAGTTAGCATTCATTGGCTAAATAAGATCATTTAAATTCATGAGGTCACAAAGATCATTCAATTTGGTAATAGCCAGCAGCAAGAGGCTGGTCAGCCATTCATTTTCATCAATTGGCAAACATGTTTTAAATGTTCACATTCAAAATCGTTTCTATGGTATGTGCTTTCTGATTTCGTATGTGCCTAAATAAAGGCAGATATTTTGAAAAGAATTAATTTTCACACTTATTCTACGTTACATATCTTTAGTTAGAGCGAATTTGAACGAAAAGATGGCTGCCCGTATAGTCAGTATAACTGAATGTCTTTCAAATAATATTGAAAAGTGTGTGAAATGGTACAACCACAGCCAAACGTGCATGGCGAGATAGCAGTACCGTCAGTAATCATTGAAGATTAAATAAACTTCAGATATAAAGAAACGATTCGAAGAAATACATACAAAACAGAAAAAGAAAAGGACCTCTGAAAAAATGAAAAGAACAACATTTTGTTTTTGGTAAATTGTTTCTTAAAAACATTTGTTTAGTTTTTAATTTGACATGGTCCGAACATTAGCAGAAATAAATAAGAAAACATAAAGACCAGTGCAAACGATCACAAGGCTGTAACGAAAGATTTTGTTTTCATTTGAAACACCCAACCATAACTTTTCCAACTTTAATTAACATTCTTCTAGAATACGGGGTACAGGTTTTAATTGTAATCATGGGGTAACAAAGCACAAGGAACAATTGTTGCAATTAAAACATAACGTCTAATGAGAAAGTAACCCTACATTCTTAACCCAAGCAACAAAATCGCTGAAAAACACACAAAAATCTTACTTATCTAAAAGTAAATAATGATTCTAGGCATCCAGTTAAATTATTGCGCTAGATATCCTGTAATATTGTTCCGAAAATTGAATTTTATTTATAATAATTTACGATCGCCGTCCGGAACATCAAAACTAAATCAACCGCGCAAGACTGGGACTTGACGTTTGTGGGAATTGATAGAATAATGAAGGATCTTCAATTTATCTCCCGTGCGTAAAATCACGTGACCCTTTCTTCCAGTCGAAACCGGAAGTGCCTTATAATTTGAAAGTGAAAAATGATGCGAACTTACTTTCAACGATGTTAGTCTCTGGCTAATAGTGCTTTTCAAAACAATTACCGGCGACGTCATAAATAATTATAGCGCCCTCTAGCGACAGGTCAAAAAATGATCAAAATGAATAATCAGTTGATGTGTGTGGCGAAGTTTGCTCAAATCACTTTATAACTGGTGTATATAATAAGCAACTTGTTAGGAACAAGTTGGTGGAGAGAAAAAATATGACGTCACCAGACCGGAAGTTACAAATAAAAGACCTTTTAACCTTAAATAATTGCTGAAAAGTCAACCGCAATAGATATAATTCAGATATTTGCTTTAAATAGCAAAGTTCAGACAGCTCTCGAGCGTTCTGTTAATGACGTCACGATTACGTCATCAAGTATCAGAGTACAAGCAACCAATGATTAATAGATTTATCTTCGAAAATCAATATAAAATAAACTGTAAGAGACATGCAAAATAATTTCACCCTTTCTTTCGGTCCAAACCGAGAGTGCCTGAAAATCAACAGCAAGAGATATAATCAATTTTTTTTCTTCAATTTCTATTCTGTATACAATGAAAATTAAATGACAAGAATTTTAAATTTAATGAACAATAAACAAAAATTGCGAAAAAGCCATATGCTCTGTTCATAGAACAGACATATTTCTAGTTGTTTCTGTTTTTGTCTTATCACAAGCTTCTAGAAATTGGCAGCAGAACCTATTATTCGCGCAAAAAAATCGCGTCAATATTGACGTCAATATTGACGTCAATATTGACGACAATATTGACGACAATATTGACGACAATATTGACGACAATATTGACGACAATATTGACGACTATAGGTGCCAAGTCGTGACATTTGTCGTGAATATTGATGTTAATTTTCACGATCTACGTACTCCCCCCAGGGCCACCATACGTAAGGGAGTTTTAATGGAAGGTTCTCCTCATATCATGTACACGTGTCGACATACCTGCCTATTATTTACATGTTGACTACAAGTCCTATTAGTCCATCATCTTATGTAAAGAAAATAAATCTTGTCATATTTTTGTATACAATCTTGGAAAATGCAGTTAAATTAGTTTATATAGTATTGTAAACATAAACAAAATTGTTGCCATTTTTTATATTTGGTCCTGGGGTGATTTAGGGGCAAAAGTATGAAAATTAAATATCAGATATCGTTTATAGCAGCAAAATTTCACTAATTAATTAATAAATTTTTTTTAATGTTGTTTTTGTATCCCATATTTTTAGTATTCCTAGTTCATCCCTTACATTTGAATCTGTAAAAAGTGCCTTGGCTTAGTGAACTGCTGCCACCTCTTCCTAAGGGTCACGAAACCCACCGCAGAACGTCTCATTTGTTTATGTAGAGTGATTGTTGTGCACAGTGTCCCATAGGGATTTTCCTATGCCATCTGCCACCTCCAATTACTTTTTTAGCCAATGTACATGAATAAAAACTGTCTGTAAGTCATCACGTGGCAGGTTGTGATACGTCTGTGCTACTAGTGTTCTTTCGTTTTGGATGGTCTTATACAACATAATAGACGATGTACGTCTCCTATCAAATCAAAAGCCGTGAAAAAACAATATGCCCCCCACCGGGGCCCCGTCCAATCGTTGGCCAGATGACGACCGGTCGTTACCTTAGGCTTTTGTTATTACATGTACTAAGGCAAATATAATGTTACATATTCAGCATGAATTAATTGATTTAAATTAAGGAAGCTTTTTCTGCGGTTTGTTATAACAGCAATGTATGCCTACAGGGGACTCTGGATCTAGTCTTGGAATTTCTCATCTTTGTTTAATGTATATGCTTGTATCGCGCACGTTGGAGTCAGCGGGGAATTTAAGTAGCCTGGACAAACGCGTTGCTGCAATGATAGACCATGCATAGACATTTTCATTCATAATGGTTTGATGAAAGCCGCTACTACTAGTCAATAACAAATGTGATGCGATCAAGCAAAATCAGTCAAGTAGGCCTTGGTCATTTTTTGGGGATTTTTACATATTCTTTTGTAGCGTACTTCAGGCTCCATTTCAGTGAAAACCGCATGTGAATACGACCTTTGGTTAAACAATTACAACCATTTAAACACCAGCACGTTAAAAATAAAGAAACTGAGAAAATCATGTTTTTGTATCACTTTCCTTCTGAATTTGGTTAAAAGAGTATTTTCATGTAAAAGAACATATTTTGGCCCGATCTGTAAACAAAAATTGCGGAGTTCCGACTGATTTTGATTGATCGAATCACAAATAACCACTGAACTTGCATCCACGCTCGACAGTGGCGTGCAAAGGCTTAATATTCCTCGCCTCTTTCTTGTTGTAATGTAAATTAGCCAACTCCAACCGCTCATTAATAATGAGCGCACACTTTTGTTCTTTTAATCATTTTTCAACAAAGCTCCCTGCCTCAATACCGAGAGCTTAATCGTCATTTGGGTGACTGATTGATACTACAATATTCACAACTTGGAACACAAACGGAGCGAAAATTGTTCAGCTTGTCAAAGAGACAAAAGGCACACTTCGTTTCATTTGTGGCTTTTAGCTTGATTGAACTAGGAACAAATACAGTTAATATTTTATTTAGTTACTATGGGGATTTCGGTAATGATTTCCACGTCAAATGTTTCCAATAAATCTTACAATTGTGCCTGCATACGAATAGTACAAAGACCGCAATTACTGTGTGAGTGTATTGTATTTTCAGTGAGGGGGGGGGGGGGGGGGGGGGGGGGGGTAGAATAGAAGTAAATATATTTTTATTTATTTTGATGCTACAAAATTGGTCAAAGTGTTAAATAGAATGTTTAACAACAAGGCCTACTGTATTGAAGTTTTGCTCAATTGATATTACGTTTCCTGTTTAGGGGAAAACTGCAAAATAATGCACATTTTGGGTTCGTTTGAGTTTTCTTTGCTGACGCATGGTTTCAAACCATTTCTGGTGAAATTAGTTCACACGGGTTTAAAGGGATCGTATACGTTTGGTGAAATATTAATTAAATTTTAATACTTATTTCGGGTTTTTTTGGCTCAAAAATACCCAGGGACCACACAGAAAAACTGGCAACATTATTTTGTCTGATCTGTGATGTATTTAGATTGAATTAAACATGGTTGCCAAGATTGTATATGAATTTTTTTTTTTTACATAAGCTAATGGACTATTAGCGGTTCGGTTTCTTTATCAAGTCGCCAAATCCGCGACGGTCAGCGCGTATTTGTTCCCTTGTTTTAACCGGTCTATAGGTTAAACATAACAGGTCGACCTGATGCATTTCGTTGGGAAATTCCGTAGATCTATTGCAACTCGTGGGTCGAGAAACGTACGTGGAGGCGGCAGATAAATTTGCCACGATTCGGATTTGATTAGAGGGATGTATAGATAAGAATACGACCGTACTACTTTGTGTGTAGTGTGGCCGTGTATAGGTGGGATTACAATCATATACTACAGTTGTTTTCCTAGTTCCGGATTTTTCCTAGTTCCGGATCGCTTCAAATAAAAACCTACCTCTTATGGCTTGGTCTCCAATACTATTTTTTTTAGATGAAGTGCATTTTGAAAAGAAACATACAAGCTTCTTGATACATAAATATCTTTTCAATAAAATATCCAGAAAAGGAATTTTGGCCAGATTTTCGACTCGTACTTTGACATGTTTGGACGGTTTGTAGAAATCACGGGAGCCGCAAAACCACGAACATGTCACTCAAAACGTTTGATTTCATTTATGCCTTTTTGTAGTCTAAAGTTGTAAAAAACTCATGCATCGATTACTTGTTGAGTAAAAATAAGTCTAAAAGTCTCCAGTATTTAAAAATCTGCCAAAGACTGAACGTATATCTTTTCCTAGTTCCGGGTCGCGCGTAAAATACATGCATCAACTACACGCGCGCAAGCGTTTTCATATGACGTGTTCTGCGATGTGATCGGTCAACGTTTATCGGCTCGTTGCCGTGCCACACGTACCGGTCGCGCACGCTACACGGACAAAACATTTCAAAAAATTTCCTTGCAAGTCTTCTTTTTGAACTTTATTGGAAGTGGAAGTATTTGAAATGTATTTTAAACTGTATTCATATAAACTAATGAATACTTTATCAGAAATAAAGGCTTGATTCAGGTTGGTTCTAGCGTGATTATTTTTCATGTACGAAGCAGTTTTTCACCCGATCCGGAATTGGTTAAACCGATCCGCAACTAGGGAAAGTGATGTCGGTATATTTGACGTCGTATTTTCACATTAAGAAGAGCATAAATATCGAAACAAAAACTGTAGTTTCTCCATTACTTAAGGCAAACTACTAAACCTATTTCATTCAAATTTCGAGGATTAGACTTGCCGAAAACAGCCTGAGTTGTTTTTGCGATCCGGAACTAGGAAAACGTCTGTAGTTGGTGGCAACTTGCTGGATTGTACGTATACAATTCAGCATTATTATGCCCATAAGTTGCGGTCACGACAATTGACCATTTGCGTGTGGAAATTAAATAATATCTGGTACACTGACTTGTTCACACAGCTTGGCACAGTTTGACTTTAAATTATTATTATTTCAAAGTAATATTACTTCATTTAATTTTGTTTTCAAGTAAAGGCAAGATTGATACTTTGTAATGATATAGTTGATTTTGTGATAAAAAACAGTTTTGGCGGCCCCAAAACTGGCAAAAAAATGTCAAAATGGCCTGTTACCATGGCTACTAGCCATAAAAAAAATAATAAGTTAATTTTTGGTAACTTGCTTACCAAGTCCTTTAATACTAAAAATTGAAAGGGCAATATTGATATACTTTGTAATGATATAGTTGATTTTGTGATAAAATTGTGTATTTTGGCTGGGTGATTTTTTTAAAATAAGCAAAAAAAAACCTGTTTTTGCGGCGGACCCTAAACTGGCTAAAAATGGCAACGGGCAATAGAAAAAAATATATAAAAAAATTGGTTACTTGCTTACCAAGTTCTTTCATATAAAAAAAAATAATACAAAAATGCCAAGGACACTGATAGAAGAAACGATTAGAAGAAATACATATAAAACAGAAAAAGACCTCTGAAAAAAATGAAAAGAAAAACATTTTGTTTTGGTAAATTTTATAACGACCCCCTGATAACTGTAAGCTTTTGTTTCTTAAAAACATTTGTTTATTTTTTAATTTGACATGGTCCGAACATTGGCAAAAATAAAGAAGAAAACATAAAGACCAGTGCAAACGATCACAAGGCTGTAACGAAAGATTTTGTTTTCATTTTAAACACTTAACCATAACTTTTCCAACTTTACTTAACATTCTTCAAGAATACGGGGTACAGGTTTTAATTGTAATCATGGGGTAACGAAGCACAAGGAACAATTGTTGCAATTAAAACATAACACACAACGTAAATGAATTGCAAACAACACGGAAACGCATTTTAACAAGAAAATCTTAAGTGCCAGTATATTGCCATACAGCTTCCTCGAATAAACAAGCCACAACTTATGTTTAATTTGAACGCACAGAAGTTGAAGTTCGTTGCCTATTAACGAAAAAATAAAAGAAACCCTAGCTACAAATTAATGTGCGCTTCGATGCGTCTTAATTTGATTTCATCAATAATGTAGATATGTAGCAGAAATTCAACTGAAGAATGGTGAAAATGTAGTCTTGTATGCCTATAAATGAAATAGGTTTACGGAAGCGAACCTGAATGAAAAGAACTAAATCATGTGTGCACAAACACGAAAATGAATGCAATAGTAGCTAAAAAGAAACCCTAGTTTGAATGAATTCGGGGGAAGTGGTTGAATTTTAATGTGTGTTAATAAAAGTGAAATAATTTGTGATGAAATTGGCCGGGAAAACCTATATTATTATTTAGTCGACCATAACATTTAAAAACACAGAGATTGGCCAGGGGCAACAACAGTAAAAATACTGTGGTCCGCGGGCCTGTTGTCCCACATCAAAGCACTCCAATTATATACATATATAAAAATTTAAAAAGGGAAAAACATAAACTAAACAAATGTTAAAACAAATAAACAAACACCCCAACAAACAAACAAAACAACAATTCTAAAAACAATGAAGTCTGAACAAGAACAAAATTAAACCCGAGTTTTAACCCGACTACATCTAATGAGAAAACACACAATCCCATTAAAAGAAGAAAAAACGTAAGTTAAATTAAATGGATTAACGTTTAAAACGTAAACGAAAGAATCGAGAATACGAAAGTAACCCTACATTCTTAACCCAAGCAACAAAATCGCTGACAAAAACCCCAAAAATCTTACTTATCTAAAAGTAAATAATGATTCTAGGCAACCAGTTAAATTATTGCGCTAGATATATTGTTCCGAAAAATTGAAATTTATTTTTAATAATTTACGATCGCCGTCCGGAACATCAAAACAAAATTAACCGCGCAAGACCGGGACTTGAAGTTTGTGGGAATTGATAGAATAATGAAGGATCTTCAATTTATCTCCCGTGCGTAAAAATCACGTGTCCCTTTCTTCCGGTCGAAACCGGAAGTGCCTTATAATTTGAAAGTGAAAAATGATGCGAACTTATTTTCAACGATGTTAGTCTATGGCTAAAAAGTGCTTTTCAAAAAAATTACCGGTGACGTCATAAATTATTATAGCGCCCTCTAGCGACAGGTTGAAAAATGATTAAAATGAACAATCAGTTGATGTGTGTGGCGAAGTTTGCTCAAACCACTTTATAACTGGTGTATATAATAAGCATCTAGTTAGGAACAAGTTGGTGGAGAGAAACAAATATGACGGTACTAGACCGGAAGTTACAATGAAAAGACCTTTAAACCTTAAATAATTGCTGAAAAATCAACCGCGATAGATATAATTCAGAATTTTGCTTTAAATAGCAAAGTTCAGACAGCTCTCGAGCTTTATGTTAATGGCGTCACGATGACGTCATCAAGTATCCGATTACAAGCAACCAATGATTAATAGATTTAATCTTCGAAAATCAATATAAAATAAACTGTAAGAGATCCGATTTAGATTTTTACGGTAATTGACAGAATAATACAGGGTCTTACTATTTCGTATAACATGCAAAATAATTTCACCCTTTCTTTCGGTCCAAACCGAGAGTGCCTGAAAATCAACAGCAAGAATTATAATCAATTTTTTTTTTCAATTTCTATTCTGTAATCTGTATACAATGAAAATTAAATGACAAGAATCTTAAATGTAATGAACAATAAACAAAAATTGCGAAAAAGCCATATGCTCTGTTCATAGAACAGACATATTTCTAGTTGTTATTGTTTTTGTCTTATCACAAGCTTCTAGAAATTGGCAGCAGAACCTATTATTCGCGCAAAAAATTCGCGTCAATATTGACGTCAATATTGACGACTATAGGGGGCAAGTCTTGACATTTGTCGTGAATATTGATTTTAATTTTTACGATCTACGTACTCCCTCCAGGGCCACCATACGTAAGGGAGTTTTAATGGAAGGTTCTCTTCATATCATGTACACGTGACGATATACCTCCCTATTATTTACATGTTGACTACAAAAATCTTATGATATAATTCGGTTTAGCTGGTCATTTTTGTATTTATATCTTGGGGTGTCACGCAGCTTGCTCGTTCACTTGGAAGGCGTCCACCCAAGGTGTCAAGTTCATCTTGCAGCCGCTGAGGGCGCCGTTTCGGTTGGACTTCGATGTGAAGACAGGCCGTGATGCCTTTATAAATCTGGCGGAGGAAAGTACAGAAGCGTCCGTCTTCGCCCAAATAAGTGAGTGTCAACATATCAAATCCTTTCTAGTCAAAAGGACCCCAAGCAAACCAGCCAAAAACGCACAGTCCAGTGACCTTGGACAAAAAAAGATAAGAGCTCCCTGGCTCTGTGTAGGGTGTTGGGTCAAAACGAAACCCACGCTGCATATATGCCATAAACAAGATGCATAGATTACACGTGTGTACTGTGTGTATTGTGTGCAGCTCGCCGAGCCATGCAACGATCAATTTAATTGACTTTCAGATCCACAATTTCTTTTAAAGTGAATACACGCGAGCCTAAACCTCAACCAATCACAAAAAAAGTTTACATTGTTAGAAAGCTGACAAGCCAGAGAGAAATGACTCGAGAGATCTAAGCTTCTAGAGGGCGCTATTTAATGTTATGATCATTTTATTACACCAGTTTTTGGCTACACGCGCGTTTTACACAGGAAACGGGTCGATTTTTGACAAAAAATGCAAGATTTAACATGATTTACGCAAGTGAAAAACTATTTTTTGTTCAGTTTTTTTTGCATTTTCTGAAAGACGGCAATGTTTGGGACATAATGTGGCAAGATCTAAGGTATACTTTGTTAAATAATGTTGTGGTGGCGATAGATGCGAAAAAGGACCCGTTTTTAAATGTTTTTAGATACAAGTTCTCATAGAGATGCCACGTGAAAACTGTCCAGTGGCTTTAGTTCTCCAAAAGAATCCATATGGCCTTCGAAACTTATTTGCCTTCAATATGCTTATTGCCGAAGACCACGTGAATGTGTAATTGATTAGGCAGAAACAAGCACTTTCCTACTTAGTTTTATCGGTCCTATAACTTCTAGCGAGTTACCTATAAAACAAAAACTGCCACGGAATGTTACACGGTTGAAAAAAGCACTACTGTTTTTACCAAAACTTTGCCAATGTTACGATCAAAAAGAGAGTAAGCTTAAAAAACAATTTGATGATATAGAAAGGGTACTTTATGACGTCATAACGACGTCATGACGTCAACAATCTTTAAGATGTCGCCCCCGTCGTTGCAAATTCAAAGAAGCTGCTTGAACATTCTGTAATGCCATTAGGCTATTCAGAAGTTTGATGCAAACCAACGTAATCTGTGATTGGCCATTGAGAAGTACACATACATTATTATAACACCTCACTCACAGATTCTGTGTCTTGATTGGCCGAGAGCGCGTCACGTGTCACTTGCTATTTTTACTATTTTTTACTTGCGCTCCAAAAAAGACTATACCACGCAGCTAGCCTCGTTCTGAAAAAGTACTATGCGCATAGCAACACACGTACTATGCGTGACTGACACCCAGACGTGTGTTTCGGTGCATTGCGTAAACATTGCTCTATCACCCTCGCACCCGTTCATCAAGGCAACAAAGTACACGTATGATCGAGGAAAAAGGGAACGAAGATACAAATAGTCGGGTGCCCTTTCAAAACGCAAATTTAACGTACATTGCTTTCGTCAACATTAACAACGCACTTCTTGCACGTAGGTTGACACTGAATTCGGAGATTTTTTGTCATTACTATACTTTCAGGAAGCTTAAATTGTGCATAATCTGTGAGTGAGGTGTTATAAAACAAATATTGACTGCTTTATTTCGCGGTATAGTAAAACTAGCCTCCCTCGGTGATCCATGGAGCATTCTATTTTCCCTCGGCTTCGCCTCGGGAAAATAGAATGCTCCATGGATCACCTCGGGAGGCTAAATACCACTCAAAGCAGTCAATATTTGTATAATAGTGATAATTTGCATACGCACTCACCCTTTGTTTTTTTCTATAGCCATAGGTAGCTGGTGGAACGAGAAGTCAGTTATCCGAGCCTGTGTCTACTCTGCACTCTCAACCGGATGCCCTCTAAAAGGGATTGTAGAATACAACGAGGCAGGTATCGTCAGTGACACTGAACGTCGCCCCTTCTGGGTAGAGTACAAACGGGGCGTGGTGACCGTCGGCAAAGGAGGACAGGAGGAGGCTTTCATGGAGTGGGACGCCGCTGCGCATCATCGTCGCAACATATCAACGCCGGTATACGTTGGTATAAGTTCTTATGCATATGACCCCGAACCAGCGGAGTGGGTGTTCAATCAATTCTGTGCCTAAGAAACCAAAAAGCATGCGGGTGAAATGAGGGTGATGTATAACAAGTTGAAAAGGCTGGCACAGTTCGCCCTGTTAAAATATAGTGGCGCCCATTAAACTGCCTGGAATTTAATCTTTTACAGTATAGTAGATGACTGAGACGTGTTAACATCACAGTTATTTTCACACGTGTGCTTGGAAGTCACTAGTTATAGAAGAAACCAAGATACCGTGAAACCAATAGCGGGCGGGTGGAAAATTGGGGTAACGAGTTGAAGAAGGGCACACATACATGTACTTATACACTTTTAACTATAAACAATTAACTCGTAAACTCACATCACTAAACTACGGAAGACGGATAGTGCCACTGGATACTGATGAATATATTTTTTGCAAATGCGCGAATAAATATTTTTTGTTGTATCATTTATCTGGCGGCCGCCACTTAATTATGTGGTGGCCGCTCCAACATAATCTGGCGATACTATTCGAGTATTGTCGCAAGATTCGAGTAATGGTCCTCACGTGTTATGTTGTGGCCGCCAGATAATTAAGTGGCGGCCGCCAGATATTATGTGGCGGCCGTCACAAAATTAGGTGGCGGCCGCTAGATAAATGGTACCAAAAATATTCTCGCGCGTTACTTTGCAAAAAATATATTCATCAGTATCCAGTGGCACTATCCATCTTCCGTAATAAACTGATATTGATGTTTGTTTTAAAGGTAGGATACACCATTGGTAATTGCTTGAATTATCATGAATGAGTAGATTTGGGGGTTGTATTTTATAGTAAACATCGTTTAACTGAGCTGTCCAAAGTTTTAAAATCTTGGATGCCGAGAAAAGCACGAAAAACAGCGGGTTTTTTCAACCGGCGTCACAAGCAGTTATTGTTATGTTATCTTTGTTTTTTCGCGATCGCCGTTAATTTTTCGGAATATTTACAGGATATCTAGCGCAATAATTTTGCTGGATGCCTAGAATAATTATTTACTTACCAATGAGTAAGATATTTCCTAATAATTCGGTAGTAAATATTTTCGATATCTGCAAATGGTGTATACTACCTTTAAGTATGTCGTAAAACATGTAGGTCTACATAACAGCGACGTGATATCGTCCTACCGTTTTCACGAATGGAAGAGCCTCGCGTGGATTTTGAAGAAAGCCTGAAGCGTTTTCGTAGATAATCGGAAGAGTATTATCTCCTTTTAAAACTGCCAAAAATTGCAGTAAGTAAACCTTCACATGATTCTATGAGCGGTTAATTTTTACATGAACCCAGTAATTAGAATCAAAATAGTGAGGAAAAATCGAAATCGAAAAAAATAATAATTGTTAAAATGTGTGGCTCTTCGTGAAAACGGTGACGATATTAAAGTCCATTAAGAATTAACAAGTACCCAGACATTTTGTTAACCGAAACAAATTGTAATGGCAATTTGTTTATGGGGACTCTAACCACCTCCCATAAATAAATTGACTAAAATCAACCTTGGGGAAACATGTTAATTATTTGTTTTAAATGCACAATGTATATTAACAGGCACGTATTTTCGACACCTAAGGCACCATTTCAAAATTCGGAAGTGGGAACGGAAAGATAGCGGAACTCCTACTTCGGATCCTGTCTGACCTATCGATAAGGCGAACGAAGTGGAACATAGAAGCCTAGTGTTTGGTGGTCAGGAGTATATTACACGTGGTTATAATAAATTGCGCTAAGTATCCAAAGATCAACGGGCTGACCACTTGACAACATGTGGTAATGGTTTTGACTGGTGTTTTTTTACAGGTTTTTAAAAATGTTTTTAGCACTATTCAATTTTTTCATGTACAGTTTTCATTTTTTTCTCATTTTTCATTGTTTTGTTGTTGTTGTCTTGTTCATTTAAGTGCTGTTTTTTATTGTCGTCTTTGTGTTTGTCCTGTCTTGTTTTGTCTTGCAGTATATTTTCTTGTTTTATGTTTTGTCCCATGTTGTGCATTGTCTTGTCCTGTTTTGTTTGTTTGGTTTAGTTGTGTTCTTTTGTATCCTGACTTATGGGGCATTGTGTCGTGTCTTGTTTTGTTGTTTGTCTTGCCTTGTATTTTTTTCGAATAAGTATAAAGTCTTTTATAATGTGCAATGCTAATGTTTTAATTGTATAATTTTATTTTCACAATTTAATGTGGGGTGACAGGTGTTTAAAGGGATCATATTCGTTTGGTAATTACTCCAAAAATAAAAAACTTACTTGGTAAGCAGCTTTGGATAGTATCATGCATTTTTAGAAACTTTTCACTTCGAAGTACTGCGGTTATGGAAAAAGATATCACTTTTTATCCCCCAAAAAATGAATCTGAGAAGCGTGACTGCTGTGACGTTTTCTCAGATTGTGTATTCCAATGCAGAATATTTTTTCTGCGTGGACATAACCGCTCCAGATTTTCGGCAATATCTCAAAATCGCTACCACCTTTTGAAATGAAATTTTTACAGGTTAGTTTGTTGGTATATATCTATAACTATTAAATTTTGAAACAAACAGTGGGTTCCAATTACCAAACGTATACGATCCCTTTAACCATGTGATTGTTATTACTTTTGATTTTTCAATGCCCATTTTTATTGTGATATTGTTCTTTATGGCATGAATTTAATAATAATAATAATAATAATAATAATAATGTATTATTGTCATTTATTAATTTTACAGTTTACGAGTTGTACTATTAGCCGAACGCTAACGTCGTTAATGGTTTATTCACAAAACGGCAACAATCCTACGGCTTTTGCGCAGTCTAACCATGGTCTAACAATGGATTTTTGAGCACATTTTTGATTATTTTTTAATGATAGTGTATTGAATTACCAGTACAACTAACAAACCGATAAAGACGTAAATATCATCAGGTATTTCGACTGGCTGTAAACCAGCATTGCGTAACATCGAGCGGAAGATAATTCATGTAAATTCCTACGTCATAATTTTGCTAACACAAATTTAAGCATCGCCCACCACAGACATAAGTGGTGCACAAGTAGTACACAGAGCTCTGGTCAGTGGTGTGATGTCTGTGGTGTGCACACATTACGCGCAAAATGCACAGCGCCACCCACAGTTCAAGTCTGGCCAGCTCACTTGTCCGATATTGCAACGCCAGCTAGTTGTTTATCACACGCGTGAGTACGAGTGTCGACTGCAGAGTATACCATAGATAAATTATAATCACTGTGGCCAAAATTACGGTGCGACAGCGAGTGCGAGATAAGATCATCCCCATATGAAGCGGTAGCTAGCTGTCCGTGGTTTCTTTCTAGTTGGAGCGAGCGAGAGTGGACGGGGAGTCCGCGGACCGTGCTCTGCCCCACCGCGCGCGAGGGAAAACTACTGCCGTGATTTGACACCTCTGCTGGGCGGACTGTTGCGTTGTGGCGATATGCATGCCATTTATTCTTCCATGGCCATACCAAGTCTTCACGAGGCAGGTAAACTATTGCGTAGAATTAAACTAGAATTAAATAGACCTCCGATTAGCACGGCTGATTCACGCTTAGAAAAAAAAGGGCAATTTTGTATAGTCTGCAGAATAGCTAGACTAGAGTCTGTCTCTAGTGAGTGTAGTTAGTACTGTCAGTGACTGTAATTTGTGTACAAATTTGTACATACCCCTGGCCCTAGAACTATCATCGGGAGCCCTATAATAAAGGGTAGACTCTGTAGTCATAGTGACTGCCTTGACTGCACAAAGTTAGAGATTTTATTCCATTTATTCCAAATCATTCGGCCTCAAACTCAGCATGTAGGTTAACTACTTTATCGTAGCATCTCAATATTTCGCCAAAATTAGGATTATTCCATTGTTCTTGCGGCTTAACAGTTTTTGTTTAATACACCAAGCACTGTTACCATGGTTACTGTTGGGTTTATTAAATTAAACAATTTTTATCCGATTTTGTTTTTTTACAGCTTTTTCGGGGGATGCCGGATTGGTTCGGTCCATCCTTGATCAAGGAGAGGTGAGAAGATTTTGCTTTAGCAGCACTTGGCAGATTGTTTAGAAATGGGAGGGGGGGGGGGGCTTACTAGATATCTGGATATCCTGTAAATGTTCCGACAAATTTAATTTTCTAAAACAAATTCACAATCGCCTCATGGCGATTGCGAACAAAAACAACTGCCAAACAGGACAAGTAAGGTTCGGTTGAGCTTAGCAACGGCTATGTTCTAATCATTATTTCTTCTTGAAACTTCCCACGCATACAAACTTGTATAATCAACTAATATCAACGTAGGACAGTTAGACCTAATTTGGATATTTAATTACCGTGTTAATTAGACCACTGATGGACTTTAATCCAAACACTAACTACGCAAACACTACTCAAAATCACGTAATTTAAGAGGTTTTCGATCATCTGATTGCACCCAAAACAATAGGAATATGTAGAGGAGGACTTTAGGCTTTCCAAATTACACAAAATCTCAAAATTGACCACCCCTTCATATTTTGACTTTGGATGGCCATATCTCCAAATTACACTGTGCGACTTTACTCTCATTTTGTGGTGACAGGTCACATATAGCACAGCCCAGTTAGCTCTGTTGAAACCTATCACTTGATAGGTCATTGCATTATGCCGTTTTATTTTTGGCTCTGAAAGTGGAGGGTTAAATTGAGTCCTTTGCCGTATTATTGATCACTCCATCGTTTTTGGTGACTGTTTGATTGAAAAAATTAATGGAAGTAGAATATCGGCCTGAAACGTGAAACCACTATGCAGTGTTGTATTCGAGTCCCTGCAAGTCCTTTCACAAGTCCTTTCACAAGTCCTTTCACAAGTCCTTTCACAAGTCCTTTCACAAGTCCTTTCACAAGTCCTTTCACAAGTCCTTTCACAAGTCCTTTCACAAGTCCTTTCACAAGTCCTTTCACAAGTCCTTTCACAAGTCCTTTCACAAGTCCTTTCACAAGTCCTTTCACAAGTCCTTTCACAAGTCCTTTCACAAGTCCTTTCACAAGTCCTTTCACAAGTCCTTTCACAAGTCCTTTCACAAGTCCTTTCACAAGTCCTTTCACAAGTCCTTTCACAAGTCCTTTCACAAGTCCTTTCACAAGTCCTTTCACAAGTCCTTTCACAAGTCCTTTCACAAGTCCTTTCACAAGTCCTTTCACAAGTCCTTTCACAAGTCCTTTCACAAGTCCTTTCACAAGTCCTTTCACAAGTCCTTTCACAAGTCCTTTCACAAGTTAAGTCCTTTCACAAGTCCTCTCACAAGTCCTCTCACAAGTCCTCTCACAAGTCCTCTCACAAGTCCTCTCACAAGTCCTCTCACAAGTCCTCTCACAAGTCCTCTCACAAGTCCTCTCACAAGTCCTCTCACAAGTCCTCTCACAAGTCCTCTCACAAGTCCTCTCACAAGTCCTCTCACAAGTCCTCTCACAAGTCCTCTCACAAGTCCTCTCACAAGTCCTCTCACAAGTCCTCTCACAAGTCCTCTCACAAGTCCTCTCACAAGTCCTCTCACAAGTCCTCTCACAAGTCCTCTCACAAGTCCTCTCACAAGTCCTCTCACAAGTCCTCTCACAAGTCCTCTCACAAGTCCTCTCACAAGTCCTCTCACAAGTCCTCTCACAAGTCCTCTCACAAGTCCTCTCACAAGTCCTCTCACAAGTCCTCTCACAAGTCCTCTCACAAGTCCTCTCACAAGTCCTCTCACAAGTCCTCTCACAAGTCCTTTCACAAGTCCTTTCACAAGTCCTTTCACAAGTCCTTTCACAAGTCCTTTCACAAGTCCTTTCACAAGTCCTTTCACAAGTCCTTTCACAAGTCCTTTCACAAGTCCTTTCATAAAGCCAGTCGCAAGTCCTTTCATAAAGCCAGTCGCAAGTAACCGGTTGAACATTGACAAAGGAATGCTTTTGTTAACAGTTCATCTGAATAGCTAGTGACTTGACTTAAGACTGAAAGACTTGTGATGGACTTGCAGGGACTCGAATACATCACTCTGCCACTATCCGAGTCTCATTGGTTCTTACCACTTTAAAGCCCTGTTCGCACTGGACTTTTTTTGATAAACGTACCGAGACGATGGGTACTTTTCCCATTTTAAGTCCAGTGTGGACAGCCTAGGACGTTTTCCTCTCAGGTACTTCTCCCGAGTCCAGTGGCTACTTCTACCGGCCAACTGCTGCCCGGTTAAACTTCCCAGGTCACTTTTCCCTAGACGATAAGTCCAGTGCGAACTGTGCGTGTCGGTAAAAGCGGCCCAGGAAAACGTACATCCGGCCTCCCAGTGCAAGGCCACGCTACACAAGACACCGCGCATGCGCTCTTTGCATTGTCACGAGTCATTAGTAAAACCTTCCCCCCAAAAAGTCCAGTGCGAACACGGCTTAAATGGCAAATCTTTCCACTTCATGCATTTCATCATTATGTTATGGGCTTTATACAGTGTAGTTTGATTTTTCAAGCTACATCTGTAGCCCAGGGCTGATATTCATAATAGCTTGCTAAGCATAGTTGGCTTGCTAACCCTAGTTGACAGCTAAGCCTAGTTAGTTGTGGAAGCTTAGTGATATTCATAAAACTTTGCTAAGCTTAGTTGGTTGCTAAGTTAACTGCTAACATTAGAGTTGATCTGGGGTGTCTTTAAAGGGATCGTATACGTTTGGCAATTGCTCCAAAAATTAATGGCAATAAAAACCTACTTGGTAAGAAGTACAGCAGCTTTGGATAGCATAATGCATTTTTATAAACTTTTCACTTCGAAGTACTCCAGTTATGGAAAAAGATATCACTTTTTATCCCAAAAATTTGAATCCGAGAAGCGTTACTGCAGTCACGTTTCTCAGATTGTGTATTCCAATGCAGATTATTCTTCCTGCGTGAACATAACCGCTCCAGAATTTCGGCAATATCTCAAAATCGCTACCACCTTTTGAAATGACATTTTTACAGGTTAGTTTTATGGTATTATATATATAACTATATAGGATTGAAACAACCAATAGGTTCCAATTACCAAACGTATACGATCCCTTTTAAGTCGCTAGATGGCAACTTGCCTGATGTCCCTGCTGTGTGCCTCAACTATCTAGCTGTCAACTAGCTGGTAACATTCTTAGCAAGGTTTTGTGAATACATAATTAGTTGGTAACCACAGAGCAGCAAACTAGGGATTTAGCAGCTGCTGAGGCCTAGTTGGCTGCTAAGTTAGCAGTTTTTTTGGTTTAATATCGGCCCTGGTCTACATACCACCA
Source organism: Crossaster papposus (assembly GCA_037893245.1). Classification (NCBI taxonomy): domain Eukaryota; kingdom Metazoa; phylum Echinodermata; class Asteroidea; order Velatida; family Solasteridae; genus Crossaster; species Crossaster papposus. The sequence goes on from JBAIAA010000238.1 coordinate 224,935, forward strand.
AAACAACATCATGACTAATTCAATCACGATGGCATCTATTTTTATCTAAAAAAAATAAATATATAAGAATAATCAAATTAAGAAGAACTGCATATATATCAATGCTTGTTCCCATTTTGTATAAATTAAATCAGTTGTTGCTCAAGGCTGACGTTATTACATTATCCTCTCTCTTTTGTGCATAAAAAAACATATGCTCTGGTCTGTGTAGCACTAATTGACGTCAGAAAGTGGGATTGTCCGGTTATAGTGATTTGTAGATGGTAATTCTTTTTTTTAAACCTTAAAGCTCGTAATTATTTGATTTATTTGATAGACTTACGATGTACAGCTTTGCATGATCTATTGTACATGTGTTTATGTACTATGTTTTCCATTATTAGGCCAGTTATAATTAATTATTCATTTTTAGGTTTTCAATCGTTACCCCCTGTCCCAATTTTCACGCCCGCCCCAATATGTTTGTTTTTTTCTCAGCAATGCCACAGGTGTCTGTGTTTATTTCAGCAGGTTTTTCTTTGCTTGGCGCATATACTGTAACTGCAATTAATAATAATAATAATAATAATAAAACAGCATTTATATAGCGCAATATAAATCAAAGATTCCTCAAAGCGCTTTACAAAAATATTATAAAATATTGTAAACTGTTAAATACTGCAGTACCGCACATAGTTAAAATACCATTAAAATAAAATACTGTAAAAACTACATTGTAAAAACCCCAATCACTATTATTCCTAGTAAATGCATGGACAAAAACAAATGCATGTAACGCTTCAAATGAAAACTAAAACGTGAATAAAATACAGACTTATGTTCAATTACAGTTAAAAAGATGAGTCTTAAGTAATTTCTTAAAATCATCTACCGACTTGGCACATCCAATAGACAATGGAAGCTCATTCCAAAGAAGAAAAAATAAAAAATAACTAGAACTACGTCTGTTCAAGGAACAGAACATAGGGCTTTTCCGCTTTCGCATTTTTTAGAGTATTTGTTTTCAAAAAAACCGAATTTAAGTTAATTTAAACAGATTAAAATAAATTGAAACTGATTAAAACGATGACGTCACACGTTTCTGAACTTTTTGTGCAACTATCTATCACCTAACAACACAAAATGATTGTGTTATGTTAACACGATCCTTTGCTGAGATATGCCTTCAACGTCTAAAAACGTAATAATTCAAATATAATCGTAATATGACGTAACATTTGTCAACATGACGCTAGAGGGCGCTATAACATGTTATGACGTCACCAATATTTATTTTGAAAAATACAATCTAGCCAGGTCCTAACATCGTTGAAAGTAAGTTCACATCGTTTTTTACTTTTAAATTATAAGAAACTTCCGGTTTGGACCGGAAGGAAGTGTCAGGTCTTTTTGCATGTAATACAAATTATGAAGACCATGGATTAATCTATCAATCCTCCTAAAACTCTAAATCAGATCTCTTACAGTTGATTTTATATTGATTTTCAAAGATTAAATTTATAAATATTTGGTTGCTTGTAATCTGACACTTGATGACGTCATCGTGACGTAATTAACAGAAAGCTCGAGAGCTGTCTTAACTTTGCTATTTCAAGCAAAAATCTGGATTATATCTATCGCGGTTGATTTTTAAGCGACGTTTTAAGGTTTTAAGGTCTTTTCATTGTAACTTCCGGTTTGGTGACGTCATCAATAAATATCTTTCTCAATATGTTCTTAGCACGAAGCTGATTATATACACCGGTTATAAAGTGATTTTAGCAAACTTCGCTACACACATCAACAGATTATTCATTTTAACAATTTTTCAACCTGCCGCTAGAGGGCGCTATAACGTGTTATGACGTCGCCGGTAATTATTTTGAAAAGTTTATTCTAGCCAGACACTAACATCGTTGAAAGTAAGTTCATATCATTTTTCAGTTTTAAATTATAAGGCACTTCCGGTTTGGACCGGAAGGAAGGGTCACGTGATTTCACGCACGGGAGATAAAATTAAGATCCTGGATTATCCTATCTATTGCCACACAAATTAAGTTTCGGTCTTTTGCGGTTGATTTTGTATTGATTTTCAAAGATTAAATCAATTACACCTTTAAGATGACGTCACGTGACCCCTGATGACGTCACTATGACGTCTGTCTGCGAGACACCAGTTCACTATAGGGCCTTCACCTGGGATTAAGTTTTATGGAAATACGACTTTGTTTTCTATTAAAAGTGACGGGCAGAAAAAACGTGTACAAAGTCTATGGGTTTTAGGTTACTAAAAGAAAAAAAGAAGAAGAAGAAGACGACCGGAAGGAATGGTCACGTGATTTCACGTACAGGAGATAAAATGAATATCCTGGATTATTCTATTAATTGCCACAAAATTCAAGTTTCGGTCTTTTGCGGTTGGTGTTTTATTGATTTTCAAAGATTAAATTAATTGCGCCTTTAAGATAAGGTCGCGTGGCCCTGATGACGTCTTCCTCGTGGTGTCTGTCGGCGAGACTGGAGTTCACTATTGGGTCTTCACCTGGGTCGAGTTTATGGAAATACGACTTTGTTTTTCCGTTAAAAGTGCTTTGAATTGTGCAAGCAACGTTTACAAAGTCTACGGGGTTGGATTCTGCGTAGCCGAAAGCGTGTTTACCTACCTGTCGTACGCGGCGCCCTTCCTCATGGGCAACTTGATGACGTCATCCTGTTTCACAGGTTGGCGGCTAGTGTCATCTTGGGTGAGCGTAAATGTGCTTGCACGAACGATGTCAGTGGTGATACATTCGCTCAATACATAATGCACTATCGGTGTATACGTACATGTACTAGCATGTATATTATACGTGTGGCACGCACACGTAAGGGGTCAATGCTTTTTGCACCTAGGCCAAAACGATTACATTTCAAGCGTGCCGCAGGGTATGTTCAAGTTCGTTTTTTGCCCCAAAACACAGGGAAGTTTGAGAACTACTTTTACATTAACCTTTAGAGCAAAAATCAAGATTGTATCTGTCAAGTTTAATTTTTTAGGAATTTTCAAAGGAAAAAGAGTCTTTTCATTCTAACTTCCGGTCTGGTGACGTCATAATTTTTTCTTCCCGTCAACTTGTTCCTAGCATGAAGCTGATTAAATACACCGGTTATAAAGTGATTTCAGCAAACTTCGCCACACACATCAACAGATTATTCATTTTAACCATTATTCAAACTGCCGCTAGAGGGCGCTATAACATGTTATGACATCACCAATTTTTTTTTGAAAAATACATTGTAGCCAGACACTAACATCGTTGAAAGTAAGTTCATATCATTTTTCACTTTCAAATTATGAGGCACTTCCGGTTTAGACCGGAAGGAAGGGTCACGTGATTTCACGCACGCGAGATAAAATCAAGATCCTGGATTATTCTATCTATTGCCACAAAAATCAAGTTTCGGTCTTTTGCGGTCGATTTGTTATTGATTTTCAAAGATTAAATCAATTACACCTTTAAGATGACGTCACGTGACCCCTGATGACGTCACCATGACGTATTTCTGCGAGACACGAGTTCACTATAGGGTCTTCACCTGGGTTAAGTTTTATGTAAATACGACTTTGTTTTCTATTAAAAGTGACGGGCAGAAAAAACGTGTACAAAGTCTATGGGGTTTAGGTTACTAAAAGAAAAGAAGAAAAAAAGAAGAAAAAAAAAAATCAGAACAAAAACAAAGGCTTTTTCGCAAAATTGCGAAAAAGCCAAAGAAGAAAAAAACAAAACATTCCCCTCCCGATCGAGTTGTATATTTTATTGTTCATTCTAAGTACTGAAAATATAAACATTTATTTTAACTTGCCTTTACAAAAAATGCCTGATTGCCGAAATGTCTTACAAAGGGGTCGAATTTTTGGAAAATATCCACTTATTTGAAAGTAAATGTAATTGTAATGATTCTACATGTAGAACACATCTAGCAAAATGATTGCGGTTAATAGATTTAATACCCTGTAATTGTTCCGGAAAAAAATTAAATTAAAAACAAATTAAAAATTGTGGTTCACTTGTCTCGAGGGGGGTGTTTTAACTTGTTGGGGGAAGTGGAACCATGCATAAACAATTTGATCAAACGGATGGCGAAACCTCCATGAATTATTGATTGCAGACAAAACCATCGGTATTGTGGGAAAAAAACAAATTGTAAGCTGCGTTCATTTGACTTATAAAAATCCATAGGCAAGGTTTGCCTTCTGGGCATACAGCTTGCATGGTGGACTCGAAGGAACTTTGTTTTTTATTTACTATTAACTGCAGCAGGATTTGATGGAAATAAAAAATCTTTGGAAGGGAATGTCATTATAAATGTCTTTGCAGATTTGGCAGATGTTTTCTAGCAACAAAAACTGGCTTTTGAAAAGATTACAAAAAAATCTGAATTCCATCTCATTGGGAACAACGTAAATGAAAGATATCTCTGCTCGCTTTAATTTGACCACATTTGTGACCCACTCTGCAAAAATGAGTCAATTTTACAGTTGGTCAGAAAAAGCAGGAAATAAGCTTTCATTTGATGTATGGCACAACTCTGTAGTGTAATGCATTGGTCTTTTACAATTTTGAGAAATTTGCTTTTTCTCAGTTATATTCAAAATGTCTTTGAAAAGAAATGGAGATTTACAATTGTAGTGCTTCATCAGATGCCATGGTAAGAGAATGACAAAACCTGTATTAAATTTAATTTAGGGATCAAAACAATCTTTTCAATCGATATCGGTGTCGGAGAAACCAAAATGGCTTAAAACAAAAAACAAAAAATTTGTTGAAAGAAAAATCACCTCCGAGTCAATAAACAGCCCTTTACGTAAAAATGTATTTTGCGAAATCTGACTCATTTTTGCAGAGCGGGTCACATTTGTTATTGTGATGCTTGTAGTTCACTAGGGTTATTTTATTAATTGTCTACTTAAATTCAGCCTTGTCCACTTTTGTGTGGAACTGACCATCTCATCAAAGGATGTCTTTCAGCAGTGGTCAGATGACCATAATTGGACATATTAAAATGTACGTGCACGTCATAAAACTCAAGATGCAACACACAGCATATTGTAATATCTCAAGTGCCAATTATGCAATGGTCATCTACTAAATATGGATGGACCATTAAAGGTAGGATACACTATTAGTAATTGCTTGAATTATCATTAATGCGTAGATTTTGGGGGTTGTATTTCATAGTAAATATTGTTTAACTGACCGGTTCAAAGTTTTACAATCATGGAAGCCGAGAAAAGCCTGAAAAAGAGCGTTTGTTTTCAACCGGCGTAGGGCAGTTATTCTTATGTTATCTTTGTTTTTTTGCGATCGCCGTTCGGCGAATTTTTCTTTATCAAATTATATTTTTCTGAATAATTACAGTACATTGTATATCTAGCGCAATCATTTTGCTGGATGCCTAGAATCATTATTAACTCTAAAATGAGTAATATATTTTTTAATAATTTGGTAGTAAATATTTTCGATAACTGCAAATGGTGTATACTACCTTTAACGTACACTTTAATCCGAGGTTTTAGCAGACTATGCAAATTTAACGTGAAGCCAACAAAAGCCATAATCAAATTTTGCAAAATTGGAGCAGGAAAACCTGCCGCGATGTCACAAGTTCGCGTTCGCTTTCCCACCGAATATGAACCAGCCTTTAGCATACGTACTGCCAACCTTCAAACTAAATTATTTAGAATTAATTCAATATACGATACACAAGTACCTGTACATGCAATGTATAATGATCCCTGTTATACATGTACCTGTGCCCTTGGCATTTCACAATTGCGCTGATTTCTGATAGAATTATTCTGACATGCCCGCCCAAGCTCTACCTGTTCACTAATTTGCTCTTCAATGCCTTCTGGCTTGTGGTTGGCGCGGCGTTGATCAGCCCAAGGAAAGCAATGAGAGAAAATTAAAGGCACATAAATTAAGAAACAATTTGCTGGGAGTGTGGGGGAGGTTGTTCAAACATCTGTTTTATTTTTTTTGCTTAATAATATGCAGGGATGAAGGATTTTGGTTTACAGATTTAATCTTAGTTTTGTTATGATTATAACTGCATGCATGTTTCGTTCGCGTACCTGTTTTTGAGGACCTTCTACCGGTACGTCGCAGGTAGTACGGCGTATGCAAAGAGTTGATAGACCCAGTCCGTGTTTCGGGAGAATACTTAAATAAAAGAAACTGCAACGACAAAAGTTTGCTTTTTTCCTAGCATAAATCTTTAGTTTTACAGTTACACCCTCGAAAAATGGTACATGGAGGAAACTGGTACGTGTTAATAGGTATAGCCAGAATTTAATTTTTAATTGTTGCTAATTAGAAAAATAAAATTATATATTATTATTAAAATAATTTAAAACATTTAATATAAAATATTTATTATAAAATAAAACCCTACAAATCCACCCATTCATGACAATTCAAACAATTACCAATGGTGTATCCTATATGTACCTTTAACCAGTTCGCGCCTGGATTATTTTAACATCACCGAGCATCGAGGCGCGGGATTATTTTTAACAAAACTCGATCAGAGGCGGGTTCAGGCCGATAGTACCGAGAAGCACACCCATGCTTTTCCGGCCTTGCTCGCTGCTGACAGACATTTCCGGCCTTGCTCGTGATGTGTTTATGCGTCATCTGTTGTAAATCGGGGGAAAACTCTGCGTTTATATACGTCCTCCGGCGCGAACTGGTTAAACAAATTCGATTTAATAAAAGCCACTGCTAGAAAAGTGCCCTAGTTAAGATTGTTTTCCCCCTCCTATTGAATCCTGATGTGGTTTTCATCCCAGGATCCAGACTTGCGAACCTGCCATGGCGAGACTGCGTTACACCGAGCTGCAATGAATGGCAACATGGACTGTGCTAAGGTGCTGATTAGCAGAGGTGCTCAGACACACATACAAGACCAAGCAGGTATGGTTATGAGACAACGGCGCACCCAGGATTTTGTCTTAGGGGGGCTTAAAGAAAACTTTATTCTCCAAAATTAACTAGGCCTAGTATATGTATGTATAAGGGGTGGATCCAGGATTGTTAAAATGTGGGGGGGGGGGGGGGGGGGGCGGGCGTGAAAAATGTTGACCGACAAATGGTATATTGCCCACTTTAAACGATAACAATGCACAACTAACAAATAAGGTATTGTCCCTTTAACCAGTTTGCGCCGGATGACGAATATAAACGCAAAGTTTTCCCCAGATTCAAAACGGATGACGCATAAACACGCCACGAGCATGACCGGAAATGTCTGTCAGCAGCGAGCAAGGCCGAAAATTCGTGAATGTGCTTCCCGGTACTGGCGGCCTGAACCTGCTTCGGATCGGATCGAGTTTCGTTAAAAATAATCCCGCGCGTCGGCTCAGTGATGTTAAAATAATCCCGGCGCGAACTGGTTAAAAAGCACATGAAGCAAGATATATGAGATGGAGGGACCCCCCCCCCCCCCCCCCCCCCCCCCCCAACTCTGTGGTGGTCTGTGTTGGCTGAATATTGTGGTTTCTCAGGAAGTCTGTTTAGGTTTTTATGGGGAGGGGGGGGGGGGGGAGGCATACACGTACATTAGGTAACAATAGTCTAGATAGTGTATAATTATAGGGGGGCTAAGCAGGGGAGTCCCTCGGTCTTATATCGTGCTAGGTACATGTATACCAAAAAGGGCCATTTACAAATGATTTACAAAGAAATCAGCACGGTGTAAAGGGCATTTGATTTGATGCAAAAATCCCTGGACAAATAAAATTTAAAAATACCTGGGAGCGGTTCTCAGTCAAGCTACCATGAAAGTGGATTGTATAGTCTGTGGTTGCCATGCCAATTTCCCCGGTAACTATGGCGACATCTGAAATCCAACCTCTTCAATTTGTTTCTGAGTCTCTTTCCCAGGGGATATTTAATTTGTGCCTATAGATACATACATTGTGTACATGCTGATCTACATCTTAATATATGTACAAACCTCGGTTAAAATTTAGGCAGAAAATCTCAAGCGTTTCCTTAATTGCGTTGGGATACTCTGAGCCTGGGGCCTGATGAGGCCCACGAGGAAAGGCAAACTGATTGGACAACAGATCCAAAACATTACATGATTAATAGTACACGGTATGAGCTTGGCATATCTTGCGGCGGAACAAAATATTGTAGCAAGCTACTGTACTTTACAGTAGGTTGTGACGATAACATATGACACAAGCAGACGTGCATTTATGTTTAAAGTACTTGTATGTACATAAAAGGTTAGGTGAGGGGTTATGGCAAAATGAGACGGATACAATTTAAAGGTAGTATACACCATTGGTAGTTGCTTGAATTATCATGAATGGTTAGATTTGGGGGGTTGTATTTTAAAGTAAATATCCTTAAACTGACCTGTCTGAAGTTTTACAATCATGAATGCCGAGAAAAGCACGAAAAACAGCGTTTGTTTTCAACCGGCGTCGAGCAGTTATTCTTATGTTATCTTTGTTTTTTCGCGATTGCCGGACAGCGATCGCGAATTTTTCTTTATAAAATTCAATTTTTCAGAATAATTACAGGATATCTAGCGCAATCATTTTGCTGGATGCCTAGATTCATTATTTACTTTCAAATGAGTAAGATATTTCTTAATAATTCGGTAGAAAATATTTTTGATATCTGCAAATGGTGTATTCTACCTTTAAATAAATAATTGTTATGGAAGAATAGTACAGATCATTTCATGGCAATTTGGATGAGATATATGACATAATTATATATTACACCATATATCTTAATACTGTATTGTAATGCTCCCTGTCGAAACCCCACCCCTTTCTCCTCGCTTCTGCATTCCCACCCTATCCATACCCTTATGAGCTATTATTTGAGTTTATTTATTTCCAATTCAGACTCATACATGTAGTTCCATATTCCATGAAATAATATTCATCATATTTCCAATTTGCCTATAAAATACATATTGGAGGTGTAGACCATCGTCACATATACCAGACATATATATCCATTGCCATGGAAATATAATATGTCAAAGCCATGCCTGCACACAATTACTACCCCCTGGGAGAAAATCTGTGTATCTGATTGAATTAGTTGTCCTCCCTAGGGATGTTGCTTATGGACCATAAAATCCACTTATTTAGGACCCTTTTATATGTGACCTGTCATCACAAAATGAGCGTAAAGTCGCACGGAGAGATTTCCCAGTACGGCCAGTCAAAGTCAAAATTTGACTATGCCTTCCTTTGGGCGTTCACACAATTTCTCGCAAGAAATGCCCGTTTTCTCATAATCTCTGTATTAAGACTCCAGACTAAAAAATAAAAATAAAAAAAATATTGAGTATCAAACCTCCAAGTGTTATATACCATTGGAAAGCTCTGTTTCCACAGAATTAAATTAATTTTGCCGACTTTACGCTCATTTTGTGATGACAGGTCACATATATCTCGACATGTCAGCATTTCAAGAGATATGGGGTTTTGCCACCTGGGTAGTAGTAACATGATTAAGACACTGATTGGTATTATTTTGTTTCCATTTGTTGATTTTTGTTCTCAGGATGCACTCCCTTGCATTACGCGGCAGGCAACGGTCACCTTGTACTGGTCAAATGGTTGATCCACGAGGCCAGAGTAAGCCTGACCCCTCAGAGCAAGAAAGAACGGACGCCTAGGACATTCGCTAAGAAAAACGGACACAGAAAAGTGGTGCTCTTCCTGGCTGAAATGGGTGAGGGAAAAAAGCTAGGTTGTCTTATAAGCCCTGTTCGCACTGGACTTTTTTTAATAAAACTTACCGAGACGATGGGTACTTTTCCCATTTTAAGTCCAGTGCGGACAGCCTACGACGTTTTCCTCTCAGTTACTTTTCCCGAGTCCAGTGGTTACTTTTACCGGCCAACTGCTGCCCGGGAAAACTTCCCAGGTAACTTTTCCCTAGACGATAAGTCCAGTGCGAACAGCGCGAGTCGGTAAAAGCGGCTTAGGAAAACGTACATCCGGCCCCCTAGTGCGATAGTCTGAACAAATCAAGAGAACCAATTATGCTTTTGTAGTCGGGTATACTCACCTCACTATAAAGATTAAATGGAGCAATTTGTAGACATATGAGAATTGTAAGGTCAGAGAATCGGAGAAATGTGTAATCAGTTGCAAGAAAAATGTGAAATAACTAAATATGAAAAATTAAAAGCAGTATTTGAAAAAAAATCTGGTTTTTTTTCCAGGCCTGGTCGGTTAACCAGTTGGGAATCGATACAAAATACCACTTTACTTGAAAATGTCAGCATACCGGGAGCCATTATTTTACAGGATGCTTCAGACTGCCATTTCTGGCTCGGATGTGACTTTGGTGGTGCACTGTGGATAGGATGCATTCAAGCCGTTCAAAGTGCCCTCTATAAATTGCACACCCCTACATGTACAGCAACGAACCCTTCATTATAATGTAGCTCTAAAAGACCAGATATTTTCAGCATGCTTAGAGAGAAAAAAACACCTCTAGCCCCATCAAACACTGACAGCTCTGTCAATATTGAGATTTGAAGTGGACCATCCTTAAGTAGACTGTAGCGGCAAGATCCATACAATGTACACTTGTAGACGGGCATTTTTATATGGAAGCAAAGCGTGTGTATGTGCAAACAGTATGACATGTGTTAGGGAACCTAAATCGGGGATTAGCTGGAATTGTGGGTTTTTTTCGGGGTTTTTTCGCCACAATTTTATTTGTTAGTTTTTGGAGAGAATTTTTTTTTTCTTCTGAACAAAATAAAATGCTACAGTATATTGTCTAGTCAAGTATTTAGGTCGAGCCAAATCGAAACACAAATATTTGAAAACTATACAGTGTGTCAAGATTGAAATACTCGAAATACTCGAAATACTCGAAAAGTACATTATTTATTACCCTAAGGATTCCTATCCAGCCAAACTCCAACACAGGGTTTTGGTGGAGTCCAGCTGTTAGTGCACAGTTGTAAGCTTCACATGTTGACTGCCAACTACGAGTATAGTCGTACAGGTAGCATAGAGGAATTCTCCATGATCGTAGTAACAGGTGTACCGGATTCTGCCACTACGAGTATACTCGTAGAAAATGAAAGCTTTTTGTATTGTAAACTAAATACGCTGGCATCACTGATAACACAACAAACACGCTGCTGGCAGTGCTAAGGGTATACATGTTTATGTTCAAATAATTGTTTTTCCGTTTACAAAAAAAGGTTTCTATTAATAAGGCATACAACAACAAAATGTTATGTTGGCGTAACCCAACCGACCCTAAAAATACGGCCGACCCTGGATATTATTTTTTTCAAGGGACAAGATTTAATTATTAAAATCTATATAAATCTAGTTATAAATATGTTTGAAACCATTTCTGACCGTTTCTCATTGTTGTGTGTGTGGATTGTGTATATATTGAACCTGGACACGCACGTAAAAGAACCCAGTCATGCTTATCGCTAAGAGAAGAGGTTCGCCCCGGTGTTTCTGGCATTTCGTTCATCCTCCTTCAGGTTTCCTCAGGCTTACGAGCTTACAGTGTCTTGGGCGCTTTTTGAGGAATCCTCGGTTTCATTGCCGAAAGAAATAATAGATAATAGATAATGTACATGTACATACGGAGATAGATGCACCAAGTAATATACGTTGTACATGTATAGTCCCGTCCCCGACTCCCACTATACTGCGCTGCATTTCACAATGGTGAATACACGGGCTGCTTTCTTGGAAGTCTGATTCTCTGCAATTAAAAATATGGTAGCCTCGTCCTTGACTGTTTCACGGCGCGTACTGCTACATACAATATTAAACATAATTGGCTATTTATTTCGTGTTCAAAAAATAATTCGTTACAATATAAATTATTTTAAAAGTATGTGTGTAGCCTTGTTTTCTTTTGTTATCGTGTATCAATACCGGCTTAAACAATTAGAAAACATCATTTTCATTGCTGGGAGGGAAAAAATAAATAAATCCCTACCTACCTACCCTATTTGTTTGGGCCCGTTACGCCAACATAACAATTAATTTTGTTATGCCCAAGTATGTGCATGCGTAAAATGCTTGGCAAATAGGGGCGCCCTGTAAAATTATGCCTTGCAGTCAACGTGTTAACCCCTCTCAGAACCTATTGAGCTTAATACTTTCTGAGTAATACATGTACTTTGTATGGTATGTGACCTAAAATGTTTCTGTCTGTGTTTCTGTCTCTCCCGTCTTCATCTTACTACAGAAAACAAACAGTCTGGCTTTGACTGGCTCGGGAGCTCTTGATCGGCACGTCACAGTGACACCGACTTTGTATGTGCAAACAGCAGATATTATGAGCCGTCGTGGACAAAACGTCTCAGGGAATTGGCCTGATGGGCAGATGGGGTGACTGACAGTACAAATAATGTGAAAAAAAAGCTTATTGGCTATTGTGAGGCGTTCTGGCAAAATGTGACCGAACCATGCACAGACCTCAAAAATGCCAATTAGTGAACGGGACAATTTTCAGATTGATCAATATTTTTATTCTTTATGTCTGCTAACCATATTTGTTTTAAAAAAGTAAGAAAGTGTTAACCAGTTCGCGCCGGGATTATTTTAACATCACCGAGCCCACGGGCGGGATTATTTTTAACGAAACTCGATCCGAAGCGGGTTCAGGCTGATAGTGCCGGGAAGCACACCCACGCATTTCCAGCCTTGCCCGCTGCTGACATACTTTTCCGAACTTGAACTTGGCGTGTTTATGCGTCATCCGTTTTGAATTTGGGAAAATGTTTGCGTTTATATACGTCATCCGGCGCGAACTGGTTAAGTGTTTGTTAAGAATAATTGTTAACCAGTTTGCGACCGATGACGTATATAAACACAAAGTTTTCCCCAGATTTAAAACGGATGACGCATAAACACGCTACGAGCAAGGCCGGAAATGTCTGTCAGCAGCGAGCAAGGCTGGAAATGCGTGGGTGTGCTTCCCGGTACTATCGTCCTGAACCCGCCTGGGATCGAGTTTCGTTAAAAATAATCCCGCCCCTCGGCTTGGTGATGTTAAAAATAATCCCGGCACAAACTGGTCAAGTGACTGTAAGAGAATAACAGTCTCAACTATTCTGTGAAATCACAGCATCTGGTGGGCTGTGATTTCCGTTTAAAAATTGTCTTCAAAATAATATTTCTACCCCACAATAGTTCAAGAGACCCATCATTTAGAAGCAAGTTGTATCATATTTTGAACTTTAATTTGTGTGTACTGGTATTTTATTGTTATCTTGCTCGTTGCTTTGTACTTCAAATGTGACCTGCTCCAGGAAAAGGTGACATAAGTCGCGCTGTGCATTTATGAGTAATTAGACCACAGGGCATGGCTGCAAAATGTGCTCAGAAATCAATTTCCTTGCTGCACCTCTTGAATCTAAGTGGAATCACTGCAGTCTGTTAGCTGGGATCATGTGGATCACGAAAAACCAAAATCCCCAATCGCAAGTTCACCAGTTAATTAAATATTTGCATTTTAATCACCTGTGTATAACGGGCGCCCTCTATTGACCAGGATTGGAAAGCTGTGTACATTTTCAATGGGAAAAGATTGCTTATTGCAGTTGCTTGCTCAAAAGGGAATCTACAGAGACAGAATTCGATTAAAGAGGAATTAGGATGTATTTTAATGTCTTAATACAAATTTTGTTCATTGCCATAATTTGAACTTTTTAATAGAGTGTCATTTTTTTATTGTTATTGTTTGATTTTTGTATTATAATTGTTTAATCTTTTTTTTTAGGGGGGGGGGGTTAAAAATCTAAATGTAAATTGTATGAACAAAATATATACACGACCCGAGTTTTTTTTTAGCTTTAGTCTTTGATACATGTTTATGCGTGACGGTAAAACTGAAATTTGTCCATGTCTTTAACAATGTAGGTGTGAGTGGGTGAACAACAACTCGTACCGATTTACATTTAATACACAATTCTGTTAAAACAAACATTTTGCCCATTCCCAGCTAAATTTTTATTAGGGAGAGTCAGATGGAAATCAGACTGTGTGATACAATGTTTCTGTGGTGACAAGATCCTTCCCTTCGATCTGTGAGAGCAGCCACTGATCTTCTTTTTTCCTCGCTGCTTCCAGAAGCTTTCCTACAGTTAGCGTCTGGCATTGTGAATGTTTGTCAAGGACAGTTGTTCGGGTCTTTTTGTCCAAACTCCACCTCTGTTCTCTTTTTTTAACGGCATATACTCAACTACATCACGTACTGTTGACAATGCGGATTCCTGCGGTACATCAACCAGTGCGTGTACGATTGGAATGCCGATATGATCATCTCCGCCTTTTCGGCGATTTTTGCTTGGGTACATTTTCCCACCTACCGGCACAAGCGTGGAATTTTTTTAAAACTCTTTTCAGAGAACAACAAAACCCTGGAATCTGCATCTGAACCGTGCATAATACACTTTTTCTTGTTCAAATCGCTATCATCTGAGCAGCTCGTGTCAACAGCGCCTACGCTCGCTCTATTTTACAACGCCCGCTATTGGTCCATTTTCCCACTATTCGCACAAACGTGCCGCACCACGACAGAAGGGCCTCGTTGATTGGTCGTTGGAAAACATGAATTTTAAATTGAGATTTTATCGAGTACTGGTTCGCAGACCGTTTGGGGATTTTATTTATGAGTTTCCCAACAACTTCCTAAGTAGTTTAAAGTAAAATGTATATAGATTCACGATATGCGTCAAGAAGGTGCAAGATAATCGGCCATGCCCTGTGGTCTAAATGGCCGGTTAAAGTTAATAGGGTAAATATTTTTGTCTTAAATGACATCTTTAATATCCAAAGTTTCAGATTTAATTAACAACAAGCTGGAATTTGATAAATAAAGTGAAACGAAACCTTTTAAGAGTGCATGGTTCCAATGTATTGTCTTAGTTTTGAAGCCTGTTTTCTCATTTTGAATTCCATGGAACCATTAATATGCAAAAACGTCATATCACTGGAACGGGAGGGGCTATGGAGCTGTACTATGTACCAAATGAAAGCTTATATCCAGGGGCCAATTTCACAAAGCTGCTAAGCACACAAATTTGCTTAGCATGAAAATTTGTCATTGGTAAAAACAAGGTTACAGACCAAATGTTCACGTGATCTTTATTGTTTTTGATTGACAATCAGCTGGTTTTTTGCTTAGCATGAAGAATTTTGGCTGATAAATTGTTTTTATTGAGCAAGACCTTTTTGTGCTAAGCAAATTTGTGTGCTTAGCAGCTCCGTGAAATTGGCCCCTGGACTTTTCAATTCGGGCGATTCACAATGCAGTGCGCCACCAAGCGTTTGACTCAAAAGAGCCACTTTTAAACTTTACGGTCGACTTCTTCCGTATATCATACTGTAGTGAAATATCTATTCTTCATTGTTCACGCGAGGTACAACACAAACATAAATGTATCCGGAAGCGTCGTTGATTAAAACATTGTTATTTGCAGAACAAAATTGGAGCTTTAATAGTGCGCGTCCAAAAAGACGTAAAAACTGATGAGTTCATGCAAAATGAATACAGTTTTTCAAACTGATGCCGACTTTTTCCCAAGATGCACTGCGGGTATAGCAGGATTTGCGCCTCCAACGGCAGCTTCTAGGTATTGTGAATCGCTCGAATTATGTACATAACACCACTTTTTGTTTTTGCGACTTATGTCACCTTTTCCCAGGGTTGTAGTCGAGTCCCTGCAAGTCCTTTCACAAGTCCTTTCGTGAAGCCAGTCGCAAGTCCCTTCATAAAGGCAGTCACAAGTAACTGGATGAACAATGACAAAGGAATGCCTTTGTCAAAGCTGATTTGAATAGCTTGTGATTTAAATTTGAACTGAAGGACTTGTGATGGACTTGCAGGGACTTGTGATGGACTCGACTACATCCCTGCCTTTTCCAGAAGCGGGTCACAAATGTACAATGCTGCACTTTATCTCGGTCAGTGAACGCTGATCAATAGAAACACAAACGTCTTGCCAGCTGCCAATCAAAAAGATAATAATTGAAATGTATGCATCAGAGAATTACTTCAGGAAGGAACGAATGAAACAATATATGCTCTGTTGCCATGGGAGCCAGAAAGCCAGACAGGACCTTGGAAATCACATTAGGGAAGTTTTTTTTTTTTAAAGTGCAATTGTGTACTGCTTGTGTACTGATAGCGTGTCCAGGTTCAATATATACACAATCCACACACACAACAATGAGCAACGGTCAGAAATGGTTTCAAACGTATTTATAACTAGATTTATATAGATTTTAATCATTAAATTTCGTCCCTTGAAAAAAAAAAAATCCAGGGTCGGCCGTATTTTTAGGGTCGGTCGGGTTACGCCAACATAACATTTTTTTTGTATGCCTAATTCAAGCAATTAACAATGGTGTACCCTATTTTGCGAAGCGCAGTCAGAGGTACAATTCACATCGTAAAATAACTAAGCCGCGCCCGTGAATTAAACGTGGCGTGGTTTAGTTAATTTTGGTTGTTCGTTGAGGATGTTGTTTGTGACTTTGTTCACCCTGTATAGTGCAAGTGTTGTCTTATGAATGTCCCGTTATTAACAGTTTATGATTGTGAGATTTAACAAAGATTGTAAAGAAATATTGTTTATTTTTATCAGCACATCAAATGAATTTTAATAAAAAAGTTCACTAAAGATGTTTGTTTGTTTTTATTCAAATTTTTTGGATACATTCGTGAACAATGTACTAAATGCTTGTGTCAACAATATACAATAGCAATACATGTATATCCTTTTAACAATGAAAATGCAAATGAAGATACACATAGGTAGAAAAATAAATATACAGACAATGCTTAATATATGAAGCAATATGTGACCCACTATGCAAAAATGAGTCTGATGTGTGGTTTTTATTTTACGGTTGGTCAGAAAAGGCAGGAAATAAGCTTTCATTTGATATATGGCACAACTCTGTAGTGTAATGCATTGATTGGTCTTTTACAATTTGGGCAAATTTGCTTTTTCTCAGTTATATTCAAAATGAAGAAATGAAGATTTGCTATGGTAAGAGAATGACAACACCTGTATTAAATTTAATTTAGGAATCAAAACGATCTTTTTAATCGATCAGATCTGAAAATATGTGACCCAGCACGAGTAAATGAGACACTTTGCGGCAAAAATGAAAATTGAGATTTTGATTTCATCATTTAAAGCTAAACAAGCTTTAAATAATGAAATCAAAATCTCAATTTTTGCCGTAAAGTTTCTCATTTACTCGTGCTGGGTCACATATAGGTGTCGGAGAAACCAAAATGCCTTAAAACAAATATATTATTTGTTGAAAGAAAATTTACCTCCGAGACAATAAACATCCCTTTACGTAAAAATGCATTTTTTCGACAGACTTATTTTTGCAGAGCGGGTCACATGGGACGGAGAAAGCCCCCCCTCCTTTGTAGTGGTCATTGTGCTTGCGAATTGTTGCGGTTTTTAGGGGGGGGGGGGGGTGCGTTAGGTAACGATAGTCTAGGGAGTGTATAGGTAAGGGGGGAGTCACTCGGTCCCATATGTGACCTGTCATCACAAAATGAGCGTAAAGTTGCACGCAGTGATTTCCCAGTACGGCCACTCAAAGTCAAAATTTGAAGGGGTGGTCGATTTTGAGATTATATGGTTTTTTTTAAGACTAAAGACGATCAGATAAAAAAAAAAAAAGTTTTTGAGACAATTTTGACTATGGATTTCTATGCCTTTCACACAATTTCTCGCAAGAAATGCCCGTTTTCTCATAATTTCTGTATTAAGACTCCAGACTAAAAAATAAAAAAAATAAAAAATATTGAGTATCAAACGTCCAAGTGTATACCATTGGAAAGCTCTGTTTCCACAGAATTTAGAAATACCCATATCTCTCAATTTTTGATTTTGCCCACTTTACGCTCATTTTGTGATGACAGGTCACATATGTTGCTGGGTATATATACTCTATCTTCGGGCACTGAAGGATAATACACTTTTTTTAAGAGGGGTGCATGTTGAAGTGGGTTGGAGGATAAATAAGAGTCGAGGGTTAAGTGAGCCAACCCTTTTTGTTTTGCAGCTGTCCTTGGTGCACCATGCACTCGCGAGTGTACTGTATAAAGTTTATAGACATGGCATACATGTGTGGAAAGATGCATTGTATAAGCATTATATTCAAACGCAAGTAATTTGAAATTGGGATTTCCAGATTATGTCCTATTTTTCAGTTTACCTTTCAGTTTTTGTTCCCAAAAATTGTTTTAGAAATAATGTTAATATTTAGGTTTTTAATATTTAAGTTATTCAGGGGACTTCTTTTTGACTCGCCCTGTATAAATATGGTATAATAAGCCAGTTGGGACTGTTAAATACATTAAATTAGAGCTTGCCAGAGGTTCAGAAGCATCAAGAGGCACAATAACAAAAGAATGCTTTAATTTCAAAGTGAACAAAATTGTTAAGACGGGACTCGGACAGGCTCTCTACCAGCAGAGCTATCCTGCCCTATATACGTTTGCGGTCTCCCACATTGTCAGTATCTTTGTTCGAGGGCACTAGTTAGAAGTCGAAAACACTAGAATGCCGTGTGGCCAGGAATCGCGCCAAAAAGCGAAATCCCAAATCACAGTAGTCAACAATTCTTCAATCTTTGCATACACTTGCTCCTGCCAAAAGTACACAGTTTTTATCCCTGGGATTTTTAAAGATTTTTTTCCCCTTAACCCTAACCCTACCAGACCCAGCACAGTGCATCTGTGGTGACTGCTTGACCTTGCTGCAATCTGATGCGTCTGGAAGGGTTTCTAGCCAAAATACCCTGGAGGGTTAGGGTTAAGAAATTTAGATCATAATTCCCTTAGTTACAGAACATACAGTGATTGGCATCATCCACGTCATTTGCGTTTTGCCTTCTTTTTGCATCGTCTGCCCCCTGCATCTTCTTCCTCGGAAGCACCGGATTCTCTGTTTCTATGGCGACGTTGACCCCTGCGAATCAATAGGCAATAATCGCATCAGACAATACGACCTTCTACGAAATGTGCAAGGGATAACTTAATCAACCTTTATTCTCTTCAAAATCAAAGCAAGGCAAATAACGCAACAAACGGCCACTGGTTCTAGGCTCTATTTTGTACGATTCTTCCTCAAAATGCAACATGACCTACCTAGAATACAAATTGACGATTCAGAGGGATTTAAGCCATACGCCTATTTTAAAAATATGCTGGAAATTTGAGAAAGCCACTAGTTCACTGCACAGTGCACATACCATTTTGGTTTTGTTTGCATTATTTGCCCTGCATTGATTAGAATTAACGCTAACCGTTGAATGATTACACAAAGTTTTAAAAGGCTCACACTATCACAGAGGCCTGAAATGGTTCGGGAGAAAATTAAAAAGATTTGGTGTGGGAAGCTGACTAGAGGGGTGCTCTTCCACCAGGACAGTGCTCTGGCCTACATGTCCATAGTGGCCACGCCTACATGTCCACAGTGGCCACGCCTGCCATCCGTGTCCAGAAATGTGGATTTCAACTTGTCGAACACATGCCCTATTATCCATCCCCCAAATCATTGGATTTTGGCAGACTTCGCAGTAATGTTATTGTCAAACAAGGAATGTGATTATGTCCACCAACATAAACCAACGCTTCAGCGGTGGTTCTATTAGATCCTGTACAAAAAGAAAATCGACTGATGGATTTTGCCGAATTCGGTCCAGTACTCCGCGGCGCAGAGGCAGTAAGGAGTTGGGGTTAACATACCTGGTTGTTGGGCCCGTATTCTGAGACTCTCTTTCACCGGCCGTCTCCTCTTGGTTTCCAGACTGTGTGGAGGTACTGGGTCTGTCTGCAGCTTGACTCACTAAATCCCCCGCTTGCATTTTCTTCCTGGTCGAGGTTCTGGTGTTCCTCCTGTCACTGGCGAGCTCTGGTGAGCTCGGGTGCTCATTGCCCGACAGATCATGGCCGTCATCTTGAATCCCTTCGGCGGACGTCTCTGATGAAGAAGTGCCTGACGAGGAGGTATGAGCCTCGGGCTGCCAATCCTCGTCTTCTGTGTCGGTGTAGCCAACCTGGATCCCATACAAGGAACAGGCAGCATCCGTGGGGTTCACCTGGGAGGGTTCCACTGAAGACGTTTCGGAGTTATCGGTGCTAGACGATCCCAATGAGGTATCATCAGAGTCCTCCCTTGCTTGTTGCTGGTTTGTCGAACGGCTGGATTCACCAGCGGCTTGTGCTGGTTGGCCATCATTTGAAGTGGGCTGCCCGCCTCGGCTACTCGAAGGAACAGAGATTTGATCCCCTGGTGTTGACTGTGGCGATTCTTCCTCCTCTGCGGGGCTGAACTCTGCATTGGGGCTCTCTGTGCCGTCCCACTCGGGAGAGTAGTCTTCATGCCACGATTCTTCGCCGAATTCATCCGGAGACTGATCCCTAAACCCGTCATAACTAGTATCTTCCCACTCAGGGCTGTCAAACACAGGGCTATCTCTACGGCTATGGTCTGATATGAAACTACTACTGGAGCTTTCACTGTCACTATGGCTGCGACTATGACTGCGACTATGACTGCGACTATGACTGCGACTATGACTGCGACTACAACTATG
The DNA here is from genome assembly GCA_037893245.1 of Crossaster papposus. NCBI lineage: Eukaryota > Metazoa > Echinodermata > Asteroidea > Velatida > Solasteridae > Crossaster > Crossaster papposus. Next base: position 245,564 of record JBAIAA010000238.1, read on the forward strand.
GCTACTTCTGTAACTGTGATTACTGCTGTAGCTGCTGCTCCTGCTCCTGCTGTGGCTTCTGCTCCTACTCCTGCTGTGGCTTCTGCTCGTGCTGCGGCTTCTGTTAGGGCTACGGCTTGTGCTTCGTCTCAGGAACCCATCTCTTTGCAACTCCCCTCGTAATGCGTTTAGTTGGACATCTGTATGGTAACTTTCGTCTAGCAGACCTTCTTCTACGCTGCCGACACGCTTCAACAGGTTCTCCTCACATTTTACCATCTTGTTCTCCATATCCTTCAAGCGTTTGTTGAAGGTCTGTTCCATGACTGAGGAACAAAGAAAAAACACAAAACAGTTGGGTCATAAAACACACATTTATATATCGGTATATCGATCGTTCGGTATAGCAATTGTTAGCTTCTGGTCCATCAGGAGCCCATATTTAAATAGCACCCTATTGTAGCCTACTTCAAGTGCAAAATAAAATTCAGACCAGTCTCATAGGGTTTAGGCACAGGGTGTCAAGTGGCATGATGAGTGATGTTAAGGTACGGAATTCTTTCCCAAGTATAAACCTGCTTACCTTTCATGCAGTTTTTTAACTCTTTTATGCAACTGTGCAAATGCATGGTAGACGCCGTCACTGGTAACCCGCATCCCTTCTTGCACTTGACCAGGCGGTACGCACATTCCTTCTCGTGCTTCAGCATGTCCTTGCGCAGGATGTTACGGACGCAGCCGCTGTTGAGACAGCCTACCAGGCCAAAATCGCAATCCTTGCCATGACGCTCAAACATCTCCAGCTTGACGCCTTTAAAGGTAGGATACACCATTAGTAATTGCTTGAATTATCATGAATAAGTAGATTTGGGGGTTGTATTTTATAGTAAATTTTATAGTAAATACCGTTTAACTGATCTGTCCGAAGTTTTACAGTCATTGATGCCGAGAAAAGCACGAAAAACAGCGTTTGATTTCAACCGGCGTCGAGCAGTTATTTTTATGTTATTTTTGTATTACGGCGATTGCGAAAAAAATAAAATAACATACGAATAATTGCTCGACGCCTGTTGAAAAAAATCTATTTTTCAGAATAATTACAAGAAATCTAGCGCAATCATTTTGCTCGATGCCTAGAATCATTATTTACTTTTAATTGAGTATTTCTTAATAATTCGGTAGTAAATATTTTTGATATCTGCAAATGGTGTCTCCTACCTTTAAAAGGTACATGTAGTATACACCATTTGCAAACATTTAAAAAAAAATACTAAATCATTATACAACTGTGCTGTGATGTGGGATATGACATTTTGAAAACCTGAGGGACACATAGCACAAGAGGCGAAGCATGCTAAATCCATCAAGTCCCAACGGAAATGTCAAATGGTTGGATCCTGTTGGATTCAGCAGGATTAGGGATAAAATATGAATCCCCTAACCCATTCATTTTCAAAAATTACAGCAAAAGCCAATGGTATATATAATAGTGGCGAGTTATTCCACGCCGGAAACGATTCTAATCGATTCCTTGATTCTTTTTTTTTGAGGAATTGATTCCTTGAAGTGGTCGATTCCATTCCGAAAAGATTTGATTCCAGAAAGCGCCCAGCGATTCTGAAGACCTGCGAGACTTTGCAATCCCAGCAATTCTTTGAAGAAACAACACGGCCGTGATTTATAAGCCAACACAAAGAACTTTTGCCACTGCTAAAACTATAGTACTTCCGATTTCAGTGTGAAAAATTACGATGGACAATTGGATATGGACATTCAATCACGTTTCTACATTATGATTACACGTCTTGAATGAATTATATTGAGCAATTAACTACTCCCGACAGATATGGCATTTTTTATTAGGAACAAATGGAATGGCGATTCCTGGGCGGAATGGCGATTCCTGGGGGGAATGGCGATTCCTGGGCGGAATGGCGATTCCTGGGCGGAATGGCGATTCCTGGGCGGAATGGCGATTCCTGGGCGGAATGGCGATTCCTGGGCGGAATGGCGATTCCTGGGCGGAATGGCGATTCCTGGGCGGAATGGCGATTCCTGGGCGGAATGGCGAATCCTGGGCGGAATGGCGATTCCTGGGCGGAATGGCGAATCCTGGGCGGAATGGCGATTCCTGGACCGAATCACGAATCCTGGACCGAATCACGATTCCTGGGTGGAAATGCTAGAGTCGCCCACCACTAGCGTATACTACTACCTTTAACACAGCCCCGGGACACGTTGCGGCACTTCATGAGCAAACGGTTGATCATGTTGCGGACGATGGGCAGAACCGGCTTGAGCCGAGACTCGCTGAGGTGCTTGCGGCAGCTCGGGCAGCTGCGGTGCATGTTGAGCCAGGTGGTGATGCAGACACGGCAGAAGACGTGCTGGCAGGGGCTCTCCAAGGGGGTGGAGAGAACATTATGGCAGATGCAGCAGATGAGATCTGGGTCAGGCGGGGTCACAAAGTCGTCCAATTCAAACTTGGACATGCTAAAACAAGCGCCAAAACCAGTGCTGGGAATGAAAAAAATTACACATCAATTCGGGCGATTCACAATGCAGTGCGCCACCAAGCGTTTGACTCAAAAGAGCCACTTTTAAACTTTACGGTCGACTTCTTCCGTACATCATACTGTAGTGAAATATCTATTCTTCATTGTTCACGCGAGGTACAACACAAACATAAATGTATCCGGAAGCGTCGTTGACTAAAACATTGTTATTTGCAGAAAAAAAATTGGAACTTTAATCGTGCGCGTCCAAAAAGACTACCGTTTTACAAACTGATGCCGACCTTGATATTGACTAACATTACGTCACTAGACTTCACGGCACAGTCACACTACATACACTGTAGTCTACAGGTCAAATAAATCTATACCGTTAAGGCAGGTTCTTCCTTCACGCGAATGTCATTGCGAAACGAATTTGTTAAGGCAACGGAGAACGTCCGGCACAATGAAACTTCAAAGTTAAATTGTTGACGTCATGAAATTTGCTTCGCATTCGCTTTCGCGTAAAGTATGAACCGGCCTTTATAATTATATACGGTACGTCCTACAAAATGGCAGTTACCCTTGAAAGCTGTATGGTGCAGTTCAACCATAAAGGAATAAGAAGAGGTTCAACTGAAGAATAATTGTCAACAATTCTGGAAAATGTGAGGTAAAAATTATATTATTAATCCAGATGTAGCGCCCTCTGTTTTATCATGGAGGATTGAATAAATAAAACAGATAGAGGGCGCTACTTGTACTTAAGGGCCAGAGCACTGACCTCTCAGTGGGCCAGAGCCGTAGATACGGCTCTGTTTAATAAGGGCGCAACATTAAAATCTGAAACGAGTGTCACTAGAAACTTGCTATTCACCGTAAAAAAATCCTATTTTCAGCAACGTAAAAACACTATTTGGAAATCTAAACCATAATGATATTCTGTCACCCAATTACTTGGAGAAAAAATAAGATACAACGGGCCTAGTTATCAATAATTAACTTACTCAAACCAAACTACCTCCATGCTCAAACTTACCTTTACATGTCGTCAAATATGACGTCTTGTTATTTGAGAAAGCGTGAATGATTCATGAGGTCATTTAGTACGGTGTACGTGATTGGTCAATCGATAGGTCAAAGTGCATTTCATTTGGCGCGCCATGGACGTATTTTTCCCGTAAAAATGAGTTTCTTCGATTTAGGGTGGTGTCCTTATTATACAATACCTCCATGGTTTTAAGCATAAATTCATCTCGAAATCAGCCACAGTGTTAGAATCATTGCAGTGAGTATGTCTTTGTTGAGTGAATGATTTGTTAGAAGAATAGGCCTAGAGAATGAATAATTTTTGTTAGGTTTGTTATTGATGATTGTTTATTGTTATTGATGTACATCACATCATGCATGTATGACCATCTCCACAACACTTCACTATATTCTCTCGATTCTTTATAGATCTCTTTGTAAACACAAACGATGATACTTCATTCTTTCCGTGGTATACATACATGTACATGATAAACAAAAAGTGGTGTCACTGTCAGTATGCAACATTCTTTACAAAATTTGGATATAATCATGGAGGAATAAATAAGTATGATATTGATAACATTAACTGAGCCTTTTTGGGGTCTGTTTTCTTTCACTTTCAGACAACGTTGCTGACCAATGATTGGAATTATGAGCACCCAGTCACCCAAGGCCACATCAAGCCAGGTACTGGTAGTATGTGTATGCAGAAGCTTGGGTGATTCCATGCCAGAATTTCTCAGAATCAATTACAAACTTAAATCGAAAATATTTACTACCGAATTATTAAGAAAAATCTTACTGATTTGAAAGTAAATAATGATCCAGCAAAATTATTGCGCTAGATATCCTGTAATTATTCCGAAAAATTTACGGCGATTGCGAAAAAATAAAGATAACATAAGAATAACTGCTCGATGCCGGTTGAAAACAAAGGCTGTTTTTTGTGCTTTTCTCGGAATCCATGATTGTAAAACTTCGAACAGGTCAGTTAAACGATATTTACTATAAAAAAACAACCCCCAAATCTACCCATTCATGATAATTCAAGCAATTACCAATGGTGTATCTTACCTCTAAATTCAGAATTTCATTTAGAAATCTATTCACTGATGTAGCTAGTTCCAGTTTTTAAACCAAGCATCGATTCTTGTCTTCAAGTTCAAACAACTGATCATTTAATTAAAGCACAATGATGATGAAGCCTTTTTTTAGGGAAAACCTTCAACAGTTCCAAGGCATATCAAAAAGAGATCTATTTCATTAGTGGTTAACAAAGGCAGCCGATCTGCAAATTCTTTTTCATGTGACCCGCCTGTCACTGGATACAATTCTCAGCTGTTTTCTTTCAACCCTTTCTTTTAATACCAATGTCGTGTTTACTCGACCGTTTTCAGCAAAAAAGTTAACAGGGAAAAGTTAACAGTGCCACAAAGATGAGATTAACTTTACTTCTCATAATGACATCGTTAAAAATGGGTTTTGTTTATGCCTTAGTTATGTTTGTGTTCGGAATCGATTACGGAGGGAATTGTTATTCCAAGACGGATTTGAAATAATTGATTCTCAAATTTGCTGGATTCACCCAAGCCTACCAGTACCAGGTAGAGTAATAACATTTTGGAATAATTTATTGCATTGCTGACAGGAACAAAAACAAATGACAACTTGGTTTGCATGACAAAGGAATATTGAGAGCAATCAGTTACTTTAATTTAACCCTAACCCTCCAGGGTATTTTGGCTAGAAACCCTGCCAGACGCAATAGATTGCATACTTTGGTCACAGTGACTTGTGTGCAGAGTCCAGCAAGGTCAAGCAGTCACCACAGATGCACTGTGCTGGATCTGGCAGGGTTAGGGTTAAGTTTAAGGTTAGGGTTAAGTTTAACCCTAACTCCCTACCCTATTTTTCTTACACATAACCTAAAACTTGCAAAATCCTTCAATTCCAAAGTGTTAAAACTCCATGTAACCTGAATCCTGCAAAATCCTCTAATATTTTTTACTGGTGGCCACTGCCTGAATCCTGCAAATTCCTGCAGTGGGTTTACCATTGAGCTATAAAGCAGCCAAACATGGAACAAACTAACTTTCTAGGGTGTGTGCAAAATTATATTGGTTTTGGAAGATTGAGGACTGTTGGGGTTGATGAAGCAATGAAGTAATATGCACTCTACAAGTACAAGTGTTACATGTTTTTGTTTGTTTTTATTCCAGAGTATGGACGACGATAACCCTGATATCAAGTCGCCATCCAGTGCCATCGTGAGAAAGTCGATGATTACGTCCTTTTTCAAACCAAAAGCGCTCCAGCAGTCCCCCGAAACCCACCAGAACAATCTCTTTCAGCGGGCCACGGACCGACATCCTGTGACTAGTGGTACAGAGGACCCAGGTACCGATACCGAAAAAGGCAACTTCGAAGTGAAGGCTTCCGATAAAGGTCAAAAGTCAAGTGTCTTTTCGAAGGGTCAGGTACATGATGATTTGGATGGACTCCTCGACCCAGGAAAGGATGTTGCTTATCAGACAAGCTGTCTTGATGGCGCCTTCCAGGGACATCGCCACAACGAGTTAGGAGGCGCGGTCAAAGGATCCACAAGTCGATTGAAGCACATTAAAAGTATCCCCCGAAAAGCTGCGAGGATTGAAAGTTTAGACTGCTTGCAGAAGGAGAGCAGAGATACCGGCATAAAAGTTCCTTTGAGATGCTCCGCGGATTACAGCGGAGGTGGCAAATCTTCCAAGAAGCGCAAGAAGACAGTGGAGCTGAACTCGAGTTCAGACGACTTTGAAGTTGATAAAAGGACCAAAATTCCTAAAAAGGAACCCTTGGACCTCCACCGGGAAATAAAGTCGATGCTTGACGGTGAAGAGGCTCAAGAAAAGATTCCGGGCGGAGGCTTGATGGACAACGAGGCAGCCTCGTCCTGTTCTGATGAAGACATCTTTGAAGTCAAGGAGCCTACAGATAACCCAAAAGTGATCTCGTACTTAGATTTTCTCAATGAATCCATGGGCGAGAATCAAGATGAAGACGAAATTAACTATTGGTCTGATAACGAAACAGAGGAAATCAAAAAGAAAGCTGTGGGGGAAGATCATCATGTTGTCAAGAAACCTCAGATTGATGCAGAAGTGTTGACGAGAGGGAAGCATACTCAAAAGAAGCTGCTCCCAGCAAAAAGGAAGAAAGTCCCCAAAACTTTAACCAAGTTCAACACATCTACAAAAACTAGAGACGCGTGCACCAAAACAGGTTCTGTTGTGGCACAAGAGAAAGCGCGTGCTCCAAATGAGAGAAGTGCTGAACTCAATCCGAATGCTTGTCTTTCCGAAGACGACAGTGTGCTGACAATTTCGTACTCGGAGTTTCTGGATGATAACACTGCCAGTCAGTCCGTAGACTCCCCGTCATTGTCGCTGGGGTATCCGAAACAGAAGCTAGTCACCTTTGAAGCCGAGGTTCACACTCCCCCTTGGGATGAAGTGGGGCATCCTGGGAATTCCCCAGTCGACGTCGATTTGTGCCGATCTCCCGAGCTCCTTCAGACGCCAGCCTCGAAGAAGGGGACCTCAAACGTCGTAGTAAGCGTGTCTGATCTAGACCTGATGATTGTCAGTACAAACGATGCATCTGCATCGGCTGACGGCCGGAGATCTAAGACAGTGTACAGCATGTTCCAGAAAAAAGTAATAGTGGGGAAATTGCAACAAACAGAATCCAAAGTCTCAAAGAAGCCCAAACCAACCGAGACATCAGAAGATGCTAAGGATTTATCTAATGTGAAACCTAAGCGAGGCCGGCCTAAAAAACAGCATACAGGTCTAGAAGACAGTCCGGAAAAGAAATCTAAGACTCGGTCAAGGAATACAGATGAAACTTTTAAGAAAGCTCGGCCAAAGACCCAAAATGGTAGACGAGCAAAGAAAACATTGAAGAGCATCTTTGGCGGCAAGTCGGAAGAGGAAAATACAGAGGAAGAATTTGAAAACGAAATAAGTAAGCAGAGCAAAGAAGGCTCTCATAGAGGAAGAGGCAGACCAAAAAGGGCGATAAGTAAGAATGATGAGGGTGGAGAGGAGACGAAAGAAAGGGGTACCAAACAGACTTTCCAGCGAGCAGAGGTGGTTGTTTTGACATCTACTCCGCGTCCGAAAGCACAGACAAACAAGGTATGTGTGGTCCAAAGGCTTAAAGATGAAGGTGTTTCTTTGTGAATTTAAATGTGGCTCTTAATTTGTAATTATTTAATTCACCCTAACCTAATGGTTTTCTGGGACTACCCTGCTAAATCCAATGGTGACTTGTATAATTTTCCTGCTTAATACAACACTGGTTAACCAGTTCGCGCAGGCTTTTCTTTTACATTGATTGACCGGGACATTGATTGCGTGTGTAAACAGCATCAGATGCGAACTGGTTACATTTTGAACATTTGATTTTTTATTATTGAACAGAATGCAAAGGCCAGGCAGTTACTGAGAAGAGCTAAGTCTCAACATATGAGCAAAGCATCTGCATTCCCTGCCGTAGATAAAGACATCCAAGGAACAAATCGTGCAACACAGGTAGATCAAAAACGGTCAACAAACCCCGATACTGTGAAGCAAGCCAAGAAGCCAAGAGATCTCACAAATGTTTTAGGAAGGCGAGTCGTCCCAAAGGATAAAGTTGATGAGAAGGGAAAGGATCTGAAGACAACAAAAAGTGGAGAGAAGAGGAGATCGGTGATCACAGACGTCCAAGAGAGAAAATGTGAGGTTTATCAGATTTTGTATCTGTAAACGGAGCACAATCTTAATACAGGCTTGGAGAGGGTTACTAATGCGCCTATAAATTTGTATTTTTTTTACTGTGCTTTTGCTTCTCAGCAACCAAACTGGCACCAATGTTCACCAAAGAAGGCCGGCAAGCCCTCAGCAGAAAGCAGCAGAGCCTGAAGCGACAGACAAGCAACCCTTGTGTCATGGTCGTCTCTGATGATGATGACGACGAAGCGAGCAGGGACAGCGTGTGCAGCGATGTCGGCGGAGCCTGCGGAGGGGCTAAGCTGTTCAGCGATGCGCTCAGAAGAAACAGGGAATCCGAGACGCGGCGATCTTACCCACCGTTCCCCACCATCAGCCATGTTCTTCAGATGGGTGAGTTTTAGCCTTCTCTACTAAGGAAAGAGGGATACAGATAGAGGATATTAACCCTAACCCTTGCTAGATGCAAGACAGTACATCAGTTGGAAAGCCTGCTGCATAAACAACCAAGTACAAGTCTAGTGAGTGGGTCTCCATTGCCAGAGACTACGACGCAGGTTGGCCTTGCGATTTGTTGACCTGCTACATGTAGGTCTTGCTGCACTGGGCAGGCTTGTCATTTTATTAAATGGTGTATGTTGCTGCGTGTGGCAGGGTTTCTATAGCCAAAATACCGTGGAGGGTTAGGAATAAAGGTAAAATGCAACATTCGCTTTTGCTGTAATTTTTAGAAATGGGTGGATTTTTGGGTTAGTATTTTATAACAAATATTGTTAGACTGACCTGTTGAAAGTTTTATGTTTTAGGATGCTGTTCTTATAGTCTGGTTCCCTGACCCTACTCTAGACGAAATGAAGCAATTTTTAGTCGTTAGCTTAGGGAACCACACAAGCTGGCTTGTGCCCATTCACTGATTCGGACAAAATGTGGACTAACAACATTTTGGTAAATTGGGGCAGTATTTAAAACAAAATGTAATTTTTTTTCAGCGATGGACGGCCGATCATGATTAGAAAAGAGGAATGTTGGCTAAACTGTCTTAGGTATTTATGAATGTAGATTATTATTATAAAGTGGTTTTTCTGCACTTTTTTTTCAGCTCCAGAGATTGATGGAAATGGAGATTGGTGGAAACTACCCGCTCCGGACAGCTTGGGAAAATTCTTTACTTTGGACAAGAACTGCACATCGAAGTCGATCGGCAAGAAATTGAAAATTGTTGGACGTCTTCTGAGGCTTGGAGAATTTACCAGGTGTAATGCAGTAGACGTGCAAACTCCGTTGATCAAGGTAATCAATGATGCAACATGTAGATGTCTGTTTGTATATCCAGCACGATATGTGACCCGCTCTGTGAAAATGAGTCAGATGTCGCACAGTGCGCTTACGAGATTTGGGTGGTTGAATGCGGAGAGGGGGGTTTTCGTACGAAAATTTGATATTCCTATTTCATGATTTTCACCTTGGTTAGGATCTATATTTTCAATTTCTACAATAAAACATGCTGAATTAAATCAGATTTAGTTAGAAAAAACGGTTTTGTATTCTATTGCATACATCTCCTAAAGGGAAATATTTTTTGGAATGCATGATTTCTCATGAATGGGGTTTTTAGATTTCGCAAAATCGTCAAAATTAAAATCGGTGTATCTCAAGAAAGCAACATGCTACAGACCTTTAACATATATCAAATTAAAGAGGACAGTGCACTCTTTCTAATGGTATACATAACTCTGTTTGTCAAATTTTTGACATCTGACTCATTTTCACAGAGCAGGTCACATATAGGACCGACGCACTCCCCCCTTTGGTCCCCTATACCTATACACTCTCTAGACTATTGTTACAGTACGTTACACACCCCACTCCCCAAAAATACCTAAAAACCTAAAAACCAACAAAAGATTCCTAAGAAACCACAACATTCTGCAAAAACAATGACCACCACAAGGAAGGCTAGCTCAGTGGTCGCTTGGTAAGAGGTTTATGGTTCGAGTCTCATCCGAATCAGTGCTTTTTTTTATAAATAATCTCTCAGGTTAACAGTTAACATGGCAAACGGTCTAGTATTGAATCTAAATCAGAAACACGGGACAGATTATTACATTATTGAAATTCGTAACATTTTTACCCAATTTCTATTGATCGAGAGCCCATCACATGGGTGCTTTTAAACAGCTGGGGCCGATTTTCCTAAAACAAGAAAGCACAACAATTTGCTTATCATGAAAAAAATTCTTGGGAAAAAACAAGGCTACAATTATAATATTCATGTGATGTTTATCGTTTGTGACTGATATTCAGCTGGTTTTTGCTTAGTATGAAAAGCACATGGAGTTTTGGCTGGTAAAGTGTTTTTACTGTGCAAAACAATTTTTGTGCTAAGCACATTTTTGTGCTTACATGTTTTATCAAATTGGCCCCAGATAAGACATCAACAAATCAAAATATTGTTTGTGTATACAATTACTTTTTTTCGGAACAATTACAAGATATCTAGCGCAATTAATTTAGCTGGATGCCTACAATCATTATTTACTTTCAAATAAGTAAATTATTAAAATAAGTAAATAATTCAGTAGTATTTTTATTTTGATATCTGCAAATAGTGTATCCTACCTTTAATAAGGTTTTAGCAAATTGTTCTGCTATAGGGCCCTAATTAGTGGTTAGATTTAAAACCGAATTGTTTAATATTCGGTTTGTATTCCTCTATTCGGGTTTGATTTTGGTAACCAAATATTCGAAACCAACATGACCTTAGAAAACAGCTTATTTGCTTCATGGTTTCTAACTGTATCTGCATTCACTTTAGTAGTGGTTTCTTTACCATATCCATCTCGGAGTTTCCATCCATTTTTACAGCACATTACAGCTCTGGAGTGTTTTTGTAATGACCCAGTCGTCACTGAATCCTGTAAACTAGACCCAGTCATTAAGAGGGCATTTCATGCGACACCTCAATCATCACCTTTTGTGGTGTGACTGAACCCTAACCACCCTGAGTCCATCAAAATCCATTTCCTGTTTTGGAGGATTTTAGCGGATTCAGGATACCTCCATATTGAACAAACTGGAGGAGTGTGATGGATTGAGGATTTTAAGCCTAGCGTTACTGCAGGAGTTTGATGGATTCAGGATACAGAAATTTAGGTGATGGACTGTGATGGACTCTATGGAGAAACATACTGCAATTTTTTGTATGCCACCATGGTATCCTGAATCCGCCAGAGTCCTTCAACTTTTGCTGGTGGATTATTTATGGACTCAGGATATCTCCAGTGTGCATACTGGTGGAGTCTGATGGACTCAGGCATATAGACTCAGGACACCAGCAGTTTTTGCAAACCAAACTTGGTGGATTGTAGCGGATTCAGGATACTTTCTAGAAAAAGCAGTGAGGGGGTTTTTATTCGGTTTAAAAAAAATTAATTAAAAAATTGGTCTTTTTTTTGTTTAATAGAGTAACTGGATTTTGAAATCTGATTTGACCCACCACTGATCCTAATTGACACTGTATGGTTTGTCTGTGTTTTGTAGAGCTTCACTGGTCATCCGGAGTTAAGCCATGATATCCAGCGAGTAATCCTGGATCAGATTAAAGCGGCTAATCCCCGATTCCCAGTCAACAGGGTCTTCAAGCGATACCTCGCCAAGCGGAAAGGGGAACCCTTGATACCCAAACCACTGCAAGGTATTATTAAACTTGATATTTTTTTTTTGGGGGGGTAGTTATTTTGGTAACTCGTTTTAACATGCAAAACGAGAGCGTTGTTTGTGAGTTTTGTGTTTTGGGAGCTTCTTATACTCCACAATACTTGGTGTAAATTTTGAAGATAATTTAGTCTTCAGTATATCACGCTGTTTCATTGCGCTGTTTTATCGCGCGGTTCCATCGCGACGTTTTATAGCGCGGTTTCATCGCGCCGTTTTATAGCGCGGTTTCATCGCGCCCTTTTATCGTGCCGTTTTATCGCGTCGTTTCATCCCGCTAAATCATCGCAGCGTTTCATCGCGCCGTTTTATCGCGCCGTTTCTCCACGCCCTTTTATCGCGCTGTTTCATCCCGCTAAATCATCGCGCCGTTTCATCGCGTTGTTTCATCGCGTTGTTTCATCGCGTTGTTTCATCGCGCCGTTTCATCGCGCCGTTTCATCGCGCCGTTTCATCGCGTTGTTTCATCGCGTTGTTTCATCGCGCCGTTTCATCGCGCCGTTTCATCGCGCCGTTTCATCGCGCCGTTTCATCGCGCCGTTTCATCGCGCCGTTTCATCGCGCCGTTTCATCGCGCCGTTTCATCGCGCCGTTTCATCGCGCCGTTTCATCGCGCCGTTTCATCGCGCCGTTTCATCGCGCCGTTTCATCGCGCCGTTTCATCGCGCCGTTTCATCGCGTTGTTTCATCGCGTTGTTTCATCGCGCCGTTTCATCGCGCCGTTTCATCGCGCCGTTTCATCGCGTTGTTTCATAGCGTTGTTTCATCGCGCCGTTTCATCGCGCCGTTTCATTGCGCCGTTTCATCGCGCCGTTTCATAGCGCCGTTTCATTGCGCCGTTTCATAGCGCCGCTTCATCGCGCCGTTTCATCGCGCCGTTTCATAGCGCCGTTTCATAGCGCCGTTTCATAGCGCCGTTTCATCGCGCCGTTTCATCGCGCCGTTTTATCGCGCCGTTTCATCGCGCCGTTTCATCGCGCCGTTTCATCGCGCCGTTTCATCGCGCCGTTTCATCGCGCCGTTTCATCGCGCCGTTTCATAGCGCCGTTTCATAGCGCCGTTTCATTGCGCCGTTTCATAGCGCCGTTTCATAGTGCCGTTTCATAGTGCTAAATCATTGTGCCGTTTCATTGCGCCGTTTCTCCGCGCCCTTTCATCCCGCCGTTTCATCCCGCCGTTTCATCCCGCTAAATCATCGCGCAGTTTCATCGCGCTGTTTCTTCGCGCTGTTTCATCGCGCTGTTTCATCGTCCCGTTTCATCGCGCCGTTTCATCGCGCCGTTTCATCGAGCCGTTTCATCGCACCGTTACATCGCGCTGTTTCATCGCGCCGTTTCATCGCGCTAAATCATCACGTTGTTTCATCCCGCTAAATCATCGCGCTGTTTCATTGCGCTGTTTTATCTCGCTGTTTTATCTCGCTGTTTAATCTCGCTGTTTAATCTCGCCGTTTCATCGCGCCGTTTCATCTCGCTGTTTCATCTCGCTGTTTCATCACGCCATTTCATCACACTTTTTTATCACAATGAAACTGATTTATCCTCTACTCTACTTTTTCTCTTACCATTAGAACTATCTTAAAATACTCTTTCAGCTGGTACATGTATACAGTTGATGTATAGGCAGCAAACCATGTATGTACTGATGCCATGCCAGCTTGTTAAAAAGCAGTGAGGCTGCTGCTAGGGATTTTGCTCGGCAAATTAGTCAAATTCGTCAAACAAAACTCATGAGGAAAGCGTGAATGATACACTTTTTGGTTCTACTCGCAGGTGAAGGGACATCAGAGGTTAAGTCCGGTCCAAAAGCCGACTCCAACTTCACCAAGCTGAAGGCTGGGAGGCCCCCCGCCAAGCGGAAATCGGAGGTCCTGGAGCAGCGAGCCAACACCAAACGAAGGAAGGTTGCCCAGGAAGGGTCTGCCGAGAACTCGGAGGCAGAGTTCGTTGGGAAGATTCGGCTCAGAAGGAGGAGTAGCAGATGGGTCATAAGAGGCAAGTTATCTATATAAGGGTTATATTCTTCCAAATAGGCACTTGGGGAGACAAATTAGTGTAAGTTTTAAGGTAATAAGGAGACAGTGACACTTAGGGAGACATTTCAGTGTTTCCCTAAGTGTCTAGCTACCCTAAAAAACGATATTTGGGAGTTATTTTTGTCCTAGAACGACAGATTTTGGTCTAAATAGCATAAATCTCGAAGATCTTAGAGAAAAGGGATAGGGTAAACAAGTTAGGACTGTTTTAAGTTTGTGTACATCTCTATAGGATTGTCTCCCCAAGTGCCTATTTGGAGGTACTATTTGGATTTTTATAATTATTGAAACGTTTGTTATGAAGACTCATGACTGTCAGAGCATACCTTCCCGAAACGTTGAGTTCCCTCCGGCTTTGGTTCAGTTTGTTTTCATTTACACTGCAGATGATGAAGAAGAAGAAACAAAAGATGCCAAGGAACAACCAAAGCCCAGGAGAAGCTCCAGACAATCGGAGCAAACCGTCAGGAAGGAGGGCGGTGCCACAGAGACTAAAGAAGGGCGGACAGTGAGGGCAAGACGAGGCAAGACGACAGAGGCTGAAAAAGACGGGAGAAAAGAAGGATCTAGAGAGGCAACGACAGCCAAGACCGGTGAGTAGCGCAGTAACCAGACCCTAACAAAATACATTAATCAAGTGTTTCTATATTTCCAGGAATCTGTGTGTTAGTTGTTAGTTGTTTGCTGTCTGTCCGTAATTTGATTATCTTTAGAACCGGGCACTGTATGAAGCTGAAAATAGGCAGTTGTATTTCTCAGGGTCAAAGATTGTGCAGTGCCACATTGTTTGGATGAGCGGTTTTCAAAAAATCTGCAAAAAAAACAACACCCGGATGACGTCTCATGGCAGCGTATCATTTTTACTTCGTCTCTGGGAAAACAAGCACGAGTTCGTGCAAGAGTCGCGTCACGTATTGGTCTTGTTCAAATACACAATACCGTAGAAAATTATCTCTAGCATGTTCATTTTATAATGTTCGAAATGCACTGTTTGACAACAACCAAAATTACACCGTCGAGCAGCTTTGGTTGCTCTCTTTAAAGTGCTTACCGGGAAGTTCATGGAAGTCGAATTTGGCAAAAGAAGAACAACAATTTTGTTTGATTTTTAATTTTTTTAATATTTTTGTTTAACCAGTTTGTGCCGAATGACGTATATAAACGCAAAGTTTCCTAAAATAAAAAAATGGATGATGCATAAACACGCCACGAGCAAGGCCAGAAATGTCTGTCAGCAGCGAGCAAGGCCGGAAATGCCTGGTACTATCGGCCTGAACTCGCCTCGGATCGAGTTTCGTTAAAAATAATCCCGCGCGTCTGCTCGGTGATGTTAAATTAATCCCGGCGCGAACTGGTTAATAATAAAAGGTGCATACTTGTAAGCCATTCTTCTGGTATTCCAATAGTTTACACCTTTAATAATTGGTGACTTTATTCTCTCTGATTTAATTTCAGACAAAATGGCCAGTCTACCATGGACAGAGAAGTACCAACCGCTCACGAGTGCTGAGATCATTGGCAACGGGCAGGCCATGAAACGACTGACCGGGTGGCTGGCAGAATGGAAGAAGAAGACGGCAAGGATTAAGAAGAAAATGAAGAGGCAACGGGGCAAGCAACAGAACAAGACGCTCCTAGGTAGAGCCAATTAACCCAGTCTCCTTATTTTGTGTATATACCACAATAGTGACTTGGCACCACGAAATGAGCGGAAAGCCAAAACAAGTTATTGGCCGAAACATCAATTGTTCAAGTGGGAGGTCGTTTTGGAGTTGTTAACGTTTTTACATACAAAAAAACCTTCTTTATCATATTCTACAATTTTATAGCTCAATTCAAACTCTAAAGTTTTTTTTGTTGTGGCTGAATTGCACTGATTGATAGTACAGTTGGCACGGTTCACAGACTTTGAACTCAAAACAAGGGAGCATGACTTAGGCACTTTCAAAAGAGTATAGCTGTGGCTAGGAATAAGCTACAGCAACAAACAATACATCATTTAAAAGCTTAGGACGTCTTCTTTCTAGAAATGTAATACATGTAATGCCAATCTTGTTATTTTGTGACTTTCAACCAATTTCATGGTGCCAGGTCACATAATTACCCCTTCAAACAGCCCTGTACGTGAAAGTGTATTATGCGACATCCGACTCGTTTTTTAAAGAGCGGGTCACATATAACAACCATATATTCTCCATCTGTTTATTTCTCTCAGCTTTACCAATGGAAGACAGTGATAGTGACTTTGATTTGGGCAGCGATGGCGATAACAGCAACGACAGTGAAGATGAGGATGATTCGCTGAGTAATGCCATGTTAATTGTGGGTCCGTGCGGTTGCGGCAAGACGGCCGCTGTCTACGCCTGCGCCAAGGAACTTGGTTTCAAGGTAAGATTTGGAAAACAATCGTGACCCGCTCCAGGAAAAGGTGATATAAGTCGCGCTATGCATTTACATGTAAAGGCCTGCTTAACGTTGAGAGGGTGACATTTTTCGTCTAAATTTGATGTTCTTTTTTGTCTTAACCAGTTCACGTCGGATGACGTATATAAACGCAAAGTTTTCCCAAAATTCGAAACGGATGACGCATAAACACGCGAAGTTCAAGTTTGGAAATGTCTGTCAGCAGCGGCGAGCAAGGCCGAAAATGCGTGGGTGTGCTTCCTGGCACTATCGGCCTGAACCCGCTTCAGATCGAGTTTCGTTAAAAATAATCCCGCCCCTCGGCTCGGTTATGTTAAAATAATCCCGGTGCGAACTGGTTAAATGACATTTTTAATATCTTTAATATCTTTAATATGTTGCGGGTTTAATTAACTAAAAGGTTGTATTCGATAAAGTGGAGAAAAAAAACACTGCATGGCTTTGATGTATTGTCTTAGTTTTGTTGTGTTTCAAAGTTTGTTTTCTCAGTTGTGTAATTTGCATAATGTCAACAATTGACAAGTTTTATTGTGACGTTCTTTGTTACTTTAACAAATTTGCTTCGTGTACGCATTCGCATGAAATATGAACAGGGATTCAGAAGGACTCGATAGAAGGCGCCTGCTAAATTACCAGAATCTCGAGATTAACATGTTGACTGCCGACTACGAGTATAGTCGTAGTAACAGGAGTATAGTCGTAGTAACAGGAGTATAGTCGTAGTAACAGAAGTATAGTCGTAGTAACAGGAGTATAGTCGTAGTAACAGGAGTATAGTCGTAGTAACAGGAGTATAGTCGTAGTAACAGGAGTATAGTCGTAGTAACAGGAGTATAGTCGTAGTAACAGGAGTATAGTCGTAGTAACAGGAGTATAGTCGTCGTAATAGGAGTATAGTCGTAGTAACAGGAGTATAGTCGTAGTAACAGGAGTATAGTCGTAGTAACAGGAGTATAGTCGTAGTAACAGGAGTATAGTCGTAGTAACAGGAGTATAGTCGTAGTAATAGGAGTATAGTCGTAGTAATAGGAGTATAGTCGTAGTAACAGGAGTATAGTCGTAGTAACAGGAGTAAAGTCGTAGTAACAGGAGTATAGTCGTAGTAACAGGAGTATAGTCGTAGTAACAGGAGTATAGTCGTAGTAACAGGAGTATAGTCGTCGTAATAGGAGTATAGTCGTAGTAACAGGAGTATAGTCGTAGTAACAGGAGTATAGTCGTAGTAATAGGAGTATAGTCGTAGTGATAGGAGTATAGTCGTAGTAACAGGAGTATAGTCGTAGTAACAGGAGTAAAGTTGTAGTAACAGGAGTATAGTCGTAGTAATAGGTGTACCGGATTCTGCCACTACGATTATACTACAATTAAAATAAAAGGCTTTTGTATGGTAAATTGAATACACTGGCATCACTGAGAACGCAACAAATACGCTGCTGGCAGTGGTGAGGACATACATGTTTATGTGCAAATGTGTTTTTTTTCGTGGTTGTTTTTAAAGTACCTATTAAGTATGCGCATGCGTTCAATGCTTGGCAACTAGGGGCGCCCTGTGAAATTACGCCCGGCAGTCAATGTGTTAACCCTCAATCTTATTTTTTCATAATTAATTGCGATATCTGCTCGCACGAATGTGGGCAAGATGTTATTTTAAATAATACCTTCATTTTGCTTGTATTTGTGGTTTTTTCTTAAGGTATTTGAGGTGAACGCATCGTCAAAGCGTACCGGCAAGCAGATACTAGCCGATCTGGGGGAGGCCACCCAATCACACCACCTGACGGCGCATCACCATGGCAACAGCAACGGCACCCTCAAGAGTTTCTTCCCGGCCAAGTCTCCTCCAAAGTTTGTGGCCAAGCTGAAGGCCAAGGAGAAACCTATCCCAAAGGCCTTTGCTGCGTTTTACAAAGTTGGGGCGGACGCAGCGGCCACTGAACAGGCTGGGAAAAAGGTCAAAGGTGAGAAAGGTTTTGTAATACTTCCCACTCAACAATCCTGTCCTGAATTTCTTCACTCGCCCATCTGTATAGTGGGGCGCTGTGGTCCCTTGGTTATGGTGTTTGACTCCTGTGCGATGGTACGTGGGTTCGAACCCTGGCAGGGAACATGGTGCTTGTGTTCTTGGGCAAGACACTTTGCTACAATTGCCTCTCTCCACCCAGGAGTAATGGGTACCTGTGAAGGTAGAGACCACATGCGCTGATCTTGAGCCGCTGCAGAAATGGTCTCGTTCCTGGTGAACAGGGATAATAATTGTAAAGCGCTTTGATACACCCACATTGTGGGAGTCTAAAGCGCTATATAAAAAACTAACATTATTATTATTATTATTATAGTGGAGTCCCCTAACGTGGCACACTTCAGTGTCTCCCCCGACTTTCCTCATGCATTGTTAACAAACCTCTTTGTTGTCAAACTTTCTATTTATTTAGTATACATAGTAGTACAGTTACCTTAATAATGCTTGCTGTTGAACCTTGAACAATTTAAGTGTCATAAAATTTAGTCCGAAAAAACTTTTTTTTTAAATCTGGCGTCCGGAAATTGGGCACAAAATCTGCTGAGTGTTCCCTAAAGTGGCAAACAATATTGTTGATGTTCCCTATTAAATGTGAGCGGAAGTAATAATGTTTTATCAGACTTTTTTTAGAGATTTATTCAAGTGCACGATGCACTTGAATAAATCTCAAAAAAATCTTCAAAGTTCACAAATTCCGATAATACATTATTACTTCCGCTCACAATTAATTGGAAACATCAACAATATTGTCTGATCAGTTGCAGACAGTCAAAAATGTCTTCTACTTTCCCTCCCATGCGAAGGACTAGTAAAACACAGTCAGGTCACATTTGTGGAAACACTGACTCTTCAATTTCCATCAACAGGCCAATCTGAAGGAAGAGAGGTAAAACCTTAACCTTGCCAGAAAGGCTGGTTCATACTTTACAGGAAGGCAAAGCGAATTTGACGCCGCAAAAATTACCGGAGTTGAAATGTTTCAGAGTGAACAAAAAAATTGGCAAGGCGGGACTCGAACCTGCGACCTCCGGAATACCGCACCGGTGCTCTACCAACTGAGCTATCTTGCCCTATTTTGGCGGCCTCCCAAATTGTCAGTATCTTTGTTCAAGGGTGTAGTCAGAAGTCACAAACACCAGTTGAAAAGTGTTCAACTTTTGCAAATTTGCAGCGCAAAAATTTTCCCGAAGTCACAAATTCATTCGCTTTCGTGCCGAGTAATAACCATTATCCACTCTTATTCTCTATTATTTAAATCTGCTCACGTTATCTGTCACTCTCCTCATGTTTACAATACGTATGTGCAACACTAGTGATTTCCACATCATATTCAGCTGTAACCAAGAAGAGCCCCAAGACATCTCAAGTCAAGCAGTCCAAGCCCGCCGCCCAGACCCCAACGGCCGCCCAGACCCCAACGGCCACCCAGCCACTGCGAGCCGCTGCGGTCATGTCTGGTGGTTGTAAAGATGGCGCATTGGGACAGAGGCTAACCAGCACATCCCTCATTCTCTTTGAGGACGTAAGTCAATTCTCTAAAATTCAACCAGGTACTTGTGGACAATTTTGGAGGAATGAGGCGGACTGCCATTCAAGTGCCAGTTGAATTTTAAAATAACACCACGAAACTTGTGTATACCCAGCATGATATGTGGCAGAGGGGTACCCCCTCTTATCCCTATACCTTATACACATTAAACACTATTGTTACCTAACACATCCCCCCTTGAAACCTTAAAGGAATTCCTGAGATTCCGGGAACACAATGGTCAACACAAAAGAGGGGGGGGGTTTCACTGCCACATATCGTGCTTCATATAAATATTCTTTAAACCCCACTCCCAAATATTGGCATGTAACTAGAAATGTAGCAAAATGTAATTTCAATGTTTATCTACTCAGTTGTTGATTTAACACCCCCCCCCCCCCCCCCCCATCCCACCCCGACCTGTGACCTAGACTTATTGCATTCTCCAAAACCAATAGGCCTATAAAGACACAATGACGTCAAGCTTTACTTAATACAAGTGTGCTTTCCTATGAGCGAGTCTGTCCCTACTTCGTCTGGCATCCCGACTTCGCTATTATTGAAAAATGCATATGTAAACAAAGCCATGGCGTCATTAGGTCTCTTGACAGTAATTCTTTAGCCGGAATTGAATCCATGTCTCTGATGACGAGCGTATGTCCCTAAACACTAGAAAGGGTTGACTAGCAATTTTAAATCTGGCTTCAAAGTTGTTTACTGGTTTTGTTTTAAACCTTGTTTACTTTGTAATTTGTATTTGTGACGTGACACCACGAAATGGGCGGAAAGTCGCGAAATTAAAAAGTTGACATTATTACATTTCTAGAAAGAATATGTCCTAAGCTTTCAAATGATGTATTGTGTGTTGCTGTAGCTTATTCTTAGCCGCCGCTATACTCTTTTGAAATTGCTGAAGTCATGCTCCTTTGTTTTGTGTTTTGAGTTTTGAGAGTTCAAAGTCCAACCGTGAACCGTGCCAACTATACCACCAATCAGTGCAATTCAGCAACAAAAAAACACACTTTAGGGTTTTAATTGAGCTATAAAATTGTGGGATATGATAAAGAATTTTGTTTTGTATGTAAAAACGTTAACAACTCAAAGACGACCTCCCACTTGAAAAATGTACGTTTCGGCCAATAACTCGTTTTGGCAATGTGCGACTTTCCGCTCATTTCGTGGTGCCAGGTCACATTTGTTATTGTCTTTGTTTCAGGTTGATGTTGTTTTTGAGGAAGACAAAGGTTTCTTGTCGGCCATTGCCACATTCTTGAAGACGACTAAGAGGCCAATCATACTCACCACCTCAGGTGAATACAATAAACCAGTTCGGTATTCCAACTGCGCATGTGCACAACAAGATTCAACAAATGTTCTCTCGGGATAAACGTGGCAGATAAATGCACACAGAGCTATGGGGGACGTGGTAACCAAATCTGCAATTTATGCGTTTGTTTGGGCAATCGAAAAAGACGATAGAAACGTTTGTTTGAACAAAAGTTTGGACACACAAAATGCCTGAAAATATGTTACACTTCCGAACTAGATGATGGATGATTGCTTCGTCCTTCGGATGGGACGTAAAGTTGTAGGTCCCGTGTGTTGTATAATTTATAATGTGTGTATATATCTTTCCCATTATAACATTATAAAATTGTATAATGCACGTAAAAGAACCCAGAACACTTATCGCTAAGAGAAGGGGTTTGCCCCGGTGTTCCTGGCTGACACAGCCTCTGCCTGTCTACGGGTTTCTTCAGGCTTACGAGCTACAGTGCCTTGAGCGCTTTTGAAGGATCCTTGGTTTCATTACCAGAAATTAATAATAATAATAATAATAATAATAATAATAATCTCTGTGAATTTGCTGGTCCCTGCTTAGCCCAGGTTGGACTCCTCCGTTGTGTACAACGCGACGGAGTCCAGGGTATCAATGTATCCTGCCATAGCGAACAAATTTACAACAACTTTTTTTTCATATTTTTACCTGATGAAGGAAGCCTAAATCTAGCTTATGTCTTCCTTGTGTCTGAAACTACAGATCGTCATGGGTTATTAAAAGTTAATGTGTCTTTAGGCAACTTATTTACAGAAAATAAATTGCAAATTCGCGCTTTGGGAGGTGAACATCATGTACGAACTCTCTACAATCCCTACATGCGTGCGCGGGTACCGTGCACGCGCCTGGCTCATCAGTTGTATGCCGGCGCAGCTGCCGGGTACCTGCGCACGCATGTAGGGATTGTAGAGAGTTCGTACATGATGTTCACTTCCAAAAGCGTGGATTTGCAATTTATTTTCTGTAAATAAGTTGCCTAAAGACACATTAACTTTTAATAACCCATGACGATCTGTAATTCCAGACACATTGAGGAAGACATAAGCGAGATTTGGGCTTCCTTCATCAGGTAAAAATATGACAAAAATTGGTTGTAAATTTGTTTGCTATTGCAGGATACATTGATACCCTGGACGTCAGTTGTAATGCAATGAAGAACTTCGTCCAACCTGGGCTAGTCCCTGCTATGCTTTTGCACGCATACGATGAAAAGTTTACCTCAAGAATACAAAAATTGTCAAATCTTCATGTGCACTTCTACACATAATATGGGTAGAGGCATTATTAATGCCTTGCTGTGGACTAGTTACCCATCCCAACCCTATTCCTACTGTGAAGAGATCAGAATGTCTTGTTTCAGTGCGAGGGGCTGGTTCTTCCACACTTAGGCCGTGTCCGAAACGGGTGTCTAGAGCTACAGCTACGGCTATTGTCTGCGTCGGCCATTTTGTAGCACTGTCCGAAATGCCGTCTAGAGCTACAGCTACGGCTACAACGTCACAAAAATCTAGCCGTAAAAGAAGTTAATAGTGCATTGAATTGAAACCAACAGATCGACAAATACGTCAATATCATCAGGTATTTCGACCGGATGTAACAAACATTGCGTAACATCTAGCAGACGATAATTGTTGTAAATTCTTACATCGTAATTTTGGCAAACACTAATTCAAGCATCGCTTGGGGGCGCAATAACTAGCCATAGGCTCTACTGTAGCCGCTTCCGAATTCCATTTGCCTTGGCGCCTACGTAGACGTAGCTGTAGACGTAGACCGTAGCTCTAGACACTCGTTTTAGACACGGCCTAAATTTCTCTGTAGCCCACACCTTGAGTGATCTTTGGCCTTGTAATGGGCGCTTTGTGGTAAAACAAAAAAAAAGTTCAAATGTTGAGCAATATTCGGTTGTAAAAAATACAATGATGATGTTGAAGATCGTTGACTTAGGTTTCCAGCCAAATTTCTTACTTAGATTCTGACTTTTTGTTATAACTTTTAACCAAAATTAACCCCGTCTTTATTGTAATAACCAGACGGACGATTTCCTGAGATGTTTGAGGAGAGATGTGAAACAGTGACATTCCAGAAACCATCTTCTGTAAGTTGGTTCATCTAAGATACTGACATTAAACACTAAAAATGACTGTATATTCCAAGAAAACAATATGGGACCCAGCACATCATAATCAGGAATAAGTCAAAAAATTACTTTTTGAGATATGTTCATGGTAAAAACAAATTTTCTCATAAGCTTGTTATTGATATCCATCATAAGCCTGTAGCTCAGAAGATATTGGCTATGAGGTACAGGCTTGCGATGGGTATCATTAGAAAGCTTCTTGAATTTCCAATCTTTACTCTTTATATATCGCAAAAAGTGATTTTGCAACTTATTTCTTATTTTGATGCGCTGGGTCACATATTCTAGAATTTCTATTTCAATTCAAAAATTGCAGAGTCACAATTTGGGGCTCGTTTGTTCTCATTTAGCCCAATGCAGTTACGCCCGTGTCACACACTGAACCGACCAATAATAGTGCCTAATCGCGTGTGTGCGTCATTCCAACAACGTTGATCACATTTACAACTGTAAATAGAAATTTCAAAAAATGTGTCTCTGAAATGCATCTAAAATTACCATCTTTTTTTTGTAACCCCAAAACTGACTTGGACCAGTAAGTATTACCTATAATGATTTAAGGGACTTTTCTGAAGACAAATGGAAGAAATCCTGGAGAAATTGAGAGAAAATGACAAAACTATATCGACACCTGTACATTTTCAATGGGCCAATTTCGCTTCTTGCCTCCCGGCCTATTTATCTGCATGAACTTGAATGTATTACGGAACTGGTCTAGTAAGATATTTTCATAATAATTTAGTAGCTTTGGTTTTTGGTTGTTTGCAAATGTGACCCGCTCCAGGAAAACTAAAAATATAGTTATGTACATGATTAAAAAGTCCAGGATATAAGCTTTCATTTGGTACATAGTACAGCTAAATAGCCCTTCCCGTTCCGGTGATATGACGTTTTTGCATATAAATGGTTCCATGGGAATTCAAAATACATAACTGAGAAAACAGGCTTCGAAACACAATAAATCTAAGACAATACATTGGAACCATACACTCTTAAAAGATTTTGTTTCACTTTATTTATCAAATTCCAGCTTTTTGTTAATTAAATCTGAAACTTTGGATATTAAAGATGTCATTTAAGACAACAAATACAAATCTAATTTCGACAAAAATATTGACCCTATTAACTTTAACAGGGGTAATTACTCATAAATGCATAGCGCGACTTATGTCACCTTTTCCTGGAGCGCGTCACAAATGGTGTGCACTACCTTTAATTTCTCCACAGTCGCAGCTAGCCACTCACCTCCAGCTGCTGTGCCTGGCGGAGAACGTCACAGCATCCCACTCGGACCTCCACCGTCTGGTCTCGCTGCTTGACCGCGACGTCCGGCGCTGCTTTCTGGCCGGGCAGCTCTGGGTCAACTCGGGAGCAGATCAGAGAACTAAGGCCAAGGAATTTGAATATTCGAGGCTCAAGAGCGAAGCTCCAGACGAGACATCAAAAATGGACACGAGTTCAAAGGTTCTTGATGACGGACGTACGGAGAACAACAAACGCAACAGTTGTCGGGATATTGCGTTAACCAGAATGCAGAGCAATTGTTTTGAAAGCACCATGGGATTGTGCAATCTGTCTGGTGGCAGGAGTGGGATCTACTCGATGCTAAATGTAAGATTCTTAGGTCCTGAGCAATACACCTGCCGATTTTTAACTTCATACAGTGCCCGGTTCTTGGGATAATCGAAATATGAACAGACACACAGAGTTTTGTGGAATTATAGATAGATAACTTTGTATATTTATATTTTCTATTCGCCAGATACACAGAAGTGACAGAGCCTTTCTTCACACGAGTTCTGCAATCACAGTGAGATTCCAAAAAGAGAACAATGCTTCTGTGTTCTTCAGAAATATTCACACATTGCTCCCTCCAATCAGTTCTTTATGTGTAAAACTTGAAAATTCAACCGACCAATCACAAGTGGAATCCAAACCGCTGGCGACCAATGGCGGAGCTGCAGCAGTGCTGACCCACAAATTGGTGAACTCGCTGGCCACATTTGCGGACGACCTCTCCTTCTTGGATTCCCATACATTTTTGTCTGGGCATGATGGGAAGGGTCGCGGCGGGAATGGCTGGTGGGGTGCAGAGGTCAAATCTTCGCTCTCCCTAGATGCAGCGCAATCGGACGGTCCCAATTACGTAATGTCGGAGACCGCTTCGTCCATCAGGGGTTTTCTGGAAGCTGCCAGTTTTAAACGTTGCCATAGCAACTATGAGAAGGCAGTTGGCCGATTTCGGCAGCTACAACATCGGTCACCGAGAGGCAGTTGCCATAACGAAATGCCAGGGGGAACGCCACCAACGACGAAAAAGCCAGCCGAAATTCAGTCAAGATGCGACCAAGACAGTAGTGTCCTGAAGCTGAATCAAGATGATGACACGAAATGGTGAATTTGCCTTGCCCTCCCTAGCAAATGAGGTTCTGTTTTGCTGGCGTTTGTTTGTTTGTCTGTGTTTTTTTTGTATGTCTGTCTATTTGTTAGCAGGATTACGAAAAAACAACTGGGGGATTTTAAAGAAACTTGGTGGGTAAATAGCTCATGGGTCAATTAAGGATGATTCCATTACATTTTCACCACTCTTGAAAAGCCCACAAAAGTTCTATTTTATCCTGATTTTTTGAATATTTGTATGCCACTATATAGAGCGTGTAAGTTGACCCCCAGATTTTGACATCCTACCGACAAGAGATTTCTTTAACTTTCGTCAGAGATTGGACCTTTTGACAATCTCGTCCCTAAAATTGTGTTCATCTGGTAAATCCTCCTTATAGCCCAGATATTTACTCGACCATAGTCAACAAACTGCCCCTGTCCGTCCACGGTAATCACCGAGTGTTGGCCATGGAGTATCTGCCAACATTAAGGTGCATCTGCAGAACGGAGCAGATACGGGAAGAATTGAAGATCAAAAGAAGGTAGGAATTAATTAAAGTAATTGACACATGTGACAGACAGAGAAGCAGGCATGACAATGCGTTAACCAGAATGCAGATGAGAGCAATTGTTTTGAAAGCACTATGGGATTGTGCAATCTATCTGGTGGCAGGAGTGGGATCTACAGATCTACAAAGAAGCAGGCATGAAAGTGTAATAAATCTGACCTGCTCCAATGAATCCCAGACAAAGTTGACAATTTTTTAATTTTTGTATTTAGCTTTTATCAAATTCTCTAAGTTCTCAGATTTAAAACGATGTATCATTTTTGTACCCCACCCTATCTTCCCCTGGGGAAGAATTTAGTGATAGGGTGGGGTAACGTATGTAAATGATACATCATTTTAAAGCTGAGAACCTAGAGAATTTGGAAAAAAAAGCAAAATCTAAAAAACTAAAATTGTCAACTTTTTCCGGGTTTTGTTGGAGCAGGTCACAAATAATAGTTTGATAATTCCTCTCGCATCTTTGTTTTTGTTTATCGCTAGGTTCTTGCACTACCTCGACTCTGTCTCGCTGAATGTCAGGAAAACCGACCAGATCACACTCTGCTCAATCATGGAAGGGAAGCGGACAGCGACACAAAAAGATGATGATCCAAAGGAAAGTCGGTAGGAATTATGACGCTATCAGTGGCATCCATCTGAAAAAAAATTCACTAGAAATTACATTTGAACGCAAATATTCGAATGGTGGTTGATGCATGATTTAAACGATTCAGTGGAAATTGTACAGCTCATCTTCTTCTACTTTAGGCAACAAATTTATCAATCCCTCCTTGTATACAGGTACAAGCAAATTAGGCCCAAATGTGACCTGTTCCAATGAAACCCGGACAAAGTCGCACAATGTGTTTTGTCACATTGTACTCCTGAAGTCATTTCTGGATGGATTTTACCATTTTGAGGTTTTAGGTTTTCCTAAGTCACTCACTATTAATCTACAATCTCCTCAAATTTGAACAAAATCCGTCTACCAGAAGTGTGTTTTTTTGTCAATTTTGTGAAACATTTGTGTATAGAAATAATACGCTTTTCTGAACTTCAAAGCTGTTTATCTCATAATTAGGTTGTCAGGGTTTTATCACTAAATCCAGACCCCAGGGAAGATAGGGTGGGGGTACATATGATACATCCTTTTAAAGCTGAGAACCTAGAGAATTTGAAAAAAGCGAAATCTGAAAAACTAAAAAGTCGACTTTGTCCGGGTTTCGTTGGAACAGGTCACAAATAACCTTCAATAAATGGAATTTTTACAAAGTAAATTTTGACATAAAGTGTTACTTAAACATTGAATTGGAAATACCAGTGTTTGAGTAAATTGTTGTATGCCATTATATATGGTTAATTGTATAAAATGTGTATAAAATGTGTATAAAATGTGATAATTCTATAAATTTTCTGAACAAAATATTATAATTGAAATCCTACCGTTTTGTAAACTTTTATGGCATCATGAAGAAAATTCCTTACATAAATTGTATCGCATCCCAAATCAACGGTGTTTCAATCAAAGATTGTCATATCCAGTCAGAGTTGTATTCGAGTACCTGCAAGTCCTTTCGTAAAGCCAGTCACAAAAAAAACCAAACAGTTAAAGGTAGGATAGACCATTGGTAATTGCTTGAATTATCACGAATGGGTAGATTTGGGGGGTTGTATTTTATAGTAAATATTGTTTAACTAACCAGTTCGAAATTTTAGAATCGGGGATGCTGAGAAAAGCAAGAAAAAGCGTTGGGCAGTTGTTCTTATGTACGAACATTTCATACGTTCTGTGGACCTAGGAACAATTGACGTCCACAGGATGCAGGAAGAGGTTACTGAATGTGGACTTGCACATGTCCACAGTCAGATTTACCCTTTCTGAAAAAAGAGCTAAAATGGGTTAGGGTTATATATAGAAAAAATAAAGGGGAACACATAAGAGCCCCAGAATCAAAATTTGGGTTTAAAAATTGTTCCTACAAGCAAGAAACATGTGTATTTAGCCAATGTTTTCCTTACTACATATGGAAGGTAAAGCTTGATGCTCGTTATTTTCGCGATTGCCGTCTGGCGATCGTTATTTTTTTTATATAAAATTCAATTTTTCAGAACAATTACAGGATTTCTAGGGCAATCCTTTTACTGGATGCCTAGAATCATTATTTACTTTCAAATATGTAAGATATTTCTTAATAATTCAGTAGTACAAATTGTTGATATCTGCAAATGGCAGGTGGTGTATCCTACCTTTTAACAATTCAATTGAATAGCTAGTGACTTGGCTTGAGACTAATGAACTTGCAGGGAATCAAATACAACTTTGTTTTCAGTGTATGAAAATAATTGAAAAAACACTTGGGCTAAAACAAACTATTGACCATAAATGCCTTTTGGAAATCTGTTCAAGTGTTCAAATTGGGACTTTTTGTATGCAACACTTGTAGTTAAAAGTTGTGTAAATATTTGGTGTTTTTTTGTTTTTTCAGATAAAAACAAATGTACAGATAATTAAAGAATTCAGTGTTTGCACACTTAAATCGTTCGTAATTAAATTCAGATTTCAAACAAATGTTATATTTTTAACAAAGTTTTTTATAACCATGTTCGATATAAATGAATAAAATTATAAACATGAATAAAAAAGCGGCCATCTTGATTGTTGGTGTCATTATTAATTGGTTATATGAAAAGAGGTTATTTAATTTTTTTTTATTTTTTTTTCTGTCAAATTTATATGGCTTCCTATGTTAAGGATTAAGCCTGTGTACTGATGAAGTGTTGCATATACGTGGACCTTGGGAACGGATGATTTCTAAAAAAATTAATTTATCCCCTGGGTGCAAACAAAATAGTATTTAGGCCAATAATCCTTAAAGGTAGGGTACACCGCTGGTAATTGCTTGAATTATCATGAATGGGTAGATTTGGGGGGTTGTATTTCATAGTAAATATCGTTTAACTGACCTGTCCGATGTTTTACAATCATGGATTCCGAGAAAAGCACAAAAAAACAGCGTTTGTTTTTAACCGGCATTGGGCAGTTATTCTTATGTTATCTTTGTTTTTTTGCGATCGCCGTTCGGCGATCGCAAAAAAACAAAGATAACAAGAATAATTAATTTTATAAAGAAAAATCGGCGATCACAAAAAAACACAAAAAACATAAGAATAACTGCTCGACGCCAGTTGAAAACAAACGCTGTTTTTCGTGCTTTTATCGGCATCCATGATTGTAAAACTTTAAACAGGTCAGTTAAACGATATTTACTATAAAATACAACCCACAAAATCCACCCATTTATGATAATTCAAGCAATTACCAATGGTGTATCAATTATACAAAATGTACATTATATATTGCTTACAGCCAACCTTTCAATTTGCTGTCAACACATTATTGAATATAGCCATTTCAATAGCTGATCTATTGGGTGTCAGTTTTGACAAAATTAAGATTTTTATAGTGTTATTATGCATAATCGCTGGTCGAAAACATTGTTATATTGAATACGATTTGTTAAAAAAATGTCTTCATGTCGGCAGCTAAATTATTGCAGATTGTGGTCAGAATATTTTCCCATAATTTATTAACAATTTCATCAGGTTTTATCACCAGCATCATCTCTAAATCACAATTAACATTCAATTTTTGGCTTTTAAAAGAAAACAAAACGAGTGTTTCTGTGTATAAACTCTCGCATTGGAAGACTTATGGACTTGCATATGAAACAGGTACACACACAGAGTTAAACAAAAATCCTTAATTCTACCAGTACATACCAAATGCCACTAAACTAAGCACTGTTTTTTTGTCCACAGCAATGCATTGGCATTTTTGAGATAATATACAAATAGTGAATGTTTGCGAGTGCAATGGGAAGAATAATTTCACGAGGTGACAGATGGAATGTCAATTCTGTTATCGAATAAAATTATGCTTTCCTGGTAACAAAATGTGAAAACCTTAAAAGCTAAACAAATTACTGGAAAAAAATACGAAAACCCGTTCAAAACTAAATTGCTAAAACAATTATGGTTGCTGTTTCTGATACGCTGTTTCTGATACGCCAGGTACAAAAACAAGTTCCTTTAAAATAATGTTCAAATTTCTTTACCAATAACACAACACTAACGGCCAGTTAGTGAATGCACAAGGCAAATTTGAAATGTCACGTCAAGTTTTTTAGGACGTGGATTCACAGAGTTAACCAGTTCGCGCCGGGATTATTTTAACATCACCTAGCCGATGTCCGGGATTTTTTTAAAAGAAACTCGATCAAAAGCAGGTTCAGGCCGCCAGTACCTGGAAGCACACCCACACATTTCTGGCCTTGCTCGCTGCTGACAGACATTTCCGGCCTTGCTCGTGGCGTGTTTATGCGTCATCCGTTTTGAATCTGGGGAAAACTTTGCGTTAATATTCGTCATCCGGCGTGAACTGGTTAAAGACATTTTACCTCATTTTATTATTTTGGTGTAAATGTTTTGTCATGTCAAATTTGCTTCCTAATCATTTTCGCATGAAATATATGTACATAAAATGGCCTGTACACATTCAAAACTAAAAATATATTAAATTTATAATTTTTTTTTTTAATTTTATGCTAGCAAACTATTGCACCACATGTCAAAGATCAATTGTACACAAAATAGATTGCATAAATGACTACTTCAAGTCAGTCACACTCACTACTGCTTATTTTGAATGTGAAAAGTAAAAAAAATAAGGTTTTATAGGTTCAGACAATGATGATACAGGGATTAAACAATTATGAAACCCAATAATTAAGAACCACTGCCCGACGCCGGTGTAACACGAACGCCGTTTTTCTTGCTTTTCTCAGGATCCATGATCCTAAAACCACGCCGTGACCTTCAAATAGGAGGTCTTAGCTAACTGACATAATCGGTCAGAAAATACCGACCAGTATTGTGCCGCAATTGCATGCACGTGTGACGCTGCGTGCATAATTACGCGACTTAACAGAAACTTGACCATTGAGTCAGCAATTATGCATGTTACGTCACACGATTATACACGCAACGTCACACACTCATGCAAATGCGAAACACAATTCTGCTCCGAGGGCATTTATGCGAGTTTAGCCAAGACGTCCTATTCGGAGGTCATGGCGTGTGCATGCATCCAAAATCTTAATTCTGCCCAAATAGTCAGGTTCATAATGAACATATTGAAAGTTTTGTTCACTTTTTGTGTAGATTTGCTAAACTAGACATTTTTGGAAACGTTAGGATATACTCAACATGAAAACCAATGTTTACATTTGTTTTAAGGTCTTTTGAAAAACTAGTGACCTTTAATGTGACGCGACACATGAAAAGTCATTGAGTGTCACATTAAAGGTCCATTTTTTTCAATGCCCTATATCCCTAGAAGTATAAGTCCGATTGGGTTCAAACTTGGTATGCAGGTATGGCAGGATGTGTTATAGATAAACATTGAAGTGACATCATGATGACATCATCATGTGATTGTTTATGATTTTGTTTAATTTTTAGACCTTTAAGCCATATCTCATTAACAGAACATAATAAATTAATTTTTTTATTGTAATATGTTTATTGGGTCATAGACATATGCACACAATTGTGGAAAATGTGTGACGTCATCATGACGTCATCAAAATGCCATTAAAAAAATCCAAGATGGCCACCATAACGAACCTGAAAACAAATGTAAACATTGGTTTTCATGTTAAGTATATCCTTACGTTTCCAAAAATGTATAGTTTAGCAAATCTACACAAAAAATGAACGAAAATACATAAGAAACCTGACTAAAAGTTGGACGAAGTCTCTTCCTCTATCAGTACTTGATCCAGTAATGGAACAGCAGAATAGAAGAAATGGTAACCACACCCAGTATGCCCCACACTAAGTTATCAGGGGGCGGGGCATCGGGGGGCGTTATTATTGCCAACTCAATCTCGGCGCTCA
This sequence comes from Crossaster papposus, assembly GCA_037893245.1. NCBI lineage: Eukaryota > Metazoa > Echinodermata > Asteroidea > Velatida > Solasteridae > Crossaster > Crossaster papposus. The sequence continues at coordinate 277,912 of JBAIAA010000238.1, forward strand.
GTTTCTGGACGGTGGTGGCGATCGCTGGCCCAATGTTTCCCTTGTTCAGGCTAGGCTGGACGGCGTCGTAGATAGACACCAGGGACTGGCTGGGAAGAAGGCGGCTAAGAGCATCAGACAGGGAAATGTAGATCTGCAGACAAAAAAAAGCACAACGTTAATACATTAGGGGTCAGGTTGGTGCAGCAGTTCTTTCCTCGCCTTCCACCACCGCTATGACCTGGGCCAATATGTGACCCGCTCCTACGTAACCCGACATAAGTCGCAAAGGCTATTTCGAGATATAGCTCGTCAAAGTTAAAATGGGGTGACAAATCTGGCGGACATCGATTTTTGTTTTGCGTTATTTTTGTATTCTTTAATATGTATACTTTAACCCTCAGTTCAACAAAATCAACTTTATTGATGAGAAAGTACAAAAATCATGCATTTATTGAGGCAAACTGTGTCCTAAAGGTGGTAATTTTTCTTCCGAATACATCAAATTTTTCTATAGATTATCGAAAATTGGAAGTATGTGTGGTATATAAAGGTGGTTTTAGTAGCAAATGAAAGCTGAAGATGTGTAATAAATGGAAATAACTATATTTCACTTTTCAAAAAACACACTTATGTCTGGTTTTGTGGGAGCAGGTCACATATGTAAATTAGATTTTCAGTCCCTGCCTGATTCCGTGAGTTTCCCCCAGGATATTCTTCTAGGGTTTTCCTCCCACCTCTAAAACTGTAACTTCTTCACATTGTCTTCTCTCACTTATCCATCCTGTAATTATTGACACTATAGTGCGCGCTATAGCGCTGTTAGATGAAATGAAATAAATAAAATAGATACAAAAAGAATGCTGTACTGTTGTTGGTACTGCTCAAGATTATTAAACCACAGTCGCGAGATCGAATCTCATTAAAAAAAAAAAGTATTTTGTTTGTTATTTTACTTTTTAAAATTTATTGTAAAGGTTTGGTAGACATTTGCAACCAATGTGTAATTTGGAGGATTTTTTCTCCAAAAAAAAACAAAGGCCGAGAACCTGACTTACAACTTACAGTGCTTAACCAGTTTGCGCCGGAATTATTTTATTATCACCGAGCCGAGGCGCAGGATTATTTTTAAAGAAACTTGATCTGAGGCGGGTTCAAGCCGATGGTTCCGGATAGCACACCCACCCATTTCGGGCCTTGCTCACTGCTGACAGACATTTCCGGCCTTGCTCGCTGCTGACAGACATTTCCGGCCTTGCTTGTGACGTGTTTACGCGTCATCCGATTTGAATCTGGGGAAAACTTTGCGAGTATATAAGTCCTCCGGTGCGAACTGGTTGGGTAGGATACACCATTGATAATTGCTTGCATTGTTTTACCTTTGAGCAGTTGTACATGTAATGCGCAATAATGAGGGCGCTGTTGTCACAGGTGCGTTTACTGAACCAATCCCGCCTGACTGAATCACCCAATCGCTCTAGATGATAGGTCCGATTAGCTCTGGAAGACAAAACAGCAAAATACACTAGTGGTAAGATTTAAAACCAAGTTCTGTACCGTACTATTCGGTTTATATTCCACTAGTCGCGGTTTTAATTTTGAAAACCGAATATTTAAAACCAACAAAAACAAATTCGCACCGGAAGACGTATACATACACGCAAACATTTCCCCAGAATCAAAACAAATGACGCATAAACACGTCACGAGCAAGGCGGGAAATGTCTGTCAGCAGCGTGCAAGGCCGCAAAATGTCTATCAGCAGCGAGCAAGGCCGCAAAATGTCTATCAGCAGCGAGCAAGGCCGAAAATGCATGGGTGTGATTCCCGGTATCATCGGCCTGAACCCGACTTGGATCAAGTTTCGTTAAAAATAATCCCGCGCCTCGGCTCGGTGATGTTAAACTAATCCCGGCGCAAACTGGTAAAAAACACAGCTGCAACATTCTCCAATTTGCTTCATGACCTGCCCATTTGACTTATCAGAGAGTCAACATTCATTTTACCCCCACATTCCAGCTCTGTATTGGGGGTGGGGGGGGGGGGGGGGTAATTGAATCTTGCCAACTTTAAATTTCATGACACACTTCAACTTTTTTGGGATGATTGTGACCTGAATCGTTATTCACTTTAAAACAAATTGGACATAACCGGATTTTGAAATCTCCTATTTCTAAAATACACTCCATTATTCTAAAATAAACATGTCAAAAGAAATAAGTCCCCCCTGGGAAATGTGCATTTTTCTGGAAGACAGTTCTAAAAAACTTCTAAAGTGTACAAATGTAAACATGCATTTAATATTTTTGTTTTGGTTTTTAATTTCATTACTGAAACAAAAGGACAAAAAAAATCCATTTCCACAAAACCTTTATGCTTTAAAAAAATAATTTTGCTTGGGTGACTCTAACTTACTGTACTTCGTAAATTAAAAAAATTAAAAACAAAAACAAAAACATTAAATGCATGTTTACATTTGTACACTTAATATGGAAAAGTGAGGAAAGAATATTAACAAATTCTGTAAAAACATAATTTTCTCCATTTGTCCAATCCCTATGCAAGAAAGTGTCATTTTTTTTATTGGTCATCATATTTAACAAATCGTAGCATTTCAAGGCGAAGGTTAACTGTTGGGTGAAACTTTATTGCACAATAAATATGTAACATTTCAGACTACATTTTACATTTTTGTAAGAGGTTAAGGAGACTAACTGTCTTCCAGAAAAATGCAAATTTCCAAGGGGGGACTTATTTCTTTTGACCTGTTTACCTTTAAACCAAGCCTAACTCCTTAAGTTTCTCATATTCTACTCACGTAGATAGGTCGATTTCTCCCAGGCTAGTCACCACAGCCACACCCATAATGTATCCCTTATCATCTTCATCAGCCAACTCATTTGTTGCATTACCGCTGCAGTTGCAAACACACGAGGCGTTGGTATTGATGCTAACCAGAAGTGAATCAATGCTGTCAGCTGTGCAAATCATAAGAACACACACACAAAAACTTTAGTTTTAACCCTAACCCTACCTAATGCTACTTTTTACTACTAGTAGTAAAAAGTAGTATACAGTACTCTCACTGACTTGTGTGCAATGCCTGTAGTAATTTGTAGTACATTGTATTTGGTACTTCACCCCTAATTGCACTCGTAGTACTTTTTAGCATTGGGTCCCTCTGCTTGCCGAGTGTGCATGGCCCATGTATGCTGTGTAGAGTGTTCTAAACTCTACAGCAAAAATTGTCACTTGGGACACAGCAATGGGTCAAGGCTGGACTACTGCATTTTTTGCCAGGTAAGTATTACTGACCTGTATTGCCACTATTAGTATTTTGTAGTTGGCAGTATCTGTACTCTGTCAGTACACACCCAATCATCAGTCACAGAGAGACCCAGTGCTACAAAATACTAAGTAGTATTCTGTAGTACGCAGTTCTTTAGCCCAAAGTAAGGCCTAGGGGGTTAGGGTTAATAAAACCAAATCACTTGATAACTTTGTGGCAATAGTTTAATGTAGATGACGCCATTCGTAGAACTTAGACTTAGAAACTTGAGTGAGTTAGTGAGTGAGTTTTTAGGGTTTAACGCCGTACCAGCATCAATGGCCATATTCACGGCGGGAACAAATTTCATTCAACAATTTTTTATTTCATTCAACAATTAATGTGAAGAAGTTACAGTTTTAGAGGTGGGAGGAAAACCCCAGAAGAATATCCTGGGGAAAAACCCACGGAGTCAGGCAGGGACTGAAAACCCAATCCACATATTGGCCCAGGCCGGATTCGAACCCGGGTCATAGTGGTGGAAGGCGAGGAAAGAACCGCTACACCAACCCGACTCCCCGTAGAAACTTGATGTTGCACTAAGTTAGTAAAACATCAAGCTTTTTTTTCTAATTAAAGGTAGGATACACCATTTGCAGATATCCAAACAAAATTACTACCAAATTATTAAGAAATATCTTACTCATTTGAAAGTAAATAATGATTGTAGGCATCCAGCAAAATGATTGCGCTAGTAGATATCCTTTAATTATTCTGAAAAATATAATTTTATAAAGAAACATTTGTGATCGCCGTCCGGCCATCACGAAAAAACACAAATAACATGAGAATAACTGCTCGACGCCGGTTGAAAACAAACGCTGTTTTTTGTGCTTTTCTCGGCATTCATGATTGTAAAACTTTGGACAGGTTAGTTAAACGATATTCTTTATAAAATACAACCCCCCAAATCCACCCATTCATGATAATTCTAATTCAAGCAATTACCAATGGTGTATCCTACCTTTAAGTTTTCCATAACTAAAACCTGACTTGACTTCAAAATCTTGATCTTATCCAAACCTAATACTTATTTGTAACCCTTTTCCCCCCCCCCCCCCTTTTTTTCTCCTTGGGGAGGGTGATTCATCATTACCCTGTTCCTTTGGAAGCACACCATCCACATCACAAATCCAAGATCTCTCTGTGTCCGGTCGTCGGCACTGCTCTGGGTACTGCCAGGGGTTTGGGAACTTATCCGCCACCCTTGCTGTCACTCCTTCTGCCAACCCCCCTTCCGTTACCCCTTTCGTCACCCCTCTCATCACCGCCTGCCTGCCTGCCTGCCTACTTCCTGCCTGCTGTGCAGCAGAGTTCACAAGCAGACAAAGAAAGCACAGGCTGCCCAGGATCAGGACACACACTGAAGAGAATCTCTTGGAAGCCGGCATTTTAAAAGGCACTCTTTAGCAGGATCTGGCGTAGACATAGAACGTGACTGCATAAAATGTTTAAAACATGCAAAACCCTACATCATCATAAAGTTACAAGTAGTTTTCTGTTCCTTTCTCTATGGGCTAGACCCAATAATTGGGGCGTTTTCACTCCTTTTTTCACATTTTGGATTTTGTCTGTCGTTCTAGTTGACGCCCCAACGCAACGACTTCTCAGCCTAGTGGTGGCCAAGGGGGGGCGGAGGGGGGCCCAACAAAGTGCGCCGCCAACGTTGAAATGTATCTCATTCATTCTTCCACGCTCATGAGTCGCACATCTCACACAGTAAATACGTATAGATCGCTACCGCGAAGCGCACCATTGAAACACGTACAAATTTGCTCCGTGTATCGCTCCCCGAATTCAGTGATTCATACAACGTCCGCAAAGCCAGGTACACAGGCACGATCTACACGGAAAATTTTTGGGGAGATGTCATTTTCTGCCACTTTCGTTCGAAAACAACACGATAAAACGCAAGGGGTTCACAGGCAGATTTTATTTTAAATTCAGTATATCACTGCTACATCATTTTTTAACGTATCCATGGAAAAAAATTAGTGGCTTCGAAGCAGGATTTTTCACAATTTATCGATTATTATTGCCCTTTTTAGGGGAGGTATTTGTCAACGTCGTTTGAGTATTTGTGCACAATCTCCACGCGCATCAACGGTACATCAACGTACATTTTTGTCTACGTTTTTTTAAATTTTTAATACAATTTTTGTCATTGGATGATACAAATTAAGGTAAATAACAACCTTGTACAACTACAAAAGACAAGATGTTAAGATTGGATGCCAAAAACTCTTAATTTTTCGCGTGAGAAAATTGTTCCCCCTATTTTGAGAATGGAAGGTACCCCAGCGTTACGCCCCCCCCCCCCCCCCCCCCCCCCCCCCCCCCCACCCCCCTTTTGTGGTGGCGTAGTGCACATAGAGAACTAAATTGGGAACACAAAAGTTGCCCAAAACAGTACAGGCCAAATACTTGATAAAATATCTTGGAAAGCGTATACTGGCTTCTATACATGTTAAAGATAAATTATCTGGGCTTCGATGGTACTCACGGTTATTTGGAGTTGCAAATCCGAGCAATTTCGACCAGCTTTTCAAAACACTGTTTTTTAAATGCCAGTGAGATTGCTAGTGTTTAAACTCTATGGACGTCCCGACGGCACCCGACTCACAATAAAGAGCACACTATGCGAAGACGGGGGACACTACAATGGCTTTTCGAGCGACCATCGACGACTGTTTCGTGGTGCAAGAGTGCAGGCCTGCATCTCTGCACAGTATATACATAGGGCCTTTTCTAAACCGTTGCTTCGTCTTTGGTTTGGCTTCGCCTCCAAATTCCGAATTACTGGGAAGCAAATAGAAATGGAAGAAAATTAAAATAGTCTAACTTTCGGGTTCACATCAATCGAGTGAATGTTTCTAAAGCACAACAGGCGTCAGAATGTGGCTAGAGACCTTGCAGTTGGGAGTCAAAAATCGCCTTAAGCCACAGACGAAACGAAGCCAGGGATTCGAAAAGGCCCTGAGTGTCCTTAACAGTCTTCAGGCAGTGCGCCACCATTCGTTGATCTGACATCTAGTTCAACACGCGAGCAAAATGACACACGTTACATTATTATCTTCCATGTAATAAAATACGGACTTGTATACCAGAATGATCAGCTGTCGTACGGACAACAGCTGTATACAGATAGCGAGTCACACGTCTTTCAAATTTTATCTTGGTTGGAGGGATGACAAATCTTCACACTGATAAAAAAAAATAATCATAAACATGAATCTTTTTACAGAGATAGTATAGATCCAAAACCAAATTTCCAGAGTGTTGTACATGTATATTCGAAAAGAAGTCAAGTAAAGGGGAGGGCCTTAATCTCTGTTAATCCCCCCCCCCCCCCCCTACACACCCACCAAGTTTCAGGACAGGTTTTCAAACGACAAATTAGAAGCACAAATCAATTCTATATTATCTGTTTATCCTTTTATTACAAAATTGCAGTATTTAATGTTCCATTTCCCCAAAGCAAATTACACTTTATTTTATCAGTGTGCATAAAATCACAATACATGTATAGTACATCTAATTAAAGGTAGGATACACCATTTGCAGATATCGAAAATATTTACTACCGAATTAAGTAAATAATGATTCTAGGCATTCAGCAAAAGGATTGCGCTAGATATCCTGTAATTATTTCAAAAAGAATTGAATTTTATACAAAAAAAATTGAGATCGCCAGACGGCGATCACGAAAAAACAAAGATAACATAAGAATAACGGCTCGACCCCGGTTGAAAACAAACGCTGTTTTTCGTGCTTTTCTCGGCATCTATGATTGTAAAACTTGTAAAAGTCAGTTAAACGATATTTACTATGAAATACAACCCAAAAAATCTACCCATTCATAATAATTAAAGCAATTACCAATGGTGTATACTACCTTTAATTAAAACTATAATTCAAACATCAAAATAGAACAGAAAATAAATAAGGCTTTGGTTAATCATGGAAAAATAAGACACATGTCTGTCTATGGTCTATGCAAAGCTGTGAAAGCTTAAATTGGCCAGGAGGCAAAACAGCGAAGCTGCCTCGGGCCCCACGCGAAGCTAGCTCGTTATAAAGACCAATATTAGACAAGTGATTATTCTTGTATGATGCCAATGTCCACGTCTCTAGGCAACGGTGAAGTATTACATTGCGACTCTACTCTGTGGTATACGCATTGCGTATGATGGAACTCGGTTGTTCATCATGCGCTTATTATGTATCTGTATTTATGTCTAAAATCATTACAGCCAACATGATGAAAATGATGCTACCTTCACCCCATGAAGTACAAGCATAAAGTAAAAGCTTTTACTTCAAAGTAAAAGCATTAAGGAAAAGCAAATGCTTCAATTCGTACACGTTCAAAACTAAAGTGCAAAACTAATGTTGAATCAACATTATAAGTGTGCGGTCAGTGACTACTCTTTAAAAGTTGGAATTTTACCCATTAAACTGATGAATTCAACACATTTAGTGTTGAATTCATCAGTTTTATGTCTGGAATTCCAACTTTAAAGGGTAGTCACTGACCGCACACTTTAGTTTTAAGCGTGTATGAATAAAATAAAGATTTACTGTTTAGTATTTACTGGCTGAAATAGCAGTAAATGTTTCTTATTGGCAGTTGATTGCACACGGCCAAATTGTAACAATAGAGTTCATGTTGTGTGTACGATACAGCTACACACACGTATACGCAAACGCGTTGGTTTATGGTGTAAATCGAGGCGTTTCCTTTGTTCCTCTCAAAAAATTCCTTTGTTTGTACTCACTTTTTCCGACGGCTCTCATTGGTTTTGTACACGAATCTCAATCGAGGTCGTCCTCGATTCTAACCCTAACCCCAATTCACCTTCGTGTCGCCAGGTATGTGTCCTCCATTTACACCATAAACAAACGCTGACAGGGGTGTTTGAATAAAATCAGAACCTTAAGTTGATGCTTCGCAGTCAAACTGCACCCCTTTCTATCCAGAATGTTGCAAGAAATGATCGGCCATCTGCGTCTCATTTCTTTCCAAAAACCCGGTATATAACTGCCTGTATTTTGATCCTAGACACACATATTTTCCCTGCCTAAACACATATATATAAGCTCCTATTTTGCATATTAGTATTTGCTCTTTGTTTCTCTTCAAGATAGCCCCGACCCAAAATGACGAGTAAATACTGCAAATCTGAAGCATTTACTTAATGCTATTTATACCAAATAGAGCAAATACTGATATTCTAGCAAATGCTGGAAGGTAAAAAGTAAATACTTTTAGTCTTTAGCAAATACTTTCCAGTAAAACCTTTTGCTTCATTTTTATTCATACAGATGCTAGTAAATGCTTGAAAATTGGTATTAAAAAAGTAAATGCTATTTTTATTTTATTTATACGGCCCAATGGGCGCCTGATGGAGTTGTTCTCATAGACACAGCTTTCTCTTGTGCATTATCCGTATAATATTCACAACATGCTATTTTTATTTTATTTATACGGCCCAATGGGCGCCTGATGGAGTTGTTCTCATAGACACAGCTTTCTCTTGTGCATTATCCGTATAATATTCACAACATAAATTCCTGCCATTGGAATATACATTGCCCACGTGGCATTACATGCGTTACCATGGCCGTGATCATCATCGGGGCTCGTTGCCATCGAGATGGTTGCCATGGCAACACAGCTGATATAATGCAATCCAGCATTACGCCTCGAAACCAAACGTGTTTTGTTTCTTTCTCTATAGGACCCCATTAACACCAACGTCAAGACTGCCGCCACAGCCGCTACAGAATGCACCTTATTTTTGATGTTACACTATGGGCCCCAGGTGCAGACTATTAATAATACACGCCCGGTTAGGGGCAATAACTCAGGCACTTCAAATTACTGATGAATGTGGCGTTAGTTCTTCCTTTTGATCTCCACCCTGGACCCCCTTTCTTGTGGTTTTGCCCCTTCTGTTTTTGTTCCTACCCTGCCTTTTATCCTACCCACACTGACCTCACCCTCTAATCCCTCAGCCTAATCCTCCTTTTGTTGTTTGTTCCATTGAACTCTGTGCTTTTTATTTTGTGTTTCTTCTGCATCCATGATGTGCATCATGCTGTATGTTGCCCTATATATGTTTGTTTCTTGTACACAGCCATTTAGTCTCTGAAGAAGATCTTGTTAAGATCTAAATATTAGGCCCTCTTAACTTATTTGATTTGTATATTTCAGGTCATTCCAGCCAGTAAGCAGTTTGCAGCAGTATTAATCTTATTCATATTTTTTTTTTTTAATGAAACGAACAATACATGCAGTTGTAAGTTTGTCACTATACCCTAAGTTATACTCTACTGTTTCGTCATAAAGCAGATTTAATTGTCTTGTATTTTTGCAAAGCGGTTTGTGTTCCATAGCTGTAGAAGTTATCCCAGACTGTTCCCGCTTAAAAGGTCAGACTGTGATAGTGGTTGTTGCCAAAACTGGCAGAGAGCCAGACTCGAACCAAATTAAAGCTTAATTTATCATCTTTCACGTTAAGTTAAAACTTTTGATGATTTCCCCTCCAACAATGATCACCCTTACTGTATGAAGCCCATCGCCATTATTGAAGAGACAAAATAATCCTTCCACTCCAATGCAAAGTAGAGCGACTTTCGACTCCACACTCCATGTTTTTATGCCATCACTGACTGAATAATGTTTGCAATCAACCCGGCTATAATAGCGGTGTGCCATGGTCTCGTGGTCTGGAGCATTGAATTTGTAATCTGTAGGTAAAGCTACAGGTTGTGGGTTCGAGTCCAGCCTGGGACTATGGTGTGTGTGCCCTTGGGCAAGGCACTTTGTCACTCATTGCTTCTCTCCACCCAGGAGTAAATGGGTATACTTGTGAGGGCAGAGATGGTTATTGTGGTTAATTTAGCTGCTTTGCGCCGAAATGGCAGCATCGAGCTGTATACTCCCCAGGGAGCTGAGATGGTATTTGGAATGTTTCATGGGCCCAATGACCGGGGTAATAATAAACTGTAAAGCGCTTTGATACACCCATATTGTGGGAGTCTAAAGCGCTATATAAGAACTAGCATTATTATTATTAATAGAGTCAAGCCGAGCGCGCGGACATCCAGGCACTTCTAACGTGTTCTTATCTCGTTCCCAGACTCATTTTCATAAAAGCTGAACGATTTTAAAGTCTGGAGTGCTGAATGTTAACGCATAGCAACCGGTGAAAAACACGTGTGGACGAAAAGATGTTTTCATCGCATGACGTAATGCCGTATGCGAATCGTGATTGGTCCGGCGCACTCAATTTGGGGCATAATTACAGACCCTACACCTTTTATTACCACATTGTTTTTGGCGCCATTTTGTAAGAAAACAGATTGCACATTTAACCCATTTCCCTTTGTAATTTTAATAACGGTCGTTTTCATAGGTTTGCATGCATTACGTTCATTTTAACCCACCAATAGACCGCTCCAATCCATACAAATTAGCTGCAATTGATTTTAGCTAAATGGCCTGGAGGTCAGTAAATGTATATTTTACGAAATCAAATGTTAAGCACAATCAAAAGTAATATTCGATCTGGAATAAAAAAACAAAAATATTGGAATATTTAATTATTTTGTAAACATTAGTAACCGAGATCATGTAATGGCGGTTCATTCACTCGCACATTTTAGGCCTATTAAACATTGATGTAAATTATCAAAACTTACTTAAAAATGCCCAGCAATGAAAAGGTGGGCTTCCGCGATGTAACTAACGCAACACTGACTTTTTAACCAGTTCGCGCCGGAGGACGTACATGTATATACATGCAAAGTTTTCCCCAGATTTTAAGCGGATGACGTATAAACACGTCACGAGCAAGCCTGGAAATGTCTGTCAGCAGCAAGTAACACCGGAAATGCGTGGATGTGCTTCCCGGTATCATCGGCATGAACCAGCCTCCGATCGAGTTTCGTTAAAAATAATCCCACGCCTCGGCTCGGTGATGTTAAAATAATCCCGGCGCGAACTGGTTAATAATGAACAATCTCTTCTGTTTTTTATGAGAGGTTCAAAGTTAAAACAAAAAAATCTATGATTTCACTAGTTTTTAAATAACGTGCAAAATCAACAATTCTCAATGTTCAAAGTATAATTTGAATATTCCATAAATTCCTAACTTAAGACACTTAACAATCGGCATGTAATGTAACACAATCTGCATGTTGATGACTAATAAACACAAAGCAATACAGTAAGTTTATGTGATCTACATACGAGATCTCAATTTCAAAAGCTGAATGACAAAAAAACCAAAATATATCACCATCACAACCATTAATAAAACGTATTAACTTAATAATATTTACAGGCCATATGATATTTACAAGTAAACCAAAGTAATGACAAGCTATTTATTTTACAAGCAAACACTTTAATGAAAACAAAATATCTAAATGTTCTCCACGCATGGCATCTATGCGAGATGTTTTCGCGGGCTCACATAATGATCTTATGTTCGTCTGAAGTTCCCCTATAAAATAATGTATAAAAATATGCCCATTATAAACCTTTGTCCAAAAAAATATGACATTTGCATATACAAGTATACTTCGGAATCTGGTTTCACGGCTGCAAATTTATAAGGCTCAATAAATTAACATGGTCTGAAAATTTTGTTGGATGATGTTTTACCGAATCGTAACCAGGTACTTAAAGGGATCGTATACGTTTGGTAATTGGAACCCACTGTTTGTTTCAATCCTATATAGCTATAGATATATACCATAAAACTAAACTGTACAAATTTCATTTCAAAAGGTGGTAGCGATTTTGGGATATTGCCGAAAATCTGGAGCGGTTATATGTCCCCGCAGAAAGAATAATCTGCATTGGAATACACAATCTGAGAAACGTCACTGCAGTAACGCTTCTTAGATTTATTTTTGGGGGGATAAAAAGTGATATCTTTTTCCATAACCGCAGTACTTCAAAGTGAAAAGTTTCTAAAAATGCATTATACTATCCAAAGCTGCTATACTTCTTACCAAGTAAGTTTATTGCCATTAATTTTTGGAGTAATTACCAAAAGTATACGATCCCTTTAAGATTAACACATAATGTGGCTTAGTATATTTATAGTGAATCGACAAAGTCAGGCCCCGTACGTAAAGGAAGCCACGTACAGTGCTTAATTTTTAAAAAGAGTGCACATTCACAGCTAGAAAATGGCACTTTCGAAGAAGATCATTTTTAACAATTTCTTTACACAAGTTTCAATCGTTGAAAGTACACAACTGTTAAAAGTACACAATAAAAATTTCCAAAATGCAACACGTGCCAGGCATTCCAATTATTAAGTGAACAAACTTTGGATTGTGAGAAAATGACATGGAAAACAGTTGTCTGTGAGTTTGAATATTGAAAGATTTGATTCATAATTATCGAGAGTATATCCACTCCACAATAATGGGTATTATGTCACAAAACAGTGAAGTTGAGTTATATACATGCATGGTTGGAAAGCCCACAGCGTAAGCTTTCATTTTGTATATAATGGAGCTCCATAGCCCCTTCCGTTTTGGATATATGACATGTTTACATACTGATTACTTCCTTGGAGTTCAAATTACACAACTGAGAAAACAGGCTTTGAAAAGGCCGGCTCTATTGTAGTACAACAGAACGATGCACATAAAATGGTATTTTTGTTCTACTTTATTCTTCAAAATCAACATTTCTGTGAATGAAACCTGAAACTGTAGGTATTAAAGATGTCATTCATGACAAAAAATGTAAATCACATTTTGATGAAATGTTTACCCTCTCAACTTTGAGTAGGCCATTACATGATAATGCACAGCGCGACTTAATACCCTTTATTGCAGAGCCGGTCACATATACGAAGACGGTATGCAATTACTGAGCAGTGACTTTGCTTGGGTTAATTAATACCACACACGGGGAACACTGCATTTTCCGATAGATTTAGCCAAATTACATTAATCACTTTTGTCGAAGACACATTTGTTGTGGAAATGGTTCAGAGGGGGACCTCAACGCTCACGACCTCCATACAGCTTGCCTGTTTTCCAAAACCTCTCCTTGCCATTCCGAACGTTCCCTTAGTTAGACTCTCAGGTCCAATGTGCAGTCATGCGGTATAATCCAGTGAATGAGGAATTAATACCGGTGCGACATGGACATGAAAATGACGCTTCTGTGAAAATCGGACTCCTTTTCCATATTATTGACCGGTTACTCTCCTAATTATCATGATCTTCACTCAATTGCTTAATTGAAGCATGCGAAATACTATACCAATGAGCCCGGTGTAACGCCGGGTCGTGATTTTTTTCCGTACAACGACTTGGTCAGAGACTTTTATACCTTTTCCTATAAGACCCTATCTAGACCAATAATTTTGGTTAATAGAAAAAGGTATACAAGTCGTGTATACGAAAAACTAGGGACTGTATACAATTAACTACGGACTGTATCCATTTATTTTGGTGAATTATGGCTGTCAACGTCGTTGGTCTTCATACGTTCCGCGCGTATCAAAATCGATTCGAATTGAAGCACGCGCTTTGGTCTCCATTCAATTAAGTCGCCCCATTCCAATGAAACGGCCGATCTGACGCGTTAGTGGTACGAACAAAAATCGCCGCAAGGTCTCACTACACCGGTGCATGCTAACTTCTCCGGTAGCATTCAGTGGTTATTGAGCACGTTACAAGCAACAATGTACATGTACAATACTCATTTATCCACCGCATGCGTGTCGAAGCAAAGTTTTCCTACCGGAGAAGTTAGCACACCGCGCCGGAGAAGTTAGCACACCGCGCCGGAGAAGTTAGCACACCGCGCCGGAGAAGTTAGCACACCGCGCCGGAGAAGTTAGCACACCGCGCCGGAGAAGTTAGCACACCGCGCCGGAGAAGTTAGCACACCGCGCCGGAGATGCGAGACCGTTACACCCAGATTTGACAGTCTGACATTCACGCTGTACACTGGCGTCAATGGGTTCACAGATCCATTAGCCTTGGCGGAGCGGTGTTAGTTGAGCATCTCTCTCGTTCGTATCACCTGTTGGCATTCTCTTCTTCGTTCTCCAACTTGTCCTTTTCCTCTTCGTTCTCCGACTTGGCATCCTCCTCAGTCCTACCCCGTCCCGCTGACGGCTCTGGCTCTGGCTCTGGCAGCGTTATGTCCTGAGCGCAGCAAATGTTCGACACCAGGCACATGGTGGTCAGCAAGGCCAGCAGTAGCAGCGGTACGGTAAAGGCGAAGACTACATCCGAGGAAATGCTGGGTCCGTTCAGGATGGCCTCGTCCAAATTGCCGACTACGGCCACCAGGCCGTCATAGGTCGCGGTCGAACTGCTAGTGAGGGTCGTCTGCCAGCCGTCGTTGCCATCATCCGACCCCTGCTGCGACGACAAAGACGAGTCACCCGCCGTCAAATACTCATCCCCGAGGCGGTACAGACTGGCCAATTCCAGGTCGGAAACCACCCCCTCCATCCCCTCCCCGATGGATATGTACAGCTGATCGAGAAATGAAAACAAGACTGTTGGTTAATTTAATCAATGGTGACTCAAAGTCCGGGTGCATGCTGCAAGCAATAATTGATAGGCAGACTCATAAATTAACGAGAGCATACTAAAGTTTTATAATGAACATTCCAGATGTCTTGCGACAGTATCTACATCAAGATTTTGTTTACATCGTAAACGTGGTCTTGAAGTGGAGTTGTCAGTATTTCCTTGCTCATGTATGAGTAATGGGCGCTTGAGCTCTAACCACACTCTTTAATGTTTACAATGTCCCTCCTCAAAATGCAAACAATTTGTTATAAGGGAATTAATGTTCATGGCTGGTTTTAAAGGTAGGATACACCATTTGCAGATATCGAAAAAAATTACTACCGAATTATTAAGAAATATCTTACTCATCTGAAAGTAAATAACGATTCTAGGCATCCAGCAAAATGATTGCGGTAGATATCCTTTAATTATTCTGGAAAATAAAATTTTATAAAGAAAAATTCGCGATCGCCGTCTCGGCATTCATGATTGTAGAACTTCGGACAAGTTAGTTAAACGATATGTACTAGAAAATACAACCCCCCAAATCCACCCATTCATGATAATTCAAGCAATTACCAATGGTGTATACTACCTTTAAACAAGTACATGTACGTTAAAAACCCGATTGACGTGATAAAATTGCCCGAGCCAAGCACATATTTTATTCATATTTGGTTTCGGCCAAAAAGTGAAAACAAGTAAAATATTATGTATTTTACAACGATTTTGTTCAACAATTACACTTCAGGTTTTGTGAAACGCCCACTGCTATAATATTGGTATGTGCCTCGCTCGCGCAATTAGTTTAACTCCTTATAAAATTGGCGTGCACGCGCCGATACCTGCCGTTGCAGTGTGAAATACAGACTCCTCGGTAGTACTGCGCATGCCGTTTAAACATTCAAACAAAAAAAGGCAAAAGATACCAGACTTCCACGCGCGACACCGGTAAAAATTATCTGAAACCAGAATGGGCCAAGTTCGATCAAGGAACTACAGTTAACTAGTGGTTAGTTTGTGGCGTCATTAGAGCATGCGCACTGAAGTTGAAGTGCGAACGACTCTAGTCGAACTATTGATAACTGCCAAACTGGTCCTCTTTGTAAAGCGGCTATTGGTTACCATCGATGCGACCAACCGCGGTAGGCTGGCCGTGAATAATAGTCGACTAGACTAGTCCAACCATCGTCGACTAGCCTGAGTGCGATCAGAGTTAGTCAAACTATAGTTAACTATAGTCCTTGATCGAACTTGGCCCTAGACTAGTCCAACCATCGTCGACTAGCCTGAGTTCGATCAGAGTTAGTCAACCTATAGTTAACTATAGTCCTTGATCGAACTTGGCCATGGTTAAACTGTCTCAGGTATATGAATGCAGAAAATAGGGGTTTATTTATAAAGCTTTTATTATCAAATACCGCAGTTAGGAAATATTTAGTTTTTGTCTAAACATACCAAACATTGTTATTAAAAATATGTCAACATATTTTTAGAAATCCACTTGGTATATCAAACGCTATTTAGGCCGTTCTTAATTTCCAAACGTCAAACTACCGGTGCTATGTGTTTAAAGAGATCGTATACGTTTGGTAATTACTCCTAAAAATAATGGCAATAAAAACTTACTTGGTAAGAAGTACAGCAGCTTTAGATATTATAATGCATTTTGAGAAACTTTTCACTTTGAAGTACTGCGGTTATGGAAAAAGATATAACTTTTTATCCCAAAAAAATTGAATCTGAGAAGCGTTACTGCAGTGACGTTTCTCAGATTGTGTATTCCAATGCAGATTATTCTTCCTGCGTGGACATAACCGCTCCAGATTTTCGGCAATATCTCAAAATCGCTACCACCTTTTGAAATGAAATTTTTACAGATTAGTTTTATGGTATATATCTATAACTATATAGGATTGAAACAAACAGTGGGTTCCAATTACCAAACGTATACGATCCCTTTAGGATGGCACCCAATGGCCCGGCGGCTGAAAATCGCTGTACCGAACGATCGATATACCGAACAAAATCTGTGGACCCCGTGATGTTCGTTATAGCGGCGTTCCAACGTATAGTAGATTTCCCAACACGAACTGACGTGATAGTCGGATAAAATATCAATACATTATAGCCTATTAGGTGGTGAATTAAAACAACTGAAGATTGCTATATACCTTTAGATCGGACTTGGGACTATCGGCTTAATTTTTTGACATTTTTATCCGGTTTTAAAATCACCATGATTATTCAGCCGACGACCTCGTCTGTTTGCTGCGGGTCGTTACGTGAATAATTTATGATACATATTTCAGATGTTTTCATCTCCAACAGTATATCCTTGAGCAAATCACTATAAAATATGAGAGAGAGAGAGAGATATATAGTCGCCCAAGGGAAGCACTTTATATTTCGCTTTAAACCATAATGTATACGCTCTTCACATGAAGAACAGTACACAGTCCATGGAGGAATAATAATTCCTCTGTGTAGAACATCAGCTCGGTCAACAAATTGGGCCACCGGTATCCAACTAATCGAGAGGAATAATGCTCATAGCGATTGTTGGCAAGGTGTCTACATCTTAAGTTTGTCAATGTATGGTAGCATTGCAGCATGAGCGGTGGCATTTTTTTGGCTGCTATCATGTTTTAAAAAAAAATCATCTCAAAATGGCCGCCAATATGCTTGTGGCAATAGTGAGTGTAACCTTGCCAACAATCGTCATGAGCATTATCCCCTTCTGTTGATACCGACCAAACCCCTTCCCCTGAGAAGAAAAGAATGGCCTGCTCTTTTATATTGAGAAACATTCCGTCGGCCAGTTGTTTGCTAATCATTGTTTGTTTAACCGTCTGGCAATTAACTGCCCAGCCGTGACAAGAATGAGATAATAATGATGAGAAAGGCCATCACGTCAGTCAGAAAACGGTATGAGTTTGTCCGTGGTTTTAGACAGATGAACTTTTCACCTACGACTACAAAATGTACGTACATGTATATCGTCCACACTACAGGCAGATGGCCTCAACCTCCATTATGCTCCTTTGGTATCAACTCACTGTAACCGATCCATTAAGTGTATAGCCAGAATGGGTAGTATACATATACATGTTTTTGTTTTTTCATGTACATAATTTGCTTTTTCTGTAATTTTCGAAAATGGATGAGTTGGGGGGGGGGGGGGGGGGGGGGGAGGGGGGATTCATTCGCATGGTCCCACCGCCCACACTGGGCGTTAGGAAGCGCTGATGCGGCTTTACAGTTTTCTGTAAACGCAAGGCATTCGGGGTATAGCGTACCATGACCTTTTAAAGGTAGGACACACCATTTGCAGATATCGAAAATATTTATTACCGAATTATTAAGAAATATCTTACTCATTTGAAAGTTAATAATGATTCTAGGCATCTAGCAAAATGATTGCGCTAGATATCCTGTAATTATTCAGAAAAAATAACAGAAGAATAACTGATCGAAGCCGGTTGAAAACAAACGCTGTTTTCGTGCTTTTCTCAGCATCCATGATTGTAAAACTTCGGACAGGTCAGTTAAATTATATTTACTAATACAACCCCCCCAAATCCATCCATTCACGATAATTCAAGCAATTACCAATGATGTATCCAACCTTTAAATTACACGGCTGGAAAACATTGGAAATTGTTTCCAAAATACACTTTTCTTGAAAACCACAGCACACCAAATGCCGTGATTTCGCAAAAGATGCTTGAGATCGTTATTCACTAAAGCCACGTTATAGCCGATGCGCATACGATCTGCATATGATTTTTATAAATGAGAAATTCGTCTCTGTTTGCGTTTGATCGCGCCATAACTTTTGTAATTCCAAAGGTTCTGGGGCGATCAAACGCGAATAGAGAATTCTCTGCGCATCGTCTGGGCATCGAATAAAGACGATTTAAGGCGAATGGCAACACGAGCCCCTCGCGACCCATGGCCCAATACAGCTCCAACACGGATGACGGCGATACCAACACGGTCAAAATGTTAAGACAAACCCCATGCGAGTCAACATTAAATTTTTTAACATGTTTGAAATGTTTCGCCCGCCTGGCAAATCAAAAAGAAGAGACACGTTTCAGGAATAATTAAGACGCCCCCACACGGTATCCAAACGATGGCCACAAGGTTCATCACGGTTTTAAAAAAACACATCAAAATTCGTGTTCAATCGCGTTTGTTTATGGTGTAAATGGAGGACACATACCTGGCGACACGAAGGTGAATTGGGGTTAGGGTTAGAATCGAGGACGACCTCGATTGAGATTCGTGTACAAAACCAATGAGAGCCGTCGGAAAAAGTTAGAGTACAAACAAAGGACATTTTCGAGAGGAACAAAGGAAACTCCTCGATTTACACCATAAACAAACGTGATGGCGTGTGCGCGCGTGGCAAAATGTGTAAACGTTACCTTACAGTCAAGTAAGGTATTTCATAATTATTCAGTATTTTGTATTTGTTTTGTGTGTTTTACAATGGTGTATATACAACCTATACAAATGTGTTTACGAACAACCCTATTGACATAAACCCGAGCCCTGATAGTATTGAAGATTACTTATAAATCCACTTTAACACGCCGGAAATTACATCTTGTGAAACCCTCGAGTACTCCTTGAAATGTCTTTTGTAAGCCATTGACCTTTTCTTTCGTCAAATCACCGTGTCAAGTCTGACTATCTTCATGAGAGACACCAGACATGTAACGGTATACGAGCCCGTTAAAGGTAGTATATACACCATACAAATCCAAAACTATTTAACCATTAAAGTGAATAACAGTCTTAAAGGTAGGATACACCATTAGTAATTGCTTGAATTAAAATGAACGGGGGTTGTATTTTATAGTCAATCTCGTTTAATTGACCTGTCCGAAGTTTTACAATTATGGATGGCGAGAAAATCACGAAAAACAGCGTTTGTTTTCAACCACCGTCGGGCAGTTATTCTTATGTTATTCTTTTTTTTCCCGCGATCGCCGTCCAAATTCAGTCAAATTAGTTGGCTATAATGTAAAGAAAACCGCGTTTGATTCGGTTTAGTAATTACGGAGAAATGAGCGATTACGTAACAGTAGGCAAAGAACACTTCCATCCAAGTTTGCTCATATTGAGTGATTTAGAAAGCACAGACAAGAAATTAATCAATACTTCTTTCAAAGATAACATTCATAACCTTTTTTCTTGTTCTATTTTTTTCTTTTAATCTAAATAACATCCCAGGTGTTAACCAAGTTCAACATAATATTACGCATAAAAGTCAGGGTTGTATAGTCGAGTCCCTGCAAGTCCGTTCACAAGTCCTTTCGTGAAGCCAGTCACAAGTCCCTTCATAAAGGCAGTCACAAGTAACTGGATGAACAATGACAAAGGAATGCTTTTGTCAAAGCTCATTTAAATAGCTTGTGATTTGAATTGGAACTGAAGGACTTGTGATGGACGTGATGGACTTGAAGGGACTTGTGGGGACTTGCAGGGACTTGTGATGGACTCGACTACATCTCTGATAAAAGTTATCGAGATAATGTTTCCCATTTAAAAATTGATAAAGATTGAAGCTTGCTATCGCCAATTTGCGCAATAATTAAATCTGTTATCACAATTGAAAAAAGAAAATCTGTGTAATACACACACTTGGATTGAAGTGTTCTTTGACTACTGTTACGTAATCGCTCATTTCTCCGTAATTACTAAACCGAATAAAACGCGGTTTTCTTTAAATTATAGCCCACTAATTTGGCTTTATTTTGTCTTTGGAATTGTTCTATTCCGAAACTCATTTAGGAAGTTACGATCACCTAAACGTGCGTTGTAATTGTTTTTGAGACACCCTGTACAGTGTCTGAATTCAGTGACATTATTGCCAAACCGACTGGGGAAACGTACGTTGAAATATGGAACTAGAGTGATCAAGTTCGGGCGCAAACTATAGTTAACCATAGTTTGACTAACGTCGCTCGAACGCAGGATGGTTAGACTATCTAGTCGACTATTTGGAACCAGACCCCGGAGCACGGTTGCCGCTGGTTGACAATAGCCTCTTTCCATAGGAAAACATGGAGAGAACCAGTGACGTGGAAATGTGATTTCAGTAGTCGGACGGAGGAAAAGGCAGTAACGTTAAGTGAAAATCTAGCTGGCCTAATGTTATTTTTGTCTTGTTTTTGGACCAACATGACAAACGTTATGACTTATCCTACTTATATGCGTGGGAGAATAGTGCTAATACCCATCTCATTCATGTCGCAAATGTAAACAAAGCGGTTGCCATCTTTTCAACAATAGTTCGACTAGAGCCGTTCGAGCGAACTGCATTTGAGCATGCGCATTGGTAAAGCAGAGACTGACTAATGGTGCACTATAGTTCGCGCCCGAACTTGCTCAGTGATGCTGTTCAGCGCCCATATCTCCTACCTTCATGGTTTTGTTATGTTCATCTCATCCATTAACAATGAAAGCGCATGAGGTATCAGTATAATCTTAAGCCATGCGTATCCTGCACACATAAACCAGATGGTTGCAACGCTTACAGTCTATTTACACGGGAGATCGAAAACATAGGGGTTTCTAGAGAATTCTTACATTCTAACAAGCTTATGGATGAAATTAGTTTTACAGATATATGTCATTCTCTGTACGTAAGCTTAATACGCAAAGCAGAATTAAAGTCGACGTGTCAGTGTATGTTTGTTGGGTGTGGCATCCTGAAAATTAGATTTTTAAATTGAATTTAAAATGTTCTAGCATTGTATTTGTTTTAAGCTTTCAAATGAGACGTCGCACGAAAAAAAAAGTGAGTAATAAATTATTTAATTATAAATTTTGAATATTATTATGGAGCGTACTGCAAACCTCGTATGTAGTCATTGTGCTTGCGGAATGTTGTGGTTTCTCCGGAATTTTTTTTTTTTTTTTTTTTTTTTTTTTTTTTAATTTTTTTTTGGGGGGTGTTATGTAACAATAGTATAGAGAGTGTAGGTATGGGGGACTATAAGGGGGGTGGGATCCCTCTGTTTCATATCCTGCTGTATAATACTAAACCGTGGAGCCGTTGTTGCAAGTTCGCGGCGCTGACCTATCAAGGACCTAAATTAGCATACAATTACACTATATGAATATTAATAATATTCCGCTCAAAACTTAGCAGGCAATTTGAGCAATGACAACAACCTCTTTCTAAAACTGTAGAAAAGTCTGCCAATGAAAAGCAAGCAATTTATTCGTATAGAGTCCATTATATTCCTTCAAAATTCGTTCGGAAAGGAAAATCGAAATTTTGAAAAAAACACGGAGGCACCAGCTTTAAGGCATTGCTCACAAAATAGCCGTCATGACTATTGCACAGACTAAGAGGGCTCCTTGCCATTTAAATATTAAAACACCATTTAACCTACAGCATGCGGCAAGTACTTGCGATTATAGCCGGCTTGCGACTTGCGTTAGTGGCTTTTGAATGCAACGAAAAGGGCAATTTCGTGAATTGGCGACATTATCCAAATTGTAAAGCACTTTAGCAATGAGAGAGCTCCGACAGAGTACTTCCAAATAATGCTTC
Source organism: Crossaster papposus (assembly GCA_037893245.1). Lineage (NCBI taxonomy): Eukaryota > Metazoa > Echinodermata > Asteroidea > Velatida > Solasteridae > Crossaster > Crossaster papposus. The sequence goes on from JBAIAA010000238.1 coordinate 300,363, forward strand.
AAATTACATGTAACAGATTGTATTATATATCGAAAACAAAACAAAACAAATCGAAAACAAGTCTAATTTACGACGTTTAGCATAGTCCGTGAAACTATTCATTCATTATTAAAAGTGTAATTTCTTACAATATATATTTTGTGTTTTGTTTAAACAACGACCTCAAATGACCCCTATACGTGACATTTTGAACTCAGTAATCCGATGAAGAATTGTGTCTTAGTTCTTAGATAGGGTCACTGCATCCAAGTTTCACCCATGACAGCGCGTATCATTTATACATTTTCTTTCCTAAAAACTTAACTTGAAACTTGAAAATAAATAGAACAAAAACCTATAGAATAGAACTCTATGATGAGCATTACACCTCTCGATGATTTGATACCGGTGGCCTAATTTTTGAACTAAGGCCGATTGGCCCAATATTGCCTAATCAATATTTTTGATCAAAATCAATCATTGTTTTAAAAACAAAAACAAAAACAGGCATACCTCATTGGAGAATCTGGAATAAAATATCAGTGCATTGTCATCGCAGCCCAGACCAGAGAACCATGTTTCCCTCGTCGCTTTGGCGAAATCGGCGGCTTTGACGTTGATCGGCTCAAACTTCATACTGCAAAAAATAATAAACGCAACAAGTAGTTAGCAGGGCTGTAGTCAAGTCCATCACAAGTCTTTCAGTTCCAATTCAAATCACAAGCTATTCAAATCAGCTTTGACAAATGAAGTTCCTTTGTCATTGTTCATCCAGTTACTTGTGACTGCCTTTATGAAGGGACTTGTGACTGCCTTTATGAAGGGACTTGTGACTGGCTTCACGAAAGGACTTGTGAACGGACTTGCAGGGACTCGACTACATCCCTGGTAGTTAGTATTCTTCCTTTTTTTTTCCTCAAAAAGTACAGGAGTCATCAAGGCAATGAACCAGCTTGATTGTACATGAAAATTTACATGAAAATTTACAGGAAATTGTCTATCGTCCTAAGATTTCAAATTACACCGTGCATACATACATGTATTAAAATCATGCCTTGGCTATCTCAATGTCAAGTTTTGAGCAAAATCGTCTAAATCATTGACCGAATTGTGCAAAGTGAAAACCCAAATTGCAACATTCTTCCTTCCCCGTGTTAATATTATATATTCCTGTCTGGTCGATGTTTCGTATATACATGTACAAGGAATTTGAATGATCAATGTAACTAAAATGTCCATGGAATAGTTTGTCCGTTCATTTTAATTTTCTTTTGTGAAATTTAATTATCAAGTTCTTTTATTTCATTGCCGTGAAAAAGAAAATAATAGTAAAATTGTTATATGTTGCCTTCAAAGGCAAATCTAAGCTACACATAATTATAAGTTTTCAAATTGAGCAACCCAATCGGTGATTTTGCCACCAATTTCTTGCCGATCTTGCTCAAATTTGACCAGGAGATAGTCAAGAAGACATGATAATAACATAACCCCGAAGCTTATTGGGCATTATACTATTTCTAGAATGAGTATGGTCCTAAACTCTATGGTTGGTGTTTTCTTGTGGGACATGCACTCTATTATGAAGCATAATACTATATCATTTACTTTCACAACTTGTTTAACTTTGAGATAGCTTGGCCTACATGCAATATTTAGGCTGAAAATTAATTATTTAGTTTAGTAAAAATCCTGCATTTTCAATTAATCGAAACCAACCCGTGACACTCCTCTTAAATGTCTCTACAATAATTTTATAACACACCCATAAATAATCCATTCGTAATCAGCAAAACACACGTCGCAACTTTTTGAGCCAAGGCTCATGCTGCATACCAAACACAAGGGGTCTTCTTTTTGTATCTTTTAAAAAAAGTTCCAGATAGTGTTTTTAGTTTATTTTGGTAAAAGCACTATAAAACTGCAATCAGCAGTGGAATTTACGACCCTTGGAGCCAATTCTCAGTTTGAAGACTATTATGTGGGACTGAGAGAACACAGCGGGACCGAATTGCAGTGCATTAAGATCGTTCTCGCAGGTTTGGTACGCCTGTACACAGCTTACGCTGCATTAAAGAGTGTTGCTATCGTATGCCGACAGCAAAATCCGACACCGTTCTATAATGAAAGCAAGAACACACTGCGGTTTTCTTGGAGAGATGTATAAGGGCGCACGTGCATACACATGTAAATACGTGCAGCGCGTGAACGCGGGAAAGTTCTTTCGGTACACCTTGTAAGTTGTATGCTCGAATGGCGCGAGTTGCGAAACTAAATATATGTAGTGCACTTGTATTTGGAAACAACACGGTGGACAAATTGCCTGCATAATTACTGCTGTACAGTGAAAACGATTTATAGAAAAGTCAACATTGTTCCGAGGTCTAAAAGCCATTCAATTCCCAACTGAGACTTCGGCACTCCAATGGCACATACGTCATTTACAAAACGAATTCAGATTCCTACGATCGTAACTCGTACAAGTATATTAACATATTAATTTTTTTAAATTTGATTTAAGAAAATGTGGAGGCCGATTGGTGGGTGGAATGAATCCCTGGTAGTCTTAAGACATGTACTGGTTCAATTGCCATAAAGGTGTTATTTGTCACCATTAAAACCTTATTTACAGCTGTAAATTTGCGCATCACTTCTATTTTTTGCCAAGTCTTGCATGTGATCTCGATTTTGCAAATTCGCACAGTGTATGAAGCTACGCATAGCACCATATTAAGCAATATTTGTATACCCAGCACGATATGTGGCAGAGGGGTACCCCCCTCTTATCCCGATACTTTATACACACTCAACACTATTGTAACCTAACCCACCCCCCTTGAAACCTAAAAGGAATTCCTGAGATTCCGGGAACAATGGTCAACACAAAAGAGGGGGGGTTTTCTCTGCCACATATCGTGCTTCATAATGAATATTTGTGGCGCTTGCCTTTCAGCAAAATAACTCGACGTGTTTCTTTGTCAAGATAAATTTGGATTCAGCCTTGGGGTACACATTAATGAATCGAAAAAGCTCGGTCAATGAGTCAATTCTCCCAAGCCACTACCATTCGTGTATACACCAGCTCGTAACTAATTTTAATAAAGCAACAATAAAGTCGCACAACGCTGACTGAGTTGACGGAACTCGGTTGGGCTACAGGGAGAAAATGGCGCGACAATATTATTCGTAACTTTTCTTCAGTCCACCCAGACAGCAAGAGGAAATCGTTAAAGATAAGACTACCTTCAGTGTGACATTAATAGAGTATTGGTCGTGGCACCATCAGAGCGGAAAGTGTGAGCAAACGGGACATATCAACGTTTGAAAAATGTATACTAGGACACCTTCTTGCCTTGTCAGGGTGGCTATACGCACCGAGTACCTCACCCTAGCGCGTCATTGGCGGCAAGGCCCAGGGGGAAACCCGGCACTCTCACCGGCGGGTAAAATAGCACTTGCAATCTGCCCTAGAGAAGAAAAGGAGACACATGGCAGTCTTCACTTTATTCACGGCACATTCCACTAGGGCTGGCCACTTGTCGTAAACAAGGTTGTTTTATCGTGTACACAAAAATGACGTCATCGTTAAAATACACTGAATGATTTAGGGCCTAGATAGACGATTCAGGGCCTAGATCGACGATTCAGGGCCTAGATGGACGATTCAGGGCCTAGATGGACGATTCAGGGCCTAGATGGACGATTCAGGGCCTAGATGGACGATTCAGGGCTTAGATGGACGATTCAGGGCCTAGATGGACGATTCAGGGCCTAGATGGACGATTCAGGGCCTAGATGGACGATTCAGGGCCTAGATGGACGATTCAGGGCCTAGATGGACGATTCAGGGCCTAGATAGACGATTCAGGGCCTAGATAGACGATTCAGGGCATAGTAGATGGTTCAGGGCCTAGATAGATGAGTCAGGGCCTAGACGATTCATGGCCTAGATAGATGAATTAGGACTTTAGGAGCCAGGGCTTGAAGAATAGATGGGCGAAAAAATATACATGTAGATGGGTTTTCTGAAATAATTATGCTCATATTCTCTTCCCACTATTACCGGTGAAATAGGTCGACACTTTAGAAGATCTCGTGCGACGTCGGTGAAGCTATTTTAATGTTTCATTATGTAATTTAAACAGTAAAGTAACATATCAATAATGTCAGGCACTTAAAGGTAGGATACACCATTGGTAATTGCTTGAATTATCATGAATAGGTGGATTTGGGGGTTGTATTTGATAGTAAATATCGTTTAACTGACCTGTTTGAAGTTTTACAATCATGGATGCCGAGAAAAACATACTGAAAACAGCGTTTGTTTTCAACCGGCGTCGAGCAGTTATTCTTATGTTATCTTCGTTTTTTTCGCGATCGCCGTATGGCGATCGCGAATATTTCTTTATAAAATTCAATTTTTCGGAATAATTACAGGATATCTAGCGCAATAATTTTGCTGGATGCCTAGAATCATTATTTACTTTCAGATGAGTAAGATATGTCTTAATAATTCGGTAGTAAATTTTTTCGATATCTGCAAATGGTGTATCCTACCTTTAAACGATATTTACTATATAATACAATCCCACAAATTCACCCATTCATGATAATTCAAGCAATTACCAGCCCACGAAATACCACAGTGGCGCACAGGGCAAGGCGCGTCGGATTACACAACGGTAAACAGACATCACATCAACAAATTCCCGTGATTTAGTTGGACCTTTTTTTACCGTGGTTCTGACAGGGGTGGGGGCCGGGTGGGGGCCGGGCGGGGGCGGGGGTAGAGGTGTGTGGTTGACACATCGCCCTAGGTCCCGTGACGCTTGTGATAAAATGTGTACCGAATTGAAAATGCTGAATATTTGATGAGTGTAGGTAATTTCGGATCGTCATTATCGCCTCGTAGCATTAGCTTTACACCGTTTGAAGCTAGCGGTCCCAACCTCTGCCGTCAATGTACGAGGTGTTTCTTAAGGTGACGATTCCCATTCGTTGCATGATGTTTCATACGCGGTGTACAGTTTTCCTCATTCCAAATTCCTTTAATAATTCATTTCGTTAGTTGCATATTAAAATTCGCTTCTGGCGTTTTATCTCGATATAAATCTTTAAAAAGTACCGGTTGTAGTTGAATATCGAGATACCTAATACGTCACACCTGCTACCATGACACGTACACGTTTGTAAAATGTCAAATTTAGGGGCACGAACATGCCCCCAAAATGAGATTAATCAGAACAAATTGATTTCATAAATGGCAACATTACCTCTTTTTTAAACTGATTTTTGAGCAACGCAACATGAAGCATTCTATTTTCTCTCGGCTTCGCCTCGGGAAAACGGAATGCTCCATAGATCACCTCGGGAGGCTAGTTTTACCACACCACTCGAAGCATTCAATATTTGTATAATAGTTACATGGCATTTGAAAATGTTATAGTATTTACTTCAGAGTTGTGGGTTATACAGTAATTCCCGACAAATAAGTAACAATAACATATAACAAAGCTAGCTTTGATTGCTCTAAACCAGTTGCAATGCTATACGCCTGATATACCAATGTGCATTTCCATTTTGTGGGAAAAACTATAGTCGGACAGAAATTACACGACAGACGTTGAACTTCTAATGTGTTACATATATTTGTCTCGAGAAAACGTAAACGCACCTACAATGTCCCTCCTCTAAAACCCAACTAGAAAGGGTACCTAATTATGCAGGAATACCCAAATTAAAGGGAAAGTACAACATTTCCAAACATTTTTAAAAAAACTATCAATTTATTTAAAAATACCTTACTGGAAACTGTTGGTGAACGACAATTTGAAGCATCCTGTAAAAGTATAGCAACTTGGTGTGCCGTCGCGTCATTTTCAAGAAAAGTGGTATATTATACATATTTTTAACGCTGGACAGCCGACCAGCGTTGGAGAAAAAAAATGGCTTCTTTCAAATAGGCCTACTACCACCAATTTAACATAGTTAGTCAACATTCTGTTATGAACGGGTAAAAGCCAGCTAGGACTGGTTCCTTTACAATTCCCATCCATTTCTAAAAATTACATACAGCAAAAGCAAAATTAATCATTTTGTACATCCCTTTAGCGACTAATATTTCAAGCTTTCTGATTAAAGATATCATTTGAAGATATACAAGTACATGTATCGTTTAGGTCAGCTGAGTCTACTCTGGCCAATGTCTTACCCTTCGGTGTTCAAGCGATCGACTAGTGCGACACCAATCAGATAGCCCGTTGGTGTGACGTCACTTCCTGGGCAATCTACCGTCTCGCAGTCACAGGGGGACTGATGGGAAAGACTATTCAGGTAGTTAGCCAGTGAAATTCCTGTAGCAATACAAACAGAAAGAAAATTTGTGTCAATTTGAAATATCTATAATAATCAATGGGCATTTTCACTAATAAATGTTAAATTGATTGCGTAGCATTCTTTTTTTGGCGATTCAGAGCTTAAGTGCGATATACGTTTTTGTGCAAATCGCCATCACAAAAGGCCAAAGGCCACTCGCGGTGTGGACTACCACAGAAAAGTGTGGAAACCCAGTCCTTGTACAGTAAACTGGTAGTGTTAAAGGAGCACTAAGCCCTGAAATCCCTTACATTTTCATGTTTAGAATTGTTTACTTATCCCGTTTCAAACATCTGTTAAAAAAAAAAAACGAGTACCGTTCCCGAGAAAAGACTAAAAACCCCGGCTAATACATCGGACTCACGCGACGGAGTATACGCCTACGTTTTTTCCTGTCGTTTTCATTCAATGTACGATACACGTTGCGTTGTCACATACATTACAAACAGCACCAATGCACAAAATTTGTTTTTTTACACGCCCAAAAAGGCAAACATTTCTCGGCTGGAATCACGACTAAACCAACAACTTTTTGGCGTCGCAAAAGTGGACCCCGAAACTTGTTCTGCACAAGAATAAAACAAAAACGCCAAGTAGGCCTATTTAAAGGACGGCTGTGTGAATGTTTATAAATATCATACTTTTAAATGCTCTTTCCGACTTGCACAATTTCGTTCAGAACGTGTTTTGTAGCCTGATTGGGCTGTTCAGGACAAAGTGGCCTTTAAGTCCAAAATAAAAATAAAAACCCACGGGTAATTTAAAACTATTTTTATCTCTGGGCACAGTTTACGTCAGAAGTTTAAATCAAGATTCAGCCCAGGTGCAGTTGGTAGACAAAGTAACGTAGAGATTAGCAGACAAATACCACACTCCCCCAACCCCCCAACAAAAAAAGCCTGCAGGTGACCAGCGGAAAGCACCTCTGGGCGATGATCATCTCACAATGTCAAATATTTGGATACGTTCAGCGAACATGGCTTGACACTGTTTCGTGTCTTGTGGCGAGAACATAAAGATACATGAACGAATACAAAAGAAGAATGTTAAACATTCGCAGCCAGAAGCCTCAACTGATTATTTACAGCCACGCGCAGCATGCCCCTTGTTATAGCGCGACAAATAATGTGTTGGAGTCATTCTAAACCAATGACTACTTTCAGACTACTTTCAGACTACTTTGTTTACCACCAAATAGTCGAATACTTCCCTATTACCAGCTTTATAATTACCAGCTTTATAATTACCAGCTTTATAATTACCAGATATCAAGATGTTTGGTACAGATAAAGCTGCAAAATACACAGGACAGTAAATACTTTACTAAACAAATTAAAACTTTGCACATTCAGAATCGTCAATTAGTATAAGCTGTTAAAGTTTTAAAACCAAAGCATTCTGTATGTACTTGACCGAGTACATGTACTTTTCAAGTACTTCTGTCCAAAAACTGATTAAAAAGTATTTTTATGCATCCAAAGTGCGAAGTAATCTCTAACACTGACTTAATTTGTTGTCTCATGTCAATTTGTTGGCAGTAAAAAGGTTATTAGGAAAGCACTCGGCTACAACACTGCCTTCTTGTAAGCCCCCCCTCCCTGCTGCTTAAAAATAGATCCGCGCTGTAACACCCTAAAGTCTGAATCATACCACAATGACATCACTACCTTTACCATGAGCCCTATTCACGCCAGATTAGTGTTTAAATGAAAGAATTTGATGAGCACTACTAGTAGTGCATGTACATGTACTACATAAAACTGGCCATAACGTGACCGAGGCTCATACTCGATGACAACACTCTACGATGACAACAGCCGTCGGGTTTGCCGCAGGAAGTGATTCATCATAGAGGACTGCGCTCGGCTCGAAATTCAATACTCCAGACAATAATAGATTGCAACGTGCACTGTTGTGAAGCCTCAGTCAACTAGGCTGGTTGCATTTGTCGGCCCAGCTGGTCGTTCTCGTACGTATTCGTGCCAGACAGTTCTGACAAGCGAGCGATCTCGTTTAAAAAAAAAAAAAACTTCTCAAAATTATAGATATTTATCTACAATCAGTGTCTATAGGCCCAGTCGTTATGATTCGCCAAGCACAGCAGGAGCGTGACTTTCGAAAATGAAATGTTATTCTGTTGATTCTGTTTGTCGTTCTGAACGAGGGAACCGTCTATACGGAGAACCACTAGTCTCGCAAATAATTATATTCGTCTGATATTTTTATCAAAGATGAAAATGCATTATGTGTTTGTGTTACACCAGCCTTTGGTTATAAAGCATCTGCTAATGTATGGTTTTGATTAAACATCGAACCAGGACAGAATAAGTCTTAAGTTTGAGGTGTGTACATGATTATGGTTTGGAATAAAATGCAGAATAGGGTTTGATTTTCTAAGTGTAAGGGTTTATACAATGTACACTGTATTACATGTACAATTGGAAATGTTTCTCAGTCCCATATTCATTTTCTTTCAGGATTTTTTGCAAAGACTGGCGCTCATTGAGGCAAAATATGATGCGTAACGAAGTATCAACGAGTCTACATAAAACACAAGTCTCGCCCAATATAGACTATAATGCATAAACTCGCCCGTTCATAATGATAATGTGTATACTTAATACGGCAGAGAGTGACATAATTAATGTATAATCCAAACATGCATGACAGTTGAGTCCTTTATAAATTATAATCAGCCCGCTTTTATAAGGTCGTACGATAAATTATTTAGATCAGTGTAAAGGGCCGGAAGAGGCATTTTTTGAGTTAAAGATTGTGTTAAGATTGTATAATATGTTGTGCACATGGAGTAAACAATGGAGATTTAAAGAGTAAACAATGGAGATTTAAAGAGTAAAAATGTAGATTTCGTTGTCTTGTATGTTGTTTTTAATAATACAAAATACGTGCAAAACAGCAACATATTAATGCGTGATCCGTGATGGTTAACGGAAACAGCAAGTCCAAAGGTCGCGAGTATGCGCGTTTGGATTGCAGCCTGTGTATCAACATGCCCTAGCGCCTGAATGCATTGTGTTGCCATTGACACAAATACTGTTGCTGCATGCAGGATAAACTGGGGAATAATTTCGGAATAATTTCGGTTTTTATATTCAGGCAACGGCCCAATCATGATGGCTATACGGGCACATTACTGTAGTGAATCCGATTATAATGCCGCGTTTATTGATGTGTCATGAAATGCATGATGCGGAATACATAAATACACATTTGGTGAGAACAAAATATCTCAGACTTGTCAAAGGTCTCTGATAATGTATTAGGCCCATATATTGATTTGTGTATGCATGGTATTATTAAGGCCTATAAAATAGAAGTGAATGCATGGGGAGTACAGATATAATGGGCAGGATTGTACATAAACATAACATTCGAAACGCAATGCTAAAACATTTTGGTATGATCTTGAATATACAAATAAACAAACCTATAACTCTCTATAGGATTTGTGCACAGTTGTATTAGATAAGGAGGGTTTAGGACGAGATTGTTAGAGGTAAAAGACTTTTTAAGTAAGACGAATTATAGACGAATCCAGACGGGGTTGTATGTAATGTGCCAAGAGTGAAAGTATAGGACTAGACATTCTGCTCACAACTTCAATGTACAAGCGCTATACCCAGCAAGATGAATGAGCGACGGACTCTCCCCTAATTAGTCGCCATTAAACTACTCTTGTGACGTCACTCTATTCAGAAAAGTGTCGATTATTTTAAAGAATGTACAGTTAACTGTACATTCTTTTAAGAATTAACAGAAAAAGAACGACTCAGTGGACACAGAAATTGCTATTGTTATATTTATTACAACTTAGTAAGAGCTATGTTGACAGTTTCTTTAGAGCTTTCAACAGTTAATTGTCTTGGAGGTCTCTTTGCCGTGTCGACGCGCTTATGCGGTTTCAGCCCGGCTGACTGCTCTCCTATGGTCCTCACTGGTTCTGGCCACCGAAGCCCTTGTTGTAGAGACGAGATCTTGCCATGCTCGATCGTATGGAGTGGTTCGTCCAAAAGCCTTGTTGCACAGATTTGCCACAACCTGGGATATCAACAATAACAAAAATAAAATAAAATGGATGCGCCAAACCGCATGTAACAAATTGCATCAAGGTTTGTCTAAAACATTCGAAAATGAAAATGGCCCAAGAACTTATTACGACTAAGAAAACAAATGGAGGATAAACCTTTTTATTAGCAAGGTCGAAGCGATGGTTTGCAATTTAAAATATGTACATTTCTTGTAAATGGGAATAATTTTCGACGGAGATAGGTCATAGTTATGTCATACGTTCGAAGGTCCTAAAAAGTACTACTAATGCACAACTTTAAAAGGGCTGGTATACGTACAACACGTACATGTACTTTACATTCGCTAACTCGCCCATGTTGTCCTGTCCTGTCGTATACCTGTGTAGCAAAAACGGCAGAAAAACCAACAGAAATTAGTTTTGTTCCGAGTCTGGTTTGACGTGTGATAATGAAACCGTTCAGGGTTTAACAAAAGGCTGGTATACTTTCGACACGGAATAATGACTACTGACGATATTGTTACACCATAAAAAGGGCTAAAATTGGTAAAAATATTAGGCCAAAATGAGCTGCTGATGAGAGCTAAGCCAAATGTTGGGAATAACAAGTTCTTGTTTCCTTTTCTTGCTTATTTTCCATTATTACCTGATCCGTTAGGGGTCCAAATCAGCCACGAGTAGTAGGAAGTTTCTTCACCTTTGAATTTGCCGCTCTAGTATAAATCCTCATTGGAATATAAATCCTCATCGAATATGTCCCAAAATACTGGTGTAAATCACCATCAAAATAAATTGGCGAGTCAGTTCTTGAAGTGACACAACATATCTCCCAACGTATTCCTACTCAAAAATATGTACGGATCCTCACTGGAAGACATATTAGCGGAGTTAGCAGAGACACACCCGACGTACAACAATGTATGGCATCAAATGACTTCGAAGTCGAATGTACTGGGCATTTTAAACACCCTCATTTTACCCAACCTTTATTCACTTGTTTGGTTACGCAACACGGAGACTAGACAGGACAAAGCTTTCACATTCCTTAGTAGCTTGCATCACTGAACAATGGAATTAAATCGTCTCATACTTTAAAGCATTAGTAAGAATTGACACTTGTTGTTCCTTTGAAATATTGACAATGGGTGTAAAAGGGACGTAGTTTAAGTCGGAGAAACGACTCAAAAGGTGGACATTCTTTGATTCAAATTGGGCTCGGACGCTGCGCGTCCTCGCCCATTCGAATCAAAGAATGTCCACTTTTTCGTCATTTCTCCTTAACCTAAACTATTGTTACATAACGCACCCCCCTAAAAGAATTCCTGAGAAACCCGTCCCATTATCTTGCTTCATGTGAGCTCTATACAACTGCTGCCTAACAACTGACCCAAATAGTGATTTCCGCATAGGAGAGCAAGTCAATCACAAGTCATCCAGTAAAGCTTTGTTAACTCACAAGCTATTTAAAATACTTGAATTGTGACAACGGCATTCCTTTGTCATTATTCTAGCTCTTGATACCTCTGGCCTGGCCCAGTTCCACTCACGCGAACGTGCGTTCACAACGTTTGCCAGGTGCGCGAACACTTTTTCCATTGCATTTAATATGCCCAACAAAAATATAGCAAACGTTGGCGAACGTTTGCCATATTGTTTGCCTCAGTGGAACGCAATCCTGACATACTTGTGAATTGGCTCAAATCATGAACCGACTTGTTAATGACTCCTCACTATAAACTCGATTAGACGTCTGAAAATCACCCTTAATATCCTTGAAATAAACTTAGAACGAATGCAGTAAAAACTCATCTATTCCCTGGAGTGAATTTCACACTACTCTAGCTGGTCCTATTTCCCCGTTGTACGCTTTCCGGCCATAATAATCATGGAGCCTCGAACTGGCAATTTTACACAATAAATATAGTCGGATAAGTGATTCCCGTGTGTGTATAATATACCTCCATTGTTTGGGGCTGCCGCCACTGAGATCAAGGCCCTCCACCAAGCTTGATGACCGTGAAAAGAGCGAATTAAAGTCGGTTGGAGCTAATAATAAATGGAGCTGTTCAATATTAGCTTCACCCATGGTTGGTGTAACCATAGGTGTAACAATGCACTGAACGCTCGAAAAAACAACGCATTTTACATGATGAAGCATATTCTGGTGGTCATTGTGCTTGCGGAATGTTGTGGTTTCTCAGAAATTCTTTTTAGGCTTTTCAGGGCGGGGGGGGGGGGGGGGGGGGGCGTTAGGTAACAATAGTCTAGAGAGTTTATGTGTGGGGTACTAAGGGGGGAGTCCCTCTGTCTCACATCGTGCTGGGTATATGTGGAGTGTAAGAAAGTTGTAATTGTTCGCCGTGTTTTAAGGACACGGTACACCGAAACAGAAAACGCTAATCTAGGACTTAGAAACATTTTCAATTTTTGTTAGGGAAAAATTGTATCGACTATCCCTAAACTATAGTCTACATTCTTTCCTATAGGTTCGTCAGGTTCCTGAACGTTTGGTTGGTCAGATCATCAGAATAAAAAGTCAATCCCCATTTCAACAAATTTACTGGAATTAGGTTTTATAGACGTGTAACAAACCTTCGTCAAGCGACAGTATACTGTCTGGATCGCAAACCCAATTGGTGGCGTTAGCGGACTCGATAGCGATCTCGCCTGATGGAAACCCGCAATCTCCCGGTGGGTTGACTCGTGGGTCCGGGTAGTCGGCGGCCAGCCAGCCCGTCGAAGGGCTAGTACTAGAACAGCTAGTGAATCGGAGATGAAGGACACTTAGAAGAACAAGTAATTGGAAACACACCAGCACCGGGCCGAAGGCATGTGGAGTAGGGCTGGCACAGTGTGGCATAGCAGAGCACACGGAGACTAGGGGCGAAAAAGATGAGTCAGCTAGGCTCGGCCAAACGTCCGATCCCAAAAATTGCCCCTTTGCGCAAAGTTCCAGGTTGTCAAACCCACCGAAGCATAACTCCGACGACAATAATCTCCTACAAATGTCTTCCTCGTCGACATCCAATTCATTTCCTTGCGGTATAACTGTAAGGCATGTTTGAAATCATAGTGTATCCACATATAGCAACATCGATGGCGACATAATTATGCCTAAACAGAACGTACTACTACTCCGCTTTCAAATTGACAGACGAGGTGATGGTGGCTCTGTGGTTTCATGGACATGTTTGTATCCCAGACGCATTGTCTTAACTCCTGTCAGTCACAAACACAGCGTGCTGTGTGCTTATCTGGTGTTAAGCCACGTCACACAAAACATCACTCTTTCCCACCTATTGATCCGGCCGTGCCACCATTGCGATCTATCCTACATATAAAGCTGAAGACAGTCGGGGTGTTTCGACTGCGCTCGTTGTCAACAATAGCCAGCATTTATTTCACGCAGTACTCATTCACTGCTGCCCCAAAATGACTGTGTTATGTGATTACCCATCACAGCGGTGCACCGCGGTGGTGGAATGCCTCTGCGTTGTCGCCTTGAACTTTTCTCTGCATTGTGGCGCTATTTTACAATGCTAGCCATCTGTTGCAGTATTAAACTACCATGCACTGCTACTGGCATAAAGAAAATGCTTGGCCAGCCAAGCTTCAATTATAACAATACGTACCGTGTATATACCGGTACCGTACCCGGCCCGTGAAGCAGCTTTTGATGGCACAGTTCTTGTACATTTTATCGATAGAGGGGGCTACTCCCTTTTCTGGTTCATTATACGGACATAATGAAGCAAGAATGAGGCTAAAGGAATCCCCTCCCCTTCCTTTTTGGTGGTCATTGTGCTTGCGGAATGTTGTGGTTTCTCAGGAATTCTGTTCAGGTTTTTAGGGGGGATGCGTTGGGTAACAATAGTCTAGAAAGTGTTTAGGTATGGGAGGTGGGGGGTGGGACTATAAAGGGGGGAGTCCCTCGGTCTCATATCGTGCTGGGTATATACGGAACCGCGTTTTTATGTCGCTCGATTTTTGCGAAAGCGCATTTTGGGTGGAACGCTGCATCCTTTTTAACCCAAAACGCCCCTATCAATTTCACGAATGGTGACGGAGGTTATTAAGGGTCGGATAAAAACTTATAAGGTTGATCATGGGAGAAATGTGCTTTTTGTACAATCAGTGAATGTAAAATTGCAGCCTCTACAAACAACTGTAATATGGGCTGGTTTCCAAATTGTGATTCTCATTGCATCGACAATTATTTTCACCAAATACTCGTACACAACTTTTGGCCCATAAATAGCCCAGATGGCCCAGATGGCCAAGATCAAAAGGTTGTGCATAGTTTTCCAATATTTTCTAGAGAAAGGCAATGTGTACAGAGCAAAAAAATTAACAGGTGAATGCCGGTTGACCTTTTTCTTTGAATGTTGAGTGGTGTCAATAATTAAGTGCCGCAAGGAATAAAACATACACAAAGTCTATGGCATTTGGATAAAAAAAAGAAAAAAAAGAAGATATCAGAAAATGCTTTACCGCAACTTTGCGGAAAAAAAACAATTTAATACAAGTATTGTAATACGGCAAATTTGAATGTTAAAGTAGGAAAATTCAGGCCGTACAATTCGATAGATACGGTAAATAGCAATTCCTAAAAAGCTATACATAAATGTTATGAATGTTTTACCTTTTGCTTTGAATTTCCCTCGAATAAAGTTACTTTGGGAAATCTTTTACTTGTCGTTTTAAATTTACCTAGAATACAGCTGTGAAATATCTATCTCTTGCTTTGATTTACCTAAGATAAAGTTGCTATTTGCTAAATCCTCTAAACCGCTCACTTTAAATTTACCTGGAATAAAGTTACTTTGTAAAATCATTTTCCTCTCGCTTTGAATTTACATCAAATAAAGTTATACGTTGTAAAATATTTTACCCCAATTGCTTTGAATTTAACTCGAATAAAGTTACTTTGTGAAATCATTTACCTCTCGCTTTGAATTAACATCAGATCGTTTACCTCTTGCTTTGAATTTACATCGAATACAGTTATTTTGTAAAATCTTTTACCTTTTACTTTGTGAATTCGTTTACCTCTTGCTTTGAATTTACATCGAATACTTTTACTTTGTAAAATCTGTTACCTCTCGCTTCAAATATACCATGAATAAAGTTACTTTGTGAAATCATTTACCCCTTGCTTTGAATTTACCTCGACTAAAGCTACTTCACTTTCTTTTCTTAATTTCTTGCTTTGGGTTTAGCGCCTATCGTTTTCTATTAATAAGTAAATATAAGGTTATGAGTTTATTCTGGATGACAGTTTATACGAGCACTATTTATTTATCAAATATGATTAGGTTTAAAAACAAATTAAAGACCATAATGTTGCAATATTTAAAATAAATCTTTTTTGTCGAACGAGGTGTGATTCATTATGATCTGGTTGTTGGGTCATGCGTTTTAGGCTCGTCTAAATGTTTAGCCGCTGACTAATGTTATGCTGCTATAGGAAACTTTAATATCAGGAGATCAAGAAAAAAGCATGAGAAAGCATGACACTCACAGATCTTAAAATATCCCAGGACATGCGTGAACCACCCATAGTAAGGCGTGTATTTAGCATGTCTTCTCTCAACCATACATGTCACCCCTCTCCCCCCACCCCCCCCCCCCCCCCCCCCCCCACCCAAAAAAAAAAAAAAAAAAAAAAAAAAGAAAAGAAGAAGCTAAACCCGCCCCAGTTAAATGCTAAACGAAAGAGTACTCTCTGAATGTAGAAGTGTGAACAACTCATTGTCCAAACGAGTGATTCCCTTGTAACCACTTCAGAAAGAGTTAAATTTAGGTTTTTTTCAGAGTGAAGGCAACTCTAAAACAGTGAAAACCACTCCAAAAGAGTGATTGTTCACTTTTCCGAGGAGTTGTCCTTGATAATTGAGGCTCATCCGAAAAGGGGCAACTTCATTTTGGAGTGGTTTTAAAGAGACTCACTGTTTCCTAGAGTGAGCTTTTAACTTTAATAATAATAATAATAATAAGATTTGTAATGCGCACATATCCACCCTGCTGGGTGTTCAAGGCGCAGAGACCCTAAAAAACAAACAAAGTAATATTTAACTTGAAAGAAACAATAACAAGGAACAAATAAATTAGTTCTTGAAAACCTGAGACATGAGATAAGTTTTGAGAAGTGATTTGAATTTTGTTGTACACAGACAAGATCTAAGATTAAGCGGTAAAGAGTTCCAGATGTGTGGTGCAGCTGCAGAAAAACGTCTGTCGCCCCACGAGTGTCGTGACTTGGATTCCTTGAGGAGAAGCATGTTGCTGGATCGTAGGTTCCTTGATAGAGTGTAAACTTGAAGAAGTTCTGAGATGTAATGGGGAGCCTTGCCATTGAGTGTTGGACAATTAGCATAAGCTTGAAGATTATTCGTTGAGAGACAGGGAGCCAATGAAGTTGTTCCAGGATGGGGGTGATGGAACAGGATTTTTTAGAGAGTGTAACCATGCGGGCTGCGGTGTTTTGGAGGCGTTGGAGACGAGCAATCTGGTTATGCAGAAGACCATAGAAAAGGGCATTGCCGTTGTCAAGGCGAGAAGTGACAAATGCATGAATTACTTTTTCTGTAGCGCTCTTGTCCAAAAACTTGCGTATTTTACCGATGTTCCTGATGTGAAATGTTGAGAGACGAATGACGTAACGAGGGAGCTATCTGAGCATCACCGATGGAAATGTATGGCACTGAAACTTTTGATAATTGTTGACGTGATCCAAATAAAAGGAACTCTGTCTTGTCGTCATTTAACTTCAGGAAGTTCTGTTGCGTCCAGTGGCGAATCTCTTGGATACATTTCTCAAGTCTTTCAATGGAGGCATTGGCATGTTCTCGAGAAGATTTAAACGTGATGTATAGCTGAGTGTCGTCCGCATAGACATGGTAATTTAGGTTAAATTTTAAAATGATGTCACGAATTGGCAAAGTGTACAGCGTAAACCACTGTGGGCCCAGTACTGACCCCTGTGGCACAGAGTAGTTCAAGACAACCGGGTCTGATATTGCAGTGCCGATACACACGTGCTGAGTTCGATTGGAGAGATAAGAATTGCACCATGCTAGGGCTGTGTCCTGTATGCCGAGGTAATTCTGAAGCCGGGAGAGGAGGATGTTGTGGTCAACAGTGTCAAAAGCGGCACTCAAGTCTAATAGGACTAGTGCTGTAAGGTTTCCATTGTCCATGGCTGAAAGAATATCGTTGTTCACACGGACTAGTGCAACTTCCGTCCCATGGAAAGGCTTGTATGCCGACTGGAACGTGTCGGACAGGTTGAAAGCATCAATATGATCGCGAATGCGTGATGAAACTACTCGTTCAATGACTTTTCCGAGATACTTTAAGTTCGCAACTGGTCTGTAGTTTTTGAATACCTCCTTGTCCAGGTTGGGTTTCTTGATGAGCGGCCTGATGTAGGAAATCTTGAGGCTATCGGGGAAGTGACCGGAGCTGAGAGATTTGTTTACAAGTGCAGTGATGTACGGAACAAATGTATCAATGTTCTGCTTTATCATGGATGTTGATACTGGGTCCAGTTCACAGGATTTTGTAGGAGATTTCTTTGTTTACATTTAGAGAGTATTATACAGCTGCACTGTGCCTCTCCACTCCAGAAATGATACAGTTCCCCGTTTTTAGTGGTTTCAGCATTTGCTCTGCTTCCTGCATAAATACAAACGTTTATCCACACAATGGAGTTATCGCCGGGGTGATGTAAACTCAATATTGGGATTTTGCCCTTCACCGACGAAAGACGACTGAGTTTTTTAAAAAAGCAAAAGGTTGCGGGTTCGAATCCCACGCGAATGTTTTTTTCTTTCTTTTCATCTCTCCGAACAACACTGAGCATACAGTGTTACTTTATAAAGTATAATGTATCGTGACATCCAGTCCCATGCAGGGTTAACTTTGGCACTATTCATTCCAATATGTTTTCTTTTTTATCAGAACCACCCTACCTCTTCTCAAAAGAGATCCTTTCACATAGTGTTACCGCAAATCTTTCTAATCTCCACCATGCAAAGCTTTAAATCCCAATAGTTTTTATTTTATGGTTTTACTTGTTTTTTGGTTTTCTTTTATTTATCTAAATGTCCAAGAAAGATATTTAAAAAAAAAATATCTAACTGGATGTTATGTGATTTTGTTTCTATAAATCTCACCAAACTTTACTCATAAAACGATCTGATCAAAGTTTCCCCCTAACTGCCAAGTTACCCCTTTTACGTCAATGCAGGGCAACAAAAACAACAATATTGAACAAAAACAACACCTGTTACGCTGATTTGTCGTGCCCCAGTTGTCACCTTTTTGGGGTTGGGGTAGCTGTGGGAGTTTGGGGGTATAGTGGTCCAGTTAGGTTAGGGTAGGGTAACGTGGCTTCCGGTGATTGTTACTAGTTCCAGAGGTGACGAATCTGTACGCTTTTCAGAAGACTGGAGCCGAGAGCCGACTGAGCGTGTGATCGCATCCGTTGCATGTTCCTGGGTTCGTGGTAAAGACTGCAGACGTTGTCCGATGGTTCGGATGGGTCCAAGACAATAGGTCTAGAAAAAACAAAAACAACAAGATATGCTGGTGTAAGTTGACAATAACAAGAGGTCAATACTACTTACTAATAGTATTATTAACAGTATATCGGTGTAACATGAATTTCGGACCTCTGGAACACGGACTCGTTGTTAGTTTTGAGCATGCCTAATGAGACTTGTCACAATGAGAGGGTTTAACCATAGGGAAAAGGAGTTTGATTTTCACAGGAGTATGATTTTCATAGGAGAATGATTTTCATGTGACATCGGGTCCTATGAAAACGAAGTCACTGAAGAACATTCTCAACCACAAACCAAGGCCAAATTGAGGTGCCGGTTCAAAGAAATCCACCGCAGTTCGCTTATAGTACTTTTAATGGGGGAAACAAGAGTATTGCTCCCCCATCAGTCATGCGAGGGGAGATACGGTTTTTAGAATGCTTCAACCCCGAACCTTTGGAACACAAACGATAAAACCAAACAATTAATTTTGATATATGAACGTCGGCACTCGGCAGATACCGTACAACTGGGTAACTTTGGCAATGTATACATTTTGAGAAATGTATAAAATGTTCAACCCTTTTTTGATCGTTTTATAGATAAATTAAAAAAATAAAAGAACCCAAAATACAAGTAAAACCATAAAATAAAAGTTATTGGAAGAAGTTTTAAAGTTACCCCTGCGTGCCAAAGTTACCCAGTTTTACGATAGTATTTTGCATTTTTTTTCTTTACATCAACCACGTCAACCATGTTTATGCCACGTCAGGTCTGTTGCTGATTGCTTCCAGAAAGCAACTCATCTAAGATCACCTAGTATTTTATTGATATGTGTTTGTCCTTGTACTTCATACTTTTGCATTCGAAAACGGGCGATCATTTTCTCTGCCATCGCGGCGTCGTAGTTATAAGGCCAGTACACTCGCAACTGCGACAAATCGCTGAGTGTTAGCAGGACGTCCTTCAACCCCTGCGCCTTGTTGAAGCTTTCGGGACTCCCGGCGTTCTTCCAGCGGTGGATGGTGATCAGCTCCAGTTTGTAGGACTTTTGTAGACCTTCCGGGAGGAAGTTATACGACCAATACTTGACAAGGCGTATGAGCGCCTTGACTGCGGTCGGCTGCCCCTTGACGAACCCCAACTGGTTTTCGATCACGGCCGCTGAGTAGTACCGCCGGTCCTCTTGCTCCTGCTCTAGCATAGCGTCAAACAACTTCTTCTTTTTGGCTGGAGGTGATAGAAAGAGGGTTTGAATACTGGGTGGTACTGCGTGCGTAAACAGTTTGAAATTGAATTATTTCTTTTCACGCACTTCCTTTAATAACCGATAAACAGATCCTTTTAATTTTATTGGTGGAACTCACATCACATGACATTCCTGACATTCACGCGGGGCTCAACAAGTTCCTTTAGCCCATGGTGAATGGGATTCAGTACTATATTAAGATCATCCTTGTTCGCATGGCTTTTGAACAGTCGACCCTTGCCCCCAAACCTAGGGAGTATAAGGGTGTCCCGGTTTCATGGCGGCGACTTTAACAGCTGAGCCAACGTCCGCGGATCTGAATGTCACTTATATAAAACAAATAAATAGTGGCTTCGACTCGTGAAATGGAAAAGTTCTGATTTTACTTTGCGATAATATTCCTCCCATTCCAATCTAATCCACTGAATATTTGTATACTATTCCAGTACTGTTTCCATTGCAGTGGTTACTTGCATTCACAGTGATACATAGACGATGTTCTAATAATATGTAGTGCATTGTTACTTTAATTAAACCAACCCGCATTCTCAAGATGACAGTCGGCCGTGGCCATGAGGTCAATGCTCGCAGAGCCTGAGCTGGGGCCAATATTGATCAGCTTGAATTTGATCAGGGATTTCTTGCTCTCGATGGCTGTCACCGTGACGTTCCTTAGCTTTCCAAGCGCCATGGCCATGCCTCCGAGTACCTCTGCAATCTGCACCTTGTATCTCTCGGGTCCAACATCAATGATGGGCTGCAGGTGGGGCGGGTTGACGAACGCCACGAGGTCCACGTCCGACAAGTTCTTAACCACTGTCCCCTTCCCAAGTGAGCCGCTCTGCAAAAACATAAAACCTCTTTCTGAATCTATATCTTGAATGATAATAACAATACGTATGTTATAAAGCGTGTCCCCCATTATCGATGCTTAAGGCGCTACATCAAGTTATTACCCTGCTCGTTGGGCCAATATGAAACTTTCCAATAGGCCGTATTATTAAACGTTGAGGGCGCTGTGCTCACGGTATTTGGGTATTTGGTGGTATAATGCTGCGTTCCAATCGCGTCGTTGTTATCGTGTTCACCGTGAATTTCTCCATTTTCACGAGTAGGTTGCATTCCAAACGCTACTCACCAAGACGCACGCGCACAGTCGAGTTAGTCGTGCAGTAAGGACATTCTTTATCGCTCAAGAACTCGTACGTGAACCAACACGCATGCGCGAGTATTCATTCGTTTATGAAGTCGTGAACATGGAAAAAAAAAATCCACCTCGAGTTCACCACTGGTGAACACGAGTTACCAGGCGTTCAGAACGCCATTATACGACTCGCGAACTCGTGAACACGATAAACACGACGCGATTGGAACGCAGCATAATTATAGTGATTAGGAGATAATTCACGTCAGTTTAAATATTCTTACAGCTCCAAATTGTTTTTCTTTCTAATATTACATTTTTAGATAAAGTAAAGTTACTAAAACTACTTCAATAAACGCGATTTTGCCTGTGTTGGGTACCCAGAAAATTGCGTCTTACAGCGCCCTCATGTGACCAGAAATACGGGGCATTCAGGGGCGGTTCTAGAACCAATACGGGACGTCAACTTCTAACTTTCGCAGATCCATTATACGTAATTTCCAGAATGTCCTTTGTTCCCCTTTTTCGGGGGGAAGGGGGGGGGGGTAGACCTATAGGCTATAGCCCTCCCCCTCCCTTCCCCATACCCCCCGTAGAACTGCGCCTGTTTCAATTACCAGCTCCCTGGGAAGTATACAGCTCGATGCTGCCATTTCGGCGCAAAGCAACTAAAGCCGTGTTCGCACTGGACTTTTTGGGGGGAAGGTTTTACTGAGACGATGGTAAAATAAAAAATGGTCAAATGTTACCACTGTTCGCACTTGGACTTTCGACACGGGAAAATGTTACCGAGACCGTGGGAGAAGTAGCCGAGCTGTCATTATAATGACTCATGAGGGCGCTTTGCGTGACCTTTCTGCATTGACCCCGGTGTACCCATTCGCGCGCGCGCGCTTTTTTTCCGATCGCGCATGCGACTGATGTCGCTGCTGCTCTTCCACAACTGTTTTTAGCCGACGCATCCGTTGTCGCACTGGACTTAAAATGGGAAAAGTACCCATCGTCTAGGTATGTTTTATCATAATAAGTCCAGTGCGAACATAGCCTTGGTCAAGGCGAGTTCGTCGTCGCGTTATCCGTCTGTCATTATCCGTCCAGAAATACACGCCACGCGCGCCCCGCATAATATGCTGATAGCTCGCGCTCCCCGTGCAAAGATACAGCGCGAACAGCGACCTCATACGGCCACTATTTATGCAAATCAACCAAGGCTACTTTTTCGCCTTGGATCATTGGATTTTGAAATCTTATGTTTTTCCTATATTTTGCGCTACATTTCTAGCGCATGACCTCGTATGCGAATACAGATAAGTATAGGCGGGGCTAAGATGTGAAGTGTCCAATCACAACGCGGTTGAATCCCGACGTCATCAAATTTGATGCAGCATGACATTTAAGACAAAATGGCAGATATTCAGCGTCGTCTGTCGTCCGAAAATCTGTCGTGTTGTTTGAATTTTGCAGCGAAAATATTACCCCTCGAAGATTTTAGACCCGAGCAGCGAAAGGCCATTATAATCCTTTCTTCGTGGTCACGCCGGTGTTTTTGTGAATTTGCCGACAGGTTATGGGAAATCCGTCATTGTTCAGGCAGCCCTATTTTGCTCGGAGCTTGTACGTACGTACGGCCAGGTACTCAGCGTCAGTTTTCAGCGTGTTCGGTCAGTTTCTTATCGCCGCATAATCGGCATTAACCCAGGCATGCTGGTCTGTGCGTTATCGCCACATTGTATGGTTCAAGCATGGTCCAACGCTGTGGGGAGAGGGCATGTTTACGGCTGCAGAACCAACCTTCAAAGTGATCGCAATATCGTAATTTAAACAGGGACAAGTGTCTTATATCCTCAATAACTCCTTAGATTGTTTTCTTGGCAAAATTCAGCCGGCAAGGCATTTAATATTATCAGAGTTCCGCGTTTTACCGAGCCACGGTTTTCAGATCAGCTTGATTAGATGCGTGCGATATAATGTAGGGCCGAGTTCGACACGTTTCAATAGAGTCGCGGCCTCCTCCAGTCACCGCGGTTGAAAACTCAAAACTAAGCAGCTAAACACAACTAGTTTTGACCATAACATTGTCAACATTCAAGAAAATACCCAGCAAAACGAGCGAAAATAACTGCGACCCTCACCAATCAAGCAAGACAGTTCAAATCTTCATGTGTAATCCAAAAGCCTTCGTAAAAATCACTCAACTTTCTCCGATACAATAATCAACGATGGCGGTGTTCGTAAACACTTGCGAGCTAGCTATGACCTTTCACCGCTAGCTCAAATTATGCAGTTTTTACGCAACGTTCGACCAATAAGAAAACGACTATAAAGGTCAGCTTAATATATTAGCATAATGAGCACCGCCCACAAAACCTCAACTTAACCAATGATCCAAGGCGTTCAAGTATCTTCAGTTACTTTGCATATAACAGTGGCCGCGTGAAGTCGTTGTTTGAGCTCTGATTACCGCTGCGCTGTACGTACGGACGGGTAACGATGAACGCCTTGACCAAGGCTAGTGCGAACAGGGCTTAAATCAACCACAATAACCCGGCATCTCTGCCCTCAAATTATATTCTACTCCTGGTTCGAGAGAAGCAAGGATTGACAAAGTGTTTGCCCAAGGACACGCACCCTAACCTGGGGCTCAACCAACAACCTGCATAATTGCTAACAGACCACAAATTCAACACTCCGGGCCGTGATGTTTTTATTTTAATGTATTTAACTTCACAGCTGTCATAATGCTTGTTGCCCTAACCTCCGTCAAACAAAGGGTCTCATCAGTGAGGCAAGTTTGGATACTTTTGTGTATTGCTAAAAAATCTTTTGACCAACTCCGCTGATTTTTTTCTTCTAACTAACCTTGTACCCCCTGTCAATGCTGTAAATTTATGTTTGACACAGAGTTCGTTCACCCATGGAGGAATAAGAGCAGACTCCTCCATGGTTCACCATCGTTTAATCTAGCCTCGAGTATTCCAGCCCTGAGCCGAGCCCCATACATTTGTGTTGAAACCTATTATTATGCCTCTCGCGTGAGCACGTGAGCAAGTGCATCCGTGGGATTTGTTGGGGTCGGTGCCGATATTTTGTGTGTGTGTCCCGGGAAGATCTATTTATATGTTCATATACCATTAGACAAACAATTATTGTGACCCCCCAAACACAGTTCTTTACATATATTTACACATACCTCTTGCGTGAGAACCGAATAGCAAACCGTAAACATGGTTTTGGTCGGTGCCGGGGGGGTGGGCGCAGGGGGGCCCTTCGAGGCTGTGATTGCGAAACGCTGTGGTACCGTCCATTCTCAAAATAGGGGGAACAATTTTCTCACGCGAAAAATAAAAAGTTGTTGGCATCCAATCTTAGCATCTTGTCTTTTGTAGTTGAAAAAAGGTTATTATTTACCTTAATTGTTATCATCCAATGACAAAAATTGTATTGAAAATGAAAAAAGCAGTCGAAACAAATAAACGTTGACGTACCGTTGATGCGCGTGGAGATTGTGCACAAATACTCAAACGACGTTAACAAATACCTTCCCTAAAAAGGGCAATAATAATCGATAAATTGTGAAAAATCCTGCTTCGAACCCACAATTTGTTTCCATGGATACGTTAAAAAGAATGTAGCAGTGATATACTGAATTAAAAAAAAAATCTGCCTGTGAACCCCATGCGTTTTATCGTGTTGTTTTTAAACGAAAATGGCAGAAAATGACATCTCCCCCAAAAAATGATGTGTAGATCGTGCCTGCGTACCTGGCTTTGCGATCTATACGTATTTACTGTGTGAGATGTGCGGCTCGTGAGCGTGGAAGAATGAATGAGATACATTTCAACGTTGGTGGCGCACTTTGTTGCCCCCCCCCCCCTCCCCCCTCCCCCCACCCCCCCCCCCCCCCCCCCCCCCTCCCCCCTCCCCCCCACCCCCCCCCCCCCCCCCCCCCACCCCCCCGGTCGGTGCCTCGAGGGTACAGTCAGACCCATCATGCATGCACAGTGTTTCCTATGGTGTTCCATATGTGTCAACGCTTGAATTGGGCGTCGCATTTTTGTTTTTAGCGTCGCATTTAAATTTTTGGCACCGCATTTATTTTTGTTGGCGTCGCATTAATTTTTCGGCGTCGCATTTTTGTTTTGGCGTCGCATTGGGGGGGGGGGGGGGGGGGGGCGGGGGCGTCGCATTTGTTGTTGTTATGGGCGTCGCATTATATTTTCGGCGCGCGTCGCATTTCTTTTTCGGGCGTATTTTGATGACTCTGTACAGGGGGGGGGGGGGCGGAGGTGGGGCCCAACAAAGTGCGCCACCAACGTTGAAATGTATCTCATTTATTCTTCCAAGCTCATGAGCTGCACATCTCACACAGTAAATACGTATAGATCGCTACAGCTCGAAGCGCACCATTGAAACACGTACAAATTTGCTCCGTGCATCGCTCCCCGAATTTAGTGATTCATACAACGTCCGCAAAGCCAGGTACACAGGCACGATCTACACGGAATTTGTTTGGGGAGATGTCATTTTCTGCCATTTTCGTTCGAAAACAACACGATAAAACGCAAGGGGTTCACAGGCAGATTTTTTTAAAAATTCAGTATATCACTGCTACATCCTTTTTTAATGTATCCATGGAAAAAAATGAGTGGGTTCGAAGCACGATTTTTTCACAATTTATCGATTATTATTGCCCTTTTTAGGGAAGGTATTTGTTGAAGTCGGTTGGGTATTTGTGCACAATCTCCACGTGGTTCAACGGTACGTCAACGTTAATTTTTTTTGACTGGTTTTTCCATTTTCAATACAATTTTTGTCATTGGATGATAAAAATTAAGGTAAATAACCACCTTTTTTAACTACAAAAGACAAGATGTTAAGATATGATGCCAAAAACTCTTTATTTTTCGCGAAAAAAATTGTTCCCCCCTATTTCGAGAATGAACTGTACAACAGCGTTTCTCAATCGCAGCCTCGAAGGCCCCCCCCCCCCCCCCCCCCCTCTGACTCTGTATGCGCTATGCCACATCCACGTCCATGCAACCTCCTAGTTAACTATTTTCATCCCCCTTCCCGCATACCTTGATCACCCTGTCGACAGCAAATGGGACGTCGTTGGAACAGCAGATTTTGTGGATGGAGGTGACCACTTCGTCGACAGCCATGCGGCAGTAAGCGTTGAAGGAGCCCGTACCTTCTTGCAGGCTGTCGTTGTACCACGTCTCCAATTCGCCTGCAGACAGACACCACGGCCTCGCCATAGTTTGGGAACCCATTTAGTTCAAGTTCTGTCAATTAACAAGTATGTTAGAGTAGCCGCACGGCGTATTTTGAATTTGTGGAGACAGAAAACCTGCGGCTGCCGTATACGGCCTTTGAAGTAATGACGCACGGTCGCCTTAGGGCGTCCCTGCGTTGGCCGTTGGTTTTTGACAAAATACCAAGGCAGACGCAAGGTACCCGCAACTAGTACCCGCTCCACCCACGGCGCAGACTGCCAGGGGGCCGTACGAATGGCGCGCGGCGGGCGTACGGGAGCCAAGCGTGAGCCTTGCGGTGCCCGCAGGGTGTTCCTGGCTAGTTCTCCTTGTTCGATCACGTTTGTTTTCACGTTGTGTACTTGCGTGAGAACGAACATGAAAAAAAGACGTGAAGATTTACCTATACCTACATGTACATCCGATGGATTCTAGATTTATTCAATGTCGTTTTATCACGCTTTGTGAACGGTGAACCCATAATGTTTTTTTCAGAATGGCATCGGAAAATGTGCACAGATATATTTTTAAAAAATGCACTTTATTTCGCGCTGATTCTGCGAACAACATATATCCGGGTTTCAATTTCATATACTGTATAGTATGATTGTTATAATTTATTTTATAGCGCAAATTTGAATGCATTTCCGCAATCCCGTGTTCCTTTTAATTTATGAACAATTGATTTCACTAAATGTGCAGCCGATTTCCCGCGCAGTGTTTTTTAATGTATGCCTGATCTAGCGTTATAATTAATTTACGTATTAACAAAAGTAACATGGAGAACAAAATCAGGTCGGTATAGTCTTTTAAACTAACAAACTATTGTAATAAATCCATATAAACGCTGCGGCCTAAGCTGAAGAAAAAAACTATTTCTTTGCTACGATCGCATCATAAGCATATTTCTTTGTCAGACAATCGAACTGATAAAGAAAAAATACATTAAAATACAATTAAGGTAAAGAACCAACACATTAATGATCAATTTTATTTAAATTGAATGCGAATTTAAATTATAACAAATGAAAAAGAATATTAACATTCTGGCTGTCACAATGACATAGATTTCATATTCTTAATAACCGGCCATGCATGCGTCAAACTGAGCCTATTCACGTATTTTTTATCGTTTAAGTATGATACACTTTTTGCAGATATCCAACAAATTTACTACCGAATTTTTACAAAATATCTTACTTATTTGAAAGTAAATAATGATTGTAGGCATTCAGCAAAATAATTGCGCTAGATATCTTGTAATTGTTCAAAGAAATTGAATACAATTTAAAAAAACGATCGCCGAACGGCGACCGCAAAAAAAACCTAGAACAACATAAGAACCATGATCATAAAACTTCGAACAGGTCAGTTAAACGATATTTACTATAAAATACACCCCCCGAATCCACCCATTTCTGATAATTCAAGCAATTACCAATGGTGTATCCAACCTTTATATAAAACGTTATGCACATTTATTTATTCAAATGACAGATTCATAATTAAATCGGATGCTCCGTTTTGCGAAAATGAAACCTGGACATACGTCGTTATTAATATTAGCGCGAAAAAATGCAATTTTTACAAATTAATGTGCACACTTTCCGATATCGTCCAGAAAAACATATATTATTAATTATATTACGATTACACATAAGTGAGAGGTTACTATACAAAAATAATTTTGGAGTCAATCGATCAATCAAATAATTTCCTACCTTTTTGTTGGTCTTTGCTAATTGGATGCAACTGTAAAAGACCGACCACACCAGACGAGGATGAATCTACACAATACGCATAATGCAACATCCAACCAAACAAAATACTATTTTGGTAAATGTGGAAATCCCCAGTGAGAAATCGTATCATCATTGCACATGCGCGCAGCTAGCTGAAGCACGTGGTGCACGCACTGGCATAGAATAGAAACATGAGAGGTTTCGGTCGCGCACGGTTAGAGAAACAACTACGTTTAGTTCTCGTTACGTCATCAGTTTCTGTGCAGTACGAACACGAGACGCAGTGCAGTGCGTTAGCCGTCTACAGATAGTTGTGCGTGGCGCGTCTAGTTTGGAACTAATCGTAGGCGTTGCACTAATCGTTGGCTAACGAAACCTCTCTTAAACGACGTATATCCGGGTTTCAATTTCATATTTAGTATGATTGGTATAATTTATTTTATAGCGCAAATTTGAATGCATTTCCGCAATCCCGTGTTCCTTTTAATTTATGAACAATTGATTTCACTAAATGTGCAGCCGATTTCCCGCGCAGTGTTTTTTAATGTATGCCTGATCTAGCGTTATAATTAATTTACGTATTAACAAAAGTAACATGGAGAACAAAATCAGGTCGGTATAGTCTTTTAAACTAACAAACTATTGTAATAAATCCATATAAACGCTGTGGCCTAAGCTGAAAAAATAGTTATTTCTTTGCTACGATCGCATCATAAGCATATTTCTTTGTCAGGTTATTAACAGACAATCGAACTGATAAAACGAGAGAGAAAATACATTAAAATACAATTAAGGTAAAGAACCAACACATTAATGATCAATTAGGCCTAACAATGCATCGAATAATTAATTAATTAATTAACCCCAGTTGTATCATAAATTGTATAGGCCCTTAAACTTTATTTAAATTGAATGCGAGTTTAAAGGTCTAAGCAGACCTTCAGAGGAGAATTGCTGTTTAATAATTTAAAATGTGCCTTAGTGTGTAAGTAACAAGACCAGGGGTGATAAAATGGTATAAAATGACATTAATTGGGGTTAATCACCGTAGATGTAATTGGCCCCCTCATTAACGTGTTCAAACACTGACAAATGGTGGCGCTGTTCATGACGAACATATCGTGATTTTTTTTAGGGTAGCTAGACACTTAGGGAGACACTTATTACCTAAAAACTTACGCTAAGTTGTCTCCCCAAGTGCCTATTTGTATAAATTAACATTCTGTCTGTCACAATGACATAGATTTCATATTCTTATTACCGGCCACGCATGCGTCAAACTGAGCCTATTCACGTATTTGTAATCGTTTAAGTATGATACACTTTGTGCAGATATCCAACAAATTTACTACCGAATTATTACAAAATATCTTACTTATTTGAAAGTAAATAATGATTGTAGGCATTCAGCAAAATATTTGCGCTATATATCTTGTAATTGTTCAAAGAAATTGAATAAAATAAAAAAACGATCGCCGGACGGCGATCGCAAAAAAAACCAAGAACAACATAAGAACCATGATCATAAAACTGCGAACAGGTCAGTTAAACGATATTTACTATAAAATACACCCCCCGAATCCACCCATTCCTGATAATTCAAGCAATTACCAATGGTGTATCCAACCTTTATATAAAACGTTATGCACATTTATTTATTCAAATGACAGATACATAATTAAATCGGATGCTCGGTTTTGCGAAAATGAAACCTGGATATACGTCGTTATTAATATTAGCGCGAAATTGAATGCAATTTTTACAAATTAATGTGCACACTTTCCGATATCGTCCAGAAAAACATATATTATTAATTATATTACGATTACACATAAGTTGGAGGTTACTATACAAAACATATTTGGAGTCAATCGATCAATCAAATAATTTCCTACCTTTTTGTTTGTCTTTGCTTGGATGCAACTGTAAAAGACCGACCACACCCACGAGGATGAATCTACACAATACGCACAATGCAACATCCAACCCAAAAAAATTACTATTTTGGTAAATGTGGAAATCCCCAGTGAGAAATCGTACCATCATTGCACATGCGCGCAGCTAGCTGAAGCACGTGGTGCACGCACTGGCACAGAATAATAACATTATGTGGAATAGGACTTTTCACTAATATGTAAATGATTATGCAAAAGCGAAAGCGGCCCGTTGAAAATAAACAGGGGCAAACGTTTCTGGTCATTTGTTTCTCAATATTTCCAGGATTTTTCGCTCAGCCTGGTAATTTGTTCTCCGATGGAGCTGCATATCGCGGTGGCTATATACTCACTATAGCTAGAATCATATATGCAGTCGATAGAGTTGTATGAGCCTCGATGTCCTTAGAGTTTATGTTATACGATGTTGATGAAGGAATATTTTCGCTCAGAAAAAAATCTGGACTTTTTCTATTTCACGCGGCGATTTCACGTTGGAAATTCAACCCTAACCCTTCTTTAGTCCGTAATCTCCTTGACCATTACCGTTATGATGGATGTATTTTAATGCACAACTGACAAATAAATGGTATAAATAGCTATAACTTTAAACACACAATCAGACAGAATCAGAGTCAAGTAATCTCTATAACAACTTATGAGTGTCCATGTAAATATTGATACAAGTCCTCCCTACTACTAGTGTTTTTTCATAACTGCTTCATCATGGGTATACCAAAAAAAATGCCCTTCATGTCTTCACTGCAGCAAACGAATTTGTCACGCAATAAACACAAGCGGCTTCAAACATGAAACAACCGTAGGACAAATTTCGTTTCGCGAAGCAACAGCATCTGGCTCAGCCTGGACTCCATGGGCGCGTGCGCGTTCCTTCTGTGACGAAACAGGGTACGTGTATTCGTATACACCGATTCATGTTCGAGTCTAGTTGATCTATAAATAATATAAGCTAATGTTTAATGCATACATCCGGTGCATGAATGAATACCGCAGTGCCCAGCGACCAATCACCGTAGCGCATTTCGCTACTTGTGCGCGGCCGGCCTGGGCCGGGGCGCGGCCCTAGTCGAGTCAGTTGCGGTACGGTCTGGATGCTGACGTGATAGCAGTGATAAGTCGTTAATTTGAGCGCATAAATTCGTGAATTGCGTGTCCGACGTGAACTAGCGCGGCCGATCGACGAACGACCGGTGAGTTTAGTAGCTAGCGGGTTATTTGACCATAGACATGGAGGTGTTTTTTTTACCCATGTCTATGATTTGACATTGGGTCTAGATTATAGTGGGACCTGGGCGAGTGGGCTGTGCTAGGTATTAACCTTTGGTTGGGGAGTCAGTGAAGCTAGATTTGTTGGGGGGATTGTCTGCCTTTTACGGTGCGGTGACGGTTGAGTGCAGCCCAACGATAATCGGAGAGCTTACTGTCCCCATTGAGGTTTACCAGGCGAGGCGTTGTACTTACTTAGTTCTCTGGTACAGTTGTTTTCCTAGTTCCGGATTTTTCCTAGTTCCGGGTCGCTTCAAAAAAACACCTACCTCTTATGGCTTGGTCTCCAATACTATTTTTTTAGATGAAGTGCATTTTGAAAAGAAACATACAAGCTTCTTGATACATAAATATCTTTTCAATAAAATATCCAGAAAAGGAATTTTGGCTAGATTTTCGACTCGTACTTTGACGTGTTTGGACGGTTTGTAGAAATCACGGGAGCCGCAAAACAAAACATTTCAGAACATTTCCTTGCAAGTCTTCTTTTTGAACTTTATTGGAAGTGGAAGTATTTGAAATTTATTTTAAACTGTATTTACATAAATTAATGAATACTTTATCAGAAATATAGGCTTGATTCAGGTTGGTTCTAGCGTGATTATTTTTCATGTACGAAGCCGTTTTTTCACCCGATCCGGAATTGGTTAAACCGATCCGCAACTAAGAAAAGTGATGTCGGTATATTTGACGTCGTATTTTCAAATTAAGAAGAGCATAAATATAGAAACAAAAACTGTAGTTTCTCCATTACTTAAGGTAAACTACTAAACCTATTTCATTTGAATTTCGAGGATTAGACTTGCCGAAAACAGCCTGAATTGTTTTTGCGATCCGGAACTAGGAAAACGTCTGTAGTTCGGCCCGTAACGTGTTAATTACCCTGGGCTACTTGCAACAACAAGTGAGGTTTATTGAAGTTCCAGTGAGGTATACTAAACTGGTAGTGAGGATTAATGTGTGCATATGTAATTACCCCTCATTCTGAGGTATAGCTTGAGCTCGCTGCCACTGAGCTAAACCTGGTTGAGGTATACTAAACTGGTAGGGAGGATTAATTTGTGCATATGTAATTACCCCTCACTCTGAGGTATACCTTGAGCTCGCTGCCAGTGAGCTAAACCTGGTTGAGGTATACTAAACTTGTAGTGAGGATTAATTGGTGCATATGTAACTATATGAAGCAGAATCAGTGTCAAAAAGATCGGACGTGTTTTTACAACTCGGATGCTTTCCTAATTCGGATGTATTTCTAATTCGGATGCTTTTTGTAAACTCGGATGATTTTTTAATTCGGATGCTTTTTTAATTCGAATGCCTTTATAGTTCGGATGCTTTTTGTATTCTCGAATGCTTTTTTAATTCGAATGCTTTTCTAGTTTGGATGCTTTTTGTAAACTCGGATGCTTTTTTAATTTGGATGCTTTTCTAGTTTGAATGCTTTTTGTAAACTCGGATGCTTTTTGCAAACCGAACATATTCGCAAAACGGATGCTTTCACAATCCGGCACTAGGGTGGCCCTGAAAGGACATTACACATGGCAGATTCTGGGATTTCGCGCATTTTGCGTGAGTGCGACATAGCTGCGCAATGTGCAATGAAAATGTACATGTAGTGCCTATCCGTGCGACCTCGCACAAATTTGCGTACTAAGAAATCTGCGCAGAACTTAAAATCTAAAATAAAAATATGCGACTTTTCAAAAATCTGCGCAGAAAATATTCACCATCACATAAATCTGTGCTTAAATCTACAATAAAATCTTTCACATCTCAGATATATGCTTAGATATATACGATAACATGTTTGTCATCGTTTAAATTCGCGCAGAATGCGCGATATTGCAGAATCTGCGATGTGTAATGTCCTTTCAGGGCCACCCTAGTGCCGGATTGGGAAAGCATGTTCGGTTTGCAAAAAGCATCCGAGTTTACAAAAAGCATTCAAACTAGAAAAGCATCCGAATTAAAAAAGCCTCCGAGTTTATAAAAAGCATCCGAACTAGAAAAGCATTCGAATTAAAAAAGCATTCGAGATTACAAAAAGCATCCGAACTAGAAAAGCATTCGAATTAAAAAAGCATTCGAAATTAAAAAAGCATCCGAGTTTACAAAAAGCATCCGAATTACGAATTTATCCGAATTAAAAAAGCATTAAAAGATTCTGCTTCATAGAACTACCCCTCATTCTTGAGTATTTCATCATCCTGCCATATTTCGTGTTTACTCGTAAGGATTATAATTGTATTAACTGTTAGACGTGTATGACCCGTAACATTTATATTGTATAAGCCAAGGTAAATAATTCAAGCCCCGATACACTCAGGTGGTGCAGTTGACCACGTGAGGTTTATTGGGCCTCGTGAGGATTATCCGGTGGTGCAGTAGACCACCTTGTTTCAGCGAGGATCATTATTAGCTTATACCAATCCATTTAAGGGTGCAGTTGACCCTTCTATATCTAAGTGAGGTTTATCATATACCAGCGAGGATTATTGTGTTATTTGTATGTAAAGTTCATTACTCTTCAATCAGGAAGAGAATAAGACCAATTATTGATCGTCTTTGGAATACTTGTCACTGTGAGGTTTATTTGCATTGTGAGGTTTATTAGGACTAACTCAGTCATAAAACGGTGGTATATTTCCACCAAACGAACTGCCCCTAGGCCTAAGTCCGCCGTTCGTTAATTGTCCCCCCTTGCGTCTGGATAGCCGCTCATCCTTGCGCGAGGCTAATCAATATATTTGTTGGATAATAAGAGTTGGTTGGAGTCCTGGGATGATAAGACCAGTCCCCATCTCGGTCCTCCGCCGGTCCCGCCACACTTCCTAACCCCTGGCCGTGAAGAATGCGTAAACGACGCTGATTGGCTATTTAGTGCGTACTGCGCGCGTGTTTCGTAAACTGCAGGCCCTGAACGCACGTCACGTATGATTTTTGTTTCAAGTCTGCGCCTTACCCGTAGGCCTACAATATGAATTTTGAAAGCCTCGTTTTTGGGGGGCCCAAAACCCGTTTGCAACGTTATAGATGGACGACAGAGGTACATAAATTTAATATAAATCCTTGGTAAATAACGCGATGTCAAAATATCATGTTTAAAAGAACTGATTCTGCAAAATAACAATTACAAAATGTTAAAGCATTGCTTCGCGTGTTAAACGGATCGACTGCAGCCCTAATTTAGGGGCCGTCCAAAGTTGTCAACATTTTTAAGGTCGTACAGAGAGTACTACTTTTCAAGACCCCCCTCCCTCCCCCCAAAGTCGTACTTTTCAACATTTGTTTTGTTCATGGTTGATGCCCATGTTTTATATATCATTTTACATTGTGTGCTGCACTGAGTACTATGTTATTCATGTTGCTGATGATCAATGCAAGTTAAACACAAAATCAGATGAACATTAAATGTTGTCAAAAACAATGTACACATACTTGTATTGTTTATTTTAAACATACAATCCTAAAACTATCAACTGGACTGCAACGATCGGACAGTCTGCAACAAGTGCGACGCCATGATCCTACTGACAACCTCGTGTGAGTCGTGCCAGGTGTACAAACTCTAAACATCGGTAGAGCGCGGTGGGGCATTGCGTGCACGATGTCCATGTACAGCTGTGGGAACGATTGGCAGTACTGCCGTGTCGAAGGTTATTCATTCACGCTTGGCACATTCGCGCGCTCTGTTCAGCTATATCGAGGGCTAGGGCGGCACGCGTGATTTTTTTCCCCCAGCATGGTAAAGGCCAATTATCATAACTGGGCGTGTCTAGACCCCACTGAATGGAAGACACTTAGGTTCTTAGAACCTTGCTTCCCCTCAAATTAAACTCATCCCACAATAAACTTACAATCCAAAAATAGTCAATGAAAAATGAGCACAATCGAACCCATACCCCAATCTTACGATCTATAACCTAACCCATTATCTACTTGGCTAATGGGAGAGGTCGACAGAAGCCGTTTTTCAAAGTGCTTTAATGTACCTCTGGCCTACGTGTAACTAGTTGACTGAGCAATAACAATATATTTTAGTATTATTGTTGAAACTACTGAATAATCATGACGCGAGGGGTGTAGAAACGCCCATTTACCCTTTCCCATAGTGGGGAAAAAAATTCGCGGGCGGCACAGTCCGTATATATGCTAGACTTGTATGGAGCAGAATCAGTGTCAAAAAGATCGCACGTGTTTTTACAACTCGGATGCTTTTTTAATTCGGATGTTTTTGTAATTCGGATGCTTTTTGCAAACTCCGATGCTTTTTAAATTCGGATGCTTTTTGCAAACTCCGATGCTTTTTAAATTCGGATGCTTTTTAAATTCGGATGCATTTTGCAAACTCCGATGCTTTTTAAATTCGGATGCTTTCGTAATTCGGATGCTTTCGTAATTCGGATGCTTTCGTAATTCGGATGCTTTTTGCAAACCAAACATATTCGCAAATCGGATGCTTTCGCAATCCGGCACTAGGGTGGCCCTGAAAGGACATCACACATCGCAGATTCTGCGATTTCGCGCATTCTGCGCGAATTTGAACGATGACAAACATGTTATCGTATATATCTAAGCATATATCTGAGATGTGGAAGATTTTATTGTAGATTTCTGCACAGATTTATGTGATAATGAATATTTTCTGGGCAGCTTTTTGAAAAGTCGCATAGTTTTATTTTAGATTTCAAGTTCTGCGCAGATTTCTTAGTACGCAAATTTGTGCGATGTCGCACGGATGGGCACTACATGTACATTTTCATTGCACATTTAATTACAGGAAAGGTTAAACAAGTGTGGCTAATATGCTGTATGATCTACAAGGGTTTGAAAAAGTATTGTTATATTTACGGTTTATTTCGAAAAATTCTTTAAATAAATTGACAAAAAACTTTTTAGAAAATGCATCACCTTTTGCAGCATGTATTAAATATTTGTCGCCTTTTGGTGAATGCGGACTGAATCCGCGCGGAGAGAACCGGCCGAATACGCGGCTACCTTGAGCCAGTTAAAAGCGCGCGAAAGTTGGACGTTAATTGGAAGTTGAAGTACGACGTTGCCTGTCCGTTTTAGAACATCATAACATTCAAAACGTCGTGGTTCAACTTTCGAAACGTCGTATGTGCTGACATCGCGGCAGAAATGTGCACATAAATCTGCATATAAATCTGCTGTACGTGCGACCTTCTTATTCCTCCATGGTGCGACATATAGCTGCGCATAATTAAATGTGCAATGAAAATGTACATGTAGTGCCCATCCGTGCGACATCGCACAAATTTGCGTACTAAGAAATCTGCGCAGAACTTGAAATCTAAAATAAAAATATGCGACTTTTCAAAAAGCTGCCCAGAAAATATTCATTATCACATAAATCTGTGCAGAAATCTACAATAAAATCTTCCACATCTCAGATATATGCTTAGATATATACGATAACATGTTTGTCATCGTTCAAATTCGCGCAGAATGCGCGAAATCGCAGAATCTGCGATGTGTGATGTCCTTTCAGGGCCACCCTAGTGCCGGATTGCGAAAGCATCCGATTTGCGAATATGTTTGGTTTGCAAAAAGCATCCGAATTACGAAAGCATCCGAATTACGAAAGCATCCGAATTACGAAAGCATCCGAATTTAAAAAGCATCGGAGTTTGCAAAATGCATCCGAATTTAAAAAGCATCCGAATTTAAAAAGCATCGGAGTTTGCAAAAAGCATCCGAATTTAAAAAGCATCCGAATTTAAAAAGCATCGGAGTTTGCAAAAAGCATCCGAATTACAAAAACATCCGAATTAAAAAAGCATCCGAGTTGTAAAAACACGTGCGATCTTTTTGACACTGATTCTGCTCCATAGACTTGGTGCCAAGTCGGTAATAGCGGTCCACTCGGTATATACAGGGGGGAGGTTGTGGTTGCCTCGTTCCCAATTTCGAAGTTAAATTACCGACTTGGACAAGGGGCATCAGTAAAAAAAAAATTCGATATCAGGTGTGGGGTGGGGTGGTCTAACAGGCCTCGCGGCAGACTTTTCTGGCGCCAGAAAATTTTGCAAAAAGGGGTGGGTCTAACTGGATTTTGGAATGAAAAAAAAAAAATTCAACAAAAAAGGTGGGTCAAAACACCTGACTTGAACTACAAAAAAATATTTCACTCCATTTTTCGCCATTTTCAAGCATTTTGTTAAAATTTTCGTGATCAGTGACAGCGTCAGTGATCGAATTTTCAATCGAGAAAAAATAAAAAACTTACGGGCATTCTCAATTTCAAGTCCGTTTTGACTGCTCTCACGGTGTCAGTGTCGGGCGACGATCCTATTCTTAATATGCGGCCGCCGCATTCTGAATGAAGAGCGACAACCGGCGTAATTTACGGGTAATTGTCGAATTTTCCAACTCGGAAACATTGAATCTTTGAAAACGAAAGTGAAGATAATAGTACGCTGGACTCCGAGGAACTGAGGACCGGATGCGGACTGAGACTGGCGCCGGGCGCCGGGGATGATTATCAGTGAATAACTGCTGCAGCAGTTCGCGAAAGTGAACGGACACAGATTCGTCTATATCTGTCTGAACGAGCAGATTTCCATGGTCAAATTCAGAATGATCTCGAAAGTCGTTCCGAAAATTTCGATCTCGTCACGAATTATCTCCTGTCGAATTCCGAAAAATATATCCCGTTAAAGGGGTGGGTCCGAACTTGAGTTGGTGAAATGAAAAAAATATTTCCCGTTAAAGGGGTGGGTCCGAACTCCAGTTAATGAAATGAAAAAAAAATATTCCGTAAAAGGGGTGGGTATGGCATCCGGATATCATTTTCAAAAAAAAATATCCGTAAGGGTGGGTGGGTCAACGCCGAAAATTTCGTTGGAATTTTCTGACCCGATATCGAGAAATTTTCTTCCTGATGCCCCCTGACTTGGACAATTCGTTTTCAGTTTTGTACACAACCTATGACAATCGCTAGCGAATTCTATGCGAGCACTCTGATTGGTTCAGATTCCAGAGGGATACAAATTTATGAGCAGCTTTATACAGCATGTATTCTACGCTTTGCTTCGCGTATTGTACTGGTACCCGGAACCACTGATCTCTACAAACTGGATAATTCGAGCGTAGGATAGCTAGCTAGCGAGCCGTGAAGTTGCCTTCGCACGTTCGTGCATGCGTACCGTATCGTAGACCGTCGAGAGTGACACAGTGGCAGCAGCGATGGTGGGTAAAATTGCATTACAATCCTTTGTAAATAATTAAATTTATTATATAAACTCGCAGACTGTATGATCAGTGAACTATCAGTGTAGAAAATGTCAGGACTACGGTTTTAAGTGAGATTTAGGAGAACATTGCTCTAGGCGAAAACGTTATTTTCGTTTCCAGCGGGATTTGTTCATATTGTGGTCCTATCTTAGAGAAAAACTTGAATATTTCGAAAGAACAGCAGATTTATCGAATCAGTTGGTCTAGGGTACCCTTTACAAAGGATTGAATTCCACAATACAGGTATTTTCAGACCAATTTTGTACACATTCCACGAAGACTGTCCCGTACGGTTGACTTTGGTTCATGGTGGTAATTTTTGTACACAACATATTGTGTCATGAACTATTTTATTTGACGTGCATAAATGTATTGTGTACTGTAGAATTATCCCAAAATCGCAATGGTCAGTTTTTTACTCTCACAATTCTGGAAGTGTAGAGCCACCTAATGTTGCAACATTCTTTCCTTGTCATTTAATTTATACCTGTATATATTTTCTTTCTTTGTACACTACAGCTAATTGGTTTACCCAAGTCCACTTCTTGCTACTGAGATGTCAGGCTGTACAGCTTATTAATACGGCTGCACAAGTCACAGGACGAACTGCTCCCATTAATATGACAGAGGGATAACAGATGACAGCGAATGTCAAAACTTATTTTGTTTAACCATCAGTAAACTACGGAAGCTTAATTGACCAACTACATTTTCCAAGATAAGCTATCTCGGTGTTCCACATATTTCTTAGATGTGCTGTAAAAATATCGCAGAACTCTGCATCTTGGCATTTCATGTTTCAACAATATAAGTAAAGAAAATAAAACAGTCCCAACAGTCACAAAAGTATCTTGGAAACATGGAAGTATACATTAATTTGTTTGTTTTATTATTTTGGTTTTATAACATCAGTAAACAATACATAATAAGAATATTATTACTATGGCAGTAGTTATTACATGTTATCTGTAGTGTATCAATGCAAAATAAAAGCAAGCAAAATTTAATCCATTGTGTGACTTGTATGTCATTAGTTACATGTGTGATTGGTATTTTTAATTGTGATTTATTTCAAGTTTCTCAAGTTCATAGTTTAAGCCATAGAGCTGCATCTTTATTATACAGCTCTATGGTTTAAGCTCAAACCACAATTTATTTTTTCTGTCCACTTGTCCAGCAAGAGTGGGACCCTTCCTAAAATATTTATTAAACATTAGGTTGATTCCAAATCTGGACACTGCCTTAAAACCCCACGAACAAACTAGTTAATGTGCCAATTAGGGCCTACATTTTCTCTTTTTAATTTTATCATAAAACTGGCACTTTTTATTGTCTGGATATTGTCGTTTTTCTATGGTTTGTGCATAAGATTATGATGGAATTCTTTGCACCAAAACAAAATTTTCTAAAAAAGAATTTTAAAAATCTTGTAAATTATACTTGCACTGCATTGCATCGTCCCACACGAATGTCTCGTATCTTTTCCCGAAAATAGGCTACCTAAAATTCAAACTTGGCGTATACATGTCATTCTTGGGTGTTTTTATGTTTAACTTAATTTTCCTGATCAAACTGGATTGTTTTTGTGATATTAACTTAGTTTCCTGTGATATTAAATTCGTTTTCTCGGTCGTACATGTGTACGCCTGCAGTGTTTTTAAACCAAAGTTTACAGATCTCGTACAACACATGCGGTTAAAAGAGGTGTTTAGCTACTATTCTTTTTCTACGTAGATCATTCTCATTACTTCAAGGGCTCGTACTTTGTATTGTGTAACATTAGAAAAGTAATGATATAGCATACACAACTCAAATAAATCAAGTGTATCACAATGATACATTTTATTGCAACACGCAATTGACCTAGCTGAGTGTGTTGGTCGTTAAACATCACCAGATCTAGAAACATGTTCCTAAAGCCTTGAGATGATCAGAACTCCCCATGTAACGGAATGGATGAGTCTACATTTGCATAGCAGTGCGCCATTGGATCTCGTTACTAGTCTTAAACCAGCCGTGCCGATAAACTTCGACTGAAATACACGGATTAAACCCGACTATCTAACGACTTGTCATCAAGTCTATATGTATGCGGGATTCGTACGTAATTATACACGTCATGGTTAACGTTGCGCTATACAAAATCATTGTCAACTCAGCCGTAGCCTTGGTCAAGGCGAGTTCGTCGTTATCCGTCCGTCGTTATCCGTCCAGAAATACACTGTACGCGCGCCCCGCATATGCTGCATGCTAGCTTGCGCCCCGTGCAAAGATACAGCGCGAACAGCGACCTCATACGGCCACTATTTATGCAAATCAACTGAGGCTACTTTTTCGCCTTGGATCATTGGGTTTTTGAAATCTTATGTTTTTCCTATATTTTGCGCCACATTTGTGGCGCATGACCTCGTATGCGAATACAGATAAGTATAGGCGGGGCTAAGATGTGAAGTGTCCAATCACAACGCGGTTGAAACCCGACGTCATCAAATTTGATGCAGCATGACATTTAAGACAAAATGGCAGATATTCAGCGTCGTCTTTCGTCCGAAGATCTGTCGTGTTGTTTGAATTTTACAGCGAAAATATTACCCCTCGAAGATTTTAGACCCGAGCAGCGAAAGGCCATTAGAATCCTTTCTTCGTGGTCTTTGTCATTTTTCAGGCAGCCTGAGCCCCATTTTGCTCGGAGCTCGCACGTACGACCAGGTACTCAGCGTCAGTTTTCAGCGTGTTCGGTCAGTTTCTTATCGCCGCATAATCGGCATTAACCCAGGCATGCTGGTCTGTGCGGTATCGCCACATTGTGGTTCAAGCATGGTCCAACGCTGTGGGGAGGGGGCATGTTTACGGCTGCAGAACCAACCTTCAAAGTGATCGCAATATCGTAATTTAAACAGGGACAAGTGTCTTATATCCCCAATAACTCCTCAGATTATTTTCTTGGCAAAATTCAGCCGGCAAGGCATTTAATTATCAGAGTTCCGCGTTTTACCGAGCCACGGTTTTCAGATCAGCTGGATTAGATGTGTGCGACATAATGTAGGGCCGAGTTCGACACGTTTCAATAGAGTCGCGGCCTTCTCCAGTCACCGCGGTTGAAAACTCAAAACTAAGCAGCTAAACACAACTAGTTTTGACCATAACATTGTCAACATTCAAGAAAATACCCAGCAAAACGAGCGAAAATAACTGCGACCCTAACCAATCAAGCAAGACAGTTCAAATCTTCATGTGTAATTCCTACAAGCCTTCGTAAAAATCACTCAACTTTCTCCGATAAAATATGTCAACGATGGCGGTGTTCGTAAACACTTGCGAGCTAGCTATGACCTTTCACCGCTAGCTCAAATTATGCAGTTTCTACGCAACGATCGACCAATAAGAAAACGACTATAAAGGTCAGCTTAATCTATTAGCATAATGAGCACCGCCCCCAAAACCTAATGATCCAAGGCGTTCAAGTAGCCTCAGTTAGTTTGCATATAATAGTGGCCGCGTGAGGTCGTTGTTTGAGCTCAGATTACCGCTGCGCTGTACGTACGGACGGGTAACGATGAACGCCTTGACCAAGGCTAACTCAGCCGCCGCGGCGTGTAGGGCGCGCGGGCGGCGTCGTATGTATAGCCAGAGACGCATTGGTTTTTTTCTCTCTTTTTCGGAGTTGCACAATAGCTGTTACCAAGGTAAACCTGCCGAAGCAATCCTTTTGGAACAGCGAACTTTGTATCACCATTTAAAGTCGTACGCGGCCTCCGACCCCCCCCCCCCCCCCCCCTCCCCCATGTCGTACGCTCTGTACGACCATTAAAATGCTGAAAACTTGAACGGCCCCTTACATGTGCCATATTCCAGGGGTTAAGATCGCGCAAGGCATGGTGGGAAAACATGGCACAGCAAGATCGTAGCCCTGGTAACGAGGTTGCATCTGGCTATACGTACATGTACATGTACATGTACATGTACATCAAGTACACTATCGTACATTATCGTTGAACAAAGTTTAAGTTTAATATTTGCTGGCTGCTTTATAATTGAACTATTATATGTATAGAGCGCCAAAAGTGGACAACCGTATTTTTGTATGATTTCAGGCTGCTAGTAGAATTTTAGGTTTTCAGAAATTGCGACACCTGTTTTAAAAAAGCTGCATTTTCTGCTAGTAGAAATTGGATTTTACTTTGACCACGTTGCGATGCCTCAAAAATGACTAAAAATTTCGGATTCTTACTAGCAAACAAAATATAATGCTCCAAAAGTATTTATTGATTTTCTGCTAGCAGAAATGTTGACTAGAGAAGTAGCAATACATGTTATTTAAAATGTCAATTTTCTGCTAGCAAAAATTTGGGTTTTACTTTGATGAATTTTTATAATCAGTGGTGAATATTTTTTTCTGCGACGTTGTGAATTTATCCACGACTGGTTGTGAATATTTAATGCGACGTCATAATTTGTTTACGACGTGGCAAAAATATTCACTAGTCGTGAACAATTAACGATGCCACAAAATATTTACGACCAGTCATAAATATTCACGACATTGCAAACATAATCACCACCGATTATGTCCCGTCAGTACGAAATACTATTTCGAGGTAACGAAATAATATTGCGAGGGAACGAAATACAAACAAATTGTATTATGCCTGTCCCTTTAGAGGGGCTCCGTACGTACGTCAGGGCCACCGTATTCGTCAGAATTTTTAAAAACAGTGCACACTACTTTGAGTACCATCGTCGAAATTCCTGGATTTGCAGGTCAGAAATTGTTCGCGAATATCACCGAAGCCAAGAAAGTT
This sequence comes from Crossaster papposus, assembly GCA_037893245.1. Classification (NCBI taxonomy): domain Eukaryota; kingdom Metazoa; phylum Echinodermata; class Asteroidea; order Velatida; family Solasteridae; genus Crossaster; species Crossaster papposus. The sequence continues at coordinate 343,978 of JBAIAA010000238.1, forward strand.
AATCTTGGATACAAATGGAAGGCGATTTAGGCAATTATGAGGTATTTTGCTAAGTATTGTCATGATATTGCGATGGGTTTTAGCGACTTTTTTTGAGCTACATGTAACTTAAAGACATTTTGAATATTGTTTTACGTGGGGCTCAGTATGCGACAAGCTAAATCCAAACAGAGGGCGCCAAACAAACGAACTCTCAAGCATTTTTCCAGGTACGTCGGCGTGCAACCTCGTACCCATGGCTACGACCTTGCTGCGCTATGTTTTTTCCATCATGCCTTGCGCGATCTTAGTGAAGGAACGCGCAGATCAAACAAATATATATGGGTCCAAAAAATATTATAAGACCAAACAAAAATATACATATATAGGACGAAACAAATATATATAAGATCAAACAAATATATATCGGTCGAAAAAAATATTATAAGACCGAACAGTTTCAATTTTATATAAAACAATCGATCTTACAGCTGGGACTCTTCCTAAATCCTAAGATCGATCCTAAGTTAAGAAGAGTTTTGTGAAATCGGCCACTGGGTCCCTAACGCTGTAATTAATCATTTGTACACAGAGCACCAGGCTATTACCTGTCCCAAGGAAACGAACACAGGGAGACTGATTACAATTCGTATTTTACGCGCGCGCAATGAGCAGCACAAATGAACGACTTACAAAATTACCTGGACTCAACATTTTGAACTATCTGTATACATTCCACACGTAGTGCTGGGAAAGTTCCCCCGTACCTCCAATAAATGGAGGAAACAAATGTCCAAGTACAAGAAGATGCATGATTACACTACCCACCGTTCCAGGAGTTTATTTGTAGGATGTCTCGTCTTTGCATATACCAACCGAATTTACTTGTAGCTCAATCGCTTAATTCGTCAGGTTTTGGACTGTCCGCGCGGAGCTTAAGTTCGCACCATGCATAGGTATGGGGTTCGTTTGCTTGCTAGGCAGCAATACTTAGGGCGTCACCGCGCTTCCTCCCTTATAATATGCGTGGCCGTCGGGTTACATGAACATAGACAGGGAAGGAGGTGAGGTCGGCCGGGAAGCGAATTTTTTTTTCCCAAACAGGTTTGCACAATTTCATGAATTATTCAGTAGTTTGGATGAGAAGTTATGTTTATTCATCGGAATAAAACATGACGTCACAGCATTGTTGTTATTAGTTAACTAGTTACAATAAATCACTTTAAAGAACAGCTGTTGTCGAGCTGCTATACGTAGTGTAGTGTAGTGGATAGTGGGATTGGCTATGGATCAAAGATCCCGGGTTCGAATCCTGCTGTAGTAGGTCACCTCGTTTTTCCTAGTCAAATTGATATCTTTAGAGTATTTTTAATTTAAGGGGAAAAGGAGACCTAGAACCTAAGTGTTGTACAGCGATCAACGCAACTACTGAATAATTCATGAAATTGTGCAAACCTGTTTGGGAAAAAAAAATTCGCGGCCGGGAAGCGAATATTTTTTTCCCAAACCTAACTGGCAGATTTCATGAATTATTCAGTAGTTGCATTGATCACTGTACAACACTTAGGTTCTAGGTCTCTTTTTTCCCTTAAATTAAAAATACTCCAATGATATCATCAATTAGATTAGGAAAAACGAGGTGACCCTACAGCAAGATTCGAACCAGGGATCTTTGATCCATAGCTCATCCCACTATCCACTACACTACGTATAGCAGCTCGACAACAGCTGTACTTTAAAGTGATTTAATGTAACTAGTTCACTAAATAACAACAATGCTGTGACGTCATGTTTTATTCCGTTGAATAAACATAACTACTGAATCATTCATGAAATCTGCCAGTTACGTTTGGGAAAAAATATTCGCGGCCGGGGAATCCTAGAACCCAGAAGAGTCATATGAGTCGGTAATGGGCTCACTGAGTTAAGTCATAAGTCCGTACCGCTGAATGAATATGGTCAACACCACGTAACTTTTTTCTTTCTTTTTATATCCACTATTCCACCAATGCAAACGTACGTTGTATTCTTTTCTTGATTCAAGTATTACCATTGGAACTTTGAAAAAATTCGTAGCCCACAATGATTAAGCGTATCACAACAAAGGCTCTTTTGGCAGACTGTGGGGTTAAAAGGGTTAAATGATAACAATGTACAACCGACGAATGATATAAATATACACAATCAGAGGCAACCAATCTCTATAACAACTCATGAGTGTCCAGGTAAATATTGATCCAATCCTCCAGTAGTTTTTCATAAATGCTTCATCATGGGTCTACAACAGAATAGTCGTCGATAATATGCCCCTAATGTCTTCATCAAGCAAATTATTCATGCAATAATTACAAACACAAGCCCTTGGCTTGAAACATGTAACAGCCGTAGGAAAAACTCCTTTTCGCTAAGCAACAGCATCTGTCTAGACATACATAGGCCAACTAACAAAATAATAACATGTTGATCGTCCGGCCTTTTTAAAAAGTTGGTGAGGGAGGCCCTTATTATTTGTTATTTTTTAATTTTTGGTTATTTTTTTCAAGATGGCCGCCATGTCTAAGATGGCCGCCATAACATATTAAACAACGGTTTTATGGTGCCGTTTAAGTTATTAAGGTGTAATTTTATATCATGCTGTCCACTTGTCAAGCAAGTTGCCAATATCACAAACAGTATTTCCATAGACATGGAGTTTTTTTTCTTTCTTTTTTCTCCATGTCTATGGTATTTCGCAGCTTGAATGACAAGTGAATAGCGAGTGACGCAAACAGAGCGTGACGCAAATAAAGCGTGGTCCATTGTGTGTATATACACATACAAAAGGGATGCCAATGTGTATGTAGTGCATTTAATAAAATTATGCAGTGATTGCGATGTGTATTTCTGTGTCCATTTTAATACATATTGTTATTTTTTGCTCAAGTTATTTCAATGGAGTCTAGCTGCATAAACGCGGGATAAAACGGCCATCCGATTTATATTTTAGTCGCAATAGTCGCAATGAGGATTTTTTTCACGATTGCGTTGTGGAAATAGTAGGCCTACATGCAAGAAAGATGGTGAAATTGCTCAATAAAAATGAAGGATACACTTGAAAATAGATAGAAGAGTTAGGGCTCCGATATTTGTTTGTTTGATTTTTTTTTTAAATAACAAAATAACAAAAAAATCGGTGCGGCGCCCAAAATCGGAGCGGGCGGGGACGACCAACATGTCATTTTTTTTGCTTGGCCTTATCAAACATTATCATCGAACAAAGTACAAGCATAGACATGGAGAAAAAAAACTCCATGTCTATTGTACAAGTTTAATACTTGTTGATTGCTGTATGCTTTAGCTACATATAGACCAGCGTTGCGAACTTGAAGCCTTTGCAACCAGAAAATCCATTCATCGAACATGGCGTTCATGAAAGCTGCTCTCCTAGTCTGCGTGACTGCGGTCCTGACGCTGTACCTACCGCAGCTGTGGACTAAGTCTCGGCCCATCATCACAGCAGGAACGGTACAGCCAGGATTCGAACCGGTGGCCAAACTATTTAAGTAAGTTTTGTCTTAAGCCTACATGAAACCGTTTACGGAGCTTCTGTTACGGCATATATACTATCGAGTTTAGGTTTCAAAGAAGGATATTATTTTATTACCCATGTCTGTCTATTATGAGAAAAAAATGTTGAGAGGATGAAATGAACAGAGCAATGTGATCATTTAATTCATCATCAGGTAACCTTAATACTAGTCAATTAGAATACCCCAAGGTGTAATCTTTCCCGAAACACCTATACCCATCAAACGGTGGTCATTTCCACCAAACAAATGACCCCTGGATCCTGCTCTAGTATTAAATATCTCGCCACGGCATCAATAATATCCATTATAAAGTAGGGGGAAAATTGGTACCGGCTTACGGGCGGTTGAGAAACATTGATTTCTTAAGACTTTTTATCGGTTATAGAGGGGACCTTAATTTCTGAGTAATAAACATTTGACACATTTTATGTTGAAATTTGTGTGAGGTTCACCCCTTATTTTTCACAAACTGTATAGGGAACACTTTGAGAACAGAGTGGAATCCCCTCTCGGTGGTTCTGCGTTCTCGGTGTACTACAAAGGGTCAAAGGTCGTGGACATCTGGGGAGGCTACGCAGACAGCGTGGCAGGGCGGCCCTGGAGGGAGGACACATTGAGTATAATCTTCTCCGCAACAAAAGGTACAAAACAAGTGATTCTTGTATAGAGAGTGTCGCCTTTTCCCACAGTCGATTTATATATGCTTTATGTTCTGAAAAAGTGTCACAATTTGTGTATTTTAAAACAATGACCTCTGAAATGACCCCTGGATGACCTTTGACTTATTTCAAGAGTTGTAGTTAACCTCCACCCAATTTGGATCAATCATCCAAGGATCACATGACAATCCTCAAATTCTGTAGACATTTTATGTGAAGTAATTTTCAACATTGTCTCTTCTGGCCCATACATGACCTTTGAACTTACTTTTACGATGAAGAATTGTCCTTCCACCCAAGGGTCATTGCATCTAAGTTTCATGAAAATCCATGAAAGTTTGTAGAAGTTATAGGCCCTACATTTCCCCCGAAAAACTAACCTGAAACCTCAACATACAAACGGTCATACAGAAACATTCATGCAGTCATACGGTTAATAAATCCTTTTTAAAAAGATGCCAATTTTAAATTGAGTGCATTCACTGCTGTTACGTCAGCACCAAAAATTGTCAAAGAACGACCCTGCATTTGTATCACTGCTAAAGTGATTTTGAAAATGTGGAATTTTGAAAAATGTGCAACTCAGAACGAGAGGGGTACAATCCTCATCCAAGAATACAAAATAAGTTATTCGGCAAAAATAACATCTAAAATCTGTGTCAGCTAAGAACTACGTGCTTTCGTTTTCCAACTAGGCATGGCCGCCTTGTGCATGGCCACTCTGGTAGACAGGGGCCACCTGGACTACGACAAGACCATAGCTTCCTATTGGCCAGAGTTTGCGCAGAATGGCAAGGAAAACATCACAGTGCGCACGCTCCTAAACCACAAGGTAAGAAGACGGCCGAAAGTTACTTGACAATCTTGGTGTGATAAAATATGGTGTGATAGGGCCATCGCAGATTTGTCCTTTGAAAACATATAGGTATAGAATAACAAGCAGTTTTCAAAATTTTCAAAATGGCTGCCATTGCTTGTTATCCTACCCATATTTTTCAAAGGTAAAATCTGCGATAGCCCTATAGCCAAATATCTTTCTCATGACGTACTCCGACTTTGTGCCAAATACATGTATCACCAAAGGCACAATTCCCCCAAATATTTCCCCTATATCTGCCCCACTAGATCGGCTGAAGAGAAGAGTTTAGAAGAAATTACAATAAGTTCGATATGGAGCGTTCCATAATATGAAGGAATAACTTGGCCGAGAATGACGTCGCCAACCCACAGGCTGCATGTCATGTACATTTTACGTGTAATTTTTACACGTATGATTATTGCAATCATTTATTGAAAATGTTTGTACGACAGGCTGGTCTAGCTGAAATCAGCGAAGATGATGCCTTTGCTCTACTTGGGGACCAAGATGCATTAGGAGAATTCTTGGCGCGGTACGCTCCCGAATGGGAGCCGGGCACAAATCAGAAATACCACGCGTTTTCGTTAGGTTTGTACGCCAGCCAGATCTTGAGACGCGTCGACCCCAAGCGCAGGACGCTGGGCCAGTTCTTCAAGGAAGAGATCGCTGAGCCATTCGGTAAATTTCCATAATTTTATTTATTTTATGTTTTGTAGTTTTAGCATATTTTTGCATTTGACCTATACTGGACACAAGGGGCAGAATATTGGTTACCCAAAGACCATATTCCAATAGCTGAACATTTGTCAAGACAAAACCATACTTGATTTATTCCTGAAAAAAAACACACCAAATATGACAGTAACAAAATATATCAGTCTTCCACTCCACATCAAGCTGCATATAAAGACTTCTCTCGTGCAGTCTCTACGTAGTGTTCTATGTTGCGTGGTATCGAGAGAGTGTCAGCGTCTGATGGACGATAGTTGATGTTGAAATGGAAATCAGCCACTAGCCAGTTCAGCAACCCATCGTTGACCTGTGTGGCATTTAGACAATCCGTTGACATGCGTAGGTCAGAGGGTTAAAGGGCGAAGAATAGTACAGATAGTGTCTACACTTTTTGCTGATCGCCCATTCCAACGCGAGGAACTCAAGGGATGAACAAACGTCTTATGGACAGGCTCCTTGTCGCAAAATTGGATTTCATTGGCAGGTAACTTGATGTATGTACCCAAGGTCTGTGTCATCATTGGTGAATGCTGCAGGTTCCTCACATGACCCTTTCTACTGTTGTGCTCATATTGGGTGGGAAATGGCTCAGATCCACTTGTCTGCAGATGGTGCGACTGTTGTCATTGAGTTGATCTGGTGCTTTGGCTCAGGCTTTTCTCTTTACCCCGAGAAGGTGAATATATGGAGTATACTGAATGGACTACCTCAATTATGCTGAGTGGACTCTTACTCTTAGAAGGCAGGGTGATGTCACAGTTGGTTAAGTTCTTAACATAATAAACTGCAGAACATGAAGAACCAGATACCATGCTCACACCTGACTCCTCAATTAGAAGATTCAGTGGCCACTATTTCTTCACATTATGGCTCAAACAGCGCTGTTGTGGTGTCTTGCAGACTGCATGGCAATGCCGCATAAATAAGACCGGTATCTAACTCCCACCTAACTTTCTTAGGTGTGACAGTGTTTCACTTGGGTTCGAGCCCACGTCTTGCAGAACTACCCGCAGACCACGAATACAATGTTCTAGACCACTACAGGCCACTGCATTACCACAAATGTTAATTTCCCGAGTACCTTCTCTTCCTTTCATTTCGTTTGTATAGCCCAACACTCAGAGTGACCGCTAGCGTTTTTGTTATACGCATTCAAATGGTTATTTGGTTATATTTTATTCGACAATTGAGTTTCTCTAAAACTTCGGTTCCTTGGTTTCTTATACAGGCATTGATGTACACATCGGCTTTCCCTTGGAGTTGTTCCACCGTTACGCGCGTTTGTCATGGGCCAGCTCGTTCGAGTGGTTGAAAGAGATAGTGGGAGATCCGATCATGCGCCAATTCGTATGGAAGAAACTGATGGATGGCCAAGTGGGGATGAACTTTAAGCCGATTGAGGTACATGTATAATCTAAAACGATCTTCTAAGTCAGAACTAACCTATAAACTGATATTTGTTTATATGAAAATGACATAACAAACGCATTTAAAGGCAGGTTCATTATATTTGAAAAGTAACCTACCGATCACTTAAAAGTTGACTTGGGCTATAATATCGGGGCCTACTAAACAGCGTAGCATTCAGTGAGCTGAAACTCAACAGGTTGGGTTTGGAACATACTTCATGATCGTTTGAGTGGTATAAACAGAAAATAATCTTATATACACGCCTCAGATTAAGATTATATGTAAAGCAATGCAAAGGTATCAGTTAACAACAAATCTCAGAAAATATTACAAAAAGGCACGATTTAATGTTTTCCTGATTGGTTCTTTGTTAACGATTCACATTAATTAAAATGGTCTTTTAAGACAGTAGGCCAACAACTTAAGAGAGTCTCTCTTAACATTCAGTTCCAGGTATATATGATTCCCGAGAGACTAGTGCTGGAACAGCCATCGGGCTACGGAGTGGGAACGGCCCGCGCTCTCGCTAAAGTCTACGGGATATTAGCGAATGATGGGGCCACGTTGAAAGGTAAAAGGTTACTTTCCGAAAGCGCCATCAACATGGTTATGGACGGGGCACAAGCTGCGGATAGTCTCGGTGAGCTGTTGGCCGGATTTGATAAGGGTTTCAACTTAGGATTCGTCATTGAGAAGGTGAGAAGTGTTCTACTTTATTATAGGTTGTTTCAAAAAAAAAAACAATATTCGAATCCGAGAGAAAAGGTAGGATAACAAAACATTAATACTATTAGGTATTGTTGATTAGATTGGCTGTGGGTGTGGTGCAATGCTGTGTGTGACCAAAATGAGAATCAACCGCCAGGAATGTAGAATGAAGTGGTTTTATATTGACCAGTTCGCGCCGGGATTATTTTAACATCACTGAGCCGAGAGGCGGGATTATTTTTAAACGAAACTCAATCCGAAGCGGGTTCAGGCCGATAGTGCTCGTTGCTGACAGACATTTCCGGCCTTGTTCGTGGCGTGTTTATACGTCATCCGTTTTGAACCTGGGGAAAACTTCGCGTTTATAAAACTAACTAATTTTGAAAATTAGCTTTTGACTTTTAGAGAGGGGTCGGGGGAGGCTTTTTCATTTGATTTGTTGTCCTTTCTGTTACAGAAGGCACAACGGTTCGGCCACCCCGGCGCAGGGGGCCAGTACAGCTTTGCTGACCTTCCACACAAGATTGGGATCGGGTATGTGTCCAGTTTCTGTTCTACAGCTAGTGGTGCATCGTTTGACCCCCGCTTCACTCCACTGTTGGAGAAGACCTATGAGTGCATCGAGAAGCTGAAGGCAAAATAAACGTCAACAATGGTTGCAAGAAGTGCAAGCATTGTCTGCACTGTGTGAATCTCTGAACAAAAGACGTCCACACAGTGCAAGTATTCGGTAAACTGTGGGGACCTGAACACAATGGGCGTTAAATGTCTCTTTTCCACATAATAACTTTTCTATAGGTAATAGAGGTCTTCACAAGGTTTTTTATGAAATAGATATATAGATTTTACTAACAAACTAGGTTTAGGTTAGTGTTTGGGTTCAGGGTAAATAATTCTGATTTTAAAAATAATTGTCGACAGTCTCCACACAGACGCTGTGGACTTGCCCACGTCGTTGCACACAATGTTTCCCTTTATATTAGGGTTATCTTGGCAAAATAAAGGGGAACACTCGAGAGAATCTAGAACAAAAATGTGGGTTGAAAGAATGAAAAGGAATGTCTAAATTAGGTATGTATAAACGTGATGTATGTGCTTGGCCACTGTACATCGGTCGATATTGCTCTTGCATGCAATCAACAAAGTAGACAAACGAAAGTAACAAAAAGTACCATTAAAACTCAGTTTAATACTGAAGGAACCAATTTATTGTTTTGTATATAAATTTTAAGAATCTTAAATAAAAGCTGAACAAATACAAGTAAAAAAAAATAAAAAAAATAGATTAGATCTAGTAAATTTCTTTGTTTTTAAGTAAATATAGATATAGCCTACATGTAGTAACAGAAATCACTCTGTCAATGTTATTATTCTATAACAAAACCAATGCCTATATGTTAATGCCAAATCATGCAAGGTATTACTCTGTAGTGTTTGGTGTTTACTTCATTAAAGTTGGCAAACAGTTGACTATCTCATTAATTTCACAGTGAAAGTCAAAAGTAAGCTTTTTAGAGAGTGCATTTTTTATAGGACTGTCAAAGGGGGACACACCCCCGTTTTCTATTAAAAACTGTATTTACAATAAAACCTCAAATTTCAAGAGAATTGAAATGTTATTGTTTATCCACTCCGGCTTGAACAATTTCATCTGGGAAGAGGTTTTCAAGAATCTCTGGTCTTGGAAGCTTCAGCCTTGAGATGTCCCTCTTCTTCTTTCGTATGATAAGCAGCTTAACGTGTTACTGCATACATCGGTTTGATGACATTAGTGGAAACAAGGTGGACCGCGTGAAGGTTGTCATCCCCCACCCCAGTAATCTCCAGAAGGTACTAAACAAAACGGCTTGAATGCAGTTTCAATGTTGACCGTATTCCAAATGCGCTTAGCAGCTTCATCAGCCAAAGTAGTTGGCACGGTACCGGGGGTTGTTCCTGACACTGAAGCTCAACTAGAAAACTGCTACCAGATATTATTTACATTTTCAATCAATTTACTTATTTTACGGAGACTCGCTTTTGTACAATTAGAACTTCTAAAACCATACCTCAGCAACAGGAACCCTAACAAATAAAACCCAGGCATATTGCAGCGGTAGAATGATATTTGACTGGGGATATTGAAGATATCATAAAAGTTTAGGGCAAACATGGCCGATCCAGGCGATCCTCGAAAATTACCGATTTGTTCGCTCGAAAGTGCAAGGCATGTTTCGCATGATGTAGGCCTACTCAAAATTCACTTTACCGCTTGTCTTAAAGCAAAAAACAAGGCTTGCTGTCACCTTTATAAACTCTAAATGAATAAAATGTATAGCTTACTCCTGTTCTGCAATTGCAACAGTGCTTACGGCAGTTTCTTTTGGGGATAAAATAACAGCAGCTTCACGCAAAAGAACGTTTTCAAATCACCGTGCGACGTGCGTATGTTATGAGATGAGTCCCCAGAGTCCCTAACGCTGTTATTAATCTGTTCATTTATACACAGAGCACCAGGCTATTAACTGTCCCAAGGAAACAAACAGAATGAGACAAATTAAAATTCGTATTTCGCGCGCGGTGAGCAGCACAAATGAACGACTAACCTGGACTCAACTTCTTGATCTATATCTGTACATTCTACACGCAGTGCTGGGAAAGTTCCCCCGTACCTCCAATAAATGGAGGAAACAAATGTCCATTTACAAGAAGATGCATGGTCAATACCCACCATTCCAGGAGTTTATTTGTAGAATTTCTCGTCTTTGCATAGCGACCGAATTTAGCTCAATCGCTTTATTCGTCAGGTTTTGGACTGTCCGCAGAGTTTAAGTTCGCACCTTCGTATAGGTACGGGGTTCGTTTGCTTGCCTGGCAGCAAGACTTAGGGCGTCACTCCGCGTCCTCCCTTATAATGTGCGTGGCCGTCGGGTGACATGAACGTAGACAGGGAAGGAGGTGAGGTCGGCCGGGGAATCCTAGAACCCAGAAGAGTCATATGAGTCGGTAATGGGCTCACTGAGTTTAGTCATAAGTCCGTACCGCTGAATGCAGTGGTCAACACCACGTGACTTTTTTTTTCTTTTTTCCATCCACTATTCCACCAATGCAGACGTACTGTATTCTTTTCTTAATTCAATTATTAATGCCCTTGTAAAAAAAAATCGTAGCCCACGGGATTGAAGCGTTTCACAACAAAGGCTCTTTTGGAGCCTGTGGGGTTGAAAGGGTTAAATGATAAAAACTGACGAATGGTAATGGTATAAATAACTATAACTTTAATACACAATCAGAGGCAACCAATCTCTATAACAACTTATGAGTGTCCAGGTAAATATTGATACAAGTCCTCCAGTGGTTTTTCATAAATGCTTCATCATGGGTCTACAATAGTCGTCGATAATTTGTCATGCAATAATTACAATAAAGCCCCTGGCTTGAAACATGTAACAACCGTAGGAAAAATTCCTCTTCGCTAAGTAACAGCATCTGGCTATACATAGGCCCTACATTATCAAACAATATCATCGAACAAAGTACAAGTTTATTACTTGTTGATTGCTGTATGCTTTAGCTATACATATAGACCAGCGTTGCGAACTTGAAGCCTTTGCAACCAGAAAATCCATTCATCGAACATGGCGTTCATGAAAACTGCTCTCCTGGTCTGCGTGACTGCGGTCCTGGCGCTGTACCTACCGCAGCTGTGGACCAAGTCTCGGCCCATCATCACAGCAGGAACGGTACAGCCAGGATTCGAACCGGTGGCCAAACTATTTAGGTACGTTTTGTCTTAAGCCTACATGAAACCGTTTACGGAGCTTTTGTTACGGCCATATCGAGTTTAGGTTTCAAAGAAAGATGTTATTTTATTACCCAAAAAAATGTTGAAAGGATGAAATGAACAGATCAATAATTGTATTTGTTCTGGTAACGAATCAAGGATCCCTCAAAAGCATCATCGTCACTCTAGCTCATAAGCCTGAAGAAACCTGTTGAGTAAAGACAGTGAGAAGAAGGTACAGTTTTAGAGGTGGGAGGCAAACAAGTGAAGAATACCCTAGGAAAAACCCACGTAATCAGGCAGGGACTGAAAGCTTAATCCACATTATTGATGCCGAATTCGAACCTGGGACATAGGCCTACATTGTAACGGTGGAAGGCAGGGGAGAAACCGCTACGCCAACCTGACTCCCCAATTTGTTTTTACTAATTTCTTTGTATACAGGTAGTACAGGCAATATACCAGATTACCCCACACTAAATGCAACAGAAATTATTTCAATTGTTGTCGCCTCATAAATAATGTCCTCTTTAACATAATTATGAAAAGTCTTACGAATTGTAAATGGTGAAAAGTATTGATAATATACGGAAATCGGTGATGCCACAAGTTCCCGTTGCTGCCCATGTTAAAACAAAAATGAATCAAGGCATAATGCATGTAGTGCAAAATACAGGGGTCATTTATATAATACTAAAGTTTTTCACAAACTGCCTGTACTATAAGGGAACACTTTGAGAACAGAGTGGAATCCCCTCTCGGTGGTTCTGCGTTCTCGGTGTACTACAAAGGGTCAAAGGTCGTGGACATCTGGGGAGGCTACGCAGACAGCGAGGCAGGGCGGCCCTGGAGGGAGGACACATTGACTATAGTCTTCTCCTCAACAAAAGGTACAAAACAAGTGATCCTCGAATCGCGAGTGTCGCCTTTTCCCACAGTCAATTTATATATGATCTCAAAAAGTGTCACAATTTGTGTATTTTAAAACGATGACCTCTGAAATGACCCCTAGATGACCTTTGACTTCTTTCAAGAGTTGTAGTGAACCTCCACCCAATTAGGATCACTCCATCCAAGGATCACATGAAAATCCATCAAATTTTGTAGACAATTTATGTGAAGTATTTTTGAACATCGTCTCTAATATGACCCCTACATGACCTTTGAACTTAATTTTTCGATGAAGAATTGTCCTTTCATCCATGAAAGTTTGTAGAAGTTATACATTTTTTTCAACAAAACTAACCTGAAACCTCAACATACAAACGGTCATACGGAAACATTCATGCAGTCATACGGTGATTTTAGGATTGGTAAATGCCCCCAAAAATTCAGTTAGGCGACACAAAAATGTGTCCAGTTAATAAATCCTTTTTAAAAAGATGTTACAGCGCCAAAAATCGTCAAAGAATTACCACCTTGCATTTGTATCACAAAAATTGATTTGAAAATGTGGAATTTTGAAAATGTGCAACTCGGCACGAGAGGGGGACAATCCTCATCCAAGAATACAAACTAAGTTATTCAGCAAAAATAACATCTAAAATCTGTGTCAGCTGAGAACTACGTGCTTTCGTTATCCAACTAGGCATGGCCGCCTTGTGCATGGCCATTCTGGTAGACAGGGGCCACCTGGACTACGACAAGACCGTGGCTTCCTATTGGCCAGAGTTTGCGCAGAATGGCAAGGAGAACGTCACAGTGCGCACGCTCCTAAACCACAAGGTAAGAAGACGGCCGAAAGTTACTTGACAATCTTGGTGTGATAAAATATGGTGTGATAGGGCAATCGCAGATTTGTCATTTGAAAACATATAGGTTTAGAATAACAAAATGGCTGCCATTGCTTGTTATCCTACCCATATTTGTCAAAGGTCAAATCTGCGATAGCCCTTTAGCCAAATATGTTTCTCATGACGTATATACTCCGACTTTGTGCCAAATACATGTATCACCAAAGGCACAATTCCCCCAAATATTTCCCCTATATCTGCCCCACTAGATCGGCTGAGGAGAAGAGTTTAGAAGAAATTACAATAAGTTCGATATGGAGCGTTCCGTAATAAGAAGGAATAACTTGGCCGAGAATGACGTCGCCAACCCACAGGCTGCATGACACGTACATTTCTCTCGTGTATATTTTACACGTATGATTATCGTTTATTGAAAATGTTTGTACGGCAGGCTGGTCTATCTGAAATCAACGACGAAGATACCTTTGCTCTACTTGGGGACCAAGATGCTTTAGGAGAATTCTTGGCGCGGTACGCCCCCGAATGGGAGCCGGGCACGGATCAGAAATACCACGCGTTTTCGTTCGGTTTGTACGCCAGCCAGGTCTTGAGACGCGCCGACCCCAAGCACAGGACGCTGGGCCAGTTCTTCAAGGAAGAGATCGCTCGGCCATTCGGTAAATTTCCATAATTTTTTGTTATGTTTTGTAGTTTTAGCATATTTTTGCATGTGACCTATCTCTACTGGACACAAGGTGCAGAATATTGGTTACCCAAAGACCCCATTTCAATAGCTGAAAATTTTGTCAAGACAAAAACATACTTGACAAAATATATCAGTCTTGCACTCCACATCAAGCTGCAAATGAAGACTTCTCTCGTGCAGTCTCGATGTTGAGTGGTATCCTCGAGAGAGTGTCAGCGTCTGCATTGTTTGTTCCTGATGGACGATAGTTGATGTTGAAATGGAAATCAGCCACTAGCCAGTTCAGCAACCCATCGTTGACCTGTGTGGCATTTAGACGATCCGTTGACATGCGTATAGGTCAGAGGGTTGTTTGTCGATATAGACAGTAAAGGGCGGAGAATAGTACAGATAGTGTCATAGTACATGTACATAGTACAGATTGCTGATCGCCCATTCTAACGCGAAGAACTCAAGGGATGGACAAACGTCTTATGGACAGGCTCCTTGTCGCGAAATTGGATTTCATTGGCAGGTAACTTATGTACCCAAGGTCTGTGTCATCATTGGCGAATGCTGCAGGTTCCTCACATGACCCTTTCTACTGTTGTGCTCAGATTGGGTGGGAAATGGCTCAGATCCACTTGTCTGCAGATGGTGCGACTGTTGTCACTGAGTTGATCTGGTGCTTTGGCTCAGGCTTTTCTCTTTACCCCGAGAAGGTGAATATATCTATGGAGTATACTGAATGGACTACCTCAATTATGCTGAGTGGACTCTTACTCTTAGAAGGCAGGGTGATGTCAAAGTTCTTCACATGATTCACTGCAGAACATGAAGAACCAGATACCATGCCCACACCTGACTCCTCAATTAGAAGACCCGGTGGCCACTGTTTCTTCACATATGGCTCAAACAGCGCTGTCGTGGTGTCTCGCAGACCGGCAATGCCGCATAAAAAAAGACCGGCATCTAACTCCAACCTGACTTTGCTTAGTTGTGACAGTGTTTCACTTGGGTTCGAGCCCACTTCTTGCAGAACTACCCGCAGACGTAGGATTCGTAGTTGAGGTGAGAAGTGTTCTACTTTATTAAAGGTTGTTTCAAAAAAAAAAATCGAATCCGAGAGAAAAAGGAGGAAAACAAAGTAGGATAACAAAACATTATTAGGTATTGTAAATTAGGTTAGCTGTGGGTGTGGTGCAATGCTATGTATGACCAAAATGGGAATCAACCGCCAGGAATATAGAATGAAGTGGTTTTATAATAAAAAAACCACTCTTTTTTAGAATGAGCTTTTCATTCTTTTACATTTTAGAGAGGGGTGGGGTGGAGGCGGCAGGCCTTTCCCTTTATATTTTGGCCTTTCCGTTACAGAAGGCACAACGGTTCGGCCACCCCGGCGCAGGGGGCCAGTACGGCTTGGCTGACCCTCGACACAAGATTGGGATCGGGTATGTGTCCAGTTTCTGTTCTACGGCTACCGTTGGGTTCGACCCCCGCTTTACCCCACTGTTGGAGAAGACGTACGAGTGCATCGAGAAGCTGAAGGCAAAATAAACGTCAACGATGGTTGCAAAAAGTGCAAGCATTGTCGGCACTGTGTGAATCTCTGAACAAAAGATGTCCACACAGTGCAAGTATTCGCTACCCTGTGTGGACCTGAACACAATGGGGACAATGGGCGTTAAAAGGTCTCTACATGGTAATTTTTCTATAGGTAATAGAGGTCTTCACAAGGTTTTTTATGAAATAGATATATAGATTTTACTCAAAAACTAGGTTTAGGTTAGTGTTTGGGTTTAGGGTAAATAATTCTGATTTAAAAAAATAATTGTCGACAAGGATACACATTTTAGAATGTGTAAAGTGTGGACTTGCCCATGTCGTAATGTGGGTTGAAAGAATAATAAGTCTAAATTAGGTATGTAAACGTGATGTATGTGCTTAGCCACTGTACGTTGATCGATATTGCTGTTGCAATAAACAAAGTAGACAAACTAAAGTAACAAAAAGTACCATTAAAACTCAGTTTAATACTGAAGGAGCCAATTTATTGTTTTGTATATAAATGTTAACAATCTTAAGGTTAAACAAATGCACACAAAATAAATAGATTAGTAAATTTCTTTGTTTTCAAGTAAATATACATAATATAAAACAGAAATCCTTTTGTCATTGTTATATTCTATAGGGAAAAAAATGCCTATAAAAAATTATGTTAATGCCAAATCATGCAAGGCATTACTCTGTACTGTTTGGTGTTTACTTCATTAAAGTTGGCAAACAGTTGACTATCTCATTAATTTCACAGTGAAAGTCAAAAGTAAGCTTTTCAGAGAGTGCATTTTTTTTATACGGACTGTCAAAGATGGACACACCCCCCTTTTCTATTAAAAACTGTATTTACAATAAAACCCCAAATTTCAAGAGACGTGAAATGTTCTTGTTTATCCACTCCTGCTTGAACAATTTCATCTGGGAAGAGGTTTTCAAGAATCTCTGGTCTTGGAAGCTTCAGCCTTGAGATGTCCCTAGTAATCTCCAGAAGGTTCTAAACAAAACGTCTTGATTGCAGTTTCAATGTTGACCGTATTCCAAGTGTGCTTAGCAGCTTCATCAGCCAAAGTAGTTGGCACGGTACCAGCAGCCGATTTCACGAAACTGTGCGTAACTTACGCCTTAACTGCATGTGGCGCAAGACTTACGCCATAAATTTAATGCGTAGCTGCGCCATTAGTTAAAATAAATTTCACGAAACTCGACTTAGCATCGCAACATCCTATTTTCACTAAAAACTTTTATATTTGTAGGACGAGGGTGACCTCAAGTTTTAACAACGACTGTTTGCAGTTGTTGCACAAATATACATAAAACAGACGTTACAATTATACGTGTTTACGCGGATTTTTGTTGGAGGCCGCCATTTTTTCGGGGCTGTGTTAATTGTAGCGTGAATACCGATTTTAAAGCCGTTTTTTTCTCAATGAAAAACCCATAGTACGATCGCGCCTTGTCTTGAGCTATAATGGGAAATTGAAGCAGCAACTTGAACAAAGATAGGATTTAGAAAATACCCTTCCGAGAAGAGCGATACCGTCCTCTAGTCGTCGTCTTCGAGATGATATAATAGGGGATGTATTCGGTCACGGAACAATCTTTCACGGCGAAGCGCTCTTCGGTGTTCACGTTGAACGCCATGTTTACGACACATAGCCAAGACTTACGCCACCTAAAGTCATGGCGTAAGTTACGCCACATCTTATGGCGTAACTCGGCGAGTTACGACATATCCCGATAATGCGTACCTTTCGTGAAATCCGTCCTAAAGTTATTGCGCAAGTTGCGCAATAAGTTATGGCGTAGGTCCACTTACGCCATAATGTAAAGTTTCGTGAAATCGGCTGCAGGGTTGTTCCCGACACTGATGAGGGAGTATAGTCCTACCATGCCAGAGCTTGACTGTGAATTCCGAACCAGCAATTGAAGCTCAACTAGAAAACTGCTACCAGATATTATTTATCTTTTCAATCATTTGACTCCTTTTACGGAGACTCGCTTTTGTACAAGTAGAACTTCTAAAACCATACCTCAGCAACAGGAACCCTAACAAATAAAACCCAGGCATATTGCAGCGGTAGAATGATATTGGACTGGGGATATTGAAGATATCATACAAGTGTGGGGCAAACATGGTCGTCCACAGAGCCGATCCAGGCGATCCATGCGATGCTCACAAATTACCGATTTGTTCGCTGTGTATGTAATGAGATGAGTCCCCAGGGTCTCTAACGCTGTAAATAATCTCTTCATTTTTACACAGAGCACCAGGCTATTAACTGTCCCAAGGAAACGAACACGGGGAGACTGATTAAAATTCGTATTTAAGCCGCGCGCAGTGAGCAGCACAAAAATTAAGGACTTACCTGGACTCAACATTTTGAACTATATATCTGTACATTCTACACGCAGTGCTGGGAAAGTTCCCCCGTACCTCCAATAAATGGAGGAAACAAGTGACCAATTACAAGAAGATGCATGATCACTACCCACCGTTCCAGGAGCTTGTAATATTTTGTAGAATGCCTCGTCTTTACATACCAACCGAATTCACATGTAGCTCAATCGCTTTTTGGACTCGGTGTCCGCGCGGAGCTTAACTTAAGTTCGCACCATGCATAGGCTATAGGTACGGGGTTCGTTTGCTTGCTAGGCAGCAAGACTTGGGGCGTCACCGCGGTTCTTCCCTTATGCGTGGCCGTCGGGTTACATGAACATAGACAGGGAAGGAGGTGTGGTCGGCCGGGAAATCCTAGAACTAGTCCTATGAGTCGGTAATGGGCTCACTGAGTTAAGTCATAAGTCCGTACCGCTGAATGCAGTGGTCAACACCACGTAACTTTTTTCTTTATTTTTCTATCCACTATTCCACCAATGCAAACGTACGTTGTATTATTTTCTTGATTCAATTATTAATACCCTTGGAACTTTGAAAAAAATCGTAGCCCACAGGATTAAGCGTATCACAACAAAGGCTCTTTTGGCAGCCTGTGGGGTTAAAAGGGTTAAATGATAAAAATGCACAAATGACGAATTATATAAATATACACAATCAGAGGCAACCAATCTCTATAACAACTTATGAGTGTCCTGGTAAATATTGATACACTGGTCCTCCAGTAGTTTTTCATAAATGCTTCATCATGGGTCTACAGCAAAATAGTCATCGATAATATGCCCATAATGTCTTCATCAAGCAAATTATTCATGCAATAATTACAAACACAAGCCCTTAGCTTGAAACATGTAACAACCGTGGGAAAAACTCCTTTTCGCTAAGCAACAGCATCTGTCTAGACATACATTAGGCCAACTAACAAAAATAACATGTTGATCGTCCGGCCTTTTAAAAAAGTTGGTGAGGGAGGCCCTTATTATTTGTTATTTTCCTATTTTTGGTTATTTTTTTCAAGATGGCCGCCATGTCTAAGATGGCCGCCATAACATATTAAAGATGATTTTATGGGGCCGTTTAAGTTATTAAGGTGCAATGTAGATCAACAAATGATTTTATATCATGCTGTCCACTTGTCAAGCAAGTTGCCAATATCACAAACAGTATTTCGCAGCTTGAATGACAAGTGAATAGCGAGTGACGCAAATAGAGCGTGACGCAAATAGAGCGTGGTCCCTTGTGTGTATCACATACAAAAGGGATGCGAATGTGTATGTAGTGCATATAATAAACTTATGCAGTGTTTGCGATGTGTATTTCTGTGTTCATTTTAATACATATTGTTATTGTTTGCTCCAAAGTTATTTCAATGGAGTCTATAGCTGCATAAACGTGGGATAAAACGGCCATCCGATTTATATTTTTAGTTCAACACGATAGTCGCAACGAGGATTTTTTTCACGATTGGAAATAGTAGGCCTACATGCAAGAAAGAAGGTGAAATTGCTCAATAAAAATGAAGGATACACTTTTTTTTAAAATAACAAATAACAAAAACAATCGGTGCGGCGTCCAAAATCGGAGCGGGTGGGGACGATCAACATGTCATTTTTTTTACTTGGCCTTATCAAACATTATCAACGAACAAAGTACAAGTTTAATACTTGTTGATTGCTGTATTCTTTAGCTATACATATAGACCAGCGTTGCGAACTTGAAGCCTTTGCAACCAGAGAATCCATTCATCGAACATGGCGTTCATGAAAACTGCTCTCCTGGTCTGCGTGACTGCGGTCCTGACGCTTTACCTACCGCAGCTGTGGACTAAGTCTCGGCCCATCATCACAGCAGGAACGGTACAGCCAGGATTCGAACCGGTGGCCAAACTATTTAGGTAATCTTTGTCTTAGGCCTACAAGAAACCGTTTACGGAGCTTCTGTTACGGCACACATACTGTCGAGTTTAGGTTTCAAAAAAGTATATTATTTTATTACCCCCCAAAATGTTGAAAGGATGAAATGAACAGAGCAATGATAATTAGGCTATTGAATCTTTTTTGGTAATGAAACAAATTCCCTCAAAAGCGTCATCGGCACTGTAGCTCGTAAGCCTGAAAAAACCTGTAGAGAGAAGACAGTGAGAAGAAGGATACA
Organism: Crossaster papposus; assembly: GCA_037893245.1. NCBI lineage: Eukaryota > Metazoa > Echinodermata > Asteroidea > Velatida > Solasteridae > Crossaster > Crossaster papposus. The sequence continues at coordinate 364,184 of JBAIAA010000238.1, forward strand.
GTTTTAGAGGTGGGAGGAAAACCACAGGAGACTATCCTGAAAAAATCCACGGAATCAGGCAGGGACTGAAAGCCCAATCCACATTATTGAGGCCGAATTCGAACCTGAGACATAGCGGTGGATAGTCTTGGTGCAAGACGTTGTTGTTCATTATCACGCAACTATCGCGATCACGCAACTAACAATAGAGGCTAACTCAACAAGAACGTCTTGCATCAAGACTAAGCGGTGGAAGGCAGGACAAATAAAGGCCCGCTACGCCAACCTGACTCCCTAATTTGTTTTTACTAATTTCTTTTTATAAAAGTACATGTAGTACAGGCAATATACCAGATGACCCCACACTAAATGCAACATAAATCATTTCAATTGTTGTCGCCTCATAAATAATGTCCTCTATAACATAATTATGCAAAGTCTTACGAATTCTAAATGGTGGAAAGCATTGATAATATACGGAAATCGGTGATGCCACAAGTTCCAATTGCTGCCCATGTTAAAACAAAAATGGATCCAGGCATAATGCATAGTGCAGAAGCCAGGGGTCATTTATATAATACTAGAGCAGGGGCCAGGGGTCATATTTGATTAATTTACCCGAAATGACCACGTGTTTGGGTTTTTTGTGGGGGGGGGGAAGCTTACATCTTGGGGTATTCGAATTGACTACATTGTAGTCTATTGCACCAAATGCTCTCCGAATGTAAGCTGATCATTAAAACGGGTTCATTTAAATATCCCAGGCGTAAACCTCTAAGAAAAAAACTACCAAACAACATGCAGTTCATTTATGTTTTAGATTCATTTAGGTTAGGTTAAAATGGCTTTGAAGGGTTGTTACTAGAAGATGCAGTTGCTAGGCAACAAACATCTATATCAACATTACCATACAGTCCTTGAGGTTGAATATCCTATTTTAATTACTCAGACATCTCTTACTCAACATATTGAGATGAACTTATTTGAAAGGAAATAATTCTCAAACATGGCCCGTGTTCCTTTCATCTCCTTGTGTGACGTCACTTATCTGCTCCTGTACTCACATTCATCATTAGGTAACATTAAGACTAGTCAATTCGAATACCCCAAGGTGTAATCTTTCCCGAAACACCCATACCCATCAAACGGTGGTCATTTCCAGCAAACAAATGACCCCTGGATCCTGCTCTAGTATTAAATATCTCGCCATGACATCACTAATATTCATTATAAAGTTGGATAAAAGTGGTACCGGCGTACGGATAGGGTGGGTTTTCACGAGGCACGCGAACGATTGGCAAAGGATGCGAATGCTGAAAAATAGCAAAGTCCAACATTCGTATTTTAGGCTCCAAAAGTTCGCCAAACATGCGCGGGGGTTCGGAAGCGCCGTCAATTATTGTTTGCAGGAGTCGTTTTTAGTTCGGCGGGAATGCTCGCAAAATCTTTTTGAAATCCCAAACAGATTCCGACAGTTTGGAAAATATGTCTCCGTCGGCATTCGCATCCTTCGCGAATCGTTCGCGTGCCCCGTGAAAACCCACCCTAAGAATTAAATTCGAAACACATAGGAAAAATACATCCTACCACTTCGACTTTTTATATGTTATAGAGGAGACCTTTCTGAGTAATAAACATTTGACACATTTTCCGTTGCAATTTTTCACAAACTGCCTGTACTAAGGGAACACTTTGAGAACAGAGTGGAATCCCCTCTCGGTGGTTCTGCGTTCTCGGTGTACTACAAAGGGTCAAAGGTCGTGGACATCTGGGGAGGCTACGCAGACAGCGAGGCAGGGCGGCCCTGGAGGGAGGACACATTGACTATAGTCTTCTCCTCAACAAAAGGTACAAAACAAGTGATTCTTGTATAGAGAGTGTCGCCTTTTCCCACAGTCGATTTATATATGCTTTATGTTCTGAAAAAGTGTCACAATTTGTGTATTTTAAAACGATGACCTCTGAAATGACCCCTAGATGACCTTTGACTTCTTTCAAGTGTTGTAGTGAACCTCCACCCAATTAGGATCACTCCATCCAAGGATCACATGAAAATCCATCAAATTCTGAGTGTAGACATTTTATATTTTAACATCGTCTCTAATATGACCCCTATATAACCTTTGAACTTAATTTTTCGATGAAGAATTGTCCTTTCACCCAAGGGTCATTGCATCTAAGTTTCATGAAAATCCATAAAACGGTCATACGAAAACATTCATACATTCATACGGTGATTTTATAATGGTAAATGCCCCCAAAACTTCAGTTAGGCGACACAAAAATGTGTCCAGTTAATAAATCTTTTTTTTTAAAGATGCCAATTTTAAATTGAGTGCATTCACTGTTGTTACAGCGCCAAAAATTGTCAAAGAACGACCTTGCATTTGTATCACTGCTGAAGTGATTTTGAAAATGTGGAATTTTGAAAATGTGCAACTCCGAACGAGAGGGGGACAATCCTCATCCAAGAATACAAACTAAGTTATTCAGCAAAAATAACATCTAAAATCTGTGTCAGCTGAGAACTACGTTATTTCGTTTTCCAACTAGGCATGGCCGCCTTGTGCATGGCCATTCTGGTAGACAGGGGCCACCTGGACTACGACAAGACCGTGGCTTCCTATTGGCCAGAGTTTGCGCAGAATGGCAAGGAGAACGTCACAGTGCGCACGCTCCTAAACCACAAGGTAAGAAGACGGCCGAAAGTAACTTGACAATCTTGGTGTGATAAAATATGGTGTGATAGGGCAATCGCAGATTTGTCATTTGAAAACATATAGGTTTAGAATAACAAAATGGCTGCCATTGCTTGTTATCCTACCCATATTTTTCAAAGGTCAAATCTGCGATAGCCCTATAGCCAAATATCTTTCTCATGACGTACTCCGACTTTGTGCCAAATACATGTATCACCAAAGGCACAATTCCCCCAAATATTTCCCCTATATCTGCCCCACTAGATCGGCTGAAGAGAAGAGTTTAGAAGAAATTACAATAAGTTCGATATGGAGCGTTCCGTAACATGAAGGAATAACTTGGCCGAGAATGACGTCGCCAACCCACAGGCTGCATGACACGTACATTTCTCTCGTGTATATTTTACACGTATGATTATCGTTTATTGAAAATGTTTGTACGGCAGGCTGGTCTATCTGAAATCAACGACGAAGATACCTTTGCTCTACTTGGGGACCAAGATGCTTTAGGAGAATTCTTGGCCCGGTACACCCCCGAATGGGAGCCAGGAACAGATCAGAAATACCACGCGTTTTCGTTCGGTTTGTACGCCAGCCAGGTCTTGAGACGCGCCGACCCCAAGCACAGGACGTTGGGCCAGTTCTTCAAGGAAGAGATCGCTCGGCCATTCGGTAAATTTCCATAATTTTTTGTTATGTTTTGTAGTTTTAGCATATTTTTGCATGTGACCTATCTCTACTGGACACAAGGTGCAGAATATTGGTTACCCAAAGACCCCATTTCAATAGCTGAAAATTTTGTCAAGACAAAAACATACTTGACAAAATATATCAGTCTTGCACTCCACATCAAGCTGCAAATGAAGACTTCTCTCGTGCAGTCTCGATGTTGAGTGGTATCCTCGAGAGAGTGTCAGCGTCTGCATTGTTTGTTCCTGATGGACGATAGTTGATGTTGAAATGGAAATCAGCTGCACTAGCCAGTTCAGCAACCCATCGTTGACCTGTGTGGCATTTAGACGATCCGTTGACATGCGTAGATCAGAGGGTTGTTGTCGGTATAGACAGTAAAGGGCGGAGAATAGTACAGATAGTGTCTACACTTTTTGCTGATCGCCCAATCCAACGCGAGGAACTCAAGCTTGCCTGAATGATAGTTCTGTTATGTTATGTTTAAGTTAGTGTGCGTGATCCGTAAGCAATAACTCGCATCTTTCCCTGTTGTCTCTGGTACAACACCGCTTCAAGCCATTCTTGAGAAGCGTCAATATTGAGAATGAAGGGTTTGTCGTAATCAGAAAAAGCCATCACTAAAGAAGAGACTACGAATCCCAGCAGTTTCCCAAGGATCTGTTTGAGTTGGGTCGTCCATTTTATTTTATGTCTCTGTAGTGTAGATGTCCAGTTTGACTTTGTGTCTGTTCATTTTTACTTGTTGCCACGTAGCTCATTGAGCACGTCTTAGATTCTGAGGCCACGCACACAGTATCAGGGAACCATCTTTCTTCCTTACACAGACCACTAGTGATGCATAGAATGACGTTGACTTTGTGACCCACCGACAGGTTATGAGGTCTGATAAGTATAAGTTCTTGGTACATCGGTCTAGGGATGGACAAACGTCTTATGGACAGGCTCCTTGTCGCGAAATTGGATCTTCATTCGCATGTAAAAATTATGTACCCAAGGTCTGTGTCATCATTGGCGAATGCTGCAGATTCCTTTTACATGACCCTTTCTACTGTTGTGCTCAGATTGGGTGGGAGATGGCTCAGATCCACTTGTCTGCAGATGGTGCGACTGTTGTCACTGAGTTGGTCTGGTGCTTTGGTTCAGGCTTCTCCCTTTACCCTGAGAAGCTGGATATATCTATCGAGAATACTGAATGGACTACCTCAATTATGCTGAGTGGACTCTTACTCTTAGAAGGCAGGATGATGTCATAGTTGGTTAAGTTCTTCACATGAACCACTGCAGAACATGAAGAACCTGACACCTTTTCTTCCTTTCATTTCGTTTGTATAGCCCAACACTCAGAGTGACCGCTAGCGTTTTTGTTATACGCATTCAAATGGCACTTTGTTATATTGTATTCGACATTTGGGTTTCTCTTAAACTTGGTTTCTTGGTTTCTTATACAGGCATTGATTTCCACATCGGCTTCCCCTTGGAGTTGTACCACCGTTACGCGCGTTTGTCCTGGGCCAGCTCGTTCGAGTGGTTGAAAGAGGGAGTGAGAAGTCCGCTAATGCGCCAATTCGTATTGCAGAAACTTATGGATGGCCAAATGGGAAAGGACTTTAAGCCGATGGAGGTATAATCTAAAACTATCTTCTAAGTCAGAACTAATTTAACTGATATTTTTTTATATGAAATGAAATAACAAACGCATTTAAAGGCAGGTTTATTATATTCGAAAAGTAACCTACCGATCACCCAAAAGCTGACTTGGGCTATAATATCGGGGCCTACTAAACAGCGTAGCATTCAGTGAGCTGAAACTCAACAGGTTAGGTTTGGAACATACTTCATGATCGTTTGAGTGGTATAAACAGGAAAATAATCTTATATACACGCCTCAGATTAAGATTATATGTAAAGCAATGCAAAAGTATCAATCAATTAACAACAAATCTCAGAAAATATTACAAAAAGGCACGGTTTAATGTTTTCCTGATTTGTTATTTGTAATCGATTCACATAAATTGAACGGTCTTTTAAGACAATTAGGTCTACAACTTATTAGGAGAGTCTCTCTTAACATTCAGTTCCAGGAATTTATGATTCCAGAGAAATTAGCGCTGGAACAGCCATCGGCCTACGGGGTAGGAACGGCCCGCGCTCTCGCTAAAGTCTACGGGATATTAGCGAATGGTGGGGCCACGTTGAAAGGTAAAAGGTTACTTTCCGAAAGCGCCATCAACATGGTTATGGACGTGGCACAAGCTGCGGATCCTGGTTTGTCGATGGCCGGAGTAGAGGTAGTTTTCAACGTAGGATTCATGGTTGAGGTAAGAAGTGTTCTATACTTTATTAAAGGTTGTTTAAAAAAAATCGAATCCGAGAGAAAAAAGGAGTAAAATAAAGTAGGATAACAAAACATTATTAGGTATTGTTAATTACGTTAGCTGTGGGTGTGGTGCAATGCTGTGCGTGACCAAAATGGGAATCAACCGCTAGGAATATAGAATGAAGTGGTTTTAAAATAAGAAACCCACTCTATTTGAGAATGAGCTTTTCATTCTTTTACAATTTAGAGAGCGGATCGGGTGGGGGCGGCAGGCCTTTTTCTTTATATTTTGGTCTTTCCGTTACAGGAGCCACAACGGTTCGGCCACCCCGGCGCAGGGGGCCAGTACGGCTTTGCCGACCCTCAACACAAGATTGGGATCGGGTATGTGTCCAGTTTCTGTTCTACGGCTACCATTGGGTTTGACCCCCGCTTCACTCCACTGCTGGAGAAGACGTACGAGTGCATCGAAAAGCTGAAGGCAAAATAAAACCCGATTGTTGAAAAAAGTGCAAGCATTGTCTGTATTGTTAATTGCTGAACAAAAGACGTCCACACAGTGCAAGCATTCGGTACCCTGGGGAGACCTGAACCCAATGGGGACATTGGGCGTGAAAAGGTGTCCACAGGGTAATTTATATAGTTAACAAAACTAGGGTTAGGTTAGTTTGGGGGTTTAGGTATTAATGTAGGGTATAAATTTCAACCCAGGAAAATAATTCTGGTTTAAATAGGAGCATATAAACAATCATTTTTGACACTCCAAAGTCTCCACATTTGAGAATATATGAAGACAAGAGGCTGTGTCGACTTTCCCACCTCGACGCACACAATGTTTTTCCCCTGAAAATAAAAGGTTTATAATAATTTGTAGGTTGGGGTTATCTTGGCGAAATAAAGGAGAACACTCAGGAAATCTCAAACCAAAAGTTGGGTTGAAAGAATAAAAAGGAATGTGCAAATTAGGTATGTAAACGTGATTTATGTGCTTGGCCACTGTACATCGATCAATATTGCTGTTGCAAGCAACAAAGTAGATAAACGAAAACAAAACAAAAAAACGTTCAAATTCCTAAATAAAGGCTAAATAAATACAGGTAAAAATATAGATTCAAGTAAATTTACGCGGTAAAAACAATTGCGTCAAAGTTACAGTCGAAAGTCGTGCAGCAAGCCTTCGACTATTTTTTACGGTCAAATTGTAGTCGTATTTTGTACGGTAAAATGTCTGTAAATTCTGATACTTTTGTCACTTTATAGATTTTTCACCGTAAAACTGTTTTTTATCAGTAAAAATCAAGTTATAGGCCTACAACTACAGTTTGACATTAAACAAATATGTTTAAGGTTGGCATCTCGCTGCACGACTTTCGACCGAAAATTTGACGGATTTTTGTGTACATGCGTTATAGTTTTAAGCTGTAGGTTTTTTTCTTTTAATAATTTTTAGCTAGCCTTACAGCAGTTCTTTTTGTTGAGATATTGTTACTTTAGAATTTATTCTGTAATATTTTGCCAATTTTGTATTTAAACAATCAATGTGTTAAATTTTAGCGGTTACTGAATTACAGCAAAAATATATCTCGTAATTTGTCAAATATTTTAGATCTGCTATAGCGTTTTCGCAATCCAGCTGAAACCGGTCTTTTACTACTTTAATCACTACAACAAACGGCAAAATGAAGAGCAAAACTTCCGATGAAGATAAAGGGCAAAACTTCTCGAATTGCACTCTCGATTTGTACTTTTCCTTAGACATTTTTTTACAGTAACTGTTGTTTTAGCAAACACTCACATTGCTAACAACAAATTTGGAGAAAATGTCTATTGAACAGTTGAACTTGGAATTGACGACTCGTAACTGGTTCAACTGGTTTTGAACTGGAGTTTTAACGGGTACTAACTGGTTTTGAGCTGGCGTTATCTGATTTTGAACTGGTGGTAACTGGATTTGGACCACTTCAAAACCAGTCAACATCCGTTTAAAACCTGTTGTTCAAAACCAGCCAAACAAGTTTAACTGTATGTTAAATGTACGGAATTTAACTGTATGGAATTTTCTCATAGGAAAAAACCCAATTACATTAAATGCAAACATTTAGATTTTTCTATAGTAAATATATGGTGTCAAATGGGAAAGGTAGGCAATTGACATACAGTAGTATATAGCAATAATTGAAAATAAAAGAACCAAAAAGGAAAACTGACTAAGTACATTATAATATTTTGTGTTCAGGATTTGAACACAACAAAGACATTTACTGGAGGGGGGTGGGGGGGGGGGGGGGTGCTTAAACCTGCGGTTCCCCTCAAGTCTGTCAATATTGTTTCTTCAGGGGAGGGGGCTAGTCAGAAGTATAATCCGGAGGTTGCAGGCTCAAGCCTCGCTCAGTCCAGTGAATTTGTTTACTTAAATCCAAAACAGCATTGAACAACAAACAGTGAATATGTAGTAACAAATGCCTATATGTTAATGCCAACTCATATGTTAAAGGGATCGTATACGTTTGGTTATTGGAACCCAATGTTTGTTTCAAGATATAGATATATACATGTACCATAAAACTAACCTGTACAAATTTCATTTCAAAAGGTGGTAGCAATTTTGAGATATTGCCGAAAATCTGGAGCGGTTATGTCCACGCAGGAATAATAATCTGCATTGGAATACACAGTCTGAGAAACGTCACTGCAGTAACGCTTCTCAGATTCAAATTTTTGGGGATAAAAAGTGATATATTTTTCAATAACCGCAGTACTACTTCGAAGTGACAAGTTTCTAAAAATGCATTATACTATCCAAAGCTGCTGTACTTCTTACCAAGTAGGTTTTTATTGCCATTAATTTTTGGAGCAATTACCAAACGTATACGATCCCTTTAATGACACTTCCGGTATTACTCCGTACTGTTTGATGTTTACTTCTCTAAAGTTGGCAAACAGTCATCAATATACTTCCCCCACGTTTTGCTCATGTCGCGCTTTTCCCCTCAACACGAATGCCATTTGAAACATGAAACATTCGTAGAACCAAATTCTCAATTCTACCAGACACACCATTTTGTGGATATCTATAGATAAGATTTACCCGTCGATCAACGGTCAAGTTCAATACTTAAAGCGATTGTATACCTTTTAGAAACTATCAAAAAAGTAAACAACTAAACTATTGTTTAAAGATATTCATTATATTACTCTGAACTATCCGTGAATTATGTCTGGCATGCTGTCATTTGGAAGAAAATAATAAAAGAATTTTAAAAATGCACCCCGGCGACACATTATTTGGAGATGTTTATTAGTAGTTAAAGGGATCGTATACGTTTGGTAATAACTCCAAAATATTATGGCAATAAAAACTTTCTTGGCAAGAAGTACAGCAGCTTTGGATAGTATAATTCATTTTTAGTAACTTTTCACTTCGAATTACTGCGGTTACGGAAAAAGATATCACTTTTTATCCCCCAAAATTTGAATCTGAGAAGCGTTACTGCAGCGATGTTTCTCAGACTGTGTATTCCAATGCAGATTATTCTTCCTGCGTGGACATAACCACTCCAGATTTCCGGCAATATCTCAAAATCGCTACCACCTTTTGAATTGAAATTTTCACAGGTTAGTTTTATGGTATATATCTATAACTATATAGGATTGAAACAAACAATGGGTTCCAATTACCAAACGTGTACGATCCCTTTAATAGTTCAAATCGAAATCTGTTATCTCAAAATATTTTTTTTTTCGGCAGCATTCAGAGCTGAAACTTTGTCAGGGAAGTTGTCAAGTCCAAAGTTTAGATTTTGAGCACTTTTTTCTAAATGCACAACTGACAAAATATTAAACTAGCAATTAGAGCTTGCACCCTGAATTCACAAAACGGTGTATTATTGTTCTCTAATGCTACGTTCCCACTATCACGATTCGCGCCACGATTGAAATCGTGGTCTTAATCGTGGAGTAATCGTGGTGATCATATCAGATCTTATCAGATCTTGAGGTAAGTCGTGGCAATCGTGTTGATCGTAGAAAATTTTTGGACGGTTCAAAAATTTTCTACGATCAACACGATTAATTTTCAATCGTGATCATCGCATCAGATCGTATTGAATCGTAACAAAGCGCGACAGATCGCATCTAATCGTGCTTCCAAATCGTGGTGATCGGGATCAACCTTGGACAAGACAAACACCACGCTCTGTTGAGATGCGCTGCGATCTCCCACGATCTGTCACGATCTGTTACGCTGTGTCGGGTACCATTGCTCACGACCTGACACGATTGACTCACGAGTAGATGCGAGTAGATGCGAGTAGATACGAGTAGATACGAGTAGATACGAGTAGTCACACTTTTTCACGGACGCTCACGATCTGTTACGAGTTCTCGCGCCCATATATATACCGGACAAGATTGAATGCGCTTCATTCAGCGATCTACACTTGAAGAGAGCACATCTTTACTGTCAACTTGCTTTTGCTAGTAGGCTTTTAGAGATGCCACCCAAGGGTACCAGAGGCAAGAAGGGAAAGGGCAAGGCTGCCCCACCCCCTGAACCTGAACCAGTCCAGCCAGAGCCGGCACCAGAGGAGGCAGAGGAGACCACCCCCACCCAGAAAGCCAAGAGAAAGAAAACAGTAACTGCCTTTACTGAAAAGCAAAAGGAGGAAATCATTGAGTTCCTCATGAGAAATGAGGTCCTCTACAGTAAACGCCTTGCGGGGTTCAAAGATGTCACCCAGAAGGATAATCTCTGGGCTGCACAGGCTGCCAAGATAAACACTACTGTGGCGCAACTTAAATTATGGTACACAAGCATGAGGACCATGATGGGCCGGCTGAAGAAACGCGCCAGGAAGAGTGGGTCAGGAGGAGATGTCATTACTGACATGAACATCACAGAGAAGTGGGTGTGGGAGAAGTTCTCCTTTTTGATCCCTCACATTGAGACGGTGGATGCCAGAAATGTGGCCTCCTTTGCAGCAGCAAGTGTCAGTGGCATTAAACTCACCCCCTCCACCAGCCAAACCTCAGTTGTCGCCTCTACCTCTACCTCAAGCAGGGGTCCAACACCACCACTCCCAGCAGCCTCAACACCAGCCTCGCAGCCAGCCTCCCAGACAGCCTCCCAGACAGCCTCCCAGACAGCCTCCCAGACAGCCTCCCAGCCAGGGTCGGTCGGCTCCAGACGGGGCAGTGAGGATAGGGGGACATCTGGAGAACTGAGTAAGTATTATCTCCCCTAATAACAATTGCAATTTTATTTAATTTCACATTAAGATATACTTGGAGATATACTAGAAATAATAATATTTCTAAGAAGAAGTTCCCTCGCTTTAATTCTTTCAGGAGACCTGCTGGTGCAATTCATGTCTAGAAGTACGGCTGCATCTGGCAGCTCCTACTTTGGAAAGTATGTGGAAGAGACCCTGTTAAAGTTGCCTGGGGAGATCAGGAGGGATGCTGAGGCGAACATCATGCAGGAGCTGCACAGGTCTCAACGGGCAGCTGAGCATAGCAAGACGCAGCCACCACCAAGCCAAGACCAACAGGCCCCCTTCCAGTTCCAGCAGCAGCAGTCCCAACAGTTCCAGCAGCAGTTGCAGCAGCAGTTCCAGCAGTTCCAGCAGGCCCTGTGGCAGCCTAATCCCTCACAGTGGCCACCTCGCCCTGTGGGGCCTCAACCCAGTGTCTGGGGTAGTCAGGACCACAGCTACGTCCAGCGACAGTTCCCCACGGTCCCGATGACCAGCCCATTACTACCAACCAATGAGCCACACCCAGGACCCTCAGGGGGCAGGGCCACCACCACCACCATGACCACCACTGCGCTGCCCTCCTCTCCAGATTACTCCTTAGTCAGCCTGCTGGGACCCAGTCCACCAGCTACCGGCAGTTTCAACCTCTCCTCCCAGCTCAACACCCCTGATCCACTTGCTGAGGATGATGATGACCCAGACCTGCCTCAGACACAGGCAGACCCCCCGGATGACCATTAGAGACTTCTTGTGGCAGAAGTCCCCCCAGAGACAGAGACTCCTTAACGGCCCTTTTTAGGGCCACCCACTGCCTCTTAGAAGAACTTTAAAAAAACCACTCCAAACATTGCAAACTTTAAGATTAATTCCCTAAAAAAACACCAAGAAATGACATTTATAAATGGCCCCTTTCCTCTCCCAAAATCAAAGAAATTGAACTTGAGATTGTCCCTATTCAAACCTAAAGAAATGAACAGATTATCCCAACTTTGACATGCTCACCCTCCTCCCAAAAAACCCCCAAACACATTGAATAGATCCTTGCCCTCCTCCCCTCAGAAAATAGCATACAAAACAAATGAATGCCCCTTCCCCTAAATAAAAATGTAATGAAATATAATAAAACCTAAACGGAGGATGATATCTCTTTGAATTTTAATCTGATATGGTTAATGTCCCCTTAATTTATGAAGGTTGGCCAAATAAAATTGCTTCTGTTTTTTCAAATTCACATAGTTTATCATATGCCCTGTTATTTTCAAATCTCTATTAAATTTGAATTCATCGCAACATTTTTGGGGGTATTGGGAGTTCATATTTTATTAGAATCCAATAGGGGATCAACTCAACTTAATTTTCTTTTAAATAAAAATGTTGGGGGTAGGGAAGGGAGGAGGATTTTTAAAAAAGAAATATTTCTTTAATTTTTTGGGAATCATCACATAATGGAAGGTTTCTAAAAGTTACTAATTTCTTTTCTTTATTTTCTTTTGGGAGGGAGGAGTATGTTTTTTGTTTTTTAAATCATCACATGATCATGTTCTTTTGTGAGGAAGTGGGTGGTCCTAATAATGACCTTTGGGTGGCCCTCGAAAGGGCCGTTGAGGTGGGACATAACGACCATCCTCGGGAACTGGAACTGGCAGTCTGACCGTTGTTGAGGAAGGACCTAACGTACCACGGTCCTATCATCCTCTTCAATTGGGAATTGGGGGAGGTTCTGTTTGGGGGTCCCTCAGTAGGCAGCAGCATCATCATCACCACCATCTCCATTTTCTCCTTCATCCTCTTCACCTTCCGCGTCATGCAGCCCGGCCATCCTTTCCTGCCATGCGACCGCACCTTGTGGTGAATTGAAAAAGGCCTTTAGGAGTTCCCTCTGATGCTTTGCATCTGATGTAGCTGAGTTGCGAGGTGCAGAAGGTTGATCCACATTTGGCCAGTTCACTTGGTCCCTCCATGCGCCTGGGATGACATTGCGGTTTTCATCCTCATGGTCCACCTCTTGTGCTGCAATGCCTGGATGCCTCTGCCTCAGTAGATTGTGCAGAACCACTGCCGCCTCCACCATATCCTTCACAGTGTTGGGCTTCTGCTCTAGAGTCCTGAGGAAACACCTGAATCTGTTGGCCAGAATTCCAAAGGCATTTTCCACAACTCTCCTCCCCCTTGAGAGTCTGTAGTTGAAGATCCTCTCCTCCCTGGACATCCCTCTTCTGCTGTAGGGCTTCATGAGGCTGTTCTTGAGTGCGAAGGCGTCATCCCCCAAGATGAAGAAGGGCATGTCTTGGTGGTCATCATGGCTTGCAGTCAGAGGGCAGGGTGGGGGGAGTCCTAGGGCTTCCTCTTCCAGGCCGTTGGACAGCTCAGAGTCGCCAAATATCTGAGCATCTGACATGTGTCCTTTTCCACCAAGCTCGATCCACACAAACTTGTAATCTGCATCCACCAGAGCCAGGAGTGGTATCGAAAAGAAGCCCTTGTAATTGTAGTAGAGGCTGCCAGTGTGGCGTGGCTTCTTGATAGCAATGTGTTTGCCGTCCAGGGCCCCAATGGCGTGGGGGATGTTCCATCTCTGCTCAAACTGGTTAGCTAGGACTGTCCAGGCTTCAGGGGTCACAGGTAGGCTGAACACCTCATCTTTGTACGCTTGCACAATTGCCTGGCATACTTCGGGAACCATCTCTGAGATGCTAGACACTCCACACCTGAAGGCATACGCAAGGGACCGATAGTTGTCTCCAGTGGCAAGGTGCCTCAGTGTCACTGCCAGTTTCAGTCCAGGTGAGAGGGGTTGCCTAAAACTGGTGAGTTCCCTCTCAATAGCTGGGGCCACCCTCTGCAAGACTTCACCGAAGAGCTGTGGTGTTAACCTTGTATAGTTTTGGAACGCTACTGGATCCTCCAGCCTCAATTGGGTGTCTAGGAGGCTGGAGAACTGGCCAAGCTGTTGTCTCCTCTCCTCTGTGAGCCATGGTCGCACCCAGAATTGCCTGACTGCAGCCCTCCTGGCCCTTTGTGGTTGGGGTTGTTGGTGCTCGTCTTCTTCCTCTTGGGCGATAATGTAAGCATACAGTAATACTGAAAATGTCACGTTGTCATCATTCTCAACTCCTGCCATCATCAATGGTTGTGGGTTGTAGTTTTCACTCTGTAGAAGTTCAAGAAACAATGAAGTAGGATGGTCAGTCGGGCTGTATATATACCCGTCGGGGTCCAATCGTGGCTCAAATCGTGATCACTCTCGATCCCGATCGTGAAAGACATCGCGACCACAATCGTATCCGATCGCAACAGAGCGCATCGGTTCGTGAGGATCGTATCGGAACGTATTCGAACGTATCTGCACGTACCAGATCGTCCGAAATCGGGGACCCCGATCGTGATGATCGTGTCAGATCAGGACCCAATCGTGGACTCAATCGGGACAATCCTATCGGAACGCATCTGCTCGTATCTGAACGGGGGACGAGATCGTGAGAGATCGTGTCACCTTAAATTGACCAATCGTGACTATATCGCATCCAAGCGCACCAAATCGTACCAGAACGTATCGACTCGCATCAACTCGTATCCATACGTGAAAATTCAGAAAAGGAAACACAAATTTCACGATCAGCTACGAATGGCCAATCGTGGCGTTCGTAACGGATCGCACGACAGTGGGAACGTAGCATTACCACGATGAGTCATCACGATAGCTCATAGTCCGATCCAGTAGACCGCATGCACCCTCGAAACTTCGAATAATCACAGTGCATTTTAAAGTTCGACAAACTCTTCACTTCAGCCTGCGGTTTACTGCACACTTATTGTCGATTTATTGTTGTTATGTATAATTATGCCATCCTTTTTATCGCAGGGGCACGCGCGGGCACGACACTTAGCACGATACTGATTATGGTACATGCAATGCGCCTATCAAACTTCTCAAACTATCACTTTTTTGTAATTAATGCACCTTTTGGTATTTGCAAACACCTAAATTTGCCCATCCAGTACACGAGAATTGAATACAGTGTACCAAGTTATTTGCGACTTTACGTATAACAACTACAAATGTTTATCAAGGCGTGCATAGGCCTATCCCAAAGTATAAACTTATAACAAATCAATCGCTTTTTAAACACAAATTATGTGTAATTGTACGACATTGCGACAAATTACTATATCGATGTTTCTGTTCTTTAGCTCTCAATGCAGTATAGTTAATATTTCCGCGTCATGGTGTCTCGGTATCAATGACCTCCATATGATTCAAACATTTTGTGGGACGACAAGCGGTCACCAGCGCCTTTGGGTAGAGAAGTGGGTACCAGTACAGGCCCGTACGCAGGATTTTTTTATGGGGGGTGCAAATTTGTACTGATGGGACCAAAAATGGAACCAAACTTGTTGTTGTGCCAGTACCGTTATTTCTACATCAAAATACCATTATTTACCCCGGAAAATGTGGACCTTTTGGTAATTTAGGATTGTCCTCTGTCCAACTAGGTTCATTATGTCATTGCCATGAATGACTGAACAAATGAGACTTATAAGAGGTACAGAAATAAGCAGTGTGACAAGTTGGGATTATAACGTGAGAGATACGACACAAAAATGGCAGCTATGCATTAATTCAGGAATGGTGGTTATTATGGCCGTGCACATTTTGTCAGCTATAAGGGGCGTTTCCAAGACATTGAGTACAAGTAACAATGGATTTAGCACCAAGTAACAATGGATTTTCATTGTTAGTGCGCTGGTTTCTTTTGTTAAATGTACATGTAGATTTTCTCCCGAGGACTTGTATTGTTCCCTTCTTTTATTCCCTTTGTTTGGACTATCTTTTTTTCTTCCAACAGCTCCTAAAAGATTTGTACACGAGATTTTCCGAGGACTCGGCTCAGGTCCTTAGGGACATTGTTATCACTTTTCCCTCATTGTTCCAAGTACTCAAAATGAATGGAAGACTAACTCATGCATTTGTGTTTGTGCCAATTAAGATTGTTCTAATTTTGTTCGTAATGGTTTATTTTCTTCATTTATCACTTTTTTAGTTTTTCAACCTGTTTTATACATTCCTTTTTTTCATTTATTACTCCTGAAGGAAAAGGCAGGTCGGGAGACTGGTGATAAAGTCTAGGATTGGTGTTTTACTCCTTTAATTACTGATTGTTCACAAATTACAATTATGAAGAAAGAATTAGGTCTGTGTGCTGCAGAGCCTTGGAGTGGTGGCCGTGTAAACCATGTAATGGAAGCCGTGTAATAAGCCGTGCATGGTTCTATACAAGAAAACCAAACTAATACAATAATAAGCATTGGGAACTACTTGTTGAATTATAATTTGACATGATACCCATAGTTCGAGGAATAACGAATGTTACCCACTAGTTCGCGCCGGGATTATTTTAACGAAACTCGATCCGAAGCGTGTTCAGGCTGATAGTGCCGGGAAGGAAAAACACGCATTTCCGGCCTTGCTCGCTGCTGACATACATTTCCGAACTTGAACTTGGCGTGTTTGTGCGTGATCCGTTTTGAATTCGGGCAAATGTTTGCGTTTATATACGTCATCCGGCGCGAACTGGTTAACTAAATTAACCGACAAACTGGGCAATTGAATTAGGTAAGCTATTATAAGCCATTACCCAGCAATGATGATTAAATGCAAGAGAATAATCCCTAAAGATCAATAACACTGTACATGTACTTACTTTTAATATCTACGCACGGCCATAAAAACAGCACACAGATAATTACTATAAAAATTGGGTTCAACCTTGGATTTTAGTTTGATTACCTAAGTAATTGAGAGATTTTTTGGAATGATTTGAGGAACGTTAGTAAAATGAGAATTATGAGAGAATTATGAAATGTCTGCATACAATAACTATATATCAAGTAAAATGTTAATCAAAACAATACACATGATATAACAACCTGTTATTTAAATACATGTAAGAACAAGATATCAAGCAAGTCAAAACAAAAAAATTAACAAACTAACACCCCCAAAAATCCAAAAGAACACCCCAATACAATAGGCAAAAAAAAATAAAAAAAATAACTAGTGAACAGCATACACTCCAAATTGACGAATCTAAATACTGAGTGGCTTAGAGAGGTTCGGGAGGAACATTATCGCAAGGTGAAAATCCGGGCCCCTCCATCTCACGAGGCGAAGCCAAATACAATGGAAAAGTCCAGATCTCACCAAGCTACAACACTCCTCCCATCCAACTATTTCAAGTCACTCAATATTTGTATTCTATAGCCGACATACATATTCGCAATGTTTCGCTGTATGGTCAAAGTGCAGCATAATCAGTTCAAGTTGAAAGTTGAATATTATACAAATAATGGATGTTTATGAGCGCAATGAGGAGAACGGCCCCACGAACCAAAAGATGGACAAAACGCTCCATTCAACGAGGTAAAGATCAATGCATCCTCGAAAGAAAATACTCTCACCACCGCACGATTGCAAAACATTCATTATTTGTTTGTTTTATATAATACCCCTGTCATTCAATTAGAGGAAGAAAACAAAATCAAACAAAAAATAAAAAAGAAGTCCGGTCTAGCATGCAAAAGAAAATAAGGGATAACGTCTGGTTCATAATGTACATATTGAAAGTTTCATTCACTTTTTTTGTAGATTTGCTAAACTATACATTTTTTGAAAGCGTTAGGATATACTCAACATGAAAACCAATGTTTACATTTGTTTTTAGGTCTTTTGAAAAAAATCGACCTTTATTGTGTCGTGACACATGAAAAGTCATTGGGTGTCACATTAAAGGTCCATTTTTTTTTCAATGCCCTATTTCTCTAGAAGTATAAATCCGATTGGGTTCAAACTTGGTAGGCAGGTATGGCGGGTTGCGTTATAGATATACATTGAAGTGACCTCATGATGACGTCATCGTGTATTTTTTATGATTTTGTTTTATTTGTAGACCTTTAAGCCATATCTCCCCAACAGAACATATACAAATTCTTTTTGTAATATGTTTATTGGGTCATAGACATATGCACACAATTGTGAAAAATGTGTGACGTCCTTAAAATGCCATTAAAAAAAATCCAAGATGGCCGACATAAAGAACCTGAAAACAAATGTAAACATTGGTTTCATGTTAAGTATATCCTAACGCTTTAAAAATTGTATAGTTTAGCAAATCTACACAAAAAGTAAACGAAAATACATAATAAACCTGACTAATAGGTCAGAATGCACAGTGAATGGAACCAACAATGCACGGTCATGACGTAGTAAAGCAATGGTTTGACTAATGAATGCCGCGTGACCTACACTTGGGTGTCATAAAATATATCTCATTCACCATGGGCGAATGGGACTTTTGGGCGAATGGGACTTTTGAGCTACGACATGAACGGGAGTAACAGTTAATGCCATGTAATGTCAGCCCCACCAACGAAATGACCGAAATCACCGAAATCTGCACGTAAGTAATACAACCGAGCATTGTATACATGTACAATCAGAGAAAAGTTAACCTAGTTCTTGGAAATGGTCAGATAACTTCTGAAAAATTAACTAAGAGAGTCAAGTATAACTGAGTCCCCGATGTGTGAAAGGAAGGTTGCCCCAAAAGCAGCGTATCAATGCGTTTGTATTGACCGGCAATCGTGGTCGTCGGACAAAATAATATGGATTCAAACAATGGGTCCACGATTGACACAACGTCCACGATCTTTTCCCGTGTACAAATCCTATGGCGATCATCAAAAAACGTTAGAGTATAAACAAAAGAGGGAAGACGGTCGGACAATACCCCGTCCACGATTGCCGGTCAAAACAGAGCTGCGTGTGTTGGTGCTCTTGTACCACATAACGACCGAGGGGCGAGACACAAAGGAGAACAAAGGAAACAAAAGACCCTCGGTCGGCGGTATGAATGAAAAAATTCGGTCCTCGATCGACGGTGCAAGCGCTAGCCAATGGGATTGGGTACAGTAAAGGAACGAAGGAAAACAAAATATCGAGCCTCGATCGTTATGTGGTTCACGGCTGTATGTACGTACACCCACACATACACCCAATAGAGACTAATTCGGCTGTGTAATCAACTGCAAATAAGAAGCATTTACTACTTTTCAGCCAGTAAATGCTAAAAAGTAAAAATTAATTTTATTGTATACGAATTGAAGCATTTGATTTTCCTTAATGTTTTAACTCTGAAGTAAATACTTTTACTTTTTACTTCATAGCATTCGTTAGTTTTTATTCATACGACCTATTTTGAAGAAAAAATAGAAACATTTATAGTACCCAAAATCCTGCCACCGCTCACTCTGCAATGCTATCACACATTTTCCAACTTTATGTGTGCACTACCGGTATACCTTGCCGAAAAAAACACTATGAACGATAAAACATTGAGGCGATTGCGGCGCCGATTACCACGGCGACTACCACTCCAGCCGCAAAGACAGTACCAAGCGTGGCAGGCATCTGTACTCTCCCTGTGATACCTTGAAGTCCAGCAGAAAATTCAACATCTACTTTTTCTCCCATATTGCCCGAAAACTTCCTGCGAATAAGCCAAAATATAGGCAAATCAATCCCATCCACAATATATTCAACAGGCATTTTACTGACCGATGATCAGCAGTTACACGTTACAAAAAGGTGCACGTTACAAATCCAGTGCAATCAAAGTCACCAAGTGCCATATGCATAAAAACTAGCATTTGCTTTTACTACAAATTTTCAACCATTTACTGGAATCTGTATGAATAAAAATGAAGCAAAAGGTTTTACTGGAAAGCATTTGCTAGAATATTAGTATTCGCTCCATTTGGTATGACTAAAAATGAGTAAATGCTTCAGATTTGCAGTATTTACTCGTAATTTTTCAAGGTTGGGTCGGGGCGACATTGAAAAAAGAGAAGCAAATACTAATATGAAAAATAGGATCTTTCGTATATGTGGTTAGGCAGAAAAAGGTATGAGCATGGAAGATGGACTGTCTAGGAATAAAATACATGCAGTTGTACTAAATTTGGGGAAGGAAATGAGACGTAAATGGCCGATAATTTCTTGCAATATTCCTGAGACAGAAAATGGCATAATGGGTCGTATGAATAAAAACTATCAAAAGCTTTAATTCGTATGAATAAAATAAAGTTTTACTGTTTAGCATTTACTGGCTGAAATAGCAGTAAATGCTTTTTACTTGCAATTGATTTCACAGCCGAATGGTTTATAACAATAGAGTTTGTATTGTGTGTACGATACACACCCACACATAGACGCTCGTATGCTGACAGGGGTGTTTGAATGAAATCGGAACCTGAAGTTGCTGCTTTGCAGTCATGATGCCCTTTTTCTGTCTCAGCAATATTGCAAGAAATTATCGGCCATCTACGTCGCATTTCCTTCCCCAAAATCAGTACAACTGCTTGTATTTTAATCCTAGACAATCCATCTTCCATGTTTATATCTTTTCCTGCCTAACCACATATACAAAAGCTCCTATTTTTCATATTAGTATTTGCTTCTCTTTTTTTCAAGGTAGCCCCGACCAAACCTTTAAAAATTACGAGTAAATACTGCAAATCTGAAGCATTTACTCATTTTTATTCATACCAAATGGAGCAAATACTAATATTCTAGCAAATGCTGGAAATTAAAAGTAAATACTTAAGTCTTTAGCAAATACTTTCCAGTAAAACCTTTTGCTTCATTTTTATTTATACAGATTTCAGTAAATGCTTGAAAATTTGTAGTAAAAGCAAATGCTAGTTTTTATGCATACGGCCCAATGACTGCGAAGCAGCAACTTGAGGTTCCAATTTCATTTAAACACCCCTGTCAGCGTATGGGTATGCAGCTGTGTGTGTATGTACACAAAATAGAGACTCTATTGTTATAAACCATTCGGCTGTGAAATCAATTGCAAGTAAAAAGCATGTACTGCTATTTCAGCCAGTAAATGCTAAACAGTAAAACTTTATTTTATTCAAAAGAATTGAAGCATTTGCTTTTCCTTAATGCTTTTACTTCGAAGTAAATGCTTTTACTTTTTACTTGTACTTCATAGCATTTGCTAGTTTTTATTCATACGACCCAATATATCGGAATTTAGTCCGAAAATTTGGGACTCTCAATACTGTGTATGAGAATCTCAAAACAATAAAGTATTAAAAACAGAGAGAACATGAAAAAAGTGGGTGACCATACCTAAAGCATTACGCGGAAAGCAATATGGCAAGCAAAAACATGCATAAAAACATAATACAGACATGTCCGACCTGATCATAGACACCAACTTACCCCTGTAGGTGACTGGTTGGAGTTTCGGTTAGAAATACCCGGCGTGCCGCACTTCGTGGAGATTTCTGCTGGCAAATAAATTCTTCTAATCTGTAGTGATGAAAATAGGTTTAATATATAGTGCAGCATCATAGTCCAACATAATAACCAAACCAACTGTGCATTTTGTGATAAAAGCAAGACGGCCATTTTTCAAAATGACCGCCACAGAACACGAGCGACATTAACGATACTCCCAGGTGCCATTATTAGTTTTCAATAAGATTGTTTCATACTTTTCCTCCCTCCTTGTTTTTTCGGGTTTTTTCCCAGGCTACTCCTAATAATTTGTACACGTTTTTTTCTACCAATACAAGGCACTTTTGCACTTTGGTAAAACTGATTAAGTTTTTGTTTTTGTATAATTTTATATTTGTTTAGTTCAAGAAGAATTTTTGTTCAAGAATAATTTTTGTTCAAGAATTTTCTTTTTGTTTTTTTTGTTTTGCATACCGTCTGGCGATCGCGAATTTTTCTTTATAAAATTATATTTTCTAGAATAAATACAGGATATCTAGCACAATCATTTTGCTGGATGCCTAGAATCATTATTTACTTTCAGATGAGTGAGATATTTCTTAATAATTCGGTAGTAAATATTTTCGATATCTGCAAATGGTGTATCCTACATTTAACCAGTTCGCGCCGGAGAAGGTATATACTTCCATCTGCAGATGGTCCCCGAAAACTGTTACCACGTGACGTATCATTAAAGGCGTAATATTTGAGGCCCTTTATCTCAGGATTGATACAAATTGAGGTGACATCATGATGGCGTCATCGTGTGATTAATTATGAAATTATTAATTATTAATTATTAATACAAAAAATTTAGGGGGGGGGGGGTTGTGGCCTTTAAGCCATAATCTCATAATAAAGACATAATGCACACAATTTTGAAAAATATCCTCATGACGCCATCAAAAACTGCATTTGTAAAAACACATATTGACTGATATTGTGATAAAAAGGTCAAAATTTGACGTGCCTCCCAATCTATAAATGTTTGGTAAGCAATTATCTACACTGAACTAAAATATAAACGCCCGAAAAAATATAAACGCATACAAAAATATAAAAGCCCCCAAAATTGTTATTTGTCTTGATTTGTAAACAACATTGGTTTGCTATGTCCCTCTACTATAAAGCAAACACTACAGTAGTTCATAGTACATGTATGTACATTGTACGTACGGTACAGTTCAGCATCATATCTTATTTGCCTAACAAGTACGAGTAGGCCTACGTAAAAGAAAAATACGCGAAAAATACCCTACCACCATCCCCTAAAAAAACAAATAGCTCCAGTACCCCTCCAAAGGGAGAAAACATGCGTCGGGGTATATGACCATCTCGTCGGTTTATCTTTTGTTATCACTACCAAATCACAACGCATGATGCATCGAATTGCAGAATACCTACATGTATATGGATATGGATATGCTTCGGGGCAATTCCACAGGAGAGTGGACAAAACCCCCCCAAAAAAAATTAAAGATAAGAAAAATTTAATTATCTGCCACTGTCGAGTACAAACTCTAGTTCATTGGAAATATTTTTTTTTATAAATACGTCAAGTATTTTTCAAAATACGCTTGAATTTGTAAACGATAAATGTTATGCTCTGAATTTGGAAAAAAAGGTTAATTGTGAAATAAACTGATATTTTAAAGAAAAAACAGTTTTTCTTATTGATTCATTTTTTTATTCCATTTCTTTACCCAGGGTGTGCCCAAACAGTTTAAAACTGGTTTTCATTGGGGCCCTGCATACATCATCAAATAAAATAACAGTACATATTATAAATACAAGGATATTACAGGAATTCAAAACATTAATACCGGTACTAATTCTGATTTACGAGATAGGCGAAAACCCGCACAAAAAAAAAAACCTTTTGGGGGAAAAATAAGAAGGGAAAATTCCTATCCGGCTCCACATTATAGTGGCAACCAAGTTCTAACTCCGTAGATCAGCGCAATTGGCATAATATCTAACAGATGACATGTCGGAGCTCCGATTTAAATGTGCTTAATGAGTCCAATGTTCGCAATTGTTCGGGCAGATTATTCCAAATATTTGCACCACTCACAGCGAAACTTGTGGCGTAGCATTCTTTTTTGGCGAAAGGAACTTTCAGTGCCGTGTGGGTTGATTGCCTTGTTTCGCGAATTATTGTAAGTGGTTTGAAAATATTTGTCATGTACAAAGGAGTCATTTTGTTGATACTTTTAAAGACAAGATTAGCCTTTTTTGACTTGACTCTTTTTGAAAAAGGAGCCCAATTAAGACGAGCAAACATATCCTCTGAAGGAGTGAGGAAGGTACATTTAAGGATTATCCGCGCGGCTCTTTTGAGACATTTGTTTAACATATTATCGTGAGATATGTACCTTCCTCCCCACACAGTACAACAATACTCTAATGTTGGCATAACTAGACTTACAAATAGTGTGTGCAAGCTGTGTTGAGGAACACAATCACGGATTCTGCTTAGTATACCTAATTTAGACACCACCTTTTTTTCTTACGTATTCGACATGTGGGCCCCAACTTAATGCTTCATCAATAATTACACCCAAACATTTATAAGACTTCACATTTTCAATACGACTACCAGCAATGCATACATTTAAATTAACATTAGATATTTTCTGCCTAGTACCAATAAGCATGCATTTGGTTTTGGTGGCATTTAAAGCTAGCTTGTTTCTTCCGCACCAGTTGTAAAAACTAGTAAGAGCTGTATTTAAGCTACTTTCTATTATATTAATGTTGGAGGAGCTACACGTTAATGTGGAGTCATCTGCATACATAAATAAGTTGCAGTTTGGGGCAATACAAAATGGAAGATCACTAGTATAAACAATGAATAAAAGTGGACCTAGTATCGATCTGATAAGTAGTTAGGGAACTGAGTATTATTAAACTTATGTGAACAAAAATCAATGTTCCATTGCTATAGTAAGTCACATGATGGCCTCAGTTTCTGGTATTGGAACGATGTAACGCGAGTTACCAAAACATCATTTTTTTCTCCTTTCTAAACACATAGATGAAATTGATTAAGTACAGTATGATATTTTCTAAATTTCATTCACTCCAGAACTGTCAGTAAAAGAAAAAAGCATAACATCCTTTCCATTATTAGGTAATACTCTCACAAAATGTGTAACGGGAGTTACCGACATGTAACGCGAGTTACCATAAAATGTAGCCATTTTGTTTGTTTTGGGGTGATTTCTATCATTACCCTCTTCATTGGAAATACACCAATGTCACGAAAGATTGGTTTTAAGATCATAACCCTTTATTAATAATGGAAGAATAAAAATTGTTCTTTCAACCCATGCATGTGTACATTGTACATAAGCAAATGTGTGTCTTTTGGCACTATACAAATCACACTAATGCCACTAATGTTTAAGGCTTTGTGGCTTGTTCTGTTAAAACTATGTTTGAGATTGCTTGAAGTTGTAGAAATTAAAAGTAAAAAACCCACAATCACTGTGTAGTGTTTCACTTTTATTTGTGGACAAAGTGTAACGCGAGTTACCAACATGTAGGCTCTCTGTTTATATAATGCTTAAAAACCACATCAATATTTGACTTTAATGTTGTCACTAACACACCCACATTGTGAAAAAACATAATTATTTAGGTTCTTATATGTTGGTATGAGGAGAATTTTAAATAAACTGTACTCAGCTTTATAGCTATGTCCTATTTTTGTAACGCGAGTTACCGATATTAAATGTCTCCTCAAAATTAAACAAAGGTATATTTTTGGTCTTTCTTTGGCTGTTCAGTAACTTGAATATTCACATTGAAGCAGAGTACAAATCTACCTCCAATGACCCTGACTAGCAGAGTAGTAGCTTGAAAATCATTTCCTGGTCCCATTAAATGTAACGCGAGTTACCGTGGAATTGCCCTTCGACACAATTATACAAAATCATAATTAAGAAAATAAAAAAAGAAAATACCGAGATCTGAAATCCACAAAGCGAAGACCACACTCACCAATATTTTGTGGAATGTATATTGTCCCGATTTGTCCCTGATAAAAGGTTTTCCTTCTTAATCTTCATGCAACCTAGCTTTTGACAAGCTGGCGATTCACAAGGCACTGGCGGTGGTTGTGTTGGCACCACTGATGGAATTAGCCTATGCGAGAATTGATTGATTGTACACGAACCATCGGTACCGATGGTTCGTGTACAAATCAGAATGGGCCAATAAGAAAACAGCGCCTATAGTTTGTGCGCTGACAGATATAGCCAATAAGAGAGCACACAATCACCCACGATCCCTGCCCATTTCAGTGATGATCCGTACATATTTTTGAGTAGGAATACGTTGGGAGATATGTTGTGTCACCTCAAGAACTGACTCGCCAATTTATTTTGATGATGATTCAAACCAGTATTTTGGGACATATTCGATGAGGATTTATATTCCAAAGAGGATTTATACTAAAGCGGCAGATTCAGAGGTGAAGAAACTTCCTACACTCGTGGCTAATTTGGACCCCTTGTAACAGATCAGGTAATGATGGAAAATAAGCAAGAAAAGGTAACAAGCACTTTTTATTCCCAACATTTGGCTTAGCTCTCATCAGCAGCTCATTGTGGCTTATTATTTTTAGCCCTTTTTATGGTGTAACTTAGCGTCAAAAGTATACCAGCCTTTTGTTAAAACCTGAACGGTTTCATTATCACATGTCAAACCAGACTCGGAACAAAATCAATTTCTGTTGGTTTTTCTGCCGTTTTCGCTACACGGGTATACGACAGGACAGCTGTGTGAGTTAGCGAATGTAAAGTACATGTACATTGTGTACGTGTTGTACGTATACCAGCCCTTTTAAAGTTGTGCATTAGAAGTACTTTTTAGGACCTTTGGACGTATGACGTAACTATGGCCTATCTCCGTTGAAAATTATTCACATTTACAAAAAATCAATTCCTATTACATGTACATATTTTAAATTGCAAACCATCCCTTCGACCTTGCTAATAATATGGTTTATCCTCTCCATTTTCTTTTCTCAAAGTTCTTCGGCCATTTTTATTTTCGAATGTTTTAGACAAACCTTGTTGCAATTTGTTACATGCGGGTTGGCGCATCCATTTTATTTGATTTTTTGTTGTTAATATCCCAGGTTGTGGCGAATCTGTGCAACAAGGCTTTTGGACGAACCACTCGATACGGTCGAGCATGGCAGCATCTCGCCTCTACAACAAGGGCTTCGGTGGCCAGAACCAGTGAAGACCATAGGAGAGCAGTCAGCCGGGCTGAAACCGCATAAGTGCGTCGACACAGCAAAGAGACCTCCAAAGCAACTATTGAGAGCTCTAGAGAAACTGTCAACATAGCTCTTACTAAGTTGTGAACAACAAAGACCGAGTACAATGAGGCTACAACATAAGTGCACTGCTAGTCACACAGGCCCGTACGCAGGATTATTTATGGGGGGTTCGATTTTTGTTGTTGACATTATCGCCTATAATAGTCGGGGATCCAGACCCCCAAAATTTGAAAGGACCTGACACGGCGCGATATACTTTTTAAATGTGTTTTTTCTATTGGTCTGGACATTGAGGTTAGACAATTGGGAGGTCTGCTTTGTCTGAAGCTTTGCGAAAAAAAATTGTGGTCAATTTTGTACATGCACCCCCACCCTATTTTATAGCTAAAATATGAAAAATACACTTTTTTAAAATCAATTGTAGGTCGCGATGGCCGTCATCACATGCATTATAGACCAACATTAGACATGTCTTGGCCTAATCAAATAGATAAATATGTTTAAAGAACATTCAGAAATGATTTATAATTATTTTAATCCCAAATTAAAGCAAGGCAATTAAACCACTAGTGCTTCATCCTTCGGATGGGACGTAAAGCCGTAGGACCCGTGTGTGTGTGTGTATAATGTATGTATTGAACTTGGACACGCACGTAAAAGAATCCAGTCACACTTATCGCTAAAGAGAAGGGATTCGCCCCGGTGTTTCTGGCATTTCGTTCATCCTCCTACTGGTTTCTTCAGGCTTACGAGCTACAGTGCCTTGGGCGCTTTTGAAGAATCCTCGGTTTCATTGCCGAAAATAAATAATAATATTAATAATAATAATAATTCCAGTAGCAAAGGAATTTGTCACTGTTGCTGTGGTAGCCATCTTGCTCGGCAGCAGCCCTATGTGCCGTTCGTAATTAGACGTTTTGGGGGCCATATTTGAAGGCCAAAAGAGAATTGTTTAGCAATCTGGGTTAGAAGATAGTACAGATTATTTCGATTTCTTCCAGGTATGTTTATATTACGTATTTATGAACTTTTGATGGCTGAAATTCGTCGTGCCGAGGAGAGGAGTTAGGCTACCTTTACTGTGCAGCGGGCAATTGGCCGTAGCCTACAGTTCTACTGTAACTTTGGAGCTGTGTCGCCATGAAAGCGCTGTTCTAATTGAAGCACACCTTAACTGCGTCCAGAGCAAATGCAACCACGAGAAAGTACAGCTATGCCTATATGAGATGGAGGGAATGGGCAGGTGTATCCAGGTGTAAAACCTTTCCAAGTTGACCCGTTATATTGTTCTGTATACTTGATTTCGTTATCCCAGACAAGTAGTTCATCTGCACAAATTGACTCTTTAGAACTTGTTGCACAGGCCCGCATACGGCATTGGTAGCGGATGTGTCCGGTATTGGACCGATAGCATATTGTAACGTTGACTGTTTGCTGGGGTCGACACACACACAGGAAGAAGACTCAAGACAGGTATTCACTGGTTTCGGTGGTTCTTTGGCCGTTTATTCCAACTACTTCTGGGTCAAACGAGTGTCATGAAGTTACCGTTCCAACGCGGCACTAAAAACAATCCGGTGTATGCGCTATCCGGAACGGGTTTCCTAGGCGTACTGGCAGGGCTCTACTAGGCGATTCCACTGTGGAATGGCTCTGGTGCCCTATATCGGCCAACCGGCACAGACGCTACAAAGCCCCCTTCGAGGACCTTGTTTGTCTTCAAACAGGGTGGCGGGCATCTGCCGCCGCACACCTGGAAGACCCGGACCGGAAGGCACACGACGCCAACAACAACACAACAACAACAAAAGGAAAATGAGAGTCAAAGTTTTCGTCTATTAGGTGGGAGGTGGCCGGCGCTGGAACTCATGTCTGCCTAAACAGCTGCTCCGAGAATTCTGGTGGGACGTCGTCGGGGTAACGTGGGGGTGTTCACACAAGGGAACCGGCATGTGGGTGACCGCTCACTCAAGCAGGGCAGCCACGGGGCGGCCGCCGGGCGGCGCCGTCCACCTCCAACTGTATCCAGGTCCTGTCCGGCAGCTCCAACCGGGACCCGGCCGGTAAGACCCAGGGCTGTCCACGCCACCGAAGCCTCGGCATCCGAGGGGGCGTCGGGGGGCTGGAGCGGCTTCTACGGCCGTGTCCCCGGCGCCCCGGTAGGCGGGGCGAAGTTTGTCGGGGCCGCCCTTCCTGGCCCTGGCTTGGCTGGCTGGCCGACTCATCCCGCTTCGAACGTGGAGGCCGGGAGAACCGCTCCGAGTGTAGGTGGTTCCCTGGCTCCCCCGCCGAAACTTGGCCCCGTCGTCTCTTAGACAGGGGTGGCGACAAAGGCCGGGCCGCTGCAGGGTGGTCCCGTCCGCCTTTGGGGAGGTCTGGGCTCCCCTGTCGGGAGAGGCGAGGCGGGAAAGGCTCCCACTCGCCGCCGCTGGGGTTGATCTCCAGCGCATTCATCTCTGCCATCACTCCGGCCACCAAACCTTCCTGGCAGAACCGATGGTGACGGCTCACAGCCCGCAGCCCCTTTCGCACACGTACGGTCGCTCCGGGTGGAGCTGCTCGCACGCAGTGCGCACGTGCCTACGGCGCGCACGTGCCTACGGCGGTTAGTGCTACGGATGAACGTGGGGGGGGGGGGACATCATGGGAACCCTTCTGCGGGGGAAAGAAGAGGAAGGTTCGGATAATGCAAGACAATATCGGCTAGGCCGGACTACCTTCCGGCCGGCGCGAGTGTACCTCTTGGGGCCTGGCTCCGTCGGTGGAGAGAGTGGCCGATCGCACCCCGGATCGGGCTCGCCAAGCCCCAGCCACGGACCCGGTTCCGCGCCCGCCTCACCCTGCCCGTCAGGGGCGGCCTTCCGCTTCTGGCGAGGGCAGTCTCTCCTGATGTGTCCAAACCCGTGGCACCTGTAGAACTCCACTTGAGTCCGCGCGCCTGGTGTATACTTCACCCGGGGAACTGGCTTAGACTCCCCAGCGGGAACTGGAGGAAACTGGTCTACATACATTACGACCCTGTCTCCGGCCTTCCCTTTCCGTTTGTACACCTGGGACCCCATGAACGCCTCCATTTCCGTCGCCAGCGTGATTGCTTCGGTCAGGGTCGACGCCTTCTGGGAGAAAAGGTGACGCTGCAGCTGCTCCTCCCCAAGGCCCCCCGGAAAGCCTCCACGCCCAAGTCCTCCCGGGCCTGCAAAGGCAATCTTGGGTAGCTTTTCAACACCAGCCGCCGCACGGATTGTCACAGGCTGCTGAGCGACTCGTCGCGGCCCCTCGTCCGCATGGCCCGATGTAGTGGAGCCTGTGCCGCCCCGCCGAATCGTTGCTCAAAGTTCTCCAAGATGGGGAAGTAGTCCCTCCGTGCCTCTGGCGCCATGTCCGTCAGTGCTTCCAGAGCTGTGCCCTTCAGGTGAGCCGCCAGGTACATTGCCTTCTCGGACTCACTCCAAATGGATCTAGTAGTCCGACCAGGACGCAACCCCATCAAACTTATCCGAGAGCATCAACTCCTAAAACCATAATTTATGCATTTGAATTGTATATTTAGCATAAATCGTTCTTCGAATGTGATTTTACCAGTTTTTGGCAGCCATTTTGTTGGCCATCTTGAATTTCAGCTCCTGATCAAAATTATTTTTGGCAACAGCAATTTTCGTAATCAGCAGGGTGGAATTACCCTAAAAATGTGTGTTGCCAACTTTGAGCATGATGTTGTGCCTAGTCTATAATGCCCTTATCCAAATGATTAAACAAACCCCACAATTTCTGACATCATGCTGAGTTATCACGCAGTGACCGCAATTTTTAAAAAGAGGGGTAGGGATAGCAAAATCGCCATAACACATTCCATATTTATAATTGGGAGCCTAATTTTTGATGTGGAGTGACTGACATGAATAAGGAAAACATTGATGTATTGTATGATGTGATAGCATCATCCTTTTTTATTACCAGTGAAGTAAAGACGAAAAATATATACAAATGATTAAAATCGAGGCGCGATTTTGGGATTAAAACAAATATAAATCTTTTCTGAATGTTCTTTAAACATATTTCCCTATTTGATTAGGTCAAGACATGTCTAATGTTGGTCTGGAATGCATGTGATGACGGCCATCGCCACCTACAATTGATTTAAAACAAACATTTATTTGTTTCATATTTTAAGTATAAAATGGGGGGGGGGGGGGGTGCATGTACATGTACAACATTGGCCACAATTATTTTTCGCAAAGCTTCCGACAGAGCAGACCTCTCAATTGTCCAACCTCAATGTCCAGACCAATAGAAAAAACACATTTAAAAAGTATATCAGACCGTGTCAGGTCCAACCATTTTTATTGAGCTTTTCGATGTCTGGATCCCCGACTATAAAGCAAAGTCCATTTTTGTGTGCCAATACGTACCCGTCGCACCCCCCTGCGTACGGGCCTGTGGTGTGGCTTATTGACGGCATCGCACAATACCGCAGTGTGAACTATATCCATTCTATGACACACATTGTGTTCATTTGGTTGGCATAGTGATATACACCGCGCTTTACCTTACATACGCACTGTTTGTTTACTTGATAATGGACAGCAATTGTGTTTAATATCATTGTATTGGTACTGGTAACGATGAGTTATTGTGTTGGTAACGACGAGTTATTGTGCTGGTTAATGATGAGTTTGTGTCCAACAAGCCATTACCGGCTAGTATTGTCGTGCAGGAACAATAGGAATACGTCACGCCTGGATTTTACAACAATTTAACATCGACTATTGTTAACACAGCGATATTCCATAATTTCCTATCGACCAATCAGAGGGTTTTATTTCACACACGCATGCGCACTAGGTCAAATTTAACACAAAGTACGTAACATCAGTACTTGATTTGAAACTAATACTTCAAGAATCATTTTACTCCATTTTAACACCAATTTTCATTCCATTTAAAAAAAAAAACATTGGTGGTTTTTGCAGTGTGGGTCGGAAACAAACGAATCTTTATTTCGAATTTTTGAATGAAAATTTAATAGAAAGTTCAATGCAAGTTGGAATAACGGCTGTTTGTAAAGTTCGAGCATGTAAAATGCTTATGCATTTGCCGCACATATACCGCGAATAGGCCTATAATATAGAGCACTCTCTCTAAAAAGAGTGGTCATCGGAATCACTCCAAAGTGAGTGGTATAGTGGCTCACTCGATAAAGAGTGATTACCCTTAGACGACTTTGTAGCATTTCTTCACTCGAATCAGAGTGAATCCCACTCACAAAAGAGTTAAACCGTTAACACTCGGGCGAGAGAGTGACGTTTTCACTTTTTTTGCATTTAGAGAGTACAGTATCACACCATATCGTATTACGTGTAGGTACATGTAGACGAATTGTAGACCATGGAGGAATAAGAAGGAATATTACTCCATGCATATAGACATGGAGTTTTTTCCTTCATGTCTATGGTAACACGAATTATGCATGGACATGTACAATGTACAGTTGTACGTATACACATAGCGATATTATGTGCGTATTTGGTGCGAAATACGGTACCCTCTGGAGAGTCATGAACACAATGTGTACAATGGAGACAAAACGTCTCCGGAGGGTAAATTGGGTAAATTGCTTCATAATGGAAATGTGAACTGTCAACGACACCCCGGCAGATTGCACGTGACGTCTTGTGACGTCGCATTGCTATCCATCTTTTCCCCGTTGCTCGTCACGTCGTGTCGTATGTCAAAAAAGTCTTTGAAACTATACTTGTGCCGGCAGAAGGGCATATGTACGGAAGACGGATAGTGTCACTGTATAGTGGTGAATATATTTTTTGCAAACGCGCGATTATTTTGTACCATTTATCTGGCGACCGCCACTTAATTATCTGGCCGCCGCCACATAATATCTGGCAGGCCGCCACTTAATTATCTGGCGGCTGCCACTTAATTATCTGGCACAAGATTCGAGTAATGGTCCTCACGTGTTATGTGGCGGCCGCCAGAGAAAGGGTATACAAACAAATATTCTCGCGCGTTTGCAAAAAAACATATTTATCAGTATCCAGTGGACCTATCCGTCTTCCGTACATTATGAGGGTTCTGGCGCGAACTTTACATTTGTCACAATTTGTGTTAAATTCCGACGAAAATGTTTAAATTCAACTGAAATATAAGTTTTATAAATTTGACCAAAAGTGCGTTTTCTTTTCAACGTTTTCGGTCATAGTGACACAACGGAAGGTCAAAGATATGGCAAACTATATATTTTTATATTATGTATGACTAGACGAGTAATCTATACTATAAAAGATGTAAAATGCGCCATCTTGTCCCTGGGCGCCGCCATCTTGGAACGCAGGGCCGCGTTATCTTGGCGCGTGGTTGGCGCCATGTTGGAGAGACGCGGCGCTTTTGGTCGGGCGACTCGTCGCCGCGCGTGTGTGCCGCCGGCGTCGGTGCGGCGAGGTGCCGGATCGTTCGCGACGTGACGAATCCCCCGGGAAATAAAAAAAAACACCTCATATTCGTCCGTGGTGAGATTTAGGAGAAACAAACATTACTGATAAACGTGCGGTCGCTTTTCGATTGCCTGTTGATGTGTGTGGGCCTTTTTGCGTAAACTATTGCGTTATTTTTGCATTGTTTTTGCCCGGACTCGAGTTCAGGCCGAAGCCTTCCCAAAATCGTATACCGTAACTCGGTTGCTGAATTGTTGGCTGTTCGCGATTAAGCGGCAGCTACTGCGTTACACGAAGCCTTCGCAAATAAGCCATTTGCGTGTGGATTTGCATATATCGTTGTACCCCGTCTTCGCTCAATCTAAAATGCACAGTGTGCGCCGGTTGTCCGCCAGACGGATTATGATTATGCCACTGTTGCTAGACACGTGATTCGGGGCAAGCCGCTACATGGAAACGCACGGCCAGTGGCAGTTTTCCTGTCTGGTATCTGGAACTACCGCTTGTAAAACAGCGCACGATAGAGATTGTCACCACTCTAAAACACAACAATTTGCTCGATCGTTACAGTACATTATTGTGTTCTTCTCAAAATCTTTAGGAATTATAGTTTCTTTAATGAATAACAACTTCGAAGGTTGGAACGTGAAGAAACTGCAGACATTTCTTCAAGAGAGAGGGGTTTCAATAACAGGTTACCTGAAAAAAGAACTGTGCAAGTGCGTGGCCAATCTGAAATTGGCAACCGACCCAAATCTTTCCAGCCCAGGCCCGTACGCAGGGGGGAGGGGAGGGGGGTGCGACGGGTGCGTACGCACCCCCAAATTACCAAAAGGTCCACATTTTCCGGGGTAAATAATGGTATTTTGATGTAGAAATATACTGGCACACGAAAAATTTTGGTCTCATTTTTGGTTCCATCAGTAGAAATTTGCCCCCAAATTACCAAAAGGCCCACATTTCCCGGGGTAAATAATGGTATTTTGATGTAGAAATAACGGTACTGACCAGAAAAACATTGGTTCCATTTTTGGTCCCATTAGTACAAATTCGCACCCCCCCCCCCCCCCCCCCATAACAAATCCTGCGTACGGGCCTGGATACCCTTGACAAAATATTGAAAGACGCTGGCTGCACATTTTCCGACCCATTTAATCTACCTGGATTTACAAAGGATTTCTTGAATATATCAGATTTCGGACTATACGATGTCTTCAATTATGTACTGCTATTTCAGCCAGTAAATGCTAAACAGTAAAACTTTATTTTATTCATACGAATTGAAGCATTTGCTTTTCCTTAATGCTTTTACTTCGAAGT
Source organism: Crossaster papposus (assembly GCA_037893245.1). Classification (NCBI taxonomy): domain Eukaryota; kingdom Metazoa; phylum Echinodermata; class Asteroidea; order Velatida; family Solasteridae; genus Crossaster; species Crossaster papposus. Next base: position 398,534 of record JBAIAA010000238.1, read on the forward strand.
AAATACTTTTACTTTTTTCTTGTACTTCATAGCATTTGCTAGTTTTTATTCATACGACCCAATATATCGGAATTTAGTCCGAAAATTTGGGACTCTCAATACTGTGTATGAGAATCCCAAAACAAAAAAGTATTGAAAACAGAGAGAACATGAAAAAAGTGGGTGACCATACCTAAAGCATTACGCGGAAAGCAATATGGCAAGCAAAAACATGCATAAAAACATAATACAGACATGTCCGACCTGATCATAGACACCAACTTACCCCTGTAGGTGACTGGTTGGAGTTTCGGTTAGAAATACCCGGCGTGCCGCACTTCGTGGAGATTTCTGCTGGCAAATAAATTCTTCCAATCTGTAGTGATGAAAATAGGTTTAATATATAGTGCAGCATCATAGTCCAACATAATAACCAAACCAACTGTGCATTTTGTGATAAAAGCAAGACGGCCATTTTTCAAAATGACCGCCACAGAACACGAGCGACATTAACGATACTCCCAGGTGCCATTATTAGTTTTCAATAAGATTGTTTCATACTTTTCCTCCCTCCTTGTTTTTTCGGGTTTTTTCCCAGGCTACTCCTAATAATTTGTACACGTTTTTTTTTACCAATACAAGGCACTTTTGCACTTTGGTAAAACTGATTAATTTTTTGTTGTTGTATAATTTTATATTTGTTTAGTTCAAGAATAATTTTTGTTCAAGAATAATTTTTGTTCAAGATTTTTTTTTTTAATTTTTTTTTGCATACCGTCTGGCGATCGCGAATTTTTCTTTATAAAATTATATTTTCTAGAATAATTACAGGATATCTAGCACAATCATTTTGCTGGATGCCTAGAATCATTATTTACTTTCAGATGAGTGAGATATTTCTTAATAATTCGGTAGTAAATATTTTCGATATCTGCAAATGGTGTATCCTACCTTTAACCAGTTCGCGCCGGAGAAGGTATATACTTCCATATGCAGATGGTCCCCGAAAACTGTTACCACGTGACGTATCATTAAAGGCGTAATATTTGAGGCCCTTTGTCTCAGGATTGATACAAATTGAGGTGACATCATGATGGTGTCATCGTGTGATTAATTATGAAATTATTAATTATTAATTATTAATTAAAACAACGATTATGTCAACGATAGTGTCAACAACGAGTATGCCAGTGTGTACGAGAACGTGGTGAAGGTTCCATTGATGACGATAGTAGTGATGGGGCACAACGCGACGATGGCCCCGGTGAAGTTCGCCAGCAAGCGGGAGGTTATGCGGCTCCTAACGCGTCTCGGATCGCAGCTCGTAATGATGCATTTCGGAGGGCTTACCACCACAACTGGCTGATCAATTTTAGCCATCCTCACGGCCACCAATGGAAAGGAAATTTCATACTGAACAAATAGTTTATGTTGCATTTTCCTGTAAAACACACCCATCATAGAATAAAAAGATTCGGAACATATTAGTGTGCACAGGGAATCCAGCGCCATGGGAATACGTGTGTATATGAATGGTAGCGTGCTAAGGGTTAACATTATATATTTTCTGCCTAGTACCAATAAGCATGCATTTGGTTTTGGTGGCATTTAAAGCTAGCTTGTTTCTGACGCACCAGTTGTAAAAAACTAGTAAGAGCTGTATTTAAGCTACTTTCAATTATATTAATGTTGGAGGAGCTACACGTTAATGTGGAGTCATCTGCATACATAAATAAGTTGCAGTTTGGGGCAATACAAAATGGAAGATCACTAGTATAAACAATGAATAAAATTGGACCTAGTATCGATCTGATAAGTAGTTAGGGAACTGAGTATTATTAAACTTATGTGAACAAAAATCAATGTTCCATTGCTATAGTAAGTCACATGATGGCCTCAGTTTCTGGTATTGGAACGATGTAACGCGAGTTACCAAAACATCATTTTTTTCTCCTTTCTAAACACATAGATGAAATTGATTAAGTACAGTATGATATTTTCTAAATTTCATTCACTCCAGAACTGTCAGTAAAAGAAAAAAGCATAACATCCTTTCCATTATTAGGTAATACTCTCACAAAATGTGTAACGGGAGTTACCGACATGTAACGCGAGTTACCATAAAATGTAGCCATTTTGTTTGTTTTTGGGTGATTTCTATCATTACCCTCTTCATTGGAAATACACCAATGTCACGAAAGATTGGTTTTAAGATCATAACCCTTTATTAATAATGGAAGAATAAAAATTGTTCTTTCAACCCATGCATGTGTACATTGTACATAAGCAAATGTGTGTCTTTTGGCACTATACAAATCACACTAATGCCACTAATGTTTAAGGCTTTGTGGCTTGTTCTGTTAAAACTATGTTTGAGATTGCTTGAAGTTGTAGAAATTAAAAGTTAAAAACCCACAATCACTGTGTAGTGTTTCACTTTTATTTGTGGACAAAGTGTAACGCAAGTTACCAACATGTAGGCTCTCTGCAGGGTTCGTTTTACAAAAATAAAGTTGCATGCACTGGTGCATGTAGACCAAAAAACCTACATGCACCAGCAAAAAGTTACATGCACCATTAATTTTGCAAATCAGCGCATTATTGATATTTCTTTAGGCACACAATCAGTGTTGACAATATACTTATTTCCATACATACATCAATTTAAGGATTTTAAGGACACGGTAAATTATGTACATGTATGTTTGTTTCATAATAAAGAAAACTTGTGAGAAACCCTTCTTTATGATAGTACAGTGTCATTCTCTCTTGTTTTATATTGATGTTTAACTTACCCCTTTGTGCTGATTTAAAAATCACTGTCGCTGCTCTCACACGAAGGTCAAACTCGTACTATACTCCGCGGCCGCCGTTGCAAAAATCACATGTTCACTGACAGCGCGTGCAACACGTGCGTGCGACAGCGAGTGTAGTTCCGATTTAAATGTGCTTAATGAGTCCCATGTTCGTAATTGTTCGGGCAGATTATTCCAAATATTTGCACCACTCACAGCGAAACTTGTGGCGTAGCATTCTTTTTTGGCGAAAGGAACTTCCAGTGCCGTGTGGGTTGATTGCCTTGTTTCGCGAATTATTGTAAGTGGTTTGAAAATATTTGTCATGTACAAAGGAGTCATTTTGTTGATATTTTTGAAGACAAGATTAGCCTTTTTTGACTTGACTCTATTTGTAAAAAAGGAGCCCAATTAAGACGAGTAAACATATCCTCTGAAGGAGTGAGGAAGGTACATTTAAGGATTATCCGCGCGGCTCTTTTGAGACATTTGTTTAACATATTATCGTGAGATATGTACCTTCCTCCCCACACAGTACAACAATACTCTAATGTTGGCATAACTAGACTTACAAATAGTGTGTGCAAGCTGTGTTGAGGAACACAATCACGGATTCTGCTTAGTATACCTAATTTAGACACCACCTTTTTTTCTTACGTATTCGACATGTGGGCCTGAACTTAATGCTTCATCAATAATTACACCCAAACATTTATAAGACTTCACATTTTCAATACGACTACCAGCAATGCATACATTTAAATTAACATTATATATTTTCTGCCTAGTACCAATAAGCATGCATTTGGTTTTGGTGGCATTTAAAGCTAGCTTGTTTCTGACGCACCAGTTGTAAAAACTAGTAAGAGCTGTATTTAAGCTACTTTCAATTATATTAATGTTGGAGGAGCTACACGTTAATGTGGAGTCATCTGCATACATAAATAAGTTGCAGTTTGGGGCAATACAAAATGGAAGATCACTAGTATAAACAATGAATAAAATTGGACCTAGTATCGATCTGATAAGTAGTTAGGGAACTGAGTATTATTAAACTTATGTGAACAAAAATCAATGTTCCATTGCTATAGTAAGTCACATGATGGCCTCAGTTTCTGGTATTGGAACGATGTAACGCGAGTTACCAAAACATCATTTTTTTCTCCTTTCTAAACACATAGATGAAATTGATTAAGTACAGTATGATATTTTCTAAATTTCATTCACTCCAGAACTGTCAGTAAAAGAAAAAAGCATAACATCCTTTCCATTATTAGGTAATACTCTCACAAAATGTGTAACGGGAGTTACCGACATGTAACGCGAGTTACCATAAAATGTAGCCATTTTGTTTGTTTTTGGGGGATTTCTATCATTACCCTCTTCATTGGAAATACACCAATGTCACGAAAGATTGGTTTTAAGATCATAACCCTTTATTAATAATGGAAGAATAAAAATTGTTCTTTCAACCCATGCATGTGTACATCGTACATAAGCAAATGTGTGTCTTTTGGCACTATACAAATCACACTAATGCCACTAATGTTTAAGGCTTTGTGGCTTGTTCTGTTAAAACTATGTTTGAGATTGCTTGAAGTTGTAGAAATTAAAAGTTAAAAACCCACAATCACTGTGTAGTGTTTCACTTTTATTTGTGGACAAAGTGTAACGCGAGTTACCAACATGTAGGCTCTCTGCAGGGTTCGTTTTACAAAAAAAAAGTTGCATGCACTGGTGCATGTAGACCAAAAAACCTACATGCACCAGCAAAAAGTTACATGCACCATTAATTTTGCAAATCAGCGCATTATTGATATTTCTTTAGGCACACAATCAGTGTTGACAATATACTTATTTCCATACATACATCAATTTAAGGATTTTAAGGACACGGTAAATTATGTACATGTATGTTTGTTTCATAATAAAGAAAACTTGTGAGAAACCCTTCTTTATGATAGTACAGTGTCATTCTCTCTTGTTTTATATTGATGTTTAACTTACCCCTTTGTGCTGATTTAAAAATCACTGTCGCTGCTCTCACACGAAGGTCAAACTCGTACTATACTCCGCGGCCGCCGTTGCAAAAATCACATGTTCACTGACAGCGCGTGCAACACGTGCGTGCGACAGCGAGTGTAGTCTTGGTGCAAGACGTTCTTGTTGAGTTAGTAATCTGAGATAACCACCACACATCGGCTCAGAACAGATTCGCGGCTTCCAGAATACGCCCTCTATCGGTGGAATAGTCGCGACGCGTATAGTGTTGAGTACATAGGCCCTATGGTTTTATGGTTTTACTAACTCAACAAGAACGTCTTGCACCAAGACTACACTCGCTGTCGCACGCACGTGTTGCACGCGCTGTCAGTGAACATGTGATTTTTGCAACGGCGGCCGCGGAGTATAGTACGAGTTTGACCTTCGTGTGAGAGCAGCGACAGTGATTTTTAAATCAGCACAAAGGGGTAAGTTAAACATCAATATAAAACAAGAGAGAATGACACTGTACTATCACAAAGAAGGGTTTCTCACAAGTTTTCTTTATTATGAAACAAACATACATGTACATAATTTACCGTGTCCTTAAAATCCTTAAATTGATGTATGTATGGAAATAAGTATATTGTCAACACTGATTGTGTGCCTAAAGAAATATCAATAATGCGCTGATTTGCAAAATTAATGGTGCATGTAACTTTTTGCTGGTGCATGTAGGTTTTTTGGTCTACATGCACCAGTGCATGCAACTTTTTTTTTGTAAAACGAACCCTGCAGAGAGCCTACATGTTGGTAACTCGCGTTACACTTTGTCCACAAATAAAAGTGAAACACTACACAGTGATTGTGGGTTTTTAACTTTTAATTTCTACAACTTCAAGCAATCTCAAACATAGTTTTAACAGAACAAGCCACAAAGCCTTAAACATTAGTGGCATTAGTGTGATTTGTATAGTGCCAAAAGACACACATTTGCTTATGTACAATGTACACATGCATGGGTTGAAAGAACAATTTTTATTCTTCCATTATTAATAAAGGGTTATGATCTTAAAACCATTCTTTCGTGACATTGGTGTATTTCCAATGAAGAGGGTAATGATAGAAATCACCCAAAAACAAACAAAATGGCTACATTTTATGGTAACTCGCGTTACATGTCGGTAACTCCCGTTACACATTTTGTGAGAGTATTACCTAATAATGGAAAGGATGTTATGCTTTTTTCTTTTACTGACAGTTCTGGAGTGAATGAAATTTAGAAAATATCATACTGTACTTAATCAATTTCATCTATGTGTTTAGAAAGGAGAAAAAAATGATGTTTTGGTAACTCGCGTTACATCGTTCCAATACCAGAAACTGAGGCCATCATGTGACTTACTATAGCAATGGAACATTGATTTTTGTTCACATAAGTTTAATAATACTCAGTTCCCTAACTACTTATCAGATCGATACTAGGTCCAATTTTATTCAATGTTTATACTAGTGATCTTCCATTTTGTATTGCCCCAAACTGCAACTTATTTATGTATGCAGATGACTCCACATTAACGTGTAGCTCCTCCAACATTAATATAATTGAAAGTAGCTTAAATACAGCTCTTATTAGTTTTTACAACTGGTGCGTCAGAAACAAGCTAGCTTTAAATGCCACCAAAACCAAATGCATGCTTATTGGTACTAGGCAGAAAATATATAATGTTAATTTAAATGTATGCATTGCTGGTAGTCGTATTGAAAATGTGAAGTCTTATAAATGTTTGGGTGTAATTATTGATGAAGCATTAAGTTCGGGCCCACATGTCGAATACGTAAGAAAAAAAGGTGGTGTCTAAATTAGGTATACTAAGCAGAATCCGTGATTGTGTTCCTCAACACAGCTTGCACACACTATTTGTAAGTCTAGTTATGCCAACATTAGAGTATTGTTGTACTGTGTGGGGAGGAAGGTACATATCTCACGATAATATGTTAAACAAATGTCTCAAAGGAGCCGCGCGGATAATCCTTAAATGTACCTTCCTCACTCCTTCAGAGGATATGTTTACTCGTCTTAATTGGGCTCCTTTTTTACAAATAGAGTCAAGTCAAAAAAGGCTAATCTTGTCTTCAAAAATATCAACAAAATGACTCCTTTGTACATGACAAATATTTTCAAACCACTTACAATAATTCGCGAAACAAGGCAATCAACCCACACGGCACTGAAAGTTCCTTTCGCCAAAAAAGAATGCTACGCCACAAGTTTCGCTGTGAGTGGTGCAAATATTTGGAATAATCTGCCCGAACAATTACGAACATGGGACTCATTAAGCACATTTAAATCGGAACTACACTCGCTGTCGCACGCACGTGTTGCACGCGCTGTCAGTGAACATGTGATTTTTGCAACGGCGGCCGCGGAGTATAGTACGAGTTTGACCTTCGTGTGAGAGCAGCGACAGTGATTTTTAAATCAGCACAAAGGGGTAAGTTAAACATCAATATAAAACAAGAGAGAATGACACTGTACTATCATAAAGAAGGGTTTCTCACAAGTTTTCTTTATTATGAAACAAACATACATGTACATAATTTACCGTGTCCTTAAAATCCTTAAATTGATGTATGTATGGAAATAAGTATATTGTCAACACTGAATGTGTGCCTAAAGAAATATCAATAATGCGCTGATTTGCAAAATTAATGGTGCATGTAACTTTTTGCTGGTGCATGTAGGTTTTTTGGTCTACATGCACCAGTGCATGCAACTTTATTTTTGTAAAACGAACCCTGCAGAGAGCCTACATGTTGGTAACTCGCGTTACACTTTGTCCACAAATAAAAGTGAAACACTACACAGTGATTGTGGGTTTTTAACTTTTAATTTCTACAACTTCAAGCAATCTCAAACATAGTTTTAACAGAACAAGCCACAAAGCCTTAAACATTAGTGGCATTAGTGTGATTTGTATAGTGCCAAAAGACACACATTTGCTTATGTACAATGTACACATGCATGGGTTGAAAGAACAATTTTTATTCTTCCATTATTAATAAAGGGTTATGATCTTAAAACCAATCTTTCGTGACATTGGTGTATTTCCAATGAAGAGGGTAATGATAGAAATCACCCAAAAACAAACAAAATGGCTACATTTTATGGTAACTCGCGTTACATGTCGGTAACTCCCGTTACACATTTTGTGAGAGTATTACCTAATAATGGAAAGGATGTTATGCTTTTTTCTTTTACTGACAGTTCTGGAGTGAATGAAATTTAGAAAATATCATACTGTACTTAATCAATTTCATCTATGTGTTTAGAAAGGAGAAAAAAATGATGTTTTGGTAACTCGCGTTACATCGTTCCAATACCAGAAACTGAGGCCATCATGTGACTTACTATAGCAATGGAACATTGATTTTTGTTCACATAAGTTTAATAATACTCAGTTCCCTAACTACTTATCAGATCGATACTAGGTCCAATTTTATTCATTGTTTATACTAGTGATCTTCCATTTTGTATTGCCCCAAACTGCAACTTATTTATGTATGCAGATGACTCCACATTAACGTGTAGCTCCTCCAACATTAATATAATTGAAAGTAGCTTAAATACAGCTCTTACTAGTTTTTACAACTGGTGCGTCAGAAACAAGCTAGCTTTAAATGCCACCAAAACCAAATGCATGCTTATTGGTACTAGGCAGAAAATATATAATGTTAATTTAAATGTATGCATTACTGGTAGTCGTATTGAAAATGTGAAGTCTTATAAATGTTTGGGTGTAATTATTGATGAAGCATTAAGTTCGGGCCCACATGTCGAATACGTAAGAAAAAAAGGTGGTGTCTAAATTAGGTATACTAAGCAGAATCCGTGATTGTGTTCCTCAACACAGCTTGCACACACTATTTGTAAGTCTAGTTATGCCAACATTAGAGTATTGTTGTACTGTGTGGGGAGGAAGGTACATATCTCACGATAATATGTTAAACAAATGTCTCAAAAGAGCCGCGCGGATAATCCTTAAATGTACCTTCCTCACTCCTTCAGAGGATATGTTTACTCGTCTTAATTGGGCTCCTTTTTTACAAATAGAGTCAAGTCAAAAAAGGCTAATCTTGTCTTCAAAAATATCAACAAAATGACTCCTTTGTACATGACAAATATTTTCAAACCACTTACAATAATTCGCGAAACAAGGCAATCAACCCACACGGCACTGAAAGTTCCTTTCGCCAAAAAAGAATGCTACGCCACAAGTTTCGCTGTGAGTGGTGCAAATATTTGGAATAATCTGCCCGAACAATTACGAACATTGGACTCATTAAGCACATTTAAATCGGAACTACACTCGCTGTCGCACGCACGTGTTGCACGCGCTGTCAGTGAACATGTGATTTTTGCAACGGCGGCCGCGGAGTATAGTACGAGTTTGACCTTCGTGTGAGAGCAGCGACAGTGATTTTTAAATCAGCACAAAGGGGTAAGTTAAACATCAATATAAAACAAGAGAGAATGACACTGTACTATCATAAAGAAGGGTTTCTCACAAGTTTTCTTTATTATGAAACAAACATACATGTACATAATTTACCGTGTCCTTAAAATCCTTAAATTGATGTATGTATGGAAATAAGTATATTGTCAACACTGAATGTGTGCCTAAAGAAATATCAATAATGCGCTGATTTGCAAAATTAATTGTGCATGTAACTTTTTGCTGGTGCATGTAGGTTTTTTGGTCTACATGCACCAGTGCATGCAACTTTATTTTTGTAAAACGAACCCTGCAGAGAGCCTACATGTTGGTAACTCGCGTTACACTTTGTCCACAAATAAAAGTGAAACACTACACAGTGATTGTGGGTTTTTAACTTTTAATTTCTACAACTTCAAGCAATCTCAAACATAGTTTTAACAGAACAAGCCACAAAGCCTTAAACATTAGTGGCATTAGTGTGATTTGTATAGTGCCAAAAGACACACATTTGCTTATGTACAATGTACACATGCATGGGTTGAAAGAACAATTTTTATTCTTCCATTATTAATAAAGGGTTATGATCTTAAAACCAATCTTTCGTGACATTGGTGTATTTCCAATGAAGAGGGTAATGATAGAAATCACCCAAAAACAAACAAAATGGCTACATTTTATGGTAACTCGCGTTACATGTCGGTAACTCCCGTTACACATTTTGTGAGAGTATTACCTAATAATGGAAAGGATGTTATGCTTTTTTCTTTTACTGACAGTTCTGGAGTGAATGAAATTTAGAAAATATCATACTGTACTTAATCAATTTCATCTATGTGTTTAGAAAGGAGAAAAAAATGATGTTTTGGTAACTCGCGTTACATCGTTCCAATACCAGAAACTGAGGCCATCATGTGACTTACTATAGCAATGGAACATTGATTTTTGTTCACATCAGTTTAATAATACTCAGTTCCCTAACTACTTATCAGATCGATACTAGGTCCAATTTTATTCATTGTTTATACTAGTGATCTTCCATTTTGTATTGCCCCAAACTGCAACTTATTTATGTATGCAGATGACTCCACATTAACGTGTAGCTCCTCCAACATTAATATAATTGAAAGTAGCTTAAATACAGCTCTTACTAGTTTTTACAACTGGTGCGTCAGAAACAAGCTAGCTTTAAATGCCACCAAAACCAAATGCATGCTTATTGGTACTAGGCAGAAAATATATAATGTTAATTTAAATGTATGCATTGCTGGTAGTCGTATTGAAAATGTGAAGTCTTATAAATGTTTGGGTGTAATTATTGATGAAGCATTAAGTTCGGGCCCACATGTCGAATACGTAAGAAAAAAAGGTGGTGTCTAAATTAGGTATACTAAGCAGAATCCGTGATTGTGTTCCTCAACACAGCTTGCACACACTATTTGTAAGTCTAGTTATGCCAACATTAGAGTATTGTTGTACTGTGTGGGGAGGAAGGTACATATCTCACGATAATATGTTAAACAAATGTCTCAAAAGAGCCGCGCGGATAATCCTTAAATGTACCTTCCTCACTCCTTCAGAGGATATGTTTACTCGTCTTAATTTGGCTCCTTTTTTACAAATAGAGTCAAGTCAAAAAAGGCTAATCTTGTCTTCAAAAATATCAACAAAATGACTCCTTTGTACATGACAAATATTTTCAAACCACTTACAATAATTCGCGAAACAAGGCAATCAACCCACACGGCACTGAAAGTTCCTTTCGCCAAAAAAGAATGCTACGCCACAAGTTTCGCTGTGAGTGGTGCAAATATTTGGAATAATCTGCCCGAACAATTACGAACATGGGACTCATTAAGCACATTTAAATCGGAACTACACTCGCTGTCGCACGCACGTGTTGCACGCGCTGTCAGTGAACATGTGATTTTTGCAACGGCGGCCGCGGAGTATAGTACGAGTTTGACCTTCGTGTGAGAGCAGCGACAGTGATTTTTAAATCAGCACAAAGGGGTAAGTTAAACATCAATATAAAACAAGAGAGAATGACACTGTACTATCATAAAGAAGGGTTTCTCACAAGTTTTCTTTATTATGAAACAAACATACATGTACATAATTTACCGTGTCCTTAAAATCCTTAAATTGATGTATGTATGGAAATAAGTATATTGTCAACACTGATTGTGTGCCTAAAGAAATATTAATAATGCGCTGATTTGCAAAATTAATGGTGCATGTAACTTTTTGCTGGTGCATGTAGGTTTTTTGGTCTACATGCACCAGTGCATGCAACTTTATTTTTGTAAAACGAACCCTGCAGAGAGCCTACATGTTGGTAACTCGCGTTACACTTTGTCCACAAATAAAAGTGAAACACTACACAGTGATTGTGGGTTTTTAACTTTTAATTTCTACAACTTCAAGCAATCTCAAACATAGTTTTAACAGAACAAGCCACAAAGCCTTAAACATTAGTGGCATTAGTGTGATTTGTATAGTGCCAAAAGACACACATTTGCTTATGTACGATGTACACATGCATGGGTTGAAAGAACAATTTTTATTCTTCCATTATTAATAAAGGGTTATGATCTTAAAACCAATCTTTCGTGACATTGGTGTATTTCCAATGAAGAGGGTAATGATAGAAATCACCCAAAAACAAACAAAATGGCTACATTTTATGGTAACTCGCGTTACATGTCGGTAACTCCCGTTACACATTTTGTGAGAGTATTACCTAATAATGGAAAGGATGTTATGCTTTTTTCTTTTACTGACAGTTCTGGAGTGAATGAAATTTAGAAAATATCATACTGTACTTAATCAATTTCATCTATGTGTTTAGAAAGGAGAAAAAAATGATGTTTTGGTAACTCGCGTTACATCGTTCCAATACCAGAAACTGAGGCCATCATGTGACTTACTATAGCAATGGAACATTGATTTTTGTTCACATAAGTTTAATAATACTCAGTTCCCTAACTACTTATCAGATCGATACTAGGTCCAATTTTATTCATTGTTTATACTAGTGATCTTCCATTTTGTATTGCCCCAAACTGCAACTTATTTATGTATGCAGATGACTCCACATTAACGTGTAGCTCCTCCAACATTAATATAATTGAAAGTAGCTTAAATACAGCTCTTACTAGTTTTTACAACTGGTGCGTCAGAAACAAGCTAGCTTTAAATGCCACCAAAACCAAATGCATGCTTATTGGTACTAGGCAGAAAATATATAATGTTAATTTAAATGTATGCATTGCTGGTAGTCGTATTGAAAATGTGAAGTCTTATAAATGTTTGGGTGTAATTATTGATGAAGCATTAAGTTCGGGCCCACATGTCGAATACGTAAGAAAAAAAGGTGGTGTCTAAATTAGGTATACTAAGCAGAATCCGTGATTGTGTTCCTCAACACAGCTTGCACACACTATTTGTAAGTCTAGTTATGCCAACATTAGAGTATTGTTGTACTGTGTGGGGAGGAAGGTACATATCTCACGATAATATGTTAAACAAATGTCTCAAAAGAGCCGCGCGGATAATCCTTAAATGTACCTTCCTCACTCCTTCAGAGGATATGTTTACTCGTCTTAATTGGGCTCCTTTTTTACAAATAGAGTCAAGTCAAAAAAGGCTAATCTTGTCTTCAAAAATATCAACAAAATGACTCCTTTGTACATGACAAATATTTTCAAACCACTTACAATAATTCGCGAAACAAGGCAATCAACCCACACGGCACTGAAAGTTCCTTTCGCCAAAAAAGAATGCTACGCCACAAGTTTCGCTGTGAGTGGTGCAAATATTTGGAATAATCTGCCCGAACAATTACGAACATGGGACTCATTAAGCACATTTAAATCGGAGCTCCGACATGTCATCTGTTAGATATTATGCCAATTGCGCTGATCTACGGAGTTAGAACTTGGTTGCCACTATAATGTGGAGCCGGATAGGAATTTTCCCTTCTTATTTTTCCCCCAAAAGATTTTTTTTGTGTGTGCGGGTTTTCGCCTATCTCGTAAATCAGAATTAGTACCGGTATTAATGTTTTGAATTCCTGTAATATCCTTGTATTTATAATATGTACTGTTATTTTATTTGATGATGTATGCAGGGCCCCAATGAAAACCAGTATTAAACTGTTTGGGCACACCCTGGGTAAAGAAATGGAATAAATAAATGAATCAATAAGAACAAATGTTTTTTCTTTAAAATATCAGTTTATTTCACAATTAACCTTTTTTTTCAAAAATTCAGAGCATAAAATTTATCGTTTACAAATTCAAGCGTATTTTGAAAAATACTTGACGTATTTATAAAAAAATTTTTTTCCAAAGAACTAGAGTTTGTACTCGACAGTGGCAGATAATTAAATTTTTCTTATCTTGAATTTGTTTTTGTTTCGTTTTGTCCACTCTCCTGTGGAATTGCCCCGAAGCATATCCATATCCATATACATGTAGGTATTCTGCGATTCGATGCATCATGCGTTGTGATTTGGTAGTGATAACAAAAGATAAACCGACGAGATGGTCATATACCCCGACGCATGTTTTCTCCCTTTGGAGGGGTACTGGAGCTATTACTTTTGTTTTTTTAGGGGATGGTGGTAGGGTATTTTTCGCGTATTTTTCTTTTACGTAGGCCTACTCGTACTTGTTAGGCAAATAAGATATGATGCTGAACTGTACCGTACGTACAATGTACATACATGTACTATGAACTACTGTAGTGTTTGCTTTATAGTAGAGGGACATAGCAAACCAATGTTGTTTACAAATCAAGACAAATAACAATTTTGGGGGCTTTTATATTTTTGTATGCGTTTATATTTTTTCGGGCGTTTATATTTTTGTTCAGTGTAGATAATTGCTTACCAAAAATTTATAGATTGGGAGGCACGTCAAATGTTGACCTTTTTATCACAATATCAGTCAATATGTGTTTTTACAAATGCAGTTTTTGATGGCGTCATGAGGATATTTTTCAAAATTGTGTGCATTATGTCTTTATTATGAGATTATGGCTTAAAGGCCACAACCCCCCCCCCCCCCCCTAAAAAAAATTAATTAATAATTAATAATTAATAATTTCATAATTAATCACACGATGACGCCATCATGATGTCACCTCAATTTGTATCAATCCTGAGACAAAGGGCCTCAAATATTACGCCTTTAATGATACGTCACGTGGTAACAGTTTTCGGGGACCATCTGCATATGGAAGTATATACCTTCTCCGGCGCGAACTGGTTAAAGGTAGGATACACCATTTGCAGATATCGAAAATATTTACTACCGAATTATTAAGAAATATCTCACTCATCTGAAAGTAAATAATGATTCTAGGCATCCAGCAAAATGATTGTGCTAGATATCCTGTAATTATTCTAGAAAATATAATTTTATAAAGAAAAATTCGCGATCGCCAGACGGTATGCAAAAAAAAAAATTAAAAAAAAAAAATCTTGAACAAAAATTATTCTTGAACAAAAATTCTTCTTGAACTAAACAAATATAAAATTATACAACAACAACAAATTTATCAGTTTTACCAAAGTGCAAAAGTGCCTTGTATTGGTAAAAAAAAACGTGTACAAATTATTAGGAGTAGCCTGGGAAAAAACCCGAAAAAACAAGGAGGGAGGAAAAGTATGAAACAATCTTATTGAAAACTAATAATGGCACCTGGGAGTATCGTTAATGTCGCTCGTGTTCTGTGGCGGTCATTTTGAAAAATGGCCGTCTTGCTTTTATCACAAAATGCACAGTTGGTTTGGTTATTATGTTGGACTATGATGCTGCACTATATATTAAACCTATTTTCATCACTACAGATTGGAAGAATTTATTTGCCAGCAGAAATCTCCACGAAGTGCGGCACGCCGGGTATTTCTAACCGAAACTCCAACCAGTCACCTACAGGGGTAAGTTGGTGTCTATGATCAGGTCGGACATGTCTGTATTATGTTTTTATGCATGTTTTTGCTTGCCATATTGCTTTCCGCGTAATGCTTTAGGTATGGTCACCCACTTTTTTCATGTTCTCTCTGTTTTCAATACTTTATTGTTTTGGGATTCTCATACACAGTATTGAGAGTCCCAAATTTTCGGACTAAATTCCGATATATTGGGTCGTATGAATAAAAACTAGCAAATGCTATGAAGTACAAGCAAAAAGTAAAAGTATTTACTTCGAAGTAAAAGCATTAAGGAAAAGCAAATGCTTCAATTCGTATGAATAAAATAAAGTTTTACTGTTTAGCATTTACTGGCTGAAATAGCAGTACATAATTGAAGACATCGTATAGTCCGAAATCTGATATATTCGAGAAATCCTTTGTAAATCCAGGTAGATTAAATGGGTCGGAAAATGTGCAGCCAGCGTCTTTCAATATTTTGTCAAGGGTATCCAGGCCCGTACGCAGGATTTGTTATGGGGGGGGGGGGGGGGGGGGGTGCGCGAATTTGTACTAATGGGACCAAAAATGGAACCAATGTTTTTCTGGTCAGTACCGTTATTTCTACATCAAAATACCATTATTTACCCCGGGAAATGTGGGCCTTTTGGTAATTTGGGGGCAAATTTCTACTGATGGAACCAAAAATGAGACCAAAATTTTTCGTGTGCCAGTATATTTCTACATCAAAATACCATTATTTACCCCGGAAAATGTGGACCTTTTGGTAATTTGGGGGTGCGTACGCACCCGTCGCACCCCCCTCCCCTCCCCCCTGCGTACGGGCCTGGGCTGGAAAGATTTGGGTCGGTTGCCAATTTCAGATTGGCCACGCACTTGCACAGTTCTTTTTTCAGGTAACCTGTTATTGAAACCCCTCTCTCTTGAAGAAATGTCTGCAGTTTCTTCACGTTCCAACCTTCGAAGTTGTTATTCATTAAAGAAACTATAATTCCTAAAGATTTTGAGAAGAACACAATAATGTACTTTAACGATCGAGCAAATTGTTGTGTTTTAGAGTGGTGACAATCTCTATCGTGCGCTGTTTTACAAGCGGTAGTTCCAGATACCAGACAGGAAAACTGCCACTGGCCGTGCGTTTCCATGTAGCGGCTTGCCCCGAATCACGTGTCTAGCAACAGTGGCATAATCATAATCCGTCTGGCGGACAACCGGCGCACACTGTGCATTTTAGATTGAGCGAAGACGGGGTACAACGATATATGCAAATCCACACACAAATGGCTTATTTGCGAAGGCTTCGTGTAACGCAGTAGCTGCCGCTTAATCGCGAACAGCCAACAATTCAGCAACCGAGTTACGGTATACGATTTTGGGAAGGCTTCGGCCCGAACTCGAGTCCGGGCAAGGACAATGCAAAAATAACGCAATAGTTTACGCAAAAAGGCCCACACACATCAACAGGCAATCGAAAAGCGACCGCACGTTTATCAGTAATGTTTGTTTCTCCTAAATCTCACCACGGACGAATATGAGGTGTTTTTTTTTATTTCCCGGGGGATTCGTCACGTCGCGAACGATCCGGCACCTCGCCGCACCGACGCCGGCGGCACACACGCGCGGCGACGAGTCGCCCGACCAAAAGCGCCGCGTCTCTCCAACATGGCGCCAACCACGCGCCAAGATAACGCGGCCCTGCGTTCCAAGATGGCGGCGCCCAGGGACAAGATGGCGCATTTTACATCTTTTATAGTATAGATTACTCGTCTAGTCATACATAATATAAAAATATATAGTTTGCCATATCTCTGACCTTCCGTTGTGTCACTATGACCGAAAACGTTGAAAAGAAAACGCACTTTTGGTCAAATTTACAAAACGTATATTTCAGTTGAATTTAAACATTTTCGTCGGAATTTAACACAAATTGTGACAAATGTAAAGTTCGCGCCAGAACCCTCATAATGTACGGAAGACGGATAGGTCCACTGGATACTGATAAATATGTTTTTTTGCAAACGCGCGAGAATATTTGTTTGTATACCCTTTCTCTGGCGGCCGCCACATAACACGTGAGGACCATTACTCGAATCTTGTGCCAGATAATTAAGTGGCAGCCGCCAGATAATTAAGTGGCGGCCTGCCAGATATTATGTGGCGGCGGCCAGATAATTAAGTGGCGGTTGCCAGATAAATGGTACAAAATAATCGCGCGTTTGCAAAAAATATATTCACCACTATACAGTGACACTATCCGTCTTCCGTACATATGCCCTTCTGCCGGCACAAGTATAGTTTCAAAGACTTTTTTGACATACGACACGACGTGACGAGCAACAGGGAAAAGATGGATAGCAATGCGACGTCACAAGACGTCACGTGCAATCTGCCGGGGTGTCGTTGACAGTTCACCTTTCCATTATGAAGCAATTTACCCAATTTACCCTCCGGAGACGTTTTGTCTCCATTGTACACATTGTGTTCATGACTCTCCAGAGGGTACCGTATTTCGCACCAAATACGCACATAATATCGCTATGTGTATACGTACAACTGTACATTGTACATGTCCATGCATAATTCGTGTTACCATAGACATGAAGGAAAAAACTCCATGTCTATATGCATGGAGGAATATTCCTTCTTATTCCTCCATGGTCTACATGTACCTACACGTAATACGATATGGTGTGATACTGTACTCTCTAAATGCAAAAAAGTGAAAACGTCACTCTCTCGCCCGAGTGTTAACGGTTTAACTCTTTTGTGAGTGGGATTCACTCTGATTCGAGTGAAGAAATGCTACAAAGTCGTCTAAGGGTAATCACTCTTTATCGAGTGAGCCACTATACCACTCACTTTGGAGTGATTCCGATGACCACTCTTTTTAGAGAGAGTGCTCTATATTATAGGCCTATTCGCGGTATATGTGCGGCAAATGCATAAGCATTTTACATGCTCGAACTTTACAAACAGCCGTTATTCCAACTTGCATTGAACTTTCTATTAAATTTTCATTCAAAAATTCGAAATAAAGATTCGTTTGTTTCCGACCCACACTGCAAAAACCACAAATGTTTTTTTTTTTAAATGGAATGAAAATTGGTGTTAAAATGGAGTAAAATGATTCTTGAAGTATTAGTTTCAAATCAAGTACTGATGTTACGTACTTTGTGTTAAATTTGACCTAGTGCGCATGCGTGTGTGAAATAAAACCCTCTGATTGGTCGATAGGAAATTATGGAATATCGCTGTGTTAACAATAGTCGATGTTAAATTGTTGTAAAATCCAGGCGTGACGTATTCCTATTGTTCCTGCACGACAATACTAGCCGGTAATGGCTTGTTGGACACAAACTCATCATTAACCAGCACAATAACTCGTCGTTACCAACACAATAACTCATCGTTACCAGTACCAATACAATGATATTAAACACAATTGCTGTCCATTATCAAGTAAACAAACAGTGCGTATGTAAGGTAAAGCGCGGTGTATATCACTATGCCAACCAAATGAACACAATGTGTGTCATAGAATGGATATAGTTCACACTGCGGTATTGTGCGATGCCGTCAATAAGCCACACCACAGGCCCGTACGCAGGGGGGTGCGACGGGTACGTATTGGCACACAAAAATGGACTTTGCTTTATAGGCGATAATGTCAACAACAAAAATCGAACCCCCCATAAATAATCCTGCGTACGGGCCTGTGTGACTAGCAGTGCACTTATGTTGTAGCCTCATTGTACTCGGTCTTTGTTGTTCACAACTTAGTAAGAGCTATGTTGACAGTTTCTCTAGAGCTCTCAATAGTTGCTTTGGAGGTCTCTTTGCTGTGTCGACGCACTTATGCGGTTTCAGCCCGGCTGACTGCTCTCCTATGGTCTTCACTGGTTCTGGCCACCGAAGCCCTTGTTGTAGAGGCGAGATGCTGCCATGCTCGACCGTATCGAGTGGTTCGTCCAAAAGCCTTGTTGCACAGATTCGCCACAACCTGGGATATTAACAACAAAAAATCAAATAAAATGGATGCGCCAACCCGCATGTAACAAATTGCAACAAGGTTTGTCTAAAACATTCGAAAATAAAAATGGCCGAAGAACTTTGAGAAAAGAAAATGGAGAGGATAAACCATATTATTAGCAAGGTCGAAGGGATGGTTTGCAATTTAAAATATGTACATGTAATAGGAATTGATTTTTTGTAAATGTGAATAATTTTCAACGGAGATAGGCCATAGTTACGTCATACGTCCAAAGGTCCTAAAAAGTACTTCTAATGCACAACTTTAAAAGGGCTGGTATACGTACAACACGTACACAATGTACATGTACTTTACATTCGCTAACTCACACAGCTGTCCTGTCGTATACCCGTGTAGCGAAAACGGCAGAAAAACCAACAGAAATTGATTTTGTTCCGAGTCTGGTTTGACATGTGATAATGAAACCGTTCAGGTTTTAACAAAAGGCTGGTATACTTTTGACGCTAAGTTACACCATAAAAAGGGCTAAAAATAATAAGCCACAATGAGCTGCTGATGAGAGCTAAGCCAAATGTTGGGAATAAAAAGTGCTTGTTACCTTTTCTTGCTTATTTTCCATCATTACCTGATCTGTTACAAGGGGTCCAAATTAGCCACGAGTGTAGGAAGTTTCTTCACCTCTGAATCTGCCGCTTTAGTATAAATCCTCTTTGGAATATAAATCCTCATCGAATATGTCCCAAAATACTGGTTTGAATCATCATCAAAATAAATTGGCGAGTCAGTTCTTGAGGTGACACAACATATCTCCCAACGTATTCCTACTCAAAAATATGTACGGATCATCACTGAAATGGGCAGGGATCGTGGGTGATTGTGTGCTCTCTTATTGGCTATATCTGTCAGCGCACAAACTATAGGCGCTGTTTTCTTATTGGCCCATTCTGATTTGTACACGAACCATCGGTACCGATGGTTCGTGTACAATCAATCAATTCTCGCATAGGCTAATTCCATCAGTGTTGCCAACACAACCACCGCCAGTGCCTTGTGAATCGCCAGCTTGTCAAAAGCTAGGTTGCATGAAGATTAAGAAGGAAAACCTTTTATCAGGGACAAATCGGGACAATATACATTCCACAAAATATTGGTGAGTGTGGTCTTCGCTTTGTGGATTTCAGATCTCGGTATTTTCTTTTTTTATTTTCTTAATTATGATTTTGTATAATTGTGTCGAAGGGCAATTCCACGGTAACTCGCGTTACATTTAATGGGACCAGGAAATGATTTTCAAGCTACTACTCTGCTAGTCAGGGTCATTGGAGGTAGATTTGTACTCTGCTTCAATGTGAATATTCAAGTTACTGAACAGCCAAAGAAAGACCAAAAATATACCTTTGTTTAATTTTGAGGAGACGTTTAATATCGGTAACTCGCGTTACAAAAATAGGACATAGCTATAAAGCTGAGTACAGTTTATTTAAAATTCTCCTCATACCAACATATCAGAACCTAAATAATTATGTTTTTTCACAATGTGGGTGTGTTAGTGACAACATTAAAGTCAAATATTGATGTGGTTTTTAAGCATTATATAAACAGAGAGCCTACATGTTGGTAACTCGCGTTACACTTTGTCCACAAATAAAAGTGAAACACTACACAGTGATTGTGGGTTTTTAACTTTTAATTTCTACAACTTCAAGCAATCTCAAACATAGTTTTAACAGAACAAGCCACAAAGCCTTAAAAATTAGTGGCATTAGTGTGATTTTTATAGTGCCAAAAGACACACATTTGCTTATGTACAACGTACACATGCATGGGTTGAAAGAACAATTTTTATTCTTCCATTATTAATAAAGGGTTATGATCTTGAAACCAATCTTTCGTGACATTGGTGTATTTCCAATGAAGAGGGTAATGATAGAAATCACCCAAAAACAAACAAAACGGCTACATTTTATGGTAACTCGCGTTACATGTCGGTAACTCCCGTTACACATTTTATGAGAGTATTACCTAATAATGGAAAGGATGTTATGCTTTTTTCTTTTACTGACAGTTCTGGAGTGAATGAAATTTAGAAAAAATAACATACTGTACTTAATCAATTTCATCTATGTGTTTAGAAAGGAGAAAAAAATGATGTTTTGGTAACTCGCGTTACATCGTTCCAATACCAGAAACTGAGGCCATCATGTGGCTTACTATAGTAATGGAACATTGATTTTTGTTCACATAAGTTTAATAATATGTACTCAGTTCCCTAACTACTTATCAGATCGTTACTAGGTCCACTTTTATTCATTGTTTATACTAGTGATCTTCCATTTTGTATTGCCCCAAACTGCAACTTATTTATGTATGCAGATGACTCCACATTAACGTGTGGCTCCTCCAACATATAATAGAAAGTAGCTTAAATACAGCTTTTATTAGTTTTTACAACTGGTGCGGAAGAAACAAGCTAGCTTTAAATGCCACCAAAACCAAATGCATGCTTATTGGTACTAGGCAGAAAATATCTAATGTTAATGTATGCATTGCTGGTAGTCGTATTGAAAATGTGAAGTCTTATAAATGTTTGGGTGTAATTATTGATGAAGCATTAAGTTGGGGCCCACATGTGGAATACGTAAGAAAAAAGGTGGTGTCTTTACAGTCACTTCGCCCCATTTCCACTTCGCCCCGTGTCACTTCGCCCCGTGTCACTTCGCCCCATTGCCACTTCGCCCTATTGCCACTTCGCCCCATCGCCACTTCGCCCCATCGCCACTTCGCCCCATTGCCACTTCGCCCAATCGCCACTTCGCCCCATTGCCACTTCGCCCCATTGCCACTTCGCCCCATCGCCCCATCGCCCCATCGCGACTAACGTAGGATATCAGTGAATCTAATTGCCATAGTAGCAAAAACATTTACAACTCTTTTTTCAGACTTTTACCTGACAGAGACAGCGCAAACTTCCTTCACATGTTGCTTTTGTCTCGAATTACCCAAATGGGAGGTTGGAAATTAGTTAATATGTCTTTCTTTTGGGAGATGGATTTGAGAAAAAGATATAACATCGTCATAAAATTACGCGTGAATGGATTAACGTGATTCCCACTGTCCCTATCTATTCCACTTTTAAGGAAATGTCCTAATTTATTACTTTCTTACTTTCCAACGAATTTTGAATAAAATGAAAAAATAATAGGCCTAAGGAAAGTTGTGATGAAATCCCCCAGAATCTAAAGATTTTTAATGAAATTATTAAATTCTGAGCGAACAAATTGAGGGGTTCATATAAACAATTATTATTATGTTCAATGTTTAGCAAAGTTGAGTTGCTATACAAAAAACACGTTCCCGATGTCTTGTAATTGGGCTAGCGGGATTCGTGAGGGAAAGACTTCCATACTTTGCCGCTACTCATTCATTCCTTAAATGACTTTAAAAGTACCACAAGTTGTAAATCTGATGAAGAGACACTAATTTAGTACACGTAGTAAACAAAGTTAAAGTTACTCTTTAAAAATACTTTGTGCAGGAGGTCTGAGAGGCGGCGCGGCCGTGTATGGAATTTAGGCCCTCACTTTATTGCAATTATTAAATGTTATAATATAAATTATGAATTATCATAAAAAGAGGGGGGGGGGAAGAAAAAAGAAACAGTAAGGATACAAATTAAACTAGTTGTTTCGGCTGTTTGAAATGACTCATTTAAATGGCTCATTTTCCCTTTTATTGGTTGTCGCCCTCCAATGATATCATAATGATTACATGTACCACCAATGAATCTGTATTTCATAGAAAGTAAAAACTTTTTTTAATTCATGCTGCCACCGACGACGAACGCGGGCAGCATGGGGCGAAGTGACGATAGGGCGAAGTGGCGACGGGGCGGAGTGGCAATGGGGCGAATTGACGCGGGGCGAAGTGGCAAGGGGCGAAGTGGAAAAGGGGCGAAGTGACCGACAACCGTGCTTCATATGCAGGCTAATTCCACCAGTGGTGCCAACACAACCACCGCCAGTGCCTTGTGGATCGCCAGTGCCTTGTGGATCGCCAGTGCCTTGTGGATCGCCAGTGCCTTGTGGATCGCCAGTGCCTTGTGGATCGCCAGTGCCTTGTGGATCGCCAGTGCCTTGTGGATCGCCAGTGCCTTGTGAATCGCCAGCTTGTCAAAAGCTAGGTTGCATGAAGATTAAGAAGGAAAACCTTTTATCAGGGACAAATCGGGACAATATACATTCCACAAAATATTGGTGAGTGTGGTCTTCGCTTTGTGGATTTCAGATCTCGGTATTTTCTTTTTTTATTTTCTTAATTATGATTTTGTATAATAATTGTGTCGAAGGGCAATTCCACGGTAACTCGCGTTACATTTAATGGGACCAGGAAATGATTTTCAAGCTACTACTCTGCTAGTCAGGGTCATTGGAGGTAGGTTTTTACTCTGCTTCAATGTGAATATTCAAGTTACTGAACAGCCAAAGAAAGACCAAAAATGTACCTTTGTTTAATTTTGAGGAGACATTTAATATCGGTAACTCTCGTTACAAAAATAGGACATAGCTATAAAGCTGAGTACAGTTTATTTAAAATTCTCCTCATATCAACATATCAGAACCTAAATAATTATGTTTTTTCACAATGTGGGTGTGTTAGTGACAACATTAAAGTCAAATATTGATGTGGTTTTTAAGCATTAGATTACAGAGAGCCTACATGTTGGTAACTCGCGTTACACTTTGTCCACAAATAAAAGTGAAACACTACACAGTGATTGTGGGTTTTTAACTTTTAATTTCTACAACTTCAAGCAATCTCAAACATAGTTTTAACAGAACAAGCCACAAAGCCTTAAACATTAGTGGCATTAGTGTGATTTGTATAGTGCCAAAAGACACACATTTGCTTATGTACAATGTACACATGCATGGGTTGAAAGAACAATTTTTATTCTTCCATTATTAATAAAGGGTTATGATCTTAAAACCAATCTTTCGTGACATTGGTGTATTTCCAATGAAGAGGGTAATGATAGAAATCACCCAAAAACAAACAAAATGGCTACATTTTATGGTAACTCGCGTTACATGTCGGTAACTCCCGTTACACATTTTGTGAGAGTATTACCTAATAATGGAAAGGATGTTATGCTTTTTTCTTTTACTGACAGTTCTGGAGTGAATGAAATTTAGAAAATATCATACTGTACTTAATCAATTTCATCTATGTGTTTAGAAAGGAGAAAAAAATGATGTTTTGGTAACTCGCGTTACATCGTTCCAATACCAGAAACTGAGGCCATCATGTGACTTACTATAGCAATGGAACATTGATTTTTGTTCACATAAGTTTAATAATACTCAGTTCCCTAACTACTTATCAGATCGATACTAGGTCCACTTTTATTCATTGTTTATACTAGTGATCTTCCATTTTGTATTGCCCCAAACTGCAACTTATTTATGTATGCAGATGACTCCACATTAACGTGTAGCTCCTCCGACATTAATATAATAGAAAGTAGCTTAAATACAGCTCTTACTAGTTTTTACAACTGGTGCGGAAGAAACAAGCTAGCTTTAAATGCCACCAAAACCAAATGCATGCTTATTGGTACTAGGCAGAAAATATCTAATGTTAATTTAAATGTATGCATTGCTGGTAGTCGTATTGAAAATGTGAAGTCTTATAAATGTTTGGGTGTAATTATTGATGAAGCATTAAGTTGGGGCCCACATGTCGAATACGTAAGAAAAAAAGGTGGTGTCTAAATTAGGTATACTAAGCAGAATCCGTGATTGTGTTCCTCAACACAGCTTGCACACACTATTTGTAAGTCTAGTTATGCCAACATTAGAGTATTGTTGTACTGTGTGGGGAGGAAGGTACATATCTCACGATAATATGTTAAACAAATGTCTCAAAAGAGCCGCGCGGATAATCCTTAAATGTACCTTCCTCACTCCTTCAGAGGATATGTTTGCTCGTCTTAATTGGGCTCCTTTTTCAAAAAGAGTCAAGTCAAAAAAGGCTAATCTTGTCTTTAAAAGTATCAACAAAATGACTCCTTTGTACATGACAAATATTTTCAAACCACTTACAATAATTCGCGAAACAAGGCAATCAACCCACACGGCACTGAAAGTTCCTTTCGCCAAAAAAGAATGCTACGCCACAAGTTTCGCTGTGAGTGGTGCAAATATTTGGAATAATCTGCCCGAACAATTGCGAACATTGGACTCATTAAGCACATTTAAATCGGAGCTCCGACATGTCATCTGTTAGATATTATGCCAATTGCGCTGATCTACGGAGTTAGAACTTGGTTGCCACTATAATGTGGAGCCGGATAGGAATTTTCCCTTCTTATTTTTCCCCCAAAAGGTTTTTTTTTTTTGTGCGGGTTTTCGCCTATCTCGTAAATCAGAATTAGTACCGGTATTAATGTTTTGAATTCCTGTAATATCCTTGTATTTATAATATGTACTGTTATTTTATTTGATGATGTATGCAGGGCCCCAATGAAAACCAGTTTTAAACTGTTTGGGCACACCCTGGGTAAAGAAATGGAATAAATAAATGAATCAATAAGAAAAACTGTTTTTTCTTTAAAATATCAGTTTATTTCACAATTAACCTTTTTTTCCAAATTCAGAGCATAACATTTATCGTTTACAAATTCAAGCGTATTTTGAAAAATACTTGACGTATTTATAAAAAAAAATATTTCCAATGAACTAGAGTTTGTACTCGACAGTGGCAGATAATTAAATTTTTCTTATCTTTATTTTTTTGGGGGGGGGTTTTGTCCACTCTCCTGTGGAATTGCCCCGAAGCATATCCATATCCATATACATGTAGGTATTCTGCAATTCGATGCATCATGCGTTGTGATTTGGTAGTGATAACAAAAGATAAACCGACGAGATGGTCATATACCCCGACGCATGTTTTCTCCCTTTGGAGGGGTACTGGAGCTATTTGTTTTTTTAGGGGATGGTGGTAGGGTATTTTTCGCGTATTTTTCTTTTACGTAGGCCTACTCGTACTTGTTAGGCAAATAAGATATGATGCTGAACTGTACCGTACGTACAATGTACATACATGTACTATGAACTACTGTAGTGTTTGCTTTATAGTAGAGGGACATAGCAAACTGGTTAAATGTAGGATACACCATTTGCAGATATCGAAAATATTTACTACCGAATTATTAAGAAATATCTCACTCATCTGAAAGTAAATAATGATTCTAGGCATCCAGCAAAATGATTGTGCTAGATATCCTGTATTTATTCTAGAAAATATAATTTTATAAAGAAAAATTCGCGATCGCCAGACGGTATGCAAAACAAAAAAAATTAAAAAGAAAATTCTTGAACAAAAATTATTCTTGAACAAAAATTCTTCTTGAACTAAACAAATATAAAATTATACAAAAACAAAAACTTAATCAGTTTTACCAAAGTGCAAAAGTGCCTTGTATTGGTAGAAAAAAACGTGTACAAATTATTAGGAGTAGCCTGGGAAAAAAACCGAAAAAACAAGGAGGGAGGAAAAGTATGAAACAATCTTATTGAAAACTAATAATGGCACCTGGGAGTATCGTTAATGTCGCTCGTGTTCTGTGGCGGTCATTTTGAAAAATGGCCGTCTTGCTTTTATCACAAAATGCACAGTTGGTTTGGTTATTATGTTGGACTATGATGCTGCACTATATATTAAACCTATTTTCATCACTACAGATTAGAAGAATTTATTTGCCAGCAGAAATCTCCACGAAGTGCGGCACGCCGGGTATTTCTAACCGAAACTCCAACCAGTCACCTACAGGGGTAAGTTGGTGTCTATGATCAGGTCGGACATGTCTGTATTATGTTTTTATGCATGTTTTTGCTTGCCATATTGCTTTCCGCGTAATGCTTTAGGTATGGTCACCCACTTTTTTCATGTTCTCTCTGTTTTTAATATTTTATTGTTTTGAGATTCTCATACACAGTATTGAGAGTCCCAAATTTTCGGACTAAATTCCGATATATTGGGTCGTATGAATAAAAACTAGCAAATGCTATGAAGTACAAGTAAAAAGTAAAAGCATTTACTTCGAAGTAAAAGCATTAAGGAAAAGCAAATGCTTCAATTCTTATGAATAAAATAAAGTTTTACTGTTTAGCATTTACTGGCTGAAATAGGAGTACATGCTTTTTACTTGCAATTGATTTCACAGCCGAATGGTTTATAACAATAGAGTCTCTATTTTGTGTACATACACACACAGCTGCATACCCATACGCTGACAGGGGTGTTTAAATGAAATTGGAACCTCAAGTTGCTGCTTCGCAGTCATTGGGCCGTATGCATAAAAACTAACATTTGCTTTTACTACAAATTTTCAAGCATTTACTGAAATCTGTATAAATAAAAATGAAGCAAAAGGTTTTACTGGAAAGTATTTGCTAAAGACTAAAAGTATTTACTTTTAATTTCCAGCATTTGCTAGAATATTAGTATTTGCTCCATTTGGTATGAATAAAAATGAGTAAATGCTTCAGATTTGCAGTATTTACTCGTAATTTTTAAAGGTTTGGTCGGGGCTACCTTGAAAAAAAGAGAAGCAAATACTAATATGAAAAATAGGAGCTTTTGTATATGTGGTTAGGCAGGAAAAGATATAAACATGGAAGATGGATTGTCTAGGATTAAAATACAAGCAGTTGTACTGATTTTGGGGAAGGAAATGCGACGTAGATGGTAGTCTAGTCCTAGACCCTTGTGTTATTTCGGCGCCCACGCAACCAAGTGGGTAAATGCCGTCAATAGGGGACGGGGCATTGTCCGACCGTCTTCCCTCTTTTGTTTGTACTCTAACGTTTTCGGATGATCGCCATAGGATTTGCACACGAGTCTGAATCGGGGACCTTTGCGGAATAGGGGACCCCATTGTTCCCTTTGTCCTACGTCCCCTATTTCAATCAAAAACAAACTCGCGCAGATTCGTTAACGCTGTCTCTTTTTCAAATCCCGACTTCGTGTGCGTTGGTGTCTCACGCATGCGTAGTTTACATAATGCTGCTGGATCCATACTCGCACTGGAGCCGACGTTTGACAAACGTACATGATTTTGGATTCCCCAATGGGTCTAGCACTAGTTGGCAATCAATTGTTAACTTTAACCTTAGTTTTCGACGAATCTCCCTCGCTTTTCCGAGGGATCCAATCAGCGACCGAGTTTGAGCCTCATAATGAATTATTCATTATACACAAATATAAGATAGTGTGTGTGTGTACACAAGACAGTGTACATGTACAACATTGTACATGTACAATGTACATGTATGTGATGGTGACTGTATGCACGTGCATTGCGCGAAATGTGCAGACTTTTAATAGCATTGTACATGTACGTAGTGTCCGATCTTCCGGGGCATGGCAGTGCAAGCTAGCTACAGCCACCGGTACCGTACCGCGGGTCTGCCCGCTGCAGCATCGCTATGTTATGGTGCTTCAGCGCGGTGCGTTTTTTTGTATTCCAGTGTATCGAACGTACAGTACGTCAGTATTAGCCTCAAATCTAGTAAGGTCGTGCTTCATTTTGGCAAACAGTTAATTACCTGCAAAAACTACCTTTCCCTGAAATAAAAGGGGAAATTTATGGTGGCTCTGCATGGAGGGACATAAAAGTCGTGAATTTGTTTGCGAGTAGTTGTGAAACTATTCGCGACTTGTCGTGAATTTATTCGCGACTGGTTGTTAATATTTTTGCGACTGTTCGTGAATATTTTTGCGACTAGTCGTATAATTCGTGATTATTAGTGAATATTTTCGCTACTAGTCGCGAATTTTTTTCGCGACTATTGAAAATATTGACGACTATTCGCGAAAAAATATTTACGACTAGTCGCAAAAAACAAGTCGTAAAAAATTCAGGACTCAAATTTGCGACTTGTCGTTAATTTATTTGCGACTGGTCGTAAATATTTTTGCAACTAGTCGCAAATAATTTCACAACTAGTCGTGACAAAATTCGCGACTAGTCGCAAATTTTGTCACGACTAGTTGTGAAATTATTTGCGACTAGTTGCAAAATTATTTACGACCAGTGGCAAATAAATTAACGACAAGTCGCAAATTTGTCGCGAAAATGTTCACGACTTTTGATATCCCTCAGGGGTACCATATAAATTAGTAGCCCCAGTCCCACTGAAGCCGGATATGCTACGGATCGCCCCGGATCGCCCCGGATGACCCCGGATGACCCCGGATGAAACTACGTTTGATCCGGGGTGGTCCGGGAAGGCAATCAAAAACAAAGTGACATGTTCCCCGATCCTACTACGGTTCTACTACGGTTTGACTACGGTTCTGCCACGAATGGGCCCGGATCACCCCGGTTCAAGCCTGTTTTTCCCCCATGACCCCGGATGGTCACGGATTCACTACGGTTCCGCCACGGTTTCACTACGGATGCGCCACGGTTCATCCCGGATGTGCCACGGTTAACCCCGGATGACCCCGGATACACTACGGTTAATCCCGGTTCATCCGGGAAATACCGTGGTGACACCGTAGTGAATCCGTGGTGATCCGTAGTGGAACCGTAGTGGAACCAACTCCCGTTTCATCCCGGATAAACACGGTTACACTACGGTTACGCTACGGTTTATCCCGGATACACTAGGGATCATCACGATCGCACTACGGTTTCACTACGGTTCTTCGCCGCCCCCCTCTCCCTTCCCGGATGGCCCCGGATCACTCCGGATGCTAGATGCTGATCCAGGGTGACGCTCGACTTCCCGGACTCACTACGGATGTCCCCGGATGGTCCCGGATGCATGGCCCCGGATAGTCCCTGATAGTCCCGGATTATCACGGTTTGACTAAGGTTCCACTCCGGATGACCCCGGATATGAACCGTAGTGCATCCGGGTTGATCCGTAGCGTATCCGGCTTTCGGTGGGACTGGGGCTTTGGAGGTTTTCACCATAGAGCAAAGTTGTTTCAATCAACAAATTCACCCGCAGTCACAAATAAACGCCGGGGTAGCTATGATTTGCTGTGTCAATGTACATGTAAAGTACATGTACATGTACATATGTACATGTACTGTATGGTGCGAAATACGGTACCTCTGGAGACGTGAACACAATGGGGACAATGGGAGTAAAAAGGTCTCCAAAGGGTGATTTATATTTAGGTCTCCATTAGGAATTTCACGAATTAGATTTTTGGATTGTACTTAAATTACTCAAAAGCTAGGGTTAGGATGTGGGTTAGGGTTAGTGTTTGGGTTAGGGTATAATATAGGGTATATTGGTTGAAAATTTCAACCCAGGAAAATAATTGTGGTTAAAATGGGAGCATTTTGAAAAAAGTGCTCGACTTTCTAACCATTTTGTACACGAGAACATGTCATGTTCGGTAAGGGAAGCCATGTCTCCGTCCACAGTGATACAAAAATGCGAATACATGTACAGTATAGTACATGCACATCACGGCCGGGTCAATCGCGGCGTGTAACGTTTTGCGTAACCCTCGCACGAATTTGCCTATAACCGTCCATCATTATCACGTGATATGAATAATGCATATATTACAATAGTCTGACCACGCCCCCTGTGTGACAACTTGTCCAAGACCTTCGAGTGAGTCCACTGAGTTCGCGGGTGCGATTCGTCTGTAGATAGCGCCCTCTATAACATCGGTGGTTTGTGTCAGTGATCGCGGAATAAACAACACGAAGGTCTTGGAACCAAGACTACGTAGATGGCCGATAATTTCTTGCAATATTGCTGAGACAGAAAAGGGCATCATGACTGCAAAGCAGCAACTTCAGGTTCCGATTTCATTCAAACACCCCTGTCAGCATGCATATATTCGCATTTTTGTATCACTGTGGAGACATGGCTTTGTTCTCGTGTACAAAATGGTTAGAAAGTCGAGCACGTTTTTCAAAATGCTCTCATTTTAACCATAATTTTTTTCCTGGGTTGAAATTTCGACCCAATATACCCTATATTATACCCTAACCCAAACACTAACCCTAACCCACATCCTAATCCTAGTTTTTGAGTAATTTAAGTAAAATCCAAAAATCTAATTCGTGAAATTCCCAATGGAGACCTATTCATCTATAGAAATTTACCCTCCGGAGACGTTTTGTCTCCATTGTACACATTGTGTTCATGTCTCCAGAGGGTACCGTATTTCGCACCATGCGTCTATGTGTGGGTGTGTATCGTACACACAATACAAACTCTATTGTTATAAACCATTCGGCTGTGAAATCAATTGCAAGTAAAAAGCATTTACTGCTATTTCAGCCAGTAAATGCTAAACAGTAAAACTTTATTTTATTCATACGAATTAAAGCTTTTGATAGTTTTTATTCATACGACCCATTATGCCATTTTCTGTCTCAGGAATATTGCAAGAAATTATCGGCCATTTACGTCTCATTTCCTTCCCCAAATTTAGTACAACTGCATGTATTTTATTCCTAGACAGTCCATCTTCCATGCTCATACCTTTTTCTGCCTAACCACATATACGAAAGATCCTATTTTTCATATTAGTATTTGCTTCTCTTTTTTCAATGTCGCCCCGACCCAACCTTGAAAAATTACGAGTAAATACTGCAAATCTGAAGCATTTACTCATTTTTAGTCATACCAAATGGAGCGAATACTAATATTCTAGCAAATGCTTTCCAGTAAAACCTTTTGCTTCATTTTTATTCATACAGATTCCAGTAAATGGTTGAAAATTTGTAGTAAAAGCAAATGCTAGTTTTTATGCATATGGCACTTGGTGACTTTGATTGCACTGGATTTGTAACGTGCACCTTTTTGTAACGTGTAACTGCTGATCATCGGTCAGTAAAATGCCTGTTGAATATATTGTGGATGGGATTGATTTGCCTATATTTTGGCTTATTCGCAGGAAGTTTTCGGGCAATATGGAAGAAAAAGTAGATGTTGAATTTTCTGCTGGACTTCAAGGTATCACAGGGAGAGTACAGATGCCTGCCACGCTTGGTACTGTCTTTGCGGCTGGAGTGGTAGTCGCCGTGGTAATCGGCGCCGCAATCGCCTCAATGTTTTATCGTTCATAGTGTTTTTTTCGGCAAGGTATACCGGTAGTGCACACATAAAGTTGGAAAATGTGTGATAGCATTGCAGAGTGAGCGGTGGCAGGATTTTGGGTACTATAAATGTTTCTATTTTTTCTTCAAAATAGGTCGTATGAATAAAAACTAACGAATGCTATGAAGTAAAAAGTAAAAGTATTTACTTCAGAGTTAAAACATTAAGGAAAATCAAATGCTTCAATTCGTATACAATAAAATTAATTTTTACTTTTTAGCATTTACTGGCTGAAAAGTAGTAAATGCTTCTTATTTGCAGTTGATTACACAGCCGAATTAGTCTCTATTGGGTGTATGTGTGGGTGTACGTACATACAGCCGTGAACCACATAACGATCGAGGCTCGATATTTTGTTTTCCTTCGTTCCTTTACTGTACCCAATCCCATTGGCTAGCGCTTGCACCGTCGATCGAGGACCGAATTTTTTCATTCATACCGCCGACCGAGGGTCTTTTGTTTCCTTTGTTCTCCTTTGTGTCTCGCCCCTCGGTCGTTATGTGGTACAAGAGCACCAACACACGCAGCTCTGTTTTGACCGGCAATCGTGGACGGGGTATTGTCCGACCGTCTTCCCTCTTTTGTTTATACTCTAACGTTTTTTGAT
Organism: Crossaster papposus; assembly: GCA_037893245.1. Classification (NCBI taxonomy): domain Eukaryota; kingdom Metazoa; phylum Echinodermata; class Asteroidea; order Velatida; family Solasteridae; genus Crossaster; species Crossaster papposus. The sequence goes on from JBAIAA010000238.1 coordinate 431,471, forward strand.
GATCGCCATAGGATTTGTACACGGGAAAAGATCGTGGACGTTGTGTCAATCGTGGACCCATTGTTTGAATCCATATTATTTTGTCCGACGACCACGATTGCCGGTCAATACAAACGCATTGATACGCTGCTTTTGGGGCAACCTTCCTTTCACACATCGGGGACTCAGTTATACTTGACTCTCTTAGTTAATTTTTCAGAAGTTATCTGACCATTTCCAAGAACTAGGTTAACTTTTCTCTGATTGTACATGTATACAATGCTCGGTTGTATTACTTACGTGCAGATTTCGGTGATTTCGGTCATTTCGTTGGTGGGGCTGACATTACATGGCATTAACTGTTACTCCCGTTCATGTCGTAGCTCAAAAGTCCCATTCGCCCAAAAGTCCCATTCGCCCATGGTGAATGAGATATATTTTATGACACCCAAGTGTAGGTCACGCGGCATTCATTAGTCAAACCATTGCTTTACTACGTCATGACCGTGCATTGTTGGTTCCATTCACTGTGCATTCTGACCTATTAGTCAGGTTTATTATGTATTTTCGTTTACTTTTTGTGTAGATTTGCTAAACTATACAATTTTTAAAGCGTTAGGATATACTTAACATGAAACCAATGTTTACATTTGTTTTCAGGTTCTTTATGTCGGCCATCTTGGATTTTTTTTAATGGCATTTTAAGGACGTCACACATTTTTCACAATTGTGTGCATATGTCTATGACCCAATAAACATATTACAAAAATAATTTTTATATGTTCTGTTGGGGAGATATGGCTTAAAGGTCTACAAATAAAACAAAATCATAAAAAATACACGATGACGTCATCATGAGGTCACTTCAATGTATATCTATAACGCAACCCGCCATACCTGCCTACCAAGTTTGAACCCAATCGGATTTATACTTCTAGAGAAATAGGGCATTGAAAAAAAAATGGACCTTTAATGTGACACCCAATGACTTTTCATGTGTCACGACACAATAAAGGTCGATTTTTTTCAAAAGACCTAAAAACAAATGTAAACATTGGTTTTCATGTTGAGTATATCCTAACGCTTTCAAAAAATGTATAGTTTAGCAAATCTACAAAAAAAGTGAATGAAACTTTCAATATGTACATTATGAACCAGACGTTATCCCTTATTTTCTTTTGCATGCTAGACCGGACTTCTTTTTTGTTTGATTTTGTTTTCTTCCTCTAATTAAATGACAGGGGTATTATATAAAACAAACAAATAATGAATGTTTTGCAATCGTGCGGTGGTGAGAGTATTTTCTTTCGAGGATGCATTGATCTTTACCTCGTTGAATGGAGCGTTTTGTCCATCTTTTGGTTCGTGGGGCCGTTCTCCTCATTGCGCTCATAAACATCCATTATTTGTATAATATTCAACTTTCAACTTGAACTGATTATGCTGCACTTTGACCATACAGCGAAACATTGCGAATATGTATGTCGGCTATAGAATACAAATATTGAGTGACTTGAAATAGTTGGATGGGAGGAGTGTTGTAGCTTGGTGAGATCTGGACTTTTCCATTGTATTTGGCTTCGCCTCGTGAGATGGAGGGGCCCGGATTTTCACCTTGCGATAATGTTCCTCCCGAACCTCTCTAAGCCACTCAGTATTTAGATTCGTCAATTTGGAGTGTATGCTGTTCACTAGTTATTTTTTTTTTTTTTTTTGCCTATTGTATTGGGGTGTTCTTTTGGATTTTTGGGGGTGTTAGTTTGTTAATTTTTTTGTTTTGACTTGCTTGATATCTTGTTCTTACATGTATTTAAATAACAGGTTGTTATATCATGTGTATTGTTTTGATTAACATTTTACTTGATATATAGTTATTGTATGCAGACATTTCATAATTCTCTCATAATTCTCGTTTTACTAACGTTCCTCAAATCATTCCAAAAAATCTCTCAATTACTTAGGTAATCAAACTAAAATCCAAGGTTGAACCCAATTTTTATAGTAATTATCTGTGTGCTGTTTTTATGGCCGTGCGTAGATATTAAAAGTAAGTACATGTACAGTGTTATTGATCTTTAGGGATTATTCTCTTGCATTTAATCATCATTGCTGGGTAATGGCTTATAATAGCTTACCTAATTCAATTGCCCAGTTTGTCGGTTAATTTAGTTAACCAGTTCGCGCCGGATGACGTATATAAACGCAAACATTTTCCCGAATTCAAAACGGATCACGCACAAACACGCCAAGTTCAAGTTCGGAAATGTATGTCAGCAGCGAGCAAGGCCGGAAATGCGTGGGTGTGCTTCCCGGCACTATCAGCCTGAACCCGCTTCGGATCGAGTTTCGTTAAAAATAATCCCGCCCGTGGGCTCGGCGATGTTAAAATAATCCCGGCGCGAACTAGTGGGTAACATTCCTTATTCCTCGAACTATGGGTATCATGTCAAATTATAATTCAACAAGTAGTTCCCAATGCTTATTATTGTATTAGTTTGGTTTTCTTGTATAGAACCATGCACGGCTTATTACACGGCTTCCATTATATGGTTTACACGGCCACCACTCCAAGGCTCTGCAGCACACAGACCTAATTTTTTTTTCATAATTGTAATTTGTGAACAATCAGTAATTAAAGGAGTAAAACACCAATCCTAGACTTCATCACCAGTCTCCCGACCTGCCTTTTCTTTCAGGAGTAATAAATGAAAAAAAGGAATGTATAAAACAGGTTGAAAAACTAAAAATGTGATAAATGAAGAAAATAAACCATTGCAAACAAAATTTGAAGAATCTTAATTGGCACAAACGTATATACACATACATGAGTTGGTCTTCCATTCATTTTGAGGACTTGGAACAATGAGGGAAAAGTGATAACAATGTCCCTAAGGACCTGAGCCGAGTCCTCGGGAAAATCCCGTGTACAAATCTTATAAGAGCTGTTGAAGAAAAAAAAGATAGTCCAAACAAAGGGAATAAAAGAAGGGAACAATAGTGAGTCCTCGGGAGAAAAGCTACGTGTACATTTAACAAAAAGAACCAGCGCACTAACAATGAAAATCCATTGTTACTTGGTGCTAAATCCATTGTTACTTGTACTCAATGTCTTGGAAACGCCCCTTATAGCTGACAAAATGTGCACGGCCATAATAACCACCATTCCTGAATTAATGCATGGCTGCCATTTTTGTGTCGTATCTCTCACGTTATCATCCCAACTTGTCACACTGCTTATTTCTGTACCTCTTATAAGTCTCATTTGTTCAGTCATTCATGGCAATGACATAATGAACCTAGTTGGACAGAGGACAATCCTAAATTACCAAAAGGTCCACATTTTCCGGGGTAAATAATGGTATTTTGATGTAGAAATAACGGTACTGGCACAACAACAAGTTTGGTTTCATTTTTGGTCCCATCAGTACAAATTTGCACCCCCCATAAAAAATCCTGCGTACGGGCCTGTACTATGGTACCCACTTCTCTATCCAAAGGCGCTGGTGACCGCTTGTCGTCAAAATGTTTGGAGGTCATTGATACCGAGACACCATGACGCGGAAATATTAACTATACTGCATTGAGAGCTAAAGAACAGAAACATCGATATAGTAATTTGTCGCAATGTCGTACAATTACACATAATTTGTGTTTAAAAAGCGACTGATTTGTTATAAGTTTATACTTTGGGATAGGCCTATGCACGCCTTGATAAACATTTTTAGTTGTTATACGTAAAGTCGCAAATAACTTGGTACACTGTATTCAATTCTCGTGTACTGGATGGGCAAATTTAGGTGTTTCCAAATACCAAAAGGTGCATTAATTACAAAAAAGTGATAGTTTGAGAAGTTTGATAGGCGCATTGCATGTACATGTACCATAATCAGTATCGTGCTAAGTGTTGTGCATTTAGAAAAAAGTGCTCAAAATCTAAACTTTGGACTTGACAACTTCCCTGACAAAGTTTCAGCTCTGAATGCTGCCGAAAAAAAAAATATTTTGAGATAACAGATTTCGATTTGAACTATTAAAGGGATCGTACACGTTTGGTAATTGGAACCCATTGTTTGTTTCAATCCTATATAGTTATAGATATATACCATAAAACTAACCTGTGAAAATTTCATTTCAAAAGGTGGTAGCGATTTTGAGATATTGCCGGAAATCTGGAGTGGTTATGTCCACGCAGGAAGAATAATCTGCATTGGAATACACAGTCTGAGAAACATCGCTGCAGTAACGCTTCTCAGATTCAAATTTTGGGGGATAAAAAGTGATATCTTTTTCCGTAACCGCAGTAATTCGAAGTGAAAAGTTACTAAAAATGAATTATACTATCCAAAGCTGCTGTACTTCTTGCCAAGAAAGTTTTTATTGCCATAATTTTTTGGCACAAGTCATGACGCAATAAATATTCAATTAATATTTCCGCGAGGAAAGAATAAAAACAAACAAACAAACAAACAAACCTTTAACCTTGCGTGTCTAGGACCATTTAACCTTGCGTGACGTGTGAACCTGGAAATTAAACTTGCACTAGTCCATAGTTAGAAAAGCAATATTAGAACACATCGTGACAGTTATTACCAAACGTATACGATCCCTTTAACTACTAATAAACATCTCCAAATAATGTGTCGCCGGGGTGCATTTTTAAAATTCTTTTATTATTTTCTTCCAAATGACAGCATGCCAGACATAATTCACGGATAGTTCAGAGTAATATATAAATATCTTTAAACAATAGTTTAGTTGTTTACTTTTTTGATAGTTTCTAAAAGGTATACAATCGCTTTGAGTATTGAACTTGACCGTTGATCGACGGGTAAATCTTATCTATAGATATCCACAAAATGGTGTGTCTGGTAGAATTGAGAATTTGGTTCTACGAATGTTTCATGTTTCAAATGGCATTCGTGTTGAGGGGAAAAGCGCGACATGAGCAAAACGTGGGTGAAGTATATTGATGACTGTTTGCCAACTTTAGAGAAGTAAACATCAAACAGTACGGAGTAATACCGGAAGTGTCATTAAAGGGATCGTATACGTTTGGTAATTGCTCCAAAAATTAATGGCAATAAAAACCTACTTGGTAAGAAGTACAGCAGCTTTGGATAGTATAATGCATTTTTAGAAACTTGTCACTTCGAAGTAGTACTGCGGTTATTGAAAAATATATCACTTTTTATCCCCAAAAATTTGAATCTGAGAAGCGTTACTGCAGTGACGTTTCTCAGACTGTGTATTCCAATGCAGATTATTATTCCTGCGTGGACATAACCGCTCCAGATTTTCGGCAATATCTCAAAATTGCTACCACCTTTTGAAATGAAATTTGTACAGGTTAGTTTTATGGTACATGTATATATCTATATCTTGAAACAAACATTGGGTTCCAATAACCAAACGTATACGATCCCTTTAACATATGAGTTGGCATTAACATATAGGCATTTGTTACTACATATTCACTGTTTGTTGTTCAATGCTGTTTTGGATTTAAGTAAACAAATTCACTGGACTGAGCGAGGCTTGAGCCTGCAACCTCCGGATTATACTTCTGACTAGCCCCCTCCCCTGAAGAAACAATATTGACAGACTTGAGGGGAACCGCAGGTTTAAGCACCCCCCCCCCCCCCCTCCAGTAAATGTCTTTGTTGTGTTCAAATCCTGAACACAAAATATTATAATGTACTTAGTCAGTTTTCCTTTTTGGTTCTTTTATTTTCAATTATTGCTATATACTACTGTATGTCAATTGCCTACCTTTCCCCTTTGACACCATATATTTACTATAGAAAAATCTAAATGTTTGCATTTAATGTAATTGGGTTTTTTCCCATGAGAAAATTCCATACATTTAAATTCCGTACATTTAACATACAGTTAAACTTGTTTGGCTGGTTTTGAACAACAGGTTTTAAACGGATGTTGACTGGTTTTGAAGTGGTCCAAATCCAGTTACCACCAGTTCAAAATCAGATAACGCCAGCTCAAAACCAGTTAGTACCCGTTAAAACTCCAGTTCAAAACCAGTTGAACCAGTTACGAGTCGTCAATTCCAAGTTCAACTGTTCAATAGACATTTTCTCCAAGTTTGTTGTTAGCAATGTGAGTGTTTGCTAAAACAACAGTTACTGTAAAAAAATGTCTAAGGAAAAGTACAAATCGAGAGTGCAATTCGAGAAGTTTTGCTCTTTATCTTCATCGGAAGTTTTGCTCTTCGTTTTGCCGTTTGTTGTAGTGATTAAAGTAGTAAAAGACCGGTTTCAGCTGGATTGCGAAAACGCTATAGCAGATCTAAAATATTTGACAAATTACGAGATATATTTTTGCTGTAATTCAGTAACCGCTAAAATTTAACACATTGATTGTTTAAATACAATTCGGCAAACTATTACAGAATAAATTATAAAGTAACAATATCTCAACGAAAAGGGCTGATGTAAGGCTAGCTAAAAATTATTAAAAGAAAAAAACCTACAGCTTAAAACTATAACGTATGTACACCAAAATCCGTCAAATTTTCGGTCGAAAGTCGTGCAGCGAGATGCCAACCTTCGACGGTATTTTTCTTATTTGTCAAACCGTAGATGTAGAACTTTACTGATAAAACCAGTTTTACGGTGACAAATCTAAAAAGTGACAGAAAAATATGTAAAGTATCAGAATTTACAGACATTTCACCGTACAAAATACGACTACAATTTGACCGTAACAAAATACAGTCGAATGTTGGAATATCGCTGCACGTCGTTCGACTACTTACACTGTGTGGACGTCTTTTGTTCATAGATTCACACAGTGCAGACAATGCTTGCACTTTTTGCAACCATCGTTGACGTTTATTTTGCCTTCAGCTTCTCGATGCACTCGTACGTCTTCTCCAACAGTAAAGTGAAGCGGGGGTCAAACCCAATGGTAGCCGTAGAACAGAAACTGGACACATACCCGATCCCAATCTTGTGTTGAGGGTCGGCAAAGCCGTACTGGCCCCCTGCGCCGGGGTGGCCGAACCGTTGTGCCTCCTGTAACGGAAAGACCAAAATATAAAGAAAAAGGCCAGCCGCCCCCACCCGATCCGCTCTCTAAATTGTAAAAGAATGAAAAGCTCATTCTTAAAAAGAGTGAGTTTCTTATTATAAAACCACTTCATTCTACATTCCTAGCGGTTGATTCCCATTTTGGTCACGCACAGCATTGCACCACACCCACAGCTAACGTAATTAACAATACCTAATAATGTTTTGTTATCCTACTTTATTTTCCTCCTTTTTCTCTCGGATTCGATTTTTTTTAAACAACCTTTAATAAAGTATAGAACACTTCTTACCTCAACCATGAATCCTACGTTGAAAACTACCTCTACTCCGGCCATCGACAAACCAGGATCCGCAGCTTGTGCCACGTCCATAACCATGTTGATGGCGCTTTCGGAAAGTAACCTTTTACCTTTCAACGTGGCCCCACCATTCGCTAATATCCCGTAGACTTTAGCAAGAGCTCGGGCCGTTCCTACTCCGTAGGCCGATGGCTGTTCCAGCGCTAATTTTTCTGGAATCATAAATTCCTGGAACTGAATGTTAAGAGAGATCAGGAAAACATTAATTCGTGCCTTTTTGTAATATTTTCTGAGATTTGTTGTTAATTGATTGATCCTTTGCATTGCTTTACATATAATCTTAATCTGGAGAAGTGTATTATAAGATTATTTTCTGTTTATACCACTCAAAAGATCATGAAGTATGTTCCAAACCTAACCTGTTGAGTTTCAGCTCACTGAATGCTACGCTGTTTAGTAGGCCACGATATTATAGCCCAAGTCAGCTTTTGGGTGATCGGTAGGTTACTTTTCGAATATAATGGGTTGTATAAATAAAAACTAGCAAATGCTATGAAGTACAAGCAAAAAGTAAAAGCATTTACTTCGAAGTAAAAGCATTAATTTGTATGAATAAAATAAAGTTTTACTGTTTAGCATTTACTGGCTGAAATAGCAGTAAATGCTTTTTACTTGCAATTGATTTCACAGCCGAATGGTTTATAACAATAGAGTCTCTATTGTGTGTACGATACACACACACGCACGCATACATGTAGACACTACCACACTGAGGGCATACTTGTCATTCTATCCAATGGAGGACACTTGAGTGTGTGTGAATTACACCTATCAAAGTGAGGACACTACACTAAATTGCTGGTTGTCCATTGGTTTCATATTGATGTGCATTCTAAAGTCATCATTGCGATTGCAAATTCTAAATAGTCAAGTACTCTGACGCATCCGTACATGTATGTGAACTGACGAAACACCCTGCTTAGCTTTGATGAAGCTTCATTTTGTTCCGACAAAAGTCTTTGATGTTCCTCCAGCTTCGTGTCTGCAGTGCCACAAGACAGGATGTTTCGATGTCTCGTTTGCCAGGAAGCTTCTTCAGCAGAAAGAATTTCTGCAAACCCTTCGTAACGTCTCCCTTCTCCTCGGCAGTCCAGGGACGACGTTTCACTCGTCTCGAGTTGTTCAGAGATGCCAGACTTCCAGATGGAACACTGATAGGAGCCTGTCGAGTACCTAATGTCAAATAGGAAACAAGTCGATATAAAACACAGATATTTCGGCACTTTTAATTCAGACAGCCCGATAGCCAGATGAACAAACAAATGGACAGACAGACAATTGTTTTTTTAAAGACAGCCCGACTTAACCAGTTTGCGCCGGGATTATTTTAACATCGCCAAGCCCACGGGAGGGATTATTTTTTAAGAAACTCGATCTGAAGCGGGTTCAGGCTGATAGTGCCGGGAAGCACACCCACGCATTTCCGGCCTTGCGCGCTGCTGACATACATTTCCGAACTTGAACTTGGCAGGTTTATGCGTCATTCGTTTTGAATTTTGGAAAATTTTTGCGTTTATATACGTCATCCGGCGCGAACTGGTTAAAATACAGACACATAAAAGCCTAAACTTACTGTTTTCACTGGGCACATCACAGGAATTGTCACTGCTGTTATCGCTGTCCTCGTCACTAGTGAAGCCTTCTGCAAGTCACAAAGAGCAGTTTTTGTTAGATTAATGCACACATACCCGACAGTTGGTTGTTGTCCTGCATGTAAATTCAGAAAAGTGGACTCAACTCTTGTCAAATTTCTGTGGTCTGTTTCTTTCTATTTTTCTCTATTTCTCTTTCTTGTTCTGTAATGCAGGAGCAATAGCAAAAGAAATGCACACAAACACGTATACCATTTGTTATCATATATTGTGAACTGATAACAAAATGTTATTTCTTGCATTTCTTTCGCTGTTGAAGATGTATTAGTGAATAGTAATTACTGATCAAATATGTTTCAACAAAAGCAATAATTAATGTCTTTCTTTTGCTGTTGAGTAAATAATTTAAAACAACTGTGTCCTTACCGCCAGTGACATGCAGTTCATCCAGGGATTTGCCCTGCTGGGAAGGCAAGTTTCCCCTCTCCAAGCTGAGAAAAAGTCTAGAAAGTTTGGTGACCCTCTGCACAGTATCTGGCAACTGGTAGTATTCACGATGGACACGCAAATCATGACCCATGAAGTTTGCAAGTGTTTCAAGTTGATGTTCCTTCAAGGCAAGAATTTGCGATGCGGTTGCCACGTGCTTACGAAGTTTTGTAGACCGGATGCTGGCAGCATTGTCAAGGCCCGCCATGTCTGCGTACAATCTTATACAGTCACATCCTCTTATATGACCTGTACCTCCATAAGAACATCGTGCAAACAAGTAGGTGTTGTCGTGGGCGACTCCAGCTTCATTTCTCTTCGCAATCAGAGCACTCAACCACGCCACCACCTCATTGCTGAGAAGCACAGGAACAGTTCGACCCCTCTTGCCAACTATTTCGACAACTCTGAACATCTTGCACAGATGCCGTTCAAGATCAGTCAGCAGGCATTCCCCGTTGACACTAGCTGTTGTGTGCTTCTGAAAGTCTTCTAGTTTCATTTTTGATACCTCCCCTTGCCTTCTGCGGTTGAACATAATAAGGTGGCACAGTGCGACTTCATTCAATCTCTTCCAAGCTGGTCCAATTTGTTCGCCCCGAGCATCCTGGACAAGTTCCACTTCTCTGTTGCCAGCTTCATAGAGGAACGCCGACATTTTCACAACATCAGCATTTGTCGGCAGAATTTGAGGTTGGTTGCGCTTTCCTTGGTACAGTGTTCTGTGTGCATGGGTGGATACACGGTCTCGCCAGGTCAGTTCGCACAACTGCAGAAATTCTTCAGCGTGTTGGGCTTTTTGCTTCTGGCCAGACTCTAGAGCATTTCCTTTAAGTATGAGTGCACACTTCTTGATGGAATGTCCAATCTTTAAAGCTAGAGACGGAACATCATACAACTGGTTGTCTTCATTAAAGCCAGCAATACCGTGAATAGCCTTGATGATATCATTCAGGTAGTGGGGGTGGACAAATAATTCAAGTGATGCATTTGGCTGGTGGGTATTCTTGCGGAGTTGTATGACAAGACGACCCAATTCCCGTATCTTGTTTCGGATGTAGCCATGTTGATCTACATCGTGCCCGAGTTTCGCGTATTCCCGCTTGGCTACTTCCACAATCAAAGTGTCATTCTTGGCCAGCAGAGTCACCTCATCTCTCTTCATCGGAATAAGAACCTGGTTCAACTGGAAAGACACACCGACAGGTGGAGGCTTTAACAAATCACTCTTGTGAGCAACACATCTACGCAGAGGAGTTGTGGTAGTGCTACCATGCGAGTGTGCAGGGAGTGCAGGTTTCAGTGGGCACTGGTGACGCCAGAGATCACTTCGCACATAATAGCCATAACAATATATGCACGGTCCGTATGCATGTGGAGATACCTTATGATTAGGCCTATATCCTACAATAAGTGCACCCCGGCCTTTCCGAAGGACTTGGCAATTGTGCCTATGATTACCAACATTGCGGATTTTCCACAAAAGTATCTTACGGGCACTTGGGTTGGTCTCAGACGCAATCTCTACAACTTCGCTCTCTTCTTTGTGACATGACTGGAGATGACGGGGCAACTTAGATTGAGGTACTTCACAGAAAAAGCAAAAGTGTTTCTTGTCCCATTTCCTGTGCCCACTTTCATTGCTGGTCTCCATGACCGTTATGTGACCGGTCTCAGTAGCCTCGGTTGATGATCTCTGTGACTCGGCACTTGAGGCTTCATATGGAGCAGTACAAACGGCAGGTCCTGTACCAGAATCAGCCTGTGGGCCATCATCCCAAATGGAACTGCTTTGTAGACTGTCTGAACCATTTAAGTGCGGATTCAAGAAACTCGGATGGGCCACCTGGCATAGAAATCAAATCAAAATCACATTTAATTTTAAACAAATAACAATTTCTTTGGGGAGGGGTGGGAGGGCGAGGGGAGGGGTGGGTGTGTGGGGGAGGGGTGGGTGTGTGGGGGGGGGGGGGGGTGGGTGTGTGGGGGGGGGGGGGGGGGGGGGTGGGTGTGTGGGGTGAAGGGGGGGGGGATGGTGCTTGCCAAAAACACTTTATTTACAAATTTGTTTCTGGCTTCTGGGCACCCACAGTGAATATTTGATAGGGTTCAGAAAACAAGTTCACTAATGAATCAAAATCTTACTACTTTCTATGTTGCCGGATGCAGAAAACGTTTATGATTTAGAACGAGTGGAAAAAAACCAAAACACCACTGTTATTTTCTTTCGGGGTAGACGCATATGCCTAATTGCCTCGGACTAGTTGCCCCTCTGAAGGAGAGGGAGTTGGGAGTAGGGGTGGGAGGGGTGGGGTGTGGGGTGGGGGGGGGGGGGGGGGTGAAAGGGGGGGGGGGGGTGCTTGCCAAAAAACACTTGATTTATAAATTTGTTTCTGGCTTCTGGGCACCCAGAGTGAATATTTGGGTTCTGAAAACAAGTTGAGTGTGTGTGAATTACCTCATATGGAGCAGTACAAACGGCAGGCCCTGTACCAGAATCAGCCTGTGGGCCATCATCCCAAATGGAACTGCTTTGTAGACTGTCTGAACCATTCAAGTGCGGATTCAAGAAACTCGGATGGGCCACCTGGCATAGAAATCAAATCAAAATCACATTTAATTTCAAACAAATAACAATTTCTTTGGGGAGGGGTGGGAGGGCGAGGGGAGGGGTGGGTGTGTGGGGGAGGGGTGGGTGTGTGGGGGGGGGGGGAAGGGGGGGGGGATGGTGCTTGCCAAAAACACTTTATTTACAAATTTGTTTCTGGCTTCTGGGCACCCACAGTGAATATTTGATAGGGTTCAGAAAACAAGTTCACTAATGAATCAAAATCTTACTACTTTCTATGTTGCCGGATGCAGAAAACGTTTATGATTTAGAACGAGTGGAAAAAACCCAAAACACCACTGTTATTTTCTTTCGGGGTAGACGCATATGCCTAATTGCCTCGGACTAGTTGCCCCTCTGAAGGAGAGGGAGTTGGGAGTAGGGGTGGGAGGGGTGGGGTGTGGGGTGGGGGGGTGAAAGGGGGGGGGGGGGGGTGCTTGCAAAAAAACCACTTGATTTATAAATTTGTTTCTGGCTTCTGGGCACCCAGAGTGAATATTTGGGTTCTGAAAACAAGTTGAGTGTGTGTGAATTACCTCATATGGAGCAGTACAAACGGCAGGCCCTGTACCAGAATCAGCCTGTGGGCCATCATCCCAAATGGAACTGCTTTGTAGACTGTCTGAACCATTCAAGTGCGGATTCAAGAAACTCGGATGGGCCACCTGGCATAGAAATCAAATCAAAATCACATTTAATTTTAAACAAATAACAATTTCTTTGTGTTATCTATAAAATATACTATCTATTTTAACACCATCACAAGCAACAACATTCGCCCTTGATGTGCAACTTAACTGACGACATACCGGTATTTCAATTCAATTCAATTCAATTCAATTCATTTATTCATCATGTGACACACATGAAATTTGATTTCCCTAGTACAGCAGTAATTACACAAAAATTACACAAATATTAGAAAATATGCTCACAAAGGCAATACACACAAGAAATCATTTACTAACATTACATATTACAAATTATACAATTTCAATTCCAATTAACTACATGATAACGACCCGGGCCCCTACTCTGTTATACCTTGAATATGAAGTTGGTAAAAGAATTTAAAAGCCTATTTCTTTGGGACTATACACATTGCACAAGGTAAATACACCCTGCAATCATCTAGTAAAATTACAGTTAAAGTTGTGTATGGCATTTGGTAAAAAGGAATTTTTGAACCTGTTTGTTTTTAGACTTAACTGACGAATTCTACCCGATTTATTTGTAACAATTAATGGGTTGAGAGGATGTGTGCCGTCAGACAAAACACAGTTGAACTTGTTCATGAGACTCCTTTGAACCAACACCTGAAGGCTCTCATTACCATCACCTATAATCCTATCTGCACGTTTCACAATACGTTCCAGTTTCTTCCGGTTGTTAACAGTGAGCGAGTTAAACCAAGCAATAGAACAGAAAGTTAACAATGATTGAATTGTGCTCTGGTAAAACAATTTTAAGATCCGGGTGTTTACATTAAAGGATTTCATGTACGGTATTTATCCTCTTCATAAAAAGATATGTAATTCAAATGAGAATTTGTGTCATGTGCATTCATTATATGACTTCTAAGACTTCTAAGGCACTTAGGGAGACACTAAAATGTCTCCCTAAGTGCCACTGTCTCCTTATTACCTAAAAAATTACGCTAGTTTGTCTCCCCAAGTGCCTATTTGGAAGAATTACGCATTTCATTGGTATTCTTCCTAACCTGTCTGTTTTTAATTAATGCATTCTATGGTAATTTGCTCACCTGGTGCTCAAATAGGCAGCGTGTCACACCATCTGTGTATCGGACGCAGTACTTTCCTGATAAGAAAGCCACAAATTCAACTAATTAAACTTTAAAGGGATTACATGCAATTGGGAGTGGAATGTTGAAAAGTATTTGTTGTTTACAGATCATATATATTTTTGGTTCTGAAAGGGGGGGGGGGGGAGGAATCAAGTTTAGGAAAAATGGCATTGTTTATTTACATGTGGTACATGTCATGGGGGGATGTAAGAGGGTATACAGCTGTCTTAATTTATGTGTGACAAATGGGATTCTACATTATGGATTACATTTCTTACCTACAGAACCCACAACCCTAATGTGGGTTCACGTTAACGTGAACCCACAAATTACGAGGGCATTCCATTTGTTTTCGTCATATGTCCTTTTAGAGGCTCCGCACTTACCTTTGGTGAAGGAGATTATTACGGCAGGATACCATGATGAATCTGGAGGCCACAGTGCGATTACGTTCTCCCCTTCATGATGCTGGTGATTTGTCAAGGTTCCATCAAGACGACTACTTCGTTTCATGTTTGTTATGGTAGTTCTGTCAGCCACACCTAGACTACACAACAATACAACAACAATATACCATTAAACTGATAATAAGCCACTTTGGAGTTCCGACTGCGCATGTGCACAACAAGATTCAACAATTTTTCTCAAGGAGGTCAAGTGATACAAACACGGCAGACAAATGCACACAAGGCTATGGGGGACGTGGTAACCAAATCCGCATTTTTTACATTTTCTTGTGAAATCGAAAAAAATAAATAATATTTGTTCGAACAAAAGTTTGGCCACACAAAGCGGCTGAAAACACCAAAACGTAAACAAAAATATGTTACTTAGTAACTTTAAAACACGACGATCTCTTGAAATTTGCTGGTACCCCGCTATGCTTTTGCACGCAATCGATGAAATGTTTATATCGAAAGAAAAATCGTCAAGGGAAAATGTGCGCATGTGCAGTTGGAATACCAAATTGGCTTATACAATTAAATATTAATAATTGTGGCTACTTATTTGTTTTATTATTTATACAATAACTACAATTAACTATTTCTTGTTCGCACGGTGCTCAACAACTCATGCTTGCGTTGGCAAAATAAAGCAGTTAAATTTGGTTATAACTTCTATATTATTCTGAAATTAGGCATATTCACTTCCCATATCATCCTATAGACTAGAGTAAGAGATCGAGGCCATTTAACTAAAAATTACATTACAACGTAAATGAGCACGTCATATACCGTCATCTGGGGTGACTTTGATACTCAGTGTGACTTTGATAAATCACCCCGAATGTCAAAATTGAACAACAAAGTGTCCAAAACTCTGTGTAGTTGTGTTTTTATGATAGTATTTGTCTTTTCTGTCTTCGCAGATACTGATTGAGCTCTGATGTACCGTAACAATCATGCCACGGGTCTATAAACGGAAGGCTGGGTCGAGGGGCTATCAAACCATTAAAGTTATCAGAAAACCCAAATATTTGTATTGTTTGAATAGTTTTGTAGCTTGTGTTTTTTTAAAACGAATTAAAATTATCAAAGTCACCCCAATAAGAGGGTTAATTTGATAACATAGGCTTTATTCATTGGTTATCAATGTCACCCCGACAACGGGGTGACTTTGATATTTTGTTGTGGTTTTAAAAAAAATATGAAAACACAATCTGATGAAGAAGTGATTTGGTCTATTGATAGCCAAGAGGCACATTGTTATTAGTTGAAAGAATCAAGGGTGAAAACCCCATTTATCCTACTCAAAAGATATCAGAAGTGCCAAAAACTATCAAAGTCACCCCAGATGACGGGTATGTCATACTCTGCTACATTCATACTCAGTCATACTCATAGTCATACATAGCGAGTAACATGCAAGCTTCCAAATACAATATCTCTACTTACCATTTATTCCAGCTCCATGGTACACCTAGCTAGCTGCAAATGACCACGTCTTCGCATAAACTACAATATGCACTTAGGCCAAAACAACGTTATAATAGTTAAGACATGTCTGAACGAGTATGTTGTCATGTACTAATGTACACATGTAATTGTACATACATGTTTACATTTACGTCATTTTCACACGCGCAACCAACGGAGGGCGCTATGCCATTCAGAGTAATCCCGTTTGCGGGTTTTTTGACGGGGAAAAAAATGTGCATACTGCCTCACGTCAGGTCTTATGCGTCAACCGAGGACTCCTCCCAAACGCTTTGATATTTAACCAACAGTCAAAAACGGCCACGAAAGTGCCATTTTTCACAATATTTCATACCGAGGACGCGCTCGGTTTGCAAGGTGTCCTCAGTATGTGAGTGTGTACTTACATTAAAGCCCTCCATTTGCGGTATTGACATGTACACGCATACATGTAGACACTACCACACTGAGGGCATACTTGTCATTCTATCCAATGGAGGACACTTGAGTGTGTGTGAATTACACCTATCAAAGTGAGGACACTACACTAAATTGCTGGTTGTCCATTGGTTTCATATTGATGTGCATTCTAAAGTCATCATTGCGATTGCAAATTCTAAATAGTCAAGTACTCTGACGCATCCGTACATGTATGTGAACTGACGAAACACCCTGCTTAGCTTTGATGAAGCTTCATTTTGTTCCGACAAAAGTCTTTGATGTTCCTCCAGCTTCGTGTCTGCAGTGCCACAAGACAGGATGTTTCGATGTCTCGTTTGCCAGGAAGCTTCTTCAGCAGAAAGAATTTCTGCAAACCCTTCGTAACGTCTCCCTTCTCCTCGGCAGTCCAGGGACGACGTTTCACTCGTCTCGAGTTGTTCAGAGATGCCAGACTTCCAGATGGAACACTGATAGGAGCCTGTCGAGTACCTAATGTCAAATAGGAAACAAGTCGATATAAAACACAGATATTTCGGCACTTTTAATTCAGACAGCCCGATAGCCAGATGAACAAACAAATGGACAGACAGACAATTGTTTTTTTAAAGACAGCCCGACTTAACCAGTTTGCGCCGGGATTATTTTAACATCGCCAAGCCCACGGGAGGGATTATTTTTTAAGAAACTCGATCTGAAGCGGGTTCAGGCTGATAGTGCCGGGAAGCACACCCACGCATTTCCGGCCTTGCGCGCTGCTGACATACATTTCCGAACTTGAACTTGGCAGGTTTATGCGTCATTCGTTTTGAATTTTGGAAAATTTTTGCGTTTATATACGTCATCCGGCGCGAACTGGTTAAAATACAGACACATAAAAGCCTAAACTTACTGTTTTCACTGGGCACATCACAGGAATTGTCACTGCTGTTATCGCTGTCCTCGTCACTAGTGAAGCCTTCTGCAAGTCACAAAGAGCAGTTTTTGTTAGATTAATGCACACATACCCGACAGTTGGTTGTTGTCCTGCATGTAAATTCAGAAAAGTGGACTCAACTCTTGTCAAATTTCTGTGGTCTGTTTCTTTCTATTTTTCTCTATTTCTCTTTCTTGTTCTGTAATGCAGGAGCAATAGCAAAAGAAATGCACACAAACACGTATACCATTTGTTATCATATATTGTGAACTGATAACAAAATGTTATTTCTTGCATTTCTTTCGCTGTTGAAGATGTATTAGTGAATAGTAATTACTGATCAAATATGTTTCAACAAAAGCAATAATTAATGTCTTTCTTTTGCTGTTGAGTAAATAATTTAAAACAACTGTGTCCTTACCGCCAGTGACATGCAGTTCATCCAGGGATTTGCCCTGCTGGGAAGGCAAGTTTCCCCTCTCCAAGCTGAGAAAAAGTCTAGAAAGTTTGGTGACCCTCTGCACAGTATCTGGCAACTGGTAGTATTCACGATGGACACGCAAATCATGACCCATGAAGTTTGCAAGTGTTTCAAGTTGATGTTCCTTCAAGGCAAGAATTTGCGATGCGGTTGCCACGTGCTTACGAAGTTTTGTAGACCGGATGCTGGCAGCATTGTCAAGGCCCGCCATGTCTGCGTACAATCTTATACAGTCACATCCTCTTATATGACCTGTACCTCCATAAGAACATCGTGCAAACAAGTAGGTGTTGTCGTGGGCGACTCCAGCTTCATTTCTCTTCGCAATCAGAGCACTCAACCACGCCACCACCTCATTGCTGAGAAGCACAGGAACAGTTCGACCCCTCTTGCCAACTATTTCGACAACTCTGAACATCTTGCACAGATGCCGTTCAAGATCAGTCAGCAGGCATTCCCCGTTGACACTAGCTGTTGTGTGCTTCTGAAAGTCTTCTAGTTTCATTTTTGATACCTCCCCTTGCCTTCTGCGGTTGAACATAATAAGGTGGCACAGTGCGACTTCATTCAATCTCTTCCAAGCTGGTCCAATTTGTTCGCCCCGAGCATCCTGGACAAGTTCCACTTCTCTGTTGCCAGCTTCATAGAGGAACGCCGACATTTTCACAACATCAGCATTTGTCGGCAGAATTTGAGGTTGGTTGCGCTTTCCTTGGTACAGTGTTCTGTGTGCATGGGTGGATACACGGTCTCGCCAGGTCAGTTCGCACAACTGCAGAAATTCTTCAGCGTGTTGGGCTTTTTGCTTCTGGCCAGACTCTAGAGCATTTCCTTTAAGTATGAGTGCACACTTCTTGATGGAATGTCCAATCTTTAAAGCTAGAGACGGAACATCATACAACTGGTTGTCTTCATTAAAGCCAGCAATACCGTGAATAGCCTTGATGATATCATTCAGGTAGTGGGGGTGGACAAATAATTCAAGTGATGCATTTGGCTGGTGGGTATTCTTGCGGAGTTGTATGACAAGACGACCCAATTCCCGTATCTTGTTTCGGATGTAGCCATGTTGATCTACATCGTGCCCGAGTTTCGCGTATTCCCGCTTGGCTACTTCCACAATCAAAGTGTCATTCTTGGCCAGCAGAGTCACCTCATCTCTCTTCATCGGAATAAGAACCTGGTTCAACTGGAAAGACACACCGACAGGTGGAGGCTTTAACAAATCACTCTTGTGAGCAACACATCTACGCAGAGGAGTTGTGGTAGTGCTACCATGCGAGTGTGCAGGGAGTGCAGGTTTCAGTGGGCACTGGTGACGCCAGAGATCACTTCGCACATAATAGCCATAACAATATATGCACGGTCCGTATGCATGTGGAGATACCTTATGATTAGGCCTATATCCTACAATAAGTGCACCCCGGCCTTTCCGAAGGACTTGGCAATTGTGCCTATGATTACCAACATTGCGGATTTTCCACAAAAGTATCTTACGGGCACTTGGGTTGGTCTCAGACGCAATCTCTACAACTTCGCTCTCTTCTTTGTGACATGACTGGAGATGACGGGGCAACTTAGATTGAGGTACTTCACAGAAAAAGCAAAAGTGTTTCTTGTCCCATTTCCTGTGCCCACTTTCATTGCTGGTCTCCATGACCGTTATGTGACCGGTCTCAGTAGCCTCGGTTGATGATCTCTGTGACTCGGCACTTGAGGCTTCATATGGAGCAGTACAAACGGCAGGTCCTGTACCAGAATCAGCCTGTGGGCCATCATCCCAAATGGAACTGCTTTGTAGACTGTCTGAACCATTTAAGTGCGGATTCAAGAAACTCGGATGGGCCACCTGGCATAGAAATCAAATCAAAATCACATTTAATTTTAAACAAATAACAATTTCTTTGGGGAGGGGTGGGAGGGCGAGGGGAGGGGTGGGTGTGTGGGGGAGGGGTGGGTGTGTGGGGGGGGGGGGGGGGGGGTGGGTGTGTGGGGGGGGGGGGGGGGGGGGGGTGGGTGTGTGGGGTGAAGGGGGGGGGGGATGGTGCTTGCCAAAAACACTTTATTTACAAATTTGTTTCTGGCTTCTGGGCACCCACAGTGAATATTTGATAGGGTTCAGAAAACAAGTTCACTAATGAATCAAAATCTTACTACTTTCTATGTTGCCGGATGCAGAAAACGTTTATGATTTAGAACGAGTGGAAAAAAACCAAAACACCACTGTTATTTTCTTTCGGGGTAGACGCATATGCCTAATTGCCTCGGACTAGTTGCCCCTCTGAAGGAGAGGGAGTTGGGAGTAGGGGTGGGAGGGGTGGGGTGTGGGGTGGGGGGGGGGGGGGGGGGTGAAAGGGGGGGGGGGGTGCTTGCCAAAAAACACTTGATTTATAAATTTGTTTCTGGCTTCTGGGCACCCAGAGTGAATATTTGGGTTCTGAAAACAAGTTGAGTGTGTGTGAATTACCTCATATGGAGCAGTACAAACGGCAGGCCCTGTACCAGAATCAGCCTGTGGGCCATCATCCCAAATGGAACTGCTTTGTAGACTGTCTGAACCATTCAAGTGCGGATTCAAGAAACTCGGATGGGCCACCTGGCATAGAAATCAAATCAAAATCACATTTAATTTCAAACAAATAACAATTTCTTTGGGGAGGGGTGGGAGGGCGAGGGGAGGGGTGGGTGTGTGGGGGAGGGGTGGGTGTGTGGGGGGGGGGGGAAGGGGGGGGGGATGGTGCTTGCCAAAAACACTTTATTTACAAATTTGTTTCTGGCTTCTGGGCACCCACAGTGAATATTTGATAGGGTTCAGAAAACAAGTTCACTAATGAATCAAAATCTTACTACTTTCTATGTTGCCGGATGCAGAAAACGTTTATGATTTAGAACGAGTGGAAAAAACCCAAAACACCACTGTTATTTTCTTTCGGGGTAGACGCATATGCCTAATTGCCTCGGACTAGTTGCCCCTCTGAAGGAGAGGGAGTTGGGAGTAGGGGTGGGAGGGGTGGGGTGTGGGGTGGGGGGGTGAAAGGGGGGGGGGGGGGGTGCTTGCAAAAAAACCACTTGATTTATAAATTTGTTTCTGGCTTCTGGGCACCCAGAGTGAATATTTGGGTTCTGAAAACAAGTTGAGTGTGTGTGAATTACCTCATATGGAGCAGTACAAACGGCAGGCCCTGTACCAGAATCAGCCTGTGGGCCATCATCCCAAATGGAACTGCTTTGTAGACTGTCTGAACCATTCAAGTGCGGATTCAAGAAACTCGGATGGGCCACCTGGCATAGAAATCAAATCAAAATCACATTTAATTTTAAACAAATAACAATTTCTTTGTGTTATCTATAAAATATACTATCTATTTTAACACCATCACAAGCAACAACATTCGCCCTTGATGTGCAACTTAACTGACGACATACCGGTATTTCAATTCAATTCAATTCAATTCAATTCATTTATTCATCATGTGACACACATGAAATTTGATTTCCCTAGTACAGCAGTAATTACACAAAAATTACACAAATATTAGAAAATATGCTCACAAAGGCAATACACACAAGAAATCATTTACTAACATTACATATTACAAATTATACAATTTCAATTCCAATTAACTACATGATAACGACCCGGGCCCCTACTCTGTTATACCTTGAATATGAAGTTGGTAAAAGAATTTAAAAGCCTATTTCTTTGGGACTATACACATTGCACAAGGTAAATACACCCTGCAATCATCTAGTAAAATTACAGTTAAAGTTGTGTATGGCATTTGGTAAAAAGGAATTTTTGAACCTGTTTGTTTTTAGACTTAACTGACGAATTCTACCCGATTTATTTGTAACAATTAATGGGTTGAGAGGATGTGTGCCGTCAGACAAAACACAGTTGAACTTGTTCATGAGACTCCTTTGAACCAACACCTGAAGGCTCTCATTACCATCACCTATAATCCTATCTGCACGTTTCACAATACGTTCCAGTTTCTTCCGGTTGTTAACAGTGAGCGAGTTAAACCAAGCAATAGAACAGAAAGTTAACAATGATTGAATTGTGCTCTGGTAAAACAATTTTAAGATCCGGGTGTTTACATTAAAGGATTTCATGTACGGTATTTATCCTCTTCATAAAAAGATATGTAATTCAAATGAGAATTTGTGTCATGTGCATTCATTATATGACTTCTAAGACTTCTAAGGCACTTAGGGAGACACTAAAATGTCTCCCTAAGTGCCACTGTCTCCTTATTACCTAAAAAATTACGCTAGTTTGTCTCCCCAAGTGCCTATTTGGAAGAATTACGCATTTCATTGGTATTCTTCCTAACCTGTCTGTTTTTAATTAATGCATTCTATGGTAATTTGCTCACCTGGTGCTCAAATAGGCAGCGTGTCACACCATCTGTGTATCGGACGCAGTACTTTCCTGATAAGAAAGCCACAAATTCAACTAATTAAACTTTAAAGGGATTACATGCAATTGGGAGTGGAATGTTGAAAAGTATTTGTTGTTTACAGATCATATATATTTTTGGTTCTGAAAGGGGGGGGGGGGGAGGAATCAAGTTTAGGAAAAATGGCATTGTTTATTTACATGTGGTACATGTCATGGGGGGATGTAAGAGGGTATACAGCTGTCTTAATTTATGTGTGACAAATGGGATTCTACATTATGGATTACATTTCTTACCTACAGAACCCACAACCCTAATGTGGGTTCACGTTAACGTGAACCCACAAATTACGAGGGCATTCCATTTGTTTTCGTCATATGTCCTTTTAGAGGCTCCGCACTTACCTTTGGTGAAGGAGATTATTACGGCAGGATACCATGATGAATCTGGAGGCCACAGTGCGATTACGTTCTCCCCTTCATGATGCTGGTGATTTGTCAAGGTTCCATCAAGACGACTACTTCGTTTCATGTTTGTTATGGTAGTTCTGTCAGCCACACCTAGACTACACAACAATACAACAACAATATACCATTAAACTGATAATAAGCCACTTTGGAGTTCCGACTGCGCATGTGCACAACAAGATTCAACAATTTTTCTCAAGGAGGTCAAGTGATACAAACACGGCAGACAAATGCACACAAGGCTATGGGGGACGTGGTAACCAAATCCGCATTTTTTACATTTTCTTGTGAAATCGAAAAAAATAAATAATATTTGTTCGAACAAAAGTTTGGCCACACAAAGCGGCTGAAAACACCAAAACGTAAACAAAAATATGTTACTTAGTAACTTTAAAACACGACGATCTCTTGAAATTTGCTGGTACCCCGCTATGCTTTTGCACGCAATCGATGAAATGTTTATATCGAAAGAAAAATCGTCAAGGGAAAATGTGCGCATGTGCAGTTGGAATACCAAATTGGCTTATACAATTAAATATTAATAATTGTGGCTACTTATTTGTTTTATTATTTATACAATAACTACAATTAACTATTTCTTGTTCGCACGGTGCTCAACAACTCATGCTTGCGTTGGCAAAATAAAGCAGTTAAATTTGGTTATAACTTCTATATTATTCTGAAATTAGGCATATTCACTTCCCATATCATCCTATAGACTAGAGTAAGAGATCGAGGCCATTTAACTAAAAATTACATTACAACGTAAATGAGCACGTCATATACCGTCATCTGGGGTGACTTTGATACTCAGTGTGACTTTGATAAATCACCCCGAATGTCAAAATTGAACAACAAAGTGTCCAAAACTCTGTGTAGTTGTGTTTTTATGATAGTATTTGTCTTTTCTGTCTTCGCAGATACTGATTGAGCTCTGATGTACCGTAACAATCATGCCACGGGTCTATAAACGGAAGGCTGGGTCGAGGGGCTATCAAACCATTAAAGTTATCAGAAAACCCAAATATTTGTATTGTTTGAATAGTTTTGTAGCTTGTGTTTTTTTAAAACGAATTAAAATTATCAAAGTCACCCCAATAAGAGGGTTAATTTGATAACATAGGCTTTATTCATTGGTTATCAATGTCACCCCGACAACGGGGTGACTTTGATATTTTGTTGTGGTTTTAAAAAAAATATGAAAACACAATCTGATGAAGAAGTGATTTGGTCTATTGATAGCCAAGAGGCACATTGTTATTAGTTGAAAGAATCAAGGGTGAAAACCCCATTTATCCTACTCAAAAGATATCAGAAGTGCCAAAAACTATCAAAGTCACCCCAGATGACGGGTATGTCATACTCTGCTACATTCATACTCAGTCATACTCATAGTCATACATAGCGAGTAACATGCAAGCTTCCAAATACAATATCTCTACTTACCATTTATTCCAGCTCCATGGTACACCTAGCTAGCTGCAAATGACCACGTCTTCGCATAAACTACAATATGCACTTAGGCCAAAACAACGTTATAATAGTTAAGACATGTCTGAACGAGTATGTTGTCATGTACTAATGTACACATGTAATTGTACATACATGTTTACATTTACGTCATTTTCACACGCGCAACCAACGGAGGGCGCTATGCCATTCAGAGTAATCCCGTTTGCGGGTTTTTTGACGGGGAAAAAAATGTGCATACTGCCTCACGTCAGGTCTTATGCGTCAACCGAGGACTCCTCCCAAACGCTTTGATATTTAACCAACAGTCAAAAACGGCCACGAAAGTGCCATTTTTCACAATATTTCATACCGAGGACGCGCTCGGTTTGCAAGGTGTCCTCAGTATGTGAGTGTGTACTTACATTAAAGCCCTCCATTTGCGGTATTGACATGTACATCCGTACATGTATGTGAACTGACGAAACACCCTGCTTAGCTTTGATGAAGCTTCATTTTGTTCCGACAAAAGTCTTTGATGTTCCTCCAGCTTCGTGTCTGCAGTGCCACAAGACAGGATGTTTCGATGTCTCGTTTGCCAGGAAGCTTCTTCAGCAGAAAGAATTTCTGCAAACCCTTCGTAACGTCTCCCTTCTCCTCGGCAGTCCAGGGACGACGTTTCACTCGTCTCGAGTTGTTCAGAGATGCCAGACTTCCAGATGGAACACTGATAGGAGCCTGTCGAGTACCTAATGTCAAATAGGAAACAAGTCGATATAAAACACAGATATTTAGGCACTTTTAATTCAGACAGCCCGATAGCCAGATGAACAAACAAATGGACAGACAGACAATTGTTTTTTTAAAGACAGCCCAACTTAGGCCTAACCAGTTTGCGCCGGGATTATTTTAACATCGCCGAGCCCACGGGCGGGATTATTTTTTACGAAACTCGATCCGAAGCGGGTTCAGGCTGATAGTGCCGGGAAGCACACCCACGCATTTCCGGCCTTGCGCGCTGCTGACATACATTTCCGAACTTGAACTTGGCGTGTTTATGCGTCATTCGTTTTGAATTTTGGAAAATGTTTGCGTTTATATACGTCATCCGGCGCGAACTGGTTAAAATACAGACACATAAAAGCCTAAACTTACTGTTTTCACTGGGCACATCACAGGAATTGTCACTGCTGTTATCGCTGTCCTCGTCACTAGTGAAGCCTTCTGCAAGTCACAAAGAGCAGTTTTTGTTAGATTAATGCACACATACCTGACAGTTGGTTGTTGTCCTGCATGTAAATTCAGAAAAGTGGACTCAACTCTTGTCAAATTTCTGTGGTCTGTTTCTTTCTATTTTTCTTTATTTCTCTTTCTTGTTCTGTAATGCAGGAGCAATAGCAAAAGAAATGCACAAAAACACGTATACCATTTGTTATCATATATTGTGAACTGATAACAAAATGTTATTTCTTGCATTTCTTTCGCTGTTGAAGATGTATTAGTGAATAGTAATTACTGATCAAATATTTTTCAACAAAAGCAATAATTAATGTCTTTCTTTTGCTGTTGAGTAAATAATTTAAAACAACTGTGTCCTTACCACCAGTGACATGCAGTTCATCCAGGGATTTGCCCTGCTGAGAAGGCAAGTTTCCCCTCTCCAAGCTGAGAAAAAGCCTAGAAAGTTTGGTGACCCTCTGCACAGTATCTGGCAACTGGTAGTATTCACGATGGACACGCAAATCATGACCCATGAAGTTTGCAAGTGTTTCAAGTTGATGTTCCTTCAAGGCAAGAATTTGCGATGCGGTTGCCACGTGCTTACGAAGTTTTGTAGACCGGATGCTGGCAGCATTGTCAAGGCCCGCCATGTCTGCGTACACTCTTATACAGTCACATCCTCTTATATGACCTGTACCTCCATAAGAACATCGTGCAAACAAGTAGGTGTTGTCGTGGGCGACTCCAGCTTCATTTCTCTTCGCAATCAGAGCACTCAACCACGCCACCACCTCATTGCTGAGAAGCACAGGAACAGTTCGACCCCCTCTTGCCAACTATTTCGACAACTCTGAACATCTTGCACAGATGCCGTTCAAGATCAGTCAGCAGGCATTCCCCGTTGACACTAGCTGTTGTGTGCTTCTGAAAGTCTTCTAGTTTCATCTTTGATACCTCCCCTTGCCTTCTGCGGTTGAACATAATAAGGTGGCACAGTGCGACTTCATTCAATCTCTTCCAAGCTGGTCCAATTTGTTCGCCCCGAGCATCCTGGACAAGTTCCACTTCTCTGTTGCCAGCTTCATGGAGGAACGCCGACATTTTCACAACATCAGCATTTGTCGGCAGAATTGTAGGTTTGTTGCGCTTTCCTTGGTACAGTGTTCTGTGTGCATGGGTGGATACACGGTCTCGCCAGGTCAGTTCGCACAACTGCAGAAATTCCTCAGCGTGTTGCGCTTTTTGCTTTTGGCCAGACTCTAGAGCATTTCCTTTAAGTATGAGTGCACACTTCTTGATGGAATGTCCAATCTTTAAAGCTAGAGACGGAACATCATACAACTGCTTGTCTTCATTAAAGCCAGCAATACCGTAAACAGCCTTGATGATATCATTCAGGTAGTGGGGATGGACAAATAATTCAAGTGATGCATTTGGCTGGTGTGTATTCTTGCGGAGTTGTATGACAAGACGACCCAATTCCCGTATCTTGTTTCGGATGTAGCCATGTTGATCTACATCGTGCCCGAGTTTCGCGTATTCCCGCTTGGCTACTTCCACAATCAAAGTGTCATTCTTGGCCAGCAGAGTCACCTCATCTCTCTTCATCGGAATAAGAACCTGGTTCAACTGGAAAGACACACCGACAGGTGGAGGCTTTAACAAATCACTCTTGTGAGCAACACGTCTACGCAGAGGAGTTGTGGTAGTGCTACCATGCGAGTGTGCAGGGAGTGCAGGTTTCAGTGGGCACTGGTGACGCCAGAGATCACTTCGCACATAATAGCCATAACAATATATGCACGGTCCGTATGCATGTGGAGCTACCTTATGATTAGGCCTATATCCTAAAATAAGTGCACCCGGCCTTTCCGAAGGACTTGGCAATTGTGCCTATGATTACCAACATTGCGGATTTTCCACAGAAGTATCTTACGGGCACTTGGGTTGGTCTTAGACGCAATCTCTACAACTTCGCTCTCTTCTTTGTGACATGACTGGAGATGACGGGGCAACTTAGATTGAGGTACTTCACAGAAAAAGCAGAAGTGTTTCTTGTCCCATTTCCTGTGCCCACTTTCATTGCTGGTCTCCATGACCGTTATGTGACCGGTCTCAGTAGCCTCGGTTGATGATCTCTGTGACTCGGCACTTGAGGCTTCATATGGAGCAGGACAAACGGCAGGTCCTGTACCAGAATCAGCCTGTGGGCCATCATCCCAAATGGAACTGCTTTGTAGACTGTCTGAACCATTTAAGTGCGGACTTGAGAAAATCGGATGGGCCACCTGGCATAGAAATCAAATCAAAATCACATTTAATTTTAAACAAATAACAATTTCTTTGGGGAGGGGTGAGAGGGCGAGGGGAGGGGTGGGTGTGGGGGGGGGGGGGGGGGGGGCGGGGATGAAGGGGGGGATGGTGCTTGCAAAAAACACTTTATTTACAAATTTGTTTCTGGCTTCTGGGCACCCACAGTGAATATTTGATAGGGTTCAGAAAACAAGTTCACTAATGAATCAAAATCTTACTACTTTCTATGTTGCCGGATGCAGAAAACGTTTATGATTTAGAACGAGTGGAAAAAACCCCAAACACCACTGTTATTTTCTTTAGGGGTAGACGCATATGCCTAATTGCCTCGGACTAGTTGCCCCTCTGAAGGAGAGGGAGTGGGGAGGAGGGGGAGTGGGGAGGGGTGGGAGGGGTGGGTGTGGGGGGGGGGGGGGGTGAAGGGGGGGGGAGGGGTGCTTGCAAAAAAACACTTGATTTATAAATTTGTTTCTGGCTTCTGGGCACCCAGAGTGAATATTTGGGTTCTGAAAACAAGTTGAGTGTGTGTGAATTACCTCATATGGAGGAGGGAAAACGGTAGGTCCTGTACCAGAATCAGCCTGTGGGCCATCATCCCAACTGGAACTGCTTTGTAGACTGTCTGAACCATTTAAGTGCGGACTTGAGAAAATCGGATGGGCCACCTGGCATAGAAATCAAATCAAAATCACATTTAATTTTAAACAAATAACAATTTCTTTGGGGAGGGGTGGGAGGGCGAGGGGAGGGGTGGGTGTGGGGGAGGGGGGGGGGGGGCGGGGGGTGAAGGGGGGGGGGGGGGTGGTGCTTGCAAAAAACACTTTATTTACAAATTTGTTTCTGGCTTCTGGGCACCCAGAGTGAATATTTGATAGGGTTCAGAAAACAAGTTCACTAATGAATCAAAATCTTACTACTTTCTATGTTGCCGGATGCAGAAAACGTTTATGATTTAGAACGAGTGGAAAAAACCACAAACACCACTGTTATTTTCTTTAGGGGTAGACGCATATGCCTAATTGCCTCGGACTAGTTGCCCCTCTGAAGGAGAGGGAGTGAGAAGGAGGGGGAGTGGGGAGGGGTGGAAGGAGGGGGAGTGGGGAGGGGTGGGAGGAGGGGGAGTGGGGAGGGGTGGGAGGAGGGGGAGTGGGGAGGGGTGGGAGGGGTGGGTGTGGGGGGGGGGGGTGAAGGGGGGAGGTGCTTGCAAAAAAACACTGATTTATAAATTTGTTTCTGGCTTCTGGGCACCCAGAGTGAATATTTGGGTTCTGAAAACAAGTTGAGTGTGTGTGAATTACCTCATATGGAGAAGGGCAAACGGCAGGTCCTGTACCAGAATCAGCCTGTGGGCCATCATCCCAACTGGAACTGCTTTGTAGACTGTCTGAACCATTTAAGTGCGGACTCAAGAAACTCGGATGGGCCACCTGGCATAGAAATCAAATCAAAATCACATTTAATTTTAAACAAATAACAATTTCTTTGGGTTATCTCTAAAATATACTATCCATTTTAACACCATCACAAGCAACAACATCCGCCCTTGATGTGCAACTTAACTGACGACATACCGGTATTTATCCTCTTCATAAAAAGATATGTAATTCAAATGAGAATTTGTGTCATGTGCATTCATTATATGACTTCTAAGACTTCTAAGGCACTTAGGGAGACACTAAAATGTATCCCTAAGTGCCACTGTCTCCTTATTACCTAAAAACTTACGCTAGTTTGTCTCCCCAAGTGCCTATTTGGAAGAATTACGCATTTCATTTGTATTCTTCCTAACCTGTCTGTTGTTAATTAATGCATTCTATGGTAATTTTCTCACCTGGTGCTCAAATAGGCAGCGTGTCACACCATCAGTGTACCGGACGCAGTACTTTCCTGATAAGAAAGCCACAAATTCAACTAATTAAACTTTAAAGGGATTACATGCAATTGGGAGTGGAATGTTGAAAAGTATTTGTTGTTTACAGATCATATATATTTTTGGTTCTGAAGGGGGGGGGGGAGGAATCAAGTTTAGGAAAAATGGCATTGTTTATTTACATGTGGTACATGTCATGGGGGGATGTAAGAGGGTATACAGCTGTCTTAATTTATGTGTGACAAATGGGATTCTACATTATGGATTACATTTCTTACCTACGGAACCCCTAATGGGACATATGACGAATAGTAATCACCGTGACAAAATAAATTTAGTTTTGTATTTTTTGCCCACGAAATCATTTCGTGCCCATGAAATCATTTCGTGCCCACGAAATCATTTCCCGTGCGCTCGAAAAAAATAATTTCATGAGCTCGAAATAATTTGTGTGCTCGAAATAATTTATTTTTTGTGCGCTTGAAATAATTTCCTGCGCTCGAAATCATTTTGTGCAATTGTTATAAATCGGTTAAGTAAATATGTTTTACAGCACGGTCTTGACGCAAGGTTAACGTGAACCCACAAATTACGAGGGCATTCCATTTGTTTTCGTCATAATCCTTTTAGAGGCTCCGCACTTACCTTTGGTGAAGGAGATTATTACGGCAGGATACCATGATGAATCTGGAGGCCACAGTGCGATTACGTTCTCCCCTTCATGATGCTGGTGATTTGTCAAGGTTCCATCAAGACGACTACTTCGTTTCATGTTTGTTATGGTAGTTCTGTCAGCCACACCTAGACTACACAACAATACAACAACAATATACCATTAAACTGATAATACAATTAAATATTAATAATTGTGGCTACTTATTTGTTTTATTATTTATACAATAACTACAATTAACTATTTCTTGTTCGCACGGTGTTAAATTTGGTTATAACTTCTATATTATTCTGAAATTAGGCATATTCACTTCCCATATCATCCTATAGACTAGAGTAAGAGATCGAGGCCATGACTACAAATTACATTACAACGTAAATTAGCACGTCATATATGTCATACTCTGCTACATTCATACTCATAGCGAGTAACATGCAAGCTTCCAAATACAATTGCTCTACTTACCATTTATTCCAGCTCCATGGTACACCTAGCTAGCTGCAAATGACCACGTCTTCGCATAAACTACAATATGCACTTAGGCCAAAACAACGTTATAATAGTTAAGACATGTCTGGGCTGGTTTAATTAGAGACATGTTGTCATGTAATGTACACATGTAATGTACATGTTTACATTTACGTCATTGTCACACGCGCAACCAACCGAGGGCGCTATGCCATTCAGAGTAATCCCGTTTGCCTCACGTCAGGTCTTATGCGTCAACCGAGGACTCCTCCCAAACGCTTTGATATTTAACCAACAGTCAAAAACGGCCACGAAAGTGCCATTTTTCACAATATTTCATACCGAGGACGCGC
Source organism: Crossaster papposus (assembly GCA_037893245.1). Classification (NCBI taxonomy): domain Eukaryota; kingdom Metazoa; phylum Echinodermata; class Asteroidea; order Velatida; family Solasteridae; genus Crossaster; species Crossaster papposus. The sequence goes on from JBAIAA010000238.1 coordinate 462,316, forward strand.
TCGGTTTGCAAGGTGTCCTCAGTATGTGAGTGTGTACTTACATCAAAGCCCTCCCTTTGCGGTATTGACATGTACAACTACGCTGACAGGGGTGTTTGAATGAAATCGGAATCTCAAGTTACTGCTTCGCAGTCACGATGCCTTTTTCTGTCTTAGCAATATTGCAAGAAATTATCGGCCATCTAAGTCTCATTTCCTTGCCCAAAATCAGTACAACTGCTTGTATTTTAATCCTAGACAATCCATCTTCCATGTTCATAACTTTTCCTGCCTAACCACATATACAAAAGCTCCTATTTTTCATATTAGTATTTGCTTCTCTTTTTTCAAGGTAGCCCCGACCCAACCTTGAAACATTACAAGTAAATACTGCAAATCTGAAGCATTTACTCATTTTTATTCATACCAAATGGAGCAAATACTAATATTCTAGCAAATGCTGGAAATTAAAAAGTAAATACTTTTAGTCTTTAGCAAATACTTTCCAGTAAAACCTTTTGCTTCATTTTTATTCATACAGATTCCAGTAAATGCTTGAAAATTGGTAGTAAAAGCAAATGCTAGTTTTTATGCATACGGCCCAATAAAACTGCCTTTAAATGCGTTTGTTATTTCATTTCATATAAACAAATATCAGTTAATAGGTTAGTTCTGACTTAGAAGATAGTTTTAGATTGTACCTCCATTGGCTTAAAGTCCGTCCCAAATTGGCCATCCATCAGTTTCTTCAATACGAATTGGCGCATTAGCGGATTTCTCACTCCCTCTTTCAACCACTCGAACGCGCTGGCCCAGGACAAACGCGCGTAACGGTGGTACAACTCCAAGGGGAAGCCGATGTGTAAATCAATGCCTGTACAAGAAACGAAGTTTCAGAGAAACCCAAATGTCGAATAAAATATAACCAAATAACCATTTGAATGTGCATAACAAAAAACGCTAGCGGTCACTATGGGTGTTGGGCTATACAAACGAAATGAAAGGAAGAGAAGGTACTCAGGAAATTAACATTTGTGGTAATACCGTGGCCTGTAGTGGTCTAGAACATTGTATTCGTGGTCTGCGGGTAGTTCTGCAAGAAGTGGCCTCGAACCCAAGTGAAACACTGTCACAACTAAGCAAAGTTAGGTTGGAGTTAGATGCCGGTCTTTTTTTATGCGGCATTGCCGGTCTTCGAGACACCACGACAGCGCTGTTTGAGCCATATGTGAATAAACAGTGGCCACTGGGTCTTCCTAATTGAGGAGTCAGTTGTGAGCATGGCATCAGGTTCTTCATGTTCTGCAGTGATTCATGTGAAGAACTTAACCAACTGTGACATCACCATATGCCTCTAGGAGTCAACTCGGAATAATTGAGGTAGTCCATTCAGTATACTCCGTATAGATATATTCACCTTCTCGGGGTAAAGAGAAAAGCCTGAGCCAAAGCACCAGACCAAACTCAATGACAACAGTCGCACCATCTGCAGACAAGTGGATCTGAGCCATTTTCCACCCAATCTGAGCACAACAGTAGAAAGGGTCATGTGAGGAACCTGCAGCATTCGCCAATGATGACACAGACCTTGGGTACATAAGTTACCTGCCAATGAAATCCAATTTCGCGACAAGGAGCCTGTCCATAAGATGTTTGTCCATCCCTTGAGTTCCTCGCGTTGGAATGGGCGATCAGCAAAAAGTGTAGACACTATCTGTACTATTCTTCGCCCTTTACTGTCTATACCGACAAACAACCCTCTTATCTACGCATGTCAATGGATCGTCTAAATGCCACACAGGTCAACGATGGGTTGCTGAACTGGCTAGTGGCTGATTTCCATTTCAACATCAACTATCGTCCATCAGGAACAAACAATGCAGACGCTGACACTCTCTCGAGGATACCACTCAACATAGAACACCACGTAGAGACTGAACGAGAGAAGTCTTTTTTTTTAGCTTTATGTGGAGTGGAAGACTGATATATTGTGTTACTGTCATATTTGTGTGTTTTTTATCAGGAATGTTTTTGTCTTCACAAATGTTCAGCTATTGAAATGTGGTCTTTGGGTAACCAATATTCTGCACCTTGTGTCCAGTAGAGATAGATCACATGCAAAAATATGCTAAAACTACAAAACAAAACAAAACAAAAATTATGGAAATTTACCGAATGGCCGAGCGATCTCTTCCTTGAAGAACTGGCCCAGCGTCCTGTGCTTGGGGTCGGCGCGTCTCAAGACCTGGCTGGCGTACAATCCGAACGAAAACGCGTGGTATTTCTGATCAGTGCCCGGCTCCCATTCGGGAGCGTACCGCGCCAAGAATTCTCCTAAAGCATCTTGGTCCCCAAGTAGAGCAAAGGTATCTTCGTCGTTGATTTCAGATAAACCAGCCTGTCGTACAAACATTTTCAATAAACGATAATCATACGTGTAAAATGTAAACGTGAAATGTACATGTCATGCAGCCTGTGGGTTGGCGACGTCATTCTCGACCAAGTTATCCCTTCATATTACGAAACGCTCCGTATCGAACTTATTGTAATTTCTTCTAAACTCTTCTCCTCAGCCGATCTAGTGGGGCGGATATAGGGGAAATATTTGGGGGAATTGTGCCTTTGGTGATACATGTATTTGGCACAAAGTCGGAGTATATACGTCATGAGAAAGATATTTGGCTATAGGGCTATCGCAGATTTTACCTTATGGGTAGGATAACAAGCAATGGCAGCCATTTTGAAAATTTTGAAAACTGCTTGTTATTCTATACCTATATGTTTTCAAAGGACAAATCTGCGATGGCCCTATCACACCATATTTTATCACATGAAAGATTGTCAAGTAACTTTCGGCCGGTTTCTTACCTTGTGATTTAGGAGCGTGCGCACTGTGACGTTCTCCTTGCCATTCTGCGCAAACTCTGGCCAATAGGAAGCCACGGTCTTGTCGTAGTCCAGGTGGCCCCTGTCTACCAGAATGGCCATGCACAAGGCGGCCATGCCTAGTTGGAAAACGAAATAACGTAGTTCTCAGCTGACACAGATTTTAGAGGTTATTTTTGCTGAATAACTTAGTTTGTATTCTTGGATGAGGATTGTCCCCCTCTCGTTCTGAGTTGTACATTTTCAAAATTCCACATTTTCAAAATCACTTTAGCAGTGATACAAATGTAAGGTCGTTCTTTGACAACTTTTGGCGCTGTAACAGCAGTGAATGCACTCAATTTAAAATTGGCATCTTTTTTAAAAAGGATTTATTAACTGGGCACATTTTTGTGTCGCCTAACTGAAGTTTTGGGGGCATTTACCAATCCTAAAATCACCGTATGACTGCATGAATGTTTCCGTATGACCGTTTGTATGTTGAGGTTTTAGGTTATTTTTATTTTATTTTTATTGTATTTTTTGGGGGGGAGGAAATGTATAACTCCTACAAACTTTCATGGATTTTCATGAAACTTGGATGCAATGACCCTTGGGTGGAAGGACAATTCTTCATCGGAAAAGTGAGTTCAAAGGTCATGTAAGGGGTCATAAGAGACGATGTTCAAAAATACTTCACATAGTCTAATTGTCTACAGAATTTGATGGATTTTTTTGTGATCCTTGGATGGAGTGCTCCTTGGGTGGGAGGTTCACTACAACTCTTGAAATAGGTCAAAGGCCATCTAGGGGTCATTTCAGAGGTCATCGTTTTAAAATACATAAATTGTGACACTTTTTCAGAACATATATAAATTGACTGTGTGAAAAGGCGACACTCGCGATTCGAGGATCACTTGTTTTGTACCTTTTGTTGAGGAGAAGACTATAGTCAATGTGTCCTCCCTCCAGGGCCGCCCTGCCTCGCTGTCTGCGTAGCCTCCCCAGATGTCCACGACCTTTGACCCTTCGTAGTACACCGAGAACGCAGAACCACCGAGAGGGGATTCCACTCCGTTCTCAAAGTGTTCCCTTAGTACAGGCAGTTTGTGAAAAATAAGGATGGAACCTCACACAAATTGCAACAAAAAATGTGTCAAATGTTTTAAGAAATCGAAGTGGTAGTTTTCTTATGTGTTTCTCTTAACCGTACGCCGGTACCACTTTTTTCCAACTTACATAGCAACTGCGCGCATCATCCAGTAACAACCGTTTTAAAGCCATATTAACTTAACTTAAACAAATCTAAAACGGAAATTAACAAGTGTTTGGTCATTTACGCCTGTGATATTTAAATGGATTGGTTTTAATAATCAGGTTTCCTTCGAAAAGCATTTGGTGCATTTGTTTATAAAAAACAAATGCCATAAAATAAGGCTAAAATGTATTTCTCTGCTTTCAATTGAAGTGATCAAAACAGCTCAGAATACACCACACAGAGCATCTAGAATTTAAAATTGCCAGGGGCGATCCCCGGACCCCACGCCGTAAGAGCTTCGCTCTATACGTGCTCGCAGTTTCAAACAAAAAAGTTATGTTCATTTCAAGTTAAGTTAATAGGGCTTTCAAGGGTTGTTACTAAGGAGGGTGCAGTTGCTAGGAAACAAACATATATGTTAACATTACCATACAGTCCTTGCGGTTGAATACCCTATTTCAATTACTCAGACATCTCTCCTATACATTCCTCTATTGAGATGAAGTCGTTTAAAAAGAAATGATGACCAGTGTTCCTTTCAGTGCCATGGTCATCTCCTTGTTTGACGTCACCTTTTCATTTTATTTATTTATTTATTATTTACCCTGGGAAAACCTTTCAGTGAATCACTGTTTTTCAAGGGTGCCCAGCAATTACAAAATTGTGAAAGTATAAAAGTAGAAATATAAACAGTAAAAACATTAATTAATACTAATATTTAAAACAGTTAATGAACAGTTTCTTCCTTCTTTTCTCGCCTTCTCCTTTATTTGCTCCTGGTATCCACATCCACCACCAGGTAACCTTAAGACTACAATGTAGTCAATTCGAATACCACAAGGTGTAAGCTTTCCAGAAATACTTGCCAAACACAAGGTGATTTCGGGTAAATAAAATATGACCCCTGGCTCCTGCTCTAGTATTTATACTAGCGGAATGCCGCGCTTCGCGTGGCACCGGCTAGCTGGGTGGAATCGTAACTTATAGATACACCGTGTTGACGTCCTGAAAAGTACATATAATAATGGGATTGTATGACAAACAAACCGCAAAACTTATGAAGTATAGAGTACCAGATAGGTGTGCGTATAAACGTGCTTGTTTGTCATCCCATGATGCTTTTCCAATGTGTCAAAAAGGTTTGTTTTATGTTTCAAAAAGTTTTACATAAATCAGAAAGTTTTCAATCGAAAGTAACTTGCTCAAATACAAACCTAGCCTTGGTCAAGGCGAGTTCGTCGTTATCCGTCCGTCGTTATCCGTCCAGAAATACACTGTACGCGCGCCCCGCATATGCTGCATGCTAGCTTGCGCCCCGTGCAAAGATACAGCGCGAACAGCGACCTCATACGGCCACTATTTATGCAAATCAACTGAGGCTACTTTTTCGCCTTGGATCATTGGGTTTTTGAAATCTTATGTTTTTCCTATATTTTGCGCCACATTTCTGGCGCATGACCTCGTATGCGAATACAGATAAGTATAGGCGGGGCTAAAATGTGAAGTGTCCAATCACAACGCGGTTGAAACCCGACGTCATCAAATTTGATGCAGCATGACATTTAAGACAAAATGGCAGATATTCAGCGTCGTCTTTCGTCCGAAGATCTGTCGTGTTGTTTGAATTTTGCAGCGCAAATATTATCCCTCGAAGATTTTAGACCCGAGCAGCGAAAGGCCATTAGAATCCTTTCTTCGTGGTCTTTGTGATTTTGCCGACAGGTTATGGGAAATCCGTCATTTTTCCGGCAGCCTTGCGGAGCCCCATTTTGCTCGGAGCTCGCACGTATGTACGTACGTACGGCCAGGTACTCAGCGTCAGTTTTCAGCGTGTTCGGTCAGCTTATCGCCGCATAATTGGCATTAACCCAGGCATGCTGGTCTGTGCGGTATCGCCACATTGTGGTCCAAGCATGGTCCAACGCTGTGGGGAGGGGGCATGTTTACGGCTGCAGAACCAACCTTCAAAGTGATCGCAATATCGTAATTTAAACAGGGACAAGTGTCTTATATCCCCAATAACTCCTCAGATTATTTTCTTGCCAAAATTCAGCCGGCAAGGCATTTAATTATCAGAGTTCCGCGTTTTACCGAGCCACGGTTTTCAGATCAGCTGGATTAGATGTGTGCGACATAATGTAGGGCCGAGTTCGACACGTTTCAATAGAGTCGCGGCCTTCTCCAGTCACCGCGGTTGAAAACTTAAAACTAAGCAGCTAAACACAACTAGTTTTGACCATAACATTGTCAACATTCAAGAAAATACCCAGCAAAACGAGCGAAAATAACTGCGACCCTCACCAATCAAGCAAGACAGTTCAAATCTTCATGTGTAATTCCTACAAGCCTTCGTACAAATCACTCAACTTTCTCCGATAAAATATGTCAACGATGGCGGTGTTCGTAAACACTTGCGAGCTAGCTATGACCTTTCACCGCTAGCTCAAATTATGCAGTTTCTACGCAACGATCGACCAATAAGAAAACGACTATAAAGGTCAGCTTAATCTATTAGCATAATGAGCACCGCCCCAAAAACCTAATGATCCAAGGCGTTCAAGTAGCCTCAGTTAGTTTGCATATAATAGTGGCCGCGTGAGGTCGTTGTTTGAGCTCAGATTACCGCTGCGCTGTACGTACGGACGGGTAACGATGAACGCCTTGACCAAGGCTAATACAAACCTTGCTATTTTCTTTATATAAATGACCCCTGGCTTCTGCACTACATGCATTATGCCTTGATCCATTTTTGTTTTAACATGGGCGGCAACGGGAACTTGTGACATCACCGATTTCCGTATATTATCAATACTTTCCACCATTTAGAATTCGTAAGACGTTTCATAATTATGTTATAGAGGACATTATTTATGAGGCGACAACAATTGAAATAATTTCTGTTGCATTTAGTGTGGTGTAATCTGGTATATTGCCTGTACTACCTGTATAGGCCTACAAAGAAATTAGTAAAAACAAATTGGGGAGTCAGGTTGGCGTAGCGGTTTCTCCCCTGCCTTCCACCGTTACAATGTATGTCCCAGGTTCGAATTCGGCCTCAATAATGTGGAATGGGCTTTCAGTCCCTGCCTGATTTCGTGGGTTTTCCCCAAGGATATTCTCCTGTGGTTTGCCTCACACCTCTAAAACTGTACCTTAATTCTTCTCATTGTCTTCTCTCAACATGTTTCTTCAGGCTTACGAGCTACACTGACGATGATGCTTTTTAGGGATCCTTGTTTCGTTACCAGAACAAATACAATTATTGCTCTGTTCATTTCATCCTCTCAACATTTTTTTCATAATAGACAGACATGTGTAATAAAATGATATCCTTCTTTGAAACCTAAACCCGATAGTATGCCTTAACAAAAGCTCCGTAAACGGTTTCATGTAGGCTTAAGACAAAACGTACCTAAATAGTTTGGCCACCGGTTCGAATCCTGGCTGTACCGTTCCTGCTGTGATGATGGGCCGAGACTTGGTCCACAGCTGCGGTAGGTACAGCGTCAGGACCGCAGTCACGCAGACCAGGAGAGCAGTTTTCATGAACGCCATGTTCGATGAATGGATTTTCTGGTTGCAAAGGCTTCAAGTTCGCAACGCTGGTCTATATGTAGCTAAAGCATACAGCAATCAACAAGTATTAAACTTGTACTTTGTTCGATGATAATGTTTGATAATGTATGTATAGCCAGATGCGGCTGCTTAGCGAAAAGGAATTTTTCCTACGGTTGTTACATGTTTCAAGCCAAGGGCTTGTGTTTGTAATTATTGCATGACAACTTATCGACGACTATTGTAGACCCATGATGAAGCATTTATGAAAAACCACTGGAGGACTTGTGTCAATATTTACCTGGACACTCATAAGTTGTTATAGAGATTGGTTGCCTCTGATATTGTAATAAAGTAATTGTGCATTTTTATCATTTAACCCTTTTAACCCCACAGGCTCCAAATAAGCCTTTGTTGTGAAACGCTTCAATCCCGTGGGCTACGAATCTTTTTACAAGGGTATAATTGAATCAAGAAAATAATACAGTACGTCTGCATTGGTGGTTAGGGAATAAAAAAAAATAAAAAAAAATTACGTGGTGTTGACCAAGCATTCAGCGGTACGGACTTTTGACTTAACTCAGTGAGCCCATTACCGACTCATAGGACTCTTCTGGGTTCTAGGATTCCCCGGCCGACCACACCTCCTTCCCTGTCTATGTTCATGTAACCCGAGGGCCAAGCAGATTATAAGGGAGGAAGCACGGTGACGCCCTAAGTCTTGCTGCCATGCAAGCAAACGGTTGAACCCCGTACCTACTCCGCTGACAATCCAAAACCTGACGAGACATTCTACAAATATTACAAGCTCCTGGAAGGGTGGGTAGTGATTATGCATCTCTTGTACTTGGACAATTGTTTCCTCCATTTATTCTCAGACAAACCGCAGTAAAAACAACTTGAACACGGAACTTGTGGTTTCTGAAACATCTCAAACTGCCTTTATTTAATGTGGCCCAACTATGAGCAAAATGCCTTAAATTTCTGGCAGTTTGCAAAGTCAACATTGTATGAAATTTGAAATTCCAAAATTAACGGTTGGCATGCTTGCCCCCACTTAAATTGGCGGAACTCATTATTTATTAAACTAACTCAAATGCCTTACAATGTCTGAACAACTTGGCACGCTTGCCACAAAAATGTGGGCATGCTTGCCGCCAACGAATTGACACGCTTGTCACATATAAACTTGGGCACGTTTGCCTCCAACAACTTGGCACGCTTGCCACACAAACATTTGGGCACACATGCCCCACAAGTTTTAGAAAACTTTCCTCCAAACAACTTGGCTTGAAAAATAAAAGTGCAAATGTATTAGGTGTCTTTAGTGGTTTCAATTTGAATATCAGTTTAACAATGAATGTTTCCACCATTGTACGTACGGTTGGAAAGCTAGCCCCTTTGAACTGGGGGTGCTATAGCTCCCTATTTATACAGCTGAAATAATAACCTGAATTAAATGTAGTAATAAACACACATCCATTACCTAATACTTTGGAATTATTTATATCAAAGACTGATTTTCTTGAGAGCGAGGTATTGGCAGTCCGCTTCCCAATCAAATTACGCCGACGCGGTGACCGACAATGTAACACTATTAACCCCGGACCCAGCGGAGTCAATGTTGCGACCCACATTACCCACCATAGTCTGCCTAGCAGTTGATGGAGATTCATATGCATAGCCCAATGGTAAATTAGTACTGGCACAAACGACGCGCCCTGTGGACATTCCTTTGTCTTCGTGTAGTTTAAAAACGTTGACTAAATACTCATTTTTCTCGCTTCCCAAAACAAATTTAACCTCCAATTTTGATTCTGGGCCTCTCAGCTGTTCCTCTTTACCTTTTCTATATATATAACCCTATCCCGTTTTTCCTCTAAAGCTCTTTTTCAGAGACGGCAAAACGGACTGTGGACCTGTCCAAGTCCCGCATTCCGTGGACGTCAATTGTTCGTAGGTCCACAGTGCGTTTGTAAGACTAATTTAAATACACCAGTGCCCCCCTTTATTTTGCCAAGATAACCCTTAGGGGAAACATTGTGTGCATTGACATGGGCAAGTCTACACAGCGTCTTTACACATTCTAGAATTTGTATCCTAGTGGAGACTTTAGAGTGTCGAAAATAATTTGTTTAAATCAGAATTATTTACCAAATTTACCCTAAGCCCAAACACTAACCTAACCCTAGTTTGTGAGTAAAATCTATATATCTATTTTATAACAAACTTGTGAAGACCTTTATTACCTATAGAAATATTACCACGTGGAGACATTTTAACGCCCATTGTCCCCATTGTGTTCAGGTCTCCACATGATACCGAATACTTGCACTGTGTGGACGTCTTTTGTTCAGAGATTCACACAGTGCAGAAAATGCTTGCACTTTTTGCAACCATCGTTGACGTTTATTTTGCCTTCAGCTTTTCGATGCACTCGTACGTCTTCTCCAACAGTGGAGTGAAGCGGGGGTCGAACCCAACGGTAGCCGTAGAACAGAAACTGGACACATACCCGATCCCAATCTTGTGTTGAGGGTCAGCAACGCCGTACTGGCCCCCTGCGCCGGGGTGGCCGAACCGTTGTGCCTCCTGTAACGGAAAGAATAAAAATATAAAGAAAAAGGCCTGCCGCCCCCACCCGATCCGCTCTCTAAATTGTAAAAGAATGAAAAGCTCATTCTCAAAAAGAGTGAGTTTCTTATTATAAAACCACTTCATTCTATATTCCTGGCGGTTGATTTTTTCATTTTGGTCATGCACAGCATTGCACCACACCCACAGCTAACCTAATTAACAATACCTAATAATGTTGTGTTATCTTACTTTGTTTTCCTCCTTTTTCTCTCGGATTCGATTTTTTTAAACAACCTTTAATAAAGTATAGAACACTTCTTACCTCAACCACGAATCCTACGTTGAAAACAACCTTTACTCCGGCCATCGACAAACCAGGATTATCTGCAGCTTGTGCCCCGTCCATAACCATGTTGATTGCGCTTTCGGAAAGTAACCTTTTACCTTTCAACGTGCCCCCACCATTCGCTAATATCCCGTAGACTTTAGCAAGAGCGCGGGCCGTTCCCACTCCGTAGGCCGATGGCTGTTCCAGCGCTAGTTTTTCTGGAATCATAAATTCCTGGAACTGAATGTTAAGAGAGACTCTCCTAATAAGTTGTAGACCTAATTGTCTTAAAAGACCGTTCAATTTATGTGAATCGGTTACAAAAAACAAATCAGGAAAACATTAAATCGTGCCTTTTTGTAATATTTTCTGAGATTTGTTGTTAACTGATACCTGCATTGCTTTACATAAAATCTTAATCTGAGGCGTGTATATAAGATTATTTTCTGTTTATACCACTCAAACGATCATGAAGTATGTTCCAAACCTAACCTGTTGAGTTTCAGCTCACTGAATACTACGCTGTTTAGTAGGCCACGGTATTATAGTCTAAGTCAGCTTTTGGGTGATCGGTAGGCCTATAGGTTACTTTTCGAATAAAATAATCCTGCCTTTAGTGCGTTTGTTTTGTCATTTCATATAAATATCAGTTTAGGTTAGGTTAGGTTAGTTCTAACTTAGATTATTTTAGATTATACCTTAATCGGCTTAAAGTCCGTCTCCATTAAGCCATCCATCAGTCTCTTCCATACAAAATGGCGTATGAGCGGATTTGTCACTGCCTCTTTTAACCACTCGAACGGGCTTGCCCAGGACAAACGCGCGTAACGGTGGTACAACTCCAAAGGGAAGCCGATGTGAAAGTCAATGTCTGTATGACCACCACACAAATATAACCATAACATATAACCAATTAACCATTTAAATGTCTCTTTTATGTGTATAACAAAGGCTAGCAGCCACTCTTAGTGTAGGGCTATGCAAACGAAATTTTAAAAAAGGAGAAAAGTCACTCAAGAAAACTGAAGGTAGAGATTAACATTTGTAGAAACGCCGTGGTCTGGAGCATTGAATTTGTTGTCTGCGGGTAGTTCTGCAGGTTGTGGGTCCGAACCCACCCTAGGCTACGGTATACATCTACGTTTAATATGAGTATAGAAGCAGTGGACTAGTTACCCATCCTAACGCTATTCGTCCTGTGGAGGACTGAGGAATTATGACACCTCCAAAACAAATTAAATGGGCCAGCCCTGTACTATACTTGCAGTGGTTCAACCCTGTGAACATAATGGAAGAACTTCAAGGACGGAAAGTGTGCTCTGTTGGTTGTACAAAACATAAATATTATTTTGTTTCAATATAAATGTACCGAATGGCTGAGCGATCTCTTCCTTGAAGAACTGGCCCAACGTCCTGTGCTTGGGGTCGGCGCGTCTCAAGACCTGGCTGGCGTACAAACCGAACGAAAACGCGTGGTATTTCTGATCCGTTCCTGGCTCCCATTCGGGGGTGTACCGGGCCAAGAATTCTCCTAAAGCATCTTGGTCCCCAAGTAGAGCAAAGGTATTTTCGGGGCTTATTTCAGATAGACCTGCCTGCCGTACAAAATTGTTTAATAAACGATTGCAATAATTATACGTGTACAATGTACACGGAAAATGTACATGTACATGTCATGTAGCCTGTGGGTTGGCAACTTAATTCGTTCTCGGCGGAGTTATTCCTTCACATTAAGCTATCGGGATCGCTCCGTATCAAACCTAATGTAATTTTTCTGAAACTCTTTAGCCGATCTTGTAGGGCAGATATACGAGATTTATTTGGCGGAATTGTGCCTTTGATGCTACGTGTATGATGGCACAACCTCACGAGAAAGATATTTGAAAATAGGGTCATCGCCGATTTGACCTTTGAAAAATATAGGTAGGATAACAAACAATGAAAATTGCTTGTTATTCTATACCTATATTTTGTCAAAGGACAAATCTGCGATGGCCCTATATTATATCCAAATATAATTCTTATGACATACTCGAACTGGGAGCTGGTACCATCAAAGGCACAATCACATCACCTATCTGCCATACTATACTTTTATTGGGGGGTTATAAATGTATTTCAAAATAGGTTGTCGTTGTTATCATGAGACGGAACTCAGTGAATTCCACATTTTTTGAAACTTAAGGTTGACCTGGAAAGTACACTAACAAATTTCTGGTTTTGTTTACAGCTAGATTTTGTCTGTTTTTACGTATAACATTTTATAATAAAACAATTTAACACATAATATTTAGCATTTTACGGTTTATCAGTTTTTGCCCAAATAAATTAGTCTGTTATTAACGATTGCAATATCTATCTTTTTTTAAATATTAACAATAGCATGTCTATGATTACATTCTACAAATTAACAGTTTAATGAAATAACAGAAAGTACTGGCAACTCTGTTGCCAGCACCTTTTCTGTAAAATTACACAGCTGCAATGTTTTACAGAGTAGAAAATAATAAAGTAGGAATTATGCCCATCCTTGCGTATTTTATCACACCAAGATTGTCAAAGTTACTTTCGGACGTCTTCTTACCTTGTGGTTTAGGAGCGTGCGCACTGTGACGTTCTCCTTGCCATTCTGCGCAAACTCTGGCCAATAGGAAGCCACGGTCTTGTCGTAGTCCAGGTGGCCCCTGTCTACCAGAATGGCCATGCACAAGGCGGCCATGCCTAGTTGGAAAACAAAAGCACGGACGTAGTTCTCAGCTGATACAGATTTTAGATGTTATTTTAGATTTTAGATGTTATTTATTTTAAACTTAGTTTGTATTCTTGGATGTAAAGGCCGGTTCATACTTCACGCGAAAGCGATTGCGATACGAATTTGACGTCACAAAGCGTTCGCTGCGAACATTCGCCCAAGTTGAAATGTGTTCAACTTTTGCGATTTCGCATCGCGAAAACTCCCCTGACGTCACAAATTCGCGTTCGCGTTTGCTTTCGCGCCGAGTATGAACCGGCCTTTAATCTTTAATAAAATGTCCCTTGGGTGGAAAGTTTAAAGCGAGTTTAAAGGTCACGCAGGGGTCATACGAGACCATGTTTAAACATAGTTTACATTAATCGTCTACAGAATTTGATGGATTTTCATGTGATCCTTGATTGGAGTGATCCTTTGGTGGAGGTTCACCACAACTCTTAAAATAGGTCAAAGGTCATCTAGGGGTCATTTGAGGTCACCGTTTTAAAATACGCAAAATTTGACACTTTTTCAGAACATAAAGCATACAAGTGATCCGAGGATCACTTGTTTTGTACCTTTTGTTGAGGAGAAGACTACAGTCAATGTGTCCTCCCTCCAGGGCCGCCCTGCCTCGCTGTCCGCGTAGCCGCCCCAGATGTCCACATCCTTTGACCCTTTGTGGTACACCGAGAATGCAGAACCACCGATAGGGGATTCCACTCTGTTCTCAAAGTGTTCCCTTAGTACAGGCAGTTTGTGAAAAATAAGGGGTGAACTTAACACAAATTGCAACAGAAAATGTGTCAAATATTTATTACTCAGAAAGGTCTCCTCTATAACATATAAAAAGTCTTAAGAAATCAAAGTGGTGGAAAGTAGTTGGCTTTTTCGCAATTTGCGAAAAAGCCTTTGTTTTTGTTCTGATTTTTGGCTTTTTCGCTTGAAGCGAAAAAGCCTTTGTTTTTGTTCTGATTTTTTTTTTTCTTTTTGGCTTTTTCGCAATTTTGCGAAAAAGCCTTTGTTTTTGTTCTGATTTTTTTTTTTCTTTCTTTTTTTTCTTTTAGTAACCTAAACTCCATAGACTTTGTACACGTTTTTTTGCACAAGTACTTTTACCAGAGAACAAAGTCGTATTTCCATAAAACTTAACCCAAGTGAAGACCCCATAGTAAGCTCGTGCCTAGCCGACATACGTCACGGTGAGGTCATCAGGGGTCACGTGATGTCATATTAAAGGTGTAATTGATTTAATCTTTGAAATTCAATAACAAATCAACCGCAAAAGACCGAAACTTAATTTTTGTGGCAATAGATAGAATAATCCAGGATCTTGATTTTATCTCGCGTGCGTGAAATCACGTGACCCTTCCTTCCGGTCTAAACCGGAAGTGCCTCATAATTTGAAAGTGAAAAATGATATGAACTTACTTTCAACGATGTTAGTGTCTGGCTGCAATGTATTTTTCAAAAAAAATATTGGTGACGTCATAACATGTTATAGCGCCCTCTAGCGGCAGTTTGAAAAATTGTTAAAATGAATAATCTGTTGATGTGTGTGGCGAAGTTTGCTGAAATCACTTTATAACAGGTGTATTTAATCAGCTTCATGCTAGGAACAAGTTGACGGGAAGAAAAAATTATGACGTCACCAGACCGGAAGTTAGAATGAAAAGACTCCTTTTCCTTTGAAAATTCCTAAAAAATTAAACCTGACAGATACAATCTTGATTTTTGCTCTAAAGGTTAATGTAAAAGTAGTTCTCGAACTTCCCTGTGTTTTGGGGCAAAAAACGAACTTGAACATACCCTGCGGCACCCTTGAAATGTAATCGTTTTGGCCTAGGTGCAAAAAGCATTGACCCCTTACGCGTGCATGCCACACGTATAATATACATGCTAGTACATGTACGTATACACCGATAGTGCATTATGTATTGAGCGAATGTATCACCACTGACATCGTTCGTGCAAGCACATGTACGCTCACCCAAGAGGACACTAGCAGCCAACCTGTGAAACAGGATGACGTCATCAAGTTGCCCATGGGGAAGGGCGCCGCGTACGACAGGTAGGTAAGCACGCTTTCGGCTACGCAGAATCCAACCCCGTAGACTTTGTAAACGTTGCTTGCACAATTCAAAGCACTTTTAACGGAAAAACAAAGTCGCATTTCCATAAACTTGACCCAGGTGAAGACCCAATAGTGAACTCCAGTCTCGCCGACAGACACCACGAGGAAGACGTCATCAGGCCCACGTGAGCTTATCTTAAAGGTGGAATTGATTTAATCTTTGAAAATCAATAAAACATCAACCGCAAAAGACCGAAACTTGAATTTTGTGGCAATTAATCGAATAATCCAGGATCTTCATTTTATCTCAGGTGCGTGAAATCACGTGACCCTTCCTTTCGGTCTAAACCGGAAGTGCCTCATAATTTGAAAGTGAAAAATGATATGAACTTACTTTCAACGATGTTAGTGTCTGGCTACAATGTATTTTTCAAAAAAAATATTTGTGACGTCATAACATGTTATAGCGCCCTCTAGCGGCAGGTTGAAAAATGGTTAAAATGCATAATTTGTTGGTGTGTGTGGCGAAGTTTGCTGAAATCACTTCATAACCGGTGTATATAATCAGCTTCGTGCTAAGAACATATTGAGAAAGAGATTTATTGATGACGTCACCAAACCGGAAGTTACAATGAAAAGACCTTAGAACCTTAAAACGTCGCTTAAAAATCAACCGCGATAGATATAATCCAGATTTTTGCTTTAAATAGCAAAGTTAAGACAGCTCTCGAGCTTTCTGTTAATTACGTCACGATGACGTCATCAAGTGTCATATTACAAGCAACCAAATATTTCTAAATTTAATCTTTGAAAATCAATATACAATAAACTGTAAACAATCTGATTTAGATTTTTAGGGGAATTTATAGATTAATCCATGGTCTTCATAATTTGTATTACATGCAAAAAGACCTGACACTTCCTTCCGGTCCAAACCGGAAATTCCTTATAATTTAAAAGTAAAAAACGATGTGAACTTACTTTCAACGATGTTAGAAGCTGGCTAGGTTGTAAGTAACAAAAATGTTAACAGTGACTTCATAAAATGTTAAAGCGCCCTCTAGCGTCATGTTGACAAATGTTACGTCATATTACGATTATATTTGAATTATCACGTTTTTAGACGTTGAAGGCATATCTCAGCAACGGATCGTGTTAACATAACACCTCATTTTGTGTTGTTATGTGATAGATAGTTGCACAAAAAGTTCAGAAACGTGTGACGTCATTTGAATTTATTTTAATCTGTTTAAATTAACTTAAATTCGTTTTTTTGTTTTTTAAATACTCAAAAAAAATGCGAAAGCGAAAAAGCCCTATGTTCTGTTCCTTGAACAGACGTAGTTCTAGTTTTTTTTTTTTCTTCTTTTTTTTTTAGTAACCTAAACCCCATAGACTTTGTACACGTTTTTTTGCACAAGTACTTTTACCAGAAAACAAAGTCGTATTTTCATAAAACTTAAACCAAGTGAAGACCCTATAGTAAGCTCGTGCCTAGCCGACATACGACATGGTGACGTCATCAGGGGTCACGTGACGCCATCTTAAAGGTGTAATTGATTTAATATTTGAAATTCAATAACAAATCAACCGCAAAAGACCGAAACTAAATTTTTGTGGCAATAGATAGAATAATTCAGGATCTTAATTTTATCTCGCGTGCGTGAAATCACGTGACCCTTCCTTCCGGTCTAAACCGGAAGTGCCTAATAATTTGAAAGTGAAAAATGATATGAACTTACTTTCAACGATGTTAGTGTCTAGCTACAATGTATTTGTCAAAAAAAATATTGGCGACGTCATAATATGTTATAGCGCCCTCTAGCGGCAGTTTGAAAAATTGTTAAAATGAATAATCTGTTGATGTGTGTGGCGAAGTTTGCTGAAATCACTTTATAACCGGTGTATTTAATCAGCTTCATGCTAGGAACAAGTCGACGAGAAGAAAAAATTATGACGTCACCAGACCGGAAGTTACAATGAAAAGACTTCTTTTCCTTTGAAAATTCCTAAAAAATTAAACCTGACAGATATAATCTTGATTTTTGTTCTAAAGGTTAGTGTAAAAGTAGTTCTCGAACTTTCCTGTGTTTTTTGGCAAAAAACGAACTTGAAGATACCCTGCGGCACCCTTGAAATGTAATCGTTTTGGCCTAGGTGCAAAAAGCATTGCCCCCGTATGTGTGCATGGCACACGTATATTATACATGTACATATTTGTACATGTACATGTACGTATACATGTATAGTGTATTATGTATTGAGCGAATGTATCACTACTGACATTGTACGCACATGCACATGTACGCTCACTAGAGAGGACACTAGCCGACAACATGTGAAACAGGTTGACGTCATCAAATTGCCCACGGGGAAGGGCGCCGCGTACGACAGGTAGGTAAACACGCTTTGGGCGACGCAGAATCCAACCCCATAGACGTTGTAAACGTTGTTTGCTCGATTCGATGCACTTTTAACGGAAAAACAAAGTCGTATTCCCATAAAACTTAACCCAGGTGAATACCCTATAGTAAATTCGTGTCTCGCAGACATACGTCATGGTGACATTATCAGGGGTCACGTGACGTCATCTTAAAGTTGTAATTGATTTAATCTTTGAAAATTAATAAAAAAATCAACCGCAAAAGACCAAAACTTGATTTTTGTGGCAATAGATAGAATAATTAAGGATCTTCATTTCATCTCGTGTGCGTGAAATCACGTGACCTTTCCTTCCGGTCCAAACCGGAAGTGCCTTATAATTTAAAACTGAAAAATGATATGAACTTACTTTCAACGATGTTAGTGTCTGGCTAGAATAAACTTTTCAAAAAAATTACCGGCGACGTCATAACACGTTATAGCGCCCTCTAGCGGCAGGTTGAATAATGGTTAAAATGAATAATCTGTTGATGTGTGTGGCGAAGTTTGCTGAAATCACTGTATAACCGGTGTATGTAATCAGCTTCGTGCCAATAACATATTGAGAAAGAGAAATATTGATGACGTCACCAAACCGGAAGTTACAATGAAAAGACCTTTAAACCTTTAAAAAAATGCTTAAAAATCAACCGCGATAGATATAATCTAGATTCTTGCTTCAAATAGCAAAGTTAACACAGCTCTCGAGCTTTCTGTTAATTACGTCCAGATGACGTCATCAAGTGTCAGATTACAAGCAACCAAATATTGCTTGATTTAATATTTGAAAATTGATATAAAATCAACTGTAAGAGATCTGATTTAGATTTTTAAGAGAATTGATAGATTAATCCATGGTCTTCATAATTTGTATTACATGCAAGAAGACCTGACCCTTCCTTCCGGTCCAAACCGGAAGTGCCTTATAATTTGAAAGTTGAAAATGATATGAATTTACTTTTAACGATGATAGTCTCTAGGTAGCCTGCACTCTACAAACAAAGTTACCGGTGACGTCATAAATTGTTATAACGCCCTCTAGTGGCAGGTTGAAAAATGTTTAAAATGAATAATCAGTTCATTTTCGTGGCGAAGTTTGCTCAAATCGCTTTATAATTGGTATTTATAATCAGCATCTTGTCAGGAACAAGTTGGCGGATAAAAACAAAATAATATGACGTCACTAGACCGGAAATTACAATTAAAAGACCTTTAAACATTTCTGAAAATTAACCGCGAGAGATATAATCCAATTAATAATTTAAAATTTGCAGTTTTGAAAAAATTAAATAAAGAAATTTATTAAATGAAATCATAAATGTAATGAACAATACAACAACAAAAATGCGAAAAAGCCATATGCTCTGTTCCTTGAACAGACATATCTCTAGTTTTCTTATGTGTTTCTTAACCATACGCCGGTACCACTTTTATTAGTGATGCCGTGGAGGACCTGGGGCCAGGGGTCATTTGCTGGAAAAGACCATGTGTTTGGTATTTATGGGCGTTTGGAGAAAGATTACACATTTGAAATGACTAGTCTTAAGGTTACCTGATAGTGAATGTTGATACAGAAGCTAGATAAGTGACGCCACACAAGGTGATACAAAATACTGCCTGTGCACAGCATCGGAAAAAAACACGGGCCATGTTTGAGAATTATTTCTTTTTAAATAAGTTCCTCTCAACAGAAGAATGTTAAGAAGAAATTTCTGAGTAATTGAAATGGGGTATTCAACATCAAGAATGGTAATGTCAATATAGATGTTCGTTGCATCCTCTAACGCGAGGAACTCAAGGGATAGACAAACGTCTTATGGACAGGCTCCTTGTCGCGAAATTGGATCTTCATTGGCAGGTAACTTATGTACCCAAGGTCTGTGTCATCATTGGCGAATGCTGCAGATTTCTCTTACATGACCCTTTCTACTGTTGTGCTCAGATTGGGTGGGAGATGGCTCAGATTCACTTGTCTGCAGATGGTGCGACTGTTGTCACTGAGTTGGTCTGGTGCTTTGGCTCAGGCTTTTCTCTTTACCCCGAGAAGGTGAATATATCTATGGAGTATACTAAATGGACTACGGCAGTTATGCCGAGTGGACTCTTAGAGGGCAGGGTGATGTCACAGTTAGTTAAGTTCTTCACATGAATCGCTGCAGAACATGAAGAACCTGATGCCATGCTCACAACTGACTCCTCAATTAAGAAGACCCAGTGGCCACTGTTTCTTCACATATGGCTCAAATAGCGCTGTCGTGGTGTCTCGCAGACCGGCAATGCCGCATAAAAAAGACCGGCATCTAACTCCAACCTAACTTTGCTTAGGTGTAACAGTGTTTCACTTGGGTTTGAGGCCACTTCTTGCAGAACTACCCGCAGACCACGAATACAATGTTCTAGGCCACTACAGGCCACGGCATTACCACAAAATAATGTTCATTTCCTGAGTACCTTATCTTCCCTTCATTTCGTTTGTATAGCCCAACACCAAGCTAGAGTGACCGTTAGCGTTTTTGTTATACGCATTCAAAAGGCATTTTGTTATATTTTATTCGACATTTGGGTTTCTCTGAAACTTGGTTTCTTATACAGGCATTGATTTCCACATCGGCTTCCCCTTGGAGTTGTACCACCGTTACGCACGTTTGTCCTGGGCAAACTCGTTCGAGTGGTTGAAAGAGGGAGTGAGAAATCCGCTAATGCGCCAATTTGTATTGAAGAAACTGATGGATGGCCAATTTGGGACGGACTTTAAGCCAATGGAGGTACAATCTAAAACTATCTTCTAAGTCAGAACTAACCTATTAACTGATATTTGTTTATATAAAATGAAATAACAAACGCATTTAAAGGCAGGTTTATTATATTCGAAAAGTAACCTACCGATCACCCAAAAGCTGACTTGGGCTAAAATATCGGGGCCTACTAAACAGCGTAGCATTCAGTGAGCTGAAACTCAACAGGTTAGGTTTGGAACATACTTCATGATCGTTTGAGTGGTATAAACAAAACAAAAAATCTTATATACACGCCTCAGATTAAGATTATATGTAAAGCAATGCAAAAGTATCAATCAATTAACAACAAATCTCAGAAAATATTACAAAAAGGCACGATTTAATGTTTTCCTGATTGGTTCTTTGTTAACGATTCACATTAATTAAATGGTATTTTAAGACAGTAGGCAACCTAAGAAAGTCTCTCTTAACATTCAGTTTCAGGAATTTATGATTCCAGAAAAACTAGCGCTGGAACAGCCATCGGCCTACGGAGTGGGAACGGCCCGCGCTCTCGCTAAAGTCTACGGGATATTAGCGAATGGTGGGGCCACGTTGAAAGGTAAAAGGTTACTTTCCGAAAGCGCCATCAACATGGTTATGGACGTGGCACAAGCTGCGGATCCTGGTTCGTCGATGGCCGGAGTAGAGGTAGTTTTCAACGTAGGATTCATGGTTGAGGTAAGAAGTGTTCTATACTTGATAAAGGTAGGCCTACATGTAGTTACACAAAATCGAATCCGAAAGAAAAAGGAGGAAAATAAAGTAGGATAACAAAACATTATTAGGTATTGGTAATTAGGTAATAGCTGTGGGTGTGATACAATACTGTGCATGACCAACATGGGAATCAACCGCCAGGAATATAGAATGAAGTGGTCTTACAATAAAAAACTCACTCTTTTTGAGAATGAGCTTTTCATTCTTTTACATTTTAGAGAGGGGTGGGGTGGGGGCGGCAGGCCTTCCCCTTTATATGTTGTCCTTTCCGTTACAGGAGGCACAACGGTTCGGCCACCCCGGCGCAGGGGGCCAGTACGGCTTTGCCGACCCTCAACACAAGATTGGGATCGGGTATGTGTCCAGCTTCTGTTCTACGGCTACCATTGGGTTTGACCCCCGCTTCACTCCACTGTTGGAGAAGACGTACGAGTGCATCGAGAAGCTAAAGGCAAAATAAACGTCAACGATAGTTGCAAAAAGTGCAAACATTTTCTGCACTGTGTGAATCTCTGAACAAAAGACGTCCACACAGTGCAAGTATTCGAACGACGTGCAGCGATATTCCAACATTCGACTGTATTTTGTTACGGTCAAATTGTAGTCGTATTTTGTACGGTGAAATGTCTGTAAATTCTGATACTTTACATATTTTTCTGTCATTTTATAGATTTGTCACCGTAAAACTGGTTTTATCAGTAAAGTTCTACAACTACGGTTTGACAAATACAAAATACCGTCGAAGGTTGGCATCTCGCTGCACGACTTTCGACCGAAATTTTGACGGATTTTTGTGTACATGCGTTATAGTTTTAAGCTGTAGGTTTTTTTCTTTTAATAATTTTTAGCTAGCCTTACATCAGCCCCTTTCGTTGAGATATTGTTACTTTAGAATTTATTCTGTAATATTTTGCCAATTTTATATTTAAACAATCAATGTGTTAAATTTTAGCGGTTACGGAATTACAGCAAAAATATATCTCGTAATTTGTTAAGTATTTCAGATCTGCTATAGCGTTTTCGCAATCCAGCTGAAACCGGTCTTTTACTACTTTAATCACTACAACAAACGGCAAAATAAAGAGCAAAACTTCCGATGAAGATAAAAAGCAAAACTTCTCGAATTGCACTCTCGATTTGTACTTTTCCTTAGACATTTTTTTACAGTAACTGTTGTTTTAGCAAACACTCACATTGCTAAAAACTTGGAGAAAATTCCTATTGAACAGTTGAACTGGGAATTGGCGACTCGTAACTGGTTCAACTGGATTTGAACTGGTTTTAACGGGTACATAACTGGTTTTGAACTGGCGTTATCTTATTGTTTACCAAACGTGTACGATCCCTTTAATAGTTCAAATCGAAATCTGTTATCTCAAAATATTATTTTCTCGGCAGCATTCAGAGCTGAAACTTTGTCAGGGAAGTTGTCAAGTCCAAAGTTTAGATTTTGAGCACTTTTTTCTAAATGCACAACTGACAAAATATTAAACTAGCAATTAGAGCTTGCACCCTGAATTCACAAAACGGTGTATTATTGTTCTCTAACCAAGATGAGTCATCACGATAGCTCATAGTCCGATCCAGTAGACCACCGCATGCACCCTCGAAACTTCGAATAATCACAGTGCATTTTAAAGTTCGACAAACTCTTCACTTCAGCATGCGGTTTACTGCACACTTATTGTCGATTTATGGTTGTTATGTATAATTATGCCATCCTTTTTATCGCAGGGGCACGGGCACGACACGTATGCACGAAACTGATTATGGTACATGTACATGCAATGCGCCTATCAAACTATCACTTTTTTGTAATTAATGCACCTTTTGGTATTTGCAAACACCTAAATTTGCCCATCCAGTACACGAGAATTGAATACAGTGTACCAAGTTATTTGCGACTTCACGTATAACAACTAAAAATGTTTATCAAGGCGTGCATAGGCCTATCCCAAAGTATAAACTTATAACAAATCAATCGCTTTTTAAACACAAATTATGTGTAATTGTACGACATTGCGACAAATTATTATATCGATGTTTCTGTTCTTTAGCTCTCAATGCAGTATAGTTAATATTTCCGCATCATGGTGATCGGTATCAATGACCTCCATATGATTCAAACATTTTGTGGGACGACAAGCGGTCACCAGCGCCTTTGGGTAGAGAAGTGGGTACCAGTACAGGCCCGTACGCAGGATTTTTTATGGGGGGTGCAAATTTGTACTGATGGGACCAAAAATGGAACCAAACTTGTTGTTGTGCCAGTACCGTTATTTCTACATCAAAATACCATTATTTACCCCGGAAAATGTGGACCTTTTGGTAATTTAGGATTGTCCTCTGTCCAACGGCATAAGGTTCATTATGCCATTGCCATGAATGACTGAACAAACAAGACTTATAAGAGGTACAGAAATAAGCAGTGTGACAAGTTGGGATGATAACGTGAGAGATACGACACAAAAATGGCAGCTATGCATTAATTCAGGAATGGTGGTTATTATGGCCGTGCACATTTTGTCAGCTATAAGGGGCATTTCCAAGACATTGAGTACAAGTAACAATGGATTTAGCACCAAGTAACAATGGATTGTTATTGTTAGTGCGCTGGTTTCTTTTGTTAAATGTACATGTAGATTTTCTCCCGAGGACTCACTATTGTTCCCTTCTTTTATTCCCTTTGTTTGGACTATCTTTTTTTCTTCCAACAGCTCCTAAAAGATTTGTACACGAGATTTTCCGAGGACTCGGCTCAGGTCCTTAGGAACATTGTTATCACTTTTCCTTCATTATTCCAAGTCCTCAAACTAAATGGAAGACTAACTCATGCATTTGTGTTTGTGCCAATTAAGATTGTTCTTACTTTGTTCGCAATGGTTTATTTTCTTCATTTATCACATTTTTAGTTTTTCAACCTGTTTTATACATTCCTTTTTTTCATTTATTACTCCTGAAAGAAAAGGCAGGTCGGGAGACTGGTGATGAAGTCTAGGATTGGTGTTTTACTCCTTTAATTACTGATTGTTCACACATTTAAATTATGAAGAAAGGATTAGGTCTGTGTGCTACAGAGCCGTGGAGTGGTGGCCGTGTAAACCATGTAATGGAAGCCGTGTAATAAGCCGTGCATGGTTCTATACAAGAAAACCAAACTAATACAATAATAAGCATTGGGAACTACTTGTTGAAATATAATGTGACATGAGACCCACACACACAGAATGAATGGTAAAAAAAAAGCCGGTAAAAAAAGTTCGGTAAAATAATACACAATTTATGTAAAATGTTGCCAAAAGAAACTACACAACTATTATGTAAGTTTAAATTGACTTGTTTTAAATGTAATTTCGTTTTTTACAAGAGTTGTGTAACCTTGGTCAAGATTGTACATTGGCAATGTAAGTTTTACAAAACAAATACGTAAGACGTTATGCGTTGTGTAAATATTACTGGATGAAGGGGTACAAATCACACGTGCTTGCGCCGGGCTCGCGCGATTTACACAACATACATGTACAATGTTAATGTTGGAAAAATGTTAATTCATTGAATGTAGTATACGTTATACATGTAGTAGTGTAGTAGTTAGGCTTATCGTATAGCATTCAGGCTTATCGTATAGTATTTGTACATTCTACTGAATCTAAAGTCGAAGTGTCTGAATTTTTGTTTTACCATTTTTAGTTTGTACAATTTTACCTAATTGTTTTTACCAAGATATTAGGTAACTTTAATTACCTATTTTCCAAGTAAAATTGTACCCAACTTCTATGCAAAACCTTACCTAACACCTGTTGTGTAAAGTTTTACATAACTATTAGCAGGTTCGTATAGCACATTGCAATTATGTAAAATTTTACACAACCTGTGTATTTTTTTCTGTGTGTGCACAGTCTGAGGAATAAAGAATGTTACCCACTAAATTAACCGACAAACTGAGCAATTGAATTAGGCAAGCTGTTATAAGCCCAAGATTACACTTAATTATCAAGCAATGATAATTAATAAGTTAAATGCAAGAGAATAATCCCTAAAGATCAATAACACTGTACATGTACTAAATTTTAATATCTACACAAAGCCACACAAACAGTACACAGATAATTAGAAAAATTGGGTTCAACCTTGGAATTTAGTTTGATTACCTAAGTAATTGAGAGATTTTTTGGAATGATTTGAGGAACGTTAGTAAAACGAGAATTATGAGAGAATTATGAAATGTCTGCATACAATAACTATATCAAGTAAAATGATAATTAAAACAATATAACAAAATCTGTTGTTTACATGTATAAAGAACAAGATGGCAAGCAAGTCAAAACAAACAAAATAACAAACTAACACCCCCAAAATTCAAAAGAACACGGTCACCCAATACAATAGGCAAACAACCAAACAAACTAACTAGTGAACAGCATACACTGCAAATTGTTGAATCCAAATTACTGAGTGGCTTAGAAAGGAACGGGAGGAACATTATCGCAAGGTGAAAATCTGGGCCCCTCCATCTCACGAGGCGAAGCCAAATACAATGGAAAAGTCCAGATCTCACCAAGCTACAACACTCCTTCCATCCAACTATTTCAAGTCACTCAATATTTGTATTCTATAGCTGACATACAGATTCGCAAATTTTCGCTGTATGGTCAAAGTGCAGCATAATCGGATCAAGTTGAAAGTTGAATATTATACAAATAATGGATGTTTATGAGCGCAATGGGGAGAACGGCCCCACGAACCAAAAGATGGACAAAACGCTCCATTCAACGAGGTAAAGATCAATGCATCCTCGACGAAAGAAAATACTCTCACCACCGCACGATTGCAAAACATTCATTATTTGTTTTATATAATACCCCTGTCATTCGATTAGAGGATAAAACTAAAATCTAGATAAAGTTAGGTTCATAATGTACATATTGAAAGTTTCATTCACTTTTTTTGTAGATTTGCTAAACTATACATTTTTTGAAAGCGTTAGGATATACTCAACATGAAAACCAATGTTTACATTTGTTTTCAGGTATTTTTGAGAGAAAAAAATCGACCTTTAATGTGTCGTGACACATGAAAAGTGATTGGGTGTCACACTAAAGGTCAATTTTTTTTCAATGCCCTATATCTCTGGAAGTATAAGTCCGATTGGGTTCAAACTTGGTATGCAGATATGGCGGGTTGTGGTATAGATATACGTTGAAGTGACATCATGATGACGTCATCGTGTATTTTTTATGATTTTGTTTTATTTTTAGACCTTTAAGCCATATCTCATCAACAGAACATAATAATGTTTGTTTTGTTTTTGTAATACGTTTATTGGGTCATAGATTATGCACACAATTGTGAAAAATGTGTGACGCCATCATGACGTCATCAATTAAAAAAATCCAAGATGGCCGCCATAAAGAACCTGAAAACAAATGTAAACATTGGTTTCATGTTAAGTATATCCTAACGTTTAAAAAACTTGTATAGTTTAGCAAATCTACACAAAAAGTAAACGAAAATACCGCATAATAAACCTGACTAATAGGTCAGAATGCACAGTGAATGGAACCAACAATGCACGGTCATGACGTAGTCAAGCAATGGTTTGACTAATGAATGCCGCGTGACCTACACTTGGGTGTCATAAAATAAATCTCATTAACCATGGGCGAATGGGACTTTTGAGCTACGACATGAACGGGAGTAACAGTTAATGCCATGTAATGTGAGCCCCACCAACGAAATGACCAAAATCACCGAAATCTGCACGTCAGTAATACAACTGAGCATATACATGTACAATCAGAGAAAAGTTAACCTAGTTCTTGGAAATAATCAGATAAACTTCTGAAAAATGAACTAAGAGAGTCAAGTATAACTGAGTCCCCGATGTGTGAAAGGAAGGTTGCTCCAAAAGCAGCGTATCAATTAGTCTTGGTGAAAGACCTTCGCGTATTAATTTGTCACAATTTTCCCCACGAGAGGGCGCTATCATACACGAACCGCTCTCACGACACGATCCGCCCTTTTCTGTCTCAGCAATATTGCAAGAAATTATCGGCCATCTACGTCGCATTTCCTTCCCCAAAATCAGTACAACTGCTTGTATTTTAATCCTAGACAATCCATCTTCCATGTTTATATCTTTTCCTGCCTAACCACATATACAAAAGCTCCTATTTTTTATATTAGTATTTGCTTCTCTTTTTTTCAAGGTAGACCCAACCTTTAAAAATTACGAGTAAATACTGCAAATCTGAAGCATTTACTCATTTTTATTCATACCAAATGGAGCAAATACTAATATTCTAGCAAATGCTGGAAATTAAAAGTAAATACTTTTAGTCTTTAGCAAATACTTTCCAGTAAAACCTTTTGCTTCATTTTTATTTATACAGATTTCAGTAAATGCTTGAAAATTTGTAGTAAAAGCAAATGCTAGTTTTTATGCATACGGCCCAATGACTGCGAAGCAGCAACTTGAGGTTCCGATTTCATTTAAACACCCCTGTCAGCGTGTATGTATGTAGCTGTGTGTGTATGTACACAAAATAGAGACTCTATTGTTATAAACCATTCGGCTGTGCAATCAATTGGAAGTAAAAAGCATGTACTGCTATTTCAGCCAGTAAATGCTAAACAGTAAAACTTTATTTTATTCATACGAATTGAAGCATTTGCTTTTCCTTAATGCTTTTACTTCGAAGTAAATACTTTTACTTTTTGCTTGTACTTCATAGCATTTGCTAGTTTTTATTCATACGACCCAATATATCGGAATTTAGTCCGAAAATTTGGGACTCTCAATACTGTGTATGAGAATCCCAAAACAATAAAGTATTGAAAACAGAGAGAACATGAAAAAAGTGGGTGACCATACCTAAAGCATTACGCGGAAAGCAATATGGCATGCAAAAACATGCATAAAAACATAATACAGACATGTCCGACCTGATCATAGACACCAACTTACCCCTGTAGGTGACTGGTTGGAGTTTCGGTTAGAAATACCCGGCGTGCCGCACTTCGTGGAGATTTCTGCTGGCAAATAAATTCTTCCAATCTGTAGTGATGAAAATAGGTTTAATATATAGTGCAGCATCATAGTCCAACATAATAACCAAACCAACTGTGCATTTTGTGATAAAAGCAAGACGGCCATTTTTCAAAATGACCGCCACAGAACACGAGCGACATTAACGATACTCCCAGGTGCCATTATTAGTTTTCAATAAGATTGTTTCATACTTTTCCTCCCTCCTTGTTTTTTCGGTTTTTTTCCCAGGCTACTCCTAATAATTTGTACACGTTTTTTTCTACCAATACAAGGCACTTTTGCACTTTGGTAAAACTGATTAAGTTTTTGTTTTTGTATAATTTTATATTTGTTTAGTTCAGGAAGAATTTTTGTTCAAGAATAATTTTTGTTCAAGAATTTTTTTTTTGTTTTTTTTGTTTTGCATACCGTCTGGCGATCGCGAATTTTTCTTTATAAAATTACATTTTCTAGAATAAATACAGGATATCTAGCACAATCATTTTGCTGGATGCCTAGAATCATTATTTACTTTCAGATGAGTGAGATATTTCTTAATAATTCGGTAGTAAATATTTTCGATATCTGCAAATGGTGTATACTAACTTTAACCAGTTCGCGCCGGAGAAGGTATATACTTCCATCTGCAGATGGTCCCCGAAAACTGTTACCACGTGACGTACCATTAAAGGCGTAATATTTGAGGCCCTTTATCTCAGGATTGATACAAATTGAGGTAACACATGATGGCGTCATCGTGTGATTAATTATGAAATTATTAATTATTAATTATTAATAAAAACAATTTAGGGGGGGGGGGGGGGTTGTGGCCTTTAAGCCATAATCTCATAATAAAGACATAATGCACACAATTTTGGAAAATATCCTCATGACGCCATCAAAAACTGCATTTGTAAAAACACATATTGACTGATATTGTGATAAAAAGGTCAAAATTTGACGTGCCTCCCAATCTATAAATGTTTGGTAAGCAATTATCTACACTGAA
The DNA here is from genome assembly GCA_037893245.1 of Crossaster papposus. Lineage (NCBI taxonomy): Eukaryota > Metazoa > Echinodermata > Asteroidea > Velatida > Solasteridae > Crossaster > Crossaster papposus. The sequence goes on from JBAIAA010000238.1 coordinate 491,640, forward strand.
CAAAAATATAAACGCCCGAAAAAATATAAACGCATACAAAAATATAAAAGCCCCCAAAATTGTTATTTGTCTTGATTTGTAAACAACATTTGTGTCTATCTCTGCCAGTGAGGAATTTCTCAGTTATGCCACCCACAACACATTTTCGTGCGCGTTTATATTTTTGTTAAGTGTGCACAATATTGGTTTGCTATGTCCCTCTACTATAAAGCAAACACTACAGTAGTTCATAGTACATGTATGTACATTGTACGTACGGTACAGTTCAGCATCATATCTTATTTGCCTAACAAGTACGAGTAGGCCTACGTAAAAGAAAAATACGCGAAAAATACCCTACCACCATCCCCTAAAAAAACAAAAGTAATAGCTCCAGTACCCCTCCAAAGGGAGAAAACATGCGTCGGGGTATATGACCATCTCGTCGGTTTATCTTTTGTTATCACTACCAAATCACAACGCATGATGCATCGAATTGCAGAATACCTACATGTATATGATATGGATATGCTTCGGGGCAATTCCACAGGAGAGTGGACAAAACGAAACAAAAACAAATTCAAGATAAGAAAAATTTAATTATCTGCCACTGTCGAGTACAAACTCTAGTTCATTGGAAAGATTTTTTTTTATAAATACGTCAAGTATTTTTCAAAATACGCTTGAATTTGTAAACGATAAATTTTATGCTCTGAATTTTTGAAAAAAAAGGTTAATTGTGAAATAAACTGATATTTTAAAGAAAATACATTTTTTCTTATTGATTCATTTATTTATTCTATTTCTTTACCCAGGGTGTGCCCAAACAGTTTAATACTGGTTTTCATTGGGGCCCTGCATACATCATCAAATAAAATAACAGTACATATTATAAATACAAGGATATTACAGGAATTCAAAACATTAATACCGGTACTAATTCTGATTTACGAGATAGGCGAAAACCCGCACACAAAAAAAACCTTTTGGGGAAAAAATAAGAAGGGAAAATTCCTATCCGGCTCCACATTATAGTGGCAACCAAGTTCTAACTCCGTAGATCAGCGCAATTGGCATAATATATAACAGATGACATGTCGGAGCTCCGATTTAAATGTGCTTAATGAGTCCAATGTTCGCAATTTTTCGGGCAGATTATTCCAAATATTTGCACCACTCACAGCGAAACTTGTGGCGTAGCATTCTTTTTTGCCGAAAGGAACTTTCAGTGCCGTGTGGGTTGATTGCCTTGTTTCGCGAATTATTGTAAGTGGTTTGAAAATATTTGTCATGTACAAAGGAGTCATTTTGTTGATACTTTTAAAGACAAGATTAGCCTTTTTTGACTTGACTCTTTTTGAAAAAGGAGCCCAATTAAGACGAGCAAACATATCCTCTGAAGGAGTGAGGAAGGTACATTTAAGGATTATCCGCGCGGCTCTTTTGAGACATTTGTTTAACATATTATCGTGAGATATGTACCTTCCTCCCCACACAGTACAACAATACTCTTATGTTGGCATAACTAGACTTACAAATAGTGTGTGCAAGCTGTGTTGAGGAACACAATCACGGATTCTTCTTAGTATACCTAATTTAGACACCACCTTTTTTTCTTACGTATTCCACATGTGGGCCCCAACTTAATGCTTCATCAATAATTACACCCAAACATTTATAAGACTTCACATTTTCAATACGACTACCAGCAATGCATACATTTAAATTAACATTAGATATTTTCTGCCTAGTACCAATAAGCATGCATTTGGTTTTGGTGGCATTTAAAGCTAGCTTGTTTCTTTCGCACCAGTTGTAAAAACTAATAAGAGCTGTATTTAAGCTACTTTCTATTATATGTTGGAGGAGCCACACGTTAATGTGGAGTCATCTGCATACATAAATAAGTTGTAGTTTGGGGCAATACAAAATGGAAGATCACTAGTATAAACAATGAATAAAAGTGGACCTAGTATCGATCTGATAAGTAGTTAGGGAACTGAGTATTATTAAACTTATGTGAACAAAAATCAATGTTCCATTGCTATAGTAAGCCACATGATGGCCTCAGTTTCTGGTATTGGAACGATGTAACGCGAGTTACCAACATCATTTTTTTCTCCTTTCTAAACACATAGATGAAATTGATTAAGTACAGTATGATATTTTCTAAATTTCATTCACTCCAGAACTGTCAGTAAAAGAAAAAAGCATAACATCCTTTCCATTATTAGGTAATACTCTCACAAAATGTGTAACGCGAGTTACCGACATGTAACGCGAGTTACCATAAAATGTAGCCGTTTTGTTTGTTTTTGGGTGATTTCTATCATTACCCTCTTCATTGGAAATACGCCAATGTCACGAAAGATTGGTTTCAAGATCATAACCCTTTATTAATAATGGAAGAATAAAAATTGTTCTTTCAACCCATGCATGTGTACATTGTACATAAGCAAATGTGTGTCTTTTGGCACTATAAAAATCACACTAATGCCACTAATTTGTAAGGCTTTGTGGCTTGTTCTGTTAAAACTATGTTTGAGATTGCTTGAAGTTGTAGAAATTAAAAGTTAAAAACCCACAATCACTGTGTAGTGTTTCACTTTTATTTGTGGACAAAGTGTAACGCGAGTTACCAACATGTAGGCTCTCTGTAATATAATGCTTAAAAACCACATCAATATTTGACTTTAATGTTGTCACTAACACACCCAGATTGTGAAAAAACATAATTATTTAGGTTCTGATATGTTGGTATGAGGAGAATTTTAAATAAACTGTACTCAGCTTTATAGCTATGTCCTATTTTTGTAACGCGAGTTACCGATATTAAATGTCTCCTCAAAATTAAACAAAGGTACAATTTTGGTCTTTCTTTGGCTGTTCAGTAACTTGAATATTCACATTGAAGCAGAGTACAAATCTACCTCCAATGACCCTGACTAGCAGAGTAGTAGCTTGAAAATCATTTCCTGGTCCCATTAAATGTAACGCGAGTTACCGTGGAATTGCCCTTCGACACAATTATACAAAATCATAATTAAGAAAATAAAAAAAGAAAATACCGAGATCTGAAATCCACAAAGCGAAGACCACACTCACCAATATTTTGTGGAATGTATATTGTCCCGATTTGTCCCTGATAAAAGGTTTTCCTTCTTAATCTTCATGCAACCTAGCTTTTGACAAGCTGGCGATTCACAAGGCACTGGCGGTGGTTGTGTTGGCACCACTGATGGAATTAGCCTATGCGAGAATTGATTGATTGTACACGAACCATCGGTACCGATGGTTCGTGTACAAATCAGAATGGGCCAATAAGAAAACAGCGCCTATAGTTTGTGCGCTGACAGATATAGCCAATAAGAGAGCACACAATCACCCACGATCCCTGCCCATTTCAGTGATGATCCGTACATATTTTTGAGTAGGAATACGTTGGGAGATATGTTGTGTCACCTCAAGAACTGACTCGCCAATTTATTTTGATGATGATTCAAACCAGTATTTTGGGACATATTCGATGAGGATTTATATTCCAAAGAGGATTTATACTAAAGCGGCAGATTCAGAGGTGAAGAAACTTCCTACACTCGTGGCTAATTTGGACCCCTTGTAACAGATCAGGTAATGATGGAAAATAAGCAAGAAAAGGTAACAAGCACTTTTTATTCCCAACATTTGGCTTAGCTCTCATCAGCAGCTCATTGTGGCTTATTATTTTTAGCCCTTTTTATGGTGTAACTTAGCGTCAAAAGTATACCAGCCTTTTGTTAAAACCTGAACGGTTTCATTATCACATGTCAAACCAGACTCGGAACAAAAACAATTTCTGTTGGTTTTTCTGCCGTTTTCGCTACACGGGTATACGACAGGACAGCTGTGTGAGTTAGCGAATGTAAAGTACATGTACATTGTGTACGTGTTGTACGTATACCAGCCCTTTTAAAGTTGTGCATTAGAAGTACTTTTTAGGACCTTTGGACGTATGACGTAACTATGTCCTATCTCCGTTGAAAATTATTCACATTTACAAAAAATCAATTCCTATTACATGTACATATTTTAAATTGCAAACCATCCCTTCGACCTTGCTAATAATATGGTTTATCCTCCCCATTTTCTTTTCTCAAAGTTCTTCGGCCATTTTTATTTTCGAATGTTTTAGACAAACCTTGTTGCAATTTGTTACATGCGGGTTGGCGCATCCATTTTTTTTTATTTGAAGACCATAGGAGAGCAGTCAGCCGGGCTGAAACCGCATAAGTGCGTCGACACAGCAAAGAGACCTCCAAAGCAGAGCTCTAGAGAAACTGTCAACGTAGCTCTTACTAAGTTGTGAACAACAAAGACCGAGTACAATGAGGCTATAACATAAGTGCACTGCTAGTCACACAGACCGGTACGCAGGATTATTTATGGGGGGTTCGATTTTTGTTGTTGACATTATCGCCTATAAAGCAAAGTCCATTTTTGTGTGCCAATACCGTTATTTCTACATCAAAATACCATTATTTACCCCGGAAATTGTAGACCTGTTGGTAATTTCGGGGGGGGGGGGGGGGGTGCGTACGTACCCGTCGCACCCCCCTGCGTACGGGCCTGTGGTGTGGCTTATTGACGGCATCGCACAATACCGCAGTGTGAACTATATCCATTCTATGACACACATTGTGTTCATTTGGTTGGCACAGTGATATACACCGCGCTTTACCTTAGATACGCACTGTTTGTTTACTTGATAATGGACAGCAATTGTGTTTAATATCATTGTATTGGTACTGGTAACGATGGGTTTATTGTGTTGGTAACGACGAGTTTGTGTCCAACAAGCCATTACCGGCTAGTATTGTCGTGCAGGAACAATAGGAATACGTCACGCCTGGATTGTACAACAATTTAACATCGACTATTGTTAACACAGCGATATTCCATAATTTCCTATCGACCAATCAGAGGGTTTTATTTCACACACGCATGCGCACTAGGTCAAATTTAACACAAAGTACGTAACATCAGTACTTGATTTGAAACTAATACTTCAAGAATCATTTTACTCCATTTTAACACCAATTTTCATTCCATTTAAAAAAAAACCATTGGTGGTTTTTGCAGTGTGGGTCGGAAACAAACGAATCTTTATTTCGAATTTTTGAATGAAAATTTAATAGAAAGTTCAATGCAAGTTGGAATAACGGCTGTTTGTAAAGTTCGAGCATGTAAAATGCTTATGCATTTGCCGCACATATACCGCGAATAGGCCTATAATATAGAGCACTCTCTCTAAAAAGAGTGGTCATCGGAATCACTCCAAAGTGAGTGGTATAGTGGCTCACTCGATAAAGAGTGATTACCCTTAGACGACTTTGTAGCATTTCTTCACTCGAATCAGAGTGAATCCCACTCACAAAAGAGTTAAACCGTTAACACTCGGGCGAGAGAGTGACGTTTTCACTCTTTTGCATTTAGAGAGTACAGTATCACACCATATCGTATTACGTGTAGGTACATGTAGACCATGGAGGAATAAGAAGGAATATTCCTCCATGCATATAGACATGGAGTTTTTTCCTTCATGTCTATGGTAACACGAATTATGCATGGACATGTAAAATGTACAGTTGTACGTATGCACATAGCGATATTATGTGCGTATTTGGTGCGAAATACGGTACCCTCTGGAGAGTCATGAACACAATGTGTACAATGGAGACAAAACGTCTCCGGAGGGTAAATTGGGTAAATTGCTTCATAATGGAAAGGTGAACTGTCAACGACACCCCGGCAGATTGCACGTGACGTCTTGTGACGTCGCATTGCTATCCATCTTTTCCCCGTTGCTCGTCACGTCGTGTCGTATGTCAAAAAAGTCTTTGAAACTATACTTGTGCCGGCAGAAGGGCACATGTACGGAAGACGGATAGTGTCACTGTATAGTGGTGAATATATTTTTTGCAAACGCGCGATTATTTTGTACCATTTATCTGGCGACCGCCACTTAATCTGGCCGCCGCCACATAATATCTGGCAGGCCGCCACTTAATTATCTGGCGGCTGCCACTTAATTATCTGGCACAAGATTCGAGTAATGGTCCTCACGTGTTATGTGGCGGCCGCCAGAGAAAGGGTATACAAACAAATATTCTCGCGCGTTTGCAAAAAACATATTTATCAGTATCCAGTGGACCTATCCGTCTTCCGTACATTAGGAGGGTTCTGGCGCGAACTTTACATTTGTCACAATTTGTGTTAAATTCCGACGAAAATGTTTAAATTCAACTGAAATATAAGTTTTGTAAATTTGACCAAAAGTGCGTTTTCTTTTCAACGTTTTCGGTCATAGTGACACAACGGAAGGTCAGAGATATGGCAAACTATATATTTTTATATTATGTATGACTAGACGAGTAATCTATACTATAAAAGATGTAAAATGCGCCATCTTGTCCCTGGGCGCCGCCATCTTGGAACGCAGGGCCGCGTTATCTTGGCGCGTGGTTGGCGCCATGTTGGAGAGACGCGGCGCTTTTGGTCGGGCGACTCGTCGCCGCGCGTGTGTGCCGCCGGCGTCGGTGCGGCGGGGTGCCGGATCGTTCGCGACGTGACGAATCCCCCGGGAAATAAAAAAAACACACCTCATATTCGTCCGTGGTGAGATTTAGGAGAAACAAACGTTACTGATAAACGTGCGGTCGCTTTTCGATTGCCTGTTGATGTGTGTGGGCCTTTTTGCGTTATTTTTGCATTGTCCTTGCCTGGACTCGAGTTCGGGCCGAAGCCTTCCCGAAATCGTATACCGTAACTCGGTTGCTGAATTGTTGGCTGTTCGCGATTAAGCGGCAGCTACTGCGTTACACGAAGCCTTCGCAAATAAGCCATTTGCGTGTGGATTTGCATATATCGTTGTACCCCGTCTTCGCTCAATCTAAAATGCACAGTGTGCGCCGGTTGTCCGCCAGACGGATTATGAATATGCCACTGTTGCTAGACACGTGATTCGGGGCAAGCCGCTACATGGAAACGCACGGCCAGTGGCAGTTTTCCTGTCTGGTATCTGGAACTACCGCTTGTAAAACAGCGCACGATAGAGATTGTCACCACTCTAAAACACAACAATTTGCTCGATCGTTACAGTACATTATTGTGTTCTTCTCAAAATCTTTAGGAATTATAGTTTCTTTAATGAATAACAACTTCGAAGGTTGGAACGTGAAGAAACTGCAGACATTTCTTCAAGAGAGAGGGGTTTCAATAACAGGTTACCTGAAGAAAGAACTGTGCAAGTGCGTGGCCAATCTGAAATTGGCAACCGACCCAAATCTTTCCAGCCCAGGCCCGTCCTATATTAGTATTTGCTCCATTTGGTATGACTAAAAATGAGTAAATGCTTCAGATTTGCAGTATTTACTCGTAATTTTTCAAGGTTGGGTCGGGGCGACATTGAAAAAAGAGAAGCAAATACTAATATGAAAAATAGGATCTTTCGTATATGTGGTTAGGCAGAAAAAGGTATGAGCATGGAAGATGGACTGTCTAGGAATAAAATACATGCAGTTGTACTAAATTTGGGGAAGGAAATGAGACGTAAATGGCCGATAATTTCTTGCAATATTCCTGAGACAGAAACTGGCATAATGGGTCGTATGAATAAAAACTAGCAAAAGCTTTAATTCGTATGAATAAAATAAAGTTTTACTGTTTAGCATTTACTGGCTGAAATAGCAGTAAATGCTTTTTACTTGCAATTGATTTCACAGCCGAATGGTTTATAACAATAGAGTCTCTATTTTGTGTACATACACACACAGCTGCATACACGCACGCTGACAGGGGTGTTTGAATGAAATCGGAACCTGAAGTTGCTGCTTTGCAGTCATGATGCCCTTTTCTGTCTCAGCAATATTGCAAGAAATTATCGGCCATCTACGTCGCATTTCCTTCCCCAAAATCAGTACAACTGCTTGTATTTTAATCCTAGACAATCCATCTTCCAGTTATATCTTTTCCTGCCTAACCACATATACAAAAGCTCCTATTTTTTATATTAGTATTTGCTTCTCTTTTTTTCAAGGTAGCCCCGACCCAACCTTTAAAAATTACGAGTAAATACTGCATTTCTGAAGCATTTACTCATTTTTATTCATACCAAATGGAGCAAATACTAATATTCTAGCAAATGCTGGAAATTAAAAGTAAATACTTTTAGTCTTTAGCAAATACTTTCCAGTAAAACCTTTTGCTTCATTTTTATTTATACAGATTTCAGTAAATGCTTGAAAATTTGTAGTAAAAGCAAATGCTAGTTTTTATGCATACGGCCCAATGACTGCGAAGCAGCAACTTGAGGTTCCGATTTCATTTAAACACCCCTGTCAGCGTGTATGTATGCAGCTGCGTTTGTTTTTGATTAAAATAGGGGACGTATGACAAAGGGAACAATGGGGTCCCCTATTCCGCAAAGGTTCCCGATTCAGACTCGTGTGCAAATCCTATGGCGATCATCCGAAAACGTTAGAGTACAAACAAAAGAGGGAAGACGGTCGGACAATGCCCCGTCCCCTATTGACGGCATTTACCCACTTGCGTGTGTGTGTATGTACACAAAATAGAGACTCTATTGTTATAAACCATTCGGCTGTGCAATCAATTGGAAGTAAAAAGCATGTACTGCTATTTCAGCCAGTAAATGCTAAACAGTAAAACTTTATTTTATTCATACGAATTGAAGCATTTGCTTTTCTTTAATGCTTTTACTTCGAAGTAAATACTTTTACTTTTTGCTTGTACTTCATAGCATTTGCTAGTTTTTATTCATACGACCCAATATATCGGAATTTAGTCCGAAAATTTGGGACTCTCAATACTGTGTATGAGAATCCCAAAACAATAAAGTATTGAAAACAGAGAGAACATGAAAAAAGTGGGTGACCATACCTAAAGCATTACGCGGAAAGCAATATGGCAAGCAAAAACATGCATAAAAACATAATACAGACATGTCCGACCTGATCATAGACACCAACTTACCCCTGTAGGTGACTGGTTGGAGTTTCGGTTAGAAATACCCGGCGTGCCGCACTTCGTGGAGATTTCTGCTGGCAAATAAATTCTTCCAATCTGTAGTGATGAAAATAGGTTTAATATATAGTGCAGCATCATAGTCCAACATAATAACCAAACCAACTGTGCATTTTGTGATAAAAGCAAGACGGCCATTTTTCAAAATGACCGCCACAGAACACGAGCGACATTAACGATACTCCCAGGTGCCATTATTAGTTTTCAATAAGATTGTTTCATACTTTTCCTCCCTCCTTGTTTTTTCGGTTTTTTTCCCAGGCTACTCCTAATAATTTGTACACGTTTTTTTCTACCAATACAAGGCACTTTTGCACTTTGGTAAAACTGATTAAGTTTTTGTTTTTGTATAATTTTATATTTGTTTAGTTCAGGAAGAATTTTTGTTCAAGAATAATTTTTGTTCAAAATTTTTTTTTTTTTTTTTTTTTTTGCATACCGTCTGGCGATCGCGAATTTTTCTTTATAAAATTATATTTTCTAGAATAAATACAGGATATCTAGCACAATCATTTTGCTGGATGCCTAGAATCATTATTTACTTTCAGATGAGTGAGATATTTCTTAATAATTCGGTAGTAAATATTTTCGATATCTGCAAATGGTGTATACTACCTTTAACCAGTTCGCGCCGGAGAAGGTATATACTTCCATCTGCAGATGGTCCCCGAAAACTGTTACCACGTGACGTATAATTAAAGGCGTAATATTTGAGGCCCTTTATCTCAGGATTGATACAAATTGAGGTGACATCATGATGGCGTCATCGTGTGATTAATTATGAAATTATTAATTATTAATAAAAAAAAATTAGGGGGGGGGGGTTGTGGCCTTTAAGCCATAATCTCATAATAAAGACATAATGCACACAATTTTGAAAAATATCCTCATGACGCCATCAAAAACTGCATTTGTAAAAACACATATTGACTGATATTGTGATAAAAAGGTCAAAATTTGACGTGCCTTCCAATCTATAAATGTTTGGTAAGCAATTATCTACACTGAACAAAAATATAAACGCCCGAAAAAATATAAACGCATACAAAAATATAAAAGCCCCCAAAATTGTTATTTGTCTTGATTTGTAAACAACATTTGTGTCTATCTCTGCCAGTGAGGAATTTCTCAGTTATGCCACCCACGACACATTTTCGTGCGCGTTTATATAGCAAAAACTACAGTAGTTCATAGTACATGTATGTACATTGTACGTACGGTACAGTTCAGCATCATATCTTATTTGCCTAACAAGTACGAGTAGGCCTACGTAAAAGAAAAATACGCGAAAAATACCCTACCACCATCCCCTAAAAAAACAAAACTAATAGCTCCAGTACGCCTTCAAATGGAGAAAACATGCGTCGGGGTATATGACCATCTCGTCGGTTTATATTTTGTTATCACTACCAAATCACAACGCATGATGCATCGAATTGCAGAATACCTACATGTATATGGATATGGATATGCTTCGGGGCAATTCCACAGGAGAGTGGACAAACCCCCCCCCCAAAAAAAATTCAAGATAAGACAAATTTAATTATCTGCCACTGTCGAGTACAAACTCTAGTTCATTGGAAAGATTTTTGTTTATAAATACGTCAAGTATTTTTCAAAATACGCTTGAATTTGTAAACGATAAATGTTATGCTCTGAATTTGGAAAAAAAGGTTAATTGTGAAATAAACTGATATTTTAAAGAAAAAACAGTTTTTCTTATTGATTCATTTATTTATTCCATTTCTTTACCCAGGGTGTGCCCAAACAGTTTAAAACTGGTTTTCATTGGGGCCCTGCATACATCATCAAATAAAATAACAGTACATATTATAAATACAAGGATATTACAGGAATTCAAAACATTAATACCGGTACTAATTCTGATTTACGAGATAGGCGAAAACCCGCAATTGGCATAATATCTAACAGATGACATGTCGGAGCTCCGATTTAAATGTGCTTAAAGAGTCCAATGTTCGCAATTGTTCGGGCAGATTATTCCAAATATTTGCACAATTCACAGCGAAACTTGTGGCGTAGCATTCTTTTTTGGCGAAAGGAACTTTCAGTGCCGTGTGGGTTGATTGCCTTGTTTCGCGAATTATTGTAAGTGGTTTGAAAATATTTGTCATGTACAAAGGAGTCATTTTGTTGATACTTTTAAAGACAAGATTAGCCTTTTTTGACTTGACTCTTTTTGAAAAAGAAGCCCAATTAAGACGAGCAAACATATCCTCTGAAGGAGTGAGGAAGGTACATTTAAGGATTATCCGCGCGGCTCTTTTGAGACATTTGTTTAACATATTATCGTGAGATATGTACCTTCCTCCCCACACAGTACAACAATACTCTAATGTTGGCATAACTAGACTTACAAATAGTGTGTGCAAGCTGTGTTGAGGAACACAATCACGGATTCTGCTTAGTATACCTAATTTAGACACCACCTTTTTGTGGTTTGAAAATATTTGTCATGTACAAAGGAGTCATTTTGTTGATACTTTTAAAGACAAGATTAGCCTTTTTTGACTTGACTCTTTTTGAAAAAGGAGCCCAATTAAGACGAGCAAACATATCCTCTGAAGGAGTGAGGAAGGTACATTTAAGGATTATCCGCGCGGCTCTTTTGAGACATTTGTTTAACATAATTATTATCGTGAGATATGTACCTTCCTCCCCACACAGTACAACAATACTCTAATGTTGGCATAACTAGACTTACAAATAGTGTGTGCAAGCTGTGTTGAGGAACACAATCACGGATTCTGCTTAGTATACCTAATTTAGACACCACCTTTTTTTCTTACGTATTCCACATGTGGGCCCCAACTTAATGCTTCATCAATAATTACACCCAAACATTTATAAGACTTCACATTTTCAATACGACTACCAGCAATGCATACATTTAAATTAACATTAGATATTTTCTGCCTAGTACCAATAAGCATGCATTTGGTTTTGGTGGCATTTAAAGCTAGCTTGTTTCTTCCGCACCAGTTGTAAAAACTAATAAGAGCTGTATTTAAGCTACTTTCTATTATATGTTGGAGGAGCCACACGTTAATGTGGAGTCATCTGCATACATAAATAAGTTGCAGTTTGGGGCAATACAAAATGGAAGATCACTAGTATAAACAATGAATAAAAGTGGACCTAGTAACGATCTGATAAGTAGTTAGGGAACTGAGTATTATTAAACTTATGTGAACAAAAATCAATGTTCCATTGCTATAGTAAGCCACATGATGGCCTCAGTTTCTGGTATTGGAACGATGTAACGCGAGTTACCAAAACATCATTTTTTTCTCCTTTCTAAACACATAGATGAAATTGATTAAGTACAGTATGTTATTTTTTCTAAATTTCATTCACTCCAGAACTGTCAGTAAAAGAAAAAAGCATAACATCCTTTCCATTATTAGGTAATACTCTCACAAAATGTGTAACGCGAGTTACCGACATGTAACGCGAGTTACCATAAAATGTAGCCGTTTTGTTTGTTTTGGGGTGATTTCTATCATTACCCTCTTCATTGGAAATACGCCAATGTCACGAAAGATTGGTTTCAAGATCATAACCCTTTATTAATAATGGAAGAATAAAAATTGTTCTTTCAACCCATGCATGTGTACGTTGTACATAAGCAAATGTGTGTCTTTTGGCACTATAAAAATCACACTAATGCCACTAATTTTTAAGGCTTTGTGGCTTGTTCTGTTAAAACTATGTTTGAGATTGCTTGAAGTTGTAGAAATTAAAAGTTAAAAACCCACAATCACTGTGTAGTGTTTCACTTTTATTTGTGGACAAAGTGTAACGCGAGTTACCAACATGTAGGCTCTCTGTAATATAATGCTTAAAAACCACATCAATATTTGACTTTAATGTTGTCACTAACACACCCACATTGTGAAAAAACATAATTATTTAGGTTCTGATATGTTGGTATGAGGAGAATTTTAAATAAACTGTACTCAGCTTTATAGCTATGCCCTATTTTTGTAACGCGAGTTACCGATATTAAATGTCTCCTCAAAATTAAACAAAGGTACATTTTTGGTCTTTCTTTGGCTGTTCAGTAACTTGAATATTCACATTGAAGCAGAGTACAAATCTACCTCCAATGACCCTGACTAGCAGAGTAGTAGCTTGAAAATCATTTCCTGGTCCCATTAAATGCAACGCGAGTTACCGTGGAATTGCCCTTCGACACAATTATACAAAATCATAATTAAGAAAATAAAAAAAGAAAATACCGAGATCTGAAATCCACAAAGCGAAGACCACACTCACCAATATTTTGTGGAATGTATATTGTCCCGATTTGTCCCTGATAAAAGGTTTTCCTTCTTAATCTTTATGCAACCTGGCTTTTGACAAGCTGGCGATTCACAAGGCACTGGCGGTGGTTGTGTTGGCACCACTGATGGAATTAGCCTATGCGAGAATTGATTGATTGTACACGAACCATCGGTACCGATGGTTCGTGTACAAATCAGAATGGGCCAATAAGAAAACAGCGCCTATAGTTTGTGCGCTGACAGATATAGCCAATAAGAGAGCACACAATCACCCACGATCCCTGCCCATTTCAGTGATGATCCGTACATATTTTTGAGTAGGAATACGTTGGGAGATATGTTGTGTCACCTCAAGAACTGACTCGCCAATTTATTTTGATGATGATTCAAACCAGTATTTTGGGACATATTCGATGAGGATTTATATTCCAAAGAGGATTTATACTAAAGCGGCAGATTCAGAGGTGAAGAAACTTCCTACACTCGTGGCTAATTTGGACCCCTTGTAACAGATCAGGTAATGATGGAAAATAAGCAAGAAAAGGTAACAAGCACTTTTTATTCCCAACATTTGGCTTAGCTCTCATCAGCAGCTCATTGTGGCTTATTATTTTTAGCCCTTTTTATGGTGTAACTTAGCGTCAAAAGTATACCAGCCTTTTGTTAAAACCTGAACGGTTTCATTATCACATGTCAAACCAGACTCGGAACAAAAACAATTTCTGTTGGTTTTTCTGCCGTTTTCGCTACACGGGTATACGACAGGACAGCTGTGTGAGTTAGCGAATGTAAAGTACATGTACATTGTGTACGTGTTGTACGTATACCAGCCCTTTTAAAGTTGTGCATTAGAAGTACTTTTTAGGACCTTTGGACGTATGACGTAACTATGTCCTATCTCCGTTGAAAATTATTCACATTTACAAAAAATCAATTCCTATTACATGTACATATTTTAAATTGCAAACCATCCCCTCGACCTTGCTAATAATATGGTTTATCCTCCCCATTTTCTTTTCTCAAAGTTCTTCGGCCATTTTTATTTTCGAAAGTTTTAGACAAACCTTGTTGCAATTTGTTACATGCGGGTTGGCGCATCCATTTTTTTTTATTTGAAGACCATAGGAGAGCAGTCAGCCGGGCTGAAACCGCATAAGTGCGTCGACACAGCAAAGAGACCTCCAAAGCAGAGCTCTAGAGAAACTGTCAAAATAGCTCTTACTAAGTTGTGAACAACAAAGACCGAGTACAATGAGGCTATAACATAAGTGCACTGCTAGTCACACAGACCGGTACGCAGGATTATTTATGGGGGGTTCGATTTTTGTTGTTGACATTATCGCCTATAAAGCAAAGTCCATTTTTGTGTGCCAATACCGTTATTTCTACATCAAAATACCATTATTTACCCCGGAAATTGTAGACCTGTTGGTAATTTCGGGGGGGGGGGGGGGGGTGCGTACGTACCCGTCGCACCCCCCTGCGTACGGGCCTGTGGTGTGGCTTATTGACGGCATCGCACAATACCGCAGTGTGAACTATATCCATTCTATGACACACATTGTGTTCATTTGGTTGGCACAGTGATATACATAGTCTTTGGGCAAGACGTTGCTTAATTCGCAGCCACGAGAGGGCGCTATCGCGTCAAACCATCATCACTCGCCATCCTGTCCGTAACAACGTCTTTGGAATTACGTAAAATTGTTTACCGAAAACGGTAAAAAACTAGTGCGCATGCGCTATTTATGTATGTTAATGAAGGAAATCTTTTCTTCGCGCACGCGCACATACGACAGCTAGTGTAGAATAGGTCAGGTAGCAAGTACCGAGATACTCGCACGAGTCATCAGAAAGTCGCCGGCACGGTTTTCTCCGTGTGCACGGTGGGCTCCGAAATGGCAGAAGGAGCGGACAGGAAACCTAGGCGATGGTGTTTAATCTGCGTTTAATTTATGGACATCATGTTTATTTCTAGTGATTTGGATAAATTTAACCTTTATTATAAGTGCATTGAGGTAGGAATACATTCCTAATCTTCTTACATGTACCTCAATTGCAAGTGTTATTAAAGAATTACATTTTGAAAATGATTCACATGTAGTTCATTGAATTTCATTTGAGGCCAAAAATAATTAACAAACAGCACTCTAAATGTCGCTGTTTGCTGCTTTGTATTAATAACTGAAACTCAATTAGAATGACTAAATTGGCAACTGCAGTGTAACTGTAAAGATAAAATGTGTCTAATACTAATTATAGTTTTCCCCTCTGAAAAATAGGCCATGTCCGAATTCCTTGGCTGCAGCTTATAAATTGCATAAAAGTCTGTGGGAATATTTTTACTAGTAAGAATTAATTGATGATTACCCTGAAGCTTGCTTAGCCCAGTAATATACCCAGCACGATATGATGAGACCAAGGGACTACCCTTAGAGTCTAATATGGTGGTATATGGTGGTCTAAGTTAGACCATGCATATACCACCATACATATACACTCTAGTAGTACTTACCTAACGCCCCCCCCCCCCCCCCCTATTCCCTAAAACCTACAAAGAGTCATGAAAAAAACAGAATATTCCGCAAGCACAATGGCGACCACAAAGGAGGGGGGGGGGGGGGGGGCAATTTTAAAATTATATGAAAAGGCACATAATTATATACGTAAACCAAATTGTTTCCTTTGAGAAGTTGGGTTACTGATACTCCCTTCACATACACGGATTTTTCTTACGAGTCTTTACGGATCGCACAGATTCACAGATCCTTACGATTTGGCCAGTTTTACGACTGATTTAAGTGTTGTTACGAGTTATTACGGGCTATTTACGGTTTATTACGGATTATTACGAGTTATTGCCATGTATTTACGTCAAAATTCCACGATTTGTTATGAGTTGTCACGGATAACTACGAGCAACTTACGAGCATTTTACGACCTGTTTACGTGTTGTTACGAATAGTTACGAGTTAGTTACAAGTATTTACGAGTACTCAGGATTTGTTGTCAAAAAATATATAAATCCTGCAAATCTCAATGTACATGTACAATCATTCGTAAAGTATACGTATTTATTATTAAAGTACTCGTAACTACACGTAAAGTGCTCGTAATAACTTGTAACAATCCGTAAAGTCATCGTAACACGACCCGAATGAAATCGTTAACAACACGTAAGCACTCGTAATAATCCGTAAACAATTGTTAACAAAATTGTTACGAGTCATTTACGGATTTTTGCGAGCAGTTTACGGATGGTTACGTGTTGTTGCGAGTGGTTTCGATACTTACGGATTGTTACAAGCTTTTTACGAGTTATTTACGGAAAACTCAAACCGTGGACAATCGTAAGATTTGTTTGTGTCTGCGAGTTGTTGCGAGTTGTGACGAATTATTTACGGATACCAGCGAGTTATTTACGGATGCTTGCGATTGACCACGAGTTGGAAAAATCCGTGTATGTGAAGGGTGTATAAAGATCCTAAAAAGAAATTTGAAAAATAAATTGCAAAGGTGAAATTCGTCCTGAATTTATGACCAAAGAAATTCATAAAAATAAATATATTTTAAGGGGAACGTTGTCATTTTCAAAATACCAAACGGATTCTGCCTTTAAAACTTGTTGGCAAGAGATATGACCCTAATTAATATGTACCGAAAAGTCTACCATTTTCACGAATAACGTTGAACACGTTTGATGATAAAATGTGTACAGTATGTACATGTACATTTGTGTACAATACACGTAAATATGCATACACATACACGTACGTGTACATGTACATGTACATCCAGATGCAATGAGAAGTTGAGTCAGGGTGTTAGACCTATGCATATGTATGTTTATGCAAAGTACGTAATGTACGCTGCATTCATTAGGCTAAGCAGGTGCGTGCGCATATCTCTACCTCGACGTAATTCCAAAGACGTTGTTGCGGACAGGATGGCGAGTGATGATGGTTTGTCTCTCGTGGCTGCGAATTAAGCAACGTCTTGCCCAAAGACTATGATATACACCGCGCTTTACCTTAGATACGCACTGTTTGTTTACTTGATAATGGACAGCAATTGTGTTTAATATCATTGTATTGGTACTGGTAACGATGGGTTTATTGTGTTGGTAACAACGAGTTATTGTGCTGGTTAATGATGAGTTTGTGTCCAACAAGCCATTACCGGCTAGTATTGTCGTGCAGGAACAATAGGAATACGTCACGCCTGGATTTTACAACAATTTAACATCGACTATTGTTAACACAGCGATATTCCATAATTTCCTATCGACCAATCAGAGGGTTTTATTTCACACACGCATGCGCACTAGGTCACATTTAACACAAAGTACGTAACATCAGTACTTGATTTGAAACTAATACTTCAAGAATCATTTTACTCCATTTTAACACCAATTTTCATTCCATTTAAAAAAAAAAACATTGGTGGTTTTTGCAGTGTGGGTCGGAAACAAACGAATCTTTATTTCGAATTTTTGAATGAAAATTTAATAGAAAGTTCAATGCAAGTTGGAATAACGGCTGTTTGTAAAGTTCGAGCATGTAAAATGCTTATGCATTTGCCGCACATATACCGCGAATAGGCCTATAATATAGAGCACTCTCTCTAAAAAGAGTGGTCATCGGAATCACTCCAAAGTGAGTGGTATAGTGGCTCACTCGATAAAGAGTGATTACCCTTAGACGACTTTGTAGCATTTCTTCACTCGAATCAGAGTGAATCCCACTCACAAAAGAGTTAAACCGTTAACACTCGGGCGAGAGAGTGACGTTTTCACTCTTTTGCATTTAGAGAGTACAGTATCACACCATATCGTATTACGTGTAGGTACATGTAGACCATGGAGGAATAAAAAGGAATATTCCTCCATGCATATAGACATGGAGTTTTTTCCTTCATGTCTATGGTAACACGAATTATGCATGGACATGTAAAATGTACAGTTGTACGTATACACATAGCGATATTATGTGCGTATTTGGTGCGAAATACGGTACCCTCTGGAGAGTCATGAACACAATGTGTACAATGGAGACAAAACGTCTCCGGAGGGTAATTTGGGTAAATTGCTTCATAATGGAAAGGTGAACTGTCAACGACACCCCGGCAGATTGCACGTGACGTCTTGTGACGTCGCATTGCTATCCATCTTTTCCCCGTTGCTCGTCACGTCGTGTCGTATGTCAAAAAAGTCTTTGAAACTATACTTGTGCCGGCAGAAGGGCATATGTACGGAAGACGGATAGTGTCACTGTATAGTGGTGAATATATTTTTTGCAAACGCGCGATTATTTTGTACCATTTATCTGGCGACCGCCACTTAATCTGGCCGCCGCCACATAATATCTGGCAGGCCGCCACTTAATTATCTGGCGGCTGCCACTTAATTATCTGGCACAAGATTCGAGTAATGGTCCTCACGTGTTATGTGGCGGCCGCCAGAGAAAGGGTATACAAACAAATATTCTCGCGCGTTTGCAAAAAACATATTTATCAGTATCCAGTGGACCTATCCGTCTTCCGTACATTATGAGGGCTCTGGCGCGAACTTTACATTTGTCACAATTTGTGTTAAATTCCGACGAAAATGTTTAAATTCAACTGAAATATAAGTTTTGTAAATTTGACCAAAAGTGCGTTTTCTTTTCAACGTTTTCGGTCATAGTGACACAACGGAAGGTCAGAGATATGGCAAACTATATATTTTTATATTATGTATGACTAGACGAGTAATCTATACTATAAAAGATGTAAAATGCGCCATCTTGTCCCTGGGCGCCGCCATCTTGGAACGCAGGGCCGCGTTATCTTGGCGCGTGGTTGGCGCCATGTTGGAGAGACGCGGCGCTTTTGGTCGGGCGACTCGTCGCCGCGCGTGTGTGCCGCCGGCGTCGGTGCGGCGGGGTGCCGGATCGTTCGCGACGTGACGAATCCCCCGGGAAATAAAAAAAACACCTCATATTCGTCCGTGGTGAGATTTAGGAGAAACAAACGTTACTGATAAACGTGCGGTCGCTTTTCGATTGCCTGTTGATGTGTGTGGGCCTTTTTGCCTAAACTATTTCGTTATTTTTGCATTGTCCTTGCCCGGACTCGAGTTCGGGCCGAAGCCTTCCCGAAATCGTATACCGTAACTCGGTTGCTGAATTGTTGGCTGTTCGCGATTAAGCGGCAGCTACTGCGTTACACGAAGCCTTCGCAAATAAGCCATTTGCGTGTGGATTTGCATATATCGTTGTACCCCGTCTTCGCTCAATCTAAAATGCACAGTGTGCGCCGGTTGTCCGCCAGACGGATTATGATTATGCCACTGTTGCTAGACACGTGATTCGGGGCAAGCCGCTACATGGAAACGCACGGCCAGTGGCAGTTTTCCTGTCTGGTATCTGGAACTACCGCTTGTAAAACAGCGCACGATAGAGATTGTCACCACTCTAAAACACAACAATTTGCTCGATCGTTACAGTACATTATTGTGTTCTTCTCAAAATCTTTAGGAATTATAGTTTCTTTAATGAATAACAACTTCGAAGGTTGGAACGTGAAGAAACTGCAGACATTTCTTCAAGAGAGAGGGGTTTCAATAACAGGTTACCTGAAGAAAGAACTGTGCAAGTGCGTGGCCAATCTGAAATTGGCAACCGACCCAAATCTTTCCAGCCCAGGCCCGTACGCAGGGGGGAGGGGAGAGGGGTGCGACGGGTGCGTACGCACCCCTAAATTACCAAAAGGTCCACATTTTCCGGGGTAAATAATGGTATTTTGATGTAGAAATAACTGTACTGGCTGACGAAAAATTTTGGTCTCATTTTTGGTTCCACCAGTACAAATTAGCCAACCAAATTACCGGAAGGTCCACATTTTCCGGGGTAAATAATTGTATTTTGATGTAGAAATATACTGGCACACGAAAAATTTTGGTCTCATTTTTTGTTCCATCAGTAGAAATTTGCCCCCAAATTACCAAAAGGCCCACATTTCCCGGGGTAAATAATGGTATTTTGATGTAGAAATAACGGTACTGACCAGAAAAACATTGGTTCCATTTGTGGTCCCATTAGTACAAATTCGCACCCCCCCCCCCCCCCCCATAACAAATCCTGCGTACGGGCCTGGATACCCTTGACAAAATATTGAAAGACGCTGGCTGCACATTTTCCGACCCATTTAATCTACCTGGATTTACAAAGGATTTCTCGAATATATCAGATTTCGGACTATACGATGTCTTCAATTATTTGATTTGTTTTCGAGCGGACTATTATGACCGGCGAAAACTTCGAGCGTACAAGTTGTTCCATCACGTGGGGATGGTTCGAAAAGCGCGAGTCGTATGAAGCAGAATCAGTGTCAAAAAGATCGGACGTGTTTTTACAACTCGGATGCTTTCCTAATTCGGATTTATTCCTAATTCGGATGCTTTTTGTAAACTCGGATGAATTCGTAATCCGGATGAATTCGTAATTCGGATGAATTCGTAATTCGGATGCTTTTTGTAAACTCGGATGCTTTTTTAATTCGGATGTTTTTTTAATTCGGATGCTTTTCTAGTTCGGATGGTTTTTTAATTCGAATGCTTTTCTAGCTCGGATGCTTTTTATAAACTCGGATGCTTTTTTAATTCGGATGCTTTTCTAGTTTGAATGCTTTTTGTAAACTCGGATGCTTTTTGCAAACCGAACATATTCGCAAATCGGATGCTTTCCCAATCCGGCACTAGGGTGGCCCTGAAAGGACATCACACATCGCAGATTCTGCGATTTCGCGCATTCTGCGCGAATTTGAACGATGACAAACATGTTATCGTATCTAAGCATATATCTGAGATGTGGAAGATTTTATTGTAGATTTCTGCACAGATTTGTGTGATAATGAATATTTTCTGGGCAGATATTCGAAAAGTCGCATATTTTTATTTTAGATTTCAAGTTCTGCGCAGATTTCTAATACCCCAAACACAATTGGCTTGCGATGGGTTTGCGATTAGTTTGCGGCGGATTTCTAGGCATTTTTGGCCGGGGCCCCACGGGACTCCTTGCGGCTGCCGGGTCAATTTTTGGCATCGGGCGGGCATCGAGTTACTTTTAACTCGGACTTAAAACCTGGTGCGGCGTTTCGCATCGCAAACTGATCGCCAATAAATCGGTCGATGCCTAGCCGATGTCCGGCAGGGCATCGCACACGTCGGCCGGGCGCCGAGCCAAATTTTGGACAACCCAGACAATCAATATATCGGCCAGGCGCCGCCCACACGCCGGCCGGGTCCCGCCAGGCGTCCGGCCGACTTGGCGGTGCCTGGCCGGAAATCGGCCGGGGGCCGGACGGCGCCCTACCGGCGCCCAGCCTGAAATCGGTCATGCATCGGCCGGGGCTCGCAGGGTAAAAAAAGCGGCTCATCTACATCTACATCTACACACAGTTTATCACACAAGTTTCATAGTACAAGTACTACATCTGTTCTTCAGCCACCAATGCAACAAGAACCAAGTTGTAGCGGTATAGCGTGCAAACGCCAACCTCTCCCTCAACCGGGCGACCTACACGCGCTGTGCAGGTGCCCGCAAGCGTTGTGGAGGTATCAACGGCATTTTCTTATTTAATGGCCCTGTCACACCAGAACATTTTAGGCCAACGCGTGAGTAGCGTGTTGTAATTTTGGCAACATGCTGGCAAACGCTAACCAACGCTAGGCCAGCGTTAGCAACACGATGAGCGCGTTACTCACATGCTGGGACACGCTGTCATACGCTGAGGAAAAAAGAATTTTTTTTCAAAATAGCTACAATTTCCAGCGTTTGCCAGCGTGTGACTGCACACGCTGGCGGCGCGTTTTAGATTCGTTACTCACGCGTCGAACACGCTAGGCGATCGTTATCAACCCGCTACTCACACGCTGGCGTACGCCGGGGTACGCTTGGGACACGCTGGTTATGGCCCTGCCACACCAGGACGTTTTAGGCCAATGCATGAGTAGCG
Organism: Crossaster papposus; assembly: GCA_037893245.1. Classification (NCBI taxonomy): domain Eukaryota; kingdom Metazoa; phylum Echinodermata; class Asteroidea; order Velatida; family Solasteridae; genus Crossaster; species Crossaster papposus. Next base: position 514,001 of record JBAIAA010000238.1, read on the forward strand.
CGTTAAAAATAGTTGATACGCTGGCAATTGCTGAACTTTCACAGAAAAAGTCAAGTGGAACCGTGATTTCAGCGTGTTCATACAGGTTGATAACGGGTTCATAGCGTATGCCAGAGCGTAAGTAGCGTGTGAGGAACGCGCTCAGCGTGTAAGGAACGCATCACTGATTTATAGTAAAAATACGACAGTGGGTCGCCAGCGTGAGAGTAGTGGGTTGGTAACGATCGTCTAGCGCGTTCGACGCGTGAGTAACGGCCTTCTTGCGCGCCGCTAGCGTGTGCAGTCACACGCTGGCAAACGCTGATTTTTTTTTAGGTATGTTGAAAAACGAATGTTTGTCTCAGCGTGTGACAGCGTGTTCCAGCGTGTGGGTAACGCGCTCAGCGCGTTGCGAACGCTTGCCTAGCGTTGGTCAGCGTTTACCCGCGTGTTGCCGAAATTTTAACACGTTGGCCTAAAACGTTCTGGTGTGACAGGGCCATTACTGTAGTAGCGCGTCATCTTTTTGTACAACTAATCATGTGGTCGTTGCCGTACGCTGGCGCGCGTTGGACCGCGCTACTCACGCGCTGGGCAGTCGTTCATCAGTCGTCGAGCGCGTTACTAACGCGTTATTCACGCGCTGGCGAACGCTATGAACCCGTTATTAACGCGTTATGGACACGCTGAAATCACTGTTCAACTTGACTTTTTCTGTGGAAGTTCAGCGTTTGCCAGCGTATCAACTATTTTTAACGCGCTACTCACGCGTTGGCCTAAAACGTTCTAGTGTGACAGGACCATTAAGAAGGTCAGAGGAGAGCTTCTGCCGCCGGCCGTTGATCGCTGGCCACTCGACAGGCACACTACAGATGCCCGTCCGGCCGCCGTACGACCTGTAAGAAATGGTTGGCACCCTGCCGGATACCGCAGGGGTATTGCAAGGACATAAGCAGGGCACCGGACGAGTGCCTGCCGGACACCGGCCGATAAACGGGCCAATAATTCGACCCCATTTCCAAGAAAGTCGGCCGATCGTCGGTCGGCGACCCCCCGGGCCCCGTCATGGCAGCGTACGGGGCACTTTTAATTGTGACTGTGACCGCCATATAGCACGATCTTTCGCCGACCTCTACACGCCGGCCGATGCCTAGAAATCGCACACGCCGCCCGGGCTCCGCTTTAATTGTGACTGGGGTATAAGTACGCAAATTTGTGCGATGACGCACGGATGGGCACTACATGTACATTTTCACATTAATTAAAATGGTCTTTTAAGACAGTAGGCAACCTAAGAAAGTCTCTCTCAACATTCAGTTTCAGGAATTTATGATTCCAGAAAAACTAGCGCTGGAACAGCCATCGGCCTACGGAGTGGGAACGGCCCGCGCTCTTGCTATGGTCTACGGGATATTAGCGAATGGTGGGGCCACGTTGAAAGGTAAAAGGTTACTTTCCTAAAGCGCCATCAACATGGTTATGGACGGGGCACAAGCTGCAGATAATCCTGGTTTGTCGATGGCCGGAGTAAAGGTTGTTTTCAACGTAGGATTCGTGGTTGAGGTAAGAAGTGTTCTATACTTTATTAAAGGTTGTTTAAAAAAATCGAATCCGAGAGAAAAAGGAGGAAAACAAAGTAAGATAACACAACATTATTAGGTATTGTTAATTATATTATCTGTGGGTGTGGTGCAATGCTGTGCATGACCAAAATGGGAATCAACCGCTAGGAATATAGAATGAAGTGGTTTTATATTAAGAAACTCACTCTTTTTGAGAATGAGCTTTTAATTCTTTTACAATTTAGAGAGCGGATCGGGTGGGGGCGGCAGGCCTTTTTCTTTATATTTTTATTCTTTCCGTTACAGGAGGCACAACGGTTCGGCCACCCCGGCGCAGGGGGCCAGTACGGCTTGGCCGACCCTCAACACAAGATTGGGATCGGGTATGTGTCCAGTTTCTGTTCTACGGCTACCATTGGGTTCGACCCCCGATTCACTCCACTGCTGGAGAAGACGTACGAGTGCATCGAGAAGCTGAAGGCAAAATAAACGTCAACGATGGTTGCAAAAAGTGCAAGCATTGTCGGCACTGTGTGAATCTCTGAACAAAAGACGTCCACACAGTGCAAGTATTCGGTATCATGTGGAGACCTGAACACAATGGAGACAATGGGCGTTAAAATGTCTCCACGTGGTAATTTTTCTATAGGTAATAAAGGTCTTCACAAGTTTGTTATAAAATAGATATATAGATTTTACTCAAAAACTAGGGTTAGGTTAGTGTTTGGGCTTAGGGTAAATTTGGTAAATAATTCTGATTTAAAAAAAATATTGTCGACACTCCAAAGTCTCCACTAGGATACAAATTGTTGAATGTGTAAAGACGCTGTGTAGACTTGCCCATGTCAATGCACACAATGTTTCCCCTAAGGGTTATCTTGGCAAAATAAAGGGGGGCACTGGTGTATTTAAATTAGTCTTACAAACGCACTGTGGACCTACGAACAATTGACGTCCACGGAATGCGGGAAGATACGGTTTTAGGACTTGGACAGGTCCAGTTTTGCCGTCTCTGAAAAAGAGCTTTAGAGGAAAAACGGGTTAGGGTAATATAGAAAAGGTAAGAGGAACAGCTGAGAGGTCCAGAATCAAAATTGGAGGTTAAATTTGTTTTGGGGAAGCGAGAAAAATGAGTATTTAGTCAACGTTTTTAAACTACACGAAGACAAAGGAATGTCCACAGGGCGCGCCGTTTGTGCCAGTACTAATTTACCATCGGGCTATGCATATGAATCTCCATCATATAGTACTACTGCTAGGCAGACTATGGTGGGTAATGTGGGTCGCAACATTGACTCCGCTGGGTCCGGGGTTAATAGTGTTACATTGCCGGTCACCGCGTCGGCGTAATTTGATTGGGAAGCGGACTGCCCATACCTCGCTCTCAAGAAAATCAGTCTTTGATATAAATAATTCCAAAGTATTAAGTAATAGAAGTGTGTTTATTACTACATTTAATTCAGGTTATTATTTCAGCTGTATAAATAGGGAGCTATAGCACCCTCAGTTCACATGGGCTAGCTTTCCAACCGTACGTACAATGGTGGAAACATTCATTGTTAAACTGATATTCAAATTGAAACCACTAAAGACACCTAATACATTTGCACTTGTATTTTTAAAGCCAAGTTGTTTGGAGGAAAGTTTCCTAAAATTTGTGAGGCATGTGTGCCCAAATGTTTGTGTGGCAAGCGTGCCAGGTTGTTGGGGGTAAGCGTGCCCAATTTTATATGTGACAAGCGTGTCAATTCGTTGGAGGCAAGCATGCCCACATTTTTGTGGCAAGCGTGCCAAGTTGTTCAGACATTGTAAGGCATTTGAGTTAGTTTAATAAATAATGAGTTCCGCCAATTTAAAAAGTGGGGGCAAGCATGCCAACCGTTAATTTTGGAATTTCAAATTTCATACAATGTTGACTTTGCAAACTGCCAGAAATTTAAGGCATTTTGCTCATAGTTGTGCCACATTAAATAAAGGCAGTTTGAGATGTTTCAGAAACCACAAGTTCCGTGTTCAAGTTTTTTTTTTTTCTGCGGTTTGTCTGAGAATAAATGGAGAAAACAATTGTCCAAGTACAAGAAGATGCATAATCACTACCCACCCTGGCCTTCCAGGAGCTTGTAATATTTGTAGAATGTCTCGTCAGGTTTTGGATTGTCAGCGGAGTAGGTACGGGGTTCAACCGTTTGCTTGCATGGCAGCAATACTTAGGGCGTCACCGCGCTTCCTCCCTTATAATCTGCTTGGCCCTCGGGTTACATGAACATAGACAGGGAAGGAGGTGTGGTCGGCCGGGGAATCCTAGAACCCAGAAGAGTCCTATGAGTCGGTAATGGGCTCACTGAGTTAAGTCAAAAGTCCGTACCGCTGAATGCTTGGTCAACACCACGTAACTTGTTTTTCTTTTTTTCTATCCCCTAACGACCAATGCAGACGTACTGTATTATTTTCTTGATTCAATTATACCCTTGTAAAAAAATTCGTAGACCACGGGATTGAAGCGTTTCACAACAAAGGCTTATTTGGAGCCTGTGGGGTTAAAAGGGTTAAATGATAAAAATGCACAATTACTTTATTACAATATCAGAGGCAACCAATCTCTATAACAACTTATGAGTGTCCAGGTAAATATTGACACAAGTCCTCCAGTGGTTTTTCATAAATGCTTCATCATGAGTCTACAATAGTCGTCGATAAGTTGTCATGCAATAATTACAAACACAAGCCCCTGGCTTGAAACATGTAACAACCGTAGGAAAAATTCCTTTTCGCTAAGCAGCCGCATCTGGCTATACATACATTATCAAACATTATCATCGAACAAAGTACAAGTTTAATACTTGTTGATTGCTGTATGTTTTAGCTATACATATAGACCAGCGTTGATAACTTGAAGCCTTTGCAACCAGAAAATCCATTCATCGAACATGGCGTTCATGAAAACTGCTCTCCTGGTCTGCGTGACTGCGGTCCTGACGCTGTACCTACCGCAGCTATGGACCAAGTCTCGGCCCATCATCACAGCAGGAACGGTACAGCCAGGATTCGAACCAGTTGCCAAACTATTTAGGTAAGTTTTGTATTAAGCCTACATGAAACCCTTTACGGAGCTTCTGTTACGGCATACTATCGAGTTTAGGTTGCAAAGAAAGATATTATTTTATTACCCCCAAAAATGTTGAAAGGATGAAATGAACAGAGCAATAATTGTATTTGTTCTGGTAACGAAACAAGGATCCCTCAAAAGCATCATCGTCACTCTAGCTCATAAGCCTGAAGAAACCTGTTGAGAGAAGACAGTGAGAAGAAGGTACATTTTTAGAGGTGGGAGGCAAACCAGTGAAGAATGCCCTTAGAAAACCCACGGAATCAGGCAGGAACTAAAAACCCAATCCACATTATTGAGGCCGAACCTGAGACATAGCGGTGGAAGGCAGGGGAGAAACCGCTACGCCAACCTGACTCCCCAATTTGTTTTTACTAATTTCTTTGTATACAGGTAGTACAGGCAATATACCAGATTAACACACACTAATTGCAACAGAAATCATTTCAATTGTTGTCGCCTCATAAATAATGTCCTCTATAACATAATTATGAAAAGTCTTACGAATTCTAAATGGTGAAAAGTATTGATAATATACGGAAATCGGTGATGCCACAAGTTCCCGTTGCCGCCCATGTTAAAACAAAAATGGATCCAGGCATAATGCATGTAGTGCAGAAGCCAGGGGTCATTTATATAATACTAGAGCAGGAGCCAGGGGTCATATTTTATTAATTTACCCGAAATGACCATGTGTTTGGTTATTGTTTTGTGGGAAAGCTTACATCTTGGGGTATTCGAATTGACTATATTGTAGTCTATTGCACCAAATGCTTTCCGAATGTAAGCTGATCATTAAAACGGGTTCATTTAAATATCCCAGGCGTAAACCTCTAAGAAAAAAACTACCAAACACCAGTTCATTTATGTTTTAGATTCATTTAGGTTAAGTTAAAAGGGCTTTGAAGGGTTGTTACTATAGAGGATGCAGTTGCTAGGCAACAAACATCTATATCAACATTACCATACAGTCCTTGAGGTTGAATATCCTATTTTAATTACTCAGACATCTCTTCTCAACATATTGAGATGAACTTATTTGAAAGGAAATCATTCTCAAACACGGCCCGTGTTTCTTTCACCTCCTTGTGTGACGTCACTTGTCTGGTCCTGTATCCACATTCATCATCAGGTAACATTAAGACTAGTCAATTCGAATACCCCAAGGTGTAATCTTTCCCGAAACACCCATACCCATCAAACGGTGGTCATTTCCAGCAAATAAATGACCCCTGGCTCCCGCTCTAGTATTAAATATCTCGCCATGACATCACTAATATCCATTATAAAGTTGGATAAAAGTGGTACCGGCGTACGGAAAGGGTGGGTTTTCACGAGGCACGCGAACGATTGGCAAAGGATGCGAATGCTGAAAAATAGCAAAGTCCAACATTCGTATTTTAGGCTCCAAAAGTTCGCCAAACATGCGCGGGGGTTCGGAAGCGCCGTCAGGAGTCATTCGGAAAGAAGCGTTCACAGGAGTCGTTTTTAGTTCGGCGGAAATGCTCGCAAAATCTTTGTGAAATCCCAAACAGATTCCGACAGTTTGGAAAATATCTCGTGCATGTCTCCGTCGGCATTCGCATCATTCGCGAATCGTTCGCGTGCCCCGTGAAAACCCACCCCAAGAATTAAATTCGAAACACATAGGAAAAATACTTTCCACCACTTCGACTTTTTATATGTTATAGAGGAGACCTTTCTGAGTTATAAACATTTGACACATTTTCCGTTGCAATTTTTCACAAACTGCCTGTACTAAGGGAACACTTTGAGAACAGAGTGGAATCCCCTATCGGTGGTTCTGCGTTCTCGGTGTACTACAAAGGGTCAAAGGTCGTGGACATCTGGGGAGGCTACGCAGACAGCGAGGCAGGGCGGCCCTGGAGGGAGGACACATTGACTATAGTCTTCTCCTCAACAAAAGGTACAAAACAAGTGATCCTCGGATCGCGAGTGTCGCCTTTTCCCACAGTCAATTTATATATGTTCTGAAAAAGTGTCACAATTTGTGTATTTTAAAACGATGACCTCTGAAATGACCCCTAGATGACCTTTGACTTCTTTCAAGAGTTGTAGTGAACCTCCACCCAATTAGGATCACTCCATCCAAGGATCACATGAAAATCCATCAAATTTTGTAGACAATTTATGTGAAGTATTTTTGAACATCGTCTCTAATATGACCCCTACATGACCTTTGAACTTAATTTTTCGATGAAGAATTGTCCTTTCATCCATGAAAGTTTGTAGAAGTTATACATTTTTTTCAACAAAACTAACCTGAAACCTCAACATACAAACGGTCATACGGAAACATTCATGCAGTCATACGGTGATTTTAGGATTGGTAAATGCCCCCAAAAATTCAGTTAGGCGACACAAAAATGTGTCCAGTTAATAAATCCTTTTTAAAAAGATGTTACAGCGCCAAAAATCGTCAAAGAATTACCACCTTGCATTTGTATCACAAAAATTGATTTGAAAATGTGGAATTTTGAAAATGTGCAACTCGGCACGAGAGGGGGACAATCCTCATCCAAGAATACAAACTAAGTTATTCAGCAAAAATAACATCTAAAATCTGTGTCAGCTGAGAACTATACGTGCTTTCGTTATCCAACTAGGCATGGCCGCCTTGTGCATGGCCATTCTGGTAGACAGGGGCCACCTGGACTACGACAAGACCGTGGCTTCCTATTGGCCAGAGTTTGCGCAGAATGGCAAGGAGAACGTCACCGTGCGCACGCTCCTAAACCACAAGGTAAGAAGACGGCCGAAAGTTACTTGACAATCTTGGTGTGATAAAATATGGTGTGATAGGGCAATCGCAGATTTGTCATTTGAAAACATATAGGTTTAGAATAACAAAATGGCTGCCATTGCTTGTTATCCTACCCATATTTGTCAAAGGTCAAATCTGCGATAGCCCTTTAGCCAAATATGTTTCTCATGACGTATATACTCCGACTTTGTGCCAAATACATGTATCACCAAAGGCACAATTCCCCCAAATATTTCCCCTATATCTGCCCCACTAGATCGGCTGAAGAGAAGAGTTTAGAAGAAATTACAATAAGTTCGATATGGAGCGTTCCGTAATATGAAGGAATAACTTGGCCGAGAATGACGTCGCCAACCCACAGGCTGCATGACACGTACATTTCTCTCGTGTATATTTTACACGTATGATTATCGTTTATTGAAAATGTTTGTACGGCAGGCTGGTCTATCTGAAATCAACGACGAAGATACCTTTGCTCTACTTGGGGACCAAGATGCTTTAGGAGAATTCTTGGCGCGGTACGCCCCCGAATGGGAGCCGGGCACGGATCAGAAATACCACGCGTTTTCGTTCGGTTTGTACGCCAGCCAGGTCTTGAGACGCGCCGACCCCAAGCACAGGACGCTGGGCCAGTTCTTCAAGGAAGAGATCGCTAAGCCATTCGGTAAATTTCCATAATTGTATTCTTTTATATTTTGTAGTTTTAGCATATTTTTGCATGTGACCCATCTCTACTGGACACAAGGTGCAGAATATTGGTTACCCAAAGACCCCATTTCAATAGCTGAACATTTTGTCAAGATAAAAACATACTTGACAAAATATATCAGTCTTGCACTCCACATCACGCTGCATATGGAGACTTCTCTCGCGCAGTCTCGACGTGGTGTTCTATGTTGAGTGGTATCCTCGAGAGAGTGTCAGCGTCTGCATTGTTTGTTCCTGATGAACGATAGTTGATGTTGAAATGGAAATCAGCTACTAGCCAGTTCAGCAACCCATCGTTGACCTGTGTGGCATTTAGACGATCCGTTGACATGCGTATAGGTCAGAGGGTTGTTTGTCGGTATAGACAGTAAAGGGCGGAGAATAGTACAGATAGTGTCATAGTACATGTACATAGTACAGATTGCTGATCGCCCATTCTAACGCGAGGAACTCAAGGGATGGACAAACGTCTTATGGACAGGCAGCTCCTTGTCGCGAAATTGGATTTCATTGGCAGGTAACTTATGTACCCAAGGTCTGTGTCATCATTGGCGAATGCTGCAGGTTCCTCACATGACCCTTTCTACTGTTGTGCTCAGATTGGGTGGGAAATGGCTCAGATCCACTTGTCTGCAGATGGTGCGACTGTTGTCACTGAGTTGATCTGGTGCTTTGGCTCAGGCTTTTCTCTTTACCCCGAGAAGGTGAATATATCTATGGAGTATACTGAATGGACTACCTCAATTATGCTGAGTGGACTCTTACTCTTAGAAGGCAGGGTGATGTCAAAGTTCTTCACATGATTCACTGCAGAACATGAAGAACCAGATACCATGCCCACACCTGACTCCTCAATTAGAAGACCCGGTGGCCACTGTTTCTTCACATATGGCTCAAACAGCGCTGACGTGGTGTCTCGCAGACCGGCAATGTCGCATAAAAAAAGACCGGCATCTAACTCCAACCTAACTTTGCTTAGTTGTGACAGTGTTTTACTTAGGTTCGAGGCCACTTCTTGCAGAACTACCCGCAGACCACGAATACAATGTTCTAGGCCACTACAGGCCACGGCATTACCACAAAATAATGTTCATTTCCTGAGTACCTTATCTTCCCTTCATTTCGTTTGTATAGCCCAACACCAAGCTAGAGTGACCGTTAGCGTTTTTGTTATACGCATTCAAAAGGCATTTTGTTATATTTTATTCGACATTTGGGTTTCTCTGAAACTTGGTTTCTTATACAGGCATTGATTTCCACATCGGCTTCCCCTTGGAGTTGTACCACCGTTACGCACGTTTGTCCTGGGCAAACTCGTTCGAGTGGTTGAAAGAGGGAGTGAGAAATCCGCTAATGCGCCAATTTGTATTGAAGAAACTGATGGATGGCCAATTTGGGACGGACTTTAAGCCAATGGAGGTACAATCTAAAACTATCTTCTAAGTCAGAACTAACCTATTAACTGATATTTGTTTATATAAAATGAAATAACAAACGCATTTAAAGGCAGGTTTATTATATTCGAAAAGTAACCTACCGATCACCCAAAAGCTGACTTGGGCTAAAATATCGGGGCCTACTAAACAGCGTAGCATTCAGTGAGCTGAAACTCAACAGGTTAGGTTTGGAACATACTTCATGATCGTTTGAGTGGTATAAACAAAACAAAAAATCTTATATACACGCCTCAGATTAAGATTATATGTAAAGCAATGCAAAAGTATCAATCAATTAACAACAAATCTCAGAAAATATTACAAAAAGGCACGATTTAATGTTTTCCTGATTGGTTCTTTGTTAACGATTCACATTAATTAAATGGTATTTTAAGACAGTAGGCAACCTAAGAAAGTCTCTCTTAACATTCAGTTTCAGGAATTTATGATTCCAGAAAAACTAGCGCTGGAACAGCCATCGGCCTACGGAGTGGGAACGGCCCGCGCTCTCGCTAAAGTCTACGGGATATTAGCGAATGGTGGGGCCACGTTGAAAGGTAAAAGGTTACTTTCCGAAAGCGCCATCAACATGGTTATGGACGTGGCACAAGCTGCGGATCCTGGTTCGTCGATGGCCGGAGTAGAGGTAGTTTTCAACGTAGGATTCATGGTTGAGGTAAGAAGTGTTCTATACTTGATAAAGGTAGGCCTACATGTAGTTACACAAAATCGAATCCGAAAGAAAAAGGAGGAAAATAAAGTAGGATAACAAAACATTATTAGGTATTGGTAATTAGGTAATAGCTGTGGGTGTGATACAATACTGTGCATGACCAACATGGGAATCAACCGCCAGGAATATAGAATGAAGTGGTCTTACAATAAAAAACTCACTCTTTTTGAGAATGAGCTTTTCATTCTTTTACATTTTAGAGAGGGGTGGGGTGGGGGCGGCAGGCCTTCCCCTTTATATGTTGTCCTTTCCGTTACAGGAGGCACAACGGTTCGGCCACCCCGGCGCAGGGGGCCAGTACGGCTTTGCCGACCCTCAACACAAGATTGGGATCGGGTATGTGTCCAGCTTCTGTTCTACGGCTACCATTGGGTTTGACCCCCGCTTCACTCCACTGTTGGAGAAGACGTACGAGTGCATCGAGAAGCTAAAGGCAAAATAAACGTCAACGATAGTTGCAAAAAGTGCAAACATTTTCTGCACTGTGTGAATCTCTGAACAAAAGACGTCCACACAGTGCAAGTATTCGAACGACGTGCAGCGATATTCCAACATTCGACTGTATTTTGTTACGGTCAAATTGTAGTCGTATTTTGTACGGTGAAATGTCTGTAAATTCTGATACTTTACATATTTTTCTGTCATTTTATAGATTTGTCACCGTAAAACTGGTTTTATCAGTAAAGTTCTACAACTACGGTTTGACAAATACAAAATACCGTCGAAGGTTGGCATCTCGCTGCACGACTTTCGACCGAAAATTTGACGGATTTTTGTGTACATGCGTTATAGTTTTAAGCTGTAGGTTTTTTTCTTTTAATAATTTTTAGCTAGCCTTACATCAGCCCCTTTCGTTGAGATATTGTTACTTTAGAATTTATTCTGTAATATTTTGCCAATTTTATATTTAAACAATCAATGTGTTAAATTTTAGCGGTTACGGAATTACAGCAAAAATATATCTCGTAATTTGTTAAGTATTTCAGATCTGCTATAGCGTTTTCGCAATCCAGCTGAAACCGGTCTTTTACTACTTTAATCACTACAACAAACGGCAAAATAAAGAGCAAAACTTCCGATGAAGATAAAAAGCAAAACTTCTCGAATTGCACTCTCGATTTGTACTTTTCCTTAGACATTTTTTTACAGTAACTGTTGTTTTAGCAAACACTCACATTGCTAAAAACTTGGAGAAAATTCCTATTGAACAGTTGAACTGGGAATTGGCGACTCGTAACTGGTTCAACTGGATTTGAACTGGTTTTAACGGGTACATAACTGGTTTTGAACTGGCGTTATCTTATTGTTTACCAAACGTGTACGATCCCTTTAATAGTTCAAATCGAAATCTGTTATCTCAAAATATTATTTTCTCGGCAGCATTCAGAGCTGAAACTTTGTCAGGGAAGTTGTCAAGTCCAAAGTTTAGATTTTGAGCACTTTTTTCTAAATGCACAACTGACAAAATATTAAACTAGCAATTAGAGCTTGCACCCTGAATTCACAAAACGGTGTATTATTGTTCTCTAACCACGATGAGTCATCACGATAGCTCATAGTCCGATCCAGTAGACCACCGCATGCACCCTCGAAACTTCGAATAATCACAGTGCATTTTAAAGTTCGACAAACTCTTCACTTCAGCATGCGGTTTACTGCACACTTATTGTCGATTTATGGTTGTTATGTATAATTATGCCATCCTTTTTATCGCAGGGGCACGGGCACGGGCACGACACGTATGCACGAAACTGATTATGGTACATGTACATGCAATGCGCCTATCAAACTATCACTTTTTTGTAATTAATGCACCTTTTGGTATTTGCAAACACCTAAATTTGCCCATCCAGTACACGAGAATTGAATACAGTGTACCAAGTTATTTGCGACTTCACGTATAACAACTAAAAATGTTTATCAAGGCGTGCATAGGCCTATCCCAAAGTATAAACTTATAACAAATCAATCGCTTTTTAAACACAAATTATGTGTAATTGTACGACATTGCGACAAATTATTATATCGATGTTTCTGTTCTTTAGCTCTCAATGCAGTATAGTTAATATTTCCGCATCATGGTGATCGGTATCAATGACCTCCATATGATTCAAACATTTTGTGGGACGACAAGCGGTCACCAGCGCCTTTGGGTAGAGAAGTGGGTACCAGTACAGGCCCGTACGCAGGATTTTTTATGGGGGGTGCAAATTTGTACTGATGGGACCAAAAATGGAACCAAACTTGTTGTTGTGCCAGTACCGTTATTTCTACATCAAAATACCATTATTTACCCCGGAAACTGTGGACCTTTTGGTAATTTAGGATTGTCCTCTGTCCAACGGCATAAGGTTCATTATGCCATTGCCATGAATGACTGAACAAACAAGACTTATAAGAGGTACAGAAATAAGCAGTGTGACAAGTTGGGATGATAACGTGAGAGATACGACACAAAAATGGCAGCTATGCATTAATTCAGGAATGGTGGTTATTATGGCCGTGCACATTTTGTCAGCTATAAGGGGCATTTCCAAGACATTGAGTACAAGTAACAATGGATTTAGCACCAAGTAACAATGGATTGTTATTGTTAGTGCGCTGGTTTCTTTTGTTAAATGTACATGTAGATTTTCTCCCGAGGACTCACTATTGTTCCCTTCTTTTATTCCCTTTGTTTGGACTATCTTTTTTTCTTCCAACAGCTCCTATAAGATTTGTACACGAGATTTTCCCGAGGACTCGGTTCAGGTCCTTAGGGACATTGTTATCACTTTTCCCTCATTGTTCCAAGTCCTCAAACTGAATGGAAGACAAACTCATGCATGTGTATAGTGATATACGTTTGTGCCAATTAAGATTTATTTTCTTCATTTATCACATTTTTTGTTTTTCAACCTGTTTTATACATTCCTTTTTTTCATTTATTACTCCTGATGGAAAAGGCAGGTCGGGAGACTGGTGATGAAGTCTAGGATTGGTGTTTTACTCCTTTAAATTCGGGCGATTCACAATGCAGTGCGCCACCAAGCGTTCGACTCAAATGAGCCACTTTTAAACTTTGCGGTCGACTTCTTCCGTATATCATACTGTAGTGAAATATCTATTCTTCATTGTTTACGCGAGGTTTAACACAAACGAAAATGTATCCGGCAGCGTCGTTAATTAAAACCTTGTTATTTGCAGAAAGAAAAAAAAACTTTAATCGTGCGCGTCCAAAAAGAGGTAAAAACTGATGAGTTCATGCAAAATGAATACCGTTTTTGAAACCGATGCCGACCTTTTCCCATGATGCACTGCGGGTATAGCAGGATTTGCGCCTCCAACGGCAGCTTCTAGGTATTGGGAATCGCTCGAATTACTGATTGTTCACAAATTACAATTATGAAAAAAGAATTAGGTCTGTGTGCTGCAGAGCCTTGGGAGTGGTGGCCGTGTAAACCATGTAATGGAAGCCGTGAAATAAGCCGTTCATGGTTCTATACAAGAAAACCAAACTAATACAATAATAAGCATTGGGAACTACTTGTTGAAATATAATGTGACATGAGACCCACAGTCTGAGGAATAAAGAATGTTACCCACTAAATTAACCGACAAACTGAGCAATTGAATTAGGCAAGCTGTTATAAGCCCAAGATTACACTTAATTATCAAGCAATGATAATTAATAAGTTAAATGCAAGAGAATAATCCCTAAAGATCAATAACACTGTACATGTACTAAATTTTAATATCTACACAAAGCCACACAAACAGTACACAGATAATTAGAAAAATTGGGTTCAACCTTGGAATTTAGTTTGATTACCTAAGTAATTGAGAGATTTTTTGGAATGATTTGAGGAACGTTAGTAAAACGAGAATTATGAGAGAATTATGAAATGTCTGCATACAATAACTATATATCAAGTAAAATGATAATTAAAACAATATAACAAAATCTGTTGTTTACATGTATAAAGAACAAGATGGCAAGCAAGTCAAAACAAACAAAATAACAAACTAACACCCCCAAAATTCAAAAGAACACCCGATACAATAGGCAAACAACCAAACAAACTAACTAGTGAACAGCATACACTGCAAATTGTTGAATCCAAATACTGAGTGGCTTAGAGAAGTTCGGGAGGAACATTATCGCTAGGTAAATATCCGGGCCCCTCCATCCCACGAGGCGAAGCCAAATACAATGGAAAAGTCCAGACTCCAGACCTCACAAAGCGACAACACTCCTCCCATCCAACTACATGTATTTCAAGTCACTCAGTATTTGTATTATATAGCTGACATACATATTCGCAATGTTTCGCTGTATGGTCAAAGTGCAGCATAATCGGGTCAAGTTGAAAGTTGAATATTATACAAATAATGGATGTTTATGAGCGCAATGGGGAGAACGGCCCCACGAACCAAAAGATGGACAAAACGCTCCATTCAACGAGGTGAAGATCAATGCATCCTCGACGAAAGAAAATACTCTCACCACCGCACGATTGCAAAACATTCATTATTTGTTTTATATAATACCCCTGTCATTCGATTAGAGGATAAAACTAAATTCTAGATAAAGTCAGGTTCATAATGTACATATTGAAAGTTTCATTCACTTTTTTTTGTAGATTTGCTAAACTATACATTTTTTGAAAACGTTAGGATATACTCAACATGAAAACCAATGTTTACATTTGTTTTCAGGTATTTTTGAAAAAAAAATCGACCTTTAATGTGTCGTGACACATAAAAAGTGATTGGGTGTCACACTAAAGGTCAATTTTTTTCAATGCCCTATATCTCTGGAAGTATAAGTCCGATTGGGTTCAAACTTGGTATGCAGGTATGGTGGGTTGTGGTATAGATATACGTTGAAGTGACATCATGATGACGTCATCGTGTATTTTTTATGATTTTGTTTTATTTTTAGACCTTTAAGCCATATCTCATCAACAGAACATAATAAATTTAAAATTCTTTTTGTAATACGTTTATTGGGTCATAGATTATGCACACAATTGTGAAAAATGTGTGACGCCATCATGACGTCATCAATTAAAAAAGTCCAAGATGGCCGCCATAAAGAACCTGAAAACAAATGTAAACATTGGTTTCATGTTAAGTATATCCTAACGTTTTAAAAATTTGTATAGTTTAGCAAATCTACACAAAAAGTGAACGAAAATACATAAGAAACCTGACTAATAGGTCAGAATGCACATGAATGGAACCAACAATGCACGGTCATGACGTAGTAAAGCAATGGTTTGACTAATGAATGCCGCGTGACCTACACTTGGGTGTCATAAAATAAATCTCATTAACCATGGGCGAATGGGACTTTTGGGCGAATGGGACTTTTGAGCTACGACATGAATGGGAGTAACAGTTAATGCCATGTAATGTGAGCCCCACCAACGAAATGACCGAAATCACCGAAATTTGCACGTCAGTAATACAACTGAGCATATACATGTACAATCAGAGAAAAGTTAACCTAGTTCTTGGAAATAATCAGATAAACTTCTGAAAAATGAACTAAGAGAGTCAAGTATAACTGAGTCCCCGATGTGTGAAAGGAAGGTTGCTCCAAAAGCGGCGTACGAGTATCTGCGTGCGTGTTTGAAAAATAAATAGAAACATTTATAACACCCAAAATCCTGCCACCGCTCGCTCTGCAATGCTATCACAACTTTAGGTGTGCACTACCGGTATACCTTGCCGAAAAAAAACACTATGAACATTGCTCCTTTCGAAGTTGATACCGGTGGCCCAATTTTTGGACGAAGGTCTCTGCTTCTATTTATTTTATAAAATTATTATACAACAAAATTGAGGCGAGTGCGGCGCCGCCGATAGGCATGCCGACTGCCAGTCCAGCCGTGCCGACTGCCAGTCCAGCCGTGCCGACTGCCAGTCCAGCCGCGCCGCCGACTGCCACTCCAGCCGCAAAGACAGTATCAAACCTGGCAGGCACCTGTAATCTCCCTGTGCATTCGACACCTTGAAGTGCAACAGAAACTTCAACATCTACTTTTTCTCCCATATTGCCCGAAAACTTCCTGCGAATAAGCCAAAATATAGGCAAATCAATCCCATCCACACTATATTCAACAGGCATTTTACTGACCGATGATCAGCAGTTACACGTTACACAGAGGTGTACGTTACAAATCCAGTGCAATCAAAGTCATCATGTACTGCATAATGGGCCGTATGAATAAAAACTAGCATTTGCTTTTACTACAAATTTTCAAGCTTTTACTAGTATCTGTATGAATAAAAATGAAGCAAAAGGTTTTACTGGAAAGTATTTGCTAAAAACTAGAAAGTATTTGCTCTATTTGGTATGAATAAAAATGAGTAAATGCTTCAGATTTGCAGTATTTACTCAGATTTGCAGTAATTTTTCAAGGTTGGGTCGGGGCTACATTGAAAAAAGAGAAGCAAATACTAATATGAAAAATAGGATCTTTCGTATATGTGGTTAGGCAGGAAAAGGTATGAGCATGGAAGATGGACTGTCTAGGATTAAAATACATGCAGTTGTACTAAATTTGGGGAAGGAAATGAGACGTAAATGGCCGATAATTTCTTGCAATATTATATACGAATTGAAGCATTTGCTTTTACTTAATGCTTTTACTTTGAAGTAAATACTTTTACTTTTTGCTTGTACTTCATAGCATTTGCTAGTTTTTATTCATACGACCCAATATATCGGAATTTAGTACGAAAATTTGGGACTCTCAATACTGTGTATGAGAATCCCAAAACAATAAAGTATTGAAAACAGAGAGAACATGAAAAAAGTGGGTGACCATACCTAAAGCATTACGCGAAAAGCAATATGGCAAGCAAAAACATGCATAAAAACATAATACAGACATGTCCGACCTGATCATAGACACCAACTTACTGTAGGTGACTGGTTGGAGTTTCGGTTAATACCGTGCCGTACTTCGTGGAGATTTCTGCTCGCAAATTTCTTCCAATCTGTAGTGATGAAAATAAGTGTAATGGTGCAGCGTCATAGCCCAACATATTAAACCAAACCAATTGTACATTTTGTGATAAAAACAAGACGGCCATTTTTCAAAATGACCGCCACAAAACACGAGCGACATTAAAGCTAAATAAATAATACTCCCAGGTGCCATTAATAGTTTTGAATAATATTGTTTCATACTTTACTTTCCACTTTGTTTTTTCCTTCCTTTTCCCAGGTTATACTCCTTAGGATTTGTACACGTTTTTTCTAACAATACAAGGCACTTTGGCACTTTGGTAAAACTGATTGAGTTAAGACTTGGCACACACGTAAACCTCCATCTGCCGATAGTCCCCTAAAACTGTTGGTCACGGTATCACGTGACGTCTCATTAAAGGTTTAATATTGAAACTTGGTATGCAGGTATGTCGGAATTAATACAAACTGAGGTGACACCATGATGGCGTCATCGTGTGAGTTATTATATTATGATATTTTTTTAATTTTGTTTTATTATTATTATTATTATTATTATTATTATTTTTTGGGGGGGGTTGTACCTTTAAGCCATAATCTCATCAACAGAATATACTAAATTTTAAATAATTCTTTTTGTAAAAGGTTTTATAGGTGAAAGGCATATGCACACAGGTTTGAAAAATGCCACCATGACGTCATCAAAAACTGCATTTGTAAAAACACATACTGACGGATAAAGGTCAACATTTGACATGCCTCCCAATCTATAAATGTTTGGTGTGCAATTAACTACATGTGCCGATGTTGGTGCTTTTATCACAAAATGCCGCTGAACTATAAAGCAAACACTAATAGTATATGTATGTGTGCAGTTCAGTCAGCATCCTATTTATCTTATTTTCCCACCACTACGAGTGATATCATCTGGGAAAACCCTTCACATTTTTAATTGGTTGTTGTTTACGTTCCTCTTGTATGCACCTTCACACATTTCTGGGTAGCGTACCTTTCGAATTGTATGCAGCGCATGAGCCGCCCCATTGATGCCGTCGCTGTCGACGTCGCCCCGGCAGTCGCCCCTGATTCTGTTTTTGTGTACAGAAGTCCTTCACTCTCAAAACATGTATTACCATTTTGTTTGTTAAAAAAAGATTGTTAAAAATGTTAACCAACAATGTGTAAATTTGTTCAATTTGACCAATGTTGGGTATATATTTTACCCAACAATAGGCAAATGTTTTTTACAATTCTGTTAACCAACTGTGTCGTTTACCTACCAACAGTTGGTAAAAATGAGTACATCTACCAAATGTTGGTTAAATGTGGTTAAAGGAATCATATACGTTTGGTAATTACTCCAAAAATGTATGGCAAAAAAAACTTACTTTGTAACATGCACTGCAACTGTTGATAGTATTAAAACTTCGAAGTAAAGTGGTTGTAGAGAAAGAGAACATTTTTCATCCCAAAAAATGTAATATGAGAAACGTCACTGTAACGTTTCTCAGATTGTGTATTCCAATGCAGATTATTTTTCCTGCGTGGAGATTTTCGCCGAAAAAAAAAAAGCTACCACTTTTGGACATGAAATTTTCACAGGTTGGTCTTATGGTATATAATCTACAACCCCCCCCCCCCCCCCCCCCCCCCCCCACAGTAGTGTGGTAGGGGTCTACGAACGAATACTTACCTGTAGAGCCACTACATATACATAGTCCTAGCCGGCAGGCGTCAACGCTAAGATTTTTCTCACAATAGCGCCCTCTGTTGACCCTCCCACAGTGTCCCGCGGTATGAGCGCCATGTTGGCATCCTCTTTTCTCGTGCGTGCTAAAGCACAACCACAAGATCGAGAATAAGTGGGGAGGCGGGGGGAGCTCTACAGGTAAGTATTCGTTCGTAGACCCCTACCACACTACTGTGGGGGGGGGGGGGGGGGGTAGTCTACGTCACTCTACTTACCTGTAGAGCCACTACATATGCATGATATGGCACCGTAGACCGGTGGTGGGTATGCGAGATGCTACTGTGAATAAGGGTCCTGAACTGCACGGTCGCAATAAGACGTGCTAACTAAAGCGGTTCCAAACTCCGTTTCAGAGGTTGTATGTGCAACCTCCGAAAGAAGTCCTACAACCAGTAGGCTTAGTCTAGAGTAAATAAGTATCAAGACAAAATGTATCTTATCAACCACAAGTAGAACCCTTGGAAACAAACGGGCTGGAGCATCGAAAGAAGGATGCGGAAAACCCAAAATTCGTCAGCCCGAGGACATAGAGATCATCAGCACGGATGATATGTATAGACCGTCCCGAGGAAAAAAGTCACTGGGGCAAGTGATAAATAGGTAGATATACACGTGAATCGTTAAAGCGAGCACATGTGAATAAACCATATCACTAATCTGTTAATCTGAGGAAGAGCAATGTCGTACTCACCGAAAAACGAGGAGAGGCGAAGCGACTAATGACGCCGAGATGAGGCTGCAGCAGCCTTCAGGACGGTTCTGCCAGCAATGCCCTCAGATTGTAAGACATCCTTCAGGTAACATTCCGTGAAGGTGCTAGCAGATTTCCATGAAGCAGCCTTGACGATGTCTGCGATGGGAACGCCCTTGAAGAAGGCCCACGAGGTTGATGTTGATCTTACATCGTGAGCCCGGACAGAAGACCCAGGTTCGTTCGGCCAATCAGAGAGGGCCGAACGGATAGCCGTCACAAGCCATCGAGAGATGGTGTCACGGGACGCTGGTCGGTAAGGTGGGACCGTAGTAATGAACAATTGCTTGAGGTCACCCCTACACGGTCGAGTTCGTTCGACGTACCATTTGAGAGCCCGGACCGGGCACCAAAGCTTGTCGGACGAGATCGATGAGAAAGACTTAATGTCTGGAACAAAGATATCAGGCGGGAGGAAAGAAGCGGACTGATTCTTTGAGAGGAAACCCGTCCTAGGAATCAGACGGACACCGGCAGGTTCCCAACGGATGTGCCCTGGCTCTAATGAAAGAGAATGTAGCTCACTACGGCGCCTGGAGGTAGCAACTGCTAACAGAAAGGCAACCTTAAGCGATAGCTGTAATAACGAGGCATTGGCCAGGGGCTCGAATGGTGCTCTAGACAAGACCGAGAGCACCTGGAATAGGTCCCAGGAAGGGACGAGTTTACGTGTCGGGGGGCGATCAACGAACATGCCCCGAACAAGATGACCCAATGCCTGGTTGTCAGAGATCGAGGAACCGTCCGGGAAACCTTTATGGATCGCCGAGATGGCTGAACGATAATTCTTGATTGTGGCCGTAGATAGGCCACTCTCAAATAGGTACAAAAGGAAGTCACCCACTGTTTCTACAGAAGAATCGGTGGGACAGTGAGAGTGACGCCGGCACCATTTATAAAAATGACGTAGTCTGCTGTTATATACGGATCGGGTTGATGGCCTGCGACTGTGTGCCGCAACGACTGCAGCCCGATCTGAAAGGCCCGCTGAGCGGAGGGATCGTTGGATAACATCCAGCACGTCAGGTGAAGACCTTCCGGCGCCGGATGAAGAAGACCCGACTGGGGCTGAAACAGGATGTCCGGACGCCGTGGAAGAATCACGGGTCTGAACACGAGGAGCCTGATTAGCCTGGCAAACCACGGTTGGCGAGGCCAAAACGGGGCCACTAGAAGGATCTTGCAATTCTCCTGTTCGATCTTGGACAAGACCCGGGCGATGAGGGATAGGGGCGGGAAGGCGTAAGCGAACAGCCCGTCCCAATGAATTGCTAGAGCGTCTGTCCGCCAGGCGTTGGGGTCGGGAAACCTCGAGCAATAAACCGGCAGTTGATTGTTGAGGGACGTCGCAAAAAGATCGACGTGAGGCCGGTCGATCAGAGTGAAGATCGACCGAACCACCGGAGGGAGCAGAGACCATTCCGTCGGAATGATGTGACCCCGGGACAAGGCGTCGGCGGTGCCATTCTCCACGCCCGGGAGATGGGTCGCTGACAGGACAATCTTGTGTCGCATGCACCAATGAAGGAGTTCCCGGGTCAGTGCGCAAAGGCGAGCTGACCTGGTGCCCCCTTGGCGATTTATGTACGCTACCACAGTCATGTTGTCGCAACGAACGCGAACTGCCCGACCGGAGATCGAGGGTAGGAAGTGTTCCAGAGCCCTGGACACCGCAATCAATTCCAGAGTGTTGATGTGGAATGTGCGGTGTTCGGCATCCCAGAGCCTCGCTACTTGATAGGGGGGCAACGTAGCCCCCCAGCCCGACAGTGAAGCGTCGGTCGTGACGACGACCGATGGTCGAGGCTGACTGAATCTGCGTCCTCGCTTAAGGTTGGTGGGAACTGTCCACCAACGAAGGTGAGGGACTAACCATAGTGAAGTCGGTACCATATGGTCGATATGGTGTCGACTGGGTTGATAGAACGTGAGGAGGTGGAGCTGAATCGGGCGCATTCGAAGCCTGCAAAAGTCCACCAAGTCTATCATACTGGCCATAAGACCCAGCAATTTCAGCCACGCACGTGCTGGGGCCAGTGGAACAGACAGAAAAAGACTGACACACTGGAGCAGGTTGGCCACACGCTCGTCCGTCGGGCGGAGATCTAGTCTCGCGCCCAGAAAAGTTGGAGACTGTGATGGAAGAGGATGAGACTTGGCTGAGTTTATGATGAACCCCAAGCTCTCCGTCAGATCCCAGGTCTCGCGGATCGCGTTGGCCGTGATTTCGTGAGATCGGCCGAAAAACGATCCAGTCGTCGAGGTACTGAAATATCACTAGACCGCGTTTGCGAAGCGCCGCGCCGATTTCTCTTACCACCCGCGTAAACACGCGTGGGGAAGTTGAAAGCCCGAAGGGGAGCGTCATGAATTGGTACAAGACGCTTTTGTACATGAAACGGAGAAACCTGTAATGATCGGGATGAATGGGCACGTGGAGGTAGGCGTCCTTTAGGTCGAGGCTCGCTGCCCACGTCAGGGAATCGATGGACTCGAAGATGGACTTGAGTGTTTCCATTCGGAACCGACGCGGTTTGATAAACTTGTTGAGGGGCTTCAAGTTTAGAATTGGGCGCCAGGTGTCGGATCCCTTTTTCGGGACGAGGAAAAAGGTTGACATGAAACCCGATGGCGTGGTTCCGTACGGGACCACGCGTAGCGCACGCTTGGAAAGAAGAGACTTGATCTCTTCCTCCAGAGCGCGACGTTTCGCCAGCTCTGATGGAACTCGAGTCTGGCGGACGAATGTGTCCGACGGAGGGGGACTCGTAAACTCCAACACGTAACCGTGTCTGATGGTTTCGAGTACCCATCGATCGGACGAAACTTGAGCCCAGGACCCTACGAAATATTGGAGGCGGCCGCCCACGGGTCCGTCGGAGGGGGGCCGCCTCGGCGCGATCGCGTCATTTACGCCAGCCCCCGGAGAAACGGGGGGCCGGTGCATGGGTGCCGCGCGATCCTTGTTGGGTCTGGCGACCAACGGCAGACTGGGGGCGAGTAAAACGCGAACCCATCTGGTTGCCACCTCGACCCTGGTAGCCACCTCGACCCCGCGGGCCGCCCCGAACTGACTTCAGGGGCTGACGGCGCGGGATGCGGAAAACCGTTGTAGGCTTGGGCCTTTGGGCAAATTTGGCGGGCGGACCGTCTGGCTTCTTCAGATTAATCTTATCGGTAGCCTCGATCCGCTTTGCTTCGGCTTCCATTGATTCTTGAAATTTCCCGGCGAAGAGGTCATTACCCCAAAGGGGTAGGGTCTCAAGGCGTTTGCGAGCGCCCTCCGATGGAAGGAAGAGCGCGTCTAAAACGTTAGCCCGACGGGAAGAAGTCGCTAGAGTCGAGATCCGAGTGAACTGCTCGAGAACTGTGCGTAAACCAAAATCAAGGCAATGGAAAGCCGCCGCCAACAAATCCGTAGGTATGGAGGAATCCTCCTCACAGCCGGAGACAAGGTACTCCGTGAGAAGGAGGAGGAATGAAGATGTCCGCGATCCGAAGCGAGAGGCTGTATCTAATTTTCTTAAGATATCCTCTAGCTTGTTTCGAGATCGATCCGAAAAAGGGGATTTTGATGTCGAAGAACCGCCATCCGCTGCCAGTTTGTCTCTGGCAGAGTCCGGCAAGGCAGGCGGACTAAAGAATTTTCCAAAGTCCGCCGGAGGGAAACGATAGTAAGCCAACGCACGCTTACGATAGGGTTTCCAAGTGGGTTCCCCCGCTATAGCATTGAAGCGTTCCACGCACACCTGATCCAGTGGTAACTCCAAAAAAATTGGAGTATGGCGGGACTCCGATGAGCCCGTCCGGCGCTTGAAAGATCTGCGTTCTACGGCGGCGGGCTCTTCAGGCTGCGGGAGCTTCAAGACGCGAACCATGTCGCGTTGGACGAGGCGCAACTCAGTCTCGGAGATAGAAAGACATTGAAGCTGAGCCCATTCGTCCTCGTCCTCGGCCGAATCCCCGGAATGGGACGGGCGAGTCAAACACGGGGAGCGGGCCGGGTCATCACGCAGATCGGTAGCGTGGGCCGGACCCGACGGAGCGAGAGTAGTTTCCCCCGGTTCCGGCAGTAAGGTCATCGAAGGATGGATGCTTATAGCCGGAGGGGAGGATGGGGCGCGACTCACTGTATGCGGGATGTCGTGGCCGTCCTGTGCTCCACCAGCCCGTTCCCCGAGACCGGGTGGGGCTGGCTGTCGATGAGCCGAGGCAATAGCTGACAGCGAGGCACTGATAGACTGAAAGGCCTGCATGAAGTCAGCCGAAGAGACGGCGTCGTGGGGACGATGCCGTTTGTCCTGGTGTGAGCCCTCCGAAGAAGAGCTCGATGTCTGTCGGCTCTTCTTTGATTTCTTCTTGGGTCCGGCCCGGGACAATTTCAGAGAAGTTCCCGGGGACGACTGAAGAACCGGTAGGGCTGGTACGCCCGAATAGGGCCCAAAATCCGACCCGAAGGACGGAGCGAGAGACAGCTGTCCCGCTTGTGCTCGAGTAGTACAGTGAGATTCTGTTAGCACTGTACTACCGGGCGATGAAGCGTGATCGGTCTGCTTCAGCAGGCCGTCACGCAGCCCCGTGGCCGGGGCCATAGGGCCGGGGAAGCCCGAGGGCCCGGTAACCACTGAATCGGAACGGACATTGTCCGATAACAGTGGAGCCGTTGTCAGCTTCGGCTGACGGCCCTTCTTCGGGCCCGCACCGGCAAAGGAAGATTTTTTAGAAATAACCTTGCCGGGGCGGGACCCTTTACGTTGGCTAGTCCCGGGTGTATTGGCCGGGGCCGGGGACTGGATAGTGTCCTCGGCCCGGTCAACGGGACGGGCAGCACTCGGAGCCTCCTGCAGCTCCGAGTGCTGGCTGGGGGAGCCGTCACGGTGAGACGATTCAACGCCACCGGTACGATCCCCCGAGGAAACGGGCCGTCCCGGGGAAAAGAATTTTTCCCCGTTATGGACTGACTCGTTCCTCGCCAAACGTTTCTTCATAACCACTCCAAAAAACAAATTCCACAATGAGATCGTACTCTACAATAATCTTTTAATAATACACGAAAAAAACCTTAACGTCGACTCGTGAAGAAAACAGTACGTGTTGACTGCACGGCCGCTAAGAGAAAAGAGGATGCCAACATGGCGCTCATACCGCGGGGCACTGTGGGAGGGTCAACAGAGGGCGCTATTGTGAGAAAAATCTTAGCGTTGACGCCTGCCGGCTAGGACTATGCATATGTAGTGGCTCTACATGTAAGTAGAGTGACGTAGACTCTTATAGACTTGAAACAAACGTACGGTTCCAAAAACCAAACGTGTACGATCCCTTTAAACATAACAAACATTGGGTAAAATGACAACTTTTTTAACCGTAGTTTACCAGGTGAACAACACAACAGTTAATGGTGAAAAAGAATTGTAAAGAAAATTGCCTAACGTTGGGTGAAATTGTTGGTTAACATTTTACCCAACTTGTTTACCCAACAACATTTTAATACATGTTTTGAGAGTGTTGGGCTAAGGGCGACGTCGGGGGCGACGGCGACGCCCAATTAGCGTCGCCGTCAACGTCAAAGCCGCCGCGTGAGTCAGAGGCGACGGCGATCTGTCGTCTTTGGAACAACATAGTAATTTGCAGTACACTTTAAAAACCAACGCAAATTATAATACATTGTGTCATAAAACTTAGGTTTCGGTATTCAGGAATTCTACATAAGAATATGTTACCTTCGTCGATGGATTTCTCCTATTGCTAGCACCGAATGGTGAGCGGTTGCACTTTTTGTGCGCTAACTGTTGTGTTGTATTATGTTGTTCACATTCACAATGCTATGGAGGAACCGTGTGTAAATTGCTTATTATATGACCCTTTTTATAGGCATTAGCCTACATTATAGCTGTATAGCGCTGATACTAGGCTGGGAAATCCCTAGTCTAGCCCTTGACCCTTGTGTTATTTCTGCGCCCGCGCCTGCGCAGATTCGTTAACGCTGTCTCTTTTTCAAATCCCGGCGTCGTGTGCGTTCTGGTCTCGCGCATGCGTAGTTTACAAAATGCAGCTGGATCCATGTTCGCACTGGAGCCGGCGTTTGACAAACGTACATGATTTTGGATTCCCTCAAGGGTCTAGCACAAAATGCAGCTGGATCCATGTTCGCACTGGAGCCGGCGTTTGACAAACGTACATGATTTTGGATTCCCTCAAGGGTTTAGCACAAGTTGGCAAGCAATTGTTAACTTTAACCTTAGTTTTCGACGATTCTCCCTCGCTTTTCCGAGGGATCCAATCAGCGACCGAGTTTGAGCCTCATCATGAATTATTCATTAGACACAAATACAAAGGATATGACTGTGTATACTGTACACAGGTGTACATGTATGTGATGGTGACTGTATGCGCGTATGCATAATCTTAAATGGGATATACATATTAATGACATTATACGTAAAGCAAGTGGACGGTTATTTATGCTAACCACCCTCAGAAGATTTGGTCTCCCAATCAAAGACCTCATCACCATTTATGTTGGTTTCATTCGACCATTGCTAGAATATGCTGTCCCTGTCTGGCACCCAGGTCTTACTATTAAAGATGGACTACAACAAAAACTCACACATTAAATTTATTATCGGACCTTGTTTATGTTGTGTTCAGGTAACACTTTATTGTTACGGTCATGTTTTTCTCTAAATAATTTTGTTGCAATTTGACCGACAAAATTAGACCTCGATTCTTCGATTTTGAAATTTCCCGCCCTGTACTGGTTCCCGGCAAAGATCCACTGAAAACCACAATGAAATCCACGATATAGTACCAGCGGACTTGTAAACCAGCGAAAAGTGATGACGTACTACCCATGAGCAACCGAGAGTAAACAAAAGACGCCATGTTATTCCGTGTGTATTATGTATGCGTTTTCATGCAGAGGCATGAAGTTTTTACGAATCTTTTTTTTTTATAGTGTATCACCAGAGTTGTAACCAAGTCATTTTTTCTCAAGTCAAGTCAAGTCACAAGTCAAATTTTCTCAAGTCAAGTCAAGTCTCGAGTCACATTTTCTCAAGTCAAGTCAAGTCACAAGTCAAGTCAAGTCACAAGTCACTTTTTGTCAAGTCAAGTCACAAGTCACAAGTCATTTATAGTCGCGAATGAAAGTCAACTTTCAAGAAATATTTTGATCAGGCCTACCGTACATAGCAACAAGCTTGTGTGTACATGTGCGTACACGGCCGGGTGTATGTACGCATGCTATGCGCATGCACTCAAAGCATGCGCGCTGAGATAAACAACTTACCAAATGCATGTGTATCGGTGATATAAGGAGAATTTGAACATTACGCACGTGAAATGTTTTAAAATTCTCTTTTTAGGGGGTAAACCATTTAAAAAGTACATGTACCCTATAATGTTTACACTAATAAATCAATACAGTTTGAGTCAAAATAGTTATTCGGTTTCGTTTACGGTAAATTTGCGATAATTTGTTCAACACTTTTCAAATTCTTAAAACAATTAACAATGTCACTATAACCTCGTTTCCAGCTGTCTGTTAAATTGTGTTGAATGTTAATGCACAGTTTTTAACAGTAAAAGCTCACACAGCTTCCACTACAACGGATTGGAAGACTAGACATGTAGGCCGTAGGCGATGTAGCCCACACTTTGACTTTGCATATATTGCATGTGCGTAGCTAGCCGTACACACAGTACATGCAGTACATAATACCATGGAGGAAGGAATCCTTCCTCCATGATAGTACAGATTCGCGACGCGGCAAAAACATTTTTGCCGTCACAAAAATACATCGGCTGGCGTAGCCGGATTGAACACAAATTTGTTTAAATAACATACAAATAGTAAATACATGACTTGCAATGTCGTCAAGTCAAATTTACTCAAGTCAAGTCAAGTCACAAGTCATTTTTCGTCAAGTCAAGTCAAGTCACAAGTCATTTTTCTCCAAGTCAAGTCAAGTCGCAAGTCACAAAAATTGGCGACTCGAGTCGGACTCGAGTCCAAGTCACCGACTCGAGTCAACAACACTGTGTATCACTATCACTCAGCTACAATAATGCCAACTTCATGTGTTGTTGGTGGATGCACGAGAAATTGTTCGAAGAATCCAGAGATTCATTTTGTGCAATTTCCGCGGGATCCTGCGTTATCAAAGGAATGGGTGAAGTTCGTAAATATTACACGAAAGGATTTCACCTTCTCGGAAAGAAGTAGGCCTTTGATTTGTTCAGCACATTTTTCAGAGGACTGTGTTGAACCTTCAAGTGCTTTGAAAAAATCACTGGGATTGACAACAAAGTTTCGTTTGAAGCCTGGATCGATCTCCACATTGAAAGCGCCAAACATCGAGAGAATTCGTACTACCCCAGGCCTACTGCTTCTACCTCGGCCGAGTCATCGGCAACCGCCGGGTCTGCCGTGGCCGCAGAGTCATCAGCAGGTGAGCTCCCCTCGTCTGGTGAGCTCCCCTCATCGCTAGAGCTGCCATCACTGTCCTCAGAAGTACCTCCACGAAATGCCTCTTCCTCATCTATACTGTGGTCTTCCCAATACTCGCTGCTATCGGACATTTTTCGCTGTTTTTCGGTCGAAAATAGTTGTACCAAAATATAGCCTAGCTTGTCCGCTGTTATTCCGCATTGCATTGTACGGTAAAAATGCACGCACACGATCGACCCGAGTAAATCGTCATGGGTAGTACGTCACACACAAAGTATGAATTATTCATGAGTTAAGGGCTTTTGCTGAAACTGAGTTTTTCTGGGTCGTAGAACGCCGATCAATTTTGGTTTTTTTTTGCATGAAGGAACAAGTTTTATTGAATACTAATGATATATTAGTAATCATTATACATTTCTCGAACAAAAACAGCAACACAGCCTTTATCATTATTCCGTTGTAGTCCATCTTTAAACAACATAACTCATTGGAATGCATACAAAGACGAGCCTGTCGAATTATCTTAGGTTATGATTACATGTCATATCACCATGCCTTGCAGGTGTGTAAAATAAAGGACTTGAAACAACGCCGCTATGACATTTGCCTTAAATTTGCTAAGTCTTTGATGAGTTGCAATGAATTTCGGAATTGGCTTCCAAAAACCAGAGGAGAAAGTAATGGCCACTGTCTAAGAAACTCAAATTTGTTGTCCATTTCAAAAGTACGCACCCTGCAGAGACAGGCTATTACAGTGCAATTCCTTACATGGTAAAACTATTAAATGAAAGCTGTCTTTAACCCTTATTTGCAGAAGTCACCGTTTGGGTATTTGTTTGTCGCACCATAGGATGCCTAATTGTAATTATAATAGCCTATCTTATTTGGGTTGTAATATTTTAAAATGTGAGTAATCTTTTTAAATTTGTGTAAAGATTATTTCAATGTTCAATATTTTTAACTTTTTATGAATTTTAGTTTTTACTATAATGTGTAATACTTATTGTGAATTCAATGCAATTTTGCTTTTGGCAACCAAGTTGAATTTTAATAAACCATGAATAATAATAATAATAATAATGCATTGCGCGAAATGTGCCGACTTTTTGTGGCCGATCTTCCGGGGCACAAGCTATAGTTACAGCCACTGGTGCAACAATGGGATGTGGTGCTGAAGGCACCACTAGCTAGTGCACACTAGCAGTGTCTTTATACCAATTTCCAACCATAAAACCTACACTACATGTACATGTATACATGTATTGTTCAAGGTGCCGGAAAATGTTTTGAAATATGCTTCAAATATTCCTGGATCACCGGGGAGCCTATAAGGGCTCTGTCGTGCTATCCCCTTGACCCCCAACGATAGTTGTACGTGTGTGAGTGAGCCCCTAGTATGATGTCGGAGCTAATCGACACCATGCCACTGGATTGAGACACTGGTCCCTCTAAACACAGCCAATCAGCAACCTGTTGTCTGTTGCAGTTGCTTACATGCAACCTGTTCAAGTTTGCTGGAGAGATTTGCACGATTCTTCAAACTTTTTTTCACAAATTAACATGTACTCGATTAATATTCACTAGCATCTTTGAAAAGGGTACAAGGTACAAGCCGCCAACTTGCGGAACACGCAAATGCACACAGTACAGACAAAGAAATAGATTGAAGACTGCATATATAGCTCATTGCACAGAGCATACTTTGAAACACTGCTGTGGAACAAGTTTAACCAAGAACTACGATCAACCATGAGCAAGTTCGAGCGAGAACTGCAGTTAAGCCGAGTTGAATACAGGATAGTTGGACTACTCTCGTCGACTGTGGAATCAAGAGTGTATGGGCCACACAAACGACAGCCAGGATGAACAAGTTTTGGGAAAATAGAGGCTTTCATTTGCTCGTTGCTAATATTGAACAGGCATAACTTGTGTAAAGATTATTTCAATGTTCAATATTTTTAACTTTTTATGAATTTTAGTTTTTACTATAATGTGTAATACTGTGAATTCAATGCAATTTTGCTTTTGGCAACCAAGTTGAATTTTAATAAACCATGAATAATAATAATAATAATAATGCATTGCGCGAAATATGCCGACTTTTTTGTGGCCGATCTTCCGGGGCACAAGCTAATACAGCCAACCGGCGCGGCTGCACCGTACCAGTCTAGTCTAGTCCCGCCGCAGCATCGTTATGGTGACGCGCGGCACGGGGACGTTTTTTTATTCCAGTGTATCGAAAGTACGTTAGTATAGCCTCAAATCTAGTGAGGTCGTGCGTAATTTTGGAAAACAGTTAATTACCTGCAAAAACTACGTTTCCCTGAAATCAAAGGGGACATTTATGGTGGCCCTGGAGGGACATAAAAGTCATGATTTTGTTCGCGACTAGTCTTGAAAATATTGACGACTAGTCGTGAAAATATTGACGACTAGTCGTGAAAATATTGACGACTAGTCGTGAAAATATTGACGACTAGTCGCAAATAAATTCACGACTACTCGCAAATTAAAAAAAAAAAATTATTTGCGACTTAAATTTGCGACCGGTCGTGAATAATTTACGGTCGGGTATCGATCGTTCCACTGACACTCGTCCCCTGCAGTGGCAAGCCTCATATCCTTAGGAGTCATATGCTTACCATTGTTATTGTTATAGTTATTGCTTACATTACAACAATATAATTTATGGCATTGTGGTGTATGTGTGTGTATATATAATTACCAAAAGAAAAGCCGAGAGGGCTATAGCTCCAAGATCGAGCTGAGAATGTGTTTTGTGCAGTTAATTTACATTTTTTGATAGTATAATACTTAACACATTGTGTACATGTACATTTTGGTAATTTATACCAAGTTCAAGATGACACATTCTGGACAGATAATTCGAAGAGCAGAGAGGGCTTAAGCTCTTAAGCTCCAAGTTTTGTGTGGTATTCCTTCTCGCGTTCGTTTTCTAATTCTTTATTACAAGGGATTTATTACAACGTTTTAATCCGATTTTTGTGTGATGGACCATTGCTACACTAGCCTGAAGGTGTTGTCTTGCATAGTTCAGGTGTACGTTTCCATTTTTCCATATATGTTTTTGGTGGTTTTTCGTATCAGGCATTCAACACAGCGATGGGATCATTACATACAAATCAAACTGTAACGGTGTTTTGATATCACGCCATTTATTGATTTTTGTTATTATTCATGACTCCACCATGAAAGGTTTTGGATACCGGACAGATAATCCGAAGAGCCGAGAGGGCTATAGCTCCAAGGTGGAGCTGAGAATGTGTTTTGTGCAGTTTATTTACATTTATTGATGGTTTAATAAATTATGTACATGTACATTTTTTGTAATTTATGCCAAGTTCAAGATGACGCATTCCGGACAGATAATCCGAAGAGCCGACAGGGCTAAAGCTCCAAGGTAGAGCTGAGACGGTTTTTTCTACCAATAATATTTACATTTTATAGTAATTCATATATTTGTATACTTTTATGCCAATGGAAATTCGGTCAGTTGATCTCGTATGTATAGATGGTTGAAGCTCCAATAGAGCCGACAATTTATTTGTGCGATGTAACTTATAATAACGTGCTTATTCGTGTTCTGTTTGTAATCTAGAATGGTCAAAGGTAGAGCTAAAATTATCAAGTCGTCGAATTGTTATAAAGCTTTAGTTTTGAATTTTGATATAGGCCTAATATAATGGTTTCCGAAAAATGACTAATGTGTTGAGCAGCTGACACTAGGTACACTCCCATGCTGTACAATAAAACATCAGAATTGACGCACTGTATATCTAGTGTAGTTTCTTGAAGTCTGAGTTAGAATGAAACTGTTTTTCATGCGGATGAGCGAAGCGAAGGAGCATGAAAATTCACGACTATTCGCGATTTTTTTCACCGTAGTCGCGAAACAATTCACGACTTTTTATGTCCCTCCAGGGCCACTATATAAATTATCATTTGTTTAGGCGATTGTCATCACAGAGCAAGGTCGAGAAGGTGGTTTCACTCGTAGAAATATATCTCTGCACCCGCAGTCACAAATAAACGTACATGTCAATGTACATGTACATTGTACATGTACATCAACATGTGTACATACGGGTCAATATATCGCAGCGTGTCTGGACATGTTTTGCATAACACAATAACCCTCAGGTCTGCACATATTTGCATAACCGTCCATCATTATCACATGATATGAATACTGCATATATTACTATAGTCTGACCGCGCCCCAATGTGCCAACTCATCCAAGACCTTCGAGTGAATCCAGAGTCAGGGGGGGGGGGGGGTATGGAGCAGAATCAGTGTCAAAAAGATCGGACGTGTTTTTACAACTCGGATGCTTTCCTAATTCGGATGTATTCCTAATTCGGATGCTTTTTGCAAACTCGGATGCTTTTTTAATTCGGATGAATTCGTAATTCGGATGCTTTTTGTAAACTCGGATGCTTTTTTAATTCAGATGAATTCGTAATTCGGATGAATTCGTAATTCGGATGCTTTTTGTAAACTCGGATGCTTTTTTAATTCGGATGTTTTTTTAATTCGGATGCTTTTCTAGTTCGGATGCTTTTTTAATTCGAATGCTTTTCTAGCTCGGATGCTTTTTATAAACTCGGATGCTTTTTTAATTCGGATGCTTTTCTAGTTTGAATGCTTTTTGTAAACTCGGATGCTTTTTGCAAACCGAACATATTCGCAAATCGGATGCTTTCCCAATCCGGCACTAGGGTGGCCCTGAAAGGACATCACACATCGCAGATTCTGCGATTTCGCGCATTCTGCGCGAATTTGAACGATGACAAACATGTTATCGTATATATCTAAGCATATATCTGAGATGTGGAAGATTTTATTGTAGATTTCTGCACAGATTTATGTGATAATGAATATTTTCTGGGCAGATTTTTGAAAAGTCGTAGATTTCTTAGTACGCAAATTTGTGCGATGTCGCACGGATGGGCACTACATGTACATTTTCATTGCACATTTAATTATGCGTAGCTATAATGTCGCACTCACGTACAGCAGATTTATATGCAGATTTATGTGCACATTTCTGCCGCGACGTCAGCACATACGACGTTTTGAAAGTTGAACCACGACGTTTTGAATGTTATGATGTTCTAAAACGGACAGGCAACGTCGTGGTTCAACTTTCAAAACGTCGTGGTTCAACTTTCAAAACGTCGTACTTCAACTTCCAATTTTAACGTCCAACTTTCGCGCGCTTTTACCTGGCTCAAGGTAGCCGCGTATTCGGCCGGTTCTCTCCGCGCGGATTCAGTCCGCATTCACCAAAAGGCGACAAATATTTAATACATGCTGCAAAAGGTGATGCATTTTCTAAAAAGTTTTTTGTCAATTTATTTAAAGAATTTTTCGAAATAAACCGTAAATATAACAATACTTTTTCAAACCCTTGTAGATCATACAGCATATTAGTCTTGTTTAACCTTTCCTGTAATTTTGATGACAAATTACAGTTAAACTAGCTGCCTAATGAACTAAGTAATCCTACTTCGAGTTATTTTTATAGATTTGGAAATGAGAATGAAACATTTAAAACAAAATATACCTCACATGTTATCAAAAACTCATACTTTTATTTCATAATCTACAAGATAATGTTACTGGGCATGTGGGTATAGGCTTCAGCCGAACACTAATTAGTGCCTAATTAGCCCGTTTAATAAATCCCCTTTTCAATGCAGCATTGTAATGCGTTTTTCGGTTGCGAGTATATCTGCCTTTTTAAAACAAAGTGTACATCACATGTTATTCAAACCTCATATTTGTATTTCATGATCTACGAGATCATGTTTCTGGGCACACTTAATTTTGGTATAGGCTTCAGCCGAACAGTAATTAGTGCACTCGCACTCGGGCTTTTTTGCAATGTTCTCGGTGAATCAGTTTCGTCAATCAACAATTTCAACAATTAATTTCACCACGCCAGATTTTATGAGAATGATAACTGTTACTTTATTTAATAACACAACAGCCCTTCAACTATAAAGTTCTGCATCATTAGATGGATCCTAGTAGTTTGTCAGCTTAGAACGTTAGGTAAAATACGGTTTCAGACCGTGTCCATAATTTCTTTTTTATTTCCACCTAATATCGCCCCATAATTCTTTGCGATATATAGCACACTTGGGTCAAATGTAAGTTTCTAAGGTCGAGTGCAAATGAGCAGATATTATTAAAACTACATAAAATGTAAACAAAGAACAACGGTTATATGTCAAAATTAGCATATAAAAGAATCTTGGAAACTCCATACTGCCACTCGTGCTTGAAAGAACACTTGCCAGATAGAAAGAGTGGGGCACGGAAAGATAGTCCTTGCAGGTGTGCTTTACAGAAATGTACAATTGCAATTCATGTGGCAAAAGAAAAAAGTACAGCAATGATAAAAGCAGGTCTTGAATTTGTAAAACCACACTGTTGCCGTATTGTTTGAAATTTCTATAAAAGGTTTGACAAATAACTCGAAGTAGAATTACTTCCATTAAAGGTAGTAGCCTATACACCATTTGCAGATATCGAAAAAATTTACTACCGAATTATTAGGAAATATCTTACTCATTTGAAAGTAAATAATGATTCTAGGCATCCAGCAAAATTATTGCGCCAGATATCCTGTAATTATTCCGAAAAATTGAATTTTATAATGAAAAATTCGCGATCGCCGGACGGCGATCGCGAAAAAACAAGGATAACATAAGAATAATTGCTCGACGCCAGTTGAAAAAAACCGCTGTTTTTCGTGCTTTTCTCGGCATCGATGATTGTAAAACTTTAGACAGCTCAGTTAAACGATGTTTACTATAAAATACAACCCCCCAAATCTACTCATTCATGATAATTCAAGCAATTACCAATGGTGTATCCTACCTTTAAGCAGCTAATTTAACTGTAATTTTTTATCAAAATTACAGGAAAGGTTTTACAATTACAGGAACAAGTGTGGCTAATATGCTGAATGATCTACAAGGGTTTGAAAAAGTATTGTTATATTTACGGTTTATTTCGAAAAATTCTTTAAATAAATTGACAAAAACCTTTTTAGAAAATGCATCACCTTTTGCAGCATGTATTAAATATTTGTCGCCTTTTGGTAAATGCGGACTGAATCCGCGTGGAGAGAACCGGCCGAATACGCGGCTACCTTGGTAGGTAAAAGCGCGCGAAAGTTGGACGTTAATTGGAAGTTGAAGTACGACGTTTTGAAAGTTGAACCACGACGTTGCCTGTCCGTTTTAGAACATCATAACATTCAAAACGTCGTGGTTCAACTTTCAAAACGTCGTATGTGCTGACATCGCGGCAGAAATGTGCACATAAATCTGCATATAAATCTGCTGTACGTGAGTGCGACATATATAGCTGCGCATAATTAAATGTGCAATGAAAATGTACATGTAGTGCCCATCCGTGCGACATCGCACAAATTTGCGTACTAAGAAATCTGCGCAGAACTTGAAATCTAAAATGAAAATATGCGACTTTTCAAAAATCTGCCCAGAAAATATTCATTATCACATAAATCTGTGCAGAAATCTACAATTTTTTTTTCTCCACATCTCAGATATATGCTTAGATATATACGATAACATG
Organism: Crossaster papposus; assembly: GCA_037893245.1. NCBI lineage: Eukaryota > Metazoa > Echinodermata > Asteroidea > Velatida > Solasteridae > Crossaster > Crossaster papposus. Next base: position 549,854 of record JBAIAA010000238.1, read on the forward strand.
TTTGTCATCGTTCAAATTCGCGCAGAATGCGCGAAATCGCAGAATCTGCGATGTGTGATGTCCTTTCAGGGCCACCCTAGTGCCGGATTGGGAAAGCATCCAATTTGCGAATATGTTCGGTTTGCAAAAAGCATCCGAGTTTACAAAAAGCATTCAAACTAGAAAAGCATCCGAATTAAAAAAGCATCCGAGTTTATAAAAAACATCCGAGCTAGAAAAGCATTCGAATTAAAAAAGCATCCGAACTAGAAAAGCATCCGAATTAAAAAAAACATCCGAATTAAAAAAGCATCCGAGTTTACAAAAAGCATCCGAATTACAAATTCATCCGAATTGCGAATTCGTCGGAATTAAAAAAGCATCCGAGTTTACAAAAAGCATCCGAATTACGAATTCATCCGAATTAAAAAAGCATCCGAGTTTGCAAAAAGCATCCGAATTAGGAATACATCCGAATTAGGAAAGCATCCGAGTTGTAAAAACACGTCCGATCTTTTTGACACTGATTCTGCTCCATAGGGGGGGGGGGGGGGGGGGGGGGGTTGGGCGGAGGGGGGCCCAAGAAAGTGCGCCACCAACGTTGAAATGTATGGTGTTCCAAAGACGACAGATCTCCGTCGCCCCCGACGTCGACCTCGCCGTCGACCTCGCCGTCGACGTCGACCTCGCCGTCGACGTCGACCTCGCCGTCGACGTCGACCTCGCCGTCGACGTCGACCTCGCCGTCGACGTCGACCTCGCCGTCGACGTCGACCTCGCCGTCGACGTCGACCTCGCCGTCGACGTCGACCTCGCCCCCGACGTCGACCTCGCCCCCGACGTCGACCTCGCCCCCGACGTCGACCTCGCCGTCGACGTCGACCTCGCCGTCGACGTCGACCTCGCCGTCGACGTCGACCTCGCCGTCGACGTCGACCTCGCCGTCGACGTCGACCTCGCCGTCGACGTCGACCTCGCTGTCGACGTCGACCTCGCCGTCGACGTCGACCTCGCCGTCGACGTCGACCTCGCCGTCGACGTCGACCTCGCCAGGGGCGCTGTTTAGTCTGCTTTATTTTTACTCATGGGTGCGCCGTTCACGTAACAACGATTTTGGCACGATGTCTCAAAATACTTTGTGGCGAAAATTCCTTTGTTGAGAGACATCCTAATCGAATTGTTTGTAGGTCTCCACATACCGCGTAGCCTTACGTAAACGGACTGCATGCATTGCTAGTCCAGGGAAAACACTTAATTTTGTTTTGTTGACCTAACACAAATTGCAATATAATATTTTTCACCACAGTGCACTACTATAAGGTCCCTAGAATGACTACTAAAAATTCTAAGTGGTGGAAAAATGACTAATTTGCATAAATTGTTAATCCCTGCCGCGTAATATATTTATTTCTATATTTGGGTATATTGTTATTATTATTTTTGAAAAGTTTATTTTGGTGATTCTACTTACACATCCTTACTTCAATAACATTTTCTAAAGCTTGTAAGTGACTGAATAATTATGAAAATATAGTAATGGTCCAAAATGACTACAATTATACCCTATAATTTGCACGCATTTACCTTGTCTTCAGATATCATAAAGTAGTCAGTATTGACGAGCTTCAAATTCACCAAGTTGCTTACTGGCACAGTAACCCATTTAAATCCTTATTGAAAATCATATGAACAATGATAACATTGTGATATTTAGCCCAGCAAACAAAAACTGGGGGAAAATAGGGTGTGTCCATAAATTGGGCTAAACGATAGGTGAAGGGTTGCCTAAGGTGAGAGACTTGAACAAGTTCAAGGACCCCCCCCCCCCCCCCCCCCAAATTAAAGATTGTTGTTGTTTACAATAATCAGATCTACGTTAAAATATATTTTGGGGATTCCCCCCCCCCCCCCCCCCCCCCCAGGCTGCCACAAGTTGTATGTCGGTGTTTGGTAATGTGTTTTTTTTAACCCGAGAGTGGGGGAATTTGTCACTCACAGCATAGAGGCATTAGAATACTATTTTGTTGTCCTTCATGCTAATAGTACATTAATGATAATTATTTGTTTGTTGTTAATTACCAAACCAAGAGTATAATATGCAAATATTATTTGAAAACAAATTTTGGAAACATATTATGGAAACATAATGAGGGGCTAGAGGTTGGTTTACAACTTTTGTTTATTAACGTTGTATTCAGACCCTTTGCGAATATTTCATGTATTCTTCTTCTTGTTTGCCAGTAAAGAATGGAACAGCAGAACAGATAGCGTGCGCGCGTCAACCAAGATCAGAGAGCTGCATGTAGACAAAATGAATTGCGCCCTCTTGAGGCGACGGCAAAGGCGAGGTCGACGTCGGGGGCGAGGTCGACGTCGACGGCGAGGTCGACGTCGGGGGCGACGGCGACGGCGAGGTCGACGGCGACGCTTAGGCAGCGTCGCCGTCGACGTCGCCCCTTCAGGGGCGACGTCGACGGCGACGGCGAGGTCGACGGCGACGGAGATCGTCGTCTTTGGAACACCATAGAAATGTGTCTCATAATAATAATAATAACACATCTCACACAGTAAATACGTATAGATCGCTACCGCGAAGCGCACCATTGAAACACGTACAGATTTGCTCCGTGTATCGCTCTCCGCATTTAGTGATTCATACAACGTCCGCAAAGCCAGGTACGCAGGCACGATCTACACGGATTTTGTTTAGGGCGATGTCATTTTCTGCCATTTTCGTTCGAAAACAACACGATAAAACGCGAGGGGGTCACAGGCAGATTTTTAAAAAAATTCAGCATATCACTGCTACATCCTTTTTTAACGTATCCATGGAAAAAAATGAGTGGGGTCAAAGCACGATTTTTCACAATTTATCGATTATTATTGCCCTTTTTAGGGGAGGTATTTGTTAACGTCGTTTGAGTATTTGTGCACAATCTCCACGCGCATCAACGGTACGTCAACGCTTAATTTGTTCGACTGCTTTTTTCATTTTCAATACAATTTTTGTCATTGGATGATAAACATTAAGGTAAATAACAACCTTGTACAACTACAAAAGACAAGATGTTAAGATTGGAGGCCAAAAACTCTTTATTTTTCGAGTGAGAAAATTGTTCCCCCCTATTTTGAGAATGGACGGTACCACAGCATTTCGCAATCACAGCCTCGAAGGCCCCCCCCCTCCGCCCCCCCCCCCCCCCCCCCCCCCCCTGCAGAGAGTCAAGTGCAGTGATAGCGGTTCGTTTGGAGATAGCGCCCTATATAACATCGGTGGTTTGTGTCAGTGATCGCCGAATAAACAACACGAAGGTCTTGGAACCAAGACTAGGAAATCCCACGAGCATGCAATGCCAAATGCCAAATTGTTCGCCTTTTGCGGACGTGTAAGAAACTACATTATTTTGTGCAATGGCGCCGTGTGCAATAATGGGAAACACACAGCGTGTATAATAATAGTAGTCTGGTTCCCCGACCTGACAATTTGTTTAGGCCTGGACGTCTAAATTGTAGGTCAGGTAGCCGCCGGCAACAATTCAAATTGTAACGGCTCTTACCAAAAATAGCACAATGACTACAATGACTGTGATATTATTAGGCATTTCGTCTGGTGTTGACTTTTGCCAATGCGAGTTTTATTTTATAAAAACCTGGAAACACTCGAACATCGCGAACGTTAACGATAATACGTACCTGGCCGCCAATAGAACATGTTCGGGAAACTTCGGACATTTTCGGAAACTGAAGCAATTCCTCCAGTTTTTGGTCACGTGACATTGGCGGCTAAATAATAAATGAAAAATCACAAATAGTCAGAAATATTTGGTCCGGGAACCAGACTATAATAATCGTACACTACATTAAACGAAAACGACTTAGCGCGCATAAGCGCATGCGGGGACGAGTAGCTATTTGAGCTATGCTTGGAATGTCCAAGCTAGGGGAACGAATCTGGCGATAATTAAGGGCGCCCTCAATAAGCCCGGATATAATACGGACGGCGCGCCGCGGAACAAATGAACGGCTAGCTTGGACTTGGATCAAGACTAGCAATGCCGCGGTAAAAAAACTTCCCGACTAGAGTCGAGTGATAGCGGTTCGTTTGGAGATAGCGCCCTCTATAACATCGGTGGTTTGTGTCAGTGATCGCCGAATAAACAACACGAAGGTCTTGGAACCAAGACTAGGAAATCCCACGAGCATGCAATGCCAAATGCCAAATTGTTCGCCTTTTGCGGACGTGTAAGAAACTACATTATTTAGTGCAATGGCGCCGTGTGCAATAATGGGAAACACACAGCGTGTATAATAATAGTAGTCTGGTTCCCAGACCTGACAATTTGTTTAGGCCTGGACGTCTAAATTGTAGGTCAGGTAGCCGCCGGCGACAAAAATAGATAATGACGCAATACAAGCAGCGTAGCTATGACGACGCAACAATTCAAATTGTAACGGCTCTTACCAAAAATAGCACAATGACTACAATGACTGTGATATTATTAGGCATTTCGTCTGGTGTTGACTTTTGCCAATGCGAGTTTTGTTTTATAAAAACCTGGAAACACTCGAACATCGCGAACGTTAACGATAATACTCACCTGGCCGTAAATAGAACATGTTTGGAAAACTTCGGACATTTTCGGAAACTGAAGCAATTCCTCCAGTTTTGGGTCACGTGACATTGGCGGCTAAATAATAAATGAAAAATCACAAATAGTCAGAAATATTTGGCCAGGGAACCAGACTATAATAATCGTACACTACATTAAACGAAAACGACTTAGCGCGCATAAGCGCATGCGGGGACGAGTAGCTATTTGAGCTATGCTTGGAATGTCCAAGCTAGGGGAACGAATCTGGCGATAATTAAGGGCGCCCTCAATAAGCCCGGATATAATACGGACGGCGCGCCGCGGAACAAATGAACGGCTAGCTTGGACTTGGATCAAGACTAGCAATGCCGCGGTAAAAAAACTTCCCGACTAGAGTCGAGTGATAGCGGTTCGTTTGGAGATAGCGCCCTCTATAACATCGGTGATTTGTGTCAGTGATCGCCGAATAAACAACACGAAGGTCTTGGAACCAAGACTAGGAAATCCCACGAGCGCATGCAATGCCAAATTGTTCGCCTTTTGCGGACGTGTAAGAAACTACATTATTTTGTGCAATGGCGCCGTGTGCAATAATGGGAAACACACAGCGTGTATAATAATAGTAGTCTGGTTCCCCGACTTGACAATTTGTTTAGGCCTGGACGTCTAAATTGTAGGTCAGGTAGCCGCCGGCGACAAAAATAGATAATGACGCAATACAAGCAGCGTAGCTATGACGACGCAACAATTCAAATTGTAACGGCTCTTACCAAAAATAGCACAATGACTACAATGACTGTGATATTATTAGGCATTTCGTCTGGTGTTGACTTTTGCCAATGCGAGTTTTATTTTATAAAAACCTGGAAACACTCGAACATCGCGAACGTTAACGATAATACGTACCTGGCCGCCAATAGAACATGTTCGGGAAACTTCGGACATTTTCGGAAACTGAAGCAATTCCTCCAGTTTTTGGTCACGTGACGTTGGCGGCTAAATAATAAATGAAAAATCACAAATAGTCAGAAATATTTGGTCTGGGAACCAGACTATAATAATCGTACACTACATTAAACGAAAACGATTAATTAGCGCGCATAAGCGCATGCGGGGACGAGTAGCTATGCTTGGAATGTCCAAGCTAGGGGAACGAATCTGGCGATAATTAAGGGTGCCCTCAATAAGCCCGGATATTCTCGCGGTCGGCATGACGTCACGAAGGGGCGAGCCGTCCATAACAACATGCGTTTAACCTCAAATGTTCCCCTTTGCGCTAAGTGCATAAACAATGGGAAGATAAACGAAGTTCCCGGATGTCCGACCGCGATAATATTACTATTACGGACGGCGCGCCGCGGAACAAATGAACGGCTAGCTTGGACTTGGATCAAGACTAGCAATGCCGCGGTAAGAAAAACTTCCCGACTCCGGTTGAAAACGAACGTCGTTTTTCTTGCTTTTCTCAGCATCCATGATTGTAAAACTTCGGACAGGTCAGTTAAACGATATTTACTATAAAATGCAACCCCCCAAATCCACCCATTCCAGATAATTCAAACAATTACCAATGGTGTATCCACCTTTAATAGGCGACCGGCTACAGTCTCAAAACAGATCTGTTTTGACGCTAGTCCCACTAGTGTGCCCCCGGTATGCGAATACAGGGGGCACACTAGGGGACTATTTTGATGCATGCATGGAAAAGCCTTTGTATGAGTGTTGCAGCTAGTAGTAGTCCGGGCTTTTTCATTAAAATGAAAAATATGCGTGGAGATGGGCAGTGGGGACCTATGCGGTGTTTGTTTTCAATGTGGAATTTCCATTAATAATACACAAACAGTGATAAGACAGCTGTAATGTCCTTCAAAGTTTTCTAGTTCTATTCACAGCAATATTTTTCTAGCAGTGTGTCAAACAATTGCTTTCCAATGCGTTTAATATTCAGTTTTATATTCCACAGAAAAAAATACAGACATCAAAATGAATCTTAATTTTCTTAGATCTTTAGATTTTTGTATGATTTTAAAAAAAAGCAGATTAAATTTACAGGTTGAACTTTAACACACATAGGGGAGAGCGGGGCTAGTCCGCCCTAAGGGCGAGTCCGCCCACCACGTGATTTTCCACCACTACAGCCGTGGAGGAAGTTTCGATGATGTAATTCGATTACGCAGGACATGATAAAACTCCTTTAATATCTGCACGAGCAGGCTCAACAAACTCATAAAGTTATCATCAAAACACTGTTTCATATCATGTAAGTAAACATTTACAAATACAATATGAAATGAAATAAATGAAATAAAAATCAAGTCACAATGGCAATTGACACTCTTTAACATTATGCAATTATAAACTATGGTTGAAGTTTCCCTTTAAGCTGTTTGCTTAAAGGGAAACTCCACCCATAGTTTCTGTATGTACGCGTTTGTTTATGGTGTAAATGAAGGACATATACCTGGCGACACGAAGGTGAATTGGGGTTAGGGTTAGAATCGAGGACGACCTCGATTGAGATTGACCTCGATTGAGAGCAGTCGGAAAAAGTTAGAGTACAAACAAAGGAAATTTTCGAGAGGAACAAAGGAAACTCCTCGATTTACACCATAAACAAACGTGTGTGTACGTGTGTAGTGCAGCATCCTATTTAGCAATTTTGCCTAGTACGAGTACGTCAAAGGAAAATACGCGACTAACCATACCCCCATTTCTTTTAATAAGCTCCAGTACCCCTCCAACATGCGTCAGGGTATATGATTATCTCGTTGGTTTATTTGTTGTTATCACTTTATAAACACTGTATGATGCATCGAATTGCAGAATACCTAGCTTTGACACAATTAGGGCCTATACAAAATCATAATCAAGAAAATGAAAACAGAAAACATCGAAATCTGAAATCCACAATAGTCCAAGAAAAATAAGTTTTGACCTCAAACAAATTGCAACAAATTGTTTTTCACCACAGTGCACTTCTAAAAGGTTCCTAGAATGACATACTAAAAATCTACAAAAATCCAAGTGGTGGAAATATGTCTAATTTGCATAAATCGTTAATCCCTGCCATGTAATATGTTTATTCCCATAATATTTTATTTTTATTTTTTGAAAAGTTTATTTTGGTGATTCTACTTACATATCCTTACTTGAATAACATTTGCTAAAGCATATAAGTGACTGAATAATTATGAGAACACAGTAATTATCCAAAATGACAACTTTGTGACCCTATAAATGTGCGCACATTACACTGTCTCCAGATATCATCATGTAGTCAGTATTGGTGAGCTTCAAATTCACCAAGTTGCTTACTGGTACAGTTATCATATTAAAACCTTATGAAAAGTCATATGAACAATAATAACATTGTGATATTTAGCCCAGAAAACAAAAACTGGGGAAAAATGGTGTGTCTATAAATTGGGCTAAAAAGTAGTTAAAGGGTTGCCTAACATGGAAGACTTGAACAAGTTCAAGGAAATCCCCAAAATACATTTTAACGTAGATATGATTATTGTAAGCAACAAAAATCTTAAATTTGGGGGGTTTCCTTGAACTTGTTCAAGTCTCTCACCTTAGGCAACCCTTCACCTACTTGTTAGCCCAATTTAGGGACCCATCATTTTTTCCAAGTTTTTGTTTGCTGGGCTAAATATCACAATGTTATCATTGTCCATATGATTTTCCATAAGTTTTTTTTTTTTTTATAGGATAATAACTGTGCCAGTAAGCAACTTGGTGAATTTGAAGCACTTCAATACTTACTACTTCTGGAGACAAGGTAAATGCGTGCAAATGATAGGGTATAATTGTAGTAATTTTGGACCATTACTATATTTTCATAATTTTTTAGTCACTTACATGCTTTAGAAAATGTTATTGAAGTAAGGATGTTTAAGTATAATCGCCAAAATAAACTTTTCAAAAAATAAAAATAAAATATATACCCAAATATGGGAATATAAACATATTACACGGCAGGGATTAACGATTTATGCAAATTAGACATATTTGAACCACTTGGATTGTTGTAGACTTTTAGTATGTAATTCTAGGGACCTTATAGAAGTGCACTGTGGTGAAAAACAATTTGTTGCAATTTGTTTGAGGTCACCAAAACAAAATTATGTATTTTGCCTGGACTACAAAGCGAAGACCACATGCTTATTACACTTGGATAACATACAGAGTCATAGCTGGACTTGATAACTCTGACCTATGGTGTTCCATATGTGCCAATGCTTGAATTAACAATTTGGGTGACCATACCTAAATATGGCAAGCAAAAACATAAATAACAACATAATACAGACATGTCCGACCTTATAGACACCAACTCACCCCTGTAGGTGACTGGTTGGAGTTTCAATTAGAAATACAGTGCTGTATGTCGTGGAGATTTCTGCTGACAAATTTCTTCCAATCTGTAGTGATGAAAATAGGTTTAATAGTGCAGCACCATAGCCCAACAAATCAAACCAAACCAATTGTGCATTTTGTGATAAAAGCAAGACGGTCATTTTTCAAAATGACCACCACAGAACACAAGCGACATTAAAGCTAAATAAATAATACTCCCAGGTGCCATGATTAATAGTTTTCAATAAGATTGTTTTATACTATACTCCCTCCTTGTTTTGTCTTTTCCCCAGGCTACTCCTAAAGATTTGTACACGTTTTTTTCTACCAATACAAGGCACTTTTGCACTTTGGTAAAACTGATTAAGTTAAGACTTGGCACACACGTAAACCGCCATCTGCAGATTTTCACCGAAAACCGTTGGTTATGGTATCACGTGACGTATCATTAAAGGCGCAATATTTGAGGCCCTTTGTCTCAGGATTGGGTTCAAACTTGGTATGCAGGTATGTAGGGATGATACAAATTGAGTTGACACCATGATGGCGTCATCGTGTGATTAATTATGATTTTTTTTTTTAGGGGGGGGGGGGGGGGTTGTTGTGGCCTTTAAGCCATAATCTCATCAACAGAATATACTAAATTTGAAATTCTTTTTGTAAAAGGTTTCATAGGTGAAAGACATAATGGGCCGTATGCATAAAAACTAGCATTTGCTTTTACTACATGTACCAATTTTCAATCATTTACTGGAATCTGTATGAATAAAAATGAAGCAAAAGGTTTTACTGGAAAGTATTTGCTAAACTTAAAAGTATTTACTTTTTAATTTCCAGCATTTGATAGAATATTAGTATTTGCTCCATTTGGTATGAATACAAATGAGTAAATGCTTTAGATTTGCAGTATTTACTCGTAATTTTTCAAGGTTGGGTCGGGGCTACCTTGAAAAAAGAGAAGCAAATACTAATATGGAAAATAGGAGCATGTGGTTAGGCAGGAAAAGGTATGAACATGGAAGATGGATTGTCTAGGATTAAATTACAAGCAGTTGTATTGATTTTGGGGAAGGAAATGGGACGTAGATGGCCGATAATTTCTGGCAATATTGCTGAGACAGAAAATGGCATCATGACGAAGCAGCGACTTGAGGTTCCGATTTCATTCAAACACCCCTGTCAGCATACGAGCTCGATTGCGTATGTGTGTATCGTACACACAATAGAGACTCTATTGTTATAAACCATTCGGATGTGAAATCAATTGCAAGTAAAAAGCATTTACTGCTATTTCAGCCAGTAAATGCTAAACAGTAAAACTTTATTTTATTCATACTAATCAAAGCATTTGCTTTTCCTTAATGCTTTTACTTCGAAGTAAATGCTTTTACTTTTTGCTTGTACTTCATAGCATTTGCTAGTTTTTATTCATACGACCCAATTCACTCAAAGGTCATCAACTGTTGACGTGCCTCCCAATCTATAAATGGTTGGTATGCAATTTAGTAGTATAGGATGTAGCGATCCTAGACCACACCCAATTTGTCTAACTTTTGTCACATATTTATGTGACAAAACCAAAAACCAAAAACCAAAAACCAAAAACCAAAAACCCCAAAAAACAAAAACCAAAAGTCTTTAAGTATAAAATTTGAGTTATAAAGAATCTCGCCTCACCTTATAAATTTCTGGTCTTACCTCTAATAAAAATGATTTTTTTTTAAAATATATATTAAATAGAGACATGACGTTAGTGATAGGATACCACAAGTGGAATAAAGCTACGTTACGTGATTACGTTGAGACTAACAACCTCACAATCGATCAAACTGCGAAGTTGACTCGTAAAGTTTACATAGACGCGGTTAAAAAATATAACGCTCAATTAAAAAACTTAAATAAAAAGAGACACCACGATCTCAGACAAATCGCCACCGAGCACGGTTTATGAGTCGTACCTACGGGTAAAAGAGGATATACGAATAAAGATTAAATCGATGCGATCAAAGCGCATGCATCACCCGGATCTTTTGAAGAAGCCGACTTTAGAGAAATTAGAAGATTTCTTGCCCTCTATGGGTTAAATTAAAAAAACTATAAATGACAAACTTAAAAAACAGCGCCCTCTATGGGTTAAATTAAAAAAACAATAAATGACAAACTTAAAAAAACAGCGCCCTCTATGGGTTAAATAAAAAAAAACAATAAATGACAAACTCTAAAATTAATTTTAAAAAAGCACCCTCAACAGAGGGCGCTATTTTATTTTATTCTCATTGATCACAGTTTTAACTAGAGCCATAGAGGGTGCTATAAATAGGCCAAAAGCAGACACGTATCTGCTTTTGGACTATTTATAGCTTTATCAAAATGACGTCATTTCTAAATTACAGAGGGTGCTATAAATAGTCCAAAAGCAGACACGTATCTGCTTTTGGGCTATTTATAGCTTTATCAAAATGACGTCATTTCTAAATTACAGAGGGTGCTATAAATAGTCCAAAAGCAGACACGTATCTGCTTTTGGACTATTTATAGCTTTATCAAAATGACGTCATTTCTAAATTACAGAGGACCACATTGATTGCAATTACACTGGGTGGGGTGCTTCCATCTATTTCGTCGGGGCTAAGAGTGTTTTTTTTATTATTTGGGGCTGTTCTTTTACTTCTTTTACTTCATCATTTTCTTGAGCTTCTAAAGTTGGGAGTGGTGGCGCGGTTCGTTGTTTAGGGCTTCCAAGGCTTCTTCATGTCGACCGTCGATGATAAGTCTTTTTGCCTCATCGACGAGTTGGTGTGCACCACCCACTCGCCGCTTGAGTCGATGAGACGATTGGCTTCAGTCAGTTTGAGGACTTGCCTTGGAAACGCCATGATACTAAAGCAAATAAAATAAAATAATAGATAGAGTTATTCTCAAAACAATTATATTCTCTTACCTTTTCTAGTAGCTGAGTTTTGAGTTAAAAGTAGACTCGTGATTTTAAAAAAGAAGGGAGTCTGGCTCGGTGTCACGCTCGCGCTGTACAAGTGTATAAATGAGAACCAGTAATTGTCCATACAGCCGCCCACGCCAGATATATTTCTTTGTCTGTGACAGCCACCCACCGGCAGATATATTTCTTTATCTGTGAAGGGCGGCTGATAGCCACGCTGACCAAACAACTGGCTGACAACGGAAGGCTCAAAGGTTGTTTTGTGTTGCTGGTACCCACCTCAAGTTTTTCCCTTTTTATAAAGGAGGCGCTGACGGGTAAGGAGGGGGTTGATCGAAATATTTTTTGTTTATCTCGAATCTGTAAGTTTTTCGATAATTCCTTTTTTTTCCTTCAAAACCAACTCTTCTACGCGTCTTTTTATCTCGGATTCCATATCACTCTCACCTTTCTTTTCTGACAACAAGCTGCCGGACCTGATAGCCTCTTTCATATCGTTAAATTGCCTCAATTCCTTCAACACCAAAGCGTACTCTTCGTGGGATATATCACCATCCTCTATAGCTTGAGAAATAAGATCTCTTACGCTGTTGAGTTTAGCCTCAGCCAAGACTCTAATCTCGTCGTGTTATTTAGCTTTACGTCTAAATCGTTTGCTAAAATATTTTAGCAAGAGCGCGGCGCAACCAAAACTCAAGGCTACTCCCTCTAACGCAAAACCAACGGGTGACGTAATGGCACCGCTTATAGCTGCGATTCCCAAACCCCCACAAATTACTCCACTCATCTCGGCTAGCGTTTCCGTAGTAGACAATGTCGTAATTAACTTGCCGTATTTTTTACACAACGCGCTTCGCTGTTCTCGTTGCGCCAATATATCTTTTTGAACTTCTTCGATCTTTTGCAATCGAAACACCCTCGTTTCGTCGATTTTTAGATCAGGATAAATACTAGTCGTCATTTTACAAAGACAAAACTAAAATATTTCTACGTTAAAAATTATCTCTTTACCTCTGTTATCTTTATCTAACACCTCACCAAGGCCGTTTTTTAACGAAAACGTGAGGCTGTTTATTTTGCCAGCTACCAACTCTTTCGAACACTTGTTATAGTTGATATAAATTGGATCTTGAGGATTGTTTGAACGGGTGGCATCACCCAATAAAGGTATACTCTCCAACAGGTTAGTTTGTTTTCCGTTAACAAAATTTGAATGCGTAGACAGTTCTTCGCAATGTAAAAAGACCGCGTTGTAAAGATTTAAGCTAAATTTTCCATAATGATTAATACCACCATAGATCCAACCCCTGGGTAAGCCCAAAAGTTTAGACAAATTATTTGATAGTTTTATGCGATTTTGGTCGGGAATGTATAGATAAAACAGTTCATCGTATAAGGGGTTTATAGATATACCGTGAAAATCTTGTAGATGATATTTAAAAGAATAAAGATTCCACCTATCTGGAGGAATATCAATTTTGTTCATGATCGGCAATTTGAATAGATGTAAGATCAGCGATATCACCCGTAAAACTCTCCCACAGTACAGACGCTTTTTTTCGAGGTTATAAAAACCCAAGTCTAACGCAAAGTTGTTTAACTTCATGCGACGGTCACCCCCGACGTTATCTATAGGTCGCGATAATTCAAAGTTCTGCTCGTTATCCGTCATGACAAAGGTATGAGACTGCATTTTACAAAAGTAACTAAAATATTTTTACGTTTAAAATTATCTCTTTACCTCCATTATCTAACACCTCACCAAGATCGTTTTTTAACGAAAACGTGAGGCTGTTTATTTTATCGGCTACTAACTCTTTTGGAGTATTCTCGTATTTGACGTAAATTGGATCTTGAGGATTGTTTGAACGAGCGGCATCACCATGCACGGGTATACTCTCTAAAAGATTAGTTTGTTTTCCGTTAACAAAATTTGAATGAGTAGACAGTTCTTCGCAATGTAAAAAGACCGCGCTGTAAAGATTTATGTTAAATTTTCCAAAATAATTAATACCACCATAGAGCCAACCCTTGGGTAAGCCCAAAAGTTTAGACAAATTACTCGATAGTTTTATTTTCACGAAAGACTCTGAGGTAAACCATGACAAATAAAATAGTTTATCGGTTATCGAAGTAATGATCATAGGTTTAATATCATCTTTAAACCGATCTTCGAAAGAATAAAGATTCCATCGACCGGGTGTGATATAAAGTTTTTCATCTATTGAATGACCAAGAGAATTATAATAATGATACAGCACCGTCTCTACTTTTTCGACGTTATAAAAACCCACGTCTAAAATAACGCTGCTTAACTTAATGCGACGGTCGCCCCCGACGTTATTTATGGGTCGAGGTAGCTCAAAAGTCTGCTCTTTTTCGGTCATGACAAATGTGTGCGACTGCATTTTTTTTTAAATAAAATAATAAAACGTTACTATAAAAAATGAACGCGACTTACGGAAACAAACTGAATCCACACAGACGCCTTAAAAATCCTCGAGGTATAAAAGGCAACCGTCAGACTGTCGTCGTAACTCACAATCCTAGCACGATCGACGCGAACGACAAATTAATAGTCAAGTTTCCGTCGTTGAGCGCCGACGACGTGATCGTCCCCGGTTCGGCGAAACTAGCTTTTAATATCGATCTAACCTCGGACGACGATGCCGATCGAAGTCTATTTAAAAATCTAGGACGAAATCTCGTAAAACAAATAAGAATATGTATCGGTGGCCGGGAGATCGTAAACTTGACCGACGCCGACGTTTATAACATTTTTAAAGATCTTTGGTTACCCAAAGGCATCAAAGATCACTACGTCGGAAACGAGATTGCCAACATATCGAGCCTTCGCGTGGGTACCGGTAACGCGGTTGCCGCTGCCAACTCTGGAAAAGACAAAGCAACAGCGGATGCCTTTGGAAACAGATTTTGTATTCCTCTAGACTTTGAAATGGTCACAGATCATCAACCGTTTTATCCATCCGCTCTGAACGACCAACTGTCTTACGAACTTACTTTTAACGACTACTCCAAAGTCGTAAATTCTACCGACTCCGAAGCGAGTTATCGCATCTCCAACTTAGCGCTAGAATACGAGATCGTTTCCAAAAAATTTTGAGCTCAAATCCTAGCTCAAAAATATCTGGACAAGACGCAGTTTTTGTTCGATAGGATTCAGAGACACGAAGTAAGATCTATCGATAAATCGGACACCGTTTGGAACTTTAATTTAAATGTGGCGGTTAAAAGTCTCATGGGTATACTCTTTTTGTTTAAAGACTCGACTACGAAAACCCCCGAACTATTTTATAACCCAAAGATAGACAAAGTTAGCGTGACGATAGAAGGAAAACATAATCAACTCTACAGTTCGGGTCTCAAAAGCTATCAACACTGGGAGGAAATCAACAAGTTTTTTGGAGACTCATCTACCGAGCTAGGAGCTGGTATATGTAAAGATTTAGGGTTGACGGATATGGATATCGGCGATTATTTTTTGAGAAGATACGGACTTTGGTTGGATATGAGATCGACGGACGACAACAAAAATCACGGATCGGGTAAACAAATCGGCGATATAAGCGGAGGAATCTCTATATTGATGGAACGCGAAGCTCAAACCGCGGGCGCTCTAAAGTGTTACGTCTTTTTGGTTATGGACGCGCAACTTAACATCCAAGGAGGTCGCTTGAGCAGCGTCAACTTTTAAAAAACTAAAATAACTAGTCTATATAAAAGACGAGAGTAAGATGACGCCGCACTGCGCTTTAATATGTAGAAGGACAAACTCTGGTAAAACAAAGTTTGCGTTAGACTTGCTAGAAAACGAATACGCCAACAAATTTGAATATTTGGTAATCATATGTCCGACTCTGTCAAACAACAAAACGTATCACGAGAGACCTTGGTTTTTTAACGACCCCAACGTTTATGCGTGCGACCCCGACGCCGAAAATATGAACATGAACGAAGCCATAGACTTTTACAGAACGAAATTTAAAGGATTGCACACTTTGTTTTTAATCGACGACTGCAGCGCTTATCAAGCGATAAAATATCGAAAGGGTTCTAGAGGCGGTAGTAGTGTATGCATGTTATCTAAATTAGCCTTTAGCGGTAGACACGATAACCACAGCTGTTGGTTATTGACTCAAAAATATAACAGCGTTTTAAAAGATTATCGCGAACAGACTCAATGGGTCGCTATTTTTTATTGCAAAGACAAAAAAAGTTTTGATAATTGTCTCGACGAAAATGATGTGGTGCCGGATAATAAAAGGCGAGACATAAAACAATATCTCAAAGACACTCCCTATAGTAAATTGATTTTACATACGGATCCTCTGACTAAATGGTACTTGTATAGCTAGTTGTAACCTAGTTGCCAGCTATAAGTTGAACAGCTAGTTGAGGTTTTGTTGAGGTTTTGTTGAGGTTTTGTTGAGATTTTGTTGAACAGCTAGTTGAGTTTTGTTGAACAGCTAGCTGAGTTTTGTTGAACTTTTGTTGAAGTTTTGTTGAACAGCTAGTTGAGTTTTGTTGAACAACTAGTTGAGTTTTGTTGAACAGCTAGTTGAGTTTTGTTGAACAGCTAGTTGAACAGCTAGTTGAGTTTTGTTGAACAGCTAGTTGAGTTTTGTTGAACAGCTAGTTGAACAGGTAGTTATAAAGTACTTGCTTAGCTAGTTGTAAGTTAGTTTATCTCGCTATATTAAATGTTTGTGTTGATCGATCTGTCGCTCAAATTTATTATAGCGTCGGCCTTGTGTATTTTATCTTACGAATATTTTGCTCTAAAAAAAAAATTATATCGTCTTATAAAAATGGAGCTGTCTACTTTAGACTTTAGCACGCCGGCGCCGCAAACGGAAAAACATAAAACTAGATTGTTGGGTGTAGTATTAGCTGGTGATTCTAAAAAGTATTTGGGTAAAGAATTTAGCCAGGGAGATATAGAAAACCTAGACGCGAACAAACAAGAAAATATGTACAACCATTACGAGGCTCGACTGGATAAAGAAATGATTACTAGTTTGGGTAACTGCGTGCTGGGGATTTACTCGAGAGTTTTAGGCGCGATGATCAAACCCCTAGGTGTCAGTCTACGAGTAGACTCGGAAGACGCACTCACCAAAGATCTAGAGGAAGATCCAGTTATATCTAGCTCGATAGCTAGTTTACTTTGTGAAGTTTATTACAACTACGGCGTTTGGTTGTCGCCGTTAGTAGGTGTCTTGATAACGTCTAAACATTTAGTTATTAACAAAAATAATTCTCTACCTATAATAAAAGCTCGAACCCTCTTCCACCAGAGACTCCAAAAATACAGACGGTGACGACTAAAACTAAAAATCCCGGTAGAGTAAAACAAGGCAAGGCATTAGCGGAACACAACAAAAAGAGAAAAGAACAAATTGCCAAGATGCAAAATATAGACGTAAAAACTACTCCTCCTTCTTCGTATGCGACAGTTAGGTCGTTGTCGCTGGTGGTTGTTGTAGTTTTAGGAGGACTCTATATATGGAGCCAGAGAGTCTCACCACCAAAACCTCAGCCAGCCCAAGAGAGCCCTCTTCAGCCAGAGAAACCACCTTCAAAACCTTCCAATTGGGTAGAAATGGAATAAAAAAATAAAAAAACAAAATAAGCGAGCAATTATAAATGGATACTAATAGCATCGTCAACAATCTCTATCACGCCGCTATCATCTCTATGTTAAGCGTGGGGTTTACCATGTTTAGTAAAAAACTGTTGAAGATCAAACCGGCCGATCTCGACAAGTTGAGCGTGGAAGATGTAGCGAAACTAACGGCTACGATAAGCGGATCGATGTACGTAAAAACCTGGCTGGTATCGCAAATCATACTTCCACCAAATATTTTAAATTCGACTTAAAAACTTTAGTTTGTTTATATAAATGGCTGAAGGTGGAGATTTTGAAGACGTAGAAGACTACGAGGAAGAAGACAACGAGGAAGAAGACAACGAGGAAGAATGGGACTCTCTCTACAACGAAACGGACGTTGTTCAAGCCCGTGGGGATACCTTAGAACAAGCGAACCGTATGTTTATTAAGAATCCAATAGTCGAAAGTTTCTACGAAAGTCAAGGAGAAAAACAATATGGGATTAAGAAATGGGAAAGATTCGTAGTAAAAAATAACACGTTATTTTTTAAAAACGACAAAGTAGAAGTACAATTATCGCGCAAAGGCAACCCCGATAAATTTTTAAAATTAAGTTCCATCGAAACAGGTACTAGGCACGGTGTAGAATTTATTAGAAATGAATTAGGTTTTAAAGATTATAAAGTAAATCTATTTAGTAAAAAACAAAAAAAGCAACTTGAAGAGAATACGGAGTCTATCCCAATACAAGATCTTCCAGAAGCGGCCGACGCTATAAGCGAAATTTTCGAAACTTTTGAACAAGAAACCAGTTTTATCCAAGAAACGGGCTTACCCATGAGAGAGATCTTGGGTTTAAACAAAGCCCTTCAAACGACGAGAGGCAGCTTAGAACTAAATTTAGCGCGCCTCAGACAAGTCGAAGATGAGATAGTCTCAACCGAAGCGGAACTCGCCGACGGTTCCACGGCAGAAATGAGAGAGAGATTAGAGGACTTAAGGTCGGAAAAATCGGCTAGATTAGAAGCCGCGTCTATCAACGCAAAAAAACTCAGAAGTCAGATGAGTCGGTTAAAAGAAACGATTACGAGGATTTTAGATAGCGACGAGACCTTGGGAGAAAAATTAGAACGTTGTTTAGAGAACAAGGCGTGACCATAACGGCTATTTTGACGGCGTTTAGTTTGGCTATCGGTTTGATAGTAAAGAGCGTTTTGTCTGCCGGTGCGCCGGCGCTCGCACCTGTGCCTGCACCTGTGCCTGCACCACCGTCTAACACCACCAACGTAAAAGAATGGATACAGTCGCAACTAAAACACTTGTCAAACGTGCTCGCTAAACTAGGCTCCAAGCTGCTCGACGCCTTGCCCGGAATTTTAGGCGGTATAGCGAGTTGGATATTTAACGTTTTGAGTAAAACCGCTGGATGGTTGGGAGAACACGTGTGGGCCCTTATAGTGGGAGTCGGAACTTTAATTTTTGTTTATTTACAAAAGCGCCTCTAAAAAAAAAGCCTTCTGTTAGCTACGGAAGGCTTTTTTTTTTACCACAAGTCTAAAAGCAGATATCCTATACCCGCTATGGCTAAAGTACCGACAATCAGCGAAGTTTTTTCATACTCATGAGGATCTCTCTGAACGTTTTCTTGTGTAGGGAAGGGCTGTGGCTCGACCGAGGGTGTAGGGAAGGGCGCAGGTGGTGGTGGTGGGGGTGAGGGAGGGAAGGGTGTTGGTGGTGGTGCGGGTGAGGGAGGGAAGGGTGCTGGTGGTGGTGTGGGTGAGGGAGGGAAGGGCGCTGGTGGTAGTGTGGGTGAGGGAGGGAAGGGCGGTGGTGTTGGTTGTACGTTTGAGTTTATCTTTGAGTTTAATCCCAACGCCAACTCAGCGGTCGCAATCTGTATATTGTTGTTATATCCTTCGTGGGTTCCGACCCTCAATTGCATGTTCGAAGGCACGAGATGTAATCCTTTTGCCAACACAAAGTTTAACGAACTCCTGGCGTATTGCAGCGAATCTTGAAATTGAGTTATAGATTCTTCCAGATCGGTCGGAGTTGCAATCAAACCTTCGACGATATTAACAAACTGGGTTTGGGCATCGAGCCCCGTGCCTATAGTCAAAATACTAGTTTTTGTTTGAGCCTGGGCTCCCAGCAGAGCGTAAACATACGCCCTGATAGATTCGTTTATTTTTTGTATTCCGACGTCGGAAAAGTGAGACTCTTGGTTTATAAAATGTTTCCACGCCGAGCCAACGGCGTCGTCTTGCGTCAAATTAGTCACCGTAAAAGAGCTGTAACGTCCGGATCCTCCAGGAGGTTGTGAGGGGCCAAACCCCATTTTAGTTCCTCCCGCGTATTTACCGTAACTAATACCCAAGTCCGTGGTATCGTAATCTCCCAAAGGTTTACCCCAAGCATAAGCCTGCCCCAATCCACCCGAGTAGAGATCTACCGTCTGTATCCAAGTATTTTTAGGATCCGTAGAATAAAATCTACACGCGTCGATATAAGCCCCGTGATCTACGTTGTTGTCTACGGCATTAAACACGTTATCGTTCAAAATAGGACATTTGAGAAACGACATTATTTTTCTAACGGTAAAATAAACGTGAAATCTGTATACGGCGCTCGTCAGAGGATCGATAGAATTAATAAGATCCCACCCTAAACCGGCTCCGGTGGTACTACACCAAATGGCAAAATTAAGTTGATTTTGATAAAACGTCATCGGTTGTGTTTTCCATCTGTTTATTACCTCGTCCGTTTTAACGACGGGTAACTTATAGTCGGCGAGTAGATCTGGGAAAGTAGACATAAAAGAACCGCGGTCGACCGAGTTAACTACTACTTCTAGACTCTTTAAATCTAAGTCCATTTTTATAGATATTTTTTATATTACTTCTTTTAAAATATGGCTAGCATCGCTATGATGATCGGAGGCGCAATAGTTAACGCTTTCGCTTTCGCGGGATCAAACTTTTTATTTTCGGGCATGAAACAACAAAAACAAGACGAAGAGCGCAAGAGACACGACTTGGCTTTAGAAAAACTGGCAACGGCAAAAAACAATTGGGAAAGAGAGAGGACAAAGTATCTCGATTGGTTAAACGATCGACTCAAAAAACAAGCAAAGGCTCAAAGGACTTTTGAAAGTATAGACGAGGCTCTCAGAGAATACAACTCGGTTACTCGCTCAAACGCACAAGTACCCGTGGGCCTGCAGCACGAACCCACTCTCGCCGATTTTTACGCACCTAGCGAAGATCAAAAGACCGGCGAGTTGGCGTTTGTTTTGGGAGGAACTGCGTTGGTAGGTTTTTTAGTTTATAAGTTTGTTTAGTTAAATAAAATGGAAACAAAGTTTAAAAAAGTGTATTACAGCCCCGCCGGTTATTGGAAGGGTGAGGGCGCGGTTGTAAAATTAGCTTAAAAAACGGGTGCGTCCAAAGAAGAAACCAGAAATTGGTTAAGAAAACAAGCGTTGTGGCAAATTGATTTACCGCCTCCTACGTATATAAGCAGACCTACGAGTTTAAACAAGTCCATGGCTGTGCCAAACGAAATGCATCAGATAGACTTGTTATTTTTACCTTACGATAAAGTCGGTAAAAAAGAATACAAGTACGCGATGACGGTCGTGGACGTAGCCACGCGTTTTAAAGAGGCCGAACCTTTGACCAACAAGACGAGTACCCAAGTGGCAGACGCTTTAGCTCGAGTTTACGCTAGGTCACCTTTGACTTGGCCCAAGCTGTTAAAAGTAGACGCGGGTAAAGAATTTCAAGGTGAATTTAAAAAGCAACTAGGAGAGAAAAAAGTCGCGATACAAGTGGGAGAACCGGGCAACCACAGAGCGCAGGCAATAGTAGAAAGATTTAACAGGACTTTGGCAGAGAGATTGTTCGGCCATCAATACGCTGCAGAGATTGTTAATCCGACGGAGAGATCGCGACTCTGGGTTAAACGATTGCCCGACGTGATTAAGGCGTTAAACAACGAAACCACCAGATTGATAACGACGGAAGACTACGAGCCACTCACTCCCAAGCTAGCGATGCAAGAAACGCAAGTTCGTCAAATCAGTTCTTCTCCCTCGGAGGTAGAAAAAGAGTTGGTGAGAAAAGGCGATATTTTTAGATATCTTTACGCACCTGGTGAGTTAGAGGGAGGAGAACGCAGGCGAGCGACCGATCCTATTTGGAGTCTCGAGGTTTTTGGGTTGGATCGCACGATCAAAGTAGACAACCAGCCCACTCTTTACTATCTCAAAAAAGGTCCCAATCGAAGTTTCGTTAGTCAAGAGCTTCAGGTTGTGCCTCCGGACACCGAGTTACCTCCAAGCCTATAGTGGCCAAAAGCTAGAGTAGTAGAACCGTTCGGGAGTATATACCGCTTTATGTCCAGAGGACTCAACGACAGTTTGTTTTGCTCAATGGTGTATAACGCGTGATTTTTTGATCTGATGTAGGTCATCTTATCACTTTGAGAATCTTTTTTTTTGAGACAGTCGAGATAACGCTCGTGACTTAATTTTTTGTCGGTGACCGACTTTGTGACCCCTTTGGCTTTTTTAAGGTTAGAGTCAGAGGTTAAAATCGAGTACATCTTTGGTCTTAAGCAAACGCATTCGCTGACTGGTTTTCCACCAAACTCGTCTTTAAATTTACCGATGACCTTTTTGTTTTTAGAGTCATAGATCTCGTGACTCTGGTCGTAGTTTGACAGGTCATACAAGTCAGAGTCTTTTTGTATATCTTTATAAACATCGTCCGTCTCAACGCTCAAGAGTAGACTGTCCGTATCGGTATAAAGTAACCCTACTCGGTCTCTACAGGTCTCTTTTAGGTGGTTATAATAAAAGTCGTACATGAGAGTTTTTGAGGTCTAAAATACTCACTCCCGCATAAATAGGTTTGTTTAATAGCGTCTTGGTCTTATACATTTCGATAAACGCTAGATTGCAATCGGTAAAAATCGTCGTATTTTTATAGCTCGGTTTACGCACCAACTCTTGATATTTGGAAACTTGGTCGTCTCTGAGCAAAAACGCGTTCGTTCTATTTCTCACGTTTTCCATCGTCTTTCCAAAAACGCTGTTGTTCATGAGCTTAAAAAAGTCCTTTTCAAAGTCAGACGTTGCTTTAGCTCTTAGTCGAGTGTTTTTGTCTATGTAAGATTCCATCCAAGGCGCTTGCTTAAATTTTAATACGCGATGTACTTTTTTGAGTAGCATACCAAGATTTAGATACTGTTGTAACGATCTGTAGTGCAAGACATATTTACGTCTGTTGTATAGAGTGGCTATTAATTTAGATTCGTTCAGACCGGTTAACAACCCCAGTTGATACTCGGATAACCACTCTTTGGGTACTTTGATATTTTCGGGGGCTAGCGGAAAATCATTGTGCCAATCGTGCAAAGCGTTGGGGTAATCTAAGTCTACCTCCAACAGACACCCTATATCGGACGTTTCTGAGATTGACATAATGCTTTCCGTCGTAAATTCTTTGGGTTTTACCCATTTAAAATCGGCGTAGGGTAAATATTGACTCATGGCCCAACCGTACAAATTGTTGGCGTCAAGATACATGATGTAAGTCGATGGCTCGTCCGTTTTAAAATCGGGTAGATATTTATTGTTTGCTTTGTAGTACCTAGAACTACCCACGCTCGATAGTCCTCCTCTTTTTGCTTTTTCAAAAAACAGATGTTTGTCGACGTCTTCCAATAACTCGAGCTCGACTCCCGAGTGTTTTAACAGCGCGTCCCACGATAACCCAGGAGAGGTATAATAGTTAGCGGGATCTAACTTATAGTTCTTTTTACACATTTTTCTAAAATTTTCAAACACACCTGCCAAAAGTAACACGTCGGTTGTCACATATAAGTCGTGATATTCGCCCAAGTTTTTGACGTTAAATTCGTTCCACACTTGTTGAGCCTTAGAATAATCGTCTTGCGAGATATTCGAGTCTTTGAGGCTGCTATAAAACTCGTCGATGCTTGGTAAGCTCGTCTCTTCAAACTTATCGAACGAGTCCATATATTCGTACGGATAAACACCTTTTTGTAAGAGCAGGTCGACATTTTGGTCTTTATAGCGTTTATAGAGTAGAGTAAACGCCTCTTTGGGGCACGCGTTGACTAGTCTATCCAACGACGTTGCCATAAATTTAAACGAGTCTATAAATCTCAGATTACCGATCGAAAACGAAATGTATTTTTCCGAGTTGCTGGGGATAAAAAAGATATCTTCTTCAGTATTAGACAAACCTTGCATGATTAAACGAGCGTCGTAATTTTGTAAATTGTGAAAGATGACGGGTATTGGGGTTCTATCCGGCACCACCTGCAGTTTTAGATTGCAATAAGCGTGCGCGGCTCCTCTGTATTTACCCTTGATGTGACAGTGATCTCTCACCTTTCTAAATTTGTTGATCTGTTTTTTACACTTTAGACATTTGTTTTCTTTAAATCCTTTTTTGTTTACGTAACAATATTCTTCTTTATCTTTTTTAGTGCGAGGTTCTTTCGGTTTAGGGCACTGACAGTTTGAAGAGTAGTTGGGGTATATTGACTTCTCGCAAATCCAACACGTGTCCGTGTTTTGGTGGTCGATGTTGTCTCTTGTGGTAAAGTCTATGTTTGGGGTGTTTAAAAACTTTGTTTAGTTTGTATCTTAAACGCAACGCCGAGTCTAAGAACTTGGTCACGGCATCTGTTCTTCTATAGGTCTCTTGAAATTTAACTTTACCGTCGTACCTTAAAGCGATCAACGAATAACCGCAAGCTTTGTGAACTTGAGTCTCCTGCGTGTTTACCTCTTGAGGTTGTAATTTTTTTAATACCGATTCAAAGTCGGCGTAAATGACAAAAGGTGCGTCTTGCGCAAACTTGTGATTTTTAAATTTTAATATCGGAGGGTCGTCGTTAAAACCTTTTGGAAAGACGGCCTTAGATGGTGGCACATCTATTCCCTCGCAATCTTGCGTATGCCTGTCCAACTTGTCTCGTGTGTTGTAGTGCGCCAAACATCTGAAACAGACGTATGTTTTATGCTGGTGTTTCGTTTGGTTAAAAAATATTCTAGATATATGTTTTATCCAACAATAGTGATTTGTGTCGTCTGAGGAAAACAACAGCAGATTTATGACTGTGGGGTCGTTGGCGTTTTTAGATAAATATAACGGTCGTACTTCTTCAGCCTCTTCGTACGCAAACACATTTATACTAAGATTGTTTTGTCTCTCTATCTTTTCTATTTGATTGATTCGAACGGGAAAGTCTACGTCTTTAAAATTTAATCCATCGTTTTTATCATAAATTGATGGTCTGTCTTCGTGGATTTTAAAATCGGGTTTGTCTTTTACACGTTGTTTTATTTTGTCGGTATACTTGCCGAGAGCGGCTCTCAAACACCACCGTAAACATTCGTTGTCTTCGTTTCTGACGTTAATAAAAGCCTTTTTGTCTACTAAAAACTTTGGTAATTCTATATAAGAGTTTCCACTCATAGGTCTATAACGGTCGATGTTGATATAAAACGCTAATATTCTAACGAGGCTCCAACCCGATCCTTGTCTCGTATTTTTGGCGTGTTTTTCTTTTATTTTAAAGATTTGATCTTTTACTGGTTGTTTTTTCTGACTCTCGTTTAAAACAACTTGTTTTTTACCAAAAAAGGTAAAAGCGCTGGTTTCTACTAAGCCGTCTTGATTTGTTTTATCGTATTTCGCTTTAAATCCTAATTGAACTTTTATGGTCGATAGATCTCTCAGCTCCGACGTAACAATTTTTTCAATCTGCTTCACGTGTGTATTAAAGAATTGCTCTACGTCGTTGTTAAACAACCTAGGCGTCAGCTCCCAGTTTCTATAACTGTTACTAAAAGCTCTATGTACTTGAAAATCTGCCTCTCTAAAGCTATCGGGGTTTTTATACGATTTAATCGCTAAAATTAAATCCTTTCGTAAAAATCGACCTAGTTTACCAGTTGGCGTAAATTGTAACTCTTCGTCGTCTACGATTTGTTTGAGATCATCTAGTTTCTTGCGATTCAAGTTTTTATATTTATTCTCTTCTACTCTAATGGCGTCGATATAGTCTCGACGTAGGCTCCGCCCTGAGATCGTGATATTATTTCGCTCCACATATTGTTGCAAGGTTGATTTAGACCAACGTCCATATCCTATTGGTGTTGGTTTCTTCATCATACTTTATAATATAAGTATTATAATAATTTTTTTATTTAAATTTTATTGAGAGTAAACCAAGATACAAAAATTTGGTCATTTATTGATTTTTTATTTAACCCATAGAGGGCGCTCGCAAGATTCTCGCAAGATATTTTTTTGTGAGTTTTAAAGATTTGGTTCAAAAGTGGCACCTTTTTGTTATCGGGTCAAATTGAGTTTTTAAGATTTGGTCTACAAGCGGCATATCCCTACTACTACATGGAAGATGGATTGTCTAGGATTAAAATACAAGCAGTTGTACTGATTTTGGGGAAGGAAATGGGACGTAGATGGCCGATAATTTCTGGCAATATTGCTGAGACAGAAAATGGCATCATGACGAAGCAGCGACTTGAGGTTCCAATTTCATTCAAACACCCCATTCAGCATACGAGCTCGATTGCGTGGGTGTGTATCGTACACACAATACAGACTCTATTGTTATAAACCATTCGGATGTGAAATCAATTGCAACTAAAAAGCATTTACTGCTATTTCTGCCAGTAAATGCTAAACAGTAAAACTTTATTTTATTCATACTAATCGAAGCATTTGCTTTTCCTTAATGCTTTTACTTCGAAGTGCAGTGTGTAAATGCTTTTACTTTTTGCTTGTACTTCATAGCATTTGCTAGTTTTTATTCTTACGACCCAATGCACTCAAAGGTCATCAACTGTTGACGTGCCTCCCAATCTATAAATGGTTGGTATGCAAATAACTACATGTGCCGATGTTGGTGCAATCATCACAAAAGGCACAATATTGGTTTGCTATGCCGCTCTACTATAAAGCAAACACTACTAACAATGGTATATTTATGTACATATGTACATACGCAACTGTACGTGTGCGTACGTGTGCAGTTCAGCGTCATACTATTTATTTTATTTGCCTACAACTACAAGTAGGCCTACGTAAAAGGAAAATACGCGATTAACCTACTCCAGGAAAAATAAGTTTTGACCTCAAACAAATTGCAACAAATTGTTTTTCACCACAGTGCACTTCTAAAAGGTTCCTAGAATGACATACTAAAAATCCACAAAAATCCAAGTGGTGGAAATATGTCTAATTTGCATAAATCGTTAATCCCTGCCATGTAATATTTTGTATTCCCATATTTGGGTATATATTTTATTTTTATTTTTTGAAAAGTTTATTTTGGTGATTCTACTTACTTGAATAACATTTGCTAAAGAATAAGTGACTGAATAATTATGAGAACACAGTAATTATCCAAAATGACAACTTTGTGACCCTATAAATGTGCGCACATTACACTGTCTCCAGATATCATCATGTAGTCAGTATTGGTGAGCTTCAAATTCACCAAGTTGCTTACTGGCACAGTTATCATATTAAAACCTTATGAAAAATCATATGAACAATAATAACATTGTGATATTTAGCCCAGAAAACAAACAATGGGGAAAATGGTGTGTCTATAAATTGGGCTAAAAAGTAGTTAAAGGGTTGCCTAACATGGAATACTTGAACAAGTTCAAGGAAATCACCAAAATACATTTTAACGTAGATATGATTATTGTAAGCAACAACAATCTTAAATTTGGGGGGTTCCCTTGAACTTGTTCAAGTCTCTCACCTTAGGCAACCCTTCACCTACTTGTTAGCCCAATTTAGGGACACATCATTTTTTCCAAGTTTTTGTTTGCTGGGCTAAATATCACAATGTTATCATTGTCCATATGATTTTACATAAGGTTTTATTTTTTTTATAGGATAATAACTGTGCCAGTAAGCAACTTGGTGAATTTGAAGCACTTCAATACTTACTACTTCTGGAGACAAGGTAAATGCGTGCAAATGATAGGGTATAATTGTAGTAATTTTGGACCATTACTATATTTTCATAATTTTTTAGTCACTTACATGCTTTAGAAAATGTTATTGAAGTAAGGATGTTTAAGTATAATCGCAGAAATAAACTTTTCAAAAAATAAAAATAAAATATATACCCAAATATGGGAATATAAACATATTACACGGCAGGGATTAACGATTTATGCAAATTAGACATATTTGAACCACTTGGATTGTTGTAGACTTTTAGTATGTAATTCTAGGGACCTTATAGAAGTGCACTGTGGTGAAAAAGAATTTGTTGCAATTTGTTTGAGGTCACCAAAACAAAATTATGTATTTTGTCTGGACTACAAAGCGAAGACCATGCCACATGCTTATTACACTTAGATAACATACAGAGTCATAGCTGGACTTGATAACTTTGACCTATGGTGTTCCATTATGCCAATGCTTGAATTAACAATTTGGGTGACCATACCTAAAGTATTACGTAGAAAGCAATATGGCAAGCAAAAACATAAATAACAACATAATACAGACATGTCCGACCTTCAAGACACCAACTCACCCCTGTAGGTGACTGGTTGAAGTTTCAATTAGAATTATCAGGCTGTACTTCGTGGAGATTTCTTCTGGCAAATTTCTTCCAATCTGTAGTGATAAATATAGTATTAATAGTGCAGCGTCATAGTCCAACATATCATACTAAACCAATTATGCATTTTGTGATAAAAGCAAGACGGCCATTTTTCAAAATGACCGCCACAGAACACGAGCGACATTAACGCTGAATAAATAATACTCCCGGGTGCCATTAATAGTTTTCAATAAGATTTTTTTTTTTTTTTTTCCCAGGCTACTCCTATGGATTTGTACACGTTTTTTCTACCAATACAAGGCACTTTTGCACTTGGTAAAACTGATTAAGTTAAGACTTGGCACACACGTAAACCTCCATCTGCAGATGGTCTCATGTCTTGCTCTATAATGGTAAGGTAAACTGTCAACGACATATCATTAAAGGCGCAATATTTGAGGCCCTTTGTCTCAGGATTGGGTTCAAACTTGGTATGCAGGTATGTAGGGATGATACAAATTGAGTTGACACCATGATGGCTTCATCGTGTGATTAATTATGATTTATTTTTTATTTTATTTTTTTTAGGGGGGGGGGGGGGTTGTGGCCTTTAAGCCATAATCTCATCAACAGAATATACTAAATTTGAAATTCTTTTTGTAAAAGGTTTCATAGGTGAAAGACATAATGGGCCGTATGCATAAAAACTAGCATTTGCTTTTACTACCAATTTTCAATCATTTACTGGAATCTGTATGAATAAAAATGAAGCAAAAGGTTTTACTGGAAAGTATTTGCTAAACCTAAAAGTATTTACTTTTTAATTTCCAGCATTTGATAGAATATTAGTATTTGCTCCATTTGGTATGAATACAAATGAGTAAATGCTTTAGATTTGCAGTATTTACTCGTAATTTTTCAAGGTTGGGTCGGGGCTACCTTGAAAATAGAGAAGCAAATACTAATATGAAAAATAGGAGCTTTTGTATATGTGGTTAGGCAGGAAAAGGTATGAACATGGAAGATGGATTGTCTAGGATTAAAATACAAGCAGTTGTACTGATTTTAGGGGAAGGAAATGGGACGTAGATGGCCGATAATTTCTGGCAATATTGCTGAGACAGAAAATGGCATCATGACGAAGCAGCGACTTGAGGTTCCAATTTCATTCAAACACCCCTGTCAGCATACGAGCTCGATTGCGTGGGTGTGTATCGTACACACAATACAGACTCTATTGTTATAAACCATTCGGATGTGAAATCAATTGCAACTAAAAAACATTTACTGCTATTTCAGCCAGTAAATGCTAAACAGTAAAACTTTATTTTATTCATACTAATCGAAGCATTTGCTTTTCCGCTTTTACTTCGAAGTAAATGCTTTTACTTTTTGCTTGTACTTCATAGCATTTGCTAGTTTGTATTCATACGCCCAATGCACTCAAAGGTCATCAACTGTTGACGTGCCTCCCAATCTATAAATGGTTGGTATTATGTACCGATGTTGGTGCAATCATCACAAAAGGCACAATATTGGTTTGCTATGCCCTCTACTATAAAGCAAACACTACTAACAATGGTATATTTATGTACATGTACCGGTACATGTACGTATGTGTGGGTGTACGTACGTGTGCAGTTCAGCATCATACTATTTATTTTATTTGCCTACAACTACGAGTAGGCCTACGTAAAATAGTCCAGGCAAAATACATAATTTTGTTTTGTTGACCTCAAACAAATTGCAACAAATCGTTTTTCACCACAGTGCACTTCTAAAAGGTTTCTAGAATGACATACTAAAAATCCACAAAAATCCAAGTGGTGGAAATATGTCTAATTTGCATAAATCGTTAATCCCTGCCATGTAATATTTTTTATTCCCATATTTGGGTATATATTTTATTTTTTGAAAAGTTTATTTGTGATTCTACTTACATATCCTTACTTGAATAACATTTGCTAAAGCATATAAGTGACTGAATAATTATGAGAACACAGTAATTATCCAAAATGACAACTTTGTGACCCTATAAATGTGCGCACATTACACTGTCTCCAGATATCATCATGTAGTCAGTATTGGTGAGCTTCAAATTCACCAAGTTGCTTACTGGCACAGTTATCATATTAAAAACTTAAGGAAAATCATATGGACAATGATAACATTGTGGTATTTAGCCCAGTAAACAAAAACTTGGAAAAAATGATGTGTCCCTAAATTGGGCTAACAAGTAGGTGAAGGGTTGCCTAAGGTGAGAGACTTAAACAAGTTCAAGGAAACCCCCCAAATTTAAGATTTTTGTTGCTTACAATAATCATATCTACGTTAAAATGTATTTTGGTGATTTCCTTGAACTTGTTCAAGTATTCCATGTTAGGCAACCCTTTAACTACTTTTAGCTCAATTTATAGACACACCATTTTCCCCCATTTTTTGTTTTCTGGGCTAAATATCACAATGTTATTATTGTTCATATGATTTTTCATAAGGTTTTAATATGATAACTGTGCCAGTAAGCAACTTGGTGAATTTGAAGCTCACCAATACTGACTACATGATGATATCTGGAGACAGTGTAATGTGCGCACATTTATAGGGTCACAAAGTTGTCATTTTGGATAATTACTGTGTTCTCATAATTATTCAGTCACTTATATGCTTTAGCAAATGTTATTCAAGTAAGGATATGTAAGTAGAATCACCAAAATAAACTTTTCAAAAAATAAAAATAAAATATATACCCAAATATGGGAATACAAAATATTACATGGCAGGGATTAACGATTTATGCAAAATAGACATATTTCCACCACTTGGATTTTTGTGGATTTTTAGTATGTCATTCTAGGAACCTTTTAGAAGTGCACTGTGGTGAAAAACAATTTGTTGCAATTTGTTTGAGGTCAACAAAACAAAATTATGTATTTTGCCTGGACTATACAGGCCTTATTAAAAAAACACTAAGCTCCAGTACCCCTCTAAAAGGAAAAAACATGCGTCTGGATACGTATATGACCATCTCGTTGGCTTTATTTGTTGTATATCACTACCAATGCATGATGCATCGAATTGCAGAAAAAAATATGGATACGCTTATCGACACAATTATACAAAATCATAATCAAGAAAATGAAAAAAGAAAACACCAAGATCTGAAATTCACAAAGCGAAGACCACACTCACCAATATTGTGTTTACTGTGGGCTGTATATTGTTCCTATTTGTTCCTGGTGAAAGGTTTTCTTTTGACAAGCTGGCGATTCACAAGGCACTGGCGGTGGTTGTGTTGGCACCACTGGTGGAATTATCATATTATATGTGATGTGTTCTGGGAAAACCCTTCACATGGTAATGGTTGTATGGTGGAATTATAATATTATGTGACGTCATCTCATCACATGATATACATGATACATGTACATGATGTAGACCTTATAGTCCAGGAAAAATAAGTTTTGACCTCAAACAAATTGCAACAAATTGTTTTTCACCACAGTGCACTTCTATTAAGGTCCCTAGAATGACATACTAAAAATCTACAAAAATCCAAGTGGTGGAAATATGTCTAATTTGCATCAATCGTTAATCCCTGCCATGTAATATGTTTATTCCCATATTTGGGTATATATTTTATTTTAATTTTTTGAAAAGTTTATTTTGGTGATTCTACTTACATATCCTTACTTGAATAACATTTGCTAAAGCATATAAGTGACTGAATAATTATGAGAACACAGTAATTATCCAAAATGACAACTTTGTGACCCTATAAATGTGCGCACATTACACTGTCTCCAGATATCATCATGTAGTCAGTATTGGTGAGCTTCAAATTCACCAAGTTGCTTACTGGCACAGTTATCATATTAAAACCTTATGAAAAATCGTATGAACAATAATAACATTGTGATATTTAGCCCAGAAAACAAAAACTGGGGGAAAATGGTGTGTCTATAAATTGGGCTAAAACGTAGTTCAAGGGTTGCCTAACATGGAAGACTTGAACAAGTTCAAGGAAATCCCCAGTAACATTTTAACGTAGATATGATTATTGTAAGCAACAAAAATCTTAAATTTGGGGGGTTTCCTTGAACTTGTTCAACCCTTCACCTACTTGTTAGCCCAATTTAGGGACACATCATTTTTTCCAAGTTTTTGTTTGCTGGGCTAAATATCACAAGGTTGTCATTGTCCATATCATTTTCCATAAGGTTTTAATAGCATAACTGTGCCAGTAAGCAATTGGTGAATTTGAAGCACTTCAATACTTACTACTTGATGATATCTGGAGACAAGGTAAATGCGTGCAAATTATAGGCAAAAATTATAGTCATTTTGAACTATTACTCTATTTTCAAAATTATTCAGTCACTTACATGCTTTAGAAAATGTTATTGAAGTAAGGAGGTTTAAGTATAATCGCCAAAATAAACTTTTCAAAAAATAAAAATAAAATATATACCCAAATATGGGAATATAAACATATTACACGGCAGGGATTAACGATTGATGCAAATTAGACATATTTGCACCACTTGGATTTTTGTAGATTTTTAGTATGTCATTCTAGGGACCTTACATAAGTGCACTGTGGTGAAAAACAATTTGTTACAATTTGTTTGAGGTCAACAAAACAAAATTATGTATTTTGCCTGGACTATTAACGGTAGGGTGCGGGCAGTATCATACCCATCACGATATGAGACAGAGAGACTCCCCCTTAGCCCCCCCCCCCCCCCCTAAAAACTAAAAAGAATTCTTAAGAAACCACCACAAATGAGGGTGGGTTGGTTGGGGGGGTCTTCCGTCTCATGTCTTGCTCCATAATGGTAAGGTGAACTGTCAATGACACCCCGGCTCTTCCAGATTGCACGTGACGTCGAATTGCTATCCATTTTTTTGTTCCGTTGCTCGTCACGTCATGCCGTGTGTCAAAAAGGTCTTTAAAACTATACTTATTGGGGAAGGGCATAATCTACGGAAGACGGATAGTGTCACTGAATACTGATAAATATATTTTGTTTGCAAACGCGCGAGAATATTTGTTGGTACCATTTATCTGGCGGCCGCCACTTTCCTCCCTTTGGCTTGAGTAGAAGAAAATCCGATTGAACGTTTTTGACTTTCCCATTTTCTTCTTTTCAGCCACCTGAAAAGCAGATTTTACACAGGCGGCCTAAAAGTGGCCATCAGCGTTTTTGCTTTTAGAGAATAATGACTGTTTGATTACTACCGTTTTTGACCGGCCACATTTAGAGGCCCTCGTACCTATGTTGGGCGCGATTGCACAATAGATGTATTTTGTTTATAACATTTTTACAGTAGGCACAATATGGCCGTTCAAAAATGGTACGTAACCAAAACATTCATTGTCCTCTGAAAGCAGAAACACTGATGGTCATTTTTCAGCCGCCTGAGTAAAATCTGCTTTTTAAGTGGCAGAGTAGAAACTGGAAAAGTTGAAAACGTTCAATCGGATTTTCTACTACTCAAGCCAAAGAAAACTAGTTGTCCACTTTTAGTCTGCCATCAAATGGAGGAAAAGTAAAATCTACTTTTCTGGTGGCAGAAAAGTAGAAAATACATTTTCACAAAACGTTCATAAAATCTGCCTTTTTGGGAGCAGGAATTCGAAAAGTCGAAAGTCGTATATTGCACAAACGTAATATTTGCTTTTCTGCCATTCTGATAGCATAAAAGCCGATGGCCACCTTTTGTTCTCCATAAGTACCGCATGTTAGAATTCGAGGTTTCCCTTTACTCGACGCTTTGTTCAGGACCACGATACCTAGGCCTATGCAGCCGCATTTTAGACGGGTATTGACGGTATTTGTCAGCGAGTGGCTTCATGTAGATGCACGCGAGGGGGCTGTTTCGCTTTCTAAGAAACTTGTAAATAAAGAAATCACTTTCTTACTACATGGGGAAGTGGATGCTGCTGTGAAGCCCATTGAGGTCTTGCAAGAGGTACAGGGATTTCTCCTGCCATGATTATATGTTGTGGGTATGGCAGTCTTTTCAAAAGAAACAAAAATCATATTGGAGGAAATCCCATGGAGGTCCCAGCCAATTGTTGGAAGAATTGATCACGCCAAACAGATTAGCCTAAACTGGATGAAGTGACACAGTTCAGAAGCTTATAATGACGTTGGCATGGTCTGCATGGTGTGACGTTGGTGCGATCCTCCCTTGGTGATGGTGTATACGTCAGAGTGGGGACCAGAGCGGCAAACTGGTCGGGGTTCTTAATGTGTTCAGTGTTGCCTACCAGAGTGTGAAAGGTATTGGCGAGGTGTTTAGCAGTGTAGTGAGTGGAGCGTCCCCGAGAGGCGGGCGGAAGGGAACATCTTGCTTGTGGATCTTATATGACTGAAGAATATAGGGCATTTGAAGCTGGATGATCGAAGCTGCTGGTACAAACACTGGGAGGTGTTTTGTGTTATCTATGAGAGTGTGAAATGTCTTGGCAAGGTGTTTAGCAGTGTAGTAAGTGAAGTCTCACTGGGAGGCGGGCGCAAAGAAACATCTTGCGTGTGGATCTGAATTTCCGAGGAACCTAGGGCATTTGGAGATGGATGGTGGGAGCTGCTTGAACAAAGACAGTGGTGTGTTTTGTGTTGCCTACCAGAGTGTGAAAGATCTTGATGAGGTGTTTGGCAGTATAGCAAGTATTTAGTCTCGCCGGGAGTCGGGCGGACAGAAACATCTTGCTTGTGAATCTTGAATGTCCGAAGAACCTATAAAGCATCATTAGAGCTGGATGGTCGGAGCTGCTAGTACAAGGACTATGAGGTGTTCAGTGTTGCCTACCAAAGTGTGAAAGGTCTTGGCGAGGTATTTAGCATTGTGGTAAATGGAGCCTCACCGGGATGCGGGCGCAGATGAACATCTTGCCTGTGGATCCTGAATATCCTAAGAACTTAGAGCATTTGGAACTGGATGATCGAAGCTGTTGGTACATGTACAAGGACTGTGAGATGTTCTGTGTTGCCTACCAGAGTGTGATAAGGTTATGGCGACGTGTTTAGCCATGCAGTAAGTGGAGTATGTAAGAGGCGGGCGAAAAGGAACATGGGGCATTGACTGGGGGTGTTCAGTGTTGCCTACCAGAGTTTGAAAGGTCCTGGCGAGGTGTTGAGCAGTGTAATAAGAGAACCATCCCGAGAGGCGGGCGCAGAGGAAAATGTTGCTTGTGGATCTTGGCTGCCGAGGAGCCTAAGACATTTGGAGCTTGAAGGTCGGAGCTGCTGGACAAAAACTGGGGTTTTTCAGTGTTGCCTACCAGAGTGTGAAAGGTCTTGGCGGGTGGCTGTAACCGTAAGTGTAGAAAGTGGAGCCTCCCCGAGAGGAAAGAAACATCTTGCTTCTGGATCCTTGATGTCCAAAGAACCTGGAGCATTTTGAGCTGGATGGTCGGAGCTGCTGGTACAAGGACTGTAAGGTGTTCAGTGTTGGCAGGGATTTGTAAGTGTAGTAAGCACAGCCTTCTCGAGAGGCAGGCGGAAAGGAACATCTTATTTGAGGATCTTGGTCAGAACTGCTGGACAAGGATCGGGAGGTGTTCAGTGTTGCCTACCAGGGTTTGAATGGTCTTGGCGAGGTGTTGAGAAGTGTAGTAAGGGGGCCGTCCCCGAGAGACTGGCGCAGAGGAAAATCTTGCTCGTGGATCTTGGATGTTATAATAACCTAGGTCATTTGGAGCTGGATGGTCGAAGCTGCTGGTACAAGAACTGGGGTGTTCTGTGTTGCCTACCAGAGTGTGAAACGTCTTGTCCAGGCGTTATTGTAGAAAGTAGAGCTTCCCCCAGAGGCGGGCGCAGAGGAACATCTTGCTTGTGGATTATGGATGTCTGAAGAAACTGCTTGTGTATTATTAAGGGTAAAATGACTTGATTAGTCTGCAGAAAAAAAATTGCATGTAGGTGGTACCTGTAGCAGCAACCTCTCCTCACCTCCATCCAATCTTGTCCCCATGGCGTCAAGCAGTCAACTCCTGCTAACTGCTCTTAGAAACAAGTTAGTAGTAAATTAGGACCCGATTATGTGATTGATGATTCCCCCCCCAAAAAAAACAAAAAAAACAAAAACAAACCCAATTTTACTTGAGATACACCAACAGAAAAACAGGTAACATATTTCTGCCATTGAAACTGAAGATTATTTATTTAACAACGAATTCGAGGGATATCTTATCCATGTCCTATAAAACTGTGCAGTGAGGATGTCATTTTCATCCAAAACTGGAGAGGTGCTGAAAGCCTACGGTTTACTTTCACTACACTGACTATGTACACGTACATTTATCGTTATAAATACTTGCATATTGTCTTTATACAATAATTACATTATTAATTTGATACAACTGTACTTTAATTCAACACATGATAAAGGTTTGTTGTTAATTGAGCAGACCAATAGAGTAAACAGCTTCTATGCAACATATTACAAATGTTGAGCATGTGATGGAAATAAGGCAGGGATGTAGGACTTCGCGAGTTCATCACACTAGTCCCTGCAAGTCCATCACAACCCCTCCAGTCCCAATAAGCCATTTGCGCGTGACCCCGAGTTAAATTAAAACAATATATGGTACACTGACTTGTTCACGCAGCTTGGCACAGTTTAACTTTAAATTCTCCAGACCAAAGACACTGTTGCTATATCACGTGATTCGGGGCAAGCTTTTGCATAGTTACTTAAGAGACGCTCGGCACCAATACATTGTTTACAATGGGTGAGAATGGAAAAAAGACACCAGATCATTCCAGAGCTGGGGGTTGCTAGCGTATGACGCGTAAGGCTTGCCCCGAATCACGTGATATAGCAACAGCGTCTTTGGTCTGGAGAATTTAAAGTTAAACTGTGCCAAGCTGTGTGAGCAATCAGTGTACCAGATGTTATTCAAATTTAACTCGGGGTCACGCGCAAATGGCTTATTCGAATCGCTATCTATTTGAATGAGCGTTTATAAAAGCATTGCTTTGTCATTGTTCATCCAGTTTGTTACTGGCTTCATGAAATATCAACTTGTGAAAGGACCTGCCACTTGCTTGCTACTCTCCGTAAATGAGGTTTATCAATATTTAAAACATTTATGCAGGAGAAAGTATTGATTCTTGGACATTGAATTAGCAGTTATTATATACTGTGCCTCATCAATATTCCAAGTTGGCATAGGGCTGCAGCTTGTGGCTCTACAGCGACAATATTCTAATACACAAAATGACAAACATTTGATGTGTGAAGATCACCACATCCAATTAATTGCATTGTAAGTCTTTAATCAACCTCTCATGATACACAAGCACACTTCTTTAACCAGCTCGTGCCTGGACTATTTTGACATTGACCAGGCCCAGGCGCCAGATTCCTGTTTACGAACCTCGATCTGATACGGGTTCAGGGCAACATCTGTGGGAGTAGTACACCCTGATATTTTCGGCCTTGCTTGTTGCGAGCCGGTTGCTGAAAAATATTTTCAGCCTTGCTCGTGACGTGTTTATTCATCATCCGTTTGGAATTCCGGAAAATCATTGCGTGTATACACGTCATCCGACGCGAACTGGTTAAAGTTGGCTCAGAAACTAGGGATACAAGAGTGGGATAGCTTCGATTAAGCTGTTCATCAGGCTAGGGAGTCATCACTCTGAATAAATTGAATAATTAAAGTTTGTTGTTGCTGCTCTATACATGTACATCAAAGCCACTATGAATAGTTCATCCATTAATGAATACGCGCAATTGGACACCCAACCTATCAGGGAGTGACAGCTTGCTTGACCGGCTCAGGAAAGTTAAACCTGAAAACGCCATCAGACTCCAACTGAATTTGTTTATTATCGGCGACTGTGTCTTGCTTTTTGGCCACCGCATGGGTGGTCTGATTGTCCGCGATAGCAACCTGGTTGACCACGGCCGTCGTTTCCTTGTCCCGTAAGACCAACTGCTGCTTCTTCTTCCCCCGATTCCTCCTGCGACTGCCCGATTTCTTCCGGCCAACGCCTAGGCCTTTCTCCGGGGTGCTGTTTTCGCTCAGGGAGCCCTCAATGTTCTTGTTCGAGCCCCGTAGCCTGGTGTCGTTCCGATCCAGATCCCGCACGCTGATGTCGAAGTTGAACGAGAAGGGTTGATTCTCCCTTTTAGGATTGAAGGGCAGGTTGGGGCATTCCTGGATCTTCGCTGGTGTGGTCTTCGATCCTCCGTCCTCATTTAGACAATTCTGCTCGCTGCCAACCAGCTGCCTGGTTGTGTCATTTCGACGGGCCTTGTCACAGTCCATAGACTTGCTTTGGATCTCATCCTGCACAGGATTTAGAATGTGCATGCCCTCGGTGCTTTCCTCCAGTTCTTGCATTGATACGTCAACCTCTTCACCCTCAAGCTGGTTATTGTTCATCGACCCCAATCCGCGACCAGATGACATGGGGTCATGACCTGAAGGTCCGGCCTCACCTGGGAGGTCGCTGCTGGTGGATAATATCTCGGATGATGGAACTGCACCGGCGGAGTTGGACACCCGATAAAATGTACTGCCGCCTTGCTTACTGGGGCTTACCGGCTCCAGACACATTCGTTTACTCATATCTACGAGGATAAAGGAGACCAAAAAAATATTGAGTCAAACTATTCTTGTTGCATTTTGTAAAATGAAAAAAACTACATGTACCTAAACTGACTTTTCAATTTACAAAAGTGTATCACAAGAAAATATTGAACCTATAGAGACGAAATTAAAAGACTAGATCTGCAGTGCGTGCATACGCGCCATTTTCGTAGTCTCTCACGAACGCGCAAACAATTGTCGTAAAGTAATACAGCTAAATGCATCTTTCCTTCAGTATGCGACCTTCATTGTTGCTCAATGCGCGGAGCTGGAAAATATGTAATGAGCATCGAAAATGCACGTGCCGCGCATACACATGTTTTATTTTTAAAAAAACTGTGACGTCACAAATTGGCTTTCACGTTCGCTTTAGCGCCGAGTTTGAACGGGGCTTAAAAAAGGTAGATTACATCATTTGCAGATATCGAAAAAAAATTACTACCAAATTATTAGAAAATATCTTACTTATTTGGAAGTAAATAATGATTGTAGGCATCCAGCAAAAGGATTGCGCTAGATATCATGTAATTGGTTTTTTTTTTAAATGAAAAAAACAAGAAAAACATACGAATCACTGAAACGAATGCCGTTTTTCTTGCTTTTCTCAGCATCAATAATTGTAAAACGATATTTACTAAAATACAACCCCCCTAAATCAACCCATTTATGATAATTCAAGCAATTACCAATGATGTATCCTACCTTTAACAGGGACATACAGTAATGAGAAAAATGCCTTTCTGAGTTGACGTCAGACTGAACACCTTGCAATTGACTTACTGCCCATATCATATTTTTCTGGAACTGCCATCAGCCTGGGAGGTTGGTGGGTATTAAACGAGAAGAATAATGCTCATTGTGATTTTTGGCAAGGTATGCAACCCTGTAGTTGAAAAATATAAGATAGCATTGCAGCGGTGGCAGTTTTTTGGGTGTTACCAACTTTTTGTACAAAATTGGCAGCTAAAATGTTTGTTAACACATTTCGTATGGAGAGTCAGGTTGGCGTAGATGGAGAGTCAGGTTGGCGTAGATGGAGAGTCAGGTTGGCGTAGATGGAGAGTCAGGTTGGCGTAGATGGAGAGTCAGGTTGGCGTAGATGGAGAGTCAGGTTGGCGTAGATGGAGAGTCAGGTTGGCGTAGATGGAGAGTCAGGTTGGCGTAGATGGAGAGTCAGGTTGGCGTAGATGGAGAGTCAGGTTGGCATAGATGGAGAGTCAGGTTGGCGTAGATGGGGAGTCAGGTTGGCGTAGATGGAGAGTCAGGTTGGCGTAGATGGAGAGTCAGGTTGGCGTAGATGGAGAGTCAGGTTGGCGTAGATGGGGAGTCAGGTTGGCGTAGATGGGGAGTCAGGTTGGCGTAGATGGGGAGTCAGGTTGGCGTAGATGGGGAGTCAGGTTGGCGTAGATGGGGAGTCAGGTTGGCGTAGATGGGGAGTCAGGTTGGCGTAGATGGGGAGTCAGGTTGGCGTAGATGGGGAGTCAGGTTGGCGTAGATGGAGAGTCAGGTTGGCGTAGATGGGGAGTCAGGTTGG
Source organism: Crossaster papposus (assembly GCA_037893245.1). Lineage (NCBI taxonomy): Eukaryota > Metazoa > Echinodermata > Asteroidea > Velatida > Solasteridae > Crossaster > Crossaster papposus. Next base: position 590,135 of record JBAIAA010000238.1, read on the forward strand.
CGTAGATGGAGAGTCAGGTTGGCGTAGATGGGGAGTCAGGTTGGCGTAGATGGGGAGTCAGGTTGGCGTAGATGGGGAGTCAGGTTGGCGTAGATGGGGAGTCAGGTTGGCGTAGCGGTTCTTTCCTCGCCTTCCACCGCTATGACCAAGGTTCAAATTCCACCTGCGCCAATATGTGGATTAGGTTTTCGGTCCCTGCCTGATTCCATGGGTTTTTCCCAGGATATTCTTCTGGGGTTTTCCTCCCATCTCTAAAACTGTACCTTCTTCTCACTGTCTTCTCTCTACAGGTTTCTTCAGGCTTACGAGCTACAGTGCCTAGGGATCCTTGGGTTTATTACCATAAATAATACTAAATAATTTATCGGGTAACAAGCATAATAGCAGCTATTTTGAAGAGAAAAATATAAAAAAAGTAATAACACCCAAAAAGCTGCCACCGCTCGCGCTGCAATGCTATCAAACACTCTCTAAATCTAGGTGTAAATACCTTCAAAAAATAAAATAAAAAGTAAATTAAAAATTGCATTTCTTTTTTTGTTCACTTGATACCGCGGTGGCCCATTTTTTAGACAGAGGCTGATGGCCTACCTACTCCAAATTTCACGTTAACCCCTCACAGGACTTCATTGTCCTACATCTGTACCCGCTTTGTGTTTCCTCTCTTCCTGCTGCATCTTGCTCCGGTAGTCTCCAAACGTGGCTCTCATCACCTGTCTCTTCTTAGCCATGGGTGCTTTGGTGGACGTCAGGGTGCGTAGCAGCTTGTGAGCTTCTTCAGCTGTGGGCAAAACAAATTTAAAAAACGCAACTCAATCATCCATAAAGAAGCACAGTTAAATGCGCAGAATGGACTTCCATCTGAAATGTCTGAGAAACTGTATGTGTCCTATTCATCTTAAATACATGTTATTATGCATTCAAATTTAGTCTTCTAGCACAACCGCATAATCTCAGGAAATGTACTTTTAATCATAGATAAACAATGATACATTAGTGAGCCGTAACAATTAAGAGGATGGAAGCTATGGTACACATGTACATGTGTACTGCATTGCCAACAATAAGCCAGTTCGGTATTTCAACCGCACATGCGCACAACAAGATTTGACAATTGTTCTCTTGTGATAAACACGGCCAATACATGCACACAATTAGGCTATGGGATACGTTACAACCGAATCTACATGTACATGTACATTCTGTACAAAAATTGTGTGCAATCGAAAAGTCGATGGAAACATTGGTTCAAACAAAGTTTTGGACTAAGACTTAGGAATTAGGATGAATCGCCGCTCTTAGATGGATCTTGGCTAAGACCTGTCCTAAGATCTATTTCACTGAACTTATCTTATGAAAGACGCCTCACTACCGATTTGATGGCTGTTTTATGTATGTTTTTACCGCTACAGGAAACAGTTGTTAAAAAGAAACGTGCAAAGCAACTTCCCGGACGAACTCTCCCGAGAAAACTACTTTGCGCAATATGTTTTAAGGGTATTTTTTTTGCGTATAATTGAATTTTGTTACTAATTTATGTTTGTTAAACTGTACACATATAACAAATTATTTAAAATCTGTTTTTTTTTCGAAACCATTTTCAGACGATATACAAATTAACGCACGTACATGTTATGAATGAGACAAGATGACCTTCGGACCGATCTTAAATTAAGACGAGTACAGCCACGTTGTTAAGCAAGTTGGGATGTGTTTAACGCGTCTTAAGTTTGGTGAAAGCAATCCTAGGACGAGTTGCAAGTTAGGACGAGTTGCAAGTAAGGACGGGTCCTAGACGGGTTCATCAGGCCGGCATCTGTGGTTAGCACACCCTCATATTTCCCTGCCTTGCTCATGACTGGGATTTACATGTATACACAACATCCGACGACGTGAACTGGTTAAGATAGGACAAGATGCAATTGAAAAAAAGGTTTTCTAAATAATTTTAGTTGCTGAAACACAAAAAAGAACAGATTTTCCACAGAATAAACGAAGTGCAAGTTTGGGAAAGTGTCTTCAAACCTCGATCTGCTGCCTTATTAAAATTCCATACATACAAGTGTTATGGGGACAGGACTCATGTAAGGGGAGATTCATGATAAGGGGACTCATCATCTCTGAGACGTGGCCTCGACAACAGAACGCTCATCCCACCGTGGTGAAAGAAGACGCAGGGGAACATCCAAGGATGGAGATTAATTAAAGAAGGAATGCCAAGCTAGCCGAAGCGGCTGAATTGTCAAGGGAAACTATATACATGTACATGTACTTGGCGTTGTTTTTTTTAGCAAGATTCCTATGCAAGATTGTACATACCGTATGTACATTGTACGTCCTTCACCGATTATGTCAAATACATGCAAGATGGGAATGCGAGGAAAAGTACATTTTAATTTATCAGCATATAAGAAGTAAAAATTAAGGGATGAGGTTACGCCGAATATGTGTGTTTTACAAGAGCCAACTCTCCTAATACCGGATACACATCTCTAATTATTAGGCCATTAATTTATACTAATTAATACCATAAACTTAATGTTAAGTCACAGCCAAGTAATTCGGTTAAGGCCTAATACTAGGGGTGTCATACACACCGTGCAGACCCACTAGACAACGAGTAACAACATGAGAATTTGCAGATCTCATGAAATGTATCATCTGAAAAAGAAAGACTTATATGAAAAATATGAGCAACATACATACTAGAAAAGATTATTTGAAATGCTTGAAAGATGTAAATAGAATAAATGAGATGGTTCAAAAAACACTTTTTAATTACTGTTGCTTAATACGTTTGTTGTCTAGGAAAAAGCGCAATCTGAAAAGTTTATCGGACCATAACTTGGCAACGCTTTGACCGATTTTGAAAGTTGAAAGAGATTTGCAATCTACTCACCAAGCCCTTCAAGAAATAGTCCCAAATAACTTCCTAAAAGCAATCTTAAAATTTGTATTGTCCCCCCTACTAATACAATTGTGGACATGCACATTCGTACAATATTTTTTGAGAAAAACATCACCAAAGCTGAATGATTGGCTAGCTGTCTTCTACATTACAATAACTCTACTGTACTGTACATGTATGTACTTGTGAAATACGTGTGCATGCGTTTGTTTATGGTGTAAATGGAGGACACATGCCTGGCGACACAAAGTTGAATTGGGGTTAGGGTTAGAATCGAGGACGTCCTCGATTGAGATTAGTGTTCAAAACCAATGAGAGCCGTCGGAAAAAGTTAGAGTACAAACAAAGAAAATTATCGAGAAGAACAAACGAAACTTCTCGATTTACACCATAAACAAACGTGTGTGTACATACGTATGTATTCACCACCAATCGCGGTCGTAAGACAAAAGAATTGGGCACGTCCACGATTGACAAAACGTCCACGATTCCAAATCCTGTACAAATCTTACGGTGGTCATCCGAAAACGTTAGAGTATAAACAAAAGAAGACGGTCGGACAATGCCCCATCCACGACTGGCAGTGTTTACCAACCTCATTGTACATGTATACAGAATGTTCTAACAAAAATGCAACACTTTTGAATACAACGTGCTAGAGCAATACCTTTACAGGTACACAATTTTTACCTTGAGGTTTAGCCTCCTTGGAGGATGGTTTGATGTTGTCTAGTCCCACCCTAGTCTGCTGTATACACCAGCACAACTCTTTCTGAAACTTCTTTGCTGCAGACTGAAAAACAAAGAGACAAACAAAGAAAATACATGAATGTACATTAAACATAGGTTTGTTTATGGTGTAAATGGAGGACACATTCCTGATGCCACATCGGTGAATTGGGGTTAGGTGTGTAATCGAGGATGTCCTTGATTGAGATTCATGTACAAACAAAGGAAATCATCAAGAGGAACAGGCCTTACTCTTACCTGAAATACAAGGGAATCAGTACTTAGCTAATTTCACAAGGTGTACTCTATAATGTGACATTTCAGTGTCGGAACATGTTTTTAAAATACATTTAAAATAATCACATTTCTCAGGAATCTAACGTTCAACTGGTACAAAATGTTCCCAATTTTGTTTAACATCCAAGACAAAAATGATATATAGGGCCTTTTCGAAACCTTTGCTTCGTCTTCGGCTTTGGCTTCGCCTCCGAATTCCGAATTACTGAGAAGCAAATAGAAATTAAAGCAAATATAAATAGTATAACTTTTGGGTTCATATCAGTAGATTGACTGTTTCTAAAGCACAACAGGCATTAAAATGTGGCAGGGGATCTCACAGTTGGGAATCTAAAATCGCCTCAAGCCAAAGACGAAGACGAAGCAAGGGATTCGAAAAGGCCCATAATAATAAAAAAAATGGTTGATAGGTATTTAGCATGTTTGTACATGTACTATAACTGTAGCAAAATGTCACACTTTTAGTGTCCTAAACTTCATGAAATGCAACAGATAAACCACACAATGCGATAACAAAATATTACGTATCTAAAACGAAAACATCGATTTACATGTACTTTGATAGTCATTTTATGTAGTCAGCAGTCCTTCTGGTTTGAAAATCCCAGGCGTGTGAAAAAAGGCGCACCTGAATTTGTCTAGGTGTGTGATTTGTCTAGGCGTGTGATTTGTCTAGGCGTGTGATTTGTCTAGGCGTGTGATTTATCTTGACGTGTGATTTTGTGTTCCAGGCTGGGACTGAACAATATGGCATTTTAAAACTAATATTCATCTTTTCTTCATCAATTTTTTTTCTTCACAAATTGAGAAGTTTAATTATGTCGTAAATGTATGCCAAGGTGTTCGGTACAGCAGGATTCAGGCGTGCAATTATTCACACTTCTCGGGAAGCTTTTAGGTGTGCGATGGCGTGGGGGTGCGATCGCACACCTTAAATCAGAAGGAATGGGTCAGGTTCAAGTAAATCAACATTGCATCAATTTACCCTTGAATGTTGTGTACATATAGTGCGGTACCCTCTGGAGACTTGAACACAATGGGGACTATGGGAGTGAAAAGGTCTCCAAAGGGTAATTTCTATAGATGAATAGGTCTCCATTAGGAATTTCACGAATTAGATTTTTGGATTGTACCTAAATTACTCAAAAACTAGGGTTAGAATGTGGGTTAGGGTTAGTGTTTGGGTATAATATAGGGTATATTGGGTCAAAATTTCAACCCAGGAAAATAATTGTGGTTAAAATGGGAGCATTTTGAAAAACGTGCTCGACTTTCTAACCATTTTGTACACGAGAACAAAGCCATGTCTCCACAGTGATACAAAAATGCGAATGTGTGTACCAGTAGGCCTATGTAAGGTATTTAAAAAATCAAACCAATTACATGTACCAGTATTTCACAGACTCTCTATGTGATTTACCATTCATAAATACCTGGGACAGTTTAGGCATTTCTATTGGTCGAGAGCCCGTCACATGGCCGGTATTAAACGGACGATAAAGACATGGCTGGAAGTGTTTAAACCTAGTAGCTGGAATCAACATTCCGTCCCCAGGGCTCACTTTATTTCCAACCCTGAACCTTACCTCGTCTCCAATAATAAGAGCGGGTAGTGTTGAGCGCGTACAGCTCGACACCTTGGGAACGAGGTTGCCAATGGCAGTAATAGTCTGGTTCACAGTAAATACGCTTTATTGCATCTATTGTGTAGAGAGCGACAGAGGCGGAAACATGTCATTTGACACAGACAGAATGGCGAAACACCGAAATTTACTTGCAACAATTTTCCGGGATTTTCGGGTCTTTTTGGGCTGAATTTTACAAAAAAGGTATTTATGAATGGGAATAAATGTGTGTTCGGTCGGTATTAATCACTCTGTTTAATACCTCTTGGAGTCTGGGTGCTGATAATTACCCTCGCCTTCGGCACGGGTAATTATCAGCACCCAGACTCCAATTGGTATTAAACAGAGTGATTAAAACCTCTCGAACACACATTTATTCCCTTATTCATAATACACCCTATGTTATTATACACAGCCTACGTCCTTGCAGTATAAAACAGAATGGAAGCGATGTGCCTATAATTAAAAACCTAATAACCAAATAGACCAGCTTGCTACAAGCACCCTGCATATTGATTTTACTCTCAGACAAATGGGCAGCAACCAGCAAGCCACAAACAGAGAAATAATGATTTCCTGGTCACTATCAGGAAATGTTATCTTCTGTCATCTTCCTCTGGTGTGAGAATTATTTATTGGATTGGGGTGTTGATGAAGGGGGGGTGTTGAGGAAAAGGGGGGGGGGGGGTGTTGAGGAAGGGGGGTGTTGAGGAAGGGGGGGGGTGTTGAGGAAGGGGGGGTGTTGAGGAAGGGGGGAGGGGGGTATGGCCAGAGGTCCAAGGCAGTTTGTCTCTTAACAATATCAATGTCTTTCAACAAGATGTTGTTTATGTATACATACATTTATAAATAACCAACTGAATTATTACATAACCTGTTTCAACATAACAGTTCCATACATAAATATAACACTAGGACTCATCCAAAATACTGGTACCTCATACTAGAACAACCCTTTTTCAACATACTATTTTATTTCTCCGGCCCAAAAATAATTGAATTATCTCTAATTGTCCAAAACTAATTGCCCTTCAATTACGTGTTCAAATGTATACTAAAATCATTTCTACTTAACTCCCAGAGTATTTACAATGTAATTTATTGTCATTTGTTAAAGGGATCGTATACGTTTGGTAATTGGAACCCACTGTTTGTTCCAATCCTATATAGTTATAGATATATACCATAAAACTAACCTGTACACATTTTATTTCAAAAGGTGGTAGCAATTTTAAGATATGGCCGAAAATCTGGAGCGGTTATGTCCACGCAGGAAGAATAATCTGCATTGGAATACACAGTCTGAGAAACGTCACTGTAGTAACGCTTCTCAGATGCAATTTTTGGGGGATACAAAGTGATATCTTTTTCGATAACCTCAGTACTTCGAAGTGAAAAGTTTCTAAAAATGCATTATACTATCCAAAGCTGCTGTACTTCTTACCAAGTATAGTTTTTATTGCCATTAATTTTTGGAGTAATTACCAAACGTATACGATCCTTTTAAGACATTTTGGCCAATATTACACTGTAATCTTTGCTAAACTAATATCAAGTCTATACTTTTTTTTACCGATCCAAGCGAAAATAATAGGCGGTGTCCGAAACGTGCTTCCAGAGCTACGGCTACAACTATTGTCAGCATTTTACCATGTACACGTAGTTGTAATGGACGGACACCTAGACAATCTTAAATTTCTGATGCGGCCTACAAAGATACACACATGTACTTTATTTTCGAACTTACTGCATTTATAGCCCAACCTGGGAACTCATTGCTGTATGTTTCAAAATTGTTTAAACTGTCTGCAGTCTCAGGTGCTCCATTACAGAAGGCTAGTCCTTCTCTGGATGTTACCCCCATTCATACTGTATTGTATTGTTAATGTTATACAATTTTTAATATAATTTGGATTGATCATTAATTAATCATTATTTTTCTGTATTCATGAAAGTATTAATGAAAATAAAACAAACGAACAAACTTCATGTACAAAATTGTATCCATCGGTATTCATGTACAGCAGTCTCTTCTTTAGTTTATTTATTTTATTTATTTATTATTTTATTTATTATTTATTATTTTATTTATTTATTTATTTATTTATTTATTTATTTATTTATTTATTTATTTATTTATTTATTTATTTATTTATTTACAACCATCTTTAATGAGGGTAGCCCATTTGGGGCCCTCAGGAACAACGAGAAGAAGGTGCAGTTTTAGAGTTGGGAGGAAAACCCTAGAAGAATATCCTGGGGAAAACCCACGGAGTCAGGCAGGGACTGAAAACCCAAACCACATAGTGGCCCAGGCGGGGTTCAAACCCGGGTCATAGTGGTGGAAGGCGAGGAAAGAACCGCTGCGCCAACCTGACTGGGCTACTGTTTTGTAGTACATGTAAATGCTGCATAACTATCAAGGGAATTTTATCGAACTAAAATAATGGGTCATTACATGTACGGTACATAGCCGATGTACCGTAGGTGCCAACCAAAAAAATACTGTCAACAAAATGGAACTAAAAACTACTTTACTTTGTGTGTGATTATGCGTAGTTTTTGTCTTCTTTTTCAATATTCAAACCGGCAAAGATCTATTCGAATATTGGTTGATGATCAAATATTCAGTTTACATATTCAGGAAGCCCTATACAGTCCAATCAAATTAGTTGTCATGTCGGCGGCGTGCAATTACAGATTTGTACCAGTGCATGTAACCGTCCTTTGAGGGCAATCTTTTTCCAGCGCACATTTCTTACCAAAGGGTCAAAATTGATCCAGTCCTGGTGGGTAATTAATCGAGTGGAACAATTGTGCCGTCACGACTTGCTGTGTGTATAATGGCCTGCTGTACAAATTCCCATGTCACTTAACTAGATAATAAACAAAACTATATTGTTTATATGCTTAAAGGTATGATACACCATTGGTAATTGCCTGAATTATCATGAATGGGTGGATTTTGGGGGGTTGTATCTTATAGTAAAATATCGTTTAACTGACCTGTCTGAAGTTTTACAACCATGGGTGCCGAGAAAAGCACGAAAGAAAGCGATTGTTTTCAACCGGCGTCGAGCAGTTATTTTTATGTTATATTTGTTTTTTCGCAATCGCCGTCCGGCGATTTTTTTTTATAAAATTTGATTTTTCAGAATAATTAGAGGATATCTAACTCAATTATTTTGCTGGATGCCTAGAATCATTATTTACTTTTAAATGAGTAAGATATTTCTTAATAATTTGGTAGTAAATATTTTCGATATCTGCAAATAGTGTATCTTACCTTAAAAAACACTATACAATGTAGCTGTGGTACACTACTTTTGAACATTGACATTCTCAAAGTCATCTTAATGTATTGACCTACAATGGGAGTAAAGGTATCGGTACAGTAGACCATATGAAGCAATATGTGACCTGTCATCACAAAATGAGCGTAGTCGCACAAAGTGATTTCCCAGTACGGCCAGTCAAAGTCAAAATTTGAAGGGGTGGTCGATTTTGAGATTATATATTTTTTTTTAAAGACTAAATCCCCAACAATCAATTCCCAAATTTTCAGGACGATCAGATAAAAACAAAATTAGTTTTTGAGACAATTTTGACTATGCCTTTCTATACCTTTCACTCAATTTCTTGCAAGAAATGCCTGTTTTCTCATAATCTCTGTATTAAGACTCCAGACTAAAAAATAAAAATAAAAACAAAATTGAGTATCAAACCTCCAAGTGTTATATACCAATGGAAAGCTCTGTTTCTACAGAATTTAGAAATACCCATATCTCAATTTTTGATTTTGCCGACTTTACGCTCATTTTGTGATGACAGGTCACATATATGGGACGGAGAGAAGCCCCCTCCTTTGTGGTGGTCATTGTGCTTGCAGAATGTTGTGGTTTCTTTTGAGGTTTTTAGAAGGGTGCGTTATGTTCGGTTCAGACAGGCGTTCCACAGTGGCACCGAACCAAATTGAAATCAAGTCGCTCCCGAGTCACTCTAACAACTCCAGCAGTCGATCGTTCGCCATCTGGCGCGCCTTGTCGCCCTAATTCGTTCCAGACGTCGTCGGACTCCATTCACTCATTTGGTTCGGCGTGACTGTGAAACGCCTGGCTGTCTTAACCGAGCGTTACCTCACCAGTGTGCTAACAGTGCGGTAGCATTCAGCGGTTATTGAGCACGTTACAAGCATGTACTCATGTATCCGCCGCATGCGTGTTGAAGCGAAGTTTTCCTACCGGAGATGTTAGCACGCCTGTCTGAACCGAGCGTTAGGTAACAATAGTCTAAGGAGTGTATAGGTATGGGGGACTAAGAGGGGAGTCGCTCGGTCCCATATCTTGCTGGGTATACAGTAGACTATTGGTCATTTGTGCGTTTTTCTCATTTACTAGTAACAAAAGTGCTAAAAAATATAAAGACGGGTGCGTGACAACAAACACCTGGTTCAGACAGGTTTCACGCCGAATCGAATGAGTGAATAATTAGGTCTGTCAAAAGTACAAATTTTGGAACAATTATGAGCAACTTGACACGCTAGATGGTGAAAGCTCAAATCCCTAGAGCAACTTGATTTCAATTTATTTTGGTTTGGCGCCACTCTGGGCATAACCCGAGTGCTGTCCTGCAAAGAAATTAGAAGATTTTGATTTTACTTTAAAATTTGCCAAGGGCTCTTGCTGCTTCAAGCGATAACCACAACGCAACAACAAAAAGCTGCCAGCGGCCCTTGTAATAAATCAGTACATCCTGAGAAAAATCACGTTGTGGGGTGTGATACAATCAAAATATAAGTGGCACCAGTGTCATTTATAATGTGCATACATTGCCAATACAAATGAGGGTTCATCAGCTTTTTGTTCAGGTTGTCTCCTGCATATATCTTTTGTCTTTCAAATCATATACAAGTGAACAAGCTGCATTGAAATAATTTCTTAAAGATTAATTTCAGGAAATATGTACGAGCTTATTAACAAAACATAATAATTATATTCATCCTTATTTCGTCAGCGTAATTTTAGGAATATTAACAATTTTATGTAAAAACAAAGTTTATTTTGCTGTTTTGCAAGCCATCTCACCAAAATTTATGACGATCGGCTCGGTTTTGTTAGGTCTTTTTTTTGTAACTTTCGGTCTTGCGAAAAATATTTTCTTGAAATGAGAATATTAGACAACCCTTCTTTGCTAATAAGTAATTTTAAACTCGAACATTATTTTCTTATAAAAAAAAAATAAATTCATAAAAAAATCTTAATTTGTAGCAGTGTGCTACAATACTATCCCATATTTTCAAACTGCAGGGGTACGTACGGGTGCATACCTTGCCAAAAATCACCATGAGCATTATTCCTCTCCTTTGATACCGACCAAACGCCAAGGCTGATAGCGGAGATGTGATGCGACAAGTGGGTGCTTTACAATCAACCATTGTCCTTGGTGCCATATCACACGCTAAAATATGTACATGTATCTTAGACCATGACAGCTGATGATCAAACAACTGTTTTAATTGCCCGTTACCATAGCAATCAGCCTGTTATAGCCACCAGGCAATTACACAAGACTAGGTTTACGTGGCAGCGTCTGCACTGCACTAAATGACAAGTTCAAAATTACACAATTAAAATATTAAGGTAAAAAGTCGTATCCTCTTGATCATGAGTGATCCCCGCAATGTTGCTTCCCAGGTTGTATCGTAAAAATTGGGCGTAATCCCTGGCTACACGGCATTCTGGTGTTTATGACTTTTGACTAGCGCCTTCGAACAAAGATACTGACAATTTGGGAGACCGCCAACATAGGGCACAACGCCTTAAACGCCGCGGGCTGTACAATTTGGTACTTCATTGGTACATACATGTAGTTTAAAGCAGTTTACAGCTACAGGATAGGCTACTGTTTTCTTAATTATGTCATTCCCATATTTCTGTCTGGTGTTACATGTATGTGTTGTTTCGTGTGTCTGGGGATCTCTACTCGACAAGCTTTGCTTTTTAGGGATCCCCATCCACAAACTTTCTGGTTGTCTCAATTGTTCATGTGGAAAATAAAGTGAAGTGAAGTGAAGTGAAAAGCAGCAAAAGTGCTCAAAACATAAAGAAAGGCGTTTGAAAACTAACCTTGTAAAGTTTTAGCTGTGCGATTGATGCAAATTCCGAGAAAACAATATTCTAAATTTGCGTTGTCACAATTTGAGTTGCGCCCCCATCTGCATTCAGGGCGCGTTCTTAACCAGCGGATTGCAGCTACTCGCGTGTCACGCACTGAACTGACCAATAGAAGCACCAACGTGTGCGTCGCGCGTTGTTCGAAAACACTTGCGCGCACTATTTGCGGAAATGTCCAAAATCATTCAAAGATCCAGATTCCTGAACATTTAATGGAATCACCCTTGACCCATAAGCTATCTACCCACGAGGTTTCGTTAAAATCCTTCCTGTAGTTTTGTTTTCTGTAACCCTGCCAACAGATAAACAAAACAGACAATTACCTCCGCTATCGAAGATGGGCGGAGGTAATAAAATATTGTAAAGTACATGTACATCATTTTGGGTAAACCTACAAGATATTGTCCAATGATTTATGTGCAACACTTAAGAAGCCTAATTCATCACATTCCACCCACACGGTCAATTTCCACCAGGCCTAGGGCCTCCAGTAAATGTCACCCACTCCACAAAAAGGGTATTATGTTGCAAAAAAGGGAAATCGAGTTATATGTGGAAAGCTGGCACTGTAAGCTTTCGTATATATTGTAATAGAGCTCCATAGCCCCTCCAATTCTGGAGATATAACATGCATGTTGTCATATTAATTACTTCCTTACAGTTCAAATTACACAACTGAGAAAACAGGCTTTTAAATAGCTGGCTCTGTTGTAAAACAACCGAACGATGAATATAAGTGATGATTTCCATTAATAAGGAAATAAATGTGTGTTCGAGAGGTTTTAATCACTCTGTTTAATACCGCTTGGGTGGGTGCTGATAATTACAAAAATTCAGCCAAAAAATCCCCGAAAATCGTCGCAAGTAAATTTCGGTGTTTCGCCATTCTGTGCGTGTCAAATGACATGTTTCCGCATCTGTCGCTCTACACAATACATGCAATAAAGCGTATTTACTATATACTATTACTGCCATTGGCAACCTCGTTCCCAGGGTGTCGAGCTGTACGCGCCCAACACTACCCGCTCTTACTATTGGAGACGAGGTACGGTTGGAAATAAAGTGAGCCCTGGGGACGGGTATAATGCGACATCGCCCGACAGGGTTTTGTTGCCAGCTGGTTTTAAACACTTCTAGCCATGTCTTTATCGTCCGTTTAATACCAGCCACGCGACGGGCTCTCGACCAACCTAAACTGTCCCAGGTATTTATGAATTGAGTGATGAAGTTATTAAATGTAAGTGATAAAGTAATGAGTTACAGTAAGGGACATTTTAACCCTAACCACCCTGAGTCCATCAAAATCCATTTCCTGTTTTGGAGGATTTTAGCGGATTCAGGATACCTCCATATTGAACAACTGGAGGAGTGTGATGGATTGAGGATTTTAAGCCTAGCGTTACTGCAGGAGTTTGATGGATTCAGGATACAGAAATTCAGGTGATGGACTGTGATGGACTCTATGGAGAAACGCACTGCAATTTGTTGTATGCCACCTAGATATCCTGAATCCGTCACAGTCCATCAAACTTTTGCTGGTGGATTATGATGGACTCAGGATCTCTCCAGAATGCATACTGGTGGAGTCTGATGGACTCAGGACACCAGCAGGTTTTGCAAACCAAAATTGGTGGACTGTGGCGGATTCAGGATACTTTCTAGTAAAAGCCGTGAGGGAGTTAGGGTTCGAAAAACAGGCGAGCTCAGCTCGCTCGGTAAGCCCTGCCCGCTACGGACACTGTGGCCACCCGTTTTTAATACTTAATGTCAACAATAGCTGCTATCGGCAATGAGTCACTAACAATAGTCTACAGGAGGGATTGCCGGCGATGCGCCCTTTAAAACGCCGTGTTTTTGTCTCACAGATTGCTTTTTTTGTTAAGTTCAGGCCCAAGGAGTCGGGCTTTTACTTAGTTAATCCGGGCTCGCCTGCTTCGGAGGGGAGTCCCAATCCCTTGCTCAAAGCGGGCGGGGGTTATGCCAGGCCGTCTGGAAACCGGGCGGATTTGGCACCCTCTGACTATACTACCTCTTCCAGAAGGAAAGAGTTAGGTGGGCGCCATTTGGCCGCACTCAGATGAAACCTTCATTGATGCTGTGGACCACTTCCTAATGTATGGGGATACATCCAACACATAAATGAGCAAATGTGTATCTCTGTATTTTCCTCAGACACTAGCCGCCTGTCAGCATTCACATCTGGCACATGTACCAGCAGAGATTTTGAGCAGACAGTGACAGGGCCAGATTTGTTAAATTATGTAATGAGGAGGAATTAAATGGCAAAAATGACTGATTAGTGATAGCCATGCTATACAGATCCGAACAAAGATAGGTTCTATATCTCTGGAGGGAGCTGGTTTTTTTCACGCGTAGTATTTAACTTGCCAAAGTTAATCACTCTAATCCGCCCATTCCAAATAGGCACATTTTGAACGTGGATACTGCACTCGTGTTTTACACGTACATTGTACCGTAGCTTGGAGAGCTACCGTACAGAGGGATTTATTCATCTGCCCTATTATGGTCTTTTTAGGGAAATAAATCACCTCTCCTTTCATTATCATCATCTTTGAATTTAGAAGACTGAATGCTGTATCAACACAACCGGTAACAGCAAAGAATGTCGGGAATATTTGGTTTCCAATCGATAGCAAAGCAAATAATAAGATGCCTGAAAACTGAAGAAGGCTTTCAACAAAACCCGGGATTGAAACAAGATCCTTTCTTTTTTTCCAGACAAAGAGGCTCAACAGCGGCAGATTCCTGTTAAGACCGATTTCCACGCTGAATGGCACAGGAAGAGGCCGTCTGAATGAGGCCAATGATAAATTGCTGCTAAAATTGGCAATTTCTGGAATGAGAAATTGTCACTTGATACCATTGCATCTACAGGTACATTGTACGTAAACAATTCGGCCATGAATTGCCGCACGATCCCAATGTAGGCATATGGTAGGGGCAAAACCTGAAGGAGCAAGTGCACAGTGCAAAAACGAGAAATAAAATCTGGTTGACAAACACAAGCGAAACCCACAAATGAATCTACCAAACAAAAACAAAGTGATTTAGTTTCCTAGGAAACTCCTAAAACTGAATCCAGATCGGTTGATTTTAGAGCAAAAAATGACGATTACCGGTACATGTATTTGTTTTTGTAAACGACCGTTATCTTAAAAAATCTGGCTATCTTAAAATTAAAAAAAAATGGCCAGAACCCACCCAGAACCCACCCAGAACCCCCAGAACTCTCCTAAAAAAAAAATTGAAACGGTTTTACAGTATCTTAATCGCTAAGCGTCTTTTCACCATCTTTCTTGTCTTGTAAAGTGGCTAAAACTTGATATATTGGGTGTGAAAACCTGAAACTTTAACATAAATGTACAGTACTGATACATGTACTACATGTATGTGTACCGGTATACGGTTTTATGCGCATTAAAACAGTCATGAATACAAAATTTAGGACTGGTTATAGTGCCCCAAACTTCGTTTAGCCGACACAAATACGGAAACAGAAGCTATAGATGCTGTTCTTAACCAGTTAGCGCCGGATGACGTTACAAAACACAAAGTTTTCCCTAGATTCAAAATGACGCATAAACACGCCACGAGCAAGGCCGGAACTGTCTGTCAGCAGCGAGCAAGGCCGAAAATGCGTGGGTGTGCTTCCCGGTACTGTCGGCCTGAACACGCTTTAAATTGAGTTTCGTTAAAAAATTATCCCACGTGTCGGCTCGGTAATGTTAGAATAATTCCGGCGCGAACTGGTTATAATGGACAACGACCTTTTCGTCTGTGTTTACCGACCGGCTCCGGTTTTAAAAGCATAATATTTCAATAAGCATCTCTGTGTTTTTATTTCATGAACCACTTTGCCTCACTCGCTGCACTTGTACTAGCAGGTGTCCCTTGTGTGCCCAGCGTGCCCGTGGGTAAGAGCAATAAGTGAACGTTAAGAGGCCCAGTCGTGTCAGCATGCTTATCTCTTCCTTCTTATTCCTCCATGCTTATCTCAGGTTGCACAAAGCTGAATACCGTAATTTCATCCCCGATTCCTGACAATGCTTTAACTTTTAAAGTTTTTCCGTAGCATGAATCAATCGCACACGTGATGTGATGCAGAAGTATCCCTAGTGATTGTGCCCGCCCACACCCCTGCCACACCCCTATGCCCAGTTCTGTCTCATTTTGCCACAACACCTCGCATATGTTCCGAAGTAGCAAATGTCATTCTTAGGGTGCACCATACATTGTATACCAGAAAACATGTACAATCATGTCCCTGAAAAATATATTACTGTATGATATATTGTACTTCACTTGCATAACTACCGGGTATATTCACAGCTCCAGGATCCATGACATACATGTACATTCTGGCCTAATAATTTAATCAGTCGCACCAAAATTTCATTTTACTGCTGGTAATATCCCAGGGGGATAAAGTACAGAGAAAGACTCCTCTGGGAAATGAGTTAAAGGTAGGATATACTATTTGCAAATATTTTTTTTTAAATATTCCCAAATTCGCAGAGTGGGATTGGGCAATTCCATGCCAAAATTGCTAAGAATCATTATCAAACTTGGATTCAGAATCGCAATTCCACTTTTGTGAGGAATCATTTCTCTGATGTACATGTAGCCGATTCCGGATCCCCGAGCGCCAATTATAATTCCCCGAGCGGCAATTCCGGTCTTTAGCGAAGTGGATCCTATCATCCTAAACAGTTTTAAAAGCATATTATGCAGTGTATCAAAGACAAGCTGTTAGCACAACCCTTTGATGAAGCCATGTGCTAATGGATGTTATTTGTGGAACACAAATGCAGTCGGCGACGCACATCTATGTCCACATGGAGCTGCCTGTCGCTGCTGGTTTTTCTTTTGACGTACATGTAACATGATTGATTTGTCTATATGCCAATCAATTTCGTAATTCCTATCATAGGAGGAAATGTTTACGGTAATATTGGGAATGGTATTATGTACATGAAGCTCCCGAACACCGCTGTCAAAATGTTACTGTTTATAGCAGTATAAATATTTGACTAATGACTGCCTACATTTATGTTATATTGTCCTGGTTTTCTGTCCGTCTATCTCCTCTTTTTGTACAAATGTGACCCACTCCATCGTAATCAGGAATAAGTCGCTGAGGCCATTTTACGCAATCGGCCGTTGAAGTGAACGCATGGGTGAAAATCGTGACCAAGTCGTTTTTCTGAACATTGTATTTTTAGGAAGTGTAGTTATAACAGATTATTGTCATTAATGTCTTGTATGTAAAAACGATCAATAAAGATGAAAATGAAGAGGATTTGTGTGCGCTGTCCGTATGATTTTGGTCAATTTTGTTTATTTCAAAGCTGTTTTTCTCGGAATGTGGATTCGGCAAATAAATATACACCTGTCATCTTCATCAGCCCATAACTCTTTAACCTAAACAGATACACACTTTTGATGGGTATCATTAGAAAGCTTATGAAATTCCCTTTCTCACCATGTGCATATCTCATTTTGCTTTTCGCAAAGACTTTTCGATGATTTCGATGGAGCGGGTCACAAATGTATCCTTCAGATATATGTCTTGTCTGCCCCACTTTTTTTTTTTTGCACATTATTGGTCCATTTCTAATTTCAGATTTGAGTGTACTTTTGGACTTATAATTGCTTTGTCATTGTATTGTTTCGTTTTTTGGTCAAATAATAATAATAAATATAAATAATAAATATAATAATGATAATAATAATAACCCCCCCCCCCCCCCCCCCCAGCGACATTTAGGGAGACAATCCCATAGGGATGTACACAAACTTAAAACAGTCCTAACTTGTTTACCCTAACCCTTTTCTCTGAGATCTTCGGGATTTATGCTATTTAGACCCTAATCTGTCGTTCTAGAGCAAAAATATCTCCAATTTGTTTAGGGTAGCTAGACACTTAGGGAGACACTGAAATGTCTCCCTAAGTGTCACTGTCTCTTTATTACCTATAAAACGTACGCTAATTTGTCTCCTTAAGTGCTCATTTGTGGTAATAATAAAGTGATTACACCCTATCATGACAGGGTTATTAGCGATTTTAGAAATGTTAGATTGGGGTTATTTCGTTGGTTTTTGTTTGTTTACTATCGGAATCAATTTCCAATGGAATCAGGATTCACAGGCCGAATCGTGTTCTATTCTCGATTCGCTGGATTTGCCAAAGCCTGAAGCCCAGTACATACATGTACTCGGCGCAAAAGCGCCTGCGAATGCAAATTTGTGACGGCAAGGCAATTTTTCGCGCTGCAAATTCGCAAAAGTTGAACACACTTTTTAAACCTGGCAAATTTTTCGCAGATAATGTTTCGTGACGACGATCAAACACATGTATACGCTTCGCGTACGTACCGGGTATTTGCATGAAGTATAAAGTGGCCTTTCAGCAGAGTGCATTTCTTTCCCTATTTAAACAAGGTAGCCCTGAACAAATAATGCTCAACACACGCACTTAGAATGCATTTTGGTCAACGCTGGGATGTATGCCAAATGTGAGGGGTTCTGGCAAAATGAGACAGAACTGGGCAGAGGTTGAAATGAGGGTTCTCAGGTATAAGAAAAAAGGATACAATTATCCTTACAATGCTGTTTCTTGCATTCATATCGGACATTCTGTTAACAAGTTATGGCTGTTTGCATAGATGTCCCCAAAGTAATATGTTGAGAAAAAGACCTTTGAAGTTTCAATTTGTGTACAGGCTGATTGTTTTTACCTTATAACACTTTTATTTCACTACTTCCAAACTATTTCTGAACAAAGTATAGTTAGTACATGTAGGCATACCAAAGATTACATGATTGCACAGCAGCCTTATAGTCCAGTAGTACTGCACAATGGACCCGAACGTGCAGCTGTCAAACAGGCCATGTTCTATGGCATACATGTAGCACATTGGCCGTGGCAAGTCGCTCCCCGGCATCACAAGGTTAACTATCAGTATTAATAACAAGTCAAAACGGGGCAATTTTTTTCTCTGTGGAAAAAAAAAAAGCACAGCATATAATTACAGGGCTAGTTGTACATGTACGTTTTAAGCGTGCATCAAAACTTGGTGTACATACCAGTACATAACATACTGGTATTATTATTATTATTATTATTATGAATGGTTTATTGTAAAAAAAATTAACATTTAATCAGTTCGCGCCGGATGAGGTATATAAACGCAAAAATGTCCCCAAATTCAAAACGGATGACGGATAAACACGCCAAGTTCAAGTTCGGAAATGTATGTCAGCAGCGAGCAAGGCCGGAAATGCGTGGGTGTGCTTCCCGGCACTATCAGCCTGAACCCGCTTTGGATCGAGTTTCGTTAAAAATAATCCCGCCCGTGGGCTCGGCGATGTTAAAATAATCCCGGCGCGAACTGGTTAACATTCAGCCAAAACGGCTGAATTGTGGTACGCACATTGCATGCATCCTGCAAAAAAGTTATCAATGTTTTCACACGTGCTATCCATTTATTTATTTGTTTAATCTATCAACTGTGAAATTTTCATTGGATTAGGTTTATTGGTTTTTGCAAGCCATATTTACACAGTGCAATATTTATAACACAACGTGTGAGACGCATCAAGCGGTGCGTACATGTACGTACCAGTACATGTACAGTAAATGTAATATCCAAGAATAAACATTAGACTTGAGTGTTAAAGGTAGTATACACCATTTGCAGATATCGAAAATATTTACTACCGAATTAGTAGAAAATATCTTACTCTTTGAAAGTAAATAATGATTCTAGGCATCCAGCAAAATGCCTGCGCTAGATATCCTGTAATTATTCCGAAAAATTGAATTTTATAAAGAAAAATGTGCGATCGCCAGACAGCGATCGCGAAAAAACAAAGATAACATAAGAATTAATGATCGAAGCCAGTGGAAAACAAATGCTGTTTTTCGTGCTTTTCTCGGCATCTATGATTGTAAAACTTCGGACAGGTCAGTTAAACGATATTTACTGTAAAATACATCCCCCAAATCCACCCATTCATGATAATTCAAGCAATTACCAATGGTGTATCTTACCTTTAACCCAAGCACAAATTACATACACATGGGATGTCGACTGTGAAACTGCAAACCTGTAAAATCAGACTCGAGTTCCCTCCGGTTCTTTTCATAGATCAGAGCCACACATCTCACTAAAGAGTAATACCGTGGTGTTACCGCAAACTTATCTTAATTCCTTTTCGCAGTGCAAATCTTTCAATCTCAAACCTAATGCTGTTGGCTACTTATTACATGTACTACAATGTACCAAAAGAGAAAACCTTTCAAATTGGCTTTTTATACTGTGTAGCGCCTCAATCCATAGATTTCGCATAGCTGACAGCTGATTTAGTGGCACTATAAAAAATAGTGCTGAAACTGATCCTTCAGGTTTTGGTCGGTTTGATTCCGAACATTATTATTATTTATTTTCGGCAATGAAACCGAGGATTCCTCAAAAGCACCCAAGGCACTGTAGCTCGTAAGCCTGAAGAAACCCGAGTAGGAGGATGAACGGAATGCCAGAAACACAGGGGAGAACCCCTTCTCTTAGCGATAAGCGTAACTGGGTTCTTTTACGTGCGTGTCCTGGTTCAATATATACACAATACACACACACGGGACCAACGGCTTTACGTCCCATCCAAAGGACGAAGCAATAGTGGTTTAATTGCCTTGCTTAAGGACACATGTGTCGACTGCCGGGATTCGAACTCACGCTCTGTGGAACAGAAAACACACGCTCTTAATCAGTTCGGGTTCAGAAGTACATGTACAATATACATTGATAAACATCAAAGGGCTATGATCATGCCGATATACATGTGCATGCAGTATACATCCATGACTTGACCATGTTGACTGCAGTAAATGCAGATAGCTGCTGCCCACAGACTGCCGGCCTGGGCCCACTGAGGTCGATGTGCGTGAAAAATAATCCCGCGCCTGGGTCCAAGTAAATAAAATTTAAATTTGGCGCAAACTGGTTAAACTTAGTGAAAGTCTTTCGTTATAAATTAAATAACACTTTAACATCTGCTTTATTCGGGTGGTTTTAGCTTAAACCAAAAAGCAAAACAAAAAAATGACTTTGCTTGCAAGGTTATTTTTGTATTCGCAAAGCAGTTTTTTTAACCCGATCCAGTTCTGGATACAGGTAAACCAATCCGAAACTAACGTTAGTGACATTGGCAATATTTACGTATTTTGAAAATTATAGAAGAGCATAAATGTTGAATCATGGTACCGTACAGTTGTTTTCCTAGTTTCAGATTGCAAAAATTATTCAGGCTGCTTCTGGCTAGAATACTCCTGGACTACACCGGGAAATTCAAGAGAAATTGTTTTAACAGTTTACCTTGAGTAATAGCCGGAGACACTACAACATAGTTTTGAGAAAATGAAATGGGGGATTTTTTTTTAAATGTTTAGATTTATTCATATTCAAATTGAAGTATACGGTACTTTGTCTGCTACACATGTTTTTAAGTTATAATGTAAAATATGTGGAATAGAAGGTGGTGTTTTTTTAAGAAAAACGTTTGGCATCTTTCATTTTAATGAATATAAAATGTCAACCTTTTCCTTAGTTTTTTTTTACTGTTTGACATACTTGTCCATAAATGCAAACTTTAAACATTAACCAGTTCGCACCGGATGACGTATATAAAACGCAAAGTTTTCCCCAGATTAAAAATTATGTTGTAGTGTCTCCGGCTATTACTCAAGGTAAACTGTTAAAACAATTTCTCTTGAATTTCCAGGTGTAGTCCAAGAGTACTCTAGCCAGAAGCAGCCTGAATAATTTTCGCAATCTGAAACTAGAAAAACAACTGTACGGTACCATGATTGATCGAGCCGGCCTACTGTATGCCTACTGGGTACTGCATGCCATGATTCGACACAGTATACGTCCATCATCATTGCGCCGCGCTGCAGATAGCTAGGCCACTGAACCTTTTATGATGAAGACGCAAGAAGCAACTTTTATTAACGCGTAAATTCAATCATCTGTGGGTGTCGCATGAATTTGTAGTACTATTAAATTATCATATACGTATGTAAAGCTTGCCTAACTTCCGAACCGACCGATTTGGTTTGGTTCGGTTCGGTTCGGACGACTACTGTAAGTTCGGCTATTTTTAGTTTTGTTCGTCAGTTTGGTTGCAGCACTAATAAAAAAAGAACAACTCAATCGCTATTTAAAATTTTACATGTGACAAACAATGACACTTAACAGTATTTTCATTAAGAAAAATACTTTTGAAATACTTATGTGAAATTGTGTAAAACAATACATTTGAAATACTTAAAAAAAAATTGTTTAATGTAAAATCCTTTACAAAGTAAACACATCCCCCCTTCCACCCCCTCCCCTTCCCCTTCCCCTTCCCTTCCACCCCCTCCCCTTCCACCCCCTCCCCTTCCATCCCCACCATTTCTTTTAAAAAATAAAATAAAAAGGCCTAATTTACAAAAAGATGTGCAAATTTGTCCTCTTCATTTTTATTAACATGATCACCAAAACACTATGTGAACAAGATTTGAACCCTGGTCACAGCGGGAGAAGGCGAGAAAAGAACCGCTACGCCAACCCGACTTAACTTGAATCCCTCATCAGGGCCCAATTTCATGGCTATGCTCACCACAGAAATCTGCACTTACCATCTCCATTTTGCACTAATCGCGCTAGCAGAAACATTCTGTGTTAAGCATGTAATGCACATACATGTAATCCAAGTTAGTTATGGGATGTACACATGTGCAGAAGCCAAAAGTATTAAAGTTTTCTGCTACATGTACAGTAAGCAGAGATATTTTGCGAACGGTAAGCAGAGCCAAGAATTTGGGCCGAGAAGGCACGACTCGAATTTCGGTGTCAAGTTCAATATGGACTCCTATGAAGTCCTGTTCATGACCTTTCATTGGTTGAAACCTCGCACGGTATGCGAAATACCACCAATGAGTCCGTATATTAATAGTTCTAATGCGCTTTGCAACACACATCACGTCATAGCGAGCAGTAACACACAAGTCAATCTCCATATTAGGGCACGTGCAGGGGCACATACAATTCATATTTTAACGCTCCTCAATCCTCAAAAATCCTCATTGCAGTTTTGGAGGAATTTTGAGGATTGAGGCTGTATGGGGTTTTTAAAAAATGAGGATTTTTGAGGATTGAGGCACAATGTTGTTTCACAATGTTTCAAGTGTGGGGGATTTTTGAGGATTGAGGCTGAATGGGGTTTTCAAAAAATGAGGATTTTGGAGGAATGAGGCTGAATGGGGTTTTCAAAAAATCATAATGAGGATTTTGGAGGATTGAATTTTTTCAATCCCCAGAATCCTCATTGCAGTTTTGGAAGATTAAAAAAAAATAGGATTTTGAAGAATTGAGGCACATGATGTTGTTTCAAGTGTGGAGGATTTTTAAGGATTGAGGCTAGATGGGGTTTTAAAAAAATGAGGTTTAAAAAAAAAATGAGGATTTTGGAGGATTGAGGATGGCCTAGGGGGTTAGGGTTAAACCACTTTGCTGGTAATAAAAAGTACAAGTACAGTGTACATCGTTTAGTGCTTGGTTGTAAGCACATAATTATAGACTATGAGGGAACATGGATTACCTACTTTGACAGTGTAATTGATGGTAACTATGGAAACCTATACAAAATTAGGTGCTTGCAAGGAAACCCAAGGTTCACTTGCACTTTAGGTAGGATACACCATTGGTACCAGTAATTGCTTGAATTATCATTAGTGGGTGGATTTGGGGGGGTCGTATTTTATAGTAAATATCGATAACTAACCTGTCAGAAGTTTTACAATAATGAATGCCAAGAAAAGCACAAAAAACAGCGTTTGTTTTCAACCGGCGTCGGGCAGTTATTCTTATGTTATTTGTGTTTTTTCTTGATCACCGTCCGGCGATCGCGAATTTTTCTTCATAAAATCATATTTTTCAGAATAATTAAAGGATATCTAGCGCAATCATTTTGCTGGATGATTAGAATCATTATTTACTTTCAGATAAGTGAGATATTTCTTAATAACTCTTTAGTAAATTTTTTCGATATCTGCAAATGGTGTATCCTACCTTTAAAATGTAATTTGTAGGATACACCATTGGTAATTATCATGAATGGTTGATTTCGGGGGGGTTGTATTTTATAGTAAATATCGTTTAACTGACCTTAGCTGTTCGAAGTTTTTTAATTATGGATGCTGAAAAAAGCAAGAACAACGGCGTTCGTTTTCAACCAGTCCCAGGCAGTGGTGCTTATGTTTATTGGGGGTTTTTTGTGAGCGCCGTTTAGCAATTGTATTTTTTTTTATAAAATTATATTTTTTGTAACAATCACAGGATATCTAGTGCAATCATATTGCTGGATGCCTACAATCAATATTTACTTTCAAATAAGTAAGATATTTTATTTTCTAATAATTTAGTAGTAATATATTTCTTGATATCTGCAAATAGTATATCTTACCTTTAACCCTCTTATGGTTTTACCTTTCAAAACCTTTCAAAATCTGCTTAATGGGCAAAATGGCTATCAATAAGTATGAACCTTTCAAAACGCTCCAGAATTTGTTGCTACTGCACTACTACACCTTTCAAAACCTTTTGAAAGATTTTTTTTTTTTTCACAAAAGTTTGTTCAGAGAGTTGTTTTACCTTTCGAAATCTTTCATAGGTTCCTTTTGTCAGACAGTTTTCTCACCTTTCAAAGCCCTTCAGTCCAGAAACTTGAAAGGTATTGTTTTTCTCACACCAGTTTGTTCAGAGAGTTGTTTTACCTTTCAAAACCTTTCATAGGTTCTTTTGTCAGACAGCTTTCTCACCTTTCAAAACCTTTCAGTCCAGAAAACTTGAAATGTTTTGAAAGGTCTGACAGCTCTATGGTAACTGCACTGTATATAGGAGGGTTATAGTAAAGTACACGTACATAAGTATATCATCCGGATGGTTGGGATTACATGACAGTGTGGATACATTATTGGTCAAGAAATGTTCTGGCAAAATGAGACGGAACTGTGCACAGTCCAAAGTGAGAAAAAAATGGTGAGAAAATGAAATGGGGGATTTTTTTTTAAATGTTTAGATTTATTTATATTCAAATTGAAGTATACGGTACTTTGTCTGCTACACATGTTTTGAAGTTATAATGTAAAATATGTGAAATAGAAGGTGGTGTTTTTTTAAGAAAAACGTTTGGCATCTTTCGTTTTAATGAATATAAAATGTCAACCTTTTCCTCAGTTTTTGTTACTGTTTGACAACATACAATTTTCTAACACCTGCTAATCCCTCATTTTGACGTCTGCCCAGTTCTGTCTCATTTTGCAAGAACACCTCACAATTGTCTTCACAAACAGCAACCAAACTTAAATATCATCACCCAACATTCTTCATTTTTTGGAACAAACCTCTTGAATATCTTCCAACTCTTCATATCTTCCCAAGCCATCCTGATTCTGCTCCTTGCCGACAATGTACCGTTGTCTATCCCGCTCCAAAGCTTCCTGCACATGACCCCAAAAAATTCAGTAAGAAAATAATCGACTGTTTATCCAGCCGTGTACAAGTTCCTGCTTAGCCGATGTTTAGTGGTCTAGCCGTACATCATTCTATTCACAGCGGATTACGTAATATGTTGAATAAAAGGGCATATCTTTCTTCAAAAAAACCGCATATCGCTGTGCTTTGCTGATCAGCTCAGTTGACACTAGTGGGAGGGTCGCCATGTCGAAAAAACACGCTGATAATTTTACACATGACCAGAAAATGGGTTTCATCGAGTGTGTAAAAGGTAGGAAAACAGTTCTTCCTGTGCTATTTCAATGATACGCAGCAGATACAATGTCATACGTCCGTTTCACAAGCAAGCCAACAAAAAAATGGTAACTTGTACACGAGATAAACAAGCTCCTTGGGACGATTAAAATTTCTTTTGTTACTTAGACGTACGTCACTAACCATGTACCGTACGTTTGACGAACAGCAGCTGATCTAAGCACTCTTTATGAATTAGGGCCTAGATTTCTACGTTCGATCATCAACTGTGTGTACACAGTTTAGCCCAGTTAATCATGACCAAGGGGAAATCACCGTTTATGAATTTGGCCCGTAGTGTTTATTTACCACTCTTCTTTCTTCCTTCTCCTTCCTCGTTTTGTCCCGCTGCAGGTCTCGGTGCTTCTTGCTCATCTTCTGCTTCTCCAAGCGCGACTTGCTCATCTCCATGGTAAGCCGCCAGATCGGGTTCATGTCTGCCCAGACGCAGCTAGCCTTTACCGACTGACAAAATTGGCTAGACCTTCACAGCTAAGAGAGCGAGACAGAAGCAGGGATGTTGGGATTAATTTCAATATATTAAAAAAAATATGAACAAGTTGGGGGGTCCTCAGGTTGGACAATTACAGACATGTGTGATGAGGCGTTCTGGCAAAATGAGACGGAACTGGGGCCAATTTCATAGAGCTGCTAAGCACAAAAAAATTGCTTAGCATGACAATTCGTCCTTTGCAAAAACAAGGTTACAGACCAAATTTTCACGTGATCTTTATTGTTTTGGATTGATAATCAGCTGGTTTTTTTTGCTTAGCATGAAAAACACGTATAATTTTGGCTGGTAACCTGTTTTTAATGAGCAAGACTTTTTTGTGCTAAGCAAATTTTTGTGCTTAGCAGCTCTATGAAATTGGCCCCAGGGCACAGGTCACAGTGGTAAAAACTGCAAAATAATGAATAATGGGTGATTAATTTCATCCCATTAACTTTATTTTGGAGATCAATGTGTCATTTTAAATGTGTTTTGGCTTTTAAATGTACGGTATATTGCAAATTTGATTTGAAGACGCCCCCTTTGGGTGGATTGACATTGATTCTATAAATCTTTTGATATATTTGCCTAAATTGTGTAACTTTGGCCCGATAATCCTAGGTTTAGTTTTTATTATTGAATTATTTTACATTTTCAGGATTTATTTATTCAGGATTTATTTTCAGGAGTTAATACTACGTTCAATCCTGGTATTCTGGATCCACATTTGTGATGCGATCTGTGAAAACCCGCCACATGGTGGCAAAATAAAAAATGAGTTCTGTACATCATCTTAAAGCTGAGATCATCATCTTTCTAATGCTTTTTCAATCAGGTCTCTATGACCTCTACATCAAAAGTTACGTTAAAATAAACGTTGATTATTGGCGCGAATTTCTGAGAAAACAGCGTTTAACGATAGGGTACCAGAATAGCAATGAAAAATCAATTAAAAATAAATTAATTAATACACACATTTTTTTTTGATTTTTTTTGTTGCTTTTATGGGACTTGGGACTTTGCGACATCCGACGGGTTTTCACAGATCGCATCACATTTGTGCACGTTTTGGCCGGGGATATCACTCTCCATCGCCCCACGGCATAGTCTGGACAAACAGCCATGGACATCTGCCCCTCCTAGTTGGTACCACATCCATCATGCCGGCGTATCACAGTGCAAGGTTATTGACCGCTAATTAGAAGCTCACCCGAAAGTGACCTGTTCACTCGTATTAGTGCGGTAACCCATATTATAATCCCGAGGGTGTTAATTAATGTAAGGTTTTGTACATGTTTTGTACACAACATGTACATGGATTCGCGTTTTTGTATCACTGTGGAGACATGGCTTTGTTCTCGTGTACAAATTGGTAAAAAGTCGAGCACGTTTTTCAAAATGCTCCCATTTTAACCACAGTTATTTTCCTGGGTTGAAATTTCGACCCAATATACCCTATATTATACCCTATATTATACCCTATATTATACCCTATATTATACCCTATATTATACCCTATATTATACCCTATATTATACCCTAACCCAAACACTAACCCTAACCCACATTCTAATCCTAGTTTTTGAGTAATTTAAGATATTGTAAATAAATATTTGTATATTGTGTATTTTGCTTTAGTCTGATTTATGTCTGAGCGTCCAGAATGATGAGACCCCTCCAGTCCGGAGGCACATTACGTGTGAAAGGGTAGGGGTGACCTACAGTAGGTTTGTGATGCCTATCTCCCAAAGTGAAAGACAAATCATTCTTAGTGATCCAGATTTCTGATCTAGATCAAGATCAAGCTGAAAACACCTAGTATCTACACATGTATCCATCACGTTTTGTGAAAAACTAGTTTTAGCGTAATCCTGCTAACAGACAGACAGCCCGACAAAAAGACCACCCGACAAAAAGACACCAAAAACATTGCCAGCACAAACATAACCTCCTAGGCTGAGGTACAGTAATTACAAGTCAGCGGACATCAATTTCCTCATGCTAACCTGACTGTCAATAAGCATTATGCACGCACTCCTTCAACAAAGCAAAAAGGGGAATGTTAAACAAGCATGTACATGTAATACCGAATACGTTTCTAATAATACCAATCAAATGTAATGAGTTTGTCTTTGCTAATGGTAATGCGGTTTGTATTGAAGCGCTTGCTTGTAATTTGCATATTTTGTGGGACTTATGGTGCATTTGACCTCATAGCTTGTAGCATCAGCACACATCATGACAAGATGTGGAACCCGGGGCCAATTTCATAGAGCTGCTAAGCACACAAATTTGCTTAGCACAAAAAAGTCTTGCTCATTAAAAACAGGTTACCAGCCAAAATTCTACGTGTTTTTCATGCTAAGCAAAAAAACAGCTGATTATTAATCAAAAACAATAGAGACCTTGTGAAAATTTGGTCTCTAACCTTGTTTTTGCCAATGACAAAATTTCATGCTAAGCAAATTTTTGTGCTTAGCAGCTCTATGAAATTGGCCCCTGGATAAGACTGTCCCCGGAGCAGGCAGATAAAATCTGGAGCTCATAAGACTCAACGTGGGAGCTACATGTACATGTACAAATGTATAGGACAGTGCAGTTGATGTGTGACCGGCTCCACAAAAAAGGGTATTAAGTCGCGCTGTTGTGCATTATCATATGTAATGGCCCACTCAACATTGAGAGGGTGCATGAACATTTCATCCAAAGCGATTTTCATTTTGTTGTCGTGAATAACATTTTTAATATCAAGTTTTTTCACAGAAATGTTGATTTTGATCAATAAAGTGGGGGAAAATGACCATTTTGTGTGCATCGTTCATTTGTTCTACAACAGAGCCAGCTATTTTAAAGCCTGTTTTCTCAGTTGTGTAATTTGAACTCCAAGGAAGTAATCAATATGTTAACACGTCATATCTTCAAGATGGGAGTGGCTATGAAGCTCTTTTATGTACCAAAAGAAAGCTGACGTTGTGAGCTTTCCGACCATGTAACTCAACCTCACTTTTATCGTTTGAAGCAGCAAAAGTGCTCAAAATCATAAAGAAATGTGCTTGACAAATACATGTAACCTAATAAAGTTTATATCTCTGTGAACGCTGTATATTCCGAGAAAACAAGATTTAACGATTTCAATTCGAAATTTGCCGAGACACAATTTGAATTGCGACCACAATCCGCATTCAGGGTACATTCTCATCAAGCCGATTGCAGCTACTCGCGTGTCACGCACTAAAACAGACTAATAATAGCACCCACATGTGTGTCCTGCATCACGTTTGAACACTTACGTGCACAATTTGGGGAAATTTTCAAAATTGCGTCTCTAGTCTGAAGCACATCTTTGAAAATAACATTCTCCACAGAGTACCGAATTTTGAAACAACATCGTGGATTCGTAGACACATCCACACTTTTAACAATAGTGTAATGTCATAGCAAGTTTAATTTTCAAGTAGCTGCAAACGGTATATTCCACCTTAAAAAAATGTAAACAAGATTCACTGTTTGGAATTGACAGATGGTCGCTGACTATATTTATACCGGTAGCTGGCTGCGCCTATATTTATCAGCTACACTATTGAAGCAGATAAATAATTAATACATGTACATGTAGGTTTGTAAGTAATAAGGCAGCGCAGTTTTTTGTACAAAAATAAATATTGACGATGTACCAGTAAATCCAAGAACATTAAAAATATATCTGTTACTCGACTGCAAAATTTAGTTTTGGGCTTCATCTGTGCCAAAAGCCAAAGTCCTGCACACAAAAAACACAGATTCTTACTCATTTTTTTTAACCAGTTCACGCCGGGATTATTTTAACATTCCCGAGCCGAGGCGCGAGATTATTTTTAACGAAACTCGATCCGAGGCAGGTTCAGGCCGATAGTATCTGGAAGCACACCCACGCATTTTTCTGCCTTGCTTGCTGCTGACAGACATTTCCCGCCTTGTTTATTCGCCATCCGTTTTGAATCTTAGAAAAAATGTTTGTGTTTAAATATATACGTCCTCCGGCGCGAACTGGTTATGATGAAACAGAGCAATTTATAAACGTCAGGGAGGGGTGTACTGATCAGGGGAACCAGTCTAGCTGGCTTGTACCCATTCCTATTGTACGTTTGCTAACAAAATACGGACTAACTAAATATGGTAAATTTGAGATAGTATTTGAGATAGAAAATTGTTGTTTTTTTTTTTCAAATGCTGATTGGCCGACCAGCATTAGAAATTGATATAAAAAAAGGTTGGGTGCCGTGGTTTCGTGGTCTGAAGCATTGAATTTCTAATCTGTAGGTAAAGCTACAGGTTGTTGGTCTGGGACTAGGGTGCGTGTGCCCTTGGGCAAGGCACTTTGTCACTCATTGCTTTTCTCCACCCAGGAGTTAATGAGTGTGAGGGCAGAGATGGTTATTGTGGTTGATTTAGCTGCTTTGCACCAACATGGCAGCATCGAGCTGTATACTCCCCACTCCCCAGGGAGCTGAGATGGTATTTGGAATGTTTCATGGGCCCAATGACCGGGGTAATAATGTGAGAGCACCTCGAGTACCAGTCTTGGTAGATACATGCGCTATATAAGAACTGCCTATTATTCTTATTAAAAATACCGCTTTTATTGAAAATGATGGCACACCGGATGCCATAATTTTACAGGATACTTATAGACTGTCATTCACTAAACAGTCCAATAAGGTACATATTTCATAATATTTTTGGTAGTTTTGTTTGTGATGTTTGCCTATGTTGTATGTGTACATGTATTCCCTTTAAAGGTAATTGGTAATTGCTTGAATTATCATAAATGGGTGGATGTGGGGGGATGTTTTTCATAGTAAATATCGTTTAACTGACTTTTCCAAAGTTTTACAATCATGGATGACGAGAAAAGCACGAAAATCAGTGTTTGTTTTTAACCAGGGTCGAGCAGTTACTTTCAATTTACTTTCAATTGAGTAAGATATTTCCTAATAATTCGGTAGTAAATATTTTCGATATCTGCAAATGGTGTATCCTATATACCTTTAATATCTTACATAAAAATTAAGGCTTGTAAAAAAACCTGCAAATCAGAGACAATTGCCTGTCAGATAACACCGAAAAGCATTCCATCAAACTATTTCCATCTACCCAATTCCTTTTTATCCCTTTTTTTTAAAGACGGTAAAACCCTTGAGAATATAACGACAAACTGTTAATCAATTTTTCACATGGCCGAGTACATGTACTTGTAACTTAACCCTTGTAGCAAGTTTAGACAAATTTGGCTCAATACTCCCAATGCACGTACATGAATCTGGTCAATATTGAAAAGTACATGTTCATGTTACACTGTGTAATTGTACATGTTCTGGCACGTCTGCATGTACCGTAAGTTATCACGGTCATAATACATTGTTCATCATATTTCATTACATGAAGTATACACTATTTCCTTTTGCTGTAATTTTTGAAAATGAATAGGTTTATATTGTAATCAATGCTGACCTGATCAAAGGGATCGTATACGTTTGGTAATTACTTCAGAAATTAATGGCAATAAAAACTTACTTGGTAAGAAGTACAGCAGCTTTGGATAGTATAATGCATTTTTAGAAACTTTTCACTTCGAAGTACTGCGGTTATGAAAAAAGATATCACTTTTTATGCCCCAAAATTGTTATCTGAGAAGCGTTACTGCAGTGACGTTTCTCAGATTGTGTATTCTAATGCAGATTATTTTTCCTGCGTGATGGACATACATGTAGCCGCTCCAGATTTTCGGCAATATCTCAAAATCGCTGCCACCTTTTGAAATGAAATTTTTACAGGCTACATGTAGTTTTATGGTATCTATAGGTATATAGATTGAAACAAACATTGGGTTCCAATTACTAAACTTATATGATCCTTTAAAGTTGTGTTCGTAGATGCTTGGGGAAAAAACCCAGATAAACAACTGCTGTTTTTGTAGTCTGGTTTCTAGACTTCCTTCAGATGAAACAATTTATAGACATCAGGGAATTATCAGGTTAGGAAACTACATGTAGTTGGCTTGCACCCATCTGTAACTGAAGTACCATATTGCAAATAAAATGAGGACTCACTAAATTTAATAAACTGTAGAGATATCCTCTGTAGCCAGGAGGTCTATGTTGATCAGACAGGTCACCACAGAAAGTGCTCAATTACACAAAAAAAGCTCCACAACAAAATCCATTGCACTTGTATCATGTACATGTACATTATTTATGTACCATCCTTGTACATTTGTACATTGGAAGTCTACATGTTGTGCACTGGCTGAGCTTGAACAGAACAATGTGAATTATTAATGTACATGTACATGTATATATATGTACATGTACTGTAGGATACACCATTGGTAAATTGCTTGAATTATCAAGAATGAGTGGATTTGGGGGGTTGTATTTTAGAGTAAATATCGTTTAACTGACCTGTCCAAAGTTTTACAATCATGGATACCCAGAAAAACACGAAAAACAGCGTTTGTTTTCAACCGGCGTCTTTGGTTTTTTCGCGATCGCCGTCCGGCGATCCCAAATTTTTCTTTATAAAATTCTACTTTTCGGAATAATTACAGGCTATCTAGCGCAATTATTTTGCTGAATGCCTAGAATCATTATTTACTTTCAAATGAGTAAGATATTTCTTAATAATTCGGAAGTAACTATTTTCGATATAGCTGCAAATGGTGTACTACCTTTAACTGACCTGTTCAAAGTTTCTTAATGTATTTCAACCCTCTTATGGTTTTACCTTTCAAAACCTTTCAAAATCTGCTTAATGGGCAAAATGGCTATCAATAAGTATGAACCTTTCAAAACGCTCCAGAATTTTTTGCTACTGCCACTACTACACCTTTCAAAACCTTTTGAATTTTTTTTTTTTTTAACACCAGTTTGTTCAGAGAGTTGTTTTACCTTTCAAAACCTTTCATAGGTT
Source organism: Crossaster papposus (assembly GCA_037893245.1). NCBI lineage: Eukaryota > Metazoa > Echinodermata > Asteroidea > Velatida > Solasteridae > Crossaster > Crossaster papposus. Next base: position 623,179 of record JBAIAA010000238.1, read on the forward strand.
CTATTTGTCAGACAGCTTTCTCACCTTTCAAAACGCTTCAGTCCAGAAAACTTGAAAGGTTTTGAAAGGTCTGACAGCTCTATGGTAACTGCACTGTATATAGGAGGGTTAGTAATTTGGTAGTAGAAATTTACGATATCTGCAAATGATGTATCCTACCTTTAATGTAAAGGTAGGCCCCAAGTGCTTAAAGAATTTAGTTTAATTTAATGTAATTTCAGTTGCACAGCTATGACGCGTTGCCCTTTAGACATGGGATGATCGCCAAAATGTCATTTCCTGAATTCCGTGGTGCATATGGATACTGATGCAGTATACATTTTGGCATGTTACAAATGTTGCTAAACTGTAAAACTGCACATTTGTTTAACCCTAATCCCCTCACTGCTTTTTCTAGAAAGTATCCTAAATCCGCCACAGTCCACCAATTTTAGTTTGCAAAAACTGCTGGTGTCCTGAGTCCATCAGACTCCACCATCAGTATGCATACTGGAGAGATCCTGAGTCCATCAATAATCCACCAGCAAAAGTTGATGGACTCTGGCGGATTCAGGATACCAAGGTGGCATACAAAAAAATGCAGACTTGTGTTTCTCCATAGAGTCCATCACAGTCCATCACCTAAATTTCTATATTATTATTATTATTATTATTTATTCGGCCAAGAAATAAAAAACAGTACATTGACAAAGTTACAGCTGTACATGAAATCATTGCAATGCTTTCAATATAACAGAAACAATAAGTTTGAATAGCAAAACTGAGTTATTAAAGAGGTAAAGAGGATTAGAGAGCTGGGGTCAGTGGGGGATGGGGTTATCGGAGGGAAATGAAGGAAAATGAGAAGTAATGTATGCAATGGGGATTGGGGAAGGATTTAAGTGGTTAAGGAGGGGATTGGTGGAGAAGGGGAGGGGTGGAGGAGGGGATTGGTGAGGAGGGGAGTGGTCAAGTGGGGGGGGGGGAGTTGTGAGTCAAACTCCTGCAGTAACGCTAGGCTTAAAATCCTCAATCCATCACACTCCTCCAGTTTGTTCAATATGGAGGTATCCTGAATCCGCTAAAATCCTCCAAAACAGGAAATGGATTTTGATGGACTTGATCAGGGTGGTTAGGGTTAATAAATATGTAACAATAATTTTTAGTATTTAATGATGAGATTTGAAGGTTTGCATGGAGAATAGGTAATACATGTAAGATAAGTAGTTTACGGTAACACAACGGTAATAATAATGATGAAAAACAGTGGGCGGAGACTAGCTGCAAGCCAGTGTTATTAATTCTTTCGGATAATGAAACCAAGGATCCCTCAAAAGCGCTCGAGGCACTGTTGCTCGTAAGCCTGAAGAAACATACCGGTACCGTGGAGAGAAGACAATGAGTACTGCTTTAGAGGTGGGAAGACAACCTCAGAGGAATATACTGGAGAAAACCCACAGAATCAGGCAGGGACTGAAAACCCAATCCACATACCGGTACATGTATTGGCCCCGGCCGGATTCGAACCCAGATCACAGCGGTGGAAGGCCAGGAAAGAACCACCCTATGCAAACCTGATGCCCCAAAGTATGAAGAACATACATGTGAATGAGGCTGGTCACCACATAATTGTAATGGTGCATTTCGGGCTGAAAGCTGAGGTTATGCTAGGTTTTGGCAGGTTTGGTACCGAACCATACAGTAGCAACTTGTTGCTGGACTTTGTTTGACTCGGTGCCAAAGGCCTAGGAAGACCCTTTTGAATTACGTTAGGTTCAGGGCAGAAATGCATGGGACTCGTAAACATGTTGGAGTTTTGGGGCATGCACAGGCATTTATTCGTGGGTGACCTACGGATGGTCACAGCACAATTCCTGGTCAACTGTACAATGTAAGCTGAATACTGCATTGACCTGGGGCCAATTTCATAGAGCTGCTAAGCACAAAAATGTGCTTAGCATGACAATTTGTCCTTGGCAAAAACAAGGTTACAGACCAAATTTTCCCGTGATCTTTATTGTTTTGGATTGATAATCAGCTGTTTTTTTTGCTTAGCATGAAAAACACGTAGAATTTTGGCTGGTAACCTGTTTTAAATGAGCAAGACTTTTTCGTGCTAAGCAAATTTTTGTGCTTAGCAGCTCTATGAAATTGGCCCCTGTACCAAGTCAATGCGATGCATACCTATCTGTACCTACAGTAGTCAATCAAATTTTAACTGCTCGAGTTTGGCAGGTTTAGTACTGTTAGGTTTAGTACTGTGTGAGCTGTTGAGGTTTGTAAGGTTTAATTGGTATTCTTTCTGCTTTCTAGTGCAAAGCCAAATGGGTTTTAGGGATATGGTACATGTACCTTTTCCCCAAAATGTAGATGTTGATTAATTAAAGAATTGTCTGGTTTTTTTTAGAAAAAAGAAATGCTTGACTTTTGACAAGCAATATCATTTGTTGCCGTTTTTTTATATTTTTGACCGAACTTTATCCAAAGTGCTGCAAAATGGGCACCACAATTTAGAACACTTTTAGCAATCATCCCATTATCTATTCACATTTGTAATTTTCTGTGTAAAGCGTTGTGATACCAGTGTGTAAGAACGCTTTATAAATGCCATTATTATTATTAGTATTATATTACTTAATGGGCACTTTGGGAGACAAATTAGTGATAGTTTTGATTCACTTGGGAGACAGTGGCACTTAGGGAGACATTTCAATGTCTCCCTAAGTGTCTAGCTACCCCACAAAACGATATTTGGGAGTTATTTTTGCTCGGAGAAGACAGATTTGGGTCTAAATAGACTAAATATGTAATTTCGTGGCAAAAGCTCCAGGTAAAAACGGGTTAGGTTACAATAAAGATTGTGCACGTCTCTATGGGATTGTCTCCCAAAGTGCCCATTTGGGGGTTATTATTATTATTATTATTATTATTATTATTTATTTATTATAACAACACACGATGTCGGATAGCCGCATGCTCCTACGGCAATGGTCTCCCAGCAACCAATTTACATCCATTACCAGCCATATATTACCCTCAGTTCATTTCCTTATTCTATGCACCTGCACTCCACATGTGATGGTAAACGGGAGCTCGTTCCAATCAGGATCCTTGTACAACAGGATTTAACAAAATGCAATTAAATGTATTTAACTATCGGTGCCTTGGGTAGAGTACATAGATGCATGATCACGGGTGTGTACAATGTACACAAAAAGTACTGTATACGTACTGTACGTACATGTACATAGTATACGTACTGTGCATACTTGTACATACTATACATGTAGTATACGTACGGTATGTACAGTATACCATGGAGGTAGGAATTTCCTACCTCCATGGGAATACGTACATGTTTTACCATTTGCAAACATACCAGTAATGAACAACTACTACTGAATTATATACATGTATAAATACATGTATATCCTTACTTTACTGTTAGTTGGGCAGATAGAAAAAATATTTTAGAAAATTATGCATAATTGTACAAATATAAAATTTGGCACACATTACATGTATATCATGAGAAAAAATTTAAATACTGTACAGTGTATGTACATGTAGGGCATTCGCAGATTTCACCTTTGAAAAAAAAAAAAAATGTAGGTCTACAGAATAACATGCAATGGCGGCGATTTTGAAAATTACTTGTTATTCTACCTACAATCATGAACATCTTTTTTCAAAGGGCAAATCTGTAATGGCCCTGTATCAAAATATATTTCTCATTACATACTGGTACAGTGTTCTTGTCTTGCATTACGATCGAGGATCGAAACACAAAAGAGAACAAAGGGAACAAAGGATCCTCGATCGATGGTTTGCTTGTCCGAATTCTGTCCTCGATCGACGGTGCAAGCGCAAAGCAATGGGGATTGGGTTAAGTAAAGGAAGAAAGGAAAACACAATATCGATCCTCGGTCGTTATGTGGTTCACGACTGTGTGTACCCTACTGTGTGTCAAATTTCATTTGTGTACCACAGTGTTGCCACTCCTTAAAAGATCTTTCAAGATCTTGAAAGATGAGACTCATCTTAAAAACTTGAAAAAAAGATCTGAAAAAAGCCACAAATCTTGAAAGATTTCCCAAAAGTGCAAAAATATTGAATTTCATGCAGAATTTTGATACATTTTCCAATAAAACAATCCACCATTTATAACGAAAAGTATGAAACGTGAAAAGAACACTGCCGTCTGCTAACCTCTTCGCCATCTTTAAAATACATGTACGTCACTGGCCAACAGCGAACAGCTCGGAATGTCGTTTGCCGTTTTCGCTAACGTTCGCCAACATAATTGGCGCACATTGCGTTCCACTCAAGCGAACAACGCTAACGTTGGCCAACATTCGCTTGAGCGGAACGCACCCCTGGTGTGCTGTGGTTTTCAATGCAAGTAGAATTATGTATCAATTGCCGACCGGCAATCGTTGGAAATACCCGACTATTTTCAAACACTGCCCCTAATTTATGAAATCTACAGTACATGTACATGTAGCTACATGTAATCCACATTTTAGGTGCAATTTACTGTTACACATCCGTGAATGGGTGCCAGCCAACTAGTCTGATTTCCTAACCTGATAATTCCCTGACATATATAAATTGCTTTGTTTCTTCCGAAGGAAGTCAAGGAATCAGACAGAGACTAAAAAAAAACCAGCATTACGTGCTTGGTTTTTTAATTATAGCATCTAACACAAAACTTTTTAAAAAATAGGTCGGCATCAAAATATATTTACTATGAATACATACCAATCCCCTAATTCATTCATTTTCAATAATTATACCAAAAGAAAATGGATACCGTACGGGAACTTTAAGGTAGGATACACCATCGATAATTGCTTGAATTAGCATGAATGGGTGGATTTAGAGGGTTGTATTTTATAATAAATATCTTTTACCTGACCTGTCTGAAGTTTTACAATCATGGATGCTGAGAAACACAAGAAAAACCAGAAAAGCGTTTTCAATCGGCGTTAGGCAGTGGTTCTTTTTACGCGATCGCCTCACGGCGATCGCGGATTATTTCTTTTCAATTCGATTTTTCGGAACAATTACTAGATATTTAGCGCAATCATGTTGCTGGATACCTACAGTAGAATCATTATTTACTTTCAAATATTAAGTAAGATATTTCTTAATAACTCGATAGTAAGATTTTTTGATATACTGCAAATGGTGTATCTTACCTTTAAGTTACTTCTCGTTTTAAAGGTAGGATACACCATTTGCAGATATCGAAAAATTTTACTACCGAATTATTAAGAAATATCTTACTTATTTGAATGTAAATAATGGAGTAACTATAGAATGCAGGGCCACCCGCGAACACCTTTTTTTTTCGGTTGGATGCGCTGTGGGTCGACCTGAAGTAACTTTAAATTCAGAGATGCCGTTACAGATATCATACAGTTTTGGGCGGATGTGCGTTGAAGTTCGATAAAATGTCTAAGTACAAAAAAACTTCACCAGTGATTGCGGTGGACATATGAAGCGAATCGTATTTTACAAGTATAAGGTTATGCCTGGATGCAGTCAACAGAGGGCCGTATATGAAGCGAATTAAATATATAGAAGTGACGGTTTAGGGTTGTCTGGGATGCGTGGATGCGCGGATGCGCGGATGCGCGGATGCGCGGATGCGCGGATGCGAGGTCGAAAAAAGCTTGACGTCATCACGTGTTAGGCTCATTACAGTCAACAGAGGGCCGTATATGAAGCGAATTATATAAATAGAAGTGACGGTTTAGGGTTGTCTGGGATGCGCGGATGCGCGGTCGAAAAAAGCTTGACGTCATCACGTGTTAGGCTCATTACAGTCAACAGAGGGCCGTATATGAAGCGAATTATATATATAGAAGTGACGGTTTTGGGTTGTCTGGGATGCGTGGATGCGCGGATGCGCGGATGCGAGGTCGAAAAAAGCTTGACGTCATCACGTGTTAGGCTCATTACAGTCAACAGAGGGCCGTATATAAAGCGAATTATATATATAGAAGTGACGATTTCGGGTTGTCTGGGATGCGCGGATGCGCGGATGCGCGGATGCACGGATGCGAGGTCGAAAAAAGCTTGACGTCATCACGTGTTAGGCTCATTACAGTCAACAGAGGGCCGTATATGAAGCGAATTATAGAAGTGACGGTTTTGGGTTGTCTGGGATGCGTGGATGCGCGGATGCGCGGATGCGAGGTCGAAAAAAGCTTGACGTCATCACGTGTTAGGCTCATTACAGTCAACAGAGGGCCGTATATGAAGCGAATTATATATATAGAAGTGACGGTTTTGGGTTGTCTGGGATGCGTGGATGCGCGGATGCGCGGATGCGAGGTCGAAAAAAGCTTGACGTCATCACGTGTTAGGCTCATTACAGTCAACAGAGGGCCGTATATGAAGCGAATTATATATATAGAAGTGACGGTTTTGGGTTGTCTGGGATGCGTGGATGCGCGGATGCGCGGATGCGCGGTCGAAAAAAGCTTGACGTCATCACGTGTTAGGCTCATTACAGTCAACAGAGGGCCGTATATGAAGCGATAGAAGTGACGGTTTTGGGTTGTCTGGGATGCGTGGATGCGCGGATGCGCGGATGCGAGGTCGAAAAAAGCTTGACGTCATCACGTGTTAGGCTCATTACAGTCAACAGAGGGCCGTATATGAAGCGAATTATATATATAGAAGTGACGGTTTCGGGTTGTCTGGGATGCGTGGATGCGCGGATGCGCGGATGCGCGGTCGGCATAGGCAAAAAGTCAATAGACGTGGGACGTAGTATGTCTGTTTACACATGCGCTTTCTTACGCGAACAAAGTCGGGACGCCAGATGAGTTTATTTAGGTGCATAATTAACCCATAATAATTGATACAGTCCCTAGTTAATTGTATACAGTCCCTAGTTTTTCGTATACACGACTTTTATACCTTTTTCTATAAGACCCTATCTAGACGAGAATATTTAGGTGCATAATTCACCCATACAAACGGATACAGTCCCTAGTTAATTGTATACAGTCCCTAGTTTTTCGTATACACGACTGTTATACCTTTTTCTATAAGATCCTATCTAGATGAGATTATTTAGGTGCATAATTCACCCATAAAAATGGATACAGTCCCTAGTTAATTGTATACAGTCCCTAGTTTTCGGTATACACGACTTTTATACCTTTTTCTATAAGATCCTATCTAGATGAGATTATTTAGGTGCATAATTCACCAATAAAAATGAATACAGTCCCGAATTAATTGTATACAGTCCCTAGTGTTTCGTATACACGACTTTGATACCTTTTTCTATAAGACCCTATCTAGATGAGATTATTTAGGTGTCTATTTAAACAATTCTCTTTGTTAATATAAACAATTATGAAAGTCGTGTCTACGGACTGTATCCATTTATTTTGAATTATCGCTGTCAACCGGCGTTGGTTTTTATACGTTCAGCGCGTATTGAGTTTAATGATTTAACTAAAAATGGTTTGCGCAGCAGCGCCCTCTTGTGGTATTTAGTTTTTTTAGTTACCGTCTAGCTGGGCGGAGAATGGAATGACCCGGTTTATAGGCCGTTTTCTAAACCCCTGCCTTCAGCCTATTGCTAAACCGCATGGATGAAACCGAGACGTAGACGAAGCTGGGGTTTGTAAAACGGCCATAAAGTCTTGGCTGAGCATCCACGCATCCGGATGCGGGGAGCTGAGCTGGGGTTTCGAAAACGGCCATAAAGTCTCGACTGCGCATCCGCGCATCCACGCATCCGGATGCGGGGAGGTTTCATGGTGACCGCGCATCCACACAGCCATGGATGCGCGGTGACGTGACCGCGCATCCACGCAGCCATGGATGCGCGGATATAGAATGGAGTGGCCCTGCATTCTATAGTTGTACCTAAATAATAATTGTAGGCATCCAGCAAAACGATTGCTCTAGATATCCTGTAATTGTTTCAAAAAATTGAATTGTATAAACCAAAATTCATTCTCGCCGGACGGCAATCGCTAAAAAACAAAAAACAACATAAGAAAAACTGCCCGATTCCGGTTGAAAACGAAAGTCGTTTTTCTTGCTTTTCTCAGCAACCATGATTGTAAAACCTCAGACAAGTCAGTTAAACGGTATTTACTATGAAATATAACCCCCTAAATCCACCTATTCATGAAAATTCAAGCAATTACCAATGGTGTATAATACCTTTAAAGGTAGGATACATCATTTGCAGATAGTGAAAACATTTTTACAACCGAATTATTAGAAAATATTTTACTTATTTGAAAGTAAATAATTACATGCTTCCAGTAATTTGGTAGGTACATGTAGTAACAATTTTCGATATCTGCAAATGGTGTCCGACCTTCAACATACAGTACCAGTTACCCGGTTTGTATCACTTATCAATAATAATGGCAAACAAAATGTAGGTTTACCCTGCAAGCTGCGAAGGTGTCCAGACGCGGACCACTTTTTTCTTTTTTTTTTACTTTTGTATGAATCTTTCGCCCAATTCCATTGATGTAATCCTTAACCAGTTCGGGCCGGGATTATTTTAACATTACCGAGCCGAGGGGCGGGATAATTTTTAACGAAACTAGATCCGAAAAAGGTTCAGGCCGATAGTGCCGGGAAGCACACCCACGCATTTCCGCCCTTGCTCGCTGCTGACATACATTTTTGGCCTTGCTCGTGGCGTGTTTATGCTTCATATGTTTTGAATCTGGGGAAAACTTTACGTTTACAAATGTATATACCTCATCTGGCCCGAACTGGTTAAGGGAACCTTGTGGGAACCTTTTCATGTAGGAGTTCAGTCGCGGTCAGCCGACCCTGGGGAAGTTGGCTGTTCAGCTAAAGCCCATTGATTTGTGCACAAAATAAGTTCTTTGTGTTTCACCGCTTAGTTGACTTTGCCCCCTCACAACATCATCAATCATGGCACAGTGACAGTCGTTTAGAAGTATGAGTACAAGGACTCGAAAGTACGAGGACTCGAAAGTACGAGGACTCGGAAGTACGAGGACTCGAAAGTACGAGGACTCGAAAGTACGAGGACTCGAAAGTACGAGGACTCGAAAGTACGAGGACTCGAAAGTACGAGGACTCGAAAGTACGAGGACTCGAAAGTACGAGGACTCGAAAGTACGAGGACTCGAAAGTACGAGGACTCGAAAGTACGAGGACTCGAAAGTACGAGGACTCGAAAGTACGAGGACTCGAAAGTACGAGGACTCGGAAGTACGAGGACTCGGAAGTACGAGGACTCGGAAGTACGAGGACTCGGAAGTACGAGGACTCGGAAGTACGAGGACTCGGAAGTACGAGGACTCGGAAGTACGAGGACTCGGAAGTACGAGGACTCGGAAGTACGAGGACTCGGAAGTACGAGGACTCGGAAGTACGAGGACTCGGAAGTACGAGGACTCGGAAGTACGAGGACTCAAAAGTACGAGGACTCGGAAGTACGAGGACTCGGAAGTACGAGGACTCGGAAGTACGAGGACTCGAAAGTACGAGGACTCGGAAGTACGAGGACTCGGAAGTACGAGGACTCGGAAGTACGAGGACTCGGAAGTACGAGGACTCGAAAGTACGAGGACTCGGAAGTACTAGGACTCGGAAGTACTAGGACTCGGAAGTACTAGGACTCGGAAGTACGAGGACTCGGAAGTACGAGGACTCGGAAGTACGAGGACTCGGAAGTACGAGGACTCGGAAGTACGAGGACTCGGAAGTACGAGTACTCGGAAGTACGAGTACTCGGAAGTACGAGTACTCGGAAGTACGAGTACTCGGAAGTACGAGTACTCGGAAGTACGAGTACTCGGAAGTACGAGTACTCGGAAGTACGAGTACTCGGAAGTACGAGTACTCGGAAGTACGAGTACTCGGAAGTACGAGTACTCAGAAGTACGAGTACTCAGAGTACTCAGAAGTACAAATACTCAGAAGTACAAATACTCAGAAACTCGGATAGTACCGGTACTTGTACTCGGAGACCTGTACTTTACTCAGTTGGCAAAATATTCGGACTTGAGTGGTAATCGGCAGTCTAAGTACTCGGCAGTACTCATCAGCAGTACTCAGTACTGAACAAAAGTACCAGTACTTGACTGCAACACTGCAAATATACATTGTACCATCTCAGCTTTCTGGGGAGTATACAGACTCAATGCAGCCATCTCATGCAGCGCACAAAATCCCAATAACCATCTTCGACCTCACAAAGGTACAAAAAGGTATGTAAATACATGTACTAGAAGCAAAAAATTCAACGAAAAATTTATGGACATGCTGGTTGAGAAGTACAGGGAGCTTTCAGAATTTAACTGGAAATTTCACTTTTCATGAAGATCGTAAGTAGCCCCGAGTACCACGATTTTAATCATAGATGACTATTTTTATCTCGAGTTTTGTTGAGTGGTATTTTTTGGCCGTTTTGAGGGTGAAATATGATGGCGTTGTGTTTTGTTTTGCTTCACTAGAGATTCACAGTTAATATTACACTTGCGCAGACCCTATCGCCATAACGTGTCCAAATGTTAAAAAAGCGATAACTATTAACTTCAAGTATTGGTCTCGGATAGACCGAGTTACTGGCCTCTAGTTATCGCTTGTTTAACATTTGGGCATTATATTGCGCTACTAGAGGCCGAGGATTTTAACGCACATCATTCCAAATCTCTTAAATGTGATTCAAAAAGTCGCCCAAATCCACACAAATACTTAACAAAATACCTTAAAATCACCTAAATAGCCTTCCATGTGTGTCCAAGTACGTCGGGGTGGTCTTCGGGGGTACTCACGATCAATTATTTGCTTGCAAATCCAGGAAATTCGACCCACTATTCGAGCGACTACTGCACAGTTGCTGTTCACGACCAGGAGAGAATGTGACACGCATCATATCGTGGATGTCAGTGCGTAACAGGTCAAAGTGTATCGACCGGTGGTAAACAACAAGCGCGCCGCGCAGCGACTGTTTTATGTCATGGCACAAGCTGTACGGTGGCTGCGTGCTGATGAGGAGACAACAATCGCTCTCGGGCGGGGATAGCGCACAATGCTTGCAATCGCGAGGAGTATGACAATGCAGAATACTAATGTTTATTATAATCATAACAAAACAATAATAATAATTTCGGTTTCTTTCTTGAAACGTAAAGCCTAAAAATCATCTCTTCTAAAGAGGCCAATAAATTGTAGCAGCATCCGTCGCGCCCCTCGCGCGCGAATACGCATCTAGGAGTAGGAAGGCATTATAATTTACCATTTCACTTCACTAAACCGAAATTATTATTATTGTTTTGTTATGATTATAATAAACATTGATTTTAAGGTATTTTGTTAAGTATTTGTGTGGATTTGGGCGACTTTTTGAATCACATTTAAGAGATTTGGAATGATGTGCGTTAAAATCCTCGGCCTCTAGTAGCGCAAAATAATGCCCAAATGTTAAACAAGCGATAACTAGAGGCCAGTAACTCGGTCTAGGTCTCGGACTACTGTAGAGGCCTAGGCAAACATAGTAACATAAGTAGCATAACATAATTAATAAATTATTAACAAGTTAACTTACAAGTTGAGTGACTGACACTGTGTCTGTGATCAATTCGGAAAGATCAACCGTGGTACTGTGGACTGTGGTAGACTGTTGTTATCGGAAAGAAGGATTTTGCGCTAATGTAGTCTTATCAAAGGAGTGTGCAAAGATGCGGTTGTGTCCATGTAAACCTTCATTAATTCCTCCATGATCAGACAACTACACACAGGCCCTCCATCTGCTGGAATGCTGATGAAGTTATGTGTTCGGTACTCGGTGAACGCGTGTCACGTAATGTAATCGGAATAAATTTCATGATTTTCTTGTCAATCCGTAATATACATATAGCGCCCTCTCTAGCACTACACTGGCCGGTGAATTACACAGCGCCACCACCTGACCACTAGTAGCCCAAACAAAATTCAAGATGGCAGCCTCCATGAGAAGTGCAAATGAAACTGAAACAAGTAGGTAACTGCTTAAGTTATGGGTTCAATCTAGCCCCACAAAATTATCGAAGTGTTTTATGAGACTAAAGAAGAGATTCTCAGTATTTCACCAGCCAAGTTTGAAGTCTCAAATAAATTCGTAAAGGAGAATTGTCTGTGCCAGTCAAATTTCTTGTATGTAAAACAATTTCAATACTTTAACCAGTTTGCGCCGGATGACGTATATAAATGCAAAGTTTTCCCCAGATTCAAAACAGATGACGCATAAACACGCCATGACCAAGGCCGAAAATGTCTGTCAGCAGCGAGCAAGGCCGGAAATGCGTGGGTGTGCTTCTCGGTACTATCGGCCTAAACACGCTTCGAATCGAGTTTTGTTAAAAATAGGCCCGCGCGTTGGCTCGGTGATGTTAAAAACTAACCCGTTTAGAGACGGTATTTAAAAGGTACAACCCTCCAAATCCACCCATTCATAAAAATTCAATCATTCACCAATGGTGTAATATTATTATTTGATTGACTTTCAGAGAGAGACAATCTGGAGTCAGTCAAGCACACAATTCTAGTCTTGTCTGGGAAAGGAGGGGTCGGAAAAAGCACAGTTACAACCCAGCTAGCACTGACACTCAGGCAAAACGGTTTCAAGGTAGGCTTATAAGAGTGGGTGTGGGGTCGGGACTATTTAACTTAAGCACAAACAAATCTTTCTTGGCAAAAAACAAGGTTACAAACCAGGTAAGGTACAGGGGCCAATTTCACGGAGCTGCTAAGCACAAAAATTTGCTTAGCACAAAAAAGTTTTGCTCATTAAAAACAAGTTATCAGCCAAAATTCTACGTGTTTTTCATACTAAGCAAAAAAACAGCTGATTATCGATCAAAAACAATAAAAATCACGTGAAGATTTGGCCTGTAACCTTGTGCTAAGCAAATTTTTGTGCTTAGCAGCTCCGTGAAATTGGCCCCTGGTTGTCCCTGAAAAACCCCCAAACCTAATCCTCAAATTAACCCAAACCCTCCAGGGTATTTTGGCTAGACACCTTGCCAGATGCAGCAAAGTGCATCATTTGTCACAGTGACATCCCTGCCCATTCCATTGCAGCAAGATCCGTCAGGTCAAAAATCTCTGGGTCAAACTGCCTCAGTCTTTCTGGTCACCCAACGCAGCAGTATCCTTCTCTGGAATTGTTCAATGGGATTAGCTCTCAATAGGGACTAGCTCTCAATAGGGACTAGCTCTCAAATAGTCTTAGACTATGGTCGTTTATGCACTGCTAATAACAGCCAAAAAAAAAAAAAACATTTTACCCGATGCACTATGCTACGTCTGGCAGGGGCAGGGTTAAGGGGTCAAGGGTCAATTTGACCAAACTTGTACCGTGTGCTTTGTGACTATGACTATAATCATTTGTTTAGCATAAAGTAGGAGCAAATGATTTGAAATGATACCCTGATGGCATATTACTCCTAGAGCAAAATATCTTTCTCGTGACATACTCTATCTGACTGTTTGCCAAATTCCATCAAAGGCACAATCCCATCATCAGCCATACCCCAGTGTATGATCTACACCTTTGAAGTTTAAATTTTAAGTTTAGACTTTTAAAAGTTCCCTTTAAAAAAACAATGAAACCCCTCAAAAGAATTTGACTTTTTTGTTATTGTCTCATCCTTTGTTCCATATTGTTTGCAGGTTGGTGTCCTTGATATTGATCTGTGCGGTCCAAGTATTCCTCGCATGCTCAATGTGCAGGGAAATGATGTACACCAGTGTGGTCAGGGGTGGGTACCAGTTTTCCATTTTTAACCTCAAGTCATACATACCGGTACCTCGGAAAGTTCACCCATTCCTATTGGTCAAGAGCCGTTACTTGGGCAGTTTTAAACTGCCGATAAAACACTGAGGCCAGTTTTGACCAGTTCGCGCCGGATGACGTATATAAACGCAAAGTTTTTTCCCAGATTCAAAACGGATGACGCATAAACACGCCACGAGCAAGGCCGTAAATGTCTGTCAGCAGCGAGCAAGGCTGGAAATGCTTCGACCTACCCCACCTACCCCGACCTACCCCGACCTACCCCGACCTACCCCGACCTACCCCCGATCTAACCCCGACCTAACCCCTACCTACTTCGACCTACCCCGACCTAACCCCTACCTACTTCGACCTACCCCGACCTACCCCGACCTACCCCGACCTACCCCGACCTACCCCGACCTACCCTGACCTACCCCGACCTACCCCGACCTAACCCGACCTAACCCGACCTAACCCGACCTAACCCGACCTAACCGTACCTACCCGTACCTACCCTTTCTTCTCAAGCCGTTACTGTAAGCAATCCATTTATTTTGTTTGGCCTCAATCATACCTTGTAAACATGAATTTATCAAACTTGGCATCATCAAGATCTTTAGGTAAAACCGAGTGCTTGTGTATATACTTCATTCATGTAGGTGGGTTCCAGTGTATGCGGACAGTGAACAGCGTCTTGCAGTCATGTCCATAGGGTTCTTACTGGGAGACAAAGACGACGCCGTGGTCTGGAGAGGTCCCAAGAAGAATGGTAAAGACCAACCCCGGCTGATAATCAGCCGGTTTTTTTTGCTTAGCATGAAAAACACGTAGAAATTCGGCATGTAACCTGTTTTTAATGAGCAAGACTTTTTTGTGCTAAGCAAAATGTTGTGCTTAGCAGCTCTATGAAATTGGCCCCAGATTAGATAGATAAAATAAATGATGAGAAGTGTGTATATCTCCAGTTGTGTTTATTGCAGTGAGTTTATCATGAGGTGATATCACTACATAAACAAATTATTCTTTTTCGTCAAAATGAATAAATGACTTACCAGTAAGGTAAACTATAGACCATGTGCCCTCCGTTTACATCTATATTCAAATGTGCCCGTCAATATGCGCACGCATCGTGTTTAAGGCCGTGTCCGAAACGGGTGTCTAGAGCTACAGCTACGGCTATTGTCTGCGTCGGCCATTTTGTAGCGCTGTCCGAAATGCCGTCTAGAGCTACAGCTACGGCCGTACATAAATTTGGTTCAGAGGCGACATCAGAGGTCACATAATTCAAAGGTGGTCTGACCTGTGGCGTCACTCCTCAACCAAATGTTATGCAAAACACGATGTGTGTGCATATTGACGGGCACATTTGAATACAGATGTAAACACGTGACGTCGGAGGGGACATCGTCTATAGACACCTCATATGTGACCTGTCATCACAAAATGAGCGTAAAGTTGCACGGAGTGATTTCCCAGTACGGCCAGTCAAAGTCAAAATTTGAAGGGGTGGTCGATTTTGAGATTATATGTTTTTTTAAAGACTAAATCCCCAACAATCAATTCCCAATTTTTCAGGACGATCAGATAAAAACAAAATCAGTTTTTGAGACAATTTTGACTATGCCTTTCACACAATTTCTCGTATTAAGACTCCAGACTAAAAAATAAAAATAAAACCTCCAAGTGTTATATACCATTGGAAAGCTCTGTTTTCACATAATTTAGAAATACCCATATCTCAATTTTTTATTTTGCCGACTTTACGCTCATTTTGTGATGACAGGTCACATATAATGAGAGGCAACATAATGAATATTCTCATCCTCTGGGGTTCCACAGTTTTTTGTACGCCATATTTTGTGTATAAACTAATCATTTTCAATAGCTTCCAAATAACACAGAGCCAGATTGTATAAATTTACTATTAATTTTTTTTTCTTTTTTTTCTTCTAATTGTTTGTGTGAATGGTGTTCCAGATAATAAAAATAGAAGACGGTAATAACAAAGTTGGGGTTTTTTCTTGGGTCGGGAGGCCAAAATAGGGTCAGTTAAAATCAGCGTTAAAATCTAACTATTTGTGTTGAATTGTTTTTCTTCTCAGCGATGATCAAACAGTTCCTGAGTGATGTCTTCTGGGGTGATCTAGACTACCTCATTATTGACACTCCACCAGGTCAGATAACATTTAAACAATTACATATGTAAAAGGTAGGATTGTTTGAATTATAAGGAATGGGTGGATTTTATATTAATAAATACCTAGGAGAGTTGACAGCTTCTCATTGGTCGAGACTCGATCACGTGGAGGGCATTATTTTGTAGTAATGACCGGCTTTCAAGAAGAAGCGAATAAATTTTCCCTGAACCAGCATTAATCAAGCATCATGTAGGCCAATGATTGGCCGAATGCAACAGTCATACGGTAACTTGTAACAAGGACGCGTCAAATCTTGATACTGTGCGCTATAAATGTATGCGTAGAACGTTTGCATCTATACGCGCGGCATTTTTCAAAATGCGCGTCTGTTAACGCTAGCGCATTGCTATGCACGGAGGGCATCAGTAGTCAGCTAGTCTGGTCTCAAAGTATGGGTAATAACAACAACACATATTAAAAAGACAGTAAATATCATTTAATCTGACCTGTCTGAAGTTTTACACTCATGGATGCTGAGAAAGGCAAGAAAAACGACGTTCGTTTTCAACCGGGGCCAGGCAGTTTTTCTTATGTTCTTGTGTTTTTTGTGATCGCCGTCCGGCGATCATGTATTTTGGTTTATACAATTCAATTTTTCGGAACAATTACAGGATATTTAGGGCAATAATTTTGCTGGATGCCTAGAATTATTATGTATTATGTTCAAATAAGTAAGATATTTCTTCCTAATTCGGTAGTAATTTTATTTCAATATCTGCAAATGGTGTATCTTACCTTTTAAATACCGTCTCTAAACGGGTTAGTTTTTACACCAATCGACTACATTTTTTTCCCTGAAGGCAGCAGGTGGAAAAATACCGAACTGGCTTATTTGTTAACCATCTTGCACCGGAGGACGTATATACATGCAAAGTTTTCCCCAGATTTAAAACAGATGACACATAAACACATCACGAGCAAGGCCGGAAATGTCTGTCAGCAGCGAGCAAGGCCAGAAATGCGTGGGTGTGCTTCCCGGTACCATCGGCCTAAACCCGCCTCGGTTCAAGTTTCGTTAAAAATAATCCCGTGCCTCGGCTCGGTGATGTTAACATGAACTGGTTAAGGGTGATGAGCCCCCCAAATTATTCTTGTTATTGACTGAGCAAGTCTGTATTGTTTTGTTTGCTTCTATTTTACAGGCACTTCGGATGAACACATCACAGTTGTAGAGGGTTTACATCAGTACAAGCCGGATGGAGCTGTGTTAGTCACAACACCACAGGTAGATAGTATTCAGGCTACGATTCGCAAGATAAATTGTCATTGTCGTTTTATGGTCAGCCATTTTAGAAGTCTCAAAGGAGAGCCTTTTTTAAACTCGGGCTTCATCTTCGTCTTTAGCTTAGGGAGATATAGAACCCCAACTTTGGAGACTTCAGTCACATTTTTGTTTATGTACATGTATGCTTCAGGAACATTCAGTCGGTTGACTGTCATGTGATTCAAAAGTCGGAGACGAAGCCGAAGCAAGGGTTTTGAAAACCCCCATAGTAGTTCCTAATGGGATCAGTGGACTTCTAACATGGGATCGGTTGTTTTTCTAACATGGGATCAGTGGATTTCTAACATGGGATCAGTGGATTTCTAACACGGGATCAGTATACTTCTAACATGCAAGAGGTGATTGATAAGTTTGTGTCCTAAGGTAGGGGGAGTCAGTTTTAGAAAATCCAACACAAATAAACCACAAGAGAAACTGACTAGGTAAATTAGCATAAATTTAAAATGGAACAAAGAAATTGGCAAGGCGGGACTCAAACCTGCGACATTAGGAATACCGGCTCTGCGCTCTACCAACTGAGCTATCTTGGCCCCCCCCCCCCCCCCCCCCCCCCCCCCCCGACTACAACTCTGGTAGTACGCCATGTTGATAGTGTGGCCATTTTCAAGTTTCTGCTTAATCATTCATCACATTGAACTGCACTCAAATTCAGTGAAAAATGTATACATGTACATGTATCTCATTATACCTTAGGCAACCAACTTATCAATCGCCCCTCATAGATTTTATTGATCTAATTTTATTATCTTATTTGTGTGATTCCTGAAGCAAGTATTTATTTTGCCAATATTTTCATGCCTTTTTTTTTTTCGTCTCTGTTTTCAATGCAGGCAGTTGCAGTAGGCGATGTAAGGAGAGAACTCACATTTTGTCGGAAGACTGGCGTACCGGTCTTGGGAATCATTGAAAACATGAGTGGCTATGTATGTCCTCATTGCACAGTAAGTATCACCCTAACACAGTCTTATATCCTCCAAGAAAGGTTAAAGGCCTTCCACCCACACTGTCTATACAATCTCTGTGTTGGTCCCAAGTCCAACACAGTGATTTTAAGGACCCCTTTCACACCAGAAAAGATTTAAACATGGGTTTTACATTAGTCCGGTGCTTGACACAGGTGAAATTCAACCTTAATTGGGACGTGGCCCCAATATCATAGCGCTGCTTAACAGCTAATTTTGTGCTTAACCAGTTCGCGCCGGTATTATTTTAACATCACCGAGTCGATCAGGGGCGGGATTATTTTTATCAAAACTCGATCCGAAGCGTGTTCAGGCCGATAGTGCCGGAAAGCACACCCACGCATTTCCGGCCTTGCTCGCTGCTGACAGAGATTTCCGAACTTGAACTTGGCGTGTTTATGCGTCATCCGTTTTGAATTTGGGGAAAACTTTGCGTTTATATACGTCATCCGGCGCGAACTGGTTAACACAGCCTCCAGCATTTCATAGAGACTTTTAACAGTGGGCACAGGAAAAGCATGTTTAACCACGGAGGAAAAAGTTGCTTAAATCAGTGACTCAACAATAAAAATCACCATCCACGCGCAAGCTTAAAAGTAGGATGCACCATTTGCAGATATCAAAAACTTTTACTACCGAATTATGAGGAAATATCTTACTTATTTGAAAGTATATATTGATTGTAGGCATCCGGCAGTGAAGGATTGCGCTAGATATCCTGTAACTGTTCAGAAAAAACAAGAACAAAATAAGAACCATTGCCCGACGCCTGTTGAAAACAAACATTTTCTTCTTGCTTTTTTCTCAGCATTCATGATTGTAAAACTTCGGACAGGCCAGTTAAACGATATTTACTATAAAATACAACCCCCCAAATCCACCCATTCATGATAATTCAAGCAATTACCAATGGTGTATCCAACCTTTAAGTTTTGAATTTCAGGTACCCTTTAGGCACTTTTTCATAGCATGTACGTGTACATGGTTTATATTTGAAAATCGTAGCTGAATTCTGTATTTTCTCTTCTGCTTGTTATAGGAATGCAGTAATGTCTTCTCCAAAGGAGGTGGGGAGTCGTTAGCCAAGGAATTTGCAATACCATTCCTGGGTAAGTTTTCCTTCACTGAAGTCTTTTGTCTCACTTGAACGAAGTTTAGAAAAAGACCGTGCAATCACTATTTCTGTACATTTACTTATTCTGTCTGTACGTAAAAAGTTGAAGTCCAGTTCCATTCAAACTTGGGTCATGGATGCAATATTGTAACCTTCATTACATGGTTGTGTTAAATGTCAAGTACTGAGTCATTTGTCATTTGGGGTCAAGTTCTAAAATAGGCTTGAATGATGTAACACTTGAAATCTTTGTCCAATTGCAATTAAACTTGGGTCATGAGGTCATGCATGTAATGTAACTTTTATATGAGGGTCAGGTCAAATGTCCTTTGAGGTCAACGGTCATTTGATGTCAATGGTCATTTGGGGTCAAAAATCATTTGAGTTCAAAGGTCATTTAAGTTCAAGTTGTAAAAGAGGCTAGAATTGTAAAATGAGTCTTATTTGAAAACTTGAAGTTCTATTGATATAGAACTTGGGTCACCATCATAGATACAATGTGGAAACTTCCATATAAAGGGTTATATTAAAGTTCACATACTGAGGTCAAAGGTCATTTGAGGTCAAGTTGTAAAATATGGTAATTTCAAAAGTGATGTTAAAATAATCCCGACGCGAACTGGTTAAAGGATTTTGATGAAAACTTGGAGGCAGTGACGCTTGTGTGAGAAGACACAATGCGTCGTATTCCTGTTCGCATGAGGGCGCTGTGAGACGCCATTTTCTGAGTACCAAACACAGGCAAAATCTTGTTTATTAAAGTACTTTAGTAAATGTATCTAAAAATGGAATATTGAAAAATTAAAATTTGGTAGTTGTAAATTGACGTGATTATCTTCTAATCACTTTCAATTATATTCCCAAATGCCATGAGCACAGCGCCCTCAATGTTTAATGATAAGGCGTATTTTTCATTAGATTGGTGAGGTCAAAGATCATGCAGGGGTCATTAGGGGTCATTGTTTAGGTTAAGTTTTTGAAAACGTATTTAACTTCTGCATGTTTTCATGGAATTCGATAAAACTTGGATGCAGTGACCCTTGGGTGGGAAGACAATTCATCGTATTACTTAGGTCAAAGGTAATGTCGGGGTCATTTTAGATCGTCGCCCAAACCTTCAAACATGTAAGAAACATATGGATCGACAAAGGCGACACTCGCGATCTGGTGATCACTTGTCTAATTTTGTAATTGTTGTACTTGTATGCATCTAGTCAATATAATAATCTAAGAAAATGACAAACATTTTTTATTAATTTTTTTCTTGATGCCAGGATGTATACCGCTTGACCCGCAGCTCACCAAGTGTTTAGAGGAAGGCAAGAGTTTTGTTGATTTCTTTCCGTCTTCACCATCAGCGGGAGCAATACAAGACATTGTCAAGACGTTACTACAAAACAACAGCTCATCGAAGACCTGAGAAACCTGCACAAGATTTAGTTTAAGATTTTATAGTGTGTTTCGTTGACCCACTCCACGAAACACGAAACAAGTTGCACATGCTGATATTTGTACTACGACTAGTCAAAAAAAAAGAATTGGTGATGAAAATTGATTAGATTTTCGCTTTTCAGTTTTTGATAGATTTGGTAATATCTTACCTTTTAGTCCCCCGATATTTTTAATTGGTCTGAAAAAAAATGTGTAAAATTGGTGAAATCGTTAAATTTAATGGGCAAGTCACAGATAAACTTAAACAAAGTGTTCATCATACTGTCCGGAATTTCAGTAAAAGAAGATGTCTGTTGGAAATACTCTAATTGTTAGGGAGTTTCACGTGAGCAATTCCTCGGATAAACCATGAAAAACAACGGAAACATTCTCAATTTTTAAATGCGTTTATCTCAAAAGTGGTTTTCCTTAACCAGTTCGCACCGGGATTATTTTAACATCACCGAGCCGACACGCAGGATTATATTTTTAACGAAACTCGAACCGAAGCAGGTTCAGGCCGCCAGTACCGGGAAGCACACCCACTCATTTCCGGCCTTGCTCGCTGCTGACAGGCATTTCCGGCCTTGCCCGTGACGTGTTTATGCGTCATCCGTTTCGAATCTGGGGGAAACTTTGCGTTTATATTTGTCATCCGGCGAACCAAACCACGCATACTCAAATTAACATGTCTTTCCAACCAAACAATGTAATAATAAATGTCAAAATAAAATTGAACAAGTTCTCTTTCTTTATATCTGTACCAAAAACGAAATTTCACCAAAATATGACTTGTTTCTGGTTTTGTTGGAGCAGGTCACAAATTTCACCATGACGCCCTAGGACATCTTTCCATAAAAAACAAAAAGAGCGATTCTACGCAAAAGTGGACGCAACTGAACAGTGGAAAATGTACAAAATCTTCCAAACTGCGAGCATCACAATAAATGTGGTGTCAAATTAAAGGGGACAGAGGGATACTTTGTTTTGGTGCTGTGCCAATAAAAGTGATTTTTGGTCAACAAAATTTTCTTCTAAAATCATGAATTTTTAGTAGAAATTTTGGCCCCTCATTTTAATATTAAAAAAAAAGTGTTATTGGAAGTTTTGTGTTTAGAGAGCTTCTGAAACTCCACAATACTTTATTAAAGATAAATAATAAGATACATATTCTACGCGTGGCATTCAGTTATATTTTTTGGTAAACATGATGTATAATATATGTAAACATGATGGAACGTGTACGCTCATGTCGTAACAGTTTAAACTGAAAAGGCCATAGAAGTCTTTTTCAAGTCAAATGTCATCGTTTCCGAAAATAAAAAAAATCGTCAGTCACAACAGAGATTGACCTTTAATTGTGCCGCTTTATTTTTGTATGTAACTTGGCTCCGTCATTAGTCCATTAGGTTGTTAGAGAAATGATTAACCAATCACTTCACGATTACCGAATAAGTTTGTTAAAAAACATTAAACCTACGCTAAATAATGGAGCAAATATGTGACCCAGCACGAGTAAATGAGACACTTTGCGGCAAAAATGAAAATTGAGATTTTGATTTCCTCATTTAAAGCTTGTTTAGCTTTAAATGATGAAATCAAAATCTCAAAAAATTGTTGGGCCGCAAAGTGTCTCATTTACTCATGCTGGGTCACATATGGGCAGCCCATATCCTATAGACCATGTGCCCTCTGTTTACATCTATATTCAAATGTGCCCGGCAATAATTATGCGCTCGCATCGTGTTTTACATAAATTTGGTTAAGAGGCGATCTGACCTGCGACGTCACTCTTTAAGCAAATTTGATAGTCGCATCCCACATCGGAGAACCTTTTTCGGTCAGAGTTTGTACTCTGATGTCCTGATGAAGCGGACTACAGCGACCCGTGATGTTCCGACGGGTTTTCTAATGGCCAACCAGTATTACCCGTAACCCCCCCCCCCCCCCCCCCCCCCATAAGAAACGGCACCAAACCCACCTCAATCAAGGACGGCAGCCAGTCTCCCAGACCAGAGCACCCCCGACATATTATCGAGGCCAGGAGTGGAACCAACATCTGAAAATGGTCAGGGAGCTGCTCAACCCCCAAGGCAAGGTTATAAACTAGACATAACAGATGGCATTATCTGCAATCAAAGTTCCCGGGGGTTTCTCATTCAACCATCTTAATGTGAGAAGCCTCATAAACAAATTTGACCATTTTAAGATTGTAATGTCTAGAAATCCATTTGACATCATCTGTCTAAACAAATCTCTGATGATGAGATAAATCTACCAAATTATTCTATTGTCAGAAAATACATGAACCGACGTGATAGGGTGGCGGGGTTGCAATTTACATTTGAGATACCATAATGTTCATCCCGTATGGGCATCCCGTATGGGCATCCCGTATGGGCATCCCGTATGGGCATCCCGTATGGGCATCCCGTATGGGCATCCCGTATGGGCATCCCGTATGGGCATCCCGTATGGGCATCCCGTATGGGCATCCCGTATGGGCATCCCGTATGGGCCTCCCGTATGGGCCTCCCGTATGGGCCTCCCGTATGGGCATCCCGTATGGGCATCCCGTATGGGCATCCCGTAGGGGCATCCCGTAGGGGCATCCCGTTTGGGCATCCCGTAGGGGCATCCCGTAGGGGCCTCCCGTGTGGGCCTCCCGTGTGGGCCTCCCGTGTGGGCCTCCCGTGTGGGCATCCCGTGTGGGCATCCCGTATGGGCATCCCGTATGGGCATCCCGTATGGGCATCCCGTATGGGCATCCCGTATGGGCCTCCCGTATGGGCCTCCCGTATGGGCATCCCGTATGGGCATCCCGTATGGGCATCCCGTATGGGCATCCCGTATGGGCATCCCGTATGGGCATCCCGTATGGGCATCCCGTAGGGGCATCCCGTAGGGGCATCCCGTAGGGGCATCCCGTAGGGGCATCCCGTAGGGGCATCCCGTATGGGCATCCCGTATGGGCATCCCGTATGGGCATCCCGTATGGGCATCCCGTATGGGCATCCCGTATGGGCATCCCGTATGGGCATCCCGTATGGGCATCCCGTATGGGCATCCAGTATGGGCATCCCGTATGGGCATCCCCTATGGGCATCCCCTATGGGGAGTCGGTCAGCAGGTATCTCAGAACAAGATCTCTGATGGCTGATCACCCCTTCAAGACTCTTGATTGGCTAGTTTTGTGAGTCTCGGATCCCACATTTGCGACAAAACTTCCTAGGAATGCATCCGAATGGGCATCCCATATGGGCATCCCATATGCATCCCATATGGGCATCCCATATGGGCATCCCATATGGGCATCCCATATGGGCATCCCATATGGGCATTCCGGCCATATGGGCATCCCATATGGGCATCCCATACGGGCATCCCATACGGGCATCCCATACGGGCATCCCATACGGGCATCCCATACGGGCATCCCATACGGGCATCCCATACGGGCATCCCATACGGGCATCCCATACGGGCATCCCATACGGGCATCCCATACGGGCATCCCATACGGGCATCCCATACGGGCATCCCATACGGGCATCCCATACGGGCATCCCATACGGGCATCCCATACGGGCATCCCATACGGGCATCCCATACGGGCATCCCATACGGGCATCCCATACGGGCATCCCATACGGGCATCCCATACGGGCATCCCATACGGGCATCCCATACGGGCATCCCATACGGGCATCCCATACGGGCATCCCATACGGGCATCCCATACGGGCATCCCATACGGGCATCCCATACGGGCATCCCATACGGGCATCCCATACGGGCATCCCATACGGGCATCCCATACGGGCATCCCATACGGGCATCCCATACGGGCATCCCATACGGGCATCCCATACGGGCATCCCATACGGGCATCCCATACGGGCATCCCATACGGGCATCCCATACGGGCATCCCATACGGGCATCCCATACGGGCATCCCATACGGGCATCCCATACGGGCATCCCATACGGGCATCCCATACGGGCATCCCATACGGGCATCCCATACGGGCATCCCATACGGGCATCCCATACGGGCATCCCATACGGGCATCCCTGTGTATTTCTGGGGATTTAATAATCTGGGGATATCTGGGCAGCCCATATGGGCAGCCCATATTGAAAATGTACTTGTTAGCTAGTGTTCAAATGGATGTTGATCACAACTGGAATAAATGTTGGGTACGAAGACCTGCCCTGACCTTCGTCGTCGAGTCAACAACAAAATAACGTTCAAGGGGTTGTTTAGTCAGGCTTCACATAATTCCCACATAAAAGGGGTTTCATGTTACGTTTCCGAGAAGGAAGTACAAACATACAGGCCGACAAAAGCTGCATTGGAAATCCTGGTGTGATTAGGTCGAGGTAACGCGGGAATAGGGATACATGCACTTCTTGTATTGAAAAATCATTTGACAACAAGGCAGTTACTCGTTAGTTACTTTCAGTTGAGGACCTAGCGAGCTGATAATACTAATATATAGACAGTGCTGGCGTTTATAAAAGGTAAGCTGTAATATGTTTGGTTTATCCACAGACCTGGAAGGTTTTTTCCCGTCAGGTCTATGTTTTATCTTCGCCATTGGTTGCAACCTTCAACTTACAAGCGTGAATTGATCCGAAGCATTGTCACGGCCATTTTGTGTACTCAGTTTGGTGTGAAAGTTGACTCGTGCTTTGTCAGAAATCAGCGGCATGTGCTAGGATTCATTATTTCAACCACCCGGTGAAAATGTTCTAGTCTGGCTGCAGTCAATTCAATCAAGAATCAGTCGTTGACTGATTGTTTTTAGAAATCATACCGAGTTTGCCATGGAATATAGACGCGTGTCTTCATAAGAAGGATGTGCGTGGTTTGTCATGCAGTTTTCTCGAAAAGTATATAAATAGGCCTATGTCCACTGAGTTGAAACGGCTGCCACTAGGTTTAGGTTTTAAACATTCTATCTTGGATTTTGAGTATTTGCATGAGCCAAATGCATGCTAAGCAAATTAACATACTTTAATATTAGTTTTGCAGTTGAAGAGTGCACCGGGCAAGACAGCATTGTACATGGTTGAACGCGTTTAAGAAGTAACATTTTCTCGGGGCTGTATTTATTAGTAGACAAAACTTTAGATTTGTAAGCTGTTCTTGATCTAGATCTACAGGCCGAGACAAAAGTGACAGCACTTTTCCTTCCCGCCCAAACTCTCTACGCGTAGGCTGTAATTGGGAACCAAGATCTCAGAACAAGATCTCTGATTGGCTGATCACCCCTTCAAGACTACTTGGTCATTGGTTACAGTTCTAGACTCTTGATTGGCTAGTTTTGTGAGTCTCGGATCCCACATTTGCCACAAAACTTCCTAGGAATGCATCCGAATTAGGAAAGCATCCAAGTTGTAAAGACACGTCCGATCTTTTTGACACTGCGTCATACCCTGACCAGTTGGCGCAACTCAGATTTAAAAATCCTTGATTTTAGCCCCCTCCCCCCCCCCAAAAAAAAAAAAAAAAAAAAAACCCATCACAACAATTAATTTGACATGGATTTTGTTGGTGTGATGCTTGTGTTGTGATGCTTGGAGTTTATCAATTTTCCACTTTTCAGCCGTTGCGTGGAATTGCCCCGTAACACATAAACAAGGCTCTTCCAATTATATCAGATCGGTTTATCGATTTTCATGCTTTTTCCCCTGGAAATGGTAGCACGTGTATGTGGGCGTGAAACCATACATTCAATCTTGTCAGGGCAAATTAGGAACGAGACATTATTGTTGAGGCAGTGTTGCGCGAAAACCTTATGTTAGGGGGATGGTGTCGCAATGCACTTTGTGGATAGAAATGTAAGCCTATACAAATGTCTGCCCAAATAAGAACATTTAAGCTCGTCCTAATTAGACGATGTACGTATTGCACCATAAACAAAACCGAAGGCTCGTCTTGGCCGTGACAATGTATTGGTATACATTACCCGTGGGTATAGCTTATTCATTTCGTTTTGTAGTACATGTACATGAAAGAGGGTTTACATTTTAGTTTTCCCACGAGTATCTCAGTCTCATATTTAATAAGTGCGTGATATTAGTTAGACGCTTGGATGCGCAAAGGCGTGGGCTTTATTTCACAAACTCCTTGTTACACATTTTCATGCACTTTACTTTCATTTAAGGGGAATTTACGCTTACAAAGAAGAAAGTTTAGTAAATATTTTCCACTATACAGAACTAGAACATTAAAAGGGGGCTCATGTAGTACGGCTGGGGCCAATTTCATAGAGCTGCTAAGCAAAAAAAATTGCTTAGCACGACAATTTGTTCTTGGCAAAAACAAGGTTACAGACCAAATTTTCACCAGATCTTTATTGTTCTGGATTGATAATCGGCTGTTTTTTTGCTTAGCATGAAAAACACGTATAATTTTGGCTGGTAACCTGTTTTTATTGAGCAAGACTTTTTGTGCTAAGCAATTTTTTTTGCTTAGCAGCTCTATGAAATTGGGCCCAGATGGGCGATGGGGTTGTGCCTTTAGTTGTACAAGCATGAAATGTTACACACAGTCAGAATAATGTCATGCGAAGACACAATCTTATCGCCTATCTGTCGTACTAATGGCGTTACTTCATCCATTCACTAAATCTCCATTGGCCTATATATATCGAGTTTCGTTTTCAATTAGGCAAAATGCTCAGAGTCGTTTCTGTCGTAATAACGTTATCCGTTTAAGCGTTCTGACTGATTGTCTCAGGATTATGTGTTCTTGTTAAACACGCAAATGGAAGGGAGACCGAAAGTATGTGTAACAGAACACATAGAGTGCAGGGAGGAAACAGCCAGATTAAATGCTATTGAGGAGACCACATGCGACTAAATCGCTATACCGCTATGTATAATGGATTAGGTTTTCTATAGGCCTACACGGTCTGTTTACATCCTTTCATATTAGATGATGCACTTCATGTTAATATATACAAAACAAAAAAATTCCTTTTGAAAGTGGCGTTTCGTACACTGTAAAACATTTCTGTATTTTCTACAGTGAAAAGTATGTAAATATTAACTGCTTTTCATCTACCGGTAGATAACAGCAACGGAATGAGATAAATTTCATCGTGGCCTTTTTCGCAGATGCAGTATCGTAGTTCACATAATGTCAGAACAGTTTTAGCTCTAAGCATCAGGGTCCAATTTCATGAATCTGCTAAGCACACAAAATTATTTGCTTAGCACCAAAAAGTCTTGCTCAGTAAAAAAAAAAACGGTTACTATACCAAAACGTAATGTGGTTATGATGCCAAGTCGAAATCCTCCGAATATTATCAGTCATAAACAATATACATCACCTGAAAATGTGGTTTGTATATAACCCTGTTTTTGCTAAGGAATAATGTTCACGCTAAGCAATTGTTTTTTGCTTAGCAGCTCCATTGACCCCAGGGGCCAATTTCATAAAACATGTAAGAAACAAAATTTGCATGCTTAGCACAAAAATGTCTTGCTCAGTAAAAAACAGTTTACCAGCCAAAACTGCATGTACTCTTCATGCTAAGCAAAAACCAGCTGAATACCAGTAAAAACCAATAAACATCACCTGAAAATGTGGTTGGTAACCCTGTTTTTGCAAAAGAAGAATTTTCATGCTAAGCACATTTTTGTGCTTACATGTTTCATGAAATTGGCCCCAGGTTGTGGGTATAGGGTAAGCAATTTTGTTAACGTATTCCTAAAGTTGGTGCCGTTTAATATGCGGTATCTGGTGAGAAACTGGTATTAATATAGCTACTGTTTCGATATACATGTACTTGTTTATACATTTGTATAGGTCTCGCTATCCATAAGTTGTGGGTTTTTTTGGGGGGGAGGTATTGATGAAGCCTCATCCGATGAAGCCTCATGTGCGTGGTTGTAAACCAGAATTGTATATAATATACCTCGTTTTCCATGAGCGCGTTGTTTACCTTATATGACGTAAACTGTATATCAACATTTAAAACTTCATAAGTTAATAAGATATGGGGCAATCGGATGGCACGGTACACGTAGTGTATAATTTATGGCTTGTTTAGACGATGCCAATTATTGTGCATAATGAATAACACCACCCGACCAGCGCGTAAATTATGCAAAGGTGGTCTTCTCCGAAACGCCTACAACGTTCGCCATCAGCCAATTCATCTGTGTTAATTTGCACGGAAATAGCCATGAAATAACCCAAAAGTAGAAAATACGTTGTTTGGATTAACGGTACCTTTTTGTTTGTCTTCACCATCTCGAAATACTTACTGCAGCTCGGTGATGTGGTTGCCCTCGCAACGGGTGACATCACCATTAGAGCGCGACGAAGTTTGCAACTGGTTCTCTGCTATAGCTCTGCACTGGCGATATCAGCGTTTCCTGCGCCTCTGTGGTTTGATCAGGCGGTTGCCTTTCGTGCAGAACGTACACAGCTGGCTGCGCCAGTGGAAAACAACGTGCACTAGCAAGTCTTGCAGCCAAGACCGTGCGCCTTTGCTTGATGATAACTGGTTGCGACAGTCAGTAATTGTGGCAGGCAATATATTACAGTAGCTATCAGTATATGGGAGTGGACTTGACATTTTGGGGCTCACGGATCTCTTAATGTGTCAGTGGCGAGTGTATAAATTAGGGCTGAACGACGGGAGCCACTGTAAAAAAAAGTCAGCGTCTTTAATAAAATCCTCACACATCATATAAATTTGGGAAGAAGTCTTGCTTTCGTATGAAAAAACACATGAACGCATGTATGGTGAAGGCCTGCAAGTCGTTCGGCTCGTTCCGTGTGTGAAAGCTTAAAACTCCCTAGTGTAATTTACTTGGAACAATATAACTCATCCTGACAAACCATTATGGCAAACTGTATACACAAACTGTTGGACTGATTCTGGAGGTATGCCTAACTCCAATGTAAAAGGTAATCAGTTTTAGGGGTTCAGGAGCTATTCTAACAGATTCCAACCAAACCTGGTGTTGGAGTTTGGGAGCCAGTCCGCCCTTATATACACACCATGTCGGGGATTGACACCGCTATTGGCGGTCTTTATCCGTCACAGTCACCGCGTCTGTCACCGTCGCCGCTGCGGACACAGCCGGCACTCCACGCCTCCCAAATCTGGAACCCTTACGCCAACGACACCGCCACCAACACCTGGTTCCTGTGCTTCTCCATGGGGCTCGGTCTGACCGGTACGCTGGGCAACCTTCTGGTCATCGGCTCGGTGTTAGTCTACAAGCCGCTCCGGCGGCTCCACAATGCCTTCATCGTCAACCTGGCGGTGGCCGACCTGTGCGTGTCGGCGCTCATCCAGTTCGCCACCGTGGACGCGCTGCTCAAGCTGGGCGAGCTCTTCTGGAATCGACCGGCACTCTGCGATTTCTTCGGGTTTCTGTGCACCACGAGCTGTACCTGCTCGCTGTGGAGTATAATGGCCATCAGCATCAACAGATACGTCTGTATCTGCCATAATTCTAAGTAAGTTATTTGGTTTTAAAGGGATCGTGTACGTTTGGTAATTACTCCAAAAATTACTATGGCAATAAAAACTTACTTGGTAAGAAGTACAACAGCTTTGGATAGTATAATGCATTTTTATAAACTTTTCACTTCGAAGTACTGCGGTTATGGAAAAAGATATCACTTTTTATCCCCAACATTTGAATCTGAGAAGCGTTACTGCAGTGACGTTTCTTAGATTGTGTATTCCAACGCAGATTATTCTTCCCGCGTGGACATAACCGCTCCAGATTTTCAGCAATATCTCAAAATCGCTACCACCTTTTGAAATGAAATTTGTACAGGTTAGTTTTATGGCATATATATATAACTATATTGGATTGAAACAAACAGTGGGTTCCAATTACCAAACGTATACGATCCCTTTAATAATTGTTGATTCGTTTTAATTGTTGGTTCCTCAAAGCAGTTTGTTGCTATCGCACCACAGTACCTCTTGTTGAACGAAATTGTGTTAGAATTAAGCACGGTATACCAAACAGTAATATCAGGCGTCGAGAAGTCCTAACCATTAAATGTATAGTATACACCATTTATATAAACAAAACTACTGAACTAGTATAAAATACCTTATACTTGATGTAAGTGAATAGCAGTCTCAAGCATCCTGTAAAATTACAGCATTGAATATTAATTTTTGTCAATTTCTAACGATTGCCAGAAATGTGTATCGGCTTCGTTAGCTTTCTGTTCTGGGAATCTCTTCAGTCACGGATGACAGAGCACTTTTGATTTCAATAGACCGAAAACTCTTAAGTGGAGAAAGAAGTCTTAGGGAATGATCAATCGTTCGTGAACAACAGTAATAATATCTATAACATGCGTTCGATTATAGCTTCCCCGTTTATGTTACGCAGGGTTATACGGGAAGTCACAGAATAAGTCTAACCAAACGATGCCGTATTATTTGCCTAGACATTTATGTAATGACAATTAAGTTCAAAAGGTTGTTTGGGGCAGGATTTTAAATCTATACCTCTCAAATTTGTATCCCAGTGGAGACATCTCTTTGTTCTCGTGTACAAACTGGTTAAAAAGTCGGGCACCTTTTTCAGAATGCTCCTATTTCAACCACAATTAATTTCCTGGGTTGAAATTTTGACCCAATATACCCTATATCATACCCTAACCCAAACACTAACCCTAACCCACATCCTAAACCTAGTTTTTGAGTAATTTGAGGCACACTCCAAAAATCTAATTCGTGAAATTCCCTGTGGAGACCTATTCATCTATAGAAATTTACCCTCCGGAGACCTTTTGTCTCCATTATACACATTGTGTTCAGGTCTCCAGAGGGTACCGAATTTCAGATCGTAAACACACTGGGGATACTGTCGTCTGCTTCACTTGTACATTGGGTGTTATCACCTCATGCAGATCAACCATTGCTTAAAATACGGAGGATATCTATCTATAATTCCAGGAATATGCGACTTTGTGTCTGTCTGCGTATATGTATTGACCGCCAATCGTGGTCGTCAGACAAAAGAATTGGATACGTCCACGATTGACAAAACGTCCACGATTCAAAATCGTGTACAAATCCTATGGAGGTCATCCGAAAACGTTATGAGTACAAACAAAAGAAGGGAAGAGGGTCGGACAATGCCCCGTCAAAGATTGGCGATGTTTACCAACCTTTCTGTGTGTCCGTATTTCAATTATTTACAGAATCAGGCACCGCATGAAGTCGAAAATCGGCGGGTATATTACTCAGGACCTAAGACTGTGCAGTGTCAGGTTCGAAGTGTTTGAATAGGCGGTTCTAGGAAGAAGAAAAAACTACAAAAAAGCGACAATATCGGAGGCCTAGACCCGCAAACGTGAGGGTAAACCGCGGCACGCACTGCTGCACATTTTGAACGGGCAATGCACCTATACCGCATTGCCCATTCCGAACGGGCACGTTTTGGTCATATCAATTTCATTTCCACGATCGTACGACACATTTATCTAATAATTGTTCGTTCATAAGACGCGCCTGGTCAAACACATTGGAATTTATCAAACACCCCTTGTCATATGTTATACCAATGGTAATGATGAGGATGAAGTATGGGCCCATAGTGACCAAGCCGTCGCTGTGTAAACTGACGGTGCGACATTTTGTTGCCGACGGAAATGATAGGTATTCAATTTGTTTTCCAAACGAAAGACAGTTTTTGGCTGCATGCAGTCTCGTGTACATGATTCATCACCCGCACTTCGTGTCGAGGTGGCAAAGGACAGGGATATTAATGATCCACAAGAATGCAGGGGCACACACGCGCTTGTGCGGCCAATTATTTTGTTTCACACGACTGAATTAAAACTAACACTGTGCCGTCGTTATCCCTTCCACATGACATGAAATAATTGTCGAAGAAATAATAAAAGGTGGGCTCAAAAAAAAACGGACAAAGCGTGTTATCGCTGCGCTGAGGCCAAATTGGTTTCTGGAAGAAAAATGAAACCAAGATAGGTTTTGGAGCTAAAACTACTGAACCAAATCAAGATTTCTTGATATAATTTTTCTTCTCGATCGAGAAGAAAAATCTCCATCGATTAATTGGTATAGGTAGGCTTCGGGATTGTCGGGGTTTGCTTGTCTGTTTTTGTTTGTTTTGTTGTACCAAGACTGGTACTCAAGGCGCTGTGTCATTATTGTTCCTGCTCATTGGGCCCACGAAACATTAACAAAACTATTTAGGCTTCCTGTATGGGGCTCAATACTACCATTTTTGGCACAA
Organism: Crossaster papposus; assembly: GCA_037893245.1. Taxonomy (NCBI): domain Eukaryota; kingdom Metazoa; phylum Echinodermata; class Asteroidea; order Velatida; family Solasteridae; genus Crossaster; species Crossaster papposus. Next base: position 656,202 of record JBAIAA010000238.1, read on the forward strand.
AGCAGCTACTAACAACTATCTCTGCCCTCACAGGTACCCATTTTACTCTTGGGTGGAGAGAAGCAACGAGTGACAAATGCCTTGCCCAGGGACCCTTGTCAACCGAGGACTCTATTGTAGTATTGTCCAACGTCCACGATTGAAGATGTTTACAAACGCACACATACCGCAATTTTGGTCACATTATTTAAACAAAACAAGAACATGAATTAAACTACTATACAAACTGCTAACTGGCGAGTAATAATGTTGTAAAAAAACCAAAATAAACCGAAAATAACCCGAAAATAACAGGGAAAAAAACCGAAACGGGACATTCCGTGGTGTATTCCCTTTTTTACAGCTTCACTTTACAGCCAAATTGACGTGTTGGTATAGCGGCACATAAAACAAATACAAAAACAGTAGACCGGAAACGCACGCACAAAAATATACATTGTAATTCTTTACATATCACGGGATGGTAAGTTAGAAACAAACAGGCGGACGTTGCTTGATCGATCGATATTCATGCGATACTGTGGTATAAGTTCAGGCACAAAACAGACACAATTTTCGGAGAATTTAGGACGATTTGCCCGAGCCAGTCTTTCGTTTTTTCAGGGTTTTTTTCAGGTTCGGTTCCGTTTTTGTCGGTTTGGTCGGTTTTTACCTGAATTTTGGTCGGGTCGGGTCGGGTCGGAGAGTTCAGATCGATTCCGGTTTGTTTTTTTGGTTTGTTTTTTGGGGGGGTCGGTTCGACCATAGAGGTTGTTCCTAGCTCTATGGTTTGGCTTAGTGAACCCAATCCGGTGCACGTCATTAATTTGAGCGCTACAACAATATCAGTGTTGTGAGGAAGTGTTTTTCTCTGGAGTAAGTTTCATTATTTTGCCTTTCTTACGTGTGTGTTTGTAGGTACCATCGCATCTACACACCTGGCATAGTGGCCGCCATGTTGGCTGGTCTGTGGGTTTGCTGCTTCCTCTTGGATCTACCCGCCCTCCTCGGATGGGGAGGCCACGCCTACGACCCGAAGGTCATGTTCTGCACCTTTAACTACACCGCGTCGCTCAGCTACACCATATTCCTGGTGTCAGTCGGCGTAGGTGTCCCCGTCGTCATCGTAAGCTACTGCTACATCCGAATACTGCTTTTCGTACGGGCCAGCCGGCAGACCCTGCGGCGCCTGAGCGAGGGCGCGAACGAGATGGCGTCCCTGGGCCAGAGGAATCGTAAGATCAAAAGAAGGGATATGGCGCTGCTCCGGACCGTTCTGACGCTGTGGATAGTGTTCCTCATCATGTGGGCCCCGTACACCGTATACGTTCTCTTCGATACACAGAGGACCTGGAACCGAACACTGTACGTATTGTTTGTCAACCTGTGCCACGCAAACAGTAGCGTCAACAGCGTGATTTACGCGACAACTAACCCGACGTTCCGACGGGGGTACGCGGCCTTCGTACGCCGCCTTCTCTGTCGGAAACGCACGGTGGTAGCTGAAGAAAAGCTGCATTCCCGTAACGTGTCAAAGAACGGCGACATTCGGCCAGAAGGGTGTCTTGTTACGCAACAAGCTGATTATTGTACCGACCCCTCTAGCCGCCCACATTCGGCCCTCCACTGAGAACATGTCTGCTCGTACCCACCGCCCAAACGCATACTGGGAGATGGGTAGGGGTGCAGGGTTGTAAATAGGCCCAAAATTGCTTTCGCCGACCAGATCACATTTTGCATGCCCAGGAAATAATTTTCTAAAGAGCATTTTGAGAGCCATGCATTTGAAGGATTGTAAAAATACAGTGTACCACCTCGGTCCGGGAGTGCGAGCTTCTAATTATGAGCATTTGGGATGAAATTGGCACTACTTGGCTCTTGAGCGAGAGGGTATTTTTTTTCAAAATGGACGCTTTGCAGATTTGGCTTCAGCACTAGTTTTAGGGGTGTTCTCCTTTGGAGGAAAATATCACCCAAAAGATATCAGATGACCCCACACAAATTGAAAATAAAATAAAAGATGGTGAAATAAGCTTCATTTTGGTGTATAGTTTGGTCACCTTGGACAGTTGTGAGTATTTTTCCCCATTTTTTGAAGTTGGGGTATTTATCATTGTTGTCTATGGGACTTTATTTGGATGTGCGCAACCGTAGGCAATGCGCGCTTCGCAGAGTCCTGCGATGGAAACGCACGGCATTCTGGGTAGCGAACCACTACTTATTGTAATTGCATGCAAACATTAACGCCGCTGAGCCGCGGAACTGGTGACCTCCAGTTCACACGTCGCACAAAAATCTATCCAATCAGAGCTCGGAGCGCACTGACCTTCCCAGCGCGCGGTGTATTTATTTTTCAAAGGACAAATCTGCGATGGCCCTATAGCCAAATATCTTTCTCATGACACATACTCTTTGACTTTGTGCCAAATTTCATGCGTTTGTCCTTTGATTAAACAATATTTTCCACCAGTCTATACCGGTAACGCGCAATGGCAGCCATTTTGACGAGAACAACAAATTGCTTGTTATTCTACTTATAATTTTTATCAAAAGACAAATCGGCGATGGCCCTGTAGCCAAATATCTTTCTCATGACGTGCTCCGATTGTGTGCCAAATTCCGAGCTTTTTAACGTTCTATTAAACAATGTATTCACCAATCTGCCTGACTATAATAGCTTCAATGTGAGCCTCTGGGGAAAGTTAAGCTGCACATAATGACGTTCATTGTCGTTTAACTGAACGGGGGATTGTGTCTAATGTACAATTCCACACAGCATTGACAGTATACAGGCGCCAAAATGTCAATGTTTGTTGGATTGACGGCTTGTGTAGGCGTTTAATGTATATGACACAAAACACAGTAAAGGGGGCCACCAATCTACCTGTCATGTTAGCACAATTTCTTTGTGTTTATTAACTTAATTAACCATCCCACTGCTCCAGTTGTTTCCTTGCTAGCCCTATAAGGTCAAAAGACTATGAGGTGCAGAGATTGGCGTATCCTTTTTTAAATAAAATTAACTGATAAATATTTTTTTCAAAATTGACGGAAAATGCAGGTAGATTTTTCCGTCAAATATGTTGAACAAAAGCGGGCCCATATCTTTGTTTATTTTTATTTCTTTCAATTCTGTGATATAGTATGCATATCGATTCACTTCTTAACAAATTCTGGAAGCTTTGTGTAATAGGTTGAGTTTATAAGTGATAAAGAATCACTGCTGACGTGACAAAACTCTGCCTGGCCCCCTTTACTGTGTTTTGTGTCATATTGATATATAATATGCAGTCTTGTGTATTATGCATAGGGCATACTGTAATGTTCAGCAGTGTAAAAGATTACAAATTAACGTATTAAAGGTAGGATACTCCATTTGCAGATATCCAACATGTTTACTACCGAACTATTAAGAAATGTCTTACTTAAACAACAAATCTAGGAATCTGTAGGAAAATGATTGCGCTAGATATCCAGTAATTGTTCCCCTATCAAATCACGATCGCCCCACGCCGACAAATAATTGCGCAAGATGTCCTGTAATTGTTACGCAAAATTGAATTATATAAAAAAAAAACGATCGCCAGACGGCGATCGCGAACAAAAACCAAGAACAACATATAAGCCCGACGCCGGTTGAAACCAAACGCCGTTTTTCTTGCTTTTTTTCTCGGCATCTATGATGGTAAAACTTCAGACAGGTCAGTTAAACAATATTTACTATAACATACAACCCGATCAAAATCGTCTTATTATTCAATTTCAAACTTATGTTAAATAAATTAGTCTGATATGTGCTTGACTCAATTTTGACCACTTTGGAAAATCCTGGATTACCAACTTGCAGTGTAAAACCAAACCCATGTCTTCGAGAAAAAAATGATGGTAGTCAGTACACACGGTTGCACCAACGTACGCTTCATACTAGTCGTCGAGCAATCAGTCAATTCTCTCATGCAGTTTATACGCTAAGAATGTTCCTTTCATCGCGTCGTTTATTTGGACGGCATAAGATAAACATTTAGTGCAGTTTTCGTCATTTAATTACAGGAATTCCGACTCTGACCTTTTAATCGTCCTCTTAAGTTGTATTTCTTCGTGTACAGATATGAATGATGTTCATATGGTGGCCCTGGAGGGACATAAAAAGTCGCGAATATTTTCGCGACTAGTCGTTAAACAATTCGCGATTAGTCGTGAAAAAATTCGCGACTGGTCGTGAATTTTTTTGAGACTAGTTTTTCGCTACTAGTCGCAAAATTATTCAGGACTGGTCGTGAATTTATTCCCGATTGGTCGTGAATATTTTTTGGAATTTTTTGCGAATTTGTTCACGACTAGTCGCGAATTTTTTCACGACTAGTCGCGAAAATATTCACGACTTTTTATGTCCCTCCAGGGCCACCATATGTTCATGTTAAAAGACATAATGTGGGACATTTTGTTGACGAAAGTTGTCATGGTTTTACGAAAAAATAAACCAACGTTTTGGCTCGATGAGAACGTTCCGTGAAATGACATATCTGCAGGTTTGATGCGAGATGCATCCCCTTTAAAGGTAAGATACACCATTGGTTGTTGCTTGAATTATCATGAATGGGTAGATTGGGGGGGGGGGGGGGGGGTGTATTTTATAGTAAATATCGTTTAACTGACCTGTCCGAAGTTTTACAATCATGGATGCTGAGAAAAGCACGAAAAACAGCGTTTGTTTTTAACAGGCGTCGAGCAGTTATTCTTATGTTATCTTTGTTTTTTCGCGATCGCCGTCCGTCGATTGCGAATATTTCTTTATAAAATTCAATTTTTAAAAATAATTACAGGTTATCTCGCGCAATCATTTTGCTGGATGCCTAGAATCATTATTTGGTTTCAAATGAGTAAGATATTTCTTAAAGATGGACTACAACAGAATAATGATAAAGGCTGTGTTGCTGTTTTTTGTTCGAGAAATGTATAATGATTACTAATATATCATTAGTATTCAATAAATCTTGTTCCTTCATGCAAAAAAACAACAAAATTGATCGGCGTTCTACGACCCAGATAAACTCAGTTTCAGCAAAAGCCCTTAACTCATGAATAATTCATACTTTGTGTGTGACGTACTACCCATGAAAACGCATACATATGGTGGCCCTGAAGGGATTCCGCAGATCGCGAATATCGACGTCAAATTTGACGTCAATATTCGCGACTTTTTTGGAAAGTCGTGAATATTGACGTCAAATTTGACGTCGATATTCGCGATCTGCGGAGTCCCTTCAGGGCCACCATGTATGCGTTTTCATGGGTAGTACGTCATCACTTTTCGCTGGTTTACAAGTCCGCTGGTACTATATCGTGGATTTCATTGTGGTTTTCAGTGGATCTTTGCCGGGAACCAGTACAGGGCGGGAAATTTTTTCGGTCAAATTGCAACAAAAGTATTTAGAGAAAAACATGACCGTAACAATAAAGTGTTACCTGAACACAACATAAACAAGGTCCGATAATAAATTTAATGTGTGAGTTTTCGTTGTAGTCCATCTTTAATAATTCGGTAGTAAATATTGTTGATATCTTTAAATTGTGTATCCTACCTTTAATATTGGTATGGCAACCAATACCCTCGTCTTTAGCTTGAGCATTAACGTGTGCAGGTGCATGCATGATAAACCACATTCATACACGTTTAATACCGGCCAACCACATTATTCCCTACAGCTGCATCTTAGATAGTTAGGTTAGGTTTCATGTCGGTTCGCAGTTCTAAGCGATATTAGAAAAGAGGATAAACAAAATAGCACGGGTTCAGGGTAGACAGACAATTAAGCCCTCGGCTGAAATGTCCCGAAATATGATAGCTGATAAATCGAAGCAATATGTTTAGGAAATTGCGGAGCCTGCATACAAACAAACTGTGCATTAACCTTATATTGCATTCTTGACTGTTAAATTGTGTTTTGAATATCTCTAAGTATTAATGACGTCACCTGTGTTTACCGCATGACATGCAGTTTTCAGCGGCGGTCACCGCTATATCGACGCTCGCTATACTTTTACGTGCAAAATGCCGACATACGATATATTTTTGTTCGACCAAAAGACGGTGAAATGTGCATTTTCAGCCGTGTCAGTCGTGGGGAAAACAACACGTCAAAAGACTGGAAAAGATGATTACTGCGCAGGGGATTTTTCTCAGGAGCCACAGGGTCGAAAAATGAGTGTGGTAACATTCTTATACGTACGAGCCGCGGCGGTGATTCCCACGTACGTCACCACATGATGACGTCGTTAACTGCATCGGCCTGTTGCTATTGACATTGTAGTCGTACTCCTTTGTAAACGACCTGTGCAAACCTGTAGTTGAATGTTAGCGTCACCGCACATAATGTACATGTGTACATATCTGAAAAGCAGGCGCGGTTCCGCGTCCGAGGGTCTAGGGTGCGGGAGGCATTAGCCCCACTCCCCCTAGTTGTCTAGCCCCCCCCCCCCCCCCCCCCCCCCACCCACCCACCCACCCATTGCAATAAAAAGAACATTCAAGAAAATACTTACTCTCTTTTTTTCTAAAGAGTAAAAATTCACTCCGTTCGAGTGAAAATTCAGTCCCACAGTCTGAAACTATAAGAACCAGACGTTTTAGAGTGAAATTAATTAACTCGAAAAAATTCCACTGAAATCTAATCAAATTCCACTTAAATGGTCCTTTTTTAAAAAGTGTGTTGTAATCTAAATTTAGAGTGAGATCCACTCTAAAACGCCTAGTCCCTAGTTTCACTCTTTTGAATTTATAGAGTATTACTGGATCTGCAAAAGTTAGAAATCAACGTCACATGAGAAGGGTTTATCTCCCCTAAAATATTGGCTCTAGAACCGCGCCTACTAAACAGCTCTCCCAGTGTCATCAGTCAAGTTAAGTGGTTTTCCCTTTTATTTAGTAGTTTTTACTCTGAAAAACCTCAGTATACAGACTAGAGTCGGAGTCCACTGAGATATGGTTTGGCGATTTACAATTGCTGGTTGGTCACAAACATTTTAGCCAAACCACTTTAGCTAGTCTTGACAGCCTCGACGGGTTGTTGACCCGTGAGATGAGAGGGTCAGAACACTCAAACTGCTTCCCAGGGGCCGAGGTTTTACTGGAAATCGCACACCAGCGTGAACCGAAGATGAAATCCGATATAATAAGCGCATTGAGAAGAGGCTATCACACACACACATCATATCCTATAATCCTTGGCACAGTGCTTTTATCCTTCTTACATTTGAAACTTCTGCCCATTAAAGGTAGTACACACCATTTTCAAACATAACACAAAAACTACTATAGTAGTATGAATTACCTTTACTTGACTGCAAGTAAATAACAGTCTCAAGGATCCTGCGAAATTACGGAACATGATGTGCTGTGGTTTTCAAAAAAAGTGGAATCATAATTGTGACCCAGCACGAGTAAATGAGACACTTTGAGGCAAAAATGAAAATTGAGATTTTGATTTCATAATTTAAAGCTAAACAAGCTTTAAATGATGAAATCAAAATCTAAATTTTCATTTTTGCCTCAAAGTGTCTCATTTACTCGTGCTGGGTCACAATTTTGTATATCAATTTCAAGCTATTGCCGGCCGGCAATCGTTAGAAAAGCTTGACTGTTTTCAAACACTGCCCTCGATTTATCGAATTTGTCTAACATAAGCCAAGATACCAAGTCAAGAGGTTTAGAAAAAATGAACCCGATTTTCACAGGAGTTTGATTTTCATATCACACCGGCCTGAACTCGTCTCGGATCATGAAAAACAATCCTGCGCCAGGGCCCGGTCAATTTCCAAAAAAAATCCCGGTTTATAATAAAACTAGTTAACTGTGAATTCCTAACCTATTCATTTTCAAAAATTACAAAAAAGTTTTTAAAACAAATTTTAAAAAAATATAAGGGGAAAAACCTTTGACGGGTGTTGCCCTACCGTTTCAGCATTATGACCCCGGTAGTCCTAATCGCTCAAATTTCGATCCTGCAACCTATCTTTCTTCTTAACTCGCTTGCTATGTCGCGTGCACACGGTCCAGGCGGTATTCCACGCGAGATTTGTAATATCTACCGAGATGTTGGTGTAGAGCGGGGTCAGACCGACGCGGACCGGCGGGTAGACCAGGTTGGATAGACCGTCTGTCCGCAGTCTCTCGCGCGCGTGATCCAAGAGGCAAATCCTGAAAGGACAGAATCAAATCATGAGAAATTAGGCCATCAGCCTAAGGAGTAATTTAGGAGCATTATTGAGAGGAGTATTAATGCTCATAGGGCAATTTTGGCAAGGTATGCACGCCTAGAGTTGGGAAATGTGTGATAGCTATGTGTGATAGCATTGCAGCGTGAGCGGATAGTAGCTTTTTAGGAGTTATCACTTTTGACCCGGATTTCTGCTTCAGCCCCGTTTGGTGCATGTATATGTATTTTGCTTTAGGAACAATCAATCGGTTGATATGAAGCAGACAGTTTCAATATTCGGTTTGTTTCTGAGTGATTCAAAAGACAAAGTTGAAGACGAAAACCGCCGCTCAAAGCAGGCATGGCCCAAGGCAGGCATGGCCCAAGGCAGGCATGGCCCAAGGCAGGCATGGCCCAAGGCAGGCATGGCCCAAGGCAGGCATGGCCCAAGGCAGGCATGGCCCAAGGCAGGCATGGCCCAAGGCAGGCATGGCCCAAGGCAGGCATGGCCCAAGGCAGGCATGGCCCAAGGCAGGCATGGCCCAAGGCAGGCATGGCCCAAGGCAGGCATGGCCCAAGGCAGGCATGGCCCAAGGCAGGCATGGCCCAAGGCAGGCATGGCCCAAGGCAGGCATGGCCCAAGGCAGGCATGGCCCAAGGCAGGCATGGCCCAAGGCAGGCATGGCCCAAGGCAGGCATGGCCCAAGGCAGGCATGGCCCAAGGCAGGCATGGCCCAAGGCAGGCATGGCCCAAGGCAGGCATGGCCCAAGGCAGGCATGGCCCAAGGCAGGCATGGCCCAAGGCAGGCATGGCCCAAGGCAGGCATGGCCCAAAGCAGGCATGGCCCAAAGCAGGCATGGCCCAAAGCAGGCATGGCCCAAAGCAGGCATGGCCCAAAGCAGGCATGGCCCAAAGCAGGCATGGCCCAAAGCAGGCATGGCCCAAAGCAGGCATGGCCCAAAGCAGGCATGGCCCAAAGCAGGCATGGCCCAAAGCAGGCATGGCCCAAAGCAGGCATGGCCCAAAGCAGGCATGGCCCAAAGCAGGCATGGCCCAAAGCAGGCATGGCCCAAAGCAGGCATGGCCCAAAGCAGGCATGGCCCAAAGCAGGCATGGCCCAAAGCAGGCATGGCCCAAAGCAGGCATGGCCCAAAGCAGGCATGGCCCAAAGCAGGCATGGCCCAAAGCAGGCATGGCCCAAAGCAGGCATGGCCCAAAGCAGGCATGGCCCAAAGCAGGCATGGCCCAAAGCAGGCATGGCCCAAAGCAGGCATGGCCCAAAGCAGGCATGGCCCAAAGCAGGCATGGCCCAAAGCAGGCATGGCCCAAAGCAGGCATGGCCCAAAGCAGGCATGGCCCAAAGCAGGCATGGCCCAAAGCAGGCATGGCCCAAAGCAGGCATGGCCCAAAGCAGGCATGGCCCAAAGCAGGCATGGCCCAAAGCAGGCATGGCCCAAAGCAGGCATGGCCCAAAGCAGGCATGGCCCAAAGCAGGCATGGCCCAAAGCAGGCATGGCCCAAAGCAGGCATGGCCCAAAGCAGGCATGGCCCAAAGCAGGCATGGCCCAAAGCAGGCATGGCCCAAAGCAGGCATGGCGGGCTTTCAGAGCTACAGCTACGTCTATTGTCAGCCTGCTCATGCGTAGTTGTAATGGGCGAACACCTAGACTGTAGCCATAGACAAGGGATTAGAACGCGGCGTCAATCAGCCGCAGGCTAGAAACAAGTTCCGGTTTTACCTTTTCTCGTTCTTGTGGGCGCTCTTGTGGTGCTCGGCGATGACATTGTAGAAGCCCGTCACGCCCCAGGGTCGGGTCTTGAAGAACCCCTGGGATTGAATTCGTACCAAGATATCGTCGTCTTCACCTCCCCACCCCCAGTAGACATTTGGGAACCCGTTGAACTTTTGGATCTGGGATCGTGTGAATCCGGTGACGGCGCCGAAAAAAAAGCCATACTGCAATCTGAAGAAAAAAAATGTGGTAAAATCTTAAAACCACAGACGGAACACCCCTGTAAACAGGCCAAATATCCGTCCGCCGAACCATGAATAAAAGTTATACACTCACATTTTTCTATATTAGAGAGTTCTGAGAGCCATGGAATCGGGTAATTCAAGACAATGTGGCACTGAATCTCTGGCCTGGACTTGGAGCTTCCGATTCTGAGCATTTTGACTGCAAATTACTGGGTCCGAAAGTGGCGCTATTTAGCCATGTTGTGGGGAGACCTTTTTTTTTAAATGGCTACTTTTCCAGTTTCGGAAACATTTTTCGTTTTGGGAGGTGTTCGTCCGGTGAGAATATGTGACACGATCAAGCGGAATGAGTCGGATATCAAAAAAATGAGTTTTCATGTAGTTTTAAAGAGGGCATATGTACGTTTTAAAAACCGAAAACCCCATGTTGATACGATGTTTTGTTGTCGAGTTATGTAAATTTGTTTAAATACCAACGAAGAACACAGTTCTGATTAAAACATTTTTGGGATTCCCCGACATCCGTCTCATTCCGCTTGATCGTGTCACAATTGGACCCGAAAGTGGCGCTATTTAGCCATGTTGTGCATTGAGAAAACCTTTTTCAAAATGGCTACTTTTCCAGTTTCTGAAACATCGTTCGTTTTGGGAGGTGTTCGTCTTTCGGTGAGAATATCTCAAAAAGTCAAACATTTTTAAAGACAGAAAGATCAAATGTTAATTAACATTTATCTTAGAGCCTGAATACCTGTGTAGTTCTGAGTAAAATTAAAAGAAAGTTCAAGTACATGTATATGCATTTATCACTGGTGTCTATATAAATGCCTTTTTTTACAGGGGTGCACCCCGAGACACAATTCGAACGATGAGATCTTTTCAAAATGCATTACATTCTAAACCAGTGTCGTGCATGGGAATATTAAATCTTTCTACAAGAATAACATACATTCCTTATTTCCTAAATGGTAGCATTGTGTTTTACCTCAAATGTGACCCACTTCACAAAAAGGGGTATTATGTTGCGCAGACATAATATAATATAAGTGGAAAGCCCACGACGTAAGCTTTCATGATAAACCATAGCCCCGCCCATTCTGGGGATATAAAATGTTTGCCTATTGACTACTTCCAGCTAATTCGGAACATAAAAAGCAATAATAATCCAATTACTAAACTCTGGGCAATTGTTCGTTCGATGTCTCGTCAAAATGAGCAACGTAATTCTGTATTGTTCTGGAACCAAAAAATGATGACTATAGACTATGTGCCCTCTGTTTACAACTATATTCAAATGTGCCCGGCGATATGAGCACACATCGTGTTTTACATAAAATTTGGTTGAGGAGTGACGCCACAGGTCAGACGACCTTTGAATTATGTGACCTCTGATGTCGCCTCTTAACCAAATTTATGTAAAACACGATGCGTGCGCATACCGCCGGGCACATTTGAATATAGATATAAACAGAGCGCACATGGTCAATATACAGTGAGTAAAGTAATGAGTTTTTTAAAGGAAAGTTTGCGTACTTGTATTTCCATCTATCGGCGCCGGAGACGAAGTGCCTCGGCATGTGACTGCATCCGTAATAGTTAGCATCGTTCAGAGGGAGGTGGTCCACATCGTGGAAGATGAAGCAATCCCAATGGGTGAAATTCAGTGCTTGCTCGAAGCCCACGTTCATCAGCATGGCTCGGTTAAACTCCAACTCGTTAGCCTGTCAAAAATAGTCCAACAAAAAGATTGGTGGGAAAAAAATGTTTAATCAAAAAGATAAAAGCATGGAATTTGTGACACATTCATATTAGTATGTCACCCTACATGATAAATGTTCGGGTGCAAAAGCCGCTAAACGCCAACAAAAAGTATTTGATTATGTGTAGGCTTCTGAGAATTCTTACTTGATATTGTTATCTTTTTGTTCATGGAAGTGGCGTTTAGCGGCCTCAGTTGGCGTCTCTAACAACAAATAGAGTGATCTAAATCAATCATAAGTCTCCAGTCTCGCCATTTAATAGGAAATTAGAGAGGAGAGGCATGCCGAGGATTCTTAAAGGTAAGATACATTATTTGCTTTTGCTGTAATTTTTGAAAATGAATGGGAATTAGGGGTTCATTTTTATAGTAAATATTGTTCCGCTGACCTGTTTTGTATACGTTTTGTGTTATAGACATTCTGGAAAAACCAAGTACATTAATGCTGTTTTTGTAGTCTGGCTTCTTGACTTCCTTCAGACGACACAGAGCAATTTATAAACCTCGGGAAATTATCAGGTTAGGAAACCAGACTATAGTTGGCTCGCACCCGTGCACGGACGTGCAACAGCAATGCAAATAAAATGTGGACTAACTAATTACAAAAATTAGGGAGTGTAGTGTTTGAAAAAAATCAGGTATTTCCAACAATTGCTGGCCGAAAATCGTTAGAAATTGATACAAAATTCCACTTTTCTTAAAAACTACAACACACCAGGTGCCATGACTTCACAGGATGCTTGAGACTGTTATTCACTTACATCCAATATTCTTTTTATATTTGCAAATGGTTTTTCTAAGTTTAATCCTTTGCTCGAAGAAACAAGTCAATGGTGTTCATAAAGACAGGTTGGATGGATTTTCAATTAAACATAACAGACTTGTGTTCTTATCACAGGAGTATTTTGATGATGATTATAGATTTCCCATGTGGCATTTGTTGCAATTGAATTATCAAAATTCGATCTCTCTTCGAATTCGTGACCGATTTGAAATTAAATACTGAGACATAAACAGAGCTACACTTATAGACGCCGGCGTGCAAGGCGTGAAGCGACTGTGTACGGCAAGGATTATCATTACAGCGATTCTTCGCCTCGCCTGCAACGCGGTGGTCTTTGTTTTGTCCTCATAACTACAATCATGATGACAACCTGAATACAATCATTATGCGCTTTTCTATGGACGCCAGACGAAGTAGGGACACATTGGCTCATAGGAAATTAGGAAAGCACATAATGTGAACAAAACGTGTCGTCGTCAGGTCTTAGCTTGAAAACTGTTGTGTGGTCGTTACACTTTCGCCGAAAACAAATTACCAGACATTACATAGGCCTTACATGAGCGTGCGCTACATATACACGAAACGCTTCTCTGAAAAGAATGACTCCATGTATACATAATTGGTGATTGCATCAAACTACGGAGTGTTTGTCCCGTCTCTTTCTGTAAATTACATATTGTTTCCGGAGAAAAAAACAACCCGAGTGGCCATTTTCTCGAGAGAGCATTAATCAAAATGTATTCCTGATATCAACTGTATCTTTTTCAAGTTGAGACAACTTAGCGTCGGCGCTCGTTAACTTCTTCCCGTGTCGTATGGCTTTTGCAATTCGAATCCGGCCCAGGCCAGTTGTGCGCCCGGGTGTGTCCCCGTTATGGATACATGTATGTTATGGATGTGTCCCCGTTATGGATGTGTGCCCGTTATGGGTGTGTCCCCGTTATGGGTGTGTCCCGTTATGGGTGTGTCCCCGTTATGGGTGTGTCCCCGTTATGGGTGTGTCCCCGTTATGGGTGTGTCCCCGTTATGGGTGTGTACCCGTTATGTGTGTGTCCCCGTTATGGGTGTGTCCCCGTTATGGGTGTGTCCCCGTTATGGGTGTGTCCCCGTTATGGGTGTGTCCCCGTTATGGGTGTGTACCCGTTATGGGTGTGTCCCCGTTATGGGTGTGTCCCCGTTATGGGTGTGTCCCCGTTATGGGTGTGTCCCCGTTATGGGTGTGTCCCCGTTATGGGTGTGTACCCGTTATGGGTGTGTACCCGTTATAGGTGTGTACCCGTTATGGTTGTGTACCCGTTATGGATGTGTCCCCGTTACATGGGCGGATACAGGGGGGGTCCAAGGGGTCCGGACCCCTTTTTTCTTGAGTGAAAAAAAAAAAAAAAAAAAAAAAATGTATTTCACCTAACAAGCAACGTACATACATGTACACATAGTCGTGAACCACATAACGACCGAGGATCGATATTGTGTTTTCCTTTCTTCCTTTACTTAACCCAATCCCCATTGCTTTGCCATTGCACCGTCGATCGAGGACAGAATTCGGACAAGCAAACCGTCGATCGAGGATCCTTTGTATTACGTGTATTATACGTGTATTATTCTCAAACCACACACACAAAATAACAACCATATAGACTATGATTTGACTTTTTTGGCTTAGTTTTTTGAGCCGCTAGTTTGTTTATTCCTTCTTATTGCATTTCAGGCAATTACATATTTTAATTTTTTAAACGCTTTCATAAGCTTGAACGGGGCAGGCTTGCCCCAAATGCCATGCTTGGCTCACCACTGGGCCCATTTACTTTGGAGACTTGCCAATAAAAACACTGGAATTTCACCGTTTGAAGTGACGGTTGAGTAGCCCCAGCAGAACGAGTGCAATAGGCGCTAACCACAGTGTTTATATATTTGTCACGTGACCTAAATTTAAGCTAAATTTATGTAAATTACTAAACACTAAATTGGAACAAACACGCCGCTTTTTCCACCGTTTGTAGAGACGGTCGGAATAAACCCCGCTAGCACAAACGGGCGTTTGGCGTGTAGTTTTTTAAAGATTAAACACAACTTGTAACATTTTATTTTAACATACAACTTTAAATTAAACTTACTTAATAACTATTAGGGCTTGTAATTTGTTTATTATTTTAAATGGAGTCATTGCCGGTCGCTCCAAGCCAAATCCTGCCTATGTTAAGTATGCCTAAGGTTTATGACCAATTAACCGTTACCTCATTTTACACGTAGTGTAAGTCAGTGTGCGCTGTTTTTAAATCCAAACTTCCAATACCGGTATCCATAATATACTCCTCTGGTCAAAATTTATTTCAAGTTATCATTCCAGCTAAAAATGGTAAATATTAGATTTTAAAAAAAATTGTATAAAAATCAGGCTTCATATTGCCACAACATTAACAAAAAATAGGTAGAAATTGGCCTCAGATTGCACCAGAGAGCACCTAATAAACCAAAAAATTTAAGGGCCCTTAAGCGGGCCCTGAACCCCGGCCGCAGGGACTTCGCGCTACGCGCTCGTGATGTGCGCTTCGCGTACATGCTTCCCAGTTACATGTACTCAAATTGTTACACACCAACATTTTTTTTTTACACACCAAATTCAAAAAATCCTGCCTAAGACCTTGGGTGGACCCCCCCTTTAAAAAAATCCTGGATCCGCCCATGCGTTATGGATGTGTACCCGTTATGGATGTGTACCCGTTATGGATGTGTACCCGTTATGGATGTGTACCCGTTATGGATGTGTACCCGTTATGGATGTGTACCCGTTATGGATGTGTACCCGTTATGGATGTGTACCCGTTATGGATGTGTCCCCGTTATGGACGTGTATCCGTTATGGATGTGTCCCCGTTATGGATGTGTCCCCGTTATGGATGTGTCCCCGTTATGGATGTGTACCCGTTTTGGATGTGTACCCGTTTTGGATGTGTACCCGTTTTGGATGTGTATCCGTTATGGATGTGTACCCGTTTTGGATGTGTACCCGTTATGGATGTGTACCCGTTATGGACGTGTCCCCGATATGGATGTGTACCCGTTTTTGGTCCCCGTAATGGATGTGTCCCCTTTATGGATGTGTCCCCGTTATGGATGTGTACCCGTTATGGATGTGTCCCCGTTATGGATTTGTCCCCGTTATGGATGTGTGTGTACCCGTTATAGATGTGTATCCGTTATAGATATTCGTCACCGTACCGTTTTCACGAAGGGGCGAATTTCATGAAAAATCGTCTATTTATCGACATTTTCTGTTTTGATGAAAACGATTAAATATTGCAATATCTACAACCTGGTGAAGTTATACATCAAAAAAATCATTAAAATTCTAATTAACATAATTAACGAATGGGCGAATTGGTCCTCAAGTGACTATTTGCGTTTTCACGAAGAGGCGAAATGTACCCGTTGTACCCTTTATAGGTGTGTACCCTTTATAGGCGTGTACCCTTTATAGGCGTGTACCTAAGAGGTACCTATTGCACAGCTTTAAGCTCACCTGTTCGATGACGTAGATTCCGAACTCAAGTTTTTGTCGTTTGAGAAACGGCACTATGTTCCTCAGAAAAATGGGCAGTTGAAAAAATCTGTCTCTGAACGGCACAATAACTGCGACCTGTGAAAGGAATAAAACTTAATGAAACAGTTGTATAACAAAAGTATGACCTGCAAATGTTGGTAATTAAATCGGTAATCGGTAAGCAATTAAAGAAAGCAACCAAAATGACAACCTTAACCCTATAGCCCCACCACACCGAGGCCACACTAGTGGGGCTACCTCAGGGGGCGGGGGGGGGGGGGCGGAAGGGTTGTTGCGCAATCATTTGAGATCGCAGTTTGGGTACACTCCATTTTTAAAAAAGGTGATGACCATTAAACATAAATAAAAAATTCATGTATACTGTTAAAATTCTCTCTTTAACAGCACTGAAAACATAATAGTTTATATTAAAAGAGTATTTTGTTGAGGTGCTTGGTTTTAAATAAAATGTGTAAAAATATTACAGACAATTTTCCGTTTGTTTATTGCAGCAGCTAACGTGTATGAATGGGTCCAGGTGGGAATTTCGTTACAAAACGTCTCCCCTAAAATGACTACAAATATCGACATAATGTGAAAAAAAAATTCGTTCATCGTCTGATGTTTTTCCACCTGAAAGTTAAATAAAAATTCCTCGGTACATCCTCTAGATATTTAACCTTTTTTTTGGAATTTAAAAAAAAAAATGGTTTCTGCCATTGTAATTGTAATTGTAATTGCACAGTAATCTAATAATTTTAAAGGCCTAGAGGTAGATCTACAGCATTTAAAAAAACGGTTTCTGTCGACCTATAACAACCTAAGGGTTATAGATCGTATGATCTGGGGTTCGAGTTGCATATGCCCATTTTCTAGTCTCCAAGTTCATTGCCAGGATGACTTCAATTTAAGGGAAAATCAAGGCTCAGAGAAGTATCTTTCACTTCGTGTGGCATGTAGAGATGCGCCCTTTAATGATAATTGAACTTTATGCTGGGAACCATCTAAAACTGCATACCTTCCACCGTGGATGGCACTTGGCTGGTATCCAGTGTCCTCCAGATACATAGTAATAATCATCAATTAATATTCCCTCTGAGAGTGCGGGTGCGTCGGCGAGGGAAATTGACGGCTGTTTTCTGCGGGACCGTCGGCCGCTATGTGCGGCTGCAAAGTAAATAGTCTGCACCAGTTTGTTGTCTTCTTGCAGATTGTTCCTTATGAAATTCGTTGATGTTCGTAGGACTTCCTCTTCAGCGTGGTATAGTTCTGTCCAGTTCATGTACAATGTTACGTTGCTGTCTGGTAAGAAATAAGTACAAGGTACTAGATTAACAGTAATCGTGGGTGTCTAATGCCCAATCACAATGGCACTGGTTTTTCCATAGGTTATTTTAGCCGCGTCGCAGACGACGTATCTATAAGTGCTTTAGCGTTGTTGTTCTTGGTTTTGTGCCAAATTCGACATCCGGGAACCTTTTGGTAAGCACTTAAACTAGAGAGCAGTCAAAATGACAGCCAAAGACACACGACGATGTCGTTTTGGTTGTAGTCGAACAGAGTGCCTTCCGAACATTATGAAATTAACATGCTAGAGAGACGATTCTGCGGTATTGTTGTGCATTTGAACTAGACCAATATACAACGACGCAACAATTGGCAGACAACTAAACGTTGCCATGCCAAATGACATGATGTTTTTCTACGTTAGTGTGTGATTCTGTCACTTTTTTCACCATTTACGGACAAAAAAACACAGTTATGTGAAATATCTGAAACTTGCAATCACTAAACGGAAATATCGTGTTGAAATATTGTTTTGCCGGTGTGAGTACGATGTTTTCGGCGCCACAAAAGTTCGACCATAGTTCGACTAGAGTCGTTCGCACTGCAACTTTAGTTATGTACGTTACAAACCAACGAATAGAACCAATAAACCATTGGTCCTTGATCGAACTTGCTCATTTGCAAATAATTATTTTCAAGCAAAGTTTTGGTATCATTTTGTAGACTAGTAAAGTAGCCTTCACTCAAGTCAAGTCGGGTATTTTGACGAGGAACTCGTCAAGTAGAGTTGAGGCCTGCAGTGACTCGAGTTGAGTCATTTACCCGTTTGGACTTGAGTCGAGTCACCAACAATTGTGTGAGTCGAGTCGACTCAGGGACTCGAGTCATTACAACTTTTGAGTGAGTGTACCTTTTCTCCATGCTTTAAGGACATTATTTGCGTGTAAAGACGATGTCCAATATGTTTTTAATGCTTCAAATTTCGAGGAAAAAAACTAAAATTTATATTTCAACTTACCACTTCCAGCAAAATCATTCTCTTCGCAAAGTTCTTCAGTTTCGCCATACCTAATATCTTTGGCATTTAAATAGGGAAACAAAATTTTCAGGTGATGTTTATTGTTTGTGACTGGTATTCAGCTTGTTTTTTCTTAGCAAGAAAAGCACATGGAGTTTTGGCTGGTAACCTGTTTTTACTGAGCAAGACTTTGTTTGTGCTAAGCAAAATGTTTGTGCTTACATGTTTTATGAAATTGGCCCCTGTGAGTTAAGCTGGTACTCGGAAAGTACTCGCCTATAACTCTGCTTTAAAAGGATCGCTTTAAAAGAAATCCTCCAGAGCCATAAATTTAGAAGAAAAGTAAGTTTTATTTCAAGAGAAAAGAAAAGTTGTATAAATGATCGGCCAGTCAGATCATTCCTTACTTGTACCTCTCATCTGCATTACTAAATCCGATTGGTGGAAAGTACATGTATAGAAAGTTTAAACGACATGGCCTCACCTTTACTACGTATTGACACTCTTTGGTTGTGGTCAAAAGCGAGGTCAATGCTTCGGCGCAACCTGGTCAGCCAATCGGATAAGTCGTGCTCTCCGCCATTTTGTTCCACACCTTGGCATTATGGGAAAATAAAAGAAAGAGGCGTCAAAGCTTCGGCCCAACCTGGACAGCCAATCGGATAAGTGGTGCTCTCCGCCATTTTGTTCCACACCTTGGCATTATGGGAAAATAAAAGAAAGAGGCGTCAATGCTTCGGCGCAACCTGGACAGCCAATCGGATAAGTCGTGCTCTCCGCCATCTTGTTCCACACCTTGGTATTATGGGAAAATAAAAGAAAGAGGCGTCAATGCTTTGGCGCAACCTGGACAGCCAATCGGATAAGTCATGCTCTCCGCCATCTTGTTCCACACCTTGGCATTATGGGAAAATAAAAGAAAGAGGCGTCAATGCTTCGGCGCAACCTGGACAGCCAATCGGAAAGTCGTGCTCTCCGCCATCTTGTTTCACACCTTGGCATTATGGGAAAATAAAAGAACAAGTTACATACTGTACTTTGCAGTCAACTCGAGGTTCAACTTAACGCTATTGCTACGATTAGGTTTTTTGCACCATATTCTGCACTGATCTCTAGTGAAAATTGTATTCAGGCCCGTACGCAGGATTGTTTATGGGGAGGTGAGAATTTGTACTGATGGGACCAAAAATGAAACCAAAATTTTTCTAGCCAGTATCGTTATTTTTACATAAAAATACCATTATTTACCCCGGAAAATGTGGACCTTTTGGTGATTTGGGGGGGGGGGCGAATTTGTACTGATGGGACCAAAAATGGGACCAACATTTTTCGTGTGCCTGCAGTACAGTTATTTCTACATCAAAATACCATTATTTATCCGGAAAATGTGGACCTTTTAGTAATTTGGGGGGGTGCGTACGCACCCGTCGCACCCCCCCCCCCCCCCCCCCCCCCCCCCCCCCCCCCCACTTGCGTACGGGCCTGGTATTCCTGTTTTGGAAGGAAAAAAGAAATGTACTGCTTCTGGTCAATGGACTAATACTAGGCACGGATATTCATGATGGCGCCCTCTTGCGATAATACGTATCTGGATCTGTGGGTTGAGGGAATTTCTCTCTTAACAGCTAGCGGGATGCTGCGCCCGCTAGCTGGGTGGACTTGTACAATATTCTATTGTTTAGTTGGAAAATTTGATCAGTGGGGGACAAAATGAAATAAATGACAAATATCTGGGGCAAGTCGACCAGGGGGCGACTTAATTAATTGATACAAACAACGTTTGTTTATGGTGTAAATCGAGGAGTTTCTTTTGTTCCTCTCGATAATTTCCTTTGTTTATACGACGGCTCTTATTGGTTTTGTACACGAATCTCAATCGAGGTCGTCCTCGATTCTAACCCTAACCCCAATTCGGGCGATTCACAATGCAGTGCGCCACCAAGCGTTTGACTCAAAAGAGCCACTTTTAAACTTTACGGTCGACTTCTTCCGTACATCATACTGTAGTGAAATATCTATTCTTCATTGTTCACGCGAGGTACAACACAAACATAAATGTATCCGGAAGCTTCGTTGATTAAAACATTGTTATTTGCATAAACAAAATTGGAACTTTAGTCGTGCGCGTCCAGAAAGATTTAAAAACTGATGAGTTCATGCAAACTGATGTCGACTTTTTCCCATGGTGCACTGCGGATATAGCAGGATTTGCGCCTCCAACGGCAGCTTCTATGTAATCGCTCGAATTCACCTTCGTGTCGCCAGGCATGTGTCCTCCATTTACACCATAAACAAACGCACATATACACAATTATAATAATAAACTACAAGTCATATTACAGGCAACAGATCATTAGAGAATTGTACAATAGGCATATTTAAACATTTTAAGAAATAAATAAAACAGAAAAGCAATCATATAGGAGTGAATACAACGACTAATAAACCTTTACATAATTACCTGGGTGAATTTTGCAAAATTAATATCTAATTCATAAGTATTGGTTGTGTTAAATAAATTATACATTTTAAATGTGTTTGGCCTGGTTCTATGGTATGAATTTAAATGTTTGTTTCTTTCCATTTTCCATTAAGAATGAACATTTAAAGGTAAGATACACCATTTGCAGAAATCGAAAACATTTACTACCAAAATATTAGTAAATATCCCACTTATTTGAAAGTAAATAATGATTGTAGGGATCCAGCAAAAGGATTGCGCTAGATATCCTGTAATTGTTCCGAAACAAAATAATTTTATAAAAACAAATTCACGATCGCCGGACGGCGATTGCGAAAAAAAACAACAACATAAGAATCACTGCCTGACGCCAGTTAAAAAAGAACGCCGTTTTTCTTGCTTTTCTCAGCATCCATGATTGTAAAACTTCGGACAGGTCAGTTAAACGATATTTACTATAAAATACAACCACCCAAATCTACCCATTCATGATAATTCAAGCAATTACCAATGGTGTATCCTACCTTTAAACAAATAATGAATTCATCCCTATCCTATGTTGACGTAAAGGACAATGCGGTTCAGCAATTGTTTCCGCTGAATATGCAAAATGTTCGCTTCACTGATCTCCATAATCCACGAAGGTCAGTTTGCTTATTAATTATTTTTCCCACCAGCCGCTTTTAATTACGTTCGGCTATTTTTTTTAGCAAACCAAAACAAACGAGGCCATAAAAACAGTACCAGCATGCATAATGTATCTATAAAATAAGTACTATAAATTAATGTACATCCGTATTGATAGACTTGCTGGCATTCCGTGTACGCGGTCTACGTCTGGCGATGATCACTGATTGTAAAACAGGACAAAATGTTTCCCCCCAAAAATACATGCGTTTTCGGGTGTTTTATCTTGTTCGGTTGCTGTCTGCTTGTTGGTAAGTAGTACCGTACCGTATTTGTCTTAAAAGGTAGGATACATCATTGATACATCATTGATCAGCAATGTGTAGTTTGTGGGGGGGGGGGGTTTATAGTAAATATCATTTAACTGACCTGTCCGAAGGTTTACAATCATGGATGTCGAGAAAAAAAGCTTGAAAAACGGCGTTCGTTTTTAACCGGCGTCGGGCAGTAATTGTTCTTGTTGTTATTCGGGGGTTTTCGCGATCGCCGAAAGGTGAACAAATATATGAAGTGGTATCAGGCGCAATTATCGAGAATAATTATTTACTTGGAATTAGGTAAGATATTTCTTAATAATTTGGTAGTAAAATGTGTCGATATCTGCAAATGCTGTTATCATTCCATTTCGTTTCTATGAAACGTTATGGGTTTAGGAAAAGTTCCCGATATGTTGGACTTATTTTAAAGGGTTTGTCGTATTCAGATTATCGCGGCTTCGGGCCGCATCCCGGACCTCCTAGAAAGCCATAACCCAAATCGCCCCTACACCGTTTGCTCAAAGCTAGATCAGCCCCTCAGCTCATAAGAGACATAACGATGTATCGTTTATTTTCAACACAGTATATCTCCAGAGTTACGACTTTGTACATCGGCCGATGAAAACCACACTTTTGAGCAATATATCCCCGACGGAACGCCACACTTACGTCGCTGAACCCCGCAGAAAAGACGCGGGAAAAGTCAATGATATCGCCAGCGCAAAAAATCAGACGAAGTTCTTGAGGCTCTCACCTACAGAGGGCGCCCCAGACCGCCGACCACCTACGGCAGGCTTAAAGGACCGAGACAATGGACCGATCCGGCCTGTCAATCACTACGCGCGCATTGACCAATAAGATTACGAGTTTTGTTCAGGTAACTTAGCAACGGTTGCTATAGGCGTGGTCCGCCATTAGCTCGGTCAAACTATCACATGTGGTTAGAAACGTGTACACAAACAAATGGCTTTGGTACGAAAAAGCACAGTATTTGTCAATCAAAATACGGCTGTATGGAGTTAAAAAAATTGTCAAAAATATGCATGAAATGGTCATGAAATATGTAAATAACACGCTGGTACTCGGATTACGACATCATTTTTCCCCGTTAAATACCAAAACAAATCTCGAAAATGAGAATTACCGTTGAACTCGTCTGACGTGAACGTACGGCGGGAATGTCAAGAAGATAAACAAACAAGGTCAAGGACAGTGCGGTGTAAGGTAGGATAGGGGCCTATGTAGAGTTAATAGTAATGTTCTACATGTATAGCAGTCTATTAATTAGGCTATGCAAATACGCGATTTATTCCAGTACCGGTAGTGACTTACCAAGCAACACACTGTACACCGTCCATATAAATTGACATGCATGCATGCTTCATTTCCCCCAACTGCAACTTAACCATCCTCCATGTACTGTTCATACCGTTCCTTAAAATAATGGTCATCCTTTTAGTTCGCCCGCTAGCTTTATACTGTTAGTAATTTTGTCCCCGCCTAAAGTTTAAATCAATATTTTCGTTGTACGTGTTCTACGACTAGCCTACGTACATGTACATGTACATGTACGTACACGTTCACGCACGCGTGTGCAACTTGACCGAGGTAATGGCGTCGCCATGCCGTTGCTAAGGTGGGCGGGGCTTATGGTCAAATCCGGATCGGTCCATTCCGATGTTCAGAAATCTATTGGGCTGTTTTCCAAACCCCCGGCTTTGGCTTCGTCTTCGGCTTCGTCTCCATTCCGCCATTTTGAAGCCCATACCAAATGGAGGCTTTGGCTTTGGCTTCATCAAGAGGCTCCGTTTTTGGCTAAATTGTGAAGCCTGCCGAGGAGGTGACTTCGTGGAGGCTTCGTGACGTATTGTCACGTGATACAAGCCACAAAATTATCACAAACAAAAAAGTTTGCGACGGCCGCCATTGTTTTCGCGGTGTGTCGGGGTGTTTGCAAGGAAGTTTTCACCGACAATTCACTGTAAGTTTAATGATTTTGTTAAAAGAAATTTACCAAATCAAGTGAAAATGTTACGTGTAACCATGAAGATAATCATACTATCTATAGGACCTAGGACAACATTTCTAACCCTAACGTTATGCTACCGTTTTTTCGACGAAAGTTTCAATTCCAACTAGTACTAGTCCAACCATAGGGTCCAACCAACTTCCATGCAAACCCGCACTAGTCAAGCTGCCTGGTTATACATGTAAATAAAGGCAGTGGGACAGTGGCTATTGTTATGGCAGTCGGCCTTCTGGCTTCTTTTGACCCGAAACTATTATATTGATCATAACGAGTTTCCACAAGTCGGTATGGTATAAGGGCATGTTATACAGGGTGTAGCCTAACGTTAGGCATGGATTTATTCGCAATTTCTGTTTAATTTACTAGATCATTAGATGGAGCAGTCGGCACCCATTTTGAGAGTCGCACGGCATGCCGTAACAATAGCCAGTTTAACTGAGCGCATTGTTACACCTCGTTGTCACATGCATGTTAATACAACAAATAAGTGAAAATAGTTTTATATTCAATACCAGAATCTGAGTTAATAATAGGCTAGGCCTACAAAAAAGAATATATTGCTGGAGATTTAGAAAGAATGTAGCTCAAAAATCTCAACATGTCATAAGCTTTAGAGCTGGAAGCTGGAAGGAAAAGGGGTTAGTTTGGAAATTAACAACTAATTTCTTTTTGAAATAGAAACTAATCAATTTAATCAAAACACAATAAAAGTATACTTCTATCATAAGCAGAATCTGTACTAGATGATGCAAGATAAACCAAATATTTGCTGCTTAAACTGAACCAATTTGGTGATCCCTGTGGAGCATTTCCTCAGGAAAAACACAATGTCTTGTTTGGGAGGCAAATTTGTTTGCACCAACACCACCACTTAAAGCATTCAGTGTGTGTGTATACCTAACTTGCTATTTTGTCCTAGAACATTACCATTCTTAATTCTGCTTTTGTTTATTTTCTTGATGGTTCTTAGGTTCTGGTGATATTCAGAATTCAAGCACAGGTAAACTCCATCGTTGACTTTCTACACCACCATGGATTGTGTGCACTAGGAAAGATGGGCAGCTCATTTTCTTCCCACTACTTATTTCTAGCAGTGGAGGAAGGTTCATTCTCCAATACAAGCCTCTCCAAGTCCATCAGCCAAAAGAGGGAGAATCTCAATTTATGCTTGCCAGCCGTGTTGTTATAAAGGATCTTTGACAATATAGAGACTAATTGCACAGGTATATTCTGAACAATCAAAGCTAAAGATCTGTACTGAGTGAGCTCACATAATTATTTGCTCACCTAAATCTCCCAATTTTGAAGAAAAACTATTCACTCCCTATTTATGCTGTTTACACTGGAACAGCATGGAATTATTGGAACAGGTCCTGGTCAACTTAACTCAACTCTCTTATTTATAATGCCTATGCCTGCACTACAAATGACAGTTGGTATTTGTTTATATGCTGGGGAAAATTATATTTCAAATAATAAATTGTCAGCAGTAGAAAGTCTTAAAGTATAAAATGTAGGCCTGACAATAATAATGTTAATAATAAAGTGCAAACGTTATGTACATAAATTTAAATGCACTGTAAAATGATAAAACCAGATTCATTAAAATATTAAAAGGCAAAAATCCATGTACATCACAAACTACTATTACATCAAGGAAAACAACATGTTTTTAAGAAAGGAGTACAATTTTTACAACATATCAATCAAAAGCGATTTCAAAAAGGTTGGTTTTGAGCAGCCTCTATTTGAGGCCTCGATCTATTTTTAAAACAAACCTAATCCTGGCATGTCTTTAAATTTGTGAAAACTTACTTCAAAGAAGCTATTATTGTTTTAGAATGGTACTGGTGGTAGGGGGTTTCAATAATATATATTCCCAAAAGTCACAGCAAAGGATACATTAAAATTTCAACATTTAAATATTTTGTTGTTAATTTTTAAATTTAACATTGTGATTTTCTTTTGCAGTTTTGTCTTTTAAATTATCTACGTGAGCACTTTTTTTAAAATTATATTCTCAATTTAATCTTTTGTTTAGTTTTATATTGAATGATTTGTAATTATGTTGCCCTGTCTTAATCTAAATGTTTATTTTTCCATGTTGTTTGCCAAATAAACCATCAGTAATAAATAATACATGGTTGACAATTCTTTGCCGAAAAGTACATATTTATTTCCTTGAAAGACGGACACAGCATATTAAAGGAGTGCATCTTACTTTTAGATCGAATCTGCAGATCAAATCGTAAAAAAAGAATTACAAGGTCTCTTCCCGAAGTAAAAGCAGATTCCGTTTTTAGCAATAGCGATGCAAACAAAGTATTTTGAATGAGGCCAATATTGGCCTTACACTTGCAATCTTTCCCCCCCCCCCCCCCCCCCCCCACAAAAAAAAAAAAAACAAAGTGTGGTTTTGTTAATGAAAATATTTAAATTGTGCCCAAAACAAAACCTTTTCCAGAGGTCTACAGACGCGGTTACGAAAAGGGGGAAAGACAGATTTTGGTTGAGTGAATAAATGGCATATACATGTACATACAAGTTTACATTTATTCCTTGATACGTCTATTGTCCCCGTAGTGAAAGCAGGCGCAAATTGCTTCAGCCGTTCATTAGCGATGTTTCCATCCATAGGCCGGTAACTCAACGGAATGTAACGAAGCATCACGAATGGCATAGAGTCGCTAGTCGAAGCCAGCCGAAGCCTCCCGAAGCCTCGGTGTTCCAAAACTTTTAGGCTTGTCGCGGAGCCTCATGAAGACGAAGCCTCATAAATTGAAGCCGGAGCCGAAGCCAAAGCCGAAGCCTGGAGGTTTGGAAAAGGGCCTATGTTCGTCAGTTACCAGTGCAAAGTCGACACCGTCCTTGTCGTGCACCCAGGCCGACATTGACAGACGATCAGTCACAGTCGTGTTGACCACGACCAACGCTGGCTTCCTGGACGTGACAGAAAACATGCTGGAGAGCATCAGGCGAACCCGTGCCTGCCCCAACATCACAGTCATCGCCGAAGACGATACGTCTTATCAACGCCTGATCGACAGAATCCCGTCCCAGCCGGGACTCCACGTCCAGAGGTCCGATTTAGGAGCCACGGTCTCGGAAAGCATGGTGGTACACACGCCACCGTACAATCGATTCGTCAACCGACGACCGCGCTACATCCTGGCTCTACTCCAGAAAGGCTACGACGTCCTCTTCGTCGACTCCGATACCTTCTGGTTCAAAGATCCCTTCAAGGATTTCCAAGACACATTCGACATTGCCATGGCCAATGACTTCGAGGCGCCACGATTCAAATTCTGCGACGGCTTTGCCTACTATCGACGGACGGAAAGAACTCTCCGTTTGGTCAAACTATGGGTCAGTTCGTTGGAGAAAGCCCTAACACCAGACCAAACCATGCTCAACCAATTAATCTCTACCAACCAAGTCCCCGGCCTGGTTATTAAGTCCCTCAATCCAAGTCACTACCCAGACGGGATGAGGTATTTCAAAACTCCAGGTTGGCGACAGAGGAACAATGACACGGTCGTGTTACATGTGACTTACATTGTGGGCCATGACAACAAAGTTGACAAACTGAAAAACTTCGGCTGGTGGTTGGTATAAATGTGACCCACCAGGCCAAAACCAGGCGGAAGTCGGCAAATGCCATTTTGAGATATGGCATTGTACACACAAAAATGTGTTGCCGGTCGATTGGTTGTTTTTTTCATAAATCGTTAGTTAAAACTCTAATTTATAGGCTGTTCATGTTTAAACGTTTTTAAAAATTCCCTAAAGTGATAATATCGGCCTTCTCCAGATTTTTGTTGTCATTGCTATTACTCAAATTGAGCAAACTTGTTGCCGCGAACGGCAACAAAATGTCACTTTTTGAAGCGTCGTTACTTGTCATTCCATAGCGGTACTGGTGCATGTGATGTATCATTTTAACGCTTAAAACGCTAGCAATCCAATGGTATAAAAATCTCTCATATGAACAATTTCGACTTTAGCCTGGTTTTGGGGTGGTGGGTCACAAAATGTTATCACTCTTACTAGTGGTGTATTTTCAGCTTAGCGAATATCAACGTTGCTTTGGTGTTTCATTTCGAGTCTAATAGTCTAAAATTCAACGGTGGGAACAAACAGTCCACGTCAACATTCATTTATTAATTATATCTTATGCTCAAAATGTACAGACACGCAACGCAAAGTTCGGTAAATTAATTTATAAAAAATCGAGAAACCTTTGAGAATTATGTATACTCTTTTAAAGGTAGGATACACCATTGGTAATTGCTTGAATTATCATAAATGGGTAGATTTGGGGGGTTGTATTTTATATTAAATATCGTTTCACTGACCTGTCCGAAGTTTTACAATCATGAATGCCGAGAAAAGCACGAAAAACAGTGTTTGTTTTCAACCGGCGTCGAGCAGTTATTCTTATGTTAAACCATTGCTATGACGTCACGCTATTGTTAAAAGTGTGGATTCGTATCTAAGAATCAACGCTTTGGACAATAACAGTGGATTCGTATCTACGAATCTTTAGTAAAGTGTGGATTCGGAACGGTTTTTATCTTGCCTACATTTGTAACAATTACGAATCCACGGTTATTCAATTCCTCAACCCTAATCCAACTCGATTACGTAAGAGCCTCGAGAACCTCCCTTTAGGCCAAATAATAAAAAAAACATGTTTGTCTTTTTTTTTAGTAAGAAGGAGGAGGCCTTTTTTTCTTTCTTTTTTAATAGCCGCTCGACACATTTTAATATGGGTCATGTAGTGAACATGTCACGCCCCATCTTTCTATTTGAAATTAAAACATGTCTCACCCACGAATAAAAATCAAAATTCATGTGGGTCGATCATGTATGCACCATACACGTCACACCCTAGCCTTCCCATTAGAAACAAATATATTTCCACAGCATGTACACAGTGATGCTAAAGTCCAAATTACGGTCTTAAAATTGTATTATCTTTTTTAATTGGCTTTTTCGCAATTTTGCGAAAAAAACTTTGGTTTTGGTCTGATTGTTGTTTTACTTCTTTTTTCTTTTTCTTTTTGGGACCAAAATGCAATAGACTTTGCACACGTTCTTTCGTACAAGCACTTGTAAAAAAGTCGTATCCAAATAAAACTTTATCCAAGTGAAGACCCTATAGTGAGCTCGTGTCTAGCAGACAGACATCATGGTGACGTCATCAGGGGGTAACGTGACGTCATATTAAATTTATTTAATCTTTGAAAATCAATAACAAATAACGCGCAAAAGACCGGGACTTTAGGTTTGTGGCAATTGATAGGATAATCCAGGATCTTCATTTTATCTCGTGTGTGAGAAATCACGTGACCCTTCCTTTCGGTCCAAACCGAAAGTGCCTTATAATTTGAAAGTGAAAAATGATATGAACTTACTTTAAACGATGTTAGTGTTTGGCTAGATGTACTTTTCAAAAGAATTACCGGCGACGTCATAACATGTTATAGCGCCCTCTGGCGGCAGGTTCAAAATTAATATTCAGTTGAAGTGTGTGGCGAAGTTTGCTGAAATCACTTTATAATTGATGTATATAATAGATTCATGTTATAAACAATTTGACCGGGAGAAAACAAATATGACGTCACCAGACCGGAAGTTAGAATGAAAAGACTTGAAGCCATCATTCAATAATGTGATTTATTACGTTGTAAGACCTTGAAGCCATATCTCAGCAACGGATCATGCTAAAATAAAAATAATTGTGTATTGGGTTGGTTAGGTAGTTCACCAAAAGTTTACAAATGTGTGACGTTATCGTTTTAATCACTTTAAATTACCTTTAATCTGTTTAAATAACGTAAATTCGTTTTGATTACTTTTAATGTGTTTAAAATTCCTTTTGAATGGTTTTTACGGGGGGGAAATGCGAAAAGGCCCTATGTTCTGTTCCTCGAACAGACGTAGTTTTAGTTATTATTATTTATTTGTTTAAAGATAATAAAATGTATTATTTTTGTGAAAAAAAAGAAAAGGAGGCGGCCTCTACAAAAAGAAGCGGGCGGTAACACTAAACATATTTTTTTTTTAGTTGGCCTTATGTAAATTACGTCTATGGCCACGATACATGCATGTCTTTTCATCTCCACTCAATTGGGTAGTTAATAACAATACTTCTTTTGACGCAATGGTTTAAGTCGGAGAATACACTCGCAAGTGTGGATTCGTATTTAAGAATCCACTCGGCGCTTCGCGCCTCGTGAATTCGTAATTACGAATCCACACTTTCTCGTGTATTCTCCTATACTTATTTGTGTGTTTTCGCGATCGCCGTCCGGCGATCGCGAATTTTCCTTTATAAAATTATATTTTTTCAGAATAATATCTAGCGCAATCATTTTGCTGGATTCCTAGAATAATTATTTACTTTTAGACGAGTAAGATGTTTCTTAATAATTTGGTAGTAATATTTTAGATATCTGCAAATGGTGTATCCTACCTTTAATAGTTCCAAGCTTTCTAGACAAAACAAAATCAAAAATACAAAGATCGAAAAATATTTAGTAGAGTAAAAACTGCAGATAAGATACAATAATGTATAAATTATTAGCAAGTAATATTAATAATAATATATGTCACGGGGTGTATTTCAGTTAGAAAACCCACAAAGCCATTATTCTTATTCATTTATTTATATTTGGCAATAAGCCATTTGCGCGTGACCCCGAGTTAAATTTAAATAATATCTGGTACACTGACTTGTTTACACAGCTTGGCACAGTTTAACTTTAAATTCTCCAGACCAAAGACACTGTTGCTATATCAC
The DNA here is from genome assembly GCA_037893245.1 of Crossaster papposus. Lineage (NCBI taxonomy): Eukaryota > Metazoa > Echinodermata > Asteroidea > Velatida > Solasteridae > Crossaster > Crossaster papposus. The sequence continues at coordinate 686,980 of JBAIAA010000238.1, forward strand.
GTGATTCGGGGCAAGCTTTTGCATAGTTACGTAAGAGACGCTCAGCACCAATACATTGTTTACAATGGGTGAGAATGGCAAAAAAGACACCAGACCATTCGAGAGCTGGGGGTTGCTAGCGTATGACGCGTAAGGCTTGCCCCGAATCACGTGGTATTGCAACAGCTTCTTTGGTCTGGAGAATTTAAAGTTAAACTGTGCCAAGCTGTGTGAGCAAGTCAGTGTACCATGTTATTTAAATTTAACTCGGGGTCACACGCAAATGGCTTATTAACAGGCTTTATTTAGAGTGTGTGTACTAGGAATTGACTCCAGGGACGTAGCCAGGAATGTTCAAGGGGAGGAGCACTTTTGGTGATTGATATTGGGGAGGGTCTAAGGGGAGGGGGAGGGTCTAAGGGGAGGGGGTGTCCCCCTCCGATTTTCAATATTTTGAATAATTAAATTATTGCACCAGATTGCATCTGAGATGCAATCTGGTGCAATAATTTGCAACTTTTATGACATATCATGTGATACCATGCGAAATTTACACGTTGATTTCTCCTGGCTATCAGAACAGGATTTGGAATGGGAATGATTGGAGGAAACAATAAACAGTTGTTTACACAATCGCAATGTTTAGCTCCACAATAATGAATTTGAATGATCTATTCAGAATAGCCGGCAATTTGGGGCACACTTATTCTATTTCTGAGAAAATTGACTTTGATGTAATTAATTGTTTACTCAGCCTATACTTTGTTCCTACACAATACAAATGTGGGGGATGTGAGTAGCAATTAAGGTGGGGGTATAGACCGGCAGCCCGCGGACATTTGGTTAGATGAACTAGGTACCAATATCTGACTATGGGAGTGTGTAGGGGGTCACCTGAGATGAATGAAAATGAGAGTCTGCCGGGTACCACCAGCTGCATGCACCCCTGGGGGACCCCCAAAGTGGTCAAAAACTGGGTACTAAATAGTTGAGCGAGGTACCACTAAAAAATGATGCCAAATGAACAAGTTGAGTTCATAGAGTACAAAATGGGTTACGACAGACGAAAAGACCGCTGCACTACGCGTACCAGACACCCCAAACCTGGACCCTCTACGTCATTTTCTGTGGCTATTTTTAGAAAAAAGGGGGCAAAAAGTAAAAACCGCTATATATTCACGCAAACAATTAACACCAGTTACTGTTTTTTAGTCCCTAATGGTGAGTTGAATCTGTGAAAATATCCACAATGTTTTCAAATTATAATTAATTATGTTTTATGTATATAATATCACTTTAAAATTAACAAGCCACGCCCCTTTTAGAGGTTCCCCTGATTCTAAGTAGTACGCATTTTCCAGCGACTATCATTGCATGTGTTTGGGTGCAAACCAGTTTGAACTTGTAGACCAATGCCTTGCAAACATTTGACATCATTTTAACGATAAATTAGTTGTGGGCGTGGTTTTTAAATTAACAAACCACGCCTTTTTAGGGGTTTCCCTGATTCTAACCAATACGCATTTTTCACTGCGATTGTTGTATGTGGTTTGTGTGCAAACCAGGTTGAAATTGTAGATCAATGCCTTGCAAACATTTGACATCATTTTAACGATAAATTTGTTGTGGGCGTGGTTTTTAAATTAACAAACAATTTTCAAAGCAATTATTGTTGCATGTGTTTTGGGTGCAAACCAGTAGACCAATGCCTTGCAAACCATTTTTGGAAACATTGGACACCATTTTTCTGAGAAATTAGTTGTGGGCGTGGCTTTTAAATTAGCAAACTGTGCCTATTTAGGTACATTTCCCTGATTTTAAGCAGTATACGCATTTTGGAAATGGGCGTAAACCTGCGTCTACAGTAAAACACCTTTTATATAACACGGTCCTTTGGGACTTTACAAATACCTTGTTATAACAGGTACTCTATAACCTTGTTGAGTAAAAGCCACCATCTTCAATTTACCACCCAACGCCTTTAAAAGTATGATGTCGGCATAAATATTAAGAAAAGCGTATGGGTCAGAGGATTCCGCTTACTGAGACTTTCGATATGAATCATGCAACATTTTAACTGAATGGAATGGACTGGAAGCTCTTTTTAATCGCAATGCATTCATATTAGGGGAGTCAGGTTGGCGTAGCGGTTCTTTTCTCGCCTTCCACCACTATGACCCGGGTTCGAACCCCGCCTGGGCCAATATGTGGATTAGGTTTCCAGTCACTGCCCCCCCCCCCCCCCCCCCCCCCACACTGTTTCCAGTCCCTCCCTATTCTTCTGGGGTTTTCCTTCGACCTCTAAAACTGTACCTTCTTCTGATTGTTTTCTCTCAACAGGTTTCTTCAGGCTTGCGAGCTACAGTGCCTAGAGCGTTTTTGAGGGATCTTTGGTTTCAAAAAACAGAAAGAATTAATAACAGTAATAATATACTATACTTCTTCATATACAAATACGTGTGCGTTTGTATACAGTGCGCGTGCTTTCATATTCAAGGTTAATAGAAAATGTAGGATTTTTAAAAAGCCAAACCCACAACTAATTTCTTATTAAAATGGTGTCAAATGTTTGCAAGGCATTGGTCTACAAGTTCAAACTGGTTTGCACCCAAAACACATACAACAATAATCGCTGAAAATGCGTATACTGCTTAGAATCAGGGAAATGTACCTTAATAGGCGCAGTTTGCTAATTTAAAAGCCACGCCCACAATTAATTTCTCAGAAAAATGATATCTAATGTTTCCAAAAATGGTTTGCAAGCCGCATTGGTATATTGGTTTGCACCCAAAAACACATGCAACAATAATCGCAGTGAAAAATGCGTATTGTTTAGAATCAGGGAAACCCCTGAAAAGGCGTGGTTTGTTAATTTAAAAACCACGCCCACAACTAATTTATCGTTAAAATGATGTCAAATGTTTGCAAGGCATTGGTCTACAAGTTCAAACTGGTATGCGCCCAAACACATGCACTGATAGTCGCTGACAAATACGTACTACTTAGAATCAGGGAAACCCCTAAAAGGGGCGTGGCTTGTTAATTTTAAAGTGATATTATATACATAAAACATAATTAATTATCATTTGAAAACATTGTGGATATTTTCACAGATTCAACTCATCGTTAGGGACTAAAAAAACCAGTAACTGGTGTTCATGTTTGCGTGAATATATAGCGGTTTTTACTTTTTGCCCCCTTTTTTCTAAAAATAGCCACAGAAAATGACGTAGAGGGTCCAGGTTTGGGGTGTCTGGTACGCGTAGTGCAGCGGTCTTTTCGTCTGTCGTAACCCATTTTGTACTCTATGAACTCAACTTGTTCATTTGGCATCATTTTTTAGTGGTACCTCGCTCAACTATTTAGTACCCAGTTTTTGACCACTTTGGGGGTCCCCCAGGGGTGCATGCAGCTGGTGGTACCCGGCAGACTCTCATTTTCATTCATCTCAGGTGACCCCCTACACACTCCCATAGTCAGATATTGGTACCTAGTTCATCTAACCAAATGTCCGCGGGCTGCCGGTCTAGTACCTAGAGAGATTGATAAATTGAAGTACCTAGCTGCCACCTTGGATGCTTACAGTTACACCTGCATGGTCTTAAAATATTCCAGAGACAACCCCCTGCCAAACCCTTTCCCCTTTAGGGGTGAAGCAAAACGACAGATTCCAGGAGCTGCGGCTCCCAGACTCGGCACCCTCTCTAGTCTTCCCATATACTCACTGTTCAAAGACCGCCAGAGAAAGCCAGTCGACACGAGAGCAAGCCCAACAAGGACCCACATCAACACACCCAGTGTTCTGCCCATCGCTTGGGACCTGAGCGAGCAGTAACGAGTGGACTGAGACAGCCTGTTGATGACCCAACTCATCATTGTTTGATCTTGATTACACAAGGTAGTGTTGGGCTCCTAAGTCCAACAGATAACGACCTGTCAAAAGTCCACAACTGGACATTGGACAGTAACAGAATCTGAGCCTACATGGACATGCACTTAGCAAGGTACTCCAACGGTTTCTCAAAGCCGTTTCAAACGCTGTCATCATCAAAGTAGGTCAAGTTGTTATTATAGGCACATGAAATGTAACTGAATCCAGTTGGGCGAATCTGAAGCGACGAACTCCTATCCAACATTCCTCTATGGTTCAACCATGGAGGAATAAGTAGACAAGGCGATTTGGTCATCGGTAGGGACCATGTTCTTGGTGCTCGTCTTGACCTGTCCAGAGGTAACTGTTTCAATATTATATCCAGATAATGCACTATCTCACGGAAGCCATCTTGATCCTGCGACGGTGGCTGTGTATCTTTCTCACCAACATTTTTAGTCACAAACACACGTTGTTTGGTAGCATGGGAGGCTGCAAAGCCATAACGTGCAATGCTTCTAATTGCCTTCACAATGGTATTTTCCTATTGAATGACAGGGGTCGGACTACCCGCGTTGGAGTACTCTTTCTTAATATGCAGATGTGTTTTGAGTAGCCCTTTCAATAGTCACTGTTGCGTGACACTTCAGTATCGTGGTTTCTTTTTGACACCGAATTCGTAGCCTTTTTTGTTAACCACTAGAGTACGGTGGCCGTTCAAGAATGTACCCGGCTTGTTTGGAACGGACAAATTGCTTGGACGGAGGCTAGGTAGCGGACCTGCGACCTACCAACTTAGCTATATCTTGCCCTATATATTGGCGGTCTCCCAAATTGTCAATATCTTTGTTCGAGGGCGCTAGTCAGAAGTCATAAACACTACTCACTAGAATGCGTGTGGCCAGGAATCACGCCCGATTTCACGTTACAACTGGGAAGCGACATTGTGGGAATCACTCAATGAGGATACGACCCCCCCCCCTAAAAACCTTTAAAAGATTCCTGAGAAACCACAACATTCCGCAAGCACAATGACCACCACATGGTTCCCTCCGTCTCATATCTTACTTTATATGTTAGTCTAAAAGCTTCATGCGATAATTCCCTAACCATACACAGCGCAGTGCATCAGGTAAAAAAGTCTGGTGCACTTTGATGGATTTAGCTGTCAACAACAGTGTATACAAAAAATCTAAGACTATGAGAGCTAATCCCCAATGAACAATGACAGAGATGGATCCTGCTGCATTCTGTGACCACAGACTCCGAAGCAGTTTGAACTTGAGATTTCTGACCTGATTGATCTCGCTGCACTCTGCAGCCAAGTCACTTTGACAAACGATGCAATCTGATGCGTTTGGCAGGGTTTCTAGCCAAAATATCCTGGAGGGTTAGCTAGCTAGGGTTTGACGTTTTGACTAGTGCCATAAGCGGCATAGGAGAGGCAGGGAGTAAATACTCACCGTACAAAGTGCTAACTGAAAACCACAGCATCAAAGTCGACGTGGCGGCGAGCAGGGTCAGCAGCCAGAACACCGCCTGAAAATCCACTAGTTTCTCGGCCGGGTAGCACGGCTTCGCCACGGTGCCACTTCCAAATTCGGCCACGGGACCGCCGTTAATGCGTTGCACCGCCTCCAACTTCTGACCAGCCTTTCTGGTTAGCTCCACCGACCTCGACGTGGCAAGAATGAGATTGTAGAAGAACGAGGTAAAAAAATTATGCAGAAGCCGGTGAAGATAGCTTTTATGTTTCATAGTGATGGTTCATCATTAATTTATTGAATAAGTTAGCTCGAAGACACCAGAGACCCTAAATCCCGCTCCTAATTTCTTCTAAAAAGTTGATCACGTTCAAGTAATGTTCACAGATAACCGCAAAATCCATTATTTTCTTCTTAGAACCGATGCACTCTTTTAGACGATTTTATTCTGTCGTACTTGATTTTAGATTATGTTTGGAATTGAAATTTAACTGGATTGAAAATGTTATAACTTTTAGGATATGTTATCGGCCAGTGTAATTTACACATGCAGTCGACAGTACAGTTACCCAGTTAATGATTAACTATAGTCATGATCGCAAAATAACAAGAAGTTATATGGGAAGGCACAGCCACAACGGCATCGTCACAACGGCATCGTCGTGCGGCATAGGGTTAGGACCAGGGAGGTGTTGCCGTTTCTATGACCAAGCTGAAGTACCATTTGAAGGCTGTTATTTAGTTGTGCTATTGTACTATTTTTTGGACGTATATGTTTACATTGGGGTTGATAATTATTTGCAAAGTGGCGCACCTTTCTATAAGTACAGTAGTCGCTTCGTTAGTCCCCACCGACCGCCAAAGTTAGTATTTTTACAGCGACACTGGCCCGTACGCAAGGGGAGGGAGGCGGACGGCACCCCCCTGGTAATGGTATTTTGATGTAGAAATAACGGTACTGGGCACACAAAAATTGACTTGCTTAGGCGATAATGTCAACTAAGAAATTCGCACCCCCCCCCCCCCCCCCCCCCCCCCAATAAAACATTCTGCGTACGGGCCTGATGTAGTGATATGACATTAAAACTTTTCGATAAACAGGGTGTCGCAAACATTTGACTTCTTAGACTTTTTAACAAATACACCGGGGGACTTGGTGATTCCGGGTGATGGGGTCCACTTTTGCGACCCCCGAAACTCAAGCTGTTTGGGTGTACTGTAATCGTATTTGGGCATTCCGTCCGTTAATATGTTCTCCCTTCTAGTTTGTGGACGTACTAATAATATACAAAATAAAACATTGTGCATTGTTGCTGTGTAATTTCTGTGACACAACAAAACAATTAAACAAATGACATTGAATGAACATGACACTGATGAGGACTCGTGTTTGTGCTCCGTCGTATTTGATGTAAACAACCGGGTGTTTTTTTCTCGGGAACGTTGGGCCGGGACGTATTAGGTTGGTTTCCTTTTAACCAGGGGTGCGTTCCACACTAGCGAACGTTGCCAACGTTGGCCAACGCAATGTGCGCCAATTATGTTGGCGAACGTTAGCGAAAACGGCGAACGACATTTCGAGCTGTTCGCTGTTGGCCAGTGACGTATTTTAAAGATGGCGGAGAAGTTAGCAGCCGGCGGTTTTCTTTTCACAGTTTTGATTTACGTTTCATACTTTTCGTTATGAACGGTGGGTTGTTTTGAGCAGTAACAGGAATCTTTTAAAGAAAAATAATGAGTTGGACAAAAAGCAGCCAACCAAACGATGTCACTGTCAATGGGCGCCGCCATTTTGAAAACGTATTTTTTAAAATATCGTTCCACTTCAACTAACGCAAACTCAAAACGTAGGCGAACGTTCGCGCAAACAGTTCGCGTAAGTGGAACGCACCCCTGATGTTTGAAATTTGATAAGTAAACAATCCAAAACATGGAATTTTTGGGGGATTTCAGAAATTCCGGAAATAGAGGGCCATTGGGCCTACTTTAAGGCCGAGTTCGGGCGGTCTGTTCTTGACACGCGAACTCTGTTCTTACGCTCGAACGGCGGGAACGCGACCCGTGAACATTGCACTCGGAACAAGAACACACACCACCTATCCATCAGGGTTTTGCAAGAACAAGTTACGCGTGTCAAGAATAGACCGCCCGAACTCGTACGCGCGCTGTCCGTTGTTGGCCGACTGGGGGCGCACGATACCTGCACCCGTCTAGTCGGCTTAGCAATGTAAAATCCTAAAGAGAAGGAGTGCATTTAGACCGATTGTCCACGCTAAAATTTAAAAGGTATTTTGGGAAATCCCCATATTGGGGAAAATTCCCGGCTCAAGTTTACTCGATGATTTCGCGATGGTTCAAACGTTTTACTTGTTGATGAGGTAATGTTAAATTATTGTCACGAATCCAGGAAAATACAAGTAGATCCTGAACTGTTTCCTCGAGATGTGGTCATCCTCCATGGTCATACAAATCGGTAAATTCCGTCTCGATTTCATCAGATATGCGCTAGCAAAGGCGTTGGCACTGTAATTTGTACTATTTCTGCTTGAGTGAATTTGCACAATGGATAACAAGAATTATGGGAAGAGAAAAGGAGCAGATACTGCTCCCTTTTCCTTCCCACAGTGCTTTGTATCTATTGTGCGAATTCATTCAAGTGGTATTTGCGATAACTAGGCTTAAGTTATTGAGTTTAATCTGACATGGTCAAAGGAAGGAAAACAGTTTTCCTTCCTCCATGGAATAATATTACAACCATGAATAATACAACTGAGTTAAAGGGATCATATACGTTTGGTAATTACTCCAAAAATTAATGCAATAAAAACTTACTTGGTAAGCTTTGAATAGTATAATGCATTTTTAGAAACTGTTCACTTCGAAGTACTGCGGTTATGTAAAAAGATATTACTTTTTATCCCAAAAAATTTGAATATGAGAAGCGTTACTGCAGTGACGTTTCTCAGATTGTGTATTCCAATGCAGATTATTCTTTCTGCGTGGACATAAACCGCTCCAGATTTTCGGCAATATCTCAAAATCGCTACCACCTTTTGAAATGAAATTGTACAGGTTAGTTTTATGGTATATATCTATAACTTCATAGGATTTAAACAAACAGTGGGTTCCAATAAGCCACTTCGACATTCCAACTGCACATGTGCACAACAAGATTCAACAATTTTTCTCTTGAGATAAACACGGCAGACAAATGCACACAAGGCTATGGGGGACGTGGTAACCGAATCCGCATTTTTTACATTTTCTTGTGAAATCGAAAAAGAAAAAAAATATTTGTTCGAACAAAAGTTTGGCCACACAAAACACCTGAAAACACCAAAACGTAAACAAAAAATGTTACTTAGTAACTTTAGAACACGACGATCTCTTTAAATTCGCTGGCACCCCGCTATGCTTTTGCACGCAATCGCTGAAATGTTTATCTCAAAGAAAAAATCGCCAAATCTCCATGTGCACACGCGCAGCGGGAATATCGAACTGGCTTATTACCAAACGTATACGATCCCTTTAAGGTACAGTGGGCCTAATACTTATAGTAATAGCTGCTATATCCCGCCACGTTTGCAGCTAGGTCTACCGGAGGCCAAGAAATTTACCAGTTCGGGACAGGCCCATTTTGAACGGCCACTGCACTACTAGTGGTAGAAAATGGGGGATCGATGTGCAACTCATACAGTTGTAGTTTTTCCAAATAAAAGGAAAGTCAAATGAAACAAGGAAAACAGGAAAAAGGATGTTAAATTAAAGTTGTTCCTGTCAACAGTACTGTATTGCGTAAGCTCATGCCCGGTCATACTAATCACAGACAACACACCGACAACACGCACAACACCGTCAGCACACGGACAATACATCCAAAACATATTCTATTTTGACAAAGGAGGTATAGAACTGTAATAGTACATACATGTATGATACAAACGAGTGTCACTGGTGAAAATTGATTGTTGTTTTCACGCGAAAAATTATCTCGAACCAGCACGAATGTTGGCCGCCATTTTGCGTTCGCACGCAGAGTTGACCTAGGCCGTGTCCGAATCACTTGGCTGTATATTTCTATCTTGGACCTACATATTTATGACTACTTATTGTATTTCTCTCCAATGCCATCTGGAGTTTCTCAAGCTAGTTACAAATGTACGTCTAACGTTCGATTATATATAACCTTTAACTTAGTTTGAATCGATCATTTGTTCTATTTTAGGTAGCCTTCAATTCAGCTATAGTCTTTGTCATCTTTTACCTGTACTTACGTCATAAACTCTGAAAAGTCAGAATGAATGAAATTGCTGTTCGGACCCACCAAGGAGAATACTATGCAGGGGAAATAGTATATGGGTAAGTGTACAACTATACAACGTATAAAATGTACATCACTGGAGTCGTTAACCATAGAATGGCAGGCACCTCTATCTAGACATGCTAGACACCTGTTTGCCTTCCGACATTATAATTTGTTTGGGTCCTCGAATTGTTATGGGATTTGAATTCGGAAGTCACTAAAAACTAACCAGTGTAGCATTTTTCAAGGCACTTATTATGCACCTTAACCCCGTTTTCCCTTCAACCTTGTTTCTATGGTAAAAAAAAAACATAGGAAAATTTGTCGAAGTAAAGAGACAAACGTTAACAATAGTCGGATTCGAACCACAGACCATTAGATCCATATGCTATTGGCAAGTTGGTTGAGGAAGCCGTTCTTTACAATTCTTAATGTATATTCTTTAACCCTAACCCCCTAGGCCTTACTTTGGGCTAGGGGAGTCGGGTTGGTGTAGCGGTTCTTTCCTCGCCTTCCACCACTATGACCCGGGTTCGAATCCGGCCTGGGCCAATATGTGGATTGGGTTTTCAGTCCCTGCCTGACTCCGTGGGTTTTTCCCCAGGATATTCTTCTGGGGTTTTCCTCCCACCTCTAAAACTGTAACTTCTTCACATTAATTGTTGAATGAAATAAAAAAATTATTGAATGAAATTTGTTCCCGCCGTGAATATAGCCATTGATGCTGGTACGGCGTTAAACCCTAAAAACTCACTCACTCACTACTTTGGGCTAAAGAACTGCGTACTACAGAATACTACTTAGTATTTTGTAGCACTGGGTCTCTCTATGACTGATGATTGGGTGTGTACTGACAGAGTACAGATACTGCCAACTACACAATACTAATAGTGGTAATGCAGGTCAGCTACTGGATACTACCAAATACTAATAGGGTGTAGTAGTTTTTAGTATTTGGTACTTCAACCCCAATTGTATTGGTAGTGTTTTTTAGCATTGGGTACTTCAACCCCAATTGTATTGGTAGTATTTTTTAGCATTGGTTTTTTTTGCTTGTTGAGTGTGTCAGTTCATATGTACATTATGTATGGGTAGGGTGTTCTGGGGTAGGGCAAGGTCAAGGTGGCACCACCACTGGTCCACATGGGACACATGCAGTAATGGGTTTGGGTGATTGATTTATTTCAATATGTACATGTACTACATACAGGGCTACATATTACTACATACACTATTTGGGGTGAAGTACCTAATACTAAAAATTACTACAGGCATTGCACACAAGTCAATGAGAGTACTGCATACTACTTTTTACTACTAGTAGTAAAAAGTAGCATTAGGTAGGGTTAGGGTTAAATTAATGTATATGAGTTGCCATTGCTCTTTCTCATGAGTATGTAAGTTCACGTACCACCCAGCTCCTAAAAAAATATCGCAAACCTGCTACACCGGTTAGTATTAAGTGTCTTCCTTTGAATTCATCATTGATAGACAGAAATTCACTTTTTTTTAACTGTGGACAGATGTTAGAGTAGGGGTATGCATTGCAACTAAGTACCCGGGCATTGATGTCAGGAACCAGTTTCAGTTTACAAACGGTTTTAGGGAATCGAGTACCCGTAACCAACTTTTTAATTACTTAGTAACTTCTTGGACAATAAAATAGACAATGCCAAATTTCTAACAGCTTGTTGCATGCTTGTTTAGGAATCGCGGCCTAATTGCTACCTTTGTCTCTTTTCCCGATGATTTCACTTTGAACAAATGAGTTTGTAATAAATAACCCAAACCAGACCAACTGATTGAATTCTATACTAGTTTGTCGGTCTTGTTTGGTCTTTAAATATACTGTAACAAACAACTGGGCAGCAACTTCCAAGAGCCACTGCACAATGGACAGAGCGTGCAGCCTGTGACACAGGTTGTGTTCGGCAGCGTAGCACATACAGAGCTCTGAAAACAGCATACCGGACGGATAAGCAAGCCATGGCCAAAGACGGGCCCCGGCGTCAAGAGGTTAGGATTGATACAAGAAGGCTACAAAATTATGTGAATGCCGTTAGATTTAAACTTAATCTAGTAAGTGGGTTTTGCAATATTTTTTTTTTCAGAATGATTTATCTGAAAGTTGCTACACTTGACTTCACTGAGAAAATACAGCTGCAGATATCAGGCATTGAACAGTGTAAGTTTGCAACACTCATACTTTTCGGAAAATTCTCCATCACAGTTAAAGGTAGGATGTACACCATTTGCAGATATCGAAAATATTTACAACCGAATTATTGAGAAATATCTTATTCATTTGAAAGTTAATAATGATTCTAGGCATCTAGCAAAATAATTGTGCTAGACATCCTCTAATTATTCCTAAAAATTAAATTTTATAAAGAAAATTTCGGGATCGCTGGACGGCGATCGCGAAAAAACAAAGATAACATAAGAATAACTGCTCGACGCCGGTTGAAAACAATCGCTGTTTTTTGTGCTTTTCTCGGCATCCATGGTTGTAAAACTTCGGACAGGTCAGTTAAATGATATTTACTATAAAATACAACCACCCAAATTTACTCATTCATGATAATTCAAGCAATGACCAATGGTGTATACTACCTTTAATCATTGGTACATGAGTGGTTAACAAAATAAGAAATTGCCTAACCAATCTAGCTCCCCCCCCCCCCCCCCCCCCCTCCCCCTCCCTCCCTCCTAACGGGACATTACATCCTGAAGGCACCCAATTGGGCTACAAAACGCTTTTTAAATGAAATGATGTTAAAGGTATTGGTAATTGCTTGAATTATTATAAATGGGTGGATTTTACTTATCTAAAAATAAATAAAGATTCTAGGCATCCAGCAAAATGATTGCGCTAGATATCCCGTAATTATTCCGAAAAATAGAATTTTATAAAAAAAATAAAAAATCGCCAGACAGCGATCGCAAAAAAACCAAGAACAACATAAGAATAACTGCCCGACGCCGGTTGAAACACGCCGTTTTTCTTGCTTTTCTCAGCATCCGTGATTGTAAAAATTCAGACAGCTCCGTTAAACAATATTTACTATAAAAATACAACCCCCCAAATTCTCCCATTCGGGATAATTCAAGCATTTACTAAGGGTGTATCCTACCTTTAATTACGCCGGATAAAAAAAGAAGAAAAAAAACCAATCTATCTTATTTATTCTAATCAGTCAAAATAATGTCCCTTGAGTCAAAACCAGTATATTTAGATACTTAAATTTACCTATTAATTACCCCCGAAGCCGTAACGACTTTCTTTTAAGCATCCAACGCATTGTTTGGAGTAAGAATGTTTGTGGTTTGTTTGTTTGTTGAATCCAGGTGACTTTGTGCCTGGGGAGGGTGATGATTGGTCGATCAATCATGCCAATGACTGCTTACGCAATCCATACACCGACAAGGTCATGGCCAATCCTGTGGAGATCTTAGCCCCTAAAGGTTCGAAAAAGTTTTCTTTCTTAACCCTAACCCCTTGAGTGCTTTTACTAGAAAGTGTCCTGAATCTGCCAATTAAAGTTCTTCAAGTTTGTCGTGCAAAATTTGCTGGTGTCCCGAGTCCATCAGAATCCACCAGTATACATTCTAGAGAAATTCTGTATCCATCAACAATCCATACCAGCAAAAGTATGATGGATTCTGATGGATTCAGGCTACCATGGTGGCATACAAATATTTTGCATTGTTTCTTCATAGAATCTTCTAAATTCATCACCTCCAAATCCATTTTGCAGTAATACACAATCCTGCAATACTGCTAGGCTTAAAATTCCCTTAAAATTCCATCATATTCCACCAGTTTGTTCAATATGGGGGTATCCTGATTCCGCCGAACTCCTCCAAAACAGGGAATAGTTTTTCATGGATTCAGGTACGTTAGGGTTAATCTCCATTTTCAAATCGGCCAATTGATGATAAAACAAGCTCGATCAGATCCCGTAAGCTGCAAAATTGAACGAATTTGTGTTCACACCTGGAATTCTGACAGGACATTGCCCTGGCATCACTCTTGTTTACGTGTTCTGCTGTGCTGTAATTTTGGGAAAAAACAACAAAAGAATGTCAGTTCCAAAGATGCAACTTATAGACACACTTTTGGAAATTTCTGCAAATAGTTTGCGCAAGCGTACGAACGACGCATGTGTAGGCGTTATTATTGGTCTGTTGCCCTGAACGCGCCCTGCAATCGCCCTGAACACAGATTGTGGTCGCAATTAATATTGCGACTCGGTGCCATCTCGGAATATGCAGCATTCACAGAGGGAAAAAACTCAGGTTGTTCGTCAAGCACCTTTCTTTATATTTTGAGCACTTTTGCTGCTTCAAACGATAAAAATGCACAAATGACAAATGTGACCGGCTCTACAAAAAGGTGTCTTAAGTCGCGCTATGCACTATCATGTAATAGCCTGTTCAACGTTGAGAGGGTAAACATTTCATCAAAATGTGATTTACATTTTTTGTCATGAATGACATATTTAATACCTACAGTTTCAGGTTTCATTCAAAGAAATGTTGATTTTAATAAATAAAGTGGAAAAAAACACCATTTTGTGTGCATCGTTCTGTTGTAGTACAACACAGCCGGCTATTTCAAAGCCTGTTTTCTCAATTGTGTAATTTGAACTCCAAGGAAGTAATCAATATGTAAACACGTCATATCTCCAGAAGATATCTCCAGAATGAGAGGGGCTATGGAGCTCTATTATATACCAAATGAAAGCTTACATTGTGGGCTTTTCAACCATGTATATAACTTTATTTCTTTGTTTGCGCCTTATACACCTTTTTGTAGAGCCAGTCATGGTATATTGTCCCGTTAAAACACGTGTAATATACATGTACAATATTAGATTTTGGCCATTCACCGATATGTACACTGTTTACTGTCTAATTGTTGTGTCGAAAGATTCTTTCCATCCAGCAAGGAAATGGTTTACCAAACACCCAATAATAACGGCGAATTACACCTATAATCATCAGCCAAATCTACAAAGTCGTTTATTTCCTTTTTACTTTGGTTTCAGAACCTCTTCCTGTTGGCTACTACAAGTTTCCCTTCCACTACAAACTGAAACCAAACCTTCCCAGTAAGTATCGTTTGGTTTCTTTCCTGTATTTCCATGAAATGCATATACACCTGTACCAACCACTTGACCTTGTCAACAAGAGTTTCTATGAAATATGTGACTGGCTCTGCAATAAAGGGTATTAAGTCGCGCTTTGCACTATCATGTAATGGCCCGCTCAACGTTGAGAGAATAAACATTTCATCAAAATGTGATTTACATTTTTTGCCATTAATGACATCTTTAACACCAATATTTTCAGGTTTCATTCAAAGAAATGTTGATTTTGATGATTAAAGTGGAAAACACGCTCATTTTGTGTTCATCGTTCTGTTGTTCTACAACAAAGCCAGCTTTTTAAAAGCCTGTTTTCTCAGTTGTGTAATTTGAACTCCAAGGAAGTAATCAAAAGCAAACATGTCATTTCTCCAGAACGGGAGTAGCTACAGGGCTCTATTATATACCAACTGGAAGCTTACGTTGTGGGCTTTCCAACCATGTATATAACTCAATTTCCCATTATTGTGGAGTGGGTCACATATGTGACCAGCTCCACAACAATGGGTATTATGGGACAATTTTTTAAAAATGAGTTACATACACAGCTGGATTGGTTACATTATAAGCTTTAATTTGGTATAGGTTTGAACCATGTTGCATTCTGGAAGTATGCCTTCAGAGATACAGCCCTTTAAACACATCAAGAGTCACACAGAATACAAACAAAAGGGACACAAAAACGTTTTTTTTTATCATCTTTATTTATTAATATTAATATTTGTGTACAAAATTATGAAAGTATTGATATAAAAAAAAGGCAAAAAAAAAGGCAAAAAAAAATTCACGTTGTGAAAATCTGTTAGTCCTCTCCACATAGAACAGCTCTTTACGGGAAATAGCATAGCGTCCCTTAATACTCTTTTTCGAAAAGTGGGTCACATATGTCATAATTATTTTTCTTCTCAGTAATCAGTAAGTTATAAGGAAATAATAATGTGGTTGGCCGGTTTTAAGCAAGTATGTTGAAAACGGGCTCATGGGCCTGGAGGAAATATTGGCGGCCAACCAACTTTTTATTCCCATTCATAAATGCCTTTCGATCAAAAAAGTCAAAACAAGTCAAAATATTTACAATTTTCGAAAAATTTTGTTCAACATTTTTACCTCGTGCTTTTTAGGGAAAATCCATTTAGCTATTTTAATGAGGCCGAATTCTATTGTTACATGAAGGCAGTTGGAGGATTTTGCAGAATTGAAGATGGTTCCTATTGAACCAAAAAATGCTTACAGTTGAATAAAAGAAATAATAATGTCATTTTTCTTGACGGACCTTATGTGGGGGTGTGGTGGGAGGGGGGGGGGGGGGGGGGGGAGAGGGTGGGGGAAGAGGTGAAGGATACCATTTGATTATTTAAGACGTTTTACAAAACAGACAAGCTTAGACATTTTTAGACAATGGTTTGAGTCGGTACAAAAGGCCCAGGCAGACCCTGTTGAATTCCGTGAGGTTCAGGGCAGAAAGGCAAGAGACTTGTACAAATGTTGGAGTTTGGGGGAATGCACAGGCATTTATTCGTGGGTGAGCTCAGGCTGGTCACAGCACAGTTCCTTGTCAACTGTAAGTGTGATGTGTTCACCCTGTATGTCTCCATTAAAACACACTCCAACACACAGAACCAATGGCCAGTCATCACAGCCCTGATCCTGAACACTGAACAATGCATAACCCATATGTACCAAGTCAATCAAACTTCAACAAGTTTGAGTTTGGCAGTTTTAGTAGTGTTAGGTTCAGTACCAATAATTACTGAACTTGTGTGCAGTTGTTGAAGTCTGTTAGGTTTGGTATGCTTTCTAGTGCGAGATTCTAGGGGGTTAGGGTTAAGACGACGTCGATATTACTCCCCGACTCTTCTTTCCTTTCCGCTGAGGAGGAGGTACTTGTGCACCAAGCCTATATACCGTGTCATTTCTTCCTGTAACATTCAGGTACGACGTCCATTTCCTCGGCCAGCGACAACTGGCACGGCAGAGTCATCTACAAAGTCATGGCGACTGCCTCGGACAAACTGGGCGACACGCAGAGCTTCGTCTGTCTGGGCAAGAGGACGTCGACAGAGGACGCCATCAAAGTGGTCTATCTGGATGAGAAGATGATCAGGACCTGCTTCTGCTACGATCGAGGAGGATTGTCTCTCATGGCCGAGTGAGTAGAAGAGGGGGCTGCATTTGCTGTAACTTTTGAAAACTGACGTTTTGAAAGCTGACAGTGGAGTGTTGTGGCCGGGCGGTTAAGAACCTGGTTTTCTGTTCCGCAGAGCGCGAGTTCGAGTCCCGGTGTATTAAGCAAGACAATTAAACCACTATTGCTTCGTCCTTCGGATGGGACGTAAAGCTGGAGGTCCCGTGTGTTGTGTAATGCACGTAAAAGAACCCAGTAACACACATCGCTAAGAGGAGGGGTTTTGCCCAGGTGTTCCTGGCAGTGGCTGCAAAGTGCGCAACTG
Organism: Crossaster papposus; assembly: GCA_037893245.1. NCBI lineage: Eukaryota > Metazoa > Echinodermata > Asteroidea > Velatida > Solasteridae > Crossaster > Crossaster papposus. Next base: position 704,217 of record JBAIAA010000238.1, read on the forward strand.
ATACCGCCGAGAGCGTCATTTAATGGCGGATACGTGCGCTTTACAAATGTCCATTATTATTATTATTGTGGGCTTTCTTACCATGTATATTAAGTCAATTCACTTTGTTTTGTGGCATAATACCCCTTTTTGTAGAGTGGGTCACATATTTCATTTACATCACTGGACGCAAATCCCATCAACGTATCGACTTGTGGAAGTGCCGTGGCCTAGTTGTCTAGAGCATTGAATTCAGGGTCTGCGGGTAGTTCTGCAGGTTGGGGGCTATCGAACTCTCACACATAATATGGGTAGAGGCATTATTAATGCTCGCTGTGGACTAGTTACCCATCTCAACCCTATTCGTGCTGTGAAGAGATCAGAATGTCTCGTTTCAGTGTGAGAAGCTGGTTCTTCCACACTTTCCTCTAGTAGCCCACATCTCGATTGACCTTTGGCCTCGCGATTTGCATGAACAATATGTGACCTGTTCCAACGAAACCTGGACAAAGTCGCACAATGTGTTTTGTCACAATGTACTCCTGAAGTCATTTCTGGATGGATTTTACCATTTTGAGGTTTTAGGTTTTTCTAAGTCACTCACTATTAATCTACAATCTCCTCAAATTTGAACAAAATCCGTCTACCAGAAGTGTGCTTTTTTGTCAATTTTGTGAAACATTTGTGTATAGAAATAATACGCTTTTCTGAACTTCAAAGCTGTTTATCTCATAATTAGGTTGTCAGGGTTTTATCACTAAATCCAGACCCCAGGGAAGATAGGGTGGGGATACATATGTAAATGATACATCATTTTAAAGCTGAGAACCTAGAGAATTTGAAAAAAAGCAAAATCTGAAAAACTAAAAAGTCGAATTTGTCCGGAAACAGGTCACATATAGAAATAGAATAAAATTGACTTTTTTTGCTGCAGGTTAGATAAATCGGTTTACACAACGGGGGAATCCATACAGCTGAGCGTCAATGTGAACAACAAGTCATCAGAACTTGCCAAGTCCGTCAAATGCTGGGTGAGTGCAGTACTTCAAAGCTTCCAATATACCTTTTGCTAGTCCGAGTATCATCCGTAACATCCAACAGAGCCATTTCTGTAACAACGTCTAATATTTATGTACATAATTTAATGTGACCCTGCATGCCAGCAAATCGAAGCCGACTTTTTTAATTGGGACATCATTTCGAGCAGAAATCTGGCCAAAGCTGCTGATTGGTTGAGAGGTGTAAGCTGAAGACCCAGTTCTCTAATAAATTCATCATGGCGGCCTCTATGCAAGGAATAAGTGTTGTTGTCAAAAAAACAACTTTGCATCTGATGAAAAAAATCCTTGCCAATAAAGCATAAATGGTTTTTTTTAGATAAGTGTAGTTCCCAAGCTACTTCAATAAAACATGAATTTGCTAGTTGGTTCTCGGAAAATGGCGTCGTTACAGCACCCTCATTCGACCAGGAAAGGCCTTTAGGCCATGTCCGAATATCTTGTTTTTGGCTTTTGTCTAGATGTTCACTCATTACATCTATGCATAAGCAGGCTTACAATAGATGTAGCCTTAGATCTGGGGCCAATTTCACGGAGCTGCTAAGCACAAAAATTTGCTTAGCAGGAAAATGTGTCCTTGGCAAAAACAAGGTTACAGACCAAATTTTCACGTGATCTTTACTGTTTTTGGTTGATAATCAACTGGTTTTTTTTTTCTAGCATGAAAAACACGTAAAATTTTGGCTGGTAAACTGTTTTTAATGAGCAAGACTTTTTGTGCTAAGCAAATTTTTGTACTTAGCAGCTCTATGAAATTGGCCCCTGGAAGCTCATGTCAGACACAGCCTTTACACTGATAAACAAAAATATAAAAAAATTGAAGAATTCTGTTTTTTAAATTTTTTTATTTCCCAGCTCAAGAGAACAGTCTGGATGTACGGCTGTTGGGTTAATAAAGAGCAGTTTAAGGAGGATCCCAAGTCTTCACTGCTCTACACCACTCGCCGCCGCGACGGCAGGGTACGGCTCCAAGACGAGGTGTCCATAGATGCCGAGGAAATCAGCTTAAAGAATCTGGGCTCGGTCACGGCAAAGGAGAACCGTGACTGGTGCGTACCGAGGACGCCTGATCCCCAAGCTGTCACCATTTTGTGACCAGGATTTTTGTCAATTGTGACCTGTCCCCCCCCCCTCCCCCTACCCAAAACAAAATTGCGTCGAATGTCGTGTATACAGTGGTTTTTTCTCGGGATTCAAAACAGCACACAATCTCGAGGAAGGCCAGAAACATTTGTCAGCGACCGGCTCGCAGAGAGCAAGATCGGGAAGTATTCGGGTGTGCTACCCACAGATGCCCGTCTGAACCCGCCTTGGATCGATGTTTGTGAAAAAGAATCCCACGTCAATGTACAATTAATCCCGGCACGAACTGATTAAATTCTGACTTTTTAAGAATGTTGATATTTATACAGGGTAGCCCTGTATAATTCAAGCAATTACCAATGCTGTATCCTACCTTAACATCCACTCATTCCTGATAATTCAAGCAATTACCAATGGTGTATCCTACCTTTACATCCACCCATTCCTGATAATTCAAGCAATTACCAATGGTGTATCTTGCCTTTACATCCACTCATTCCTGATAATTCAAGCAATTACCAATGGTGTATCTTACCTTTACATCCACTCATTCCTGATAATTCAAGCAATTACCAATGGTGTATCTTACCTTTACATCCACCCATTCCTGATAATTCAAGCAATTACCAATGGTGTATCCTACCTTTACATCCACTCATTCCTGATAATTCAAGCAATTACCAATGGTGTATCCTACCTTTACATCCACTCATTCCTGATAATTCAAGCAATTACCAATGGTGTATTCTACCTTTACATCCACTCATTCCTGATAATTCAAGCAATTACCAATGGTGTATCCTACCTTTACATCCACTCATTCCTGATAATTCAAGCAATTACCAATGGTGTATCCTACCTTTACATCCACTCATTCCTGATAATTCAAGCAATTACCAATGCTGTATCCTACCTTTACATCCACTCATTCCTGATAATTCAAGCAATTACCAATGGTGTATCCTACCTTTACATCCACTCATTCCTGATAATTCAAGCAATTACCAATGATGTGAATTACCATTGACGATTGCCAATACTTTTTGTTAATGCCATTTGACTCTTTTTGCAGGAAGCATGACATTCACCTTTCCTATCATGACGGTTCCCTCTTGCCTCCCTCTACCATGGGAACTTATTTAAAAGTAAGTATTGTTATCTCACATCCTTTTTTTGTTTGCTTTTTGTCTTGTTCTGAACAAAGTTCGCGAAGGAACTATGCAATCAATATTCCTGCACATCATAGTCTGTACAGGGGCCAATTTCATGGAGCTGCTAAGCACACAAATTTGCTTAGCATGAAAATTCTACCTTGGCAAAAACAGGGTTACGAACCAAATTTACAGGTGATGTATATTGTATATTGTATAGTATTCAGCTGGTTTTTGCTTAGCATGAAAAGCACATGGAGTTTTGGCTGGTAACCTGCTTTTACTGAGCAAGACATTTTTGTGCTAAGCAAATTTGTGTGCTTAGCAGCTTCATGAAATTAGCCCCAGTACGTTACATGCACGTAGTCCGTCCGTAGATGTGTCATTTTGTTTGAAGTTTAAACAAATGTGTCTTGTATGCAAAGTTAAAGGCCAATTGCAAGCAAACTTGGGTCGTTCATGCAATATTGTAACCTTTATATGATGGTTGTGTGAAAGGTCAAGTACTGAGGTCAAAGGTCATTTTAAGTCAAGTTGTAAAATAGGGCGAAATCGTAAAACTTGTCTCAATTGAAAATGTAAAGTTCAATTGCAATCAAAATTAGTTAGATGCAATATAGAAACGTATGTGAGGGTGATATTAACCAGTTCGTGCCGGGGTTATATTCTCACATCACCGAGCCGAGGCGCAGGATTATTTTAAACGAAACTCGATCCGAGGCGGGTTCAAGCCGAAAGTACCAGGAAGCACACCCACGCATTTCCGGCCTTGCTCGCTGCTGACAGACATTTCGGGCCTTGCTTGTGACGTGTTTATGCGTCATCCGTTTAGAATCTGGAGAAAACTTTGCGCGTTTATACGTCCTCCGGCGCGAACTGGTTAATGGTCATATATCGAGGTTCGTCTGGGTTAATCACAGAAGCCGGCGAGATGCGTGTAGTCGAGAACCGCCTCGTTTTTTATATTTTTGCATCAGCCAGGTTGGCGAAAAAAGACTCTGGCTACTTTCATACAATTAGGAGCTGTAAGCAAAGTTGTTGTTAGCCCCCTCCCCCCCAATCCTCACCTTTCCCCTTAACAATTCCTGTCATTTTGTTCCTTGTCTAATAACAGATTGCATACTGTATCCAAGTTCACGTGTCTGTGCCCAGAGCCAGTGATCTTATTGTCACAATACCAGTCACTCATGTGCTGCCTTCAAAGAACACAAAGGTACCAGTAGGGATGAACCTATATTTAAAATTGGTTCCTTTAGTTTGGAAAGAAAATCAAGTTGAATACCTGTTAAAATCGTTTTTTGGACAAAACGGGTGTGCGCTTCAACCATTTTGAGCGCCACTAGTATAATGATCCATTTCATGTCCGGTAGTGTAGTGGTAACCAGCAACATTTGCTTGGTCGTCTTCTCAAAGGACATCGGACAACTTTTGTTTTATTTGCCACGTGAAAGCTAGTTGCCGAACATCGGCGTTTGTCAGTGGAGTATCAAACCTTGAGAGATTGTTTGTGTCGTTGGATGGTCTTTAGGTGACGTTAAGGTTCATTTTTTCAACAAGAAAGCTTTTCAACATTGGTTAGTGACTTTTTTGGATAGCTGCAAATGGTATACCCCTTGCCAATTCCTGGCGTTTTCACGTGGTAACACAAAGCCAATAGCTAATACACATAGCGTCACTTCGTAAAAACTCGATACGCGGGGCCAATTTCTGGCGTTTTCACGAAGTAACACAAAGCCAATGGCTAATACACACGAATAGCGTCACTTCGCGTAAACTCGAAAACGGCGTATCTGATTTGTGAGTTTTGACGAAGTGACGCTATCATTGTGTATTAGCTATGGGCTTTGCGCTAGTTCTTAAAGACGCCAGAATTGCGTCGCGCGTATCACGTGACATTAGTGTTACTTCGTGGCGACGGTGACGATTTGTGCAGGCTGATGATTGTTGCCATTTACTTTTGAGAACTGTTAACGTCAACCAGACAGAAAATAATGTCATGAATGCCGTGTTCATTTGGTGATTTGCAGTGGCTAGAATGGAGACCAGATACCTGGATGCAGAACTGTCAGATGTTGACGAGACACGACAAACTCGCCGTCAGGAACTCCGTACTAGGTGAGTTAATTCTCACCTTCCGTGCACCCTCACGCCTACTGTGAAACTAATAGGGCCAATTTCACAAAACGTGTAAGCATCAACATTTGCTTAGCAAGAAAATTTGTCCTTGGAAAAAATTAACAGGGTTACAAACCAAAATTTCAGTTGATGTTCATTGTTTGTGACTGGTAGTCAGCTTGTTTTTGTTTTGAATGAAAAGCACGTGGAGTTTTGGCTTATAATCTGTTTTAAATGAGGAAGACATTTTTGTGCTAAGCACATTTTTGTGCTTACATGTTTTATGAATTTGGCCCCAGGTCTCCACAGGGTAGCGTTTTTGGAAACGACCAGATTTTCCATTAATAATAATAATGCACTATTAACTTAATATGTTTTGTTTGTTTCTTTGTTCTTTTCAGAATCCCCAATCTACGAAGGCTTGCTGTGAGAGTGCTTGTGGTCCCCTCATGGAATCTGACACCCAGTTCATCAGACTAATGACGTGCAGACCTAAAACTGACGCCAACCTGAACCAAAACCGACTTCAGGTTGGGTCGGTTTTTCTATCATTTTAGTCAGGTCGGTTTCAGTTCTGCGTTTTGTCCATATGTGACCTGTCATCACAAAATGAGCGTAAAGTCGCACGGAGTGATTTCCCAGTACGGCCAGTCAAAGTCAAAATTTGAAGGGGTGGTCGATTTTGAGATTAAATGCTTTTTTTAAAGACTAAATCCCCAGCAATCAATTCCCAATTTTTCAGGACGATCAGATAAAAACAAAATTAGTTTTTGAGACAATTTTGACTATGCCTTTCTATGCCTTTCACACAATTTCTCGCAAGAAATGCCCGTTTTCTCATAATCTCTTTATTAAGACTCCAGACTAAAAAAGAAAAAAAAAAAAATTGAGTATCAAACCTCCAAGTGTTATATACCATTGGAAAGCTCTGTTTCCACAGAATTTAGAAATACCCATAACTCAATTTTTGATTTTGCCGACTTTACGCTCATTTTGTGATGACAGGCATGTGACCTGGCACCACAAAATGGGTGGAAAGTCGTTAAATTAAAAAGTTGACATTATTACATTTCTAGAAAGAAGTCATAAGCTTTCAAATGATGTATTGTGTGTTGCTGTAGCTTATTCCTAGCCGCCGCTATACTCCTTTGAAATAGCTGAAGTCATGCTCCCTTGTTTTGAGAAAACGGAGTTCAAAGTCTGTAAACCGTGCCAACTATACTACCAATCAGTGCAATTCAGCCACACAAAAAAAAACTTTTAGAGTTTTAATTGAGCTATAACATTTTGAGATATGATAAAGAAGAGTTTTTTGTATGTAAAAACGTTAACAACTCCAAAACGACCTCCCACTTGAAAAATTGACGTTTCGGCCAATAAATCATTTTGGCAATGTGCGACTTTCCGCTCATTTCGTGGCGCCACGTCACATATATACACCAAACATTGTTGTTTGAAAATATGCCAGCCGATTTTTTTTAGAAATCCATTGGGTATATCAACAACTATTTAGGCCGTGTTTAATTCCCAAACGTCTTACGGCCGGTGCTTTATGCTAATTCCCTAATAAATAGAAGGAAAAACCAACCGTTGCTTTTATAGAATTCAATGTGATGAATAAAAGATGGCGCACCAGGATACACCATTTGCAGATATCGAAAATATTTACTACCAAATTATTAAAAAATATCTTACTCATTTAAAAGTAAATAATAATTCTAGGCATCCAGCAAAATGATTGCGCTAGATATCCTGTAATTATTCCGAAAAATATAAGTTTTTAAAGAAAAATTCGCGATCGCCGGCCGGCGATCGCGAAAAAAACACAAATAACATAAGAATAACTGCTCGACGCCGGTTAAAAACAAACGCTGTTTTTCGTGCTTTTCTCTCAGCATCCATGATGATAAAACTTCAGACAGGTCAGTTTAAATGATATTTACTATAAAATACAACCCCCCAAATCTACCCATTCATGATAATTCAAGCAATTACCAATGGTGTATCCTACCTTTAAAAAGACGGATGCCATTTGGACCGATGGACCTACGGCTGAACATCGATATACCAAACGATCGATATACCAAATGATCGATATACCAAACGATCGATATACCAAACAATCGATATACCAAACAAAATATGTGGATCCTGTGATGTTCGTTGTAGCGCCGTTTCACTGTATACCAAAGAGTGATATCCACTCATAATAAATAGCACAATGCAATAGCACAACTCTAGACAATACGCACCATGCATCATTATTTTAGCAATCTATACGAATGCAACAACAATTTGTTATTCTTCAGATCTTTAAAAAAACGACCAACCGATCCAATGTCGGAGGAAACCAAAATAATGAGATTTGTAGAAATACAAAGCAGATTGTCCTAGTTAGACGCAAACTGCCATTGATACAACTAGAGTAATCATAAATTTGCAATTTAGAAGTTAGTTCATGCAATATATATTTTTATGCCATTGTTGTGCTTGCTATCACTATACGGGGGTTGCCCCCCAAAAAACGGACAAACACACTTCTACTACTTTGAGGCCTAAACTAACTATACCAATGGATTGAGAATCTTTCTAGAAGAAAAATGATACAAAAGCCGCGTTCGCATTGGACTTTTTTTGGTAAAACCTACGGAGATTGTTGTCAACTTTAACCAAATTAAATCTAATGCGGACAGAGGGTAACATTGTCAAATTGTCCATTTTACCCTCCGCAACAGTAAGATCTACAGGCCCAAGCTTCTAGCGGAGGATTTAACACCGTGAACTTTGACAATCACGTACGGTAACTTTTGACAATATTAAGTCCAATGCGAACACGGCTAAAGATATTTAGATTTCGGCTAGTAGTTTTTGCTAGACCACATTTCGCACCAAGAAATAACTAAACCGCGCCTGTGAATTTAACATGACTCAGTTATGCTAATCCTCTGTGTGAAAGGCCCACTGAATTCAGTTCACAAAATAGGTTCTGGAGCTAAAACTACCAGCTCAAATCAAGATATCTTGGTATCATTTTTCCTCTAGAAAGATTCCCCACCCATTGGTATATGTGACCCACCACCCCAAAACCAGGCTAAAGTCGAAATTGTTCATATGAGAGATTTTTATACCATTGGATTGCTAGCGTTTTAAGCTTTAAAATGATACATCAAATGCACCAGTACCGCTATGGAATGAAAAGTAACGATGCTTCAAAAAGTGACATTTTGTTGCCGTTCGCTCAATTTGAGTAATAGCAACGACAACAAAAATCAGGAGAAGGCCGATATTATCACTTTCGGGGATTTTTAAAAAGGTTTAAACATGAACAGCCAATAAATTAGAGTTTTAACTAACGATTTATGAGAAAAAAAAACCAATCGACCGGCAACACATTTTTGTGTGTACAATGCCATATCTCAAAATGGCATTTGCCGACTTCCGTCTGGTTTTGGCCTGGTGGGTCACATATATGAAGGTAATTTTGGCCTTAAGTTAGTGGAAATATGCTTGTTCGTTGAGATTGGGCCAGCCTGTATATGACTATTTTACCTGCTAGTAAACATTAACACAACAGCCTTGTGATATGCATTATTTTAACAATAAGTTTTAAATCTAAAGTTGCGTTCCCCGTTCCTGAAAAAATAGATTCCTTTTCGAAATTGCTATATTTGTTTGCAATGCAAAGGTTATTCATTTAATAATAAACAAGATAACCACAAAAAATGAGACATGATTTCTTATCGAATTATTGCAATAGAATTTCAAATTATTGGCCACTACGACAATTTCTGTGCGCGTGGCATAGCTTGGTCCTGTCCAACAATCGGGGTCGATAAGGTACAGACTTGCTTTTGTTCAGAGGACGGCAGATGTTAAATTAAAAAATTGAGAACAACAAATTTTGTTTGAAATAAAACATGTTGAAAATTTATTCAGAGAAACAAATTGAATTTGCTGAACAGCAGGCACGGGGAATACAACTTTAAAAGTTTTGATAAAAGTTGTAAAGCATGGTGGTATAATTTATTTGAATAGTGCAAACTTAGAAAGTGTAAACATCAGAATAATAGATACTGACAAAATCAGACCTTTTGTTTGATTTTCAGATTTATTGATATTTGTGATGCGATCAAGCAATATCAGTCGGAACTCAGCAATTCTTGTTTTGAGATAGGGCCAAAATATGTTCGTAGGGGTGGACAAATCCAAATTGACTTTTTTACAAAAACAGACGGGGAAAATATTTGTCTTTTACATGAAAATACTCTTTTAACCAAATTCAGAAGGAAAGTGATACACAAAATTTATTTTCTCAGTTTCTTTATTTTTAACGTACTGGTGTTCAAATGGTTGTAATTTTTTAACCAAAGGTCGTATTCACATTAGGGTTTTCACTGAAATGGAGCCCGAAGTACGCTACGCTACAAAAGAATATGTAAAAATCCCCAAAATGACATGGGCCTACTTCAGACAGATTTTGCTTGATCGAATCACATTTGTAATTTTTGATATGTTTACTTGACATATTTTAAAGGAAATGAAGTGGAATGAAAATGTATTTAAAGAAAAATCTATTGGTATCTGTCATTTTTACAAATTTCAAACCTTATTACAGGTCTTTTTCTTAAATAGTAGTTTACTCTTTTGGTAAGATGATAAATGTAAACTTTAAACGGCCTTATCTTGTCTAAACAGATTATCAATTTAAAGAACACCTCACAAATATAGAGCAAAAAATAGCAAATGTATAAAGGAATAAAAAGATTTTAAACATTTAATTTAATGGATTAGATGTACAATGTATTTTTTTAAATTATCTGTAGGGACAAAATGTGCATTTTTTTTTTAATCATCTGTACTTAATTTTATACTGAAAATTTATAGGTGCAAATATTAAAATATAGTTTTCATGAATTTTAAAGTTGTGTCGGAGTGTGTGAGTTCATTTGTGTAGTATTGGAGGTTTATATTGGAGGAAAATATACAACATTTGATTTTGCTGTAATTTTCGGAAATGGATGGTTTTATTTATTTATTTATTTTTTTTTTTTTTTTTGGGGGGGGGGTTCGTATAGCAAATATTGTAAGAACCGGTTCATATATACTTCACGCGAAATTCATTGCGAAGCGAATTTGTTTAAGGTACGTAAGGAAAAAAATTACCTCCGCCAATTAGGAGATGTATTTTGCCGGCGTTTATTTGTTCGTTGGGGTGTTTGTTGGTTAGCAAGATTGTAAGGACAAACTACTGGAGGCTTTTATTGATGCTATTATTTCCAGTTTTGTTTATTGCAATGAGTTTATCACGAGGTAATTGACATGAATGACATCACTGCATAAAAATAATTAAGCCTAGAAAAACTTGACAATAAGTTAGTTTGTCGTCGGCCCGTTGTACGATGAGCAACAGAGGGCGCTCTTCACCTGTCACCAATATAATTTGCAGCTTTTTTATAATGTCCGATGGTCCGATTGATCTGATATGGACGTGAAGTTGTCATCGTCTTCAATGCATATTTTCTCCGAAATCACACCAAAACAGGACGCCAGGGATTATTACAGGAGATGATAGGATAGCTGGGCGATCAAGGACTTGGGAGATGTCGGCCAACAGCAACGGATCAGTGGTCCGGTCGGGGTCGCTAGGCGGAGATTTTTACGACTTTGCTTGCAAGGTGGGTTGGTCGTGTTGGCTGCCATGAACAAACAGCGAACGTGCTGAAATTTAATATGCAGTCGTTGTATTTGTAGACAGTATAGTCCAGACTGGTGAACGTGGTGTTGTTTATACCCAAACACGTTATACACGGGTATACATGGTCATGATGGTACTAAAAGGTGTCTTGCATGTTCGATTGTTGTTACACGATGATGTACCGGTACGGCGTAGACCGAGTTACTGGCCTCTAGTTATCGCTTTTTCAACATTTGGACATCATCTGGCTGTATCTAGTACAGCCAGATGATGTCCAAATGTTGAAAAAGCGATAACTAGAGGCCAGTAACTCGGTCTACGTTACGGCGGTAGGTCGAGCATTTGCATTGAAAATTATAAGATTAAAACGCTAAAATTTCAAGGTACTTAGCCCAGGTTGGACGACGTTCTTCATTGCATTACGACTGACGTCCAGGGTATCAATTTATCCTGCCATAGCGAAAAATGTTACAACACAGTTTTTTCATATTTTTACCTGATGAAGGAAGCTAAAATTTCGTTTACATCTTTGTGTCTGGAATAACAGATCGTCATGGGTTACAAAAAGCGAATAGGTCTTTGGGCTACCGATACTTATTTACAGAAAATAAATTGCAAATCCACGCTTTTCGACGTGAACATCATGTACGAACTTCCTACGTGCACGCGCTAGGCCAGCTCATCAGTCCCAGGCTGGCGCGGCTGCCGGGTACGCGCGCACGCAGGGGGTGTAGAATGTTTGTACCTGATGTTCACGTCGAAAAGGGTGGATTTGCAATTTATTTTCTGTAAATAAGTAGCCCAAAGACACATTCGCTCCCGACACCCGCATGGCGGAGCGTTATAGTTAGAGAGGGTTTTTACAGGTTAACAATGTTAAAAAATAGTTGTGGTACACAAACCATGCACAAAATACGTGCAATTTCTACCAAAACCGCTGCACGGTCTACATGTACCGATACCTCCAAAATTCGTTGATAAAATAGTTTAACATCGTTAACCTGTAAAAACCCTCTCTAACTACAGTATGGGGCTCCGCCCTGCGAGCGTCGAGAGCCCCAATATTTCTAGGGGTAACTTAAGCGGTGGCTTTGCCCCTAGTCTTTGCAAAAGACAAATGCATTCGATATTTGATAGTGCACTTCGCGTAATCTTTTTACGCAGTGCACGTGCCCGCCGCTAACGAGACGATTATAGACCAGCTTCCTAACTCATGTAATTCGTCTCTGTAAATTGAATCCTGTGGTTTATCTTTTTCTGAATTTCCTTTGTGAAGCAGCGCTAATTAGATGTGCAGCGCAGGCCAGCACAACCGCTGAATGGGTAGTTGACTCCGTGAAGACGCTGTGCCTTGAATAGTCAAATTGGCATAAAAAGGTCACGCCCCATTTAAGCAATTTGCCAAAAATGTGTGTACTTGTATCGGTACATGTGAAATTAATTAACCAGTTCGCGCCGGATGATGTATATAAACGCAAAGTTTTTTACAAATTCAAAACGGATTACGCATAAACACGCCAAGTTCAAGTTCGAAAATGTCTGTCAGCAGCGAGCAAGGCCGGAAATGCGTGGGTGTGCTTCCTGGCACTGTCGGCCTGAACCCGCTTCGGATCGAGTTTCGTTAAAAATAATCCCGCCCCTCGGCTCGGTGATTTTAAAATAATCCGGGCGCGAACTGGTTAAAGGTATATGTAGGATACACCATTTGCAGATATCGACAAATTTTACTACGTGTATCTTACTTACATGTACAAAGTATGTATTTCAAAGTAAATAATGATTGTAGGCATCCAGCAAAATGATTGAGCTACTGGTAGATATCCTGTAATTGCTCAAAAATTTTTTTTTAAATGTACGATCGCCGGGCGGTGATTGCGGAAAAAACAAGAACAACATACATGTACTATAAAAACAACTGCCCAACGCCGGTTGAAAACAAACGCTGTTTTTCCTGCTTTTCTCTGCATCCATGATTGTAAAAATTTGGACAGGTCAGTTAAACGATATTTACTATATAACACAACCCCCCAAATCCACTCATTCATGATAATTTATGCAATAACCAATGGTGTATCCTACCTTTAAAGGCTAGGATTCTTCTTAACATTTCTGGGCTTGATTTAAAAAGGAATTAAATTCCAAACCTCCAAAATGTTGTTATTACAAAAAACAGTCTTCTTTTTGAATCAGAAATTCTAACTGGTTCTGTTCAAATACATGCAAGCAAATGAACGCCGTTTTTCCTGCTTTTCTCTGCATGCATGATTGTAAAAATTCGGACAGGTCAGTTAAACGATATTTATATATAATACAACCCCCCAAATCTACTCATTCATGATAATTCATGCAATTACCAATGGTGTATTCTACCTTTAATAGGGGTCCATACATGTACGTATGCATACAGTACTATACACATGATGTACACAAAATAAAAAATTTCAGAATAATTAAAGGATATCTAGCGCAATCATTTTGCTGGATGCCTAGAATCATTATTTACTTTCAGATGAGTAAGATATTTCTTAATAATTCGGTAGTAAATTGTTTCGATATCTGCAAATGGGCAATTCCACCGTGACTGACATTACGTTTTTTACTATTTTTGCATATGAAATCAGTTCTAATGCCTAAACAATTACAGCCAGCTGAACCATGTTTGGCATGGGGGATACTAGGAACCGAACACACAATATAGTATTGAAACTTTGAAATTTGATGTTCAGCTTTTCCGACTAGGGGGGTTATTTACTGTCGTGACTGACATTACAAAAAGCGACGCAACCCAAAAGTGTGTACCACGTTTTGAAAATTTCTCTTCAAGTTAAAAGTGCTACAGATCTAAATCCATCTGAACATTATAGCTGATAGGGTAACTTACGCATGTTGCAAGATGGGAAAAACTCTAATTGAATTTGTTAATAAATATGCAAATTAACCTCCGTGACTGACATTACCGTGACTGACATTACGCATTATATTCATAATGCCTGTTAACAGCAACACTGATTTGACATGAAAACAATAAATATTCTGTCAACAAGAGAAGTATCAAACACTTGTTTATGCTATATTTAAAGAAAAAATAATAAGTTTGAGATGTTTAAAGGTTGGATCATTCATTAAAAGTCACAAAATATGTAAAACATATAAAAACGCTAAATATACATAATTTACGTATCATAGTTTTTTTGTCATTTTGAATTCAGGAGTCGGTTTTCATTAAAGAAATTGAAATGGAAGAGATGGTTACTCCGATTTTAGTAAAAATAGTCTTGTCAGTAAATTAACGCGTTGCTTTTCACGTGCATCAAAGAATTAAGAGAAGGAAAGATATGTGACCATCAAGCACATCAAAATCAGCAATATGTTGGAAAATTACTTTTTGAGATAAGTACATTGTAAGATTGGAAATTCCATAAGATTTCTAATGATACCCATCATACATGTAATAGCCTGTATAGTCAATAACTTCTTAGCTAAAGGCTTGTGGTGAACATCATTAAAAAGCTTATAGAATTTCCAATCTTACTATGTATCCCAAAAGGTCATTTTCTGACTTATCCCTGATTTTGATGTGCCGGGTCACATATGTAAAACTTATGTTTCCAAATGTGCTAAAAATACCGGTACATGCCTACATTTGTGTACACTACTTTCCCATCCTAGCCAGTGAGCAACATTCAACGTGGTTTAGGTACATGTATAATATTCTAAGGTTTGTTTTTCAATTTGCAGTACACCATGTGGATATACTGGTAAATAATTTGTTTTAAAGTTTAGTAATTAATCTATAAAAGTTCCTTAGCAACAGTCTAGAAGTAGATACCACATGAAGTACAGCAAACTAGGCTTCCCCCCCCCCAAAAAAAAAAAAACCCTACCCTTACCCCTATTCACCTCTCCACCTACATGTAACACTCAAATTTGTAAATTTACAGCTCGGTGTATACCGGTAATAGCAAATCAGTATTTTATAAGTTTGTATTTTTTGTGACTGACATTACATAGTCATTAAAGTTATAATGCTCTCGTCGTCTTAAGTTAATTCTTCTAATCAGTTTCAGATAGCTACTTCTCTTTTTCTTTTTTCCTTGGCCTACTTTTTCTTTGTTTCTCTACATTTCTTTCCTTGTATGTACATGTATGCTTCATACAATCCCCTTTTTTCATTTGTTTCCCCTGTACTTGGCCTGTCTCTTTGCTGCTGTCTTTAGCATCCTGATACACTTGTAAAATGTGTGCAGTGTTTGACTTTTGTAATAATTATGCCAATATTTCAAAAAAAGATCTAACATTTCTTTTACCTGTACTTTAATCAAATAAAAATATTCATGTTAAACATGTTAAATAGTGTGCCTGAAATGAGGTATATTTCACACAAAAACTCCATATCATTTACTTTATACCTGTCCCTGTATATTGGATGATACAATGTAGTAGATTAAAAATACAAACTATGAGGGATCCTAGAGCATTATTTCAGGATTACACAAGCTTTATTGAGTTTCATTGTGGGTAATATACAAGTTATCAGTCCATCCACTGTTCAAAATATCTTCCATCGACTTATGTAATAACGTGACTGACATTACAATATCGTGACTGACATTACATTGTGACTGACATTACATTGTGACTGACATTACACTTTTGTTCAACTCGACAAATTTTTAAATAACAATTATTTTCCCGCTTGATAATATTATTGCACTGCCCAGACCCCATACTAAGAAAATAATGAAGGGCACATGTTAATTGTTATCCTGTATGTTTTTATGGGAAAAATCATTGTTTTTTGTGACTGACATTACATTAAACCTAAAGCGTTATTTTGACGGCACATCCTGGGTATCAAACATTAATTTCATATAAATAAAAGTTATTTTCCTAAAAATGGACACTGAGAGCTGTTATTTTAACACAAAATGAATTAAATATCAATAGACTAATGAAAAATACCAAAAGAAATGAGTTTTGTGTTTTTACCTACGATTGGTAGCATAAATATAGTATCAACTTCAGAGTGCTGTAACTTACAAAATAATTAGTTTAGAACAATTTTTTTTTCGTTTCTAGAAACTTCAAAATATACCCTATTAATTTTGCAAAAGATATTTAAGAAAAAAGCATTTTAAAAATTTGACCCTCGTGTCGCACTTGCGTGGAATTGCCCAAATGGTGTATCCTACCTTTAAAACTGGCAAGCACAATTTATTCCATTATTTAAGCTCAACCATTGGATTAGTTGGCTGTGGGGATTAATTACGCTGTCTGTTTTCATCCAGAACATTATACTGGTACATGTAGCACTCTTGGGACCCCAGACTGCATACTTCAATCTGTATGTCAGTTGTCACCGTTCGGCTGATGATACAAGTACATGTATTGATTGCTCCTATCTCTCTTTTCTGAACTGTCCCAGCCACATGCTTCAGATGGTTACCAGGGGCCAATTTCATAGAGCTGCTAAGCACAAAAATTTGCTTAGCATGAAAATTTGTCCTTGGCAAAAACAAGGTTACATATCCAATGTTCACGTGATCTTTATTGTTTTCGATTTATAATCAGCTGGTGTTTGGCTAAGCATAAAAAACACGTAGAATTTTGGCTGGTAACCTGTTTTTAATGAGCAAGACTTTTTGGTGCTAAGCAAATTTTTGTGCTTAGCAGCTCTATGAAATTGGCCCCTGAACTCTACATTATCAAAATCATATGTGGACCCTAACTGAATGCATGTCATGCTTGACAACATATTCATTTATTATGCACGACATCAAGTGTACATGTAATTGCACTATGCCTACCGGTACGTTGTACACATGTACATGGATCTTGGGGAGATCTCTTAATTGGTTATGGTTAACTTATGTTCCCCAAGACCCCATCACTCAAATGTAGGCGCTATAAGTTTGTCTACAGTAAGTTCCAGATCCTGTAGTTCTGGATCGCAAACAATTATTCAGGCTGCTTTCGGCAAGACCGATCCTTGAAATTCGAGTGAAATGGATTCAGTAGTGAGTGATGAAGATGTACCAGTACTAGTTTTGTTTTCCCATTTGCTCTTCTATTTTTTAAAATAGAGCCGGATTGTGTAAATTTTAATACTATTTGCAGTTGCAGTGACCACATTATTGCCTCAGACAACAACCAAGAAAAAGCCAGTTCCCTTTGGGAATGATTTGTTTAAGACCTCTTCTAAATCTGGGCCAGTGGGCTTTTTGCTGAACTTACTTCTTATAATCTACATCTCTTCCACACTGTTTATAGATTATACATGTAGTTTATGGCCAGCTTTCGAAAAAACAGTTGCAGTGACCACAGTATTGCCTCAACGCAGCGAGCGCTTGCCTCAACGCAGCGAGCGCAGCGGGCGCAGCGGGCGCAGCGGGCGCAGCGGGCGCAGCGGGCGCAGCGAGCGCAGCGAGCGCAGCGGGCGCAGCGAGCGCAGCGAGCGCAGCGGGCGCAGCGAGCGCAGCGAGCCTCACGGCCGGGGGTCTAGTTCATTTTTGCATGTTTCTGTAAAAGTCTAGCTAAGTTAATAAAATTAATTACTACATGAACATGATTAACGTGACTTTGTATCTCCACTCTTTCTTTTGTGCCCATAATTTGATTTAAAAAAATATTTAATAAAATATTTTTAAAAAAATTACAAAAAATAAATAAAAAAAAATTAAAAAATTGTGCCGGGCAGCACAGCCATTTTGAGCCCAAGTGCCAGGCAAAAATTTGCAGAGCCGGGCGGTACCGCCCGGCGCCGCTCACCGTGGCTAGAATTCTGACTGAGACTGCTGTTTATGTAGACCTGTGTTCTGGAAACTGACAGGTGGCTAGTGAGGGGGCAGTAATAAGGTCACCCTGCTTGCTGCAGAGGCAAAACAATGCCACATAAACATGTCAGTGACTTCTAACATTTCAATGCCATGGATTTGTTTCCCTCCTATAAAACAAAAATAGATGTTTTTATCAAGTTGGTGTTTGTTAAACAAAAAAGTGGGGGGGTTGATAATGCAGACAGCTGGCTTTTAACATCAGGCCTCAAATACACATGTATCGATACACATTGTACAATATGTACCGTACACGTGTATGTTCGTTGTAATTTTGTTCGTCATACATACAGTAGTATACATGTTTCATATCAAATTGAAAGAGAATGATTTAAAGATTGTTTAGAAGCAAACATTTGGAGAACATTTGGTCATATTTAGTAGTGGTGGCCTAGTGGGAGAAATCGGAGATCTCGAAATCGGAGATCTCGAAATCGGAGATCTCGAAATCGGAGATCTCGAAATCGGAGATCTCGAAATCGGAGATCTCGAAATCGGAGATCTCGAAATCGGAGATATCAAATTCCGGTTATCCTCATTTTTTTCAAACCGAATACCGATTAATTGATTTCAACGGAAGTTCTCATCCAGCTCACAATCATACCAGCAAAAAGTAATGATGAGTGAGGTGCCACAAGAAGTGCCCTCTCAATGACTGGTTATAGTGGGAGGATTCAGTGACCAGAGCTTTGAATCCAAGAGAAATTATACAAATTCACCTATCTCCAAAGTTGAAGTACCCCAATATTATGAACAATATTCTTAAAAGACTGGCTAGATTTGGCAACAACAACAACAACAGCAGCAGAAGGCAACGAGTTCCAAAGTTCAGGCATAAGTTGCTGTAAAAGACCTCTGATAATTGTGAGGTTTGTGACTTTGAAAGGACAACTGTAATGTTGGCGGGATGCAAATGACATGCCTGCTCAATCATATCATCATGTGATACCGGTACTGGCGGTACATGTACCGGTATGTAATATGTGACCTGCTCCATGAAAAGGTGACATAAGTCGCGCTATGCATTTATGAGTAATGGCCTGTTAAAGTTAATAGGGTAAATATTGTTGTCAAAATCTGATTTTCATTTTTTGTCTTAAATGACATCTTAATATCCAAAGTTTCAGATTTAAACAAAAAGCTAGAATTTGATAAATAAAGTGAAAAGAAACTTTTTTAAGAGTGCATGGTTCCAATGTATTGTCTTAGTTTTGTTGTGTTTCAAAGTCTGTTTTCTCAGTTGTGTATTTTGAATTCCATGGAACCATTAATATGCACAAACGTCATATCACCGGAACATGAGGGGCTATTGAGCTGTACTATGTACCAAATGAAAGCTTATATCCTGGACTTTTCAATCATTTGTTTAACTCTATTATTAGTTTTTGCGACTTATGTCACGTTTTTCTGGAGCGGGTCACATACTGTATGTGACCTGTCACCACAAAATGAGAGTAAAGTCGCACAATGTTATTCAGAGATATGGTCCTCGTAGGTATCCCACATTTTAGAAATTTTGAAATTTTGCTGTTTATACAACAGTTTGTATGTGTGTGGAAAATTTCAAGAAGAAATAAGGATTAGAACATAGCCGTTGCTACTGTATGCTCAACCGAACCTTGTCCTGTTGTCACCGTTCGGCTGATGATACAAGTACATGTATTGATTGCTCCTATCTCTCTTTTCTGAACTGTCCCAGCCACATGCTTCAGATGGTTACCAGGGGCCAATTTCATAGAGCTGCTAAGCACAAAAATTTGCTTAGCATGAAAATTTGTCCTTGGCAAAAACAAGGTTACATATCAAATGTTCACGTGATCTTTATTGTTTTCGATTTATAATCAGCTGGTGTTTGGCTAAGCATAAAAAACACGTAGAATTTTGGCTGGTAACCTGTTTTTAATGAGCAAGACTTTTTGGTGCTAAGCAAATTTTTGTGCTTAGCAGCTCTATGAAATTGGCCCCTGAACTCTACATTATCAAAATCATATGTGGACCCTAACTGAATGCATGTCATGCTTGACAACATATTCATTTATTATGCACGACATCAAGTGTACATGTAATTGCACTATGCCTACCGGTACGTTGTACATATGGATCTTGGGGAGATCTCTTAATTGGATATGGTTAACTTATGTTCCCCAAGACCCCATCACTCGAATGTAGGCGCTATAAGTTTGTCTACAGTAAGTTCCAGATCCTGTAGTTCTGGATCGCAAACAATTATTCAGGCTGCTTTCGGCTAGACCGATCCTTGAAATTCGAGTGAAATGGATTCAGTAGTGAGTGATGAAGATGTACCAGTACTAGTTTTGTTTTCCCATTTGCTCTTCTATTTTTTAAAATAGAGCCGGATTGTGTAAATTTTAATACTATTTGCAGTTGCAGTGACCACATTATTGCCTCAGACAACAACCAAGAAAAAGCCAGTTGCCTTTGAGAATGATTTTTTTACGACCTCTTCTAAATCTGGGCCAGTGGGCTTCTGCCATTACTTCTTATAATCTACATCTCCACCACACTGTTTATAAATTATAGTTTATGGCCAGCTTTGTAAAAAACAGTTGCAGTGACCACACTATTGCCTCAACGCAGCGAGCGCACAGCGAGCGCAGCGAGACCTCGTGGGTTGGGGGTCCAGTTCATTTTTGCATGTTTCTGTAAAAGTCAAGCTAAGTTAATAAAATAAATTACTACATGAACATGATTAACGTTACTTTGTATCTCCTCTCTTTCTTTTGTGCCTATAATTTGATTTAACAAAAATAAAATTAAAAAAATATTTAAAAAAATTTAAAAAAATTTAAAAAAAATTGTGCCGGGCGGCACAGCCATTTTGAACCCAAGTGCCGGGCGAAAATTTGCAGTGCCGGGCGGTACCGCCTGGCGCCGCCCACCGTGGCTAGAATCCTGACTGAGACTGCTGTTTATGCAGACCTGTGTTCTGGAAACTGACAGGTGGCTAGTGAGGGGGCAGTAATAAGGTCACCCTGCTTGCTGCAGAGGCAAAACAATGCCACATAAACATGTCAGTGACTTCTAACATTTCAATGCCATGGATTTGTTTCCCTCCTATAAAACAAAAATAGATGTTTTTATCAAGTTGGTGTTTGTTCAAAAAAAAAGTGGGGGGGTTGATAATGCAGACAGCTGGCTTTTAACATCAGGCCTCAAATACACATGTATCGATACAATGTACATTGTACAATATGTACCGTACAGGTGTATGTTCGTTGTAATTTTGTTCGTCATACATACAGTAGTATACATGTTTCATATCAAATTGAAAGAGAATGATTTAAAGATTGTTTAGAAGCAAACATTTGGAGAACATTTGGTCATATTTAGTAGTGGTGGGAGAAATCGGAGATCTCAAAATCGGAGATCTCAAAATCGGAGATCTCAAAATCGGAGATCTCAAAATCGGAGATCTCAAAATTGGAGATCTCGAAATTGAAGATCTCGAAATCGGAAATCTCGAAATCGGAAATCTCGAAATCGGAGATCTCGAAATCGGAGATCTCGAAATCGGAGATCTCGAAATCGGAGATCTCGAAATCGGAGATCTCGAAATCGGAGATCTCGAAATCGGAGATCTCGAAATCGGAGATCTCGAAATCGGAGATCTCGAAATCGGAGATCTCGAATTCGGAGATCTCGAATTCGGAGATCTCGAATTCCGGTTATCCTATTTTTTTCCGAACCGAATACTGATTATTTTATTTCACCGGAAGTTCTCATCCAGCTCACAATCATACCAGCAAAAAGTAATGATGAGTGAGGTGCCACAAGAAGTGCCCTCTCAATGACTGGTTATAATGAGGAGGATTCAGTGACCAGAGCTTTAAATCCAAGAGAAATTATACAAATTCATCTATCTCCAAAGTTGGAGTACCCCAATATTATGAACAATATTCTTGAAAGACTGACTAGATTTGGCAACAACAACAACAGCAGAAGAAGGCAGCGAGTTCCAAAGTCAGGCATAAGTTGCTGTAAAAGACCTCTGATAATTGTGAGGTTTGTGACTTTGAAAGGACAACTGTAATGTTGGCAGGATGCAAATGACATGCCTGCTCAATCATATCATTATGTGATACCGGTACATGTACCGGTATGTAATATGTGACCCGCTCCAGGAAAAGGTGACATAAGTCGCGCTATGCATTTATGACTAATGGCCTGTTAAAGTTAATAGGGTAACTATTTTTGTCAAAATCTGATTTCATTTTTTGTCGTAAATGACATCTTTAATATCCAAAGTTTCAGATTTAATTAACAAAAAGCTAGAATTTGATAAATAAAGTGAAAAGAAACCTTTTTAAGCGTGTATGGTTCCAATGTATTGTTTTAGTTTTGTTATGTTTCGAAGCCTGTTTTCTCAGTTGTGTATTCTGAATTCCATGGAACCATTAATATGCAAAAACGTCATATCACCAGAACGGGAGGGGCTATGGAGTTGTACTACACGTGTACATGTATGTACCAAATGAAAGCTTATATCCTGGACTTTTAAATCATTTGTTTAACTCTATTATTAGTTTTTGCGACTTATGTCACGTTTTTCTGGAGCGGGTCACATATGTGACCTGTCACCACAAAATGAGAGTAAAGTCGCACAATGTTATTCAGAGATATGGTCCTCGTAGGTATCCCACATTTTAGAAATTTTGAAATTTTGCTGTTTATACAACAGTTTGTATGTGTGTGGAAAATTTCAACAAGAAATAATGATTAGAACATAGCCATTGCTACTGTATGCTCAACCGAACCTTGTCCTGTTTTGCAATCTTTTGCCAGTTTTGTTTAAGATGTTTAAAGTAAGTTTTCTCACAAACACATTTTGTGAAACACATGACTTTCTAGAGCGCTGTAAAAAGTATTTATCGCAAAACCCCCAAGTGTCATGTACCATTGGAAAGCTCTCTTTCTCAAGAATTTGAAAATACCAATATCTCAATTTTCAATATTTCCGACTTTACTCTCATTTTGTGGTGACAGGTCATATATACACAAAGCTCCTGGAATCCTGTCCTGAACCTGTGTTTGTTACATTTGTTCTCCTCTGCAGGTGATGCTGATAGGCGATTCAGGTGTAGGCAAGACATGTTTGCTGGTGCGCTTCAAAGATGGTGCCTTCCTCTCGGGAAGCTTCATATCTACGGTCGGCATTGATTTCAGGGTGAGGCACGCGTTCAGTGGGCTAGTTTTTGTGTCGCGTCATCTGTTTCTATAGATGAATAGATCTCCATTAGGAATTTCACGAATTAGATTTTTGGATTGTACTTAAAATACTCAAAAACTAGAGTTAGAATGTGGGTTAGGGTAACTAGTGTTTGGGTTAGGGTATAATATAGGGTATGTTGGGTCGAAATTTCAACTCGGGAAAATAATTGTTGTTAAATTGGGAGCATTTTTAAAAAAACATGCTTGACTTTCTAACCATTTTGTACACGAGAACAAAGCCATGTCTTCACAGTGATACAAAAACGCGAATGTATGCTCGGTCAATTTAAGTCAGGAACCTAAATAAAGGGTAAAATTTTCACAGACGGAACAAAACCACAGTCCAGAGGGCAGAGCTGGGCAAATCATTTAGTCCGCTGTAAAGAGGTGTGGATTTCTAATTGGCTGTTGGCTGGCCCTGGAACCAGTGTGTACCGGTAGTTGGTTACCGCTGAACGTACGGTAGTCGGTTTACCAGTGATATGCCTCGTGAGTGTTCAGTGGGCTAGTTTTTGTGTCGCGTCATCTGTTTCTTAGGCCGTGTTCGAAAATTACTTGGCTGCGTCTTAAAACTGCACCTGATTCTATGGGAAAGTGGCTGCAGCTGCTACCGCAGACTTGTGTGTAATTTGAAGCCACATCCAGTAATTCGGATGCGGCCTTTTCCTTAGTTTCTGTTTGTATGCCTGACCTTTGTCAGATGTATACTTGTGTATGGTAC
The DNA here is from genome assembly GCA_037893245.1 of Crossaster papposus. Taxonomy (NCBI): domain Eukaryota; kingdom Metazoa; phylum Echinodermata; class Asteroidea; order Velatida; family Solasteridae; genus Crossaster; species Crossaster papposus. Next base: position 728,081 of record JBAIAA010000238.1, read on the forward strand.
ATGTATGTCATGTAGAGTGTTGTCATAGCAGACAACTGATCTGATTATTTGAAGGTAGGATACACCATTTGCAAAAATATTTACAACCGAATTAGTAAGAAATATATTACTCATTTGAAAGTAAATAATGATTCTAGGCAAAATAATTGCGCTAGATATCATATAATTATTCCGAAAAATTGAATTTTATTTTTTTTAAATCGCGATAGATAACATAAGAATAACTGCTCGACGCCGGTTAAAAACAATTGCTGTTTTTTGTGCTTTTCTCGACATCCATGGTTGTAAAACTTCGGACAGGTCAGTTAAACGATATTTACTATAAGATTCAACCCCCAAAATCCACCCATTCATGATAATCTAAGCAACAATGGTGTATCCTACCTTTAAATACATACAAGTACATGTACAAGTATGTACAATAACCGGTAGTACGTGTAAAGTTGTAGGACCTCTAAATCATCTGGACATCATCTTGTGATATTAATGGTCTAGGTCGTTAGCAGGAATCATCTGTCTGTTAAATCAGGGTTGGCACGAGGTTGGCACAGAGTGTGAAATGCTGCATATTTTGAACCCTGCATTGACCCCCAGATTAGTCTCAATGTGAAAAGGCTGGGTGTACGTTCAATGTCTACATTATTCAATGTTGTACACGTCCATGTGTATGTAGATGTATGCATGGTGTCTCTAAATTCAGTACCCTGGGAAGACCTGAACACAACGGAGACAATGGGAGTCAAAAGGTCTCCAGGATATTTTCTATAGATGAATAGGTCTCCACAAGAAATTTCAAGAAAAAGCGTCTTTGATTTTTACTTGAATTACTAGAAAACTAGGGTTAGGATGTGGGTTAGGGTTAGTGTTTGCGTTAAGGTATAATAAGGTATATTGGGTTGAAATTTCTACCCAGGAAATTAATTGTCGTTGAAATACCGGTAGGAGCATTTTGAAAAATCTATGTTGTTCTGTTGGAACTACACTGAGTATGCATCCGGTATATGTACCCATTGTCACGATTGAAGGAAAAATTCTTGTTATAAAAAAAAAGATGGCCCAAAGCAAAGTCATGTTATTCATAGACAGTACACTTATTGAACTCGAGCGTTCCAGTACAATGCAGGGATGCGTGTACATGTACATGTACCCGGTACATGTACTGGGTACTATACCGGTACAAGCAGCTTTACCTTACATACGCACTGTGGACATTCCTTTGTCTTCGTGTAGTTAACAAACTTTGACTAAATACTCATTTTTCTCGCTTCCCCAAAACAAATTTGCCCTCAAATTTCGATTATGGGCCTCTCAGCTGTCCCTTCTATCTTTTCTATATATAACCCTAACCCGTTTTTCCTATAGCGCTCTTTTTCGGAAACTGAAAAACGGTTTGTGGACGTGTGCAAGTCCACAAACCGTAACCTCTTCCCGCATCGTGTGGACCTATATTGTTCGGAGGTCCACAGTGCGTATGCAAGACTAACTCATGTAGCCTACTGGTAGATTACATGTGTAATGGTACATGTAGATGTACCGAGTGTAATTTATGACTGTACGTACACGTGCCACACAGCCTTGCAGAAATATTATTAATTGGGGCGAAAAACACCCCAGTTCTCTTTGTCCCCTTTGTGCATAATTTGCAATATGACCAAGTTTACCTTGTGACACTGAACGACCTCGCGCAAGGTGTCTAATAATATTCATCATGTTCACTGATTGCGTTTGAATCTTGCAATCATGCGTGCGTGACAGGCAGTGCAAGGCTGGCTCTTTGAAGAAGGGTCTTTCTATAAATTAGGGTACCAATTGTGTGACATACATGTATGTGGTGATTTAAAGGATATACCATTGGCAGATATCAAAAATATTTACTACTGAATTATTAACCAGTTCGCGCCGGAAGACGTACATGTATGTTAAACGCAAAGTTTTCCTCAGATTCAAAACGGATGACGCATAAACACGCTACGAGCAAGACCGGAAATGTCTGTCAGCAACGAGCAAGGCTTGAAAATGTCTGTCAGCAACGAGCAAGGCTTGAAAATGCGTGGGTGTGCTTCCCGGTTTCGTTAAAAATATTCCCGCACGTAGGCTCGGTGATGTTAAAATAATCCCGGCTCGAAATGGTTGAGTATCTTACTTATCTGAAAGTAAAAAATGATTCTAGGCAACCATTGCGCTAGATATTTAAATCAACGTGATTTTAATGAACAATGTACCCAATTACTGTTTATATGTATACGTGTACATATGTACTTGAATATTGTTGGCTGGCCAAGCGGGTCTGCAGAAGATTGGGCATATCCATGTTTTTTTTTATTGAAATGAAAATTCTGGCCTGTGCTAGGACGGGTTACCAAGAGCTCTTTTGTTCAAAAAGTCTGCAGGATCCTGCAGAAAGAACAGGGTGCCAACGCTACTGGTGCGAAATACGGTACGCTCTGGAGACTTGAACACAATGGGGACAATGGGAGTGAAAAGGTCTCCAAGGGTAATTTCTATAGATGAATAGGTCTCCATTAGGAATTTCACGAATTAGATTTTTGGATTGTACTTACAGTTTTGTAAATTACTCAAAAACTAGGGCTAGAATGTGGGTTAGGGTTGGTGTTTGGGTTAGGGTATAATATAGTATATTTGGTCGAAATTTTAACTCAGGAAAATAATTGTGGTTAAAATGGGAGCATTTTGAAAAACGTGCTCGACTTTCTAAACATTTTGTACACGAGAACAAAGCCATGTCTCCACAGTGATACAAAAATGTGAATTAATGTGCTCGAGTGTGTGTATTGTGTACACGTATTGTGCGTCCGTGTCGCGTAACGCTCGCCTAGCATGCAGGCGCTGAGAGGTATTGTTCTTACCATGTCTCCACAGTAATACAAAAATGCGAATGTATGCTCGGTCAATTTAAGTCAGGGACCTAATTAAAGGGTAAAATTTCCACAGACAGAGGACACAAGCCCCCCCTCACAGAGCCATTCCTTCAAATTTCCACACACCACAGCTTTTTAAAAAACCACAGTCCAGAGGGCACAGCTGGGCAAATCATTTAGTGCGCGGTAAAGAGGTGTGGATTTCTAATTGGCTGTTGGCTGGCCCTGGAACCACTGTGTACCGGTAGTTGGTTACCGCTGAACGAACGGTAGTCGGTTTACCAGTGATATGTCTCGTGAGTGTGGGACGGCCGGAGGAGTTACAGTCCTGAGCCAGGGCCCCCGAGTTTGACAGGTTTTACGGGGGTGGAAATGATGGGAGGAAGGAGGTCATGAAATACCGGTACTTCCAATCTCAATTAAGATTCAAGGATAATTAGTCGTGCGAAGAACTTGAGAATGTGTGTACATGTGCATACGGATAAATGTGGCTCTGCTTACATGCTTGATAATTTGGAGCGTGTAGCGTGGTTTACCCTGATCAAGCATTGCCAGGTGCCCCCCCACCCCCCCCCCCCCCCCCCCCCCCCCCCTTTTAAAGATGTGCATCGGGTTGGATTAGCCAACCAGGCCAAACTGACCCGAAACATAAAAGATAAAAACCGAATCCGAACCGAAACTAATCCGAACTCTCCAAACCGACTCGACTCAACCCGCCCCAAAAGAAAACATGATGATCATTGAACACCTTATTATATGAAACTCCTCTACGTTTGCCAAAGCTCCATAATAATTTTAGGGTACCAATGAATTGTGGGATCATGTGTCAACGTCAAACTGGTAAGTAATTACCAGGCGCTAACATTTGCATTGAGTTTGGCTCATGAAAAGAGTGACGTTTGAAACCGCTTTTGAGTCTTTGATCTTTCATCATCTATCTTTCATCATCTATCTTTCATCATCTATCTTTCATCATCTATCTTTCATCATCTACGGCAGCGTGTCTAGGCACTCCTAATTGTTTTTAGATGTCAGACTATTTAATTCTTGACTTTAATTTGGTTCAGCGTGACTCTTGAAACGCCTGTCTGACATGGGAGGATTACCATGGAGCTACATGTACATGTATCCATGGTGTTACTGCTCGTGAGCCAGATTCAATTTTCAGCTGTTTATAATATTTTTGACCCACACAAATTTATCGACCAATATTTTATGTTTTTAGCTGCACTCAAAGATGAACTAATTTAATTTGATACAAGTACCGGTACATTGTACCGTACATGTACCGTACATGTACATGTACATGTACATCCACATTTGTGTACAGTACATGTACACATATGGGTCTTTCCATAAATAAGGGGGCCAAAGCGTGACATGGTGTTATTTCTCAAAATGTAATTTACTTTCTATATTCTTTGCATGTTCGTATGGTGGGGATAGCTCATACGTTTAATGTATAACTTCAATTTCTCGAATCAGATTTTTTGTTTTCATATACGATCCAAAACTATCCATCACACTGTAATGGAGACACCGGTGTCTCAGTTACAGTGTGAAGTGTGAAACTTGTGACTTGTTTTGCCAGTAGGTTTTCATTGAAAATTTAAATTTCAAAGGGTAATATGTAAACATCATTGGTATACTGTAATTCAGCTATTTTCAATGAAAACCTTCAAACGTTGGCCAAGCAGTAAAGGCCGACAGTTTTACGCGTAACCGTGACACTGGTGTCTTTGTTACACCGTGACTCAAAAAGTCCTGTCTCTCTTATTATGCATCATAAATGTCTGAATCGAGCAAAGTGCATAGTAATACATGCTACATGTACATGTATGATAGATTCAGACATTTATGATGCATAATAAGAGAGACAGGACTTTTTGAGTCACGGTGTAACAAAGACACCAGTGTCACGGTTACGCGTAAAACTGTCGGCCTTTACTGCTTGGCCAACGTTTGAAGGTTTTCATTGAAAATAGCTGAATTACAGTATACCAATGATGTTTACATATTACCCTTTGAAATTTAAATTTTCAATGAAAACCTACTAATTTATGGCAAAACAAGTCACAAGTTTCACACTTCACACTGTAACTGAGACACCGGTGTCTCCATTACAGTGTGATGGATAGTTTTGGATCGTATATGAAAACAAAAAATCTGATTCGAGAAATTGAAGTTATACATTAAACGTATGAGCTATCCCCACCATACGAACATGCAAAGAATATAGAAAGTAAATTACATTTTGAGAAATAACACCATGTCACGCTTTGGCCCCCTTATTTATGGAAAGACCCGTGTACGTGTACGTGTACGTGTACGTGTACGTGTACGTGTACGTGTACGTGTACGTGTACGTGTACGTGTACGTGTGTACGTGTGTACGTGTGTACGTGTGTACGTGTGTACGTGTACGTGTACGTGTACGTGTACGTGTACGTGTACATGTACATGTATGTACATGTACATGTACATGTACATGTACATGTACATGTACATGTACATGTACATGTACATGTACATGTACAGGGCTTCGCATTTTTGTATCACTGTGGAGACATGGCTTTGTTCTCGTGTACAAAATGGTTAGAAAGTCGAGCACGTTTTTCAAAAATCTCCCATTTTAACCATAATTTTTTTCCTGGGTTGAAATTTCCACCCAATATACCCTATATTATACCCTAACCCAAACACTAACCCTAACCCACATCCTAATCCTAGTTTTTGAGTAATTTAAGTAAAATCCAAAAATCTAATTCGTGAAATTCCCAGTGGAGACCTATTCATCTATAGAAATTTACCCTCCGGAGACGTTTTGTCTCCATTGTACACATTGTGTTCATGTCTACAGAGTAAGGATGTGAATCTACGTTTAATTTTGTAAACGTTTAGCAAACTTTTCCCGTAACGTTTAAACGTTTAAACGTTTATCGAAAACTTTAAAAGACTGCCGCCTGTCCCGGTCTATTTGCGTAACTGCGGTCGCGTTTGTTTGTATACATTGTGTACACTTACCACCATTCTTTTGTATGTTCTTTGAAGGCTAAACATTTCAAGAAGCATCACCTGCAAGTGCTGTCAAATCAAGTGTCACTTCAAGGAATGTCCAGACTAGCCTTAGGAAGATCGTTTATTTATTTATTTTTTAGCTACGATATATATAAACTGCCTTCAAATAAAAAAACCCGTTACCCTCACAAATTTCGCGATAGCTGCAGCATTCCAGCGAGTACTGCCGGTATACCGGTATTTTCCTACAGCCAGGCCATGAGAACAAAACCCAATCATTCATAACCTTTCCCCATTAGACTTCTGGCTACGCGCCATGCGCCACGGGCAGGGGAGCCTCGCTACTTAGCAACAGTATTTCTAAGAACAGGGTGGGGTGTCGCAGTACCAATGCACCTAGACATTTCAATTGACGAAGAATACTTGAGCATGGAAGGAACCGCAACCAATGGCATTTTATTTACTGGGATTAAACGCATTGGCGAACGTCCTCAAAGTTTGGTGACCTACATTGTGCACGTTGTGCCGCGCCCCTGAAGTTCGGTGACCTAGTACCGGTACATTTATCTACTGAACGCCACGTCCTCAAAGTTCGGTCACCCTGTAGGTAGGTTTGTATCAAACAAGAGATATAATGTATCAATTTGGACAATGGGGCTGTCAATCATTTTCTGGAGCCTGGAGAAATTATTTTTTTCGGGGCAGAGATTTTTTTAAGACTGGGGAAACCTTAAACTGTATCGAAAAATAAGAGAAACAGATTTTCCAGCAAATGATAGCAACATTTTAACAATTTTCTGAAATAAGTATACAATTCTTTTCGAACCACAATATTTTTTACGGGGGAGATGTCGCAGAATCGTCAATGATGATTAAATAGTCGACATCAATTTTGATAGAAATAAATACAGGGTTTGGACTCGGTAACTATAACTTTGTGTTTATTACCTGCAACAACAAAACATCGAGATAAATGGCAAAAACTCTACATTTATATCACTCTTCAAAAACTAATTTTAAAGTTTACACATCCCCATTCCACAAGTATTCTGATATGTCACTCCCAGCGGTACCCGTTCTACGATCTAAAGAATATTTTATCCGTCGAATTGATTTTTTTAAGGGAACGGTGGTGTTTGCACTTGCAGCCCAAGCGAATCTTGAAGAGCGACACAGATACATTGTTTTAAATAACGCATTGGTTTAATTACTGCAAAACACGCCGACTGGTGATTTTAGCAAATTTAAGTTCCAACTTCACAGAAAAATAAAGAAATACGAGAGACTCAGAATTGTTTGAAAACTTAGTAGTTTAATCTGAATAGCCCTCGGAGAAAGATGCCATCCACACCACACCAGCAGCGTATTGAAAACATCAAACACATGTGTACATGTGTTTGATGTTTTCAATACGCCGCTGCTGGGAAAAAAATTAATAAACACGGCGTGGACGGCGTATGTATATACACTGTATAATCATCATCATGGGCACAATAGATACCGGTAGCTGCTGGTCATTGAGAAAAGTATCTGATTAATCTTCTTGGAACATGACCAAGTACTACAGGCATTACAAATGCTTTGTAAAATAAATAGATGTTTGAAGAAAGTAAATTCTTCGTGAATAAAACTTGAGGGTATGGCGTAAATGGAAGGTCATTTATTTTTTATTCGAGTTCCGTTTAAACGTTTGAAAAAAATTCTAAACGGATTTGATTTTGTTTACGTTTACACGTTTAAACGTTTAAAGGTCACATCCTTACTACAGAGGGTACCGTATTTCGCACCATGTATCTCGCATTCATGCATATTACACACACAAATAGCACAGTTCAACATTATAATTCTGGTACCTGTTGACATGCCACAGATGGTATAATTTGCATACTGGTACATGTATTAGCATCAGCAGAACCTTGGCATTGTGCCCTACATGTACTGGTCTGTAAATAATTGAAATGGCTGGTGACCTTGATTGGGTCCAGGATATTAATGCCACAGGTTGGACATTGCAGAGGTGTAAAGCATTCCCTTTCTTTTTTATTGTACCAGTGGATGATACATACATATTTGTACAGGTACAGGTATGGGGGTATCTAATGGAGTTATTATAGAATTATAAGAAAATATTGTTATTGATATTATTTATTCTTTCTGGTAATGAAACCAAGGTTCCCTCAAAAGTGCCCTCAAAAGTAGCTCGTAAGCCTGAAAAAAACTTGTAGAGAGAAGACAATGAGAAGAAGGTACAGTTTTAGAGGTGGGAGGAAACTTCCAGAAAAATATCCTGGGGAAACCCACGGGATTAGGCAGGGACTGAAAACTCAATCCACATATTGGCCCAGGCTGGATTTAAACCTTAGCCACAGTGGTGGATGGCGAGGAAAGAACAGCTACGCTAACCTGACTCTATCTAAAATAACTTTGATACATTTGAAAGAAATAGTATAAAAATAGTGGACCAAAATTGTTTTTTAAAGAGAAAACAAATTGCATCTTTCATTTTCACAAATATATATATTTTTTTTTAATTTAACAACAATTCACCCACACATTACTACACGAGGGTTTTATTTAAAAAAATAACGTCATTACGACATAATGTGTTAAAGCAAAAATGTCGTATGTACAAGTATCTCGGCACGCTTACACAAAATGCCATACGGTCGTGTTTGTGCAAGAACGTCGTATCTCGGAGGTCATTGAATTTCACGTTACTTCTTGTACCAATGTGTTACCAATTAAGTGTATTTTTTTCTTGAAACTAAATTAGCATTTTTGTGTGAAAATAGGACAAAATACTGACATTATTTTGTAATAAAACAAATAGTTAGTGGAAAATACAAGAAACAAAAATGAATCAAATGGAAAATAACATAAATATCAAACAAAAGATTATATATACTAAATATTTAAAATTCAAGTAATATTATGTCTAATATATTTTCAAAATTTGAATGAAACCCAGCTGCTTTGGATGAGTAATTTATCCTGAGGTGTTTACCTGGCAAAAGTGTTTGTTCAGCTTGTGCCACATTGAGTACAGTTTGCCTATTGGACATTGATGGTGAAAGTGTTGAAATTGTTGACATTTTTATTGGCCATATATATCTACTATACTAGTGAATGGGCTGGGAAACTCAACATTGGGTTTTGACATGTACACACGTTTGTTTATGGTGTAAATTGAGGATTTCTTTGGTTTCTCTTGATGATTTTCTTTGTTTGCTCTCGATGATTTCCTTTGTTTGTACTTTTTGGCTCTCATTGGTTTTGTACACGAATCTCAATCGAGGACGTCCTCGATTACACACCTACAACCCTGGACTTGGTGTCAAGGATGTGTCCTCCATTTACAACATAAACACTACATGTACAAAGTACATGCATGTGTATGAATTTGTTTATGGTGTAAATGGAGGACACATCCCTGACCATGTCAGTGAATTGGGGAATTGGGGTTACCGTAGGTGTGTATCCAAAGACGTCCTGGATTGAGAGTCGTATACAAAACCAATGAGAGCCGTCCGACAAAGTTAAAGTATAAAAACAAAGGAAATCATTGAGAAGAACAAAAGAAATTCTTGATTTACACTATAAACAAACGTGAGTGTACATGTACCGTACTTTCTCAAATTTGTATCCTTGTGGAGAATACGGTACATGTACAAATGTACGTACACTACATGTATGTACCGGTATGTGTACTTTATACTTCAATTTGCGATGGATAACGAAATTCCTATTTTTTTGTAAAATCCGTATTTTGTGAAAACCTTGTGGAGACAGGTTTGTACAGTATGTATACAAATTGCCCTCGATCTACCGATACATTGTCCCCATTGTGTTCAGGTATGGACAAGATAGCATTTTTACACTGAACATGGAAAATAATAGTTTTTTTAACGGTAAAGCTAATTTACACAAAGTACATACGTACAGTAGCATGTAAATATGTGTGTGTGGGTGGAAATCAATATGTCATGTCTACAATACATACCTCCATGTACCGGTATACATTAATTATTGTATGCTAAAAATGGTTCCTAAACTGAACATATGGTTATATCTCTAATTGTACATCATTACAATTTTCGGCATTAGTGCCGCGCGCAACTTTGCCCCTAAAAATGCTGCATTTCTGAAACAGTATTGACCAAATTGTATTGCTCTCAAATCCATTATTTTAAAAGGAAATCCATGATATTTTACATGTATTTATCATCATATTCCCATACACAACTTCTAGTTGCCGCCGTTTGTTTGTCTGTCTGTCGGCGTTTGCTTGTTGTTAGCAGTATTACGCAAAAACTACATGTACATGTACCATACTTGAGGGATTTTGAGGAAAGTTGGTGAGTGGATAGCTTTGGGTCAAGGATGATGCCATTAAATTTCCAGATTGATCTGGAAAATAATAAATTATAATAAAAATAAGGTTTTGAATAATTGGGTCAAGTTCCTAGCATCAGTGCCTGTATGGTAGTAAAATATTTCATAAGGTAATAAATACATTTTTTTATCTTTTTTGTTTGTTTTCAGAACAAAGTTGTAGACATAGATGGGTCAAAGGTCAAATTACAGGTGAGTCTATTTCTTTTGTTTTGAATCCCTTTAAAATTTGTTTCTATTGGTCATGTTATTGTAATTTGTAGGATGTGGCAGACCATTTCATACATTGTATTTCAAAAAAGCATCTAGATTTAATTTACTTCATACACGTGTAAAAATACACGCAAACAATTTGATAAATATGGATTCGGAAACAATCAGTTGGGGATTTTTGTGTTTATGTACATCATTTAAGTTTCGCTAATTTATACATCACAGTGTTGTAGTCGAGGCCCTTATATTGGAGACTGAGACCGAGACCTAGGTTTTTGAGACCTTGGCTTTCGAGACCGAAACCAACACTTCCGATCCCGAGACTTTCGGGACCGAGACTTTTGCAGGCCGAGATGGAGACCGAGAAAACAACTTCAAAAACCCAGACCGAGACCGAGACCAAAAATGAATAAAAATGTATGGTGTAAAGTAATTGGACAAAATGCAGACTGAGACCTCAAAACAGGGCCCAATTTCATAGAGCTGCTAAGCAAATAAATTTGCTTAGCACACAGTCTTGCTCATTAAAAACAGGTTACTAGCCAAAACTATACATGTTTTTCATGCTAAGCAAGAAAACAGCTGATTATCAATCCAGAAAAATAATGATCAGGTAAAAATTTGGTCTGTAACCTTGTTTTTGCCAAGGACAAATTGTCATGCTAAGCAAATTGTTGTGCTTAGCAGCTCTATGAAATTGGCCCCAGGTCTCGGGACAGTCCTGAGACCTCCATCACTGATAAATCAAGTAAATTGTACTTGAAATACCCATCTGGCAATTAGTCATGCTAAGCAAATTGTTGTGCTTAGCAGCTCTATGAAATTGGCCCCAGGTCTCGGGACAGTCCCGAGACCTCCATCACTGATAAATCAAGTAAATTGTACTTGAAATCCACATCTGGCAATTAGTCTCAAGTGCAACAAATTCGGTAACTGCACATTTCTTGTTTACAAAGAACAAAGTGATAATGTGAAAATAGATAAAACAATAAATTTGCAGTACCCTGTGTAAAATACAGATATTGGATAAAGGTCATAATTACTTTTTTCATGCTGTATGTGAAGAAAAAAATTATGAGTGCAACTCTAAGATATAAATAGATTGAAGTGCAATCCACGTTTTAAATATCACAATTTGCCTCTAGCGCCATTCCTGTTTTATGTACCGTAGTTCACGTACGTACATGGTACATGTTCAGACATACCTGTACATACACATAGTATGGTACCGGTACATGTACATGTACACAGTACACGTACTGGCTGATGCACGTGTTCAATGTACCAGTACCTGGTACCTACACAAACAGGTAACATTGACTAGAAACGGGCTGCCATTGCTTTTCTCCAAAATGTATGGGCTCATTGACTTTGCTCTTAGTCAGAGAGAGCTCATTATCACTGATTTCATGAAGGATTATAATACATGTTCTAATTTCTGGCATATGTTTAACTCAATAGGGTAAAGTAGGTCATCAGATAAATCAATACCATTTATGAAGTGGGGCAGGCATTGAATATTGGGGAGGGATGACTAAAAAGAAAAAATATGTGAATGGCTGGTTTTAAACGTACATGCCTGGACTTGTTAATGCCCGAACCGAAGGCAAGATGCAGAAACAATGTCCAGGCATTGATGTTTATAATGCTGTGAAATTGACCTTTTACGACCAATACACCTGTGCACACTATCTAAATATTCCCTTTTCCACCGTGTACACATGTACATTTTGTAGCTTTACCTTACATACATGTACATACTGTGGACATTCCTTTGTCTTCGTGTAGTGAAAAAACGTTGACTAAATACTCATTTTTCTCGCTTCCCCAAAACAAATTAAATTTACCCTCAAATTTTGATTCTGGGCCTCTCAGCTGTTCCTTCTATCTTTTCTATATATAACCCTAACCCGTTTTTCCTCTAGCGCTCTTTTTCGGAAACTGAAAAACGGATTGTGGACCTGGGCAAGTCCACAAACCGTAACCTCTTCCCGCATCATTGTTCGGAGGTCCACAGTGCGTATGCAAGACTAACTCTTTAATCTGAAGAAGATCTTGTTAATATCGAAATATTAGGCCCTCTTAACTTATAGGATACACCATAGGAAACTGCTTGAATTATCATGAATACATACATGTACGGGTAGGTGGATTTGGGGGTTGTGTTTTTTCGTAAATTTTGAATAAGTACAATATTCCGTAATAATTCGGTAGTAAAACATTTTGATATATCTACAAATGGTGTATCCTACTGTACAGGTCTTTAAAAACCAGAACTTGGTGTTTTATCAGCCATTTCAAACCAACCACGTACATGTATACAATTACATATACAATGGGTAGACCATGGGTAGACTGTCTCAGTTATATTCCCACAAGCACGAGTGGAACACTGAATAATGCAGTACTTGAATGTGCCACAAATACCACAAAGCCAACGGCCAAGTGGTACAGTATGGGATGCATGATGAGCAAGTGTGATAACAAATTTATCTTCAAGAAAACTTGACACGCAGTGAAGATGGAACCACACACTACATTTAGACACTTTTCAGTGGTTGTCCTATTACATACATGCATACAAACATTCGCTTTTTTTGTATCACTGTGGAGACATGGCTTTGTTCTCGCATACAAAATGGTTAGAAAGTTGAGCACGTTTTTCAAAATGCTCCCATTTTAACCACAATTATTTTCCTGGGTTGAAATTTCGACCCAATATACAGGTGTACCCTACATGTATATTATACCCTAACCCAAACACTAACCCTAACCCACATCCTAACCCTAGTTTTTAAGTACAATCCAAAAATCTAATTAGTGAAAATCCTAGTGGAGACCTATTCATCTTTTTTACTTTTTTACTTCCATTGTCCCTATTGTGTTCACTTCTTCAGAGGGTACCGTATTTCGCACCATCAGGACCGGCGCGCACATCATGCAGAGTGCGATATTGACAGTTTCCTATAAAGCTTATCTGTATCCCTACATGTATTTTATCGAAAAACAATAATTGATTATTTCTTTACAATAATGTTCAACAGTTTAACACATGTGCTTCTGAAAACCCAATCCACATATTGGCACAGGCCGGATTCGAACCCGGGTCATATTGGTGGAAGGCGAGGAAAGAACCGCTACGCCAACCTGACTCCCCCTAAAATTCTAAAATTCGGGCTAGTCACTGTCTGCTCAAGAACCCTGCCGGTACCCGTGCCAATATTGAATGCTGTCAGGCCACCGGTACCCGAGGAAAATGCAGCCATATACATGTACCGTAGAGAATACAGACGTTTGCCCATTTAAAGGTATAGTAGGATACACCATTTGCAGATATACAAAAATTACTACCGAATTTTTAAGAAATATTTTACTTATTTGAAAGTAAATACATGTAATGATTCTAGGCATTCAGCAAAATGATTGTGCTACATGTAGATATCCAGTAATTGTTCCGAAAAATCAAATTGAAAAGAAAAAATTCACAATCGCAAAAAAACGAAAAAAAACCAATGCTGTTTTTCTTGCTTTTCTCGGCATCCATGATTGTAAAACTTCGGACAGGTTAGTAAAACGATATTCACCGTACTATAAAATAGAACCCCCCAAAATCCACCCATTCATAATAATTCAAACAATTACCAATGGTGTATCCTACCTAAGCCTGCCAGTTTGCGGTTATTAAATTATCCGTGTATCCGTATGTTTTACGGTTACGGTTACGGTAATCGTAACCACTGTAAAAAAAATATTAAAAATCTATTTAAAAAAAAATGCACGGGCCTGTAATGCATATCTAATTAGCGCTGCTAATTTGCGCAGTTCTGCGATTGCTAATTGTCTGCATCAATTTGTGTAATGTAGGCCGACTATATGTTAGATAAGCTATCAGTCCATACACAATTTAATCAGTTGTACTATTTGTGACCTGCTCCAACGAAACAATCCCTTTTCCCAACCAAAGCTCCAACGAAACCCGGACAAAGTTGACAATTAGTAGGTTTGTTGTATTACAAAAAAATACAAATTATTATTAAAAAAAACCAACAAATTTATAAATAAAAAAAATAAAATAAAATTAACCGAACCGGAAAAATGTAACCGTGTAACCGTTTGAACGGTCGGTTAACTGTGTAACCGTGTAACCGTTGCAGGCTTAATCCTACCTTTAATGTGTTAGATGTTTAACTTTCAAACTAGTTGGTATTTATGTTTATAACGGTGTGAAATTGACCATTCGCCACCAATACACCTGTGTAGTGTACACTATCTCCTTTTCAACTGTTTACACTTTAAGCTAGTGAACAGACTTGCATATTTATAGCATCCATCATTCGATTAGTGGGTTTCCCACGAGACTGAATTTGGTGTTGGAATGTCTCCAGATGATGGACAATTCTAGATGCATAATTGGGTTCGTCTGTAGAGAGGGGAACATGGACAATACAGCGAAGGGGGGGGGGGGGGGGGGGGGGGGCAGGGAGGGAATAATCATTAACCTATTTGTGTATGATTTAATTTCCATTCTATGTTAATTTGGTTTCCACATCAACATTCCCAACAATTTTTACCAGTTCGTGCCGGGATTATTTTGACATAATTTACCGTGCCCAGGTGATTTTGGAAGATTAAGGCAGTGGTCACCCCTCCATTTGAAGAAATAACGGAAGAAATAACGGAAGATTTTGGCGGATTGAGGATGATTCCAATTTGTACACAGGATTGGGGATGGTTTTGTAGCCATAGGGCCCGGGCGGTTTGGTAAAAGAAGAAGTACCGTATGATGTATTGGTACCATGTGCATGTTCCCGGGTAGTAATAACATTAACCAGTTTGCGCCGGGATTATTTTAACATCACTGAGCCGACGCGCGTGATTATTTTTTAACAAAACTTGATCCGAAGCAGGTTCAGGCCGCCAGTAGGGGGGGGGGGGGGGGGGGGGGGAAGCACACCCATGCATTTCCGGCCTTGCTCGTGACATGTTTATGCGTCATCCGTTTAGAATCTGGGGAAAACTTTGTGTTTATATTCGTCATTGGCCCGAACTGGTTAAATAAAATTTAACTGAACTGAACTGAGCTGAACTGTGCTATGGTAAAAAAAGTCTTAAGATTTTCTGAAGTACAATGTATGTACACTACATAAGCTGGCATGTCATAGAACTTTTAGATGGGTATATATGTACATGTACAATGTACATGTACCGGTACATGTACCAAACTGGCGTACTTATTCAAGTAATAGTCGAGGACAATAATTTGCAGCAAGCAGTGTAACGTTAAGTGCAAATGCACACGGAGCAAGTAATATTTGACGTCTTTTTGATTATTGAAAGCCTAATCTAACACCTAATTGGCCCTTCAGCGGGCCAAAGGTCCTATAGGCTTCCTTATTAAACGGAAATTAAATCAAGGCCTATCTATTCTGAGAAAATTCGATTTATGCTGTGGGATAACTCGTGATACGCTGATAAATTGCATCGGCACTTGCACGTGTGAGGGTAGTACCGTATGCATACATGCAATAGGCACATCATTATTATTTAAAGGTAGGATACACCATTTGCAGATATAACAAAATGCTTACAGTACATGCAATAGGCACATCATTATTATTTAAAGGTAGGATTCACCATTTGCAGATATAACAAAATGCTTACATGCAATAGGCACATCATTTATTATTTAAAGGTAGGATTCACCATTTGCAGATATAACAAAATGCTTAGTACCGAATTATTAAGAAATATCTTTGTAGGCATCCAGCAAAATTATTGTGCTGGGTACCCTGTAAGGCTGTAATTGATCATGATTGCCGGGCGGCAATCGCAAAAAAACATGAACAACATAACCACTGCCCGACGATGGTTAAAAACGAACGCCGATTTACTTTCTTGTCTTAGCATCTACATGTATGTTTGTAAAACTTCAGACAGGTCAGTTAAACCTCCCAAATCAACCCATTCATGATAATTAAAGCAATTACCAATGGTGTATCCTACCTTTAAGTATTTAAACACAAGCAGAAACGATCCGCATTTATTTAATTGAGACAAAGATGTGTTTGTGTCAATTGTGTGTACATGTAAAATGTGACCGGCTCCACAGAAAAGGGTATTAAAGATGGACTACAACGAAATAATGATAAAGGCTGTGTTGCTGTTTTTGTTCGAGAAATGTATAATGATTACTAATATATCATTAGTATTCAATAAAACTTGTTCCTTCATGCAAAAACAAAACAAAATTGATCGGCGTTCTACGACCCAGAAAAACTCAGTTTCAGCAAAAGCCCTTAACTCATGAATAATTCATACTTCGTGTGTGTGACGTACTAGCCATGTGACGATTTACTCGGGTCGATCGTGTGCGTGCATTTTTACCGTACAATGCAATGCGGAATAACATGGCGTCTTTTGTTTACTCTCGGTTGCTCATGGGTAGTACGTCATCACTTTTCGCTGGTTTACAAGTCCGCTGGTACTATATCGTGGATTTCGTTGTGGTTTTCAGTGGATCTTTGCCGGGAACCAGTACAGGGCGGGAAATTTCAAAATCGAAGAATCGAGGTCTAATTTGTTCGGTCAAATTGCAACAAAATTATTTAGAGAAAAACATGACCGTAACAATAAAGTGTTACCTGAACACAACATAAACAAGGTCCGATAATAAATTTAATGTGTGAGTTTTCGTTGTAGTCCATCTTTAAGTCGTGTTGTTGCATTATCATGTAATTGCTCGCTCAACGTTGAGAGGGTGAACATTTTGTCCAAAAGCGATTTTTTGGTTTTTTTATAATTTTTTTGGTCATGAATGACATTTTTAATACAGGTCTACAAAGTTGATGTTTCAAATTTTCATTAGTTACAGACGTCAAAAAAAGAAAATGAAATCTATTATCAGTTGACTGAAATTAAGTTATCTTGTACATGCATATGCGAGGATATTTACAAATGTACCGGTGCAATCTTGCATTGTACAAATTTACAGAAATAAACATTTCTTTGTACTTGTAAAAGCCGCATAGAAATTGTTTCAATTGAACCTAAGAGTCTTTCCTGAATAGTAAGCAAATGTTGTCAGTAGTGGATCTTCTAGCTTTGTCCATTAGTGAGCTTGCCCCTTTAACAGTTTTTAACGGGTTTTAACAGTTTTAGTAAATTTATACAGCACAAATGGCTTAACCAGTTTGCGCCGGAGGACGTATATATAAATGCAAAGTTTTCCCCAGATTCAAAAACGGTTGACGCATAAACATGTCACGAGCAAGGATGGAAATGTCTGTCGGCAGCAAGGCCGGGAATGCGTGGATGTGCTTCCCGGGACCATTGGCCTGAACCCGCCTCGGATCGAGTTTCGTTAAAAATAATCCCGCGCCTCGGCTCGGTGATGTTAAAATAATCCCGGCGCGAACTGATTAAAGTTAGGATGGGATTGGTAATTGCTTGAATTATCAGGGATGGGTGGTTATAAGGGGTTGTAGTTTTTGCCTTAAGCCTTATGCCACACTTTTAAAAATGGCGCAAGCTATGCACTTTTTCGTGAAATTGGCTGCAGGTATATTTGCAAAAAACATCAATTATCAATTATTGAGCCCATGTGACCAGTAGATAAATAGCTAACAAGGGTAGAAAAAAATGTATAACTTAAAGTTTTAGCGCCCTTTTAATGCAATGTCCCACTGTGGACATTTAATTTATATAATAACCCAATGCATCATTTAAATATGTAGCCCTATTCTGACTGCAGAAATTGTTTAATAATTATATCATAAGATTGAACAAAAGCAATTTGTTTTTGTCTGATCAAAATTGTGACAGATTGACAGGCGTTTAGAGTACCATGTTCATGTAAAAACACCTGGAGGACTATTTGCTAAATTAATTTTTTTTTTAAAAGAAAATGTGAGCGTATATCAAGGGCCTCCTTCAAAGCCACTCTAAAACTTACC
Organism: Crossaster papposus; assembly: GCA_037893245.1. Taxonomy (NCBI): domain Eukaryota; kingdom Metazoa; phylum Echinodermata; class Asteroidea; order Velatida; family Solasteridae; genus Crossaster; species Crossaster papposus. Next base: position 746,535 of record JBAIAA010000238.1, read on the forward strand.
TGGCACCTCATCAACATAACCACAAGCCAAAATCAATGCAAGTAGGCACAATCATTTGTCCAAAATTTGGACAAATTTTGAAAGGCGCCGTCTTTAAAGGTAGGATACACCGTTTGTAATTGCTTGAATTATGAATGGGTGGATTTGGGGGGTGTGTATTTTATAGTAAAAATCGTTTAACCGACCTGTTCGAAGTTTTACAAACATGGATGTCGAGAAAAGCACGATCAACAACGTTTGTTTTCAACCGGCGTCCGGTGATCTTGATTTTGTTTTATACAATTTGAGAAAATTTTTCAGGACAATTATAGAATATCTAGTGCAATCATTTTACCGGATGCCTACAATCATTATTTACTTTCAAATAAGTAAAAAGAAATTTCTTAAAAATTTTGTAGTAAATATTTCTATATAGATCTGCAAATGGTGTATCCTACCTTTAAAAAGGAGAAGAAAAAAAGAAGAAGAAATAGATTTTGGTTGTTTTTTTGTGAGGAGTTGTTGTGGCTGTGCTTACTAGAGCGTATTGATTCAAAGCACCGGATCTGATTGTGATCGCAGTTTGACAGCTGCAAATTACAGCACTGTGACGTCATCGTGGTCGTTGACATGCTGTGAGGGGGGGGGGGGGGGGGGGTGGTCTGTTTGGCGGCAGTTGGAGCGCTTTGGGCTGGATGTACATGTACCGTTGCCATAGCGGTGTGCAGCGGCAAGGTGGCATTTAACTGTCGCCCAGAGCTGCGGAAAAGCCAATGTTAAACCAATCACTTCTGGTCTGTTTGTAATGTATGTGTCTGCGATTTGTGGGCTTGTGCACGCACGGTGCGTGCACAGAGGTGTTCGGTAAACATGGAAATACGGTATACCGGTATCTACATTGTACAGCTGCGTATGTATTGACTGCCAATCGTGGTCGTCAGATAAAAGAATTGGGTACGTCCACGATTGACAAAACGTCCACGATTCCAAATCGTGTACAAATCCTATGGAGGTCATCCGAAAACGTTATGAGTACAAACAAAAGAAGGGAAGACGGTCGGACAATGCCCCGTCCGTGATTGGCAATGTTTACCAACCTGCATACATGTACATGTGCATACATGTACGTACATGTATGTGCATGTTCTGTAAACTGTGCTCTAGAGTACAAATATGATATTTTGGTTTGCCAGAAATCATTTACGTTGTCTTCTGCCCCCCGCCATCGTCGTTCTTTCGGGTACATGTAATCATCTGTAAATGAAAATTTACTTCATGTATGTTGGGAAAAAAGAAGTCGTCTGTGTGGATTTGGTGGGAAATTAGTCTGAAAATTACACTTTATTGGTAAAAACAACCTTTCAGAATTACAAAATAGAACATAAATTGGGGCCTGAAAATCAGGGATGGGCATTAATGAAAACCTACAAAATAAATTGTACAATATTTTCTCTGAAAAATTAATCCCCTAACCCTAACCCATCCATTTTCTAAAATTACAGCAAAAGCAAAGGGACATGTAGTTTGTACATGTACTGCCTTTAACGGGTTTGGTGTGTTTTTACTAGCAGTGAGTGTTATCGTGTGTGGGGTCAGGATGGTGTTATCTAAACTGTTTGGTCTTCTACAAGTACTGGTACATGTACGTGCACACTCACACATCGAGTATTATGCACACATATAGGCAGTGACCAGACTAATGATGTGCATCACATTGAGTATTAATGCACACGGAGGCAGTGACCAGACTAATGATGTGCATCACATTGAGTATTATGCACACCTACATGTAGGCAGTGGCCAGACTAATGATGTGCATCACATTGAGTATTAATTCACACGTAGGCAGTGACCAGACTAATGATGTGCATCCCATTGAGTATTAATTCACACTTAGGCAGTGACCAGACTATTGATGTGCATCGGATTGGGTTGACAAGGCCAAGCCAACCCGAAACATTAAAAATATAAACCGAATCCGAACCGAAACCGATCTGAACTCTCGAACTCGACCCGACCTGACAAATTTTCATGGGAAAAACTGACCCAAACAGACAAAAAACGAAACCGAACATGAAAAAAACAACCCAAAACCCCGAATGTCTGGCTCGGGCAAATCATCCTAAATTTCACGAAGATTATGTCTGTTTTGTGCCTTAACTTGTACCAGTATCACATGAATATCGATCGATCAAGCAACTTCCACATGTTTAACTTAGGCATAAAAAAAAAAAGTTATGTTGGCGTAACCCGACCGACCCTAAAAATACGACCGAACCTGGATATTTTTTTTTTCAAGGGACGAAATTTAATGATTAAAATCTATATAAATCTAGTTATAAATACGTTTGAAACCATTTCTGACCGTTTCTCATTGTTGTGTGTGTGGATTGTGTATATTGAACCTGGACACGCTATCGTGTATCACTACCAGCTTAAACAATTGGAAAACATATCATTTTCATTGCTGGGAGGGAAAAAAAGAAAAAAAAGAAAAAAGAATCCCTACCTACCTACCTACCCTATTTTTTTGGGCCCGTTACGCCAACATAACATTTTTTTTGGTTATGCCTTACCGGTAGCATTCCTTGGTATTTCTTTTTGATTTTTTTTTGTGTGGGCGTGTTTCCAGGCTACTGTTCTTTTTCTATTTTAATAAAAGCAAATACACCACGTGGATTTTCTGTTTCGTTTTAGTTTTTTTTCGGTTATTTTTCGTTTTTGTTTTCTTCGGTTTATTTAGGTTTTTACACAACATACGGTACCTGTAGCTTAACCGACCCAACTCGAAAATCACAAACGCAAAGCCAAAAATGACCCAACCGAACTGAAATGTTGGAAAGCCAACCCCATTTCGGTTCGGGTCGGGTCGGTTTTGTATAACGCTAGACCAGACTGCTGCAATTAAAATGGCCTAATGCACCTCGGTGGAAACATTACATTCGCACCAAAGATTTCTGATTGTTAAACCTGACCTTTTACTGCATGTGGAGACTAATCACAATGCATGACCATAGTGGACTATACAGGACAGGTTAACCTGTGCTTAGATAAGAGGCTGAATGACTATGGTGCATGTTAATCAGGGATGTATATGTAGTCAAGTCCATCACAAGTCCCTGTAAGTCCCTGCAAGTCCATCACAAGTCCTCCAGTTCTAATTCAAATCACAAGCTATTCAAATGGGCTTTGACAAAAGCATTCCTTTGTCATTGTCAGGCCTCGAAATAGTACTAGCCCGGCGTACAAAGTCTAGCGAAAACTGCTCCGGGCTACCCAGACCCACTTCCTTGGTTGCCCGGTGGGCTAGTGAAAAATTCAGTAACCTACCTGTAAATGTTTAGATCAAAATACATGTTAAAATTTGTATTGTTTTTTTGTGTATTAAATAAATATCAGATCAAAATAAACCGAGTATAAACTGTCTTTTGTTTGTGTTTTTCGGCATGATTATCGATAGCCTGGGAGCGCTCGATCCACGCGTGCATGCAGTGCATTGCGATCTCACGAATAGAGTAGACTGGTGGGCTTCAGTGAAATTAGTATAGTATAAACTACAGCGCCGGGTACCGCACATACATGTATGTGCACTATTCTCTTTCACATCGTTCAGCCTTTCTTACCATAACGGCCCACTGCGTAGCTGTATAGTACATGAGCGTGCTGCCGTGTCACTAGTAGTAGCGCCTGATAAAGAGTCTGTTCAGAACAGCGCCCTCTGTGTACATTACTACGGATGTACCGCGCCGGTACGTGTACGTGCCCGCGCCGAACGAATAGTTTTGTGCATTGTACATACGGGCTAGCAAAAATGTAAACGGGCTAGTAAAATCTGCAGTTTGCTAGCCCGGTGGGCTATCCAGGAAAAAAAGTTAGCGCAAGACCTGATTGTTCATCCAGTTACTTGTGACTGCCTTTATGAAGGGACTTGTGACTGGCTTCACAAAAGGACTTGTTAACGGACTTGCGGGGACTCGACTACAACTCTGATGTTAATTACCGTTTACTCTAAGCAGAGGAGAGGGCATTAATACTCAACTGGCTTTTGCTCTCCAACTGACGAGCTTGAGCGGGCCCTCGCAGAAAACAAAATTTCTTAGGGAATAACAGGTTGAGGACCCAGTCGTTCATCACTGCATGATAACTGACCGGGTTGGGGGAAGATTAGACCAATGTTAAATTTGCTCCAAATTTGGTGACTTTTTTTTGGCGATATTTCCAGACTCTTGTTTTAGTGTTGAGGGGCCATATTTTAGCTTAGATGCATTGTACCCTGTCTCTTCAATATGTGTTGTTATTATAACCCATACTTTGAGACCAGACTAGCTGATAATTGATGACCACCGTGCATAGAAAAGCGCAATGCTTGGACTAAATTTCGACCAAAATATACCTATATTATATCCTAACCCTAACCAAAACACTAATCCTATATTTTTTTTTTTAATCCATGCATTGTATCTATTTTGTGAAATCCTTTTGGAGACCTTTTCACTTATACCCTGCAAAGACGTACATGTTGTCTCTTTTGTGTTCATGTCCACATGGTACCGGTACGTTGTTTCAGATCACATACATGATGTACTGTACCAGTACATGTACATCCAATGCAATGTTATCATCCAATTCATAATTTAAGCCCCGCAGAAGAAAGCTAATAATACACTTCTTTTTTTGCTTCTCCTATCATATTTTTTTCTTTCTTCTATCATATTTTTTTCCTTCTTCTTATCTCTCTCTCCTGTCTTTGTCTAGATCTGGGACACCGCTGGCCAGGAGAGATTTCGCAGCGTCACGCACGCATATTACCGGGACGCCCATGCACTCCTGTTACTCTTTGATGTGACTAACAGGCAGTCCTTTGAGAATATCAGGGTGAGTACATGTACTGCACACACAGGCCTGCGGCTAGCTGGAAGGGAGGCTGTCGGTTTGGCTGTCCTAGGGCCGTTTTCCAAACCCTAGCTTCGTCTCTGTCTTTGGCTTCGTTCATGCAATTTGGCAATGGGCTGAAGCTAGAGACGGAGCTGAAGCTAGGGGTTTGGAAAACCACCCTAGTATCCGGGAAATTCTAAGCAAATGTAGACATGGCTAAAAAGTGTAACATAATACAAAACCTTCCAAACTACATGTATGTACCGGTACACTTGTTCTTTTGGTACATAGCGTTATTGGGACAACCCATAGGGTTTGTGTGTAAACTGAAATCTCTCTAATCTCAAACTCAGAACACTCTAAAATTCAAAAATTTTCAGGATCACCCTAATTTGTCCTCTTCTTCATTTTCTTTTATTTTACCCTAACCCGATTTTACCTTGTTCTACCTTAATACTGAACACCCAACGCGCTATGGGGACTCGAAAATGTCCCCACTACTCGGTCTGTCTTTTCCAAACAAAAGAGCCTGTCCCCCTAACGCGGTGAGTGCCTACCCAACTACATACTTATTGTACGTATATTTTGAATATTGTACATGTAGATAAATTACAAGTGATACATGCGTATTTATTTTAAAACTTATTTCAACATTCAACAGAGGCGCTATAGCGCCAATTACATGATGGAGCAGTGAGAAAAGACAATGAGAAAAAAGTACATTCTTAAAGGTGGGAGGAAAAAGCCTAGAAGAATATTCTGGGGGAAACCCACGGAATCGATCAGGCAGGGACTGAAAACCGAGTTCACATAATTATTGGCCCAGACGGGACTCGAACCCGGGTCACAGCGGCGGAAGGCAAGGAAAAAAAAATTCAATATCAAAACAATCATATTTTCAGCGGTCATCAATGATTCGTGCCAAGATCTCAATGTTCCACTCAATATTGGAATTATGTTGATGACTTGAGTATGGTTGAGAGACCCGTTCATCTTGCAAACACCCACAAATTTCAGCAATCCATAGACTCCTTCGTGCAATGGTCGGTTGCAAACCACAGGTCACTCAACCCTCGAAAAAAAGTACATCCATGGAAATTAATTTCGAGCGAAACCCTCACCACCTCCTCTGGCTCTGCGGATCAATGACCTTCCCCTGGACCAATCACAAACTGTCATCATTACTCGGTGTTCATATCCAGCAGGATTTGAAGTGGAATACTCATATCGACAGTCTACTCGCACGAGCAAACAGTCCGTTTCACATGATTCGTCTACTGAAAGGTTATGGTTTGCCAGCCGACGACCTCGTGACCATCTGTAAAGAATACCTGCGACCACTACTTGAATATGCGGTACCTCTTTAGAATGGTGCAATAACGCAACATATTCAACGATAGATTACAGAAAGCGTGTAATAAAGCTCATCATGGGTGCTTACTATAATATAATGACCGCTCGGGTGCGTTAGAGTCTTTTAATTTACAGACTCTTAGCAATCAACCGAGCTCCCTGTGTTCAAAATTGTCTTGTCCTGTCTCTCTGTCTCTCTGTCTTTCTGTCTCTCTGTCTCTCTGTCTCTCTGTCTCTCTGTCTCTCTGTCTCTCTGTCTCTCTGTCTCTCTGTCTCTCTGTCTCTCTGTCTCTCTGTCTCTCTGTCTCTCTGTCTCTCTGTCCCTGTCCCTGTCCCTGTCCCTGTCCCTGTCCCTGTCCCTGTCTCTGTCTTTGTCTCTGTCTCTGTCTCTGTCTCTGTCTCTGTCTCTGTCTCTGTCTCTGTCTCTGTCTCTGTCTCTGTCTCTGTCTCTGTCTCTGTCCCTGTCCCTGTCCCTGTCCCTGTCCCTGTCCCTGTCCCTGTCCCTGTCCCTGTCCCTGTCCCTGTCCCTGTCCCTGTCCCTGTCCCTGTCCCTGTCCCTGTCCCTGTCCCTGTCCCTGTCCCTGTCCCTGTCCCTGTCCCTGTCCCTGTCCCTGTCCCTGTCCCTGTCCCTGTCCCTGTCCCTGTCCCTGTCCCTGTCCCTGTCTCTGTCTCTGTCTCTGTCTCTGTCTCTGTCTCTGTCCCTGTCCCTGTCCCTGTCCCTGTCCCTGTCCCTGTCCCTGTCCCTGTCCCTGTCCCTGTCCCTGTCCCTGTCCCTGTCCCTGTCCCTGTCCCTGTCCCTGTCCCTGTCCCTGTCCCTGTCCCTGTCCCTGTCCCTGTCCCTGTCCCTGTCCCTGTCCCTGTCCCTGTCCCTGTCCCTGTCCCTGTCCCTGTCCCTGTCCCTGTCCCTGTCCCTGTCCCTGTCCCTGTCCCTGTCCCTGTCCCTGTCCCTGTCCCTGTCCCTGTCCCTGTCCCTGTCCCTGTCCCTGTCCCTGTCCCTGTCCCTGTCCCTGTCCCTGTCCCTGTCCCTGTCCCTGTCCCTGTCTCTGTCCCTGTCTCTGTCTCTGTCTCTGTCTCTGTCTCTGTCTCTGTCTCTGTCTCTGTCTCTGTCTCTGTCCCTGTCCCTGTCCCTGTCCTGTCTATGGTGCATGTAGATATTAAAACCAAGACAAAAGTGCTGTTCTTGCAGTCTGGTTCCTTGAGTTCCTTCAGGCGAATTCAATAATGTGGGGGCAGTGTTTGAAAATAGTCGGGCTTTTACAACAATCGCCGGCCGGCATTCGTTTAAATATTGATACAAATTTTTTTTCTTTCTTGAAAACAACATCACATCAGGTTATGTGGACTTGAGATTGTTATTCACTTACACAGTCAAGTAAGGTACCGTATTTCATAATAATTTAGTAGTTTTTTTATATTTTATGTTTGCAAATGGTGTATACTACCTTTTAACCAGTTCGCGCCGGATGACGTATATAGACGCAAAAATTTTCCCAAATTCAAAACGGATGACGCATAAACACGCCAAGTTCAAGTTCGTAAATGTATGTCAGCAGCGAGCAAGGTCGGAAATGCGTGGGTGTGCTTCCCGGCACTATCAGCCTGAACCCGCTTCGGATCGAGTTTCGTTAAAAACAATCCCGCCTGTGGGCTCAGCGATGTTAAAATAATCCCGGCGCGAACTGGTTAAGAGATTGTAGTTTATCACTACTTCACATTTTCATTCAATATCACGCCTCCCCTCTCAATATTTGCCCAACTCTCTTGGAAAACATTACATTTACAGCAAAAAACAAAAACAAACATGCATTTTTGGAGGGATATTTGCAAAAGAAGCTCTGACCAAACAATGGGGAATTGTTGCACCCTTGTCGAGTTACATGTTTATATAGTGAGGATTGTGATTATTTACCCGAGCAAGTCTAGGTTTACATGTTATGGTGGGTGGTGGCTCACGTGTGCAGCGACCAATGAGATGAATGCTTCTGCTCCTGGAGAAATATTTTCTTTTGGTGTTTTTTTCTTGTGTGCCCAAAGAATGTTGTTGATGGGTAATACGATGTACATGTAGCATTAACAGTAGTCTCAAGTTTGCAAGACTTTTATTTGATTTTTGGTTTGATTTATTCGCAATTTACACAATAATGATACAGATTTTACTACAGAATAAAAAAAGAAAATATATACATATAGTGGAAAGAGCAGGGATAACGCAAACAAGTTTTAAAAAAATTATTTCCATTGCGGTCCCAAATTCTCATTGCGGTCCCTTGACGACCTAATCGCGGTATGCAGCGCGCGTAGACTTACGCTCGGAAAATTACGAGCAAAATTGTGTTGCATTTGCATGCGCGTGTGACATTGCGTACATGTACATAATGACTTGGCTTAACAGAAACTTGACCAATGAGTCAGCGATTATGCATGTTAGGTAATGCCATTATTCACGCACACGCGCATGCAAATGCGACACAATTCTGCTCGGAATTTTTTGAGCGGTTGTGTGAGATAGCCAAGACTACCTATTCAAAGGTCATGGCGTGGTCTACGGCGTACGTTAGAAGGCACCCGCATCATCGGTCTACGCGCGCTGCATACCTTGATTGGGATGTCTTGCAACCAAGACTACATTGACAGAACTTTTTTGAAAGGTTAAAGCGCCGCATGCCTCTCCAATTTGTGAGATGTTCTGGCAAAATGAGACAGAACTGGGCAGAGGTTAGAATGTGGATTTTTTTTGTATAGAAGAAAAATCACGCTTGCCGGACGGCGATCGCGAAAAAAACACTACTACCCAACGCCGGTTGAAAACAAACACCGTTTTTCTTGCTTTCCTCACCATCCATGATTGTAAAACTTCGAACATTTTCTATATAATACACTGTACAACTTTAAATCTACCCATTCATGATAATTCAAGCAATTACCAATTGTGTATCCTACGTTTTAAGTTATGATTTAGTTTTAAAGATATTTTGTCCGAAAAAAAAATGTTTACATGTACATCTAGTGGCTCTGTTGGTCTAACAGCAAGGGGTGTGGAGCGGGGGAGGAAAATGCAGAAGTCTGTAGACTCAATCAAGTTCATCCACCTGTCTTGTTGGACCACTCTAGTAGATAAGGTCTAGAAAAACTAGAAATCCTAACCCAGTGCTCTACAACTGACAACCTTCGGTTACCGGTACATCTCGAACAAAATTGCACCACTCGGGGTCTCGTGTGCTCTCAGCTAGGCCCATTATATACAGTGCACTTACTGTAAGTTTAGCAGTGATGCAAGATGCAAGTTGGTCTCATATATCAGTGTTATGGTGATGGTGCTTTTCCTTAGGGGGCATGCTACCGGTACATGCTAAGGAGATTTGAATTTTCCCTTTGTAAATGAACACACTTTTCCCCTGTGTAGTGTAATTTTACCTCCGTTTGATGAAAAAAAGCACTATGGAGTATGGACAAATGTGACCGGCTCTACAAAAAGGTGTATTAAGTCGCGCTATGTACCATCATGTATTGTTATACCACGGCAATAGATTGGTCGAGAAGCGTTCATGTGACATGCCACAAAAACGCATGTATCCGAGTGTGCCGATGTATGAGCATGGTATGAGTGATGTACGCTGAGTACGCGTGGTACATGAGTTCATGTACCCCACGGGGTACATGAACTTTCTTTTTCCAGGCCGCGGAATTTTTTTTTACACGCTAGCGCATAGCCTGGCCGGCCATTTCTGTGATAAATACCATGGAAGCGACTGATATTAGAGTCTAGCAACCTTTGACATGGCGCTGTGTTATATTAGCTGGTACTACGTAAATTGATGTATGTTCCTGTGCGATGTAAACAGGGAACAGTGAAGTTAGCACTTTCGGCAACGACTGACGACCGCCATTGTTGTTTACACCGGCTTTCGTTTATACTGTTCGTCTGCTTTTTTTTCTGTTCCAATTTTGCCTTATTTTCTCCGTAATGTCGGCAGACGACAGCATTAAGTCACCTCCAAAGAAGCGATTTCTGTCTCGTTCAAAAGAGGAGATCAGAAATTTGATTTTCGAGCAAGACAGCGCCAGTACGAAGAAAAACACGGAACATAATCTATGGTTTAAATAACAAACAATTCTTGCCTGCTGTAATCTATTACCGTGGTATAACAAAACAATTGTTGCCTGCTGTGACATGGTCCATGGCGTTTTGTACACCCTCGGGGGCAAATGGCACCCTTGGCTTCGCCTCGGGTGCCATTTGCCCCCTCGGGTGTACAAAACGCCATGGACCATGTCACAGCAGGCAACAATTGTATAATGGCCCGCTCAACGTTGAGAGGGTAAGCATTTCATCAAAATGTGATTTTCATTTTTTGTCACGAATGACATCTTTAATACCTACAGAACAGTTTCAGGTTTCATTCAAAGAAATGTTGATTTTGATGAATAAAGTGAATTTTGTGTGCATCGTTCTGTTGTAGTACAACAGAGCTGGCTCTTTCAAAGTCTGTTTTCTCAGTTGTATAATTTGAACTCAAGGAAATAATCAATATTTAAACATGTCATATATTCAAAAGGAGAGGTGCTTAAGCTCTATTATATACCAAATGAAAGCTTATGGTGTGGGCTTTCTTACCATGTACATGTATATAACTCCATTTTTTTTTCTGCGACATAATACACCTTTTTGTAGAGCCGGTCACAAATGTTGATGCAGCATTTAAAGGCGATATATATGCTTTTGCTGTAATTTTCGAAAATGTATGGGTTAGGGGGTTTCATATTTTTGTTTTGAACCGGCTATGTGCAGTGGTTCTACAATGTTTGTTCGTAATTTTTTTTTTATACATTAATTTTTTCGGAACAATTGTAGGATATATCTAGTGCAATCATTTTGCTGGATGCCTACAATCATTATTTACTTTCAAACAAGTAAGATATTTCTTAATAATTCGGTAGTAAAAATGTTTGATATCTGCAAATGGTGTATCCTACCTTTAAGTGATAATGGTACTGTACCAGTATAGTCTGTTTACAGTAAGTGATGCGTGGAGACAGTACTTGTAATGTACGGTACTACGGTATATGTGTGTGCGCAGTAATGCACCCAACGACCATTTTATTCCGATCGCATCTTGAAACTGAATTCCCCTTGTGAATCCTCCCACGGTGTGCTCTGCCGGGCCCAGAGTCGGCTTGATTGCCAGGCCTGTTTCTTCTGCGTCGTCGCGCCATGGCGTGGGAGGTAAAGCTTACGGCAGGATAGACACGAGTCCATAGACTGACTGCCACCTTAAATTATGCATCAGACCGTCGCCGGGATTCGATTAACGTCTGTGATTTTTTTATTTAAATTTTTTTTTTAATTTAAATAGATTTGTATAGACGATTCAGAGACCGTATGAAGATGATTTTTTCCTGGTAGAGTTGAGATTGTTGGCAATACCTAGTTTGTTGACACGAGAGTCGTGCAATTAAACAAATACATGTAGTTGTACGATATTACGTGAATGAACCGGTATCACACCTTTTTTAAACTCCTTTTTATGTCGAGTACATTGTACACGTAGTTAAAGGTAAGATACACCATTTGCAGATATCGAAAATTGTTACTATCAAATTATAAGTAAATAACTTACTTTAATATTTAAAAGTAATTGTAGACATCCAGCGAAATTATTGCACTAGATATCCTGTAATTATTCCGAAAAAATTGAATTTTATAAAAACAAATTCTTGATTGCCGAACGGCGTTAACAACAAAGGAAAAGAACAACATAAGAACCACTGCCTGACGCTGGTTTAAAACGAACGCCGTTTTTCTTGCTTTTCTCAGCATTCATGATTGTAAAACTTCCGACAGGTCAGTTAAACGATATTTACTATAAATTACAACCCCTTAAATCCACCCATTCCTGATAATTCAAGCAATTACCAACGGTGTATCCTACATGTACCGTTTAATAAAGTACGTCTGGCACAACTAAATATTTCATTTCATTTCATTTCAACATGGTTTATTACAAATCACGAATGGCAGCCACAGCTGAATTGCACGTGATTTACATTTAAAGAACAATTAGTTATGCCTCACAGATAGTTAGGTAAAATTCCATAATACAAAAAATTAAATATATAAAATATTTTAAATATTTAAAATGTTTAAAATGTAAAAAATAATGCACTACCTAAATACCTAAAAAAAGGTTTGCACGTTCAAAACTGACGGATTAATAAATTAAAACATACGAATAAAAGGTGATTTGTCTTGCCTAATATACAGAATTATACAAATGTAGAAGATGGGGAATAGCACTATTCTGCATTCGATTGGTCTTACACCTAAGTTCCGGGTTTTTTTTTGAATTTCTGAGGATTCTTTTATTTTTAGGATGAGGAGGAATGAAATCTTTAAATTGGTCAGTTTGTTTCAATGTTTTTTCAATAAATGATCTACATATAGTTTCTCTTCTTTGCTTTAAGGAGGGAATCCCAAACCTTTGCCGCATTTCAGAATAACTACTATTATAACCACAACCTGCAATTATTCGAAGTGCCCTTTTTTGAATGCTTTCAAGATGGTTAGACTGAGCATTAGTTAATCCTCCATCCCACACTGGGGCGCCATATTCAAGAATCGGTCTAATGTAGCTGTTGTAAATAACAAGCAAATCTTCAACGGGTAAACAGTGGCCTTTAAGAACACGAAGCATATACATTTTTCTACCAGAGCGTTTAATTAGGTCAGTAATATGGGTCTCCCATTTTAAATTGCTCTGAATTAGTATGCCAAGGAGTTTAATTGATTGAACTGTTTCCAATTGGTGGTCATTCAGCAGGAACGAAGTTGGTGTTTGGGGGTTGCGCTGAAAAGTTATTTCCATTGCTGAACATTTCGTTGGATTTAATTTCATATTATTGTCAGTAGACCACTGTGCTAAGGAGGAAACCGCATGCTGCATGCACGATGATTGGTTTTGAGACCGACATTCTACAAGAGTCACATCATCGACATATTTGTAGGCATTTATACCATTCGAAATGGACATGTCATTAATCATAGCAAGGAAGATGATCGGCCCTAGACAGGTACCTTGCGGTACGCCAGAGTAAAGGGTGGACCAATCAGATTCAGTGGTTTTGTACCTTACTCTTTGCTGACGTGATGTTAGAAAATCTGCGATCCATGGGATGAGAGATGGACGGACACCTAGGTCAATGAGTTTAGTAATTGCTATAGTGTGATCAATGCGGTCGAAAGCTTTTGTAAAATCAGTCACAACAATTGTAGACAAAGCTTTCTGGATTTCAGCATTGGCGTAAACTTTGTGCAAAATATTAATTAAGCAATGGGTGGTCGACAAATATTTTCTATTTCCAAATTGATTTGGATCCAGTTTAGGCTGGATATCGCTAAAAATCCACTTTGCTATGAAGCCTTCAGACACCTTTGCAAAGTGGTCAGTGAGAGAGATTGGTCGTAGTTTTTCCAGGTTAGGCGGATTTGTCTTTGGAACCGGGATAACAATAGCCCGTTTCCATTGATCAGGCACAATGCACTGACCAAGAGACGAATTAATAATATATGATAAAGGTGTAGCAAGTTCGTAAGAGAATGTTCTCACAATCCTCGCGGAGATATTATCTGGGCCGCCGGCTGTTGTTCGTTTGATTTTCCGTAAAGCCTTCTGGACATCCCAAGGATAAACCTTAGGACACGGTGTTGGAGATGGAAGGTAAGCAGGAAGTCTAGCAGCATTCAGTGGATCTAAATCACTTGCAATTGATACAAAATGTTCATTTATTGCATTAGCGATCAATTTTGTGTCATCCTCGTTAACTCCTGGGATATTGATGGGAGGGTGGTCTCGATTGTTATTGCCGGTAAGCACACGAATTTCACGATACCAAGATGATGGATTATTCTTTTTTAACCTCTGGATCCGTTTGGAATAATATTCCATTCTTGCTTTATTAATAGCCACAATGATTCTATTTCGAAGCCGTTTCCACTCGTCAGTTTGTTTATTATAGTACGCTTGTTGACGTCTGTGGATAAGCGATTTTATTTCGGGTGTTATCCAGGGCTTATCACACGAGTGTACCTTGGCTACTTTAAGAGGGAAGTGCATATTTATCGCGGTATGCAAAGTGCTGTAAAACTCAGTACATTGTACGTTGACATCACTTTTATCGGTGACTTCTAACCAGTCGTGGTCGCTGATCCATCTACCAAACGATCTGATGGCACTGTCCGGCATTGGGCGATTAAACCGTTTTTTTGTGATATTAGGTTTTGGTTGCATATTTTTTGGTATCCAAAAAAGGGTTGCATGATCTGAGCGACCTATTGGAGATGAGATTTGTACCTCTTCATAAAAACTGCTCAAGTTACTGACGATTTTGTCTAGAATGTTATCACCTCGTGTAGGCTGGTTTACAACCTGTCGGTAGTTTTGGTCGAGTAGGGGGTTGACATCCAGTTGATTAAAATAATGGCTCCAGCTTTCTGACTTTGGACATTTCGATGGCAATATGAACTCTTAAATAATAAGAGCATTGTTCTTACAACATCCTGCCTATAACAAGGACAAAATTAGGACCCGAGTCTTTGTTTTTCTTTGTTTTCCATTACTGGTAATACAAGGTACAGTACATGTACATGCCTGTTATGACAAGGTAATTTGTGAAGTCCGAAGGACCTTGCTGTAAAGGTGTTTGACTGTGTAAATGTACGGTACACCGTGTAGGTTACACAATATCTGCAAATTTGTATCCTTGTGGAGACATCTCTTTGTTCTTGTGTACAAAATGGTTAGAAAGTAGAGCATGTTTTTCAAAATGCTCCTATTTCAACCACGATAAATTACCCTGGAGATCTTATCACTCCCATTGTCCCCATTGTGTCCAGGTCTCAACAGGATACCAAATTTAGAAACCACGTACTGCTACTTTTTCCTACTTTTTCTGTTGCACAACTACGTGTACAACCATAGAGAAAGGTACAACAAATAACATCTCATTGAAGATTTTGTATAGCAGCGTGTAGTGTGACCATTGTAAATCACAGTGAAGGCCTTTGGCGCAGTAGTACTGCAACTGTATATTACATGTACATGTAGTTGAGAATGGAGCACAAGTGTTGTGAATACAGAGCATGCCTTATGATGCTGTGGGCATTGGGTAGTCAGTTCGGCATAGCAGTTCTTACGTGTACATGTACCTCGCCTTCCACCGCTGTGACCCGGGTTCGAATCCCGCCTGGGCCAATATGTGGATTGGGTTTTCAGTCCCTGCCTGATTCCCCTTGGGTTTCTCCAAGATATTGTTCCGGGGTTTTCCTCCCACTTTTTCATTTCTTCACATTGTCTTCTCTCACTTATCCATCCTGTAATTGGAACTCGCACTGTTGGATGTTGAATGAAATAAATAAGTATACATGTACACAAATAATACAAGGTGGCCCAAAATAACGGACAAGCATATCTCAACGGATATCGCAACGAGAGTTTCGCTCACAGTGGACCCATGTTGATTTTATCTTAGTTGATTACAACATGGTCAGACAAAATGATGCTTAAAAAAAAGGCACAAAAGGAATTTGTTGCTGTTCTAAATTTGGCCCTTAAATGTGACCGTCTGTGCAAAAATGAGTCTGATGTCGGAAAATACATTTTTACGTAAAGGGATGTTTATTGTCTCGGAGGTGATTTTTCTTTCAACAAATAATATTTTTGTTTTAAGGCATTTTGTTTTCATCGACACCTATATTTTCAGATCTCATCAATTGAAAAGCTTGTTTTGATCCATAAATTAAATTTAATACAGGTTTTGTCATTCTCTTACCATCTGATGAAGCACTACAATTGTAAACCTTCATTTATTTTCAAAGACATTTTGAATATAACTGAGAAAAAGCAAATTTCCCAAAATTGTAAAAGACCGATGCATTACACTACAGAGTTGTGCCATATATCAAATGAAAGCTAATTTCCTGCTTTTTCTGACCAACTGTAAAATTGAAGAAAAACACATTTTTAACACATCAGACTCATTTTTGCAGAGTGGGTCACAAATGTAGTTTACAAATAAACACCGTACACAATTTCGGTGCGCCCACTCACTGAAATGTCATACCGGTACATACCAAATATATATGTACATTGCAAAACGTGATTTAAAAAAAAAAATTATGATGTGAATTGTGTGTGTGTATGGAACCGGCAGAATGCTGTTGAAATGATACTGGATAGGGTGGATAAGTTTACCACCTACATGTAGTGTGTGCGCATGCTACTATTGTTGGTAGTCTGCTCATATTCTGTTTACATGTACATGTTGCGTTCCCATTTTGCGTGGGTTGCTACCGTACATGTACTGTACTTACAATTTGGTGTAATCACATTTAGAATAAAGATAGGATACACATTTGGTAATTGCTTAAAGTATCAGGAATGGGTGGATTTGGGGGTTGTATTTTTTAGTCATTTAAAGGTAGTATACACCATTTGTCATTGCTTGAATTATCATGAATGAGTAGATTTGGGGGGTTGTATTTATAGTAAATATCGTTTAACTGAGCTGTCCGAAGTTTTAGAATCATGGATGCCGAGAAAAGCACGAAAAACAGCGGTTTTTTTCAACCGGCATCGAGCAGTTATTCTTATGTTATCTTTGTTTTTTCGCGCTCGCCGTCCGGCGATCGCGAGTTTTTCATTATAAAATTCTATTTTTCGGAAGAATTACAGGATATCTGGCGCAATAATTTTACTGGAGGCCCAGAATCAACATTTACTTTCAGATGAGTAAGATATTTCTTAATAATTCGGTAGTAAATATTTTCGATATCTGCAAATGGTGTATACTACCTTTAACTGACCTGTCCAAAGTTTTACAATCATGGATGCCGAGAAAAAAGCAAAAAAAAAGGCGTTTGTTTTTAACCGTTGTCGGGCAGTGGTTCTTATGTTGTTCTTGTTTTTTTTGCGATCACCGTCCAGCAATCGTGATTTTTTTGGGTATAAAATTCAATTTTTTGGAACAATTATAGGATATCTACAATCATTAATTACTATCAAATAAGTAAGATATTTCTTAATAATTCGGTAGTAACATTTTTTGATATCTGCAAAAGGTGTATCCTACCTTTAATGCAAATTTTGAAACAACACCGTTGCTATGCATTTTGTGCATGCACACGCGTAAGTCTGCACGTACATAGGAAGTTCACCCCTATATTTACTGCCCTATGGAGACATTAACACAATAGACATGATAGAGACAACGATATCCACAGGACAATTACAATTACCGGTATATAATTATTGAATGTTTGTGAGTGCGCTGGTAAGAATAATTTCATGGGGTGACAGATGGAACGTTATTGCATCTGTCAACGAATGAAACTCATTATTTGTTTCATACAACGCCTGACTAAATCCTCGCCATCTGATTGGTCAGAGCACGATCGTGCAATAGGGGTTCTATTCACCGTTGAATAGACTCATTGAATAGAATGTTTTCTGGCGGTGCGGCCATGCTGTGCGATGGAACGAATCAATTAAATGTCTCCACAGGGATGTGCATGATGTCGAAAGCGTAGATCTGCAATTTTATTTCCTGTAGGTACATGTGTATGTACGTCGCCCGAAGACATATTCACTTTTAAAACCAAGCAGATTTGTAATTCCGGACACAAGGAATATGAAATTGAAATTTCAGCTTCTTTCCACTGGTAAAAGTACCAAAAAAAATGGGTTTTTTTGGAAATTTTTTCGCTATATGGCAGGAGAAATTAATACCTGGACGTCTGTCGTAATGCAAAGAAAATATTGTCCAAACGGGGCTATGTACATTTGTTTATAGTGATTTCACACCTTAAAGGGATCGTATAAGTTGGGTAATTATAACCCACTGTTTGTTTCAATCCTATATAGTTATAGATATACACCATAAAACTAACCTGTAAAAATTTCATCTCAAAAGGTGGTAGCGATTTTGAGATATTGCCGAAAATCTGGAGCGGTTTTGTCCACGCAGGAAGAACAATCTGCATTGGAATACACGATCTGAGAAACGTCATTGCAGTAACGCTTCTCTGATTCAATTTTGTTGGGATAAAAAGTGATATCTTTTTCCATAACCGCAGTACTTCGAAGTGAAAAATGCATTATACTATCCAAAGCTGCTGTACTATAATACTGACCAAGTAATTTTGTATTACCATTAATTTTTGGAGTAATTACCAAATGTATACGATCCCTTTAAATCTGCGACTTTGCCATTTTTTTAACCCTAACTCCTTAGTGTAGGAACCATACCGACCCTCGTAATTTTTCAACACCATTATGGCAAACTATACACACTATACCAACTGTTGGACTCTGATTCTGGAGGTATGCCTAGCGGACAGTCGGAGCGCAGCGTATTTGATAATGACGAACACGGCAACGAGTTTATTTGCAGCGAGTTGGCAGTCTCGGGGCATTCAAGATGAAAGCCCGTTGCAGACTACTATCATAATTGACAAGTTCCAGCGGGGACCAGATGGCCTAACTTCCTGTTTTATTGTTATCGAGACATGAGAAGGTTTTTTTTTAATTACCTTGCAGTCGTTTCTCTTCTCTCTTTCGTTTTACTTCATATTCTGCAGGCGTGGGTGTCGGAGATTCACGAGTATGCGAACGACGATGTGGTGGTGATGTTGCTAGGCAACAAGTCAGACATGACATCCGAGAGACTGGTCAAGAGGGAGGAGGCGGAGAAATTGGCCAAGGTACACCATGAACTTTTCCCCCCAACTTCTCGTAGTACATCTTGTATAGTTGGGATAAACACTTGAAATAAATTGAACGAAGTAAAAGGCCCCTTTTTTTTCGAAGCTTTTAAAACGCCTCGTTATTTTATATTTAAAAAAACAATTGTTTGGCTCAAAAGAAGCTTCTGTCGGATACAATGTACCTTCAAAAGCCTTGCAGGCCGCATTATATTGCGTGGAGGTTATTATGATAAAGAATCTTGCTTCAGAACATTGAGCAACTCCCAAGTTTAGAATAAATTACGACAAGCATACAATTGGGCTGATTTTGGCCGATGCAAGGCTCTATAGCAAAAAAGGAAAAAAAGGCTCTTACTTTGAATAAATATGCTGGTAGGTTTGTAAGATACTCGTACATGTACTGCTTCAATTCAAGTTGTAAAATAGGCTTGAATTGTAACTTGTCTCGTTAAAAAACTTGAAGTCTAATTGCAATCAAACTTGGGCAATGCATGCAATATTGCAACCTGTATGGTGGTCAGGTCAAAGATCAAGTACTGAGGTCAAAGATCATTTGCGTTGAAAAAGAGGCTGGAATTGTAAAATTGATCTCATTAAAAAGGCTTGAAGTCTGATTTTCAATCCAACTTGGGTCACAAATTGCAATATGGAAACTTTGATGCACTGGTGGTATTAAATGTCACATACTAAAGGTCAACGGTAATTTGAGGTCAATTTGGAAAAATCGAGACCCGTGGTTCAACAACCATCCTTGTTAATCCAATGTACCATTACATGTAAATGTGTTCTCCCGAACAAACAACCTCCAGTGGATTTGAAATTATACTTTTATATCTGGTTTAACGAGACGCACCAACGTTCCTTGTCCTCCAGTTAAATGTCATCCATGCCAAAAGACTATTTACTACTGCAGACTTTCTTCAAATCCCCACTGATTTCAACCTAACTCCTACATTGACGTCTTAAACAAATTTCAATTATTCTACAGTAAATATTTTCTATTGACGTAGGTAATTGCCTACTGTACTTTCTGCTTAATTCAGTATCCTCTTTTAGGTTTGTCTTTGATCGTAAAAAAAAATAAAAAAATCCTTTAATTTAAAGAGAAAGGTTACCTTTTGCAACAATTCAAAAAGTAAATCAATCAGAGACGTATTTTTTTAAACGAAGCACTCAAGCAAATGCAGTCACTGTTATTTGCCAAAAGACTATTTACTACTGCAGACTTTCTTCAAATCCCCACTGGTTTCAACCTAACTCCTACATTGACGTCTTAAAATTTTAATTATTCCACAGTAAATAATTCTCCATTGACGTACATGTAGGTAATGCCTACCTACTTTCTGCTCAATTCATGGCAAAAACAATGTTCGGGCCTATGAGACTGTTTTAAAGGTAGTATACACCATTGGTAATTGCTTGAATTATCATGAATGGGTAGATTTGGGGGGTTGTATTTCATAGTAAATATCGTTTAACTGACTTTTCCGAAGTTTTACAATCATGGATGCCGAGAAAAGCACGAAAAACAGCGTTTGTTTTCAGTTATTCTTATGTTATGTTATGTTATTCGAGCAGTTATTCTTATTCAGTTATTCTTATGTTATCTTTGTTTTTTCGCAATCGTCGTCCGGCGATCGCGAAATTTTCTTTATAAAATTCAATTTTTTTGGAATAATTACAGGATATCTAGCGCAATCCTTTTGCTGAATGCCTAGAATCATTATTTACTTTAAATTGAGTAAGATATTTCATAATAATTCGGTAGTAAATATTTTCGATATAGATCTGCAAATGGTGTATACTACCTTTAAACATGCTTGTTGCTTGTTTGATTGTGTTAGATATCCTGTAACCAAAATATTGCATTTCATTTGTTGTTAATCAAGATCGCCAGACGGCAATCGCGAAAAAAACCAAGAACAACAAGAACAACTGCCCGACGCCGGTTGAAAACGTGAAATCTGGTCGCCTCACACTGTGGTTGAAACCTCAAAAGGCATGCGCATTACCAAAAACATTGCGTGAGTCGTGAGACGCGCCTGCTAATTACCATGCACCATTTTTTGTATACACAACCCAATTCCGCTAGCACTAACGGTCAAAGATGACAAAGAGCGTCGGTGATCAATCACTGAAAATGACAGCTTTCCTTTTGTTTTGTTGTTTTTGCAGGACAATGGAGTTGCTTATATGGAGACTAGCGCCAAGACGGGGCTCAATGTGGATCTTTCCTTCCTGGCCGTTGCTAAGTAAGCTGCTCATCCACAGATTAGACTGGGGCGAAGTCACGGAAACACGTTGGGAACTGGGGAATTCTGTACATTTATGGTCCGTACCCTTGTACGGCTCTATGCGTGTTAAAGTTTCAGGTTAGGTTTTTGGTAGTGCTGGGCGAGTAACTCGAGTACTCGAGTACTAGTGATAAGTTTTTGCTACTCGTAGCACTACTCGCAGTTTTTTAACTAATCGAGAACTCGTGCCAGCCCGAGTAGCAATAAATACTCGCCAGTAGTGATTGTTAGCAAGCGATGATTGTTGACAAGTACCGATTAAGTTGTGGTCAGACTCTACTACTATACTAATGACAATTGCGATGGTTTTACGATATAATTGTTATTGATTTTCAATTCTAACTTGGGCGATAAAGGAAACCAAATTGCAGCAGAAGTCGCTGTGAAATTACTGTTATGCTTTGAATGAAAACACATAGTGATAAATACACGTGTGACCGTCATTTTACCCTGTGTGAAAAATGTGACAACTACTCGCGAGTACTCGATTACTCACGAGTAATTTTTGTGCGTAATTTTTTTCTTCGGTCATTGTTTAAATACCGGGGGCATGCTTAAAATGTGGTTTTTTTTGTCTACAGAATTTAATGTTTTTTTATGTAAACTTGAATTTAATGATCCTTGGGTGGGCATTCATCACAACTGTTTTAAAAGGCAACTGAATATGAACGTCTAACATCTGAAAAAAACCAAAATATGGTGCACTAACAATGAAAATCCATTGTTACTTGGCACTAAACACCCATTGTTGTATGTTCACGGTGTCTAAGGTCATTTGAGGTCAGTGTTTAGGATAAACTGCAAGCAAAAAAAACAAACTTTTTGTTTCTCGGTTCTTTTTTCAGAGATTTGAAGATGAAGAAGACAAGACGTCCCAACGAGCCGAGATTCAACGTCCGAGATTTTGTGGACCAGCAGAAGCAAACGCCCTCGGGGTGCTGTTTTTAAAAAAGCAACGTCCGCCCGGCCAGTGTTCTGGTTCTGATACACAACTCCCTGCGACACTTTGTAGAGTATTCAACACGTGGGGGAAAAGACATCCATCCAACCATCCAGAAGTTTGCTGGAATGCGATTGACTCAAAGGCACAGTTTTGAAAATGAGAGAGATCAAGATTTTGCATCGTTAACAGTTTTCGGATTTTTGTGTCGAGGACATTTTTTTGCGGCACGATGAGAAATGGTTTGAAAAAACGGACAGATGCGGGACTTGAAATAAAAACGCTTTTTGTGTGTGTGTAGGAGACGGCCAAGTTGGATTGAATGGTTCCCGATCTCGTTACGACGTCTTGATCCAAGAGCTTGGCGCAAAGTACAAGGGGTATCTCGCCAGCGTGGCACCCGACTAGGAAACGTAGAGTCACATTTCTGGGATATGTGCACGTGGTACTTCTGTTGTACAGAAGATAGAGTATAAAGGTGCCATTGATATTGACATGCCACCCACTAGAATTCTGTGATTAATCTGTGATGAAGAAAATGATAACTTAGGAGTAGTATAGTGGGTTAGAAAGGTTGATCAAGTGAGAATGAAAAAGAAAAAGCAACCCAGAAATTCAGGGCAAAGCCAATTGTAAAGAATAGGATGAAGATAATGTTTAGATTGACATAACTATATATGTACATACCATCTTGGAACAAGACGACAATTCTGTACGCGTCAAAAGGCGGACAGAAAGTCAATGTATTCATAATAACCCTAAACCTGCCAGACACAGCGCAGTGCATCAGGTGAAAAAAAGTCTGATGCACTTTGATGGATTTAGCTGTCAACACTAGTGTATAAACAAACACAGTCTATGGCTGTGGGAGCTAATCCCCATTGAACAATGACAGAGATGGATTCTGCTGCGTTGGGTGACCACAGACTCTGAAGCAGTTTGACCTTGAGTTTTCTAACCTGATGGATGGATCTGCATTCTGCAGCCAAGTCCCTTTGACAAACGATGCAATCTGATGCGTTTGGCAGGGTTTCTAGCCAAATTACCCAGAAGGGTTAGGGATAACCTAGAGGGTTAGGGATAACCTAGAGGGTTAGGGATAACCTAGAGGGTTAGGGATAACCTAGAGGGTTAGGGATAACCTAGAGGGTTAGGGATAACCTAGAGGGTTAGGGATAAGCTAGCCTACGATAATTTTGCCAGATCAGATCAGGTTTTGTTTTTGAGTGGGTGTTCTATATGTACAATTTCAAGGGAAGGGGATTAAACAAAACTAATGTCAGCAAGCAATTCACACTGAAATGCAGGCCTTTAAATATCCCTAATTGTTCTACCTTTTTCTTACTTTAACTACTTTTTTTCTTGAAGTTCCTACTATATTCTACTTTTTTGGCCCAGTAACTCAGAAAATTGAAATCTTATTGAATTTTTTTTCTTTTTTATAACACTGTTACACACACTTAAAATTTGTGCCGTGGCCCCGTGGTCTGGAGCATTGAATTCGCCGTCTGTAGGTAAAGATGCAGGTTGTGGGTTCGAGTCCGGCCCGGGACTATGGTGCATGTGCCCTTGGGCAAAGCACTTTGTCATTCATTGCTTCTCTCCACCCAGGTACATGTGTATTTTGAATGTTTCGTGGGCCAAATAAGCAGGGATAATAATGACTCGGCGCCTTGAGTACCAGCAGCCGATTTCACGAAAAGTGCGTAGCTTGCGCCATTTTCAAAAGTGGCGTAAGGCTTATGCAACAAAAATGTTGCGTAGCTGCGCAATTTCCTTACGGAGCATTTCACGAAACTTGGCGTAGCTGCGCAACGTTTTAAACAGCGTTTACGACGACTGTTTGCGTACTATTGTGTTCTTTCACGAAATCGTCGTTGTATCACCTTCGCCCACCATTTTGAAAATAGTTTTGAACGACTTTCCGCGAAATCGTGTGGCAACGTTAACAATTCTGTCACGGGTAAAATAGTGATTCTTTTACTTCAATCATGAAACTGTGAGTGTCTTTTATCAAGCTTAATAAGTTGAGCAATGACGGGCTCCACGTCAATTACGATTTGCTGGTAAAATAGGTCATTTTCAGTCGCTACGCCATATCTTACGCCACCTAAATTGACTGCGCAAGCTACGCCATAATTTGTTGCGCAAGCCGCGGACTTACGTACTGTCAAACTTTCGTGAAACTGTCGTAAGCGAGATGTTGCGCTGCAAACAAAAGTAGCGCAGCTTACGCAATAAATTGTGGCGCAAGGGGGCTTACGCAATTGCGTAAGGTTTCGTGAAATCGGCTGCTGTTCTGGTACGGTAGATATGTATATTTCTTGGTCTTGTTTCACACATACATGTATGCATTTTGCATTGTGAATTTCCTGTGGAGGTGCAGTAAGGCCTAATTAAAAGATTCCTCATTGCAATTGCAATACCATCATCGGACCATGAGGGGAAAACTTACTGGCGCGTCACGGTACAACATCTGGAGATACAGCCAAGTGCGTGCTAACCAAACTCAATATGTGGCCTGCTCCAACGAAACACGGACAAAGTTGACAATTTTGTTATATTTGTTTTGCTTTTTTTTTAAATTCTTTAGGTTTTCAGTTCGTAACCCCACCCTATCTCCCATGGAGGAAAGATTTAGTTATAAAACCCTGACAACCTAATTATGAGATAAACAGCTTTAAAATTCAGAAAAACATATTATTTGTAAACACATTTGTTTCACAAAATTGACAGAAAAACCACACTTCTGGTTGACGGATTTTGTTCAAATTTACGGAGAATGTAGATTAATAGTTTGTGATTCAGAAAAACCCCAAACCTCAAAATGGTAAAATTCTCTGCGAAATGACTTTACGGGTACATTGTAATAAAACACATTGTGCGACTTGTCCGGGTTTCATTGGAACAGGTCACAAATTGTCTCCCCAATAGACCATGTAAGTCTCCCGCATAAAGGTCATGATTGAACTTCCGGTCACAATACATGGTGACAACTGCCTTAAACTGCATGTGGTCTACACTTTAGAAAGGCTATCGCTGGAACAGGAGAGCAATGGATTTACGTACATGTACGTATGACATAACTAGACTTTTCCCTAATTTCATATATTGTTCGCGTCTTGTAAATTGAATAAGATTAATACTGCTGCAAACTGCTTACTGGCTGGAATGACCTGAAATATACAAATCAAATAAGTTAAGAGGGCCTAATATTTTGATCTTAACAAGATCTTCTTCATAGACTAAATGGCCGTGTACAAGAAACAAACATATATAGGGCAACATACAGCATGATGCACATCAGCATCCATGATGTGCATCATGCTGTATGTTTGTTTGTTTCTTGTACACGGCCATTTAGTCTCTGAAGAAGATCTTGTTAAGATCGAAATATTAGGCCCTCTTGTAAAATTGAAATGAAAATAATATTTCTACACGTTTTTTTATCTACTTTTCATTATAAAATACAGCATCAAAACAAATCATTATAGGAAAACTACACGCTTTATATGTTGAATCTTCTATTTGAGGTGCCCGGAAGTTTGGTTTCTCGTAAAGTCTTGTACGTTCTCGAGGTCAACTTGCACGCTCTATATAGGCCTTTGCCCATACATGTCAGTTTAAACGGACTTGCGTGAAAATGCATGGCTGCATCTTCCATTGGCTCTGACGCATTGCAATCAAATGTCACATTTATGTAAACATGTATCTAGCGGAACCTTTCAAAATTCAGAACATAATCTAAACGAAACTGCCCGCCGGATGGATGTGTGGTACATGTATTATGATTCACACGGGGGATTCGACTAGCAAGGCATGACGTTACGGTTGTATTGTTTCACTGTTAAGGGTAGGATACACCATTTGCAGATATCAAAACTATTTACTACCGAATTATTAGAAATATCTTACTTATTTGAAAGTAAGTTATGATTGTAGACATCCAGCAAAATGATTGCGCTAAATATCCTAACATTCGATTTTATAAACAAAAAACAAACAAAAAACCAAGAACTGTCTAAGCCGGTTGAAAGTAAACGCCGTTTTTCGTGCTTTTTCCTTGGCATCCATGATTGTAAAACTTCGGACAGGTCAGTTAAATGATATTTACTATAAGATACAACCCCCAAATCCACCCATTTCTGATAATTCAAGCAATGACCAATGGTGTATCCTACCTTAAAGGTTAGGATTCTTCTTAACATTTCTGGGCTTGATTTAAAAAGGAATAAAAATCAAAACCTCCAAAATGTTGTTAATACAAAAAACAGTCTCTTTTTGAACTGGTTCTGTTCAAATACATGCCAGCATTTCTTCTAAACTTTTTTTTTTTGTTCATGTAAATTTTAACTTGCAAGTCCTGTTTTACCTTATTCCAATTTTGTTCTCCTGTCAAACACCTTTGAAACCTATTCCATCCCTTCCTTATTACATGTATGTCGTCATACATTCACTGTAATACAGCTGTAAGGATTTTAAATGTTATTTTCTCAAGATTCAGTTTTATCACTTAAAGTAAGTTAGTGGTCTAAATTTCCATTACTGAACTTCAAGAACCCCTTAACATTGTATACCATTGGAAAGCTCTTCTACAGAATCCAGATATACAAATATTTAAATTCTGAAAAAGTCTAACTTTAAGCTCATTTTAGTGGTGACAGTTCACATATGTATGTGAATGTATTCATATTTGTTTAAACATTCCAAAAGTGAATTTGAAATTAATGGTATGTTAAAACAACAAATCAGTACTGTATTGATATATATATATGTAAATCTAAACGTAAAGATATTGTATTATATTTGAAACTGTAGTACAAATGCAGGGGGTTATAATTGGTTTGTTTGTCTATGATAATTATAATCCTGCCATTAGACAATTATAGGCTTGTCATTAGAGTTTCCTTTAGAATGCAACATCAGTTCAACTCGTACATATACATGTAGTATGTTGTAGTACTCAGACACAAGTATGTTTGCTCTCGTGAGAATGTTCTAAGATTCATACTCATTCGTACTCACTTGAAGAAAAAATATATGTACCCTCACTCAGTCGTACTCATGAAAAAGTACTACTCTCCATTTTCTCCACTAAAACTTTAATATCTTCAACCCCAGCTTAGTCCTCGAGAGTGATATTCCCCATCCTTGCAAATACCCAACACCATTTGTGACCCGCTCTGCAAAAATGAGTCCGATACAAAAATACATTTTTACGTAAAGGGCTGTTTATTGTCTCGGATGTAATTTTTCTTTCAACAAATAATATTTTTGTTTTTTTGGCATTTTGGTTTCTCCGACACCTATATTTTCAGATCTGATCGATTGAAAAGATTGTTTTGATCCTTAAATTAAATTTAATACAGGTTTTGTCATTCTCTTACCATAGCATATGATGAAGCACTACAATTGTAAATCTTCATTTCTTTCCAAAGACATTTTGAATATAACTGAGAAAAAGTAAATTTGCCAAAATTGTAAAAGACCGATGCATTACACTACAGAGTTGTGCCATATATCAAATGAAAGCTTATTTCCTGCTTTTTCTGACCAACTGTAAAATTGAAGAAAAAAACCAAACATTTTTAACACATCAGACTCATTTTTGCAGAGTGGGTCATATGGTAAACTCTACACTCAAACATGTCAAACTGTTGGACTCTGATTTATATGGTGGTATGTCTAAACCCCATAATAGCATAATCAGTTTACTAAACAGATTCCAACAAAGCATGCAGGTGGGTTTTGATGGGTTGGGGTAAGAGGTAAATGCAGGAAATAAAATCCACTTTCCCGCTGTTTGGAGTGGCTTTTGTCTAATGCCTACCTTGACAACAAAAACCCTTTAGAATGTGTCTGCCAATTGAAAGTAATTGTATTCATTCTATTGGAAATGTACTCATACTCGAGGGAACAATTTGCCTGTTCTTGCACTTGTACTCATAGCAAGCTACTCGTACTCATACTCGTATTTAAACTCGTGACAAAGTACTGTTACTCATACTTAAGGAAATGTCTTCTTTTCTTTTTTTTCCTATTTTTTATTCCCTTTTTTTTCTAGCCTATTTGGCTTCACTGCATAAGCCTTTTTACAAATTGTCCATATCTCTCTGTTCTGAGCTGTCTGTTGCCATTCAATGCCATTCTATTGCTGCGTTCCAATCGCGTCGTGTTTATCGTGTTCACTGTGAATTTCTCCATGTTCACAAGTGGGTTGCATTCCAAACGCTACTCACCAACACACACGCGCACAGTCGAGTTTAATAGTCGTGCGGTAAGGATATTCTTTATCATGCAAGAACTCGTACGTGAATCAACACGCATGTGCGAGTATTTCACTCGTTTTTTGAAGTCGTGAACATGGAGAAAACAATTCCACCTCGAGTTCACCACTGGTGAACACGAGTTACCAGGCGATTAGAACGCCATTATACGACTCGTGAGCTCGTAAACACGATAAACACGATGCGATTGGAACGCAGCATTAGTTCTTAGTTCGTAGGGCGCCCTCCATCTTCTCTTCTGGTTTTCCTCTTTTTCTGGTTCGGTTTCTGGAGTCCAATAGGTTGTTTCGCATGTCCACCAGTTGTCATTCCTCTTTGCCGGGTGACCTGCCATTCGCCACTTCTTGGATTGAAATAGTTTTAATATAAATATTCCGTACTGTTGATTATTTTCTCATATCCTCATTTGGAAATGTACTTTGACTACAAAACTGATTCGTACTTGATCCAAATCGTCCCAGAATTGAAAATATTTTTGCACTAATTTTGTGCAATCATTTTTCCTAATCATTTTTCGGCTATGCCTTGCACGGTTCTACTAAATATATTTCTTTATACGGTGCCGGAAGTGCAGAATGTAGCACGGTTCTACTAAACGCACGGTTCTACTAAACACACGGTTTTACTAAACGCACGGTTCTACTAAACGCAAGGTTCTACTAAACGCAAGGTTCTACTAAACGCAAGGTTCTACTAAATATATCTCTTAATATATCTCTTTATACGGTGCCGGAAATGCAGAATGTAGGATACTGGTGTAGTATGAGTTTAGGACATGAGAGTTGTATTTGAGTCACCCCTACAAGTCCATCACAAGTCCTTCATTCTCAAGTCAAGTCGTTAGCTATTCAGAAGCATTCCTTGGTCATTGTTCAACCAGTTACTTGCGACTGGACTTGTGAAAGGACTTGCAGGAACTCAAATACAATTCTGCTAGACATGTAAAATATAGATTCACTTGATGAATGTTTGCATGTTTCTGAGGTTTCAACCAAAAAGAGGAAGCAGATTTCATAGGAGTCCAAATGTCATGTGACATCAGAAACAGTGTTTATTGCCATGTGACGGGCTCTTGACCAATAGGAATGGCTAAACTGTTTTAGGTATTTATTATGAATAATTGTTTAATGTTTTGTTTTTCGGTTTTGAGCGGGTTGCAACATTGGTGGTTTGGCTGTTTTATATTTAGCTTGTAGTTATTGTGCAATAACAACGCTGAATTGCTTGAAAATAGGTGATTCTAGTCACTTTCTACTATTAAGTTGCTGACATATATTTCTTTGGTTTTTTTTAATTTAAAGAACCCTTGGTCTTACATTTTTAAAAAAATCTGATATTTTGAGCTTGGATTGTTTAATGTGTACTTGGGAAGTTGGGGAAATTTACTATGTCTATTTATTATGTTTTGGTGTTTTCAGGGTTCTGGGGGATGTAAACATTTTGACGAGTGACGTTAATGCAAATTTTCACAAAAAGTGAAGAAAACAAATGCTTCCATGTTCAAATGAAATGTGATGGGAAAACCTCACACTACCTTGATAAGTTTTGTGGGGAAAAAATGCAACCAAAGTCTTAATATGTTAACTCATTCGTAATAAATTAACTTTACAAACCAATTAATTCTTAACTAAAAACGACAACCTTTTAATTTTTGTTAATAATAGTTAAGGCCAAATAAATAAAAAAACATGTTTAGCGTCCTGCCTTTTTCTTTTTAACGGAAGGACGATGCCCTTTTGTTTTTTGTTTTTTAAATGGTCGTCTGACACATTTTTCAAGACAATCTGTCGGGCTATTTTTTAAGATGGTCTCCAACAGACGTATGAATGGACTATTTCCACAGCATGTACACAGTGATGGTAAAGTCTAAAAATACGATCTTATTTTTTGATATGATTTATAATTTCTTTCCGGTTTTGTTTTTAAGATAAGGCGGCCTCAAAAAAGGAAGCGGGCATGGACGCTAAACATGAATTTTTTTTTATTTGGCCCAATAATATACTTGGATTCAGCCTATATTCCTTGACTTCTAAACTATTTTTGTTTTGGTTAATGGTGTTGGGGACTCTCGTAGTCTGTAATGTAGTACTGAAATGATTGTATTCTAAAGTACTTGGTGAATGCCGCAATCAAGTTGTCATGTATATTTATGCTAAATAATTTTTTCCCGGAAATGTAAATAATATTTCTATAAATGTTGTCTGCATCAAAAGAGAAAACAAATAATGCCAATTAAAAGTAGCATATATTCAAAAAATGTGTAAATATGGATAAAATGGCAATGGACATAAGCACACAGAAATTGTAAAGTGCCACTTGAATGTGTAATTTTAACTTGCCATGCAAATAGTTTAAATTAAAGTCGAAGTAATTTCAAGTTGTTGTAAAATCAACTCTGAATTGTATTAATCGTCATGGTTACTTCACGAGGCAAATACAGATCACATAGGTATTAAATCAATATGTACTCATCTTTTTCAGCATTTTATTGGCATTAATTTTATTGAGGTATTTTATTTGATTGATAAAATGAATGTAATCATAGTTTTGATGTATAAGTTGGGTTTACTCGAACCAAGAAAACCGAATTGTCTCCCAGTCGAACTTGGACAGGTAATTTAAATGTGTAAATGTTGAAAAGTTATATAGGTTTTCCCAGCCAATTTCCGTCGGCAAAATAAAGCGATTTTGCCTCTCTAGTTTTTAACGTTTTTTAGCAATGTGTTCTATTTAGTAATCGTCGTTCTTTTTTGTGATGCAAAATTATCATTCAATTTTATAGCAAAGCTGGTACGACTAAAAAAAAATTCTGATTATTTCTTTTTCAATTTTGTAAAGAGAAAATCAATTTCCCTATTAATGAGAATTCAAATAACAATACAACAAAGGAATGCGAACAAACAGATAAAAAAATAAATTGTGCTAGACAAATGTTTTGTTTTTTGTGTTTTGGTTTTTTTTGGGGGGGATTGGTTACCTCATTTGTTTTTGTGTTAGTGTTAAACATTAATGTTTGTTATTTTTTTGAAATTTATTTATTAATTTTTTTTTTTGGTTTATACTTGACATTCTGTGCCAACAGTATTGATGCCTTTAACATTTTAAAAGAAAAAAGAGTTTAACAGAGAGATTTTTCGATTGCAGAAATGCCAGCCAAATAATAAACCTGAATGACCAAACACACGCCTTGAAAACAGTCCTGCGAATTTAAATGTTGTTTTGTTGAATTGTTAAATTGGACAGTTATTTTGTTAAATCGAATAACACAACAGTACATTTGCTTAGTCATGAAACGAAATTCGAATGACCATTTTCAGCAGCATTTGATTTTGCGCAAAATGGAATGAAACAGGAGTTAAATTTGCATTTGCTGCTATTTTGCCAAAATTGACCGGGAAAACCTTATACATGTATTCCGTATTTAAATTTTGTTGTCTGTGTTCTCAAATAAAATTTAGCCATTACTTCTAGTGGTAGTACTTGTAATTCGATTGTTTGTGTGTGGTTTTTAAATGGTTGTTGCATTGAATATTAAATATCTATATTTTCTGCGATGGCCGGATATCCAAATATCTCTCGTGTGTGCCAATTTCTTTGCTTTTATCATCAAAGGCAAAACTCTCCCAAATATTTTTCCTATCTGCCCCACTAAAAAAGAAAGTTCCCCTAACACATTTCGGTCTTATAATTCCAAAACTACTGAGCACTTTTTTGGTCCATTAGGAATCCAGCCATATACTCTTCATTTTGCCAATATAAACAATTGTATCAAAAAAAATTACTTTTGTGTATAAAGTGAATGAGAAAGTGAACTAACATTAAACATAGAATTTGAATATTTAATTTCAAAATAGTAACTTTCCAACGCATAAAGGCACATAATTATGTTTACGTCCTTCGTGTTGACAAGAGCAACATGCAAATACAAGATAACCTTTGCCCTCTAAACTTATTGTGGGAGCGTTGATTATGATAGAGGTGGGAACTGTTAAGAGACGTCTCAAAAAACTTTTTATTACAAATTATTTCGTTGCCAAACTGGTGTTTTTGACAACGAAAGTTAACCTTATTTTATATTTGTAACGCATTAGCATTATTTTTTTTCTACATCTGTAATGTTATTATTTACATAAGATTAGTCGATTAATACTGGCGCCCCGTTTTGCAATGAATCGTTCCAACTTCCATACTGTACTATACGAGGGAGTTTCCATCCCATCTAAATACGTGTGTGTGTGGTCAATTATTAACCATGGAGGAATAAGTGGGTCAACATGCTCGGAAACTAGCTAAAATTTGTCAGATAATTTGCCCATGTATTTCGGATATCAATCCCGAGAAAGTGTTCTCACGTACACCATGACGTCCACTCCCAGAAGCTGTGTGATGCTTCAACAATTCTTTATTTATAACCCATCACTCGGCCCGAGAGAGGGGGAGGTGAGTTGAATCGTGTTGCACCAATTTCGTGAAAATTGTATTTGACTTTACACCATACAAAACACATGTACAATGCATATGTACCTTACTTGACTGTAATTAAATAACAGGTTCAAGCATCCTGTAAAATCACAGCACCTGGTGTGCTGTGTAGTGGTTGGCAACTACAGTATTATCGGATTTGATTCCTTTTTCGTTGAGGAATCGCGATTCTATTTCAAATCAATTTCATTTTTTTAACTAAATAAATGAATATCATGCTGGCCTTATAATTAAAATGCCATACCTGTCGAGAGTGGTTAATCGCGCAATACAATTCATCAAGACGTGTAATCATTTATGTAGAATGTGATTGATGAAACTTGTGAAGATGAAACGATAATGTCATTGTATGTACCTTCAAGTTCAAGCGCTACATGCAATTGCAAAGTGAAAACTTCATACAACTTTATTTATTTTATTCCACAAAGTCCCAGCAAACGTCCAAGGTTTACTTACGATTCAGATGAAAAGTGAAATTTCCAGTTTATTTTCACTCGCTTGGCCAATGACATCATAATTTTTTTCTCAAATCAGAGTAAAAGCTGCTATATATTGGAGATCAAGAAAATGTATTGTTGAGTTTGATTGTTGCCACGCTCATGAATGTTGTCACCTGATTCTGCACTGGTTTCTGCATTATAAATTTGGAATGT
The DNA here is from genome assembly GCA_037893245.1 of Crossaster papposus. Lineage (NCBI taxonomy): Eukaryota > Metazoa > Echinodermata > Asteroidea > Velatida > Solasteridae > Crossaster > Crossaster papposus. The sequence goes on from JBAIAA010000238.1 coordinate 780,155, forward strand.
TATGATCATGACGGCATCAAAGATTATTATAGATTTTGTTTTTGCTTCAATTACAGGAGGAAAAGAAGATTTTGTTCTATCATCCAAGGAATACAAGCATTGATAACCAGATCAAAAGTGCTGGTTTGTGTGAAGCAGTCATCAAATTCACTGAGTAAGAACAGGGATTCATGCCCCACATTTTATGACCGGAACGCTAAGCTAAGCTTTCTAACGCCATCAAAATCCATCAATATCGCCGATATTGAGCCCTCAATCAACTTGCATTTTTGTTTCTGCTGAGGGGGTACTTGTGCACGGAGCCCATAGTCAGTGGAGTGTTGTGGCCGAGCAGTTAAGAACCCGGTTTTCTGTTCCGCAGAGCGTGGGTTCGAATCTCGGTCTCGACACCTGTGTCCTTAAGCAAGGCACTGAAACCACTATTGCTTCGTCTTTCGGATGGGACGTAAAGCCGTAGGTCCCGTGTATTGTATAATAATCATTATAATGCACGTAAAAGAACCCAGTAACACTTATCGCTAAGAGAAGGGGTTTGCCCCGGTGTTTCTGGCTGTGCTCCTGCACATCCCAGTATAGTTGTCTACAACTGCAAAAGGGATTAATCTACCAAGAACCAAGAACCAAGTCATAGAGGATCTTCTAGGAGTGGTTACATGTAGGCAGAGACTGGCCAATGTAACGTTACATTGAGGCTATGATACAAAATATGTGCCGTTGGTTATCAATGAAGAATTTTAGAGGGTTTAACCCTAACCCCCTAGAGGCTCCCGCACTAGAAAGCATACCAAACCTAGCAAACTTCAACAACTGCACACATGTTCAGTAATTATTGGTACTAAACCCAACAGTACTAAACCTGCCAAACTACAACTGTTGAAGTTTGATTGAGTTGGTACAGATGGGTCTATGCATTGTTCAGTGTTCAGGATCCGGGCTGTGGTGACTGGCCTTTGGTTGTTTGTGTTGGAGTGTGTTTGGGCGAGTACCCACCCACAGGGTGTACATACTTACAGTTGACCAGGAACTGTGCCGTGACCATAGGTGAGCTCACCCACGAAAAAATGCCTGTGCATTCCCCCAAACTCCAACATTTTACAAGTCTCTTGCCTTTCTGCCCTGAACCTCACAGAATTCAACAGGGTCTTCCTGGGCCTTTTGTACTGAGTCAAACAACAAGTCCAACAACAAGTTGCTAATGTTTGTTACCAAACCTGCCAAAATCTAGCAAAACCTGCAGTTGGAGTTTGATGGGCTTGGGGTAGTTACATGTACATGTAGGTTATAAAGGATTTAATTAATATACCTTTGTCTGTTTTGTGTTTACCCCACACAATTTCAGAACCTTTTCAACAGATCTTCCATGTGAATCTATGCACACACAGAAGACAAGACATCTGTATTTACAACCCGAGGCGGATTTCAGCATCATCATGGTTAGTAGCAATCCAGGGTTGATGTGGATGTTGAACACTTAAAAGTAGGATACACCATTGGTAATTGCTTAAATTATCAGGAATGGGTGGATTAAGGGGGGTTGTATTTTGTATTAATAAATACCTAGGAGAGTTGATCACGTGGAGGGCATTATCATGTAGTAATAACCCGGCTTTCAAGAAGAAGTGAATAAATGTCCCCTGAACCAGCATTAATCAAGCATCATGTAAGCCAATGATTGGCCGAATGCAACAGTTCTACGGTAACTTGTAACAAGGACGCGTCAAATCTTGATACTGCAAGCTATAAATGTCTGTGTAGAACATTTGTATCTATACGAGCGGCATTTTTCAAAATGCGCATGTCGTCTGTTACTGCTAGCGCGTTGCTATGCACGGTAGGCATCGGTAGTCAGCTAGTCTGGTCCCGAAGTATGGGTAACACTAACAACGCATATTGAAGAGAATGGGTACCATGCATAAGCTAAAACATGGCCCCTGAACACGAACACAAAATGCTGGAAATATCGCCGAAAGAAAAGTCACGAAATTTGGAGCATTTTCACAATTTCTCTGTTAAAAAGGTATTTATTCGTTTAACTGGCCTGTCCGGAGTTTTACAATCATGGATACCGAGAAAAAAAAAGCTGTCTTTGGACAATAATTCACACTCAACTACATTCCATCTCAGTGGCGCACCTCCCAATTAAAGGATCTCTCTGTCCCAATTATTTTGACACCACATTTGTGATTTGGCAAATTTTCCACTTTTCAGCCATGTCCACTTTTGCGTGGACATGCCCTAAAACACTGGTCAAAAGATGTTGCCCCCTTCCAACCAATGATGAATGGGTACACAAGATCGATCATGGCATGCTTCAAAATCTATACATGTACAAGAAATGGTTCAACTGGCGGTTTTTTTCTGCTTCTCGATTGCAGGTCATAACGGTGCCTTTCAGTGAAAAGACAAAAGACGGCAAGACGTACAATGAATACCACGAAGAGGACATTCAAGACTCGGTCTATTCAGCTGTCCTTAAACACGCCTACAAGCTCTTTAAGGTATGGCCTCAAGTCACACGTTTGTGTTTCTGTATTCGCCCTCCATCTTGCCATATTCCTTAACAATTCAACAAGGAGGTTTTAGAGCGATTTGAGGGATTTTTTTGCAGGAATGAGGACAGTAGCACACAGCCACGATTGCTGAACTAAGATGAGATTTGTCGGGATTTTATCCTTACTCCAAATCTGAGGTTTTAACCCTAACCCCCTAGGCCTTACTTTGGGCTAAAGAACTGCGTACTACAGAATACTACTTAGTATTTTGTAGCACTGGGTCTCTCCGTGACTGATGATTGGGTGTGTACTGACAGAGTACAGATACTGCCAACTACAAAATACTAATAGTGGCAATACAGGTCAGTAATACTTACCTGGCAAAAAATACAGTAGTCCAGCCTTGACCCATTGCTGTGTCCCAAGTGACAATTTTTGCTGTAGAGTTTAGAACATCCTACACAGCATACATGGGCCATGCACACTCGGCAATGCTAAAAAGTACTATGAGTGCAATTAGGGGTGAAGTACCAAATACTAAAAATTACTACAGGCATTGCACACAAGTCAGTGAGAATACTGCATACTACTTTTTACTACTAGTAGTAAAAAGTAGCATAAGTAGGGTTAGGGTTAATACACACATGCTAATACAAACTTACGTCATAGACCCTTGGTAACTTTTTATCCCAAAACTCTAAAAGAAAAGAAATTGACGTGGTAGTACTGCAACTATACTTCCAAAAGCTTAGTTGAGAGTGGAGCACAGGTGTTGTGACTAAGAACATGCCTACAGATGCCTACCAAATTTAGGGATGTTGTTGGTTTTTTTTGTCTGGAAACCTGTTTAATTTGTGTTTCTTCTCTTCCTTATGATAGATTTTTATGGGGTCTTTCACATCCATCATGGAGAACAATGGAATTGTAACTCCCATTGTAAAACGGACTCTCATACCGAACTTAGTAAATTTAGTGATGTAGTTTTTTCTCGTCTGGAAACCTATTTAATTTGTGTTTCTTCTTTTCCTTATGATAGCTTTTCATGGGGTCTTTCACATCTATCATGGAGAACAACGGAATCGACCAACTCAAGCACAGGCTAGAACACTTCTACAGTCGGGTAAATTTGGTTTTTGAAAACGTGATGGTTATAACCAGCTTACATAATGCAAATATAATATGTGATGCGATCTGTGAAAACCCGTCGGATGTCGCAAAGTTGCAAGTCCCATAAAAGCAAAAAAAAATATAAAAAATAAAAAAAATATATATATATATTATAGATATATATATTTTTTTAATTGATATTTCATTGCTATTCTGGTACCTTATCGTTAAACGCTGTTTTCTCAGAAATTTGCATCGCCAATAATCGACGTTCATTTTAACGTAACTTTTGATGAAGAGGTCCTAGAGACCTGATTGAAAAAGCTTTAGAAAGAGGATGATCTCAGCTTTAAGATGATGTAAAGAACTAATTTTTGTATTTTGCCACCATGTGGCGGGTTTTCACAGATCGCATCATTATGGTTTGAGGGTGGGTAGTCGATCGAGAGCAGTAAACATTTATTGTAAGAAGCTAAAGATTGGCGGGTGTATTGCTCAGGACCCAAGAATATTCAGTGCTAAGTATGAAGTTGTTTGGATTAGTGGTTCTCACTAGTCCATTCACCAGCATTAGCCAGCCGCCATTTTTGCTGTTTTCCAAGCACGAACGCGAGTATCTACGCACAGGGTAAATACGCACAGGGTAAATGTGACCTGGCACCACGAAATGAGCGGAAAGTCGCACATGGCCAAAACGAGTTATTGGCCGAAACGTCAATTTTTCAAGTAGGAGGTCGGTTTCGAGTTGTTAACGTTTTTACCTACAAACAACCCTTTTTTTATCATATCCCAAAATTGTATAGCTCAATTAAAACTCTAAATTGTGTTTTTTTTGCGGCTGAATCGCACTGAGTGATAGTATAGTTGGCACGGTTCACGAACTTTGAACTCCGTTTTCTCAAAACAAAAGAGCATGACTTCAGCAATTTCAAAGGAGTAAAGGAGGGAGATCTGTTAGAAATGTCAAATGTTTTTTTTATTTTTATGTTGTTCTGGTCATTTTGCTTTGTTTTTTCCTTCTCTTCAGTATCTCTTGACGCTCAGGTTGAGTCACAGTGACATCCTTGAGATCCACAATGGTATCCTATTCCTTCCCCTCGACAAGAACACATACCTGAGAATACAGTGTTTTCTCAACCTTGTAGAAGCCTCATTTAGGTAAAGTGTTTCAGATGTCAAATTGGATTCACTCTGCAAAATTGAGTCGATATCGCGCAATACGCCTTTTTGTACAGAGCAGATTAATGTCTCGGGGGTGATTTTTCTTAAACAAATGTTTTATTTTAAGGCGTTTTGGTTTATGTGAAATCTACATGTATATTTTTAGATTTGATTGATTCAAAAAGTTATTTTGACCCCCAAATAAGTAGATTAAATTGGTACTACATGTATATCATTGGTAATTGCTTGAATTGTCATGAATTGGTAGATTTGGGGGGTTGTATTTTATAGTAAATGTTTAACTGACATGGATGTTTTACAATCGTGGATGCTAAGAAAAGCTGGTAAAACAGCGTCTGTTTTCAACCGGCGTAAGGCAGTGGTTCTTTTGTTTTTGGTTTTTTTTGCGATCGCCGTCCGGCAATCGTGATTAATTTTTCTCATAAAATTCAATTTTTCTGAACAATTACAGGATATATAGCGCAATCATTTCGCTGGATGCGTACAATAATTATATACTTTTAAATAAGTATGATATTTCCTAATAATTAGGTAGTATAATTTTCAGATATCTGCAAACGGTGTACCTTTAAGGCGTTTTGGTTTTTGTGACATATACATGTTTCTTCTGGTGAAAAATTTGTATTGATTTCTTAGGTTCTGTAAAAATTATAAAAAGATTTATTTGCTTTCCTTTGTAATTGCAGTCAAATTAAGTACACAGCATTCCTGTACAACGATCAACTTGTTTGGTAAGTCACTCATCAACTTTTAACTTGAGGTACACGTATGGCCGTGTCTAAACGAGTGTCTAGAGCTACGATCTACGTCTACAGCTACAGTTACGTCTACGTCGGCGCTAAGGCAAATGGAATTCGGACGCGGCTACGTTAGAGCCTACGGCTAGTTATTGCGCCCCCAAGCGATGCTTGAATTAGTTTTTGCAAAATTACGATGTAAAAATTTACAACAATTATCGTCTGCTAGATGTTACGCAATGTTTGTTTACAGTCGTTCGAAATACCTGATGATATTGACGTATATGTCGATCTGTTTGTTTCAATTCTATGCACAATCATTAAAAAATAAACAAAAATTTGCTCCAAAATTAACGTTAGTGCTGCCGCCATTTTGTTTTGCCTGAGCTCGACAACTTCTTTTACGGCTAGATTTTTGTGACGTTGTAGCTGCAAAATGGCCGCCAAAGACAATAGACCTAGCCGTAGCTCTAGACACCCATTTCGGACACGGCCTAAAACTTGACTGGATGCAGTTTATGTACGTTATTGCACCAAACAGCTCACAAGCATTTTAGCTGTTGTGACAGCCATGACACACCGGTAAAGGTGTACTGTACACACATAATAATGATGAGAGGCAACATTCTCTCATCTAATGGGATTCAACTGGTTGTTATATACACGTCGTACCTTTGTTAATTTTGTGTGGTATTATGTGACCCGCTCCAGGAAAAGGTGACATAAGTCGCGCTATGCATTTATGAGTAATGGCCTGTTAAAGTTAATAGGGTCAATATTGTTGTCAAAATTTGATTTAAATTTCCAAAGTTTGAGATTGAATAAACAAAAAGCTGGAATTCGATTAAATAAAGTGAAACAAAACCTTTTAAGAGTGCATGGTTCAAATGTAGTTTTGTTGTGTTTCGAAGCCTGTTTTCTCAGTTGTGTATTTTGAATTCCATGGAACCATTAATATGCAAAAACGTCATAACTCTATTTTTTCCGACCAATGTCACCTTTTTCTGGAGCGGGGGTCACAGGGGTTCTAGATAGGGTCGGTGTTAATAAAAAAATTCTCTTGGGTCGCGAGCTCAAATCAGGGTCAGTCAGTTAAAAATGAGAACCAAAGAAATATAAAAGGACGCCCTGAAGACAACCTGTAGAAAACAAAAGGTTCCAATTAGACTCTGAGAGTCTGCGTTATCAATCTTATTTCTCTAGGAGTGGTCTTGAGCAAGACGACATGAGGATCTTGTACAAATACCTCACCACTAGTTTATTCCCAACGTCTTTAGACACAGAGGTATGTCCAGCTCGTTATCATGTAGATATATATTTTGTTGTGTCGCCTAACCCTTCTATGGTTTTACCTTTCAAAACCTTTCAAAATCTGCTTACTTGACAAAATGGTTATAAATAGGTATGAACCTTTCAAAACGCTCCAGAATTTGTTGCTACTGCACTACTACACCTTTCAATACCTTTTGAAAGGTATTTTTTTCTCACACCAGTTTGTTCAGAAAGTTATTTTACCTTTCTAAATCTTTCATAGGTCCCTTTTGTCAGACAGTTTTCTCGCCTTTCAAAACATTTCAGTCCAAGAAACTTGAAAGGTATTTTTTTTCTCACACCAGTTTGTTCAGAGAGTTGTTTTACCTTTCAAAATCTTTCATAGGTCCCTTTTGTCAGACAGTTTTCTCACCTTTCAAAACCTTTCAGTCCAGGAAACTTGAAAGGTTTTGAAATATCAGACAATTTTATGGCAACCACTATATATAGGAGGGCTAAACAAAGTTTTGGGAGACGCACTACTAGTCCTAAATTCTTGATGACCGTAGCCCTAGGCATGTATCTCCATTATGACGTACATGTATGACCATATGTTAAAGGTAGGATACACCATTGGTAGTTGCTTGAATTATTATGAACGGTTGGATGTAAAGGTAGGATACACTATTGGTAATTAATTGCTTAAATTATCATGAATGGGTGGATTTGGGGGTTGTATTTATTGTTTAACCAGTTCGCGCCGGGATTATTTTAACATCACCAAGCCGAAGGGCGGGAATATTTTTAACGAAACTCGATCCGAAGCGGGTTCAGGCCGATAGTGCCGAGAATCACACCCACGCATTTCCGTCCTTGCTCGCTGCTGGCAGACATTTCCAAACTTGAACTTGGCGTGTTTATGCGTCATCCGTTTTGAATTTTTGGAAAACTTTACAATCTTTTACAATCATCTTCCGACGATCATGATTGTTTAAAATAAAATACATATTTATGATATCTAGCACAATCCTTTTGCTGGATGCCTACAATCATTATTTACTTTCATATAAGTAAGATATTTCCTAATAATTCGGTAGTAAATATTTTTGATATCTGCAAATGGGTGTATCCTGCCTTTAAAGTTTCAGGTTAAAGGGATCGTATACGTTTGGTAATTGGAACCCTATATATCCTATATAGTTATAGATATATACCATAAAACTAACCTGTAAAAATTTCATTTCAAAAGGTGGTAGCGATTTTGAGATATTGCCAAAAATCAGGAGTGGTTATTTTCACGCAGGAAGAATAATCTGCATTGGAATACACACTCTGAGAAACGTCACTGCAATAATGATTCTCAGATTCACATTTTTTGGGATAAAAAGTGATATCTTTTTCCATAACCGCAGTACTTCAAAGTGAAAAGTTTCAAAAAATGCATTATACTATCCAAAGCTGCTGTACTTCTAATACCAAGTAAGTTTTTATTGCCTTTAATTTTTGGATTAATTACCAAACGTATACGATCCCTTTAAGATTGAGAGAAAAAATGATAAAACTCGGATGCAGTGACCCTTGGGTGGGAAGACACAATTCTTTATATTCTATCTTTATAGTTTTTCTCTGATATTTACACAAGGCCAACAAATCATTCACTGAATGAAACCTGAAGCTACTTTTTGCAATATTTTCATTTATGGTTGTGTATTTTTTATATTTTTTTTCAGCTTAAAGAAACAACAATAAAGTCCAACCAGACATTAGGGGGCACACACTATGGCAAGTAAGTCAATATATTACTAAGTGAATAACTGTGGTTGACCGGTTTAAAACGTACGTTTAAAAGTAGTATACACCATTGGTAATTGCTTGAATTGTCATGAATGGGTGGATTTGGGGGGTTGTATTTTCTAGTATCATAAATAGTTTTACAATCATGGATGCCGAGAAAAAAACCAACAGCGTTCATTTTCAACCGCTGTTGTTCTTATGCTGTTCTTGTTTTGGGGGGCTATCGCCGTCCGTATTGATGAATGTAATATTACCACGAATCAGAATGCTACAAATTTGAATTATACTGCGCTTTTTGAAAATGAAATTGATATTTGGGCTAGGCGATGATCGGGGACAAAAAGTGTAGTTACAAGGAATTTGCGGGATATAAAGTGTTAAAATAACCGGAAAAACCTATATTAAAGTTGAGGGAACTTTTTTTGATTCACGGTCACCCTGGGTAAGAATCACCTTTAAGTATTATATTTCTATTTCGGGTTTTTTGGTTTTTTTTTAAGATTTGTGACAGGGCCGACAGATCCACATGACCAGCAGTCTTCCAGTCAAATACGACCTCCCAAGATCTTTGTCAATAACGGGTCTCACATAGAAGAGCTGCACCTTGTTGTATATAGGGTAGGTACCGGTACAAACTCAGTGGTTTCTGTGTTTCTATAAATTTAGGAATCTGTGAGTTTGTTTTTGGCCGGGTCCCCTATTTCGCAAAGGTCCCCGATTCCGATTCGTGTACAAAACCTATGGGGGGGCCTTCCGAAAACGTTAAGGTACAAACAAAATAGGGATAAAAGGAGGTCCTTGATTGGAGGCGTATACCCACTTGGGTGAGTTAGTCTTGCATACGCACTGTGGACCTCCGAACAATATAGGTCCACACGATGCGGGAAGAGGTTACGGTTTGTGGACTTGCCCAGGTTCACAATCCGTTTTTCAGTTTCCGAAAAAGAGCGCTATAGGAAAAACTGATTAGGGTTATATATAGAAAAGATAGAAGGAACAGCTGAGAGGCCCAGAATCAAAATTTGAGGGTAAATTTGTTTTGGGGAAGCGAGAAAAATGAGTATTTAGTCAACGTTTTTTAACTACACGAAGACAAAGGAATGTCCACAGTACGTATGTAAGGTAAAGCCTTGTGTGTGAGTTAGTCTTGCATACGCACTGTGGACCTCCGAACAATATAGGTCCACACGATGCGGGAAGAGGTTACGGTTTGTGGACTTGCCCAGGTCCACAATCCGTTTTCCAGTTTCCGAAAAAGCGCGCTAGAGGATATACGGGTTAGTGTTATATATAGAAAAGATAGAAGGAACAGCTGAGAGGCCCAGAATCAAAATTTGAGGGTAAATTTGTTTTGGGGAAGAGAGAAAAATGAGTATTTAGTCAACGTTTTTTTACTACACGAAGACAAAGGAATGTCCACAGTACGTATGTGGTAAAGCTAGTTGTGTGTTCTTGTCTTGCATTACGATCGAGGATCGAAACACAAAAGAGAACAAAGGGAACAAAGGATCCTCGATCGACGGTTTGCTTGTCCGAATTCTGTCCTCGATCAACAGTGCAAGCGCAAAGCAATGGGGATTGGGTTAAGTAAAGGAAGAAAGGAAAACACAATATCGATCCTCGGTCGTTATGTGGTTCACGACTGTGTGTTCTTGTCTTGCATTACGATCGAGGATCGAAACACAAAAGAGAACAAAGGGAACAAAGGATCCTCGATCGACGGTTTGCTTGTCCGAATTCTGTCTTCGATCGACGGTGCAATGGCAAAGCAATGGGGATTGGGTTAAGTAAAGGAAGAAAGGAAAACACAATATCGATCCTCGGTCGTTATGTGGTTCACGACTGCATGTGTGTGTGTGTGTGTGTCTGTCGGGCTGTCGGGTGTCTGTCTGTTATTTAATTATCTCCATTACCAGGCACTTATGAAGTTGGAAATCGGTAGGTGTATTGCACAGGACCCAAGAATGTGCAGTGTCAAGCATGAAGTTATTTAGATGAGCTTTCTTTACAAAAAGCTGCAAAAAAAGCAGCAATACCGAAGGCCTGGACCACGCACTGCTGCACATTTTAAACGGGCACTGCACTATATACCGCCGAGTTTGCGGGTCTACCTGAGGCCAAGCAATTCGCCCGTTCCAAACAGGTACATTTTGCGACGGCCTCACTGTTGCATCGGCCTCACTGTTGTGTCGACTTCGCTGTTGCGTCGACTTCGCTGTTGCGTCGACTTCGCTGTTGCGTCGACTTCGCTGTTGCGTCGACTTCGCTCTTGCGTCGACTTCGCTGTTGCGTCGACCTCGCTGCTGCGTCGGCCTCGCTGCTGCGTCGGCCTCGCTGCTGCGTCGGCCTTGCTGCTGCGTCGACCTCGCTGCTGCGTCGACCTCGCTGCTGCGTCGGCCTCGCTGCTGCGTCGGCCTCGCTGCTGCGTCGGCCGCGCTGCAGCGTCAGCCTCGCTGCAGCGTCGAATTCTCTGTTGCGTCGACCTCGCTGCTGCGTCGACCTCGCTGCTGCGTCGACCTCGCTGCTGCGTCGACCTCGCTGCTGCGTCGACCTCTCTGCTGCGTCGACCTCGCTGCTGCGTCGGCCTCTCTGCTGCATCAACCTCTCTGCTGCATCAACCTCTCTGTTAGATGCCCCGTACAAGAAGTTAGCTGGTGGGTTTTTGTTATCAGTTGTTTCTTCTCATTTCTCTTCTGCAGGCCCTCAGTGCAACAGTATGCCTGATGGTTGATGGTAAGATAACCTTGAAGTGGTAGTATTTTTCTCTCAGTATTTCAACTTGCTATCTCAAATCATAATTAGAGAATTCCAAATGGACTGTCCAACTTTCGTGAAACTGTCGAAAGTGAAATGTTGAGCAGAAAAATAGGGGCACAGCTTACACAATAAATTATGGCGTAAGGTTTTGTGAAATTGGCTAAAGGCCTTTTGAGTGGAAAAATAAGCCAGTTTCAAACATAATACTAGCCAGCCAGGTATTTATTCCCATTCATAAATTACTTTCGATAAAAGTAACACGTCAAAACAAGTAAAAAAGAAGTTTCCAACAATTGTGTTCATATACTTATATATTTATATACATATATTTCAAGTACAAGAAATTGTTAATTTGTTTCATTTTTTTGTCTTATCAGGTTCAACTATACCACCGTTAGACTGGTATAAAAATATTGACAGTTTCATTGGTCCACAACTCAGTAGTCTGGCATCGGACATCGGTGAACAGTACGCAAATAGGAAAGGAGGCAGGTAAACATATATATTTAGTAATATTAACACAAAGCATTTATAAGGCGCACAGTGTTTGACAATACAGTCATTCAAAGGCGCCGGTAGCATTTCTTATATAGCGCACGTATCTACCAAGACTGGTAGTCAAGGCACTCTATTTTTTTTTATGAGAATATGAGACCCATTAAAGGTAGGATACACCACTGGTAATTGCTTGAATTATCATGAATAGGTGGATTTGGGAGGTTGTAGTTTATAGTAAACATCGTTTAACTGACTTGTTCGAAGTTTTTCAATCATGGATGCTGAGAAAAGCACGAAAAACAGCATTTGTTTTTAACCGGTGTCGAGCAGTTATTCTTATGTTATCTTTGTCTTTTCGCGATCGGCGGATGGCGATCGCGAATTTTTCTTTATAAAATTCAACTTTTCGGAATAATTACAGGATATCTAGGGCAATCATTTTGCTGGATGCCTAGAATCACTATTTACTTTCAAATGATTAAGATATTTCTTAATAATTCGGTAGTAAATATTTTCGATATCTGCAAATGGTTTATACTACCTTTAAGTAGCACCTTTGTAAGAGTTTTTACAAGGTGCTGCGGCGCACTTTGCAGCCACTGCCAGGAACACTGGGGCAAAACCCCTCCTCTTAGCGATAAGTGTTCTTTTACTTGCATTACACAACACTCGGGAACTACAGCTTTACGTCCTATCCGAAGGACGAAGCAATAGTGGTCAAGTGCTTTGCTTAAGGACACACGTGTCAAGACCGGGACTCGAACCCACACTCTGCTGATCAGAAACACCAGAGCTTGAGTCCCCGTGCTCTTAACCAGATATTTGCAGATATCGGAAAATTTTACTGCCGAGTTATTAAGAAATATTTTGCTTATTTGAAAGTAAATAATGAATGTAAGCATCCAGCTAAATGATCGCACTAGATATCTTGTAATTGTTACCCAAAATTGATTAAAAAAAAAAAAACCAAAACGAGAACAACATAAGAACCACTGCCCAACACCGGTTGAAAACAAGCGCCGTTTTTTCTTGCTATCCTCATCATCCATGATTGTAAAACTTCAGACAGGTCAGTTAAACGATATTTACTATAAAATACAACCCCCCAAATCCATCCATCCATTCATGGTAATTCAAGCAATTACCAATGGTGTATCCTACCTTTGAGACATAGCTAGCCTCAAATCCATATTCAAGTTTTTCTCCTCATTCTGAAATTAGTTGCGTTGTCCTGTTGTTTTTTACTCCTCCCTGAGTAGTACGAGTCAAGATTTCAAGTTTGTCTACTTCAACCAGATGAACCTAGCACAGAAGACGACAGTACATAACCGCAAGACGGCGAGTGCCACGATAAGTCCTGAAATGGTTCGACTCATCAGTGACATCAATGCAGATTTTACAAGGTTAAAAAAAAAAAAACGTGACTTGCCTACTTCGTGACTTGCCTTGCCTATATGTGACCATCCACGACGAAAGGGCTGTAAAGTAGGCATCTTGACGTTTTGAGATATTTAGAGAAATGAAATCTACAAGAAATAAGCTTTAAAATGATGTATTACAAGACATAGCAGGCATTTATGGTTAGCTACAACAAGTAACACTGAAAATGATTTTTTTTTCCCACATATTTTAATGGTCCTTTTCTCAAAATAAGCTTTGGCGACTTTACAGCCCCTTTGTCGTGGATGGTCCCATATAAGTTCTCTTCAATGAAGCATAGCAATGAAGCATAACAAAAAAGTTAAGTTTTTGCAGAAAAAAAATGTATAACTACATACTTTATAAATTCTGATGAAACTTGAATGCAATGGGTGGGAAGACACAATCCCGCATGCATTACTGAGGTCAAAGGTAGGTAGGGATCATTTGAGATCGTCATTTAAACGTGCACAAATATCTGTCAGCGACCAGCTCGCAACGAGTGAGTTTGGAAATATTTGGGTGTGCTACTCACAGATGCCGGCCTGTTTCCCGTTTTGAATCGAGGTTCTTGAAAAACAATCCCATGCCATGTCAAAACAAGGCCAAATAAAAAAAATTAGTTGGTGATCATTTTTTTTTTTTGAAAAAGTGAGGCGGTCGGACATTTTTTTTTTTTTTTTCATACTTAAAAAAAAAAAATGGGCATGATCGTCGTGAAAAAGTGAGGAGGGTTGTTTTTTTCTTCAACAAAGAACCAACCTCGTTATCATGGCTACGATTTTGCTGCGCCATGTTTTCCTACCATGCCTTGCGCGATCTAGGAACACGCACGCGCCCATGGAGTCGAGGCGGCGCTGCTTGTGATATTTTGCTATTTGCAATAAGTGGTCTAGTCAATGGTCTAGTCAGTGTATATATGACGCAGTGACAATAGCGATCAGCAAGTGTGGTTACAGCGCATGCGCGTACTCGCTAGAAGCACGTTGGTGGCATTTTTTTTGGTTTTTTTAATACGGCGGTTTTTCCACACAAAAAATTAAAATAAAAATCCGGTCGGAGCCAGTTCGGAGAGTCGGGCGGGGACAACCAAAAAATAAAATCGGGGCGGGGCCCGTTTGGAGAGTCGGGCGAGGATGATCACCAACTAATTTTTTTTATTTGGCCTAATCTCGGCGCGAACTGGTTGAACTTTATTTGTTCTCATGGCAATTTGACATGTTTGGTTTTTAGATTTGAAGAGGATGGTGAGACGTTAATGAAGACCATGTCGGACTGTTGGGTCGTCGGCAAGAAATCCGACCAACGAGAATTCTACGTCGTCATCAATCAGAAAAATGCAACCCTCACAGAAATAAATGGTAAGGAAAGGAAAGAGTGCTACACACTCAATATTTGCACGATATCTGTTGCTGAATTCTAGCTTTGACAGCTTTTTGTTTTCATACATTTCTGACACGTGTCTTGGGTAACCAGTTCGTGCCGGGATTACTTTAACATCAACGAGCCGAGGCGCGGGATTATTTTTAACGAAACACGATCCGAGGCGGGTTGAGGCAGATGGTACCGGGAAGCACACCCAGGAATCTCTGGCCTTGCTCGCTGCTGACAGACATTTCCGGCCTTGCTCGTGACGTGTTTATGCGTCATCCGTTTTAAAATTTGTGTGTATATACATGTACGTCCTCCGGCGCGAACTGGTTAAACTAATTTGAATACAGAAAATGGGTAAATAATTCAGGTCGCATTTTAGGTAGGTACAATGTAATATGTGGTAAAAAAAAAAGGCTGAGTCAGTCCTATTCCCTTCTCATTGCATTTATTTGTTTGTTTATTACCTCCGCCAAGGTTTTTTTAGGTTCTTGTTTATCTGTCTGTCTGTCTGTCAGGGTGTTTTTTGGTCTATTTTGTACGTTTATAGGGGTGTTGGGTGTTTGTTTGTTTGTGGGGTTTGTTTGTGGGGTTTGTTTATTTGTTTGTTAGCAGGATTACGGAAAACCCACTGGAGGGATTTTGACGAAACTTGGTGGGTAGATAGCTTATTGGTCAAGGATGATTCCATTACAATTTCAGATTGATCTAGATTCAGATCAGGGAATCTGGATCGCTTTGAATGATTTGTTTAATGTTGGGAGATAGAGTGTTTTTGCGGTTGGGCGACATTTGCCAATTAAGGGCGTTGTACTAGACAATATGTAACATTGGGGCTTGTTTTTGCAGCTTGGGTGACGGTCTGGGCTCTATCCGAGTGCTATTTTTTTCTAGTTTAATACTTGTGTGTTTGTTTTTGTGTTTTTGTGGTATATTTTCCAGAGGAGGTCAAGAGACTATGTGCTGCACATTTCACCAACATCTTCTTCCTAGATTGACGAGACATCATCCTTTCTACTAATTAGCCTCTGCATCCAGCAATATGACTCTAGATAGTGCAGCGCACACATCGGGACCTACGTTACCCTCCCAAAGATGACTGTGTGATTCTGTATGGTGAAATGGCTTGGTTTGTTTTAGCCTAGTGGCTGCTACTGTCCAACTGAACCAAATGTGATCAAGCAGCAATGAGTCTGAAGTCGAACCTGGCCACTTTTTTTGTTTTAACCCTAACCCCCTAGGCCCTTTTAGCTAGGAACCATACCCAAGTCATTAGCAACAGTAACCTTGCAAGGTAAATGTATGGCAATAAAAATACGGACAGTTCTAGACTTTGTTAATCAGTACCTTAGCAATTTTAGGGCGATGATCACATACATGGTTGAAAACCACTTGTTCGACCTGTTACTTTATAATTTCGAAAAGTTTTCCTGTTACGTTTTGCCAAACAAACAAAACACCACAATATTGAAAATTCCACCCAGCACATATTCTGGCCCAAATCTCAAAATCAGAATTTCCGACTTCCGACGCATTTAGCTTGATCGCATCACAAATACAAACCCTTCCTCATCTTCATTTTGCCTACTCTATGGTGCCATCCTTAAAACTTATAAATTATAATATCCTGCACCCGATTTCCCATGAAACTCATCGTAACTTACAATGCGTCGCAGCTACGGGTGCGCATTTAGGGTTAGTACGGGATCTGGGTACGGGATCTGGGTACGGGATCTGGGTACGGGATCTGGGTACGGGATCTGGGTACGGGATCTGGGTACGGGATCTGGGTACGGGATCTGGGTACGGGATCTGGGTACGGGATCTGGGTACGGGATCTGGGTACGGGATCTGGGTACGGGATCTGGGTACGGGATCTGGGTACGGGATCCGGGTACGGGATCCGGGTACGGGATCCGGGTACGGGATCTGGGTACGGGATCCGAGTGCGGGTATACGGGATCTGAGTACGGGTATACGAGTAACTGTTAAAGAAACTTAACCCCCAAATTCAAATCTTAGATGTTGCTGCTCAGTTGTATTGTAGACTAACAAATCTGATGAACATGCACCTGATTTCACTAAACTCTTCATAACTTACGATACATCGCAGCCCTGCGACGTGTCGTATCTTTACGACACATCGTATGTGCGACGCATCGTAGGTGTATTTATATAGCACAAAACAGTGACTGTTGTATGTTCTTATTCAATGCACAGTAAATAGCCGTCTGGTATTCAGAAAAGAGTCGTCGAATCTCTTCTCGGAAAGCTTTAAAATCGTAAATCAGAATGGCAGACGTATGATGCAGTTTTAAAGAAAAACCAGCTTGCTGTGGACCTCGAGCTTATGATGAATGTTTCATTTACAATTTCCCACACATTGAAATGAAATGGGTCATATGACACGTTGTGAGTTTTGATGCGTTACACATCGTAACTCGAGTTACGATGCGTTGTAGTGCTTTGTGAAATCGGGTGTTGATGTAGAAAATATTTCATGAGGCCTTGTTTTGTTTTACCTATTTCACCTTGCCTTCATATCAAACCCATTGTACAATGCATTCTATGGACTACGATGGCCCAGCAATCACATACCAGATGGTAACAAAAACTGTTTTTACATATACATGATGCAGTTACTTGATGCCGAGCATTTGCCTCAAAGAGGCCACTTTCCAAACTTCAACTTCCTGCAAAATATGTGACCCAGCACACCAAATCACCAGAAAAAAGTCGGAAAATGTTATTTTGAGATATGTACATAGTTAAAGATTGGATTGATTAGTTTCATGTGCAACTCGAGGACGTTGTGTCCGTAGTTAAATAGTTGGACTGCATCCACTCGTTTCTTCCTTTGCTCCTTCCCTCGGTCCTTCATGTCCTTCTTGGATCTTAAGCCCTGTTCACACTGGACTAATTTGGGCAAACTAACCGAGCCAATGGGTAACTAACCCATTTCAAGTCCAGTGCGAACAGCCTGGGTAACTTTCCTCACAGGTAACTTACCCACGCCGCGTGGGTAGTTTAACCGAGCCAAAGGTGCCCAGGAAGATTGACCAGGTCAGTTTAACCGAGCCAGAAAATCCAGTGCGGATGCGACGTCTCGGTTAAATCTTCCATCACCCGGTCGAATGACCACAGGTCACATCAGCCAGTGAACTTTCGCGGTTAGTTTACCCATGGTCTCGGCAATTATACCCGCGTCAATTAAATCCAAGTGCAGACGGTGGGAAGATTAACCCATCGGAATGTTACCCGGCGTCATGGTAAAGTTACCCAAAATGTTTATCCAGTGCGAACACGGCTTTACTGTAAGAAGAAACGGACCCGATACTTAGTTTAAACTGTTGTACAACATGCATGGAACGGGGAGGGTAGCCTAATAGGAAATGGACCGTGTAACTCTCGCGCACTAGGGTCAAGATTGAACGTCCGAGCCGCCGGCTATAGGACTTTTACGTGTGGTTGATTTTTTTTTCTTCAAAATACTTTGTTTTTACGATCAATAACATGAGCTTTCTAATGATAACCATCTCAAGCCTGTATAGTCTGTGAGCGGCTTGTATACACATTTTACGTACACTAGCACTTTACACTCTGTGGCGCCCAAGACAAATTTCCTTGCTAGTCTTCTGGTCGGAAACTGCACATTTTACTGTCTTCTGGTCGGAAACCAATTGCATATCGGTACTTTACACGTGAAAGTATAGCGAGCGTCGAGCGGTGACCTCTACTCAAATCTGAAATGTCATGTAGTAAACATTGGGTTAGGGAAGAGACCAAAACTATTTTATGCGTGCGAACGCGTTCGAACGGGAAAGAACGCCCTATTGTTCTTAATCCGCCCGTTCTCCTGTGTTCGAACGGCCCCGTTTTGTACGCTTTATTGGTTTACACCGATACAATAGCGCGGTCACGGTGCATGGGCAGGCATTGTTGTAAACACTGGGACTCTACTGAACGTAGGAAAAAACACTTTACATAACAAAAGCATAGTACTGTACAATGGGGCATTCCTAACTCACCGCGTTAAAACGGGCCTATTGTGTATTGTTATTGCCTCCGGTGCAGAACGACAAGGAACGCGTTCGCACGCATAAAATAGTTTTGGTCTATTCCCTTAAAGGGATCGTATACGTTTGGTAATTGGAACCCACTGTTTGTTTCAATCCTATATAGTTATAGATAAATACCATAAAACTAACCTGTACAAATTTCATTTTAAAAGGCGGTAGCGATTTCGAGATATTGCCGAAAATCTGGAGCGGTTATGTCCACGCAGGAAGAATAATCTGCATTGGAATACACAATCTGAGAAACGTCACTGCAGTAACGCTTCTCAGATTCAATTGTTTTTTTGGAAAAAAAAGTGATATTTGTTTCCATAACCGCAGTACTTCGAAGTGAAAAGTTTCTAAAAATGAATTATACTATTCAAAGCTGCTGTACTTCTTACTAAGTAAGTTTTTATTGCCATTAATTTTTGGAGTAATTACCAAAGGTATACGATCCCTTTAAGTCATCAATATATACAAAGGTCCTTTTACAGTTGTTAAAAAAGATTATCCTAGTAGCTCAGTAATACTGGATTAACTTTAAAAACCACCTTTCTTTAATGCTTTTCCACACACACAAAGAATATTGATATAAGTTAATTTTATAAGCATTGTAAATACTGTACATTTATGTACACATGTGCATACTGTATATATGATTTTTTTGTTATTTAACATAATAACATCAACGGTGTGACGTGCAAATAAATGTACCTCTACGCAATTTTTTAGAATCTCAGACATTTATAATATATGGAAACTGTGTTCATTGGCATTGACATTGACATTATCGGTAATTCTTTTGACATTCAGGGATATCTTGTTGAGGTGCATGCCCATTGCAAGATGGTATGTAAAATACTGGGGGGTGGAAAGAATTCCATTCGAGTTTCTTATAAAACCCAAATGAATCATCTTTATTCAAGTACATGACCGGCTCGCGAATATATTTTTCCCAAACCTAACTGGCAGATTCATGAATTATTCAGTAGTTGCATCGATCACTGTACAACACTTAGGTTCTAGGTCTCTTTTTTCCCCCTTATTTTAAAAATACTCCAAAGATATCAATTTGACTAGGAAAAACGAAGTGACCTACAGCAGGATTCGAACCAGGGATCTTTGATCCATAGCCCATCCCACTATCCACTACACTACGTATAGCAGCTCGACAACAGCTGATTTAATGTAACAAGTTAACTAAATAACCACAATGCTGTGACGTCATGTTTTATTCCGATGAATAAACATAACTTCTCATCCAAACTACTGAATAATTCATAAAAAATCTGCCAGTTAGGTTTGGAAAAAATATATTCGCGACCGGCTCTACAAAAAGGTGTATTATGTCGCAAAAAAAAGAAATGGAGTTATATACATGGTTAGAAAGCTTACACCGTAAGCTTTCATTTGGTATATAATGGAGCTATATAGCACCTCTCATTTTGGAGATATGACATGTTTACATTATTGATTACTTCATTGTAGTTCAAATTATACAACTGAGGAAACAGAAAACAGAAGAATTGGTACTCGAAATACCTTTGAATCGACATTAGTTTTGTTCCGTTTGTTGTTCAATGACAGTCGCTTTACTGCGGTTGTTCGTGTGCAATACATGTACTACATTCTAATTTGTACAGTAAATAAAAAAAACTAATATCTTTTCAAAAAACAATCTTTGACGATCGTGTTTTCATCTGAGCTGGTTTTTTTGTTCTAACGCAATTCAAGTCTTTCTAAATACATACATCAGGTCTATTCTTCCAAGTCTTGCCAAACCCAGGATTTCTAACTCGAACAAAACTCAGCTTTATTTTAACAAAACATGCATCAGCGGTCTTCTCGCCACCGCTACAGAACCAAAACTGCTTATTCCTAGTATAAGCACAGCAGCCAGACAAACTTTATTACAATGTATAAACTTAGCCGCCTTGGAATTCGTCCGAACGGGTACCGCGTTATCAACCGAGCAAGAGCAACCACACTTTAAATGGTACACTTGAACAAAGAAACTAGGATCGTTTTCCAAACCCCTGGCTTTGGGCTTCGTTTTCTGGCTTCAGCCTATTGCTAAAAACTGCATGAATGAAGACTGAGATAAAGACGAAGCTGGGGTTTGGAAAACGGCCTAGGTCAGCGCTCCGCAAACAATGCGCTGGCGGAGCCGCCAACAACGGTATCTGAAGCAATAATGGGATGGAGAGAAACTCCCCCTCCTTTGTGGTAGTCATTGTGCTTGCGGAATGTTGTGGTTTCTGTTGAGGTTTTTAGGGGGGGGGGGGGGGGCTGGTGCCGGGTGCGTTGGGCAACAATAGTCTGGGGAGTGTATAGAGGGGAGTCGCTCGGTCCCATTTGTTGCTGGGTGTATATATAATACAAGGCGGGGCCCCTCTTCCAGAGCTAGAGTGAGCAATGAGTCGAACAACGTGATATACAAACTGTCCGTTTTGGGGATATTCTGATGTTCATATTTTAGGATCACGGTGCATCTTGCAGCACGAGGACTATACGACTTATTGGAAGTACATTGTAGTGGTGGTTTGACATCCTGGATCGAGGGACAGCTTTATATTTCGTATTGGTAAGCTCTATTTTCATGACATCAGGGCTCGGTTGCACTAAACATATCCTACATGCTTGTCGTAAGATAAGGAATTCAGGACAGCCCTGAACTGAACTGTATAGGGACGTAGTATAACACTATTGCGTCTACCGTGTCGATTAAAACAATTCCGAGTTGTAAATTTACAACCTTAACTTTTGTGTACTATTAGCTTGTATTCATTGCTATATACATGTTGTGATTATTTTTGTTGAAACAAATTAAGCTTTTTAACGAAATCTAAATAAAGTAAATCGTAAATCCATGCCCTACCAATAATTTCTTTCTGTTGAACTAAGCTTGTCTTTACACCACACATAAGTTAATAAGTTGCAACGTAATATAACTTAGTACTGTATATTGTCGTAAGAGTAAGACATCGATGGTGCAACCCATTTTCGTTCTTATCTATAGTACATTTGGTGCAACCGCGCATGCGCCCAGGTGTTGTCTATAGGTTTAAGGTGCAACTTTCTCAATAATGTGGAAGTGGCCATAACTTGCCAGGCCAAGGGAAGACTGGGCCATGAATTCATGGACATCTCGGATTGCTTATACCACGCACTGCGATGTCTACAACTTGGGCTATTATTTCTAAGACATGAGACATTTCAGAATACTTTCATTATACAATGTATTGTGCAATTTTCGTGATAGGGATGGTGAACAAGGTTCATTATGTTACATGAATATAGAGCAAGATTAGTGTGGTTACATTTTGTAGCAGGTTTGGAGTCCGTAGACCAAATTTAATTAGATACAAATCCAACGACAAAGAGCGAAAATTGACCGAAAAAGATCGCTACCGCGGCCGTTGTACGAGTGTGAGTGCATTATAGCGCGGCTATAGGTTTATGCTAGCGGTCGATCGAGGACATTCGTCGAACGCCAGCCAAGTGACCAACCAACAAGTATTGGTGGCCGGCCCTCCATATGTGGGGGACATTTCCCTCCTTCCATTGTTTGACGAGTACAGCTCAATAATTTAACAATGTCAAATTCTATATTCACTGTTCATTTCACTTTAGCAAAATGATATCCAAAAGTGTCAGAACAATGGTACAATATTGTCCAGGATTTGCCATTCCTCGCCAAACTGCTAAGTCTGTTCATGGTGTTGAATTTCGAGTCTCTGGTTACCATGACAATCAAGACCTCATTGCCGCGCGACATGATTTTCAACCCTCACCCGGCTGTGTTCCTGGTACCCTGACTCCCGCCTCTTTCTTCGCATCCGCTGCAATGACGAGGGATAGTTGCGATAAGAGCAGCATACTATGACGATGACCACAGTGAATACCAGCAGTAGTGCGGCCCCGATAGTACCAGCGACAATGGCCGTGTCGCGGTCATCGGAACTCAGTAATGTAACGCTGTGAACCGTCGATATGAGTTCCCGCTTGTTTCGCACTAGAAGTTCGTCAATGTGAGGCATGGCTGGCGTCACTAGTTTCATGTGCAACTCGACGACGGTGTGTCCGTAGTTAGTTGGACTGCATTCGCTCGCTCCTTTTTTCCAATCTTGCCCTTCTTGGGTCTTCCTGTAAGAAGAAACGAGCCCGATACTTAGTTTAGAGTATAACACACATTTTGCTAGTTCTGTATTCTGGTTGGCTGAAACACGGTCACGTGGGGTTAACTAATATAATAGCTAGTGCATGAGATTTGCGCCACCGTGAATTTGCGGGAAATAGTTCCCGAAGCGGGCAATAGGTTTGCCAGGCTCATCTTAATATGAAAAATGGCGGCGTCTGGATCTTTTGGACCGAGGTGTACTGACATGATTCGGTCACTAGAGCCCGTCTATCTCCCCTCGGGGGCCTGTGAGTGACCAGAAGGGGGACCTATTTCCCTCTCCCTTATGGTCACTCACGGTCCCTCGGGGGAATAGACGTGCTCTGGTGACCTCATTGTCAGTCCATATGTGTATACTATTGTACAACATGCATAAAACTGGGAGGGTAGCCTAATAGGAAATGGACCGTGTAACTCTCGCGCACAAAGGTCAAGATTGAACGTCCGAGCCGCCGGCTATAGAACCTTTACGTGTGATTGATTTTTTTCAATAGTACTTTGTTTTTACGATCAAGATCTGAACAATGAAACGTATCAGCCATAAATATGAATGATAAATTCAAACTTAAGGGGCACACATTGCCTTCAAATTTTCCTTATCCTTTATAAGATATACTCATGCAACAAAACGCCTATATTTTGTGGTAATAAGTGAGTAGTGATCAAACAAATAAAGGAATGGCCTCTGACCCTTGACTTATTTCCAGCAGTAAATACCAAAGTTGCTATAGGCTGGCGCCGCAGCCATTGACCTAAGACGCGGAACAGGCTTCGCTTCACCCCGGCCAGGCTCCACAAGCTTATTGTAAGATGTGGCTCGACCATTATGTGGAATACGTGTACACAGTTTAATTGAACATTTATTTGTATTTAATATGAACTATAAATATATCTCGCGAGTATGACGTCGTGGTCTCGCGAGTAATTTAGTTGAAGAATCCACTGTATACTCGCCAATACAAATGTACAGGAATAACCAACTAAACGGGATAGTTCAACTATTAAATTAAAGATAACATTTGTGTTGGCCTATATATCAATCGGCCAACATTCATGACTCATCACCCGTCTCGTTCCTTGCCTCAAGACATATGCATAATGATGGCGAAATGTGCGTGCAGTACAGGGATCCCTGACTATTTTCCAGACTTTATTATTACTTAACTGCTAAAATATAACATTTCCATGTGCTATGTGTAATGATTAGTGGTAAAAATGCGATTTCATTGTCTGCTGGTCGAGCTTCGATGTTTCCTCCCAAACGACATCCGAATGGGGTGTACGTATGACATTTTGCTCTTGCACCACATAACATCAAGGGTCGAGACACAAAAGAGCACAAATGGAACAAAAGCCCCTCGGTCGACGGTATGAATGGCAAAATTCGGTCCTCGATCGTCGGGGCAAGCGCTAGGCAATGGGGTTTGGGTATAACATAGGAATAAAGGAAAACACAGTATATCGATCCTCGATCGTTATGTGGTTTACGACTACATGGACTTTCCTTAAAAAAAACACCTCCAGAGCCAATTAGAAAAAAAAGGTAAACATGTTATGAGCCATTCGAATAAGACACCGCATGAAACCCATGGAAAAAGTCGGCCAACGGCGTCTGGTAACGGTTGTGAAAAGTCTGTATGGTTCAGCCTTTTGGGACTTTTTTACCGTCGTTTATGATTCTAATTCTTTCAGGGGAATTACAGATACTGCGCAAATGACGGTTACCTGATACTGATAGACTGACAGTGCTTTAGCTCACAAACAAAAACCGTAGCGTATGCAAAAGTGACATTTTGGCCAGTTTTGACTGTGTAACGGATCATGGGACGCTCCTAATTTCAAGTTTGGATTTAATTAATTAATTACACCAACTTAAAAAAAGACGAGGTTTCAAAAAACACAAACTCCAAAATCCAATCAAACACCGTATCGACTGAGCTATCGACCGAAATGCTGGAGAATTAATAATAGCTTCATAACAAGAAACCACATATATAGGTTTAAACATTATTTATTTAATTTTATTATATAATTCGATGCCGGGCTGGTGTTTCTATTGCCTGGGGCCAATTTCATAGAGCTGCTAAGCACACAAATTTGCTTAGCATGAAAATTTGTCCTTGGCAAAAACAACGTTACAGACCAAATGTTCACATGATCTGTAATGCTTTCGATTGATAATCATGATTATCAGGTGCACCTGGTTTTTGGCTTAGCATGAAAAACCCGTAAAATTTTGGCTGGTAAATTGTTTTTAATGAGAAAGACTTTTTTGTGCTAACAAATTTGTGTGCTTAGCAGCTCTATGAAATTGGCCCCTGCTCCGAGACAAGATCTTGATTGCCTGGGGGTGTGAAAACAGGTGCGGTGTGCGGTCGGGACGATACCCAATCAACGACACCAATATTCACAGTGCTAAGAGAGTACACATTATAGTACAGGCCTGTTGGCCTATGTATGTCAATACTCTGCTGAAACAAATCCATCGGATTAATGGATTTTCCAGCGCCAATAAATTATGCGAAAAATATATTTTCGACGAAAACCATGCACGCCTGCAACAAAACAGATGTAGCGTGAATTTCAGACTATTAATGCATATTTTACGGAATCCGTTTTACAGTTGTCCGTGTATTGCCATCATGAAATAACAAGAGGACTATTATAGTAACTTAAAAACAATTCATTCCACAACCCTTTGCTCAATTTGTTTTTTGCCGAAAAAAATTATAGTACTATACACACTGAATTTTATAGAAATTTGTCACTGGACAACACAGATCCACTATCGAAAATTACCGGATCTTTTGTTTACTATTTAAATGATGATTCAACCTAAATTGCACATTTATACGGTAAATTCTTGTTTGTATCATGTCGTAATTGGGTAATTTGTTGAATTCAGCGACCCTGCAAATCTTGGTCCGTACACCCCCTTCGATTGGCATGGCGTACTCCTATACGATGAAACAATGTTGAAATTATGGTAACTATTATAATTTGCTTATTTTCTTACATTATTGTACACATTTTCAGCCAATAACAGTTAATTGGAATCCGTGAGTCTCAACATTGTTTTTTTTATAGGGGAGATATTAAACAAAGTTGTTTAAATAATGGCCATAGTAATTTGCATAAAAATCGACCGGGCGATATTAAAAAAAATACTCAAGTGGGGCAGGGTGGCACCCGTCGGAATATTCATTTAGATGATCTGAAGATCACCAAAAACAGTACTGTTGTTGGTTTACTTGATAATGGGGCATTAATTGTGTTCGATGTCATTGTTTTAGAAATGGCGAGTTTCTTGTGTTAGTAATGAAGAGTTATTATATTGGTAATGATAAGTTATTGTGTTGAATATTGTGCTGGTAATTATGAGTTTCAGTCTAACAAGTCATTACCGGCTATAGTATTGTCGTGTAGGAACATTATGGATACGCCACGCCTGGAATTTACTAGATTATAACAACCAACATTGTAGTATTTTTTTATTTAAGGTCTGTGTCCTTGAAAACTGTAATAATTATTACTATACGTACGTGTATAGGTTATTTATTTATGCGCGACGCTACACCGGCCTAATTAGGCGCGCAGACTCCGTCGAAACGCTACTTTGTTATTGTCTGAAGGCGTACACGTCACAGTATATCGATATAAACAAACAAACAAAATAATATTATTTTCTGAACTTAATTATAATCACAATTTCGAAACTTGTGCAAAATTACTCTCCGCAAAATACCCCCGTGGTTCCACTGTTTGTTAAAACTTGAGATTGCAAGACAAAACAATGTAAACCCGAAACGTAAAATGACAACAGTATGTATTCTGGCACAAGTAAAATATGCTATTTATATATACACAAGATCATCAATTATTTTGGTACATTGCGTTATGGGGGCAATCCATATAGGGTTTGTGTGCTAAGTGAAATCTCTCTAATCTCAAACTTAGAACACTCAAAAATTCTTACAAAAATTAACATCACGCTAATTTGTCTTCTTCTACATTTTCTTTCATTATACCCTAACCCAATTTTACCTTGTTCTATCTTTACTGAAGACCCAACGCGCTCTTGGGACTCGAAAATGTCCCCACTACTCGGTCTGTCTTTCCAAACAAAAGAAGCTGTCCCCACAACTAGGCGGAGGCTCGTACTTATCTGGAGACATTGATGTGGCCAGAAATACAATGAAATGTTACACCAAATTGCTACATTTCTATTTATTTATTGGTTAAATAAAGCTTTAAAAAGGGTAGGTCTAATTGGAGTAACTATACATGGGCTTGTGCTGTATCAGTATAATACAGTAGGCTACACGGTGCTTTTAATTACAGCGTTACCAAACCTAATTAAACTAGGATGTGCCTATTCGAAAGTATACGTAGCCATTGCAATGCACTGTTGAAAGTGAATTACTTATTCGACGGTCGTTATAGTCTATGAGATTGGTACACACCTTGTCAGCTACATGGCAGGAAAGACGCACATATCACCCTTCATGATCCGCATTCACCGCATTCATCAGAAGATAGCAGCTCAGAACCCGACACCATTTCCCCTTCTACCGTAGTACATCCCTATGGTCTCCTCTGCACGATTCTCCATGACATTTATACCACTCAACACTATAACACTAACACTCCATCCAGGCTGTTCATATTAATCTATAGCCATAATAATATTTTGGCGGGCTCTTCATCTAAAGCATACAGACGCGCATGGAATTTATTATTGCGCATGCATGGACAATGACAATGAACTACTTATACTAAGCCGCACTAAATCGTTGTTCTTGAAGACAGTACGCATGACAGAGCATTACATGTCATCAAATTCGGCGTGATGATTGGAGCTGGGGTAAATTATTTGACTAATCACGTGCGTGCTTGTATTTTTCCGATAGAGGTGATCAGAGAAAGTCTTCTTTAATTCGTCTATATACTGCATCGAGATACCGACCTGGGCCCAATTTCATAGAGCTGCTAAGCAAAAAAATATTCTTAGCACAAAAAGTCTTGCTCATTAAAAACAGGTTACCAGCCAAAATTATACCTGTTTTTCATGCTAAGCAAAAAAACAGCTGATTATAAATCGAGAACAATAAAGATCAGGTGAAAATGTTGTCTGTAACCTTGTTTTTGCCAAGGACAAATTGTCATGCTAAGCAAATTTTTGTGCTTAGCAGCTCTATGAAATTGGCCCCAGGCTTATTATGCGGCTATATATATACTCTGGGCATGTCGCCCTAGCCGAATATACCAACACTAATGGGAGACACGTTATTGGGGATCAGAGTAAGATAACTACGGCGGCGTTAGTCATTCTGCTGTACCTGCTAGTCCCAAATTAATACCATCCACGTCCCGAATCCCTAGCCGACGACGAAGACGCGTGTTTATTTATTTGCTGTCTTCTTTTAACAGGGTGGCCTTACGAGTTAAAAAAAATGTTCCTGAGGGCCCTGCGCATTACAAGTACATAAATAATTCACAGGTATAGGCCTACATGTACATGTATACAAAAAATGAATTAAAGGTAGTATACACCATTTGCAGATATCGAAAATATTGACTACCGAATTATTAAGAAATATCTTACTTATATGAAAGTAAATAATGATTGCAGGCATCTAGCAAAATGATTGCGCTAGGTATCCTGTAATTATTCCGAAAAATATAATTTTATAAAAAAAAAATCAAACGCTGTTTTTTCGTGCTTTCCTCGGCATCCATGATTGTAAAACTTCGGACAGGTCAGTTAAACGATATTTACTATACAATACAACCCTCCAAATCCACTCATTCATGATAATTCAAGCAATTACCAATGGTGTATCCTACCTTTAAAACTAGAGGTGTTTGTGGACAAACACAAGCTGTTTCGGCAATTATTTTGTTTAATATGTGTATGTGCATGATGACGTCACCTCAATTTATACATCCCGAAATACACGCACATTTGGTTTAAACCCAATCAGGGTTGTATTTTCAGAGATAGAGGGTCTTTGAAAATTGACCTTTAATGTGACGTCACATGACCCCCGAGACGTCATCGTGAGTCACCATGGCGTCACCTCAATTTTTTCCTGTAACACGTGACAGAATATCTGAATACCAAATTTTAACTCAATCAGACTTGTACTTCCAGAGGTTCTTGAAAACTGACATTTAATGTGCCGTCACATGACACGTACCCGATGACGTCATTATAACGTCATCTCAATTATGTTTATTTTGTGACAAATAACGGTATGTCGTTTTGTAGAACCAAATTTTTGATCCCACAAAATGGCGGACCGTGTTCCGATAGTCGTTCTCTAGTCGCAGCTGGTTGAACTACGGCTGAGCAATTATCATCACCGTTTGTTTGTGATATTCAAAGAAGTAATAGGTCTCTCTGAAGTGACGTCTACAGATCAGCCACGCGCATAGAACATCCACCGTTGCGCAACGCGTGCTCGATTGCGTAAGTTGCGCAGCTGCACTCTTCTACGAAGCTTTAAAAGTGGTATACACCATTTGCAGATATCGTAAATATTTTCTGCCGAATTATTAAGATAAATCTTACTCATCTAAAAGTAAATAATGATTCTAGGCATCCAGCAAAATGATTGCGCTAGATATCCTGTAACTATTCTGAAAAATAGAAATTTATAAAGAAAAATTCGCGATCGCCGGACGGCGATCGCGAAAAAACCACAAAATAACATAAGAGTAACTGCTCGACGCCGGTTCTGGTTCTGGTTCTGGTTGTTTACTGTGCAAACACCTCATAAGTGGTTGTCTCGCACAGGTCGGAGTGGTTGGCGCAGTAAACTAAATTTTAAAGTGGGCCTTATTGACTAAGCTGAGGAGATCTAGGAGCTCAATAAGGTGTTTCACGGTTATATGCGCCATCTTGTTCACGGGGCAAATTGAACACGCGTTGCTAGACGCGCGCACATTTTAGAATGAACGCATGATGACTTGGAAGCGCAAAAGTTGTCGATCGAAGTGGCGTACACAGCAACACGTGTAAATTTGCCCCGTGAACAAGATGGCGCATATTACCGTGAAACACCTTATTCCCTTTTTGAAAGCCTTGACATTGGGAGCAGAGCGAATGTTGGATGGTAGCAGGTTCCATTCCCTTGTACTAGTTCTTGGGTAGAGTGAATATTGAAAACAAACGCTGTTTTTCGTGCTTTTCTCGGCATCCATAATTGTAAAACTTCGGACAGGTCAGTTAAACTATATTTACTATAAAATACAACCCTCCAAATCTACCCATTCGTGGTAATTCAAGCAATTACCAATGGTGTATCCTACCTTTAAGATGGCTGCCTGTGAGAGAGATCAATTTATAGTTCATAAAAATAAATGTTGAAATAAACTGTTCTGAGTGGCCTCTGCGGAAGTGTATAGCTTCATGGAAGCGGTAACGATAGGTAAAATAGTCTCGAGAGTGTATAAGTATAAGGGACTATAAGGGAAGAGTCCCTCGGTCCTTATAAGGCAAGATATGAGACAGAGGAACACCCCCCCCCCCCCCCCCCCGTTTTTATTCCTTGAAAATGTGGCTTCCTACCCTATTTAACTGTAATTTCAATGTTCATATTGCCATTTTCAATAATAAAACTGTGAAGTATAGTCCAACGCAGAAACAGCAGTTTGAGGCCGTGCCCTAAACGGGCTTTCAGACCTACGGCTATTTTTAGCATTTCCCCACGTAGTTGGGCACGCACCAATAGACCCAGACAAGAGCTTCGGATGCGGCCTTACAGTAGCTTTAGCAATAACAGATTATAGAATTTGTTTTAATGCAATATTCTCCTTTTTGGTGAGTCGTTATAATAACAGTCACGGTGAATGCATAACAGTCAGTCAATGAGAAACCTTTATTATACAAATGTTTTAAAAAGCAAAATGTTTAGGCACACAATAAGCCAGTTCGGTAATCCAACTGCGCATGTGCACGTGAAGATTTGACGATCATCTTTTGAGATAAACATTTCTGTCTTGTGTGCCCAAGCTTTTGTTCAAACAAAAGTTTCCAACGTCTTTTTGATTCCCCCCAAAAATGCACAGAATTCGGATTCGCTTTATACCATGTCCCCATAGTCTTATGCGCATTTATCTTTCGCATTTTATCCCCAGAGAAAAAAAATCGTCGAATAATGTTGTGCATATAACACAGTTGGAATATCGAACTGGCTTATTTGAACAGCAAACCCTCAACTGAAGATCGCCCTCAGTTGTCGAGAAAAAAACATGACAATTTTTTAACTTTACAAAATGTTAACCTAGGAATAACAATAGACCCCAAAATAGTTGACTCTCATAAACCTTCTACTAAGTGCACCAAAATCTAGTCTATACATGTTTAAAATGGTAATTCAAATTCGTGTATATACACTCTACTAATACTATCAGTATACCAAAGACTATTACAATGTACTACATGTATCTTAAACTTGTTGAAACAGGGCAACTAACTTACTACGTGAACAGTTGTTGATTTTTTAAGTAACTGACGCTTAAAGGGATCGTATACGTTTGGTAATTGAAACCCACTGTTTGTTTCAATCTATATAGTAAGTTATAGATATATACCATAAAACTAATCTCTAAAATTTTCATTTCAAAAGGTGGTAGCGATTTTGAATTATTGCCGAAAATCTGGAGCGGTTATGTCCACGCAGGAAGAATAATCTGCATTGGAATACACAATCTAAGAAACGTCACTGCAGTAACGCTTCTCAGATTCAAATTTTTGGGGATAAAAAGTGATATCTTTTTCCATAACCGCAGTCCTTCGAAGTGAACAGTTTATAAAAATGCATTATACTATCCAAAGCTGCTGTGCTTCTTACCAAGTAAGTTTTTATTGCCATTCATTTTTGGAGTAATTACCAAACGTATAGATGATGTGCCTCTGTTTACATCTGTATTCAAATGTGCCCGTCAATATGCGCACGAATCATGTTTTACATAAATTTGGTTAAGAGATGACATCAGAGGTCACATAATTCAAAGGCAATCTGACCTGCGACGTCAGTCTTTAAGCAAATTGTATGTAAAGCACGATGGGTGCGCATCACTGCCGGGCACATTTGAATACAGATGTAAACACGTGACGTCAGAGGGCACATCGTCTATACGATCCCTTTAAACTTGTTGATGAAACAAGGCAACTAACTTAGCTATGTGAACAGTTATTGATTTTTTAAGTTACTGACGCCTAAATACGTAACATTCAAAATGTTCGTTATAGTTTGGAGTGCATACATTGTAGTGTATCTATATGAGAACCTAATATACATCAACAACCATAACGACAATTTATCAAATCGTGACTCGCTACAACTCTGCTATCTTCCCCTGTGTGTTTTGTGTGGCTCGGTGCGCCCTCACTCGAGCTACTAGCCAGATAGCGGCAAAGGCCAGGCATTGTACGGCAATCAACCCGGCTGTCAAGGCGAAGATGACCCGCCTAAACTGCACGATGTCGTAGATGGAACACGACCCGCGTTCATCGCACAGGGATTGCCAGACTAGACAAGCTGAGTCAATGCACGCACCGTATAGAAACGGGAAGGGAAGGGAACCTGTAAGGGAGCAACAAACGTAATAAATGTGTAAAATTAGACAAGCTCTGTAGTTGAGGTAGAATAACAAGCAATGGCAGCCATTTTGAAAATTTTGGAAATTGCTGTTGTTTTACCAATATATTTCTTCAAAGGACAAATCTGCGATGGCCATAATAGCCAACTGTCTTACTCATGACTGTGTGCCAAATTGCATGTTTTTATTATCAAATGAGCTATCAATCATTATTTTGTACCAATCTGCCTAACCGCTAGCATGCCTACATACTCTATACCCAGCAACATAATGGGACCGAGTTACATACCTATACACTCCCTAGACTGTTGTTACCTAAAGCACCCCCTAAATATCTCAAAAGAAACCACATCATTCCGCAAGCACAATGATCGCCAGGAGGGGGGATCTCTCCGTCCTATATATTGCTTCATATGACGTACTCGGCCATTCCTTGTTCGTCTTCGTGACGCTGTTTTAGTGTGTGTGCCGTTTTTACTATTACAGTGTATAGGACATCGCCGGCTGATCGGTTTATACCCAGCAAGATGTGAAACCGACGGACTTCCCCTTATTCCCCCATACCTATATACACTCTCTAGACTATTGTTACCTAACCTCCCCTCCCCCCTAAAGACCTAAAACGAGTTATTGAGAAACCACAACATCCCTCAAGCACAATGACCCCACAAAGGAAAGGGGGGCCTCTCCGTCCCATTCTTGCTTCATATGGATCGGTTAAGAGCGCAGGATTTGTTGCCATTTTAGAGAAACATTTATGAAGTGGTTAACACACACACACAACCTTACCAATAAGCAACATCAGCACCCGGCTAATACCAAGCGCCAAGGACTTGTCAGTTGGGTGGACCGAGCTAGTAGCAAAAAAGGAGGGAAAACACAATTATTATACAGATTTGTTCAACCACTTATAGAACTATAAACTAGTTCGGTTTCATCAATACAATATTTTGTTTCCAAGTCAGATTATGTGCAGGTCGTAAGCCTATTACACCCTTTATGAACGATGCGTCTATACCATCCTACATGTAAATCAACTCTATTATGATAACTTTGTCGAGCGAAACCTATACTCTTGCGCAACATTATCCTGATTAAAGGACTTTATTGACGAGGAAGCCATTTTGGTCGTGTTCCCCGAGTGTATTTTATAAATTGTAAACTGTTGAATAGGAGGGTGCCAGACTATTTTTGCCCCACTTTCAATATTTTATTAAATATTACTAAAACATTAAGGTATGTTTAATCACCAATTTAAAATTATTTATCAGAGAATACTTGTATTAATTTGTAATTAACTTGAGGTCATTGCTTTCATTTCTATCCGCTAGTTCAAAAAATGCAGATTTTGCTTTCAGCAAGACTTCAGATTGCCCTCGACAACTTCAACTGTTAACTTTGGCAACTGTTCCAAATATCACAAGGAGCATGCTGGGGTCGCTCATATTTGAAACTAGGTTGTTTTATTTTGTTTTCCTACCTCACCTGACGGGCAAGTACTTAAAGACACCATGAAGGTAGCCTCCATGAAGACACCAACCAAAATGACAACCCTCACCATAATAGCCACAAGTGAGGCTACCCTTATCCTAACCATACAGTAACTCTAACACTAATAACCAAAGCCTCACGACGGTGTCGTAGCCAAAGCCACACGGCTAATAATACGTCATGATAGTTGGAGTCGAACAGTGCCTTTTCCTATACCTGACGATTATGATGATCCGCGGGGAAATGGCTAAGCTTAGCGTGATCGTCCACATCACCATCAGCACGATGAAAGCCACTAAACTGGTGCAAGTATATGGACAATGGCCATAGGTCATCGAAGAGGGCGTCGGGGTGACTGTGACGTCAGAGGGGGTAGTTTCAGGATCAGGCACGAGGCATGAGCAGCCTGTGTACGTCTGGATATGAACAATTCATGTGATTTACTTTATTCAAGAAGAAAAAAAGGTCTAGTATGTAATTATGATCTATATTCTTCTAAAATCGTCCGTCATTCTAAAATTGTTGTAATCGTTTATGGTGATTATAAACCTGAATGCTGGACGAATAGACTGGGTTTGGTTGGGTTTGTTTTGGGGTGTGACGCTCGGTTCAGACAGGCGCTCCACAGTCGCGCCGAACCAAATTGAAATCAAGTCGCTTCCGAGTCGCTCTAACAACTCCAGCAGTCGATCGTTCGCCGTCTGGCGCGCCTTTTCGCCCTTATTCGTTTCAGACGTCGGACTCAAATCACTCATTTGGTTCGGTGCGACTTTGGAACGTCTGTCTGAACCGAGCGTAAGTTTGTGGTTGTTACAGTACTTGATTCTTGTTTGTCGTCAACTTACAACAAGGCAAACTGTACCTTATTTTCAGGGATGTGGACACACCCAGCATGACAGGGCGAGAAATACGTCATTCCGTCCGATCCACAATGCGGTGCATAGGCCGCGTCGACCGGGCAGAAACAGTCTGTGTTACACGCTGATTCGAGACTCACCGTGAGATCCAAACTGTCAGGTGGGTGAAAGAGAAAGGTTCGATTACAGTTGATTCAACTCATATGATTATATAACTTGCCTCAATTGGTGCGGTTTTGTAAAATCAAACTCTAAATTGTAAAAGAGTGAAAAACTCTTAACAGTTCGCGCCAGGATTATTTTAACATCGCCGAGCCGAGGGGCGGGATTATTTTTAACGAAACTCATCCGAAGCGGGTTCAGGCTGATAGTGCCGGGAAGCACACCCACGCATTTGCGGCCTTGCTCGCTGCTGATATACATTTCCGAACTTGAACTTGGCGTGTTTATGCGTCATCCGTTTTGAATTTGCGTTTATATTCGTCATACAACTGGTTAAAAAGGAACGGGTATTTTATAAAACCACTCTTTAAAAAAATGGAAACCACTCCAAAAGAGTAAATTGGCATTCTTTATTGAGGAGTAAAAATTTACGCTTTTGGAGTGATTTTCACTTATTCTAGAGTAGTTCTTACTCTTTTCACTCTTTTTGGAGTAGTTTTATAAGAGTCGGTGGCGAAGCCCAACCGAAGCAAAAGTTTCGAAGAAAGAAAACCCATGAGGTTCTTGTCTGTGGCACAGACAAGATCAATTCGTCGCGGTGTGAGATCTGACAACGCGATTGTTATCATCTTATGAACAGAATGGGATTATGGAAACGATGAACGGGGAGGAGTATAGGCGTTATAATTCACAAGGACTTGCAATTAAACACGCTATAAAATTGTGAAATAAATACTTACTATTGCGGTATCGAAGAAATATTTTTACACTAATCTTTCAGAACAAGGTCGATGTCAGTTTATGGCCGTTTTTCAAACTCCAGCTTAATTTCCGTTTTCGGCTCCATCACCATTGCTAAACTTGCATAGGTTTTAAAGAGAAAACAAACGGCCTATGTTTTGTTTTGTTTTATTTATCCCACTTACTCGTATCCCTGGTACCCGGAGGTCACACCAGCGATGGCTGGGTTTTCACATCCCACAAATATAAGCACCACGGCGAAGCTGCAGGCGAGTATGCCGGATACCAGTCCCATGGCTGCCGAGCCTTGTATGTGAGGCCCAAGCTTCTTGACTATGATACCCCCGATCAGCGCACCACAAGCCCACGGTGGCACAAAGGAAAAACCTGACAGCAAAAAAACAAACACACAAACAAAGGAACAAAAAACACACAAATAACCACCAGTTTTTAAAGCTGTTCACTCTTTTGTATTGATAATAAGGGGGGGGGGGGGGGGGGGGGGGGGGGGGGGGGGGGGGTGGGGTGGGGGCTAGACCCAGATCCATCGCACGTGACGTCATCTTCTAACATTTGCAGATCCATTATACGTATTTTCCAAAAGCCCCCCCAAAACCTCTCCCCCCCCCCACCCCCCCTAGGCTAGACCCAGATCCATCGCACGTGACGTCATCTTCTAACATTTGCAGATCCATTATACGTATTTTTCCAAAAGCCCCCCCCACCCCCCCCCCCCCCCCCCCCCCCCCCCTCCCTGACCCAGTAGACACCCCCCGCATGGACCTAGTAGACCGGGTGGCGTGGTTTTTTGTGGGTTTTTTTATTAGAAAATTTCTTTTTTTCGGAATAATATTATTGCTTGATGCCTACAATCATCATTATTTTACGCTCGGTTCAGACAGGCGTTCCATAGTCGCGCCGATCCAAATGAGTGAATTGAGTCCGATATCTAAAATGAATAAGGGCGACAAGGCGTGCCAGACGGCGAACGATCGACTGCTGGAGTTGTTAGAGCGACTCAGAAGCGACATGATTTCATTTTGGTTCGGCGCGACTGTGGAACGTCCTAATAATTCGGTAGTAATTTTTGTTGATATCTGCAATACAAATAGTGTATCCTACCTTTTAATGATCAAAGGTTTAAAAAAAAAGTGGGAACTAAACACAATGGAGACAATGGGATTGAATATGTCTCCACAGGGCAATTTCTATATAGGTTAATAGGTCTCCTCAAGGTTTTCGCAAAATAGATATTATTATGGATTTAAAAAACTAGTAATGTCTGTCGTAATTAAAGCATATTGGGTTTGGGGTTAGGGTTACACCACACAGCCCACGAAATAAATTCTGGATATAGGAGCCCTTTGAAAATAGGTTTCGACCTTCCAAAAATTGTGTACACAAGAACAAAGCGATGTCTCCGAAGGATACAAATTTGAGAATGTGTGTATACCCGCTATGAGATTGGCCGAGAAAACGTCCAGACCAAACTGCACTTGCAAGTACTTTGGGAAGAATGCTGCCAGCGAATAGACAAGGGCGCCCTCTGTGATGAAGGACAGGCAAGCCAGGAGAAAAACCACGTTTTTTAGGAGGCGCCAAACGGAGCGAGGCCACTCTGTTGGAAAAGAAAGTCGGTAAATGAGTTGGCCAGTTTAGTACAAACTGTTTGATTTGAAAATGTAAAAACAATACGTAATATGCAAATAGAAACAACTTAAACTGTAAACAATTCGATCGTTTATTGCCCGTGCGGGTGTACATAGTCTTGGTTGCAGGACGTACGTACTAGCCGCCGTATGCGATGCAGCGTATGCGATCGACGCAGCGCGCATAGGCCGTCGATGCGGGCGCCCTTTAACGTACGCCAATTTATGAAGGACAACTCGAAAATGTAAGAAAACGAGAAAACTTTAAAGAAAACGAGCTGTCCTCCAAATGGCTTCCCGAAGGAGTGAACTCATTTGCAGTGGTTTTTAAGAGATTCACTCTTGAGATAGCTACAACTTTCCTCGATTTAGAATAAGAATAAGCGCGGGGGGGGGGGGGGGGGAATCATCGAACAAGCTGAATTAATAGTCACAGACGTGGCTAGTCACAAACCTTTCAGATCCTCGAGTGCCGATGTCTGCACAATCACGTCCCCGTCATTCCCGCCGAGATCGACCTTCTCAACCTTCTTCGCCTCGTTGTCTTTAAGGGCACCAGGGATACGCCTCGGAAACCCAAACAGCGGAAGTGCAAGTACGAAGAAGATGACAGCTTCGATGATCATACCGAGCCACCAGGCTCCCACCCAGCCGTGGTCGTGCGGCGTGAGCCCCGAGAACGCAGTGGAATCGACACGGTAAAAGTCCCACCCAGAGACGGACCACTGCGCTGGCTATCTGGAAGCCGATGATGGCGCCCAAACCGAACATACTCTCCAGAATTCCTTAAAAAGATAACAGGATAACTCACGGTATGAAACCATGAGATGCAATACGGGAAAGATTGTGTTTTGGCCTGACATTATTGTACGACAAATATAATCGGATCTATTTGCACTTTTTACTTTTCCCCTCGATTCAAACTGTGTGCAAAGTTATCTTCTTAATTCAGAGCCTATGCAAATTTGCAAAAAATGCAAATATGCGAATATGTATTTCGAAGAATTTGAGGTTGAAGTTCATCCCGATTGTTTTCTTAAGAACAAGAAGATCGTTAACCACCCCCCCCCCCCCCCCCCGTTTTGCGGCACAATTGAGTGGGGAATTGTGCCTTTGAATTTGATAAACCAACAATTTGGCACGCTCAGAGGATGTAACGAGAACGATTTTGGATTATGGTCATCGCAGATTTGTCTTGAATTTATAAAATTCATGCTTGTTATTTTACCTTTTTTTCGATGGTCCTGTTATCCTCATATCTTTCTCATACCCTGGCTGTGTGATGCCAAATTTCATGCTTGTGTCATCAAAGGCACAATCCCATCCTATCTGCCGTACTAATTGAATCTCAGCAACTCGGCGTTTATTTCACTTACCAGACGCTAAGCCCGTTGTTCCTCTTGTGGCGTTGTCATCTACATACGCCAGTGTGAGAGGGATCAGAGGTCCGTAACCCACACCAAGGAAAATCTGCCCGATCACCATGATGCCGTAAGCAATTTTGTTATCTCGGAGAATTTCCCGCTCTTCCGGTGCGCACGACTGGTCATCCGTCGTGCCGACCCCTGCATCGGGGTTACACAGCCCGTTGATAAACTCCGAGGAATTGGTGGTGGAGGAAGACTCGAGGAACACCGAGGAAGGTGGCTGGTAGGGGGGACAGGACGAATTGGGGTAAGGCGAGCAAAGCCACACCGAGAGCCATGCACAGCCCGCCCAGCCCGATCCAGACTGGGCGGCGGCTGGTCGGTCTACCACCGAAGTGCGTGACGAAGACGGTAGACACGGCCGTACCCGCCGTGAACATGGACGCACTCAGGCCGATCTGTGCCGCACTCAGCTGGTAGCGTGTTTCGATGGTGGTGACCAGGCCTTCGAAGACGGCGAGGGCGGCGGCCGAGAAGCACATGAGGAGACACACGTTGAGAATGAAGAGTACGAGAGACGCCAGTGGTTGGAGGCAGCGTGGGTAGAAGTAGATACAGCAACGACACATCTCGTCTTTGGTCAGCTGGCGTGCAGAAGCTGAGCCGCCATTACTCTGCCCGCCTTTGTCTGGCTGCCCGCCTTTATCATTCATCGTTGTATCGGTCAAGTCCACTCCTCATAAATTGGCACAATAAACTAAAAACGAAAAACGCGAAGAAATGCAAGTCTTCAATTTGAAGTTGACAGAGGGAAATGTTGAACACAATGTAAGAGTTCTCAAAATCCAGTCTTCGATCGGAGTCAACAGCTGTTCACCGCGAAGTTCAAGTCTAAGAACGCA
Source organism: Crossaster papposus (assembly GCA_037893245.1). NCBI lineage: Eukaryota > Metazoa > Echinodermata > Asteroidea > Velatida > Solasteridae > Crossaster > Crossaster papposus. Next base: position 819,779 of record JBAIAA010000238.1, read on the forward strand.
GATACCCCTGCACTTGTGAAGGTTCGCCCAGGCCCAGCAAGTAATTGGCAAACCCCAAAGCGATAGCATTTAATGTGCGATTTACGATTTAACGATGATCCGGATATCACGTGCACTCATGTTTAAAATGAAGCAATCAACATAGTACTCGAACCAGTAATGGCGATAAACAGCGGCCGAACAGCCAATTCGTCACGCACACTCAACCTTTCCACCCCCCTTTGAAATCCAACGTATAACAAAACAACCTGTGAATAAACACAGTCAGGTGATGAGTAACGAACGCTTAGGGGAGTCGTGTCGTCTGATTTCCAATCCGAAGATTTACGGTAAACCCCCACCCCGCCTTTACTCGTGGGAAGACGGGGACTTAAAAAAATGAGAAACAAGCCAAGTGTCTCGGCCACCCGAGGTCAGACAGCTGGCAAACAAACTTAGAATGTTTTATTACATTTGTCAAAAGCAATGTTTTATCAATGACAAGAAAAAGCACAATAGCACCAATGAGACAAAAAGACGGATCCGCAATCCGTTATTATAGTTTGAATCCGTAATTAGGGAACCGAAACCACGGACTCGCATTTCGTTGTTACCGAGCTCTTCATCACTTTGGTTTGATTTCTCCCCTCTCGGATTCTCTGGGTGTTTTCGAAACTCCTTTATCGTGTTGAATAAACGTTTAGAATGACGAAAACCAACACGCGAACGGTGTTCGCGAACAGAGTTTTCACTCCCCGCCCAGTGTGGGAAGCATAATAAAGAACGTCAAAAACAGTGCACGAGCAGTAGGCCTTATTGTACGTGAGAAGTGGGATTATCTTGGTCAGTCTTTACTGCTATTCTGAGATATAAATTATTTCCGTAAATCATTAACTTTCTTTTCTTTTCATTGAGAATTTTACTTCAGGGATGCCATCATAATTTTTCGGCTACACGCACTCCACACGCACCCCACACGCACACAGCTTTACCTTACATATGTGGACATTCCTTTGTCTTCGTGTAGTTAAACAACGTTGACTAAATACTCATTTTCTCGCTTCCCCAAAACAAATTTACCCTCAAATTTTGATTCTGGGCCTCTCAGCTGTTTCTTCTATCTTTTCTTAGTAACCCTAACCCGTTTTCCCTCTAGCGCTCTTTTTCGAAAACCGGATTGTGGACCTGGGGATGTCCACAAACCGTAACCTCTTCCCGCATCGTGTGGACCTTTATTGTTCAGAGGTCCCCAGTGCGTATGCAAGATTAACTCACTTGGGCGTTCGTAATCGGCAACCCAAGAACACCGTTTGCGGGCCACACGAGAACTGTGTTTTAAAAACACCCTCTGTTAAGGTCAAAATCACTCGTTACTCCCCGTGAAATGAGCCAACTTGGACGTGATAATCTCTACCAGATTTTGGCGGTTTGGTCTCATGTCACGTTTCCTTGGGTATAATGAGTTCAGTTTCCTAGCTCCCCCTCTGTGATTTAAGGTTGGGGACTGATACGGCTTGATCCTGTGCCTCGCGGTATAAACCGCCCTGTCGACAGGCGGGTGTGTTCGCTAATCCGTGGTTTAGTCCCTACTAACTGCATGGTATATATATTGAGTGAGGTATATTAAGGGAGGTATTGTACGAACATAAATGCTAAATATTCAAACAAAAAGTTTGAATATTTGAATGACAGTGCATATAATAACGATCGTGCTTATATAGCGCTTCACATCGTATCAACGATCTCAAAGCGCTTTACAATTATTCATAATCATACATATTCATTTGGCCATTGATCATGAGGAACAGATCTGGCTTGCCACAAAAAAGTTGGAATATCGAAGATTATACGATGACCTATGTTTATATCTGTATTCAAATGTGCCCGGTGGTATGCGCACGCATCATGTTTTGCATAAAATGTGGTTAAGGTGACGTCGCAGGTCACATAGTTCAAAGGCGATCTGACCTGCGACGTCACTCCTTAATCACAGTTTATGCAAAACATGATGCGTGCGCATCCCGACGAACACATTTGAATACAGACGTACTGTCTGTATACAGTCTGTACTGGGTAGCCAATAAAAAACGGATAAGCATACTTCCACTACCCTGGGTATGGGGCTAAAACTACCTATACCAATTGTGACCCACCACCCCAAAACCAGGCTAAAGTCGAAATTTTTCATATGAGAGATTTTTATACCATTGGATTGCTAGCGTTTTAAGCTTTAAAATGATACATCACATGCACCAGTACCGCTATGGAATGAAAAGTAACGACGCTTCAAAAAGTGACATTTTGTTGCCGTTCGCGGCAACAAGTTTGCTCAATTTGAGTAATAGCAACGACAACAAAAATCAGGAGAAGGCCGATATTATCACTTTCGGGGATTTTTAAAAAGGTTTAAACATGAACAGCCTATAAATTAGAGTTTTAACTAACTATTTATGAAAAAAAACCACAATCGACCGGCAACACATTTTTGTGTGTACAATGCCATATCTCGAAATGGCATTTGCCGACTTCCGCCTGGTTGGTCACAATTGATAAGGAATCTTTCTAGAAGAAAAATACTACCGAGATATCTCGATTTGGGCTAGAAATAACCGCGACTACACGGCACGGTTTAGTATTTTTTCAGTGCGAAAAGACCACCGACTTCATTTCACAAATTAGAGTCTGGAGCTAAAACTACTGGCCCAAATCAAGATATATTGGTATCATTATTTTTTAGAAAGATTCTCCATCCATTGGTATAGGTAGTTGTGGCCTCAGGGTAGTGGAAGTACGCTTGTCTGTTGAGATTATGTCTGTCCGTTTTTTTGTATACCCAGCACGATATGTGGCATGGGGGTATACCCCCTCTTATCTCTATACCTACACACTCCACACTATTGTTACCTAACACATCCCCCCTTGAAACCTAAAAAGAATTCCTGAGATACCGGGAACACAATGGACCACCCTGTATAGAAGATCAAAACGACAGGTGTTTAACTGGTTTGCTCTCGTCGTCTCTTATTATTGGTGTATTATTTGGTGTATTGGTGTCTTTTGTGTTGACCATTGTGTTCCCGGAATCTCAAGAATTCTTTTTAGGTTTCAAGGGGGATGGGTTAGGTTACAATAGTGCTGAGTGTGTATACTGTATAGGGATAACAGGCACTGCCACATGTCGTGCTGGGTTTAATTTAGGTGTGTGCTCGCTGACGATAAGTATTCATTAAACCACTATTGCTTCGTCCTTCGGATGGGACGTAAAGTTGTAGGTCCCGTGTGTTGTATAATTTATAATGTGTGTATATATCTTCCCCATTATAACATTATAACATTGTATAATGCACGTAAAAGAACCCAGAACACTTATCGCTAAGAGAAGGGGTTTGCCCCGGTGTTCCTGGCTGACACAGCCTCTTTCTACGGGTTTCTTCTGGCTTACGAGCTACAGTGCCTTGAGCACTTTTGAAGGATCCTTGGTTTCATTACCAGAAATAATAATAATAATAATAATAATAATTATGACTGTTGAAATGAATGAGACCCGTGCAGGCGGAGTCAAGTTGGCGCAGCGGTTCTTTCCTCGCCTTCCACAGCTGTGACCCGGGTTCGATCCTGCCTGGGCAAAACAATTTCGATTGGGTTTTCCGGAATATTCCTCCCAGCTCTACAATTGTAACTTTTTCTCGTTGTCTTCTCTCTGCGGGTTTCTTCAGGCTTTCGAGCTACAATGCCCAGGGTACCTAGTGCCCTTTTGAGGGATCCTTGGTTTCATTACCAGAAAGGATTAAAACAAAAACAGTATTAATGAGTCGGACGCCAGTCGTAAATCGTATAAGCTGGACAGGACGACTTGATGATTGAACACAAAGATAGTCAAGTATTTCATCCCATAATGGTAAGTGGTATATTCTGCCTTTTTTTATGCTCCCGGATCTTGTTTCACCCCAACTAGGTCACGTAATTCCACTGTCGCCGCTTGGATTTGGCGATATAATACGTGTACAGAAAATATCAACTATCCCCGGCCTTGGAAATTCGAAAAGCGCGGGAAAGGGGAAAGAGGGTGAGGGAAAGGCCCGGGTATGGGTGCACCAGATGAATATAGGGGGGGGGGGGGGCTGTTCATTGTACACACGCCGTTGCGCAAGTACCTTCTATGTCCCTAGCCTACACACCAAAGCGGTGCATTACATCTTTTGTATAGTGACTGTGGTGATTGTAGCGTTTGCTCTCCGTTGATACATTTGAATTTTGAAACATTACAAGATATTACCGTATTTTGTTTAGTTCTCCCCCACAATAATCCGGGAAGATGATCAATGACCCAACCCCCCAGCCAAAAAGTGGGGGATCTGGATCGTATCAAGACGGAAACTATACATATAAAGTGTTAACTCGAAATAGAAAATCATGAATTTATTGTGATTGTGACTTCGTAGAAGTGAAAACGGCGCCAGGGCTAATTGTGGGCTTGGGCTCCTGACCGCATCTTCGAAATCGAAATTAGAAAAAAATGTAATTCCGGGAGGACTAATAATAATAAGCAGTTCTTATATAGCGCACGTATATCTACCAAGACTGGTACTCAAGGCGCTCTGTGATTTTTAAAGACAGGTTAAAGGGATCGTATACATTTGGTATTTGGAAACCTGTTTGTTTCAATCCTATATAGTTATAGATGTATACCATAAAACTAACCTGTAAAAATTTCATTTCAAAAGGTGGTAGCGATTTTAAGATATTGCCGAAAATCTCGAGCGGTTATGTCCACGCAGGAATTAAAATAATCTGCATTGGAATACACAATCTAAGAAACGTCACTGCAGTAACGCTTCTCAGATTAAATTTTTTGGGGGATAAAAAGAGATATCTGTTTCCATAACCGCAGTACTTTGAAGTGAAAAGTTTCTAAAAATGCATTATACTATCCAAAGCTGCTGTACTTTATACCAAGTAAGTTTTTATTGCCAATAATAATTATTTGGAGTAATTACCAAACGTTATACGATCCCTTTAATGAAGTTTTATGAGAATATGAGACCCATTATGTAGCACCTTTGTAAGAGATTTTGTATACATGTTTGTTTTTTTCCTGTTTATGTTCAACGGATATAACCAGAAGCCTATAATCAAACCAGGGTCAACTTCATAAAAGGCGATTGAGTGCAAACCAAACCAATCATTGAGTGCAAACGCCTTATTTTCCAGTTTTCGGATAATCCTTTGCACCTATTTTGTAAAAACTAAAAACCGATGAAGTTTTTGACAAACTAAAAGTATGATACGATTTTTTAAATTAATTTGCTTTGGAAAAAACAAAAATGTAATCTTTTTAAAGAGGAAACTCGCCTACCTGTTTCGTTCGAAAGACCTGCTTGTATATCCCACAAGAGAGCAACAACCCTTCACGGCCACCTGGGAAGTATATAAAACGTCTTCACAATCCACGTCCGAACCGTTTGACTCCTCGTGCTAAATTACTACACGAAGCCAATAAACGATTTTCTTATTACTGCGAGTGGCGCTATCGCCTGTCATGACCTTTTGCCAAAACTTATGTCACACGCGTGATAAACCTACCCTCGTCATGTCAAAGGTTCGAAGTCGCTGCATTGCGGCATATGATTTGGTATTATGTTTGGGCTTTGTTTTATATATGGGTGCAGATCTGTAAATCGGTCGAACATTTCTCTGCTATTGGGTCATTTTGTGAGTCATGAACTTCTTGAGGGTAACACAAAATGTGGAAGCCGTGCACAATGACTGCTAACAATAGCCTACTGTGAAATTCGTGTGAAATTCGTGTAAAATTGGAATCTAAAATTGCTTTATGGGCCTTTTCAATTCGCTTGCCTCGTCTCACTCTTTGACTTAAAGGTTGGATACACCATTTGCAGATATCAAAAATATTTACTACCAAATTATTAAGAAATATTTTACTCATTCAAAAGTAATTGTAGATTCTAGGCATCCAGCAAAATGATTGCGCTAGATATCCTGTAATTATTCCGAAAAATATAATTTTATAATGACAATTTTTCGATCGCCGGAAGACGATCGCGAAAAACCAAAGATAACATAAGAATAACTGCTCGACGCCGGTTGAAAAAAACCCCGCTGTTTTTCGTTCTTTTCTCGGCATCCATGATTGTTAAACGATATTTGCTATAAAGGCAACCCCCCAAATCTACTCATTCATGATAATTCAAGCAATTACCAATGGTGTATCCTACCTTTAAGGCTCCAAATTATTGCAAGAACTCCAACTATACGCGTTGGCGCCTGTTGTGCTTCAGAATCATTAAATCGGTCGATATGAATCTAGTCAAGGTTCGAGTATTTCCATTTTGCTTTCATTTCTGTCTATTTCTATTTACTTTTCAGTTATTGGGGAGTTAAAGGCGAAGCCGGAACCGAAGACGAAGTAAAGGTTTCGAAAACCCCCCTATGTTTCAAAGTGGGACAGAGGCATCATTCTTCAAGTTATGCCGATAAGCCACAGCACTATATACTGTCAGTGGTGGTCATCTTTGGATGAACATTTCTTCCCAAAGTCATCAGTTACTCTCAAAGATGATGGGGTAAGTTTTAATTTCATGAGGTAAGTTTTAATTTCATGTGTGTCTCAAACACCTTGGAGAGTTGCAAGTAATTTTCCTGAATTTTCCTGAAGTGGGGGTGCACCAGGTGACAGCTAGGGGCGCTGTTCGTTATACAGATGTACACATGTACATGCGTTTGTTTATGGTGTAAATGGAGGACACATGCCTGGCGACACGAAGGTGAATTGGGGTTAGGGTTAGAATGGAGGACGTCCTCGATTGAGATTCGTGTTCAAAACCAATGAGAGCCGTCGTAAAAAGTTAGAGTACAAACAAAGGAAATTATCGAGAGGAACAAAAGAAACAGTACATGTGTATAAACGCAAACCCCTATTTACTCCTATATTCCTCTTTGTATAGTGTTTGTTCTCCGTTTTAAATTGAATGTTAGAATGGAAGTTGATGTATTTTATCGTTGGGTTCTACGGAAGTCAATTTACTGGTGTGCAACCTTAAGGCTTTGAAATAACAACGAGCACGCATGCGCAATGAGAACAATATAATAGATTTGCCATCTTTTTCGTTTTCTTCGGCGTGCATTTTGCCGCGTACATACAGTGGTCGGTGTTGAAAGAGTCGCATCATCTCGCGCATTAGCACAGGGCAGGACGGGATTTGGGGGTTGAATCTACTATGAATCTACTATACTGTGAACAATATCCAGCTAACTCCCCGTGGAACTAAACATCAATCGAATTGGTCCGCTCGCGACCTCCAGTAGGCGACACAATCTGTCCTCAGATACCGCCTGGTATTTAGGTGTCGAAGTCATCAGGCGACCGAGGTACAAAGGGTTAATTACCAGGAATGTGCTGATAAAATGTCTGGATATCGTAGAAAATAATGGTAGCTTATTACAAAAGGAAATACATCTGAAAATGGCACTGCCAAAACTGCGTTGCAGACTTACGATACTGACATTGAAACTTGGCGGCCATTTTGGACGCCATATTGTTTTGGATACTTATAAGTTTTAAATCCTCTGGATAATGATTTTATTAGATTCCTTGCACCTTTGAACTTATGTTTAGACACTTTATTTGTTTTTAAAACCGGTCTGGTTGCAAAATTATGCAAAAATTTGAAAATGGTAGCCATGATTTTTGACGCCATTTTGGATTTCAGAAAGAGCACCTGCAGAAATTTTGGGGACATTTAGTATGTTATTCCATGGTTAATCTACTTACTTATATTCCTTGACCTATATCCTAAAACAAAAATCAGCATGTTATGAGCTATTTCCTTGTTTTGGCCTATATTATCCAACGCTCTTGGCCTATTTGTAAATATTGGGTAACATGACTGAAAATAGCCAATGATTCAGAACTGTACCGTTTAACAACTGGGAAACGTTTGTAAATTCGCATATTTGTGTAGGCAATGCGTTTTGTTGCAGTGTAAGAGAAACCCTTCAACTGATGTTCCGACATTTGACAATTTGATAACTTTCCTTGTAAATAAACTAATGGGTTATTCCTCCTTTACGCCATTAATACGAGAGTAAAACTTTCGTTATTAGAAGACACAATCTTATTATTTAGGCAACACGTCTGTGCAGGCTATTATTGCAAAATCACTGGAATTTTCTCTGGGAACATCTTACCACCATCATAAGCCAAGTATATAGCCAAACCGGCAGATAGTGGTTTGTGTACGAAACCAACCTGTCATATTTTAAATTTAGGATTTCGACGATAGAATGAGATCACAGGAAGTTGTCAATTTGTGGTGTTGTGACTTTCAGGCTCCAGATTGTCAGTGCTGACAGATTCGGCCTAAATGTCAATAATACTAGTACTGGAACTGGATTAGTAATCGTTATGAGTATATACCACGACATGTAGAATAGGCCCAAGATCTTATGACGTCACGCTTTGTTTTAATTTCCCCTGCGCTTTCCTTATACCCAGCACGATATGTGGCAGAGGGGTACCCACCTCTTATCCCTATACCTATACACACTCAACACTAGGGACTTTTCGATTTGCACGTTTACTAGTAGACTGCGACGTATGCGGTCACAAGTAGACTGCGACGTATGCGGCACGCTAAATGTTGTACCTTACCTTTTCGATTTCTACGACTACGACTACGCTCACTCAGTGACGTCATGCCTTATGTTTGGCGCGCGTTATGCACACTACGTCGTCACAGTTTTCCAACGACGGCAAAACAAGGTTGAACGCGTTCGAGAATTCTGCTACGAACGACGAGTTCGTCGATGCGCATGCGCACTGCTTCACAAATGACCGCATACGTCGCAGTCTACTAGTAAACGTGCAAATCGAAAAGTCCCTATTATTGTAACCTAACCCATCCCCCCTTGAAACCTAAAAGGAATTCCTGAGATTCCGGGAACACAATAATCAACACAAAAGAGGGGGGGGGGGGGGGGGGGGGGGGGGGGGGGGGGTTCTCTGCCACATTCGCGCTTCATATGACTTTCCTGTGGGCGAGTCTGGCGTCCCGACTTCGCTCCCATAATAAAGCGCGTATTGCAATATCGTCAATTTTGTCTAGCATTAGTAAATTCTCAATTAAATTACAAATATTAAACAAATATAAATTCAAGTACAATTTGTGATTGCTTGATCTCACCGTGCGTGATTCTTCATAGTCTGGTACTAGAACTCCACCTACTTAGTATAAATTCATTAGCTAACGATTCTTGGGGTTTTTCAGTCTTTAACACTGGTGATATTCTGCAGACTATTATTATTAGCATTCAAGTATTAAAGGTGAATGACTTTTTCTTACATCCTTTTCAGTTGACCGTTTTCGCCGTTCTAGGCGAGTTGTCGAAGTGCGTTATTTGCATATACCGGATATAGTCGTCGCAATTACAAAGCGGGAGGCCCATTTGGACAGAAAAACCGCAAAAGAGCTTTTACAAATTTGCACCAGGGTTCTTACAAGGGTGAGGGTTTCTCTGTAATATTTAACCTTTTCCTCTGAATTCATAGCGCGCTTCAATTCATTCCGACTCTATTAACTGGTTTCAATCAGTGTGACCACTCGTTATTTTCATTTCTTTCAAGATCAGCATTCAAAATCTTTCAAGATCTTTCAAGCCTATGTAAATGTGTACACAACTTAATAAAATACATGTACATTCACATTCACATATTTTCACATGAAAGATCTTTCAAGCAGGGGCAACACTGGTTTCAATCATATCTCACGGATAGACAGCAAATTGTCAGTGTCAATCAGGTTGAATCTCAACCATTAGGAATAACATGTGGTGTTTCTCTGCTATGTGAACTCTAATTTGCTGCTGTATGCCGTTGAAAATGCCCTACTCATTTCTGTTCAGTTCGCGCCGGGATTATTTTAACATCACCGAGCCGAGGGGCGGGATTATTTTTAACGAAACTTAGTCCGAAGCGGGTTCAGGCCGATATAGTGCCGGGAAGCACACCCACGCATTTCCGGCCTTGCTCGCTGCCGACAGACATTTCCGGTCTTGCTCGTGGCGTGTTTATGCGTCATCCGTTTTGAATCTAGGAAAAACTTTGCGTTTATACACGTCATCCGGCGCGAACTGGTTTTAAAGCTCCCTAAAGTAATATCTACCAGTTTAAGTAGGGAGCTGGAATTATGCAGGCAGTGGCTGATTGACAACAAATTGTCTTTGCAGCTCGGCAACTGAACTGAGTCTATCCTTTTTGGATCTAAGAAGACATTAGGCTGTGCTTTATTTTCATAATATTCTAGGTTACATCTGTGTCTTCTCTTTTGTGTGTGGATTTCTGATTTTCGAATAAAAGACATGAATTATTAACAAAATATTTGAGTTGTAATAAGTTATGAGATTTTTCAAAGTTCAATCTTTTATCGGAAATCAGACTTATTGATTCTTAGGGCTAAGACATTTATTGGTAATGGTATAGAAAAATACGAATTTGCTGACATTTCATGAATGTTCAGACTTTCAGAGTGGACTTTCATGATATTGTCTAGTGAGGGCGCTATACACTGAATGTTTGCCCAAAAAGATCTGGTGAAGGGACACATGACAATGGGCTTGTACTTTTTCTGGTTATCCTTAAATGTCTACTTAGCAGAAGTTTTAAATTGATTGCTTATAAGACGAATTCGATCTTAATACTATCTTTAGGCAATAGCCTAGACAAATTTGACCAAGCTTGATGGTAAATGATTACATTTTTGACTAAATGTTTCTCGGACTAAGGGTTATACGTGCTACTGCCGTGCCGAACTTATTTAAAATGAATGCAGCAAAAGCGCGGCAATAGCACGGCGTTACACTAATAAGCCATTTGCGCGTGACCCCGAGTTAAATTTAAATAATATCTGGTACACTGACTTGTTCACACAGCTTGGCACAGTTTAACTTTAAATTCTCCAGACCAAAGACACTGTTGCTATATCACGTGATTCGGGGCAAGCTTTTGCATAGTTACATAAGAGACGCTCAGCACTAATACATTGTTTACAGTGGGTGAGAATGGCAAAAAGACACCAGACCATTCCAGAGCTGGGGGTTGCTAGCGTATGACGCGTAAGGCTTGTCCCGAATCACGTGAAATAGCAACAGTGTCTTTGGTCTGGAGAATTTAAAGTTAAACTGTGCCAAGCTGTGTGAGCAAGTCAGTGTACCAGATGTTATTCAAATTTAACTCGGGGTCACGCGCAAATGGCTTATATTGGCGCCACGCTGTGCCACTGCCATTCCGAACACCGATAGCGCGGCAGGCACTGTCGAGCTAAATGGCTTTGCCGTGCCAAATTAATTGCCGAGACAAAACGGTTCTAAACGGCGTGCTATTGCCGCGCCGAACTAATCAAAATCAAATTATTTGAGTTCGGCACGGCGCGGCAGTACTATCTGACCTCCGACGAAGGAACGTACACCACTGCCTATTATTAGTCCGGCAGAATCGTGCAAAATGTCCCCTCATTTGAAACACCAATATCATGACTTTAGGCGCAAAAACTAAGTTACGGGGGAGCGTGCAAATTACACTGGACCGTGCAAACTGCATCAAAGAAGGGAAGATTTGAAAATATATAATTATGCTTCTTGCTTTGTCTTCTGTGGATCACTAAACTATCCAGCTTACAACGATGTTTGATTTAATGGTTCTCGCCTGTGGTACTTTTATTGGTTGCCATTCAAACTCAAGTTGAAAGAAATTCAAAAACGATTCTTGTTTTGCCAAAAGTCCACGGTCCGTGAGAATGGTAAACGCGAAGGAAGGACTCGAACAAAATGAATTCTTTGACAATTTTTTATTTTGTTAAATAGCGAATTGGTACCAACCCACGCATGTTTAATATTAGCATTGTTTTCAAAGGGGAAACGACCACGTGACACACACAAACAACTCGCACAATAAAGCAATCGATTGCCATGAAAGCCACATTAGGTTTCACATCATAAACCATCAAACTATACCTAATCCTAAAAACCGGTTTCATTATTATCTAGTTTAGTCTTGTTTACTGTATCATGCCAAAACGTAGTTTACATTGTTTTAATACCTCCACCACTACAAACCTCATGGGTGGTAACCAGCCCAAATCTCCTTCACCTCTGTTACTAAATTGTCTTATAACTTTTTTTTAACGGTTTAAAGTGAACTAGTAGGCCCTAGTGACTAGTAAAACGCGGTTTATAATGCATGGTAACTAACCCCAAGAAGGCGTTTAACTCCATGATCATTTGTGTATTTACACTTTTTGAATTTTAATGGTTAAAGTTAGTGGTTAAAGATTTCAAGAATACAAGGCCACAATTAAATTTCCTTAGTTTGGAATGAGACAATGATACTCGTTAACAATTCCAAACAAACTTTCTTTAAATAGGAAGTGTGTACCAAATTGAGGATTACAAGATTTGAAAAATAATACGGCTCGATTACACACGGGTACTTATTACTAAAAGCTACCAATAAGCTACAATCGCTTGCAATATTGCGAGAGGAAATTACGGTGACGTAATAGGCTCCTTATAGGTACCATTTCAAAAAACATCAGTCCACCAGAGATTGGCGTATTACTCAATTCGTCTTCTCACTACATAACTGCAAACATCTAAACATTTTATAATTTTTTTTTTTAACGGCGTGCTTTTACGAAAGAATCCTTTCCCAAAAAACCTTTCCACGTAAAACCTGATTTGGTTAAAGTCACATCTTGTCATTATTTCCCATTTCATCAAATCACTCGGTTAGTCTCGAAACAAGCACTGAATGATCTGCTTTTAAACACAAACCATACAGGTTTCCTATACACACCGTTTAACTGACCCTTGTTACATGCATTTTTTTCACTCCGGTTACATCAACAATTTTGTACTGGCTCCATCCGATTGGTTAATCACCAATCGGCATTTAATTTATTCAAACATGGTTCCCAGGTCAAAAAGGCAAGAATTTAGGCCCCGAATCTCTTCAGCCGAATCTTTGCCTTAGCATCTTTTTGACTGTGATACCATTTTTAAACACTTTAATAAATTCATAGCTTGTCAAACCAGCAAAAATATGGTGAATATTTTGAACAGTATCATTAGCATATTCTTAAGAAGAAAAAGTTCCTATAAATAATAAATATAAATAGGTTTAATAATTTAAATGGTGAAATTAAATACTATAGACAATCAAATACTATTAAATAAAATACTTTAAAACCAATAAATAAACTAATCATCTTTGTTTAAACTATTGCATGACACTGAATGAAGTATTACTGATATTGAAAGTACTGTACTAGAATACTAGTTAAACATTTGAAAACATAAACTAAAAATATTGCCTTTTGTCCCCCAATTAGCTCCGCCCCCACAAAGCATTTGGGAGTTTGGGCCTACACACAAGTGAATAATATTTAATTGTTGTTATTGATCAGAGAAAGAAAAAAATAGTCTGTTACTGACAGGATTGTGTATCTACTGTACAAACAATAAATGTCTGAAAATGAAGCACACAAAATATTGCTGTCTAAAGTCCTCATAGTAAATAAATTGCATATACAGCTATAATATTATAATGGTAAGTAAATACCAGTTGTCCGTATCATCAACCTATTCCTCTTTTTCATCTCTCTCGTATTTTCCATAGGTTGAGGTTACAGAACTGTTGCTACGGCTACTGCGGCTTCTACGGCTACGTCTACTGCGTTCATTAGTCTGGGAAGCGCTGGTCGGAGGGATTGGCTAAGGGAATTGGCTGAAACCACCCTGAGGGATAAACAGTAAGCAGCAGAACATAAGAATCACGAAAATCTACCCAAAACGAATATTCCAACACTTCCACGACACAGCCCCAAATTGCTTGGTTTAACAGTCTCAGAATATTTTCGACCTAGTGGGTAATATAACTTGTCCAAAATGAAATTTAAAGGACTTCCGTCCGCAATTTTGCCATAATTATTGACAATACGATTCTTTTTTTGTCTTCGCATCAATCCCAAACAGCCGATTGATCTGTATAATCTTCCGTTCATGTCTTAAATTCTAAGACTTTCAATCCCAGTTTTTAAAAATGTCAAGCAGGTTGACATTGTTGATCTATTTTCTTGACTGTCTTTCATTCATGTGGGGGAGTGTGGCCTAGCTGTTGGTGTTCGTGACTCGTGATCAGAGGGTCAAGGGTTCAAATCCAGCTGCTTGCCATATGTTGTGTCCCTGGGCAAGCCGCTTCACCCCCACTCGCCTCTCTCCACCCAGGAGTATAAAATGGGTACCGGCATTAGCTGGGGAGTAACCTGCAATGGACTAGTATCCCATCATGCAGGGGGAATAACAATATTCTCAGTTGTCTCATGCTACAGAAATTGAAGATAAACACCGGTCTAATGAGTAATATTGGCTCGGGACAGACTTTGGGTTTTTATTTGCTTGTCTTTGTTATATTTTGGGTAACTTCTGGGGCCAATTTCACGGAGCTGCTAAAATTTGTCCTTGGTAACAACAAGGTTACAGACCAAATTTTCACGTGATCTTTATTGTTTTTGATTGATAATCAGCTGTTTTTTTGCTTAGCATGAACAAAACGTAGAATTTTGACTGATAACTTGTTTTTAATGAGCGAGACTTTTTTGTGCTAAGCAAATTTTTGTGCTTAGCAGCTCCGTGAAATTGGCCCCAGGACAGCACGCGCAAATCCCTAAAGTATGGCAAAATATCTCAACAGGAGTTTTGAAGGCACTGCAATCTGACCCGAAATGGAAAATGCGAGAAGATTTACCATTAAGATCTAGAATGATGAGCCGGGAAGGTGGTTATTAAGACATCTTAACGCTGGCTAGAGGATGCGGACGAACTCCTCATGACAGAGGAGGAGCCGGTGGAAGTTCTCTATAAGATGGGAAGTGGGAAGGGAGAGAAGGAGATCGGAGGTGCAATGAAGAAGATTGCGAAGGATGGTAATATATGAGGCAAAGAAGGAAGAAATAGAGAAGGCATTGGATGCATGAAGAATGGAAACAAGTCACAAAAAGTGACCCGGGTCAATCATACATACAGCCCGACAGGCAGACAGACAGACAGACAGACAGAGAGATAGACAGATAAATAAGGCAACAAACATACGAGAAGAGGGTAGAGAACGGAAATGGGAAGATAAATAGTGTGGACATTGTTGCAAGTGAATAAAGAGAAAGATTGATGGGATTGAAGGAAAAATAAATAAATAAAAACAAAATTACTAATTTAGACTTTTGTCACAATTGATGTGTAATCAGTTTTATAATTACAGTAAATTAAATGCAAGTCGCTTCCACTTTCACATTTGAATTAGGTTATCATTCTTCAATCATGCAAAGAAAACATGCAGTACACAAAATGAAACAATTAGCCAGTCCTTACAAATGATGAACATCCACATAAAAAATAGCCAATGCTCAGGGGAAAAAATGAAGGAAAATTTGAAAAAAAGTTAACCAGCTGTGTATACACAATTTTTGTTTGTTTTTTGGAACAGATGACTGATCAACACGCCAACAGTAGTTCTATTGTTGTTCTTTTTTTGTAGAAGGTCTACAATCATTATTTACTTTTAAATATGCAAGATATTTCTCAATAATTCAGTAGTAAAATGTTTCAATATCTGCAAATGGTGTACCCTACTTTTGACTACTCCAGTAAAAATACCATAAGAATGAAACTTCTACTATATAAGACAAGAGGATACGAATAGTAAAACCACGCAGGTAAAGAAACAAACATGGATGTTAAAGCCGTTAGTGTGAAGTAGATTTGCTAAAGTTAGACAGAAAGCGTAATAATGTGATATAGGCCTATTGCCATAATGAATAATGTGATAGTGAAGTGTCTGATAAAAAAATGTATTGTTATACAGGATGTTTCTAAAACCGTCTATATCTGGACCTAAACTCCACTGCTACACATATAACTATACTGTTTTCACAGGCAGATAGGGGGGGGGGGGGAGAGGGCCCTCCTTTGGCAAACAAACCCCTGATAACTGGATTTCGAGCTGTGCTGTCCAAAATTAGCAGCAAATCTACCAAAGTGATTCTCTAAGCTCTTTGAAAATTTGTTGACAAAGTATAAATATCAGGAAATTTGACATGAAAACCAAACCCCTGATTACTGGAAAACAGTGGATTTGGAGCTGTGCTGTCAAAAATTAGCAGCAAATCTACCAAAGTGGTTCTCTAAGCTTTTAGCAAATTTGTTAAAAAATTAAAAATATCAGGAAATTTGACATGAAAACTCGTCATTTGAGTGTTTCAGACGCGCCCTATAGTGGCATCTGCAAAACTTTGTGTAGCATGCACCAACATGCTCAATTTGACAAAATATGAAGCTGATGAAGATGCTTTTAAACTATACTGTCTACTGCACCATGTTTGAAAGTAGACCAATTTGACTAAACAAACTCATGCCAGGAGGTTTAAACAAAGCATGCACAATCAAAAACGGTAAGTACAAACTTGTTGTAAGTAACAACTTCTCTGCTCAGTTTGCCACACTACTATTGCACATCTCTGACTGGATTTCCTCATGCAAATCACTTCTGGTCTGAATCTAAAACCACAAGTCAATTGTGGTGCATAGACCATGCTGCCCACATTTCATGACCAGTATTTTAAGAAAAAAAAATTGCTTGAACAAAATGTGCAAATTAGGCTAGAAACAAGTGTTGGGTTTTTTGGTCTCTTTTGAGAGAAACAAGGAACTTTAGCTGTCATGCAAGGACACTAGGCTTTTTAGTAATTTTGGTTTCTTGGACAAACAAACGGCATGTTAAATAAAGACCCCATTCACTGGTCAATCGGCATGATTGCACTGTGCTAGGTTGTCTCAGCATTAAGCCTTGACAAAGGCAATTGGGAATTAGAGAAAAAACAGCTTGTAAAAGTGTAGCAGTTTGCTTACTACAAACCAACTCGTCAGGCACTTTGTAAAAACATGTCAGCTATTATATTTTACTTATTTGTATTTTTTTTTAGAAATCAATAAGCCCAATTTAAAGAGTTAATGAGAATAACAGAGATTCTAGATAATAATGCCAGGTACTTTAGGCCCGAGGTTTTCAGACTTGTCTTCGTACTAATTTGCATAATTTTGTGTTTAGCCAATGGCGCTTGTCGACGCATAGACATTCATTGCTTCGTTTAATTTCTGGTTGGTACATACAGCGTGACTGGTGCATTTTTTCGGCTCTCAACCATGCCGCCTGACATGATGAACTTGGGCCGCAGTGCAATATAACACCTACAAAAGCCCAAAACCAACATGTGAAAAAAATGCGCAAAAGTACCGTGGCAAAATTGAGAGAGAATCGAGGGGGGCTCGCTTGGTGAAGATCAGTTAGTAGTACAGGTACGAATCAGGCCGCTCATATTCGTAATCGATTTCTTGTTCGGAATCGGAATCGCAAAGTACCGTGGTGACGCGGGTGGTGGAGCCGGAGGCACCGACGCCAACCCCAGCACGATGCTTGGCACGCAGCTTGTTGACGGTGGTCTCAGCAGACTCGCAACGGTCTTCCATGTCTTCAAGTTCTCGCTGAGCTCCCCTGAATTTGTTCAGATTCAGGTTAGCCATCTCCTCCTGCAGGAATGAGAAATCAGGTATCAAGATTGATGAGATACAAAGCAAACAGTGATTTCTGCCATTTTGAACAGCCAAAAGCAGTCATAGCTTTTGGAATTTATGTACATCCCCATCTGTTCATACTTTTTGACAGATCAATCTCTATGAACCTTAAAAACCAGGTATATCAAGACTTTCAAGGACGCTATCTATAAATGCAACGGGCAGCCCATACTCGATAAAACAGAGCATTTAAAAAAAAACCAGCTTATTCTCCGTTTTGGTATCGTTTTTGGCATCGTTCAGGCAGTTTGGCATTTGTGATGAATC
Source organism: Crossaster papposus (assembly GCA_037893245.1). Classification (NCBI taxonomy): domain Eukaryota; kingdom Metazoa; phylum Echinodermata; class Asteroidea; order Velatida; family Solasteridae; genus Crossaster; species Crossaster papposus. Next base: position 837,722 of record JBAIAA010000238.1, read on the forward strand.
CAGAGACAAAGCCCCTTCCCCCTCCCTTTCCCATCACCCTTTCCTCATGATCACCCCTTCCCTCATTTTACTTACGGCTTCCTCGGTTTGTCTCTTAAAGTTCTTGCATTTGATCTGCATTTTATCCACGAGTTCCTGAAGCCGGTCTTGGTTCTTGCGTTCCTCGTCTGAGGTCACCATGATCTCCTTCAGACGGCGTTCCTGCTTCCTCATGGCCTTGTCCAGGTCACTACGGCGACGGGACTCAATATCAAAGTCACGCTCAGTCTCGTGCAACTGGGGAGAACAAATGGTAGACAATTCAAGAACCGTGTTTTTGAATTTGGTTGAAGACCTAAGGGTGACATCTCAAAAGGAGTGTCGTCTAAAGGGTAGGTCACACTGTTTGCGACCACAGCCTCCAGTTTTAATTAGGATAAATCAGGATAAAAGTGCACCCATTACATCCTCCTACAAATAGTTACGGTCCATCATCACGACCTGCTACGGTGTACTACGGTTCTAGTACGATAGCGTCAGGACTCTAGTCAGGACTACTTTGATTACAGCTGATTCTAGCCGAGAACTGGCAATGCGCTATGCATAGACCTTCTTAGAACATCGTAGATATTCGTAGTGATTTGTGATAAAAATCTGGCCCGGGAAGACTACAAATGCCTACAAGAAGGCAGTACGCGACTGTGCATGATTGAGTTACAATTGCACTGCATCTTCCCTGCGAATTAAACAAAAATTGTAGCACTGCCACAACAGTTTTGAACAGTTCTGTGGAGTTTGCCGACCAGCCAAGATTCATCAAGATTCATCAAGATTCATCTGGATTCATCAGGATTCATCAGGATTCATCAGGATTCAACAGGATTCAACGAGATGCTTCTACGAGTATGCCCACGAATCACTTGGATTGGGGGAATCGTCTTTAAAATCGTGACAGTGTGACCTAGTGTGACCTAGGCTTTAACGTCCTAGTCTGTTATGACAATCTCCTGCCTATGAGTAACACTGTCTTTGCCCAAAGCAACCACTAAAACTGTTCCAATGAGCTAGGATGCTTCACTTACCTTCTTCTCCAGCTTCATGATGGTAGTCTTGCCTCCCTTGAGAGCCATGGCTTCAGCCTCCTCCAGTCTGGACTGCATGTCCTTGACGGTCAGCTCCACCGATTTGTACATCTTCTGGACGTGCATGGAGTGGTCCTGCTCGGCCCTCAGCTCCTCTGCCATGCGAGTGGCCTGCAAGACAACAAACAGTATATCAAGTCAACAACTTGTTTCTTGAGGAGTGGCATGGGTGGCAAGTGTGTAAAGCGCTCACCTCTCACTACGGTGGCCCAGGTTCGATTCCCGGCTCGCACCATTATGTGGGCAGAGTTGTTGATTCTCAATTGTGCCCCAACATTTTCTTTTGGTTTCTCTGGTTTTCCTCGCTCCCCAAAATCAATATTACGATCTTTGGTTGTGCACCGTGTTTAGACATAGGTCGTTAGACACGTGTCATCGACTCCGTTACGTTCTAGCTCGGTCCTTCGTAATCCAGCATCACTGGTAAAAGTGCCATGGCCAAGTGGTCTGGAGCATTGAATTCATGGTCTGCAGGTAATCCTGCACGTTGTGGGTTCAAGCGCTGCCCAGGCTATGGCACTCCTATGCCTAATGTTGGTAGAGCCAATAATAATGCCTTGCATGCAGTGGACTTTTTTTTTTTAATCACTGCTGCGAGTAACAATGATTAGCCCTCCGAATTATCAATAGGAATCAACAGCAAAAGTTGACACACAATAGTGTATTTATAGATGAATATTTCAAGCTGTCCTAAGAATTTCAATTTAATACATGGATATTCTCTTTGTGGTTCGTTTTCTGTGAACACTCTTTTCACTTTTTTGTTGGGTGGTGGGTCTGTTTATTTTTATATCTATTTAAGATTTGGAATCCTGCTTACATCCGAGACAGCCTTCTTGGCGCGTTCATCTGCACCGCGTGCATCATTGCCCAAGTCGTCCAATTCGCCTTGCATAGTCTGGATCTCGGCCTCCATCTTGCGACGTTGGCTGGTCAGGCTGTGGTTGGATGAAGTCAGCTCACTCATGCGGTCAGACTGGTCAGCCAGGTCACCTTCTGCCTGTCGTCGGCCTCTCTCAGACTACAAGTGATTCAGGTGAGGTCAAAAAGTTGTATCCCATTATATTGTCAATGGGAGAGTCAGTTTGGCGTTGCGGTTCTTTCCTCGCCTTCCACCGCTGTGACCCAGGTTCAAATCCGGCCTGAGCCAATATGTGTATTAAGTTTTCAGTCCCTGCCTAATTTCCGTGAGTCTTTCCCAGGATATTCTTCTGGGGTTTTCGAGTAGTAAAAAAAAAAAATGCGAAACGGCCATCAAACTAGTAGTTTTGATGCGGTTAAAAAAAAAAATGGGTTTAGTGAAATCTATCTTTGGATACATTCCAGCCAAGATCAATCTTAGCGGGGACTAGTCCTAAGTCTTGAGATAGTCTTAAGTCTTGAGATAGTCTTAAGTCTTGAGATAGTCTTAAGTCTTGAGATAGTCTTAAGTCTTGAGATAGTCTTAAGTCTTGAGATAGTCTTAAGTCTTGAGATAGTCTTAAGTCTTGAGATAGTCTTAAGTCTTGAGATAGTCTTAAGTCTTGAGATGAGTCACAAGACAAGACATGTTTTGTGAGAATCGAGCCTATCAGTTTGGATTTCAAGCCCTGCTGTAGGAGATAATGATTTGTGCATGAAACTTTGCATGTAGGGAAGGGGGGACTGGCTCAGGAGCAAAATGTGGTCACGTACGTGTTCCAGAGTGGCACGCTGCTCGTCGATTTCAGCCATGAGAAGGTTGGAGCGACGCTCTGTCAACTGCAGCTGGTCACGCATGTCCTCACGGATACGGATCTCCTCCTCGTAGTTGACTTGCAGTTCCTAGCAAAAGTCAGGATAGAAATGACAACTGACAAATGTCCCTTTAATGTTTAGACCTAACCAATCAATTCAGACCTTTTTTTAAACAAATATTTTCTTCCCAAATCATCCATTATATTTGAAAACTGTTGATATGCATCTAGACCCAAAGCCCAACCTACCTTGTAATCAGTCAGAAGCTTCTTGAGTTGCTTCTGAAGTTCGGAAATCTGTCTGTTGGCAGCATCCAGCTGGATCTCCAGCTCATTTACCTCGCCTTCCAGTTTCTTCTTGAGTCTAAGAGCCTCAGCCTTACCCTTGCTCTCAACCTCCAAGCTGGCTTGCATGGACTCCAGAGCGCGCTGGTGGTTCTTGCTGTCAAAACCAAACAATGATATGCAATCAACTTGTTTTCAAACCCAGGCCGGTGTCTTGGGTCGATCAGCCACGATTCGCCCGATATGAGGCTGGGCTTTACTGATTGAAACGCCAATGTAACACTTCTGGTTCTTCCCCAAAACACCTCTCATTTAGAAATTCCCTTGAACATGGCATTTTAGAGGCTATCCTATGCGCAACACTTAGCCTCAAAATGCAATTGAGCAAAGATTGAGGCTTTGTTGCCGAAAATTATACCCAATTGTAAATATTTCCAGCTTCTTGGCACATCCAATTTAAAAGTAAGAGTTCTTTTCAATACTGACTATGCGCAAACTCTGCAGACAAAATAGTGTCCTAAATGTTGCAGTATCCACTACTAGAAGGATGCCAAAAGCTGCAACTTGATAACATCCACCTGTATTTACTGATTAGACGGGCAACTATACTGGGCTAAACCCAGGAATAAAGAAAATTGGCAAACCTATCATCGGCACTCTGCTAACTCACCGTGTGGCTTCAAACTCCTCCTCTTTCTCATGGAGGCGACGTTCGATCTCGTTCTTCATCTGGGCCAAGTCGAGTTGGGCACGGACCACTTTACCTTCCTCCATCTCCAGGGCATTCTCTGCCTCCTCCAAGGCTGCTTGCAGCTCCTCTTTCTCCATCTCCAGACGCTTGCGAGCCTTCTCCAGCTCGTGGACACTCTTGCCACCCTCACCGAGTTGGTCAGTGAGCTCGGCAATCTCAACTAGACATGGGAAAAAAGGAGGTGGTATCATGGAAAGGACCAAGTTTAGCAAAAACTCTGAGTTAAAGCTCAGAAAAACCTACGGTCTGTTATAAAGTAGTACTTTCTTAAGATCCTAGCAGACAATTCACTATTAAGTTTCATCAAAACTAGCTGAAAAAGTAATTTTCTTAAAATAAAATTTGCACTTTAAACTGTCTAACGTAAGATAAACTTACCTTGCAAGGTCTTGTTCTCTCTGCGTACAATCTCAACGGTCTCAATGACTTCTTCATAGGAGTTCTTGATCTTGTACAGCTCAGTGGAGTAACTGCGAGCCTCGCGTTGGGCAGCATCCAGCTCATTAGTCAGTTCATCCACCTTGGACTTCCACTCTGCCAGGACCATGTCAAAGTTGCGTTGCTTCTTCTCCAGAGCATTGGCACGATTGGATTCCTAAATTGAACAAAATAACAAAATAAAACTAATAACTGTCTTCTTAAATTTAAAACTCAAGTATGTTTTAAAGGTAATAACATAAATCCACTGCTTATTTAAACTCTCCACTAGCAGGTATGGCATTATTAAAAGTAGTGCATCTGCTCGACCGCAAATTTCCACACAAGCTTCGCAATCTGATAATTTACCCGGCACTAAAAAGGTCCTAGATAGAACCCTGCTGTGATCGTGTTTCTTTTCTTCAATACACCTGTACCCAGGGTAGATGACCATTATCGAGGAAGTGCAACAGAAAAAAACCTTTTTCGAATGACCTCTGGTTGCTAATTGTTGATTGGTTACAAACTCAGTGATTTGTTTTTTTTAGTAAATGTTTTTCTCCAATAGAGCATGTAAGTTGACATCGAGAACATACGAGACTTAACGAGAAACCAAACTTCCGGGATAAAACAGTTAATCTCTCTCCTCTTAGCCACTTGGGGACTGAGTCCAGGCTATTAGATCCGACACTCACCCTTTCCACATCAATCAGAAGATCCTCTACTTCCCCAGAAAGCCGGGTCTTAGTTTTCTCCAGGTTGCTGTTCTTAGACAATGCCTGGCTGAGTTGTTCCTCAAGTTGAGCCAAACGTACTGTCATCTTCCTCCTGAAAATGTAGCCAACACTCAAACGTGAGCTCCCTCAAATTTGTTGCTTATTTCATTTGCAATAACAAAAATTAATGTGAATGAACTGCCAAAAAGTAAAATGTACTATACAGTAAAGTTATGTTAAAGGGATCGTATACGTTTGGTAATTACTCCAAAAATGTATGGCAATAACAACTTACTTGGAAAGAAGTACAGCAGCTTTGAATAGTATAATGCATTTTTAGAAACTTTTTACTTTGAAGTACTGCGGTTATGGAAAAAGATATCACTTTTTATCCCCAAAAGTTTGAATCTGAGAAGCGTTACTGCAGTGACGTTTCTCAGATTGTGTATTCCAATGCAGATTATTCTTCCTGCGTGGACATAACCGCTCTAGATTTTCGGCAATATCTCAAAATCGCTACCACCTTTTGAAATGAATTTGTTACAGGTTAGTTTTATGGTATATATCTATAACTATATAGGATTGAAACAAACAGTGGGTTCAATTACCAAACGTATATCATCCCTTTAAGTTAATAATAGAATGAGAAATAATTTGAGCTAAGGGATGTTTTGATTGTTTTCAATATAGATATTCCGTAGACTAGGGCCCCCAATGCAGGGAGAACAGTTGACTGATAACTGATGGGGCTATCCTGGTAAAACAATATGAAATGAATAAATAATCAAGTCAACATGTATTTACTTGAATTCTTCCAGTTCCTCGACCTTCGCTACAGCTTCTCCATCAAACTTAGCCAACAAGCTCTTGAGCTCCGAGTTGGACTTGGCCAGCTGGCGAGCCAGGTCAGCGCGACCCTCGGCCTCCTCCTCAAACTGGTCTCGCAGGGAGTCGTTCTCCATCTGAGAGGCTTTCAGTTGCGCGTGCAGGGACTGACGAGACTGTAGCAAGGGCGGGGAAGAAAGAAAAAAACATGCAATGAGATGTTTTGACCTTTTTATTGAGGTTGTTGGCAGTTGAGGGTTGGTGCTGGGTTGGTGCCAGCAGGTTCGGCGCAGAGTCGGCACAGAGTCGGTGCAATTTTTTTTAAACGTTTTACAAATGGGAGGCGTTCTGGCAAAATGAGACATAACTGGGCATAGATCAAAATGAGGGTTTGATGGCATTTATAGGAAAGATAATAAAGCTCTCCTCATTTTGGTGTTTGTTGTACTTCAAACAAACATTCTGTTCACAAGTTATGGCTGTTTAAATTTTGCATTTATCAACATATCAAAAATGTAAACTACTGAAGTACCCGGACTTGACTTGCACTTGTACTAAAAGACCTGTACTTGTACTCAGTTGGCAAAGTACTTGGACTTGAATATCACTCAGGCAATCTGAGTACTCGGCTACTCTGAAAAAAAGTAATCGACTACATGAGTACTGGTCTTACCCTGCTCTCTTCATCAACCTGTCTCTTGAGTTCCTCTAGCTGGGCCAGCAGCTGCATGCGGTTCTTGTTCATCTGGCCAGCGTTGCTCTCCGACTCCTCTAGCTGGCGGGTCAGCTCCGTGTTTTCATTGGTGAATCGGTTCTTCTGGGAGTTCAGTTCAATGATGTTGCGGTTGCGCTCATCCAAGGCACCGTTGGCCTCGGACATCTGAGCCTCCAGCTGGTGGATTGTCTTGTCAGAGTTCAACTAGTTACAGAGTAAAGGAAAAAGAAGGGACCACTTGTTGAGTCTGTAAAGGCCAGTTCATACTCGGTGCAAAAAGCGTACGTGAACGTGAACACAGCGTGTAAGTAAATAGGGATTGTACACATAATTAGCATCTGGACATAACCCAATCAGACGAGTAATGTATTCAGGGATGTGACAGGTTTACCACAATGGCAGACAGATTCCTGAGAGGACAAACTAAATCAATTTGATTTACAAATATCACATACTACATTTATTACATACTTCTATTGGAATTATTGCCCTTTTAATTAAGACACTGAACTGAAGTACCTTTGATCTCTGCAGCATTTCAATGTTTGTACTCAAATCTTCCACTTCTGCCTTCAACATCTGGCGATCCTTGTCAATCCTGAATTAACACAAATTACACATTACCAATGTTGATACTCTGATAACTTTAAGCGGATCTACAATCCCGGCCAAAATAGTTGGGGCACATGACAATAAGTATACCCTCGCCCCTTGGTCAATGCTGTTATCTGCAGCTGGAACAATGCCAGACAAAATTGACTAGGGGCCGGGGGAGGTCAGCCCAGCAAGATTTGGCCTGGGATTGTAGTTCTGGTTGAGGAGAGCTGGTTTGGGCCAAACAGCTTGCAGTGGCTTACAATATGGTTTGGCAACTATATCCCTCATTCAATCCTTGTTTCATAAGAACCACACCCAACAGCGAACAATAATGACACAGTCATCGGGTTGGGATGATCAGGCCAAACCGGCCCACAACATTAAAAAAGATAAAATATGAATCCAAACTGAAATCGATCTAAACTTTCCAAACCGACCCAACTAACATGCACAATCACACGGTGGGTAGGCGCTGTAAGTGCGCGCTATTGTACCACATACATTTTAAAACCGTTTTGGGGTATTTCACTTGTCAATATTGGATATTTCAGGTTTTTCCACAAGATGGCTAAATCCGACTTGACCAAACCCAACCCAACCCTAAAGTTTCAAGCGCGAAACCGAAACCGAGTGAGTGAAATGATAGAAAAACCGACCGGAACCAAAGTTTCGGGTTGGGTTTGCACATTATTAGCCTACGTACGCCACACCCAAAAAAAATTGTCGCCAAACCGATAGTCGCCGTAATTGCCAGGACTTACTTGGTCTTTGTCCTGGAGACTTGGTCCAGGTTCTCGGACAGCTCCGCAACCATCTCCTGTTGCTTCTTACGGATGGACGCTATGGAGGTCTCATGCTGCATGTGGGTCTCATCCAGCTCTCTCTTTATTTTGATCAACTCCGATTCCCTCTTCTTGTTCAGCTCAATCTGTACGGAGGTAGCCCCGCCCTGCTCCTCCAGACGGTCGCTCAGGTCATCAAGCTCGCGTCCCAATTCGATACGCTGCTTATCTGCCTAAAATGGGAGAACAAACAGAGAAGAGGTTAAAGGTAGTGTACACGGGGTCCACCAGGATTCCCCTTCGTATGTTCCCCAGTCCCTATGTTCCCCAATCCTTAAGGGTTATAGAGTAAGGATAGGGGTTCGAAATTGGAAATTATTGGGATTAGGAAACATATATATAGGTATGCACCCATTTACACCATTTGCTTTTGCTGTAATTTTTAAAAATTGATGGGTTTTAGGGGTTCATCTTTAATAGTAAATATTGCAATGCTGACCTATTTTTTCAGTTTTGTGTTCAAAAATGCTGGGAAAATAATTTAATGCTTTTTTTGTAGTCTGGTTCCTTGACTTTCTTTAGACAAAATAGGGACATTTATAGATATCCGAGAAATTATCAGGTTAGGAATCCAGACCAGTTGGCTGGCACCCATTCACGGATGTATAACAGTATTGCAAATAAAATGTGGACTAACTAAATTTAATAAATTGGGGGTATAGTGTTTGAAAATAGTCGGGTTTTTCCCCACAGCCGGCAATCGTTGGAAATTGATACAAAATTCCGTTTTTCTTGAAAATCACAGCATACAAGATTCTGTGATTTCACAGGATGCATGATTCACTTACGCTGTGCATTATCATGTATTGGCCCACTCAACGTTGGGAGGGTCGACTTTTTATCAAAATTTGATTTTCATTTTTTGGGTCATGAATTACATCCCGTTTGTCTCACCTTAGCACGAGCCTGTCTTTCGGCTTCGAGCTCTTCCTCGAGCTCTTCAATACGGGCCTGTATGCAAAAAGCAGGACAAAAAAACAGAAATATTATTTGTATCTTTTAACTCAAAATTAGAGGAATATTTCTATTAAGAAATGCAAGAGTAGATACACGTATTCAACATGAAAGTGACTGCAATAAAAGAAAAACAATTGATTTAGTTACAATTCTCAACACTCAGAGATGAGATTGTCAGGAATAAAAACAATTCAAAAAATTGATGACATGTTTGAAAGTTGTACAAAAGAAAAGAAGATTTTTTGTCATTTTAAAAGGAGAAATAGCAACAAAAGATGAAACATGTATTCAACATGAAAGTAACTGCAATGAAAAACAATTGATTTAGTTACATTCGTCAACACTCAGAGATGAGATTGTCAGTTAAAAATAAGTCTGAAAATTGATGACGTTGGAGAGTTGCATATCTTTTTACACTAAAAATGCCTTGTTCTGATATTCAAAAAGTCTGATTTCAGAGAAAAAGTCTGAAACATCTCATGCCTGAACACTGAACTTCCTAAAAATCCTGGGGGAAAAAAGAAGAAAAAAACCAACAACCACGGTAGTGAACAACAGAAAAGAAAAACATGTCTGAGAGCTCTGTTTGACCTAAAAGTCACAAAACAAACTTTGTGATATTTTCATTTTAGCACCAAAATGAAAACGTACACTTCACCTACGCCAAAAAATGTACCTACATTAAACAGTCTTTTGTGACGTGTAAATAAAATGTGATACCCCCGACATTTGTAAGTAAAATCCAGAGTCAAAGTTTGTTTTGGTGCGACTATTTAAAAAATGTAATTGGCTAACCCACCAAAAATTATAAAGAAATGGAAAGATGAAGGACAAGACAATTTAATGTTTGTTTGAGAAACCCAGTGATGTCGGCTTGCATGTTATTCGGGCGTGAACTTGGGGGCTTGAATTAGTCTAGTGCAACCCTAATCCACGGTCCATGATCTGGTTTTGCTGAACACCACTCTCTCCTGGTTTTGTTCTCTTCTTGACACATTGCAGCTGGTTCTTGTCAGTCATCACCAGACTAACTCCACTTGACAGAAGGCATGTCAAACCACTTGACCCAATTTGTCCACAACTCACCCTAATCCCCCCAGGATAACACCCCAATAAATGGGCCACCTAACCGGAACATCAATCAGTCATGAACAAGTACATGTAGCTGCTGTGATTGACAAGAACCATGGCCTGTATAGAGAGGTCACAGCAGGGGCCAATTTCATAGAGCTGCTAAGCACAACAAAATTGCTTAGCATGACAGTTTGTCCTTGTCAAAAACAAGGTTACAGACCAAATTGTCACCTGATCTTTATTGTTCTGGATTGATAATCAGCTGTTTTTTTGCTTAGCATGAAAAACACATATAATTTTGGCTGGTAACCTGTTTTTAATGAGCAAGACTTTTTTGTGCTAAGCAAAGTTTTGTGCTTATAGCAGCTCTATGAAATTGGCCCCAGATCTATCTTGACACTCAGAAATGCATGCAACAGTGTTTCAGCATCACATGACACTACTATGTAGACAGAGTGCAAGTTAGGATGGAAACAGCTAGAATTGGTTCCTCTTGAAATTGCCCAACAGGGTAAGTTTTAAATAAGTCTAGGTTTTTAGGATAACTGCTACAATTATAAATGTGTGTGTGTGGTTGAGGAGGGGAAGGGCAGATGTGCTGTTAAATTTCCAACAAGGTATTCTCACTTTTCTAAGCATATGTACCTAATACTAGCGATACATTCAATGTTTAAATAAATAAATAAGGCAAATGTTAACAGCTATTTGGCTGGTGACTGGAGGGACAGAAGTGCACCTATAATATTATCCTAATACAGACAAAGGGACTGAATAGGTCTCCACTAGGCAATTCATTGGGTTAGTATGTCTTCACAAGGAATTGTGTGTACAAAGTTTAGAGGGGTATGCTAAAAGTACAGAGACTATAAGGGGGAACAACCATGTCTCCACAGGGCTGAAATATCTATGTTTATGTGCTTAGTATGGGCATGGAGGAATCCTACATGGTATGGGCATGTGTTAACCAATGCATGTCATTGGCTATAAGTCCCTGTTGCTTACATGCAGTATTGTTCCAACAGATACAGCCTTTAATCACATGTATGTGAAAGAATGTTATCTCTGACTCTACTTCTAAGCATTCATTCTAACCATGGAGGAATAAGAATTCCTCCATGTTCTAACTAAGACCTTGTAGTGGTTGACAGCTGCCCTATGTACCAGACAGCCACCAAATTTGGTAGTACTAGTAATGAGATGTCAGGGTATGTGTTGATATGAGTGCATCCTGTATGGACACAACTGTGCACAAGCTGGACACGTACAGTTTTCACATCATCATATGCACATTCAATGGAATGGAATGTCTGGGTTTTTTCCCTTCTTTTTCTGGCAGACATTCCTCAGTAGTGATGTTGGTTGGGTCTGGTCTCTATTCAATCTGGGTGCAATTAAAAACATCAGCCATTGACTAACGAGTCTTGAAGATTTCCTCCCTCCAATTTCTTGTAATGCCTACAAAGCACTGTTGGATTTATGATGCTCCAATTTTGGCAAATACAGAAGAAAAAGCTTTAACATTATGCTGCACCTTGTGTGCAAAAAAGACCCACTTTCGATTTGTTTTTGTTCTAATACTTCCTTTACATTCTAAACAATTTCTAAACGGGAAGTACACAAAAATAAGTTAAGATGCAGGATGAAAGCTACTAAACAAGAGAACCGTCGGTTTAGCAGTTAACATTTACAGATGCTCGTTGCTGACAACAGCTATACAATTTATCTTAGGCCATTTTCCAAACCCCAGCTTCGTCTTCGTTTCAGGCTTCGATCATTTATGCAGTTTAGCAATGTGCTGGAGCCAGAAACGGAGCCGAAGCCAGGGGTTTGGAAAACAGCCATGACATCATTGCTCCTTTAAATTCCGTGTGCATTGCAGGCAACATTATTCTTCAAGAATCTTCCAGAAGCTCCAAATAATAAGAGACATAACCTCGTTACCCCTTGCATCTCTCAGCTGTCTGCAGCATCACCTTGTCCTTGTTTAATAGTCCAAATCAAGCATCCTCCTCCTGACAAGACACTACAACATACCCCATGTGTCACCACCATCGTCATCATCAATTTACCATCTCTCCATGACCCAGTCTCTGTCTTTCAACAGACCCAGCTGGATCCCACATTGCACCCCTGCTGAGCTATGCCCATTGACACTCTGGGCCGCAAGACCTGCTTCCACATGCTTCCACAGAAAGTCTACACTAACCTTTGAAGATAAATTCCGAAATAACCCAGATCAGCCGGGGCTTATTTTTAACACTGGAATTTAAATTTGAAATGAAGGTTGTCCTTGGATGCAGTGCTTGAAATGTTGATTGCTATCTATATAAAACGAAGGTCCCTAACGAACTGCACACTCGTTTTACCCACATAATACGAATGTGATTTGGCCATTTCAGAAAAATGTACAAAATGTTAATAATAGCCAACTGAAGATATCGTCAAAATGTAATGTGCCAAAAATAAAGCCCCATGACGCCCTGTGTTGCTTTATACAAACATGACAGACGTACATGTACATCCACAAGAAATGGTCATAGACAGCAAACTTTGCTTGTGATAAACATTGCAGATTTGTCTGAACTTTGAGAGTCATTCAATTGAAATGATAATACCAGCAAGACATTAATAATATAGTAACGTCCATGCTTCCAGCTTGCCAAATTGTCTACAGTTACCCTTTTCAATATTAGTTTTGAATTTTACAGTAACATCATTCGCAAATTTCCCCCTCATTTTGTTCTTTACACTTCTTCAGTTTGTAATTCCTCGAAAATATGCCAGAAATGGCCGAGGCATGCTGCTTTTCATTCCAGTTTGGAGAGCTTTATCTTTTAACCTTTTAGAGGAATGTTTATGCTATGCCAGCTATTTTTCTTGCTGTTTTTTTTCCCTCAAAAAATGCTCTGCTGACCCAGACACAAATTGATAGGTTTTTGTCTTCCTGCAATGCACATTATACAATGTTGTATACAGGTTGATTTTTCCTTTGACTTTAATTAGTTTTATAATAAAAAATAATAATATCGGTGTTAGTAACTGACAAATAAACATGCTGATAAGAGAAAAAGAAACCAGCCTACTTGGAACAGTCTTTTCATGCCGACGCCACTGTCTCCCATGTCATAACTCTGTCGGATGAGCTTCTTGCTTTTGGAGCTGAGCTTTTTATAATTTGTGAATCCTTCTGTATCTGTTTGGTAGGTAGGCGTGAGACCGGACGAAACAAGTTTCACGGATCTGCTTCCCGAATATCCACCGCCTCCTGAAAATCCACCTCCCCCTGAGCTGGAGCTGAAGGACTTGCTCGACGAGCTTGCTTTGAACGATGAAGATGAGGAAGCCATCTTTGGTCTTGCTTGTTGTATACACACACAAGGAGTACAAGTACTTCTTCAAGAAAGGTACAACAGGACTGCTGGCCGAGAAGAAAATCTGCACCGTAGTTTAGTCCGAGTCGGAGAAGAGTGAAGAGTGTCGGTTGAAGCGAGGAGCGAAGCTTGGAGCAGAATTTATCACAGGGAGAATGCCAACGGCTGCTGCAGCACAAGTGACGTGACTAGAAGACCGGATATGGTAAGATTGCACTTAGCCGGGGACCATCAAATGGTATGTGTGTAAACTCTATCTGTCGGTATGGGACCGCTGTACAGATGCTGTGCCCTCAGGACTAGCAACTAATGAACTCGGCTTCCACGTGCACACCATACACCGGCTTGGAAAGACTGAAAGAACTTGCATTCCCCTCTTGCCTTTTTTTTTTACAAGCCAGTAGGCACGGCCCATCAATCATGCATGCAAATGAGCTGGGGAAACCACGAGCCAATCACAGGCTGTACTGCCCTGGCCCCTGCCATTCCACAGCGAGTGTGATCACACTGGGATGATCTGAGCATATTTGGAATTGGAATGTTGCTGGTCTGAAAAAATGGCATCACAGAGAGAGCGAGTGGAATAGAGAGCGAGAGAGTTGAAGCACAGGCAAGCCATCCACTCAGCCGGGCTACTTTGCATCCCGCCACCAAAACCCAACTCCCCTGTGGTTGGATTCTCTGCATCCTAGCCCAGACTTTTTACTTCTCTTTGGAGATAACCTCGGCTGATTTGCGCATGCCTGTTGGCAGAACATGCAAGCATCTCAGTCAGGTGAGCCTGTCATGTTCTCATCCAACTTCTCATTAACCAAAGAACAAATCCATCCGACAAAACTACTAAGCCAACAACTTGTCAATCTAGATTCTGAAAGTATAAAAGACCTTGTCTCCTTTGTAAACAAATTCTCAGACATCTTGGCATTGCAACAGTCGATATACAAGTTGTGTACAGCCTTATACACATGGCATTGCTCAATGGATACCAACAAGTCATCATTCCTACAAAGATCAAATCTTCCAACCTCCATTCCTACACTCATTCCTCAAATACCATGCAGGACTATTTCAGACCAAATCTGGAGAAACATTCCCCTCCATTGACTCATCTTATTTGTTTAAGTGTCTATCTGATCAACCAAGCATGAAAAGTATGTCACAGACAAAGAACATATAATATGCTTACAGACAAGGCAGGCATAATTACATGTATTACATGATAATTACATTATCTGACATTATCTAGTTGCCACATCTCACAGATAATTAGTCATGAATAAGATTAAAACTGCTGCAAACTAATTATCTAATTAGTCAAATAGATAATCTAGACTTTACACCTGAGCGAAATAATTAAAAAACCAAGAGAAATAACAGTACTTAAGTGAATAATGTTTGTTTGATGGACATCTTATTCAGATATTCACAACCCAAAATATATACCCATATTGTTTTTAAGCTACAGCATTCTTCTAAGTGCAATTATTTATAAGCAAATATATTTTTATAAGGTTTTGATATGGCGGCCACATTTATGTAAATATATTGACATCATCACAATAAGTTCAGACTCTGAGTCAATCAGAAAGCAACTTTTGCCAGGAAAAAGATTTTTCAATCGCATTATTTTGATATGTCTTGTGTTGTATTCGAGCCCATGCAAGTCCTTTCACAAGTCCTTTCACAAGTCCTTTCACAAGTCCTTTCACAAGTCCTTTCACAAGTCCTTTCACAAGTCCTTTCACAAGTCCTTTCACAAGTCCTTTCACAAGTCCTTTCACAAGTCCAGTCACAAGCCTAGTCACAAGTCATTTCATAAAGCCAGTCCCAAGTAACTGGTTGACAATGACAAAGGTAACGGTTCATTTGAATAGCTAGTGACTCGACACAAGACTGAAGGACTTGTGATGAACTCGCGAAGGACTTGCGAAGGTCTTGCGATGGACTTGCAGGGACTTAAATAAAACTCTGGATATATCATCTCTATTCAAATGAAATATCATACATATATATCCAAAGGAAACAGAAAAGAAATGTGTGTTAACTTCGGTGCATCCAAGGCTAAATTAAAAGCTCATTAAAATGCACTACCTCCATACAAACACAGCATTGAACCAAAATAGGTATGTGTTTATCAGTGAACAACTTTGTAGAAGTGTACCACAAAATCCCAACAATTTGGTCCAGCATACCAGACACTTCTAAGATCAGGGAGAGGCCTGGACTTAGAAATGTCAGATTGTGTAATTACCACACCAGATGTTTAGTCTAATAACCTGCGAGTTAGAATAACAATGCTACAGCAAGCTGGAATTCTGCTTACGTGCAAAAAAAAAAGATGCGTACAAATGACAGGGATGCTTTAAGACCCCAATCATCACTCCAGATGGGTTCAATAATCACCTAATTAACAAAGGCGTGTTTGTTTCTAAACCTGAATGTGAATGCCATTCGAATTTGACGTCACAAAACATTCACTGCTAACATTCGCCGGAGTTGAAATGCGTTCAACTTTTGCGAATTCGCAGCACGAAAACTTGCGACGTGAGATTTGCGTTCACTTTCGTACCAAGTATGAACCGTCCTTGCATGTAACTGGGTCGTGTCATTAGTTGAGCGTTTTGGCAACCTCGGTTGTGCCAAAGTTCTAACCAAAGTTGAACCAACGGTCGGGGTTGGTTGCCAAGACAGTGGTAAGGTGAACATCTTGAGAGACTTTTCCAAAAATGTATTTATCTTTAGTTTTTAGTGTTGAGTTGGTTTGGGAAAAATATGCAATTGAAACTACAATCGGGCAGAGCAAAGAGTGAAAATAAGTCAATAATGATGCATCACAACTTGAAACTCGCTGAAATGAAAAAGAGCATTTTTTTCCCGTCTGCCGAGTGTGTCGTCTGTTACTCGTTACCTAGCGTATGTGATCAACACATTTTTGCGCGTTTAACAATATTTGTTTTTCGATCATTATGACATCCAAAAATGCCCTTAGATTGAATTGCTTCATCAGCAGATTCCTATATTTCAGCCGACAAAACACGTTGTTCTTGCTAAAATGCGACAGTGTTGACATGCTCAAATTGTTACATGTACCTCCTGTAGCCTACACCATTAACATCACCTACACCACTGCACAAACTAAAGATGATGTTTGAATGAGAACAGCACATTAAAACTCCTTCATATTTGAAGCATTCGATTTCTAAACATTCCATACACCTCATCAGCAGCACATTTGTATACATTTATTTTCCTGTTGACCTAACCCTGACATTTATTTGCTTAATGCAACATCCCACTGTACATTGACCTAAAGAGCCATCATCATTAGAACCAGGGAATCCATATATGGTTGTCCAACATTCTACCCTGTCACCAAAATATAAATCTCTCTGGAGTTTCAGTTGTACTGCCTGTCCAACCTCAAGAATTTTCGGATTTCCAAAACCCCAGCAATTATGGACAACTTCATGCACCCAAAAAATCCAAGTTAAAAAATTTCTGATAAATTGCTTTCCTTGGAGATAAACCAAAGGAAATGCGAAAGACTTCAACATTTTTTAGTCTCTAGTGTGATAGATGAATGACACATCTCCATTACATCCCAGATACAAAATGTACCCAAAATAGTCCACCAACCACTAAATGTGGCTAGTAGAGCAAAAGAAGAGACATTCTCAACAAATAACTGCAGTATCTGCCATGGATAACAGCTGGTTTCCCGGTATAAAGGATAACTTATTGCTATCAAAGTCTTCACTTTCATAGAATTCCCTTCTATTCCTAATTTCTATGAACATGTACCAATGTGGCAATCATGGACACAATACTAGGTAAGCATTTGTACAGGGTGGCCTTCAAAAAATGGACAAGCATACTTCCACTACCCCGAGGCCAAACCTATACCAATGGATGGAGAACCTTTCTAGAAGAAAAATGATACCAAGATATCTCGATTTAGGCCAGTAGTTTTAGCTCCAGACCCTATTTTGTGAAGCACAGTCAGAGATTATTTTGTTCTGAGGAATAACTAAACCGCACCCACGAACTTAACATGACATGGTTTAGCTGTTTCTCAGTCGGTGCGAAAGGACTGCAGACTTTGCTTCACAAAATAGGGTCTAAAGCTAAAACTACTAGCCCAAATCAATATATAATCAATATATAAATTATCCGTCCATTGTTATAGGTAGTTTGGCCCCAGAGTAGTGGAAATACATGCTTGTCTGTTGAGGTATGCTTGTCTGGGGAATTTTGGGGCCACCCTAAGAACACTAATGTAGCACGTACTGTTTGCACATCTACAACATTTTAGGAACGTTGGTCTTATTTTGTATAGATTCCAATTCTACAGGGTTGTTCAAAAAAGTTAACCCAAGTTTAAGGTGATTGTTCACCCATTTGTGTTTACCTAGTGTTGATGAGTACAGTGTTTAGAAATAATCCTGGAAAAAAAGTTCTAGGTCTAGCTTAATTTAATTTCAAGATAATATGGCCTATTACAAATGGTATATACAAAACTGGTTTGTCCATTGGAGCTTCTTTGTAAAGTAAGCATGGTTTAACACATTTTTAAAGACAGAAAGGAACTCCATAAAGAAGCCAGTTTTGTACACATCATCTGTAATGGGCCATATCTTGAGATCCAATTAAGCTAGACCTAGCACTTTTTTTCAGATTACGTATAAACATCCTACTCATCAACACTAATTCTCTGAAATTGTAGGGAGGTGGGTAAACAACAATCTTAAACTTGAGTTAACTTTTTCGTACTACCTTTTATGCATATCTCTTACGATTTTTTTTAATCATGTTTTGGTAGTGCTGAAATGAATTTGAGATACTTTATCGAGAGGCTATACCTGTACCAAAGTTGGAATGAATGGAAACTTAATTCCAGCCACGTGGAAAATGGTCAGCCTAAGAAAACGCCAACAGCACATCAAGGTTTCCTAATCAATCTTGTGTAATCAATCTGATTATAGTACTTTGTGATATTGTATTAAGGTCAGAAGGTTAGATTCTTTCCTATGGTATGATTAGAATTCCGACAGTTACCAAGCTAGCCTAACCAATAACAGCCAAGTGTTCACTCAGATCTTTTAAAGGATGTCATAAAATGGATACCATCGAGCCCTAGCCCTTCAAGACTGGTGATTTACTGTCATTACCAAGTGCTGTCATCATTATAGAGGGCCAGATACTAATTAGCGATGAATGGCATGACCTATCTATAGATACCAACCCAGAGTTTCAGGTTCCACAAAAATGCTCCAAGGCATTTCAGTGCTACTTATATTTCAAATACCTAGCAGATGGATCATGGTTGGATTCAAGGATATTTCAAAGGTCCTATGGTAGTATTGTTAAAATCAGCTATTACTGATGAATGGCAGGACAGATGGTTCATTTCAGACATTGACTTGTTGGGGAATGTGTATTAGGTGTGATGTCTAGCAGGAGCCAGGCAGCAACTGCTGCTTACATACAGATTTGTTCTTTTTAATAATGCACATAAAAACAATTAAAGTGGTATGGGGCAGATAGGGGATTTTTTTTTTGAAAATGTGCCTGTGATGATACAAGCATGAAATTTGGCACACAGTCAGAGTATGTCACATGAGACAGATTATAGACCAACGCAGATCTTTCCTTTAAAGAATTAGGTACAATAACAAGCAATTTTCTAAATGTTTATCTACCTATATTTCCTTAAAGGTCAAATCTGCGATAGCCCTAAATATCTTTCTCACATACTCTGATTGTTTTACCATCAAATGCACAATCCCATCACTTACATTGTATATTCTGTACTATAAGTGCCATCGATGTTTAAACATTTGCTACAGGCCTACATATGTGGGTTCACCTGCACTTTTTAAAGATTGCTTAACTTAAAATGTTTGCGTTTATTCTACGGATGACTGCCACACTGTGGGAGAGCGATGGATTCAGCATTAATTCCGGATATGCAAATTAGCAGACATTATACCCTACTCAACTGTTGTTATCCATCCAAGCATTCTTAACAATGCATTGCTCACTCTAGTAAAAGAACACAGACGCAACTAGCCAGTGCATTAAAAACGTTGAAATATAACCCCAGCGTTGTAATTGAATCATACAAGTACATTGTATTGCATTCAAGGTATATTTACAAGTTTTGATCTATTAGTGGTCCAAAGGCATTAAAAGAGGTGTATTTTATATCACAATGATGTATAATTGAGTTTAAAATACTAGAATACAAGTACTTGATAATCATGTACCCAGTAACTTATTTTTCTTTACAAAGCTCTCAAAACAACGTACATAAACGCTCAATACAAATCATCAATACAAATAAGGCCCGACATGTAGAAAATTACAGAAAAAAACACACACACAAACTTTTTTATTCATTTTAAACACACGAATAAAAGAACAAAAAGATCATGAATTTGTCCAGAGCCCAACTGCGCGACTGTGCACTTAGAGTAGGTTATCATCCATACATGTACATGGTACATTCTGTCCAAAATCATATTGAAATTGGAAGATTCAGATCCGTTAGGGTTAAGGCCGGTTCATACTTTACACGAAAGTGAATTTGACGTCACAAAAGCATTCGCTATGTACAATCGGCAGAGTTGAAATGTGTTAAAATGCAAATTCGCAGCACGAAAACTTCCTGTGACGTCACAAAATCGCATTCGCGTTCGCGCAGAGTATGAACTGGGTTTTATAGGTTAAGCACAGAATTTCTGTACTAGTATTGGGAGCTTTATTGTTAGAAAAGCCATAAAAAGGGGCCTAGGTGTTGGGAAAAAAAAATGAGGATTGTTCTAGGTTAATGCTTGCATTTAAAAGGAGTTTATTTCAGAAATAATGTTCTTGCACAAGCTATGAAATATGATCTCTTTGCCAAAATAGTCACTTCTGATATACCTGTGTGTTTTTAAGCATGTATCAAAAATTGACTGCGCAAGTTCAAGTACGCCATGATTTGTTGTACAAGTCGCAGACTTACGCACTATCAAACTGTTTTTTTTAATGCAAATCACCAATCATAAGGCCAAAGGCCACTCAAGGTGTGGGCTACTAAAGGAAAGTGTGAAAGAACCTGACACTGACACTGAAACAAGACAATCTGATCTCATCACAGTATGAATAGGGTTGGGATGGCCAACTAGTCCACAGCAAGGCATTAATAATGCCTCTATCCATATTATGTGTAAAAGTGTCCTAGCCCAGGCCGGGCTCAAACACCCAACCTGCAGAACTACCCGCAGACCACGAATTCAATGCTCCTGACAACTAGGCCACGGCACTTCCACAACTTCCCTACAACAGTGGTAACCCAAATGTTGCGCAGCATAAAATGAATACATTGTGGCGCCAGGGCCTAATTGCGCCCTTGCGTAGAGTTTTGTAAAAAGGCTGCTGGTAATGTAAAGTAAGCCATGTCCTACCTGCAATTCCTTGATCTTCTTCTGCAGCTGTGCAACCAGGCTCTGCTCATCTTCCAGTCTGCTGTTCAGTTGACCGAGGTCATAGTCACGCCTAAACGAACAAAAAATAGCACACAATTAAGACACACCAAGAGAGAAAATGCCCAGTTGCTGGGCAAGTTAGTTATATTAGGAAGGAGCTACACTAGTATAATCAAGGTTACAAGCCTGACAGAACCGCCCTACTTTTGAGTAGATAGTCACGTCTCTCAAGGTATACCCTCCATCATGCAAGGTCTCAAACTGAGTAATCATAAGCAGTGATAACATTCTCCAGTAATAAGATCCATATACATACTTCTTGATGGTTTCCTCCATGTCGCGCTTAGCATGCTCCAATTCCTCCACTGTCTCCTGTGTCATCTTGAGGTCGCCTTCCAGTTTTCTCTTGACCTTCTCCACGTCAGCCCTGGCCTTCTTCTCATGCTCCAAGCTGTCCTCAAGCTGCAACACAGTCCAACCAAAAAATAAAGAGGTCAGTAAAAATGTAATCCACAGCAGCACCACAAGGGGGTAATATACCTTTTGCATCTATCTTAACCAGTTCGCGCCGGGATTATTTTAACATCACCGAGCCCACGCGCGGGATTATTTTTAACGAAACTAGATCCGAAGCAGGTTCAGGCCGCCAGTACCGGGAAGCACACCCACGCATTTCCGGCCTTGCTCGCTGCTGACAGACATTTCCGGTCTTGCTCGTGGCGTGTTTATGCCTCATCCGTTTTGAATCTGGGGAAAACTTTGCGTTTATATTCGTCATCCGGCGCGAACTGGTTAAAAGTAACCAAGCAAAATACTGTTGAAAAGTACAATTGGTGGTACGCGTGGTCGTGGCAAGATCAATCGTAGGTAACTAGTGGTGGCGATAAGCAAACGATTGTACGATCAATCGTGGCGGCTGGCGGCCGGCGATCGTGAGGTCGTACGACAGGTAGCCCCACCAATCGTCAGTTGGCACAATTGGTTATCTCGACTGCTGGTGCGATCATGTGCGACAGGTAGTCTGACCATGTAAGACCTGTCTGCAACCTCTTACAATTTGGAATTGCAGGTCAGAAGGAGATCATGTTAATATTGAGTGAATTAGTTATGTAATATTTGTTGAACTGACCTCATCAACAGTAGACTCCAGCTTGGCCTTGACCTTGGACATGTGGTTGCACTTGTCCTCTTCAGCTTGAAGTAGTTCAAGAGTTTTCTGTGAAGCAGAGTTTAGACAGGACACTTAATTGAATACTAACTTTAACCCTTTGCACTCAGCCCCGCTACATCTGACTTATAAGTCCCTTAAAAGCTCCTGGGGGTCCAAATATTCCCCCAAAATATAGCCCTATTTGTAAGCTTTCCAATGATACATGATTATATGGGATTTGTACACTGTAAATGATATTTGTATATACAAACTAGCAACACGTACAAAATCTTCGAAAACAGGCCTGAGTTTAAAGGGTTAAACAGAATTTTCTCTCTTTTCTTTTCAATGTGTCATTACTCAACATGTTGTAACAGAAAATCGTACCAACATGGCATTTTCACCAAATTAAAGCTAATGAAGCAAGTAAATAAAAATACAAGTAACTCAGAAGTGATCAGGGTCGGCTTAAAGGGATCGTATACGTTTGGTAATTACTCCAAAAATTAATGGCAATAAAAACTTACTTGGAAAGTACAGCAGCTTTGGATAGTATAATGCATTTTTATAAACTTTTCACTTCGAAGTATTGCGGTTAATATGAAAAAATATATCACTTATTGAATTTGAATCTGAGAAGCGTTACTGCAGTGACGTTTCTTAGATTGTGTATTCCAATGCAGATTATTCTTCCTGCGTGGAGATAACCACTCCAGATTTTCGACAATATCTCAAAATCGCTACCACCTTTTGAAATGAAATTTGTACAGGTTAGTTTTATGGTATATATCTATAACTATATAGGATTGAAACAAACAGTGGTTTTCAATTACCAAACGTATACGATCCCTTTAAGACTCATTTTGCTTGATCGCTTCACATTTCCGATGATTGTCTCCTATTTTCCTGCCTACCTGGTTAGTCTCTTCCAGTGACGCCTTCTCTTTGCTCAGCTTAGCGATGACCTCATCCTGTGCAGCCAAGTCCTCATTCAGCATCGTGATCTGAGCCTCCTTGGCTTTCTTCTCATCCTCAACCTAAAGGAAGCGGGGTCAATATGCAAATGAGGTGGAGAGATCCCACCCACAAAGTGGCTGGGAATTTTTGAACCTATGTCCTACCAGAGTGTGCACCCTCACATACAAGTTTTTGTACTGCATCTGACCCAAGTTTGATTGCAATTGAACTCAATTGAGACAAGGCTTACAATTCAAGCACTTTTTAGAACTTGACCTTTTTACCTCAGATCTTTAAAGCAGTGGTCACATCTTACGGTCACAAACAAAGTTGAACGTAGTATGATGTGACCGTAGTGGACTGTAGTAGACCCTAGTAGCCGTAGTTAAACATAGTTCAACGTAGTTAAACGTAGTGGAACGTAGTTCTGAACGTACTTAGACCTTGAGGAAAGCCATGATTTGGCCGTAGTTAGCCCAAAAGTTTTAAACATGTTGAAAATATTTCTATGGTCACCTTGAATACCTATACCGTACTGTGAGCCTAGTATATATGTAGTTGACCGTAGTTGACAGTAGTAACCACAGCACTACGGTCGAAGTACGGTCAACTACGGTCTACTCGGTCAAATAAACTACGCTCAACTACGTTCGTGACCGTAAGATGTGACTACCGCTTAACACGGACGGGCGAACAAACTACGTACAGAAATCATGATTGCATAGTCCCTTTCTGAACTTCGTTCAGGCGAGACAAAAATGGTGTAATAACAATAAAAAGGTCTAATAGATATCACCCAACATTGCAGCTTCCTTGGAAAGAATATAAAGTTTAAAGGGACTTGAAAACTTGGCTATCCCTGGCTGCTGCACTGATACATTGACCATCTTGCTTGATATAGCCAGGTTACCATGGTGAGGAGAATCATACAGAATGCTGGATAAAAATGATCAACAGGAATCGCTGACCAAATAGTGGGGCTTGTTTGCATAAACAAGATATACATGACACTTACTGATGGACGAAAATGAATGGTGGGAAAACAAGGTGTACTTGTTTATGAAAAAGAACAACAAAACAATGAACAACATGAATAGACAGGAAATTATATTTTGAAGACGGAACAGTAATGGAAGATACCAGAAAATGACTGAAAAGAACAGTATCCCACAAGCACAGAAAATGAGATATGAATAAAAGGTTTTCTGGCTTTAAAAAAAAAAAAATCTTTCAAATTCACTCTCACAAAGTTAAAATTTTGTCTAAGAATTTTTTTCACATGCTTTAAGCAAACCAATTTTAGTCATTTACCATTCAAATTTAAGTCACCCTTTCTAAACACCAAGTCGAGAATATTCGTCATTACAGATCAAATATGTCTAAAGCCGTGTTTCCATTGGACCTTTTCATTCCTTCGTGTAATTCTACTGTGCATTCCCAATTGGACTTTTATACTGCGACGTAATTGTTCATTCTCCGTGCAAGACTGGCAGAATATCACACGTTGCAGGCGCTGTGCACAGTCACATTAACCTGAAACAAAGCAGTTTACGCGGTACTTCTACAGGGCGAGGCTGTTCCCATTGGACTTGTTAGCGTCCCTGATAACTTACTGCGGCTGAGCGAAAAATTTCCTTCACAACCACTTTTGGGCTGGTAGTTTTACATCACCGCCACAGTACGTTGACAGGGACGTTAGTCTACCGCGCGTTCCCATTGGAATTAATTTTGTCATTCTACAGAAAAGTCGCAGTATGTTAACCAAATAATTTCAAATTATGCTAAGTAAATTAGTCTAATGTGTGCTTGAGTCAACCACACATCCTACTAATTTACAAATTTGATA
Organism: Crossaster papposus; assembly: GCA_037893245.1. NCBI lineage: Eukaryota > Metazoa > Echinodermata > Asteroidea > Velatida > Solasteridae > Crossaster > Crossaster papposus. The sequence goes on from JBAIAA010000238.1 coordinate 862,530, forward strand.
TCGGAATACTGTTTTTCAGCAACAGCTTAGACAAATTTGATCTATAATGACAAATATTCTGGGCCTGGTGTTTAAAAAGAATGACCAAACGTTGAAACTGAATGGTAACTAAATTGGTTTGGTGAAAAAAAATTCTCAGACGAAATTAACCGCGAGAGTTGGTGAATTTGATTTTGATTTAGATTTTTAAATAGCCGGAAAAACCTATGAAGTAAAAAAATTGGTTTGGTGAAAAAAAATTCTCAGGCGAAATTGAATGCGAGACTTGGTGAATTTGATTTTGATTTAGATTTAGATTTTTAAGTAGCTGGGAAAACCTATGAAGTAAAAAAAAATACCATGAATGTGTGTTCAAAGACATTTAAAATTTGACTTGGATGAAGTGTTTAAAGTGTTTTTTTCCTTGTACCCGAAAAAAAATGACACGATATAAAGAATATCCTAAGACCATGAGTGCAATAGGGGAGTTTACATAAGGAACCATGGGATATGGCATTTTCACCTATTCATATACACGTTCATTGTATTATTAACCCCGTGTCTAATGTATAAGTAGCTATCATTTCCCCTCTACATTGTGCATTTTTGTTTCAGAAATACAACATTGCACATATCTGACATTGTTTACTATTTTAGTAAGTCAGATGCAAACACCTTTAAATATTCAGGCACTTTCCGTAAAACAGTAACATCATGCCAATCATTTTTCAACAAGCTTTTTTTTCAAAGTTTTCATGCCACTTTTTTCAGCAGTTAGTTTCCTTTACTTCAGTTACAGGAATATATTAAAGGTAGGATACACCATTGGTAATTGCTTGAATTATCAGGAATAGGTGGATTTGGAGGGTTGAATTATATAGTAAATATCGTTTAACGGACATGTCCAATGTTTTTACAATCATGGATGGCAAGAAAATACCCCAGAAAAAACGACGTTAATTTTCAACCGGCGTCGGGCAGTGGTTCTTGATGTTCTTGGTTTTTTTCAAACGGCTATCGTGATTTGTTTTTGTATAAAATTCTGTTTTTTTGTAACAATTAAGTGCAATCATTTTGCTGGATGCCTGGAATCATTATTTACTGTTAAATGAGTAAGATTTTTGATATCTGCAAATGGTGTATCCTACTTTATAAGTATTGCAGTTTGGATACAAAGATTTAAGCTTCAAGCAAAGCTAGGTTTGTGTAGAGTTGTTGGAAAGGTGGCTTCTTGTGGGTAAAGATGAATGTCATCCAGGTATCATTTGAAAGCATTCTGCTCCTACTTTATGGCAAACAAATGATTTTAGGCTCAATTTATACTGGTGTAAAGTATTAAAATTAAGAGTTTTTATTTATTTCAAACCCGTTAAATGTCACTGGTTGGTGTATTTAGTAAAAAGGTTATTGGATCATCGTACTTATCAACTTGCAATGTTAGAATGGGAATTGTATTGATCAACAAGTGTTTGATGACAAAAACATGAATATCCCACACATGATGAAAAGAGACAGTCAGGAGACAAGACATGCAATAATGCCAAATGGATATGTAAATATGACACTGGTTCCCTTACTTGGCAAAAAATTGCTTAATTTGAAAGAAAGCTAAGTTCTTAAAAAAACACTGCATCTTTTGCACTGTCGAATTAGGACAAATTTATAGCCGAATACTTATTAATTGCATAGCCCTGTGCTGGAGAAAGGGTGTATACTTTAATTTGGACCTTTTTAAAATAAAGTCAATTTGGGGTTATTGAGGGCACTTTTTTCATTTCATTTTTCAAGTCCATATAACCTTCCGTTTGAAAGATAGCAGGGTGTATCTTGTGTTAAATTTTACATGATTGATTTAGTTTCTCTGACAAAAATGGTGTATATTGAGATACATCCTGTTTTGCGTTAGATGTGACCAGATATGACTAGGCATTTTAAAAGGGCGTAACTATTAAAGATACACCTTTTTGTCGTGTGATTACACAGTACATTATACGCACAGTGGAAGTGCATTAACTACAGCATTTGGAAATGCTTTCTCAAGAAACATCCGTTCAAAATGCCAAAATAGTCCTTAAATTTTTTATTTTCTTCCAAAACTCAATAGCCTATATAACAAGAAACCCATATTTTTCGAACAAATTATTTTGTTTTTTATTTTATTTTACATATCCACAGCAAACATACACTCTCACTCAAAATGGGGGAAAAATGGATGACATATGAAAAGAAGCACCACAATGAGGTCATATCCTGTTCAGCCAATCATTCAGCTTGATTCAGCCAAATCACCACGGCAACTGGAAGGGAGGGGCATCCATGCCATGCATGGCTAGGCAACAATGACCCATGTTCACAGTCACAAACTTCTTTGTTTTATTTTTTTATTTATTTATTTGTTGTTGAAGTCAGAACAACAAAATGTTTTTGGGTACATCACTTATTATCTCCTTGGTGCACCACAATGTGACATCATTGATGATTTGAAACTCCATTTTTTTATTGACAAGTTCTAAATTCCTCATTTTACCCAGTTCGCGGTTTTTTTCTGGAAATTCAAAACGGATGACGAATAAACACGTCACAAGCAAGGCCGAAAATATCTGTCAGCAACCAGCTACCCAAAGATACCGACCTAAATCCGTTTTGGATCAAGGTTCATAAAAAAAAAATCCCATGCCTGGGCCCGGTCAATGTTGAAATGATCCCGGCGCGAACTGGTTAACCAGTTCGCGCCCGAAGTGATTAACCAGTTCGCGCCGGGATTATTTTAACATCTCCGAGCCGAGGGGCGGGATTATTTTTAACGAAACTCGATCCGAAGCGGGTTCAGGCCGATAGTGCCGGGAAGCACACCCACGCATTTCCGGCCTTTCTCGCTGCCGACAGACATTACCGGCTTTGCTCGTGGCGTGTTTATGCGTCATCCCTTTTGAATCTGGGGAAAACTTTGCGTTTATATACGTCATCCGGCGCAAACTGATTAAAAGAACAAATCCCCAGAAAGTGATGATTTATTTGTGGCTATTACATTCAACAGCAAGGTAATCTTGACCAAAGTAAAGAGCTTCTAAAGATTAATATTTCTATGCAAATGATAAAATTCCAACTTCATGTCCGTCGTTGGGAGATGTAATGTTGGATTTTGCTCTTCATTGATTCTATTTTTACAAGCACTTTCTGGATACTGACAAGCAATTAGCTGTCTGTAAACACGGTCTACGCTCGTTTGCAAAACTAGCCTGGAAATGCATTGCTCTGATCTTCTTAATTGTGACCGTTTGTGAACATGAGAACACAGCAGCCCCAGCTAGCTTTTAATGGCAGGACACACACGGCAAGATGGCTCAAAATGCATCAGTACCTTAGTCAAGGTGATCTCCAAGTCTTCAATGTCCTTCTTGAGTTCCGAGCACTCCGACTCCAGCTTTCGCTTGTTAGCGCTGACGTCTGCATTGCTATCTTCTTCATCTTCCAGACGAGCTTGAAGCTCCTGTTGTGGCAGTAGAGGGGATGAGATAGGGCGAGAAGATTGTTGAAAAGCAGGAAAACAGTGGGTTTTTTAATAAGAGGAAACATTATTCTCAGATTTTTGATTTCAATTCAAAATTAGCAGAGTCAAATGTGACCGGCTCTACAAAAAGGAGTATTAAGTCGCACTATGCACTATCATGTAATGGCCCGCTCAACGTTGAGAGGGTAAACATTTCATCAAAATATGTTTTTTATTAGTTGTCATGAATAAAATCTTTAATACCTACAGTTTAAGGTTTCATTCAAAGAAATGTTGATTTTGATGAATAAAGTGAAAAAACGACCATTTGGTGTGCATCGTTGTACAACAGAGGCGGCTATTTCAAAGCCTGTTTTCTCAGTTGTGTAATTTGAACTCTGAAAAAGTAATTAATATGTAAACACGTCGTGTCTCCAAAATGGGAGGGGCTATGAATCTCTATTATATACTAAATGAAAGCTTACCTTGTGGGCTTTATTACCATGTATATAACTCGATTTCATTTTTGCGCGACATAAGACACCTTTTTGTAGAGCCGGTCACAAATTTGAATTGCGACTACAATCTGCGTTATGGGCGTGTTCTCAGCCAGCGGATTGCAGCTACGTGAGTGTCACGCATTTAACAGACCAATAGAAGTGCCAACGCGTGTGCCGCGTGTCGTTCGAACACTTGCGCGCACTATTTGCGGACATTTCCAAATGTGTCTCTTTAAACCGCGCATTTCGAAAAAGGCACTCTTTTGTTATTTTCTTCAAAATGACAGCATGGCAGGTGGAATAATATCACAGAGTTTAGAATAGTTAACATCCTTACAACAAGTAAGCTTTTCAACAGTATTTTGTTTGGTTACTCTTTGGATAGCTGCAAAAGGTACAGTATATTGTCGCTTTAACATGTTTTTCCTGTGCTTACAGTCTCTATAAAATGACGAGGCTGTGTTGAGCACAAAATTGGCTGTTAAGCATCGCTATGAAAATGGACACTAAAAGACTTAATAATAATAATAATAATAATATTAAAAACATCTGACAAATTCTTCCAAATAGGCACTTTGGGAGACAAATTAGCGTAAGTTTTTAGGTAATAAGGAGACAGTGGCACTTAGGGAGACATTTCAGTGTCTTCCTAAGTGTCTAGCTACCCTAAAACACGATATTTGGGACAGATTTTGGTCTAAATAGCATAAATCTCAAAGATCGTAGAGAAAAGGGTTAGGGTAAACAAGTTAGGAATGTTTTAAGTTTGTGTACATCTCTACGGGATTGTCTCCCCAAGTGCCTATATTGTTATTTCTTTCCATGTTAAGGACTTTACAATGATGATGTCCAGTGACTGGTTTGACTGGTACTTACAGCAAGTTGAGTATCTATGTCAACACGTTGGCTCATGACCTTAGACAGCTTCTCCTCAATGTCAGCGGCATTCTCTTGCTCCTGTCAAATCATTAAAAGGAGACGTGCAGGTCAAGAAACCGTGCCCTTTCAGTTCCTCAAGCCAGGTGCCAGGTGCCAACTTTACGATTTTCCGCAGGTCGCAAGGTTTCATAATACTGCGATCTACCTACTCTCGGCCTTGCGGAATCGCATATAGTGGGCACCCAATGTCCGCACTGTTCGCAACAATCCGCAGTGAATCGCACCCATTCTGCCTCGAAACGCAGGATGGATTTGGAACTTGTTCCAAATTCTGCAGTTTTTGCAAGGAGTGAGCATTTTGCCGAGGAACTACTGCAGAAGCTGGCAAACTGTGGCATTAGCTTGCAGGCTTTAACGGAAATTAATCAAAAATACCAAAGCTAGGGTTTGCGAAAGTACCTCTGGTCTGTTTTCTTTTAAGAATATTGTACATGAAGCGATAGAAGTTGCTTGCATTTTGTTCGCATGTCTTATAGAATGAAAGCAATCTTCTTTCTCCGGTCTTGTGTCCCCTAAATCGAATCCATTTCACATCAGCTTCATTAGTTATTTCGGTTTATTTGGTTTTTTTTACAAGATGGCTAATAAACCGACCTGACCCAACCCAAACATTTTAATCGCAAAACCGAAACTGACCTGATTAGATTGAAATAATAGAAAAACCGACCCGACCTGACCTGACCAAAAATCTGCTTCGAGTCAGGTTTGCACTTCATTTCTACCTTTACAACTCGGATCTTACCTGCTGCAGCTGCATGAACATGTCGTTCTTCTCCTTCATGAGATCAGAGTTCTTTTCCTCCAGTATTTTCCTCTCTTTCTCCTCCTTCATGGCTTTCTCCTTGGCCTTCAGCAACTCGTCGTTGATGGCCTTCATCTCGTCCTCGGCCCGGGCCACGTTCAGCAGCGGCTTGACCTTGGTGTACAGGCGCCACCAGCCCCAGTTGCGCAGGACCAGGTACTTGCGGATGTTACGCTGGAGGACAGCTAGACCGACTCTGATGAGGGGAGAAACAATGAGGAACATCATCAGCATTGACACCTAAAGGTGCAATACAATTAGGGGAGGCTAACCATCCTTACTTGCAGCTGGGATGCTGAATTGCGAAAGGACGCGACTACACGTGGTCGAGTTGATGACAGATACAGTGAAATCTCGATAAGTCAATACCGGCTTACTCGAAGTAAGAATTTATTCCATTAAAAATAATAGCAAATTGTTTATAAACATGCCGACTTTAACTCTAAAATCGATTGTAAGGCCCCGTTTAGCCAGGTGTAGAAATAAACTTTAGTAATTAAACAACAGAAGAAGCTGGAATCCTTCAATGAAGTCAAGAATCTCCCACAACCCCAATTAATAAAGCCAAACTCGGGTATAGAAAAGGCTTTATGCGTCTGTTGTACTGTTGGATACGGCCTATTCAGTGTGGTGCAACTGACAACAATCCACACAGGAAGGCCAAAGACGCATATTGCATGAAATGGTCGCTTCAATCTTCAAAGAAGCGCTCCCATTACTGGGTAAAAAGATTGCGTGAAAATATTGCGAAACTATTTTTATGAGCCGTTACCGCAACAAATCCTCGTATTTGAGTTAGCTTAAGCCGTGTTCGCACTGGATTTTTTGGGGGGAAGGTTTTACTGAGACGATGGTAAAATAAAAAATGGTCAAATGTTACCACTGTTCGCACTTGGACTTTCGAAACGGGAAAATTTTACCGAGACCACGGGAGAAGTAGCCGAGCTGTCATTATAATGACTCATGAAGGCGAATGTGATCACAATGCGATGTGCATCAACGCACGCACGTAAACAATGATAAGAGCGCATGCGCGGTGTCTTGTGTAGCATGAAATCGCACTAGGGGGCCGGATGTACGTTTTCCTGAGCCGCTTTTACTGACTAGCGCTGTTCGCACTGGACTTATCGTCTAGGGAAAGGTTACCTGGGAAGTTTTCCCGGGCAGCAGTTGGCCAGTAAAAGTAACCACTGGACTCGGGAAAAGTAACCGAGTGAAAAACGTCCTAGGCTGTCCGCACTGGACTTAAAATGGGAAAAGTACCCATCGTCTCGGTAAGTTTTATCAAAAAAAGTCCAGTGCGAACAGGGCTTTTGACATCGCCACTATACGTTAACGTTAGGGATAGCGATGTGGTTTTAACAATAAAATGCTCAATTGTTGCACTAATTACCTCTGGTCCAGGATTTTCTTGTAGATCCTACGCATGAGATAGCCACGGCAGACCGACTGCAGGAGGGAGAGGATTCTGGACAGGCGGGTGTCACGCATGTCTTCAAGCTGACCTAGAACTCCAGCACGGAAAAACACCTGTAGCCATGAGACAAATTACAAAAAGGAACAAGAAGAGCTGAAACATGAAATCATTCCTTAGAATTAGATCAGAGATAAAACTAGCCTATGGAAAAAATCGACCGAGCAAAAAACCTGTGTCCGTAATCTGGGCTGCACGCATGATGTATGTATGTATATTAATCCTAGTGCCCAATTTCCGGAAAGCGGAATTGTTCAGCTCTAAATTAAATGTTACGATGTGAGAAAAGTTCAATGTTTCCTCAATTAAAAAGTCTGAATCAAGGTTTGAGTTTCTTGTTCATTAAATAAACAAGTTCACTCACTTCTAGCTGTTTTTACTTAAAAAAGTTAAGGAAAACTTCAGTGGAATTAAAGTGGTTTTTTTTACCAAAGCACGTACCGGTAGTAAATGCCATCGATATTTTGGCGGACTTATTGCTGGTGTCAGACACAATCGCTACATATACGAGCATATATGTTTATAGCCATTTGTTTAAAGGGATCGTAAACGTTTGGTAATTACTCCAAAAATTAATGGCAATAAAAACTTACTTGGTAAGAAGTACAGCAGCTTTGGATAGTATAATGCATTTTTAGAAACTGTTCACTTCGAAGTACTGCGGTTATGGAAAAAGATATCACTTTTTATCCCCAATAATTTGAATCTGAGAAGCGTTACTGCAGTGACGTTTCTCAGATTGTGTATTCCAATGCAGATTATTCTTCCTGCGTGGACATAACCGCTCCATAATTTTGGAAATATCTCAAAATCGCTACCACCTTTTGAAATGAAATTTGTACAGGTTAGTTTTATGGTGTATCTATAACTATATAGGATTGAAACAAATGGTGGGTTCCAATTACCAAACATATACGATCCCTTAAAGAAAGTTGAGGAAGACTTCAGTGGAATTGAAGTTAGATTTTTTGTTTACCAAATCCTGTACCATTTACGTATTTTGCAGACTTATTGCTGGTGTCAGACACAATCGCTGCATGCACGAGCATATATGTTTATAGCCATTAAAAAAAAAAATAAACAAGCAAAACTATGGAATTCTGTGTGTTTTATTTCCCTTGATAAGAACCCGGTAATGTTCGACTGACCTTGGTGTGACCCATGCGGTACTCGTTGGCTTCCAGGTCCAATGATTTGAGCAGCAGATCACAAGCCTTGCGGCTATCCATGAAACCTTGAGGTACAGAGCTAGGAGCCAAGATCATGTATCTGTGACCACAAACAAAAATAAGATGAAAAAGCAAAATTAATATTTTACTGTCTTACATTAATTACGGGAAGATACATGTACTAGGCAAGGAAGATTTCCTTCAGAATAAACCTGGCCTAGGACAGCAAGATGGCCACAGTAGCTTTCACGTTGGTATTACCAGCCGGAACAGCATCCAAGTTCACGAAAAAGTGCATAGCTTTTGCCATTTTCAAAAGTGGGGTATATGGCTTACGCAACAACAAAATTGCGAAGCTGCGCTATTTCCTTACAGATCATTTCATGAAACTTGGGATTTCACAAAATCGTTGATGAATCACCTCCGCCTTTTTGGGGTCAGAGGCACTTGAAATATGTTTCATGTCATGGCTGTCATGTCATAAACATGTTTCAGGTCATGGGCCGCCAAAACAAAGCCCAGATATCCCTTACTGTCAAAATAGGAGCAATGTCACCCAATGTGACGTGGATTGGACCTAAATTCTTACACTAACCTCTGTTTGAAGAAAGGCATTGTAAAGGCAGGTTCATACTTCACGCGAATACATTGTGACCAGAGTTGAAATGTGTTCAACTCCTCCAAACTTGTAGCGCGAAAATTCGCAATGACGTCACCAATTCACGTTCGCTTTCCCACCGAGTATGAACCAGCCTTAAGACCTGTGTTCTCAGACTAACCTCTGCTTGAAGTCGGAGAACGGCATCCTGTTGGGGAATCCCTTGCGGCAGATACGTATGCCCTCTAGCACACCGTTACAGGCCAGCTGGTGAAGTACCAGGTGGGCATCAATCACACCCGGCTTCTTGTTCTCATTGGGGATGATGCAGCGTACAAAGTGAGGCTTGGTGTTCATCAGGGTGGACAGCAGACGGTTCAGTTGTTCCTGTTCGGAAAAGTGGTGGCAGGAGCGGGATGTCAGTGTTTGGTCCCAAAGTAGAGTGTATAGTTGTTTAAGAGTGGCAACAGACTAACCTAGGCTCATGCTGCATGGTGTGTAGCCTTGATCTCAACTATCTATTCTATTTCCCAATCTGAACAACAGTTACCTTATAGTTTTGGCTACATGTGATGGACATTATAACATTATTACCTCGGCCAGGAGGTTATGTTTTTGCCAGCATTTATTTGTTCATTTGTTAGCAGGATTACGGAAAACTACTGAAGGGATTTTAACGAAACTTGGTAGGTAGATAGCTTATGTGTCAAGTATGTTCCATTAAACTTTCAGATTGAAATGGGTCAGGAATCAGGATCATTTTTAATGATTTGTTCTAATGTTGGGAGATATACAAAGCGCAGCAGCGCGGTAAGACGTGACAGCACAACCAAGCGGTGACATGCCACTCCCCAGTTGAGGCACATTTTTGCAGTTGGGGCAGAGGTCTGCGCTCTATTGAGTGCCCTTTTTCTAGTCCCTTTTGTCTTTTCCCCGCTTTATTTTCAACTCTTTGCCGAGGAATTCGAAGGTCCACTAGTGATGCTGCTGAACTTGGCTTAGTCTGCATCTTGCCTTGATGAAATTGAACAGCAAATATGAAATGAATGCAAACTCTCCTGGCAAAAAAACACCATATGAAGTTCTACTATAACATAGTGTAAAACATCATCGTTGTAAAACATAGAGGTTTTTTAATAACTTTTTTACATTGCGTAGCTGATGTGGCAACTCGGAAATATATCTAGATCTGCACGTCAAGGTAACCAAATGTTTCCATTCTCGAACACATTTGGCTGCCTCGTCGATCTCCTTAGAATCAAGTTAAGAATTCCGTAAAATTATCTATTCATTGCGGTAGACATTCATTAGCACACAGGCTGATAGCATAAAATTTAGCACAAACTTAAATTTCTTTAGAAAGGTCTTTTTCTAATGAACACTTTATTTGACTTTTGCGATACTGGTCTGCCTTGTTCAACTGTTCCACAAAAATGATGTTTTACAACAAAACTCTCTCAAATGCACTACAAATCTATAAAAAGACAAATGTGTTTTTGAGAAAATGAAGAACATAGAAATGGGGTTTCTGAAGAGTGAAAGAGTTGTAAAGCTGATCCCCTGGCGGCTGAATCTCAGGGGGAAAAAAACTCATATAAGTTTACAAAGATGGCAAAGAAAGGTAATCACAAATTATGCGACGAAACTCTACCATTTAGGGCATTTTTGTTGTTGACAATTCCATGCAGAGCATTTTTGTGCATTTAGCACTGTTTGAGCTTCAGCATGCAGTTTTGGGGAAGCATTCTAGGTATTAGTTGATTGGCACTGAGGTTTTGGATCAAGCTAAAGTTATTTTTGATGCTGATTATTACATGAGAGGGGGTTGTGGGCTAATTATCCTCACTGGCAGCTGAGGAGCTGAATTGCAAAGGAAGTGGCTACATGTATAATGTAGTCAAGTCGAACGCGGAGCATCTAGGCAGAGATCGATTGAATTTTTCAATTTTACAATTATTCTCCCTGATCATCAGGAGCAAGACCGTTTCTGCAGCTCAAGATCAGCGCAATTTGGTCTCTACCTTAACAGGTACCCATTTATACTCCTTGGTGAAAAGAGGCAATTGCAGTACAGTGTCTTGCCCAAGAACACAATCACCATGTTCCCATTAGGATTCGAACACGACTCAAACGATGTAACCATTGGACCACAGCACCAACCTTCTAAAACCAACCTTCTAATTTGTTTAATGACCCCAAATATCGATATATTTTTTTGTTTACATGAAATTGAATTAAGAACAAAGTATGATACGTTACACAACAAATGAAAATGACAAATGTTCAGTTGAATGAAAAACTAACAAATGTAGTGGTAATTGCTATGGTAAAACTAACTCGTGGTAAAACTAACTCGTGGTAAAACTAACTCGTGGATAAACTAACTTCTGAACACTGCAACATTTCTCAACTCAAAAAATGTGCGGAAAAATCATTCTATATGTGCAGTAATGAAGTAGAATTACGGGTAGTCTTGTGCTAATAAAGGGAGGTTTTAAAGTCTAAATCTCATTTCTGTATACCCCAAACATTTCCTTTCAAAATAAAAATGAGTAAATTTGTTAACAGATGGAAAGAATAAACAAAAACTAGAGAAATTATATTTTCTTTGTTTTACTGATGAGTACCGTAGTTTAATTTCACCAAAAAAAAACCAGCTTGGTAAAATTCTTGAAAAATATATAAAAAGTGATCTTCACATCGCAAGTTTCAACATTGCCCGCAGTCGAACCCAACATGTTTTGTGTTCATATAAAAAAAAAATTGTGTGCATGTTTAAATGACGACTTGAAATGACCCTACATGACATCAACAATCTCATCAAAGAATTGTGTCTTCCTACCCAAGGGTCACTGCATCCAAGTTTCATAAATATCCATGAAGGCATGCAGAAGTTAATATATATTTTTGTTAACAACCTGAAATGTGTACATGCATACGGGTATGAAATACGGGGATACAGACATACGGATACAGAATTTACAACTAGTTAGTGCTCCAAAAACTTTGTTGAGGCGCCACAATATAAAGTGGACGAGTCGAAAGGCATGCAGTAATCAAAATCACACGAAGGAGCAAGCACTGCCTCTTTAAAAGCAAAGATTTACAAAGAAAAATTTGGTAGCATGCACGAGAGAGAGATATAGAGAGGAGCCAATTGCAGCTCATGCAAACCCTGTGACCACCGCTAATTGTCTTGATAGCCTGCTTCCTGCCCGATCCTCCTCCTGTAAAAAGGAAGATGGTATACAACAAGCAAGACACCAGAGTCAGCCATTCACTTTAAGGCAGCAGCCTAGTGGGTTTGGACAGAGGGCATCTCTCAGAGCTGATAAGCAAGAACTTTTGAGCTCGGCCAAGTTGGTGAAGGCCGCAGTCACTTTCCCCAACTAGCAGTGGCAAGCCCCTAAACTGGCAGTTGTACTTGTTCGGAAGAGGTACACTCCATTCTATCGTTTTGGAGAGCGTAACAATTTAAATTGTTGTGATCAACAAAACATGGTGCACATTGCCAGAAGAAAAGAAATCCTGCTTAACAGCTCTGTGAAAATGTCTCCCGAGTAAGGGTGAGTGCCCCATTGTTCCAAATGTCAGATGTTGCCTTTTAAGACCCTTGATACAACAATTTACACGTATGAACCTGAAATCTTTCCAAAATGTTGATGCATCGCTTCAAAAATGGATACCATTCTCTTATCATTATGAAATAACTGTTGTGATGGTCTGAGGCTAGACATCTAAAATTTGGCTGGGGATACGGTAGCTTCAGGCAGAGAGAGAGAGCGAGAGAGAGATTGTGAGTTGATGCACTATATCAGGGAAAGGTAGATTTGCAGGCCACGTGCTGATGAGTGCTGTCCAGTCCATACATAGGCCTATATATGACTGTCAGGAATACCGTACCCTGTGAAGAGCAGACACAGTCTGGAAGGAACCACCCTTCTTACGACCAGCTCCGACTAATTGGGGTCGAAATTCAAACAAGAAAAAGAAGAGGGGATATGCAAAAAAAAAAAAAATAATACACTGATGTTAACAACCAATAAACTATGTACAAACAATTTATACTTGCTAACCAGTCTAATAACTCGAAGGGATCGCGACCATTTAGACCCATTAGTCAGGTTCATAATGTACATATTGAAAGTTTCGTTCACTTTTTTTGTAGATTTGCTAAACTCTACATTTTTGGAATTGTTAGGAATAGGATTTACTCAACATGAAAACCAATGTTTACATTTATTTTTAGGTTCTTCTGAAAAAAATTAACCTTTAATAATGTGGCGTGACACATGAAAAGTCATTGGGTGTCACATTAAAGGTCTATTTTCTCCAATGCCCTATATCTCTGGAAGTATAAGTCCGATTGGGTTTATACTTGGTGTGCAGGTATGGCGGGATGTGTTATAGATATACAAGTGGGTATCTTTTGGGATAGATTTACTTGTGTCAATACTTGCAAAGAATAGACCCTGGGATGAATCAGTTCCTGATCAACTACATTTAAGACAGCTATGCCGACGTGACACCACTCAACATCCCAGCTACATTTGTCAGCAAATGAGACAGGGAACCTGTCTCATTTACTATTTTCACGAGCAATGTGGCTTGGATCTGTGATATTTTGATGTATACAGGAAGTGCAAAGTTGTTTAATAAGCGTGGTCGCGGTAGTTCTACAGCGCGGGGCTGTTCCTTCTCGACTTTTCAGCATCTCCGATAACTTACCGCGGCTTAGCGGAAACTTTCCGCGTTTACTTTCAGCTAGTAGTTTTACATCACCGTCGCTAATGATGACAGGGACGCTAGTCTACCGCGCGTTCCTATGAATTTAATTTGGTCATTCTACAGAAAAGTTGCAGTACGTTAACCCCCCAAAAGTCCAATAGAAACACGACTCTATACAGACGATGTCAGCTGTGAAGTCTTTGATGTCATGTGATGTCGATTCCTCAAAGCGCTATACAGCCTGTGTTTTTCTACGTCCTGTAAAGTGCATTGTCAATTTATTTTGCTTGGCAGAATAGACAACTGGTACTTTGGGTTTTTCCTCATATACGTCGCCGTCACATGATTGTGTGAGCCGAAGGGGATGGTCATTACCCGCACCCACGCCCCTTTAAAACCTTTTGCTAAATGCATATAGAAAAACATGTACAATAGTTGGAAGGCAAAAATTTAATAAAAAAGTTGTATAAAATATATACGTGTTGTAGCGATATTCATACTTTAAAAAAATTCTAATGGATGTACATGTATCTCATAATAAACGCGAATCTTTATTTATAACTTTCGAAAAAAACAGGACTTTTTGTGCAATGTTTACAAAACATTAAAGAAACTCTTAAATATGGTTCATACTGATAAACATACATGTAGGCTCTATGTACATGTATGCAGGGACTTTTTAGATCTAAATATTTCTAGGTTTCTGAGTTGGGGGGCGGGGGGTGTGGGTTGGAGGTTATTTGAAGTCTTACCCGTGACAGTTTCAATAAAGAGGGTGTGAAGAAGCACCATGGTTGACTTGCGGAAGAGTTCCACAACTGCCTCGTTCAGCGGATCCTTGTTCTTGTCCAGCCAGAAATCAACGTTGTAGCCCACCTGAAACACGGGTCAATGAAATCGAGGTTATCCAATGTTAATCACTACCAATCTGTGCTTTCCCAACGCCACTCTGTCATCGTTAAACTTCTGGGGCCATATTCATGAAACCTTAATGAGTCTCATTGGTTGCTTACTAAGCCTAATTGACCATTTGCGTGTGGAATTTGAAAAATATCTGGTACACTGACTTGTTCACACAGCTTGGCACAGTTTACATTTAAATTCTCCAGACCAAAGACACTGTTGCTATATCACGCTAGCAACCCCCGGCTCTGGAATGGTCTGGTGTCTTTGTACCATTCTCAACCATTGTGAACAATGTATTGGTGCTGAGCGTCTCTAACGTAACTATGCAAGAGCTTGCCCCGAATCACATGATATAGCAACAGTGTATTTGGTCTCGATAATTTAAAGTCAAACTGTGCCAAGCTGTGTGAACAAGTCAGTGTACCAGATATTATTTAAATTCCACACACAAATGGTCAATCGGAAAATAATTGATATTCATGAAACATTACCAGCATTAGTTACATTCTAAGTCTCTTACTAAATTTTAAGTTGATCCAGGGTTACTGCTATGAACACTGTTACTGCCTGGTTACTCAAGCGTAAGGCTCAGTTTATTGCCAGAGCGATTACCAGCGGTGCGCCCTTCGACTCGCCAGGTTTTTGTTCTGTGGCAGTGAGAATTATTGCCTCCCAAATTGTTTATTTTGTTAGGTGCAGGACAGGCCCCACGAGCCAGGCTTCTATTTAGTTCTCTTAATCCGGGCTCGCCCTCTTAATCTGGGTCCGTCTGCTTTGAAGGGCAGCACCAACCCCTCAATCAAAGTGGGCAGGGGTTTGCCCAGACTCTCTGGAACCGGGCAATTGGGATTGCGGGCCTTACATGTATCTGGAGTGACAGGATTTTGGGAGGGGAAGGGAAATACTTACAGTTCCAGCG
This sequence comes from Crossaster papposus, assembly GCA_037893245.1. Taxonomy (NCBI): domain Eukaryota; kingdom Metazoa; phylum Echinodermata; class Asteroidea; order Velatida; family Solasteridae; genus Crossaster; species Crossaster papposus. The sequence goes on from JBAIAA010000238.1 coordinate 878,034, forward strand.
TAGTGGTGGATCTCAAAGTGGTATTCGGCGCCAGCCTTCTTCTTACTGCCAACACCAGGCGTGCCAAAGACAGCAGGCTTAGAAGAGTTGTTCTTGATCAGTTTCTCCAAGAAGGTCTTGTCGGTGGCTTTGGGGAACATGCATTCCTCCTCCAATACCATGAAGATACCCATGGGCTGGTAAAGAGATAAGAAAGGCAGGGAAGTAAAGAATGAGTACTTTTTCTTATAATAAACAATTATCAGCAATGAAAATTTCTCACCAAACCTGGCCGTTTAAATTTCGGAAGCTGTGGCCTCGTAGTCTGGAGGATTGAATTTGCCATCTGTGGGTAAAGCCGCTGTGTTTTAGGTTCGAGTCCGGCCTGGGACTATGATGCGAGTGCCCTTGGGAAAGGCACTTTGTCACTTATGATTGTTTGAAATTTACTTTTTCTCAGTTTTATTAAAAATGTCCGAACAGAAATGAAGATTTTTAATTTTAGTGCTTCATTAGATGCTATGGTTAGAGGATGACAAAAACCTTGATTAAATCTACTATAGGGATCAAAACAACTTTTTCAAATGATCAGTTCTAAAAAAATAGGTGTATCATTAATCGCAAATTTTTGTATTATTCATCAGAGCAGACTGTATCACTTTGTAATTATCTCCATTTCATTACATTCATTTCTAATTGCAAGTTCCAAAATTAAAGATTTTTATTTCACTTTTAATTTAAGATGGCCGACCCGTGGATATGTTGCATTTCGATGTCCTAGCAGCATCAATGACCCGTGGTATATACTCTTGGGTTGTACTCACCCCTTCAATGAGAGTGATCGTTGATTGCAGGTCCAGGCCAAAGTCAATGAATTCCCACTGGATGCCCTCCCGCTTGTACTCTTCCTGCTCAAGGACAAACATGTGGTGGTTGAAGAACTGCTGGAGCTTCTCATTTGTCAGGTTGATGCAGATCTGCTCAAAGGAGTTGAACTGCAGAGACAAGAGAACAAAAGAAACAAGTGTTATATCGCAAAAAAATGAATCCGTGAAAGCGAGTGCGAAGCAAATTTGACGTCACAAAGCATTCGTCAAAGTTAAAATATGAATAAGATTAAAACTGCTGCAAACTGCTTAAGCGCCGGTCACAACCCGCCGTACTTGCAAGTGCGTGCTGTCTACTTGCAAAAACGTGGGCAAAATTTGGGGATCCGTACGTGGTGAGTACCGTCTCAGTACGGATTTGGAAGCACGCAGACACGCCGTAGCACTTTTAGTGCACGAGGAACTTTCGCTGCGTTCGGGCTACGGATTCACCCCCAGTACGGGTGACCAAGTGCCCTCTACAGCCAATGAGCCAAATACAGCCAAATACAACGCACTGACTCCGTGAGTCTTTTAATTTTTTTCCCACGGTCAGTTGCTCTACGGACGGCGCACTTAGCACGTGCTTGCTGCGCATGTGATAAGTGCGTGGTCTGTGCTTAATCGGCACTTCCCCAGTTCAACTGTCAAATGAGCACGCAGAACTCACGTGGATCGTACCGAGTAAGCACGTGCTCCCCACTTACAACGCACGTTGTGTGCACTGATTTCTGCAGTAAATATAAAATCCGAGCCGACGGACGAGTGCCAACATTTCTTCTCCAAGATGCCTAAGAAGACACAGAAGAAGGGGTCCTTCTATATATACCCCCCGACATGGGGCGGAAAAACTCACGTTCATTGCACTTGCACGCACTTACAACATGCGAGTGAGTAAGGACACCGTATGCGAGCAGCACCTGTAAGTACGGCCTCCGAACGATAACGTGGCAATCGCACAGAGATCGTACATTGTAAGCACGTTGTAAGCACGTACAACTCACTTACCACGGTCAGGCGTGGCGTGCGATCACGTACTTACACCTTGCGCAACCGTGCGGGTGATGTGCGTTGACGTACTCCCTCCCTGCTCTTGCCACTCCCTCCACAATTTTTCAGAAAAACGTGGCGGCCGTGGCCTCCCCAAAAAACGTACGGACTAAAAACACGCACGGTGGGTTGTGACCGGCGCTTTACTGGCTTACTTCGGATGACGTATATAAACGCAAATATTTCCCCAAATTCAAAACGGATGACGCATAAACACGCCAAGTTCAAGTTCGGAAATGCGTGGATGTGCTTCCCGGCACTATCAGCCTGAACGCGCTTCGGATCAAGTTTCGTTAAAAATAATCCCGCCCGTGGGCTCGGCGATGTTAAAATTATCTCGGCGCGAACTGGTTAAATTTAAAAAAATATAATACCGAGACAATGTGTTTGGAGTTGTAAATGGAACACTCATCGTAGTCAATATGAAAAACATTGTATTGAGTATTGCAAGAATAAGTCCACAGCAAGCTGTTTTTTTTAATTAAAACTGCATCATATGTCAGCCATTTAGATTTACGTTTCGAAAACTTTCCGAGAAGAGATTCTTTACTATGCGTTAAATAAGTACATACAACAGTAATTGTTTTGTGCTATAAATGCACCTACCACACGTCGCACGTACGACGTGTTTCGTGAAATGAATTTCGCAGTTGCGACACATCATAGAGATACGACCTTGTTGCAGTGCTTCAACGCGTGGAAGTTGCGATGAGATTCATGACAATCGGTTGCAGGTTGAGTTCTTGCCAGGATTATTTGGACATTGACCGGACCCGGGCATGGGATTGTTTTTCACGAACCTTGATCCAAAACGGGTTCAGGCCAGCATCTGTGGGTAGCACACCCTGATATTTCTGGCCTCGCTCGCTGCGAGCAGTTTGCTAACTGATATTTTCGGCCTTGCCCGCGACATGTTTATCCGCCATCCATTTTAAATTCCGGAAAACTTCGCGCGTATACACGTCATACGACGTGAACTGGTAAAGAAGCGGTCATATTTGAAAAACCCACACAGATTCCACACAGGTGGCCAAAAGTTCTCTGTGATAAAAGCAACTATACAGGAATGTACAGACCAAACTTTAACCTAAAGGGATTAAATTGTTTCCTGCAAACTATTTTTTTTTCCCTCAAGTTTACCCACCTCGAAGATCTCAAATCCAGCAATGTCCAAGACACCGATGAAGTACTGTTTGGTTGCCTTGGTATCCAGAGTCTTGTTGACAAGGAGAACCAGTGAGCGGAACATACGGTCATAGATGCCCTTGCACAAGGCACCGACAGAGTAGATCACCTGCAAACAAAGAATGCAATCGGAAAATGACAGTCAGTAATAGCCACATAAGCATTAGATGTGGACAATTTATATAAAGACATTAGAGTAATTTGTCTTCAGTTAGGGTTAAAGGTAGTATACACCATTGGTAATTGCTTGAATTATCATGAATGAGTAGATTTGGGGGGTTGTATTTTTCTTTATAAAAATCTATTTTTCAGAATAATTATCTAGCGCAATCATTTTGCTGGATGTCTAGAATCAGTATTTACTTTCATACGAGTAAGATATTTCTTAATAATTCGGTAGTAAATTTTTTCGATATCTGCAAATGGTGTATACTACCTTTAATGTTATACCTGAGCCCGATTTCACAAAACTTGTCTTATTTTGCAACTCATCTTCAGACAAGTTCCCTCCCGCTCTAATATGTGACCGGCTCTACAAAAAGGTGTATTATGTTGAAAAAAAGTTATATACATGGTTGAAAGCCCACAACGTAAGCTTTCATTTGGTATATAATATAGCTCCATACCCCCTCTCATTTTGGAGATATTACGTGTTTACATATTGATTACTTCCTTAGAGTTCAAATTACACAACTGGGAAAACGGGCTTTGAAATAGCCGGCTCTGTTGTACTACAGAACGATGCACACAAAATGGTATTTTTTTTCACTTTATTCATCAAAATCAACATTTCTTTGAATGAAACCTGAAACTGTAGGTATTGAAGATGTCATTCATGACAAAAAATTTTAATCACATTTTGATGCAATGTTTACCCTCTCAACGTTAAGCGGGCCATTACGTGATAGTGCACAGCGCGACTTAATACACCTTTTTGTAGAGCCAGTCACATATCGATCTTGGCCAAGACATGTCCTAAGCTTTCACTAAACCCATCTTAAGAAAGACACATCAGAACTATCAATTTGATGGCCGTTTCATGTTTGTTTTTTAACCACTTGACGAAACAGTGGTTTTGAGAAGAACAAAAGTGCACGCGTGTGCATAGAACAAAATGTAGCAAAAAAATCACTCTATACGCAATAAATTTCAAACATAAGATAGTTATGCACGTTCTACACGAGATACGATTTGAGTCGCACTAGTTGTTAACGTATAATTGAATTTTGTGAATAATTAATTTTATTAAAACTATATTGAAATATAAATCCTTTCAAATCTGTTACTGACTTAAAACTAAAACTCTAGGACATTCTAGGACATTCATCTTTAACGAGAAGATAATAACGATGATTTCAAGATTTAATGCATGCATAGATGAGTTAATTAGACCTCTGACCAATCTTAAGTTAAAACGAGTTGAGCCGCGTTGCTGAGAAAGTTAGGTATGTTGAATGCATCTTAACTTGAGTAAAATACACCCTTCCTAAGACGCATCTTAGTATTTCGTGAAATCGGCCGCAGGTTCTTTTAGTCCTCAAAAGGGAAATGTCAAAAAAATGCTTGGCCTCTTGATCGGGGGTAAAAATAGGGGAGAAATTAAATTGGAGTTAAGGAATGGACTATAAATGTGACCGGCTCTACAAAAAGGTGTATTAAGTCGCGCTGTGCACTATCATGTAATGGCCCACTCAACGTTGAGAAGGTAAACATTTCATCAAAATGGGATTTTAATTTTTTGTCATGAATGAAATCTTCAATACCTACAGTATCAGGTTTCATTCAAAAAAATGTTGATTTTGATGAATAAAGTGGAAAAACTACCATTTTGTCTGCATCGTTCTGTTGTAGTACAACAGCCCCGGTTATTTCAAAGCCCGTTTTCTCAGTTGTTAATTTGAACTCCAAGGAAGTAATCAATATGTAATCACGCCATATCTCCATAATAAGAGGGGCTATATAGCTATATTATATATCAAATGAAAGCTTACGCTGTGGGCTTTTCAACCATGTATATAACTCAATTCCTCATTTTTGCGACATAATACACCTTTTTGTAGAGCCGGTCACAAATGATCCGAAGACTTAATTCAGAAATAAGTAACTGGCAGCTATATGTCAGGTGTAATGAAACACAATCACTTGGATTCTCTAAGTGGAGCAATTATCAGTATACCGATCAAGGGGTAAAAATGATCAATATCAAGCACTTTGATCCTCCGATGCAGAGGATCAGAGAGCTTGGATTCACTATTAATCTGGTACCACTGACCTGTTCCTTGGTACGTCCCTGCTGCACATACTCGCTGCCAACCTTGATGCGTGGCCGCAAGAGATTCTTGACCAAGTCGGCAGAGTTCAGACCGAGCAGGAAGGCAACCTTGTCAGCAGCTGTGCAGGATGAAGGAGTGTTCAAGCGTGCCAAAGAAAATTTGGATGAGAATCCACATTTTAACCAGGAACTATAATACATGTAGGGTGCGTTTCTTTAGCTCTCACCTGCAGCCAAAACTTACACAATGGCGTAACTCTGTCTCTTGTGCCACTATTTATTGTGCAACATTTCACAAAATCCATGGCAACAGTAGTGAGTTAGTCTTGCATACGCACTGTGGACCTCCGAACATATAGGTCCCCACGATGCGGGAAAAGGTAACGGTCTGTGGACTTGGCCAGAATCCGTCCACAATCCGTTTTTCAGTCTCCGAAAAAGAGCGCTAGACGAAAAGCGGGTTAGGGTTATATATATAGAAAAGATAGGAGGAACAGTCGAGAGACCCAGAATCAACATTTGAGGTTAAATTTGTTTTGGGGAAGCGAGAAAAATGAGTATTTAGTCAATGTTTTTTAACTACACAAAGACAAAGGAATGTCCACAGTCCATATGCGAGGTAAACCTAAGTGTGATATAACACCATATTGCACGGCCCATATCGCACTCCGTGAGTTGCGCTTATTGCGCTGTTCTAACTCCACGTAATGTGCAATATGCAAAACGCAGTGCTGCACAATCCATTTAGAAATTCAAAAGCTGCACGTTTGTGTCCAATCTACATGTAGATCGTTACGTTCTGCGAACTGTTTTTAATGTCTGCGTGTGGTTCATTCTGGTTTGGCGCACATGCAACGCCGTCCGTGTTCCATCTTCACTGTACATCAAGTTTGCTCGCGCGCGTGGAACACGGAAAATGTAGTATGTCTGTGTCCCATATACCACGAGGCTGTACGGGACACAGACGTACATTACTCCGTGTTTCACTCGCGCTCGCTCGCGGGATAACTAATAACGTAGCCCTTCCAGTTAAAAAAAGGTTTCAAGCCTGACACAGTTGCTCTTGCAATCTCAACAATCTGGGGAGTCAGGTCGGCGCAGCGGTTCTTTCCTCGCCTTCCACCAATATGGCCCGGGTTCGAACCCCGCCTGGGCCAATATGTGGATTGGGTTTTCAGTCCCTGCCTGACTCCGTGGGTTTTCCCCAGGATTTTCTTCTAGGGTTTTCCTCCCACCTCTAAAAATGTACCTTCTTCTCATTGTTCATGAGGGCCCCAAATGATCAGCTTCTGCTGGATGGGCTACCCTCGTTAAATATGGTTGTAAATAAAATATGTAAATAAAATAAATAAATAAATAAATAAATAAATAAACTCTGGTTTAAACATCTTACTGTCGGTGGTATCGATTTCCGCCTGCTCTTCCCTGGGCCTCTGCTTCCATTTGATGTTGCTGAAGTGCATGATGCCAGCCGTCAGTTGATACAGGTTGAGCTTCTCCTCCTCTTCAAAACCCAAGATGTCCAAGGCGTCCTGTGATAAAGCAGAGAGAACACAACCCAGGGAAGAGAGAATTAGCACATCGGGTGCTAAGTAAGAAACCACCTGCTCATCAACTGTCGCTATAACGCCTTCCGCTCTTCTCTTCTTATAACATCAACAGTATATTCTTTCAACAGATATGATGAAGACAATCAAAATTCAACAAATATTTTAATAGATATTTTTTTCAATTATAAAAAACGATATTACATGTATTTAAAAGCAAATGCAAGATATTATATTATAAAACCAAGCATGCTGCTTTTTTTTATATAAATCTGCCAGCAACAGTGAGAGACATGGGAGGTTTCTCACGTCAGTGATCTTCATCTCTTCCTTGTCATCCACGTTGTCAATCTCGGTCTTTCCCTGGCTGACATTGACATAGTCAGTGGCCTTCCCAGTTAGCAGCAGTTTCTCTGTGTGGAAAGAGAAATGGATATTAGCAAAGAAATTAGTAAGGGCTCGCGACCATTTAGACCCGGTTTGAAAAGGCTCCCCCCCCCCCCACCACCTCCCATTAGCTTCTCCGGTATAAAGTTTATCCGGTCCTCAGCCACTCTTGTCTGGTACATAGACCTGTCTGACCTGAATACTACACAGTCAGTCAGGTGCATCAACTTATTGCCTCTTGTAAAACTTGTTGGCTAGAGATTACCTAATGGTCCCATTGTCTGCGAAACCACATGGGTTTTGATTTGTACCAGTGAAGGGGTAATGCTGCGTTCCAATGTTTATGCGTCGTGTTTATCGTGTTCACGAGTTCACGAGTCGTATAATGGCGTTCTAATCGCCTGGTAACCCGTGTTCACCACTGGTGAACTCGAGGTGGATTTCTTTTCTCCATGTTCACGACTTCGTAAACGAATGGAATACTCGCGCATGCGTGTTTGTTCACGTACGAGTTCTCACACGAAAATGTCCTTACCGCACAACTAAACTCGACTGTGCGCGTGCGTCTTGGTGAGTAGCGTTTGGAATGCAACGTACTCGAGAATATGGAGAAATTCACGGTGAACACGATAAACACGACGCGATTGGAACGCAGCATTATATTGTTTCGTGCTGAGGAATTAAAACCACAAGTGGGTATCTTCTGGGATAGATTACTTGTGTCAATACTTGCAAACACTAGACTCTATGATGGAACAGTTCCTGATCCTCGCCCTGTAGCTCAGCTGGTATGAAAAGACTCGGTAACAGGAGGGGGGGGGGGGGGTCTTCTTTTTTCAAACCAGATCTAAATGGTCGCGAGCCATAATGCTGATCACCAGGCTCCAAAGAACCAAAATTGCTGGGTTGTTGTGTGTTGCAGCCTATTCAGCTTCTTGTTGTTTGATTACTGGGAATTGAGGCATGGTTACCGATGTTGGGGTACAGGCTGTCCCACAATAATTATAAAGTACCCATTGATGCCCACAATAATTATAAAGTACTCATTGATGCCCACAATAATTATAGAGTACTCATTGATGCCCACCATAATTACAAAATACCCATTGATTCCCATAATAATTACAAAGTACCCATTTATTCCCACAATAATTACAAAGTACCCATTTTCCCACAATAATTATAAAGTACCCATTGATGCCCACAATTTGTTTTATTTTTTCATGGCCGTTAATTCAGAACGCACTCGCCACAGCTGCATCTAGGCGAGTTAATAAGATGTTTGGTCTTATATGAAGAAATCAATGACTTACCATTGAGACCCGAGATTTGCCCAGATTGGATTTGGTAGAAGATGTGGTAACTTCTCTCCAGCGGTTGCTGATAGATCACACGAGACTTCTCTAGTAAATCTGGCCAAAACAAAAACAAAAAAACATACTATTACATTGTGGTCAGATATACAGAGTTCCAGTGTTCATGTACAACATAACCCTCCGTGTATGATAAGTCTATGGGGTTAGGGTATAGTACAGAAACAAAGGGAAACACAATAGGAGATCCTTCTGACATTATCTGATGTCAATATGAATAAAGTCGTGTTCCATTCTTAAATGTGACCAGCTCCAAAAAAAAAGAAAAGAGTATTAAGTCGCGTTGTGCATCATGTAATAACCTGCTCAATGTTGAGAGGGTGAACATTTTGATTTTGTCCAAATGTTATTTTGATTTTTTGTCATGAATGACATCTTTAATATCTACAGTTTCATGTTTCTTTCATATAAATGTTGATTTTTATTAACGAAGTGGTAAAATCTACTATTACAAGCATCGTTCTGTAGTTCTACAACAGAGCCAACTATTTCAAAGCCCGTTAACTCAGTTGTGCATTTTGAACTCTAAGGAAGTAATCAATATGCAAACGTCATAACTCCAGAACAGGAGGGGCTATGGAGCTCTATTATATACCAAATGAAAGCTTACGTTGTGGTCTTCCCATCCATGTACATGTATATCTTTCTATTTCATACAACTGATTTAAAAACACTTAAAAAAAAACACTTACAAGTCTCAATGTCTGCTCCTGCCAGCTTACCAGTGGTACCAAAGTGGATTCGGATGAATTTACCCTGTACTCATACACAGAAAAAGAATCATAGTTAAAAAAAAATATTTTTGTAAACTTTCACTGTTTTACACGAATATTATGTTTTATAAACTTATAAATATGAATATTGAATCACTTCAAACTGTAAAGATTGTTTGTTTTGTTTACAATTAAATTAAAGTTATTGTAGATGTCTTTTCCTGATTAATGAACACACTAAACACAATAAACACACTTGAAATTTGTGTCAATCCAATAACAATTTTTGTAAAAAAAATATAAAAATCCAATATCACCAACCTCGTTTTTTTACATTTAAACGTTCTGTTCTCAGCGATGAAATCGAGGGAAATAAATTATTTTCAGTTCAGACTATCACATACTGTTATGGTATAACAATTGTAATTATTACACCTCATACATATTCATAATCGAGAGTCAAAATTCTCACTGGTCCATTCACCATCACATGCCATCCGCTATTTTTGCTGTTTGCCAAGCGCCCACGCGAGTAATATTCATGCACCAGGTAAAAACGCATGCACAATAGACTAACGTAATGGGTTACACACATAGAGCTATACTACTTTAATTCAATGTAGTTCTATGGTTACACAATGTTCTAGTCTTCTACGCACACGCGAACATTGCCCAAGCTACACATGAAAAGATGGCAGCACGCGTAATGCGAGCTCCTAAAATTGTAATGCAACTGAATATGTATGAGGTACAGTAAAATAATTGTAACATGGTTTATTTCGGGTGGGTAGTCGATTCTAGCTTCCCTCAGTCTTCAAAGTTGACAAACCAGTTTCCCCGGCTTCGCCTCCGGGAAACTAGTTTGTCAACTTCCGATACCTTGGGAGCTTAAACATCGACTAATATCTCACACAGTCCGTTACCAAAGCACAAATGTGACCGGCTCTACAAAAAGGTGTCTTAAGTCGCGCTATGCACTATCATATAATGGCCCGCTCGGCAACGTTGATAGGGTAAACATTTCATCAAAATGTGTTTTTTATTTGTTGTCATGAATGAAATCTTAATACCTACAGTTTAAGGTTTCATTAAAAGAAATGTTGATTTTGATGAATAAAGTGGGGAAAAAAACGACCATTTTGTGTGCATTGTTCTGTTGTAGTACAGCAGAGCCGGCTATTTCAAAGCCGGTTTTCTCAGTTGTGTAATTTGAACTCCGAAAAAGTAATCAATATGCAAACACGTCGTGTCTCCAAATTGGAGGGGCTATGGATCTCTATTATATACTAAATGAAAGCTTACGTTGTGGGCTTTCTTACCATGTATATAAATCAATTTCATTTTTTCGCGACATAAGACACCTTTTTGTAGAGCCGGTCACAAATGAAGGCAGCTCCTATATGCAGCTACCCACAATGTTTGTTACTTACAAAACGTGAGGAGTTGTCGTTACGGATGGTCTTGGCGTTCCCGAAAGCCTCCAGTGGCGGGTTGGCCTGGATGATTTGATCCTCCAAGTTACCCTAATGGTGCATTGTAGGTTGTTTTGGGAGCAATGAATATTCATTTAATGCAAATACAAATACAAGAAAAATGAAAGGAAGATGAAAAGAGAACGTAAACAAAAAAATTAATTGTGTACTTTATAATTCACATGGAGAACAAAGAAATACAAATGACATTGTTTTCAAGAGAAAAAAACGAGACAAATAACTGTTAAAGAGTAATGTAGCTAAGGAGTAATGAAGGACATCATATCATGACCCCTGGCCTCATTTAAATGCCATTGACTCCATCCAATAGGTAAGAAGGCACGTACCAGTTATAACAGGGCGAATACGTTTTTATAACAAAACCTTAATATTCAGGACTTAATTAGCTTCCCCTTTCCAGTATTTTACACTTCTGATAACATTCATCAATGTAACAGTTTATACTTGAAATTTTAGACATTAAAATTCCTATTATGTTTTGATGAATGATATTCAGAATGAATGAATTGATCACATTCATTCACAATTAAACAAAATCATTTGGAGCACAATGATAATTTTATAAATTCCCTCAATAATTTGTCGATGTCCAATCAAACAGTAGAGACCTCACAATAGTTTTAATTCGCCATATTCGCCATAAATGCAATAAAGCAAAACTTACTTTGTGAAGATCAAAACGAAACACACGCCATGTACACGTTACATCTCGGACGGAAAACAATAACAGATTGAGATCGACAACAATTACTAATTGAGTCATAAACGTTGCAAAGAACTGCGCTTGGTGACGAGGATAGTTCAGTGATCGAGGATGACAGAATACTGGTGCAAATACAACTTGTGAATATTATAGTAAATTTGATAAGGATATCATAGGTTTTTCCCCCAAAAAATCTAGACTTCAATAGAATTAGGAAATCTCTTTTTTTAGCTTTGCTGCTTTTTAATATTTACGAAAACTGAAATCCAACTCTTTTTTTTTTTATGGAAATACAGAAAATGATTAATGTAAAAAAAAAAGTCCACCCCACTTTAATTCCCCGACTGAATAAATTTGTAAAGTTAATTAAATAATAAAATTGCATTCAGCTTCTGGGATTCTGCAGAATCAGAACCACATAGCAATGTGCAGTTTTGTTGTAAAGTAATTTTGTAAAAGGCTACTTTCACCGAGTGTTCGAACAGTTATCTAGATTAGAACCCAGAACCTACCAACATCACCTTTAAGCACACACTGTGAACGAGACAAGAAGGCGCCTTGCATGACCCCTGACCCATCGACAAATACAACACAAGCGTATACAACAAGACGAGTCAGCAATCACGCAAGGTTTATTTTATACCAGGCTTCAATTAGCGCCAACGAGATAGTGGGTCACAGATTTCGGCGGGCGGGGGAAGGGTTTGATTTTGGTTGTTTTGGCATCATGGCAGATAAGGGCATTGTGCAAGATTTTGTTGCTGGTGCAGGAAATGCAGAAAGGAAAGTCTAAAAGGGTTTAGACATTTATGCATGGACATGGCCGACTGTAGTGCATATTTATTATTATTCTTTTCTTATTAAAGTTTACTCTTTGTCAAGAAGGGCTACATTTTCAATCACCTCTCTAGTCTTTTGCAGGGGGATCTAAGATGCAAGCTGGAGCAATGTTAGATACTAAATCTACTTAGTAAAAATTAGTAAAAAGCAACATCTGATTCAACAACAGTGATTTGTAAAATTACCAAATTTGGCAGAAAAAGAAATAGCACTACCAACATCAATGTCTTGAGAGAAAAAAAGAGTATTATGCAAAAACTTGCCAACACCATGATTTTTAACAAATGGTTATGTTGTAACTACTAGTTTAAAAAACTTTCTCAAGAAAACAATCTTCCAAGTCAACAAGAACTTTAGAAAAAAACACATTAATATCCACTTCACACAAATACCTTGAGTGAAAACCCATTATTTTGATAAGGTTAATTCACGAATGTTAGTTTCAAAACTTGTTCTTAAAACAATCTTACGAAGAAAAAAAACCCCATTTTGTGAAAAAAACCAGAAACATTTTAGTAGATATATGTAAAAGTTATCTCAAATCAATGAGAGAAAATGAACACGTGTTATGGAATTTAACACAAAATCTATATCGCCAAACTTTCTTTTTGCTGTGAAAGATATGATATTGAATTAATATTTACAGTGCAGTTAGTAGATTTTGTTAGAAATGTTCAGCATGCACAAATCTTTGTTTGCATCTTGTTTCCATGGCAAATGATTCTCCATTCCTTTTATTGTTGGAGGGGGTGGTGGCATTTTCTAGCTAATAGATTATATTTTCACTTCTTTTTGTTCCTTTGTCTGCATATCGAGCAAATTTGCATACTGCAGGGTTTGCAGTTTATCAACTAATAGGGAAATGTAGAATCGTGCAAGAAAGAAAATGAAGGTATATGGGAGGCTGGCATGGGAGGTGGAGTTGAAAGGCCACCAGGCAGCCCGGGGTGTGCAGTGCTCCTCTCATACTACCGCCCTGCCACTGTGACCTAGCATCTCGCAGCTTGTTCTGAAGCAAAACTACCTTCTTCCCTTCATCAGCAGCAGCCCCTTTGCCCGTATGAGAACTAGCAATGTTGGCAAAATACTGGATGACTTTTTTGGTGTTTTCCGTCTTTCCGGCGCCCGACTCTCCGCTGTAAAGATGAGCAGTAGCATTAAAAAAAAAAATCAATTAAAAGTGGATTTGTTTTAAAGGTAGTATACACCATTTGCAGATATCAAAAATATTTACTACTGAATTATTAAGAAATACCTTACTCAATTGAAAATAAAAATGATTCTAGGCATTCAGCAAAAGGATTGCGCTAGATATCCTGTAATTATTCCAAAAAAATGAATTTTATAAAGAAAAATTCGCTCTCGCCGGACGGCGAGAGCGAGAAACTAAGATAACATAAGAATAACAGCTCGACCCCGGTTGAAAACAAACGCTGTTTTTCGTGCTTTTCTCGGCATCCATGATTGTAAAACTTCGGAAAAGTCAGTTAAACGATATTTACTATGAAATACAACCCCCCCAAATCTACCCATTCATGATAATTCAAGCAATTACCAATGGTGTATACTACCTTTAATCAAAGAATTTATTGATTAATTTTAGAACCAAACTTATCAGTAGAGAGTTTACCGCTCTACAGTCTAAGAATATATATTCAAAGTTTTAGGATTTACACACTTTTGTATTAGATTTTTTAATATGTTGGTTAAAGAAGTGATTTTGGTTTTTAGAAACCTGACTTAATCACAGCATCCACAGGAAAAATAACCACCACATTTATTTGCATGAAATAAAGGTTATTTAAAAACTCTGCGAAACACTGATAAAAATCATCAGTGTTCGTAACTGAATTATTATCAAAAATATTAATGTTCACGGTAAAACAAAAATCATGGTCGAGAGGGAATTCTTAAAACTGTCATTAAATATCCATATCCAAGACAGTAAAAGTTCTTCATTTTTTAAAATGTGATTTGTGGAAGGCTGATGCAATTTAGAAAAGTTGCATGTACTTGAAAGAGTCTAGAAATCAGAAGAAACAAACAAAAATATCATTTGTTAAGACAACAACAAATATAACAGCAATGTTAAAAATCGCTTCTCAATGCTACAAACAGTCAAACAGTTGTGGATTCTCTTATTTTTCTGAACTGCTCGCGGAAAATCGCAGGTCCTACTGGGACTGCGGCTTTCCATACATAAAATTGAAAAGAACAAAAAACTGAGGCAAGATGATAAGATGATAATTGTTTCTCATTTAGTACAAATCCTCAAAGGAAAACAACATGCAAATAAGATTTTTTTACCAAATCACACCAAACTCACTCGGACTGTCGTCATAGCTTTACTTACGTGATCAGCATGGACTGATTTTCATGATCTGCAAGAAAGTGTTATAAGTGTTTAAACAAAGGCAGAGCATTTGAACCTGCAGTGAAATTAACTTTATTCTTTTTCAAAAATTAAAGAATTACACATTTCAAAGAAGACCTAGTACACCAGAGCTCAATTTTATAGCTCTGCTATAACCATGCTTATATGATTTCCATCGGCTAACAGCGCCAGCAGAAATATTATGCGCTAACCCATTAATAATAAATAATAATAATGTGCGGCGCTTATATACACTCGCCATAAGCATGGAATATCCTGCTATACAGAAATAAAGTAGGGATTGTTTTGCTTATGGTAAGCATGGCCATGCAATTGGGCTCAATCTTTGCAAAACTACCATCAAAATGTTCAACTTGTATTTTACATTTACACACAACTGACTGAGATACAATGTAGAATGACAGACACAATACCTCACTTCCCATAAATAGAATGTGTGCATTTCCTTAATTTAAATCTTGTACATTATGTGCAAAAACAGCCCACAGTATGTATTCACAATGAGTTTTTTTAAGTCTAAAAGTCAGTTGACAATTACGTATGACATATTTTGGCATGGCAGACAGTTTTGGGTTTGACATTTCTGAGCACAGCAGGGCAGTATAACAAATAGAATTCCGCCCCCCCCCCCCAAAAAAAAAATCAATCCTAAAAAAAACCTCCGGTTTCATGAATACAATATGGATGTGCAGGTTTATATTGTTGAGTTTAACAAACTTGTAAGTAACCCAACGTCAATGCTACAGCTTACAATCTTTGATTACATTTTTGTTAAAGAAATTATCAAATTCAATAAAACCCCTACTTAAAAATTTGTACCTATCTTATTATGGCTGTCCAAAACCCAAATATATCAAATTTTAATATGCTTTCTTACACAATCATAGGGAGTTGAGCTCTATAAGAAGCAAGCCTTGACAATATTGGTGACTTGACTCAGGTCCCAATGGGTATAAATGACTTTACTCGACTTGAGTCACTCATCAGAATAACTTACACCATTGTCGGTTTATGTTCACGTCACGTTTATGTTCGTGAATAAACATACATGTAGAGCGGCCTCCTGTTTTCCTTCGTTCATAATACAACAAACATACACCATGTCGTGGACTCCCTTGTGTTTATTTTAGTAAAAAGCCAAATGCTCGACTCGAGCCAAATGCTCGACTCGAGCCAAATGCTCGACTCGAGCCAAATGCTCGACTCGAGCCAAATGCTCGACTCGAGCCAAATGCTCGACTCGAGCCAAATGCTCGACTCGAGCCAAATGCTCGACTCGAGCCAAATGCTCGACTCGAGCCAAATGCTCGACTCGAGCCAAATGCTCGACTCGAGCCAAATGCTCGACTCGAGCCAAATGCTCGACTCGAGCCAAATGCTCGACTCGAGCCAAATGCTCGACTCGAGCCAAATGCTCGACTCGAGCCAAATGCTCGACTCGAGCCAAATGCTCGACTCGAGCCAAATGCTCGACTCGGCTCGGCTACACAGTGACTCGACCGACTAGACTCAACATTCTTGACCTAATGACTCGACTCGAGTCGAGTCACTTCTTAAAATGACTATAGACTCGACTGGAGTCACAAAAATCAGTGACTCGTTAAACTCATACCTTGCAACATGTCGTGGTAGGCATTATCAGCCACTGAGTAGACATGGGGTGGCATCTCATTCCTTCTCTTGCCCTTGTATAGCATCACCACCTTGTCAGTGTAGATAGGCAGGCGACGGTAGGGGTTGATAGCCACACAGAACAACCCAGAGTAGGTCTGACATTTGAATCACAGGCAAAGAAATTATTGGATAATCGTCCAAATTTAAATTCAGTTTGGGTGACACTACAATTTGGAAACAAATTTAACTTCAGTGCAGTCAGAAGTTTGCCATCATAGGCAGCCAAAAACGGTGTGAAGTTAAGTAGAATATAGGGCAGTGCATCGGAACCGTGTATACATGTACTTGACTACCCGATCGTTGATGTCAGAAACCGATTGAAGATTATGGGATCAAGTACCCGGTACATAGTAACTTTTCAGAAGATGAAAGCAAATGGTTTTGAATGTCATTTGTTGAGAATTTTTAACATGAAACCAGGCTAGTGGCTATACATAGGAAAACAAAATGAGTTTCAAATTGATGATGCTCGTGAATTTCCAGTAAACATGCTGTATTAGCTCACTGATGTGGCAGTATTATAGTCCGGATTTTTATGAACAAGCTGAAACAGAACTTCTGAGATTTAAATTTTAGGGTAGGATTTCTTTAACGGGTACCCGGTTCCCAAACTACCCGTAAACTATAATGCATGTTATATCACTTCATGAGTTTAACTTCTTAAATCATCCCCACTTGGTTACAGGTGTACAAATAAGGGATGTTTATGAGTACAATGGTAAAAATATTTTCATGATTTGAAAGATAAAATTCTCCATTCAACAAGGTGAAGCAGAGTTTAATGGAACATTACATCTTTCAACGAAATAAAATGGCGAAAAAACAAACGAACAATAAAAAGGGCAAACAGTTTCCTTAGAAAATAACTTTCAATTCTGGCTTCTGAGAACCATGGAGGAATAAGAAGGAAGAACAGTCGATAGAATTGATTTATTGTATTTAATTTTGATTTCATATTAGCCTCCTGGAGAACCGTCAATATAGAATAGATTCATTGTTTTTAATTTTGATTCCATATTAGCCTACCGGTATGTAATTCGTTTTTACTTGGCATCAATTAATGTTGACTTCATGAAAATGATTTGATTGGGTCTAAATACTGATACCTGCTGGCCACACTAGACTTTAATAGTCTTGTATTGTCTGTTAGTAGTCTGTCCTCATGAGGAAGTAACTGGTTTGCATTTAAAAAGGAACCTGTATATACTTGAATACAAGTATGAGATTTGATTTTGAGCTATGTTGTGCATGGAATTTAAATTGAAAATCTGGGGGGGGGGGGGGGTATCATGGGGTACTATAACAATTTAAGTATGTGTAGGGCCCATTTTTAAATATGGAATTTCCAATTATAATGTGTTTTTTAAATTTTATATAGCACTAAATAACAAAGACTGATATTGGAATTTCCCTAGTCTGCCAATTGAACTGCAAAAACAACAATTGTAAGGGTTGTCGGTGTAACCCATAATTTCTCAAATATCAAATAAAATGTGGTAAAAAATACAAACATGATGCATGATGCGATCAAGCAAAACAACTCTGATCAAACTCGGTATTTCCCTTTGAATATCAATTGTTTTTTCTTCACAGCTGTTTTACACAAAACAACAACAATTTGCTTGATCGCATCATGATAATTTGTAAAATGTCGATCATTAACAAACATTGTCAAAAATTGGCATTCTCTAGAGTAAAAATGCCTGTTAGTCCAACAGATATTGAGTGAAATTGCATTTTTAAGTGAATCTGTAAATAAACTGTAGATCATGTAGATCTTTCCTATGCACTTGGATTTGGCTATTTCTCCATCATGTTAATATTGAGAAATAAATGAATGTTCGACTGTTTGTAAGCTTATATTTGCCAACATTGATAACTCGGATAAAAAGTTGGTTTGCCTAAAAAGCAATCTTTTTATGCTAGAAAATTTGCAATGTAGGATGACAGTGAGCATGATTGAAGCATCTCCTTATATTATTTTTCACTGGAAATAATTTGGACAAATTGTTTTCTCTTGCAGTTTGTATTGTTATTCCTGTCCAATCCTGTACAATCCTGTCCAATATTTGGAGAACCGTCTCTCAACATACCGTAGGTTATATTTCAATTGTTGATTATGTGCACAAACCATTTGAGAGGATTGGTCAAGTCAAATGAGTGAACCCAATAGCATTGAGACACCCATCAACCCCTTGAGGAATTCCTCACATATCCATCAAGGCACATACCCATGCCAAGCCCTGACCATATAAAGCCTTGCTGGAGTGGGCACACAGGCATGCATGGAGGAAGGCCATTCACTATTCCAGTGCCAGGCAAGTCTCATACTGCTAACTAAAGTTATTCAATGGTATGAAACCAATATAGCCTATAGGGCATCTGAACTCTGTCGGTCACTAAAATTAAACACACTTTAACCAGCATATCGGATGCAAGATATAATGTACTTATTTTTGTCTTTATCAAAAGTGTCAGTTCAAATTAAAGAATTAAGTGCATGTCACCGAATGATGCAGTTCTCATTTCTCAGAAAAATCTCAAGTGAAATGTTGGGGTCAGCTAGATAAAATGTGTGATTTTATGCCCGTTTACAAATATAGCTGTCAGAATGTGGAATAATCAGCACAGATCTTTGAAATTTACAACATATTTATTTGTACATGTACCAAGTTGGGCGCATTTAAGTAGCAGCCACAAAATAAGTGACTTTTTGTATTTATGGCCCTACCAGTAGATCTCGCTAATACTAATAGGCTAGAAAAGTCTACGAATACGTGCACAGAGTAAACAGTTTACATTTTACATTTAATAATCTGAATACAGAAAGAATTGTGTCCCTAGTTCTGTCCTCCTATAAATGCAGCTTGTTAAAATAGCCTAGAATCGCACAGCAATTCACAGGGTAAACAGAATACTGCAAACTTATTTGTGATGGTTGGAGGAATGTGACCCAACCCAACGAAATGAGTAAGAAGTCGCCAGAAATACTTTCGATACACCTTTTAACAGTGTCCGACACAACAGAAATCAATGGAAACACTCAACACTTTTACCCAAATAACAATTGTACATTTAGTAGGAGTCAACCTGAGTGATATATACACCAAAATGAAGAACAAATGATATTGCTTTCGAATGCATGTGAAAAACTAAAAACTAGTCCTTAAGACTCATTTTGCAGGGTTGGGTCACATTTTGTGTAAGCCAAATGTATTTACAGTATGACGTTTGCGGTTTCTAGGCCAAGGTACTTCTAAAAGCCTCTCTATTTTCAGAAAAAAAAGAACAATGAACTTTTAAAAAGTTCACATTAAACATCAACCTGTGATTTGCGTACCCCTGTATTCTTTTAAACTCCATATTAATCTGTCACTGAAACTTGTTGACGCTTTAGAATTCCTTGCTAAACATAACACCACATTGTTTCTGCAAACACAATTGCAAGTATCAAGTTCTGATTTGTTTTTTTATTGTATGTTACATTGTACTTGTAGGGCCAGTCAACACTGCATATTGTATGGCTCCATTTATTCATGAAAAAACCTTCTGGTATTCAAAATATATTCGCATTTCAAGGGGAAAAACTTTAGTTTACACCTTTCTTGGGAATAATCCGATGAAATTGAAAGAGCTTCATTGGTTTGTCTAAGCAGCAAATTATTTTAAAAAGGAGCCAATCATTTTGCTGGATGCCTAGAATCATTATTTACTTTCAAATAAGTAAGATATTTCTTAATAATTTGGTAGTAAAAATTGTCGATATCTGCAAATGGTGTATCCTATACCTTTAAAGTGCTACCCTAAATTTAATTTTAACTGTGAAGCTAAGTTCCTTTATCCCAAACTTAATAGTCTGCTAATAATATTTTTTGAAACTTTAATATCAAAGTATATGGTAAACCTTTGAACTTTTTTAAAGTCCCCTCATGAATTGCTGAATGTTTACCACTTTTGACAGTAAGAACCATCATGTTTCGGATAGACCCACTAAATGTTGCCTCATGAAATGGTCCAACTTACTTTTGTTTCATATTCACATACTATGTAGATTTACACGCGTGTACATAGATGTACCGGTATGACGCACATCAATAACTGGCAAGCTGATTATGAGAATACCCATTCCAGTATTTTGTTTAAATCCTCCTACTGTTATAACTATTAAACACAGTCTATACAAAAAAAACTTCCTCTCTCATAGTGTACAAGTTATAATAGGTTTAATAGGGTTTCTCACTCCTTTGACACATATCCTTCTCCATCGGCCAATTGAAAACAAAGAGGGATATCAGTTACTTCAGACTTTGGTGACAAAAAGCCTCTAATTGTGAACAATCAGTTCTTTGCTTTGAAAAATCTGGTGCAGTTTGAAAATTGTCTAAGTATATAGTGCAATTTAATAGAACTGACGCTCATTAATATATAAACGTTGATCCATCCTAATTTATTCTCCCACAGATCAATGAATCATGCTAAATACTGGTAGTTCTTCATTTGTCCAAATATTATGGCTACCCGTTTATTAATGAGGCCCCATTTCCACCACTGTTTATCATGGTAAATGGTCATTTAGAAGATGATGGGTTTTCCTACTGCCTAAGTGTTCACACTGAATCCTTTAAAATGGAAAAATATACAACATTTGCAAACATCAAAAAACAAAATAACTAAATTGTCACGAAAACTTAACTTAAGGGAATGACAGTCTAAAGCATCCTGTAAAATCATAGCTCTTTGTGTGCTACATGTACCACTTTCAAGTAAAGTGGTACTTTCCAGTGATGATCAGCCGACCAGCGTTGGAAAAAAACTTGCTTTTTATAAATACTGCTTTTAATTTTTCATATTTAGTTATTCCACATTTGCCCCCCCCAAAAAAAACCACAAAAAAAACACCAGACAGACAAGCATACTTCCACTACCCTGGGACTATAACTACTATGTTAATAATTACTACTGTAGATACTAATGGATGGAGAATCTTTCTAGAAGAAAAATGATACCAAGATGTTTTAATCAGATTATTTTCAACACTTTGCTACATGTACAGGTCTGTACCCTAAGCAATGTTTTAAATTTCATGTTTTATCTAAATGTGATTACAAAATTTAGTAATCATCAACTTTTTTTATTCATACAGATTTAATGATAAATTAAATTTTTAAATTGCATTTTTTTAATGGGTTGCTTTTTTTGAATAACATTTTATTTATTATTCTGTTTACGAAAGCAATGTCTAACGATCGAAAGTATACTGTCTCGTATATAAACATTGAACATTTGAGAACACATACTTGTGGACATAAGTTCTGTTCAACTTTTCAGTACGCATGAATTCTGTTTCTAGTTATTTGTTTATCCTAAACGTGATGGCATTTTCTACAAAGCAATACAATTACCAGTACACCCAAAAAGGCTTTCAACTAGTCCTGTAACTGCCCTTTAAATTGGCAATAATTATGACAGGTGAACTCTGGTGTGACGTATTTTTGCACTGTCAGAGCCCCTGATGGGTTTACTAGTGTAACTTGTAACATCAAATGACCACATCACCTACTGCTATCGGATGCTATTTAAGACCTTTAGCTTGCTCCTGTGTGGACTGATAAGATGCTCAATGCAATCTGCGTCTGAGGCATCACCCTATATGGTCAGGCATGCCCTCACACAGTACAGATGGAATGTACATGTACAGTACATCACATACATACAGTTTTTCATGTTGGTCTGTCTGGTGCCACATGCGCACAATGTACTTGACATTTGATAGAAACTAGGGCCTAATGTTGTACGTATAATGCTACAAGTGCATGAATACAATGCACAGAGGTTCAGCAATGAAACAACTAATTAAGAGAAAAACTTATTTGTTCAATTCCAAACACTTGATATTGTAACATGTAGGCCTATGTTTAAGAATTATCACACAGCTATACATACTGGTAACCATTACTACACATTATTTTAGGTTTGAAACTTTAGTCATTACTACAAGAACTGACATTATAAGAGTAAAGGTATACACCGTAGATCTAGAGTAGACTAATTGACATTATTTTGTGAAATTTTTCTATAATAGATAAAAGAAAAGTAGGCAAAATTTCTTCTAATTTTGAAAATTAACCTGAGTGAAGTTGTAGGTCTGTGAATGCAGATAAACTGAGAAAACAATATTCTAAGATCTCGCACTATTCACATATTACAAAATGTACTAAATGTAACAGAAATTTCCAAAAATATGTCTCTTGAATTTTGCATGGAGTTTAGTAATATTAAATCTTTAAAATAAGTAAAATTTTCACTTCACTTCATTCATATTGAAATCCCTAAAATTATGTTCTCCACTACAAAAGAAAGGAAGTTCTACCAAATCTTAAACTACATACTGGTATAAAGTTGTTAAAATTACTGAGCGGAAATAATCTACATCTGGAGACCATGCCAGTTTGGCGTGGGGGGGGGGGGGGGGGGGGGGGGGAATCAAGAGGTGTGGTTTTTTTCTCACATAACTACACAAACTAGTTGGGGTTGTTTATTCAGTCCAAACTTTTAATAAGGCAACCAGGGGGTACTGTCCATGATATTCCCTTCTCCCATTACAGAGTTGCAGCATTCACTCTCTAATAATGGACAATTTATGTGGAAATAATATGCTGAATTCCTCAATATCGAATAACAACCACACCACCACTGGTCTGGTCAATTACTTGAAAAACTGAATAGCATGGCTAATAACTAAACTTTGCTCATGTGTAAAATGGAATGCCAACAATTACGCACTCAAAGAAATTGAACCCAATCGGACTATTTTCTAAAATAACAAGTGAATATGGACTAACAATGAAATGAATTGTTTGAGGCAAGCAGTACATGTGCCCTGTAGGCTTGGTTATAACTTGTATCATTTAACACTTGGATTTAACAAAATGTAAACTATTTATTCCTAATGTTTAGTATTAATTACTCAGTACCAATTTTCTGTAGGTTTCTTGAGGGCTACGAGCTACAGTGCCTAGGGTGCTTTTAAGGGAACCTTGGTTTCATTACCAGAAAGAACTAATATTATAATAATGTTAATTAGTCCTTTGACTTTTACTTTTTAAATTCAATACACTGAAGTTTATTTTGTATTATAACTGGCTGTGGTAATTTCTGTGATAATTGTACAGCATAACGAAATGGAGAGATGAATTCACTTGTATCATATATTTTTGGGAATATACGCTAGCGTCCTTATGCTGGGTTAATCGTTAGAAATTAATACAAAATTCCACTTGAAAACCACATATGGCTCACACCAGGTAGCGTGATTTCGCAGGATGCTTGAGACTTACAATCAAGTGAGGTATTTTATAACAATTCAGTAGTTTTGTTTTTTGATGGTTGAAATGAAAATAAATATGGTACATGTACTTACATAGATGAGACCTGAGTGATAACGAGAGCGGAGGTTGTGGAGTACGCTGGCCTCATTCAAGTAAGTCATACCAGCCATGTCTTCAGCCTTCTCAAACTTGGGTGGGTTCATCTGTTGGGTGTCATCTTTCTTCAGGGTCACTTGCTGCACAAGAACAACGGGAAAACAAAATGTTGACCACTCGAGACCATGTTTTATCATTCTTTATTTTAATGGCATAGTGCTTTTGATTCTTTCGCAGACCTGTCTCAACTCTAAATTAAGAGTTGACAAGATTTTAAAAAGAGAAACTAAGAGAAAAATCAGTTTTGGCAGAAGGCACTCTTTGAGAATCGGAGATTTCCTCCACATAGCACCATCAACAAGACAATTATTTGTAAAATAAACCTACCCCTTTCTAACTAACATTTAATCATTAATTCATCCCAATTCGTCTTTTAAATAAAACTTTAAGTTGTGTAATTATTTGTTGTTTGCAATTTCCATGCCAGTTTTATACTAGTGCTGGGCGAGTAGTGATTTATCCCACTCGAGTACTCGCAAAGAAATTACTTGTGAGTTATCGAGTACTCGCGAGTAGTTGTCACATTTTTTTTACAAGGGGTAAAATGACGGTCACACATGTATTTATCACTATGTGTTTTCATTCAAAGCATAACAGTAATTTCACAGCGACTTCTGCTGCAATTTGGTTTCCTTTATCGCCCAAGTTAGAATTGAAAATCAATAAAATCATATCATAAAACCATCGCAATTGTCATCAGAGTATAGTACATGTAGTATAGTCTGACCACAACTTACTTGGTACTTGTCAACAATCATCGCTTACTAACAATCACTACTCGCGAGTATTTATTGCTACTCGGGCTGGCACGAGTAATTGATTAGTTAAAAAACTGCGAGTAGTGCTACGAGTAGCAAAAACTTTTCACGGGTACGCGAGTACTTGAGTGACTCGCCCAGCACTATTTTATACGATCTGTTCTTATCTTACATCAAGAAAACTTTTGCTGTCTTTTATTCAAGCTCATTTTATTGGCTATCTATAGACACTGGTAGTTCAAATGCACGTAGAGTAAATGTACCATGTCAGGAAAACTAAAAGAATGTTGTGCTGGATACTTGTATGCCTTTCAATAATTATCCAAGCCACTTTAAACTGAGCGTTTTAGGTTTCACACAGTCCATGCAGGTTGTACAAAACACAATTAATCTTGTAATCCACAAGGGCTAAGACCTTGGACAAATATTTACTTTGTAACATAAAAATAAGGGGGCTCAACTTAATAATAGGTTAAAGTCTTATTAAGGAAAGGGGCTGTTTAAGAATTAGTCACTGGAACTTGGAAGATGTACAGTATTCCTGCAAGTTAATACCAGTATACTTGGTGGGCTTGTTTTCTCTTACTTAAAGCATAGAGTTCGGAACAGGTAGGATACACCATTCGTAATTGCTTGAATTATCATGAATGGGTGGATTTGGGAGGTTGTATTTTATAGTAAATATCGTTTACCTGACCTGTCCGAAGTTTTACAATCATGAATGTCGTGAAAATCACGAAAAACAGCGTTAGTTTTTAACCGGCGTCGGGCAGTTATTCTTATATTATTATTGTTTTTTTCACGATCGTTTTTTTTCTCTATTTTTCAGGGATAATTACAGGATATCTAGCGCAATCATTTCGCTAGATGCCTAGAATCATTATGTACTTTCAAATAAGTAAGATATTTCTTAATAATTCGGTAGTAAATATTTTTAATATCGGTGATTTTTGTTATAACGGTGAAGTAAAATTTTGTGTTCATTCTGAAACTAGAACATGTACAATACATCCACTAAGTACTCTTTTTGGTGAATTACTAGGAACCTTTCTCATCCTTGAAAATCTAAACACCCTGTGCTACATGTACATGTATTAAACTGTAGTGTAAAACAATAAACCATAAGCCAATAAACACATTAAAACACAATACTTTTTTTTGTGTCAAATTAGCCTCCCTAAAACGTAATGATATTGTACCCTCAGCTTTTCCCAATTCAATGTCTTGGTTTTGAGCTTGGCAGTATTCAAAATCAGTATTCAGATTAGTTTCAAAACAATGTTGACCTTGTTGCTGCTTATTACTTCATTAGTCCAGGGAGTGACTTCAACTTTCAGTTTCAAGTTCAACTGAAATTAATATTTCGTTAAATTGCTACAACAAAACTAAATTTTCCTTCAAGTTCAACAATTGATTTACCTTTCCCGTGACCGTCTTGAGGGTGACCTGATCCCCCTTGGTGCTAAGCACCTCGGCGGCAAGAAAACCATCCTTTTGGTCGGGCACCCAACAGTTCTTCTTGCTGTCGAACCCGGTGGCTTGTGAATCCAACTGATCCTTGCGGGAAACGGCCAAAAATGATTCCGGATCGTCCGACATCTTGGCAAGCGGTTTGCAGAGCTTGTTGTGTGGACCGGTTGATTAGTGTTAGAGTTTGTTGCTTTTCAGACGCGATTCACAAACGTGTCCTAAATTCAAGGCTTCGTCTTTTGGACGTCTTGTTGTTTGATGTTTGAGGAACTTCGAAGCAAGATAAGCCAAGCTGGAAAACATTCCAAACAGAAAATCAAGGTTAAACATGCATACGACACGTGCTTGAGCGTAGCAGACGACTTGGCTAGCTATCGGTAGCTAGCTAGCAGACGACAATACTACCGGCAGTTGTTTGCGCATGCTCTGTGGGCACAGCTGGTTAAGTCGTGTTTTCATTGGCCAGCTGCTGCATGTCTCGGGAATATCCGCTCGTTGCACAGCAGTCTGTGACCGCCTTCCAAACCCCAGCTTCGTCTCCATCGTGGCTTCGTTCATGCAGCTAGGCAATAAAGATGGAGCCACGTGGAGCCTAAGCTAGGGTTTGGAAAACGGCCTAAGATATGCGAGCAGATTTGGTGATTTATTGGCAAATCAGCGGGCTAGCTTAATTCCGATTTTTGCTCAAAATGACGTCAATCGACTCCGATTGATTTAACAGAGTGACAAAGAGGGATCTTTTATCATACTGCAGTTTTGAGTTAATTTTTTTTTGGAACGCAAATAAATCTTTAAGCTTGTGATGTCTTTACTTTTCCAGTTTAACCACAGAGCACGGAAACCCCGAACCCGCTTTCCCCCAAAAAAATCGTTTAACCAAAAATCACTCTGATCTGATTAACCAACAAGATAATCGCATATTACAAAGTATTGTGAACGCAACTATAGTATAAGTGTTAAGTCAGGCTAGTGAAAATAATTTAATGGGCTGAATTTCGTTATCCAAACACGGGACATGATAATTAATAATTTCATCTGAAACGCAAACAGCCAATAAATATTTTGCGAAATGGGAGTTTCCGTGCAGTTGTAACGTAACCCGCCCACATATTATGAACATTATTACACAAAGAAAGTACAAATTACATGAAAATAAAGATGATACAAAATAATAAATATTTAGGGTAACTTTTTACTTAGAAATGATATTGGCCAGAAATGAAGTCATCATCGTGATAATGTCGATTGTTTATCTGCACAAGAAGGACGAAACACTTTTTAACTTGTTGCTATCACGTTGTATATGATTGCAATGGGTTATTTATATTACACTTCCTCTTGGATAAAACATTACCGTCATCGCTCATCACCTTTGTTTGTTACGATACAGCCGTACAAATTCCATATTAATGTTACATCAAAGGACAATAACTTTGATTCCTCTTTTTGGTTCGTTTTTATAAAGACGGTAACGACGTCATGTACTCGAGTAAAGGTTCAGAGTATACAACGAAAACAATAGTATTATTGTAGTGTACTCAAAGAGGTACACTTGGGCAAGAGAGAAAACCGATGTTGATCTGTACTTACGTTTCAGCGAGCAGTAAGCAGAGAAAGCTAGTACTGAAGGCAATCCGGTGAAGCCGTCTCAACCACAGAGAACCGACTGCGCCTAGAATTTAGAGTCAGTTAACTATCTCTCCGTTTAATTGTATGTGTCCCGTGTGAGCATGTCTACCATCTAAGCGTTAATCCCATTGGTCTTCTTCGGGATTCGCCCTCTCTGATTACTTCCAGCCTATCAGAACGCTGCATAACCGGCTACTTAACATGAATTATTCATATTAGATAGAGGTAAGGAAGAGGTGACGTCAAAACCGCATCTCGAGGTATGCTGGAGGAATGCGCGACATGATAGGCATTCTCCTCCTCGGGAGACGACGGAGGTAAAGTGTTATTCTGCTCGTTGCCTTGAATGTAATTTCTTGGGCTGTGATTGAAGTAAGCAAGCAAGCAAGCGTGGGTTTTAATTTGCAATTTGTTGCTGCCATAAACGATTCAATTTGCTCTGTAAAATGTTTAACGGTTGTTAAGCAAGAATTGAAGTTGGGAGAATTTAACTTAGCCTGTGATGGACTCGATTGAGCAACATGGATACTAGACCTTTTCAGAAATCATATTAAATTAAAGCTTTGTTTTAAAAAGAAAGACAAAGAATGGCATTTATCTTGTTGGGGTGACGTGAGAAAGGTTCTTTTTATCGCACATAATCAATACACAAAGCCGTATTGCATTTCATGGAAATGGCATCTACGTGTACTTTGGGTGTTTCTGTCCTTTTGATCCGAGGGTTTCTGGAACTTAACCGGAAGGTACTTTGTGAAATTCTCCCAACCTACGAACATCCAGGTCCGTCTGATGACATGGGCGCTCCATCCATAAAAGGCAAGCGGCCTTCGGTCTGACCTCTCTTTTTTTCTCCGAGTTGAACACGCCACAGCGATATATCGCGCGGTATGGGATGCCATCAGCCGGCTAAACGGAGAACTAGTCATTCCATTTCACGTGTGGAAGTTTAATCTACATCCATGGTTTAATCATGGAGGTAGCCTCCATGGTTTAATCAAACAAAACCTGACTGGTGCAAGCAATAAACAACTGTAACCCCCCCCCCCCCCCAGCTTGACAGACCAGAACCATATCGGGAATTAATCACTTCCTTGTGTTATTTTTTACTCAGTAATTTCCAGCATAGAAAATAATCCACACACGCGCCAGCCAGGATAATAATGGCGGGTATCGGGCCTTTGCCTTAAATGTAGGATACACCATTGGTAATTGCTTGAATTATCATCAATGGGTATATTTGGGGGTTGTATTTCATAGTAAATATCATTTAACTGACCTGTCCAAAGTTTTACAATCATGGAAGCCGAGAAAAGCACGAAAAACGGCGTTTGTTTTCAACCGGCATTAGGCAATTATTCTTATGTTATCTTTGTTTTTTCGCGATCGCCGTCCGGTGATCGCGAATTTGTCTTTATAAAATTATATTTTTCGGCTGCTGGATGCCTAGAATCATTATTTACTTTCAAATGAGTAAGATATTTCTTAATAATTCGGTAGTAAATATTTTCGATATCTGCAAATGGTGTATACAACCTTTAACACCATTTCATAGCACTATCATTTCATAATAGGTTTGATTTTGATGTTTGCAAATGATGTATACTTCCTTTTAATAATTTTAACAATTCAGACACGAAATCAATTTAAACGGAATTATAATTTGCAAATAAAGAAAAATCGTTCCATAAATCTATGAAAGTGGAAAATATCTAGTAAAATGCGTGTGCGACAAGGATAGCGTAATGGTATTCTTATAAAAGAAGAAGAAAATTAAGGAAATTTGGTTTAAAAAAATTGTATTATGTGAAGAAAGAGCATAGTAGGGTATAACATAGGGCCAACTCTCTTTAAAAATGGCTGTTAAGTGTTATTCCTGCGACAGTCGCGCGAGAACGAATTTCTGGATTCAAAATTGTGATTCTCAAAAATCGAGCAGTTTGGGTACTCGTGATTTCAATCGCAAGTGTAGTGTTCCACCAGCGCATTACATTCTGCGGAGGTGCGAAAGATATAGGAATCATTAAATTATACACGGATATGGGATACGTACACAGCTAGAGAAAGGAGTCGCCTATTAAATTACCTTTTTGCGTTGTTATTTCATCTGGTACACTATCAGCGATATACATGTACTTCTATTGTTTCTCATTGGAGCCAAAGGCTAAATTACATGAAATTTACAATATTAAAAGTTACAATATTAAAAATCTTAGACAAAAATATATAGAAATGCACACTAGAAAAGACAAACAGTGAGTAAAGGTAGTTAATGAAAATTTGATAAATTAAATTTGGGAGATAAACTTAAAACAGAACACAAGAACATTATGGTGGACTAGACTGCGAGAGAGACCAATATTGCACTATTTTCCATTCAGCAACCCAGTCATGTAAGGCAGAGGGCTTTGTCCTGAATCTGGTAGTGTTACACCTGTAAGGTTTGAATTTAGGTTGATTTCTGAGCGACATTGGTGATCTGTACTCAGTACTGTAATTTTTATATCAAAATGTTGAAAATGTATAATGTATTACACTGATGGAATTATAACACAAGGTTCATTCGATTTGTTTAAGTCTGCCACAAAAATCCGCCGCTTCAGATGTAAACAAAACCTTATTTTTGTTCATGTTTTTGTTTTTTCTCCCTTTTTTGGAAACAGTAAGTCATTAGGCTTGTCTCTCTTCAACCAGACCTTTGCAATAGGATAAGTAAACAATCAAAATCATTACATTTCCAGGCATTTCAGAACGGAATACCCTTTAATTTGTATTCGAGCTGGGCAGAGGGCGCACTTTCACTTTTGCATGGTGGTTAACTTTCAACCAATCACAGTGCAGCGCAGTGGTGACATGCCCGCCCTGTAATGCAAATATTGCATGTAAAATGGCGGCATTCACATGCACAAGTCATTGACATTTGTTTCACCGATCCTTCTCGTAGGTTATTCTTTCCAAACCTGCAGGTAATTCTTGTATTATTCTATTAATGCCATTGCACAAAGATGTAGGGGTCACTACTCGACAAGCTTTGCTTTTTAGAGACCCCCATCCACATTATTGTAATCTGGTTATACTTTTGTATGATTTGCCTTTTGTTATGTGGTAAATAAAGTAAGATTGATGTAGCCGTTACACTATAGCTGTATTTTAACAGTAGGATATGAGTTGTAAAGTGTTTCACGGTACATGTATTTAATATGCGCCGTCTGTTCAAAACAAAGCAAGGGCAAAATGAACATGTGTTGCTGCTAAAATAAAAGACGCCCGCACATTTATGATAAACTTGGAAGCGCAAAAGTTTTCGATCGACGATGCGTACACAGCAACGCGTGTATTTGCCCCATGAACAAGATGGCGCATATATTACGGTGGAACACCTATGGCGCAATAATACCACCAGCCATGAGTCAGTATTTTAATAGTCTGAAATTAGTCTCCTTTGCCAAAGTCAGACAAAGTCAGATAATCGATGCAAGAGAAGTACCGGTAGTAAAGCTTGACGTTTTGCCAGTCTTGCTCCAGTCCAAGACTGACTTTTTAATTTGTTCTGGGGCGCGCCGTCCGTCTATCCTGTAGTTCATAAATCATCAATAGCCTCGACCCTCTGTAATCTGCGCCCCCAAAGCTCATGCACGCGCGCGTGTTGCAAATGTAAATTAAATTTGAAAGCGTAGAAATAGGACAGCGTGGATTTAGAGGGTCTGACGATACTCTGAAAACTGGCTTTTTGAGGGTGCCCTCGATTGTCACGCGATTTGTTTCTGAAGTCAGTCAGTCTTGACGCAAGAGTCACGTGAAACCGTAAAATTCCGAGGTCTTTCCAAGCATAGCTCAAATAGCTTTTCGCCCCCGCATGCGCGCCGAGTCTTTTTTATTCGATGTAGTGTACGATATACACGCTGTGTGTTTCCCATAAATTGCACACGGCACCATCGCACAAATGTGGTTTCTTACACGGCCGCAAAAGGCGAAGACTTTTCGGCTGCCATGGCACATACGTCCGGAACCTGTTCGCCTTTTGCAGACGTGTAAGAAACCACATTTGTGCAATAGTGCCGTGTGCAATTTATGGGAAACGCACAATGAAAACGACTTGGCACGCATGCGGGGGCGATTTAGATAGGTCGGAGGACCTGACTCGATGCACAGTTCCTTCCAGTTCATTCTAGTTAGTAGCGCTTCTGTTCTCTCTCTACCTGTTCCGTTGCATTTCGTAACACATCGTTGTACCAGCTGGTTGTACGTCTTCGTCTACTTCGTGTTACTTCGGCTCACCCGAAAAGTATTTATGAATAGGAATAAATAAGTGGTTGGTCAGTATTAAACACATGTTTAAAACCGGCTCATGGGCTTGGATGCATTAATTATACGCTAACTTGACCAGGCATTAAATTGTAATTCTTTTAAAACTAAACAGCATGATGTCAAACTTGAGTCAACTTTCTTCCTTCACCGGTAACCACAGTCAACATGATCCTGAATGGACGATCCCTGGATCCCGGCCCACATCTCTTTTCTGTCTGGCCTGTGCGTTGGAGACCTTTGAGGATCCTAACTCAGAGGTTCCTGTGGTCAAGAAGAAGCACCTTCTGGGAGAGCTCTCGAAGGCCATCAACTCACACGAGAAGCTTCTGTTGGATCTTTTGTCAGGCGACAACCGCGTGGCTTGGCATCTGGCTAAGACAGTTTATAGTGAGTACAGTCAAGTTATTTATACTGATTGGCAGGTTTCATAAAATATTTACAAAGGTTAAAAGCACATCTGG
Source organism: Crossaster papposus (assembly GCA_037893245.1). Classification (NCBI taxonomy): domain Eukaryota; kingdom Metazoa; phylum Echinodermata; class Asteroidea; order Velatida; family Solasteridae; genus Crossaster; species Crossaster papposus. Next base: position 910,618 of record JBAIAA010000238.1, read on the forward strand.
ATTCAGTTTAGGCAACAGCAGCTGATTTATTCTGAAAGTGGAAACACACTATACGAAGGGGGATTGATACGTTTGTGGCCTGCAAAGGTAGAAGGAGTCAGTTAATAAAAAATCAAACACATTTATAATAGTCTCCTCCTACATTAACACACTCAGTCCAGCGGTCATGGAGCATACAGATCCCACTGTATCAATGAAGTCATCATCTGAGGCAAAATGTTGACTACCGATGTGAAAGGCGAATAGGGTGTGTGTTCGACCAGTTCAAATCCACATTTCTGGATGGCAGCCATGGCTACTGTGGATATGTGGGCCGGGTGTTTGTTTTCAACTGTCGTCGGGCAGTGGTTCTTATATACTGTTCTGGCCTGGCGATCATGAAATTACTGGATATCTAGTGCAATCATTTTTGCTGGATGCCTAGAATCATTGTTTTCCGAGCACTGTCCTGGTGGAAGAGCACTTGTTACCTTAAACCACAAACTTATCAATCACCCCTCGTAATTTACCTACATGTAAGTCCATCTCTGTATGGATTCAAAGGGGGCCAAATGCCACATTTGCAAATATTGAAGGGAACAAATATTAATTTCTTGGTTTTGTATTGAAAACACATTTCACACTAAAGTTGTACTTCACTGAAAAATTGATATTTTTCGAATTACCTAAATATATTTGCTTGCCCCAATTTGTGGTTTTTGTTTTTTAAATGTCTTTAACCAGTTCGCGCCAAGATTATTTTAACATCACCGAGCCGAGGGGCGGGGCGGGATTATTTTTAACAAAACTCGATCCGAAGCGGGTTCAGGCCGATATAGTGCTGGAAAGCACACCTACGCATTTCCGGCCTTGCTCGCTGCTGACAGACAATTCCCAACTTGAACTTGGCGTGTTTATGCGTTATCCGTTTTGAATTTGGGGAAAACTTTGCATTTATATACATCATCCGGCGCGAACTGGTTAAAACTGTTTAAAAAAACACACCCGCAATTCTTTTTTTCCATAGACATTCTAGATGTACCTGATGAAACCCTTCTAGCTCTGGTAATTGAAGGTAAGCATTTCTTTGATAAATATTACTGTGAAATATAAATAAACCTGCTCGTTGGTGAATAAAACAAATCATGAAAAGTAGAAGAATACTCTGTATTGCATGTACTGTGTAAAGCTGGATTGTTTTACAAATTAATGTAAGTCCACAACAAATTAAAAGTCTTCAGAAATGTATTTTGAATAAATTGTGATCCTGGAATGTAGACAAAATGTTGAAATTTCATTTAAAAAAACATATAGTTATGTGCAAGGTATGATGATTTGTCCCAAACAACTTCTAGAGAACTACTTAGCAGAAAAGTTAACCAAGTAAACTTGTTGAGCCACAATTATTGCAAGGAACTAGTGCTCAAGGGGGGAATGTTCCTTACTTTGTGGTCATTCCATAGTTATCAGGGGCCAATTTCATAGAGCTGCTAAGCACAAAAAATTGCTCAGCATGACAATTCGTCCTTTGCAAAAACAAGGTTACAGACCAAATTTTCACGTGATCTTTATTGTTTTGGATTGATAACCAGCTGTTTTTTTGCTTAGCATGAAAAACACGTATAATTTTGGCTGGTAACCTGTTTTTATTAAGCAAGACTTTTTTGTGCTAAGCAAATTTGTGTGCTTAGCAGCTCTATGAAATTTGAAAAATTAGTATTTTTTTTATTTTTTTTTACTAGAACCACCCTACCTCTTCTTAAAGAGATCGTTTCCCTTGGTGTTACCGCAATTCTTTCTAAGTCTAGTCTCCACCATGCAAAGCTTTAAATCTCATTGAGTATTCTTTTCAAATATTTTTTCTTGTACAGTTTTGGTACAGTTGTGTTGCACTGTCAAGTCAGAAGAGCTTGTGTGCTATATTGTGCATCAGATAGCAGTGCAGGTAAGTACTGCTAGATGTTATGAGAGATCTGTCATAAAAAGTACTTATTTCAGGCAAAAAAACATAAATAATAAATAAATCAATATAAAATTTGTATTTCAGGTATTAGAGGACAAGATAAAAAAGTGAAAAAGAAAAACAAAGTAAGAAAGAATTGTGAACGGGATTGTGGCCTATATTCTTATTCCATAGCATTGGCATGGAAGTCAGGCAGGGTTCTATAGAACCGATATTTAGGGGGGGGGGGTATAACCAACTCCACCCATCTAGTGGAAAGCGAGGTATCCCGCTTGTAGTATACAGTGTTAATATCGTTGGGACAGACTGATAATCTGTATGCCTATTAAAGGTAGGATACACCATTGATAATTGCTTGAATTATCATGAATGGGTAGATTTGGGGGGTTGTATTTTATAGTAAATATCGTTTAACTGAACTGTCCGAAGTTTTACAATCATGGATGCCGAGAAAAGCATATAAGTTATATTTTTCGAAATAATTACAGGATATCTATTGCAATCATTTTGCTGGATGCCTAGAATCATTAATTACTTTCAAATGAGTAGGATATTTCTTAATAATTCGGTAGTAAATATTTTCGATATCTGTAAATGGTGTATCCTACCTTTAAAGTTAATACACTTTAAAGATATGTATCATGTGTTGACCTCCTGTAACATACTGGCCCACTATCTCATGTATAATTCATGAGTTAATAGGTACAGCAGACCAGGCAAGCTAGCAAGCAAGGCTCCTGTCATACCATATTAAGACATGTCTGCTGACTGCACCATCATATATACAGAGCATGCCCCATTTGTATTAATAATCTTAACTGTGGTGGTGATACGGGGCAGCTGTTGACTCTGAGGTTGTCACCTTGCTGGGAGCAGGGTTGAAGAACCTTTGGGTGCCTTTTGTCTTTGAGGTTGTTACAGAGATACTCCATTTATAGACCTGCACTGGTCTGTAGGAGTCATTCCACCAAGTTTGAACTCGGCTTCAATGTTACATCCAGAACAGGCTACGAGGCATTTTCATTAGCCTACTTCTACTTATCACTACATATAGTTTTGCTATGCATGTTTATGTACAGGGGCCAATTTCATAAAGCTGCTAAGCACACAAATTTGCTTAGCACAAAAAAGTCTTGCTCATTAAAAACAGGTTACTAGCCAAAATTCTACGGGTTTTTCATGCTAAGCAAAAAACCAGCTGATTATCAATCAAAAACAATAAAGATCACGTGAAAATTTGGTCTGTAACCTTGTTTTTGCCAATGACAAATGTTCATGCTAAGCACATTTTTGTGCTTAGCAGCTCCGTGAAATTGGCCCCAGGTTAATACAGAGATACTCCATTTATAGACCTGCACTGGTCTGTACGAGTCATTCCACCAAGTTTGAACTCGGCTTCAATGATACATCCAGAACAGGCTATGAGGCCATTTTCATTAGCCTACTTCTACTTATCACTACATATAGTTTTGCTATGCATGTTTATGTACAGGGGCCAAATTCATGGAGCTGCTAAGCACACAAATTTGCTTAGCATGAACATTCTTTCTTGTTAAAAACAGGGTTACAACCAGGGGCCAATTTCATAAAGCTGCTAAGCACAGAAATTTGATTAGCACAAAAGTCTTGCTCATTAAAATCAGGTTACTAGCCAAAATTCTACGGTTTTTCATGCTAAGCCAAAAACCAGCTGATTACAAACAATAAAGATCACGTAAAAATCTGGTCTGTAACCTTGTTTTTGCCAATGACAAATGTTTATGCTGAGCAAATTTTTGTGCTTAGCAGCTCCATGAAATTGGCCCCACATGTTCAGTAATGTATATTGTTTGTGATCGATATTTAGGGTTTTTGTTTAGCACGAAAAGTACATCGAGTTTTGGCTGGTAACCTGTTTTTACTGAGTAAGACTTTTTTTGTGCTGAGCAAATTTGTGTGCTTAGCAGCTTCATGAAATTGGCCCCTGGTACAACACACAGAACAGACTCATACAAGCTTTCAGTTAGTTACTCTTTATCATGTTTCCTGTACCTCTATGCTCTTACCTGATAAGTTAATCAGTAGCTATAGTATTTAGCAATTTAACACATGTACCCTCTTGTGAAATGCTGGTATGCCTTGTAATTTATCTATATAGGCCTTATAAAAACAAGTACATGTATTTGTATGATTTCATTTGGTCAGTTAATAGTATAAGCAGAGAAGGTTTGTACAGAATAAATCTTGCAACAAGACAAGCAGATGTACAAGTAATGCAGTGACCTAAGCTTGTTACATCCAAGTTCTAAATTTGTCATTAAATATTCACTTTCTCAGGAAAGTGAATGCCTACAAAACATGCCCAAATCTGTCCTACATATCCCAAGACAAACATCAGGAATAAATGGTCACATAATGTAGTTGATAGATGTAACTAGGAGAAATGTAACTAGTAACTAGGAGAAATATACCAAAATGTCACACTTTGTGTCTCAACTTCCTGAAATGCCCTAGTTATCGTAGTGCAGAAAAAAATTATATTCCTCATTGCTTCATTGCAATGTGTGCAGGGTACGTACATTGAACGTGTACCATAAATTTGTAATATTTCACTTTTAAATTAAAATGAATTAAAAACAAAATAAAAAATACCGACATCTACCTACCTGGATTTTTTAAAAGCCGTTACCTTGAACACACCATTTATTTTGTTTGGCCCGAGTTATCCAGAGGTCACACTCTATCAACCCATTTCTTGTAACTACATTTATTTAAGAATTAATTGTTTTTTTCTCTGTGGATTAAAAAAAACCAAATCACATTTGCTGCTTCAAATGGTACAAATGTACATCTGACAAATGTCTACGTAGGCCTACATTGTACATAAACCTAAAGTATTTTGTTGTTGAGCTAAGCTAGGATTTCCCTCAATCTCTGTATGCCATGGAGACATTTACAGATGAATGCTAGCCTATATACCAGCAGTTATTTTCTGTTCAAGTCCCTGGGCAGATGTCAGACATATCACTTCGTTCAGGGAATAGGTCAAGAGACTAGAGAACTATTAATCTTTGTCAGTTGGGATGAACTATTATACTGAGCGATATTTTGAACTTTAGGAAAAGTGTAATACCGGTAGCTAGAGTGCAACATTAAAGGTAGGATGCACCATTGGTAATTGCTTAAATTATCATGAATGGGTGGATTTGGGAGGTTGTTTTTTATAGTAAATATCATTTAAAGGTAGGTTGTTTTTTATAGTAAATATCATTTAAAGGTAGGATACACCATTGGCAATTGCTTGAATTATCAGGAATGGGTGGATTTGTAGGGTTGTATTTTATAGTAATTCGTTTGACTGGCCTGTCCGAAGTTATAAAATCATGGATGCCGAGGAAAGCAAGAAAAACGAAGTTCGTTTTCCACAGGCGTCTGGCAGTTGTTCTTATGTTATTCTTGGTTTTTTCGCGATCGCCGTCTGGCGATCGTGAATTTAAAAAAAAAAAATTAATTAATTAATTATAGAATATCTAGCGCAATAATTTTGATGGATGCTAACAATCATTATTATTTACTTTCAAATAAGTAAGATATCTTTTAATAATTTGGTATTAAAAAAATAATTTGGTATCTGCAAATGGTATATTCTACCTTTAACTAACCTGCCCAAAGTTTTACAATCATGGATGCCGAGGAAAAAGCAAGAAAATCGGCGTTCGCCAATCGCGATTGCATTTAAATAGTGGACGTACAACAATAGAGGACAATAAGGTCCACAATTGACAAAACGGCCACGGTTAAAAACCTATGGAAAGGCTTGGGAAGTACCCAAAAAAAAGGAGGGACAATAAGGGGTCCACGAATACACACATGTGTGTGGGGGTGCGTTTGTATTGACCGGCAATCGTGGTCGTCGGACAAAAGAATTGGGAGTCAAACAATGGGTCCACGATTGACACAACGTCCACGATCTTTTCTCGTGTACAAATCCTATGGCGATTATCCGAAAACGTTAGAGTATAAACAAAAGAGGGAAGACGGTCGGACAATGCCCCGTCCACGATTGCCGGTCTATACATGACTGTGTGTGTGTGTGGGTTGCGCGCAGAATATGTAGTATGGTTAAATGCTTTCATTGGAAAAATTACTGATATGTTCAAGAAGCAAGGGCAAATGGTTGATATTTACTATTGATCAATCACCTAACACGTTAGATGATTAGAAGGAGAATTTATAACTCTTGAGTAACCGTTTAAATCCAAGTTAATGCAATGCACGATGTGGAAGTTACAGCAGGTTTAGTTGTGCAAGTACCGACAAATTTGCTTGTTTTCAACTCTTCGCCACAGACTTTGAAGGAAAACCTAATTTTTTATTTATAAAACCAAAAAGGGCAAATTGTTCCAAATTAAAAAAAAAAAAATCTTATGCGAGTTAAAAGCATAAATTTCTGTTTCTATACCTAAACGATCCAGAAATGTTGCTTGTGGCGAATCCGAGAGATTTTCAATTAAAGTCATAAAAAGATTTTGCTGTGTATTATAACCATGCAAAATGCCTGAACAATGCAAATGAGCGCTATATGTATGTTCCATTATGATCCAAGAATCAGGGGCGGATGCAGGAATTTATGAATGTGGGGGGCGGGGGGTGCGGGGGCTCTCCCCCAGATTTTGTTTTACAGTAGAAGCTCTAAGGTGCATTATGGGACATTTTGAGCCAATTTTTCTTATATATTTTGATTGTTTTGATCTATTGGGAATCTTTTACAGAAAGCCCCACGCTGCTATTTTGCTCTGACATAAAAATACATTAAAAAAAAATTAATAATAATATTTAAGTTTTGATCGTTTCAAAGACAACTATATTCTCCAGTATTATCATGTTGCCGGCGTTGATTCACAAAGTTGCCTCAGTCATAAAAACACCCCAAGATATGTTGCCTACATCTTCAGCTGCTGGCACTGTATCTAATTCCAGTCTCTACAAATTCCTCTTGGCTGCTCCATTCCAGAGAACTTCAGCTAGCATCTTCCCTGGTCCCACCCTGCTCAAGATGCAGCGCACATGATTCCCTGGACCTTGTTATTTTTTTTTCTGTTAGGGTAAAATAGCTGGCATATCTGCTTATGGACTGATAGTGTGGCCACATGCCTACATAAGTCTGTTTATGGTGGAGTGTCGTGGCCGAGCGGTTAAGAGCTGGGTTTTCTGTTCCGCAGTGCGTGAGTTTGAGTCCCGGTGTCGACACGTGTGTCCTTAAGCAAGGCATTTAAACCACTATTGCTTCGTCCTTCGGATGGGACGTAAAGTTGTAGGTCCTGTGTGTTGTATAATTTATAATATGTGTGTATATATCTTTCTCATTATAACATTATAAAATTGTATAATGCACGTTAAAGAACCCAGAACACTTATCGCTAAGAGAAGGGGTTTGCCCCGGTGTTCCTGGCTGTGTGCCATTGTCTACGGGGTTTTTCTGGCTTACGAGCTACAGTGCCTTGATCGCTTTTAAAGGATCCTTGGTTTCATTACCAGAAAATAATAATAATAACAACAGGGGAGACTAGATAGCAGTTATCATTCACATGATCAATGTGATCTTGGAGAAATATAATAAAGGGACATTTTTGATAAAGAATTTGAAATATTGAAATTTTGTTATATACATGGATGAAAAACCAACAACGTAAGCTTTTATTTTGTGTATAAGGAATAGAGCTGCATAGCCCCTCCTGTTCTGGAGATATGAGGTTTGCTTATTTATTACTTCCTTGGTGTTCAAATTGCACAACTGAGTTAACAGGCTTTGAAATAGTTGGCAACAGAACAACAGAACGATGCACACTAAATTGTCGTTTAACTTTATTTTTAATCAACATTTCTGTGTATGAAACCTGAAACTGTAGATATTAAAGATGTCATTCATGACAAAAACAGGAAAATCTACAAATATCCGATAATATTCGATATCTGCAAATGGTGTATCCTACCTTTAAATTGTTTTAATATTATGAATATATGTATTAAGAATTATTTTTATTTTTATTTAATTTGCACGACCTTGAATAAGACTGTTTTTAAACAAGGATGTTCAACTGTAACAGACATGGATTTTTTTCTGGAAACACTTTGATTTTTATATGAATGTAATTTAGATGATAACGTAAACACACGTTTGTTTATGGTGTAAATCAAGGAGTTTCTGTTCTTCCTCTCAATAATTTCCTTTGTTTGTACTAAAACTTTTTTCAATGGCTCTCATTGGTTTTGTACACGAATCTTAATCGAGGTCGTCCTCGATTCTAACCCCAACCCCAATTCACCTTCATGTCACCAGGCATCATGTGTCATCCATTTACACCATAAACAAACGCATACAATTAAGTACATGTACTATATACATACATGTACATACAGAGAGAAGTTTGCTCTGATATGTGTTAGATTGATGTGATCATATATACTGATTTTGCAGGTACAGCAAGCTGACAGCTTGAGTGTCAGTCTGCCTCCCTTAATACTCTTGGGTCATCTAGTGGACACAATCCCTGGCCTGATAGAGACACTCAACCAGCAGCAAGGTATTGGTAACGGATTGACCCATGTCACAGTATCCTATGATATTTGTCTGGAGGCTGTCACAAGTGAGTGAAACTGTCATTATAAACAAGTTCAGATTGCACTACTGATTAGGGAATTTGTATTTTAGGGCCACAGGCAGATGTAAATAAAAGTGTATTATTTTATAACACATATAACTCTTCCATGAAAATTGACCTCATTAAAGGCATCGTATACGTTTGGTAATTGGAACCCACTGTTTGTTTCAATCCTATATAGTATACCATAAAACTAACCTGTAAAAATTTCATTTCAAAAGGTGGTAGCGATTTTGAGATATTGCCAAAAATCTGGAGCGGTTATGTCCACGCAGGAAGAATAATCTGCATTGAAATACACAATCTGAGAAACGTCACTGCAGTAACGCTTCTCAGATTCAAATTTTTGGGGATAAAAAGTGATATATTTTCCCATAACCGCAGTACTTCGAAGTGAAAAGTTTCGAAAAATGCATTATACTATCCAAAGCTGCTGTACTTCTTACCAAGTAAGTTTTTATTGCCATTAATTTTTGGTGTAATTAGCAAACGTATACGACCCCTTTAAACAAAATTCACACCAAAAATATCCTCAGAAGATTAAAGGGGATATACCCGGCCGGTACAACCTTTGCAAACATCAAACAAAAAAATGACCAAATTGTCACTAAATTATTTCACTGGATTGTTAGGGAATGGCGGTTCCAACACCGGACGGCCGACCAGCGTTGGGAAAAAAAGGACTTTAAAAAAAAATACTGCTCCTAATTTTACATCTGTGAAGGATTACAACTGATTCTCTGACCTTACAATTCCCCAACATCCACAAATTGCTCTGTTTTATCTTAAGTGGGGTCAGGAAACCTGACTACATGTACAAGACTGAACATGATTGGTTTTCTTTTTCTTTTTTATAGCATCTGCAAACCCAAAATGTCAAATAAGTCAGTCCAACAATATTTGCTAAACATACTATCCCCCCCCCCCTTCCCAAATCCATTAATTTCGGAAAATTACAGCAAAATCAAATGATGTACATTCTCTTTAACCAGTTCGCGCCGAAGGACGTATACACGCAGAGTTTTCCCCAGATTCAAAAACGAACAAGGCACGAGCAAGGCCGGAATTGTCTGTCCGCAGCAGCGAGCAAGGTTGGAAATGCGTGGGTGTGTTTCCCGGGTACAATCGGCCTGAACCTGCCTCGGATCAAGTTTTGTTAGAAAATAATGTCGCGCCTCGGCTCGGTGATGTTAAAATAATCCCGGCGCGAACTGGTTAAAGGTAGTATACACCATTTGCAGAAATCGAAAATATTTACTACTGAATTATTAAGAAATACCTTACTCAATTGAAAGTAAATAATGATTCTAGGCATTCAGCAAAAGGATTGCGCTAGATATCCTGTAATTATTCAAAAAAATTGAATTTTATAAAGAAAATTTCGCTCTCGCCGGACGGCGAGAGCGAAAAAACAAAGATAACATAAGAATAACTGCTCAACCCCGGTTGAAAACAAACGCTGTTTTTCGTGCTTTTCTCGGCATCCATGATTGTAAAACTTCGGAAAAGTCAGTTAAACGATATTTACTATGAAATACAACCCCCCAAATCTACCCATTCATGATAATTCAAGCAATTACCAATGGTGTATACTACCTTTAAGCCAGTTTGATATTCCAAGTTTTGTTTTATCTTTGACAAGGGTACATGTACACAACTTAAAGAGCTCAATTGTTTCTTTCCAATAAATATTTGTTTTGCAGAGTCCCTGGTTGGAATCTTACTGCCTGGCCTGTCTTACCCAGATGAAAAAGTCAAATCAACCTGTGCATTTATACTAGCGCATGTTGTTAGGCCACCAACAGAGGGCAGTAGACAGGTTTCCTTGCCAGAGCTTATCCAGATATCTAGCGGTGTTCTCTCTCTGTTGGCCACTGCACAGAGTAAAGATTTGAGAGTCAATGCTATGGGTGAGTATTTAAATATTGGAACAGGACCATGCCATTACTGGTATTAACCAGTTCGCACCGGAGGACGTTTATACATGTACACGCAAAGTTTTCCCCAGATTCAAAACGAATGAGGCATAAACATGTCACGAGCAAGGCCGGAAATCATCAGCAGCGAGCAAGGCCGGAAATGTCTGTCAGCAGCAAGCAACTTAGTTGGAGGGGAAACCATAGCCCATCCAGTTGTGGAGATATGACATGTTTGCATATTGATTACCTTCTTGGAGTCTTGTCAAAAACAGGGTTACAAACCAAATGTTCAGTTGTGTATATTTGTTTGTGACTGGTATTTAATTGTTTTGTTTTGGCTTAGCATAAAAGCACATGGAGTATTGGCTTGTAACCTGTTTTACTTAGCAATATCTTTGTTTGTGGTAAGCAAATTTGTGTGCTTAGCAGCTCTATGAAATTGGCCCCTGGGCACATGTGCAAAAGCAGGAGACCCACGGCTGCAACACACCGTCACTAATAATTAGATATTTTTTGTTAATTCAATGGCAAATCAATATTTTAAGATAACAAATTAGGGTACGTCGGTTGGTTTTCTAAAAAAACCGGGGATAAAACAAAATCAATATAAAACAAAGGATTCTAATTACAATTTGGCTAAAATTTAATGACAGTATGAATCTTGTTCTTATTTCGTTTGTGCTGACAGGGTTATTGAAAGGATTACTTGAAAACGAGCAGCCAACCAAGTCATTGATGGAGCACCAGGGAAAAACAAGTCTTCCGTCTGTCATAAAAAAGGTGAAAATTTATTTTCAGTAGGACTTTTCACACATTCAGGGATTGAGGTTTTAAAAAACGTAATTAGCAAATAGTTGTTTTTGTGACACTAAAAAAACTAAGATTTCTATTAAAGGATACTACCGAATTATTGAAGAAATATCTTACTTATATCTTACTTATTTGAAAGTTAATAATAGCAAAATAGCAAAATGACGGCGCTAGATTGAATTGTTCCGAAATATTGAATTATTACGAAAAATTACATCGTCGGATGGCGATTGGGAAAAAACAAGAACAAACGCCCGACGCCGGTTGAAAATGAATGCCTTTTTTTCTTTAAGTATTCTCTGGATAACTTTGAGGCCTATCATTCTATCCCTATCTTTTGTTTGCAGATGTTGATGAGCAGAGACGACACATTGCAGGTTAGTGCCGTGCAGTGCGTCGCTCAGATTCTCCTGCAGCATAAGACGGTACAGCCATGCCATCATTGTCAGTATGCGGAGGAGTTACTCAACAATGACGTGGCAGAGTTTCTCTATGAGACCCTGGCTACTACCAATGGCTTGCTGCTCAGGTGTGGGTTCTGGGCTCTGTGAATACTCACGAAAGCTCTGTGTTTAGGAGTAGGATGCGTGATGGTTTAATGGTGAAATATACCTTTTGCAGCTATCCAAAAAGCAGAGTTGTAGTCGAGTCCCTGCAAGTCCGTTCACAAGTCCTTTCGTGAAGCCAGTCACAAGTCCCTTCATAAAGGCAGTCACAAGTAACTGGATGAACAATGACAAAGGAATGCTTTTGTCAAAGCTGATTTGAATAGCTTGTGATTTGATTTGGAACTGAAGGACTTGTGATGGACTTGCAGGGACTTACAAGGACTTGCAGGGACTTGTGATGGACTCGACTCCGTCCCTGCCAAAAAGTAACCAGCAAAAATACAGTTTAAAGGTTGTAAAAGGTTCTGGACTTTGTGAATACTCACGACAGCTCTGTGTGTAGGAGTAGGATACGTTCTTCTTTAAAGGTGGAATATACCTTTTGCGGCTATCCAAAAAGTAACTAACCAAAATACTGTCGAAAGGTTGTACAAGATATTGATGACGTTATTGAACTCCTTGTAAAATTATTACTTTTGGTGTCATTAACAAAACAAACAAAAAAATCAAAAGAATGTCATAGGATGCGTCTCAGATAGGCATCTTTAGAAAATATCTGCAAATAGTGCTCGAAATATCCTTGCATAAAATACTTCTTTGCTGTGAACGAATTATAAAAAACAAAAAGTCCTGACGTACACATTTTTCGGGGTATAGAAATTATATATTATAAATTATATATATTATATAAATTGCCTTAACGAACCCAAATTGCCTTTTTGCCACAAGGGTTCTGATGAGAAACAATTTGTTTCGTTTATGCTGCCTTATGAAATGTCTTTAAGAAATTGATGCAAACCTACCTAGTCTTTAAGAAATTGATGCAAACCTACCTAGTCAGTTTTCCTTGTGGTTTATTTGTGTATTATTAACCATTTCGCGCCGGATGACGTATATATAAACGCAAAGTTTCCCCCAGATTCAAAACGGATGACGCATAAACACGGCACGAGCAAGACCAAAAATGTCTGTCAGCAGCGAGCAAGGCAGGCTGGTAATGCATGGGTGTGCTTCCCGGCACTATCGGCCTGAACCCGCTTCGGATCAAGTTTCGTTAAAAACAATCCCGCGCGTCGGCTCGGTGATCTTAAAATAGTCCCGGCGCGAACTGGTTAAAATAAATTAGTTTTGTTACCATTTTTTTGCCAGGTCTACATTCTGCTGCCTGCTTCTCTTCACCGAGATTGATAGCTTCTTCAGTAAGTGCCACACTGTCTATGGCATTGAGTCGATGGTCCGGGCCGTACAGCAGAGCGTTAAGCTCAACAACACTGAAGCATTGAATCACGGGTAACTACTCATTGCTGATTTGTTAAGTGTATCCCTTTCTAAGTTATGACACCAGCGGCCAATTTCACGAAAATGCTAAGACGTGTCTTAACTCACAACTCCTAGAATCAAAACAGTTTAAACACGTCCTAAACTTCCTTAGTAACGCGGCTGAACTAGGATACACCATTGGTATTTGTTTAAATTCTCACGAAAGGGTGGATTTGGTTGTATTCTATAGTGAATATCGTTTAACTGACATCTCAAAAGTTTTACAATCATGGATGCTGAGAAAAGCAAGAAAAACGGTATTTGTTTTCAACCGGCGTCGGGCAGTGGTTCTTATGTTGTTCTTGTTTTATTCACGATGGCCGTTTGGCGATCGTGAATTTTTTTTTAACCGATTTTTCGGAACAATTACTGGATGTCTAGCGCAATAATTTTGCTGGATGCCTAGAATCATGATTTACTTTCAATTGAGTGAGATATTTCAAAATAATTTGATAGTAAATTTATTCGATATCTGCAAATGTGACCTGTTCCAACGAAACCCGGACAAAGTCGCACAATGTGTTTTGTCACAATGTACTCCTGAAGTCATTTCTGGATGGATTTTACCATTTTGAGGTTTTAGGTTTTCCTAAGTCACTCGCTATTAATCTACAATCTCCTCAAATTTGAACAAAATCCGTCTACCAGAAGTGTGTTTTTTTGTCAATTTTGTGAAACATTTGTGTATAGAAATAATACGCTTTTCTGAACTTCAAAGCTGTTTATCTCATAATTAGGTCGTCCGGGTTTTATCACGAAATCCAGACCCCAGGGAAGATAGGGTGGGGGTACATATGTAAATGATACATCATTTTAAAGCTGAGAACCTAGAGAATTTGAAAAAAACAAAATCTGAAAAACTAAAAAGTCGACTTTGTCCGGGTTTCGTTGGAACAGGTCACAAATGGTGTATCCTACCTTTAAGATATCAGTCTGAGGTCGTCTTACTCCTTCAAATTGTGTGGTTTTTGTGACAAATAACGATCCGTCATTTTGTAGAACCAAATCTTTGACTCCACAAAATAATGGACCGCGTTCACGAGTCGTATTTCCAGTCACACTTGTACTTTGAAAACTAAGAGTAGAACTAGGTTTTCAAAAAACTAAATAAAAGGAATAACTTAATATCTTTTTTTTTCTGTCATCTAATTACAGATTGCAACTTCTGTCAGAAATCTTCAAAAAGTGAGTACTTTTATCAGAGGATTGTGTGTAAACAAGTACCAAGTGGTAACACACAGACTATGGCAGCTTCACTAGGCCCACGAGCTGTGTACAACCGCGAATTTTGCTATGCAATGGGGCATGATCTATGATGCGATTCAAGACACAATGAACTATTGGTTCTTTTCAATAATGACGGTCTGCAAAGTCTGCAGATAGTCATTATTGAAAAGAACCCTGTTCTTGGTTACGAGCTAGTTGGAAGACCTAGAGCCGATTTCACGAAACTCGTTTTATCTTACGACTCATCTTAAAACTTAGGACAAATTCCCACTCAAAGATCGATCTTGGCTAAGACGTGTCCTAAGATCAATTTCACTAAACCCATCTTATAAAAGACACATCGCAACTACCAATTTGATGGCTTCTTCACGTTTGTTTTTACCGCTAGAGGAAAAAGTAGTTGAAAAGAAACGCCCAAACCAACTTATCCCGCGCGCGTGTGCATACAACCTGAACTTTCATCAGAAAACTAGCCTGCGCAATACACTTACGTACGGTACTATACGACAGAGTCGACTAGTTGTTGCCATATAAATAATTTGTTTTTAAAACTATTCACACATATCAAAAATCTTTCCAAATCTGTTTCTTCTTCGAAACTATAACTCTAAACGGACATTCGTCTTTAACGAGAAGATAATGCAATGATTTCCAGACAATATATACACATTAACGCAAGTATTAACGACCCTCAAACGACCCTCAAACCGACCTTAAGTTAAGACGAGTTCAGCCGCATTGCTATATCAGTAATAGGACGTGTCGAACCCGTCTTAACTTTTGTGAAATCAATCCTAGGACGAGTCGCGAGTTGGGACGAGTCGCAAGTTAGGAAAGTTGCTCTTCCTTTGACGTGTCTTAGCTTTTTGTAAATTCGGCCCCACAGGGCTCATTTAGGCATAAAAAAAAAAATGTTATGTTGGCGTAACCCGACCGACCCTAAAAATACGGCCGACCCTGGATATTTTGTTTTCAAGGGACGAAATTTAATGATTAAAATCTATATAAATCTAGTTATAAATACGTTTGAAACCATTTCTGACCGTTTCTCATTGTTGTGTGTGTGGATTGTGTATATATTGAACCTGGACACGCTATCGTGTATCACTACCGGCCGAAACAATTAGAAAACATATCATTTTCGATGCTGGGAGGAAAGAAAAAAAAAAAAAAAAAAAAAAAGATTCCCGACCTACCTACCCTATTTTTTTGGGCCCGTTACGCCAACATAACATTTGTTTTTTTATGCCTTAGTTATGCATAAATAAACATCTGTCCGCAAAGTCCGCGGACAGTTGATCCGTTTACCCTAAATTGCCTTGGTGATGACTTCACTGTCGCTGTGTTTCCTTGTGTCTGCAGACATCCTGAAGGCATTCACCTGATGAACAATGACACCACCCTCACGCAGCTCTGCTCCACCCTGACAGACTGTATGACACACACTGAGATAACTACGGTCATACACGCAACCCAGACATTGGCAAATGTACTCAGGTACTCTACCAGCCAAACTTTGTATTTTAACCAGTTCGCGCCGGAATTATTTTAACATCACAGAGCCGAGGCGCGGGATTATTTGTAACGAAACTCGATCCGAGGCGGGTTCAGGCCGATAGTACCGGGAAGCACACCCACGCATTTCCGGCCTTGCTCGCTGCTGACAGACATTTTCAGCCTTGCTCGTGACGTGTTTATGCGTCATCCGTTTTGAATCTGGGGAAAACGTTGCGTGTATGTACGTCCTCCGGGGCGAACTTGTTAATTATAGCATTGATCCGTCTATACCACATACATCAAGGTGGTTTTAAATAATGCGGTTCTAACCTGATAATTCCCCATACGTTTTCTAAATTGCTCTGCTTCGTCTGAAGACTACAAAAACACCGTTAACTTTCTTGGTTTTTCCCACAGACATAAATAACCTATAGACGGACAGCAGGGGGCGCCAGAGTGAAATTTCGACTAACGTTACTGTGTGATGACTGCCAAACAGTTTGCCCACGATTTTTAAAAATGGCGGTTGTTCCTGCCATAGAGTCGTGCACATTTTTCAATCACTTCCGCCCACGATTTCATACTTAGTCAGGCGCCGTCGAAATTACGGTACCTGGACGTCGATTTCCATAGGCGCTGTCCGTCTATAGGTTATTTATGTCTGTGGTTTTTCCAGCATCTATGAACACAAAACTTTAAAAATAGGTCAGCGTCATAATATTTACTATAAATATGAACCCCCTAATCCATCCATTTTTAAAACTTACAGCAAAAGCAAATGGTGTAAACTACCTTTTAAAACGCTGTCTGAACGTATCTTCTTACTATGAATATTTTTAAAAACTTTAGACAAGACCAGCTACCCCAGCCAATTCCCTTGCAGCCCATCATCACCAGCCTTCAAGCCCTCTTGGACTCTCTACACAGGCTTCCTAAACCATTGGTTGGCAGCAGTCACCCTCACCGTAAACACTCCCATCATAGACACGCTAGGCAGGAGGGACAGAGTCGGTCGCAGAGCAAACACGAGAGCTTACTCAGCAATGGCCTTCATGCCATACACAGAACGTTCAGGTAAAGGGCTCCGTCGGTATCTGAGGGAACAGCAGGGGCCAATTTCATAGAGCTGCTATAGCAACA
This sequence comes from Crossaster papposus, assembly GCA_037893245.1. NCBI lineage: Eukaryota > Metazoa > Echinodermata > Asteroidea > Velatida > Solasteridae > Crossaster > Crossaster papposus. Next base: position 927,722 of record JBAIAA010000238.1, read on the forward strand.
AAAATTGCTTAGCACAAAAAAGTCTTGCTCATTAAAAACAGGGGCCAATTTCATAGAGCTGCTAAGCACAAAAAATTGCTTAACATGAAAATTTGTCTTTGGCAAAAACAAGGCTACAGACCAAATTTTCACGTGATCTTTATTGTTTTTGATTGATAATCAGCTGGTTTTTTGCTTAGCATGAAAAACATGTATAATTTTGGCTGGTAACCTGTTTTTAATGAGCAAGACTTTTTTGTGCTAAGCAAATTTAAATTGGTACCCCTTGTAATGCAAGAGTTTAAAGTTATAGTATACCACTTGTCAGTTGTGCATTTTTATCATTTGAAGCAGCAAAAGTTCTCAAAATCTAAAGAATGGTGTTTGACAACTAAACCTGACAAAGTTTTAGCTCTGTGAATGCTGTATATTCCGTAAAAATAATATTCTAAGTTATCAATTTTGAACTTACTACTCAATTGAAATTTCAAAAAATGTGTCTCGGTCACGCATTTTTTTAAAATATTTATATATATATTTTTTAAAAAGACAGCATTCAAGAAAGAATATTTTTACAGGTAGTTGACCAGTCATTATTATCTTTTACATCAAGTAAGCTTTTGAACATTAATTTGGTTGGTTACTTTTTGTAGTTGCAAAACGTAAAAGTAGGCTTTGAAATGGTATTTCTTGTATGATACAAGAGTTTCGTGTACTTTACTTTTGCCCAAAGACTAGCGGCAGCCTGCCTGAGTGACCCAACTACAGCTGAGAGTCAGTTTACTGCACCAAACTCTCAGACTTCGGATGCAGAGACCAGAGAGACCAAGACAAGCTGCCTGATAGAGTTCCTCTTACAAGCCGTGGAAGGAACGTGCATACCACTTGTGATGGTAGGATAAATTGTGATGAAAGGCTACTGATTTCTTAATTATGTCATTCCCATATTTGTGACCCGCTCCATCGTAATCAGGAATAAGTCTCAAAATGACTTTTTAAAATATGCACATGGTGAGAAAGGAAATTTCATAAGCTTTCTAATGATACCCATCACAAGTGTGTATCTGTTTAGGTTAACGAGTTATGGTCTGATAAAGCAGCTTTGAACAGTTGTAAAAGTAAACGCAAATGCATGATTTCCAATAAACAACCATAGCAACAGCATACTTCCTGTTGTCTGATTGTCATAACAGTTTTCACATTAGTTGGTCACTACCTTGACAACAATCCCCCGTAGTTTGTATTTCAAATCTTTAATATTTTGGGAAATATGACACCTATAAATATCATATCAATAATGCACCCCAATTATACGGACAGTGCACACAAAACCTCTTCATTTTCATCTTTATTGATCGTTTTTACATACAAGACTTTAATGACAATAATCTGTGATAACTACACTTCCTAAAAATACAATGTTCAGAAAATCGACTTGGTCACGATTTTCACCCATGCGTTCACTTCAACGGCCGATTGCGTAAAATGGCCTCAGCGACTAATTCCTGATTACGATGGAGCAGGTTACATTTATGTCTGTTGTTATGAGTTAGTCTTACATATACGCACTGTGGACCTACGAACAATTGAAGTCCACAGGATGCGGGAAGAGGTTACGGTTTGTGGACTTAGACAGGTGACCACAGTCCGTTTTGCCGTCTCTGAAAAAGAGCTTTAGAGGAAAAACGGGTTAGGGTTATATATATAGAAAAGGTAGGAGGAACAGCTGAGAGGCCCATAATCAACATTTGAGGTTAAAATTGTTTTGGGAAGCGAGAAAAATGAGTATTTAGTCAACGTTTTTTAACTAGACGAAGACAAAGGAATGTCCACAGTACGTATTTAAGGTAATGCTAATTGTGTTGTTTTGTGTGTATGTTTTTTTTTTTTGGTATGATTGTAACTGGGGATCTCTACTCGACAAGCTTTGCTTTTCTAGGGATCTCCATCCACATATTATTATGTATACATACCCCCTGGTTGTCTTAATTTTTTATGTGGAAAATAAAGTAAAGTGAACTGAAGTGAAGTGAATAAATTCAACTTGAGTTCAAAGACGGGCGTTCAAAAAACATACTGGCAGGCAAATTAATAAAGTATCAAACCTACCATACTTAAATCTGTATCCCAGTGGAGACATCTCTTTGTTCTCGTGTACAAACTGGTTAAAAAGTCGGGCACCTTTTTCAAAATGCTCCTATTTCAACCATAATTAATTTCCTGGGTTGAAATTTCGACCCAATATACCCTATATTATACCCTAACCCAAACACTATAAACCCTAACCCACAACCTAATCCTAGTTTTTGAGTAATTTGAATACAATCAAAAATCGAATTCGTGAAAATCCTAGTGAAGACCTATTCATCTATAGACATTTACCCTCCGGAGACCTTTTGTCTCCATTATACACATTGTGTTCAGGTCTCCAGAGGGTACCGAATTTCAGCACGAAATGCCAGTTTCCATTTATTTTCACTTTGAACCTTCGTGTGGGGGTGTTTGTTGATTTGTTTTTTGTTTTTGTTTTATTTATCTTTGACATCGCAATGACCCCAGATATTTGGTTTTATTTAACGGCAGGTGAATATTGACACCATTTCCAGTCCTGAGATCTTCACTTATCTGTTTAGTATGCTTTCTGTTGCTATGGAATTTGACCTGAAAGACGTCCAACAATTTAGTGTCAAGTTGGGTAAGACAGCGCTATATCATACAAAAATGTTTTATTCATAAATACCCGAGACAGTTTAGCCATTCCTATTGGTCAAGAGCCCACCACTGGCCCAGCCGGTTTTAAACACTTTTTCGGTGTCACATTAAATTTGGACTCCTATGAAGTCTGGTCCATGACCCTTTTATTGGTTGAAACCTCACACGGCACGCGCAATACAACCAATTTGTCCGTATTTTAATAGTCGCAATGCCATATCATTCCATATTGCCCACATCACGCCGTATTGGGCAGCGGGTTTAATTGTACATTGTGTATCACCGCGGTTTGTACATTACACATTGGGTTAATTTGCTCGCTAGCGATGTATTCTCGCTGATGTCCACGAAAGGGAATGAGATAACTCCCAACGTTGGTGGTGCCAACCCTTCCACCCAGTGATGTATTGATGAAGTTACGACTTGGCAGCACGGGGAGTCGGGTTGGCGTTGCGGTTCTTTCAACGCCTTTCACTACTATGACCCGGGTTCAAATCCGGCCTGGGCCAATATATGGATTACGGTTTTCAGTTCCTGCCTGATTCCGTGGGTTTCCCCAGGCTATTCTTCTGGTTTTTTTCCTCCTACCCCTAAAAACTGTACCTTCTTCTCATTGTGTTCTCCCTGCAGGTTTCTTCAGGCTTGCAAGCCCTTTGAGGGATCCTTGGTTTCATTACCAGAAATATATAATAATAATAATAATAACTAGAAATGTGTTTGTGAACAAACACAGAGCTGTTTTGGCTGACTAAAATGAATTTCAATATGTGTGTGATGGTATAATAAGTGTGTGCCAAGTCTAAAGTCGATCGGATTTATCCAAGTGCCAACAATGTATTGGTTGAAAAAATCGTGTACAAAACTTACACATTTGATAATGTTATCATGATGTCATCTTAATTTTCGTCTATAACACATCCTGGATTACTTGCATACCAAGTTTGACCCCAATCGAGCCACTTCCAGAGATAGAGGGTCTTAAAAACTTCACCTTTAATGTGACGTCACATGACACCCGATGACGTCATCATGATGTCATCTTAATTTTCGTCTAAAAAAGGGGAAAAAAATAAAAAACTTTAACGAAAACAAAAGCTGTTTTGGCTGAAATGCTAAAACAGCTAATATTAAAAATTATTTTTCTTGTCTACCCGACAGTTTCATCGTCATTTATCCAACTTGCCCTGACAATCAAGAACAAGTTCCTAACCCAAGACAGGTATGTATAGTGGAGTTCCCTTATTACGTGGTGCACTTTGACATTTCTCTCAAATTTCCAAACTACTTTGATGACAAAGCTTCCAATTCATTCTGAATTTCTGGTCCAATTACCTTGATAATGCTAGCTGTTGAACTTTTGTGAACAAAGTCAAAAACACTACTCGTGAGAAAATGCGCGTTGTTGGCATTGGTCAACAACACCACGGCTCGTTACTGGTTACACGGTCAAAACTGACTTTTGCCACCGCTACATTATACGAGCTGAAATTGCTCGCGGACCTGCATGTTAAGCACTTTACATGATCAATCTATCGGGTAACCATCATTTTGCCAGTATCTGTAATTGTATCTGTAAACAAATAGTTTTCAGTTTTAAATTGATAATTCTCAAATTATGGAAAAGTAAGTTAGAAAAAAAACCGGGCTAATCTCACACCGTTTTGGGTGCGTAATGGGCACTTACACAGGAAAACGCTTACGTGAACAGCACAAATTCATATGCAAGGGTATTGTCAATACACATCCATACTTCATCTTCTTATCCTGTTCAGGCAACTCCAAGATGCCACCAACACTTTCCTGAGCCAGCTGTGTATCTCCGTTCAAGATCCGCATTGTTCCCTGGAAGAGAAGCAGAGACTAAGAGATACATTACAGAAGGCCCTGCCACAGATACACGGTAGACAATCTACTTCCGTAATATTTAGGGAGTAATAGTGAGAGGACCCGGTCTTCTCTGTGTGATAATGACCCAGTTGAGGTTGGCCACTGCTAATGGACCAGTTCACAGTGCGCGACACACTGAATGAGTACATGACCCGAATGCTAATTGTGGTCGCAATTGAAATTGTGCAAATTAAATTCAAATTGCCATTTTGAAAATAGTTTTGTCTATCAAGTTTCGTCCGGCAACTCAACAAATTCTGTCACAGGTAAAATAACAATTTGTTTACTTCAAACACAAGGCTGTGAGTGTCATTTCTCAATCTTTATATTAGTTGAGCAATGACAGGCTCCACAACAATCACGATTTTCAGTCCCTACCCCACAACTTACAACTTACAGTAGCTCCATCACCTCACTGGCTCACAATGACCTGGATAGAAGCCTTCAGATCAAGCAGGAGGCCTGCCTGGCCCTGTTGTACTATGCCTCTCTCTACAATGACAGACTAGAGCTTAGTCAATTCGGTTAATGGTTGTTCTCATTTCAGGTAGTGCCAGTGACATGCTCCAGTTATTGTATGAGCTTCCTCCATCTAACAGTAGCTCCATCACCTCACTGGCTCACGATGACCTGGATAGAAGCCTTCAGATCAAGCAGGAGGCCTGCCTGACTCTGTTGTACTATGCCTCTCTCTACAATGACAGACTAGAGCTTAGTTAGTTTGGTTTATGGCTGTTCTCATTTCAGGTAGTGCCAGTGACATGCTCCAGTTATTGTATGAGCTTCCTCCATCTAATAGTAGCTCCATCACCTCACTGGCTCACGATGACCTGGATAGAAGCCTTCAGATCAAGCAGGAGGCCTGCCTGGCTCTGTTGTACTATGCCTCTCTCTACAATGACAGACTAGAGCTTAGTCAATTCGGTTAATGGTTGTTCTCATTTCAGGTAGTGCCAGTGACATGCTTCAGTTATTGTATGAGCTTCCTCCATCTAACAGTAGCTCCATCACCTCACTGGCTTACGATGACCTGGATAGAAGCCTTCAGATCAAGCAGGAGGCCTGCCTGGCTCTGTTGTACTATGCCTCTCTCTACAATGACAGACTAGAGCTTAGTCAATTCGGTTAATGGTTGTTCTCATTTCAGGTAGTGCCAGTGACATGCTCCAGTTATTGTATGAGCTTCCTCCATCTAATAGTAGCTCCATCTCCTCACTGGCTCACGATGACCTGGATAGAAGCCTTCAGATCAAGCAGGAGGCCTGCCTGGCTCTGTTGTACTATGCCTCCCTCTACAATGACAAGTATATTTCAAAGCCTGTTTTCTCAGTTGTGTAATTTGAACTCCAACAAAGTATTCAATATGTAATTACATCATATCTTCAAAACGGAAGGGGCTATGGAGCTCTATATACGAAAGTCCAACCGTGTATATAACTCAATTTCAATTTCATTTTTTTTTCATTTTTTCTTCTCTATGGCCTGTGCAAGAACGACTCACATTATGTCTTTCTCTGTGCAGGCTAGTTCCAGATAGTGCAGTCAGTGAAGCAGTGTTGTCTTTCCTTGCCAACCATCCTAATCTCAAGAGACTACCTACTAGTACATCCAAGTATCTCCTGTTACTATTGGCAATGTATCACGGCAACGAATGCAATCAACCGTTGCACGCAGGTAGACTAATATAAGTACTCTCATCAATAAGCTATTTGCGTGTGACCCCAAGTTTGGAAATTTGAATAACATCTGGTACATAATCTAATCTAATCATTTATTGTTTTTAATAAGTGCACCACATACACATTATCTCAGCACACTGTACAAATATCAAATAAAAATATCATTAAAATTAAATACTTTAAAATAAGACTAGAGTGAATGATTAAAATAATAAGAACGGGACAAATGAGTTTTAACTACACTGACTTGCTCACACAGCTTGGCACCGTTGAGCTTTAAATTCTCCAGACCAAAGACACTGTTGCCATATCACATGATTCGGGGCAAGCATAGTTACTTAACAGACGTTCAGCACCAATACATTGTTCACAATGGGTGAAAATGGCACAAAGACACACCAGACCATTCCACACCAGACCATGATTGTAGAACCTCCCTCCACTCATTCATGATAATTCAAGCAATCACCAATGGTGTATTCTATCTTTAACCAGTTTGCGCCGAGATTATTTTATCATTCCCGAGCCGAGGCACGGGATTATTTTTAACAAAACTTGATCCGAGGCGAGTTCAGGCCGATGGTACCGAGAAGCACACCCACGCATTTCCGGCCTTGCTCGCTGCTGACAGACATTTCCGGCCTTGCTTGTGACGTGTTTATGCGTCATCCGTCCTCCAGCGCGAACTGGTTAAGAAACCTGCAATTTTTGAAGGTAGTTGGCAAAAAAACTACTCTCAATAGTGTACACAGAGTATTATTGTACTTCACAGGAGTGCAGTCGTTCATGATAGTTCTACAAGATGAAGACCTGTGCAGCGTGTACACCCATCATCCATCCATTATAAACTGGTGCTTTGCATCTGCCAGCATCCAATCTCCATTTGCAGGCAGAATTGTAAGACAAAGCAGCTTATTATTCGCCGGATATGTTGTACAGAACCACCATATTTGTTAAATTTTATAGATAAACTATCCGTATTAGGAATAAATATGTGGTTGAGCGGTTTTAATTAGTTCGTGCCAGGATTATTTTGACATGGACTGGACCCAGGCGTAGGATTGTCCGAAGTTTTACAATCATGGATGCCGAGAAAAAAAGCAAGAAGAACGGAGTTCGTTTTCAACCGGCGTCGGGCAGTGGTTCTTATGTTGTTCTTGTGGTTTTTTTGCGATTGCCATCCGGCAATCATGAATAATTCTTTATACAATTCAATTTTTTGAACAATTGCAGGATATCTAGCGCAATCATTTTGTAAGGACGCCTACAATCATTATTTACTTTTAAATAAGTGAGATATTTCTTAATAATTTGGTAGTAATTATTTTCTTTCATTATATCTGCAAATGGTGTAACAATTACAGGATATCTAGCGCAATCATTTTGCTGGATGCCTACAATCATTATTTACTTTCAAATAAGTAAGATACTTCTTAATAATTCGGTAGTTATTGGTTTTTTTTGATATCTGCAAATGGTGTAACAATTACAGGATATCTAGCGCAATCATTTTGCTGGATGCCTACAATCATTATTTACTTTCAAATGAGTAAGATATTTCTTAATAATTCGGTAGTAATTTTGTTTTGATATCTGCAAATGGTGTATCCTACCTTTAACTAACCAGCTGGAGCAGTGGTTGGTGCATAGTTCATCTGCTGAGACTCTGCAAACATCCAATCCATGGCAACAAGGAGACAACACGCAGACGATATCAGACCTACTCAGCAGAAACACCAGCTGCCTAGACACGCTACTGGTAGGTCCTCTAGAGAAACTTCACATCACATATTCGGAAAGAACTTTGTATTAACTAAGTGTCAGGGATGTAGTCGAGTCCATCGCAAGTCCCTGCAAGTCCATCACAAGTTCTTCGGTCCCAATTCAAATCACAAGCTATTCAAATCAGCTTTGACAAAAGCATTCCTTTGTCATTGTTCATCCAGTTACTTGTGACTGCCTTTATGAAGGGACTTGTGACTGGCTTCACGAAAGGACTTGTGAACGGACTTGCAGGGACTCGACTACAACCCTGCTAAAAGTGTTTGAAGTAATCATTTGTAGAACATTTGCTTTTGGCTCGCCTGAACGAAGTTCAGATAAAGACTGTGCATTTAATATTTTTTTCACTCGTGCCCACTGCACATACTGGGCACTGGGAAGCGTGGATGCGTATTTGAGCTCTGATTGGATGGATTTTGTGGAGTTCCCCACCAGTTCACACAGCTCAGCTGCGTTCTGTGCAATTCGAAAGGTGATTGTACGCTACCCAGAATGCTGTGTGTTTCCTTCACAGAAATCTGTGAAGCTGCATCAGCACTTCCCAACATTGTACAAAATCCTTATTTCTGTACATAGTCTGTATGTCTGTCACAGTGTCGGGCTGTCTGTCTGTCCGCGTATGTACGTAATCCGTCCGTATGGATTTGTCATTTTGGTTAACATTTTGAAGAAAAAAATGTCTTCTATGCAAACTAAGTCCAATTGCAACCAAACTTGGTCATGCATGCAATTTTGTAATCTTTACGTGATGCTCGTCTCAAAGGTCAGGTACTGAGGTCAAAGATCGTTTGAGGTCAAGCTGCAAAAGGCTGGAATTGTAAAATCAGTCTCAATTGAAAACTTGATTTTTAATTGCAATCAAACTTGGGTCGATCAGAGATGCAATATGGAAACTTCCATGTGAGGGGTGTGTTAAAGGTCATACTGAGGTCATACTGAGGTCAAAAGTCATTTGGGGTCAAGTTGTAAAATAGCTAGAGTTATCCTGAAAGTAGGTGAGACTTGTGGTTTGAGAACCATGACGTGATGCTATTTTGCAGGACATCATGAGCAGTGGTAGTGACAAGCTTGTCCAGGAAGCCCTCTCAGTCTTGGAGAGTGTCTTGCATCACACAGCATCGTCTGTAGACGACGGGGAATCATCAGACAGGAGGATGCCGAGGAGGGTCATGGGAAGACTACCAGATATCCTGCATAGGATCTTCTTGTCTGACGGCCATTTGCAATCAGGTCAGCTGGAGTAGTTGTCTATTGGAAATATATACCAGGTAGTGTTAAAGACAAAACAAAAAATTGGAAAAATGTTTGGTGTACCAGTTACACCCAGGGTTGTAGTCGAGTCCCTGCAAGTCCGTTCACAAGTCCTTTCATAAGGGCAGTCACAAGTAACTGAATGAACAATGACAAAGGAATGCTTTTGTCAAAGCTGATTTGAATAGCTTGTGATTTGAATTGGAACTAAAGGACTTGTGATGGACTTGCAGGGACTTGCGATGGACTCGACTACATCCCTGGTTACACCTGACCTAGTACTTTCCCATGGAAGTTCTTCTGCTGTTCTGTGAACTGTATATTATTGGTACCTGCGCAATTGTCACCTAAACACTATTGACGACAGTAAACTGTTGTGGAGCAGCGAACGACAAGCAGACGAAGAGGTGTTTTGAGCGCGCTTGTTACGAGTTCATTTCGTTTGCGTTCACCACCATCAATGCAGTTTGTTTTGCGTGATTTCTACAGTAAAATAAATGTTCACTTTCGAGAACGTTTCGTATCTCTCTAGTCCCCATAAGATCTGCTGAGCTTCAAGACAAAAAGAGTTTTATAACAAAACAATTGTTGACTGCTGTACGTGATAGGTCTCGAGTGTTGTGTAATGCATGTAAAAGAACCCAGTAACACTTATCGCTAAGAGGAGGGGTTTGCCCCGGTGTTCCTGGCAGTGGCTGCAAAGTGCGCCGCAGCACCTTGTAAAAAACTCTTACAAAGGTGCTACATAATGGGTCTCATATTCTCATAAAAATTCATTAACCTGTTTTTAAAAATCACAGAGCGCCTTGAGTACCAGTCTTGGTAGATACGTGCGCTATATAAGAACTGTCTATTATTATTTATTATTATAACAAAAACAAAACAAAAATTTAATTGCAAAATGTGCTCCACATTTTTGGTATTCTGAGTCTCTGTGTTCCATTGTGTGAAATTGAGGTTCTACTCGACTCTAATTTGTTATGAATCTTGTTTTCAGATGTGCACATTCTTGTCTTGCTACGGCTAAGTTGCACTCTCCATGTGAAATGCCCGCAGATTGAACCGGATCCTGTCGATATCAAACTCGTGTATCACGGTAAGACCCTCTGAACATCCAAGACCAAATATCCCCCGATCTTGGCACTGAATTTCAAAACTACTGAACCGAATCGGGAGTTCTTGGTCTCATTTGTCTTCTCACAAGATTTCCTGATATTTACATAAGGTTCCTGCATATTGGAAGTATGAGGTTATGTTTTTATTTGTCCACCCTGTAGTATTATTATTATTCTACTTTACTTTTCTTTACTTTACTTTTTCAGAACCCTAGGGGTTCTGAAAGAATGAAACGGAACTGGGCAGAGGTTGAAATGAGGGTTTCTAGTTAGTAGAAAAGGGGATGCAATTCTCCTTACGATGCTGTTTCTTGGACTCCAATTGGACATTCCGTTAACAACTAACGGCTGTTTAAATGTCGCAAATGTAAAATATTGAGAAAAAGGCCTTTAACCAGATCGCGCCGGATGACGAATATAAAACGCAAAGTTTTCCCCAGATTCAAAACGGATAACGCATAAACATGCGTGGGTGTGCTTCCCGGTACTGGCGGCCTGAGGGTTCCTAGGTACATGTATTAGAAAAGGGGATGCAATTCTCCTTACGAAAATCTGAGAAAAAAATCCCCAATTATTCAATATTATGCAGTTTTCTCCACTATGCCCTGTGACCAGTTACGTCTCATTTTGCCAGAATGCCTCACACATTTTCACCTGGGTTTTGCTTTAAACAGCCTGTCCATGTAATCCTGTTTATTCTTGTATGATTTGCCAGTGACCAACCTGATCAGTAAATTCAGCAACAGTAGTACTACTAGTAGCAGCAGCAGCAACCCTGATATCCTACAGGGCTGTCTTAACTATCTGACATGCCTACTCATCAAGACATCAACACAGGATCAGACTACAGGTACATGTACTTGGAGAAGGTATTAAGACCTCCTGAGCTTATGGTCTTATTCTTCAACAGGATCATGCGATTGGGTTTTGTGCGGGATTGTAATTTCTGAGAATGTCCAATGTGTCGTAGGTGATTGAAAGAATGTTTGGTGTAAGTTTGTTTTTTGGCGAGTCGGTAACTCTATTCTCTATTACCTCTATTACCAACATCCTGTTTCTCTTCACTTCTAACCCTGTCTAGTCGCATCCATCCTATTATCCAACATTCCCACTCTTCAGCTTCTAGAGAGCCTGCTAGCACCCAGCACTCCCTCCCGTCTCTATACCCAACAGTGCTCTGTCCTCAGCGTTGTCACTCAGATTATCACCAGTCAAGCCAAATCTAACATCAAGGTAAACCAAAAATATGGAAACTTCCTTTAAAAATGTATAGTTTGATTGGTTTTTCCCTTCGCCAACCTTAACAAAAACACTACTGTATGGTTGATGTTCTCTTAAGTGACACAAATGACTAACTCTTGGCGTACATTCCAAATGGAACAGAACCTACTACTACTAGTAAGTCATGCAATGTCTTATGATAATAGCAAATTAAGGGCTATCTTCTATTTCAAGTGAATTTCAATCTGTTAGTTTACAAACCATTTGTTCGCATAAACTGCAGGTTTCATACACTATGGGACTGGATCTCTCGTTTGCAGTGGACGTTTTGCGTCAGAACAAACACACCCTGAGAAAAGGTATTTACAATTTGATAGTTGCAGGGAAACACTATATTGGACAATTGGTCATTAACCAGTTTGCGCCGGAGGACGTATATACACGCAAATTTTTTTCCCCAGATTTTAAACGGATGATGCATAAACACTTCACGAGCAAGGCCGGAAATGTCTGTCCACAGCGAGCAAAGGCGGAAATGCGTGGGTGTGCTTCCCGGTACCATCGGCCTGAACCCGCCTCGGATCGAGTTTCGTTAAAAATAATCCTGCGCCTCGGCTCGATGATGTTAAAATAATCCTGCACGAACTGGTTAAACACTGAATCATCCCTAGAATATTGAAAAACTTTGCATTTTGAGCAGGTTATATCATTTTCGTGTTCTTTTACTACTATAAGTGGGCATTGTAACACGAAGACAAGAAATACATGTAGCAGGGCATTCTACACCAGCTACATAGAATCCTCAAAGAGTTGATTTTTTAAGCTTCTTCATATCTATTCATATTTGGGGTCTAGTAGGACCACAGATCTTAATTGTTATGCCACCTCGCCCGCTATGTGGAAAGTGGGCAGTTTCGCCACCCCGCCCGAGGCCAAAAGCGGCCCATTAGGAGTTTTCACAGCTTTGCATATCTGTCATTTTTGTACAGATAACACTAACTCCATATTTTTCTTCGAAAGCTCTTATTCAGAAACTGACTGTGGACGTGTGCAAGTCCACAATCTGTAACCTCTTCCCGCATCGTGTGGACCTATATTGTTCGGAGGTCCACAGTGCGTATGCAAGACTAACTCACGCACGTTTGTTTATGGTGTAAATCGAGGAGTTTATTTTGTTCCTCTCGATAATTTCCTTTGTTTGTACTCTAACTTTTTCCGAGGGCTCTCATTGGTTTTGTACACGAATCTCAATCGAGGTCGTCCTCGATTCTAACACCAATTCACCTTCGTGTCGCCATGCATGTGTCCTCCATTTACACCATAAACAAACGCACACACAGAAGTTCTTCTTTATAGTATAGTGGGGATGTTTAAGAATTCATGAAGGGAGCTGTTTTTGTTTTTCCATGTAGTGTGTGGACTACAGCTCTGGACTGTCTTATTGAACACCAAGTTCGAGTCTACAGTCTTGAGAATAAAGTCACCAGCAGCCAGGACCCTTCTAGATGATGAGGATTTAGGGCTGGACATCCGGGCTAGGGAGCTCAAGAGTGTCTATGTCTGGCTGCAGAACAGTATAGTTCAGGTACAGATTAACTGAAAGATAAAGTAGCTACCATTTGCAGCCATTCAACAAAGTTACCGACCAAATTATTGTTGAAAAGATATCGTTAGAAAACTCTGTGTGAAATTATTCATTCTGGTATTTTGTCATTTTGTCAAAAACTATAAGTTCACTTCCAAAGATGTGTCAAATGACACACTTCCAAAGATGTGTCAAATGACACACCTCCAAAGATGTGCCAAATGACGCACCTCCAAAGATGTGCCAAATGACACACTTCCAAAGATGTGTCAAATGACACATTGAGTCCTGATTATTTAACAAGTCAGACCTAATCTTCTTAATTGTTTTACGTTTGAAGGCTGATCCTCTACTTTGCCATGCGGCAGTAACATGCACGAGAAGCTTGATTGCTTACCTCAGTGAGAGAAGCCCCAAACTTGGTATGTCTACAGTGCAGATAATAATGTGACCTGTTCCAACAAAACCAGGACAAAGTCGCACAATGTGTTTTATTACAATTTACTTGTTAGGTCATTTCGGGTGGATTTTACCATTTTGATGTATTGGATTTTTCTAAATCACTAACTAATAATCTACAATCTCCCCAAATTTAAACATAATCCATCGGCCATGAGTTATTTTATTTTTTTAAAGGGATCGTATAGGTTTGGTAATTGGAACCCACTGTTTGTTTCAATCCTATATAGTTATAGATATATACCATAAAACTAACCTGTAAAAATTCCATTTCAAAAGGTGGTAGCGATTTTGAGATATTGCCGAAAATCTGGAGCGGTTATGTCCACGCAGGAAGAATATTCTGCATTGGAATACACAATCTGAGAAACGTCACTGCAGTAACGCTTCTCAGATTCAAATTTTGGGGGATAAAAAGTGATACCTTTTTCCATAACCGCAGTACTTCGAAGTGAAAAGTTTCTAAAAATGCATTATACTATCAAAAGCTGCTGTACTTAATAAGTTTTTATTGCCATTAATTTTGAGTAATTACCAAATGTATACGATCCCTTTAAGGTGAAACATTTGTGTATAGAAATATTACGCTTTTCTGAACTTAAACGCTGTTTATCTCATAATTTGGTTGTCAGGGTTTTATGTCAGGCCTGTCGTTTGCTCACAAACTAGACGTGTTTTAGTAAAAAACAGAATTGGGAATCACAAAGTTGAATCGACAAAAGGGACTAGTTCAGCAGCACCCGAACTTGCTCTAGGGTATTCGCGAAAGTAGGCGTCAGATGCTGGGTTTCAGACGTTGTTGTCACGAAGTTACTATGCTCATAAGAGGTAATCTCTTGGACTGATCATGTATATGTGACCCAGCACGAGTAAATGAGACACTTTGCGGCAAAAATGAAAATTGAGATTTTGATTTCATCATTTAAAGTTTGTTTAGCTTTAAATGATGAAATCAAAATCTCAATTTTCATTTTTGCCGCAAAGTGTCTCATTTACTCGTGCTGGGTCATATATATGTAATGTTGCATGTGTTTTTTTCACGTGGCAGCCCATCACCTTCTTTGCCAACCCTGGAACCATCCACTCATAACCTACTGTCTGGAATCAAGTCTAGTCTCCTACCTCATCCCAACTCATGCCATCCAGCTGATAACCATGGTAATTGGTTTTGAAATGTAAAGTCAAATTCAAAATTTGTTGACTTGTTTTCAGCAATTATAAATACCTGAGACAGTGAATAGCCATTTCTATTGGTCAAGAGCCCAAATGTATACATTTAACCAGTTCGCGCCGAGATTATTTTAACATCACCGAGCCGAGGCGTGGGATTATTTTTAACAAAACTCAATCCGAGGCGGGTTCGGGCCAACAGTACCGGGAAGCACACCCACGCATTTCCGGCTTTGCTCGCTGCTGACGACATTTCCGGCCTTGCTCGTGACGTGTTTATGCGTCATCCGTTTTGAATCGGGGGAAAATGTTGCGTTTATATATGTCATCCGGCGCGAACTGGTTAAAGATCAGTAACACATGTCCAAGCTGGTTTTAAACAAAGAATTTGTGTCGCATTAAATTGGGATTCCTGTGAAGTTTGGTCGATGACCCTTTCTTTGGTTAATGCCCTCGCCTTCAGCTCGGGCATTAACGCCTTTGGCTCAGGCATTAACGCGTCCAGGCCCATGAGCCGGTTTTAAACATAATTGTTTAATACCGGCCAACCACATTTTTATTTCCTTATTATAAAACGTTCCTTTAAAACTGGCCAACCCCCCCGCACGAGATGCCAGTCCATCACGAACAGGTTACTCCCCAGCTAATGACGGTACCCATTTATACTCCTGGGTGGAGAGAGGCGAGTTGGGGTAAAGTGGCTTGCCCAAGAACACAACATATGGCCAGCAGCTGGATTGGAACCCTTGACCCTTTGATCATTAGTCACTAAGCCCTATAACCACAAGGCCACACCACCCCCTCCCCAGACAGCGACCCCGAAAAAACCCAAGAACAACATAAGAACCACTGCCCGACGCCGGTTAAAAACTTGTTTCGGATGCTTTTCTCAGCATCCACGATTGTAAAGCTTCTTAATAGCAAAGTGGAGTGTTTATCCCCTACGCAAGGAATTAACAAGTTTTTTTTCTCTTGTTAACCAGTTCGCGCCGGAGAACGTAAATATACTTGCAAAGTTTTCCCCAGATTCAAAACGGATGACGCCTAAACATGTAACGAGCAAGGCCAGAAATGCGTGGGTGTTCTCTCCGGTACTATCGGCTTGAACCCGCTTCGGATCGAGTTTCGTTAAAATTAGTCCCGCGCGTCGGCTCGGTGATGTTAACATGTATCTCTCTGCTGACCCTAGTTTCTGCAGCATGGCAACAAGGCTGGAATAGTCAGCATCAATCATCTCGAGGTTGTTGCCGATTATCTGAAATCATTAGACGTATCTCAATGTCTGAACCTACAGGCTGTATCCGACGCATTACTGCTGGCTGAACAGGTAACTATACACACAGGAAGACTAGGGCCTATAAATTATAAAGTCAATCTTTTCACAATTGATCCTTTACATTAAAGGTAAGATACACCATTTGCAGATATCAAACAAAAATTACTACTTTTATTATTAAGAAATATCTTACTTATTTGAAAGTAAATAATGATTCTAGGCATCCAGTAAAATAATTGCACTAGATGTCCAGTAATTGATTGGAAAAATATAATCACGATTGCCAGACAGCGATCGTGAAAAAAACAAGAACAACATAAAAACCACTGTCCGACGCTGGTTGAAAACTTTTCTCAGATGCTTTTTGCAGCATCCATGATTGCCAAGCTTCGGACAGGTCAGTTTAATAAACGATATTTACTATAAAATACAACCCCCAAATCCACCCATTCATGATAATTCAAACATTTACTGATGGTGTATCCTACCTTTAAGTGAGGCGATTCTGGGATATGCATGATTGTAAACTCACCTCTTGCTAGTTCTCTATCCTGGTTGGCTTACACAGTTGGTCAGGGATAGAGTCATGCCCAAAGATCACATAGCGCCACCAGCAGCACTTTGGTCATGCATATCGAGCATGCGTACTCATCAACTCTTGGGCGGTTGAGGTGCACTGGCGGTTGTTTCAAGTCTGTGGTAATCCCCTCTCACCCGTACAGCAGGTCTAAGCGCCTGTCGTCCTCATCATGTGATTACCACAGACTATGCTGCCATTGAACCTCAAGATGGTCCATGGTCTCTCTGCATTCCTGCAACAGGTTACCAATCCAGCAAAGTACTTGTTAATAACGCTTTGCCTGCAGATGATAGTGCAGCCAGATGTCAAGTTGACCTTCAAGATGGTCCATGGTCTCTCTGCATTCCTGCAACAGGTTACCAATCCAGCAAAGTACTTACTAATAACACTTTGCTTGCAGATGATAGTGCAGCCAGATGTCAAGTTGACCCTCAAGATGGTCCATGGTCTCTCTGCATTCCTGCAACAGGTTAGCAATCCAGCAAAGTACTTGTTAATAACGCTTTGCTTGCAGATGATAGTGCAGCCAGATGTCAAGTTGACCCTCAAGATGGTCCATGGTCTCTCTGCATTCCTGCAACAGGTTACCAATCCAGCAAAGTACTTGTTAATAACGCTTGCCTGCAGATGATAGTGCAGCCAGATGTCAAGTTGACCCTCAAGATGGTCCATGGTCTCTCTGCATTCCTGCAACAGGTTACCAATCCAGCAAAGTACTTGTTAATAATGCTTTGCTTGCAGATGATAGTGCAGCCTGATATCAAGTTGACCCTCAAGATGGTCCATGGTCTCTCTGCATTCCTGCAACAGGTTACCAATCCAGCAAAGTACTTGTTAATAACGCTTTGCCTGCAGATGATAGTGCAGCCTGATATCAAGTTGACCCTCAAGATGGTCCATGGTCTCTCTGCATTCCTGCAACAGGTTACCAATCCAGCAAAGTACTTGTTAATAACGCTTTGCCTGCAGATGATAGTGCAGCCAGATGTCAAGTTGACCTTCAAGATGGTCCATGGTCTCTCTGCATTCCTGCAACAGGTTACCAATCCAGCAAAGTACTTGTTAATAACGCTTTGCTTGCAGATGATAGTGCAGCCTGATGTCAAGTTGACCCTCAAGATGGTCCATGGTCTCTCTGCATTCCTGCAACAGGTTACCAATCCAGCAAAGTACTTGTTAATAACGCTTTGCTTGCAGATGATAGTGCAGCCAGATGTCAAGTTGACCCTCAAGATGGTCCATGGTCTCTCTGCATTCCTGCAACAGGTTACCAATCCAGCAAAGTACTTGTTAATAACGCTTTGCTTGCAGATGATAGTGCAGCCTGATATCAAGTTGACCCTCAAGATGGTCCATGGTCTCTCTGCATTCCTGCAACAGGTTAGCAATCCAGCAAAGTACTTGTTAATAACGCTTTGCCTGCAGATGATAGTGCAGCCAGATGTCAAGTTGACCCTCAAGATGGTCCATGGTCTCTCTGCATTCCTGCAACAGGTTACCAATCCAGCAAAGTACTTGTTAATAACGCTTTGCCTGCAGATGATAGTGCAGCCAGATGTCAAGTTGACCCTCAAGATGGTCCATGGTCTCTCTGCATTCCTGCAACAGGTTACCAATCCAGCAAAGTACTTGTTAATAACGCTTTGCCTGCAGATGATAGTGCAGCCTGATATCAAGTTGACCCTCAAGATGGTCCATGGTCTCTCTGCATTCCTGCAACAGGTTACCAATCCAGCAAAGTACTTGTTAATAACGCTTTGCCTGCAGATGATAGTGCAGCCTGATATCAAGTTGACCCTCAAGATGGTCCATGGTCTCTCTGCATTCCTGCAACAGGTTACCAATCCAGCAAAGTACTTGTTAATAACGCTTTGCTTGCAGATGATAGTGCAGCCTGATATCAAGTTGACCCTCAAGATGGTCCATGGTCTCTCTGCATTCCTGCAACAGGTTACCAATCCAGCAAAGTACTTGTTAATAACTCTTTGCTTGCAGATGATAGTGCAGCCTGATGTCAAGTTGACCCTCAAGATGGTCCATGGTCTCTCTGCATTCCTGCAACAGGTTACCAATCCAGCAAAGTACTTGTTAATAACGCTTTGCCTGCAGATGATAGTGCAGCCTGATGTCAAGTTGACCCTCAAGATGGTCCATGGTCTCTCTGCATTCCTGCAACAGGTTACCAATCCAGCAAAGTACTTGTTAATAACTCTTTGCTTGCAGATGATAGTGCAGCCTGATGTCAAGTTGACCCTCAAGATGGTCCATGGTCTCTCTGCATTCCTGCAACAGGTTACCAATCCAGCAAAGTACTTGTTAATAACGCTTTGCTTGCAGATGATAGTGCAGCCTGATGTCAAGTTGACCCTCAAGATGGTCCATGGTCTCTCTGCATTCCTGCAACAGGTTACCAATCCAGCAAAGTACTTGTTAATAACGCTTTGCCTGCAGATGATAGTGCAGCCTGATGTCAAGTTGACCCTCAAGATGGTCCATGGTCTCTCTGCATTCCTGCAACAGGTTACCAATCCAGCAAAGTACCAGTCATTGGAAAGGCAAGATGACATCATGTATCCTTTGAAACTTAATATCTTTAACAATTAATAGTTTCAGGAACTTCATTGTAGCTATAGCTTACATTTCAAAAGGTCTTAAACAATCTAAATTTGCCTTCCTGAAATGTGCATATACTAGATACCTTGTATGCTGCATTATACAAATATAGTTGAGGGTGGGTAGTTGATATTAGGCCAAATAAAAATAAACGTGTTTAGCGTCCTCGCCCGCTTCCTTTTTTGAGGTCGCCTCCTTTAACAATTTTTTTTTTTTTTAAACAGGAAAAAATGTTTAAAAAAAATAAATACAAACAATAAGATCATATTTTTACCCTTTTGCATCACTGGTGTACATGCTGTGAAAATAGTCCATTAGTACGTACGTCTGTTGGAGACTATCTTCAACAAATAGCTGGCAGGTTGTCTTGAAAACTGTGTCGGGCGGCCATTTTGAAGGAAAAAAAAAGGGGCCTCCTTTTTTCTCTCAAAAAGGCAGGACGCTAAACATTTTTTTTTTGGCCTTAGCTCTCCGATACAGAGGGAAGCTAATATCGACTACGACCATGATTTATGTACGAGGTATAGTAATAATAACAGTTTTCTTAAGTTGTAAAGGTTTTACACAACATTTGCAAACATCAAGAAACCAAAGTACTCGTGAATAAATGGTCTCAATTCATCCAGTGAAATCGGGGCTCATGTATGCCATTTTGTTTTCATGAAAAGTGGAATGTTTGTATTTCCAACAATAGTTACACAAAAATTGAGTTTGTCCACAATTACACATCTATCTATTAGAATTATTATTATTTTCATCCAATAACTATTCCTTAATAATTTTCGGGCATCAGTCACGTGAACAGTGTGATACTTCAGCATCCAAGGTCTTACATCATGGATCCAAAGAAGAGTCTCTCTGCTCAACAAATGCCCCACATTGCCAAAGATCTCCTGGAGAAACTGACTAAGTATCAAGAATGAACATATCAGTTCTGTCAATTGTGTAGCTAATCAGTTTATTGTGTCGCCTTACTAATACCAGTCCTAAATTCTGCATGAACGTATCTCCGTATTCAACTCTGTACGACCGCAGCTCACAAATGTTTATGTTAAGTTTTTGAAAAAATAACTTCTACATCAGGGTCCGCTCGCAAGTCCGACGCCTCATAGGTCCGACAAAATCTCATTCCCCAACCAAATAAAGGCTTATAAGTCCGACTCCCCATTGATCCGATGCTCAAACCAACCTTTTTTGTGCTGAGCAAAACTTTGTGTATAGCAGCTCCATGAAATTGGCCCCTGGTTAACCAGTTCGCGCCGGGATTATTTTTAACGAAACTTGATTCGAGGCGGGTTCAGGCTGATGGTACCGGGAAGCACACCCACGCATTTCCGGCCTAGCTTGTGTGTCATCCGTTTTGAATTTGGGGAAAACTGTGTGTGTGTATACGTCCTCTGGCGCGAATTGGTTAACAAATTCGACCTTTTCCTCTTCAAAAAAGACAAATGGTTAAACCACTCCCAAACAGCCCGACACGGTTGCAGTGACAATAGATGAACAGAAATTAATATTCGTTTGGTGAAAGAAAACGACATAAGCCGTGTTCGCACAGGACTTTTTGGGGGGAAGGTTTTACTGAGACGATGGTAAAATAAAAAATGGTCAAATGTTACCACTGTTCGCACTTGGACTTTCGACACGGGAAAATTTTACCGAGACCGTGGGAGAAGTAGCCGATCTGTCATTATAATGACTCGTTAGGGCGCTTTGCGTGACCTTTCTGCATTGACCCCGGTGTACCCATTCGTCCGCGCGCGCTTTTTTTTTCTCCGATCGCATCATTGACGCCATGCCATCGTAGGTACGGTATTGCATCCGTTGTCGTGATTTCGTCGTAAGACACGTTGACGTTATTTATTATCATTTGGAAATGATAATAAATAGTTTTGCCGGGCAGCAGTTAAATGGCCGGTAGAAGTACCCACTGGACTCGGGAGAAGTACCTGAGAGGAAAACTTCCTAGGCTGTCCGCACTGGACTTAAAATGGGAAAAGTACCCATCGTCTAGGTATGTTTTATCATAATAAGTCCAGTGCGAACAGGGCTTTACACTATACAAAATAATTCTAATATACCCTTGATCTTGAAGTGCAAGTTAGCAAATATACAAAATTGTGACTATTATAAATTTAAAAAAATCACAAAGAGAAACAAGAATTCATTAAATTAACTTTAATAACTTTCATAATTTGACAACATCCATATGGGTTGCATAGCTTAATATTATAGATGTACATTAGAACAATGCCTTGACAATAAATGAATTAAAGAAACATAAGGGGTAACTATCTTTGTCTGGTACCATGAAATCTATCAAAGGTATCACGGGCCAATTTCCTAAAACCAACAAATTGCTTAGCACAAAAAAGTCTTGCAAAGTAAAAAACAGGTTGCCAGTAAAAACTCCATGTGCTTAGGCATAAAAAAATAAAATGTTATGTTGGCGTAACGGGCCCCAAACAATAGGGTAGGTAGGTAGGGATTTATTTATTTATTTTTTTTTTTTTTTCTTCCCTCCCAGCAATGAAAATGATGTTTTCTAATTGTTTCAGCCGGTAGTGATACACGATAGCGTGTCCAGGTTCAATATTTTCACAATCCACACACACAACAATGAGAAACGGTCAGAAATGGTTTCAAACGTATTTATAACTAGATTTATATAGATTTTAATCATTAAATTTCGTCCCTTGAAGAAAAAAAAAACCCAGGGTCGGCCGTATTTTTAGGGTCGGTCGGGTTACGCCAACATAACATTTTTTTTTGTATGCCTTATCATGCTAAGCAAAAACCAGCTGAACAATCGCGAACAATATACATCACCTGAAAATTTGGTTTGTAACCTCGTTTTTGCCAATGAAGAATTGTTATGCTAAGCAAATTTGTGCTCGCATGGTTTATGAAATTGGCCCCATATAGTCATTCAACCTGACCACTTTCACTATAACAATTAGTACACGTTTTCTAATGCGATGGTGCGAAATACCGTACCCTCTGGAGACATGAACACAATGTGTACAATGGAGACAAAACGTCTCTGGAGGGTACATTTCTATAGATGAATAGGTCTCCATTGGGAATTTCACGAATTAGATTTTTGGATTTTACTCAAATTACTCAAAAACTAGGATTAGGATGTGGGTTAGGGTATAATATAGGGTATATTAGGTCGAAATTTCAACCCAGGAAAAAAAAAATTGGTTAAAATGGGAGCATTTTGAAAAACGTGCTCGACTTTCTAACCATTTTGTACACGAGAACAAAGCCATGTCTCCACAGTGATACAAAAATGCGAATGTGTGAACTCACTGAGTAAGTTGGATTTGATGGCATGCTTATATGTATGAACCCAGTCAATTTAAAGGGATTGATATCATTTGAGGCAGCAAAAATGCACAAATTTGCCATCAAGATTTGGTGATTTGAAGCTATTTTTCACAACGTAAATTACTTTTCCTTATTCTTCAAAATGAAAGCATCAGATGGAATGATTTCATGCAGTGATTTGTATCCGTAGTTAAGGTTACTCACAGTACAGCATTTCTCAATATCTTGAAAGATCTTTTTTCAAATAAAGATAATCCCATGGCATACTTGCCAACTGTTACGAATTTGGCAGAATCATTATGAAAATATGCCGTGTAAATCCGAAAAATACAATTCTGCCACACGTTATTACCAATTTCCAGAAAATTTGTTTTTTTATTAAATACATGTTTATCAATTTTGTACCGTGCTTTGTGTCCATTTATTTCAGAATTTTGTTTTTTGTACATTTCACTATTTGTTTAAAACAGATTTTAGAAGTCATTTACTTTAGTATAAAACTGACAATTTATTGCTTGCACAGAATGCTAGCGCAGTGCACAGGGGTATTACCCAGGGATAAACGGGCCAACTTCGCAAAAAGGTGTATTATGTCGCAAAAAAAAGGAAATTGAGTTATATACATGGTTGAAAAGCCCACAACGTAAGCTTTTATTTGGTATATAATAGAGCTTCATAGCCCCTTTTATTTTGGAGATATGACGTGTTTACATATTGATTACTTCCTTGGGGTTCAAATTACACAACTGAGAAAACGAGCTTGGAAATAGACGGCTCTGTTGTACTACATGTACAACAGAACGATGCACACAAAATGCTAGTTTTTTCCACTTTATGCATCAAAATCAAAATTTCTTTGAATGAAACCTGAAACTGTAGGTATTGAAGATGTCATTCATGACAAAAAATAAAAATCACATTTTGATGAAATGTTTACCCTCTCAACGTTGAGCGGGCCATTACATGATAGTGCATAGCGCGACTTAATACACCTTTATGTCAGGGATGTAGTCGAGTCCATCACAAGTCCCTGCAAGTCCACCACAAGTCCTTCAGTTCCAATTTAAATCACAAGCTATTCAAATCAGCTTTGACAACGGCATTCCTTTGTCATTGTTCAACCAGTTACTTGTAACTGCCTTTATGAAGGGACTTGTGAAAGGACTTGCAGGGACTCGACTACAACCCTGCTTTATGTAGAGCCGGTCACATTTGTCGACAAGCGGCCGATATTGCCTGGTAACCAATCTGGTGTCGACACGCGTGTCCTTAAGCAAGGCAATTAAACCACTATTGCTTCGTCCTTCGGATGGGACGTAAAGCTGTAGGTCCCGTGCGTTGTGTAATGCACGTAAAAGAACCCAGTAACACTCTTCGCTAAGAGAAGGGGTTCGCCCCGGTGTTCCTGGCAGCGCCTCGGAATAGGCAGATGGCGCTTTACAAATGCATGATCATCATCATCATATACTCCCCAGGGAGCTGAGATAATATTTGGAATGTTTCATGAGCCCAATGACCGAGGAAATCTTAGCGCTTAGAAACATTTGTATTAAGCGCTATATAAATGTTATATATGTTATGATGTGGTCGTGACTAGCAGGCAATTGCCGGAATGGTCGCTGTGCAAACTTGGCGCAGTAAGCTTATGCCCAACGGTGCTTCATGAGCAATGTAGCCTCCATTTCAGAACACAACTCGCCCCTATGCTGTGTCTAAAACTTGCTTTCCAAGTTAGTAATCGGGAACTTTTGATTTCCATTTTTAATAAAATGCTATCCTGGCATTTACGACAAAAATGCAGAAGTAAACGGCATATTTCCAGAAGCACAATAGACGAAACCAGAGATCCTTTTAGTCTTTTGTTTAATTTTGCCATGTCGTTAAAGTGTTCGATAAGGCAATTGGGTTAGGTTCCAGTGCAGGAATAAAGGGAAACACAATAGGGGATTCCTCGGTGGTTATGTAAAACAAGATTGTGTGTATTTAAGACATGTAAATGTAGTAAATTTTACTAATTTTGATTTGGCAAAGTTGGCAGGTATGTCATGTAGACATAATACTAGCAATAAACCTCTGTAGGTCAGCTTCCTAAATTAACACTGGTTTTCTATTGAGTGATGAGCAGTTGCTATCAAGTCCCTTGCTCAGGGACAAACGGCAAGTTGTCCATATTCATACACTGAATTCATACTCTGAACCAATGCTTGTCTCGCTGGTAACAATCCTCTATTAGATTGTGTTACTGTTAACTGCCAAGCTCTATAACTCCTTTCACACTAGAACAATTTCAAGGTTCAAAGTATGCAGGGTTTCACTCAACATTTAATTTTTGAACCCCGCGCCAACCCTGGTAAAAATCATCTCTGCTCCATACCAGGGGGTTGAGATTTTCAATCCGGGTTGAAACTCTTGCCCTGGATTCAAAAGGGTAGCTCAAAATATGGTGTTTGCACAAAGCAAGTGTAAAACACAGGGTTGAAAAATAGGCTAAAAGTACCTTCAACCTGGGGGCAAACTCTGAACCAATTCTGCCCTACTGGTACCTACCTGGTAGAGATTCTCTATTGGATCATAAGTGATTGCTGTAAAGTGCCATGCTTAAAGGTAGGATACACCATTTGCAGATATCGAAAATATTTACTACCGAATTATTAAGAAATTTCTTACTCAATTGAAAGTAAATAATGGCTCGGCGTTGTTAAAATAATCCCGGCGCGAACTGGTTAAGAACACAACGGCACTAAGGTGCATGTACATGTATATGAATTCACGCCACTAAATACTATGAAATGTAGGCCTTCTACACTGCACGACTCAAGTTTCCATTCCAACTCAAAAAGGCACAATAATAATTTGCAATAAGCCATTTGCGCGTGACCCCGAGTTAAATTTGAATAACATCTGGTACACTGACTTGGTCACACAGCTTGGCACCGTTGAACTTTAAATTCTCCAGACCTAAGACACTGTTGCCATATCACATGATTCGGGACAAGCTCTTGCACAGTTACGTAACAGACGTTCAGCACCAATACATTGTTAACAATGGGTGAGAATGGCACAGACACCAGACCATTCCAGAGCTGGGGGTTGCTAGCGTATGACGCGTAAGGCTTGCCCCGAATCACGTAATATAGCAACAGTGTCTTTGGTCTGGAGAATTCAAAGTTAAAATGTGCCAAGCTGTGTGAGCAAGTCAGTGTACCAGATGTTATTCAAACTTAACTTGGGGTCACACGCAAATGGCTTATTAGTCATCCTCAATAAGCCAGTTTGATATTTCAGGTCAAAGTAGACCAGGTCAAAGGTTATTCAGAGCACCATGCAACCACTGACCTCTACACATGGACAGATCATTGCCAATTCACGCTTGAAGTCAGCGCGAACGAGAAGTGCAACATGGCGGACCCACGACGTCACTCTGTGAGCCAATGAAATGTCCAGGTGTAGAGGTCAGTGGGTACAATATGTATGACGTAATGTTTATAAATAAAAAATGTACAGAGTAAATCCACTGACCTCTACACCTGGAAATTTCATTGGCTCACAGAGTGACGTCTTGGGTCCGCCATGTTGCACTTCTCGTTCGCGCCGACGCGTTAGCACAGCAGAATATGGGCAATGATCCGGCCAGGTGTAGTGGTCAGTGCATGCAACCTCCTCGCGCATTCATATGTGCATATTTGATTATCCCGTAACTCGTGCGGTTGACATAAACTGGCTTATCGGAGACCTATTAATGGTTTGTTGGTTATTACTTCCAAGCACACTGCTTAAACAATATGAACAGCTGTATATTTCCTATGTACAGAAGTATCCATACTTAAATATATACTTACATTATTTGTACATGCAAAAAGTGTACATACAAAAAAGAATTTACAACAGCCATCTATACATGTAGAGTATTGTGGATTATGAACTGGGGCCAATTTCATAGAGCTGCTCAGCACAAAAAATTTGCTTAGCATGAAAATTTGTCTTTGGCAAAAACAAGGTAACAGACCAAATTTTCACGTGATCTTTATTGTTTTCGATTGATAATCAGCTGGTTTTGGGCTTAGCATGAAAAACCTGTAGAATTTTGGCTGGTAACCTGTTTTTAATGAGCAAGACTTTTTTGTGCAAATTTTTTGTGCTTAGCAGCTCTATGAAATTGGCCCCTGAACAAAAAATCTAAACAAGGCTGGTGATTGCTGGCAGTTTTCGACCAAAAATATATAACAAACATGCTCCTCTGGCCATTAAGAATACATAAAGAATCACTTATGTCGTCATTTGGCTGCTTTCAGTACAAATATAAATGTAAATGTGTACGTACATATTTGGCTTGTCGTGGTATGTACAAAATGCAACAATATACAGCATTGTTTAAAATGAAAATTACAATGGAAAGATTTTGAGACCTTTATTTGTGACCCGCTCTGCAAAAATGAGTCTGATGTCGGAAAAATACATTTTTACGTAAAGGGATGTTTATTGTCTCGGAGGTGAATTTTCTTTCAACAAAATAATATTTTTGTTTTAAGGCATTTTTGTTTCTCCGACACCTATATTTTCAGATCTGATCGATTGAAAAGATTGTTTTGATCCCTAAATTAAATTTAATAAAAGATTTTGTCATTCTCTTACCATAGCATCTGATGAAGCACTACAGTTGTAAATCTTTTTTTCTTTTCAAAGACATTTTAAAAAATAACCGAGAACAAGCAAATTTCCCAAATTGTAGAAAGACCGATGCATTACACTACCATATATCAAATGCAAGGTTATTTCCATCTTTTTCTGACATTTTTAACACATCAGACTCATTTTTGCAGAGTGGGTCACATTTGTGGTGCGATCAAGCAAAATGAGTCGTGTGTCTGCCTATTTTGATTCTGAGATAAGGGCGTTGTAATTTTCAAAATTTGGGATTTTTTTTGGCAAAAAAAGTACCAAAAAAACACACAAAAAACAGTGAAAAAAAAATGAAACTTAAAACGGAACAGGGGGAAAAAGGTAATTGTTATAATCCCGAGTTTGATCATCGGCCAAAATTTTGATGCAGTGTTTTTACTTTATGTATTGTTATATTAACGTGCCAATTTATTTTATTGCCATACCTTGCACCAAAGTTACAGTTACTGAGCTTTTCGACGACTCGATTTAATACTGTAACTTTGCACCCTATCTTCTCTCTTGTCTTCCTCTTCTCTTTTTACCTAAAGTTCTAATAATATGGGGTTTTCACCACATTAAAGATTAAAGGGATCGTATACGTTTGGTAATTACTCCCAAAATGTATGGCAATAAAAACTTACTTGGTAAGCAGTACAGCAGCTTTGGATAGTATAATGCATTTTTATAAACTTTTCACTTCAAAGTGCTGCGGTTATGGAATAAAATATCACTTTTTATCCCCAAAAATTTGAATCTGAGAAGCGTTACTGCAGTGACGTTTCTCAGATTGTGTATTCCAATGCAGATTATTCTTCCTGCGTGGACATAAACGCTCCAGATTTTCGGCAATTACTCAAAATCGCTACCACCTTTAAAATACAATTTTTACAGGTTAGTTTTATGGTATATATCTATAACCATATAGGATTGAAACAAACTGTGGGTTCAAATTACCAAACGTATAAGATCCCTTTAAAGTTGCCTTCAAATGAAAATACTAGAAACTCAAAAGTAGCTACGGTCGACTTCAGACTCATTTTACTTGATTTGATCACATTTTGTTCACAACAAGACACTAGTTCAAATTATAAAAAAATTCCCACAAAGGTGTCTATTATAAATATAGAAAAAAAAAATGCAAACAAAAAAAAGCAATTTCTATAAACCAGGACATCCGTCCTTAAAACGGAACTGAAAATACTGACTAGAAAAATATGCATTAAATAATTTTCATCTCTGGTATCGACAAATAATTCTTCAGATTGCAACATAATAATGATAATAGTAATTAGATAGAGCAAAGTGCACTCAATGTTTGTTTGTCTTTGGAAGTAATACAAGCAGTTGTTTGATTGGTCCAAACCTTGGGGAAGACTCGCAGCCGACCAATCATCATAGCAGTTTCACAGACCCTTCAGGTAGCGCTGTGTTGCATATTCTGTAGTACCTCAGATCATTGACGAGTCTCGTCAGATTTTGCATGAAGGACGGAAGATCCTGCAAGATAATGAACTGCATTGTTAGAACCCTGCACTGTTAGAGCCCTGCCCTGTTAGAGCCCTGCCCTGTTAGAGCCCTGCCCTGTTAGAGCCCTGCCCTGTTAGAGCCCTGCCCTGTTAGAGCCCTGCCCTGTTAGAGCCCTGCCCTGCCAGAGCCCTGCCCTGCCAGAGCCCTGCCCTGCCAGAGCCCTGCCCTGCCAGAGCCCTGCCCTGCCAGAGCCCTGCCCTGCCAGAGCCCTGCCCTGCCAGAGCCCTGCCCTGCCAGAGCCCTGCCCTGCCAGAGCCCTGCCCTGCCAGAGCCCTGCCCTGCCAGAGCCCTGCCCTGCCAGAGCCCTGCCCTGCCAGAGCCCTGCCCTGCCAGAGCCCTGCCCTGCCAGAGCCCTGCCCTGCCAGAGCCCTGCCCTGCCAGAGCCCTGCCCTGCCAGAGCCCTGCCCTGCCAGAGCCCTGCCCTGCCCTGCCAGAGCCCTGCCCTGCCAGAGCCCTGCCCTGCCAGAGCCCTGCCCTGCCAGAGCCCTGCCCTGTTAGAGCCCTGCACTGTTAGAGCCCTGCCCTGTTAGAGCCCTGCCCTGTTAGGGCCCTGCACTGTTAGGGCCCTGCACTGTTAGAGCCCTGCACTGTTAGAGCCCTGCACTGTTAGAGCCCTGCACTGTCAGGGCCCTGCACTGTCAGGGCCCTGCACTGTCAGGGCCCTGCACTGTCAGGGCCCTGCACTGTTAGGGCCCTGCACTGTTAGGGCCCTGCACTGTTAGAGCCCTGCACTGTTAGGGCCCTGCACTGTTAGGGCCCTGCACTGTTAGAGCCCTGCACTGTTAGAGCCCTGCACTGTTAGAGCCCTGCACTGTTAGAGCCCTGCACTGTTAGAGCCCTGCACTGTTAGAGCCCTGCACTGCCGTCGTTTGCTAGAGTTTCAGGCCAGTTTCAGTGTTATGACCGAATATTTGAATATTCAAAACTTGGGCCTTCGGAATACAAAGTTACTGAATGGCGATGATATTAAATTTTATTTGTGGGTGAATATTGTTGCTTGTACCTGCTGATCTGTGTAACATCTTGGTTTATAATTATTAATGTCTGAAAAAACATTTGGTTAACCAGTTCACGCCGGGATTATTTTTAACATAACCGAGCCGAGGCGTGGGATTTTTTTTAACGAAACTCGATCCGAGGCGGGTTTAGGCCGATGGTACCGAGAAGCACACCCACGCATTTCCGGCCTTGCTCGCTGCAGACAGACATTTCCGGCCTTGCTCGTGGCGTGTTTATGTGTCATCTGTTTTGAATCTAGGGGAAAACTTTGCATTTATATTCGTCATCCGGCGCGAACTGGTTAATATACCTTTTTGTGGAGCCAGTCACATATAAGAATGGTTTGTCGTTATTGTTTTCGGTTTTGTATATGGGGAAAACTTTGCGTGTTGTACGTCCTCCGGCGCGAACTGGTTAAAAGTCAAGTACTGAGGTCAAAGGTCATTTGAGGTCAAGTTGTAAAAGAGACTTGTCTCATTTGAAAACCAATTGCAATCAAACTTGGGTCGTGCATGCAATATTATATTCTTATATAATGGTCGTGTCAAAGGTCATTTGAGGTCGCATACTTGGGGTTAAGTGATTTAAGTGTTTGCCCTGACCTGGTCTTTTTTGTAATTGCACTCAAGTGTTTGTCGCTGGTTTCCGTCCAGCCCGTCAAAGCTCCCCAGGAACTGCCAGAGAAACGTGCCAAAGAAGTTGTGGAAGTCTACGGCAGCCATGTTGTAAACGGTGACCACGATCTCCTCCTGCAGCAGGTCATGTGACTTGTGCAGCATGACTTGCAGAAACACATTCAGGAAGGAGTACAGCATCAGGTCCCGGAAGATTTTCTGACGAATTAGGATATGATCGAAAATAATAATAATAATACAAATAGGGGGGGGGGGGGGGGGGGGGGGCTAATCATCCTTACCCGCAGCTGGGATGCTGAATTGCGAAGAATGCGGCTACAACGTGGTCGAGCCGCTGGCACGTAAAGGCGTCTATGGCAGCCGGCGACATCGACTCATATATTAAAGTGTTTGATTTTTCCAGAGGGAGGAAAACCGGAGGACCTGGAGAAAAACCCTCGTGGCACAGGAGAGAACCAACGCACAACTCTATAATGGTCCGGGCCGGGAATCGAACCCGGGCCACATCGACTCATATATGACTACGGAGCATGTACAGCCTTAGATCGAAAGTGTTTGATTTTTCAAGAGGGAGGAAAACCGGAGGACCCGGAGAAAAAACCCCCGTGGCACTGGAGAGAACCAACGCACAACTCTACTCACATAATGGTCCGGGCCGGGAATCGAACCCGGGCCACATTGGTGAGAGGCGAGTGCTTTACGCACAAGCCACCCATGCCACAAGAGAAGTGAAGAGAAGAGGTTACAGACAAGCACTAATTTGTGCAGGAGCCCCGTCGTTGTGTTTTGGTCTAATTCAAATGCGCAACAATACCGCAGACAATTCTCTCTAGCATGTTCGTTTCATAATGTTAGCAAGGCACTGTTCGACTACAACCAAAACGGCTTTGATAGTCATTTTGATCGCTCTCTATACCTAGAGGTTCCCGGATGTCGATTTTGGCACAAGAAGAACAGCAACACCACCACCAGTAAGCGCTTATAGAGCCCCGGCTGCGACGTGACTACAAATCAGATCGACAGCCATTCACAATCTCATGTTGACTGGCCAATAGTCGGGCAGATTAGTGCACAATACATGTATGATGAAATTGTTCACTATATAAACATGAAGTTTGGCACACATAGTATGTCATCAGAAAGATATTTGGCTATTTGTCCTTTAAAAAAAATATAGGTAGAAAAAACATTAAATGGCAGCCATTTTGCAAATTTTGAAAATTGCTTGTTATTCTACCCATATTTTTTACAAAGGACAAATCTGCGATGGACCTATAGCTAGATATCTTACTCACGTTATACTATGAATGTTTGCAAAATTCCATGCTTTTATCATTTGATTAAACAATTGTTCACAAAATGAAAATGAGGTGTTTTTTTGTCACTTGCCTAAATAAGTGTCTCCCGGTTCTCTGAATCTTGCCGAAAAGATTGTGAGTGAATTTTTCATCATCGTGATTTTATTTTATTTACACATTTACTAAGAATAAAACCAATGGACATGAATTCTGTAGGATACTACTGATGCCCAGACAGTCGGTGTAGGATAATGTAGGGTTTAAACCTAAAATACAAAAATCAGTTATCTTACCTTATGGTACAGCTTGTATTTAGCATTGAGTGTTTCTAAGGATTCTAGATTCTGCCTGAAGACGTCAATATCTGGCTGCAAAAATGACTGACCAAATGCCTGAAATAAAAACCAAGAATGCTATTAGAATAAGCAGCCAATGAACATGCACACACATAGTACATGGCGTTATGGGGACATTCTATAAGGTTTGTGTGCTTAACCAGTTCGAGCCGGGATTTTTTTAACATCACCGAGCTGACGCGCAGGATTATTTTTAACGAAACACGATTCGAAGCAGGTTCAGGCCGCCAGTACCGGGAAGCACACCCACGCATTTTTGGCCTTGCTCGCTGCTGACAGACATTTCCGGCCTTGCTCGTGGCGTGTTTATGCGTCATCTGTTTTGAATCTGGGAAAAAATTTGCGTTTTTATTCGTCATCCGCGCGAACTGGTAATACACCTTTTTGTGTAGCCGGTCACATATAAGAATGGTTTGTTGCTATTGTTTTTCTTGTGCCTTTTCTCACCTGCAGGATTGCCACAAACTGTTGCTCATTCTCCACCGTTTCAGTGCCCGATTGCAGACTAGTCAAGACAGACGCTGAGAAGAAGTAACGCCACTTGCTCTGCAGGAGCTCAAACAACAGCTTGTACAAGGCTGGCTTGATGTCAGGCGACACTTTCTGCAAAAAAATAAAAATAAATAAAAAATAATAAAAACTTGTATTACACAAATGAGCACTTAGGGAAACAAATTGGCTTAAGTTTTTAGGTAATAAGAAGACAGTGACACTTAGGGAGACATTTCAGTGTCTCCCCAAGTGTCTAGCTACCCTAAAAAACAAACGATATTTAGGAGTTATTTTTGCTCTAGAACAACAGATTAGGGTCTAAATAGCATAAATCTCAACAATCTTAGAGAAAAGGGTTAGGGTAAACAATTTAGGACTGTTTTTAAGTTTGTGTACATCCCTATGGGATTGTCTCCCCAAGTGTCGCTGTTTTTTGTTTTGTTATTATAGCGCTGGTATTTAGACAAATCTATTCACTGCGCTAGGGTCTGAGAAAACTACTGATATACAAGAGTCAACATCCGGATAAAGTTTTTTTTTTTTTTTTTTTTTAAGATGTGTGTTTTTTTTATTCTCTAAGCTTTTAAAATAATGTATCATTTACATATGTACCCTCACCCTATCTCCCCTGGGGAAGCATTTAGTGATAAAACCTCGACAATCTAATTATGAGATAAACAGCTTTGACGTTCAGAAAAACGTAATTATTTATATACACAAATGTTTCACAAAATCGACCAAAAACACACTTCAGGGTGACGGATTATGTTAAAATTTGAGGAGATTGTAGATTAATAGTTTGTGATTCAGGAAAACCCCAAAACCTCAAAATGGTAAAATCCAATCCGAAATGACTTTACGAGTACATTGTAAAAAGACATTGTGCGACTTTGTCCGGGTTTCGTTGGAACAGGGGCCAATTTCATAGAGTTGCTTAAGCCAAAAAATTGCTTAAGCCCAAACCATTCTTGCTTAGTAAAACCAGCTTACCAGCAACAACTCCATGTAATGTATATTAATTGTGATTGGTATTTAGCTGTTGTTAGCTTAGCATAACGAACACGTGGAATTTTGGCTCCCAAAATGAATTACCAAGCAAGAGATTTTGTGCTTAAGCAAAATTTTGTGCTTAAGCAGCTCTATGAAATTAGGCCCAGGTCACATTTGGCCTTTCTAACTCGGGCCCCTTACCTGTGCAATGATTGGGTAGATGTGATCCATACAGATACCAATGATGGTTGGCAAGAATGCCTTGAAGGCTGACCCAGGCTCCTGGACGATAATCTCCAGAATCTGAAGGAATCTGAAACATAATAATAATAACACAAAGCATTTATAAGGCGGACAGTATTTGACAATACAGCCATTCAAAGGCGCCGGTAGCATTTCTTATATAGCGCACGTATCTACCAAGACTGGTAGTCAAGGCACTCTAGTTTTTTTTATGAGAATATAAGACCCATTATCTAGCACCTTTGTAAGAGTTTTTTACAAGGTGCTGCGGTGCACTTTGCAGCCACTGCCAGGAACACCGGGACAAACCCCTCCTCTTAGCGATAAGTGTTACTGGGTTCTTTTACGTGTATTACACGCAAGGACGAAGCAATAGTGGTTAAGTGCCTTGCTTAACCAGTTCGCGCCGGATGACGTATATAAACGCAAAAATTTCCCCAAATTCAAAACGGATGACGCATAAACACGCCAAGTTCAAGTTCGGAAATGTATGTCAGCAGCGTGCAAGGCCGGAAATGCGTGGGTGTGCTTCCTGGCACTATCAGCCTGAACCCACTTCAGATCGAGTTTCGGTAAAAATAATCCCGCCCCTCGGCTCGGCGATGTTAAAATAATCCCGGCGCGAACTGGTTAAGGACACACGTGTTAAGACCGGGACTCGAACCCACACTCTGCTGATCAGAAACACCAGAGCTTGAGTCCGCGTGCCCTTAACCGCTCGGCCATAACACGCCACATAGACATTGAAAGGGCTCGAGAGTTTTAAAGTTAATCTGAAATAAGGGAATAAAAACAGGGTTGGTCGGATTAAAACTGGCTCACGGGCCTGGGCGCGTCAATGCTTGAGCCGAAGGCGAGGGCATTAACAATGTTAAGGCCCTTAAGCTGGTCAACCACATTTTTATTCCCATTCAAATATTTGACCCCTTCGGTCTCCACAGGGTCAGGTCTCCACAGGGTACCGAATTTGGAAACACGTTTTACTCCTGGAGGAGAGAAGCAATGAGTGACAATGTGCCTCGCCCAAGGGCACACAGCCCGACCTGCAGAATTACCCACGAGTTCAATGCTCCAAGGGTTTTCACCCAATTTTCACGCATAACTTACTTTTCAACGACGCCTCTTCCTTTGTTTCCTTCTTCTAGAATCGTTACCGTTAGCCGCTCTCTGCGGAAAAAAAATGTTGAAGAATTTGTTGAAAGCTTCCTTTTCCTGTCTAATGTGATGTTGCTGTTTCAAATTAACCATTTGTGACCCAGCACGAAAAAATGAAAATTTAGATTTTGATTTCATTATTTAAAGCTTGTTTAGCTTTAAATGATGAAATCAAAATCTCAAATATTATTTTTGCCTCAAAGTGTCTCATTTACTCGTACTAGGTCACATTTTAGAATTAGTATTAGAACCAGTGTCCAATTTCATAAAACCTGTAAACACAATTCGCTTAGCACAAAAACAGCTTTGCTCAATAAAAACAGGTTACCAGACAAAACTCCATGTTTTTTTAATACTAAGCAAATGCCAGCTGAATACCAGTCACAAACAATAAACATCACCTTAAAATTAGATTTGTAACCCTGTTCCCCCAAGGATGAATTTTGATGCTAAGCAAATTTTTGTGCTTACATGTTTTATGAAATTGGCCCCATGTGATTGACTAAATGGTTAGAATTCGGGCAACAGACCTGGCGCCAATTTCATAAAACGTGTAAGCATTAAAATTTGCTTAGCATGAAAATTCTTCCTTGAAGAAAAACAAACAGGGTTATAAACCAAAATGTTGGTTGATGTTTATTGTTTGTGTCTGTATTCAGCTGGTTTTTGCTTTGAATGAAAAGCAAGTGGAGTTTAGACCGATAACCTGTTTTTACTTAGCAAGAATTTTATTGTGCTAAGCAAATTTGTATGCTTGCATGTTTTGTAATGCTTGCACATTGGGCCATGGTGCTTTTAAACAGATCCAAGTAAAAAAAAAGTCAGAGAATAGTACGATCAACTTTGTTTTTTAAAAGGTAGGATACACAATTGCAGATATCGAAATATTTTACTACCGAATTATTAGGAAATATCTTACTTATTTTAAAGTAAATATTAATTGTAGGCATCCAGCAAAAATGATTGCGCTAGATATCCTGTAATTGTTCCGAAATTTTTTATTTTATTTAAAAAAATTCAAAATCGCCGGACGGTGATGGAAAAAAACAAACCAAGAACAATTTGAGAACAACTGTCCGACGCCGGTTGAAAACGAACGCAGTTGTTAGATATAATAGAAAGTTTGGTATGGCGGTGTTCGGTAAAGCAGCGTTCTACACCGACGTTTGTATACCGACGTGACCGATGAAAATGAAAAATGAAGAATGAATCTTGACTCTTCCAACCAACCAATAACAAAAACGATGGCCATATCTACAAAATCTGTTGTACCTTGTGAATAACTCCAGGAAGATAGTGATTGTGTGTTGAATGGCTGGTATCCCCATCTGAACACGTAAACTCTGGAATGTGGCTAGATAGAAACCCATCATATCATTGATGACATCTGGGTAAAAATTAAAAAAACAAATGGTACAATCAAATATAAATTATTCTCGCTTCCCCAAAACAAATTTACCCTCAAATTTTGATTTGGGACCTCTCAGCTGTTCCTTCTATCTTTTCTATATATAACCCTAACCCGTTTTTCCTCTAGCGCTCTTTTTCGGAAACTGAAAAACGGATTGTGGACCTGGGCAAGTCCACAAACCGTAACCTCTTCCCGCATCGTGTGGACCTATATGTGACCTGTCACCACAAAATGAGAGTAAAGTCGCACAATGTGATTTGGAGATATGGCCATCCAAGGTCAAAATATGAAGGGGTAGTCAATTTTGAGATTTTGAGTAATTTGGAAAGCCCAAGTCCTCCTCTACATATTCCCATTTTTTGGGTGAGATCAGATGATCGAAAACCTTTAAATTACGCGATTTTGAGTAGTGTTTACGTAGTTAGTGTTTGGATTAAAGTCCATTAGTGGTCTAATTAACACGGTAATTCAATATGCAAATCAGGTCCTCGTAATTATCCCACATTTTCAAAATTTTAATATTTTGTTGTTTATACAATAATTTGTATGTGTGGAAAATTTCAAGAAGAAATAATGATTAGAACATAGCCGTTGCTAGGCTCAACCGAACCTTACTTGTCCTGTTTTGTAATCTTTTGAGTGTTTTGTTTAAGATTTTTAAAGTAATTTTTTTCACAAACACGTTTTGTGTAACCCATGACTTTCTGGAGCGCTGTAAAAAGTATTTATCGCAAAACCCCCAAGTGTTATATACCATTGGAAAGCTCTCTTTCTCAAGAATTTGAAAATACCAATATCTCAATTTTAAATATTTCCGACTTTACTCTCATTTTGTGGTGACAGGTCACATATTGTTCGGAGGTCCACAGTACGTATGCAAGACTAACTCACACCGACCAAACACAACCTGGGGTACATGGTCGTACCTGACTGCTGAATGTAGATTGGGAACAGATAGAGAGTGACTTCAATCGCGTCTCGTAAGGAGTTATGAGAGACTTGCTTGGTCTTGGACACCTCCCCTGCAATGGACTCCACCTGGTCCGATAGTAACTGTAACGTTCTTCTGATTGTTGGCTTAGCTGTGACAACAAACATATCAAGTCATTATCAGTTGGGAAAAGTACTGAACAAATTTACCACAGTACTTTAGTATTAATGTTCAAGAGTAAGTTGTTTTCTAAACTATTGCTTCGGTTTGGCTTCAAACTTCCGATTTCAGGATGCAACTGTTTCTAGTTTTTTTTGCAGCCTGGGCCATGCAATTGTGGGCCCCAATCTCTTCCAGATGTGTGGACTTTTTTAATATCTGGGCCGGGCCTTCACCGGGGCGGGCCGGGCCGGGCCGGGCCGGGCCAGGAGTGGCCAGGAGTGAGTGAGTGAGTTTAGGGTTTAACGCCGTGCCGGCATCAGTGGCCATATTCACGGTGGGAATGTGTACAAACATAAGACAATAGGTGAACTGTGGAGAATATAAAAACTTGGAGTCGGAAGGAAAAATTATCACAAAGGAAAAGAATGAGAACGTTTCAAAGGAATGAAAGAACTATTGTATAGAAGTGTAACGATAGACTGATTCATTGCAGTTTTCCAGGAGAATCCCGTGGAAGGCGGGCCATGAAGGATCCCCCAGACACACGGCACCCTGTCCTTCTCCAGAACTTGCCTTCTCCGGACCTAGTTTTATTGATTGGTGGCAGCTCTATTGTTAGGTTGTTGAAGAAAGATTTCGGGCCCGAAGGCCTAGGCCTGGGCCTGCTATGGGCCTTTGGATTTCAACAGCCAAGCCCTTCGGGAACTTCACTACACTGTCTTAGTGAAATCGCCTTACCCAAGATCGATCTTAGAGCGGGGACTCGTCTTAAGTCTCACGATGGATCATAAGATAAGACGAGTTTTGTGAAATCAGCCCCTGAATTGAATCTACCTCTTTCTTGTAAGCTCTTATCCTTGGCAAGCTGCGACACGTTCTTGAGTGAGCAGAATTCTTTGGTCAACCTCTGGATGAACTCTGCGTGGTGCTGGGAGCGTAGCGCCCACTGTTGATCCGTTTCTGGTGTGTTAGGCCAGGGAAGGATAAGAATGCTGGACAATGCTCGGCAGACCAACAGCTGCACCTAGACAATGGAATCAAGAGACAAGTATTAATACGTATAAAAGAAGTGTGGCTCTCCCAAGAACACGTCAAGTATCTGGCAACTGGCTATCTTAAAGGGACAACACGTCCTGAAATCCCAGATTTGTTTTCTAAATTTTGGATTGTTTTACTTATCATATTTCAAACATCTGGTTGTAGGGAAGCAACCTAATGTCTTGCCGTTTCCGAGAAACGATGGGAAAAAAATAACAAATCGGACACAAAGAAGTATGCATGTTTTCCCTGTTATTTTCTGACGAGGCACGTTGTGTGTGTCACATAGGTTACACACGGCCCCAATGCACAAAAGTGGTTTCTTACACGACCGCAGAAGGTGAACACTTTACAGCTATAATCACAACTACCACTCAACAGCCCACCTTTTGGGGGGTTACAAAAGTTGGCAA
This sequence comes from Crossaster papposus, assembly GCA_037893245.1. Lineage (NCBI taxonomy): Eukaryota > Metazoa > Echinodermata > Asteroidea > Velatida > Solasteridae > Crossaster > Crossaster papposus. Next base: position 966,673 of record JBAIAA010000238.1, read on the forward strand.
CGAAACTCGTTCTAAACAAGAATAACGCAAAATGCCCATTTTTGGGGGGGTTGGTAGTGCGGATGTTTATATCCTTCTTTTAAATGCCCATTCCAGTTAACGTCAGTAAGGTATTTCATAATAATTGGGTAGTTTTTTGGTTTTTTTCGTTTGCAAATGTTGTAGATTTCTCTTAACCAGTTCGCGCCGGAGGACGTATATAAATGCAAAGATTCAAAACGGATGACGCATAAACACGCCACGAGCAAGGGCGGAAATGTCTGTCAGCAGCGAGCAAGGCCGGAAATGCGTGGGTGTGCTTCCCGGTACCATCGGCCTGAACCCGCCTCAGATCGAGTTTCGTTAAAAAAATAATCCCGCGCCTCGGCTCGGTGATGTTAAAATAATCGCGGCGCGAACTGGTTAAAGTTATTGGTGGTCTTTTTACCTCATCCTGTAGACCCGATAACGACCCGCCGCTGACATCTTTGAATAAATTCTGCACCGATGATAGCTCAATGAGAAACGTTGGCCTGACAGTCGTGGCCATAGACAGGAATAGGTGGGCAGATGAGACCACAATCTTCTCAGGAACCTGGCCGAAATGTGCAATCAAGTTACATTGAAATATATCCAACAGCCATCTGCATTTATTTTGAAACTGCACAGTCTATGGTATTTGTGATGCGATCAAGCAAAATCAGTCGGAACTCGGCAATTCTTTTTTTGAGATCGGGCCAAAATATGTTCGTAGGGGTGGAAAAATCAAAATTGACTTTTTTACAAAAACAGAAGGGGAAAAATACTCTTTTAACCAAATTCAGAAGGGAAGTGATACAAAAACATGATATTTTCAGTTTCTTTATTTTTAACGTGCTGGTGTTCAAATGGTTGTAATTTTTTAACCAAAGGTCGTATTCACATGGGGTTTTCACTTAAATGGAGCCTGAAGTACGCTACAAAACAATATGTCAAAATCCCCAAAATGACCAAGGCCAACTTCAGACTGATTTTGCTTGATCGAATCACATTTTTGAGGTGTTCTGGCAAAATGAGACGAAACTAGGCACAGGCCATATTGGAGAAAAATTGCCAACAAAATGAATGGGTTGTCATTTTATTTTATTTTTTTATTTCAAAAACGGCGTCAAGTCGCGCTATGCTAGATTCAGGTATGATTGAAAATAGCCGATTTGATAGTGGGGAATATTTTTTGGGTTTTTGCATGATACAATTCCCACATATGTGACCCGCTCCATCGTAATCAGGAATAAGTCGCGGAGGCCATTTTACGCAATCGGCCGTTGAAGTGAACGCATGGGTGAAAATCGTGACCAAGTCGATTTTCTGAACATTGTATTTTTAGTGTAGTTATCACAGATTATTGTCATTAATGTCTTGTATGTAAAAACGATCAATAAAGATGAAAATAAAGAGGATTTGTGTGCGCTGTCCGTATGATTTTGGTCAATTTTGTTTATTTCAAAGCAGTTTTTCTCAGAATGTGGATTCGGCAAATAAATATACACCTGTTATCTTCATCAGACCATAACTTGTTAACCTAAAAAGATACACACGTGTGATGGGTATCATTAGAAAGCTTATGAAATTCCCTTTCTCACCATGTGCATATCTCCAAAAGTCATGTTGCGACTTATTCCTGATTTCGATGGAGCGGGTCACATATGTTTTCATTAGAACTACCAAGTATTGTGTTTATTAGGAAGGGGCGTAATCATACATGCAGCTTACGTTTTTATTTTAATTATTAGAACGATTCTCGGTCACATGGGAAGGACAATAAATTGAAGGACGTGTAACGTCAATATTATATATTTTTTCAAATACCCTACACAATAAATTATATATCATTTTAAAGCTAAGAATTCAAGGAATCTGGAAAAACCAATATCGTGAGATTTCGTGAGAGCAGGTCACAAACAGCCAACAAATAAAGTCTGAAATTCCTGCTGCACTGGTTGAGTTCTTATAAAAGAACACACATCTACCGAGCTAATAATCAAAGCGCTATATCATTATTACCCTAGTCATTGTGGCCACGAAACATACCAAATACCATCTCAGCTCCCTGGAGAGTACAAAGCTCGACCTTCTCTACCCTTAACCAGTACCCATTTACACCTGGGTGGAGAGAAGCAATGAGTGACAAAGTGCCTTGCCCAAGGGCACTCGTATCCATAGTCCAAGGCCGGACTCGAACCCACAACCTGTAGCTTTACCCACAGATTTACGAAATTCAATGCTCCAGACCACACGAGGTCACAGCACTGCGCTAACCTATGACTTTTACAGCTGGGGCCAATTTCATAGAGCGGCTAAGCACAAAAATTTGCTTAGCACAAAAAGTCTTGCTTATTAAAAACAGGTTACCAGCCAAAATTCTACGTGTTTTTCATGCTAAGCCAAAAAACGAATTATTAATCCAGAACAATAAAGATCATGTAAAAATTTGGTCTGTAACCTTGTTTTTGCCAAGGACAAATTTTCACGCTAAGCAAATTTTTGTGCTTAGCAGCTTAGTGGCCCCTGGTGGTATACCTGTTTTTCGAGCATCGGCGTGACGGCGTTGATGATACTCGTGACGAGCGGCCCAAATTTCTCCTGATGTCTGTTGTTCCTCTGCGCCTCGCTGTAGAACTGTGCTATCCAGTGGGTGAAAGCCTGCAGGGCAGCTAGTGACTGGGCATGGCTGTCACAAGGTACACAATCAAAACTCGTCAGTAAAGTCAACATCATCTCTCAACACAAGTTTAGACAATCGTATTATTTCTATACACAATTGTTTCACAAAATTGACAAAAAAAATACTTCTATTATTCTACAATCTCACCAAATTTAAAGATATAATCGGTCACCCCGATTATGTTCAAATTTGGTGAGATTGTAGAATAATAGTTTGTGATTCAGAAAAACCTAAAACCTCAAAACGGTAAAATCCAGCCCGAAATGAATTTACAAGTATATTGTAATAAAACACATTGTGCGACTTTGTCCGGGTTTTATTGGAACAGGTCACATAGCATGTCAAATCCTTGAGGTTTTAGACAAGTAATGTTCTCCAGGCCCGTACGCAGGGGGGAGGGGGGGGGGGGGGGGGTGGGGGGGGGGGGGGGGGGGGGGGGGGGGTGGGTGCGACAGGTGCGTCCCCCCAAAAACAAAATTTATTAAATGGTACACATTAATGGTATTTTGATGTAGAAATAACGGTACTGGCACACAAATTGTTGGTTCCATTTTTGGTCCCATCAGTACAAATTCGCACCCCCCCAAAAAAAAAATTCCTGCGTACAGGCCTGTACTCCCCGTACATAATAAAGGATTGGCTACTCACACATCAATGAAGTCTGACTTGAGTACTGTAGGGATAGCTGTCTTGACTTTATACAGCCTCATCTTAGTACCATACACAGTCACCTGACAAAACCTACACAAAAGAAAAGCCATTACAGACAACTCATTTAACCAGTTCGCGCCGGAGGACGTATACATACACGCAAAGCTTTCCCCAGATTCAAAACGGATGACGCATAAACACGTCACGAGCAAGGGCGGAAACGTTTGTCAGCAGCGAGCAAGGCCGGAAATGTCTGTCAGCAGCGAGCAAGGCCTGAAATGTCTGTCAGCAGCGAGCAAGGCCGTAAATGTCTGTCAGCAGCGAGCAAGGCCGGAAATGTCTGTCAGCAACAAGCAAGGTGGGAAATATTCTAGGTGTGCTTCGAGATACCATCGGCCTGAACCCGCCTCAGATCGAGTTTCGTGAAAAAAATTATCCAGCGCCTCTGCTTGGTGATTGTTAAAATAATCCCGGCGCGAACTGGTTTAACATACAGGGTGGCCCACGAACAAAACGGACAAACATACTACCAATATACCCCGAGACTAAAAATACCTATACCAATGGATAGAGAATCTTTCTAAGAGAAAAATGGTACCAAGATATCTCGCTTTGGGCCAGTAGTTTTAGCTCAAGAACCTATTTTGTGAAGCAAAGTCAGAGGTACTTTTACACCAAGAAATAACTAAACTGCGCCCACGATTTGAACATGTAATGGTTTAGTTATTTCTTGATGCGAAAAGACTCCTGACTTCGCTTCACAAAATAGTCTGGAGCTAAAACTACCAGCCCAAATTGAAATATTTTGGTATAATTTTCTTTCTAGAAAGATTTTCTATCCATTGTTATAGGTAGTTTTGGCCTCAGGGTAATGGAAGTATGTTTGTTCGTGGAGGTATGCAATGTTTTTCTTGCTTTTCTCAGCATCCATGATTGTAAAACTTCAGACGGATCAGTTAAACGATATTTACTATAAAATACAACCCCAAATCCACCCATTCCTGATCATTTAAGCAATTACCAACGATGTATACTACCTTTAAATCCACCAATTCCTGATAATTCAAGCAATCATCAATGGTGTATCCTACCTTTAAGGAATGCACTATCACAATATCCCCTTTTGGCCTAAAAGCCAGAAGGGTAAAAATATGGGGAAAAAACTGGACCTACTTATCAATTAAAGAGAGGGCATCTTCAAATCTGTCCGACAATCTCTCGGAAATAAAGTGATCAGACAGTCTTCCCAATGACTGGAGTAGCGAACACAGATCCCGTAGCGTGCAGTGTAGTCTACGACATTCATGCTCTGCTGTGATGTTCAATCGTCGACCTATAGAAGAAAACACAAAGATGACCGATGACCTCAAATGACCTTTGATGTCAGTATGTAACTTTAAACATCACCACCACATGGGCGTTTTGATATTGCATCTATGACCCATGTTTGCTTGCAACTGAACTAAGTTTTCAAATGAGACATGTTTTACAGTTCAAGCCCATTCTAGAACTTGACCTCAAATGACCTTTACTTTTAACCTGTGACCTGTGACACAACTATCATATGAAGGTTACAATATTGAATCCGTGATCCAAGTTTGTTTGGAATTTGACTTTGCATATAAGACCAATCCTTCAAAACTAAACAAAAATTACAAATACATATACAGACAAGTCCTTCAGTCTTAAAGGTAGTATACACCATTTGCAGAAATCGGAAATATTTACTACCGAATTATTGGGAAATATCTTACTCATTTGAAAGTAAATAATGAATGCAGGCATCCACCAAAATAATTGCGCTAGATATCCTGTAATTATTCTGAAAAATATAATTTTATAAAGAAAAATTCGCGATCGCCGTCCGGCGAGCGCGAAAAAACAAAGATAACATAAGAATAACTGCTCGACGCCGGTGAAAAACAAACGCTGTTTTTCGTGCTTTTCTTGGCATCCATGATTGTAAAACTTCGGACAGGTCAGTTAAACGATATTTACTATAAAATACAACCCTTCAAATCTACCCCTTCATTATAATTCAAGCAATTACCAATGGTGTATCCTACCTTTAAGTCAAGTCACAAGCTATTCAAATGAACTGTTAACAAAACCATTCCTTTGTCATTGTTCAACCAGTTACTTGCGACTGGCTTTATGAAAGGACCTGTGACCGGACTTGTGAAAGAACTTGCAGGGGACTCGAATACAACTCTGTATTTTGGCAGATAAGATATCAAAATCCAACAGCACAGTATTGGATTTTATTGGATTTGTTCCTGAAGCAATAAGTGAAGCACAGGGAGTGATGCATTTTGAAGGGCATGGTTCTCTACATAGTAAGAGTTAGCAGAGATAAAGAAAAGAGGATCCTACCCTCTTGTGTTTCCGTTACAAACTGGCCGAGTCCCATGTAGATGTCAAAATACTCCTGAAAAGGTGGGTACTGGGTGGGAAACAAAATCAACAAAGTTAGATTTATCTGAATGTTTTAGAAATATTTGCGGTATTTACACCATGTGAAAGGATCTCTCCTGAGAAGAGGTAGGTCAGTTTTGATAAGAACCGTTTTTTTTTTTTTATGAAGAACCACCGGTTCTTATCAGAACCACCTACCTCTTCCCAAAAGAGATCCTTTCATAAATGGTGTAATACCGCAAATCTGTCTAAGTCTAGTCTCGACCATGCAAAGCTTTAACCAGTTCGCTTTAACCCGGGATTATTTTAACATCACCGAGCCGACGAGCGGGATTATTTTTAACGAAACTCGATCTGAAGCAGGTTCAGGCCGCCAGTACCGGGAAGCACACCCACACATTTCTGGCCTTGCTCGATGCTGACAGACATTTCCGGCCTTGATCGTGGCGTGTTTATGCGTCATCCGTTTCGAATCTAGGGAAAACCTTGCGTTTATATTCGTTATCCGGCGCGAACTGGTTAAATATCATTTATCTGGATGTTGTGTTTTTGTTGTGGTTTTTTAATTTTTGAAATAACTTTGAAAACACAGGGACAAATGTAATTTCCCTGCACTAATAATTATAGAAACCAAAGGTTATGGGATTGTTGCAAGCCTCCTATACCTACTGTACCTTACAATAATCTGCCTAATGAAGTACCAACTACAGTGCAGACGTGATCATTCAAGCACCAGACTAAAGACACAATCCATGTCACATCCATAGTCTACGTAGTCAGGGAAGAGTCAGGTTGGCGCAGCGGTTCTTTCCTCGCCTTTAACCGCTGTGACTCGGGTTCGAAGCCCGTCTGAGCCAATATGTGACCTGCTCCCACAAAACCAGACATAAGTGTTTTTGTTGAAAAGTGAGATATTGTTATTTTCATTTTTTTATTCCCATAGAATCGCGTGTACAGGGCAGTCTTAAAATCATCATAAAATTGGAAGTATGTATGGTATAAAGGTGGTTTTGGTACCAAATGAAAGCTGAATATGTGTACTAAATGGAAATAACAATATCTCACTTTAACACAAAAACACTTGTGTCTGGTTTCGAGGGAGCGGGCCACATATGTGGATTGGGTTTTCAGTACCTGCCTGATTCCGTTGGTTTTCCCAAAGATATTGTTTCTGGGGTTTTCCTCCCACCTCTAAAAACTAACTTCACATTATCTTCTTATTATCCGTCCGTTAATTTGGCGCTACAGCATTGTTGAGAGTTGAATTAAATAAATAAAATCATGTTTGGGGTGTTAATCAACTTCTTCACCGTTAACACAAATTCCAGTTCTTACAAACAAAAGGCCTTGGTTCCAACAGTTCAAATTTTCGGCCTTGCGCGAGAATCTTCTTCTTCTTAATTCAAGTTATGCACAAACTTCATATAATTGAAGACTGAGGCACATTATTGGGTGCGCTGCTTGTGGGTGGAGTGGATAGCCTACTGATTTGACATTGGAGACCCATTAACTAATAATTGCTTAAACTTTGGAGGGTTGCAAGACTTAACCAGTTCGCGCCGGATGACGTATATAAACGCAAAAAAATTCCCAAATTCAAAACGGATGACGCATAAACACGCCAAGTTCAAGTTCGGAAATGTATGTCAGCAGCGCACAAGGCCGGAAATGCGTGGGTGTGCTTCCCGGCACTATCAGCCTGAACACGCTTCGGATCAAGTTTCGTTAAAAATAATCCCGCCCGTCGGCTCGGCGATGTTAAAATAATCCCGGCGCGAACTGGTTAACAGTAGACTCAGGGAGCTTGTTCCATCGAGTTGTCGCGCGAAAAAAAAAAGACATCTTGATAATATTCTCTGGAGCAAGATGGGATTTTGTAAGCTTCTGAATTATTTTCTGTTCGAGTAGGCGCATCTAGATACTTGGACTCAGTTGACGTGTTGATTCATGCACAGCATAAAACACAAACTGGTCAAGTGCCCTCAAATATTTGTTTAGGCGACATAAAAAAAACGACGACCATACTCGATAACATACCCCATTTAAGCAAACTCACCAATACTCTAAATGCTTCCGTTGGTAGAAGCTCAGCGACCTTGGCGATGATTTCCAGACACTGCCGCAGAAAACTCTGCCATTCGGTCTCCGACTTAAAATGAAACAAAAAAGGAATCGTATGCTTTAACCCGACACATTAGCAATGGTAATTAATATGATGATTACATACGCACATAAAACACACAAGCTTTTTATGGAAACTGGAAGGTATGTAGGTATTGAATGCGATCAGCAACTTTGCCCTCTTTGCAATTTAGAGGTTGAATCTGAGATCAATTTTTTTACTTAATTGTCCAATTATATAGTGCCCTTAGGGAACAAATGAAAAAAATCCCATTTTCAGTTGCTTACAAATTGTCGAAAATCCTTACGAGTTCAACAGATGAATCTATTATTAATTGTGATGCCAAATTTATATTTTTTATTTATGAGCTTGAAAGAAAATCATGTCTTATAGCTCTGCCCGTCAAATCTGGTTGAAATCTCACAAGGCCTGCGCAATACCACAAACGAGTTCGTATTTGATAGTCCTTAATTCACGCTGTACCAGCACCTTGCATTCCGAGTAAGTCGCGCAGTAAGCGGTACGAGCACTAATGTCCGTATTAGGAGTTGGCTTACCTCCAGGAACTCCAGAAACATACCATCTAAGGGGTGTTTCACAAAATATGACAATGTATGAAGTATAATTCTTTTAACAAAATCGTTAGATACTTGTACTTTTAAACCAAAAGGTATTTATGGTATTTTTTAAATATGCGGTTGGGCCTGAACATTGTCAATGTCCTCGCCCTTAGCTCACGCGTCCAAGTTCAGGCCCATGATCTGGTTTTAAACGTACGTTTAAAACCGGCCAACCACATATTTATTGCCTTAATGTAAACCTCTTCGGGGTTGAGGGGTGTGTTCCGAGTTGGAAAAAAATTAAAATTAAAAAATTCCAAAACTGAAGTAAAAATGCAGAAAGTTAGGTTTACCAAAATATCCCTGTACGTGTTTTGATAGCAGGTTTACTATTTTCTCTGATCATTTGTCTTAAGGTCATGGCTGACTCACATCATCATTGAGTATCTCATCGTCTATTTCCTCCAGCTGTGATTGGTTGCAGCGGAATTGCAACTTATGAAGCACCTCTGTAATCAGCGACACCAACGCATCTTTGTATCTGTAACGAGAGCCACAAGGCGCGAAAAATTACAACTATTCCAAATTAGGAGTTTGGGTCTAGGGCAAAAACCACAGCAGGTCATTGCTTCCAAAATCCTATAATAGATCACTATTTTTTTTAATTTTTACTCGACTGGACTTTATTTCCATCCCAGCAAAGAAATAATTACATAATTAATCACTTTACACAACATAATAAAATTTAAAAGAAATGAAGTTATAATCTTGAAGATAAATAAATAAATGAACGAAGCCAAAACGGAGACAAAGCTGGGGGTTTAGAAAACGGCCCAGAATGACCATCGACTCGCGTGAATCCCGGTTGGCAACTTAGATGTGCCCGATTTGAATGAATTTTTGTCCACTGGGAAAACAACAGATTCAAGATTCCAAACCCTTACCGTGTCTGGGGTAGAGAAAAGCTGTTCAAGGGAGCAATATAATTGTCAGTCTTCCCAACCGATTATGGTAAAATCTTTTACTTTACTCGTTGTGGCTTAGGAAACCGCGAACAAAGGGCTGGATAGTCCAGTTAGTAGAGCACCGGAACGGCAATCCAGAGGTCGATGGTTCAAGCCCCGCTACAGTCAATTTCTTTATTCAATTTGAATTAGTTTCAACAGGACGGTCGTTCGTATAAGCTAAGTGTGTATTTTTTAAATATCACCTGTCTACAAGGTTGCTGGTGTTTGGACATCTTGAGGTACTGGTCTTGTCGAGAAGATAGTCAATGAAGATGGTCCAGATGTCCAGACAACTGAAGTAGCCTTCGTGACAGGGCTGCAGGCCAAAAACAGTTTTGAAAATAAGTATAGGATAGAAATTGCCCACCCCCAAAAAAAAAATATATAAAAAAATATAAAAAAATATAAAAATAAAAAAAAATAAAAATAATAATTATAAATAAAAAACAAAAAAAACAAAAAAACCCAACAACTTTGGGCTGTTTTACTGCAGACCACAATTCTGAGAAGTAGTTAGGGGTGGGATGAATCAGATATTTAGAAAGTTCTAGCCGTATACCAATTATTTTAATTTCATCTCATCCAGCTCAGAATCATGCCACACACTCCTGTTATTCAAATACACTGTACCCCACCATCTGTGGGTCTCTACAGGAGGCCAAGCAATTTGCCCGTTCCAAACAGACAAATTTTGAACGGGCACTGCATTAGTGTAGGTGAATTGACCATTTGCGTGTTAAATTTGAATAATATCTGGTACACTGACTTGTTCACACAGGTTGGCACTGTTTAACTTTAAATTCTCCAGACCAAAGACACTGTTGCTATACACAATTGTTTCACAAAATCGACCCTCAAAAAACACACTCGTGGGTGACAGATTATGTTCAAATTTGGGGAGATTGTAGATTGATAGTTTGTGATTTAGAAAAACCCAAAACCTCAAAATGGTAAGTTCCATCCCGAAATGACTTCACGAGTACATTGTAATAAGACATTGTGCGACATTATTTGTATAGAATATATGACCTGGGGCCAATTTCATAGAGCTGCTAAGCACACAAATTTGCTTAGCACAAAAAAGTCTTGCTCATTAAAAACAGGTTACTAGCCAAAATTCTACGTGTTTTTCATGCTAAGCAAAAAAAGCTGATTATCAATCAAAAACAATAAAGACCACGTGAAAGTTTGGTCTGTAACCTTGTTTTTGCCAACGACAAATTTTCATGCTAAGCAATTTTGTTGTGCTTAGCAGCTCTATGAAATTGGCCCCAGGTCACATATTCTATACAAAAAAATGTTAACTGATTCAAATTCCAGTGAACGTGATCTTTATTTACTTTCTTACCTGCTGGAATGTGTACTTAAATAGTAGCGTCAGAAACTCCAGCACGGGAAAGTGTGAATTAGACTCAAAGCGTCTGAGATGAATACTGACAAACAAACGAAGAAACTCGGTAAACTTCTCCACGTATCTGAAAAAAAAAAACAGCCACGGTTAAAAAAAAAAAAAGAAAGAAAAGGAAAAGATGACCACCATTTACTTTTAGAGAATCTCCTATCCTTTTTTAACCCTAACTAGCGGTGTTTTTTTACAAGTCGCTTGAGCGATATTTAAGCATGCGAGCTATACCAGTGTGCTAGTTCCACAATTTTATCGTAAAGTGCATGTGTAGTCAAGTACCACACAGGCAACCCCTGCGCTAGTCTACTATGCATGCGTATTTACCATGTGCGTGGTTACCTGCGTGCACATTGGCAAACAGCAAAATAACAGCTGGCATGTAATGGTGAATGGATCTTTGAGACGGTGGCTCTCGATCATGAATATGTAAGAGGTAATATCAAGTACCCACCCTCAAACCATGTTATATTTGCATACTATCAGATTTGCTTTAACCAGTTTGCGCCGGATGACGTATATAAACCCAAAGTTTTTCCCAGATTCAAAACAGATGACGCATAAACACGCCACAAGCAAAGCCGGAAATGTCTGTCGGCAGCGAGCAAGGCCGGAAATGCGTGAGTGTGCTTCCCGGTACAATCGGCCTGAACCCGCAACGGATTGAGTATCGTACAAATAATCCCGCGCGTCGGCTCGGTGATGTTAAAATAATCCTTAAAATAATCCTGGCGCAAACTGGTTAAAACAGCACACTTAACCAGTTCGCGCCGGAATTATTTTAACATCACCGAGCCGAGGCGCGGGTTTCTTTTTAACGAAACTCGATCCGAGGCGGGTTAAGTCCGATGGTACCAGGAAGCACACCCACACATATCCGGCCTTGTTTGTTGCTGACAGACAAGGCTCGCTGCGTGACGTGTTTATGCGTCTTCCGTTTTGAATCTGAAAAAAATTATGCGTGTATATACGTTCTCCAGCGCGAACTGGTTAAGAATCGCCTGAGAGAGCTATTAATCCCGCCACTCGAAGCAGTCGATATTTTGTCTACTATTGGGGATAGAGTAAGGCTTACCTCTCATCCAACTCCGCCATCTTATTGCCTACAGACTGCTCGGTCGTATCCTTGGTGACTCGCTGCAACAGTTGGAAGGCCTGCTGGAACAGCTTCAAGAGGTAATCCTCAAAGTCTGCAGGGACGCAGTTCTTGGCCATGATCTCGTTAACGCAGGTCATGGCCAGCACACCCAGAGACGAGCTGCCGCTACTGCTGAAGCTGCTGTTGTTCAGGTCCTTCTGGGACGAGGGCGAGGTGCTGCCCTGTTGGCGGACCGACTGGATGTCGCAGCCAAAGTTGGCAAAGTGGAAGATGGTGGTCAGGAGGTTTGGGGTGATGCTCCCCGATAGGGGGATCCAGGAGAAGAGATGAGACAAGCAGTGCAGGCACAGCAGACTGACCTGTAAGCAAATTAAAAATGTACACTTTAATTGTTTGTTGTCTTTATTTTTTTTCTCAATCTGTATGTCCTTTTTCTGGTCGACTCCAACTACCTCCAAGCCCATCCAACCTGGACCTTAAGTGTCAAAGCCTTGGCCTGGGCCTAGGCGTTGAGGGTCAAAGCCTTGGCCTGAGCCTTGAGGGTCAAAGCTTTGGCCCGGGCCTGGAAGGTCAAAGCCTTGGCCTGGAGGTTCAAAGCCTTGGCCGGGGCCTGGAAGGTCAAAGCCTTGGCCTGGAGGGTCAAAGCCTTGGCCTGGAGGGTCAAACCCTTGGCCTGGAGGGTCAAACCCTTGTCCTGGAGGGTCAAAGCCTTGGCCTGGGCCTGGAGGGTCAAAGCCTTGACCTGGGCCTTGAGGGTCAAAGCCTTGTGCTTCAACACTGATCCATACTGACCTGTTCACTGTCCAAGTCCAGCGGAGGAAGAGGCAGGATGTTGTGTTTGCTGACCGGTGTAGCTTTGAACATACTGCGAATGATACTGCTTCCTGCATGGTGCAAAGGTCAACAGCCATTCAAACAGCAAACTCCATGCAGGAAATATGCAACGCATGGATGATATAATGAGAGAGACAAAATGACACAGAACTGGGCAATAGTAGGCCCTCTTAACTTATTTGATTTGTATATTTCAGGTCATTCCAGCCAGTAAGCAGTTTGCAGCAGTTTTTATTCTTATTCAAGATTTGAAAAAGGTTGAACTTCATGACAGATACCCCAGTACCCATTTTTTTTTACCAATCGGGTACCCGTTTGCCACACTACCCGTAAATGAACACCCCTACCAGATATGGACTTCTTTCAAGAGCGATGATCTCTGTACAGACCTGACTGTAGAGGTGAGGAACCATACGCAATGTGACTTGGACTACCGTCGTTGGAGTCGCCATGTGTAGGGGAGGGTGGGGGAGTCGCAGTGGTCACTAACTGTCGATGCTTGTCTAGTATGGTCTCCAGAATACCTGCAATCACAAACAAGCACTTCAGGGTTACTTCAAGGGCCAGTTTCGAAACTGCCAAGCTTGAAATGAATGCGAGCATTCATCTGCCACGTTCACTGTAATAGGCAGTTCTTATCTAGCGCACGTATCTACCAAGACTGGTACTCAAGGCACTCTCACATTATTACCCCGGTCATTGGGCCCATGAAAGGTTCCAAATGTGACCTGTTCCAACGAAACCCGGACAAAGTCGACTTTTTAGTTTTTCAGATTTTGCTTTTTTCAAATTCTCTAGGTTCTCAGCTTTAAAATGATGTATCATTTACATATGTACCCCCACCCTATCTTCTCTGGGGTCTGGATTTAGTGATAAAACCCTGACAACCTGATTATGAGATAAACAGCTTTGAAGTTCAGAAAAGCGTATTATTTCTATACACAAATGTTTCACAAAATTGACAAAAAAACACACTTCTGGTAGACGGATTTTGTTCAAATTTGAGGAGATTGTAGATTAATAGTGAGTGACTTAAGAAAACCTAAAACCTCAAAATGGTAAAATCCATCCCGAAATGACTTCAGGAGTACATGTACATTGTGACAAAACACATTGTGCGACTTTGTCCGGGTTTCGTTGGAACAGGTCACAAATACCATCTTAGCTCCCTGGGAAGTATACAGCTCGATGCTGCCATTTCGGCGCAAAGCAGCTAAAATCAATCACAATAACCATCTCTGCCCTCACAGGTACCCATTTACTCCTGGGTGGGGAGAAGCAATGAGTGACAAAGTGCCTTGCCCAAGGGCACACACACCCTAGTCCCAGGCCGGATTCGAACCCACAACCTGTAGCTTTACCTACAGCTTACAAATTTAATGCTCCAGACCACGAGGCCACGGCACTCCACTGTGAACAAGTAACAATGAATTTAGTGCCAACAATGGATTTTTATTGTGGATGCGATGCGCTAAAAGCGAAGTAGTGTATTCCGTGCAATCATACACACGCTCTCTCTCTGTGACTGGATACGAAAGTTGTCTCAGATTTCTGAGACAACTTTGCCCACGTAGACTTTCGGTGCGACCACTGTTGAAATCTGATAATGTTTGGCAGAGTTATAAGTAAGGGGACCAAGTTTTCCATTTGAGGCATGGGACACTGTAGAGGTTTTCTAAACAGATGGTATACTAACATGTTACAATACTGAGGATGGTGGGTATCTGCTCTAGTAGCAGTCTCTGTAGTTGTTCCTTCCTGGCGATGCTTAGGTCTTCCCTCGGCGAGGCAAGCTCCTCGGACGTTGTCAGCAGCATCCTCAGGCCGAGACTCACCATCTGAGGTTGGTGGATGAGCTAGTCGAAAGAGAGAAGGCATCAACTTTAATCACAGGATGAAAAGGGAGTGCTGGGCGAGTAATTCAAGTACTTGAATAACATCCGGTACACTGACTTGTTCACACAGCTTGGCACTGTTTAACTTTAAATTCTCCAGACCAAAGACACTGTTGCTATACACAATTGTTTCACAAAATTTACCCCAAATAACACACTTGTGGGTGACAGATTAGATTTAAATTTGGGGAGATTGTAGCTTGATAGTTTGTGATTCAGAAAAACCCAAAACCTCAAAATAGTAAAATCCATCTCGAAATGACTTCACGAGTACATTGTAATAAAACATATTTAGCGACTTTGTACGGGTTTTGTTGGAACAGGTCACATATTCTATACATTAGTGCTGGGCGAGTAACTCTAGTACTTGCGTACTCGTGATAAGTTTTTGCTACTCATAGCGCTACTCATAGCACTACTCGCAGCACTACTCGCAGCACTACTCGCAGCACTACTCGCAGTTTTTTAACTAATCGATTACTCGTGCCAGCCCGAGTAGCAATAAAAACTCGCGAATAGTGATTGTTAGCAAGCGATGATTGTTGACAAGTACCGATTAAAGGGATCGTATACGTTTTGTATTTACTCCAAAAATTGATGGCAATAAAAACTTACTTGGTAAGAAGTACAGCAGCTTTAAATAGTATAATGCATTTTTAGAAACTTTTTACTTCGAAGTATTGCGGTTATGGAAACAAAATATCACTTTTTATCCCCAAAATTCTGAATCTGAGAAGCGTTACTGCAGTGACATTTCTCAGATTGTGTATTCCAATGCAGATTATTCTTCCTGCGTGGACATAACCGCTCCAGATTTTCGGCAATATTTCAAAATCGGTACCACCTTTTGAAATGCAATTTTTACAGGTTAGTTTTATGGTATATATATCTATAACTATATAGGATTGAAACAAACAGTGGGTTCTCATTACCAAACGTATATGATCCCTTTATGTTGTGGTTAGACTCTACTACTTTACTAATGACAATTGCGATGGTTTTACTTTATTAAGATGTGTCAAGCGGCCATTTTGAAGAAAAAAAAGGGGGAAAAAAAGGGCCTCCTCCTTCCTTAACCCTAACTATCCCAAACCCATCAAACTCCAACTGCAGCTTTCGCTAGGTTTTGGCAGGTTTGGTACCAAACCGTAACAACTTGTTGTTAGACTTTGTTTGACTCAGTACCAAAGGCCCAGGGAGACCCTGTTGAATTCTGTGAGGTTCAGGACAGAAAGGCATGAGACTTGTCAAAATGTTAGAAATTTTGAGAATGCACAGGCATTTATACATGAGTGACCCACATGGTCACGGCACAGTTCCTGGTCAACTGTAAGTGTATGTACACTTACACCTTGTATGTGTGTCCCCACTAAAATACACAATACCACTGGCCAGTTATCACTGTACCAAGTCAATAAAACTTCAACTGTTGGAGTTTGGCAGGTTTAGTACTGTTAGGTTCAGTACAGTGTACCAAAAATTACTGAACATGTGTGAGCTGTTGAAGTTTGTTAGGTTTGGTATGCTTCCTAGTGCGAGAGCCTAGGGGGTTAGGGTTAAAAAAAAAAAGGCATGACGCTAAACGTTTTTTTTTTTTATTTGGCCTAAAATTACTGGCCAAAATCCAGATACCTTGGTACAACGTTTCTGCCCACCTGGATAATATTGGAAAAGAAGTCCGGGTAGAAGTGTGGCCAGTCTAGTCTCCCGATGCAGACAATGACTTTTACCAGCTTGTTGCAGATGAACGTTGGTACCATCTTGTGGTGAGACAACAGGAACTTGGACAGACTGGATCGTATTTCCATTTTATCCTGGGTGTCGACTCCGAGCCATTGCCTGTTGATCAAATTCTGAGGATCAAGCAGAGTTAGAACAACAAAGTTTTAAACAAACAAACAAAATTAGAAAAAGCTTTCGGGACTTTGCAGCCATTTTGCAAGATTTTGGTGATCAATTCTGGCGAGTTTACTTTGTACTCCAGTCAATTACATGTTAAATTGGGAGTCAAATCACTTAACAAGAAGTATGGCCCTGAAACAGTGTTGTTGACTCGAGTCGGTGACTTGGACTCGAATCCGACTCGAGTCGCTAATTTTTGTGGCTTGCGACTTGACTTGGAGAAAAATGACTTGCGACTTGACTTGAATAAATTTGACTTGACGACATTACAAGTCATCATGTACTTACTGTTTTATGTTATTGAAAAAATTGTGTTCAATCCGGCCACGACAGCCGATGTATTTTTGTGACGGCAATTTTTTTTTGCCGCGTCGCGAATCTGTACGTAATACTGTTACATGTAATACATATACTGTGTGTACACACATGCTATTTATTACATTGCAACGTCAAAGTGTGGGCTACATTGCCTATATCTCTGTTGTCTCCCAATCCGTCGTAGTGGAAGCTGTGTGAGCTATTACTGTTAAAAGCTGTGCATTAACATTCACGAAATTTATACAGACTTTCATTGATGATTTAGTTGACTTTCATTCTGGACTATAAATAACTTGTGACTTGGGACTTTACTTGACAAAAAGTGACTTGTGACTTGACTTGAGAAAATTTGACTTGTGACTTGACTTGAGAAAATTTGACTTAGTTACAACTCTGGCTCTCAACCATGGGTCTCAGTTACTACCATCAATAATGGGCCATATCTTGAGATCCAGTTAAGCTAGACCTGGCATTTTGTTTTATAATTATTTTGTAAACACCTACTCATCAACACTAGATAAAAACACAAATTCTCTAGAATTGTAGGAGGTGAATGGACAATCACCTCAAAGGTAGGATACACCTTTAATAATTGCTTGAATTATCATTAACCCTAACTCCCTACCCATTTTTACTTACACATAACCTGAATCCTGCAAAATCCTCCAATTCCTAAATTGTTAAAACTCCAAGTAACCTGAATCCTGCAAAATCCTCCAATATTGGTCACTGGTGACCATACAGCCTGTATCCTGCAAAATCCTGCAGTCTTGCCCTGGCTGCAGTCAGTAAAAACCCAAGTAACCTCAATCCTGCAAAATCCTGCGATGCATCAAACTCCAAGTGACCTCAATCCTGCAAAATCCTTGTGTGTCACATTCAGCCTGATAACCTGAATCCTCCATATTCCTGCAGGGGTAAAACCCCAAGTAACCTCAATCCTGCAAAATCCTGCAATGCATCAAACTCCAAGTGACCTCAATCCTGCAAAATCCTGCATTTTGCAATGAGGAATTTGGAGGATTTGGGAGGGTTAGGGTTAAAGGGATCGTATACGTTTGGTAATTACTCCAAAAATTAATTGCAATAAAAAATTACTTGGTAAGAAGTACAGCAGCTTTGGATAGTTTAATGCATTTTTAGAAACTTTTCACTTCGAAGTACAGCGGTTATGGAAAAAGATATCACTTTTTATCCCCAACAAATTTGAATATGAGAAGCGTTACTGCAGTTACGTTTTTCTGATTGTGTATTCCAATGCAGATTATTCTTCCTGCGTGGACATAACCGCTCCAGATTTTCGGCAATATCTAAAAATCTCGAAATTTGTACAGGTTAGTTTTATGGTATATATCTATAACTATATACATGTAGGATTAAAACAAACAGTGGGTTCCAATTACCAAACGTATACGATCCCTTTAATTGGTGGATTTGGGGGGTTGGATTTTATAGTAAATATTGTTTAACTGACCGGTTCAAAGTTTTAGAAAAACGGTGTTCGTTTTTAACCGGCGTTCGGCATTTGTACCAATTTTTTTGTTTCCGCAATTGCCGTCCGGCGATAACTATTTTTGGAACAATTACAGGATATCTAGCATAATCATTTTACTGGATGCCTGCAATCATTATTTACTTTCAAAAAATTCAGATATTTTCTCATAATTCGGTAGTAAATTTGTTTTAAATCTGCAAATGGTGTATCCTACCTTTAAACCGATGTTAACTATTTTGTTTTTAACCTCCCTGTATACATGATTTGAATAGCGTTATGAACATACCTCAAAGACACTTAGCGCATACATCATGACGTACTCATTCTGAGAATGTGCCAGAAAATAAAAGCAGTGTCTCCACGAACCACTCTGGGCACTGAAATTGTTGAGTAACTCCTCTGTACACATTCAAAACAAAAAAAATATTCAATTTAGGTTTTCCCTGCTCAAAAAAAAATGGATAGGAACTCTCTAAAGCCCAGTTCGCACTGGACTTTTTTTGATAAAACTTAGCGAGACGATGGGTTTCCTTTCCCATTTTAAGTCCAGTGCGGACAGCCTACGACGTTTTCCTCTCAGTTACGTTTCCCGAGTCCAGTGGTTACTTTTACCGGCCAACTGCTGCCCGGGAAAACTTCCCAGGTAACTTTTCCCTAGACGATAATTCCAGTGCGAACAGCGCGAGTCGGTAAAAGCTGCTCAGGAAAACGTACATCCGGCCCCCTAGTGCGATTTCATGCTACACAAGACACCGCATGCGCTCTTTGCATTGTTTATGTGTGCGCGCTGATGCATGCACATAGCATTGTGATCACATTCGCCTTCATGAGTCATTATAATGACAGCTCGGCTAGTTCTCCCGCGGTCTCGGTAAAATGTTCCCGTGTCGAAAGTCCAAGTGCGAACAGTGGTAACATTTGACAATTTTTTTATAAAAATAAATATAAAAATATAAAAATAATATAAAGAAATCTCCCATTATTCATTATTTTGCAGTTTTTCTCCACTATGTTCTTTGCCCAGTTGCGTCACTTTTTGCCAAAACGCCCCGCATATGTGGTTTTGACAGAAAGGTTTCAATGTCTGCATACAAACCTATTTCTCGTTTTCGTAGATTACTTGTGGTCGGGGAGAAGAATTCATTCATCAAGCCCTCCAAGGCTCGCAGGGATGACTCACTGGAGGCCTGGAGTCGAAAAACAAACGGGAAAAAAAGCAACTAAATACAAAATGAAAAGAATGGTGTAGACGACTATTATGGGTTTGACTATAAAACCTTTAAATTCTCTCTAATTGGCCCTAATCCCCAAGAGGTATTCTCTAATTGTACCCTGCCAAATGCAACATATTGCAACACACTTAAATGTGACCTGCTTCAACGAAACCCGGACAAAGTTGACAATTTGAGTTTTTTAGATTTTGCTTTTTTCAAATTCTCTAGGTACTCGGCTTTAAAATGATGTGTCATTTAAATATGTACCCCCACAGCTCCCTTGGCGAAAGGATTTAGTGATAAAACCCCGACAACCTAATTATGAGATAAACAGCTTTGAAGTTCGACACACAAAAAAACAAAAAAACACTTAGTGGTGACAGAGATTATAGATTAATAAATATTCGCTGCACGGTACAGTGCAGCGATGCAGGCCTGCACTCTTGCATTATAAAACAGTCGTTGGTGGTCGCTCGAAAAGCCATTGTCGTGTCCCCCGTCTTCGCATAGTGTGCTCTTTATTTAACATGTATAGAAGCCAGTGTGTGTTTTGTCAAGTATTTGGCCTGTTTTGGGCAACTTTTGTGGTCACAACTTAATTTGTTTACGGGCAATAGGCTGAGAAACCGTTGGGGCGTTAGAACGACAGACAAAATTAGAAAAAGAAGTGAAAACGCCCAAATTATTGGGTCTAAAGGCTACAGACATTTCCCAAGTCTATTTTCGGCAAGTCTAATCCTCGAAATTCAAATGAAATAGGTTTTAGTAGTTTACCTTAAGTAATGGAGAAACTGCTTCGTACATGAAAAATAATCACGCTAGAACCAACCCGAATCAAGCCTATATTTCTGATAAAGTATTCATTAGTTTATATAAATACAGTTTAAAATACATTTCAAATACTTCCACTTCCAATAAAGTTCAAAAAGAAGACTTGCAAGAAAATGTTTTGAAATGTTTTGTCCGTGTAGCGTGCGCGACCGGTATGTGTGTGGCGCGGCAACGAGCCGATAAATGTTGACCGATCACATCGCAGAACACGTCATATGAAAACGCTTGCACGCGTGCAGTTGATGCATGTATTTTACACGCGATCCGGAACTAGGAAAAGATATACGTTCAGTCTTTGGCAGATTTTTTAATACTGGAGACTTTTAGACTTATTTTTACTCAACAAATATTTGATGCACGAGTTTTATACACCTGTAGACTACAAAATGGCATAAATGAAATCAAACGTTTTGAGTGACATGTCGCAGAATATTTGTTCGCGGTTTTGCGGCTCCCGTGATTTCTACAAACCGTCCAAACATGTCAAAGTACGAGTCGAAAATCTAGCCAAAATTCCTTTTCTGGATATTTTATTGAAAAGATATTTATGTATCAAGAAGCTTGTATGTTTCTTCTCAAAATGCACTTCATCTAAAACAATAGTATTGGAGACCAAGCCATAAGAGGTATGTTTTTATTTTAAGCGATCCGGAACTAGGAAAAATCCGTAACTAGGAAAACAACTGTAGTACTAAAATTGGACCGAGTTACTGGCCTCTAGTTATCGCTTTTTTAACATTTGGGCATTATCTTGCGCTACTAGAGGCCGAGCCAGAAGAATATTGAAATCAGATCAGCTCTTAAATATGGTTCAAAATGTCGCCAAAATCCACACAAATACTTAACAAAATACCTCTAAATCGTCTAAATAACCTTCCATATGTGTCCAAGCAGGACTGGACGGGCTTCGGGGGTACTCGCGATCAATTCTTGACCTGCAAATCAAGGAAATTCGACGGAAGTTTTCCAGCGCGTACTGAACTTTTGCATGGCCGCCATTTTTGTGATGAGCAAACTGAGCATTGTGGGTAGCATGTGACGTCACTGCCAGAGTGCGTGCCAACCGTACCACTCTATACGCGGGGGTGCTCTGCGATGTCACAGATCAGTGTATCGCTGGCGCCGACGCGATACTCGGACCTGTGACATCGGAGAGCACACCCGCGTATATTGGTACGGTCGGCAGCACTTTGACAGTGACGTCACAGGCATATCACAAAAATGCCAATGGCGGCCATGCAAAAGTTCAGTACGCGCTGGAAAACCTGCGTCAAATTTCCTTGATTTGCAGGTCAAGAATTGATCGCGAGTACCCCCGAAGCCCGTCCAGTCCTGCTTGGACACATATGGAAGGTTATTTAGACGATTTATAGGTATTTTGTTAAGTATTTGTGTGGATTTTGGCGACATTTTGAACCACATTTAAGAGCTGATCCGATTTCAATATTCTTCTGGCTCGGCCTCTAGAGTAGTAGTAGCGCAAGATAATGCCCAAATGTTAAAAAAGCGATAACTAGAGCATGGAGGAATGCTAGAGGCAGTAACTCGGTCTATACTAAAATATTATTACTGCATGTAGTATTAAAATGGTAAGAAGTTTTCGTGGCAAAGAACTTGGATTTTGTATTGTAAAATATATTGTGTTAAAAAAACAAAAACGCCACGTTCACGGGTCTAACGGAACCGCACCCCTCTACTCGAAGTCACGCCCACCTTTGTTTGCTGCGCTGCGGTATGTTCCGCATAAATCCGCATTGCACAAGCTGCGCTACACTACACTATCGAGTTCCGTGTGAAAATCTTACCATCTTCCGGTGTCGTTTAACAAATACACCTCTTCTCCTTTATGTCTACAAACTACACGTCTATGGATATGTTGATTTAGCCTTCAAATACCGGTTGCAATTTTAAAACCAAAATGTGACTGTTTTCCAGACTTTTTTGCAGCCGATTTGGGGGCTGTATGTTGACTTCCATGAGTCCATGTCGACTTCGCAACCAACGTGTGATACAGCGCACTGCACTGCGCATGATCGTCATACTGCAGATAGCAAACCGCCCTCCGTCGGCCGGCCCCGGCCGGCGAATTTTTGGTTCGTAGGGCTAGGGCCAGGGCCAGGAGGTACGGTGGGTGAGTCAAAATTCATGAATTATTCAGCAGTTGCATTGATCACTGTACCACACTTAATATGTTCTAGGTCTCTTTTCCCCCTTAAATTAAAAATACTCCAAAGATATCAAATTTGACTAGGAAAAACAAGGTGACCTACAGCAGGATTTGAACCAGGGATCTTTGATCCATAGCCCATTCCACTACACTACGTATAGCAGCTCGACAACAGCTGTTCTTTAAAGTGATGTAACTTTAATGTAACTAGTTAACTAAATAACAACAATGCTATGATGTCATGTTTTATTCCGATAAATAAACATAAATTCTTATCCAAACTACTGAATAATTCATGATTTTTGACTCACCCACCTACGGGAAAAAAAATGCCTTTGTAATGTCAAGAAAAGACTTGCGATTGGTCAGGAGTAGAGAATTTAGAATATTAGGCCAAATAAAAAAAAAACATGCGCCATGCCTTTTTTTAAAAGGAAGGAGGAGGCCCTTTTTTTTCTTTCTTTTTTTAAATTTCAAAATGGCCGCCCGACACATCTTAATTCGAGTCTTGTAGTGAACATGTCACACCCTATCTTCCAATTTAAAATTAAAACATGGTTCACCCACGATTACAAATCAAAATTCATGAGGGTCGATCACGTATGCACCGTACACGACTACACGTCATACCCTAGCCTTCCTATTAGAAAAAATATAGTTCCAGAGCATGTACACTAGTGATGTACAATGCTAAGTCTAAAATACGATCTTACAATTTATTATCTTTAAATTTTTTTTATTTTTTTTAAGAAAAAAGAAAAAAGGAGGCGGCCCCCAAAAGGGAAGCGGGCGGTGACGCTAAACATGTTTTTTTTTAATTGGCCTTATAGGTTTTCCTGGCAATTAAAAAAAAAAATTCCTGCTATTTTTCAATTAAATTCACCAACTCTCACATTCAATTTCGTCCGAGGAAAAAAAATCACACGCTTATAACCAAACCAATAATTTAGTCATTATTTTATCATTAAATTTTCAATTTCGCAGTTTGGTCACCCTTTTTAAAACACCGGATCAAGGATATTCGTCAATCAAATTCGTCTAAGCTGTTGCCAAAAAAGGCAGCACTCAGAGATCGAAAAAATTGTGATAAATAAATTAGTCTGAAGTGTGCTTAAGTCGATATCTAGAGACTATAATAATTCGAGATTTGCCCCCCCCACCCCCTCCCAAACAAATAATAAAGCAGGCAAGCGCAATAAAAAAAAAATTAAAGAAATTTTTTTTTTTTTCAAATACTGGTCCTAATTGTTTATAATTATTTAGTTATTCCACATTTAGTTATGATAAGTTATGATAATTATGATAAGTTATGTAAATAAGGCCCGGGAGGCGGAAGTGAATTAATTGCCGTCCGATTGAGAATGAGCAACTAGGAGCCAAACATTCTAGTCATTTTCTTTCAATTTGTCCAGCATTTTCGCTTTTCTTTTATTGAGAGATGCCTCTAAAATCGTCATAGTAAAACTATCCAACATAATTAGGGTTTTTGTAGGCACAAAATAAAAACTTTAAAAAAGGTTTTAGTCCCGTACACACGATGTGAAAGGAAATTAGCAGAGTTTATTTCCGAGTGATTGGAAAAACGTACCGATTAGCAATCTTGCCGGCCGGCGTTGCACATTGGTGCTAGCTGTACATCTGATTTCGTGCGTGCACGTATAGTACGTGTTAAGAGTGAGGTCACGTGAATATTTTATATTAGTGTCCTCCGTCGGCATTTTTATATTTTTTAATATGAAAGAACTTGGTAAGCAAGTAACCGAAATCGCTAACACTAACAGGCCATTTTGTGTTTTGGGCATTTTTAGCCAGTTTTGAGGCCGCGAAAACTGTTTTTTAAATCATTTTAAAAATATTACCCAACCAAAATGCAAAATTATATCACAAGATCAACTATATCATAACAAAACATCATCCTTGCCCTTACTTGAGAACAAAATTAAATGTTTTAAATGTCATCCTTATGCTATGTTTAGAACATGCGTTAAAACATTTTAAAATGTAAAATTGTAATTTGTTAGCATATTGTTGTCCCTCAAAAACTCAACTTGCCAGGGGTCCCAGAATATTTTCCTTTTGGATTTGATTAGAGCCAACATTGGTCTTTCCATATCTGGTGAGAAAGGTTTGGGGGATTGTATCTTCCTTAGGCAGTACTGCATCACAAATGGTCGTTTCCCTCAAAATCTAGAAAAATTAAATTTGAGCTTTTCCTTCAGTTTGAAGTACATGTAATAATACATTTGTACACACAAAAATTGTACTTTTATAATTCTGGCGCCTTTTTCAAATCATAAGAGTGAGCTGCAGGCCTGTGAATTACTCCTACTGAATAAGCAGCATTTTTGACGTCGAAAATCGAGACTAATCCTCTCCACAGCTTTTCTTACATAAATTTTCTGATAACATGTTATAAGTGGCATATAAAAAGAGGAAACAATACTAATTGTTGTGAACTAAAACATTATTTCTACAGAACCCAACAACCCCTTTAGCTTTGGGGGCAAATGACAATTTTTGATGCAATACTGCCTTAAGAGGATACAATTCCCCAAACTTTTCTCACCAGATATAAAAAGACCAATGTTGGCTCTATAATCAAATCCAAACGGAAAATATTCTGAGATCCCTGACAAGTTGAATTTTTGAGGGACAAAAATAGGCTAAAAAACATGCTTTTAATTAATGCATGTTCTAAAAATAACATAAGGGTGACATTTAAAACATTAAAACAAAATTCTCAAGTAAGGGCAAGGATGATACTTTGTAATGATGAAGTTGATTTTGTAATAACATTTTGTATTTTGACTGGGTGATTTTTTTAAATAAGCAAAAAACAAACCTGTTTTTGCGGCCCCCAAACTGGTTTAAAATGCCCAAAACACAACATGGCCTGTTATCATGGCAACGGGCAATAGAACAACACATATTTCAATGTTGGTTACTTGCTTATCAAGTCCTTTTTATGTTAAAAAAAATTAAAAATGCCGAGGACACTTATATGAAATATTTACGTGGAGCCACTGGGGAGTGGGTCCACGTAAATATTTAATTTAGCGTCATCGGCATTTTGTTTTTTTGAAAGGACTTGATAAGCAAGTAACCAAAATTTAAATAATACTTATTTAAAAAAAAATTACCCAGCCACAATACAAAATGTTTTTACAAAATCAACTATATCATTACAAAGTATCATCCTTGCCCTTACTTGTGAAGAAAATTAAATGTTTTAAATG
This sequence comes from Crossaster papposus, assembly GCA_037893245.1. Lineage (NCBI taxonomy): Eukaryota > Metazoa > Echinodermata > Asteroidea > Velatida > Solasteridae > Crossaster > Crossaster papposus. Next base: position 992,504 of record JBAIAA010000238.1, read on the forward strand.
TCACCCTTATGCTATGTTTAGAACATGCGTTAAAACATGTTTTTAGAACTGGCTTGTAAAATTGTAATTTGTTAGCATATTTTTGTCCCTCAAAAACTCAACTTGCCAGGGTCCCAGAATATTTTCCTTTTGGATTTGATTAGAGACAACATTGGTCTTTCCATATCTGGTGAGAAAGGTTTGGGGGATTGTATCTTCTTTAGGCAGTACTGCATCACAAATGGTCATTTCCCTCAAAATATAGAAAAATTAAATTTGAGCTTTTCCTTTAGTTTGAAGTATACATGTAATAATACATTTGTACACACAAAAATTGTACTTTTATGATTCTGGCGCCTTTTTCAAATCATAAGAGTGATCTGCAGGCCTGTGAATTACTCCTACTGAATAAGCAGCATTTTTGACATCGAAATTCTAGACTAATTTCCTCCACAGCTTTTCTTATATACATTTTCTGATAACATGTTATAAGTGGCATATAAAAAGAGGAAACAATACTAATTGTTGTGAACTAAAACATTATTTCTACAGAACCCAACTAAAGCATTATTTCTACAGAACCCAACAGCCCCTTTAGCTTTTGGGGCAAATGACAATTTTTGATGCAATACTGCCTTAAGAGGATACAATCCCCCAAACTTTTCTCACCAGATATAAAAAGACCAATGTTGGCTCTATAATCAAATCCAAACGGAAAATATTCTGAGATCCCTGACAAGTTGAATTTTTGAGGGACAAAAATAGGCTAAAAAACATGCTTTTAATTAATGCATGTTCTAAAAATAACATAAGGGTGACATTTAAAACATTAAAACAAAATTCTCAAGTAAGGGCAAGGATGATACTTTGTAATGATGAAGTTGATTTTGTAATAACATTTTGTATTTTGACTGGGTGATTTTTTTTAAATAAGCAAAAAAAAACCTGTTTTTGCGGCCCCAAAACTGGTTTAAAATGCCCAAAACACAACATGGCCTGTTACCATGGCAACGGGCAATAGAACAACACATATTTCAATGTTGGTTACTTGCTTATCAAGTCCTTTTTATGTTAAAAAAAATTAAAAATGCCGAGGACACTTATATTAAATATTTACGTGGAGCCACTGGGGAGTGGGTCCACGTAAATATTTAATTTAGCGTCATCGGCATTTTGTTTTGTTGAAAGGACTTGATAAGCAAGTAACCAAAATTTAAATAATACTTATTTTAAAAAAAACCACCCCGCCAAAATACAAAATGTTTTTACAAAATCAACTATATCATTACAAAGTATCATTCTTGCCCTTACTTGAGAACAAAATTAAATGTTTTAAATGTCACCCTTGTGCTATTTGTAGAACATGCATTAAAGCATGTTTTCAGAGCTTGTACAATTAATTTTTTTTATTCAAGAACAAACATGGAGTTTTACCCGTGGTTCGAAATTCGTCAAAAAAATTGTTGTTAGTTTTAGTTTCACCATTTTGGACACGTTTTCGTTTTAGAAAATTTATCGGAGCATACACTCATTATGATTACTTGACTAGACAACAGAAGGGTTATTTTTACATTTGTAATTAAATGCGCACCCTACCAAGGTGTACCGTTTCGCTTAAAGAAAACACGCTGACGTGGAACAGGTATCACGTTTCTTCCATACAAACTAGGCAACTGGGCAAACACGGGATGATGCCTAGAGATGAAACCCGCCTGTGTATTACATGCAGGCAAACAATAGACGCTAATCGATAGAGTATCTCGATATTAAAAAGGCAGTTCGGCTGGAAAATTGTAAACTACATTTATTAAATTGACATTCGTCACAAAGTCACAGCTAGCTAAACTGCAAAGAGTTCAAAATGCTGCAGCCAGAATTGTTACTAACACACCCCGGTTTGAACACATTACACCTATAATTCGTCAATTACATTGGCTGCCTGTTTCGTACAGGATTAATTTTAAAATTCTTTTGTTGACCTTCAAAGCTCTTCATGGTCTTTCTCCAAAGTACTTACAGGATCTTGTTTCCATCCGGAAAGTATCTTCATATCAACTTAGGTCAGGGAATAATGGTATTTTCTTAGATTATCCCTCTGGTAAAATGTTGACTACATTTGGTGACAGGGCTTTTTCTGTGGCAGCCCCTAAGCTTTGGAATGCACTACCGTTTCATATACGTAGCGAACAGAAACTCACCTCTTTTAAATGTAACATAAAAACCCATCTTTTTAAAGCCGCTTTTTAGTGTGTTTTTGGTGTTGTTATTTTTTTGTCTTTTGTTTGTCTTTCTTCATATGGTCGCCTTGCCAGTTTGTTTAGATTTTTAGTATAGATAGGGTTTGAGGCGTCTGTCTCCTGAAAAGATCAAGACATTACCGATGCCAGCAGGGATAGGCCTATGTAATTAGTAACTATTAGTTCTCTGTTGGCGGGACAGACGTATCCCCATACTTTTGTTTGGGCACTGGCCTGGTGATCAGTCTTTTTTCTTTGTCTTTTTCTTCCATTCTGTGCTTTTTAACATGTGTTCTGCGCCTTTGATCATTTTGTATGTAAGGGGCGCAATATAAATTTTAAATATTATTATTATTATTATTATTTCATGCGAACCAATTCCACACAATATAGCTATTGTTGCGGTTACTGTGGACACTTAGGACGACAATTTTGTAGACGTTAAATTGGGGGGGGGGGGGGGGGGGGAAGTGTTTGAAAAGTGAGGTTCTTGCAATAATTGCCTGCCAGCAATCGTTGGAAATTGATACAAAATCCCACTTAAGCAAATCCTAGCAAAAGCAATTGCTATTTTGTATGTATTCGGCCCAGTGTCCGAGTGATTATCAGTCCCACACGAACACTTTAATCGGTTCCGACCCACACATTACACTTGTAACCACAAATGGTACATGTCATTGATACTGCACTCTACTAACACCACCTAAAGTCCATTGCACGAGGGATTATACAAACGAACGAGCATTGATTAGTTAACCACCATTAAACCAACCGTGCTTATTAATTACCTTCTGAAAACGATGCTACATATTATATAACGTTGTTTGAAGAACCCCAGCCAATTAGGCCAAATAAAAAGAAAACATGTTTAGCGTCATGCCTTTTTTTAAACACTGACGGTTGAGCGGGCAGCGTAATTTTTTTTCCTAAGAGGGTTAGGGGTAATTATCATAAATGGGCGGCTCTAGACCCCTCACGTCATGATCATTCAGTAGTTTTAACAATGACGCTAATACATTGTTATTGCTCAATCAACTAGTTACACATAGCCCAGTGGTACATCAAAGCACTTTGAAAAACGGCTTCTGTCGACCTCTCCCAGTAGCTATAGTGGATAATGGGTTAGGTTATAGATCGTTCGACTGGGGTTCGAATTCGCTCTCTGTCTATTTTTCATTGACTATTTTGGTCTCCAAGTTTGTTGTTGGAGTGAGTTTAATTTAAGGGAAAATAAGGATCTGAGAACCTAAGTGTCTTCCACTCAGTGTGGTGTAGAAACGCCCATTTATGATAATTACCCCTAACCCTCATAGGAAAAAAAATTACGCGAGCGGGCAAGGTTCACCTTATATTAATAGGCCCACCACCCCCTTTTTGAATGGGTGCGTTCCTCAAATACAGACAATGCAATTCCACCTGACACCTCATTTCGGTAATGGATCAAAACACGGTGTTTCAGAGGGAATTATGTCAATAAAACAACGTTATAATAATTATACTTTCTCTATTTGGATTTTTTAGTGTTGGCCATTGTCCCTATAATAAATGCTGCATTGGAAGAAAAAAAATATATAATCTGAAAACAAGAACCATGTTATACAATGTAAAATATCCCGTAACAAATTATTTAGTTGCCAACTATAGTAACTTAGAGACACCCCAGATCAATTCTAACGTTTGCAACCAACTTAGCAACCAACTAAGCTTAGCAAAATTTTATGAATACCACTTAGTTTCCAACTAGGCCTATCTGTAAACTGGGGACTATTTTAGCAGCCAACTAGACTTTATAGCAGGCTTTTATGAATTTCGATCCTGGAATCTTTATCTACTATAATTCCCACTGGCATGAAATTGGTTTCTTCCCTCCTTCTCACGCCATCCAATGGAAGTCCATTTACCAACCACCGACTTCCAAGGAGGGGCATATGAAGCAAGGTATAAAACGGATGGACACCCCTCAGAAATTCTTTTTAGGTTTGGAGGTGGAGTGCTTTAGGTAACAATAGTGTATAGGCAGGTATGGTGTGGGGGACTAAGGGGGAGTCCCAAGGTCTCATATCGTGCTGGGTATAGACGATGTGCCCTCTGACGTCACGTGTTTACATCTGTATTTAAAACCCGGTAGTATGCGAACACATCGTGGTTTACATAACATTTGCTTAACTTAAGAGTGATGTCGAAGGTAAGATCGCCTTTGAATTATGTGACCTCTGATGTCATCTCTTAAACAAATTTATGTAAAACATGATGCGTGCGCATACTGCCGGGCACATTTGAATACAGATGTAAACAGAGGGCACGTCGTCTATAAGGACATCCTTCTTCCGCCGCTTACTGTCCTTCATCACCTGAATCCTGCCATCTCATCTTATTGCGGTTGGTGCAGCGAGCTAGGCATAATACAATACCATATCATTATGTACCATACCGCGTACTGTGTACTTATCGAACATCACATTAACAAAAACATACATACAAAGTGGTACGATCTTTTATTTATTTGCATTTACGCGAGCCCTCCACACCCATAACACCCCGCGGTAAATTCCGCTCCTCATTTTATGCTACTGAAGGTCAAGTCAGTGGGGGTAAATGCTGCGTTCTGATTGGCCAAAAATCCATTAAAAATTGACAAATATCCTGATCAGCACTACTGGTAACCAATGTGTTTTTCTTTCATTGGATCCAGTCAGCACGCGTGTGATTGATAGGGATAATGAGCTCATAAAGGTGTGCGGTTCCCGTTGGGGCGCAGATACCAAAGTGACTTCGAACTGCTGGCTGGAAATGAAACACCCGCGTGAAATGTTGGTGTTGGTTTTAGCTTTTGGGTTTCTTAGTTCCCTCTCTTTGCAACATGTACGAGGAAAGATGTGTAGCGCCATGATCAAGGCTGCTGCCGGTGATAATCTGACAACGCTTCGTGACAAGGCTTTCGCGGCTTTCAGAACCGAGTGCCGTGGTAAACGAGGCAATCTGGACGACACCAAATGTAAGTGATCTTACCACGTACAAATCGGTTGAATTTGCGATTACACATTTACAATGGTGAAGTAGCATATAGCACACTCAATATTGAACAAGATTTCTAAAATGACATGTTTGCAAGCGTTGTTCAAAACGTATGCAAATTAACAGGCGAGGTAACCAGTGTTAGTTGCTATCATTTTAAACATTGGGCTTCATCTTATCATCTACCCAAGGGTTGACCTTATGTGCATTGGAATTTTTTTTCCCTTATTCGAATTTGTTGCCATGCACATTTTGTTCCTCAATTCTCTTGTTTGTTTACATTTTTATTGCTTACTCTGTATAGTTGAGTTACATGATTTAGATAATGCACAAATGGACTTATCAACATCTGTTTTGAACAAGAATAATAACAGTGGAGTCATTTAATAGTGTGTATGAGAAGTACTTTGTGTATAGTGTGGCCATATATAGGTGGGATTACAATCATATAGTTGGTGGCAACTTGCTGGATTGTACGTACAATTCAGCATTATTATGCACATAAGTTGCGGTCACTACAATTGATAGGAGTTAGTTGCTTAGACCAAAGCTCTATGCTCAGACACAATAAGTTGATGCATAAGAAGTGCATGCATGCTGCGTACATTGTTAGGAGTAGGCCCACGTAAATATTTCATATAAGTGTCCTCGGCATTTTTATTTTTGTTTAATATGAAAGGACTTGGTAAGCAAGTAACCAATATTGAAATGAACAAAATTCTATGGCCCGGCCGGCCGTTGCCAATGGAAACAGGCCATTTTGTATTTTGGGAATTTTTAGCCAATTTTGGAGCCGCAAAAACAGTTTGTTTGCTTATTCAAATTGTCATTTTCCCAAAAAACTTAAATTTGAGGTTTTTCTTTAGTTTGAAGTAATAATACACACAAACAAGAATATTGTTATGAATCTGGCGCCTTTTTCAAATCATAAGAGTGAGTTGTAGGCCTGTGAATTACTCCTACGGAATAAGCAGCATGTTTGACGGCGAAAATCTAGACTAACCCTCTCCACAATATTTCTTACATACTATTTTCTGATAACATGTTATTAGTGGCATATAAAAACATTACTTCGTTGTGAACTAAAACATTATTTCTACAGAACCCAACTAAAGCATTATTTCTACAAAAACCAACAACCAAAATGCAAAATGATATCACAAAATCAACTATTACAAAGTATCATCCTTGACCTTGTTCAGCCGCTGATGAGGACTCCTTTACTTTCTGATTAGACTTCTTCAGACAGACGTCCAAGCGAATGGATCAATAGAAATGCGCGTTGGTTCGCATGCCTTTGGCTGTTTTTCGAACCCCAGCTTTGTCTTCGTCTCAGGCTTCCTTCATACAGTTTAGCAATAGGCTGTAGCCCGAGATGGATCCAAAGCCAGGGCTTGGGAAATGGCCTTGATCTGTTTGTAACGTAGGCTCTGATTGATGGGCCCATGATTTTGTTACGCTAATAACCACGGATCTGGCCGAATGCCCGCAGGGTGTTTGAGCGCTATTAGTAGAAAGCGCGTAAAAGCATGCTGTGGCACAGGATGCGTTACCTTCAGCAAACGTGAAGTCAGTTAAATAATTAGTTAGTGTCAGTGTTACACCTAAAGTCACATTTGCTCTACGGCTAGGATACGGCGGCCGTAACCCCCCGAAATCGAGAGATACCGTGCGGCGGCCGCAGAGGATTTCAGGCGGCCTCAGGGTTTCCCTAGGGCGTATCCCTATCTTTTACAGGCCGTATGGGTCGCCGTGGGATTATAGCGTGGAGTTATAACTGTTTTCATTTCTAGGTTCGCCGTAGCAATTAAACACGCCGTAGCCATGCCGTAGAGCGGTTCAAAGGCGACCATACGTCGGGCGAACGGTGGCCTTGCGTTTGCTGTGCGGCTGCCCTGGGGTCTTATGAATTACAATTGACTTTTGCGGACCCCAAATAAATTGCGGCGGCCGCAAGAATTCCACGGGCGCCCTAGGGCAGCCTTAAGGCGGCCCCTACGGCCCGCATGTTTTCTGTCTCCACAAATTCAAAATACAGGTTATCTTAACATAATGTGACTGCTACAGTATGTGACCGTGGGAATGCTGCGGCGGCTCTATAATAAGCCGTAGATATTTTAGACCCCACGGCTGCGGCGGCAAATGTGACTTGGGCTTTAGTTGACATTATACTGGGGCTTCATCTATTCAAGAACAAACATGGAGTTTTACCCGTGGTTCGAAATTCTTTAAAACATTTGTTGTTAGTTTTAGTTTCACCATTTTGAACACGTTTTCGTTTTGGAAAATGTATCGCAGCATACACTCATTATGATTACTTGACTAGACCATAGAAGTTGTTTTTTATACATTTGTAATTAAATGCGCACCGTACCAAGGTGTACCGTTTCGCTAAGAAAACACGCTGACGTGGAACAGGTATCACGAGGGGAGAACTTCAATACTTATCCATACAAACTAGGCAACTAGGCAAACACGGGATGATGTCTAGAGATGAAACCCTCCTGTTTATTACCTACAGGCAAACAATAGAGGCTAATCGATAGAGTATCTCGATATTAAAAAGGCAGTTCGGCTGGAAAATTGTAAACTACATTTATTAAATTGACATTCCATGCGAACCAATTCCACACAATAGCTATTGTTATACGGTTACTGTGAACACTTAAAACGGCAAACGGTAATTTTGTAGACGTGATCAATGCTCATCACACCGTACCAGGGAGTGGGGCGGCTTCTGTTTTGGACGCAGATCCCAAAGTGAAGAACTGCTGGCTGGAAATGAAAAACCCGCGTAAAATGTTGGTGTTGGTTTTTTTTTTTGGGGGGGGGGGTTTCTTAGTTCCCTCTTTTTGCAACTCGTACGAGGGAAGATGTGTAGCGCCAAGATCAAGGCTGCTGCCGGTGATAATCTGACCACGCTTCGTGACAAGGCTTTCGCGGCTTTCAGAACCAAGTGCCGTGGTAAACGGCGGCAACCTGAACGACACCAAATTTAAGTGATTCTCAAGAATGGGCCCACGTAATATTTCATATAAGTGTCCTCGGCATTTTTATAATTTTTTTTAATATGAAAGGACTTGGTAAGCAAGTAAGCAAAAACAGTTCTTTTAAAAAGAAAAAAACAGCCAAAATACAACTTTTATCACAAAATCAACTATATCATTACAAAGTATCATCCTTACCCTTACTTGAGAACAATATTAAATGTTTTAAATGCCACCCTTATGCTATTTTTAGAACATGCACTAAAGCATTTTTTTCAGAACTTGTAAAATTGAAATTTGTAACCTATTTTTGTCGCTCAAAAAGTCAACTTGCCAGGGGTCTCAGAATAATTTTCTTTTGGATTTGATTAGAGCCAACATTGATCTGTTCGTATCTGGTGAGAAAGGTTTGGGAGATTGTATCTTTTTTAGGCAGTACTGCATCACAAATAGTCATTTTCCTACAAATCTGAAGAAAACAAATCTGAAATTTGAGCTTTTCCTTCAGTTTAAAGTAATAATACACACACAAATTGTACTTTATGAATCTGGCGCCTTTTTTAATCGTAAGGGTGAGTTGCAGGCCTGTTAATTACTCCTACTAAATAAGCAGCATTTTTGACGGCGAAAATCTAGACTAACCCCCTCCACAGCATTTCTTACATTATATTTTCAGATAACATTTGTATTAGTGGTATAAAAGAGAAAACAATAAAACATTATTTATACAGAACCCAACTAAAGCATTATTTCTAAAGAACCCAACACCCCCTTTAAGCATGTCACCCCTCAAAAAACACAGCTTTTTTTTGCCTGCAAGTGTATCCAAAGTGTTACGTTATAGCGCTCCCCTAGAGCTATGTCAGTTCGAAGAACAAAACATAGGGCTTTTTCGCACTTGTATTTTTTTATATATTTGAACTATTATACCATAACAACCCTTTCAAACCATTAACAACAAAAAATGTATGCACATTTAGTAAGTTTCCCTTGTGGTTTATTTGTGTAGTATAAGATAAAAAGTCGTATTCTCATTGAGTAATCTCCACAATGTCGCTTTCCAGGTTGTATCGTAAAATTGAGTGTGATCCATGGCCACACGGCATTCTGGTGTTTGTGACCTCTTACTGGCGCCCTCGAACAAAGATACTGACAATTTTGGAGACTGCCATTATAGTAGTTGGTAGTTAAATGGTAGTTGACTGCGTGAAAAAGCTATGCCTATATTCGAAGGGTCGAATTTGTATTAAAAGGTCGCGCCCCATTGAAGCAATTTGCAAAGACCATTGCGTGATCGAGGAAGCTGATGGGAATATAAATCGTGTCGTTAGCGGTCGCACTGTCGAATGCAGTGGTCGTTGGCAAAGACTATTATTAGGGGGAAGATAGCTCAGTTCTTAGAGTGCCGGTCCGTTATTTTGGCGGTCGCAGGTTCGAGTCCTGCCTCCCTAGGGGGCGTTATAACGCAACACTTTGAATACACCATATACATCTAAATGATGTCTATGGAATACACTTGCAGCACAGACATATAAACACAGGTTATTATGTCTGTGACTTGCAGGCACTAAAGCTGTGCTTTTGAGGGGCGTCATGCTTAAATGGGCTGTTGGCTTCTGTGAAATAATACTTTGGTTGGGTTCTGTAGAAACAATGTTTTAGTTCGCAACAAGTATTGTTTTCTCTTTTTATATGCCACTAATAAAATGTTATCAGAAAATTGTATGTAAGAAATGCTCTGGAGGGGATTAGTCTAGATTGTTGCCGTCAAAAATGCTGCTTATTCAGTAGAAGTAATTCACAGGCCTACAACTCGCTCTTATGATTTGAAAAATCATACAAATAGATTCATACAAATATTATTGTTTGTGTGTATTATTACTTCAAAATAAAGACAAAGCTCAATTCTCTTTTTTTAGTTTTATGGGAAAATGACAATTTTTGATGCAGTACTGCCTTAAGAGGATACAATCCCCCAAACCTTTCTCACCAGATATATGAAAAGTTGACTCTTTGAGGGACAAAAATAGGTTAAAAATTACAATTTTACAAGTTCTGAAAACATGCTTTAATGCATGTTCTAAAAATAGCATAAGGGATGACATTTGAAACATTTAATTTTTGTTTCTCAAGTAAGGACAAAGATGATACTTTGTAATTATACAGTTGATTTTGTGATAACATTTGTATTTTGGCTGGGTGATTTTTTTTAAATAAGCAAAACAACTGTTTTTGCGCGGCGGCCTTTAAGGCCAAATAAAAAAAAACACTTCCTTTTTGGGGGCCGCCTCTTTTTTTTTCTTTTTTTTTTTTTAAAGAAGATAAATTTGACAATTTTTTTTAAAGATAATACAATTTTAAGATCGTATTTTAGACTTTAGCATCACTGTGTACATGCTCTGAAAATATATTTTGTCTAATAGGAAGGCTAGGGTGTGACGTGTAGTCGTGTACGGTGCATACATGATCGACCCACATGAATTTTGATTTTTTATCGTGGGTGAACCATGTTTTAATTTTAAATTGGAAGATAGGGTGCGACATGTTCACCACAAGACTAGAATTAAGATGTGTCGGGCAGCCATTTAAAAAAAAAAAAAAAAAAAAAGGGCCTCCTCCTTCCTAAAAAAAAAGGCATGACGCTAAACATGTTTCTTTTTGTTTGGCCTAAAGTCTTGCAAAAATGCCTAAAACACAAATTGGCCTGTTGCCATGGCAACGAGTAATAGACAGAAAACAATATTTCAATGTTGGTTACTTGCTTACCAAGTCCGTTCATAATATAAAATAATAACAAAAATGCCGAGGACACTTATATGAAATATTTACGTGGAAACACTAGTGCGTCTACGTAAATATTTCATATATTAAGTGTCCTCGGCATTTTTTTATTGAAGAATAATTTTAAAAATGCCGCAGACATGTATATGAAATATTTACGTGAACAAATATTTTATATATTAAGTGTCCTCGGCATTTTTTGTTTTAATGTTACAGGTTTATCCCGAGCACATGTCGAGTACTGCGCCGGTTCGATATAGTTTAGAACGGAAATGTGCTCTGAAATGAATCTAAACGGATAGCTTTTTTTTGTTGATCTTTAGGTTGTTCTTAATTATATAAAACAACACATTTAACAGTTCAATACAATTGTCAGAGATAACATACAGGAAAGATGAAGGATTTTTACAATTAAAAGAAAATTTAAAGTAATAAAGCTTAGCTGCGACCTCGAACTTGCTGCTCCAGGCTTGACAAGTGAACACAGGGTGGTTCCAAGTCCTCTAAGTCTTCAGCTTGGCCAGTAGTTCACAGATCCAGTTCAGCAACAGGAAAGGGGAAGGGAAAGTTCGAAGAGGCGAACCGGGTCGGCTCTCTTAAAGCGATGACCTATTGGAAACACTCTGTACAAACAGAGCACACGTCAAATGATGAGAAGTTGAAATTAACAAAGTTTAACTAACTTAAAACAGAACAAAGTGCAGGTATAGCAGTCAGAAACAACTTTCTCATCAGGTCTTAGATCGCTTCTCAGTAATTAAGATCAACAACATTAATTGTATAATACTCGGAAATAGTAAAACACTATAACTAGAAAACACAAAAATATAACACTATAACTAGATCACGAAAATGAAACTAAACTAAACAATTATTAAGACTATCTAGAAAATAAGACACGTGATATTTGAACGTATGGACTATAACAAAACAAACTATGTTCACTCGGAACATCATTTTAAAAGAACCTGCTGAAACTAAATGAAATATCACAAAATTATCACCCAAAACATAACATATTCCAATGGACAAAAAGCAGCTCACACAAAATAAAGTGAATGTTGGCCGGGGTTAACTAGTTCTGTACTCAAAGTAGTCTATGGGCAAGACGTTGCTTAATCCGCAGCCACGAGAGGGCGCTATCGCGACAAACCGTCACCACCACAGACCACAGACATGCCACAGACATATAAACCTATAGACCGCCAGTCGTGTGCACAAAAACCGTGATTTGCAAAGTATGGGCAAAACGACGCGCAGGCTGCACGGCATGCGCGTGTGGCTATAAAAAGCCAAGCGCGTATAATTACGCGCCTATCATGCAGCGCACTTTGCACGCGCGTTCATATAATTGTGTACACTATCTTTCGTTCGACGGGCAACGCACCGCGCGCTTTTTACGTTCTGTGCGCATACCGGGCAACGCGCTTGACACAAAAATGGGCCTAAACGTCTTTATTTGAGGGGATCAAGATTGACACTGGTTATGCTTAATCTACATGGTATATGGTATAGCCCTATGTAATTTTTTTTTAAATCGATAAATGCTTTCATATAATTATTTCACTGGAACAGTTCGGGTGTGTACAAATTCCCTATACCGAGGGCTAAATTTGCCCATAGTTGGTATTTTAGTCGGGCGCCGCGAAATCACGAAATCATCCTGTAGTTTTGAATGGGACCTGGCGGTCTATGTGTTTATATGTCTGTGGTCACCACTCACGAACCAGTCTTCAACATACAACGTCTTTGGAATTTTATAGAGGTGGTGATGTGCGCACGCACCTGCTTAGCCTAATGATGCAGCGTGAATTACGTACTTTGCATAAACATACATTATGCATATAGGTATAACACCCTGACTCTACATGTACTTCGCGTTGCATCTGGATGTAGATAGTACATGTGAATGTACATGTACATACATGTACATATGTACACATTGTATCATCAAACGTGTTCAACGTTATTCGTGAAAATGAAAGACTTTTCGGTACATTATTAGGGTCATCTCTTGCCTACAAGTTTTGAGGGCAGAATCCGTTTGGTATTTTGAAAATGACAACTATCCCCATAAAAAAAAATCATGAATTTCTCTGGTCATAATTTCAGGACGTTTGCACCTTTGCGATTTATTTTGTAACAATAACATTAACAATTTTGCTTTCGTATTGAAAATTTGTCTAAATGCAATATTGCACTAAGGTTGATTTTAGTTGAATTTGAAGGTAGCTACAGTTCCAAGAAACGCAATGCTATTAACATTTGCCTTTTAACAAAAATGTCAGGGTCCTTGTCGATTATTTATACATGAAGCAAGATATGAGACAGAAGGAAACTGCCCCCCCCCCCCCCACCTTTGTGGTCGCCATTGTGCTTGCAGAATATTCTGGGGTTTTTTCAGGATTCTTTGTAGGTTTTTAGAGAGTGGGGTGGGGGGGGGGGGGGGGGGGGGTGCGTTAGGTGAGTACAACAGTCTAGAGAGTGTATAGGTATATAGTGGCATATGGCGGTCTAAGGGGGGGGGGGGGGGGGTAGTCCCTTGGTCTCATATCGTGCTGATATTACTGGGCTGAACAAGCTTCAGGGTGATCATCAATTCTTACTAAAATATTTCCACAGACTTTTATGCAATTTAAGCTGCAGCCAAGGAATTCCGACATGGCCTTATTTTTTAGATGGGGAAACTACAATTAGTATTAGACACATTTTATATTGACACTGTTGCCAATTTAGTCATTCTAATTGAGTTTCAGTTATTTGTTACAAAGCAACATGTTAATTCTTTTTGGCATAATATATCCTCAATGAAATCCAAAATACATGTGAATCATTTTCCAATTTGAATTCTTTGATAACACTTACAATGGAGGTACATGTAAGATTAGGAATATATTCCTGCCTCCATGCACTTATAATAAAGGTTAAATTTATCCAAATCACTAGAACAAAAAATGATGTCCATGAATTAAAAGAAAAACAAGCTATTGTTTTGATGACATTCTTTCTTGGCTGAAACATATTTTATGAAAGATCCAGTTAATGCCAGTGTTATTTAAGGATGAATTAATTTTTCTTAAACAGCTCTCTTGTCATGTACAATTATTGTACATCTTACTTTGAAAAAACAGCCCTGTTAAAGGGAATAATATATAACATTTGCTCTTGCTGTTATTTTTATAAATGAATGGTTTTTGGGAGGTTAGTATTGTGTAGTAAATATTGTTACATTAACTTATTTGAAGGGTTGTGATGTACATGTAGATGCTGTAAAAACCAACAAAAACAATCATGTTCTTGTAGTCTGGTTACAAGACCCTGATGAAATGGAGCATTCTATAAACATCAGGAAATTATACACTAAGGAAACCAGTTAAGCTAACTTAAATTCACCCATTTATATCAATTGCAAAAAAATGCAGACTAACTAAATATGGTAAATTGGGGGGTAGTATTTGAAAAAAGCATTTTTTTTCCTAATGCTGGTCAGCCATCAAGCATTGTTTGACACGTGCAATTGACATTAAAATACCACTTTTCTGGAAAGTGACGGCACACCCGGTACCAGAATTTGACAGGTGCTTTAGACTTTTATTCGTCAAGAGTTCCGCAAGGTATTTAATAATAATGTTTTACTTTGTTTATTGTTTGCAAATGTACATACATTGTACTCCCACAATAATAGTACTGAAATATTCTGAAATACCTTAAATGTACTTGACTGTAAGTGAATAACAGTCTGAAGCATCCTATTGTAAGGACCGCACAACACGTGGGTTCGAATTGGTTTATTCTGAAATGGTGGACGGCAAGGCGAGGCCGGACAAACGGTGACGAGTAAGTATGGTTTACCACAAAAGAAGGAATAAACAGAAAATAGGAGAAATTCCATTAGTACATGAACAGATACATTTCCTAATAAATTACATAAGTTTCTATACATGTACCACTTATGTGAATCCCTGTAAAACCTCTAGTTATGCACAGTGAAAAGTGATAATAATCTATTACACACTCGAAAGTACACAATAAAGTGATGTACTACCAGCATATACTTGTAGAACATGAATATAAACCAGATTATTTAAGATATAAGTCCACTGTCATGTCACGCTGGTAGGACTGGTGAACAAGTCTAATACCACTTGACAATAAAATACAGTTGAGTTCAACAAACCTTACAATTATCAGGAAGACCACTGAATAAATAAATTATTCAACCGATGTGTGTGTGTGATCTTTTCTTACCAGGTTATTTATACACAAGCTTAATTACAAGGACATGTTGGTAAAGTTACCATTACACAAGAATGCTCATATTCTGTTTCTGGACGTAAGTCTCTCAACTAGCAATAAAACTCAAACTCTGCAGTTGTTACACTCGGAGTTATCTACTAGCAATAAACATTATTCATGGCATCTTATACATAAAATACAGTAAACGTGTACATGGATTCAATTATAGCACGTAAACAAACCCTATAAATGTAGCAACGCCAATGTTGGATTGTCACTAAATAGATGCAACGTTACTATGGAGGGCGCCATGTTGACTGAAATTAACGACGATCAAATGTACTTATAAAACCACTGTTCTTACCGGGAAAGTTTACTACAATATCCAAAAACTACCCAAATTATGTGATTAATTGATTAAGCTCTTAAGTAGGAGAGTTTACAATGAATTAAAGGGAAATTGTACCTGAAATGGTGGACGGCAAGGCGAGGCCGGACAAACGGTGACGAGTAAGTATGGTTTACAAACCGTCACCGCATGAGGGCGCTCTGACCAGCCGCCGTCTCACCTCTCACTATGTCGGTGCCTCCCGACGCCATCCTCACATCTCTCCCCAAGTAAAAGGTCGTCGCCCCGACGACAAGTTAAGAGCTGAAGGAAACCAGCTAGAACACTATGTTAAAATATTACTATTAACAATAATACAACATCAACAAGTTAAAAACAGGAACTAGTATAAAGTGTTGGTTCAACATCTAAGGAAAATTATGAGTTACATGTGCTGAGTAACACTTTACAATTGGCAAGATTGTTACAAGACTAACATGTATAGACCGTTCTATGCACATTTTGGTTAACTGGCTTAATGGACAAATATCACTAAAGATGATTTTAAATCCAAGGTGCAATTTGGTTTACCTAAACATTCATGTCAAGAATATACAACAGCACCAGTTCAATTGTGATTAAACCGATAAGTTCCGAGTCCATAAACGGTGGAGTCAATGGCCCAGTGGGCCCACAGGGTAATTGCAGGCCACTGCACGGATTCAAGGGTTCACAACTACTCAGAGTCTGCATCATAGTCTGTACTGTCTCCACTAGCATCAGCAGCGATCATTTGTTTCAACAGATGCAATGCATTGGAAAGCGGATACATGTACCTGTTAGGGGGCCTCCCCTTAGTCTTCCGGGCTGAACGTCTCGGCATCCTTTGAAGAGCTGCCGGGTCAGAACTGCCTCCTATGGTGGGGTGTGATGCTAGACTATCAAGACCACCTGCCGCCGAGTCACTCCGTCCATTCGGCTCATCCGTTGTCAGGGAACGGTCATCCGCAGATGGACTTGGCTCCCTTGGGTCCCTCATATCTGGTACCTTGGCTCCGCGACTGATAGAGTTTGGCACAGGCTCAACCAGGCTGGGTTGAGTGGATTCATCCGGAGCTGGCTCCCCCATCTCGTTATCCTCTGCCAAGGTGCGGTGTTCGGCCGCAGTGAGTAGGTCCTCCTCAGGATCCTGATGTGTATTCTGGTCAGTCTCTTGTAGCTTAGAGTCCGGAGTGGTACCAAGGTCAGCCTCTAGTGGTATGGGCAGTAGCACACGCCCAAACCCGGTTCCACTATCCGAATCTGTAGGCTCGGTGGTGGTGGGGCCAGTGGATTGGTCAGATGTCAGGTCACTCTCAGTGGTCACGGATTGATTGATTGGCGTGTCTGTCTCTGGAAGGGCCACATTCCAGGGACAGCACTTAATCTCACTTCGATGGAGAACTTTCTGGTGGCCACCAGAATTACGTAGGATGTAGACTGGTTGACCTTCATAGGGTTTACCTACGATCATGTACGGTTCAGCCTCCCAAAAATCTTGAATCTTGGCCCGTCCGCGGTGTGACCTATCTCTCACCAAGACATATTCTCCCAGATTAAGTGGTTTCTCGAAGATGTCCCTATCATTGTAGTTCTTCCTCGCTGCTGCTGCCTTTTCCAAGTTGGTCAGGGCAACCTGTCGTGCCTTCTCGAGTGCCTCACTGTGCTTCTTGATGTAGTCTGCTACATTGGCACCACAAATTTGTTGCTCTTCCACTCCCAAGACTAAGTGCTGAGGAAGGCGGGCTGTTCTTCCAAAGAGAAGATAGAATGGCTCACAGCCTGTGCTTGAATGCTTGGTGTTGTTGTAACTGGACACTAACTGGGGGAGGTATTCCACCCAGCGAGACTTCTTGGGGGCAGGCAGTGTAACCAGAAGATTGTGGATTGTCCTGTTAAAGCGTTCGCACTGCCCGTTCCCCTGGGGGTGGTATGGAGTGGTATGGGAACGGCCGATTCCATAGAGTTTGCACAGTTCTGTTACCACATGCGCCTCAAAGCACTTGCCATTGTCAGAATGTAGCCGTAGTGGTGCCCCGTATGGTGTGATAAGATGTTTCACCAACATTTTCGCTACTGTCTCTGCCTTCTGGTCACGCGTTGGTATTGCCCATGCAAACTTTGAAAAGACATCCGTTAGCACAAGGACATTCTCATAGTTGTTAGATGATGGCTCCAATACTGTAAAATCCATTGCAACTATCTCAAGGGGTGCGGTGGCTCGTATGGTTCCCATGGGTGGTTTCGTGCGTCTGGTGGGACGTTTGCCGACTGCGCATCTCTCACACTGGTGACACCACGCTTGGACTGACTGCTCCATTCTTTGCCAGAAGAACAATGGTTGTAGTAACTTCAATGTCCTTTTTGGACCAAAATGCCCCATCTCGTCATGGAAGCAGCGCATCACAATTTCTTGAAGACGGGCTGGAACTACCAGTCTTTTGCATACACCATTGGTCCGTAATCTGGAATTGCGATAGAGCACTCCATCTTTTATCCCCAGCTGCCTCCAGTGCTTCAAAACTACAGTCACCTCTCTTGGATCTCTCTCCCGTTCCTGTCTTGAAGGACGTCTGCCTCTCTCCACATATTCCCTGACTCTTCCCAAGATCAGGTCCTCATCCTGAAGCCTCTTGAGCTCTGCTGGCGTGTAGCCCGGGAGGCACTGACTACCCTCACATCTAGCAACACGAACTTGATGAAACAAGACTGGTGGTAGATCCATTCCTGGATCACAGGTTCCCTCCACTCCAGCGCGAACGGCGCAGGAAGACATCTCAAGGCTCTGGCCCTCCATAATGACTGGCGATTGCAGGGTTGGCTTTGACGGTAGTCGGGAGAGGGCATCGGGGGCTTGGTTGCTCCTGCCCTGCCTGTACTTTAGCTCGAAGTCGAAAGCAGAGAGTTGCTGCACCCAGCGCAGCTCAGTGGAACTTAGGTTTGCAGTGTCCATGTATCTCAATGGGTTGTGATCGGTGTATATTATACACTTGTTTCCCAGTAGGTAGTCTTTGAAGGGTCCGCACACAGCCCAGCGAACTGCAAGCAGCTCCAGTTTGAATGCCGAATAATTGCGGTCATTCCTCTCAGCTGGGCGAAGAGACCTTGAGGCATATGCAATCACTGTCCTAACTCCCTCCGTCATCTGTGATAACACGGCACCCAAGCCAGCAGAACTTGCATCCGTCTCCACCACAAATGGCAGAGAGAAATCAGCAAACCCCAAGACAGGTTTCTCTGTGAGTTTTGTCTTCAGTGTCTGGATTGCAGCTATTGCGGTCTCATCCAGGTGGATCTCCCTGCGTTTGGGTCCCGGCCTAGTCTTCCCTTTCACCGAGGTCCCCTTCAAGTAGGCAAATAAGGGGGAGCAAATGCTTGAGTAGTGCTTGATAAACCTCCTGAAAAATCCTGTGAACCCCAAAAAGGAACGGAGCTCGGTGATGGTTGTGGGTAGTGGCCACTCCTTTACTACACCTATCTTGTCTGGGTCCGGTCTCACTCCTTCACCAGCCACAACTTGATGTCCCAGGTACTTTACTTCAGTCTTGAAGAATGCACACTTGGTGGGTTTTACCTTCAAGCCATGTTGCTTGAGCCGGTTGAACACTAGCTCGAGTCTTCTCAGGTGCTCTTCATAAGTGTCGGAAAAAACAATAATGTCGTCGAGATAGATTAGAAGGCTGTCCAAGGCCTGATCCCCAAAGCAGCGCTGCATAAGCCTCTGGAAAGTGGCAGGACTGTTGCACAATCCAAACGGCATTCTGTTGTACTCGAAAAGGCCGAATGGAGTGATGAAGGCAGTCTTTTCGATGTCATCTTTCGCCATAGCCACCTGATAGAAACCGGAGGTCAGGTCCAGCACACTGAAGTATTTTGCCTTGCCGAGTGCTTGGAGTGACTCGTCAATGCGTGGTAGGGGGAATGAATTCTTATGAGTCACAGCATTTACTTTCCTATAGTCCACGCATAGACGAATGGCTCCGTCCCGCTTCCTAACAATTACGATGGGGGATGCCCAAGGGCTGCTGCTCTCCTGAATGATTCCTGTATCCATTAGCTCTTGGATGTGGGCGCGGACTTCCTGGTACTGAGACGGCGGGAGAGATCTGTACCTTTGTCGAATTGGAGGAGTAGACCCGGTATTGATCTGGTGTGTGATGACGTCTGTGTAGCCGAGATCTCTGTCATGTGTTGAGAAGATGCTGGCATGTGCTTTTAGGAGGTCCAGGAACCCCATCATCTCCTCTGACGAGAGCTGACTCCCAGTCTCTACATCTGGTACTGGGGAGGGCTGTCCCTGACGAGTAGTGGCAGATATGGTACAGCTGGTCCCTGTCACCACGTCAACTGCATCCTCAGTGTTGATCTCGTCGGCATGATACAGAGTCCCAATACAAGTATGGTTCGGCAGTATAACATCAATGCTGGATTCATTGACCAAAGTTATGACGAACTGGCCCCCGACCACCTTGACAAAACAACTGCCTAGTTGGACCGAGCTCGGGAGATTTGAAGCCTCTCCAGGCTCGAGGACAGCCTGGTAGTCCATATGGTCTGGCGCCGCTCGTGCTGATGCCTGCATAACAGCAGCTTGCCTAGCAGGGATAATAGAGGGTGCATACTTTGGAAGGTAGGCTCGGCTAATAGGTCCTTCCTCTACAGCAAACTTGAGCCGCTTCCCTACAAGGGCCATGGCTCTCTCCCAAACACGTTCAGAGCCATAATCTTTCAGTCTGTGTAAATGTCCTTGGTCTTCCATTATCGCCAACTGTCTCCAGCACTCTGCTAAAACATTCATCCCTAAAATACACTGTGTCGGGCTCGGCGGTCCACTCGTTGTTCCCTTGATAACCAAAATTAGTCGAGAAGGAATCGTGACTCCTAACGCTTTGACATCAGCCTCAAAGCATCCTAGGTATGGAATGTTCGATCCATCAGCAGATAAAAGCTTGAAATGTTCTGGGATGCTTTGAAGTCGGGGTCCCTTCCCTTTCAGGTGCGTGTCAAAGTAACTTTCAGTCACTGTAGTTACCATAGATCCTGTGTCCAGTAAGCAAGGCACTCGAAATTTATCCAAGAAAACGTCAACCCCGAAGCAATCTGCTACTGCTCTCCTAAAGAAGGTCTGGGATGGAGGTATGGAGCCGGAACTTCCCCCTCTAACTGCCTGGCTCCCTGCAGACGAGGGCTTACGTTTTCCGCTAGATTGACCTCGTGCCGTGTCCCAGGGTGGCTCTGATGCTCTCTCGTCTGGTAGCGTTGGCGTGGTGCGTTGCGAGGCAAAGGACAATTCCGAGCGAAGTGTCCTTGTCCATGACAGTTGTAACAGATTAACGGCTGGCTCTGAGCTGAATGCGTCCAATCGGGACCAGTTGCTGCCGGGTGACTTGAGTGTCGAGGGTACAGTGCTTGGTGGGTGTCAACTGGATGCCTCGAATGGGTTGGCCACATTGAACTTAGGACCGAGTTGACAGATTCAGTAAGAGACCGGATCTGTCCCTCCAACTTCTGGTAGGCCTCATCCTCTTTAGATTCTTGTGCAGAGATACTGCTATTCCGGCCAATTTTTGCGCGGGCACTTTCGCGCTCATCTCGTCGGATCACCCAGTTCTTTAGGTCAGCGAAGGACGTCCCTGGATCCCTGTCAAGAAGGTCACGACTTGAATGTCTCAATCCTTCCTGATCAAGGCCGTCCACGAACTGTTCTTTTAGCAGTGTGTCTGGCTGTTTATAGAGCTGCGGGTCCTTCCTCCCAAGACGCATGAACAATCGCTGGAGTGCCACGGCATACTCCCTGATAGACTCTCCCTTTTGCTGTCGGCGATCTAGTAGCTGACGTTGCAACTCCCCACTGGTGAGTGGTTCACCATATGAGGCTTGAAGATGTATCAAAACAGCATCTACCCCAGCCCCATTATCAAGTAGGGCTCGGGCCTCTATCTTCGGAGCACCTCGCAAATAATCCAAGAGGAATTGTGCCCGCTGATCGGGTGAGACATGGTATCGGTCAAAGGCATGACGGATGGACGTCACAAATTCCTCCACAGTTGTAGCACGGCCAGACGAATCCTCCTGACCAGAGAACGACGGGATTTTCCTCTCTGGGGCCATTACAACGGTTGAACTGGTCGGGTCTAGTTTAATCTCGGGCTTCACCAGGAGTGGGGTGAATTCTTGGTCCCCCCAGCCTCCCTCCGGTGGCAGGATGGAATCATCTATGTAAGGTAGCACCACCTGCTCTCCATCCCCGTTGTAGCACAGGCCACTGGCGGTGGGGAACACAGCTCTCAGGGACTGCACTGGCAATTTTCCTGCGACCAGGGAGAACCGCAAGGTTTTCTCCGGCCCATGACGAACACGCACTGTCGTTGCCATCGAGTAGGTATTTCTGTATGTTTGTTGTGGGTACCAGACTGATACGTACTCTCGCAAAGACCAGGCTTACACCGGCTGCCGTCCACCAAAGAAATTTGGTGACGTTTAAATTTTCCAAACCAATCCCACTTCTGACACTATTGTAAGGACCGCACAACACGTGGGTTCGAATTGGTTTATTCTGAAATGGTGGACGGCAAGGCGAGGCCGGACAAACGGTGACGAGTAAGTATGGTTTACCACAAAAGAAGGAATAAACAGAAAATAGGAGAAATTCCATTAGTACATGAACAGATACATTTCCTAATAAATTACATAAGTTTCTATACATGTACCACTTATGTGAATCCCTGTAAAACCTCTAGTTATGCACAGTGAAAAGTGATAATAATCTATTACACACTCGAAAGTACACAATAAAGTGATGTACTACCAGCATATACTTGTAGAACATGAATATAAACCAGATTATTTAAGATATAAGTCCACTGTCATGTCACGCTGGTAGGACTGGTGAACAAGTCTAATACCACTTGACAATAAAATACAGTCGAGTTCAACAAACCTTACAATTATCAGGAAGACCACTGAATAAATAAATTATTCAACCGATGTGTGTGTGTGATCTTTTCTTACCAGGTTATTTATACACAAGCTTAATTACAAGGACATGTTGGTAAAGTTACCATTACACAAGAATGCTCATATTCTGTTTCTGGACGTAAGTCTCTCAACTAGCAATAAAACTCAAACTCTGCAGTTGTTACACTCGGAGTTATCTACTAGCAATAAACATTATTCATGGCATCTTATACATAAAATACAGTAAACGTGTACATGGATTCAATTATAGCACGTAAACAAACCCTATAAATGTAGCAACGCCAATGTTGGATTGTCACTAAATAGATGCAACGTTACTATGGAGGGCGCCATGTTGACTGAAATTAACGACGATCAAATGTACTTATAAAACCACTGTTCTTACCGGGAAAGTTTACTACAATATCCAAAAACTACCCAAATTATGTGATTAATTGATTAAGCTCTTAAGTAGGAGAGTTTACAATGAATTAAAGGGAAATTGTACCTGAAATGGTGGACGGCAAGGCGAGGCCGGACAAACGGTGACGA
Organism: Crossaster papposus; assembly: GCA_037893245.1. NCBI lineage: Eukaryota > Metazoa > Echinodermata > Asteroidea > Velatida > Solasteridae > Crossaster > Crossaster papposus. The sequence goes on from JBAIAA010000238.1 coordinate 1,015,615, forward strand.
GTAAGTATGGTTTACAAACCGTCACCGCATGAGGGCGCTCTGACCAGCCGCCGTCTCACCTCTCACTATGTCGGTGCCTCCCGACGCCATCCTCACACTATGAAATCACAATATCTGGTGTGCAGTGGTTTTCAAGAAAAGTGGAATGTTGTATCAATTTTCATTGAAAAAATGACTATTTTCAAACACTATCCCCAATGTATTAAATTTTGTTAGTCCATAATTAATATACTTGCAAATATTTGTTACACATCCATGAATGGGTGTCAACCAGGTAGTCTGGTTTTCTGGAAATACCCCGAAAATGTATAAATTGCTTTGTTTCGTCTGAAGTGAAAGAAGTCAAGGAACCACACTACAAAACAAGATTAAATTTCTTGGTTTTTCTTGCATCTGTCAATCATGAACATTGTTGTTTAATACCGTTTAATTACTATATACATGAACCCCCAACCCATCCATTTTGGAAAGTTACAACAAAAGCAAACGGTGTACACTACTTGTCTACCACCATGCTTTAATTTTTTTTCAGATCACTCATCAACAAATACTAAAGCCCATGTGTAAAACAACAAGCTAATTCCAAAGACGTTCAGACAGTTATGTAGTATAATTTTCGTTTGGTTTCCACTGTTGCTGTTGCTTTTCCGCGAAGCTTTGCGAATTCTTGATGTACACTGGCTGTCATATGGGCGCTTGCGTGAAGAAAAATAATTCTTCATTTACATAAAAAATTAGCGCATGCGCACTAGGTTTTTACTGTTTTAAGTAAAAGAAAATACGAAATTTCAAAGACGTTGTTACCGACTGGTTCGTGAGTGATGATGGTTTGTCGCAATAGCGCCCTCCCGTGGCTGCGGATTAAGCAACGTCTTTCCCAAAGACTATACTCAAAGCCTTGACAATTTTAGGTAAAATGTACACAGGCCACTCACTCCCGTGTCCATGACAACACACGTAGCTAGAGTCCAAATACGGTGTGCAGTCTAGTCTTGGTGCAAGACGTCCCTGTTTTGTATTTCCACAAATTTCAGCTAATAGAGGGCGCTATCACTCCACCAACCGCTATCGCCCACAAACCGCTATCACAGGTTCCTGTGATAGCGGTTCGTGGGTGATAGCGGTTGGTGGAGTGATAGCAGGGACGTCTTGCACCAAGACTATGTGCAGTCCAACTAGTGTTCTTTCGTTTTAGACCGTTCAAAATACGTGTCGAGACGACAACGTATAATATCCAATCAAAAGCCAAGGTGGACAATAGACCCGGTATACCGAGGCTGCTCCAATCATTGTGTCGGTACCAAGCTAGAAACACGCACAGTGTTTGCATATTTTTTACTAATGAATATCGCCTATTGCATTATTCACTTCACGCCACATTTCAAATTCCTGGGACCATCCCTTGGGTTTTAAGTGAGAATGCGCTGGTACACAAGGAAAAGACTGGTCATGACTCATGAGGCGTTTTATTGTTGGTTGCTTTAAATACAAAATTTTCATTACAATGAACGTGGACTGTCGTTTTATATTGGCACGTGGATCGTGATTTCGTTTAGTGCTTTTGGTCCAGGGAAAATAAGTTTTGACGTCACACAAATTTCAATATAATTTTTTTTCACCACAGTGCACTTCTATAAGGCCCCTAGAATGACATACTAAAAATCACTAAACATCCAAGTGATGGAAATTTGTCTAAATTGCATAATTAGTATGTCATTCTAGGGACCTTATAGAAGTGCACCGTGGTGCCAAATATTATATTGCAATGTGTGTGAGATCAACCAAACAAAATTAGGTATTTTCCCTGGACTATTATTGTTTCGACAAACAAGAAGCTGCTGACATCGTACAATAAAGTATCTATCTTCCTTCCTCTACAGGTATATAATAAGGGTACCATGCATAGGTGTTTACCTTGGTTTTCAATAAAAATGCATGTAAAAGTTCCGTTACTAGTTATAATTTAAAGATAAGGTTCTATAGAACAATATTAGTTCGAGTGTCAAGCCCTCGGGTATTTTGGGGTTCATTTTCGCAATGACCGATTAAAGCGGCACATGGGTACGGACTGTAGGCGTTATTAGGTAACTTCACAAACTAAAATTTGTTCTGACGTACAAACCGTTTTAGTATTCTAGTATTCTTATATAAGCTTATTCTTATTATCGGCAGACCTAAACGGCAGGGGAGGGGGGAGGGGGGGGGGGGGGGGGGGGGGGCAGCACAACAGTGACGACGCTAAAAAGCAAACAACCAACACAATGAAGAAAAGCAATGCACAAACCGTAGGAAGCAATATATGGGACGAGAGACCTCCCCCCCCCCCCCCCCCCCCCCCTTCTTTGTGGTCGTCATTGTGCTGGCGGAATGTTGCAGTTTCTCTTTAGGTTGTTTGTTTGTTTGTTTGTGTTTTTTTTGTTGGGGGGGAGGGGGGGGGTTTGCGTTAGTAACAATATTCTAGGTAGTGTATAGGTATAGGGGACTAAGGGGAAGTCCCTCGGTCTCATATCGTGCTGGGTACAGCGCACGGGAAAAAGCAAATATTTCATTATGTTGTGCTATCAAAAGACAGCTCAGGCCAGAAAGTAATTCCTCCGGCGATTGAAGGGCCTTATCTCTGTTAATGTTAAGAATAATACATGAGGGGCAAGCCCTCGGACTACTCTCACACAAAAACGGCGAGCTACCGAGTGTATACCCCCTTAACACCCTCCAATATTTCTTTATTTTATTACAATTATTGCTTGAACGAAGGCCTTCTAATACATTTTCACTGTTGAATTTGTTTAAAATGGGAAAATGTTTATTCACGAGACACAAACAAAATTGCTTACAATTAAGCATTGGCAGTTGTCGAGCTGCCATAGTAGCCTCGAGATGAACTAGGGAATAAAAGGCCTGTTTTTTCCCGAAGAGTATTTTTCAGTTCCAACTTTATCGCAATTTTTGTATTGAAGGTGAAAAAGGAGAACGGACACTTGTTATGATTCTATGCAATGTGGCTTCACCCAACTACGGGCAAACAGAAATGCGTAAGATGGAGAGTGGCCGGCCTGCCGTGCTGCATTCGTGCAAAATATTAGCGAGGAAAAACAATTGTGTTGCGTCACAAGAGGGCGTTAAAATATAAAGCGACAAGTCTATGACAAATTGAGAGAAAATGACCTGAAAGTTTGTCCTCCACGTTGCCAATAAACCACTTCCGTCCTGCCAGGGGCATTTATGTGAACCATTGCATGCGCGCATCATTAAAATAAACTTGAATGAGGCAAACTGACTGATTAACAAGAACAAGAGACCCCGAAGGTCAAAAGACTAGATAGGAAGAAAGCTTGAACGAAGCGAACTGACGGATTTAATTTACAAAAGACCGCGACGGTCACAAGACTGGATAGGAAGAAAGCTAGAACAGGCGAACTGACGGATTTACATTTACAAAAGACCGCGACGGTCAGGAAACTGGATAGGAAGAAAGCTAGAACAGGCGAACTGAAGGATTTAAATTTACATAAGACCGCGACAGTCACAAGACTGGATAAGAAACAAAGCTTGAACGAGGCGAACTGACGGATTAAAAAAGAACAAGAGATGAAGACTGGATAGGAACAAAGCTTGAACAAGGCGAACTGACGGATTAAAAAAGAACAAGAGACCACGACGGTATGAAGACTGGATAGGAACAAAGCTTGAACCAGGCGAACTGACGGATTAAAAAAGAACAAGAGACCACGACGGTATGAAAACTGGATAGGAGGAAAGCTTGAACGAGGCGAACTGACGGATTTAATTTACAAAAGACCGCGACGGTCAGGAAACTGGATAGGAAGAAAGCTAGAACAGGCGAACTGAAGGATTTAAATTTACATAAGACCGCGACAGTCACAAGACTGGATAAGAAACAAAGCTTAAACGAGGCGAACTGACGGATTAAAAAAGTACAAGAGACCACAACGGTCAGAAGACTGGATAGGAAGAAAGGCAGCTAGAACAGATGAACTAACGGAATAAAAATAACAAGAGACCGCGACGGTCACAATACTGGATATGAAAACAGCTTGAACGAGGCAAGGCGAGTCATTTAATAATAATTCAGTAGTTCTTTGTTTTCTTTATGTTTGTAAATGGTGTATAATTATCTACTTAGCCATGCTATGTTCTTACGGTGACGTCATATTTTGTGGGCGGGGGCACAGTGCATATTGCTTTTCATTTTAGGGTCACGAACTCACGATTAATGAGCAAACATAAACAAATATGACTTTTTTTGCAGTTATTAGCGTTATTAAAGCCTATATTTCGCCATACTAAAGTTTTGAATTTCAGGTACCCTTCAAGGCATTTACTCGCAATTGCGTTTGGAACAAATCTAAATGGTTGAGCTGAAGGGTACTGTTGTAACAATTTTCGCTGGTCCTGATAGGTATTATATTAATATAAGAAAGTAAAATGATTTTAGGACAATTTATTAGAAGTACATATTTTTTGGTTCGCGTACGTATACGCATTGGTTTGACACATTTTTGATTTGCATTGGTTTCGACCCCGCGCCTACAGACCTTGAGCCATGTATGCATGGTGTGCACAATTTTCACCCCCCCCCCTTTCGTGTGTACGTATTTTACGGAGGTCGGTGTTGTTACAGTGATACACATGTCTTTCTCGCTTATCTTTATTATTTTATTACATAGTGTTCAAACTATGGTGACTCGAATTGACTAGACTCGAATATTTACTCGACTGTAATCATGACCTCATAAGTAGTATTATTATCAAATAAGATCAGATCAAACGCGAAAAGTTAGGGCCCCCCGCCCCGCCCGCTAATCCCCCATCTCATCCACCTCCCCCTCTCCTATTTCCAGGCTTTCATCAAACCCAAATGAATGAAAATGTCTACCAATGGCCTATCCTTGTAGGGGCGCATTTGTCCAGGCTAATTAAATTCCCGGCTGGCTCTAACGGGCGCGATACAAGCCATAACAACTGAACAAAGACGAAACGGCTAGATGAGCATCTTAGCTTGTACCCAGTACATGTTGTCATAACAAACCGCATACAAAGCTTCCTTAATTTAAATGAATTAGGTCATGCTGAATATGTAACAATTATCTTTGCGGTACTAATAACAAAAGCCTAATGTGACGACCGGTCGTCACCTGGCCAACGATTGGACAAGGCCCCGGTGGGAGGGCCGTATTGTTTTGCACGGCTTTTGATTGGATAGGAGACGTACACCGTTTACCGTGTCGTATGAACCCGTCTAAAACGAAAGAACACTAATAAAACATGAATGAACCAACCTACGTGTACGCCCACGCACACAGGTGTTTACACACGCATAGTAACTAACACCTCAGTGACATTTGCTCTACGACTAGGATACGGCGGGCGTACCCCCCCCCCCCCTCCCCCCGGAATATCGAGAGATACCTGCAGATACCTCAGGGTCGCCCTAGGGCGTATCCTTATCTTTTACAAGCCGAAGGGGTCGCCGTGGGATGATAGCGTGGGGTTATAACTGTTTTCATTTCTTGGTTCGCTGTAGCATTTAGACACGCCGTAGCCATGCCGTAGAGCGGTTTCACGGCGACCATACATCGGGCGTACGGTGGCCTTGCTTTTGCCGTGCGGCTGCCCTGGGGTCTTATGAATTACGATTGGCTTTTGCGGCGGCCGCGGGAATTCCACGGGCGCGCTATGGCAGCCTTAAGGCGGCCCTATGTATGGTGGCTTGCGGTATGTGGCACACCCTGCGCAGGGGCGGATGCAGACATTTATGAATTTTGAGTCCTAGCCATAGGCGGGGTGTGTGGGGGCTCTCCCCCGAAATTGTTTTACAGTAGAAGCTCTGAGGTGCATTCTAAGACATTATGAGCCTATTTTTCTTTGTCGTTTTGATCTAATGGTAATCTTTTACAGAAAGCACCACGCTGCTATTTTGCTCTGATATAAAAATACATTAACAATTGGTTTTGTTTTTTTAATGTAAAAAAATCTAGTCCCAAAATGTGGGGTCCGGACCCCCAGGACCCCTTCCCTGGATCCGCACCTGCTGCGGGCAACGCACGGCTCCCGTACGCCGGCCGCGTGCCCATCGATCTCAGACACTTATATCTAGACGGATGTTCTCGGTACAAGTTTGGGGGACAAAGCTCATTAGGTTGATTTCCTAAAATTAGAAGAATTACTTCATCTTTTGATTCAAATAAGCCAATCAGAAAATAACTAGTAGGCTAAAAACCGGAACAAGGATGTGGTCGGACAATTTATCGCCAAGTTAATTATTTTCAACACATTACAGTGAAAGTGGGCGAAAACGTACGGTCCGGCCGGAAAGGCGTTTCACTGGGAATAGCCACTGAAAACAGGCAAAACATAGAAAACAAGCCAGGTCATCGACTTGTCCTTTACAGTTTCTTAGAGATAGATGTGGTGTGGTTAGCACAGTCATCTCGAATGGACTCTTTAGTGAAAATTAACAGGGTCCGACAATAATATTAAAAGACTTAGTAAGCAAGTGATTTCTACCACCTATATTTAAAGTTATTGGCGTTTACGTAGCTTTTCAGTCTTTTATGTTTCTTATTCTGTATTTCAAAGCTTTATTTCACGTTCTATACCGTAATTTCTACAATTTTTCTGATTAATTTTAATTTTTACGAGGGAGGATGACAATTTGTGAGAACACCTCAGATGTCCAAGCGAATGGACCAATAGAAATGCGCGTTGCAGAAGAAATTCGGGAGAATCGGGTGAAAAAGCCAATTGTCTGCTGGTACGTACATCAGGGATTTACCGCTCCCAGTCTTATAACACACTATGACATCCTTGCCTTCCTCATACGCCCCCAGGGTGCGTTTTTGTAGGTCATTTAAGCACGGAACACGGAACTTTTCGCAAATGTTTTCATTCAAAAAATCAAATTGAGAATTGTCCGCCATCTTGTGTGTTTGTTAGCCAACCTCGGCGTTTTATGAATGAAAAACTGCAATTTCATGCCTGGGGTCGAGGTTGGTTCGCATGCCTTGGTCTGTAAGTTGTATTGGGCGCATGAATCGTTGCGCCAAATAACCACGGATCTTGCCGAGTGTCCACAGGCCGTTTGGGAGCTATTATTAGTAGAAAGCTCGTAAAAGCGCTGTGTTGCTCAGGATGGTTGAAGGAGTCGTAATGTAATTCACATAAACATCGATCTACATAAAGACTAAAAATATGCATGGCTAATAAACGGCTGGAAATTGGTAAAACAAACAAACCCAAACCGACAGAAACCTCATATTTGACGATTACTATGAACTCTTTTCAACATCAACCGATCCCGCGTGAAGCCTGGTAATCGATTATCGGTTGTCTTATTTTCGTTCGTGTCATCATAATTATATCCATAATCCCCTTGTTATCGATTAACCCATTGACACATAGCCTTAACTAGTTACAGATACACCTCCATATCATGATCTTCGGCGAGGTTACCGATCTCATCCTAGTCTTGGTCAAGACCAAGCTAGCCCGTTCATTTGTTCCACGGCGCGCCGTCCGTATTATCTGGGCTTATTGAGGGCGCCCTTAATTATCGCCATATTCGTGAATTTCGTCCACTAACTTGGTCTTGGCGCAAGCGTCACGTGAACCCGGAAAATTCCGAGGACATTCCAAGCATAGCTCAAATAGCTACTCGCCCCCGCATGCGCGCTAAGTCGTTTTTGTTTAATGTAGTGTTCGATTATTATAGTCTGGTTCCCAGACCAAATATTTCTGACTATTTGTGATTTTTCATTTATTATTTAGCCGCCAATGTCACGTGACCAAAAACTGGAGGAATTGCTTAACGTTCGCGATGTTCGAGTGTTTCCAGGTTTTTATAAAATAAAACTCGCATTAGCAAAGGTCAACACCAAACGAAATGCCTAAGAATATCACAGTCATTGTAGTCATTGTGCTATTTTTTGGTAAGAGCCGTTAAAATTTGAATTGTTGCGTCGTCATAGCTACGCTGCTTGTATCGCTTGTATGTCAGGTACAGCTGCCGGCGCGGCGACAAATGACGCGATACAAGCAGCGTAGCTATGACGACGCAACAATTCACTCTTTTCCGGGTTCACGTGACGCTTGCGCCAAGACCAAGTTAGTGGACGAAATTCACGAATATGGCGATAATTAAGGGCGCCCTCAATAAGCCCAGATAATACGGACGGCGCGCCGCGGAACAAATGAACGGGCTAGCTTGGTCTTGACCAAGACTAATCTCATCCTCGATGAGGATCATGATCCTCTACCAGAAAACGAAGTAAAAAATATATGTACTCTACACTACTAGCGTTCTTATACACTAGGCTACTGACGCTGTGGGAGAAATTGATTTAAAATATAAACGGCAACGTGTATAAAGACGAGATTAAATTAATATTTAAATATTTGAATATTCAGGTTGAAGGTACGTGTATATCGAAGGTGTTCCCGCACGTTATCTATGCTTTATCTAACACAACCCGATTTTTTACCTTTTCCTGAAAATTAGTCAAACCTCATTTGTTGTTTATTCATAACCGCATTGCACACACACCTCACGACATGAACAAGATATGTAAGATGGCTGTCCACTTGTTCGAACGATACCTGTCCCAAAAGAATGTCCTAGAAAGCCACCATCTTTCCTTGGATGATTTAGGGTTTTACACACCTAATATACTTATACACTGTACAAAATAACCATAAAATAACGGGGTTTTTTCACAATCGCCGTAACGGATTTTGAAAGTAAAATTACGGTAGTGTGCCGTGTAAATGTCACATTTGTTTTTTTACAGGTGAAAAAAACCTTTATTATACGGTTATTTTTTACAGTGTTCTCTCTTTTAAGGCGTACATGTGGCGATCGAGTATGGTACTTTTGTACCAATTTTATATCAATGATATGCCAATCAGTGTTTAATGTAAACTACTCCTTTATGCGGACAGCGTTCTCCTGGTTTTCGGTAAGGATCCCAGTGATATTGCTAAATCTCTTAGGATTGAATTATAATTGTGCAGTCAATGGCTTATTGATAATAAGCTCTCTCTGCATTTGGGAAGGACTGAGACTATTCTCTTTGGAACAAAAAACAAATTGAAGAAAGTTAATGACTTTCTAGTTACTTGTAATGGTGGACCAATCAAACCTGCCTCGTCTGTGAAATATCTAGGGGTTTCGCTTGACCAATCGTTATCTGGTGAGGATATCGCCAATTCGATTATTAGAAGAAAAAAAACGGTGACAGGCTTAAGTTTCTGTATAGACAAGCCCTTTTCCTTAACGAAAAATATCGACAAATCTTACGTTCAGCTTTAATTCAATGTTATTTTATTTATTCATGTTCATCATGGTATTCTGCACTCTCCATCAGACTGCAGAATAAGCTTCAGGTTATGCAGAACAAAATGGTTAGGTTTATTTTAAACAAAAACTCCAGAGATCATGTTGAGCAAAAAACTTGTGGGAATGCAACTTAATTTTATCAAAATGTTGTTCTATTAATATAAGTATAGATAAATATATATTTTTTTAGAAGTGGGGGGGGGGGGGGGGGGGGGGGGGGGGGGGGGGGGGGGGGGTTGCCATGTATATTGATCATGTCATGTTTTAAATAGGCATTTCTGTCTTCCTTGTATTTAATGTTTTTTTGTTGTTTCTTGTTCTGTCTTTAATGTTGGGACCCCAATGGAAATAAGCCTGTAAAATTAGCTTTTGGGGGCTATCCTAGGTTAAATCAACTGATTTTGTGTTTCGTATTTTTTCTGTCATATTGTTGTTGAGTTAACCTGAATAAATAAATCAAATCAAATACTCATCTCTATTTGAAAAGTCCTATCATATAATTCGGTTTGACTGGTCATTTTTGTATTGGGGTGTCACACAGCTTGCTCGTTCACTTTGGAGGCGTCCGCCCAAGGTGTCACGTTCATCTTGCAGCCGCTGAGAGCGCCGTTTCGGTTGAACTTCCATGTGAAGACAGACCATGATGCCACAATAAGTCTGGCGGAGAAAAATACCGAAGCGTCCGTCTTTGCCTCAATAGGTAAGCGTCAGTGAGCTATTGTTTGGTTACTCATTTGACTTTTGTTCAGGGAAAGGGTTGGGGGGGGGGGGGGGGGGGGGGAAGTGGAGGGGGGAAGTGCAACGTTCAGTTTGTTTTGTAAAGCCTTTGAAACTTATTTGCCTTCAATATGCTTATTGCCCAAGTCCACGTGAATATGTAATTGATTAGACAGAAACAAGCACTTTCCTACTTAGTTTTATCGGTCCTATAACCTCTAGTGAGTTACCTTAAAAAATGCCACGGACTGTTACATGGTGGACAAAAGCACTACTGTTTTTACCAAAGCTTTGCCAATGTCCCAGTCGGCAAAACTATGTTTCTAACACGGGTTAACAAGTAAGGAAAAACGCGTGTCTTGGCGAGATAAAATGAAATATCTAAACATGCGTTTCAAATGTGTACTAGGCGTATTAAAATGTAATATGCGTGTCTGGAACTACTGTTAAACACGTGACCATTTGTAACGCGTGTTCGGATATTTCATTTTACCTCGCCAAGACACGCGTTTTTTAAACATAGTTTTGCCGACTGGGGTGTTACGATAAAAAAGATTGCATTTTTATGACGTCATCATGGCGTCATACACTTGACACAATTACCAAAGGAATTGTGAATTTAGCTGGTTCCGTTGATGAGAATTGGCATAAATGTTGTATTATTTATTGAGACACCGTACCGGGACCAATTGCAAACGATAATTCAAAAGAGGAGACTTGTGAAACGTAAGTCGGGTCTGAATAATTTAATAATGAAACTACAACTGAAGTACTTATAGGATACACCATTTGCTGATATCGACTACCGAATTATTAAGAAATATCTTACTTATTTGAAAATAAGTATTGATTGTAGGCATTAACTATAAATTACAATCTCTCAAATCCACTTATTCCTGACAATTCAAGCAATTACCAAATGGTGTATCTTACCTTTAATACAACATAAGTAATGCGGCATGGTGGACGTTGTCGACGGTTCACGTTCCACGGACCAACTGAACCGAACACGGCAACGTGGCGTATATTTAAAGGCACTATTATTACGTAACTGCACGTAACACTCTTCCAGCTGTTTAAATGGGTTACTCCGAGGAATTACACAAATGCTTCCAACCTAAAGGTATAAAAGTGAAAAATTCATACAAAATCGTACGATGACGCCATCATGACGTCACTTCAATTTTCGTCTATAACACATCCTGGTCTACCTACATACCAAGTTTGAAACAATCGGAGCTACCGTTCTCTGGATATAGGACCCTTGAAGGGATCGTATACGTTTGGTAATTACTGTTGAGTTGTTAGATGGGCGTTCAGACTCACATCGAGGCAGTTATGTCAATGACCTTTCTGGGCTCCGCAATTTCATAACATCGAAACCCTTTTTTTTCTTTCTTTTCTATAGTCCTAGGTGGCGCGTTGAACTCGGAATCAGTTATCCGAGCCTGTTACTACCCTCAGCCCTCCGCACCCGAATGCACTATTGCGTTTTTTAGTGGGCGTTCATACGACAACGAGGCAGGTATCGTCAGTGGCACTGAACGTCGCCCCTTCTGGGTAGAGTACAAACGGGGCGTGGTGACCGTCGGCAAAGGAGGACAGGAGGAGGCTTTCCTGGAGTGGGACGCCGCTGCGCATCATCGTCGCAACATATCAACGGCGGTATACGTTGGTATAAGTACTTGGCAACATGCACCAGCGGAGTGGGTGTTCAACCAATTCTGTGCCTAAGAAACCAAAAGCATGCGGGTGAAATGAGGGTGATGTATAACAAGTTGAAAAGGCGGGCACAGTTCGTCCCGTTAAATTATATTGGCGTTTATTAAACTGCCTGGAATTTAATCTTTTACAGTGTACAGGCCCGTACGGTGCAGGATTTTTTTATGGGTGGGGTGCGAATTTGTACTGATGGGACCAAAAATGAAACCAAAATTTGTTGAGTGCTAGTACGTTATTTCTACATCAAAATACCATTATTTACCCCGAAAAATGTGGACCTTTTGGTAATTTGGGGGACAAATTTGTACTAATGGGACCAAAAGTGGTAGTAGATGACTGAGACGAGTTAACATCACAGTTATTTTCACACGTGTGCTTATGGAAGTCACTAGTTATGGAAGAAACCAAGATAGCGAGAAACCAACTAAAAGCGGGCGGGTGAAAAATTAGGGTGGTTGATAACGAGTTGAAGAAGGGCACAAATAGAGGTCACTTATACACTTCTGTCTTAGGATTGGGAAACACGTTAATTATTTTGTTTTAAATTTTAAATGTTTATTAAAAGACACGTATTTCCGACACCTAAGGCACAAATATTAAAATTCGAAACGAAAATTGTTCCAAGTGTACAATATATTACAGTGTTTTTGGGAGTTACGCATTATACACTTGAGCCCTTTTCACGCTGCAGAGCCAATCCCCGGGAAATAAATCCCCGGGAAATTCCCGGGGATTTTTTACTCCACCAACACCCCAGCAACCTTTCACACTAGACCCATTTGGTAACTCCCGGGGACACTATTTCCCGGGAATATGCACGGTCGTTTCACACTGGCCATCAAACCCCGGGAAATGTGTAAACTGAGGGCGCCCATCAGGAAGTTCCCAATCCAAATCCCACAATGCCGCGCAGTCTTGTTCACGACACTTCTTTTATTAAATATTAAAACCATTAATTTTGCTTATATTCTTTAAAATTAAATTATTTGTATAATTTTCAAACGTTATTATTTGTCCTTTGCACTTAACTGTAAATATATTTACGAAAAGTTTGAAAGGTACTTCATTACAATACTAAGTCACCGCGCGAATTATTTGGCGCGCTATTTGTGACCCTGTGACCTTTCGAGATTACCCGTGGACGCAAAAAGGTGAGGTAAGTTCAAACCCTGCGGCGTTCACACTAGTTGCTTTTCCCCGGGAAAAACGTTAAACCCCGAGGATTTCTCCTTTAGCCCTACTCCCGAGCAGGGGTAAATATTTCCCGGGGGAAATCAGTTTCCCGGGGATTTCTTTGGTAGTGTGAACAGACCGACCGAAATTCCCCGGCAATTTCCCGGGGAATTGCCGGGGAAATCGTCTAGTGTGAAAAGGGGCTTTGGTTAAGTGGGCCCACATCCACACTTGGAATGTGGGTGAGGTAATGTCTGGAATTGGGTGTATACTTATAGAACACTTAGAACAGTGGTTTTCTGTATTCATTCTAGCTGTTTATCTAAGGACACAGTGAGCACTGTTAATAGATACGTTGTTTCTCAGGGTCTAAAGCCGTGTTCGCAATGGATAAACATTTTTGGTAACTTTACCATGACGCCGGGTAACATTCCGATGGGTTAATCTTCCCACCGTTCGCACTTGGATTTAATTGACGCGGGTAGAATTGCCGAGACCATGGGTAAACTAACCGAGCTGGCTCCAAAACAATAAAGGGGGCGCCCTGCGTGATCTATGACAGCGACTTGACGACCGGATCGTCTTTTCCCGATGCTAGCTCTCAACATTATTTTCGTACATAATGGGTGATGGAAGATTTAACCGAGACGTCGCGTCCGCACTGGATTTTCTGGCTCGGTTAAACTGACCTGGTCAATCTTCCTGGGCACCTTTGGCTCGGTTAAACTACCCACGCGGCGTGGGTAAGTTACCTGTGAGGAAAGTTATCCAGACTGTTCGCACTGGACTTGAAATGGGTAAGTTACCCATTGGCTCGGTTAGTTTGCCCAAATTAAGTCCAGTGCGAACAGGGCTTTAGATCCTGTTTTCAACCCAGCACTTTTTCGCGCAAAACAGATGTATCTCAATTTACGTAATGAGCCTGTGCTCACTCACGCGTGACATTGCCCCTAAAAGCACTGCACCATTGTCTATCAACCTATGTAAAAGGATTTGCACATTTTTTTAGAATATTAATTTTAGGGCAATTTTTCAAAGTGGCACATTTTTTGGATACACGCTGTATCAACCAAGTATAGCAGACGAGTAGACACCTTGTTTATAGAGAGCTGCACGTATTTATGGCGTGCATTATTTGACATTTAATCATTAAAATAGAGATAACGTATTAGAAGAAATCATACATTGTAGCTCGAGGCTAGAAATGGAATAATATATTATACGATCAGCCGAGTAAAAGTCACTTTGATTTCGTTGTGTAAGATGTACCATTTTGGTTTTGTACTCGTTTTTCGCTTTTCAACTTATTTATCGCTTATTGCCTTTCATTAGCCATGATAGTTCATCATCACTGTGAGCATTATCTTGTCAGAGGACTGTAAGGAATTGAAAATTAATTAATTTGTGTGCCACTGCTCTGGAGATTCAGGATTACTCAATGGATGGAATAAAATGAAAGGCATGCATACAATGTGTTTGCGGTTTAGTAACGGACAGTGTCATTAGTTGGATCTACACAGCCGAACTCTCCCACATAATTGTTTGTTTGTTTGTTGTTGTCTCGTGTGATTAGGTGGTGTTTGTTTGTTTTGTCTTGCAGTATATTGTTTTAGTTTTATGTTTTGCCCCATGTGATACATCCTGTTTTTTCGTTAGTTTGGCTTTAATAGTAGTGTGATGCTTTAAGGCATTGTGTCGTGTCTTGTTTTGTTGTTTGTCTTGTCTTGTCTTGTTCTATTTTGTTTTGTTTAATATTTATAGTCTTATTTAATGTGCAATGTTATTGTTTTAATTTAAAATTATAGTATTTTAGTTTCACAATTTGATGTGGGATGAGAGGTCTTTGATCATAGTGATTGTTATAACCATGGTGATTGTACATGTACTGTGTTAACAGGCAAATTGTAGCCGAATGTGTTTATTTATTGGGACTTTACCTAACACCCATAAATAAATTAACCTTTGGAAAACACATTAATTATTTTTGTTTTAAATGCACAATGTTTATTAAAAGACATGTATTTCCGACACCTAAGGCACCATTTCAAAATTCGGAACAGAAAGTTAGCGGAACCCTTACTTCCGATCCTGCCTGATCTACCAATCCTTAAGGCACCGTTAATTGTGTCTATTGTAAGCCGAACGGATTGGAACACTAGAAGGCCATGTGTTTGGTTGTCAGAAGTATATTACACAAGAGGCTATTATAATAAATTGCGTTATGTATCCAAAGCTCAACGGGCTGGCCGCTTGACAGCGTGTGGTAATGATCAAGCGTGTTTGCAGTTTTCTAGCAGTTGAAAAGCCCCAGGGAAATTCGTTTTGGGGGTTCGATTTGCTTATTTTGTAGCATGAGCCTATTTTGTACCGATTTATGCAAGTTTTTGTTGTTCCTTCTTACTACACTCTCATTCAGGATTTTTTTGGGTAGTCCCACTACATTTTTGTATGTGATTGTTTTTGCATTACTTTTGCAGATTGGATCTATCATAATCAGAAATTTAATCTGTCGGGTATTTTCCACAGACCCACACATACACAATGTACGTTGATATATAATAATTATAAAATAGTTGTTTTTTCAGTTGAAAAAGGAAGTTTTTGGATACCAAGAGAAAAACAATAATTACTCCTAATCTACAGAGATTAATCAATCTTTTGAAGTTGTTTTCACTTTTGTTGGTCAGGGTTATTTTCACTCTGAACTTAGTTCATTTCACTCTTTTTGAAGTTGCTTTTATAAGACACTTACTCTTGAGAGGGGGCTATATAGTCACTCAGTACAATTAGAGAGGGACGACTTCAAACGTAAGTGATTCCACGCCACCAAAATTGCGACTAAAGTCGTTGTCTAACGGGGAAACTGCAGAATCGTACTGGTTTCTCCAGTAACAAAACGAGAACCATACACTTTGTAAGAAAAATCGATATTAGAAAGGCAATACTAAAGCAATGGTTAGCAAAACTCAGTAGATTTGATGAGATTTGAAGGTTTGCATGGTGAAAAGGCAATAAGATTGTTTGTGGTAT
This sequence comes from Crossaster papposus, assembly GCA_037893245.1. Classification (NCBI taxonomy): domain Eukaryota; kingdom Metazoa; phylum Echinodermata; class Asteroidea; order Velatida; family Solasteridae; genus Crossaster; species Crossaster papposus. Next base: position 1,031,612 of record JBAIAA010000238.1, read on the forward strand.
TGTAGCATCATGTGTTCAGTCTCTTTCGTAAATGTGTGTGGTTCTGAAAAGAACCAGAGGAAAACTCAACGTTTCGGGCAGTATGTTCTACTCGTCGTCAGAGCATAAACTGAAATGACCTGTTCGCTAGCGTTATACGTATACGAACCGTATGTGATCTGGAGGCGGAGTAACATAATTATGGGGCTTCATCTATTCAAGAACAGACTTGGAGTTTTACCCGTGATTTGAAATTCTTGAAAACATTTTTTGTTAGTTTTAGTTTCACCATTTTGAACACGTTTGTCTTTGGGACTTATTTTTGGCAGCATACATTATGATTACGTAGGAAGACCAAGTGCGCCCTCTGTTTGTGTGTGCCTAAAAGTTTTGCAATTAGTGATTTGCACGCTTCCCGCGCAAAGGCAACTTGTAGCAAGGTTTTTTTCTGTGGGATTCGAACAGAGAAGTCCAACATAAATTAGGTCTAGAAATTCTCTCGATTTTGTAGGAAGCAAGGCTCTGGCCATGCTCCAAATGTAAACCATGTGAGAGGGTAACCATCATTGAAACTCCTAGTGAGTAATGTAATTTGTTTGATATTTTTGTGAGATAATTGTAATCTTTTGCGACCGTGTATTTCATTATCGAATAATTGTATTGTCAGATTGTACCGTGTAGGCTACAGCTAGCCATGTGTTGGCATTTGCATGTCATGTTGTATTGCTGTGCCATTTTATTGTACTACGGGCATAGTTAATATTATAACACCTCACTCACAGATTCTGTGTCTTGATTGGCCGAGAGCAAGTCACGTGTCACTTGCTATTTTTACTATTTTTTACTTGCGCTCCAAAAAGACTATACCACGCAGCCTCGTTCTGAAAGGGTACTATGAGCATAGCAACACACGTACTATGCGCATAGCAACGAAAGCGTGACTGAAACCCAGACGTGTGTTTCGGTGCATTGCGTAAACATTGCTCTATCACCCTCGCACCCGTTCATCAAGGCAACAAAGTACACGTATCAGTTTGATCACTGAATTCGGAGATTTTTGTCATTACTATACTTTCGGGAAGCTTAAATTGTGCAGAATCTGTGAGTGAGGTGTTATAAAACAAATATTGACTGCTTTATTTCGCGGTATAGTAAAACTAGCCTCCCTCGGTGATCCATGGAGCATTCTATTTTTCCTCGGCTTCGCCTCGGGTAAATAGAATGCTCCATGGATCACCTCGGGAGGCTAGTTTTACTATACCACTCAAAGCAGTCAATATTTGTATACTAGTGTGCATTTAATGTAATAAGTGTTGTCTTGTAAAATTATATTCAGGAGATAGTCGTCAATATACATAGCCAAGAGTCTCTGGTTTATTGCAAATTTTGTTGAATGCTTGTCCGCTTTAACTAGAGGACCGTTCCTCCTTCCTTCCCCCTTTAATGACGTGAATATGGTCTGCTACAATTACTGGACTAGACCACAGAAGAGTTATCAATAATATTTTTTTGAGAATTTTGTTTTGTTAAGATAATTAAATTTAAAGATGGTGGTTTTTGTTCCTTCTTACTACATCTACTTTGAACTTCAGGATTTTTCTTTGAGTCACTACATTTTTTTAATGTAATTTTTCTCCAATACTTTTGCGGATCGGTTCTATTAAAATCAGAAATTTAATTTTGTAATGGTTATATAGCCACTCAGTACATTTAGAGAGGGACGACTTCAAACGTAAGTGATCCCACACCGCCGTGAAAATTGCGACTACAGTCGTTGTCTAACGGGGAAACTGTAGAATCGTACTGGTTTCTTCCAAACAAAACGAGAACCATACACTTTGTAAGAAAAGTCGATATTAGAAAGGCAATACTAAAAGCAATGGTTAGCAAAACTCAGTAGATTAGATGAGATTTGAAGGTTTGCATGGTAAAAAGGCAATAGGATTGTTTTGCGGTATTGTAGCATTATGTGTTCAATTATTTTTGTGAATGTGTGTGGTTCTGAAAGGAACCAGAGGAAAACTCAACGTTTCGGGCAGTTCGTTCTACCCGTCGTCAGAGCATAAACTGAAATGACCTTTTCGTTAGCATTATACGTATACGAACCGTATGCGATCTGGAGGCGGAGTAACCAGTGTTAGTTTACATAATTATGGGGCTTCATCTATTCAAGAACAGACATGGAGTTTTACCCGTGATTTGAAATTCTAGAAAACATTTTTTGTTAGTTTTAGTTTCACCATTTTGAACACGTTTGTCTTTGGGACTTATTTTTGGCAGCATACATTATGATTACGTAGGGAGACCAAGTGCGCCCTCTGTTTGTGTGTGCCTAAAAGTTTTGCAATTAGTGATTTGCACGCTTCCCGCGCAAAGGCAACTTGTAGCAAGGTTTTCTTCTGTGGGATTCGAACAGAGAAGTCCAACATAAATTAGGTCTAGAAATTCTCTCGATTTTCTAGGGAGCATCGCTCTGGCCATGCTCCAAATGTAAACCATGTGAGAGGGTAACCATAATTGAAACTCCTAGCGAGTAATGTAATTTGTTTGATATTTTTGTGAGATAATTGTAATCTTTTGCGACCGTGTATTTCATTATTGAATAATTGTATTGTCAGATTGTACCGTGTAGGCTACAGCTAGCCATGTGTTGGCATTTGCATGTCATGTTGTATTGCTGTGCCATTTTATTGTACTACGGGCATAGTTAATATTATAACACCTCACTCACAGATTCTGTGTCTTGATTGGCCGAGAACGCGTCACGTGTCACTTGCTATTTTTACTATTTTTTACTTGCGCTCCAAAAAGACTATACCACGCAGCCTCGTTCTGAAAAGGTACTATGCGCATAGCAACACACGTACTATGCGCATAGCAACGAAAGCGTGACTGAAACCCAGACGTGTGTTTCGGTGCATTGCGTAAACATTGCTCTATCACCCTCGCACCCGTTCATCAAGGCAACAAAGTACACGTATCAGTTTGATCACTGAATTCGGAGATTTTTGTCATTACTATACTTTCGGGAAGTTTAAATTGTGCAGAATCTGTGAGTGAGGTGTTATAAAACAAATATTGACTGCTTTTTTTCGCGGTATAGTAAAACTAGCCTCCCTCGGTGATCCATGGAGCATTCTATTTTCCCTCGGCTTCGCCTCGGGTAAATAGAATGCTCCATGGATCACCTCGGGAGGCTAGTTTTACTATACCACTCAAAGCAGTCAATATTTGTATACTAGTGTGCATTTAATGTAATAAGTGTTGTCTTGTAAAATTATATTCAGGAGATAGTCGTCAATATACATAGCCAAGAGTCTCTGGTTTATTGCAAATTTTGTTGAATGCTTGTCCGCTTTAACTAGAGGACCGTTCCTCCTTCCTTCCCCCTTTAATGACGTGGGTATGGTCCGCTACAATTACTGGACTAGACCACAGAAGAGTTATCAATAATATCTTTTTGAGAATTGTTTTTTTTTTTAAAGATAATTCAATTTAAAGATGGTATTTTAGACTTATATATTTTGTCTAATGGGAAGGCTAGGGTGTGACATGTATAGTGCATACATGATCGACCCACGTGCTTAAAGGGGCTGTTGGTTTGTTTTTTTAAATAATGCTTTAGTTGGGTTATGTAGTAATAATGTTTTAGTTCACAACAAGTATTGTTTTGTCTTTATATATACCACTAATAAAATGTTATCAGAAAATAGAATGTAAGAAATGCTGTGGAGGGAGTTAGTCTAGATTTTCGCCATAACAAATGCAGCTTATTCAGTAGGAGTAATTCACAGGCCTACAACTCACTTTTATAATTTGAAAAAGGAGCCAGATTCATAAAAGTACAATTGCTGTGTGTATTATTACTTTAAACTGAAGGAAAAGCTCAAATTTCATTTTCCCAGATTTTTGGGGAAATTACCATTGATGCAGTACTGCCTAAGGAAGATACAATCCCCTAAACTTTTCTTAGGCCCCTGTCACACTTGTCCAAATCTATAATTCCGTTCATAAACCGATCTGAAATATTATTAATTCGAACACGTTCGGAGAGAAATGTCAAAAAACCAGCCAGAAATGAAAATACACCGATCATAATCCGGTCTTATTCCGGATCTAATAAGTTGCCATTCCGATTGCAATCCGTCTATATTCAGAATCTCTCCGATCATCACCGGACATGCCACTTTGAAAAATTTATTGATTTTGCCGTCCCCGGATCTCCCGCTGAACCGGAATTTATTCGTTATATGATCGTTATATATATATCGTCGGAGTTAGTGACATCAAAGTCGGTGCGTCCGTTTTTTGATCGGCATTACATTGGTGTGGGTTCGGAATGAAATCTGAATAATACGGTTATCGATCGGAATCGGAGGCCTTTTCCGTACTCTTCCGTACCTATTCCACATTGCAACGAATGGCAACGAATGAGTACAGTGCATTTTCCGTGTGTACACCGGATACCGTCCGTATTGAGGTTGCCGCGACAATTCGGATAAATTATTAAACAGGTTCAATAATTTCTCCGAGTTCCTCAGTGCATCACCGAACGTACACGAGTATATAGCGTTGGAAAACAGAGGGAAACCGAGGGAAACCGAGGGAAATCCGTTTGAGTTCAGTTCAAACCGATTAAACACCGAATTCACAATTTTTTACTCGGAACATGAACGGAGTGACGATTCGGACAAGTGTGACAGGGGCTTTACCAGTATGGAAAGACCAATGTTGGCTCTAATCAAATCCAAAAGGGAAATATTTCAGGCTAAGACCCCTGGCAAGTTGACTTTTTGAGGGACAAAAATAGAATTACAATTTTACAAGTTCTAAAAACATGCTTTGACGCATGTTCTAAAAATGGCATAGGCCTAAGGATGACATTTAAACCATTTAATTATTTTCTCAAGTAAGGGCAAGGATGATACTTTGTGATCGTTGATTTTGTGATTTAATTTTGCAGTTTGGTTGCATAACGGGACTGTTGGGTTATGTAGAAATAATGCTTTAGTTGGGTTCTGTAGAAATAATTGTTTTGTTCACAACAAGTATTGTTTCCTCTTTGTATATGCCACTAATAAAATGTTATCAGAAAATGGTATGTAAGAACAGTTGTGGAGGGGGTTAGTCTAAAGTTTCGCCGTCAAAAATGCTGCTTGTTCAGTAGGAGTAATTCACAGGCCTACAACTCACTTGTATGATTTGAAAAAGGCGCCAGATTCAACAAATATTATTGTTTTCGTGTATTATTACTTCAAACTAAAGAAAAAGTTCAAATTTCATTTGTTTAGTTTTTTGGAAAAATGACAAATTTTGATTCAGTACTGCCTTAAGAGGATACAATCCCCCAAACTTTTCTCACCAGATATGAAAAGACCAATGTTGGCTCTAATCCAATCCAAAAGGAAAATATTCTGAGACCCCTGGCAAGGTGACTTTTAGAGGGACAAAAATAGGTTAAAAATGTCAATTTTACAAGTTCTGAAAACATGCTTTAATGCATGTTCTAAAAATAGCATAAGGGTGAAATTTAAAACATTTATTTTTTTTCTCAAGTAAGGGCAAGGATGATACTTTGTAATGATATAGTTTATTTTGTGATAACATTTTGTATTTTGACTTGGTGATTTTTTGAAAATAAGCACAAAAACAGTTTTTGCGGCCCCAAAACTGGATAAAAGTGCCCAAAACACCAAATGGCCCATTACCATGGCAACGGGCAATAGAAACAAAAATTATTTTAATTTTGGTTACTTGCTTACCAAGTCCTTTCATATTAAAAAATAATAAAAAAATGCCGAGGACACTTATATGAAATATTTACGTGGACCCACTCTTAAGCACTTCATTAAAATTGCAATCCCAAGCACACTTGTGACCTGTCACCACAAAATGAGAGTAAAGTCGCACGATGTGATTCCGAGATATGGCCATCCAAAGTCAAAATATGAAGGGGTGGTCAATTTTAAGATGATGCGTAATTTGGAAAGCTTAAGTCCTCCTCTACACATTCCCATTTTTGGGTTGAGATCGGATGATCGAAAACCTCTTAAATTACTCGATTTTGCGTAGTGTTTGCGTAGTTAATGTTTGGATTAAAGTCCACTAGTGTTCTAATTAACACGGTAATTAAATATGCAAATCAGGTCCTCGTAAGTAACCCACGTTTTTTTAATTTTTATATTTTGTTGTTTATACAAAAGTTTGTATGTGTGGAAAATTTCAAGAAGAAATAATGATTAGAACATATAGCCGTCACTATGCTCAACCGAACCTTACTTGTCCTGTTTTGTATAACTTTTGCGTGTTTTGTTTAAGATGTTTAAAGTAAGTTTTCCCACAAACACGTTTTGTGAAACCCATGACCTTTTACAGCGCTGTATAAAAAGTATTTATCGCGTAACCCCCAAGTGTTATGTACCATTGGAAAGCTCTCTTTCTCAAGAATTTGAAAATACCAATATCTAAATTTTTAAGGTTTCTGACTTTACTATCATTTTGTGGTGACAGGTTTTATTTATTAACTGAATTCAGACAACACTGAAAATTGCTAGTGGTTATTTCTAGCACGTTCCTTTATTTATACATAACAAATCGAGAGCTGTATAGGCACGGCGGGCACTAAAACAGTCTTATTAGAAGACTATGTAAGACTTTTAAGTCTAAAACTTTATAAAAGTGAGTTTGGCAGAAAAAAAACAAGTATTTCAAAAATGCCATGATTACCAACATTATTGAAACATAATTCAAATTAGAAGTACTCTTTCTGTTCTTATGGATTTTTATGTACGATTGGTTTTTTAAAGGACAAGCAAAGGCGTTTTTTTCTTTATAAAATTTAGAAATGTCATTAGGCCTATAAAAAATGTAACATGTAAAGATGTACGAAGGCCGGGTTTTTTTTCTCAATACGGTAAAAGTTCCGGTTTGTTTTCTTTTTGTTCAATTTCCGACTCTTGTTCTCTATTTTTCATATCATTCGTTCTCACTTTTCATTAATTCATGATTCGAACCTACGCCACTACGCCAGTATAGTGTAGAGTGCGTATTTGACCTCATTTTCCGATGGAGGATCATGATCATAATCAATGATCAGATCGGTTAGGCAGTGTATTTTTTTCAAAATTACACATCAGAGCACACATTGATATTTATAGAGATTGTAGACAGGGTGTCTCAAAAAATTACAACGCTCCTTAAGGTGATCGTAACTTTCTAAATAAGTGTTGGAATCGAACAATTCAAACGACAAAATAAATTCAAATTAGTTGGCTATAATGTAAAGAAAACCGCGTTTGATACCGGTCGGTAATCCCGGAGAAATTATGAGCTATTACGATAAAGTACTCAAAGAACATTTCCATCCAAGTTTGCTCATGGTGTCAACACGCCTCTGTTCTTTGTGCGGTCAGAGCTGCAAATCCAGAAGAGCGTGCAGACGACAGCCAGGGACCCAGAAAAAAATTTATTTTCTTGGTACGGGGCGGCACATATCCCTGGTATCGGCGTGTCCGGAGCTATATAGTGGACTGTGGATATCCCAGCAACACCAGCACCCGCAGCCGAGGCCCCGGAGGCGGTGGGCCACCAAGATGCGTTCACTTGATCTTTTAACTGTCCAGCTACCGGTCACAGTCGCTCTGGCCCTCGCCCACTAACTCGCGCCAAAGCGCCACTGGCATGCCCCGGCCACTCTGCTTAGCCTGCCCTCGCCCGTCTTCACATGGGCTACACTCGACGGCCTTCGCCCGCTAACTCACGGCCCGCTTCCAGTACCGAGCGCATGAACCACGGGTCCGAATATGCGGTTTTCTCTCTCGGTCTTAACCCAGCTCAATTTCCCTTTTAGTGGGCGAACAATCCGATGCTTGGCAAATTCTGCTTCGCAATGATAAGAAGAGCCGACACCGTAGGATCAAAAGCAACATCGCTTTGTCCAGCTCAACAAGGTCTTTTTTTCACGCTGATTCTGCCAGCCCGTTCCCTTGGCTGTGGTTGCTCTAGATAGCAGATAGGAAGAGGGGGAATATTGTTTATGCGTTTCACTAATTATATGACAAGGCATCTGTCTAATAAAACCCGAAGGGTTTCACGACACAAAACATGTCAGCAACATAAACGAGTAAAAGTAGCTCAGCCGCCTCATTGATCAACGACCTCCCTTAGCCACTCGGTGAAACCGCGCGAGACCACCCCGTCATTGTAGCCACGCAAATTAAGGCACGGGTCAGCAGGCCCAGGGTTCGCAGAAGTGCATTTTAAATCCCCATAGGAGCTGACATGGTAGGCCGCATGGGTCAGGAAAACCGTATTCTAGCCCTACAGAGACATACAAAATATAAAAAAGATCCCTTGATAGAGCCCTAGCCAGAATGCTGACCTGGTTATTGGTCAGTCCAAGACCGAAATACGCCGCTCAAGGCTCGTATGGCGCTGGAGGCTCGGGAGCCGGCAGACGGGGGCCCCAGGACAGGAACGAGACCCGCGGGGAAGAACCTGCCGCCTAGAGACGGACGGAGTCGTGGCAAGCGAACCCACGGCTAAAAACGTGGAGGCAACGCCATTCACGACTTGAAGTGCGCCTCAGACCTCCGCCAACTTGACGCCCGCTCGGCCGACCCGCACCAGGGAGCAGCAACCCACTTCCAGCCCCGTCCCAACTGACCCTGTCTTAGGAGCCAATTCTTCTCCAAAATTTAAGGGTCCAGCTTGCTGACTTTCTGACTTCCCTTACCTACCGCATCGTTCTGTGTTTGCGTTCGCGCGCCCCCTAACTTGATGCACAGGTAGAACATAGAACGCCATTACAATAATATTCCCTGACGAGTGGAGGTATCCACGAAACAGATTTGTCGGATTAAAATATGGTGAACTAAAACCTATCCTAGTTTGTGATTGATTTTATATATTTAGGGGAGGGGGGGGGGGGGGGGGTTGCCATGTATATTTACCATGTCATGTTTTAAATAGGCATATTTGTCTTCCTTGTAATTAATGTTTTTTTGTTTCTTGTTCTGTCTTTAATTTTGGGACCCCAAATGAAAATAAGCCTGTAAAATTGCCCTTTTGGAGGCTATTAAATCAACTGCTTTTGTGTTTCGTATTTGTTTCTGTCATATTGTTGAGTTAACCTGAATAAATAAATCAAATCAAATCAAATACTCATCTCTATTTGAAAATTCCTTTGATATAATTCGGTTTGACTGGTCATTTTTGTATTTATATCTTGGGGTGTCACACAGCTTGCTCGTTCACTTTGGAGGCGTCCGCCCAAGGTATCACGTTCATCTTGCAGCCGCTGAGGGCGCCGTTTCGGTTGGACTTCGATGTGAAGACAGGCCATGATGCCAAAATAAATCTGGCGGAGAAAAATACAGAAGCGTCCGTCTTTGCCCAAATAAGTGAGTGTCAGTGAGCTATTGTTTGGTTACTCATTGGATATTTTTCAGGGAAAAGGTTGTATCGCAAGAGCCACGAGGCATGGGATCGACGGTCTGGGATTCGTTAAATTGGTGGTGGGGGTGGGGGGGGGGGGGGGGGGGGGGGTGCAACCTTTATTTCGTTTTGTCAAGCCTTTGAAACTTATTTGCCATTAATATGCTTATTGCCCAAGTCCACGTGAATGTGTAATTGATTAGACAGAAACAAGCACTTTCCTGCTTAGTTTTATCGGTCCTACAGCTTCTAGTGAGTTACCTTAAAAAATGCCACGGACTGCTACACGGTGGACAAAAGCACTACTGTTTTCACCAAAGCTTTGCCAACGTGTTACGATCAAAATGATTGACGTCATCATGGCGTCATACACTTGACAAAATTACCAAAGAAATTTTGAATTTAGGAGGTTCCTTTGATGAGATATGACCTAAATGTTGTGTCATTTATTGAGACACCTTACCAGGACCAATTGCAATAAACGATAATTCAAAAGAGGAGACTTGTGAAACGTAAGTCGGGTCTTAATATTAATTTGTAAAGCGGCATGGTGGACGTTGTCGACGGTTCACGTTCCACGGACCAACTGAACCGAACACGGCAACGTGGCCTGTATTTAAAGGCACTATTATTACGTAACTGCACGTAACACTCTTCCAGCCGTTTAAATAGGTTTCAAAAATGCTTACAACCTAAAGGTATACACAAGTAAAAAATTCATATAAAATCGTACGATGACGCCATCATGACGTCACTTCAATTTTCGTCTATAACACATCCCGGTCTACCTACCAAGTTTGAACCAATCGGAACGACCGTTCTCTAGATATAGGACCCCTAAATGTATACACCTTTAAGATGGCGTCACGTGACCCCTGATGTCGACCCCGTCGCGTTTCTCTGCGAGACACGAGGTATCAAAGGGGTCTTTACCTCAGTTGGAAAATCACAAAGACATTGTTTAAAACTCTTTCATCATTCAGCTATTAACGACTGGGCTGGACAGAAGTCGGTCACGCGGGCCTGTTTCCACAATGACTCACCAGAATGCCACAAGTTGTTGGATGGGCGTTCAGACTCACATCGAGGCAGTTATGTCAGTGACCTTTCTGGGCTCCGCAATTTATAAGTTCATAACATCAAAACGCTTTTTGTTTGTATAGTCATAGGTGGCTGGTGGAACTCGAAGTCGGCTATCGGAGCCTGTTACTACACCGAGTCAAACGATTGCCCTGGTGTGTTGTCTGGTGGGCGTTCACAATATACCACGAGGCAGGTATCGTCAGTGGCACCGAACGTCGCCCCTTCTGGGTAGAGTACAAACGGGGCGTGGTGACCGTCGGCAAAAGAGGACAGGAGGAGGCTTTCCTGGAGTGGGACGCCGCTGCGCATCATCGTCGAAACATATCAACGCCGGTATACGTTGGTATAAGTTCTTGGCTCTCTGAACCAGCAGAGTGGGTGTTCAATCAATTCTGTGCCTAAGAAACCAAAAGCATGTGGGTGAAATGAGGGTGATGTATAACAAGTTGAAAAGGCGGGCACAGTTCGTCCCGTTAAAACATAGTGGCGTCAAATTAAACTGCCTGGAATTTAATCTTTTACAGTGTAGTAGATGACTGAGACGTGTTAACATCACAGTTATTTCCTCATGTGTGCTTATGGAAGTCACTAGTTATGGAAGAAACCAAGATACCGAGAAACCAACTAAAAGCGGGCGGGGGGGAAATGAGGGTGGTTGATAACGAGTTGAAAAAGGGCACACATGGATGTACTTATCAACTCCTGTCTTAGGATTGGGAAACACGTTAATTATTTTGTTTAAATGCACAATGTTTATTAAAAAACACGTATTTCCGACACCTAAGGCACAAATATTAAAATTTGAAACGAAAATTGTTCTAAGTGTACAATATATTACAGTGTTTTGGGTAATTACGCATTATACACTTGGTTAAAGTGGGCCCACAGCCAAACTTGGAATGTACGGGGGGGAGGTAATGTCTAGAATTTGATGTATACTTATAGAACACTTAGAACACTGGTTTTCTGTATTAAATCCAGCTGTTATAATGTAAGGACACAGCGAGCACTGTTAATATATACGTTGTTTCTCAGGGTCTGATCCTGTTTTCAACCCAGCACTTTTTCGCGCAAAACAGATGTATCGCAATTTACGTAATTAGCCTGTGCTCACTCATGTGTGACATGTTGAGTATGTGCAATTGCACAAAAGAAGCAGTGCACCATTTGTCTATCAACCTATGTAAAAGGATTTGCAAAACAAAATAGAATATTAATATTAGGGACACTTTTTAAAGTGGGACTTTTTTAGGATACGCCCTGTATTAACCAAGTATAGCAGTAGAGTAGACACCTTGTTTATAGAGAGCTGCACGTATTTATGGCGTGCATTATTTGACATTTAATCATTAAAATAGAGATAACGTATTAGAAGAAATCATACATTGTAGCTCGAGGCTAGAAATGGAATAATATATTATACGATCAGCCGAGTAAAAGTAATTTTGATTTCGTTGTGTAAGATGTACCTTTTTGGTTTTGTACTCGTTTTTCGCTTTTCCACTCATTTATCGCTTATTGCCTTTCGCTTGATGCAATTAACATGATAGTCCATCATCACTGTGAGCATTATTTTGTCAGAGGACTGTAAGAAATTGAAAATTAGTTATTTGGGTACAACTGCTCTGGAGATTCAGGATTACTCAATAGATGGAATAAATGAAAGGCATGCATACAATGTGTTTGCGGTTTAGTAACGGACAGTGTCATTCGTTGGATCTACACAGCCGAAATCCCCCACACAATTGTTTGTTTGTTGTTGTCTCGTGTAATTAGGTGGCGTTTTTTTGTCTTTGTGTTTTCCCTGTCTTGTTTTGTCTTGCAGTATATTGTTTTAGTTTTATGTTTTTTCCCATGTGATACATCCTGTTTTGTTTCGTTAGTTTGACTTAGCTGTGTGCCTTTAGGCATTGTGTCGTGTCTTGTTTTGTTGTTTGTTTTGTCTTGTCTTGTTCTAGTTTGTTTTGTCTAATATTTATACCCTTATAATATAATGTGCATGTTATTGTTTTAATTTAAAATTATATATATTTTATTTTCACAATTTAATAGGGGATGACAGGTCTTTTATCATAGTGATTGTTATAACCATGATGATTGTACATGTACATTGTGCAATATACACATGGCCACGTATAACATTGCTATACGTGCAGACAATGCATGGTGCGCATATCCGGCCGACCGTGTCAAAGGATATGTTTACGTACGTACGTACTCATCCAAAAGAAAAACGTACAATTTTACTGGTGTTGGGCATGCACCATTTCCCACTGCATAAACTGGGCGGTGTTGCAACTGAACTAGTATTCACTAAAACTTGGATTCGTCTAAACACCTACTAATCAACACTAGATAAAAACACAAATTCTCTAAAATTGTAGGAGGTGAATGAACAATCATCTCAAAGGTAGAAAACACCGTTGGTAATTGCCTGAAATATCATTAATTGGTGGGTGTGGGGGGTTGTATTTTATAGTAAATATTGCTTAACTGACCGGTTCAAAGTTTTAGGATCATGGATGCTGAAAAAAGCAAGAAAAACGGTGTTCGTTTTAAACTGGCGTTTGGCAGTTGTTCTTATGTTGTTCATAAAACTAAACAGATTCGAATAAGTCCTACATTGTCAGAGCATGCATGGAACAAGGCTTCACTCATCAAGACTCGATATATTTTGTCAAACTGTCAAACTAGAGTCTGTACACTACTATGCCACTGTATATCAACTACATGCGAGGTGCGTCATGTATCGTCAGACCAAATACACGCGGTCCTTTGTCTACGCATTCACATTTAATTTACGTTTGGCAACACGCGCGCGTGCATGAGCGTTAGGTGCGCAGATTACGGAGGGTCGAGGCTATATCAATCGTGCATGGCAATCATCAGCGAGCAACCAAGTCCACGCGCACGCTTATAACAACGGGGAAAAAATCACACGCTTATAACAAAACCAATTTAGTCATTATTTTATCATTCAATTTCGCCGTTTGGTTACCCTTTTTAAAACACCGGATCAAGGATATTCGTCAATCAAATTCGTCTAAGCTGTTGCCGAAAAAGGCACCACTCAGAGAACGAACAATTATGTTAAATTATTATCTGATGTGTGCTTGACTGAAGTCGATACCGAGAGACTATAATAAGAGATTTGCCCCCCAACAAATAATAAAGCAGGCAATTAAGCGCATTAAAACAAGTTTTAAAGAGAATATACAACAATTTGCGAACATTTAAAATAAAATGACCAAATAATCATTAAGAAATACTTGGATTGTAAAATACTTTACTGGACTGTTAAATCATGGCTCCTGATGTGCTAGCATTTTCAGATAAAGTGGTATTTTTGTATCAAGAACAGACATGGAGTTTTAATCCTCAAAGTCGCACAACATTTTCTTATCTTCACCGCAATATTGTGGTGGTAGATTATAGTGACTGCATACTTATGTTAGCAAACCAGCCGTTGTACTACAGCAAAGCATGCTCGCTTGTTCTGGGATTGAACAACCATTAAACCCACCACACCACACCATGTTTTGGCGAGCACCAGTCCTCATTTGGATAATTTACCCTCATTCTCTACAACAATCATGTCCAGCGCTACCACTTTTCCATTTGTCTTTATGCAACCTGACACTGTTACTTCATGACGTGGGGTAATTTCATAGAGCTGCTAAGCACAAACATTTGCTTAGCACTAAAAAGTCTTGCTCAATAAAAACAGGTTAACAGCCAAAATTCTACGTGTTTTTCATGCTAAGCAAAAAAGCAGCTGATTATCAATCAAAACAATAAAAATTACTTGAAAATTTGGTCTGTAACCTTGTTTTTGCCAATGTTCATGCTAAGCACATTTTTGTGCTTATGAAATTGGCCCCTGCCGGTCCTAATGGTGCAGTTTCCTCAACTACTATTCCCAGAAACAGAATGGGGACACTAATCGGCATATTCTATGAACACAATGAATGCCATTGACGGAATTAAATTTATTTATTGCTTTTTCTGCGCTCTCGCTTTGGGAATTAACTAAGCTCGCGTAATACAAAGAATTGTGCGTTTATTACTAGTAGTTTCCTTTCGTCAACGACGCATGACGCGTCGTTTCGTGTATCGATTCCTGACTGTTTACGACTGCGGTGGGCCGACTTTATTTAATTGTTTCAGGGGTAACCAGAGGCTCCAATGGCTGCCGTATTTCTGCGTTCATTCAGTTCCGACCAGGCTGTACACTTGAACCACTGATTAGTGACTTGAACCAATCAAATACGTTCAGGCACGTTTCTGATTGGCTATGGCTTGCCATGACGTCGTCAGCTTGTTTCGTAGCGCTTTTGTTGCAGCGGATGGAGCGGCATGGTGTGGTGGCCCTGGAGGGACATCGCAAATCGTAAATAAGTTGACATCAATGTATTCGCAACAAATTTCACGACTTGCCCCTAAAATCGTGAATATTGCCATCACTATATTGACGTCAAATTTCGCAATTTTTCTTTTTCAGCAAGCTAGGTGGTGAAAGGTTGGCAAGTCAATGTGCGCACGCGCAGATTCAAACAAACATCGCTTGTTTCCTGCACACACACACACACATACTTTAACGTTAAATTCGTACTGTATCTGCCGCAACACAGAATTACCTTTATATCCGGTCGTGAAATTTAACGTAGATATTAACGTAAATATTCACGACTTTGGGGCGCGAGTCGTGAAATTTGCCCCGAATATTGACGTCAATCTTCACGACTTTGGGGGCAAGTCGTGAAATTTGTCGCGAATATTAAAGTCAATATTCACGATTTGCGATGTCCCTCCGGGGCCACCATCGTTGCCACACCCTCGTTACTGTATCAGGGATAATACATGTAGAGCTGCTTGATAGTCGACAGTATTTAAGAGAACAACATTGATAGTACATGCCACAAATGTAGATTGACTACTACATCTGGGTACTCTCTTTCATAGCCCCACACTTAGTTTTAGGCACCCAGAAGACGAACATTTACACGGTGCACATTTACACGGTACACGGTAATACGTACCCACTCATTCTCTTTTAGTAAGGATGCTGAATTACGAAGGACGCGGCTACAACGTGGTCGAGCCGCTGTCACATAAAGGCGCCTATGGCAGCCGGCCACATCGACTCATTATATGACTACGGAGCATGTACAGCCTGAGATTGAAAGTGTTTGATTTTCCGGGAGGGAGGAAAACCGGAGGACCTGGAGAAAAACCCTCGTGGCACAGGAGAGAACCAACGCCTTACTCTACTCACATAATCGCCCGTGCCGGGAATCGAACCTGGGCCACATTGGTGAGAGGCGAGCGATTTACGCACAAGTCACCCATGCCACCCCTATAGTGTTGTAAAGACACTTGAATTTCACGGACAAGTTCTCAACAGAAGCGTCAGCCATGAATTCAACTCAGCAATTCTTTGACAATGAGGGGCATACAGGAAGCAAGTGGGTCTGTTACTTGTTAGTTGCGGAAGGAGCCATCGGTGTCTTAGGAAACCTCTTAGTGTGCTTCGTCATTCTACGCGTCAAATTCCTGCACAACATGACAAACTATCTGCTGGTGAATTTGGCTGTGGCCGATATGCTGCTATGTCTACAAGAGGTGGTCGCTTATCTGACGTCTTCAGAATATCCACTCGTTGCTCTTGTGCCAACAAGCAGTGGTGGGAGAGAAATTTTTTGCCGACTTTTGGTCTCAAGGTGTTTAAACTGGGCTTTGAGCTATGCATCAGCTTACAATCTCTGTTTGGTAACACTGGACAGATATGTCGCTATTGTGTACCCGCTGCACTATACGCCAGGACACTCACACCAACACGAATGAAAACGCTGATTGCTCTAATCTGGGTGATATCGTTTCTGAGTTCGTTACCGCTTTTATTTACAATTAAAGCCAGCACTGATCCGGACAAGGCTTGCTCAGATATCAAATACCCTGATCTGGCATTTTTTATTCTGCTTACCATATATTCGTTTCTCTTCGGTTACTTGCTGCCTATAATACTGATGGTTTGGGCCTCCTACAAGATGCAACGAACTCTGAAAATACAAGCCAATGCTCTAAGATTGGAACACGCGTGTGCAGCAGCATGTGATCTTGTGATTGCTAGACAGCGTCTGGTCACCACACTCACAATCGTCTTGGGAGCTATTATCGTTCTATGGACACCAGACTACATAACTGTCTTCCTTTGCTTGTTTCGCACAGACACTAGTCCTTTGCCATACTGTCATTCAGAGACTAATGTATATATCGGCGGAATCTTAGAATTTTTTTTCTATTTAAACTCTGTCATTAATCCAATCATCTATGAGTTGAAATACAAGAAATTTAGACAGGGTCTTAAAGTAGCCTTTTTCAAAAGGCGGGGCAATAATAGAGTTGACATTGAGATGGTACCATTGTGAAATTATATAACGGTTCAATGAATTTCTATTACAGTTAGTTAATAAATACCTAGGAGAGTTCGAAGCTTCTGATTGGTCGAGACTCGATCACGTGGAGGGTATTATCACGCAGTAATTTACCGGGCTTTCAAAAATTGAAGCAAATTCACTGCTATTTCCTAAATAAAAAGGTATTTATTAAAGGAAATAACAGGGTGAGGACCCGGTCATTAGTGCGTGATAATTGACCGGGTTGGGCGATGACCGCTGGTAATAGACCGAGCCGAAGGCGAAGTCTATTACCAGCGGTCATCGCCCAAACCGGTCAATTATCACGCAGTAATGACCGGGTCCTCACCCTGTTATTTCATAAATAACATATTTCAGACCAGTAGTGCTGTGTGGATGTTTCGCAAAGTTTGCCCAAGATTTTGTTTGGTTATGTAGGGAGACCAAATGCGCCCTCTGTTTGTGTATGCCTACAAGTTTTGCAATTAGTGATTTGCATGTTTGTATAAAACACATAAGGTGACCTTTGTGCTTCCCGCGCAAAGGCAACTTGTAGCAAGTTTTCTTCTGCGGGCTTCGAACAGAGAAGACCAACATTATTAGGTCTAGAAATTCCTTCGATTTTCTAGGGAGCATGGCTCTGGCCATGCTCCAAATGTAAACCATGTGAGAGGGTAACTATCATAAAAACTCCCAGTGAGTAATGTTGTAGTTTGTGTGATATTTTTGTGATAGAATTAATTGAGACTTTTCGCGACCGTGTATTTTATTATTCATAATTGTATTATCAGATTGTAGCGTATGTACATGTAATGTGCAGCGTGACATTTGACCTTCATTTTATTGTACCTAACTTACGGCCTTTGATAATACTGTGTATTTATAAAATAAGTGTTTTCCTGTAAAATTATATGCAGGAGACAGTCGTCAATATACATAGCCAATATAGTCTCTGGTTTATTGCATATTTTGTTGAATGTTTGTCCGCTTTAACCAGTTCGCGCCGGATGACGTATATAAACGCAAAAATGTTCCCAGATTCAAAGCGGATGACGCATAAACACGCCAAGTTCAAGTTCGGAAATGTATGTCAGCAACGGGCAAGGCCGGAAATGCGTGGGTGTGCTTCCCGGCACTATCAGCCTGAACACGCTTCGGATTGAGTTTCGTTAAAAATAATCCCGCCCGTGGGCTCGGCGATGTTAAAATAATCCCGGCGCGAACTGGTTAACTAGAGGACCGTTCCTCCTTCCTTCCCCCTTTAATGACGTGGGTATGGTCCGCTACAGTTAGCAAAAGAACGTTTTTGAAAAAAAACCATAATTTGTTCATTATTCTTAACGCAATGTAACGTAAATGTACCTTTACAGAGGTTTTTTATGAATAGCTCATCTAAATAATACTTCAACCGGCCCCCTAAAACAAAATTCCAACAAGAATTTTCGCATCTCTAAATAATGTTAATATTGCCAGCAAAAAAAAGTCTGAAGATTTCCTAATTAGCATATTTCCATGATGATTTTTAACAGCAAAAACAGCAAAAATCGATTCAGCACCCCAACAAATCACAATTTTGCCACCAGTATCACCAACATCGGTTCATTAGGTACTGAGATATTACACTTAATTATGCACACGGCAGCCATCTTGAAAATATGCAAATTAGAATATCACGGGACAATTTTTTTCTTTAAAATTCTTAAATAAGATGTAGGGCTGCCAAAAGAAAATCATCTCGGAATTTTGTTTTAAATCTATACTCAAGTGTGTGCATTTTCATTTGAAAGTATTGGACACTGGTAGTGGTACCAGTGAGAATTAATCAGAGTAATAATAAATATTTTAAAAACCGACACTTGCGATTTTTGCTATTTGGTCTCCAATCTGTCGTTCTAGAGCAAAAATAACTCCCAAATATTGTTTTTTTTTAATGTAGCTAGACACTTAGGGAGACACTGAAATGTCTCCCTGAGTGTAGCCTTGGTCAAGGCGCGTTCGTCGTTGTCCGTCTGTCGTTATCCGTCCAGAAATACACGCCACGCGCGCCCCGCATAATGCTGCTAGAGGGCGCTCCCCGTGCACAAATACACAGAGCCGTAGATATCTACGGCTCTGACAAATACAGCGCGAACAGCGACCTCATACGGCCACTATTTATGCAAATCAACTGAAGCTACTTTTTCGCCTTGGATCAACGGTTTTTAAAATCTTATGTTTTTCCGATATTTTGCGCCACATTTCTAGCGCATGACCTCGTAGGCGAATACAGATAAGTATAGGCGGGGCTAAGATGTGGAGTGTCCAATCACAACGCGGGTTGAATCCCGACGTCATCAAATTTGATGCAGTTATTTGCAGCATGACATTTAAGACAAAATGGCGGATATTCAGCGTCGTCTGTCGTCCGAAGATCTGTCGTGTTGTTTGAATTCTGCAGCGAAAATATTATCCCTCGAAGATTTTAGACCCGCGTCATTCCTACAAGCCTTCGTAAAAATCACTCAACTTTCTCCGATAAAGTGTCACTGTCTTCTTATTACCTAAAAACGTACGCTAATAAGTGCTCATTTAGTGAAATATTCAAAACACAAATGCAGCAGTGAAAAATATATATTTCCACAGCATGTACACAGTGATGCTGAAGTCTAAAATACGATCTTAAAATTGTATTACCTTAAAAAAAGAATTAAAAAAAAAAAAAATCTAAAAGATAATACAATTTATCATTTAAAAAAGAAAAAGAAAAAAAGGAGGTAGCCTCCAAAAAGGAAGCGGGCGGAGACGCTAAACATATTTTATTTTTTTATTTGGCCTTACCGCGCTAATAAAACGATGGTTTCCGTTGTTCGGTCTAACCACCATTCAACCGACCCCTGTTACCTTCAGCAAACGTGAAGTCGGTTAAATAATTAGTTAGTGTAGTGTTAGTTTACATAATTATGGGGCTTCATCTATTCAAGAACAAACATGGAGTTTTACCCGTGGTTCGAAATTCGTCAAAAAAATTGTTGTTAGTTTTAGTTTCACCATTTTGGACACGTTTTCGTTTTAGAAAATTTATCGGAGCATACACTCATTATGATTACTTGACTAGACAACAGAAGGGTTATTTTTACATTTGTAATTAAATGCGCACCCTACCAAGGTGTACCGTTTCGCTAAGAAAACACGCTGACGTGGAACAGGTATCACGAGGGAAGAACTTCAATTCTTCCATACAAACTAGGCAACTAGGCAAACACGGGATGATGCCTAGAGATGAAACCCGCCTGTTTATTACATGCAGGCAAACAATAGACGCTAATCAATAGAGTATCTCGATATTAAAAAGGCAGTTCGGCTGGAAAATTGTAAACTACATTTATTCAATTGACATTCCATGCGAACCAATTCCACACAATATAGCTATTGTTGCGGTTACTGTGGACACTTAGGACGACAATTTTGTAGACGTTAAATTGGGGGGGGGGGGGGGGGGGGGGGGGGGAGTGTTTGAAAAGTGAGGTTCTTGCAATAATTGCCTGCCAGCAATCGTTGGAAATTGATACAAAATCCCACTTAAGCAAATCCTAGCAAAAGCAATTGCTATTTTGTATGTATTCGGCCCAGTGTCCGAGTGTTTATCAGTCCCACACGAACACTTTAATCGGTTCCGACCCACACATTACACTTGTAACCACAAAGGGTACATGTCATTGATACTGCACTCTACTAACACCACCTAAAGTCCATTGCACGAGGGATTAGTTAACCACCATTAAACCAACCGTGCTTATTAATTACCTTCTGAAAACGATGCTACATATTATATAACGTTGTTTGAAGAACCCCAGCCAATTAGGCCAAATAAAAAGAAAACATGTTTAGCGTCATGCCTTTTTTTAAAGGAAGGAGGCCTTTTTTTCTCTTTTTTTTTTAAATGGCCGCTCGACACATTTTAATGCGAGTCATGTAGTGAACATGTCGCACCCTATCTTCCTATTTAAAATTAAAACATGGTTCACCCATGATAAAAAAAAAAAATTCATGTGGGTCGATCATGTATGCACCATACACGTCACACCCTAGCATTCCCATTAAACAAATATATATTTCCACAGCATGTGCACAGTGATGCTGAAGTCTAAAATACGATCTTAAAATTGTATTATCTTTTTTTTTTTTTTTTTTTTTTTCTTTTTAAAGATAATACAATTTATCATTTTTTTCAAAAAAAAGAAAAAAAAGAGGCGGCCTTCAAAAAGAAAGCGGGCGGTGACGCTAAACATTTTTTGTTTTATTTGGCCTTACCTTACCTCAAGAACAAACATGGAGTTTTACCCGTGGTTCAACATTCTTCAAAACATTTTTTGTTAGTTTTAGTTTCACCATTTTGGACACGTTTTCGATTTAGCAAATTATTTATCGCAGCAAACACTCATTATGATTGCTTGACTAGACCACAGAAGGGTTATTTGTACATTTGTAATTAAATGCGCACCGTACCAAAGTGTACCGTTTCGCTAAGATACACGCTGACGTGGAACAGGTACAATGAGGAAATAACTTCCATTCTTATCCATACAAACTAGGCAACTAGGTAAACACGGGGTGATGTCTAGAAATGAAACCCGCCTGTTTATTACATGCAGGCAAACAATAGACGCTAATCGATAGAGTATCTCGATATTAAAAAGGCAGTTCGGCTGGAAAATTGTAAACGACATTTATTAAATTGACATTTCATGCAAACCAATTTCACACAATAGCTATTGTTACGGTTACTGTGGAAACCTAGGATGACAAACGGTAAATTTGGAGACGCGATCAATGCTCATCATACCGTACCAGGGAGTGGTGCGGTTTCTGTTTTGGACGCAGATCCCAAAGTGAGAAACTGCTGGCTGGAAATGAAAAACCCGCGTAAAATGTTGGTGTTGGTTTTAGCTTTGGGGTTTCTTAGTTCCCTCTCTTTGCAACCCGTACGAGGGAAGATGTGTAGCGCCATGATCAAGGCTGCTGCCGATGATAATCTGACCACGCTTCGTGACAAGGCTTTCGCGGCTTTCAGAACCGAGTGCCGTGGTAAACAAGGCAATTTGAACGACACCAAATGTAAGTGAATCTTAAGCACTTCATTAAAATTGCAATTCCAAGCCCAACTGAATTCAGAGAAAACTGGAAGTTGTTAGTGGTTAATTCTAGCATGTTGCTATATACATAACAAATCGGGAGCTAAGCATGGCGGGCCTTATAAAACAGTCTTATTTGAAGACTATTTTGTACGATTTTTGAGTCTAAACCTCTATAACAGAATTTGGCAGAAAAACCCCACGATTTTTTAAAATGCCACGATTGCCAACATTATTGAAATACAATTCAAATTAAAAGGCGAGTACTCTTTTTGTTCTTATGGATCATTATCAACAATTGTTTTTCAAAAGGATCAAGCAAAGGTGTTTTTTTCTGTATTAAATTTAGAAATGTAATTATTAAATGTAAATATAGAAAGCCATTACACCATGTACGAAGGTTCTTTTTTTCGTCTATTTTTATTACGGTAAATATCATCGTCTGATTCCCTTCTTTTTCCTACTTTTTAAATTTCCGATTCTTGTCCTCTATTTTTCATATCGTTTGTTCTCACTTTTCAATCATCCGCGATTCGAACCTTACCCAGTCAGTAGTGTAGAGTGCGTATTTAACCTAATTTTCCGACGGATGGAGGATCATGATCATCATCGATAATCAGATCGGTAAACCTCGCCAAGGATCATGAGAGGGAGGTGTGTCTAGAACTAGATTAGGTCATGGATTAATGGGTTAATCGATAAGAGCCATTCGGTATTTGTCTCCGATGGCCGGGACATCGGGTGACCGCCCAATACCCCCTCTCCGCCCGGCGCCCGGCGGAAATGTGACTGGGGCTAGATATCCTGTAATTGTTCCAAACAATTGCATTTTATTTTAAATAATTCACATAATAAGAACAACATAATAATAACTAACCGACGCCGGAAAACGAACGCCGTTTTCTCGGCATCCATGATTGTCAGTTAAACGATATTGACTAAAAACAAATACAAGCTTCATTTAAATTATCGATAACGTTACTTTTCTTAGGTATATATTAATCTCAGTATACATGAAATAATAATACAAAAAACACCATACTTCACTTCAAATTTAAAAAACGTTTATCAATATTGAGCATTTAATATATTTCCAGACGTACGTAGGTCGTTGTGAGAAGATAATCTGTTACTGACTGGCGTCGAAAAAATAATAATAATCATCTTCACCGACATCTTCGTCACTATTATCCTATTCTATCTCCATTTTGGATTTCGAATCATCTTCATCGATCTTCGCCATCATCATCATATTCTACCTCCGTTTCGGGTTCCGAATCATCTTTATCGACATCTTTTTCATCACCAATTTTTTGCAAAATGGGCAACAAAGAGCAGGAGATGAGCACCAAAATTAGAGAAATTAGCAAAAAAAAAGCCAACAGAATAAGTAAAATTAGCAATAAAGAGCAAGAAATAAGTAAAATGTGCAAGAAATGAGTAAAATGAGCAAATTAAAGCAAGGAATTAGTAAAATAAGCACCAAATGACGGGGAGACTACAATGCGGCAGCGTGCATTGAGTGATGGCTAAACGGATGACTGAACAGACCATTATCCCTCGATCGGGACTATAGTTTGGTTTGACTGGTCATTTTTGTATTTATATCTTGGGGTGTCACACAGCTTGCTCGTTCACTTTGGAGGCGTCCGCCCAAGGTGTCACGTTCATCTTGCAGCCGCTGAGGGCGCCGTTTCGGTTGGACTTCGATGTGAAGACAGTCCGTGATGCCACAATAAATCTGGCGGAGGAAAATACAGAAGCGTCCGTCTTTGCCTCAATAGGTGAGCGTCAGTGAGCTATTGTTTGGTTACTCATTTAAGTTGTTCAGGGAAAGGGTTGGGGGGGGGGGGGGGGGGGGGGGGAGGGGGTGGGGGTGCAACCTTCAGTTTCAAGTCCACGTGAATGTGTAATTGCTTAGACAGAAACAAGCACTTTCCTACTTAGTTTTATCGGTCCTATAACTTCTAGTGAGTTACCTTTAAAAATGCCACGGACTGTTACACGGTGGACAAAAGCACTATACTGTTTTTACCAAAGCTTTGCCAATGTCCAAGTCGGCAAAACTATGTTTCTAACACGGGTTAACAAGTAAGGAAAAACTCGTGTCTTGGCGAGATAAAATGAAATATCTCTGGGCTCCGCAGTTTATAAGTTCATAACATCGAAACCCTTTTTTGTCTATAGCCATAGGTGGCTGGTCGAACTCGAAGTCGGCTATCGGAGCCTGTTACTACACCGATGTAAACGAATGCCCTGGTATGTTGTTTGGTGGGCGTTCACAATACAACGAGGCAGGTATCGTCAGTGGCACTGAACGTCGCCCCTTCTGGGTAGAGTACAAACGGGGCGTGGTGACCGTCGGCAAAGGAGGACAGGAGGAGGCTTTCCTGGAGTGGGACGCTGCTGCGCATTATCGTCGCAACATATCAACGCCGGTATACGTTGGTATAAGTTCTTGGGACCAAGAACTAGCGGAGTGGGTGTTCAATCAATTCTGTGCCTAAAGCCGTGTTCCCATTGGACTTTTTCTTCCGCGGCCACGCGGAAACTTACCGCGGCATTCCTTAGCGTGAATCTACCACGCGTTCCCATCTGGACTTATATTCCGCGACGGAACGGTTCATTCGCTGTTCGAGACTGGCAGAATGTCACACATTGCGGCCCTGATAATTTACCGTGGCTGCGCGGAAGTCTTCCGCGACCTCTTTCGGCCTGTTCATTTTACATCACGGTCGCGGTAAATTGACAGGGAGGTCAGTTTACCGTGCGTCCCCATTGGATTTAATTTTGTCATTCTAAAGAAAAGTCGCGGTACTCTAACAAAATTAAGTCCAATGGGAACATGGCTTAAGAAACCAAAAACATGCGGGTGAAATGAGGGTGATGTATAACAAGTTGAAAAGGCGGGCACAGTTCGTCCCGTTAAATATAGTGGCGTCCGTTAAACTGCCTGGAATTTAATCTTTTACAGTGTAGTAGATGACTGAGACGTGTTAACATCACAGTTATTTTCACACGTGTGCTTATGAAAGTCACTAGTTATGGAAGAAACCAAGATAGCGAGAAACCAACTAAAAGCGGGCGGGTGGAAAATGAGGGTGGTTGGTAACGAGTTGAAGAAGGGCACACATGGATGTACTTATCAACTTCTGTCTTAGAATTGGGAAACACGTTAATTATTTTGTTTTAAATGCACAATGTTTATTAAAAGACACGTATTTCCGACACCTAAGGCACAAATATTAAAATTCGAAACAAAAATTGTTCTAAGTGTACAATATATTACAGTGTTTTGGGGAATTACGCATTATACATTTGGTTAAGTGGGCCCACAGCCACACTTGGAATGTGGGGGAGGTAATGTCTAGAATTGGATGTATACTTATAGAACACTTAGAACACTGGTTTTCTGTATTAAATCCAGCTGTGTGTGTAAGAACACAGCGAGCACTGTTAATATATACGTTGTTTCTTAGGGTCTCAGATCCTGTTTTCAACCCAGCACTTTTTCGCGCAAAGCAGATCATTATCACAATTTAGCTTGTGCTCACTCATGCGTGACATGTTAAGTATGTGCAATTGCACAAAAAAAGCACTGCACCATTGTCTATCAACCTATGTAAAAGGATTTGCACATTTTTTAGAATATTAATTTTAGGGAAATGTTTCAAAGTGGCACAATTTTTGGATACACCCTGTATTAACCAAGTATAGCAGTAGAGTAGACACCTTGTTTATAAAAAGCTGCACGTCTTTATGGTGTGCATTATTTGACATTCATAAATACCTGGGACATTTTAGGCATTCCTATTGGTCGAGAGCCCGTCACGTGGCCGGTATTAAACGGACGATATCGACATGGCTGGAAGTGTTTAAAACCAGCTGGCAACAAAAATACGTCACGCGATGTCGCATTATACCCGTCCCCAGGGCTCACTTTATTTTTTAGTAAGAACGGGTGGTGTTGGGCGCGTACAGCTCGACACCATGGGAACGAGGTTGCCAATGGCAGTAATAGTCTGGTTCCTAGTAAATACGCTTTATTGCATGTATTGTGTAGAGCGACAGAGGCGGAAACATGTCATTTGACACACACAGAATGGCGAAACATCGAAATTTACTTGAGACAATTTTCACTGATTTTCGGGGCTTTTTTGACTGAATTTTACAAAAAAGGTATTTATGAATGGGAATAAATGTGTGTTCGGTCGGTATTAATCACTCTGTTTAATACCGCTTGGAGTCTGGGTGCTGATAATTACCCTCGCAGGCGCGGATCCAGGGGGGAGTCCTGGGGGTCCGGACCCCCCACATTTTTTGACTGGATTTTTTTTTTAATTATTTGTTTTTAAAGTTTTATTTAGTATGTTGGACACTATATGGCTAAATCATTTGGCCACCAGTATTGCGTATAATCAGCAGCCTAAAGTCTAAAGGTAGCCTAAAGTGTAAACAATAACAACCAACAACAGGAACAAAATATAAAAGAAAAATAGGCTCATTATAATGTGCCAGAATGCACCTCAGAGCTTCTACTGTAACAACAATTTGGGAGGAGAGCCCCAAGACCCCCTGCCCATGGCTAGGACCACACATTTATACATTCCTGCATCCGCCCCTGCCTCGCCTTCGGCTCGGGTAATTATCAGCACCGGACCCCAAGCGGTATTAAACAGAGTGATTAAAACCTCTCGAACACACATTTATTCCCTTATTTAATCATTAAAATAGAGATAACGTATTAGAAGAAATCATACATTGTAGCTCGAGGCTAGAAATGGAATAATATATTATACGATCAGCCGAGTAAAAGTCACTTTGATTTCGTTGTGTAAGATGTACCATTTTGGTTTTGTACTCGTTTTTCGCTTTTCAACTCATTTATCGCTTATTGCCTTTCGCTTTATGCATTAACCATGATAGTTCATCATCACTGTGAGCATTATCTTGTCAGAGGAGTAAGGAATTGAAAATTTATTAATTTGTGTGCCACTGCTCTGGAGATTCAGGATTACTCAATAGATGGAATAAAATGAAAGGCATGCATACAATGTGTTTGCGGTTTAGTAACGGACAGTGTCATTAGTTGAATCTACACAGCCGAAACCCCCCACACAATTGTTTGTTTGTTGTTGTCTCGTGTAATTAGGTGGTGTTTTGGTTTTTTGTCTTTGTGTTTTTCCTGTCTTGTTTTGTTTTGCAGTATATTGTTTTAGTTTTATGTTTTTGAAACATCCTGTTTTGTTTCGTTTGTTTGGCTTAGTTGTGTGCTCTTACTCTTCGGCATTGTGTCGTGTCTTGTTTTGTTGTTTGTCTTGTTTTGTTTTGTTTTGTTTTGTTTTGTTTGTTTGGCTTCGTTGTGTGCTTTTGTATCCTGACTTATGACTCAATGTGCCGTGTCTTGTTTTGTTGTTTGTCTTGTCTGTCTTGTCCTGTTCTGTTTTGTTTTGTCTAATATTTATAGTCTTATATAAGGTGAAATGTTAATGTTTTAATTAAAAATTTAAACATTATATTTTCACAATTTGATGTGGAATGGCAGGTCTTTGACCATAGTGATTGTTATAACCATAGTGATTGTACATTTTGCAATGTGCACATGACCATGTATAACGTTTGTTATACATGTACATGTACGTACAGACGATGGTCCACAAGTCCGGCCGACTGTGTCAAAGGATAAGGTTCACGTACGTATACGCATCCAAAAAAGAAAAACGTACATTAAACTGTTGTTGGGCATGCACCATTGTCCACTGCAAGGCGGTGTTGCAACTAAACTAGTATTTACTCAAACTTGGAAATGACGTAGGCTCACAAGATTCGTCTACGGCGAGCCTATTACGCGACGGTTTAGCTAGTTATTTAGAGATATACAATTAGAGATATCTTTAATTATTATAGAAATCTCTAGTTTGTTATTGAGAGACATCTGTAACTTATTTAGATATATCTCTTATTTCTTTTGTGATATCTCTCAATACATATAACTCTAAATATCATCGCGTAAGAAATAACATGTTAAATAGGCTCGCTATAGACGGAAATTGTTAGCGATATGAACGACAACTTTAAAATGAGCTGTCCTTTATATGGCTCATCGAAAGAGTAAACATTTAGTATTTTCATGTGGTTTTTACTTTTGTTGGAGTTGTTTTCACTCTGAGCTTAGTTCATTTCACTCTTTTTGAAGTGGTTTTACTAAGGGTAGTCACTGAGTACATTTAGAGAGGGACGCCGCGAAAAGTGCGATTATAGGCGTTATCTAACGGGACAAACTCAGAATCGTACTGGTTTCTCCCAAACAAAACGAGAACAATACACTTTGTAAGAAAAAATCGATATTAGAAAGGCAATACTAAAGCAATGGTTAGCAATGGTTAGATGAGATTTGAAGGTTTGCATGGTGAAAAGGCAATAAATTGTTTGCGGTATTGTAGCATTATGTGTTCAATCTCTTTTGTAAATGTGTGTGGTTCTGAATAGAACCAGAGGAAAACTCAACGTTTCGGATAGTATGTTATACTCGTCGTCAGAGCATAAACTGAAATGACCTGTTCGCTAGCGTTATACGTATACGAACCGTATGCGATCTGGAGGCGGAGTAACCAGTGTTAGTTTACATAATTATGGGGCTTCATCTATTCAAGAACAGACATGGAGTTTTACCCGTGATTCGAAATTCTTTAAAACATTTTTTGCTAGTTTTAGTTTCACCATTTTGGACACGTTTTCTTTTGGGAATTAATTTTGGCAGCATACATCATGATTACTTGACTAGACCACAGAATAGTTATCAATAAATTTGTAATTAAATGCGCACCAAGGTCGAGTACCGTTTCGTTAAGAAAAGCACGCTGACGTGGAACAGGTATGAGAGAACTTCAATTCTTAGCCATACAAACTATAGGCAATTACTTAGGCAACACGAGGTGACGTGTAGAAATGAAACCCGCCCGATAATTACCTGCAGGCAAATAAAAGACGCTTATCGATCGGCGAGTATCTCGTTATAAAAAAAGGCAGTTAGGCTGGAGAATTTTGAGCGACATTTAATAAATTGACTTCCATGCAAACCAATTCCACACAATAGCTATTGTCACGGTTACTGTGGAAACCTAGGACGACACAAAATGAATTCGTGGACGTGATCATTGCTCATCATACCGTACCAGGGAGTGGGGCGGTTTCAGTTTTGGAAGCAGATACCAAATTAAGTGAAGAACTGCTGGCTGGAAATGAAAAACCCGCGTAAAATGTTGGTGTTGGTTTTAGCTTTTGGGATTCTTAGTTCCTTCTCTTTGCAACCCGTACGAGGGAAGATGTGTAGCGCCATGATCAAGGCTGCTGCCGATGATAATCTGACCACGCTTCGTGACAAGGCTTTCGCGGCTTTCAGAACCGAGTGCCGTGGTAAACGAGGCAATCTGAACGACACCAAATGTAAGTGATTCTTAAGCACTTCATTAAAATTGCAATTCCGAGCCCAACTGAATTCAGAAAAAAATGGAAATTGTTAGTGGTTAATTATTTTAGCATGTTGCTATATACATAACAAATCGGGAGCTAAGCATGGCGGGCACTATAAAACAGTCTTATTAAAAGACTATTTTGTACGATTTTTGGGTCTAAACCTCTATAACAGAATTTGGAAGAAAAAAACACACGATTTTCTAAAATGCCACGATTGCCAACATTATTGAAAAATAATTCAAATTAGAAGGCGAGTACTCTTTTTGTTCTTATGGATTATTATCAACAACTGGTTTTTTCCAAAAGGATCAAGCAAAGGCGTTTTTTCAGTAATAAATGTAGAAATGTAATTTGTAATTATTAAATGTAAATTTAGAAAGCCATTACACCATGTACGAAGGTTCTTTTTTTCGTCAATTTTCAATACGGTAAATATTATCGTCTGATTCCCTTCTTTTTCTCACTTTTTAAATTTCCGACTCTTGTTCTCTATTTTTCATATCATTCGTTCTCACTTTTCAATCATCCATGATTCGAACCTAACTCAGTCAGTAGTGTAGAGCGCGTATTTAACCTAATTTTTCGACGGATGGACTGGATCATGATCATCATCGATAATCAGATCGGTAAACCTCGCCGAGGATCATGAGAGGGAGGTGTGTCTGGAACTAAATTAGGTCATGAATTAATGGGTTAATCGATAAGAGCCATTCGGTATTTGTCTCAGATGGTCGGGACATCGGGTGACCGCCCAATATACCCCCTCTCCGCCCGGCGCCCGGCGGAAATGTGACTGGGGCATAAAGTATTGCGCTAGATATCCTGTAATTGTTCCAAACAATTGCATTTTATTTTAAATAATTCACGATTGCCGGACGGCGATCCCGAAAAAAACAAGAACAACATAAGAATAACTAACCGACGCTGGAAAACGAACGCCGTTTTTCTTGTTTTTTTTCGGCATCCATGATTGTCAGTTAAACGATATTTACTATAAAAATACAACCTACATTTAAATTATCGATAACGTTACTTTTCTTAGGTATATATTAATCTCAGTATACATGAAATAATAATACAAAAAACACCATACTTCACTTCAAATTAAAAAAAACGTTTATCAATGTTGAGCATTTAATATATTTCCAGACGTACGTATGTCGTTGTGGGAAGATAATCTGTTACTGACTGGCGTCGAAAAAAAAAATAATCATCATCTTCACCGACATCTTCGTCACTATTATCATATTCTAGCTCCGTTTCGGATTCCGAATCATCTTCATCGATCTTCCAATCGATCATCGATCACCAATTGTTGGCAAAATGGGCAACAAAGAGCAAGAAATGAGCACCAAAATTAGAGAAATTAGCACAAAAAAAACCAACAGAATAAGTAAAATTAGCAATAAAGAGCAAGAAATGAGTAAAATGTGCAACAAATGAGTAAAATGAGCAAACTAAAGCAAGAAATTAGTAAAATAAGCAACAAATGACCGGGAGACTACAATGCGGCAGCGTGCATTGAGTGATGGCTAAACGGATGACTGAACAGACCATTATCCCTCGATCGGGACTATAGTTTGGTTTGACTGGTCATTTTTGTATTTATATCTTGGGGTGTCACACAGCTTGCTCGTTCACTTTGGAGGCGTACGCCCAAGGTGTCACGTTCATCTTGCAGCCGCTGAGGGCGCCGTTTCGGTTGGACTTCGATGTGAAGACCGGCCGTGATGCCAAAATAAATCTGGCGGAGAGAAATACAGAAGCGTCCGTCTTTGCCTCAATAGGTGAGCGTCAGTGAGCTATTGTTTGGTTACTCATTTGAGTTTTGTTCAGGGAAAGGGTTCGGGGAGGGGGGGGGGGGGGGGGGGGGGAGGGGGGTGCAACCTTCAGTTTGTTTTGTAAAGCCTTTGAAACTTATTTGCCCTTAATATGCTTATTGCCCAAGTCCACGTGAATGTGTAATTGATTAGACAGAAACAAGCACTTTCCTACTTAGTTTTATCGGTCCTATAACTTCTAGTGAGTTACCTTAAAAAAATGCCACGGACTGTTACACGGTGGACAAAAGCACTATACTGTTTTTACCAAAGCTTTGCCAATGTCCCAGTCGACAAAACTATGTTTCTAACACGGGTTAACAAGTAAGGAAAAACTCGTGTCTTGGCGAGATAAAATGAAATATCTCTGGGCTCCGCAGTTTATAAGTTCATAACATCGAAAACTTTTTTTTCTATAGTCATAGGTGGCTGGTCGAACTCGATGTCGGCTATCGAAGCCTGTTACTACACCGGGGAAAACGAATGCCCTTCAACGTTGTTTGGTGGGCGTTCACAATACAACGAGGCTGGTATCGTCAGTGGCACTGAACGTCGCCCCTTCTGGGTAGAGTACAAACGGGGCGTGGTAACCGTCGGCAAAGGAGGACAGGAGGAGGCTTTCCTGGAGTGGGACGCCGCTGCGCATCATCGTCGCAACATATCAACGCCGGTATACGTTGGTATAAGTTCTTGGCTCTCTGAACCAGCGGAGTGGGTGTTCAATCAATTCTGTGCCTAAGAAACCAAAAGCATGCGGGTGAAATGAGGGTGATGTATAACAAGTTGAAAAGGCGGGCACAGTTCGTCCCGTTAAATATAGTACCGTCCATTAAACTGCCAGGAATTTAATCTTTTACAGTGTAGTAGATGACTGAGACGTGTTAACATCAAAGTTATTTTCACACGTGTGCTTATGAAAGTCACTAGTTATGAAAGAGATCAAGATACCGAGAAACCAACTAAAAGCGGGCGGGTGGAAAATGAGGGTGGTTGATAACGAGTTGAAGAAAGGCACACATAGAGGTACTTCTGTCTTAGTATTAAAATAACTATAATTACTATACAGCAATTAACTCGTAAACTCACTGAGATTGATGTATGTTTTAGGTCTGTCGTAAAACACGCAGTTCTACATAACGGCGACGTGATGTCGTCACCGTTTTCACGGAGATGTGGATTTGGAAAAGCGTTTGAGGAGATAATCGCAAGAGAATTGTCTCCTATTTTAAAAGAAAACTGCAACAAAATACTACTCTGCAACAACTTTTGCAGTAAGGAAACCTTCACATGATTCTATGAGAGGTGAATTTGAACATGAACCCAGTATTAACACGGTGGTTAATTGCATCATTACCGTAATCAATATAATTAATGATGTGTTGCTTACAGAAAGAAGCATGTCAGTATTGTCAAATACAGTGTTTTAAAGCAAAATAGTGAACAAATCGAAATCGAAAAAAATGATAATTGTTGAAATGTGTGGCTCTTCGTGAAAACGGTGACGATTATTATAGTTCATTAAGAATTGACGAGTACCCGTGCAGACAATTTTGTAAACAAAAAAATTGTAGTGGTAATGTGTTTAATTATTGGGACTCTAACTACCTCCCATAAATAAATTAGCCAAAATCAACCTTTGAGAAACACATTAATTATTTTTGTTTTAAATGCACAATGTTTATTAAAAGACACGTATTTCCGACACCTAAGGTACCATTTCTCAATTCAAAACAGAAAGTTAGCGGAACCCCTACACTTAATTCCGATCCTGCCTGATCTACCAATAAGGCCCCGTTATTGTGTCTATTGGTAGCCAAACGGATTGGGACACTAGAAGGCCATGTGTTTGGTTGTCAGAAGTATATTATTACACAAGGCTATTATAATAAATTAAGCCCCACGGGCTGGCCGCTTGACAGCGTGTGGTAATGATCAAGTGTGTTTGCGGTTTTCTAGCAAATTAAAAGGCCCCAGGGAATTCAGTTTTTTTGGGTTTTGATTTGCTTATTTTGTTGCATGAGCCTATTTTGTACAGACTTCAGCACGTGGTTTTTGTTCCTTCTCAGTATACATCTACTTTGAACTTCAGGATTTTCTTTGGAGTCACTACATTGTTTTTATTGTGATTTGTCTCCAATACTTTAGCAGATCGGTTCTATTGAAATCAGAAAGTTAATCTTTTAATGGCTATATAGCCACTCAGTACATTTAGAGAGGGACGACTTCAAACGTGAGTGATCCCACGCCTCCAAAATTGCGACTATTGTAGTTGTCTAAGTAACGGGGAAACTGAAGAATCGTACTGGTTTCTCCCGAGCAAAACGAGAACCATACACTTTGTAAGATAAAATCGATATTAGAAAGGCAATATAAAAGCATTGGTTAGCAAAACTCAGTAGTAGATGAGATGAGATTTGAAGTTTTGCATGGTGAAAAGGCAATAAGATTGTTTGCGGTATTGTAGCATTATGTGTTCAATCTCTTTTGTAAATGTGTGTGGTTCTGAAAAGAACCGGAGGAAACTCAACGTTTCGGGCAGTGTGTTCTACTCGTCGTCAGAGCATAAACTGAAATGACCTGTTCGCTGGCGTTCTACGTATACGAACCGTATGCTATCTGGAGGCGAGGTAACCAGTGTTAGTTTACATAATAATTGTGGGGCTTCATCTATTCAAGAACAGACATGGAGTTTTACCCGTGATTTGAAATTCTTCAAAATATTTTTTGTTAGTTTTAGTTTCACCATTTTGGACACGTTTGTTGTCTTTATGGGAATTATTGTTGGCAGCATACATTATGATGCAACGATTATGTAGGGAGACCAAGTGCGCCCTCTGTTTGTGTGTGCCCACAAGTTTTGCAATTAGTGATTTGCATGTTTGTATAAAACACATAAGGTGACCTTTGTGCTTCCCGCGCAAAGGCAACTTGTAGCAAGGTTTCCTTCTGTGGGCTTCGAACAGAAAAGACCAACATGGGTCTAGAAATTCTCTCGATTTTCTAAGGAGCATGGCTCTGGCCATGCTCCAAATGTAAACCATGTGGGAGGGTAACCATCATTGAAACCCCTAGTGAGTAATGTAATTTGTTTGATATTTTGGTGAGATAATTGTAATCTTTCGCGACCGTGTATTTCATTAACGAATAATTGTATTGTCAGATTGTACCGTGCGTATAGTACATCGTGTATGCTACAGCTATAGCCATGTGTTAGCAGTTGCATGTCATGTTGTATTGCTGTGCCATTTTATTGTACTACGGGCATTTAATACTGTGCATTTAATGTAATAAGTGTTGTCTTGTAAAATTATATTCAGGAGATAGTCGTCAATATACATAGCCAACATAGTCTCTGGTTTATTGCAAAATTTGTTAAATGCTTGTCCGCTTTAACTAGAGGACCGTTCCTCCTTCCTTTCCCCTTAATTTACGTGAGTGTGGTCCGCTACAATTACTTGACTAGACTACAGAAGAGTTATCAATAACATTATTAAAAAAAGAAAAAGAAAAAAGATAATTAAATTTAAAGATCGTATTTTAGACTTGTGTTGGTATCACTAGTGTACATGCTGTGAAAATATATTTTGTCTAATGGGAAGGCTAAGGTGTGACGTGTATGGTGCATACATGGTGCATAATTTTGAATTGTAATCGTGATTGAGCCATGCTTTAATTTCAAATAGGAAGATATGGTGTGACGTGTTCACTACATGACTTGCATTAAAATATGTCGGGCTGCCATTTTGAAGAGAAAAAAAGGGGGGGGGGGGGGGAAATGCCGCCTCCTTCCTTTAAAAAAAACCCAACATGACGCTAAACATGTTTTTTTTAATTTTTCCCCGCAAACACAAGGTGACGTCCAGAAATGAAACCCGCCCGTTTATTACCTGCAGGCAAATGACAGACGCTTATCGATCGGCGAGTATCTCGTTATAAAAAAAAGGCAGTTAGGCTGGAGAATTGTGTACGACATTAAATAAATTGACTTCCATGCCAACCAATTTCACACAATAGCTAATGCTACGGTTACTGTGGAAACCTAGGATGACAAACGGTAATTTTGTAGACGTGATCAATGCTCATCATACCGTACCAGGGAGTGGTGCAGTTTCTGTTTTGACGCAGATACCAAAGCGTGGAACTGTTGGCTGGAAATGAAAAACCCGCGTAAAATGTCGGTGTTGGTTTTAGCTTTTGGGTTTCTTAGTTCCCTCTCTTTGCAACCTGTACGAGGGAAGATGTGTAGCGCCATGATCAAGGCTGCTGCCGATGATAATCTGACCACGCTTCGTGACAAGGCTTTCGCGGCTTTCAGAAGCCAGTGCCGTGGTAAACGAGGCAATCTGAACGACATCAAATGTAAGTGATTCTTAAGCACTTCATTAAAATTGCAATCCCAAGCAAAACTGTGACTTGTCACCACAAAATGAGAGTAAAGTCGCACGATGTGATTCCGAGATATGGCCATCCAAAGTCAAAATAATAAAGGGGTGGTCAATTTTTAGATTTCGCGTAATTTGGAAAGCCTAAGTCCTCCTCTACACATTCCCATTTTTGGGGTGAGATCAGATGATCGAAAACTTCTTAAATTACGCGATTTTGCGTAGTGTTTGCTTAGTTAGTGTTTGGATTAAAGTCCATTAGTCTAATTAACACGGTAATTAGATATGCAAATCAGGTTCTCGTAAGTATCCCACGTTTTAAAAAATTGGATATTTTGTTGTTTATACACAAGTTTGTATGTGTGGACAATTTCAAGAAGAAATAATGATTAGAACCTAGCCGTCGCTATGCTTAACCGAACCTTACTTGTCCTGTTTTGTATAACTTGTGCGTGTTTTGTTTAAGATGTTTAAAGTAAGTTTTCTCACAAACACGTTTTGTGAAACCCATGACATTCTAGAGCGCTGTATAAAAAGAATTTATCGCAAAACAATTT
Organism: Crossaster papposus; assembly: GCA_037893245.1. NCBI lineage: Eukaryota > Metazoa > Echinodermata > Asteroidea > Velatida > Solasteridae > Crossaster > Crossaster papposus. The sequence goes on from JBAIAA010000238.1 coordinate 1,067,871, forward strand.
ATCGCAAAAAGTGTTATGTACCATTAGAAAGCTCTCATTCTCAAGAATTTGAAAATACCAATATCTCAATTTTTAATGATTCTGAATTAATTTTGTGGTGACAGGTTTTATTTATTTACTGAATTCAGACAAAACTGAAAATACGTATTGGTTAATTCTAGCATGTTCCTTTATTTATACATAACAAATCGAGAGTTGTAGGCACGGCGGGCACTAAAACAGTCTTATTAGAAGACTATGTAAGACTTTGAAGTCTAAAACTTTATAAAAGTGAGTTTGGCAGAAAAAAAACCAAGTATTTCAAAAATTGATTACCAACATTATTGAAACATAATTCAAATTAGAAGTACTCTTTCTGTTCTTATGAATCTTTATCCACGATTGTTTTTTAAAAGGACAAGCAAAGGCGTTTTTTTCTTTATAAAATTTAGAAATGTCATTAGGCCTATAAAAAATGTAACATGTAAAGATGTACGAAGGCCGTTTTTTATTCTCAATACGGTAACAGTTTCGGTTTTTCCTCTCTTTTTTCAATTTCCGACTCTTGTTCTCTATTTTTTTCTTCATATCATTCGTTCTCACTTTTCAATAATCCATGATTCGAACCTACGCCACTACGCCAGTATAGTGTAGAGTGCGTATTTGACCTCATTTTCCGATGAAGGATCATGATCATAATCGATGATCAGATCGGTTAGGCAGTGTATTTTTTTCAAAATTTGTATAGGAAAATCTGTATAGTACACAAACTTGGATGGAAGTTTTCTTTGACTACTGTTACGTAATCGCTCATTTCTCCGTAGTTCTTTAAACTATAGCCAACTAATTGGACTTTATTTTGTCGTTTGAATTTTTCTATTCTGACACTTATTTAGGAAGTTACGATCATCTTAAGATGCGTTGTAATTTTTTTTTTAAACACGCATATAAAGTGTTGAATAATTAAAGGGAAATTCCAGGCTTAATAATATTGTATTTTAATGGCGCGGCCATATTGTTTAAATTTCCCGCCTCGCCCGGGAAATTATGACGTAGTGTCTGCACCTCAATGCACATCGCTTTATTGCCTTTTGTTTCCCACCTTGACGCGGCCAACTACATTATGCAGACGTATGTTGTACGGCGCCCGACTATTGCGAGTACATGTATTGCATTTCTGTGCAGAATATCGACTTGACGCGCCACAAACTATCCTTTAATCTTGTATTTTCTGAGAAGAATAGAAAATCTTCTTAGTATGATTTTGAGCCCACTTTCACATGTACATGCACATTGTGTATACACTATGCCGTACACAAAAGGGTTCACTTGCATTCCCTGCGCGTGCAGGGCCGCTATCGATCGGGCTTCGCGTACTGATGGTGCAGACACTACGTCACAATATCTCGGATGTACCGATAAACCAGAACAAAATGGCGGCTCCCATGACGGTAAGCGCAGTGCGAGAAAATCTATGTTTTATATGATTACCGAAACCGATAAAAATGAAATAAAAATCAAGTCACAATGGCAATTGACACTCTTTAACATTATGCAATTATAAACTATGGGTGGAGTTTCCCTTTAACGGATAGCGGTGAATTTAACGAATAGTGTTTTTATCACCGTGATCGTGTGTTTTCATCACCGTGATCGCGCACCGAGAGAAACTTGTAACGTTTTATCGCGAAGGAAACATGAAAAACAACGGTTTCTTCTGAGAAAAAAAATTAACAAATGTACGTAAGTAGGCAAACAAACAGTCGGCAAACAAGAGTAGTTGACGTAAATAGGTGGTTGAGAAGTGTTTTGTAAAGACAGAAAGATAGGATTATTATTTTGTTTTCATTTTGTTTTTAATTGTTTTTTTTTTTTTTTCAATTTGTGAATGCGAATTTAGCTTGATATTGTGTTTCTTTTCTTGTCTTGAGTCTCTACAACTATTAAATGTTTAACTCTGCGAGCTGCTTGAGCCGCAGCCTACTATTATAGCACATAAAATTATAGCAGTCACCAGCAAAACGCGGGCTGAAAGGAAACAACACAAAATCAGACAGACGGCGCTGCCTCGCGACACTCGGGAGTAGGGTGGCAATGTATATTTTGTCATTTGAAATTTAAACATTGTGAGGAGTTAGACTTGTGTTTTAAATAAAATTGTCTCGTTTGGGTAAGAATTTTTCACCATAGTAAACACTTTCGCCAGCCGCGCGTTCTGTAATTACTGCAGACTAAAATTAGACCAATTATTTGTCTGACCAATAAAATCGTGATTGTATAGTTACAATATTAACGCCGATTGTAGGCGCGGCTTAGCTTATTATTTCACTGTTGTAATATTTCAATAACATTTTGAAGTAACCCTTTCATTACTCCACCCCCCCCCCTCTTTTTAAGTAAATCAAGAAAATAAACGTCTCGTTTGTAAATGTGTGTGGTTCTAAAAAGAACCGGAGTAAACGTTTCGGGCAGTATGTTCTACCCGTCGTCAGAGCGTATACTGAAATGGCCTGTTCGCTAGCGTTATACGTATACGAACCGTATCCGATTTGGAGGCGAAGTAACCAGTGTTAGTTTATATATATAAATATAGGGCTTCATCTATTCAAGAGCAGATATGGTTTTACCCGTGATTCGAAATTCTTCAAAACACTTTTTGTTAGTTTTAGTTTCACCATTTTGGACACGTTTTCTTTTGGGAATTAATTTTGGCAGCATACATCATGATTACTTGACTAGACCACAGAATAGTTATCAATAAATTTGTTATTAAATGCGCACCAAGGTCGAGTACCGTTTCGTTAAGAAAAGCACGCTGACGTGGAACAGGTATGGGAGAACTTTGATTCTTATCCATACAAACTAGGCAATTACTTAGGCAAACACGAGGTGACGTGTAGAAATGAAACCCGCCCGATAACTACCTGCAGGCAAATAAAAAGACGCTTATCGATCGGCGAGTATCTCGTTATAAAAAAAGGCAGTTAGGCTGGAGAATTTTGAGCGACATTTAATAAATTGACTTCCATGCAAACCAATTCCACACAATAGCTATTGTCACGGTTACTGTGGAAACCTAGGACGACACAAAATGAATTCGTGGACGTGATCATTGCTCATCATACCGTACCAGGGAGTGGGGCGGTTTCAGTTTTGGAAGCAGATACCAAATTAAGTGAAGAACTGCTGGCTGGAAATGAAAAACCCGCGTAAAATGTTGGTGTTGATTTTAGCTTTTGGGATTCTTAGTTCCTTCTCTTTGCAACCCGTACGAGGGAAGATGTGTAGCGCCATGATCAAGGCTGCTGCCGGTGATAATCTGACCACGCTTCGTGACAAGGCTTTCGCGGCTTTCAGAACCGAGTGCCGTGGTAAACGAGGCAATCTGAACGACACCAAATGTAAGTGATTCTTAAGCACTTCATTAAAATTGCAATTCCGAGCCCAACTGAATTCAGAAAAAAATGGAAATTGTTAGTGGTTAATTATTTTAGCATGTTGCTATATACATAACAAATCGGGAGCTAAGCATGGCGGGCACTATAAAACAGTCTTATTAGAAGACTATTTTGTACGATTTTTGGGTCTAAACCTCTATAACAGAATTTGGAAGAAAAAAACACACGATTTTCTAAAATGCCACGATTGCCAACATTATTGAAAAATAATTCAAATTAGAAGGCGAGTACTCTTTTTGTTCTTATGGATTATTATCAACAACTGTTTTTTTTCAAAAGGATCAAGCAAAGGCGTTTTTTCAGTAATAAATGTAGAAATGTAATTTGTAATTATTAAATGTAAATTTAGAAAGCCATTACACCATGTACGAAGGTTCTTTTTTTCGTCAATTTTCAATACGGTAAATATTATCGTCTGATTCCCTTCTTTTTCTCACTTTTTAAATTTCCGACTCTTGTTCTCTATTTTTCATATCATTCGTTCTCACTTTTCAATCATCCATGATTCGAACCTAACTCAGTCAGTAGTGTAGAGCGCGTATTTAACCTAATTTTTCGACGGATGGACTGGATCATGATCATCATCGATAATCAGATCGGTAAACCTCGCCAAGGATCATGAGAGGGAGGTGTGTCTGGAACTAAATTAGGTCATGAATTAATGGGTTAATCGATAAGAGCCATTCGGTATTTGTCTCAGATGGTCGGGACATCGGGTGACCGCCCAATATACCCCCTCTCCGCCCGGCGCCCGGCGGAAATGTGACTGGGGCATAAAGTATTGCGCTAGATATCCTGTAATTGTTCCAAACAATTGAATTTTATTTTAAATAATTCACGATCGCCGGACGGCGATCCCGAAAAAAACAAGAACAACATAATAATAACTAACCGACGCTGGAAAACGAACGCCGTTTTTCTTGTTTTTTTTCGGCATCCATGATTGTCAGTTAAACGATATTTACTATAAAAATACAACCTACATTTAAATTATCGATAACGTTACTTTTCTTAGGTATATATTAATCTCAGTATACATGAAATAATAATACAAAAAACACCATACTTCACTTCAAATTTAAAAAAACCTTTATCAATGTTGAGCATTTAATATATTTCCAGACGTACGTATGTCGTTGTGGGAAGATAATCTGTTACTGACTGGCGTCAAAAAAAAAAAAATAATCATCATCTTCACCGACATCTTCGTCACTATTATCATATTCTAGCTCCGTTTCGGATTCCGAATCATCTTCATCGATCTTCCAATCGATCATCGATCACCAATTGTTGGCAAAATGGGCAACAAAGAGCAAGAGATGAGCACCAAAATTAGAGAAATTAGCCAAAAAAAAGCCAACAGAATCAGTAAAATTAGCAATAAAGAGTAAGAAATGAGTAAAATGTGCAAGAAATGAGTAAAATGAGCAAACTAAAGCAAGAAATTAGTAAAATAAGCAACAAATGACCGGGAGACTACAATGCGGCAGCGTGCATTGAGTGATGGCTAAACGGATGACTGAACAGACCTTTATCCCTCGATCGGGACTATAGTTTGGTTTGACTGGTCATTTTTGTATTTATATCTTGGGGTGTCACACAGCTTGCTCGTTCACTTTGGAGGCGTCCGCCCAAGGTGTCACGTTCATCTTGCAGCCGCTGAGGGCGCCGTTTCGGTTGGACTTCGATGTGAAGACAGGCCGTGATGCCAAAATAAATCTGGCGGAGAGAAATACAGAAGCGTCCGTCTTTGCCTCAATAGGTGAGCGTCAGTGAGCTATTGTTTGGTTACTCATTTGACTTTTGTTCAGGGAAAGGGTTCGGGGAGGGGGGGGGTGCAACCTTCAGTTTGTTTCGTAAAGCCTTTGAAACTTATTTGCCCCTTAATATGCTTATTGCCCAAGTCCACGTGAATGTGTAATTGATTAGACAGAAACAAGCACTTTCCTACTTAGTTTTATCGGTCCTATAACTTCTAGTGAGTTACCTTTAAAAAATGCCACGGACTGTTACACGGTGGACAAAAGCACTATACTGTTTTTACCAAAGCTTTGCCAATGTCCCAGTCGACAAAACTATGTTTCTAACACGGGTTAACAAGTAAGGAAAAACTCGTGTCTTGGCGAGATAAAATGAAATATCTCTGGGCTCCGCAGTTTATAAGTTCATAACATCGAAACCTTTTTTTTTCTATAGTCATAGGTGGCTGGTCGAACTCGATGTCGGCTATCGAAGCCTGTTACTACACCGGGGAAAACGAATGCCCTTCAACGTTGTTTGGTGGGCGTTCACAATACAACGAGGCTGGTATCGTCAGTGGCACTGAACGTCGCCCCTTCTGGGTAGAGTACAAACGGGGCGTGGTAACCGTCGGCAAAGGAGGACAGGAGGAGGCTTTCCTGGAGTGGGACGCCGCTGCGCATCATCGTCGCAACATATCAACGCCGGTCTACGTTGGTATAAGTTCTTGGCTCTCTGAACCAGCGGAGTGGGTGTTCAATCAATTCTGTGCCTAAGAAACCAAAAGCATGCGGGTGAAATGAGGGTGATGTATAACAAGTTGAAAAGGCGGGCACAGTTCGTCCCGTTAAATATAGTGCCGTCCATTAAACTGCCAGGAATTTAATCTTTTACAGTGTAGTAGATGACTGAGACGTGTTAACATCACAGTTATTTTCACACGTGTGCTTATGAAAGTCACTAGTTATGGAAGAAACCAAGATACCGGGAAACCAACTAAAAGCAGGCGGGTGGAAAATAAGGGTGGTTGATAACGAGTTGAAGAAGGGCACACATAGATGTACTTATAAACTTCTGTCTTAGTATAAAAATAACTATAATTACAGCAATTAACCCGTAAACTCACTGAGATTGATGTATGTTTTAGGTCTTTCGTAAAACACGCAGTTGTACATAACGGCGACGTGGTGCCTTCGAGGCTGCGATTGCGAAACGCTGTGGTACCGTCCATTCTCAAAATAGGGGGGAACGATTTTTTCACGCGAAAAATAAGAGCTTTTGGCATCCAATCTTAACATCTTGTCTTTTGTAGTTGAAAAAAGGTTGTTATTTACCTTAATTTTTATTATCCAATGACAAAAATTGTATTAAAAATAAAAAAGCAGTCGAAAAAATTGAACGTTGACGTACCGTTGCTGTACGTGGAGATTGTGCACAAATACGCAACCGACGTCAACAAATACCTCCCCTAAAAAGGGCAATCATCGATAAATTGTGAAAAATCCTGCTTCGGACCCACTAATTTTTTTCCATGGATACGTTAAAACAGGATGTAGCAGTGATATACTGAATTTGTAAACCAATCTGTCTGTGAACCCCATGCGTTTTATTGTGTTGTTTTCAAACGAAAATGGCATAAAATGACATCGCCCCAAACAAATGGGATGACATCTCCCCATTTCCCAAGCTGACGTTGTATAAATCACTGAATTCGGTGTGCGGCTCGTGAGCGTGGAAGAATGAATGAGATACATTTCAACGTTGGTGGCGCACTTTGTTAGGCCCCCCCCCCCCCTCACCCACCCCCCCCCCCCCCCCCCCCCCCCTGCGTGTGGTAATGATCAAGCGTGTTTGCGGTTTTCTAGCAGTTGGAAGGCCCCAGGGAATTCAGTTTTAGGGGTTTTGATTTGCTTATTTTGTTGCATGTGCCTATTTTGTACCGACTTTAGCAAGTGGTTTTTGTTCCTTCTCAGTACTTCAGGATTTTCTTTGGAGTCAGTACATTTTTATTGTGATTTTTCTTCAATACTTTAGCAGATCGGTTCTATTGGAATCAGAAAGTTAATCTTTTAATGGCTATATAGCCACTCAGTACATTTAGAGAGAGACGACTTCAAACGTAAGTGACCCCACGCCGCCAAAATTGCGTCTATAGTCGTTGTCTAACGGGGAACGGCATAATCGTACTGGTTTCTCCAGTAACAAAACGAGAACAATACACTTTGTTAGAAAAAAAATAGATATTAGAAAGGCAATACTAAAGCAATGATTAGCAAAACTCAGTAGATTAGATGAGATTTGAAGGTTTGCATGGTGAAAAGGCAATAAGATTGTTTTGCGGTATTGTAGCATTATGTGTTCAATCTCTTTTGTAAATGTGTGTGATTCTGAAAAGAACCGGAGGAAAACTCAACGTTTCGGGCAGTATGTTCTACCCGTCGTCAGAGCATAAACTGAAATGACCTGTTCGCTGGCGTTATACGTATACGAACCGTATGTGATCTTGAGGCGAAGTAACCAGTAAAAGTTTACATAATTATGGGGCTTCATCTATTCAAGAACAGACATGGAGTTTTACCCGTGATTTGAAATTATTCAAAATATTTTTTGTTAGTTTTAGTTTCACCATTTTGAACACGTTTGTTGTCTTTATGGGAATTATTGTTGGCAGCATACATTATGATGCAACGATTATGTAGGGAGACCAAGTGCGCCCTCTGTTTGTGTATATGCCTAAAAGTTTTGCAATGAGTGATTTGCATGTTTGTATAAAACACATAAGGTGACCTTTGTGCTTCCCGCGCAAAGGCAACTTGTAGCAAGGTTTCCTTCTGTGGGCTTCGAACAGAAAAGACCAACATGGGTCTAGAAATTCTCTCGATTTTCTAAGGAGCATGGCTCTGGCCATGCTTCAAATGTAAACCATGTGAGAGGGTAACCATCATTGAAACCCTAGTGAGTAATGTAATTTGTTTGATATTTTTGTGAGATTATTGTAATCTTTCGCGACCGTGTATTTCATTAACGAATAATCGTATTGTCAGATTGTACCGTGCGTATAGTACATCGTGTAGGCTACAGCTAGCCATGTGTTAGCATTTGCATGTCATGTTGTATTGCTGTGCCATTTTATTGTACTACGGGCATTTAATACTGTGCATTTAATGTAATAAGTGTTGTCTTGTAAAATTATATTCAGGAGATAGTCGTCAATATACATAGCCAATATAGTCTCTGGTTTATTGCAAAATTTGTTAAATGCTTGTCCGCTTTAACTAGAGGACCGTTCCTCCTCCCTTTCCCCTTAATTTACGTGAGTTTGGTCGGCTACAATTACTTGACTAGACCACAGAAGAGTTATCAATAATATGTTTTTGAAAAGAAAAAAAAAGAAAAAAAAGAAATTTAAAGATCGTATTTTAGACTTGTGTACATCACTAGTGTACATGCTGTGAAAATATATTTTGTCTAATGGGAAGGCTAGGGTGTGACGTGTATGGTGCATACATGATCGACGATTACAATTTTGAATTGTAATCGTGATTGAGCCATGCCTTAATTTCAAATAGGAAGATAGGGTGTGACGTGTTCACTACATGACTTGCATTAAAATATGTCGGGCTGCCATTTTGAAGAGAAAAAAAAGGGGGAAAAAAGGCCGCCTCCTTCCTATAAAAAACACCATGACGCTAAACATGTTTTTTTTAATTTGCCCCCGCAAACACGAGGTGACGTCCAGAAATGAAACCCGCCCGTTTAACAAAATTCCAACATGAATTTTAGCATCCCTAAATAATGTTGATGTTGCCAGCAAAAAAAAAGTCTGAAGATGTCCTAATTAGCATATTTCCATAAAGATTTTTAACAGCAAAAATATCAAAATCAATTCAGCACCCCAACAAATCATAATTTTGCCACCAGTATCACCAACATCGGTTCATTAGGTACTGAGATATTACATCTTGGAAATATGCAAATTAGGATATCACGGGGCAATTTTTTTCTTTTTCTTTGCAATTCTTTAATAAGATGTCCTAGGGCTGCCAAAAGAAAATTATCTCGGAGTTTTGTTTTAAATCTATACTCAAGTGTGTGCATTTTCATTTAAAAATAGTGGAGACTGGTAGTGGTACCAGTGAGAATTAATCAGATAATAATAATATTAAAAAAACCGACACTTGCGATTTTTGCTATTTAGTCCCCAATCTGTCGTTCTAGAGCAAAAATAACTCCCAAATTTTGTTTTTTAATGTAGCTAGACACTTAGGGAGACACTGAATTGTCTCCCTAAGTGTCACTGTCTTCTTATTACCTAAACACTTACGCTAATTTGTCTCCCTATAAGTGCTCATTTAGTGAAATATTCAAAACACAAATGCAGCAGTGAAAAATATATATTTCCACAGCATGTACACAGTGATGCTGAAGTCTAAAATAGGATCTTAAAATTGTATTATCTTTAAAAAAAAAAAGGAGGTGGCCTCCAAAAAGGAAGCGGGCGGTGACGCTAAACATATTTTATTTTTTTATTTGGCCTTACCGCGCTAATACCTAAAACGATGGTTTCCGTTGTTCGGTCTAACCACCATTCAACCGACCCCTGTTACCTTCAGCAAACATGAAGTCAGTTAAATAATTAATTAGTGTAGTGTTAGTTGACATAATTATGGGGCTTCATCTATTCAAGAACAAACATGGAGTTTTACCCGTGGTTCGAAATTCTTCAAAACATTTGTTGTTAGTTTCAGTTTCACCATTTTGGACACGTTTTCGTTTTAGAAAATTTATCGCAGCATAGGCCTACACTCATTATGATTACTTGACTAGACCACAGAAGGGTTATTTTTACATTTGTAATTAAATGCGCACCGTACCAAGGTGTACCGTTTCGCTAAGAAAACACGCTGACATGGAACAGGTACAATGAGGAAATAACTTCCATTCTTATCCATACAAACTAGGCAACTAGGTAAACACGGGGTGATGTCTAGAAATGAAACCCGCCTGTTTATTACGTGCAGGCAAACAATAGACGCTAATCGATAGAGTATCTCGATATTAAAAAGGCAGTTCGGCTGGAAAATTGTAAACGACATTTATTAAATTGACATTTCATGCAAACCAATTCCACACAATAGCTATTGTTACGGTTACTGTGGACATCTAGGATGACAAACGGTAATTTTGTAGACGTGATCAATGCTCATCATACCGTACCAGGGAGTGGTGCGGTTTCTGTTTTGGACGCAGATCCCAAAGTGAGAAACTGCTGGCTGGAAATGAAAAACCCGCGCAAAATATTGGTGTTGGTTTTAGCTTTGGGGTTTCTTAGTTCCCTCTCTTTGTAACCCGTACGAGGGAAGATGTGTAGCGCCATGATCAAGGCTGCTGCCGATGATAATCTGACCACGCTTCGTGACAAGGCTTTCGCGGCTTTCAGAAGCGAGTGCCGTGGTAAACGAGGCAATCTGAACGACACCAAATGTAAGTGAATCTTAAGCACTTCATTAAAATTGCAATTCCAAGCCCAACTGAATTCAGAGAAAACTGGAAATTGTTAGTGGTTAATAATATTCTAGCATGTTGCTATATATAACAAATCGGGAGCTAAGCATGGCGGGCACTATAAAACAGAAGACTATTTTGTACGACTTTTAAGTCTAAACCTCTATAACAGAATTTGGCAGAAAAACCCCCAAGATTTTCTAAAATGCCACGATTGCCAACATTATTAAAAAATAATTAAAATTAGAAGGCGAGTACTCTTTTTGTTCTTATGGATCATTATCAACAATTGTTTTTTTCAAAAGGATCAAGCAAAGGCATTTTTTCTGTAGTAAATTTAGAAATGTAATTTGTAATTATTAAATGTAAATATAGAAAGCCATTACACCATGTACGAAGGGTTTTGTTTTCGTCAATTTTCAATACGGTAAATATTATCGTCTGATTCCCTTCTTTTTCTTACTTTTTAAATTTCTAATTCTCGTTCTCTATTTTTCATAACATTCGTTATCACTTTTCAATCATCCGCGATTCGAACCTAACCCAGTCAGTAGTGTAGAGCGCGTATTTAACCTAATTTTCCGACGGATGGAGGGTCATGATCATCATCGATAATCAGATCGGTAAACCTCGCCTATGATCATGAGAGGGAGGTGTGTCTGGAACTAGATTAGGTCATGGATTAATGGGTTAATCGATAAGAGCCATCTGGGATTTGTCTCCGATGGCCGGGACATCGGGTGACCGCCCAATACCCCCTCTCCGCCCGGCGCCTGGCGGAAATGTGACTGGGACATAAAGTATTGCGCTAGATATCATGTAATTGTTCCAAACAATTGCATTTTATTTTAAATAATTCACGATTGCCGGACGGCGATCCCGAAAAAAACAAGAACAACATAAGAATAACTAACCGACGCTGGAAAACGAACGCCGTTTTTCTTGTTTTTTTTCGGCATCCATGATTGTCAGTTAAACGATATTTACTAAAAAAAATACAAGCTTCATTTAAACTATCGATAACGTTACTTTTCTTAAGTATAAATTAATCTCAGTATACATGAAATAATAATACAAACAACACTATACTTCACTTCAATTTAAAAAAACTGTTTATCAATGTTGAGCATTTAATATATTTCCAGACGTACGTAGGTCGTTGTGAGAAGATAATCTGTTACTGACTGGCGTCGAAAAAATAATAATCATCATCTTCACCGACATCTTCGTCACTATTATCATATCCTATCTCCATTTTGGATTTCGAATCATCTTCATCGATCTTCGTCATCATCATCATATTCTACCTCCGTTTCGGGTTCCGAATCATCTTTATCGACATCTTTTTCCTAACCAATTTTTTGCAAAATGTTCAACAAAGAGCAAGAGATGAGCACCAAATTTAGAGAAATTAGCAAAAAAAGAGCAACAGAATAAGTAAAATTGTGACCTGTTCCAACGAAACCCGGACAAAGTCAACTTTTAAGTTTTTCAGATTTTGCTTTTGTCAAATTCTCTAGGTTCTCAGCTTTAAAAGGATGTATCATTTACATATGTACCCCCACCCTATCTTCCCTGGGGTCTGGATTTAGTGATAAAACCCTGACAACCTAATTATGAGATAAACAGCTTTGAAGTTCAGAAAAGCGTATTATTTCTATACACAAATGTTTCACAAAAATGACAAAAAACACACTTCTGGTAGACGGATTTTGTTCAAATTTGAGGAGATTTGTAGATTAATAGTGAGTGACTTGGGAAAACCTAAAACCTCAAAATGGTAAAATCCATCCCGAAATGACTTCAGGAGTACATTGTGACAAAACACATTGTGCGACTTTGTCCGGGTTTCGTTGGAACAGGTCACAATTAGCAATAAAGAGTAAGAAATGAGTAAAATGTGCAACAAAGTAATGAGTAAAATGAGCAAACTAAAGCAAGGAATTAGTAAAATAAGCACCAAATGACCGGGAGACTACAATGCGGCAGCGTGCATTGAGTGATGGCTAAACGGATGACTGAACAGACCATTATCCCTCGATTGGGACTATAGTTTGGTTTGACTGCTGGTCATTTTTGTATTTATATCTTGGGGTGTCACACAGCTTGCTCGTTCACTTTGGAGGCGTCCGCCCAAGGTGTCACGTTCATCTTGCAGCCGCTGAGGGCGCCGTTTCGGTTGGACTTCGATGTGAAGACACGCAATGATGCCACAATAAATCTGGCGGAAGAAAACACAGAAGCGTCCGTCTTTGCCTCAATAGGTGAGCGTCAGTGAGCTATGGTTTGGTTACCCATTCGCCTTTTTTCAGGGAAAGGGTTGTATCGCAAGAGCCACAAGGCATGGGATCGATGGTCTGGAGTTCGTTGAATTGGTAATGGTGGTGATTGGGGGGGGGGGGGGGGGGGGGGGGGGTGCAACGTTCAGTTTGTTTTGTAAAGCCTTTGAAACTTATTTGCCTTAAATATGCTTATTGCCCAAGTCCACGTGAATATGTAATTGATTAGACAGCAACAAGCACTTTCCTACTTAGTTTTATCGGTCCTATAATTTCTAGTGAGTTACCTTAAAAAATGCCACGGACTGTTGCACGGTGGACAAAAGCACTATACTGTTTTTACCAAAGCTTTGCCAATGTCCCAGTCGGCAAAACTATGTTTCTAACACGGGTTAACAAGTAAGAAAAAACGCGTGTCTTGGCGAGGTAAAGTGAAATATCTAAACACGCGTTTCAAATGTGTTCTAGGCGTATTAAAATGTAATATGCGTGTCTGGAACTACTGTTAAACACGTGACCATTTCAAATGCGTGTTCGGATATTTCATTTTACCTGGCCAAGACACGCGTTTTTTAAAACATAGTTTTGCCGACTGGGGTGTTACGATCAGAAAGATTGCATTTTTATGACGTCATCATGGCGTCATACACTTAACGCAATTACCAAGGGAATTGTGAATTTAGCAGGTTCCGTTGATGAGATATGACATAAATGTTGTATTATTTATTGAGACACTGTACCGGGACCAATTGAAAACGATAATTCAAAAGAGGAGACTTGTGAAACGTAAGTCGGGTCTGAATAATTTATTAATGAAACTACAACTGAAGAACATATAGGATACACCATTTGCAGATATCGACTACCGAATTATTAAGAAATATCTTACTTATTTGAAAATAAATATTGATTGTAGGCATTAACTATAAATTACAATCTCTCAAATCCACTTATTCCTGACAATTCAAGCAATTACCAATGGTGTATCTTACCTTTAATACAACATAAGTAATGCAGTATGGTGGACGTTGTCGACGGTTCACGTTCCACGGACCAACTGAACCGAACACGACAACATGGCCTATATTTAAAGGCACTATTGTTACGTAACTGCACATAACACTCTTCCAGCTGTTTAAATGGGTTACTCCGAGGAATTACAAAAATGCTTACAACCTAAAGGTACAAAAGTGAAAAATTCATATAAAATCGTACGATGACGCCATCATGACGTCACTTCAATGTTCGTCTATAACACATCCCGGTCTACCTACATACCAAGTTTGAACCAATCGAAGCTAACGTTCTCTAGATATAGGACCCTTAAAGGGATCGTATATACGTTTGGTAATTACTCCAAAAATTAATGGCAATAAAAACCTAGTACAGCAGCTTTGGATAGTATTATGCATTTTTAGAAACTTGTCACTTCGAAGTACTGCGGTTATGGAAAAATATATCACTTTTTATCCCAACAAAATGAATCTGAGAAGCGTTACTGCAGTGACGTTTCTTTGGAAAAAAAAAAAGGTCACTGCAGTTTGTGATTCAATTTTGCACAATCATACTGACATTGCTATACTCACAGAAACTTGGATGTCAGATAAAAATGCAGATTTCATCAAAGCGGAGTTCACATCATCGCTTAGCGGTTTTAATATCCACCATGTACCACGAGACCGACGGAGGGGTGGAGGTATCGCCATATTGTCCAAGTCTAACTTGAAAGTGACAATAAACAAAACTGCTACGTACAAGTCATTTGAGCTCATGGACATAAATGTAAGCACTGGTAATGATTTGATACACCTTTTGGTAGTTTACCGTCCACCATATTCCGAGGAGCACCGTTTTACTGCTACTGACTTTTTATCACAATTTTCTACAATAATTTCGCCAGGTCAACTCATCATTACAGGCGATTTCAATTTACATGTGGACAACCCCGGGTGTGTTGATGCCATTCGGTTTAGTGACTTGATTTCTTCACTTGGTCTTGTGCAGCATATACGTGAGCCTACTCATGAGAAAGGCCACACTCTAGATCTGGTGATTACAAGAGCTGGTGACTCGTGCCTGTCAAATATTGTCCTGGATCACACACTGCCATCTGATCATACTGCGATACATTTTTCCTTGGATATGCACCGACCACCTACACGCAAAGTCATAAAGCAGCATCGTCGGTTGAGAGCCATCAATATGACGGATTTTAAAGATCGGATAGAACACTCGCTGAATGATATACCAGATCATGTCTCCGATGTGAACCAGCTGACAGCTTCCTATAACACAGCTCTCAGCAACGTCCTTGATGAAGTTGCCCCGATCCAGACGAAGACGTTACTGGACAAGCCACGAGCTAAGTGGTACACCAAGGAGCTGTTGGAGGAAAGGACTGCTCTTAGACGCTTAGAGAAGCGTTGGCTCTTCACACATCTCGAGGTTGATAGGCAGACTTTTGTCTCTGCCCGTTCCATCTACAATAGACACTGTGATGAAGTCAAGGCATCTTATCATCGGAAAAGAATTGAGAACTCTGATCAGAAGACTCTGTTTTCTATTGTAGATGAAATTTCTGGTCATAAGAAATCATCGTCTTTGATCTTACCTGATATTAGTGCTCATCTACTACCACAACAATTTATGGACTTTTTTACACAGAAAATCTGTAATATTAGAACGGCTTTGATGGATGGCCCAGAGTTTTTGGAAAATTTTGTGCCAAAGAAGGTGTCTTTAAATTCATTTACTTCAGTAACGCCCAGAGATATTATTGTACTTGTTCGTAAAATGACAGATAAAACATGTTCTCTCGATCCAATGCCAACCCAATTTGTGAAGAAGTTTCCTGATCAGTTGACGCCTATTCTTTGTCGCATTGCTAACAATTCACTCAAATCGGGTGTTTTCCCTGCTGCGTGTAAGTCAGCTCTAGTGCGCCCACTGATCAAGAAATCTGGGTTGGATCGAAATGTGTTGTTAAATTATAGACCAGTGTCTAACATTACATTTTTATCAAAGTTGCTTGAGAAGTTGGTTTTATTGCAATTGAACTGCTATTTTAAGACTAATTCCATGTATGCAAGATGTCAATCAGCGTACCGAGAGGGACATAGCACTGAGACTGCACTCTTGAGATTGCAGAATGATGTTGCACTTGCTCTTGATCGGCACCATGACATCGTTCTGGTATTGTTAGATCTTTCTGCCGCGTTTGACACCATCGATCATGATATTCTCACTAGGCGACTGTGCTCCCGTTTTGGTATTGGGGGAACAGTTTTAAGCTGGCTAAAGTCGTACCTAACAAATCGTACCCAGCGTGTGTGTATTGGATCGATGGTGTCAGACGAGGCCCAGTTGAAATTTGGTATTCCACAGGGGTCAGTATTGGGGCCTGTCCTTTTTTCCCTATATATAGTACCACTTGAAGACATTATTGACCGCCATGGTCTCAGTAGTGTCATTTACGCTGATGACACCCAGCTGTACATTGCCTGTGACACGCCGACGGATACATCAGTCGTTGCCTCCATTGAGGCATGCGTTGACGAGTTAAGACGTTGGATGCGATTTAATTTGCTTGCACTCAACGACAGTAAAACGGAGGTAGTTTGGTTCTCGTCAAAGTTTAAGACTGTGTCCGATGGTGCTGCCGCGGTCAGTGTGCGGGTGGGTGATGTTCACGTACACCCTTCATCTAAAGTACGTGATCTTGGTGTTTTTTTAGACTCTGCTGTGACCATGGAGCACCATGTAGCAAATATGTGTAAGTCGGCTTCATTTGCTTTATGGAAGATTGGGAAGGTTCGAAAAATATTGGATAAGTCCTCAACTGAGAAACTTATTCATGCTTTTGTTACCTCAAGGTTGGACTATTGCAATAGTCTGCTTTTTGGGCTTCATTCAAATCAACTGAAAAAATTACAACTCATTCAGAATTCCGCTGCTCGACTGATAACTGGAACCAGATTTCGGGAGAGTATTACTCCAGTGCTTCGGGATCTACATTGGTTGCCAGTTGAACAGCGGATTCGATTCAAAATCCTTGCCATTACATATAGGATAATTGAGAATGTCAATGCGCCGATCTATCTCACTGACCTGGTTGGTCTCCGCGTTCCGCAGAGATCAACAAGGCAGAGTAGTGAGATTCGGCTGGAGCCTCCACCTGTGAATTCTACGAGGACTAAGTACTATGGAAATCGTGCTTTCTCAGTTGTTGCTCCCATGGTATGGAATGATCTTCCATCAAACATTCGTACAGCCCACAGCTATGAATCTTTTAAGTCATTGGTTAAAACTCATTTGTTTCGTTCTTATTATGGTAGTCGTTGTTTACTTTAAGTTTTTTATTCTTCTTGTTCAATTTTTTAACTTTAACTTTTATTGTCACTATGTACAGTGTGCTGAGATAATTGTATGTGGTGCACTTTAAACAATAATTGATTAGATGATTAGAAACTGCGTATTCTAATGCAGATTATTTTTCCTGCGTGGACATAATCGCTCCAGATTTTCGGCAATATCTCAAAATCGCTACCACCTTTTGAAATGAAATTTGTACAGATTAGTTTTATGGTATATATCTATAACTATAGAGGATTGAAACAAACATTGGGTTCCAATTACCAAACGTATACGATCCCTTTAAATATATACACCTTTAAGATGAAGTCACGTAACCCCTGATGTCGACCCCGTCTGCGAGACACGAGGTATCATGAGGTCTTTACCTCAGTTAAAGCCTATAATCAGGTTGGAAAATCACAGCGCCATAGCTGGGCTACATATACCACACCGACAATGTTGTTTAAAACTCTTTCATCATCCAGCTATTGACGGCTGGGATGGACAGAAGTTAAGTCGGTCACCCGGGCCTGTTTCCACAATGACTCACCAGAATGCCACAAGTTGTTGGATGGGCGTTCAGACTCACATCGAGGCAGTTATATCAATGACCTTTCGAAAGGTTTCTGGGCTCCGCAATTTATAAGTTCATAACATCGAAACCCTTTGGTTTTTTCTATAGTCCTAGGCGGCGCGTCGAACTCGGAATCGGGTATCCGAGCCTGTTACCCTCAGCCCTCCGCACCCGAATGCACTGGTGATTATTTTAGTGGGCGTTCATACGACCAAGAGGCAGGTATCGTCAGTGGCACTGAGCATCGCCCCTTCTGGGTAGAGTACAAACGGGGCGTGGTGACCGTCGGCAAAGGAGGACAGGAGGAGGCTTTCCTGGAGTGGGACGCCGCTGCGCATTATCGTCGCAACATATCAACGCCGGTATACGTTGGTATAAGTTCTTGGAAGCAAGAACCAGCGGACTGGGTGTTCAATCAATTCTGTGCCTAAGAAACCAAAAGCATGCGGGTGAAATGAGGGTGATGTATAACAAGTTGAAAAGGCGGGCACAGTTCGTCTTGTTAAATATAGTGGCGTCTATTAAACTGCCTGGAATTTAATCTTTTACAGTGTACAGGCCCGTACGGTGCAGGATTTTTTTATGGGGGGGGGGGGGGGGGGGGGGGTGCAAATTTGTACTGATGGGACCAAAAATGGAACCAAAATGTGTTGAGTGCTAGTACCGTTATTTCTACTTAAAAATACCATTATTTACCCCGGAAATGTGCACCTTTTGGTAATTTGGGGGGCGAATTTGTACTGATGGGACCAAAAATGGGATCCAAATTTTTCGTGTGTCAGTACAGTTATTTCTACATCAAAATACCATTATTTACCCCGAAAAATGTGGACCTTTTGGTAATTTGGGGAGCAAATTTGTACTGATGGGACCAAAAATAGTAGTAGATAACTGAGACGAGTTAACATCACAGTTATCTTTTTACACGTGTGCCTCTGGAAGTCACTAGTTATGAAAGAAACCAAGACAGCAAGAAACGGGCGGGTGGAAAATGAGGGTGGTTGATAACGATTTGAAGAAGGGCACAGATAGAGGTCACTTATACACTTCTGTCTTAGGATTGGGAAACACGTTAATTATTTTGTTTTAAATGCACAATGTTTATTAAAAGACACGTATTTTCGACACCTAAGGCACAAATATTAAAATTCGAAACGAAAATTGTTCTAAGTGTACAATATATTACAGTGTTTTAGGGAATTACGCATTATACACTTGGTTAAGTGGGCCCACAGCCACACTTGGAATGTGGGTGAGGTAATGTCTGGATTGGGTGTACACTTATAGAACACTTAGAACACTGGTTTTCTGTATTAAATCTAGCTGTTTATGTAAGGACACAGCGAGCACTGTTAATATATACGTTGTTTCTCCGGGTCTTAGATCCTGTTTTCAACCCAGCACTTTTTCGCGCAAAACAGATATATCGCAATTTACGTAATAAGCTTGTGCTCACTCATGCGTGACATGTTGAGTATGTGCACTTGCACAAAAAAGCACTGCACCATTGTCTATCAACCTATGTAAAAGGATTTGCACATTTATTTAGAATATTAATTTTAGGGAAATTTTTCAAAGTTGCCCCTTTTTTTGGATACACCCTGTATTAACCAAGTATAGCAGTAGAGTATAGGCACCTTGTTTATAAAAAAGCTGCACGTCTTTATGGTGTGCATTATTTGACATTCATAAATACCTGGGACATTTTAGGCATTCCTATTGGTCGAGCGCCCGTCACGTGGCCGGTATTAAACGGACGATAAAGACATGGCTGGAAGTGTTTAAAACCAGCTGACAACAAAATACGTCACGCGATGTCGCATTATACCCGTCCCCAGGGCTCAATGTATTTTTTAGTAAGAACGGGTGGTGTTGGGCGCGTACAGCTCGACACCATGGGAACGAGGTTGCCAATGGCAGTAATAGTCTGGTTCCTAGTAAATACGCTTTATTGCATGTATTGTGTAGAGCGACAGAGGCGGAAACATGTCATTTGACACACACAGAATGGCGAAACATCGAAATTTACTTGAGACAATTTTCACTGATTTTCGGGGCTTTTTTGACTGAATTTTAAGGTATTTATGAATGGGAATAAATGTGTGTTCGGTCGGTATTAATCACTCTGTTTAATACCGCTTGGAGTCTGGGTGCTGATAATTACCCTCGCAGGCGCGGATCCAGGGGGGATTCCTGGGGGTCCGGACCCCACATTTTTTGACTGGATTTTTATTTTTTATTATTTTTTTAAAAAGTTTTATTTAGTATGTTGGACACTATATGGCTAAATCATTTGGTCACCAGTATTGCGTATAATCAGCAGCCTAAAGTCTAAAGGTAGCCTAAAGTGTAAACAATAACAACCAACAACAGGAACAAAATATATAAGAAAAATAGGCTCATTATAATGTGCCAGAATGCACCTCAGAGCTTCTACTGTAACAAAAATTTGGGGGGAGAGCCCCAAGACCCCCTGCCCATGGCTAGGACCCCACATTTATAAATTCCTGCATCCGCCCCTGCCTCGGCTTCGGCTCGGGTAATTATCAGCACCGGACCCCAAGCGGTATTAAACAGAGTGATTAAAACCTCTCGAACACACACTTATTCCCTTATTTAATCATTAAAATAGAGATAACGTATTAGAAGAAATCATACATTGTAGCTCGAGGCTAGAAATGGAATAATATATTATACGATCAGCCGAGTAAAAGTCACTTTGATTTTGTTGTGTAAGATGTACCATTTTAGTTTTGTACTCGTTTTTCGCTTTTCAACTCATTTATCGCTTATTGCCTTTTGCTTGATGCATTACCATGAGAGTTCATCATCACTTTGAGCATTATCTTGTCAGAGGAGTAAGGAATTGAAAATGTATTAATTTGTGTGCCACTGCTCTGGAGATTCAGGATTACTCAATGGATGGAATAAATGAAAGGCATGCATACAATGTGTTTGCGGTTTAGTAACGGACAGTGTCATTAGTTGAATCTACACAGCCGAAACCCCCCACACAATTGTTTGTTTGTTGTTGTCTCGTGTAATTAGGTGGTGTTTTGGTTTTTTGTCTTTGTGTTTTTCCTGTCTTGTTTTGTTTTGCAGTATATTGTTTTAGTTTTATGTTTTTGAAACATCCTGTTTTGTTTCGTTTGTTTGGCTTAGTTGTGTGCTCTTACTCTTCGGCATTGTGTCGTGTCTTGTTTTGTTGTTTGTCTTGTTTTGTTTTGTTTTGTTTTGTTTTGTTTGTTTGGCTTCGTTGTGTGCTTTTGTATCCTGACTTATGACTCAATGTGCCGTGTCTTGTTTTGTTGTTTGTCTTGTCTGTCTTGTCCTGTTCTGTTTTGTTTTGTCTAATATTTATAGTCTTATATAAGGTGAAATGTTAATGTTTTAATTAAAAATTTTAACATTATATTTTCACAATTTGATGTGGAATGGCAGGTCTTTGACCATAGTGATTGTTATAACCATAGTGATTGTACATTTTGCAATGTGCACATGACCATGTATAACGTTTGTTATACATGTACATGTACGTACAGACGATGGTCCACAAGTCCGGCCGACTGTGTCAAAGGATAAGGTTCACGTACGTATACCACTGACCTCTACACCTGGACGGACCATTGTCCATATTCTGCTGTGCTAACACTTGAAGTCAGCGCGAACTGGAAGTGCAACATGGCGGACCTGAGACGTCACTGCTGTGAGCCAATGAAATGTCCAGGTGTGGAGGTCAGCGGATTTATTCTGTACATTTTGTATTTATAAACATTACGTAATACGTATCGTACCAACACTTGGACATTTCATTGGCTCACAGAGTCACGTCGTGGGTCCGCCATGTTGCACTTCTCCGCATGCCGACTTCAAAATGAAACAATGATGATCTGTCCATGTATAGAGGTCAGTGACGTATACGCATCCAAAAAAGAAAAACGTACATTAAACTGTTGTTGGGCATGCACCATTGTCCACTGCAAGGCGGTGTTGCAACTAAACTAGTATTTACTCAAACTTGGAAATGACGTAGGCTCACAAGATTCGTCTATGGTGAGCCTATTACGCGACGGTTTAGCTAGTTATTTAGAGATATACAATTAGAGATATCTTTAATTATTATAGAAATCTCTAGTTTGTTATTAAGAGACATCTGTAACTTATTTAGATATATCTCTAATTTCTTTTGTGATATCTCTCAATACATATAACTCTAAATATCATCGCGTAAGAAATAACATGTTAAATAGGCTCGCTATAGACGGAAATTGTTAGCGATATGAACGACAACTTTAAAATGAGCTGTCCTTTATATGGCTCATCAAAAGAGTAAACATTTAGTATTTTCATGTGGTTTTTACTTTTGTTGGAGTTGTTTTCACTCTGAGCTTAGTTCATTTCACTCTTTTTCGTACTGGTTTCTCCCAAACAAAACGAAAACAATACACTTTGTAAGAAAAAATCGATATTAGAAAGGCAATTCTAAAGCAATGGTTAGCAAAACTCAGTAGATTAGATGAGATTTGAAGGTTTGCATGGTGAAAAAGGCAATAAGATTGTTTGCGGTATTGTAGTATCATGTGTTCAATCTCTTTTGTAAATGTGTGTGGTTCTGAAAAGAACCAGAGGAAAACTCAACGTTTCGGGTGGTATGTTCTACCCGTCGTCAGAGCATAAACTGAAATGACCTGTTCGCTAGCGTTATATGTATACGAACCGTATGCGATCTGGAGGCGAAGTAACCAGTGTTAGTTTACATAATTATGGGGCTTCATCTATTCAAGAACAGACATGGAGTTTTACCCGTGATTTGAAATTATTCAAAATATTTTTTGTTAGTTTTAGTTTCACCATTTTGGACAAGTTTGTCTTTGGGAATTATTGTTGGCAGCATACATTATGATTATGTAGGGAGACCAAGTGCGCCCTCTGTTTGTGTGTGCCTACAAGTTTTGCAATTAGTGATTTGCATGTTTGTATAAAACACATAAGGTGACCTTTGTGCTTCCCGCGCAAAGGCAACTTGTAGCAAGGTTTCCGTCTGTGGGCTTCGAACAGAAAAGACCAACATGGGTCTAGAAATTCTCTCGATTTTCTAAGGAGCATGGCTCTGGCCATGCTCCAAATGTAAACCATGTGAGAGGGTAACCATCATTGAAACCCTAGTGAGTAATGTAATTTGTTTGATATTTTGGTGAGATAATTGTAATCTTTCGCGACCGTGTATTTCATTAACGAATAATTGTATTGTCAGATTGTACCGTGCGTATAGTACATCGTGTAGGCTACAGCTAGCCATGTGTTGGCATTTGCATGTCATGTTGTATTGCTGTGCCATTTTATTGTACTACGGGCATTTAATACTGTGCATTTAATGTAATAAGTGTTGTCTTGTAAAATTATATTCAGGAGATAGTCGTCAATATCCATAGCCAATATAGTCTCTGGTTTATTGCAAAATTTGTTAAATGCTTGTCCGCTTTAACTAGAGGACCGTTCCTCCTTCCTTTCCCCTTAAATTACGTGAGTGTTGTCCGCTACAATTACTTGACTAGACTACAGAAGAGTTATCAATAACATTATTAAAAAAAGAAAAAGAAAAAAGATAATTAAATTTAAAGATCGTATTTTAGACTTGTGTTGGTATCACTAGTGTACATGCTGTGAAAATATATTTTGTCTAATGGGAAGGCTAAGGTGTGACGTGTATGGTGCATACATGGTGCATAATTTTGAATTGTAATCGTGATTGAGCCATGCTTTAATTTCAAATAGGAAGATATGGTGTGACGTGTTCACTACATGACTTGCATTAAAATATGTCGGGCTGCCATTTTGAAGAGAAAAAAAGGGGGGGGGGGGGGGGAAATGCCGCCTCCTTCCTTTAAAAAAACCCCAACATGACGCTAAACATGTTTTTTTAAATTTTTCCCCGCAAACACGAGGTGACGTCCAGAAATGAAACCCGCCCGTTTATTACCTGCAGGCAAATGACAGACGCTTATCGATCGGCGAGTATCTCGTTATAAAAAAAAGGCAGTTAGGCTGGAGAATTGTGTACGACATTAAATAAATTGACTTCCATGCCAACCAATTTCACACAATAGCTAATGCTACGGTTACTGTGGAAACCTAGGATGACAAACGGTAATTTTGTAGACGTGATCAATGCTCATCATACCGTACCAGGGAGTGGTGCAGTTTCTGTTTTGACGCAGATACCAAAGCGTGGAACTGTTGGCTGGAAATGAAAAACCCGCGTAAAATGTCGGTGTTGGTTTTAGCTTTTGGGTTTCTTAGTTCCCTCTCTTTGCAACCTGTACGAGGGAAGATGTGTAGCGCCATGATCAGTGCTGCTGCCGGTGATAATCTGACCACACTTCATGACAAGGCTTTCGCGGCTTTCAGAAGCCAGTGCCGTGGTAAACGAGGCAATCTGGACGACACCAAATGTAAGTGATTCTTAAGCACTTCATTAAAATTGCAATCCCAAGCACAACTGAATTCAGAGAAAACTGAAAATTGGCACCCTGGGATTTTTAAAAAAACTAGATGAGGATTAGATTATGACGATTTTTAAATATCTTGAACTTTCTATGCATATTTTTCCTGTAATTTATCGTCAAATCACGGGATCGAAATGTGCGCGGTGTCACTAGTACCGCGTACAAACGGCCACAGCCTGCTATTATATTATCCAGAAAAAGAAAAAAAATAGCTGATCGTCCCCGCCCGACCCTACGAAACAAGCCCGACATTAAACTTGTTTTATTTTTTATTTAAAAAAACAAAAAAACAACAGTCTTAAAAACAATTTTAAAAAATGTCCCGAAATAAGCCCACTCCCATGATTTTGTGACAAACTTAAGTTCAATCAAAAACCTGTTATAAGCCAGTTAACAAATTCAATCCATGAATCAGAGCTCATTCACTCTGACCTTTTCTTCACATGAAAACTACATTAAAGTCAAAGGCGAAATATGCCAAAGTGAAAAATACACACTTGTACTAGCACACCTTAGAAATTGTTGCATTTAAGGAATATCAAGTTTAATAACATGTCTCCAAGTCGAGCATGCTGGGGGCCCATGATGATGCCGCCATGACTGAAGACGTACATTGGCACAAGGTACATCGGTTAATATATCCATGCAAGCCCAAGCCATGGGTAAACAATTTTCTTAAATTTATCCCCTGTGAGTATTAGAGTGAAAAAATACAATCATTTTGAGAAGAAAGTAGTCTTTATTTCATACTTTCACATGTCAACAAAACTTAATAAAAAGTAAAGAAAATAATTAATAAAAAATTAATAAAAAACCTCTCTCCCTATACCCGAACTTTTAAAAATAAAGGACGCTCAACAATTTTTTGTTTATCTAGCCTTACGTGTTGCTGGTCGGGGTATATGTTCGTGAAAATTCCTCTCATTTTTAAACCGATTATGATGTCACCCTAAACTTTGGACAATTTGAAGGATTTAATCCACTGAAGATGCTACATCAAACTCATACAGTTTCTATGTGTAGTTTTCCCGCCAAAAGTCGAGGAACTCCAGCACCACATTCAATTGTATTGTAACGTCGAGTGACACATCAGAGCCAACACACCCAGCTTGCAAATTGGCCTGTAATTTCCAAATCCATTTCGATGCCTCCCTCGGATTTTCACAAATACTAGACGAGGAATAGATTATGACGATTTTTAAATATCTTGAACCTTCTATGCATAGTTTTCCTGAAATTTATCGTCAAATCACAGCATCAAAATTAGTGGCGTGTAACGATTACCGTATACAAACGCACGCAGCCTACTATTATAGCACACAAAATTATAGCAGTCACCAGCAAAACGCGGGCTGAAAGGAAACAACACAAAATCAGAGAGACGGCGCTGCCTCGCGAAGCTTGAGATTAGGAAGGCAATGTATTATGTTTTTCATTTGAAATTTAAACATTGTGAGGAGTTAGACTTGTGTTTTAAACAAAATTGTCTCGTTTGGGTAAGACTTTTTCACCATAGTAAACACTTTCGCCAGCCGCGCGTTCTGTAATTACTGCAGACTAAAATTAGACCAATTTGTCTGACCAATAAAATCGTGATTGTATAGTTACAATATTAACGCCGATTGTAGGCGCGGCTTAGCTTATTATTTCACTGTTGTAATATTTCAATAACATTTTGAAGTAACCCTTTCATTACTCTACCCCCCCCCTCTTTTTAAGTAAATCAAGAAAATAAACGTCTCGTTTGTAAATGTGTGTGGTTCTAAAAAGAACCGGAGTAAACGTTTCGGGCAGTATGTTCTACCAGTCGTCAGAGCGTATACTGAAATGGCCTGTTCACTAGCGTTATATGTATACGAACCGTATCCGATTTGGAGGCGAAGTAACCAGTGTTAGTTTACATAATTATGGGGCTTCATCTATTCAAGAGCAGACATGGTTTTACCCGTGATTCGAAATTCTTCAAAACACTTTTTGTTAGTTTTAGTTTCACCATTTTGAACACGTTTTCTTTTTGGAATTATTGTTGGCAGCATACATTATGATTGCTTGACTAGACCACAGAATAGTTATCAATAAATTTGTAATTAAATACGCACCAAGGTCGAGTACCGTTTGGCTAAGAAAAGCACGCTGACGCGGAACAGGTATGAGAGAACTTCAATTCCTTTCCATACAAACTAGGCAATTACTTAGGCAACACGAGGTGACGTGTAGAAATGAAACCCGCCCGTTTATTACCTGCAGGCAAATCATAGACGCTTATCGATCGGCGAGTATCTCGTTATAAAAAAGGCAGTTAGGCTGGAGAATTGTGAGCGACATTTAATAAATTTACTTCCATGCAAACCAATTCCACACAAAAGCTATTCTCACGGTTTCTGTGGAAACCTAGGACGACATAAAGTAATTTCGTAGACGTGATCAATGCTCATCATACCGTACCAGGGAGTGGTGCGGTTTCAGTTTTGGACGCAGATACCAAATTAAGTGAGGAACTGCTGTGCTGGCTGGAAATGAAAAACCCGCGTAAAATGTTGGTGTTGGTTTTAGCTATTGGGTTTCTTAGTTCCCTCTCTTTGCAACACGTACGAGGGAAGATGTGTAGCGCCATGATCAAGGCTGCTGCCGGTGATAATCTGACCATGCTTCGCGACAAGGCTTTTGCGGCTTTCAGAACCGAGTGCCGTGGTAAACGAGGCAATCTGAACGACACCAAATGTAAGTGATTCTTAAGCACTTCATTAAAATTGCAATCCCAAGCAAAACTGTGACTTGTCACCACAAAATGAGAGTAAAGTCGCACGATGTGATTCTGAGATATGGCCATCCAAAGTCAAAATAATAAAGGGGTGGTCAATTTTTAGATTTCGCGTAATTTGGAAAGCCTAAGTCCTCCTCTACACATTCCCATTTTTGGGGTGAGATCAGATGATCGAAAACTTCTTAAATTACGCGATTTTGCGTAGTGTTTGCTTAGTTAGTGTTTGGATTAAAGTCCATTAGTCTAATTAACACGGTAATTAGATATGCAAATCAGGTTCTCGTAAGTATCCCACGTTTTAAAAAATTGGATATTTTGTTGTTTATACAAAAGTTTGTATGTGTGGACAATTTCAAGAAGAAATAATGATTAGAACCTAGCCGTCGCTATGCTTAACCGAACCTTACTTGTCCTGTTTTGTATAACTTGTGCGTGTTTTGTTTAAGATGTTTAAAGTAAGTTTTCTGACAAACACGTTTTGTGAAACCCATGACATTCTAGAGCGCTGTATAAAAATAATTTATCGCAAAAAAAATTATCGCAAAAAGTGTTATGTACCATTAGAAAGCTCTTATTCTCAAGAATTTGAAAATACCAATATCTCAATTTTTAATGATTCTGAATTAATTTTGTGGCGACAGGTTTTATTTATTTACTGAATTCAGACAAAACTGAAAATACGTATTGGTTAATTCTAGCATGTTCCTTTATTTATACATAACAGTTGTAGGCACGGCGGGCACTAAAACAGTCTTATTAGAAGACTATGTAAGACTTTGAAGTCTAAAACTTTATAAAAGTGAGTTTGGCAGAAAAAAGACAAGTATTTCAAAAATTGATTACCAACATTATTAAAACATAATTCAAATTAGAAGTACTCTTTCTGTTCTTATGAATCTTTATCCACGATTGTTTTTTAAAAGGACAAGCAAAGGCGTTTTTTTCTTTATAAAATTTAAAAATGTCATTAGGCCTATAAAAAATGTAACATGTAAAGATGTACGAAGGCCGTTTTTTATTCTCAATACGGTAACAGTTTCGGTTTTTCCTCTCTTTTTTCAATTTCCGACTCTTGTTCTCTATTTTTTTCTTCATATCATTCGTTCTCACTTTTCAATAATCCATGATTCGAACCTACGCCACTACGCCAGTATAGTGTAGAGTGCGTATTTGACCTCATTTTCCGATGAAGGATCATGATCATAATCGATGATCAGATCGGTTAGGCAGTGTATTTTTTTCAAAATTTGTATAGGAAAATCTGTATAGTACACAAACTTGGATGGAAGTTTTCTTTGACTACTGTTACGTAATCATTTATTTCTCCGTAGTTACTATACCGAATCAAGTGCGGTTTTCTTTAAACTATAGCCAACTAATTGGACTTTATTTTGTCGTTTGAATTTTTCTATTCTGACACTTATTTAGGAAGTTACGATCATCTTAAGATGCGTTGTAATTTGTTTTTTAAACACGCATATAAAGTGTTGAATAATTAAAGGGAAATTCCAGGCTTAATAATATTGTATTTTAATGGCGCGGCCATATTGTTTAAATTTCCCGCCTCGCCCGGGAAATTATGACGTAGTGTCTGCACCTCAATGCACATCGCTTTATTGCCTTTTGTTTCCCACCTTGACGCGGCCAACTACATTATGCAGACGTATGTTGTACGGCGCCCGACTATTGCGAGTACATGTATTGCATTTCTGTGCAGAATATCGACTTGACGCGCCACAAACTATCCTTTAATCTTGTATTTTCTGAGAAGAATAGAAAATCTTCTTAGTATGATTTTGAGCCCACTTTCACATGTACATGCACATTGTGTATACACTATGCCGTACACAAAAAGGTTCACTTGCATTCCCTGCGCGTGCAGGGCCGCTATCGATCAGGCTTCGCGTACTGATGGTGCAGACACTACGTCACAATATCTCGGATGTACCGATAAACCAGAACAAAATGGCGGCTCCCATGACGGTAAGCGCAGTGCGAGAAAATCTATGTTTTATATGATTACCGAAACCGATAAAAATGAAATAAAAATCAAGTCACAATGGCAATTGACACTCTTTAACATTATGCAATTATAAACTATGGGTGGAGTTTCCCTTTAACGGATAGCGGTGAATTTAACGAATAGTGTTTTTATCACCATGATCGTGTGTTTTCATCACCGTGATCGCGCACCGAGAGAAACTTGTAACGTTTTATCGCGAAGGAAACATGAAAAACAACGGTTTCTTCTGAGAAAAAAATTAACAAATGTACGTAAGGCTACATACAAAAAATTGATTGTTTCTCATCAGCGGCCGGGCCAATTTTTCGTGCCGGGTGGATATTTTTTTATATTTTATAAACAAAATATAAATGTACCGGACGCCCGAAAATTCCGAGATTTTTTATTTTTTTATTTTGTATATGCTGTAAAAACACGCTGTTGAAAGCAATAACAGTTAAAACTCACGCGGGCCAAGTGAATGTTTTTAGTGGCCATACATGTTCCAGCAGAAGCAAGCCGGAAAAATTGACGGCGGACAGGAGATCGGAGAAGCCGAGTATAATAGTAGTGAGAACGGTGTCTGTGTGCCTCTTTCATTAAAAAAACCTGGGGTGCTCAAAATTATATGGGAAAATAAATCGACTTAACTATATTTTTGTGTTTCTACCAACATTATTTGAGCTTTTATTCTATATGAAATGTGTGCATTGGTCAGTTTTGCCTTTTGGAAAGTAAATCAACAAAAACAATTTGTAATTTAGATAAAGAATGCAATGTCCCAACGAAGTTTTTGTCAACTAGCGCTTTCACCCCCGCACGCGGTGGCGCCCATACTATAACTGAGCGCTGGAAAACACCTGACGAGCTTCATAGATTTCTGTGTAAAAAAACGCACGGCATTCTGGGTAGCGTACATGCTCTGCCGCGCAGCTGAGCCACGGAAGTAGTAACCTACGTTCGCAGGTCGCAACAAAAATTATCCAATCAGAGCTAAATGCACATCAGCGCTTACCACCAACGCCCGGTTCATCAACATGTACATGTACATGTATGTATATGTATGCGGTAGGCACGAACGAAACCAGCGCGCCTGTAGTTGTTTAGTCAGATACCGGTTTCAAAGATTCGGCGACATTTTTATTCTATAAAATATAAAATATAAAATGCCCTGACGGACCATTTTTTCAAAAAGGTTCTGATGAGAAACAATTCATTTTTTTTATGTAGCCTAAGTAGGCAAACAAACAGTCGGCAAACAAGAGTAGTTGACGTAAATAGGTGGTTGAGAAGTGTTTTGTAAAGACAGAAACATAGGATTATTATTTTGTTTTCATTTGGTTTTTAATTTTTTTTTTTTTTTTTTCAATTTCTGAATGCGAATTTAGCTTGATATTGTGTTTCTTTTCTTGTCTTGAGTCTCTACAACTATTAAATGTTTAACTCTGCGAGCTGCTTGAGCCAAAAAACCACGCGCTTTTTCAATGTGGAGATTTTGAAAGGCATCTTTGTTTACGCGTTCAATCCCACCCCCAGAAATTGAACATGAAAGAGTTGAAGACACCGTTAGTGCAGTTGTAGACGTGACAACCCAGGGAAGGCTGGCTAGCCAGACAGCCAGGCGGCCCGGCAGCAAAACACAAAGAGCCCATTCTGTGCACAACTGAATAGTAGCCCATTTTGTGCACAACTGAATGGGCTTTTGTCTGGGGCCCAGGTTTCTCATGACTGGAGTGGCCCCTAGTTAACCCCTTCTTGAAAGCGACTATACCACTTCAAAATACAATGTGTCATTGAGAAATACAAACAAATTAAACGGAATAGGTCGACAGCTTCATATGGAAGTTAGAAAAAGAAAAGAAATGTGCCTTCCAAAATCTCCACGTGGCAGCTCGCAGGGTGATTTACTGAGCTTATGAATTTTGCCAATGTTTCGAAATATATCAAACATATTTTACAATAACTTACGTCTCTCGGGTTAACTTAATACGTCTTTCATTCTTACTACTGGACCCGCAGCCTTGGTCAAGGCGCGTTCGTCGTTATCCGTCTGCTGTCGTTATCCGTCCAGAAATACACGCCACGCGCGCCCTGCGTATGCTAGCTTGCGCTCATAGCGCGCGGTGCAAAGATACAGCGGGAACTGCGACCTCACACACGGCTACTATTTATGCAAATCAACTGAAGCTACTTTTGCGCCTTGGATCAATCATTTTTGAAATACTATGTTTTTCCTATTTTTTGCGCCACATTTCTAGCGCATGCCCTCGTTTGCGAATACAGATAAGTATAGGCGGGGCTAAGATGTGAAGTGTCTAATCACAACGCGGGTAATCCCGACGTCATCGAATTAGATGCAGTTACGTATTTGCAGCATGACATCAAGACCAAATTGCGGATATCAGCGTCGTCTGTCGTCCGAAGATCTGTCGTGTTTTTTTTAATTCTGCAGCGGATAAATTATCCCTCGAAGATTTTTGACCCGAGCAGCGAAAGGCCTTAGCATCCTTTATTCGTGATCACGATGTTTTTGTGAATTTGCCGACAGGTTATGGGAAATCCGTCATTTTTCAGGCAGCCCCATTTTGCTCTAAAGGTCAGCTTAATCTATCAACTACGTACAGATACACCTCCCTCTCATGATCATCGGGGAGGTTACCGATCTCATTCTTGATGAGGATCATGATCCTTTACCAGAAAAAGAAGTCAAAAATATACGTACTCTACACTACTAGCGTTCTTATCTACTAGGCTACTGACGCTGTGGGAGAAGTTGATATAACATATAAACTGCAAAGTGCATGAAGACGAGATCAAATTAATATTTAAACATTTAAATATTCAGGTTGAAAGTATACGTGTATATCGAGGGGGTTCCCGCACGTTATCTATATGCTTTATCTAACACAACCCGAATTGTTACCTTATCCTGAAAATTTATACCCTGTTCTGGACACGCGTAACTTGTTCTTGCAAAACCCTGGTGGATAGGTGGTGTGTGTTCTTGTTCCGAGTGCAATGTTCACGGGTCGCGTTCCCGCCGTTCGAGCGCGAGAACAGAGTTCGCGTGTCAAGAACAGACCGCCCGAACTCGGCCATGGCGTACAAGTGGCGATCGAGTATGGTACTTGTTTTCTTATGCTATATCAATGATATTCCAATCAGTGTTCAATGTAAACTACTCCTTTATGCCGACAGCATCCTCTTGGTTTCCGGCAGGGATCCCGGTGTTATTGCTAATTCTCTTAATTAGAATTGTGCAGTCAATGGCTTATTGATAATAAGCTCTCTCTGCATTTTGGAAAAACTGAGACCATTCTTTTTGGAACAAAAAACAAATTGAAGAAAGTTAATGATTTGTTAGTTACTTGTAATGGTGGACCAATCAAACCTGCCTCGTCTGTGAAATATCTAGGGGTTTCGCTTGACCAATCGTTATCTGGTGAGGATATCGCCAATTCGATTATTAAAAAACAGGTGACAGGCTTAAGTTTCTGTATAGACAAGCCCTTTTCCCTAACGAAAGATCTCGACAAATCTTACGTTCAGCTTTGATTCAATGTTATTTTATTTATTCATGTTCATCGTGGTATTCTGCACTCTCCATCAGACTGCAGAATAAGCTTCAGGTTATGCAGAACAAAATGGTTGGGTTTATTTTAAACAAAAACTCCAGAGATCATATTGAGCAAAAAAGAATTGGATTCACTTGGGCTATTAAATGTTACGGATAGAGTTACTCAATTGAACCTGAATCGTGTGTATAAAATAACTTACAATATATCTCTTGAATAACTTACTGATAATTCTACTAGAGTCTTTAAACGACATATTCACAATACAAGGGCCAGTGAACATAATTGTTGTTGTTTACGCTATATCCGGATCAACAAGTGCTACTTTGTTTAATACAGCCATCAAACACTAGAATGACCTGCCCTCCAATGTAAAGTGAACCACTAGCTTTTGTGTTTCGTATTTTTTTCTGTCATATTGTTGTTGAGTTAACCTGAATAAATAAATCAAATCAAATACTCATCTCTATTTGAAAAGTTCCATGATATAATTTGGTTTGACTGGTCATTTTTGTATTTATATCTTGGGGTATCACGCAGCTTGCTCGTTCACTTTGGAGGCGTCCGCCCAAGGTATCACGTTCATCTTGCAGCCGCTGAGGGCGCCTTTTCGGTTGGACTTCGATGTGAAGACAGACCATAATGCCATAATAAGTCTGGCGGAGGAAAATACAGAAGCGTCCGTCTTTGCCTCAATAAGTGAGCGTCAGTGAGCTATTGTTTGATTACTCATTTGACTTTTGTTCAGGGTAAGGGTTGGGGGGGGGGGGGGGGGGGGGGGGGGGGGAGGGGGAAGTGCAACCTTCAGTTTGTTTTGTAAAGCCTTTTAAACTTATTTGCCCCTTAATATGCTTATTGCCCAAGTCCACGTGA
Organism: Crossaster papposus; assembly: GCA_037893245.1. Lineage (NCBI taxonomy): Eukaryota > Metazoa > Echinodermata > Asteroidea > Velatida > Solasteridae > Crossaster > Crossaster papposus. Next base: position 1,101,479 of record JBAIAA010000238.1, read on the forward strand.
ATGTGTTATTGATTAGACAGAAACAAGCACTTTCCTATACTTAGTTTTTTCGGTCCTATAACTTCTAGTGAGTTACCTTTAAAAATGCCACGGACTTTTACACGGTGGGCAAAAGCACTATACTGTTTTTACCAAAGCTTTGCCAATCTCCCAGTCGACAAAACTATGTTTCTAACACGGGTTAACAAGTAAGAAAAACTCGTGTCTTGGCGAGATAAAATGAAATATCTCTGGGCTCCGCAGTTTATAAGTTCATAACATCGAAACCCTTTTTTTTCTTTTTCTATAGTCATAGGTGGCTGGTCGAACTCGTGGTCGATTATCGGAGCCTGTTACTACACCGAGTCAAACGAATGCCCTCAAACGTTGTTTGGTGGGCGTTCACAATACAACGAGGCAGGTATCGTCAGTGGCACTGAACGTCGCCCCTTCTGGGTAGAGTACAAACGGGGCGTGGTGACCGTCGGCAAAGGAGGACAGGAGGAGGCTTTCCTGGAGTGGGACGCCGCTGCGCATCATCGTCGCAACATATCAACGCCGGTATACGTTGGTATAAGTTCTTGGGACCAAGAACCAGCGGACTGGGTGTTCAATCAATTCTGTGCCTAAGAAACCAAAAGCATGCGGGTGAAATGAGGGTGATGTATAACAAGTTGAAAAGACGGGCACAGTTCGTCTTGTTAAAATATAGTGGCGTCCATTAAACTGCCAGGAATTTAATCTTTTACAGTGTAGTAGATGACTGAGACGTGTTAACATCACAGTTATTTTCACACGTGTGCTTATGGAAGTCACTAGTTATGGAAGAAACCAAGATACCGAGAAACCAACTAAAAGCGGGCGGGTAAAAAATGAGGGTGGTTGATAACGAGTTGAAGAAGGGCACACATAGATGTACTTAGATACTTCTGTCTTAGGATTGGGAAACACGTTAATTATTTTGTTTTAAATGCACAATGTTTCTTAAAAGACACGTATTTCCGACACCTAAGGCACAAATATTAAAATTCGAAACGAAAATTGTTCTAAGTGTACAATATATTACAGTGTTTTAGGGAATTACGCATTATACACTTGGTTAAGTGGGCCCACAGCCACACTTGGAATGTGGGTGAGGTAATGTCTGGAATTGGGTGTATACTTATAGAACACTTAGAACACTGGTTTTCTGTATTAAATCCAGCTGTTTATGTAAGGACACAGCGAGCACTGTTAATATATACGTTGTTTATCAGGGTCTCAGATCCTGTTTTCAACCCAGCACTTTTTTGCGCGCAAAACAGATGTATCGCAATTTACGTAATTAGCATGTACTCACTCATGTGTGACATGTTGAGTATGTACACTTGCACAAAAAAAGCACTGCACCCTTGTCTATCAACCTATGTAAAAGGATTTGCAAAACAAAATACATGTAGAATATTAATTTTAGGGAATTTTTTTCAAAGTGGGGCATTGTTTTGGATACACCCTGTATTAACCAAGTATTGCAGTAGAGTAGGCACCTTGTTTATAGAGAGCTGCACGTATTTATGGCGTGCATTATTTGACATTTAATCATTAAAATAGAGATAACGTATTAGAAGAAATCATACATTGTAGCTCGAGGCTAGAAATGGAATAATATATTATACGATCAGCCGAGTAAAAGTCACTTTGATTTCGTTGTGTAAGATGTACCATTTTGGTTTTGTACTCGTTTTTCGCATTTCCACTCATTTATCGCTTATTGCCTGTCGCTTTATGCATTAACCATGATAGTTCATCATCACTGTGAGCATTATCTTGTCAGAGGAGTAAGAAATTAAAAATTAATTAATTTGTGTGCCACTGCTCTGTAGATTCAGGATTACTCAATGGATGGAATAAATGAAAGGCATGCATACAATGTGTTTGCGGTTTAGTAACGGACAGTGTCATTAGTTGGATCTACACAGCCGAAATCCCACACACAATTGTTTGTTTGTTGTTGTCTCGTGTAATTAGGTGGCGTTTTTTTTGTCTTTGTGTTTTTCCAGTCTTGTTTTGTCTTGCAGTATATTGTTTTAGTTTTATGTTTAGCCCCACGTGATACATCCTGTTTTTTCGTTAGTTTGGCTTTAATAGTAGTGTGATGCTTTAAGGCATTGTGTCGTGTCTTGTTTTGTTGTTTGTCTTGTCTTGTCTTGTTCTATTTTGTTTTGTCTAATATTTATAGTCTTATATAATGTGCAATGTTATTGTTTTAATTTAAAATTATATATATTGTATTGTCACAATTTGATGGGGGATGACAGGTCTTTGGTCATAGTGTTTGTTATAACCATACCATAGTGATTGCGGTTGTTTATGGTGTAAATGGAGGACACATACCTGGCGACACGAAGGTGAATTGGGGTTAGGGTTAGAATCGAGGACGACCTCGATTGAGATTCGTGTACAAAACCAATGAGAGCCGTCGGAAAATGTTAGAGTACAAACAAAGGAAATTTTCGAGAGGAACAAAGGAAATTCCTCGATTTACACCATAAACAAACGTACATGTACATACATTGTGCAATATACACAACCACGTATAACATTTGCTATATGTGCAAACAATGATGGTGCGCAAATCCGGCCGACCGTGTCAAAGGATAGCCTATGTTTACGTACGTACTCATCCAAAAGAAAAACGTACAATTTTACTGGTGTTAGGCATACACCATTTCCCACTGCACCTATCAAACTAGGCGGTGTTTGAACGAAAAAAGATGACTGCCCGTGGTCAGTATAACTGAATGTCGGCCAAATAACTCGAAAATTGCGTGAAATGGTACAAACACAGCCAAAGGTGCATGGCGAGATACCTAGCAAGTCACAACAATTCATTAAAGATGAATTAAATTCAGATATACAGATCGAAACGATTGGAAGAACTATACATATACAACAGAAGAAGAAAAAATACATAAAAAAAAAAAAATTGTTTTGGTTAATTTTATAACGACCCCGTGATAATGTTAAGCTTTTTTTTTTTGTAACATTTGTTTAGTTCAAAGTTTTAGGATCATGGATGCTGAACAAAGCAAGAAAAACGGTGTTCGTTTTCAACCGGCGTTTGGGAGTTGTTATGTTGTTCATAAAACTAAACAGATTCGAATAAGTCGTACATTGTCAGAGCATGCATAGAACAAGGCTTCACTCATCAAGACTCGATATTGTCAAACTGTCAAATTCGAGTTTGTACACTACTATTCCACTGTATAAAAAACTACATACGAGGTGCATTATACACATTTATCGTCAGACCCTCTAAATACACGCGGTTCTATTTCTACGTATTCACATTTAATTTACGTTTAATTTACGTTACACATCTAACTTGAATTTTGTGCATGCGCGTATTGTACGTGTCAATAACCATCCGCCTGCTAAAAAAACGACTGTCTACGTACGCAGCCTCTGCTTAATAGGCCGTGTGTTCCCTGTATCTAGCCCAGTTCGGCCAATGTCATCATCTCGGCCTTGGAAGATACGAATAATTATTGTATTGTCAGATTGTACCGTGCGTATAGTACATCGTGTATGCTACAGCTAGCCGTGTGTTGGCATTCGCATGTCATGTTGTATTGCTGTGCCATTTTATTGCACTACGGGCATTTAATACTGAGCATTTAATGTAATAAGTGTTGTCTTGTAAAATTATATTCAGGAGATAGTCGTCAACATACATAGCCAATATAGTTTCTGGTTTATTGCAAAATTTGTTAAATGCTTGTCCGCTTTAAGTAAAGGGCTGTCCTCCTTCCTTCCCCCTTAATTTACGTGAGTGTGGTCCGCTACAATTACTTGACTAGACCACAGAAGAGTAATCAATAATATTATTTTGAGAAAAAAAACAAACAAAAAATAAATAAATTTAAAGATCTTATTTTAGACTTGTGTACATCACTAGTGTACATGCTGTGAACATATATTTTGTCTAATGGGAAAGCTAGGGTGTGACGTGTATGGTGCATACATGATCGACCCACTTAAATTTTGAATTGTAATCGTGGGTGAGCCTAGACTTGGTGCCAAGTCGGTAATAGCGGTCCACTCACTGACCTCTATACATGGACAGATCATCCATTGTTTCATTTTGAAGTCGGCATGCAGAGAAGTGCAACATGGCGTCACTGCTGTGAGCCAATGAAATGTCCAGGTGTAGAGTTCAGTTGGTTGGTAAATCCACTGACCTCTACAACTGGACATTTCATTGGCTCACAGCAGTGACGCCATGTTGCACTTCCAGTTCGCGCCGACTTCAAGTGTTAGCACAGCAGAATATGGACAATGATCCGTCCAGGTGTTGAGGTCAGTGGGTCCACTCAGTATATACAGGGGGGAGGTTGCGGTTGCCTCGTTCCCAATTTCGAAGTTAATTTACCGACTTGGACAATTCGTTTTCAGTTTTGTACACAACCTATGACAATCGCTAGCGAATTCTATGCGAGCACTCTGATTGGTTCAGATTCCAGAAGGGATACAAATTTATGAGCAGCTTTATACAGCATGTATTCTACGCTTTGCTTCGCGTATTGTACTGGTACCCGGTACCACTGATCTCTACAAACTGGATAATTCGAGCGTACAACATGTACATGTAGGATAGCTAGAGGGCGAGCCGTGAAGTGTTGACTTCGCACGTTCGTGAATGCGTACCGTAGACCGTCGAGAGTGACACAGTGGCAGCAGCGATGGTGGGTGAAATTGCATTAAAATCTTTTGTAAATAATTAAATTTATTATATAAACTCGCAGACTGTACGATCAGTGAACTATCAGTGTAGAAAATGTCAGAACTACGGTTTTAAGTGAGATTTAGGAGAACATTGCTCTAGGCGAAAATGTTATTTTTGTTTTCAGCGGGATTTGTTCATTATTATTGTGGTCCTTTCTGAGAGAAAAACTTGAATATTTCGAAAGAACAGTAGAATCAGTTGGTCTAGGGTACCCTTTACAAAGGATTGAATTCCACAATACAGGTATTTTCAGATCAATGTTGTACACATTCCACGAAGACTGTCCCGTTGACTTTGGTTCATGGTGGTAATTTGTGTACACAACATATTGTGTCATGAACTATTTGACGTGCATAAATGTAATGTACTGTAGAATTTTCCTAAAATCGCAATGGTCAGTTTTTTCTCTCACAATTCTGGAAGTGTATAGCCACCTAATGTTGCAACATTATTCCCTTGGCATTTAATTTATACCTGTATATTTTCTTTCTTTGTACACTACAGCTAAGGTTTACCCAAGTCCACTTCTTGCTACTGAGATGTCAGGCTGTACAGCTTATTAATACGGCTGCACAAGTCACAGGACGAACGGCTCCCATTAATATGACAGAGGGATAACAGATGACAGCGAATGTCAAAACTTATTTTAAACTACGGAAGCTTAATTGACCAACTAAATTTTCCAAGATAAGCTATCTCGGTGTTCCACATTTTGTAGATGTGCTGTAAAAATATCGCAGAACTCTGCATCTTGGCATTTCATGTTTCAACAATATAAGTACAGATAATAAAACAGTCGCAACAGTCACAAAATTATCTTGGAAACATGGAAGTATACATAATATTCTTTTCAGCTTTCGTATAGTGAATATGTGTTTCATGAAAACCGACAAGTCTGGTTAAAATTGTATTGTTAATATTCAAAGCAAATTATACAGATGTTAAAATGACATAGACTTACCCAGTCAGTGTCCTCCACAATCAATTTTAGCAGGGTAGCCTGCCCTGTGTAAATGTTACGCTGTTCTGCCATATTTTTATGCCGCCCTGTTGAAATGTTATGCCGGCCTGTCAAATGTTATGCCGGCCTGTCAAATTTTGCTTTTCAATCACGGTTTTATACAAAACAGAAATTGTGTTGTACAAATCTTTAATATCGTGTTCATATTGCACAAATATCTAGAAACACTCACAATTCGAAGTTAAAGCCCTACAGGGTGTCCTATCAAATTTTGGCCTGTGAAGAACGCTGCCAAATGTATCTTTGCATGGTATCAACAATTATTATTCTAAAATGACATCGCAAGTTGTTATTTTGGTTTTAAGTTCATAGAAACTCGGGGGCTAATTTTTTTTTCGTTTTAGTATTTTGGTTTTATAACATCAGTAAACAATACATAATAAGAATATTAATACTATGGCAGTAGTTATTACATGTTATCTGCAGTGTATCAATGCCAAATAAAAGCAAGCAAAATTTAATCCATTGTGTGACTTGTATGTCATTAGTTACATGTGTGATTGGTATTTTTAATTTTGATTTATTTCAAGTTTCTCAAGTTCATAGTTTAAGCCATAGAGCTGTATCTTTATTATACAGCTCTATGGTTTAAGCTCAAACCACATAATTTATTTTTTCTGTCCACTTGTCCAGCAAGAATTGTTGGGACCCTGGTTAAACATTAGGTTGATTCCAAATCTGGACACTGTCCCCACGAACAAACCAATTAATGTGCCAAATACATTTTCCTAAAACACAGACATTTTTCCTTTTTAATTTTATCATAAAACTTGCACTTTTTATTGTCTGGATATAAAATTAAATCAACATTTTCAAAAATGTTCTTAATCAAATAAATCTCGTTTTTCTATGGTTTGTGCATAAGATTATGATGTGGAATTCTTTCCCCCAAAAAAAACTTTTCAATTTTTTTTTTAGAACATCTTCCAAATACGTGCAGCGCATTGCATCGTCTCACACGAATGTCTCCTATCTTTTCCCGAAAATAGGTCTACCTAACATTCAAACTTGGCGTATACATGTCATTCTTGGGTGTTTTTATGTTTAACTTAATTTTCCTGATTGTTTTTGTGATATTAACTTCGTTTCCTGTGATATTAAATTCGTTTTCTCGGTCGTGCCCTATACGAACATGTGTACGCCTGCAGTGTTTTTAAACCACCTTTACAGATCTCGTACAACACATGCGGTTAAAAGAGGTGTTTAGCTACTATTCTTTTTCTACGTAGATCATTCTCATTACTTCAAGGGTTCGTAATTTGTATTGTGTAACATTACAAAAGTAATAATAGAGCATACACAACTCAAATAAATCAAGTGTATCACAATGATATATTTTATTGCAACACGCAATTGACCTAGCTGAGTGTGTTGGTCGTTAAACATCACCAGATCTAGAAACATGTTCCTAAAGTATTGAGAAGAACTCCCCATATAACGGAATGGATGAGTCTACATTTGCATAGCAGTGCGCCATTGGATCTCACCGCAGAAATACATTGCATATGTATTGCGCTGCACGCATATATGAATAACGGTGCGAGAACGTATTGATCAAGTCGTTAGATCTGTCGCAACTCGGCACGTTACTAGTCTTAAACCAGCCGTGCCGATGAATTTCGACTGAAATACACGGATGAAACCCGACTATCTAACGACTTGTCATCAAGTCTAGGGTGAGCCATGCTTTAATTTCAAATAGGAAGATAGGGTGTGACATGTTCACTACATGACTCGCATTAAAATGTGTCGAGCGGCCATTTTAAAGAAAAAAAGAAGAAAAAACACGAGGTGAGTCCAGAAATGAAACCCGCATGTTTATTACCTGCAGGCAAATGACAGACGCTTATCGATCGGCGAGTATCTCGTTATAAAAAAGGCAGTTAGGATGGAGAGTTGTGAACGACATTTAATAAATAGCTAATGTTACGGTTACTGTGGAAACCTAGGACGACAGACGGTAGTTTTGTAGACGTGATCAATGCTCATCATACCGTACAAGGGAGTGGTGGGGTTTCTGTTTTGGACGCAGATACCAAAGTGAGGAACTGTTGGCTGGAAATGAAAAACCCGCGTGAGATGTTGGTGTTAGTTTTAGCTTTTGGGTTTCTTAGTTCCCTCTCTTTGCAACCCGTACGAGGGAAGATGTGTAGCGCCATGATCAAGGTTGCTGCCGGTGATAATCTGACCATGCTTTGTGACAATGCTTTTGCGGCTTTCAGAAGCGAGTGCTGTGGTAAACGAGGCAATCTGAACGACACCAAATGTAAGTGATCCTTAAGCACTTCATTAAAATTGCAATCCCAAGCCAAACTGAATTAAGAAAAAACGGAAAATTGCCACCCTATGATTTTTACAAAAACTAGGTGAAAATTAGATTATGACTATTTTTAAATATCTTGAACTTCCTATGCATATGTTTCATGTAATTTATTATCAAATAACGGGATAAAAATGTGTGCAGTGTCACTAGTACCGCGTACAAACGGCCACTTTTTTATTTCTTATTAAAAAAACCAAAAAAACAACACTGTCTTTGATAACATTTTGTCTCTAATTCGAGCATGGTGGGGGCGCATGATGATGCCGCCATGACTGAAGAGGTACATTGGCACAAGGTACATGCCAAAATCATCGGTCAATATATCCATGCAAGCCCAAGCCAAGTGTAAACAATTTTTTTAAATTTATCCCCTGTGAGTATTAGAGTGAACAAATACAACCATTTTGAGAAGAAAGTAGTCCTTATTCCATACTTTTATATGTCAACAAAACTCAATAGAAAGTAAAGAAAAAAATGAATAAAAAAGTTATTAAAAAACCTCTCTCCCTACCCGAACTTTTAAAAAATAAAGAACGCTCAACAACTTTTTTAAAAATCTGGCCTTACGTGTTGCTGGTCGGGGTATGTTCGTGAAATTTCCTCTCATTTTTAAACCGATTATGATGTCACCCTAAACTTTGGACAATTTGAAGGATATAATCCACTGAAGATGCTACGTCAAACTCATACAGTTTCTATGTGCTGTGCTGTGTAACGATTACCGTATACAAACGCACGCAGCCTACTATTATAGCACATACAATTATAGCAGTCACCAGCAAAACGCGGGCTGAAAGGAAACGACACAAAATCAGACAGACCGCGCTGCCTCGCCCCTTGACACTCGGGATTTGGAAGGCAATGTATTATGTTTTTCATTTGAAATTTGAACATTGTGAGGAGTTAGCCTTGTGTTTTAAATAAAATTGTCTTGTTTGGGTAAGAAATGTTCTTCATAGTAACCACTTTCGCCAGCCGCGCGTCCTGTAATTACTGCAGACTAAAATTATACCAATTTGTCTGACCAATGAAAGCGTGATTGTATAGTTACAATATTAACGCCGATTGTAGGCGCGGCTTAGCTTATTATTTCACTGTTGCAATATTTCAATAAAATTTTGAAGTAACCCTTTCATTACTCCACCCCCCCCCCCCCTTTTTAAGTAAATCAATAAAATAATAGAACGTACGTCTGCATTGGTGGTAAGGGGAAAATGAAGAAAAAAAGTAATGTGGTGTTGACTAAGCAATTCAGGGATACGGACCTATGACTCCACACATTGACCGACTCCCATACGGGACTCTTCAAACTTGCGAATTCAGCCGTTGAGCTAACTCCGGTTGGTATTTGAAGACTATAAATTAATTCTTTTAAAGATAAGATTGCGAAATTGCGCGTGTTAAAACTGAGGAAAAAATGACGTCTGCCAGAACGGGGTCTCGAACCCAGGCGATGGAAGCCCGCAGACGAGGAGCCTAACCACTTGGCCATTCGACTACCAGTCAACATTGTTTCAAATCGATGTGACGTAATAGGTTATAGAAGCTGGAGTAATAGCTCTACCCTACATTTGCTCAAAGGGAGAAGTAGACACTGTGTTTTCAGGGTTTCATGCTACTTCGCTTCGCTCATACGCATGAAAAACAGTTTTGTTTTACAGAACGTCATTGAATAAGGAGAAGGGAGACAACAAATGCATTTCAGAATTTATTAAATATACATCATGGGGGCTGGCCTGCGCACGGGTACGCAGAATGTCCATCTTCAAGTTTTACACAGCATCTGCTTGTATTACATAGAGATCCGTTTCATACAATCCATTTTCAAATATCGGTTGTATAGTTAACCATGTATACTAATCCCATCTGGGAAATCACTTTTAAAGCAAACTATAAATGTTTAGTTACAAGAAAGGAACAAACAAAATCAGTCGGAATTCACATTAAAAATAACATTAATAAATAAAAAATACTATATAATCTGCTTGATATTTATCAATATCGCCTGCTTGGCCAACTTACAGAATCTACCATCTTCCAGCCCAAGGGGCTTTTCTACTCCCATTTGGGAAAGTGTACTCTTCAAACGAAAAGTACCAGTCTTGTTACAAGAAAGAAATAGATTGTCATCTGACGCAAGACAATGCTGAGCAGTGGTGTCGATAACAAAACAGCTTTAGCGACGGATAATCGCTGTTCCATTTCCCGTTTTCTATATAATTTGTTGGCGAGGTGCGATGCACTAGCACCTGACCATCAGCTATCACCATTTGACAATATCTAGTCAATTACCGGGTCACATTTGCTGCAACAGGCGACAGGGAAATGACTTGCCTTACTACAGAGTGCACATTTTTGATTGTATAGAAAGGCGAATTATTCAATAAATGCATGGAGTCCTTAAGTTTTCTAATACGCTTGTCAACTACCTTTAGAATTCCCTGAGCGGAGTCCCAACACATACCGAACCACACAAGGGACGCTAATAATGGAAATGACCAAATCTCAATGTAAAACCTCAACCTTCCATTCACAAAAATGTCATCTCATGTCAAATGAGGGCAAAATAGTATTGCAATGTACCTGAATAATACGGCAAATTTATCCTGAATGCGGATACGAGAATGGGAATGCTCCTGGTTTAAGCGGTTGGGTCGGTGGCGCCCTTGGACAGCTGGGTGGCTGAGCTGGTAATAATGGGGAACCAATGTCTGGGTGTGACCTGAGGGACTTGACCGGTTCTTTCTGTGAAGCCAAAGGGGGCAGATCTGGACCCCCGATTGAACCATGCTTTCCCGTTGAAGACATTGAAGGGCAGGTTTTGGCCAAATGTCCCTGCATTCCGCAGGTGTAGCAACTGCTAAAAGCCGACAAGCCTGTTGGAGAGAAGAAACAGGGAAGGAAAGCATCATCTCGTTCTCAAAATATATATATATATAATCCAAGTGGGCGGGGGGGGGGGGGGGGTATATGTACTCTACGGTGTTAATAGCGTGTGGACATAAGGCGTGGGTGCCAGAACCTGAAGTGATTAAACTATCACAATGCGAGACTATTACGTTTCGGAGAGTGAACTGTGGCATGTGAAAGGAATGCACGGTATGGCATTACGTAATACGCACAATGACTAACTTCCAAACAAAACTACATTTAATGAGCCGCCCACGCATTGTCCAAAAACTCGACTTATTTTATGTCGATAGAGGGCGCGCCACATAAATAGAAGTCACCTGCAAAGCGCGGGCTCAAAGGAAACAACACCAAATCAGACAAACGGCGCTGCCTCGCAACACTCGGGAGTAGGGTGGCAATGTGTATGTTTTTCATTGAAAATTAAGAAATTTAAATAAAATCAATTGTCTTGTTTGCATTGGGTAAGATTTTTTCAACAAAGCTCATCGGTCAACGCACCAAAAATTGAAAAGAATATAACATGCTGGTCGTCATGTTTCTGTAGTCCCTGAACACGTGAGAGTTCTAAGTATTTTAATAAGATTGTGAAGGTATGGGCGTTTTAGCACTTAGGTCTATGATAATTTATTTGCTCCGTTTCACCCAAAGGGCTCTGTGTTAAGCCCCGGTCACAACGGATCGTACAAAATGTTGTCGTGGTAAGGCCTGGGGCCAATTTCATAGAGCTGCTTAAGCATAAAAAATGCTTAAGCACAAAACATTATTGCTTAGTAAAACCAGCTTACCAGCCACAACTCCATGTGATGTACATTGTTTGTGATTGGTACTTAGCTGTCGTTAGCTTGGCATAACAATCGCATGAAATTTTGGCTCCTTAACTGATTTATTAAGCAAGGGTTTTTGTGCTTAGGCATTTTCTGCTTAAGCAGCTCTATGGAATTGGCCCCTGGTCACAACAAACCCACGACGCATTTGTTCCACGACACGACATAAAATTTTGGCAAATCGTGGGTCATCGGGGGTCATCGCAAGACAGTCCTACGAAATTTCGAGCATCGTGGCATCGACGTACGTACATGTACGTACGGACGGGTAATGACGCCTTGACCAAGGCTAAGAAAAATTATGCATAGAAAGTTCAAGAAATTTGAAAATCGTATTATTCTCTATTCCGCATCTTGTGAAAGTCCAAGGGTGGCATCGAAATGGATTTAGACATTACAAGTCGATTTGCAAGCGGGGTCCCCTACATTGTACGTTTCACAAACATAGCTACACACCCATACGTGCATCGCTATTGCACTGCGGCTAATCTGTTTGATTTTGCTGCACAATTGCAAAGCTCATTGTTTTTACATGCGTTCCACTGGTCCAGATGAATGGAAGGTCCAGAGGAGAGTGTCTGTCCTGGGCAAGCATTCACTCTCAATCAACGTTTGCCTCGGCGCTCGGCGTCCCACAATCATGATTGTCCGCCTTGATCAGAATAAGCGTAAGGCCAGTCGGGGGCCACCCTTTCTGGGGACTTCCGTTACCCGGCAAGGACTGCGTTCCAGGCAGGCGCGTCCGGGTCGTCATCCTGCTACTGCCTCTCTCGTGTTAGCTTGTTGGAATGTTCGCTTCTTGACTATACACACTGATCGCCAATCTTCTTCACCAAAAAAGTCTGCGATAATCGATCTTGATCTTACTCGTTTGGGCATAAACGTGTGTGCTCTCAGTGAGACCTGGCTTACCGGCAGTGGTTCAGTCCGTGAGGTTAACTTCTCATTCTTTTGGTCTGGTCACCCCGACATTGCAAGACCTATGCATGGAGTTGGGCTGGCAATTCAGAACTCGCGTCTCCCATGTATCCAACAAACTGTTCCCCACTCACCCTGTAAACTGATTACAGGTCATGGGGTGGTGTAATTGGCCCCCACGGTGTGGGCAAAATGAATGACAACGGGCAGCGCCTTCTCGAGTGCTGTGCTGGCCACGATTTGTGTCTCACCAGCACTTTTTTTCGCAGGTTCTCCTCGCTCCAAAGCCACCTGGATGCATCCACGCTCACACCGATGGCATCAACTTGACCACATTATCGTCAGGAAACGACAGATGTGCGGTGTCAAATAATGTCGTAGCATGCACTCAGCAGACTGTAACACTGACCATGCCCTTGTCCGTAGCAAGCTCAGAATGCATCCCAAACAATTTCACACAGCTCAGCCGAAGCCAATCCCTGCAATTAACACCTCTGCTACCCGTGACATCAACCGCGTCACCACGTTTCGTGAGCTCCTCATCGATCGTTTTGACTCATCTCCCACGCCTGACAATTTTGGTCCCGCATGGTCTAGATTCAAATCCTCAGTCACAGACTGCGCTCTTACCGCCTTTGGTCGACGTACTCGAACGCAACCCGACTGGTTCTGGGATAGTGCTGACATTCTGTTCCCGGCTATAGAGGGCAAACGAACTGCCAGAATCAAAGCTACCGTAATTCGTACCCGCTCTTTGGCGTCTGTGCTCTGTGCTGCAAAGAGTAACGTTCAACGCCTTGTCCGTATACCGCCCTCTGCCGTTACTGGACTGGTCTCAGTGCCCGCATCCAACACTGCGCTGACTCTGGGGATCTCCGTGGCCTGTACAATGGTATTAAAGAGGCCATCGGCCCTACCCCAATAAAAGTGCTCCACTGCTGTCAGTTTCTGGCATAGCTATTACTGATCCATTAGCACAGCTTGACCGCTGGGCAGAGCACTACAGCTCTCTTTTTTCTAGCGATGTTGAAGTGTGCTCCGATGCATTAGCCTTTCTGCCACAACTTTCCGTCCTGCATGAGCTTGACTGTGCCATCACCTTGTTTGGAGTAACACGTGCAATCAGTGGTCTTAAAAACAACAAGTCCCCTGGTACAGACGGCATTCCTCCTGAAATCATGAAGTGCGGTAGTGCTGCCCTGTCAACTGAGCTCCTTAACGTATTCCAACTTTGCTGGCACTCGCGCTGTCTACCACAAGACCTAAAGGATGCAAATATTATTACTCTCTTCAAAAAACAAAGGTAGCAGACAAGACTGTAACAACTACAGAGGCATTTCCTTGTTGAGCATAGCCGGCAAGGTCCTCGCCCGTGTACTACTTCCCAGGTTACAGGTCATCGGTGATAGAGTCCTTCCAGAGAGCCAATGTGGGTTTCGTGCTTCCTGCTCAACTGTCGATATGGTTTTCTCCCTTAGACAGCTACAGGAGAAGTGCATTGAGCAACTACGCCCGCTCTACGTCGTCTTTATCGACCTGACGAAGGCTTTTGACTCTGTAAGTCGCTCAGGCCTGTTCTCCATCTTGAAGCGCCTGGGCTGTCCAGGCACACTACTGTCCATCCTCGTAGCTTTCCATGACGACATACAAGCCACAGTTTACTTCAATGGCTCCAAATCTGAAAGTTCCCAATCCTGTGTGGTGTCAAACAAGGATGTGTGCTTGCTCCCACCTTGTTTGAGATCTTCTTCTCGGCTTTCCTCCTGCGCGCCTTTCCTGACCCCTTCTGGCGTTTTGCTCCATTCCCGCAGCACAGGAAAGCTATTTAACCTCTCTCGTCTCCGTGCCAGGACTAAAATTAGACGCGTTCTCATTAGAGAACTCCTGTACGCAGATGATGCTGCTCTTGTCGCCCACAGTGAATCCGATCTTCAATCCCTGTGTAGCTTTTTTGCCAAAGCCTGCTCAGAGTTTGGCATGCGGATCAGCCTCGGCAAGACAGTTGTCCTCTCGGATGGTTCCATAGCTCCTCCCCTGATCCCCATCAACAAGTCTAGCCTGAGGGTCGTTGATGAGTTCGCATACCTCGGCCCAATCATCTCCAGCAACAACTTCCTTGATGCTGAACTCGACTCCCGCATTGGTTAGGCCGCAACCACATTCGGCCGTCTCTGCCAACGTGTTTGGAGCAACAAAAACTTCTCCATCAAACTGAAGATCAGCGTCTACGTGGCCTGTGTACTGAGTGTCCTGCTGTACTGCAGTGAATCATGGTCCACGTACCGAAGCCAAGAACGTCGTCTCAACTCCTTCCACTTCCGATGCCTTCGTTCCATTCTTGGCATCTCCTGGCGTGATCATGTCCCAAACGTCTTCATTCTGCAGCTCACCGAAACTGCCGATATGTTTTCTATGCTGAGACAGCGTCGCCTTCGTTGGGTTGGTCATGTGCACAGGCAGGTAGATAGCCGAATCCCCAAGGATCTCCTCTACAGATAACTTGCCGCTGTCCTCGCCCTCGCGGTCGACCTAGACTGCGATACAAAGACGTCCTGAAACGCGACCTTGCCTCTTTTGGGATACCACAACTGCCAGCAACCGTCTCCATTGGCGCTCTGCTGTCCATAACGGTTTATCCTCCTCAAGACAACTGTACGTTGATGATTGTGAGAAACGTCGTCTCCATCGTCGTATGCGATGGGATGGGCCATGATGGTGATGATGATCAAAACTTTAGCACGATTAAGCTGGGTATACACACATACCCATTTACACAAATCCACACGCAGTTCTTTGTATTTGTGTATAATGAACAATTCATGATGAGGCTCAAACTCGGTCGCTGATGGGACTCCTCGGAAAAGCGAGGGAGAATCGTCGAAAGCTATAAGGTTAAAATTAAGAATTGCTTACCAACTAACGCAAGACCATTGTGAGGATCCAAAATCATGTACGTTTGTCAAACGCCGGCTACAGTGCAAAAGTGGATCCAGCTGCATTCTGTAAAGTACGCACGCGTGAGACAAGATCGCACACGAAGACGGGATTTGAAAAAGAGACACGACGTTAACGAATCTGCGCAAGCTCGGGCGCCGAAATAACACAATGGTCTTGGGCAAGACTACCCCTGGGAAGGCTGGCTAGCCAGACAGCCAGGCGGCCCGGCGGCAAAACACAAAGAGCCCATGTTGTGCACAACTGAATAGGAGCCCATTTTGTGCACAACTGAATTGGCGTTTAGCTGGGGCCCAGGTTTCTAATGACTGGAGTGACCCCTAGTGAACTCCTTCTTGAAAAGCGACTATACCGCTTCAAAATACAATGTGTCATTAAAAAATTTAAAAAAAACAATGAATGGAATAGGTTGACGGCTTCATATGGAAGTAAGAGAAAGAAAAAAAATGTGCCTTCGAAACAGCGTATCAAACATATTTCACAATAACTTACGTCTATCGGGTTAACTTACGTCTTTCATTAAACTACTGGAACCGCAGCAAATTTGGAAAGCCTGTTGAAGGCATCCTGAGCCACGCAGAGCTTAAAGTTAGAATACATTGGTAATTGCTTGAATTATCATGAATGGGTAGATTTGGGTGGTTTTACAATCATGGATGCCGACAAAAAACAAGAAAAAACAGCGATTGTTTTTAACCGGCGACGAGCAGTTATTCTTATGTTATCTTTGTTTTTTTGCGATCGCCGTCCGGCGATCGCGAATTTTTCTTTATAAAGTTTTTCGGAATAATTACAGGATATCTAGCGCAATCATTTTGCTGGATGCCTGGAATCATTATTTACTTTCAAATGAGTAAGATATTTCTTAATAATTCGGTAGTAAATATTTTTGATATCTGCAAATGGTGTATACACCTTTAACTGCAGTGATATTGCTAAATCTCTTAGCATGGAATCAGAATTTTACAGTAATTTGTGTTTCTTGTTCTGTCTTTAATGTTGGGACCCCAATGCAAACGAGCCTGTAACATTGTTTTTGTTTGGTTATCTCAGGTTAAATCAACTGCATATATTTTTTTCTGTCAGATTGTTGTTGAGTTAACTTGAATAAATAAATCAAATCAAATCAAATCAAATACTCATCTCTATTTTAAAAGTCCTATGATACAATTCGGTTTGACTGGTCATTTTTGTATTTATATCTTGGGGTGTCACACAGCTTGCTCGTTCACTTTGGAGGCGTCTGCCCAAGGTGTCACGTTCATCTTGCGGCCGCTGAGGGCGCCGTTTCGGTTGGACTTCGATGTGAAGACACGCAATGATGCCACAATAAATCTGGCGGAAGAAAACACAGAAGCGTCCGTCTTTGCCTCAATAGGTGAGCGTCAGTGAGCTATGGTTTGGTTACCCATTCGCCTTTTTTCAGGGAAAGGGTTGTATCGCAAGAGCCACAAGGCATGGGATCGATGGTCTGGAGTTCGTTGAATTGGTAATGGTGGTGATTGGGGGGGGGGGGGGGGGGGGGGGGGAGGGGGGGGGGGTGCAACGTTCAGTTTGTTTTGTAAAGCCTTTGAAACTTATTTGTCTTCAATATGCTTATTGCCCAAGTCCACGTGAATATGTAATTGATTAGACAGAAACAAGCACTTTCCTACTTAGTTTTATCGGTCCTATAATTTCTAGTGAGTTACCTTTAAAAATGCCACGGACTGTTGCACGGTGGACAAAAGCACTATACTGTTTTTACCAAAGCTTTGCCAATGTCCCAGTCGGCAAAACTATGTTTCTAACACGGGTTAGCAAGTAAGGACAAACTCGTGTCTTGGCGAGATAAAATGAAACATCTCTGGTCTCCGCAGTTTATAAGTTCATAACATCGAAACCCTTTTTTGTCTATAGCCATAGGTGGCTGGTCGAACTCGATGTCGGCTATCGGAGCCTGTTACTACACCGATGCAGACGAATGCCCTGGTATGTTGTTTGGTGGGCGTTCACAATACAACGAGGCAGGTATCGTCAGTGGCACTGAACGTCGCCCCTTCTGGGTAGAGTACAAACGGGGCGTGGTGACCGTCGGCAAAGGAGGACAGGAGGAGGCTTTCCTGGAGTGGGACGCCGCTGCGCATTATCGTCGCAACATATCAACGCCGGTATACGTTGGTATAAGTTCTTGGGACCAAGAACCAGCGGACTGGGTGTTCAATCAATTCTGTGCCTAAGAAACCAAAAGCATGCGGGTGAAATGAGGGTGATGTATAACAAGTTGAAAAGGCGGGCACAGTTCGTCTTGTTAAAATATAGTGGCGTCCATTAAACTGCCAGGAATTTAATCTTTTACAGTGTAGTAGATGACTGAGACGTGTTAACATCACAGTTATTTTCACACGTGTGCTTATGGAAGTCACTAGTTATGAAAGAAACCAAGATACCGAGAAACCAACTAAAAGCGAGCGAGTAAAAAATGAGGGTGGTTGATAACGAGTTGAAGAAGGGCACACATAGATGTACTTAGATACTTCTGTCTTAGGATTGGGAAACACGTTAATTATTTTGTTTTAAATGCACAATGTTTCTTAAAAGACACGTATTTCCGACACCTAAGGCACAAATATTAAAATTCGAAACGAAAATTGTTCTAAGTGTACAATATATTACAGTGTTTTGGGGAATTACGCATTATACACTTGGTTAAGTGGGCCCACAGCCACACTTGGAATGTGGGTGAGGTAATGTCTAGAATTGGGTGTATACTTATAGAACACTTAGAACACTGGTTTTCTGTATTAAATCTAGCTGTTTATGTAAGGACACAGCGAGCACTGTTAATATATACGTTGTTTCTCAGGGTCTTAGATCCTGTTTTCAACCCAGCACTTTTTCGCGCAAAACAGATGTATCGCAATTTACGTAATTAGCCTGTGCTCACTCATGCGTGACATGTTAAGTATGTGCAATTGCACAAAAAAGCACTGCACCATTTGTCTATTTACCTTTGTAGAAGGATTTGCAATTTTGTTTAGAATATTAATTTTAGGGCAATTGTTCAAAGTGGCACATTTTTTGGATACACGCTGTATCAACCAAGTATAGCAGAAGAGTAGACACCTTGTTTATAGAGAGCTGCACATATTTATGGCGTTCATTATTTGACATTTAATCATTAAAATAGAGATAACGTATTAGAAAAAATCATACATTGTAGCTCGAGGCTAGAAATGGAATAATATATTATACGATCAGCCGAGTAAAAGTCACTTTGATTTCGTTGTGTAAAATGTACCATTTTGGTTTTGTACTCGTTTTTTGCTTTTCAACTCATTTATCGCTTATTGCCTTTCGCTTGATGCATTAACCATGATAGTTCATCATCACTGTGAGCATTAGTTAGATCGTCATTCGTTGGACCTACACAGCCGAAATCCCCCACACAATAATATTGTTTGTTTGTTGTTGTCTCGTGTAATTAGGTGGCGGTTTTTGTTGTCTTTGTGTTTTCCCTGTCTTGTTTTGTTTTATTTTGCCCCATGTGATACATCCTGTTTTTTCGTTAGTTTGGCTTTAATAATAGTACATGCAGTGTGATGCTTTAAGGCATTGTGTCGTGTCTTGTTTTGTTGTTTGTCTTGTCTTGTCTTGTTCTATTTTGTTTTGTCTAATATTTATAGTCTTATATAATGTGCAATGTTATTGTTTTAATTTAAAATTATAGTATTTTATTTTCACAATTTGATGGGAGATGACAGGTCTTTGAACATAGTGATTATTATAACCATAGTGATTGTACATGTACCGTGTTAACAGGCAAATTGTAGCCGAATGTGTTTATTTATTGGGACTCTAACTAACACCCATAAATAAATTAACCAAAATCAAACTTTGGGAAACACATTAATTAATGTTGTTTTAAATGCACAATGTTTATTAAAAGACACGTATTTCCGACACCTGAGGCAACATTTCAAAATTCGGAACAGAAAGTTAGCGGAACCCCTACTTCCGATCCTGTCTGATCTACCAATCCTTAAGGCACCGTTAATTGTGTCTATTGGAAGCCGAACGGATTGAAACGCTAGAAGTACCAGGGGGGGGGGGGGGGGGGGGGGGGGCGGAGGGGGGGCCCAAGAAAGTGCGCCACCAACGTTGAAATGTATCTCATTCGTTCTTCCACGCTCATGAGCCACACATCTCACACAGTAAACACGTATAGATCGCTACCGCGAAGCGCACCATTGAAACACGTACAGATTTCTCCGTGTATCGCTCTCCGCATTTAGTGATTCATACAACGTCCGCAAAGCCAGGTACGCAGGCACGATCTACACGGATTTTGTTTGGGGCGATGTCATTTTCTGCCATTTTCGTTCGAAAACAACACGATAAAACGCAAGGGGGTCACAGGCAGATTTTTTTAAAAATTCAATATATCACTGCTACATCCTTTTTTAACGTATCCATGGAAAAAATGAGTGGGGTCAAAGCACGATTTTTCACAATTTATCGATTATTATTGCCCTTTTTAGGGGAGGTATTTGTTAACGTCGTTTGAGTATTTGTGCACAATCTCCACGCGCATCAACGGTACGTCAACGCCTAATTTTTTCGACTGCTTTTTTCATTTTCAATACAATTTTTGTCTTTGGATGATAAACATTAAGGTAAATAACAACCTTGTACAACTACAAAAGACAAGATGTTAAGATTGGATGCCAAAAACTCTTTATTTTTCGAGTGAGAAAATTGTTCCCCCCTATTTTGAGAATGGACGGTACCACAGCGTTTCGCAATCACAGCCTCGAAGGGCCCCCCCTCCGCCCCCCCCCTGAGAAGTACCATGTGTTTGGTTGTCAGAAGTATATTATTACACAATAGGCTATTATAATACATTGCGTTATCCAAAGCTCCACGGGCTGGCCGCTTGACAGCGTGTGGTAATGATCAAGCGTGTTTGCGGTTTTCTAGCAGTTGAAAGGCCCAACAGAATTCAGTTTTGGGGGTTTCGATTTGCTTATTTTGTTGCATGGGCCTATTTTGTACCGACTTCAGCAAGTGGTTTTTGTTCCTTCTCACTACATCTACTTTGAACTTCAGGATTTTCTTTGGAGTCACTACATTTTTTTTAATGTGATTTTGTTCCAATACTTTTGCAGATCGGTTCTATTGAAATCAGA
The DNA here is from genome assembly GCA_037893245.1 of Crossaster papposus. NCBI lineage: Eukaryota > Metazoa > Echinodermata > Asteroidea > Velatida > Solasteridae > Crossaster > Crossaster papposus. The sequence goes on from JBAIAA010000238.1 coordinate 1,122,345, forward strand.
AATTTAATATTTTAATGGCTATATAGCCACTCAGTACATTTAAAGAGGGACGACTTCAAACGTAAGTGATTCCACGCCACCAAAATTGCGACTATAGTCGTTGTCTAACGGGGAAACTGCAGAATCGTACTGGTTTCTCCAGTAACAAAACGAGAACCATACACTTTGTAAGAAAAATCGATATTAGAAAGGCAATACTAAAGCAATGGTTAGCAAAACTCAGTAGATTTGATGAGAATTGAAGGTTTGCATGGTGAAAAGGCAATAAGATTGTTTGTGGTATTGTAGCATCATGTGTTCAGTCTCTTTTGTAAATGTGTGTGGTTCTGAAAAGAAACAGAGGAAACTCAACGTTTCGGGCAGTATGTTCTACTCGTCGTCAGAGCATAAACTGAAATGACCTGTTCGCTAGCGTTATACGTATACGAACCGTATGTGATCTGGAGGCGGAGTAACCAGTGTTAGTTTACATAATTATGGGGCTTCATCTATTCAAGAACAGACTTGGAGTTTTACCCGTGATTTGAAATTCTTGAAAACATTTTTTGTTAGTTTTAGTTTCACCATTTTGGACACGTTTGTCTTTGGGAATTATTGGTGGCAGCATACATTATGATTATGTAGGGAGAGTAGACCAAGTGCGCCCTCTGTTTGTGTATATGCCTAAAATGCATATTAGTGATTTGCATGTTTGTATAAAACACATAAGGTGACCTTTGTGCTTCCCGCGCAAAGGCAACTTGTAGCAAGGTTTACTTCTGTGGGCTTCGAACAGAGAAGACCAACATAAATTAGGTCGATAAATTATCTCGATTTTCTAGGGAGCTTGGCTCTGGCCATGCTCCAAATGTAAACCACGTGAAAGGGTAACCATTATGGAAACTCCTAGTAAGTAATGTAATTTGTTTGATATTTTTGTGAGATAATTGGAATCTTTCGCGACCGTGTATTTCATTATCGAATAATTGTATTGTCAGATTGTACCGTGCGTATAGTACATCATGTAGGCTACAGCTAGCCATGTGTTGGCATTTGCATGTCATGTTGTATTGCTGTGCCATTTTATTATACTACGGGCTTAGTTAATACTGTGCATTTAATGTAATAAGTGTTGTCTTGTAAAATTATATTCAGGAGATAGTCGTCAATATACATAGTCTCTGGTTTATTGCAAATTTTGTTAAATGCTTGTCCGCTTTAACTAGAGGTAGAGGACCGTTCCTCCTTCCTTCCTTCCCCTTAAGTTACCGTGGTCCGCTACAACAATTACTTGACTAGACCACAGAAGAGTTATACAAAGATAATTAAATTTAAAGATAGTATTTTAGACTTGTGTACATCACTAGTGTACATGCTGTGAAAATATATTTTGTCTAATGGGAAGGCTAGGGTGTGACGTGTATGGTGCATACATGATCGACCCACATGCATGACTCGCATTAAAATGTGTCGAGCGGCCATTTTGAAGAGAAAAAAAAGGGGGGGGGGGGAAAGGACCGCCTCCTTCCTTAAAAAAAAAGGCATGACGCTAAACATGACGCTAAACATGATAAACATTTGCCCCCGCAAACACGAGGTGACGTCCAGAAATGGAACCCGCCCGTTTATTACCTGCAGGCAAATGACAGACGCTTATCGATCGGCGAGTATCTCGTTATAAAAAAAGGCAGTTACGCTGGAATTATAATCGTGAACGACATTAAATAAATTGACTTCCATGCCAACCAATTCCACACAATAGCTAATGCTACGGTTACTGTGGAAACCTAGGACGACAACAAATACATTCGTGGACGTGATCAATGCTCATCATACCGTACCAGGGAGTGGTGCGGTTTCAGTTTTTGACGCAGATACCAAATTAAGTGAGGAACTGCTGGCCTGGCTGGAAATGAAAAACCGGCGTAAAATGTTGGTGTTGGTTTTAGCTTTTGGGTTTCTTAGTTCCCTCTCTTTGCAACCTGTACGAGGGAAGATGTGTAGCGCCATGATCAGTGCTGCTGCCGGTGATAATCTGACCACACTTCATGACAAGGCTTTCGCGGCTTTCAGAAGCCAGTGCCGTGGTAAACGAGGCAATCTGAACGACATCAAATGTAAGTGATTCTTAAGCACTTCATTAAAATTGCAATCCCAAGCACAACTGAATTCAGAGAAAACTGAAAATTGGCACCCTGGGATTTTTACAAAAACTAGATGAGGATTAGATTATGACGATTTTTAAATATCTTGAACTTTCTATGCATATTTTTCCTGTAATTTATAGTTAAATCACGGGATCGAAATGTGCGCGGTGTCACTAGTACCGCGTACAAACGGCCACAGCCTGCTATTATATTATCCAGAAGGGAAAAAAAAAAATAGCTGATCGTCCCCGCCCGACCCTACGAAACACGCCCGACATTAAACGTTTTTTATTTTTTATTTAAAAAAACAAAAAAAAACCAGTCTTAAAAACAATTTTAAAAAATGTCCCGAAATAAGCCCACTCCCATGATTTTGTGACAAACTTGAGTACAATCAAAAACCTGTTATAGACCAGTTAACAAATTCAATCCATGAATCAGAGCTCATTCACTCTGACCTTTTCTTCACATGAAAACTAGATTAAAGTCAAAGGCGAAATATGCCAAAGTGAAAAATACACACTTGTACTAGCACACCTTAGAAATTGTTGCATTTAAGGAATATCAAGTTTGATAACATGTCTCCAAGTCGAGCATGCTGGGGGCCCATGATGATGCCGCCATGACTGAAGACGTACATTGGCACAAGGTACATGCCAAAATCATCGGTTAATATATCCATGCAAGCCCAAGCCACGTGTAAACAATTTTCTTAAATTTATCCCCTGTGAGTATTAGAGTGAAAAAATACAACCATTTTGAGAAGAAAGTAGTCCTTATTTCATACTTTCACATGTCAACAAAACTTAATAAAAAGTAAAGAAAAAAAATTATAAAAAAATTTATAAAAAACCTCTCTCCCTATACAAAAACTTTTAAAAATAAAGGACGCTCAACAATTTTTTGTTTATCTAGCCTTACGTGTTGCTGGTCGGGGTATGTTCGTGAAAATTCCTCTCATTTTTAAACCGATTATGATGCACCTTAAACTTTGGACAATTTGTAGGATAGAATCCACTGAAGATGCTACGTCAAAATCATACAGTTTCTATGTGTAGTTTTCCCGCCAAAAGTCGAGGAACTCCAGCACCACATTTTAATGTATTGTAACGTCGAGCGACACATCATAGCCAACACACCCAGCTTTCAAATTGGCCTGTAATTTCCAAATCCATTTCGATGCCACCCTCGGATTTTCACAAATACTAGACGAAGAATAGATTATGACGATTTTTAAATATCTTGAACTTTCTATGCATAGTTTTCCTGAAATTTGTCGTCAAATCACAGCATCAAAATGAATGCCGTGTAACGATTAACGTATACAAACGCACGCAGCCTACTATTATAGCACATACAAAATTATGGCAGTCACCAGCAAAACGCGGGCTGAAAGGAAACGACACAAAATCAGACAGACCGCGCTGCCTCGCGACAATCGGGATTAGGAAGGCAATGTATTATGTTTTTCATTTGACATTTAAACATTGTGAGGAGTTAGCCTTGTGTTTTAAATAAAATTGTCTTGTTTGGGTAAGAAATGTTCTCAATAGTAACCACTTTCGCCAGCCGCGCGTCCTGTAATTACTGCAGACTAAAATTATACCAATTTGTCTGACCAATGAAAGCGTGATTGTATAGTTAAAATATTAACGCCGATTGTAGGCGCGGCTTAGCTTATTATTTCACTGTTGTAATATTTCAATGACATTTTGAAGTAACCCTTTCATTACTCCACCCCCCCCCCCCCCTTTTTTAAGTAAATCAAGAAAATAATAGAACGTACGTCTGCATTGGTGGTAAGGGGAAAATGAAGAAAAAAAGTAATGTGGTGTTGACTAAGCAATTCAGGGGTACGGACCTATGACTCCCCACATTGACCGACTCCCATACATGACTCTTCAAACTGGCGAATTAAGCCGTTGAGCTAACTCCGGTTGGTAAAGATTGCAAAATTGCGCGTGTTAAAACTGAGAAAAAAATGACCTCAGCCAGAACGAGGACTCGAACCCAGGCGATGGAAGCCCGCAGACAAGGAGCCTAACCACTCGGCCATTCGACTACCAGTCAATATTGTTTCAAATCGATGTGACTTAATATGTTTGAAAGCTGAAATAGCTTCATTGTAGAATGAAGAAAAAAAAGTTATGTGTTGTTGACCAAGCATTCAGGGGTTCGGACCCATGACTTTACTCATTGAACGACTCCCATATATGACTCTTTTGGGTTCTAGGATTCCCGGCCCATCACACTTCCTTCCCTGTCCATGTTCATTTAACCCGAAGGCCACGCAACCATATAAGGGAGGAGAACGGAGCGAGGCCCTAGCTCTTGCTGCCTATGCAAGCAAACGAACTCCGTCCCTATACGAAGGTTCGAACCTGAACTCCGCGGACAGTACCAGCCTGACGAATTACGCCGCTGAGCTAACTCCGGTTGGTGATTGAAGACGATCAATTAATTCTTTTAAAGATAAGATTGCGAAATCGCGCGCGTTAAAACTGAGGAAAAAATGACGTCTGCCAGGACGGGGTCTCGAACCCAGCCGATGGAAGCCCGCAGACGAGTAGCGTAACCACTCTGCCATTCGACTACCAGTCAACATTGTTTCAAATCGATGTGACGTAAAAGGTTAGAAAGCTGGAGTATTAGCTCTACCCTACATTTGCTCAAAGGAAGAAGTAGAAACTGTGTTTTCAGGGTTAATGAGCCGCCCACGCATTGTCCAAAAACTCGACTTATTTTATGTCGATAGAGGGCGCGCCACATAAATAGAAGTCACCTGCAAAGCGCGGTCTCAAAGAAAACAACACAAAATCAGACAAGCGGCGCTGCCTCGCAACACTCGGGAGTACGAGTAGGGTGGCAATGTATATGTTTTTCATTGGAAATTAAGATATTTGAATAAAATTAATTGTCTTGTTTGCATTGGTAAGAATTTTTGTCATCGGTCAACGCACCAAAAATTGAAAAGAATATGACATGTTGGTCGTCATGTTTCTGTAGTCCCTAAACACGTGAGAGTTCTAAGTATTTTAATAAGATCGTGAAGGTAAGGGCGTTTTAGCACTTGGGTCTATGAGAATTTATGTGCTCCGTTTCACCCAAAGAGCTCTGTGTTAAGCCCCGGTCACAACGGATCGTACAAAATGTTGTCGTGGTAAGGCCTGGTCACAACGAACCCACGACGCATTTGTTCCACGACACGACATAAAATTTGGGCAAATCGTGGGTCATCGGGGGTCGTCGCAAGACAGTCCTACAAAATTTCGAGCATCGTGGAATCGACGTACGTATGTACGTACGGACGGGTAATGAAAAATCGTATTATTCTCTATTCCACATCTTGTGAAAGGGTGGCATTGAAATGGATTTAGACATTACAAGTCGATTTGCAAGCGGGGTCCCCTACATTGTACGTTCGCACATTCACAAACATAGCTACACACCCATACGTGCATCGCTATTGCACTGCGGCAAATCCGTTTGATTTTGCTGCACAATTGCAAAGCTCAATGTTTTCACAAGTCCGTTTGCACTTTAAATCACCGTCCGTAAAGTTAATTAACAATCGACAATCGTCGTCTTTCCCACTTCAAAATATCAAGAGGAAAGTACTCCCAAGGAGAAAGACGTAGACGATGACGTTATGTGCAATGGTCGATACACTTATGAGATGGTCGTACATGACTTGCAAGACCCTTATGAGGTTCCAAAATCATGTACGTGATTTTTAAACGCCGGCTCCAGTGGGAACGTGGATCCAGCTGCATTTTGTTAAGTACGCATGCGTGAGACCAGATCGCACACGAAGCCGGGATTTGAAAAAGAGACAAGACGTTAACGAATCTGCGCGCGCGCGGGCGCCGAAATAACACAAGGGTCTTGGGCAAGACTACCCCTGGGAATATACCCAGCACGATATGTGGCAGAGGGGTACCCCCCTCTTATCCCTATACTTTATACGCACTCAACACTATTGTAACCTAACCCATATCCCCTTGAAACCTAAAGGGAATTCTGAGATTCCGGGACTGTGACACAATAGTCAACACAAAAGAGGATGGGTTTTCTCTGCCACATATCGTGCTTCATATGCCTGGGAAGGCTGGCTAGCCAGACAGCCAGGCGGCCCGGCGGAAAAACACAAAGAGCCCATGTTGTGCACAACTGAATAGGAGCCCATTTTGTGCACAACTGAATTGGCGTTTAGCTGGGGCCCAGGTTTCTAAATGACTGGAGTGACCCCTAGTGAACTCCTTCTAAAAAAGCGACTATACCGCTTCAAACTACAATGTGTCATTAAGAAATAAAAACAAATGAATGGAATAGGTTGACGGCTTCATATGGAAGTTAGAGAAAGAAAAAAATGGGCCTTCGAAACAGCGTATAAAACATATTTCACAATAACTTACGTCTATCGGGTTAACTTTCGTCTTTCATTATACTACTGGAACCGCAGCAAATTAACAAATTGGAAAGCCTGTTGAAGGCATCCTGAGCCACGCAGAGTTTAACAGGCTCTTGAATTATCGCCCTTAAACCTATATTCCCAGCAACCATTACACAAGTTGGCCAATACATGATATGAACGTCCACCCCTCGTAAAATGACAACTTCTACCACCTATACTTAATTTTATTGGCGTTTACTTAGTTTTTTTGTCTTTTATGTTTCTTATTCTGTATAATTTATAATAGCAAAGCTTTATTTCACGTAAATTTTTCTCGATTAATTTTAATTTTTACGCGGGAGGATGAAAATGTGTCAGAACACCACAGATATCCGAGCGAATGGACCAATAGAAATGCGCGTTGCAGAAGAACTTCGGGAGGATCGGATGAAAAAGCAAAAAATTGTCTGCTGGTACATCAGGGACTTACCGCTCAGAGTCTTAGAACACACTATGACATCCTTGCCTTCCTCATACGCCCTCACGGTGCGTTTTTGTAGGTTATTTAGGCACGGAACACGGAACTTTTCGCAAATGTTTTCCTTCAAAAAATCTAATTGAGAATTGTCCGCCATCTTGTTTGTTTGTTAGCCAACCTCGGCGTTTTATGAATAAAAAACTGCAATTTCATGCCTGGTGTCGAGGTTGGTTCGCATGCCTTGGTCTGTTTGTAACAGAAGCTCTGATTGGGCGCACGAATCTTTGCGCCAAATAACCACGGATCTTGTCGAGTGTCCGCAGGAGTTTGAGAGCTATTAGTAGAAAGCTCGTAAAAGCGCTGCGTGGCTCAGTATGGTTGAAGGAGTCGTAATTTAATTCACATCAACATCGATCTACATACAGACTAAAAATATACATGGCTTTAATAGCAACGGCTGAAAATTGGTGAAACAAACAAACCCAAACCGATAGAAACCTCATAATTGACGATTACGATGAACTATTTTCAACATCAACCCCTCCCGCGCGAAGCCTGGTAATCGATTATCGGTCGTCTTATTTTCGTTTGTGTCATCTTAATTATATCCATAATCCCCTTTTTATCGATTAACCCATTGACACATGACCTCAACTAGTTACATATACACCTCCCTCTCATGATCCTCGGCGAGGTTACCGATCTCATCCTCGATGCGGATCATGATCCTTTACCAGAAAAACGAAGTAAAAAATATACGTACTCTACACTAGCGTTCTTATCCCTTAGGCTACTGACGCTCTGGGAGAAGTTGATTTAAAATATAAACGGCAAAGTGCATGAAGACGAGATCAAATTAATATTTAAACATTTAAATATTCAGGTTGAAAGAACGTGTATATCGAGGGGGTTCCCGCACGTTATCTATATGCTTTATTTAGCACAACCCGCATTTTTACCTTATCCTGAAAATTAGTCGAACCACCTTTGTTGTTTATTCATAACCGCATCGCACACACACCTCACGACATGAACAAGACATGTAAGATGGCTGTCCACTTGTTCGAACGATACCTGTCCCGAAAGAATGTCATAGAAAGCCATCATCTTTCCTTGGATGATTTCGGGTTTTACACACCTAATATATTTCTACACTGTACAAAATAACCGTAAAATAACGGGATTTTTGTTCACCTGTAAACAATCGCCGTGTTTTTATTTTAACGGATTTTAAAAGTAATTGGATTTCTTAATTAATTCGGGGTATTCAGACCAAATAGTTTTTATCGATCTTGCATTTAATTCAATCTGTAATTTTAAAAGTATTTTTTTTAAACTTGTGGGAATGCCATATGTAACTAGTTGAGGTCATGTGTCAATGGGTTAATCGATAAAAACGGGATTATGAATATAATTATGATGACACGTGGGGGGGTGGTGGGGGGGGGGGGGGGGGGGGGGGGGGGGGGGTTGCCATGTATATTGATCATGTCATGTTTCAAATAGGCATATCTGTCTTTTGTAATTAATGCTTTTGTTTGTTTCTTGGTCTGTCTTTAATGTTGGGACCCCAATGCAAATAAGCCTGTAAAATTGTTTTTGTTTGGTTATCTCAGGTTAAATCAACTGCTTTTGTGTTTCGTATTTCTTTCTGTCATATTGTTGTCAAGTCAACCTGAATAAATCAAATCAAATCAAATACTCATCTCTATTTGAAAAGTCCTATGATATAATTCGGTTTGACTGGTCATTTTTGTATTTATATCTTGGGGTGTCACACAGCTTGCTCGTTCACTTTGGAGGCGTCCGCCCAAGGTGTCAAGTTCATCTTGCAGCCGCTGAGGGCGCCTTTCCGGTTGGACTTCGATGTGAAGACACGCAATGATGCTACAATAAGTCTGGCGGAGGAAAATACAGAAGCGTCCGTCTTTGCCTCAATAGGTGAGCGTCAGTGAGCTATTGTTTGGTTACTCATTTGCCTTTTTTTCAGGGAAAGGGTTGTATCGCAAGAGCCACAAGGCATGGGAACGGTAGTGGTGGTGATGGGGGAGGGGGGTGGAGGGAGGGGGATGCAACCTTCAGTTTGTTTTGTAAAGCCTTTGAAACTTATTTGCCTTCAATATGCCTATTGCCCAAGTCCACGTGAATGTGTAATAGATTAGACAGAAACAAGCACTTTCCTACTTAGTTTTATCGGTCCTATAACTTCTAGTGAGTTACCTTAAAAAAATGCCACGGACTGTTACACAATGGACAAAAGCACTATACTGTTTTTACCAAAGCTTTGCCAATGTCCCAGTCGGCAAAACTATGTTTCTAACACGGGTTAAAGGGATCGTCTACGTTTGGTAATTACTCCAAAAATTAATGGCAATAAAAACTTACTTGGTAAGAAGTACAGCAGCTTTGGATAGTATAATGCATTTTTAGTAACTTTTCACTTCGAAGTACTGCGGTTATGGAAACAGATATCACATTTTATCCCAACAAAATTGAATCTGAGAAGCGTTACTGCAGTGACGTTTCTAAGAGTGTGTATCCCAATGCAGATTATTCTTCCTGCGTGGACAAAACCACTCCAGAATTTCGGCAATATCTCAAAATCGCTACCACCCTTTGAAATGATTTTTTTACAGGTTAGTTTTATGGTATATATCAATAACTATATATGATTGAAACAAACAGTGGGTTCCAATTACCAAACGTATACGATCCCTTTAACAAGTAAGGAAAAACGCGTGTCTTGGCGAGGTAAAATGAAATATCTAAACACGCATTTCAAATGTGATCTAGGCGTATTAAAATGTAATATGCGTGTCTGGAACTCATGTTAATAAACAAGTGACCATATGAAACGCGTGTTCGAATATTTAAAGCCAAGACACGCGTTTTTTTAAAACATAGTTTTGCCGACTGGGGTGTTACGATCAGAAAGATTGCATTTTTATGATGTCATCATGGCGTCATATATGCACTTGACACCAAAGGAATTTTGAATTTAGCAGGTTTTGTTGATGAGATATGACATAAATGTTGTGTCATTTATTGAGACACCGTACAGGGACCAATTGCAAACGATAATTCTAAAGAGGAGACTTGTGAAACGTAAGTCGAGTCTAAATAATTTATTAATGAAACTACAACTGAAGAACTTATAGGATACACCATTTGCAGATATCGACTACCGAATTATTAAGAAATATCTTACTTATTTGAAAATAAATATTGATTGTAGGCATTAACTATAAATTACAATCTCTCAAATCTACTTATTCCTGACAATTCAAGCAATTACCAAATGGTGTATCTTACCTTTAATTAGGTAATAACAGTGCGAGAACCCGGTTATTACTGCGTGGTAATGACCGGGTTGGGGGATGACCGCTGGTAATGGATCGAGCCATTTTTAACGAGAAAAATGGTGAAAATACTCCGAATTTCTCGACTTCGCGGCTTCTTCTAGGCCGTTTTACAAACGCAGCTTCGTTTCCGTATTTTGGCTTTGTTCATGTAGTTTAGCATGTTTAGCAGTGGTACAGTTGTTTTCCTAGTCCCGGATTTGTCCTAGTTCCGGATCGCTTCAAATAAAAACCTACCTTGTTATGGCTTGGTCTCCAATACTATTTGTTTAGATGAAGTGCATTTTGAAAAGAATGATACAAGCTTCTTGATACATCAGTAAAAGTAAGTCTAACAGTCTCCAGTATTAAAAAATCTGCCAAAGACTGAACGTTCATTTTTTCCTAGTTCCGGATCGCCCGTAAAATACATGCATCAACTACACGCGCGCAAGCGATTTCATATGACGTGTTCTGTGGGACCATGGAGTTTATTCCTCCATGGTGGGACCATGGAGGTAGGATCGGCTCGTTGCCGCGCGCCACACACGTACACGGACAAAACATTTCAAAGCATTTCCTTGCAAGTCCTCTTTTTAAACTTTATTGGAAGTGAAAGTATTAGAAATTTATTTTAAACTGTATATTTATAAAAATTAATGAATACTTTATCAGAAATATAGGCTTGATTCGGGTTGGTTTTAGCGTGATAATTTTTCATGTACGAAGCAGTTTTGTTATACTCGATCCGGAATTGGTTAAACTGATCCGCAACTAGAAAAAGGGATGTCGGTATATTTGACGTCGTATTTTCAAATAAAGAAGAGCATAAATATCGAAACAAAAACTGTAGTTTCTCCATCACTCAAGGTAAACTACTAAACCTATTTCATTTAAATTTCGAGGATTAGACTTGCCGAAAACAGCCTGAATATTGTTTGCGATCCGGAACTAGGAAAACGTCTGTAATGTGGCCAGAATGCAGCCCAAAGCCGGAGTTTAGAAAACGGCCCTTGAAAAACCCATGATATTACTACATATAATGACCGGCACGTGATCAAGTCTCGGCCAATCAGAAGCCTTCAACTCTCCTAGGTATTTATTAATACAACATAAGTAATGCGGCATGGTGGACGTTGTCGACGGTTCACGTTCCACGGACCAACTAAACCGAACACGGCAACGTGGCGTATATTTAAAGGCACTATTATTACGTAACTGCACGTAACACTCTTCCAGCTGTTTAAATGGGTTACTCCGAGGAATTACAAAAATGCTTACAACCTAAAGGTACAAAAGTGAAAAATTCATATAAAATTGTACGATGACGCCATCATGACGTCACTTCAATTTTCGTCTATAAAACATCCCGTTCTACCTACATACCAAGTTTGAACCAATCGGAGCTACCGTTCTCTAGATATAGGACCCTTAAAGGGATCGTATACGTTTGGTAATTACTCAAAAAATTAATGGCAATAAAAATCTACTTGGTGAGAAGTACAGCAGCTTTGGATAGTATAATGCATTTTTAGAAACTTGTCACTGAATCTGAGAAGCGTTACTGCAGTGACGTTTCTCAGACTGCGTATTCCAATGCAGATTATTCTTCCTGCGTGGACATAATCACTCCAGATTTTCGGCAATATCTCAAAATTGCTACCACCTTTTATGGTATATTATGGACTATGCGCGCTTAGAGCGACCGTTTGCAGTAAGTTTATCGTATTACGACGACCACCGTCGTTAGGACGACCGTTTGGTGGTCGTCCAAGCGCCCTTCTATTAAAAAACGATTATTTTGTTTCTCTTTTTATTGAATATGTCGTTAGAGTGGGGTCTAAATAGCTTAAATATGAAATTTCGTGGAAAAAGCTCCAGGTAAAAACGGGTTAGGTTACATATAAAAAAGTACAATTTTACGTACGTTTCTAATGGAGTGGTCGCTCTAATGCTTATTTGTCTTGTGTTATATATATATATAATAACTATATAGGATTGAAACAAACATTCATATTACCAAACGTATACGATCCCTTTAAATGTATACACCTTTAAGATGACGTCACGTGACCCTTGATGTCGACCCCGTCTGCGAGACACGAGGTATCAATGAGGTCTTTACCTCAGTTAAAGCCTATAATCAGGTTGGAAAATCACAGAGACATTGCTGGGCTTCATATACCACACCGAAAATGTTGTTTAAAACTCTTTCATCATCCAGCTATTGACGGCTGGGCTGGACAGATTAATGGCGGTCACCCGGGCCTGTTTTCACAATGACTCACCGGCCAGAATGCCACAAGTTGTTGGATGGGCGTTCAGACTCACATCGAGGCAGTTATGTCAGTGACCTTTCTGGGCTCCGCAATTTATAAGTTCATAACATTGAAACCCTTTGGTTTTTCTTCTATAGTCCTAGGTGGCGCGTCGAACTCGGTATCGGGTATCCGAGCCTGTTACTACCCTCCCCCACCCTCCGCACCCAAATGCGCTGGTGCGTATTTTAGTGGGCGTTCACACGACCACGAGGCAGGTATCGTCAGTGGCACTGAACGTCGCCCCTTCTGGGTAGAGTACAAACGGGGCGTGGTGACCGTCGGCAAAGGAGGACAGGAGGAGGCTTTCCTGAAGTGGGACGCCGCTGCGCATCATCATCGCAACACATCAACGCCGGTATACGCTGGTATAAGTTCTTGGCAACAAGCACCAGCGGAGTGGGTGTTCAATCAATTCTGTGCCTAAGAAACCAAAAGCATGCGGGTGAAATGAGGGTGATGTATAACAAGTTGAAAAGGCGGGCACAGTTGGTCCCGTTAAATTATATTGGCGTTTATTAAACTGCCTGGAATTTAATCTTTTACAGTGTACAGGCACGAACGGTGCAGGATTTTTTTAAGGGGGGGGGGGGGGGGGTAGCGAATTTTCACTGATGGGACCAAAAATGGAACCAAAATTTGTTGAGTGCTAGTACCGTTATTTCTACATCAAATACCATTATTTACCCCGGAAAATGTGGACCTTTTGGTAATTTGGGGGGCGAATTTGTACTGATAGGAACAAAAATGGGATCCAAATTTGTCGTGTGTCAGTACAGTTATTTCTACATCAAAATACCATTATTTACCCCGAAAAATGTGGACCTTTTGGTAATTTGGGGGACAAATTTGTACTGATGGGACCAAAAGTGGTAGTAGATGACTGAGACGAGTTAACATCACAGTTATTTTCACACGTGTGCTTATGAAAGTCACTAGTTATGAAAGAAACCAAGATAGCGAGAAACCACTTAAAGATGGACTACAACGAAAACTCACACATTAAATTTATTATCGGACCTTGTTTATGTTGTGTTCAGGTAACACTTTATTGTTACGGTCATGTTTTTCTCTGAATAATTTTGTTGCAATTTGACCGACAAAATTAGACCTCGATTCTTCGATTTTGAAATTTCCCGCCCTGTACTGGTTCCCGGCAAAGATCCACTGAAAACCACAATGAAATCCACGATATAGTACCAGCGGACTTGTAAACCAGCGAAAAGTGATGACGTACTACCCATGAAACGCATACATGGTGGCCCTGAAGGGACTCCGCAGATCGCGAATATCGACGTCAAATTTGACGTCAATATTCACGACTTTCCAAAAAAGTCGCGAATATTGACGTCAAATTTGACGTCGATAAAATATTCACGACTTTCCCCAAAAGTCGCGAATATTGACGTCAAATTTGACGTCAATATTCGCGATCTGCGGAGTCCCTTCAGGGCCACCATATGTATGCGTTTTCATGGGTAGTACGTCACACACAAAGTATTAATTATTCATGAGTTAAGGGCTTTTGCTGAAACTGAGTTTTTCTGGGTCGTAGAACGCCGATCAATTTTGTTGTTTTTTTGCATGAAGGAACAAGATTTATTGAATACTAATGATATATTAGTAATCATTATACATTTCTCGAACAAAAACAGCAACACAGCCTTTATCATTATTCCGTTGTAGTCCATCTTTAAAAGCGGGCGGGTAAAAAATGAGGGTGGTTGATAACGAGTTGAAGAAGGGCACACAAAGATGTACTGATAAACTTCTGTCTTAGGATTGGGAAACACGTTAATTATTTTGTTTTAAATGCACAATGTTTCTTAAAAGACACGTATTTCCGACACCTAAGGCACCAATATTAAAATTCGAAACGAAAATTGTTCTAAGTGTACAATATATTACAGTGTTTTGGGGAATTACGCATTATACACTTGGTTAAGTGGGCCCACAGCCACACTTGGAATGTGGGTGAGGTAATGTCTAGAATTGGGTGTATACTTATAGAACACTTAGAACACTGGTTTTCTGTATTAAATCCAGCTGTTTATGTAAGGACACAGCGAGCACTGTTAATATATACGTTGTTTATCAGGGTCTCAGATCCTGTTTTCAACCCAGCACTTTTTCGCGCAAAACAGATGTATCGCAATTTACGTAATTAGCCTGTGCTCACTCATGCGTGACATGTTGAGTATGTGCAATTGCAGAAAAACGCACTGCACCATTGTCTATCAACCTATGTAAAAGGATTTTCACATTTTTTTAGAATATTAATTTTAGGGCAATTTTTCAAAGTGGCACATTTTTTTAATACACCCTGTATTAACCAAGTATAGCAGTAGAGTAGGCGCCTTGTTTATAGAAAGCTGCACGTATTTATGGCGTGCATTATTTGACATTTATTCATTAAAATAGAGATAACGTATTAGAAGAAATCATACATTGTAGCTCGAGGCTAGAAATGGAATAATATATTATACGATCAGCCGAGTAAAAGTCACTTTGATTTCGTTGTGTAAGATGTACCATTTTAGTTTTGTACTCGTTTTTCGCTTTTCAACTTATTTATCGCTTATTGCCTTTCGCTTAATGCATTAACCATGATAGTTCATCATCACTGTGAGCATTATCTTGTCAGAGGAGTAAGAAATTAAACATTAATTAATTTGTGAGTCACTGCTCTGGAGATTCAGGATTACTCAATGGATGGAATAAATGAAAGGCATGCATACAATGTGTTTGCGGTTTAGTAACGGACAGTGTCATTAGTTGAATCTACACAGCCGAAATCCCCCACACATTATTGTTTGTCTGGTGTTGTCTCGTGTAATTAGGTGGTGTGTTTGTTTTGTCTTTGTGTTTTCCCTGTCTTGTTTTGTCTTGCAGTATATTGTTTTAGTTTTATGTTTTGCCCCATGTGATACATCTTTTTTTTCTCGTTAGTTTAGCTTTAATAGTTGTGTGCCTTTAGGCATTGTGCCGTGTCTTGTTTTGTTGTTTGTCTTGTCTTGTCTTGTTCTATTTTGTTTTGTCTAATATTTATAGTCTTATATAATGTGCAATGTTATTGTTTTAATTTAAAATTATATATATTTTATTTTCACAATTTGATGGGGGATGACAGGTCTTTGATCGTAGTGTTTGTTATAACCATACCATAGTGATTGCGGTTGTTTATGGTGTAAATGGAGGACACATACCTGGCGACACGAAGGTGAATTGGGGTTAGGGTTAGAATCGAGGACGACCTCGATTGAGATTTGTGTACAAAACCAATGAGAGCCGTCGGAAAATGTTAGAGTACAAACAAAGGAAATTTTCGAGAGGAACAAAGGAAATTCCTGGATTTACACCATAAACAAACGTGCATGTACATGTACATTGTGCAATATACACAACCACGTATAACATTTGCTATATGTGCAAACATTGATGGTGCGCAAATCTGGCCGACCGTGTCAAAGGATCGCTTATGTTTACGTACGCACTCATCCACAAGAAAAACGTACAATTTTACTGGTGTTAGGCATACACCATTTCCCACTGCACCTATCAAACTAGGCGGTGTTTGAACAAAAAAGGTGACTGCCCGTGGTCAGTATAACTGAATGTCGGCCAAATAACTCGAAAGGTGCGTGAAATGGTACAAACACAGCCAAACGTGCATGGCGAGATACCTAGCAAGTCACAACAATTCATTAAAGATTAATTAAATTCAGATATACAGATCGAAACGATTGGAAGAACTATACATATACAACAGAAGAAGAAAAAATACATACAAAAACAAAAATTGTTTTGGTTAATTTTATAACGACCCCGTGATAATGTTAAGCTTTTTTTTTTGTAACATTTGTTTAGTTCAAAGTTTTAGGATCATGGATGCTGAACAAAGCAAGAAAAACGGTGTTCGTTTTCAACCGGCGTTTGGGAGTTGTTATGTTGTTCATAAAACTAAACAGATTCGAATAAGTCGTACATTGTCAGAGCATGCATAGAACAAGGCTTCACTCATCAAGACTCGATATTGTCAAACTGTCAAATTCGAGTTTGTACACTACTATTCCACTGTATAAAAAACTACATACGAGGTGCATTATACACATTTATCGTCAGACCCTCTAAATACACGCGGTTCTATTTCTACGTATTCACATTTAATTTACGTTTGGCAACACGGGCGCGTGCATGAGCGTTAGGTGCGCAGATTACGGAAGGTCGAGGCTATATCAATCGTGCATGGCAATCATCAGCAAGCAACGAAGTCCACGCGCACGCTTATAACAACGGGGGAAAAAATCACACGCTTATAACAAAACCAATTTAGTCATTATTTTATCATTCAATTTCGCCGTTTGGTCACCCTTTTTAAAACACCGGATCAAGGATTTTCTTCCTACATTCTTCCGTCAGAAAATACATTTCTTTTCTATTTTTTACCTCATATTCATTACGAGTCGGTAGTGATAAAATGAATGAAACTGACAAAAGTTTTCGATGGTGCACATTGGGATTGGTCGTATGCGGACCCTGCTGTTTAATAATACGATATCATATCTCGAATTAATCTTAAATTTCGTTGGAACAATACGGCCTATTAATTTGGCCTTATGATTAAATATACGTTTCCGTGGAATTTTATTAAGTTCTCGTAACGCCTCAAATATAAGGTAACTTGTATGTTAAACTCTGTCCAACACTCTTTGTTTAGTTTAATTTAATTTAATTTACTATAAATTCTTAATTCTTAATTATTAAAGATAATTAGAAACTGAGCCTAAGGCGGAATGCGTGTCAAGTTTAAATGCCTAAATTCTGTGTTGCGAGTAAAGTGGACTCTACGTCTAACTGGAAATATACGTTCCTGGCGCTCTCCGTTTTCCATCTGCCCTGTTTAGAAATAAGGAATGGGGGCACATTAGCGTTAAAGGCAGCAGATGCCCCGCCTGATCTCAAACTATGAAGGCCATAAGTGGCAACGTTGGGAACGATAGTTCGGAGAGCGTCTAGAACTATTTCACGCGTGCGTGAATAGCTAAGAGGATGGTTGGATGGTCTAAGGCCTTTCTTGGTGGCAACAAGCCTGCGGAGAACGGGTAAGGGTGAATCATCGGAATCGCCTAATGTTGTGAAATAACGTTGGTGAAGGCAGACCGGCCAAACTGTGCACCCACTTGATTGACGATGCGGCAAGTTCAGCGGAGGACTTGGGTCCGGTGGTTGACAGATGGGATATGTACAATGCGAAGTGAAACGGGCTGACCGGGAAAGTTGCGATGTCCGCTTTTGATGAGGCCCAGTTCTCCCACTTGGTCCAAGCAGCCTTGTATTTGGTCGTTGTAGAATCAGCCTTGGCCGACATCAAGAGAGACGGCAACGTGGTGCCCGCTAGTGCTCGGAGGGATGGGTCGCGGAGGGAGGACGCTTGGTTGTTCCATATGTCTGTTGGGAGGCAAGTAAAAAAGAAGCCAACAATACGGTACGCGTCAGACGAACAAATACGCCTGTACTGTGTTAAAATACACTGGTCCCTTCAAAGATCATTGACCGTCAACAACCAACACTTGTACATGTGTTCCTATTTTAGCTGATGCCTATGCGCATTTTTTCTCTAACGTTTCCATTCAAAGAGC
Organism: Crossaster papposus; assembly: GCA_037893245.1. Classification (NCBI taxonomy): domain Eukaryota; kingdom Metazoa; phylum Echinodermata; class Asteroidea; order Velatida; family Solasteridae; genus Crossaster; species Crossaster papposus. The sequence continues at coordinate 1,140,637 of JBAIAA010000238.1, forward strand.
TTGTTGGGTAAGTAATTGGAATCGTGCTGCGACCTGCTATGGAATAATACGGGTTTGTTAGTCTTATACTGTTTATGATGGTTATTATTTAGACTGGTATCGATTTCGCGCCGAGTGTCTGCGCAGCATGTTTAGTGCTGCTACTCGGTGGCCACGAAAAAACCCCTGTGGGGGAAACGTGGGTGCAACCCGGACCCTTAGCGGAGGTGCACTCCCCCTGAAATCGATACCGCTTAAACAATGATAATAAAGATTTATTGATTATAGGGAATGGGAGGGTGGGCGGGCGTATCTCGTGTAGCAGGATGTGTCGCTTGACCGAGAGTGAATGCAAAGAACTAAAGCAGCTCTATTTAAGCGGAGATGAATGAACATTCCTTATTGCATAACATGTCGAGTGGCGCTATACGAAAAGCCGCCGGAGCGTATCGTTCAAAAAACGAAAAGAAATTTCACTTTCTTCCTACATTCTTCCTCAGAAAATACATTTCTTTTCTATTTTTTACCTCATATTCATTACGAGTCGGTAGTGATAAAATGAATGAAACTGACAAAAGTTTTCGATGGTGCACATTGGGATTGGTCGTATGCGAACCCTGCTGAGAAACGCAAAAGAAAGGGTAAAGAGAAGTAAGGAGTTTATGCCGAGGACTGGCCGACATGAATAACTATTGTGCGTGTGACGGCACCAAATGGCCGTGTCAAAGAAATGGTGTCAAATAACCATACCCATAACGTTTCATGTTGGGAAATGTAAAGTGATGATATAACCAACAAATCTGGCGATTCACGGTTGCAAAAGCAGCCAATTGTTCGATTTCACGCCGGTATCAGATAACCGGGAATGGTATCGATTCGGTGGATTAGGCACGAATCATAGAATTGCTGTAATATAATTCAAACTTAACCAGATGTAAAGCAGTGTTGGCAATAGCCTAGATCGGAACAACAAAAGCCTCCGTTAATTTCTCTTGGAGGAATTGTGTGATCTATTCTTAGCGCCAGAGACAAAAATGTCGGCGAGCTGTTAAAAACTGACCCCTGGTCGATTAATGGTGGGGCAAAGGAAATTCTGAGTAGGCGCCAGTCGTGGACAAAACTGTTTAAATGAACGCCATCAGAACATAAAGATGGCCAAAAATAGGCCGATGTCCATTTTGGGACAATAAGAGTGCCATAAGCTCTGCATTTCGCAAAGTGCCTCAAAACGGCAACTATGAGGGAAACTGGGGGACAAGTATAATTGTTCTCGTTAAGCCAATTCTGGCAGAAAGCGTCTACCCCCTTTGACCCCTTGCACCAAAATCTGGAATTAAAAGTTGGGACTTTGAAGTTAATAGGGGAAGCAAAACGATCTATGGAATGGGGACCCCAAAGTTTGTCGACGAGCGCGAAACTTATCTCGTCAACGGACCAGTCGTCGTAGTCGGTGACCCTACTAATGTTATCTGCGATAGCATTAATATTTCTGGGTATCCACTCCGCCATAAGGACGATATTATGTTTCAAACACAGGTTGAAGATGGAGATTGCTAGCGACTGTAGGTCGGGTTTTGTGCTACCGTGCGCTATGATTCGGGGTACGTTAGTGTTATCCGTGTACCACCTGAGTTTCTCGTGTGCGCAATGGTCGCTTAATTCACCTAGTATTCTTAGAACGGCGGCTAGCTCTCGCCAAGTTGAACTTCGCGATCTTTCGGTTTCCGACCACGTGCCGTTAAGTTTCATTTGGGGGGCATCTTGGACGTATCCGCCCCAGCCGGTGTCGCTTGCGTCTGAATAGATTACGAGAGATGGTGTGTGCTGGTGTTTAATGGAAAATACATTGTATGCGTCGAGGTTTGCTTGCCAGAATTTTAGCTCAGAGGTAGAGTCGCGAGATAATTGCACAACGTCGGACCATGAGAACCTAGATTCAATGGATCTATAAGTGGCACGCGTCATGAGGCGCGTAACTGGACCTAGAGCTGGTGACATAGATATTATCTGGCCAGCGATGCTAGCGATATATCAAACTTGGATAGGGTTAGATAGCGTGTGATCCCATAGGGCAGTCGCGATTGAAGCTTTAAGTTTCGCAATTTTGGTATTGGGCACGGAAAAGGTTAGTGTGCGCGAATCTATAATCATGCCGAGAAATTTAATGGTAGTTTGGGGATGCCAAATGCATTTCGCTTCATTTGGTACGAAGCCGCTATTGACTAAAGCCTCTTTGACTATACGACTGTTGTAGAGGGCAGTGGTCAGATCTGGAGAAACTATAATGCCGTTGTCGATGTAAGCAAATGATGTGATGCCTTGCGCTCGCCAGTGATAAATGAGTGGTCTGGTGATCTTAGTGAAGATGTAACATGCGCTAGAAAGACCGAAAGGCAAGACGCGAAAAACGTAGAATTTGGAAGAGTTTAGAAAACGCCAAGAAAATCCGAGGAATTTTTGATGGGGAGCAAAAATATCTACGTGGTGATAACCAGACTCGAGGTCGAATGCGAGGTAGTATTGGTTGCGATCTAGAACTTGGGAAATGTGGTTAAGGTTTTCGTATTTGAACTTGGTTTTTAAAACGAATTGGTTGGGGTGGCGCAAGTCGAGGACTAACCTTAATTTCTTTCCTACGGCGACAGTGAGGGGATTGCAGCAATGGGGCGGGCCATTTACTTCGATAATGCAGTGTTTCAGCAAGAGCTCAGAAATGGCTTTTTCAACAAACTTGGGATGGGCGAGACTGAATGCGTTATTCTTTGCTATAAATGGAGGTGGGGTGGTTATAAACGGGATCTTGTAACCCGAATCCAAAACATCTAAAACAAACTTGCTTGCTTTCAACACAAATCTCCAAAAAGGAACGCACCGTTTTAATCTACCTTGAACTCCTTCTGGTGATTTCCCGTCATCTTGATGCTCCCAGTCTCTACAGCTTGTCGACTGCTCTTGGTCCGCGGGGTGCTGGTTGTTGTAGTGCTTGAAGGGATGGGCAGTTTGTGCGGACATGACCGTGGATGCCGCATTGGAAGCAGGTGCGGCTGTCGGGATAAGGCCCCCGGTACTGGTAAGGGCGAAAAAGCTGCTGACGAAAAGGAGTAACAGTACGCATCGCGGACGACGCTGGCTTGGCTTGATACGGTCTGCTGCTGGGTCGTTTCTTCGGTGCCGGTTTCTTTGCAGCGGCTGCTTTTTCGGCTTTTTTTATTCTTTTCTCATCGCTAGAGTCTGCGGCCAGAGTATCAGACATGTACTCTCTAACGACGCCCCAGCCAAGCTCCGATCTATCGGCGAGCCGAATTAACTTTTGGCGTTCTTTGATGGTCTTTACTGCCTCTTTAAGGTTGATTTTGGCTTGGTCTACGTCGAGTGAGTCGATGTTGTGTAGGGTAGATTCGACCAGGTTCAGCACTTTCTCGCAATGAGAAAATTGCTGTTGGTTGCCCTCTCTCTTGAACGTCGGGGTGCCGGCTAGTCTTTGCTTTTTACAGGCAGATTCGACTCTAGAATCGATAGAGCAAGTCAGTGCTTGGATAGCTTGTAGTATCTCCTGATTTCCGCCTATAGGCTGCGATTGTGTCTCGCTGTCGGACAACATGGCGTACGTACTGAAAGGTATACGTATCTCGTGTAGCAGGATGTGTCGCTTGACCGAGAGTGAATGCAAAGGTTGGTTGGTTGGTTGGTGGTGGTTAATGGCACTTCTGGCAATCTGTGTGCCCTTTGTGCCAGTTGCTGTAGTCTTGCGGTCCAGTAGAGAGCTTGTTAAACTACTTTTTTCTTTTTCTTTTCCTTCTTTTTTCTTTTCTTTTACTTTTCTCTTCCTTTTTCTTTCTTTTTCTCTTTTCTTTTCTTATACTTTCTTCTTTTTTCTACTTTCTATTTTGTTTCTATTTTGTTTCTTTTTTCTTTTTTCTTTTTTCTCTCTTCTCTTTTCTTTTTTCTATTTTCTTTTTTCTTTTTTCTTTTTTCTTTTTTTTTTTTTTTTTTTTTTTTTTTTTTCTTTTCTCTTTTTTCTTTTTTTTCTTTTTTTGATTTTTTGATTTTTGTTACATACGTGTAGACTTTGCTTGAGCTTCAGAGTTGGAGTGGGAAGAGAAGGGAAAAAAGATCAAAAAACAACCTGCTACAAGAAGTTAGCTATCCAATGACGTCTTGAGGGTAATGACTATTTGAAAATAAAAAGAAAAGAAGATACATGTGAATCAAACAAATTTGTATGTGAATTGTAGAGGCAAAACATGCAAAGAAAGCAGCGATGAGACCAGTGCGAGCAAGGCATGTGTGTAGGATGAAACAAGAGCTCATGCATTGTATAGAAAGACAATATGGAATGATTTGTATACTGTGGGTGTGGATGTGAAACATATATTATAAGGAAATGTACATGATTGGTTGGTGTTGTTTGTGAAAAGGATTAAGTTAAATATCACTGTTAGTTTCTTTAATGAAATTTAATGTATGAAGGATGCTGTGTTTTGAGTTTAACAAATTTTTAAGTGTCATTTGGTCAGAAGTAAATTTAAGTGATTTTTTAAGTATTTGTCTATTATGTTCAAATTTTTTACATGTTGTGAGAAAGTGTTCGACATTATCATAAGTGTTGCATGTTTCGCAAAGTCCATCAGGATGTTTACCTATTTTTTTAAAGAAACTGTAAAAGGTTTTTACATGTATCCAGCCGAAGTCTGTGAATCTTTATTTCCTGCCAGCGTGGGAGATCCCATGAGTTTAAGTGGGTGGAAATAGTGGGTTGTATATTTTTTAAGGTAGAATCTTTTGAATTATTCCATTCCATTTGCCATGTTTGTTTGAGGTGGTCCTTAAGATGATGTTTAGCTTCTGTAATTGTGAGGGGTAATTTATAGTCAATATTAGTTTTCCTGGTGGCTTTTTTGGCAATCTGGTCTACTTTTTCATTCCCATAAATACCGCAATGTCCTGGTATCCACTCAAAGGTGACCCTATTAGCTTGGTTTTGAATGCTTATCAAGGTGTGTCTAATGTCACATACACTTTTATTGCTGGGAATAGGGTGTGAGATGGCTTGAATTGCACTTAAACAGTCACTGAAGATGCAGGTGTGCATGGGCTGAACATCTTCAATCCATTCCACAGCTAACAGAATAGCAAAGAGTTCCGCTGTAAAAATAGAAGCCTCATTGTTTAGTTTAATACTCTTGGAATAACTGAATTGAGGAATATAGATTCCACATCCGACTGTGTTGGTAGTAGGATTAAGTGATCCGTCAGTGTAGATGTGGAGTGAATTTCCCCACTGGGTATGTATTGTTTCTGCAGCAATGATGCCCTTTTCATTGATGTTCGATATGTGTTTAATGCGGTTGAAGATTTCGGCCGATATGTCTGGTTTTGTGTAATGCCAGTAAGGAAAAGGGTTATGTAATGGGAAAATGTTGAAGTGAGGTTGACTGGATCTGGCTTCAAAAGGTGTGTGATGTAGACTATTTTTCCATTTTTCAGCAAAATAATGTTTCTGCCAGCAATCTGTTTGGACATACTTGTTGGGGTGAGAATTGTGCATGTTGAGTTTAATATTGTAGAGATTGCAGAGAAAACTGCGACGAAAACATAATGGGGGTTCACCACACTCTACTTGTAGTTTCTGACACGAAGTCCCGTAGAGGGCTCCGGAGCATATTCTCAGAGCCTGATATTGTATGCTGTCTAATTTCTGTTTATGTTCCATGGCCGCTGAATTAAAGGCTTCACATCCATAGTCCAGAATTGGTTTGATAAGTGTTTTGTATAGTTGAAAGAGAATACAGCAATCCGCTCCCCAGTCCTTTCCGCTAACACATCTCAAGATATTGAGTTTGGATTTGCATCTGTTGACAATATAATTTATATGGTCTTTCCAGTTAAGTTTGTTGTCGAAAATAATACCCAGAAATTTAATAGACGTCTGAAATTTAATATCAGTATTATTTATCTGTAATTTACAGGAAGCATTGCGTTTTTGTGTAAAAAGAGTCGCAAAGGTTTTAAGAATGGATATTTTAAAACCCCATCTATCACACCAGGCAGAGATATCGTTTAAATTTTGTTGGATTTTTATGTTGATAAAGTTTATGTTTCTATTGGACTTCCAAATAACTATATCATCGGCATATTGGGAGATGTTGATTCCGTTTATGACTTCAGATAGACCGTTGATAGCTATGTTAAAAAGAATGGGGCTGATGACACTTCCTTGGGGAATGCCAATATTGACATTGTGCGAGTCAGAATAGGTACCATTGATATTTACTTGAATTTTTCTATTAGTAAGGAAATCATCAATCCATTTAGTAATACATCCATATATTCCAAGAGAGTGAAGTTTAATGATTATGCCTTTTGGCCATACCATGTCATATGCCTTTTCAAGGTCTAAAAAGACAGCGAGGGTGCTTTCCTTGTTGGCAAAAGCTTTATTTATGTTAGACTCTAGGTTAATGATGTGATCTTTAGTACTCCTTCCTTTACGAAAACCACTCTGATGAGTACTAAGTAGATTATGTTTTTCCAGGTGCCAGATGAGTCTGTTATTAACCATACGTTCCATGATCTTACAGAATGTGGAGGTGAGGGCTATAGGTCTATATGACTTAGGATCGGAGGGACTTTTGCCAGGTTTTAAAATAGGAACGAGAATAGCTTCCTTCCATGTGCTTGGGCATTGAGAAGTTTTCCATATTATGTTTAAAATGATGAGGAGAAAGCCACGGGCTTTCAGAGGGATATGTTTGATGATATTATTACATATATTATCTTTACCAGGAGAGGTACACTTAGCTGAATTGATGGCTTCGTCAAGTTCTGATATGTTAAAAGGATCATTAATGATGTTATCATTTTCTTCAGAGTGGGAAAAGTTATCTTCTGCATTTTGTTTTACTTCAAGGAAAGAATCACTGTAGTTTTGGTCACTACTGATGGAAGCAAAACTACTAGCAAGCAAGTTAGCCTTTTCTTTATCTGTAATGAAATCTTGATTGTTGTCTGTTAAAGTGGAAATATTAGTCTTGGTATGGGTATTGTTAATACGATGAATTTTGTCCCAGATCTTTTTAGAGGGAGTTTGGTAGTTTAAAGTATTGCAGAAATTTTTCCAATCCTCTCTTTTAGCCACTTTTATTGTTTTACGAGCTATGGCACAAGTATATTTATAGTGAATAAGGTCTTGAGGATGACGGGTTTTTTTAAGGGTTCTAAGGGCTTCTTTACGATTTTTAATAGCTCTTTTGCAATCATCGTTCCACCATGTGGTGGGCTTTCTTTTATAAATTTTAGTAGTAGTGGTTTGTGGGATGGAACAGTTAATAGCCTCAGTGAGTTGATTGATGTATATGTTATATGTCTCTTCAGCACTGCAACATGTGGTTATGTTGGGTTCAGTAATGAAACTATCACAGGCAGTTTGAAAAGTATCCCAGTTTGCTTTTTTTATAGACCAGTGAGGGATATGTTTACGTGGCGTATGAAGACATTTTTTATTAGATTCAAAAATTATAGGATGATGATCGCTACCCCATGTGTCATCTAAAATATTCCAATTGTAATTAGCTGCTATGTCAGAAGTGGTAAGAGTAATATCAATGCAGGTGATGGTACCATTTGAGGTATTAATTCTTGTCCCGTCTCCATTATTTATGCAGACAAGATGATGTTTGTCTATAAAATTTTCGATGACATGGCCATTTGTATCCATCTTCTTGCTTCCCCAAAGGGGATTATGGCTGTTGAAGTCTCCACAAATAATAGTATTTTTACCAATATGATTTTCAATGTCTATAAAGTTCTCCTCTTTCAGGGTGATACAAGGATTATAGGCATTGATAATTTTTAATTTACTTTTATCAGAAATATAAATGTCAATTATTTGATATTGAATAGGAGATTGTTTGTCTATAATGTTGTTGACGGTGAGATTTTTTCTAGTAAAGATGGCACATCCCCCGCCAGTATTTTTATGTTCTGGTTTTCTGTCATTACGGAAAATATTGTATCCAGGGAGATTGAAGTTTTTCCCTTCCTTGAGCCAAGTTTCTTGGACGCATATGATGTCAGGTTTACTATCCCAATTGTTTATAGCATGTTTTAATTCATTTCCATGTGCAATGAGAGACTGGGCATTCCATTGTATAATGAAGACCATGAGAATAATGTTCATGATTACGTTTGATTATTTCCTTCTTTTGGGCGATTGGAAGTTTTCTGGTTTGTTTTGGGTGTTTCAGTTTGAGAGTTCTCTGTGGTGGGTTCGTTGGGTTTTGTTTTGGATTGAGAAGATCTAGGTTGTCGAACCGGCTTATCAGGGGATTGCGAGGAATCATTATGTCTGCTCTGTTTTTCTTTGATATTGTGAGTTCTAGTTAACTGATGGTACAAGTGTTCAACTAGGGTCTTTATTTCTGATTCTCTATTTTCCTTTTTTTTAGTTGTCTCCCAGATTTGAAGTGTTCCGATAAGCAATTCTATCAGAGATTTGTCAGGTTGTAGGTAAGTTGAGGTTGGTTCAGTTTGGCAAGCAACTGGAACTTGATCAGTTTGGGTGGATGCATCTACCGATATTTTGTTAACAGAGGACATGTTTTGTTTTCTTTGTACCGGTACATCATTTACAGCTTGAGGAGTTTGTGGGATTGTCCAATTTCTTCGTTCAGGCCAGATTTGAGTTTGTTTAGGTGTTATTGTAGGTGTATATGTATCCCTAGGTTTTTCCGCATGGACAGTAATATTTGTGCTTATGGATTTGGCAGCTTCAGCATAGGAAATGTTGTAAGTGACTCTAACTTCTTGTATCTTCTTTTCATGCTTCATGGTGTTACATCCGCCGTAGGCAGAGGAGTGATTTCCACCACATCTGCTACATTTCACCTGGTCTTTCTGGTCACATTCTTCGTAAGTATGGTTTCTACTGCATCTAACACATCTGGTATTGCTTCGACAATTTGTAGCTGTGTGACCTAGTCGTTGGCAATTGAAACAACGAATGACTGGTGGAATGTATTGTTTGATGTCAAAGTGTTGATAGCCGAATTTGATACTCTGGGGTAAGTGAGGTGTGTTAAATGTGAGGCAGACAGAAAGGCTTTTCCCTGTTTGGCCATTTCTTCTGAAAGTGAGTCTGCGGACCTCTATTACGCCTGCTTTTTTGCATTCTTTGATTATGTCTTGTTCTGTAAGTTCTAGAGGAACGCCAGATATAACTCCCTTACTTTGAATTTCTGATTTGGCATAGTCGGTGGTGACTGACCATTTTCCAAGATTGGAGATTTTCCTCAATTTGTTGGCCTGTCCTGGGGTGTAGCATTTGACACTAATGCCACCTTGATTAGTTTTAGTCACATTTTTTATGATGTCACTTCCTATTGCATTTAGTGCCTTAGCAATTTTTAGCGGGTTTATTTGGGCAAGTTTGACATCTGGTGAGTTTATGATTACTATGGTAGGGTTTCCTTGGGTGGAGTATGTGTTTCTTCTTTTTGTTGTCTGTAGGAACTGTTATCAGAGTCGCTGGAATTGTCGCTTTGACTTTGTGTTTTTCTTTTGTTTGTTGCTTTCACAGAGACTTGAGAATCATTTTCGTCAGCATTCATATCCTTGTCTTCTTGAGCTTGGCTCATTAATTTGTCTAAAGTTGACCGTGGTTGGTCGTATTGTTGCCTGTTCCTGTTTTGGAATAGTTGCTGTTGGGATAGAAGGTCCCATGACATGTCTTCCTCCTCGGAGTCGTCGGCCATGTTGGTCCGACGACCGAAGGCGAAGCGTTATGTATGTAAAGAAAATAATGTGGTAATGGTATAGCCAAGAAAGCAAGCAGCAAAGGAAAAGCAAGCATGTATAAAGTAAGAAGGCGAGCTAAATAAGGAAAATAAATCTCACCACTCGCAGTTAAGAGTCGGGCTGCGACCGATTAAAAGACGTCCACACTCTTTCGAAACTCAAGCAAAAGTCCGTGAATGCAAAGAACTAAAGCAGCTCTATTTAAGCGGAGATGAATGAACATTCCTTATTGCATAACATGTCGAGTGGCGCTATACGAAAAGCCGCCGGAGCGTATCGTTCAAAAAACGAAAAGAAATTTCACATTCGTCAATCAAATTCGTCTAAGCTGTTGCCGAAAAAGACAACACTCAGAGATCGAACAATATGTTAAATTATTATCTGATGTGTGCTTGACTGAAGTCGATATCGAGAGACTATAATTAGAGATTTTCCCAAAAAAAAATAATAAAGCAGGCAAGCACATTACAGATTTTTTTTAAAAGAAAATATACAACATTTTGCAAACATAAAAAAAAAATGACCAAATAATTATCAAGAAATACTTGGATTGTCAAAGGGATCGTATACGTTTGGTAATTACTCCAAACATTAATGGCAATAAAAACTTACTTGGTAAGAAGTCCAGCAGCTTTGGATAGTATAATGCAATTTTAGAAACATTTTCTAAGTACTGCGGTTATGGGAAAAGATATCACTTTTTGTCCCCACAAAATTGAATCTGAGAAGCGTTACTGCAGTGACGTTTCTCAGATTGTGTATTCCATTGCAGATTATGCTTCCTGCGTGGACATAACCGCTCCAGATTTTTGGCAATATCTCAAAATCGCTACCACCTTTTGAAATAATTTTTTTTACAGGTTAGTTTTATGGTATATATCTATAACTATAACTATATAGGATTGAAACAAACAGTGGGTTCCAATTACCAAACGCACCCGATCCCTTTAAATACTTTACTGGACTGTTAAATCATGGTTCCTGGTGTGCTAGCATTTTCAGGTAAAGTGGTATTTTTGTATCAATTTTCAACGCTGATAACGGCCTATACCGGCGTTAGAAATAAAATGGCTTTTTCAAATACAAATTATATTTAGTTATTCCACATTTTCTTTGCAATTGATTACACACCTGTGACGGGTACAATTCAACTAGACTGATTCTCCGACCTCAAAGTATACTTTTTACTCTGATAATATGATAAGTTATGTAAATGAGTCATTTTCTACCAATTTCTCCAGGATTTTCATTTTTTTTGTATTGAGAGATGCCTCTACAATTGTCATAGTAAAACTATCCAACATAATTGGGGGGTTTTAGGCACAAAATAAAAAGTTTTAGTCCCGTACACACGATGTGAAAGGAAATTAGCAGAGCTCATTTCCGAGTGATTGGAAAAACACATATCCATTCAGCGGTCGCGCGGCCGGCGTTGCACACATCTAATTGGAATTGTGTGCGTGCGCGTAGTACGTGTTAATAACCATCCGCCTGCTAAATTGGGCCGTGTGTACCCTGTATCTAGCCCAGTTTGGCCAATGTCATCATCTCGGCCTTGAAAAAAAAATCCTCAAAGTCGCACATGCAAGTGTGTAAACCCCTCCGATCGTGGACGGGGCATTGTCCGACCGTAATCCCTCTTTTGTTTATACTCGGATGATCTCCATTGGATTTGCGCACGAGTCGAGATCGTGGACCTTGTGTCAATCGTGGACAGCATTGTTCCCAAAAAATTAATTTGTCCCCTGTCCACGATCAACGGTGTTTACACCGTAGATTATAGTGACTGCATACTTCTGTTAGCAAACCAACCGTTGTACCACAGCGAAGCACGCTCGCTTGTTCTGGTATTGAACACCATTATAAACCCACCACACCACACCGTGTTTTGGCGAGCACCAGTCCTCATTTGGATAATTTACCCCACATTCTCTACAACAATCATGTCCAGCGCTACCACCTTTCCATTTGTCTTTATGGGCCAATTTCATAGAGCTGCTCAGCACAAAAAAATTTGCTTAGCACTAAAAAGTCTTGCTCAATAAAAACAGCCAAAATTCTAAGTGTTTTTCATGCTAAGCAAAAAAGCAGCTGATTATCAATCAAAACAATAAAAATCACTTACAAATTTGGTCTGTAACCTTGCTTTTGCCAAGGACAAATTTTGATGCTAAGCACATGTTTGTGCTTAGCAGCTCTATGAAATTGGCCCCTGCCGGTCCTAATGGTGCAGTTTCCTCAACTACTATACCCAGAAACAGAATGGGGACACTAATCGGCACATTCTATGAACACAGTGAATGCCATTGACGGAATTGAATTTATCTATTGCTTTTTCTGCGCTCTCGCTTTGGGAATTAACTAAGCTCGCGTAATACAAAGAATTATGCGTTTATTACCAGGAGTAGTTTCCTTTTGTCAACGATGCATGACGCGTCGTTTCGTGTATCTATTCCCGACTGTTTACGACTGCGGTGGGCCGACTTTATTCAATTGCTTCAGGGGTAACCAGAGGGTCCAATGGCTGCCGTATTTATGCGTTCATTCAGTTCCGACCAGGCTGTACACTTGAAACACTGATTAATGACTTGAACCAATCAAAAACGTTCAGGCACGTTTCTGATTGGCTATGGCTTGCCACGACGTCAGCTTGTTTAGTAGTCTGCGCTTGTGTTGCAGCGGATGGAGCGGCATGGTGTGGTGGCCCTGGAGGGACATCGCAAATCGTAAATAAGTTGACATCAATGTATTCGCAACAAATTTCTCGACTTGCCCTTATAATCGTGAATATTGACATCACTATTATTATTTACGTCAAATTTTACGAATGTTCTTTTTCAGCAAGCTAGGTGGTGAATGGTTAGGTCAATGTGCGCACGCGCAGATTCAAACACACATCACTTGCATCCTGCACACACACACTGTACGTTATATTCGTACTGTATCTGCCGACGCACAGAATTACCTTTACGACCGGTCGTGACATTTAACATAGATATTAACGTAAATATTCACGACTTTGGGGGGCGAGTCGTGAAATTTGCCCCGAATATTGACGTAAATCTTCATGACTTTGGGGGCAAGTCGTGAAATTTGTTGCGAGTATTAAAGTCAATATTCACGATTTGCGATGTCCCTCCGGGGCCACCATCGTTGCCACACCCTCGTTACTGTATCAGGGATCATACCTGTAGAGCTGCTTGATATAGTCGACAGTATTTATGAGAACAACATTGATAGTACATTGCCACAAATGTAGATTGACTACTACATCTGGGTACTCTCTTTCATAGACCACACTTTTAGGCACCCAGAAGACGAATATTTACACGGTACACATTTACACGGTGCACGGTAATACGTACACGGCCCACTCATCCTCTTTTAGTAGAGCAACACTATAATAATAATTAGGGAGGTAATCATTTGTACTCGCAGCTGGGATGCTGAATTACGAAGGACGCGGCTACAACGTGGTCGAGCCGGCCACATCGACTCATATATGACTACGAGGCATGTACAGCCTGAGATCGAAAGTGTTTGATTTTTCCAGAGGGAGGAAAACCGGAGGACCTGGAGAAAAACCCTCGTGGCACAGGAGAGAACCAACGCACAACTCTACTCACATAATCGCCCGGGCCGGGAATCGAACCCGGGCCACATTGGTGAGAGGTGAGCGGTTTACGCGCAAGTCACCCATGCCACCCCTAGTGTTGTAAAGACACTTGAATTTCACGGACAAGTTCTCAACAGAAGTGTCAGTCATGAATTCAACTCAGCCATTCTTTGACAATGAGGGGCATACAGGAAGCAAGTGGGTCTGTTACTTGTTAGTTGCGGAAGGAGCCATCGGTGTCTTAGGAAACCTCTTAGTGTGCTTCGTCATTCTACGCGTCAAATTCCTGCACAACATGACAAACTATCTGCTGGTGAATTTGGCTGTGGCCGATATGCTGCTATGTCTACAAGAGGTGGTCGCTTATCTGACGTCTTCAGAATATCCACTCGTTGCTCTTGTGCCAACAAGCAGTGGTGGGAGAGAAATTTTCTGCCGACTTTTGGTCTCAAGGTGTTTAAACTGGGCTTTGAGCTATGCATCAGCTTACAATCTCTGTTTGGTAACACTGGACAGATATGTCGCTATTGTGTACCCGCTGCACTACGTCAGGACACTCACACCAACACGAATGAAAACGATGATTGCTCTAATCTGGGTGATATCATTTCTGAGTTCGTTACCGCTTTTATTTACAATTAAAGCCGGCACTGATCCGGACAAGGCTTGCTCAGATATCAAATACCCTGATCTGGCATTTTTTATTCTGCTTACGATATATTCGTTTCTCTTCGGTTACTTGCTGCCTATAATACTGATGGTTTGGGCCTCCTACAAGATGCAACGAACTCTGAAAATACAAGCCAATGCTCTAAGATTGGAACACGCGTGTGCAGCAGCATGTGACCTTGTGATTGCTAGACAGCGTCTGGTCACCACACTCACAATCGTCTTGGGAGCTATTATCGTCCTATGGACACCAGACTACATAACTGTCTTCCTTTGCTTGTTTCGCACAGACACTAGTCCTTTGCCATACTGTCATTCGGAGACTAATGTATATATCGGCGGAATCTTAGAATTTTTTTTCTATTTAAACTCTGTCATTAATCCAATCATCTATGAGTTGAAATACAAGAAATTTAGACAGGGTCTTAAAGTAGTCTTTTTCAAAAGGCGGGGCAATAATAGAGTTGGCATTGAGATGGTACCATTGTGAAATTATATAATGGTTCAATGAATTTCTATTACAGTGAGTTAATAAATACCCAGGAGAGTTCGAAGCTTCTGATTGGTCGAGACTCGATCACGTGGAGGGTATTATCACGCAGTAATTTACCGGGCTTTCAAAAATTGAAGCAAATTCACTGCTATTTCCTAAATAAAAAGGTATTTATTAAAGGAAATAACAGGGTGAGGACCCGGTCATTAGTGCGTGATAATTGACCGGGTTGGGCGATGACCGCTGGTAATAGACCGCGCCTTCGGCGAAGTCTATTACCAGCGGTCATCGCCCAAACCGGTCAATTATCACGCAGTAATGACCGGGTCCTCACCCTGTTATTTCATAAATAACATATTTCAGACCAGTAGTGCTGTGTGGATGTTTCGCAAAGTTTGCCCAAGATTTTGTTTGGTTATGTAGGGAGACCAAGTGTGCCCTCTGTTTGTGTATGCCTACAAGTTTTGCAATTAGTGATTTGCATGTTTGTATAAAACACATAGGGTGACCTTTGTGCTTCCCGCGCAAAGGCAACTTGTAGCAAGTTTTCTTCTGCGGGCTTCGAACAGAGAAGACCAACATTATTAGGTCTAGAAATTCTTTCGATTTTGTAGGGAGCATGGTTGCGGCCATGCTCCAAATGTAAACCATGTGAGAGGGTAACTATCATAAAAACTCCCAGTGAGTAATGTTGTAGTTTGTGTGATATTTTTGTGATAGAATTAATTGAGACTTTTCGCGACCGTGTATTTTATTATTCATAATTGTATTATCAGATTTTAATAAATACCTAGGAGAGTTGAAGGCTTCTGATTGGCCGAGACTCGATCACGTGCCGGTCATTATATGTAGTAACATCATGGGTTTTCCAAGGGCCGTTTTCTAAACCCCGGCTTTGGGCTGCACTCTGGCCACATTACAGACGTTTTCCTATAGTTCCGGATCGCAAAAAATATTCAGGCTGTTTTCGGCAAGTCTAATCCTCGAAATTTAAACGAAATAGATTTAGTAGTTTACCTTGAGTGATGGAGAAACTACAGTTTTTGTTTCGATATTTATGCTCTTCTTTATTTGAAAATACATACTGTACGACGTCAAATATATATACCGACATCCCTTTTTCTAGTTGTGGATCAGCCTTATTAACCAATTCCGGATCGAGTAAAAAACTGCTTCGTACATGAAAAATTATCACGCTAGAACCAACCCGAATCAAGCCTATATTTCTGATAAAGTATTCATTAATTTATATAAATACAGTTTAAAATAAATGTCAAATACTTTAACTTCCAATAAAGTTTTAAAAGAGGACTTGCAAGGAAATGTTTTGAAATGTTTTGTCCGTGTACGTACGTGTGTTGAGCGCGGCAACGAGCCGATAAACTTTGTCCCACCGACGTGGAGGAATAAACTCCATGGTCCATTAGAACACGTCATATGAAATCGCTTGCGCGCGTGCTGTTGATGCATGTATTTTACGGGCGATCCGGAACTAGGAAAAAATGAACGTTCAGTCTTTGGCAGATTTGAGACTTTTACTTCGACTTATTTTTACTTATGTATCAAGAAGCTTGTATGTTTCTTTTCCAAATGCACTTCATCTAAACAAATAGTATTGGAGACCAAGCCATAACAAGGTAGGTTTTTATTTGAAGCGATCTGGAACTAGAAAAAATCCGGAACTAGGAAAACAACTGTACCACTGCTAAACTACATGAACGAAGCCAAAATACGAAAACGAAGCTGCGTTTGTAAAACGGCCTAGAAGAAGCCGCGAAGTCGCGAAATTCGGAGTATTTTCACCATTTTTCTCGTTAAAAAGGTATTTATTAAAGGTAATAACAGTGCGAGAACCCGGTTATTACTGCGTGGTAATGACCGGGTTGGGGGATGACCGCTGGTAATGGACCTCGCCTTCGGCTCGCACTGTTATTACCTATGTAGCGTATGTACATGTAATGTGCAGCGTGACATTTGACCTTCATTTTATTGTACCTAACTTACGGCCTTTGATAATACTGTGTATTTATAAAATAAGTGTTTTCCTGTAAAATTATATGCAGGAGACAGTCGTCAATATACATAGCCAATATAGTCTCTGGTTTATTGCATATTTTGTTGAATGTTTGTCCGCTTTAACTAGAGGACCGTTCCTCCTTCCTTCCCCCTTTAATGACGTGGGTATGGTCCGCTACAGTTAGCAAAAGAACGTTTTTGAAAAAAACCCATAATTTGTTCATTATTCTTAACGCAATGTAACGTAAATGTACCTTTACAGAGGTTTTTTATGAATAGCTCATCTAAATAATACTTCAACCGGCCCCCTAAAACAAAATTCCAACATGAATTTTCGCATCTCTAAATAATGTTAATATTGCCAGCAAAAAAAAGTCTGAAGATTTCCTAATTAGCATATTTCCATGATGATTTTTAACAGCAAAAACAGCAAAAATCGATTCAGCACCCCAACAAATCACAATTTTGCCACCAGTATCACCAACATCGGTTCATTAGGTACTGAGATATTACACTTAATTATGCACACGGCAGCCATCTTGGAAATATGCAAATTAGAATATCACGGGACAATTTTTTTCTTTAAAATTCTTAAATAAGATGTAGGGCTGCCAAAAGAAAATCATCTCGGAATTTTGTTTTAAATCTATACTCAGGTGTGTGCATTTTCATTTGAAAGTATTGGACACTGGTTGTGGTACCAGTGAGAATTAATCAGAGTAATAATAAATATTTTAAAAACCGACACTTGCGATTTTTGCTATTTGGTCTCCAATCTGTCGTTCTAGAGCAAAAATAACTCCCAAATATTGTTTTTTTTTAATGTAGCTAGACACTTAGGGAGACACTGAAATGTCTCCCTGAGTGTAGCCTTGGTCAAGGCTCGTTCGTCGTTGTCCGTCTGTCGTTCTCCGTCCAGAAATACACGCCACGCGCGCCCCGCATAATGCTGCTAGAGGGCGCTCCCCGTGCACAAATACAGCGCAAACAGCGACCTCATACGGCCACTATTTATGCAAATCAACTGAAGCTACTTTTTCGCCTTGGATCAACGGTTTTTAAAATCTTATGTTTTTCCGATATTTTGCGCCACATTTCTAGCGCATGACCTCGTAGGCGAATACAGATAAGTATAGGCGGGGCTAAGATGTGGAGTGTCCAATCACAACGCGGTTGAATCCCGACGTCATCAAATTTGATGCAGTTATTTGCAGCATGACATTTAAGACAAAATGGCGGATATTCAGCGTCGTCTGTCGTCCGAAGATCTGTCGTGTTGTTTGAATTCTGCAGCGAAAATATTATCCCTCGAAGATTTTAGACCCGCGTCATTCCTACAAGCCTTCGTAAAAATCACTCAACTTTCTCCGATAAAGTGTCACTGTCTTCTTATTACCTAAAAACGTACGCTAATAAGTGCTCATTTAGTGAAATATTCAAAACACAAATGCAGCAGTGAAAAATATATATTTCCACAGCATGTACACAGTGATGCTGAAGTCTAAAATACGATCTTAAAATTTTATTACCTTAAAAAAAGAATAAAAAAAAAAAAAAATCTAAAAGATAATACAATTTATCATTTAAAAAAGAAAAAGAAAAAAAGGAGGTAGCCTCCAAAAAGGAAGCGGGCGGTGACGCTAAACATATTTTATTTTTTTATTTGGCCTTACCGCGCTAATAAAACGATGGTTTCCGTTGTTCGGTCTAACCACCATTCAACCGACCCCTGTTACCTTCAGCAAACGTGAAGTCGGTTAAATAATTAGTTAGTGTAGTGTTAGTTTACATAATTATGGGGATTCATCTATTCAAGAACAAACATGGAGTTTTACCCGTGGTTCGAAATTCGTCAAAAAAATTGTTGTTAGTTTTAGTTTCACCATTTTGGACACGTTTTCGTTTTAGAAAATTTATCGGAGCATACACTCATTATGATTACTTGACTAGACAACAGAAGGGTTATTTTTACATTTGTAATTAAATGCGCACCCTACCAAGGTGTACCGTTTCGCTAAGAAAACACGCTGACGTGGAACAGGTATCACGAGGGAAGAACTTCAATTCTTCCATACAAACTAGGCAACTAGGCAAACACGGGATGATGCCTATAGATGAAACCCGCCTGTTTATTACATGCAGGCAAACAATAGACGCTAATCAATAGAGTATCTCGATATTAAAAAGGCAGTTCGGCTGGAAAATTGTAAACTACATTTATTAAATTGACAGTCCATGCGAACCAATTCCACACAATATAGCTATTGTTGCGGTTACTGTGGACACTTAGGACGACAATTTTGTAGACGTTAAATTGGGGGGGGGGGGGGGGGGGGGGGGGGGGAGTGTTTGAAAAGTGAGGTTCTTGCAATAATTGCCTGCCAGCAATCGTTGGAAATTGATACAAAATCCCACTTAAGCAAATCCTAGCAAAAGCAATTGCTATTTTGTATGTATTCGGCCCAGTGTCCGAGTGTTTATCAGTCCCACACGAACACTTTCATCGGTTCCGACCCACACATTACACTTGTAACCACAAATGGTACATGTCATTGATACTGCACTCTACTAACACCACCTAAAGTCCATTGCACGAGGGATTATACAAACGAACGAGCATTGATTAGTTAACCACCATTAAACCAACCGTGCTTATTAATTACCTTCTGAAAACGATGCTACATATTATATAACGTTGTTTGAAGAACCCCAGCCAATTAGGCCAAATAAAAAGAAAACATGTTTAGCGTCATGCCTTTTTTTAAAGGAAGGAGGAGGCTTTTTTTTTTTTTTTTTTTAAATGGCCGCTCGACACATTTTAATGCGAGTCATGTAGTGAACATGTCGCACCCTATCTTCCTATTTAAAATTAAAACATGGCTCACCCATGATCAAAAATCAAAATTCATGTGGGTCGATCATGTATGCACCATACACGGCACACCCTAGCATTCCCATTAAACAAATATATATTTCCACAGCATGTACACAGTGATGCTGAAGTCTAAAATACGATCTTAAAATTGTATTATCTTTTTTTTTTTTTTTTTTAATAATACAATTTATCATTTTTTTCAAAAAAAATAAAAAAAGAGGCGGCCTTCAAAAAGAAAGCGGGCGGTGACGCTAAACATTTTTTGTTTTATTTGGCCTTACCTTACCTCAAGAACAAACATGGAGTTTTACCCGTGGTTCAACATTCTTCAAAACATTTTTTGTTAGTTTTAGTTTCACCATTTTGGACACGTTTTCGTTTTAGCAAATTATTTATCGCAGCAAACACTCATTATGATTACTTGACTAGACCACAGAAGGGTTATTTTTACATTTGTAATTAAATGCGCACCGTACCAAGGTGTACCGTTTCGCTAAGAAAACACGCTGACGTGGTATCACGAGGGGAGAACTTCCATTCTTATCCATACAAACTAGGCAACTATAGGCAAACACGGGGTGGTGTAGAAATGAAACCCGCCTGTTTATTACGTGCAGGCAAACAATAGACGCTAATCGATCGAGTATCTCGAAATTAAAAAGGCAGTTTGTCTGGAAAATTGTGAGCGACATTTATTAAATTGACAATCCATGCAAACCAATTCCACACAATAGCCATTGTTACGGTTACTATAGACACTTAGGACGACAAACGGTAATTGTGTAGACGTGATCAATGCTCATCATAACGTACAATGGAGTGGTGCGGTTTCTGTTTTGGACGCAGATACCAAAGTAAGGAACTGCTGGCTGGAAAATAAAGTATGGCGCTAGATATCCTGTAATTGTTCCAAACAATTAAAATTTTATTTAAAATAATTCAAGATCGCCGGACGGCGATCACGAAAAAAACAAGAACAACATAAGAATAACTAACCGACGCCGGAAAACGAACGCCGTTTTTCTTGGTTTTTCTCGTCATCCATGATTGTCAGTTAAACGATATTTACTATAAAAATACAACCTACATTTATATTATCGATAACGTTACTTTTCTTAGGTATATATTAATCTCAGTATACATGAAATAATAATACAAACAACACTATACTTCACTTCAATTTTAAAAACTGTTTATCAATGTTGAGCATTTAATATATATCCAGACGTACGTACGTCGTTGTGAGAAAATAATCTGTTACTGACTGGCGTTGAAAAAATAATAATAATCATCTTCACCGACATCTTCGTCACTATTATCCTATTCTATCTCCATTTCGGATTTCAAATCATCTTTATCGACATCTTTTTCATCACCAATTGTTGGCAAAATGGGCAACAAAGAGCAAGAGATGAGCACCAAAATTAGAGAAATTAGCAAAAAAAGAGCAACAGAATAAGTAAAATTAGCAATAAAGAGCACGAAATGAGTAAAATGTGCAACAAATGAGTAAAATGAGCAAACAAAGGCAAGGAATTAGTAAAATAAGCACCAAATGACGGGGAGACTACAATGCGGCAGCGTGGATTGAGTGATGGCTAAACGGATGACTAAACAGACCATTATCCCTCGATCGGGACTATAGTTTGGTTTGACTGGTCATTTTTGTATTTATATCTTGGGGTGTCACACAGCTTGCTCGTTCACTTTGGAGGCGTCCGCCCAAGGTGTCACGTTCATCTTGCAGCCGCTGAGGGCGCCGTTTCGGTTGGACTTCGATGTGAAGACAGGCCGTGATGCCAAAATAAATCTGGCGGAGAGAAATACAGAAGCGTCCGTCTTTGCCTCAATAGGTGAGCGTCAGTGAGCTATTGTTTAGTTACTCATTTGACTTTTGTTCAAGGAAAGGGTTCAGGGAGGGGGGGGGGGGGGGGTGCAACATTCAGTTTGTTTTGTAAAGCCTTTGAAACTTATGTGCCTTCAATAATGATTATTGCCCAAGTCCACGTGAATGTGTAATTGATTAGTCAGAAACAAGCACTTTCCTACTTAGTTTTATCGGTCCTATAACTTCTAGTGAGTTACCTTAAAAAATGCAACGGACTGTTACACGGTGGACAAAAGCACTATACTGTTTTTACCAAAGCTTTGCCAATGTCCCAGTCGACAAAACTATGTTTCTAACACGGATTAACAAGTAAGGAAAAACGCGTGTCTTGGCGAGATAAAATGAAATTTCTCTGAGCTCCGCATAGTTCATAACATCGAAACCCTTTTTTTCTATAGTCATAGGTGGCTGGTCGAACTCGAAGTCGGCTATCGAAACCTGTTACTACACCGAGGGAAACGAATGCCCTCCAACGTTGTTTGGTGGGCGTTCACAATACAACGAGGCTGGTATCGTCAGTGGCACTGAACGTCGCCCCTTCTGGGTAGAGTACAAACCGTCGTGTGCCAAGGAAAAGGACGTTACAGCCCAGGCACGCAACAAATCACTTTTTGAGATAATCGAGTTTAAAGGTTTTGTGCTGCCATTTCTAAATTAAACCCTACATCAGGCTGAATTTTCGACTTGTAAATCTTGTGAATAGTTCGAATAGAACCGTGTATTTTTTATATAAAACTGGTACTTAATTTTATTTCAAAATATCACTTAAATATGACGTTATTTACATATTTATGCTAACGACCTTATACTGGGAACTATTATCGCTACAAGTGTGTTACTTCAAGTGTAGCAAGTTTTGTTCCATTGGTATTACACGCTAACGTCCTTATGCATGCCGGGTAACAATCCTTACGACCTTTTACCGGGAACAAACCTTGCTGCAAGCGTGTTAACGTCCACTGATATGTGGAGAGGTGAACGCACTTGTAGCAAGTTTTGTTCCATTGATATTATACGCTAACGTCCTTATGCCGGGTACACAAAATTGCAAAACGCCTTCCGTCCTTTTTATATAATTAATTACGTCATAATGACGTAATCCCTGGAGACGAAATGTATTCCAAATGAAAGATGTTTTGATTCTCTATCGGTTACCCGAAAAATACGAATTTGACCTTTTGACCCATTTTTAGCCCTAACGACCTTTTTCCGGGCACACGACGGGCGTGGTGACCGTCGGCAAAGGAGGACAGGAGGAGGCTTTCCTGGAGTGGGACGCCGCTGCGCATTACCGTCGCAACATATCAACGCCGGTATACATCGGTATAGGTACTTGGGACCATGAACCAGCGGAGTGGGTGTTCAATCAATTCTGTGCCTAAGAAACCAAAAGCATGCGGGTGAAATGAGGGTGATGTATAACAAGTTGAAAAGGCGGGCACAGTTCGTCTTGTTAAAATATAGTGGCGTCCATGAAACTGCCTGGAATTTAATCTTTTACAGTGCAGTAGATGACCGAGACGTGTTAACATCACAGTTATTTTCACACGTGTGCTTATGGAAGTCACTAGTTATGGAAGAAACCAAGATACCGAGAAACCAACTAAAAGCGGGCGGGTGGAAAATGAGGGTGGTTGATAACGAGTTGAAGAAGGGCACACATAGATGTACTTATAAACTTCTGTCTTAGAATTAAAATAAATATAATTACAGCAATTAACTCGTAAACTCACTGAGATTGATGTATGTTTTAGGTCTGTCGTAAAACACGCAGTTCTACATAACGGCGACGTAATGTCGTCACCGTTTTCACGGAGATGTGGATTTGGAAAAGCGTTTTAGGAGATAATCGCAAGAGAATTGTCTCCTATTTTAAAAGAAAACTGCAAAAAATACTACTCTGCAACAACTTTTGCAGTAAGGAAACCTTCACATGATTCTAAGAGAGGTGAATTTGTACATGAACCCAGTATTAACACGGTGGTTAATTGCATCATTACCGTAATCAATATAATTAATGATGTGTTGCTTACAGATAGAAGCATGTCAACATTGTCAAATACAGTGTTTTAAAGCAAAATAGTGAACAAATCGAAATCGAACAAAATGATAATTGTTGAAATGTGTGGCTCTTCGTGAAAACGGTGACGATTATTATTATAGTTCATTAAGAATTGACGAGTACCCGTGCAGACATTTTTGTAAACAGAAAAATTGTAGTGGTAATGTGTTTAATTATTATTGGGACTTTATTATTTGGGACCTCTCATAAATAAATTAGCTAAAATCAACCTTTTGGAAACACATTAATTATTTTTGTTTTAAATTCACAATGTTTATTAAACGACACGTATTTGCGACACCTAAGGCACCATTTCTAAATTCAGAACAGAAAGTTAGCGGAACCCCTACTTCCCATCCTGCCTTATCTACCAATCCTTAAGGCACCGTTAATTGTGTCTATTGGAAGCCGAACGGATTGGAACACTAGAAGGTCATGTGTTTGGTTGTCAGAAGTATATTACACAAGGCTATTATAATAAAATTTCGTTATGTATCCAAAGCTCAACGGGCTGGCCGCTTGACAGCGTGTGGTTGAGGGGGGGGGGGGGGGGGGGGGGGGGGGGGGGGGGGGGGCTTCGAGGCTGCGATTGCGAAACGCTGTGGTACCGTCCATTCTCAAAATAGGGGGAAACAATTTTTTCACGCGAAAAATAAAGAGTTTTCGGCATCCAATCTTAACATCTTGTCTTTTGTAGTTGAAAAAAGTTTGTTATTTACCTTAATTGTTATCATCCAATGACAAAAATTGTATTAAAAATAAAAAAGCAGTCGAAAAAAATGAACGTTGACGTACCGTTGCTGTACGTGGAGATTGTGCACAAATACGCAACCGACGTCAACAAATACCTCCCCTAAAAAGGGCAATCATCGATAAATTGTGAAAAATCCTGCTTCGGACCCACTAATTTGTTTCCATGGATACGTTAAAACAGGATGTAGCAGTGATATACTGAATTTGTAAACCAATCTGTCTGTGAACCCCATGCGTTTTATTGTGTTGTTTTCAAACGAAAATGGCAGAAAATGACATCTCCCCAAACAAATGGGATGACATCTCCCCATCTCCCAAGCTGACGTTGTATAAATCACTAAATTCCGTGTGCGGCTCGTGAGCGTGGAAGAATGAATGAGATACATTTTCAACGTTGGTGGCGCACTTTGTTGAGCCCCCTCCCCCCTCCCCCCTCAGTAGATTAGATGAGATTTGAAGGTTTGCATGGTGAAAAGGCAATAAGATTGTTTTGCGGTATTGTAGCATTATGTGTTCAATCTCTTTTGTAAATGTGTGTGATTCTGAAAAGAACCGGAGGAAAACTCAACGTTTCGGGCAGTATGTTCTACTCGTCGTCAGAGCATAAACTGAAATGACCTGTTCGCTGGCGTTATACGTATACGAACCGTATGTGATCTTGAGGCGAAGTAACCAGTAAAAGTTTACATAATTATGGGGCTTCATCTATTCAAGAACAGACATGGAGTTTTACCCGTGATTTGAAATTATTCAAAATATTTTTTGTTAGTTTTAGTTTCACCATTTTGAACACGTTTGTTGTCTTTATGGGAATTATTGTTGGCAGCATACATTATGATGCAACGATTATGTAGGGAGACCAAGTGCGCCCTCTGTTTGTGTATATGCCTAAAAGTTTTGCAATGAGTGATTTGCATGTTTGTATAAAACACATAAGGTGACCTTTGTGCTTCCCGCGCAAAGGCAACTTGTAGCAAGGTTTCCTTCTGTGGGCTTCGAACAGAAAAGACCAACATGGGTCTAGAAATTCTCTCGATTTTCTAAGGAGCATGGCTCTGGCCATGCTTCAAATGTAAACCATGTGAGAGGGTAACCATCATTGAAACCCTAGTGAGTAATGTAATTTGTTTGATATTTTTGTGAGATTATTGTAATCTTTCGCGACCGTGTATTTCATTAACGAATAATCGTATTGTCAGATTGTACCGTGCGTATAGTACATCGTGTAGGCTACAGCTAGCCATGTGTTGGCATTTGCATGTCATGTTGTATTGCTGTGCCATTTTATTGTACTACGGGCATTTAATACTGTGCATTTAATGTAATAAGTGTTGTCTTGTAAAATTATATTCAGGAGATAGTCGTCAATATACATAGCCAATATAGTCTCTGGTTTATTGCAAAATTTGTTAAATGCTTGTCCGCTTTAACTAGAGGACCGTTCCTCCTCCCTTTCCCCTTAATTTACGTGAGTTTGGTCCGCTACAATTACTTGACTAGACCACAGAAGAGTTATCAATAATATGTTTTTAAAAAGAAAGAAAAAAGAAAAAAAATAAATTTAAAGATCGTATTTTAGACTTGTGTACATCACTAGTGTACATGCTGTGAAAATATATTTTGTCTAATGGGAAGGCTAGGGTGTGACGTGTATGGTGCATACATGATCGACGATTACAATTTTGAATTGTAATCGTGATTGAGCCATGCCTTAATTTCAAATAGGAAGATAGGGTGTGACGTGTTCACTACATGACTTGCATTAAAATATGTCGGGCTGCCATTTTGAAGAGAAACATGTTTTTTATAATTTTCCCCCGCAAACACGAGGTGACGTCCAGAAATGAAACCCGCCCGTTTATTACCTGCAGGCAAATGACAGACGCTTATCGATCGGCGAGTATCTCGTTATAAAAAAAAGGCAGTTAGGCTGGAGAATTGTGAACGACATTAAATAAATTGACTTCCATGCCAACCAATTCCACACAATAGCTAATGCTACGGTTACTGTGGAAACCTAGGATGACAAACGGTAAATTTGTAGACGTGATCAATGCTCATCATACCGTACAAGGGAGTGGTGGGGTTTCTGTTTTGACGCAGATACCAAAGCGAGGAACTGTTGGCTGGAAATGAAAAACCCGCGTAAAATGTTGGTGTTGGTTTTAGCTTTTGGGTTTCTTAGTTCCCTCTCTTTGCAACCCGTACGAGGGAAGATGTGTAGCGCCATGATCAGTGCTGCTGCCGGTGATAATCTGACCACACTTCATGACAAGGCTTTCGCGGCTTTCAGAAGCGAGTGCCGTGGTAAACGAGGCAATCTGAACGACACCAAATGTAAGTGATTCTTAAGCACTTCATTAAAATTGCAATCCCAAGCACAACTGAATTCAGAGAAAACTGAGAATTGGCACCCTGGGATTTTTACAAAAACTAGATGAGGATTAGATTATGACGATTTTTAAATATCTTGAACTTTCTATGCATATTTTTCCTGTAATTTATCGTCAAATCACGGGATCGAAATGTGCGCGGTGTCACTAGTACCGCGTACAAACGGCCACAGCCTGCTATTATATTATCCAGAAGGAAAAAAAAATAGCTGATCGTCCCCGCCCGACCCTACGAAACAAGCCCGACATTAAACTTGTTTTATTTTTTATTTAAAAAAACAAAAAAACAACAGTCTTAAAAACAATTTTAAAAAATGTCCCGAAATAAGCCCACTCCCATGATTTTGTGACAAACTTAAGTTCAATCAAAAACCTGTTATAAGCCAGTTAACAAATTCAATCCATGAATCAGAGCTCATTCACTCTGACCTTTTCTTCACATGAAAACTAGATTAAAGTCAAAGGCGAAATATGCCAAAGTGAAAAATACACACTTGTACTAGCACACCTTAGAAATTGTTGCATTTAAGGAATATCAAGTTTAATAACATGTCTCCAAGTCGAGCATGCTGGGGGCCCATGATGATGCCGCCATGACTGAAGACGTACATTGGCACAAGGTACATCGGTTAATATATCCATGCAAGCCCAAGCCATGGGTAAACAATTTTCTTAAATTTATCCCCTGTGAGTATTAGAGTGAAAAAATACAATCATTTTGAGAAGAAAGTAGTCTTTATTTCATACTTTCACATGTCAACAAAACTTAATAAAAAGTAAAGAAAAAAATTTATAAAACAATTAATAAAAAACCTCTCTCCCTATACCCGAACTTTTAAAAATAAAGGACGCTCAACAATTTTTTGTTTATCTAGCCTTACGTGTTGCTGGTCGGGGTATATGTTCGTGAAAATTCCTCTCATTTTTAAACCGATTATGATGTCACCCTAAACTTTGGACAATTTGAAGGATTTAATCCACTGAAGATGCTACGTCAAACTCATACAGTTTTTATGTGTAGTTTTCCCGCCAAAAGTCGAGGAACTCCAGCACCACATTCAATTGTATTGTAACGTCGAGCGAAACATCAGAGCCAACACACCCAGCTTGCGAATTGGCCTGTAATTTCCAAATCCATTTCGATGCCTCCCTCGGATTTTCACAAATACTAGACGAGGAATAGATTATGACGATTTTTAAATATCTTGAACTTTCTATGCATAGTTTTCCTGAAATTTATCGTCAAATCACAGCATCAAAATTAGTGGCGTGTAACGATTACCGTATACAAACGCACGCAGCTTACTATTCTACCTCGCTACCACATGGCACTTCGGACTTACGTGAGATTGCACCTATCACCGGAATGTATCGTCACACTTGAGAGCACCTATTGTAAAAGAACAATGGTGGTCTCCCTATATAACCAGTTCCTCAGTGCATTTTTTGTGACCGGAGTGTATCGTTGCGTACATTTTATATCACTACAATGACCGACCAGGTCGATATACTAGAACTGCTAGGCGGGGCCTCAGACGAGGAGACAACTCTAGGGACTCGACTAGACGAGTCGGGCCCCTCTAACTCCTTCAGCGGCAATCCGCTGGATAGACCATCGGGTAAAACTAAAGCCCCGAGCAAAGTAAAACGCAAGTCTAACGAATCTGTCAGTCGTAAAGAGTTTGAAACCCTTCAGTGCCAGCTTTCCTCTATGGCTAATGCTATGGAAGAGGTCCAGAATTTCATTTTATCTGGGCCACTCCCCAAACGGGCCAAGTGTGACCCGACATCTGATGACGATTCGGACTCTACCCTGAATGTCGACAAGGCTGTCGACGATCTTCTGCAAAACAAGCAGCGAGCTGAGCAAGGGGAGTCCGACATTACCGTACTTCAGAACTACGAACAACAGTACGATGACGAGAGTGCAACTGGAGCCCCAATAAACGAGAAATTGGCTGGGCTCATAACCAAAATGATGCGTCAAAAGCTGGCCGATGACAAAGTCATCGAAAAACTTAAAATTCTGCAACGCCCCTCAAATGTGGAGGCGCTGGGAGTTACCAGGGTAAACCCTGAGGTATGGAATACCCTGAAACCAAAGACCCGTTCACTGGACATTAAAATGCAAAAGGTCCAACAATATATTTTAGCAGGTGCGGTGCCAATTGTACGGGCAATTGAGTCTCTAATGGACATGGCCAACGCCCCATCTGCGTCCGATAAACTGGACAATACAAGAGTCGAAATAGCCGACTATTGGACGCAGTTTCCATGATTGGACATGCCAATCGCGAAATGAATCTCAGAAGACGAGATCTGATCAAACCCGATCTAAATCAACAATTCGGGGGACTTTGCTCTGCCCACGTACCCATAACTGGACAGTTATTTGGGGACAACCTTACCCAACAATGTAAGGACATACAAGAAACTAACAAATTAGGGCAGAAAGTCGGTCAACGATATAGAGGCTCCATGAGCAGACCTGGCTATGGACAATTCCAACGCCGAAGGGACACACGACCCGTACCAGTCGCACCGGGGGAGCTTTCGCCAGGGCACTTTAAACTACAAGCGCAGAGACACCAACTGGCGGGAGAAGAAGGCCCCGTACGCTCCCACAAGACAGTGGAGTGCACCAACCAAGTAGATCCGTGCACTTCGGTAAGTGAGTACATGTACACTAACAAAATTGAGTTACTCAATGAATCTGGGAATCATAGGCATGGTTTCATGAGCGAGCAACAATTTGAGAACGCTCACCCAAAAACCACCTTAATTACCACAAGGCATGAGCACAAATGTGGTAATGCAAATACTATGGCAAGCAAAATGGTCTTTAATGACATAATGCACGAGCACATATGTGATAGTGCAAATAATGTGGCAGGCAGGCTTGCTAAATTTGTATCAAAATGGTATGAAATCACGTCTGATAATTGGGTTCTTAACGCAGTACAACACTATCAGATTGAATTTGCCAAATGGCCTTCACAGCGTAACCCTCCTGGTGAAATCACATTTTCACTTCATGAAACTTGTCTTGTCCGTGATGAGATAGATAAAATGCTTGGAAAAGGCGCCATTGTTGAAACAAGCTATGCGAAAGGACAATTCTTGTCAAATATATTTATCCGACCGAAGAAAGACGGGTCGTTTCGGCCCATTATTAACCTGCGTGGGCTTAATGCTTTTGTTGCATATTCCCATTTCAAAATGGAGACAATACATTACGCAATGCATTTGATCACAACAAACTGCTTCATGGCGTCTATTGATTTGAAAGACGCATATTTTACTATTTCCATTGCCCAAGAACACAGAAAGTTCCTAAGATTCATTTGGCAAGGGAAAATATATGAGTTTACCTGCATGCCTTTTGGGCTTTCAAGCGCCCCGCGAGTGTTCACTAAGGTAATGAAGCCTTTAATTGCCACACTTAGAAACATGGGTCACGAATCCTGTGACTATATCGACGATTCCCTACTATTGGGCAGAACAATTGATGAATGTTTAAAGAACATCAAAGCCCGGACAACCCTCACTAAAAATTTGGGATTTGTCATAAACAGACAGAAGTCTATATTGGAACCCACACAAGAAATAATTTTTTTAGGGTTCGTACTTAATTCAGTACAAATGACGGTATCCATCCCAACACAGAAAGGGAAGAAAATTGTTGCATCAATTTGTAAGCTTACACATTCCCCTCATCCCAAAATTCGGGATGTAGCAAGAGTCATAGGACTACTAGTCTCATGCGAGTTAGCCGTGCCGTACGGGCCTTTCTTTAGACGAACAATAGAAACTGAAAAGAACCAGGCACTCGCACAAAATGGCGGTAACTTTGAGGCACGCATGACTTTATCCGGAGGTGCCATTTCAGACCTAAATTGGTGGGCTTCTAATTTAAAAACATCATCAGCCCCAATACGCAGACGCATGCCAGATTTTATTGTCGAAACCGACGCTTTGCGTCAGGGCTGGGGAGTCCATTGTGGCGACCAGACTTTTGGAGGACAATGGTCTTCCGAAGATTCATTGAACCATATCAATTGCCTAGAACTAAAAGCATGCTATATGGCCCTAAAATCACTATTTTCAGAGGCTCATGACATACATGTCCACTTAAAATCGGATAATTCAACTACAGTGGCATATATCTGTCATTTTGGAGGCACACAATCCCAGATATTGAACATTTTGGCCAGGGAAATTTGGCTATGGTGTATGGACCGAAAAATATGGCTTTCAGTGTCCCACTTACCAGGCATTAAGAACGAAATTGCCGATTTTGCCTCAAGAAATTTCCACGAAGATTTAGAGTGGAAATTAGATTCATGCATTTTTGCGAAGATTGTTCAAAGTTTTCCAAAACCACAGATTGATCTGTTCGCCTCTCGTCTGAATTTTCAGATAAAACCCTTTGTATCTTGGCATCCCGAGCCAGGCGCATCGCACGTGGATGCATTCACCCTTGACTGGTCACGCTCAATCTTTTATGCGTTTCCACCGTTCTGTCTCATTGACAGAGTGCTATCAAAAACAGATAGCGACAAAGCAGTAGGGATACTTATCTTCCCTATTTGGCATACACAAACGTGGTTCCCAAAATTGCTCAAAATGCTAACAAGGCTACCTGTTATTTTGCCCAACAAGCCTGATTTGCTTACACTTTCCTCCTCAGATAGACGTCATCCATTGCGACATCGACTGAGGCTTGCGGCCTGTCTCTTGTCAGGAAAACCTTACGAATGCAAGGCATTTCAAGAAAGTCTGCCGATATTATCATTGCGTCATGGAGAGACAGTACTAAGAAGTGCTACTGGTCTGCCCTTAAAAAATGGGTTTTGTTCTGTATTAGGACAAAAACTGATCCAGTTCGAGCAACTGTACAGTCAGTAATTTCTTGCCTCACTGAACAATTTCACGATGGCAGTGGATACAATAGCCTGAACACTTTACGGAGTGCTTTATCGGCAGTAATACTCCCCACAGGGGGAATGACCGTTGGATCACATCCTCTCGTCAAGCGATTCATGACAGGGGTGTTTAACCTACGACCTTTGACACCAAAATACTCGTGTACATGGGACGTTAAAGTAGTTTTGGACTACCTTAAAAATCTGGGCCCCAATGACAAAATGTCGCTCAGAAATCTTACCATGAAAATGGTTGTACTTACTGCCCTCGTGTCAGGGCAACGTTGTCAAACATTGTCTCTACTTAACCTTGATTGTATTCAGGCTACTACAAACGGTGTTGTTTTGTAATTGATAAATTAATTAAGACCTCAAAGGTTGGTAAACACAACACTAATGTTGCAATGCAACAGTATCCCCAAGACCAGTCGCTCTGTGTTGTAAGTTTGTTAAAAGAATATATCAGTAGAACACATGCTGTACGGGGTACCAAAAGAAAGTTATTCTTGAGCTACGTATCGCCGCACAAAGAAATCGGCGCACAAACAATATCCAGGTGGATAAAATCCACCCTTGGGAATGCAGGTGTAGATACCACTACTTGTTCAGCTCACAGCACGAGATCAGCGACATGTAGTGCTGCCTATCGCCAGGGCGTGCCTTTGGAAACCATACTAAAGACCGCTGGCTGGACAAATTGTGCAACATTTGCAAAATTCTACAATAAACCAGTCGAGGCCTCCAGCTTTGCCAAGGCAGTTTTGGACTGCGCTACAGTAGCTGCAAATAAAGAATAATGTTATGATTAATATTGACCAGTATATACCATGATATATCTGGAATTATTGATGTAGCACCAATAATGGACTGATCGCTGAAGCGTATCAATGCTCAGGTTAATCTTATTATTTGTCCTGAGCAGAGTCAGGCTAATATTTAAACTAAGTACGTTATGTACCTTTGGTTCAAGTGTAACCTTTTGGAGCATCAGTCTGATGCTGACCCCTCTTATTTTATGCCGAGAAACATGCTGTGCAAATGCACAACTGAGCATGAAAGAGAATGAATATATTACATGTAGTGCAGCGGATTAAATTATCTGCCCTTTATTTTCTGCCGTCAATTTGTACTCTAAACATCTCACGTAAGTCCGAAGTGCCATGTGGTAGCGAGGTAGAATTTAACAATTAAACGAAAGAAATGAAGTTTAATTATAATTCTACCGAGTCTACCACTGGCACTGAAGGGCTTACGTACCCGCCCAGGGTCCGATTGCCAACATGCATGAATCATGTCAAGGAATCCCATCCCTTAATTAAATTGACGGCAAATTCAGAGTACACATCAAAATGCACTGAGGAACTTGTGCCTCGTGCGTGGTTATATAGGGAGACCACCATTGTTCTTTTACAATAGGTGCTCTCAAGTGTGACGATACATTCCGGTGATAGGTGCAATCTCACGTAAGCCCTTCAGTGCCAGTGGTAGACTCGGTAGAATTATAATTAAACTTCATTTCTTTCGTTTAATTGTTAAATTATAGCACATAAAATTATAGCAGTCACCAGCAAAACGCGGGCTGAAAGGAAACAACACAAAATCAGAGAGACGGCGCTGCCTCGCGAAGCTTGAGATTAGGAAGGCAATGT
Source organism: Crossaster papposus (assembly GCA_037893245.1). Classification (NCBI taxonomy): domain Eukaryota; kingdom Metazoa; phylum Echinodermata; class Asteroidea; order Velatida; family Solasteridae; genus Crossaster; species Crossaster papposus. The sequence continues at coordinate 1,173,750 of JBAIAA010000238.1, forward strand.
ATTATGTTTTTCATTTGAAATTTAAACATTGTGAGGAGTTAGACTTGTGTTTTAAATAAATTTGTCTCGTTTGGGTAAGACTTTTTCACCATAGTAAACACTTTCGCCAGCCGCGCGTTCTATAATTACTGCAGACTAAAATTAGACCAATTATTTGTCTGACCAATAAAATCGTGATTGTATAGTTACAATATTAACGCCGATTGTAGGCGCGGCTTAGCTTATTATTTCACTGTTGTAATATTTAAATAACATTTTGAAGTAACCCTTTCATTACTCTACCCCCCTCCCCCCTCCCCCCCCCCCCCCCCCCCCCACCCCCCCCCCCCCTCTTTTTAAGTAAATCAAGAAAATAAACGTCTCGTTTGTAAATGTGTGTGGTTCTAAACAGAACCGGAGTAAACGTTTCGGGCAGTATGTTCTACCCGTCGTCAGAGCGTATACGGAAATGACATGTTCGCTAGCGTTATACGTATACGAACCGTATGCGATCTGGAGGCGGAGTAACCAGTGTTAGTTTACATAATTATAGGGCTTCATCTATTCAAGAACAGACATGGAGTTTTACCCGTGATTCGAAATTCTTCAAAACATTTTTTGTTAGTTTTAGTTTTACCATTTTGGACACGTTTTCTTTTGGGAATTAATTTTGGCAGCATACATCATGATTACTTGACTAGACCACAGAATAGTTATCAATAAATTTGTAATTAAATACGCACCAAGGTCGAGTACCGTTTGGCTAAGAAAAGCACGCTGACGCGGAACAGGTATGAGAGAACTTCAATTCCTTTCCATACAAACTAGGCAATTACTTAGGCAACACGAGGTTACGTGTAGAAATGAAACCCGCCCGTTTATTACCTGTGTTGCAAATCATAGACGCTTATCGATCGGCGAGTATCTCGTTATAAAAAAAGGCAGTTATGCTGGAATTATAATCGTGAAGGACATTTAATAAATTGACTTCCATGCAAACCAATTCCACACAATAGCTATTGTCACGGTTACTGTGGAAACCTAGGACGACACAAAATACATTCGTGGACGTGATCAATGCTCATCATACCGTACCAGGGAGTGCAGGGTGCGGTTTCTGTTTTGAGGCAGATACCAAAGCGAGGAACTGCTGGCTGGAAATGAAAAACCAGCGTAAAATGTTGGTGTTGGTTTTAGCTTTTGGGTTTCTTAATTCCCTCTCTTTGCAACCCGTACGAGGGAAGATGTGTAGCGCCATGATCAAGGCTGCTGCCGGTGATAATCTGACCACGCTTCGTGACAAGGCTTTCGCGGCTTTCAGAAGCCAGTGCCGTGGTAAACGAGGCAATCTGAACGACACCAAATGTAAGTGATTCTTAAGCACTTCATTAAAATTGCAATTCCAAGCCCAACTGAATTCAGAAAAAACTGGAAATTGTTAGTGGTTAATTATTCTAGCATGTTGCTACATAACAGATCGGGAGCTAAGCATGGCGGGCACTATAAAACAGTCTTATTAGAAGACTATTATGTAAGATTTTTGAGTCTAAACCTCTAACAGAATTTGGAAGAAAAGACCCCAAGATTTTCTAAAATGCCACGATTGCCAACATTATTGAAAAATAATTCAAATTAGAAGGCGAGTACTCTTTTTGTTCCTATGGATCATTATCAACAATTGTTTTTCAAAAGGATCAAGCAAAGGCGTTTTTTCCGTATTAAATTTAGAAATGTAATTTGTAATTATTAAATGTAAATATAGAAAGCCATTATATAGGGTACGTGAAGGTAATATGGGACTGCAGGTAATATGGGACGCATGAATTAAATTTGGCGCCTATTTAACTATAAAGCTTCAGAGACAAGAAATAGCGCTCTCAATAGTTGCGATAACTCATTGCCATCGTTGCCAACATGGCTAATTTGTTCGGGAACGGAGATCTCGGTGAATAAATAATCAAAATTTGACAAGGTATGTTAAGTTGACAGTATTTTTTTGCTCTGATCTAAAAATATATATTTCATGAAATGTACTGATATTAAAAACTGACCAGAGGGTGAGCTGAATTCTTGACATATTTAGGATGCTTATGAAGTGTTTTGATTGTATTGAAGGTGTGGGGTCCTGTGTATAATTGTTTTTGGATTTATTATGCGTTGAATGGGAGCTCCGGTAGCGCAACAAGGTGCAGGTAATATGGGACGCCATAGGTGTGATAGAGCGGAATGAAATTGCATTTGAAAATTATATTATCATATACCATACGTCCCATATTACCTGCACTGCAGGTAATATGGGACTTTTGGTGATGACGTCATAATTTGAATGTAACTGTCATAAATGGATACAACATGGTTTAAATTATATCATCAAAAGGAAGGGTAGTTGTTACTGATTCCAATAACCAATGTTTCTTTAGAATGATTTTATCTATCTTTATGCAAATTATGCAAATGAGCTTAATGGTCCCATATTACCTGCACCTGTACGAAGGGGTTTTTTTTCATCAATTTTCAATACGGTAAATATTATCGTCTGATTCCCTTCTTTTTCTTACTTTTTTAATTTCTGATTCTTGTTCTCTATTTTTCATATCATTCGTTCTCACTTTTCAATCATCCATGATTCGAACCTAACCCAGTCAGTAGTGTAGAGTGCGTATTTAACCTAATTTTCCGACGGATGGAGGATCATGATCATTATCGATGATCAGATCGGTAAACCTCGCCGAGGATCATGAGAGGGAGGTGTGTCTGGAACTAGATTAGGTCATGGATCAATGGGTTAATCGATAAGAGACATCCGGGATTTGTCTCCGATGTCCGGCGATAATTGTGTCTGCATGTAGGTTGGTACATTAGCCAATCAGAACACAGATGGTGTTGACGTCATCGATGATGACAACCCTAACCCCTAACCCCTAACCCCTAACCCCTAACCCCTAACCCCTAACCCCTAACCCCTAACCCCTAACCCCTAACCCCTAACCCCTAACCCCTAACCCTAGTCAGATCCCAGACAACTTTAACATCATCGATGACGTCAACTCCATCTGTGTTCCGATTTGCTAATAAATGTACATATATACCAACCTACCTACAGATTTTTTTTTATCGCGGCCGGGACATCGGGTGGCACCGCCCGATACCCCCTCTCCGCCCGGCGCCCGGCGGAAATGTGAGTGGGGCATAAAGTATTGCGCTATATCATGTAAAAATTGTTTAACGATAGTCAGTTAAACGATATTTACTATAAAAATACAAGCTACATTTATATTATCGATAATGTTACTTTTCTTAGGTATATATTAATCTCAGTATACATGAAATAATAATACAAACAACACCATACTTCACTTCAAATTTTAAAAATATATTGAGCATTTCATATATATCCAGACGTACGTACGTCGTTGTGAGAAAATAATCTGTTACTGACTGGCGTCGAAAAAATAATAATAATCATCTTCACCGACATCTTCGTCACTATTATCATATTTTACCTCCGTTTCGGGTTCCGAATCATCTTTATCGACATCTTTTTCATCACCAATATTTGGCAAAATGGGCAACAAAGAGCAAGAGATGAGCACCAAAATTAGAGAAATTAGCAAAAAAAGAGCAACAGAATAAGTAAAATTATCAATAAAGAGCAAGAAATGAGTAAAATGTGCAACAAATGAGTAAAATGAGCAAACAAAGGCAAGGAATAAGTAACATGAGCACCAAATGACCGGGAGACTACAATGCGGCAGCGTGCCGGCATTGAGTGATGGCTGAACGGATGACTGAACAGACCATTATCCCTCAATCGGGACTATAGTTTGGTTTGACTGGTCATTTTTGTATTTATATCTTGGGGTGTCACACAGCTTGCTCGTTCACTTTGGAGGCGTCTGACCAAGGTGTCACGTTCATCTTGCAGCCGCTGAGGGCGCCTTTCCGGTTGGACTTCGATGTGAAGACAGGCCGTGATGCCATAATAAATCTGGCGGAGGAAAATACAGAAGCGTCCGTCTTTGCCTCAATAAGTGAGTGTCAGTGAGCTATTGTTTGGTTACTCATTTGACTTTTGTTCAGGGAAAAAGTTCGGGGAGGAAGGGAGGAGGGGGGGGGGGTGCAACCTTCAGTTTGTTTTGTAAAGCCTTTGAAACTTATTTGCCCCTTAATATGCTTATTGCCCAAGTCCACGTGAATGTGTAATTGATTAGACAGAAACAAGCACTTTCCTACTTAGTTTTATCGGTCCTATAACTTCTAGTGAGTTACCTTAAAAAAATGCCACGGACTGTTACACGGTGGACAAAAGCAATACTGTTTTTACCAAAGCTTTGCCAATGTCCCAGTCGACAAAACTATGTTTCTAACACGGATTAACATAACAAGTAAGGAAAAACTCGTGTCTTGGCGAGATAAAATAAAATATCTCTGGGCTCCGCAGTTTATAAGTTCATAAGATCGAAACCCTTTTTTTTCTATAGTCATAGGTGGCTGGTATAACTCGATGTCGGCTATCGAAGCCTGTTACTACACCGATGAAAACGAATGCCCTCCAACGTTGTTTGGTGGGCGTTCACAATACAACGAGGCTGGTATCGTCATTGGCACTGAACGTCGCCCCTTCTGGGTAGAGTACAAACGGGGCGTGGTGACCGTCGGCAAAGGAGGACAGGAGGAGGCTTTCCTGGAGTGGGACGCCGCTGTGCATCATCGTCGCAACATATCAACGCCGGTATACTTTGGTATAAGTTCTTGGGACCATGAACCAGCGGAGTGGGTGTTCAATCAATTCTGTGCCTAAGAAACCAAAAGCATGCGGGTGAAATGAGGGTGATGTATAACAAGTTGAAAAGGCGGGCACAGTTCGTCCCGTTAAAATATAGTGGCGCCCACTAAACTGCCAGGAATTTAATCTTTTACAGTGTAGTAGATGACTGAGACGTGTTAACATCACAGTTATTTTCACACGTGCGCTTATGAAAGTCACTTTTTATGGAAGAAATAAAGATACCGAAAAACCAACTAAAAGCGGGCGGGTGGAAAATGAGGGTGGTTGATTTAACAATTGTTGCCTGCTGTGACATGGTCCATGGCGTTTTGTACACCCGAGGGGGAAAATGGCACCCGAGGCGAAGCCGAGGGTGCCATTTGCCCCCGAGGGTGTACAAAACGCCATGGACCATATCACAGCAGGCAACAATTGTTTTGTTATACCACGGTAATAGATTACAGCAGGCAAGAATTGTTTGTTATGGGTCCGTTCCCGTTGCGGTGCAAAATTGCCGAAGTAGTCGCACTGAATGTTCCGTGTTTTTCTTCGTACTGGCGCTGTCCTGCTCGAAAATCAAATTTCTGATCTCCTCTTTTGAACGAGACAGAAATCGCTTCTTTGGAGGTGACTTAATGCTGTCGTCTGCCGACATTACGGAGAAAATAAGGCAAAATTGGAACAGAAAAAAAGCAGACGAACAGCATAAACGAAAGCCGGTGTAAACAACAATGGCGGTCGTTAGTCGTTGCCGAAAGTGCTAACTTCACTGTTCCCTGTTTACATCGCACATCAATTTACGTAGTACCAGCTAATATAACACAGCGTTGCTAGACTCTAATATCAGTCGCTTCCATGGTATTTATCACAGAAATGGCCGGCCAGGCTATGCGCTAGCGTGTAAAAAAAGATTCCGCGGCCTGGAAAAAGAAAGTTCATGTACCCCGTGGGGTACATGAACTCATGTACCACGCGTACTCGGCGTACATCACTCATACCATGCTCATACATCGGCACACTCGGATACATGCGTTTTTGTGGCATGTCACGTGAACGCTTCTCGACCAATACAAATTCACAATCTATTGCCGTGGTATAACAAAACGAGTTGAAGAAGGGCACACATAGATGTACTTATAAACTTCTGTCTTATGATTGGGAAACACGTTAATTATTTTGTTTTAAATGCACAATGTTTATTAAAATCACGTATTTCCGACACCTATAAGGCACAATTTTACAATTCGAAACGAAAATTGTTCCAAGTGTACAATATATTACAGTGTTTGGGGGAATTACGCATTATACACTTGGTTAAGTGGGCCCACAGCCACACTTGGAATGTGGGTGAGGTAATGTCTGGAATTGGGTGTACACTTAGAACAGTGGTTTTCTGTATTAAATCTAATTAAAATAACTATAATTACAGCAATTAACCCGTAAACTCACTGAGATTGATGTCTGTTTTAGGTCTGTCGTAAAACATGCAGTTCTACATAACAGCGACGTTATGTCGTCACCGTTTTCACGGAGACGTGGATTTTGAAAAGCGTTTTAGGAGATAGTCGCAAGAGGAGTTTCTCCTATTTTAAAAATACTACTTTGCAACAACTTTTGCAGTAAGGAAACCTTCACACTATGAAGGGTGAACTTTTACACGAACCCAGTATTATAACACGGTGTGGTTAATTGGATCATTAATTTAATTATCATAATAATAATGTTTTGCTCACAGAAGCATGTCAAAATATTTAAATACAGTGTTTTAAAGCAAAATAGTGAACAAATCGGAATCGAAGAAATGATAAATTGTTGAAATGTGTTGCTCTTCGTTAAAACGGTGACGATTATTATAGTTCATTAGGAATTGACGAGTACCCAGACATTTTTGTTAACAGGCAAAATTGTAGCCGAATGTGTTTAATTATTGGGACTCTAACTAACTCCCATAAATAAATAAAGCAAAATCAACCTTTGGGAAACACGTTAATTATTTTGTTTTAAATGCACAATGTTTATTAAAATTCACGTATTTCCGACACCTAAGGCACCATTTCAAAATTCGGAACGGAAAGTTAGCGGAACCCCTACTTCCGATCCTGCCTGATCTACCAATCATAAAGGCACCATTAATTGTGGCTATTGGAAGCCGAACGGATTGGAACGCTAGTAGGCCATGTGTTTGGTTGTCAGAAGTTTAATAAATACCTAGGAGAGTTCATAGCTCCTGATTGGTGTAGACTCGATCACGTGGAGGGCATTATCACGCAGTAATTGACCGGGATTTCAAAAATTTAAGCAAATTCATTTTTTTTTTCCTAAATAAAAAGGTATTTATTAAAGGGAATAACTGGGCGATGACCCGGTCATTACTGCGTGATAATTGACCGGGTTGGGCGATGGTCTATTACCGATTGGTCATCGCCAAACCCGGTCAATTATCACGCAGTAATGACCGGGTCATCGCCCCGTTATTCCCTAAATATTACACAAGAGGCTATTATAAGGTACCCAAAGCTCAACGGGCTGGCCGCTTGACAGCGTGCAGTAATGATCAAGCCTGTTTGCGGTTTTCTTGCAGTTGAAAGGCCCCAGGGAATTCAGTTTTGGTGTTTTTTATTTGCTTATTTTGTTGCATGAGCCTATGTTGTACCGATTTATGCAAGTTTTAGTTGTTCCTTCTTAGTACACCCTCATTTGAACTACATTTTCTTATGTAATTTTTTTCCATTACTTTTGCAGATTGGATCTATCATAATCAGAAATTCAATCTGTCGGTTATTTTCTACAGACCCACACATACACAATGTACGTTGATATATAATAATTATAATATAATAGTTGGTTTTTTTCAGTTGGAAAAGTAAGTTTTTTAATACCAAGAGAAAAAATAATTACTCCTAATCTACAGAGATTAATAAATCTTTTGAAGTTGTTTTCATTTTTGTTGGTCAGAGTTATTTTCACTCTAAACTTAGTTCATTTCACTCTTTTTAAAGTGGCTTTTATAAGACACTTACTTTTTGAGAGGGGGCTATATAGCCACTCACAGTACATTTAGAGAGGGACGACTTCAAACGTAAGTGTTCCCACTCCGCCAAAATTGCGACTATAATCGTTGTCTAAGTAACGGGGAAACTGCAGAATCGTACTGGTTTCTCCCAAACAAAACGAGAACCATACACTTTGTAAGAAAAGTCGATATTAGAAAGGCAATATAAAAGCAATGGTTAGCAAAACTCGGTAGATTAGATGAGATTTGAAGGTTTGCATGGTGAAAAGGCAATACGATTGTTTGCGATACACTGGCATCATGTGTTCAATCTCTTTTGTAAATTTGTGTGGTTCCGAAAAGAACCAGAGGAAACTCAACGTTTCGTGCAGTATGTTCTACTCGTCGTCAGAGCATAAACTGAAATGACCTGTTCGCTAGCGTTATATGTATACGAACCGTATGCAATCTGGAGGCGAAGTAACCAGTGTTAGTTTACATAATTATGGGGCTTTATCTATTCAAGTTTCTTCTTCAAAATATTTGTTGTTAGTTTTAGTTTCACCATTTTGGACACGTTTGTTGTCTTTGGGAATGATTGTTGACAGCATACATTATGATTATGTAGGGAGACCAAGTGCGCCCTCTGTTTGTGTATGCCTACAAGTTTTGCAATTAGTGATTTGCATGTTTGTATAAAACACATAAGGTGACCTTTGTGCTTCCCGCGCAAAGGCAACTTGTAGCAAGGTTTTCTTCTGTGGGCTTCGAACAGAGAAAACCAACATTATTAGGTCTAGAAATTATCTCGATTTTCTAGGGAGCATGGCTCTGACCATGCTCCAAATGTAAACCATGTGAGAGGGTAACCATCATTGAAACCCCTAGTGAGTAATGTAATTTGTTTGATATTTTTGTGAGATAATTGTAATCTTTTGCGACCGTGTATTTCATTATTGAATAATTGTATTGTCAGATTGTACCGTGCGTATAGTACATCGTGTAGGCTACAACAGCTAGCCATGTGTTGGCATTTGCATGTCATGTTGTATTGCTGTGCCATTTTATTGTACTACGGGCATAGTTAATATTATAACACCTCACTCACAGATTCTGTGTCTTGATTGGCCGAGAGCGCGTCACGTGTCACTTGCTATTTTTACTATTTTTTACTTGCGCTCCAAAAAGACTATACCACGCAGCCTCGTTCTGAAAAAGTACTATGCGCATAGCAACACACGTACTATGCGCATAGCAACGAAAGCGTGACTGAAACCCAGACGTGTGTTTCGGTGCATTGCGTAAACATTGCCCTATCACCCTCGCACCCGTTCATCAAGGCAACAAAGTACACGTATCAGTTTGATCACTGAATTCGGAGATTTTTTGTCATTACTATACTTTCAGGAAGCTTAAATTGTGCAGAATCTGTGAGTGAGGACGGCTGGTGTTATAAAACAAATATTGACTGCTTTATTTCGCGGTATAGTAAAATTAGCCTCCCTCGGTGATCCATGGAGCATTCTATTTTCCCTCGGCTTCGCCTCGGGAAAATAGAATGCTCCATGGATCACCTCGGGAGGCTAGTTTTACTATACCACTCAAAGCAGTCAATATTTGTATACTAGTGTGCATTTAATGTAATAAGTGTTGTCTTGTAAAATTATATTCAGGAGATAGTCGTCAATATACATAGCCAAGAGTCTCTGGTTTATTGCAAATTTTGTTGAATGCTTGTCCGCTTTAACTAGAGGACCGTTCCTCCTTCCTTCCCCATTAAGTTACGTGAGTGTGGTCCGCTACAATTACTGGACTAGACCACAGAAGAGTTATCAATAATATTTTTTTGAGAAACAAAAATTAAACAAAAGATAATTAAATTTAAAGATGGTATTTTAGACTTGTGTACATCACTAGTGTACATGCTGTGAACATATATTTTGTCTAATGGGAAGGCTAGGGTGTGACATGTATGGTGCATACATGTTCGACCGACATGAATTTTGAATTATAATCGTGGGTGAGCCATGCTTTAATTTCAAATAGGAAGATAGGGTGTGACATGTTCACTACATGACTTGCATTAAAATGTGTCGGGCGGCCATTTTGAAGAAAACAAAAGGGACACAAAATGTCCGCCTCCTTCCTTTAAACAAAAAAGGCATGACGCTAAACATGTTTTTTTTGTTATTTGCCCCCGCAAACACGAGGTGACCTCCAGAAATGAAACACGCCCGTTTATTACCTTCAGGAAAATGACAGACGCTTATCGATCGGCGAGTATCTCGTTATAAAAAAAGGCAGTTAGGCTGGAGAATTGTGAGCGACATTTAATATTGACCTCCATGCAAACCAATTCCACACAATAGCTATTGTCACGGTTACTGTGGAAACCTAGGACGACAAACTTTAATTTTGTAGACGTGATCAATGCTCATCATACCGTACCAGGGAGTGGTGCGGTTTCTGTTTTGACGCAGATACCAAAGCGAGGAACTGTTGGCTGGAAATGAAAAACCCGCGTAAAATGTTGGTGTTGGTTTTAGCTTTTGGGTTTCTTAGTTCCCTCTCTTTGCAACCCGTACGAGGGAAGATGTGTAGCGCCATGATCAAGGCTGCTGCCGGTGATAATTAAACTGTTTTAATTTGTTATTCAAACAAAAAAACAAAAAAAACAGTCTTAAAAAAAAAAAAATTAAAAAAAATGTCCCAAAATAAGCGCACTTCCATGATTTTGTGACAAACTTAAATACAATCAAAAACCTGTTATAGACCAGTTAACAAATTCAATCCATGAATCAGAGCTCATTCACTCTGACTTTGTCTTCACATGAAAACTAAATGAAAGTCAAAGGCCAAATATGCCAAAGTGAAAAAATACACACTGTCTTGTACTACTAGCACACCTTAGAAATTGTTGCATTTAAGGAATATCAAGTTTGATAACATTTTGTCTCCAAGTCGAGCATGGTGGGGGCGCACGATGATGCCGTCATGACTGAAGACGCGCTCTACTGATGAACTCGAAGCCGGTACCCCCAATAGGCTATTGGTATCACATTGGCACAAGGTACATGCCAAAATCATCGGTTAATATATCCATGCAAGCCCAAGCCATGCGTAAAAAAAATTCTTAAATGTATCCCTTGTAAGTATTAGAGTGAAGAAATACAACAATTTTGAGAAGAAAGTAGTCTTTATTTCATACTTTTACATGTCAACAAAACTCAAAAGAAAGTAAAGAAAATAAATTATAAAAACATTAATAAAAAACCTCTTTCCCTACCCGAACTTTCAAAAATAAAGGACGCTCAACATTCTTTTTTAAATCTGGCCTTACGTGTTGCTGATCGGGGTATGTTTGTGAAAATTCCTCTCATTTTTCAACCGCTTATGATGCCACCCTAAACTTTGGAAAATTTGGAGGATAGAATCCACTGAAGATGCTACGTCAAACTCATACAGTTTCTATGTGTAGTTTTCCCGCCAAAAGCCGAGGAACTCCAGCATCACATTAAATGTATTTTAACGTCGAGCGACACATCAGAGCCAACACACCCCGCTTGCAAATTGACCTGTAATTTCCAAATCCATTTCGATGCCACCCTGTGATTTTTATAAATACTAGACGAGGAATAGATTATGACGATTTTTAAATATCTTGAACTTTTTATGCATAGTTTTCCTGAAATTTATTGTCAAATCACAGCATCAAAATTAGTGCCGTGTAACGATTAACATATACAAACGCACACAGCCTACTGTTATATAGCACACAAAATTATAGCAGTCACCAGCAAAACGCGGGCTGAAAGGAAACAACACAAAATCAGACAGACGGCGCTGCCTCGCGACACTCGGGATTAGGAAGGCAATGTATATGTTTTCATTTGAAATTTAAACATCGTGAAGAGTTAGCCTTGTGTTTTAAATAAAATTGTCTTGTTTGGGTAAGAAAATTTCTCCATAGTAACCACTTTAGACCAATTTGTCTGACCAATGAAAGCGTGACTGTATAGTTACAATATTAACGCCAATTGTAGGCGCGGCTTAGCTTATTATTTCACTGTTGTAATATTTCAATAACATTTTGAAGTAACTCTTTCATTACCCCCCCCCCCCCCCCCCCCCCACCCCCCCTTGCCTCTTTTTAAGTAAATCAAGAAAATAATAGAACGTACGTCTGCATTGGCGGTAAGGGAAAAATGAAGAAAAAAAAGTAATGTGGTGTTGACTAAGCAATTCAGGGGTACGGACCTATGACTCCACACATTGACCGACTCCCATACAGGACTCTCCAACCTGGCGAATTAAGAGTGGGTCCACGTAAATATTTCATATAAGTGTCCTCGGCATTTTTTTTTTTTTTTTTAATATGAAAGGACTTGGTAAGCAAGTAACAAAAATTGAAATATTTTTTTTTCTTTTGCCCGTTGCCACGGTAACAGGCCATTTTGTGTTTTGGGCATTTTGGGCCAGTTTTGGGGCTGCAAAAACAGTTTTTTTGCTTATTTTAAAAGAATCACCCAGCCAAATTACAAACTTTTATCACAAAATCAACTATATCATTACAAAGTATCATCCTTGCCCTTACTTAAGACAAAATGTTAATGTTTTAAATGTCACCCTTATGCTATTTTTAGAACATGCAATAAAGCATGTTTTCAGAGCTTGTAAAATTGTAATTTTGAACCTATTTTTGTCCCTCAAAAAGTCAACTTGCCAGGGGTCTCAGAATATTTTCCTTTTGGATTTGATTAGAGCCAACATTGGTCTTTTCATATCTGGTGAGAAAAGTTTGGGGGATTGTATCTTCTTAAGGCAGTAGTGCATCAAAAATGGTCATTTTCCAAAAAAAACAACAATTTTTTGAGCTTTTCCTTCAGTTTAAAGTAATAATACACACACAAATTTTACTTTTATGAATCTGGAGCCTTTTTCAAATCATAAGAGTGAGTTGTAGGCCTGTGAATTACTCCTACTGAATAAGCAGCATTTTTGACGGCAACAATCTAGACTAACCCCCTCCACAGCATTACATACAATTTTCTGATAACATTTTATTAGTGGCATATACAAAGAGAAAACAATACTTGTTGTGAACTAAAACATTATTTCTACAGAACCCAACTAAAGCATTATTTCTACAGAACCCAACAGCCCCTTTAAGCGTGTCACCCCTCAAAACACAGCTTTAAGGCCTGCAAGTGTATCCAAAGTGTTATAGCGCTCCCTTAGAGCTATGTCAGTTCGAAGAAAAAAACATAGGTCTTTTTCGCTTTATAGGCCTACATGTATTTGAACTATAACAACAGTTTATACCATAACAACCTTTTAAAACCATTCCAAAAAAAATATGTACGCACATTTAGTAAGTTTCCCTTGTGGTTTATTTGTGTAATGTAAGATAAAAGGTCGTATCCTCATTGAGTGATCCCCACAATGTCGCTTCCCAGGTTGTATCGTAAAATTGAGTGTGATCCATGGCCACATCGCATTCTGGTGTTTGTGACTTTTGACAAGCGCCCTCGAACAAAGATACTGACAATTTGGGAGACTGCCAACACAGCAGTTGGTAGTTGAATGGTTTAGTTGACTGCGTGAAGAAGCTATGCCTATATTCCTATGCCTGGGTACACTCATGTTTAAATACACTCACAATATGCTTCCCCAATGTTTTCATCACATATTTTTATTTACTACTTCTGTTCATTCATACGGAACACGTAGTTCATTGAAAGGTAATCTGTTTGTGAGACAATGTAAGACTTCATTTTTTTAGAAACAGCCCATTTCAACGTTGTGTCATATACTGGAATAACTCAACATTGATTTGAAAAAGTGCAATTCTGTGGTTTAATTTGCCAAAAAATTGAAGAAATTGATGATTAATACTTATGCTTAATACATTTTGTCTTTACTGAATTGCTTAGTTATTATGTAACTTACTGTACCGGGTCTCACTGTCTATTGACCTGATTTTGTCCGTGTGTAGTTTTTGTCCTGTCCCAGAGAAAGGTACAAAAGCTTTGCTTCACCGTTTTCCTGCATGTTGACATCTTTTTATGCTTTCGATTATGTAATGTCTTTGATGAATACTCTGTAAATACATACATGTTTTCTCCTTTATGTGTACAAGAATTGTAACTGAGGATGTCAATGTGAAAATAAATGTTGAGTTGATTGATTGATATTCAAATGGTCGAATTTGTATTAAAGGTAGAATACACCATTGGTAATTGCTTAAATTATCATGAATAGTTGGATTTGGGGGGTTGTATTTGATAGTAAATATCGTTTAACTCACCTGTTCGAAGTTTTACAATCATGGATGCCGAGTAAAGCATGAAAAACAGCGTTTGTTTTCAACCGGCGTCGAGCAGTTATTTTTATGTTATCTTTGTTTATAAAATTCAATTTTCCGGAATAATTACAGGATATCTAGCGCAATAATTTTGCTGAATGCCTAGAATCATTATTTACTTTCAAATGAGTAAGATATTTCTTAATAATTCGGTAGTGAATATTTTCGATATCTGCAAATTGTGTATACTACCTTTTAAAGGTCACGTTGCAAAGACCATTGCGTGATCGAGGGAGCTGATGGGGATACAAATCGTGTCGTTAGCGGTCGCACTGTCGAATGCAGTGTTCGTTGGCAAAGACTATTAAGGGCAAGATAGCTCAGTTGGAAGAGCGCCGGTCCGTTATTATGGCGGTCTCGGGTTCAAGTCCCGCCTATAGGGGGCGCTATAATGCAACACTTTGGATACACTTGCAAGCAATAAAGCTGTGTTTTTGAGGGGTGACATGCCTAAAGGGGCTGTTGGGCTATGTATAAATATTGCTTTAGTTGGGTTCTGTAGAAATACAGTTTTAGTTCACAACAAGTATTGTTTCCTCTTTTTATATGCCACTAATAAAATGTTATCAGAAAATGGTATGTAAGAAATGCTGTGGAGGGGGTTAGTCTAGATTTTCGCCGTCAAAAATGCTGCTTATTCAGTAGGAGTAATCCACAGGCCTACAACTCACTCTTATGATTTCAAAAAAGCGCCAGATTCATAAAAATATTCTTGTTTGTGTGAATTATTACTTCAAACTGAAGAAAAAGCTCAAATTTCATTGTTTTGTTTTTTGGGAAAAATGACCATTTTTGATGCACTACTGCCTTAAGAAGATACAATCCCCCAAACTTTTCTCACCAGATATGAAAAGACCAATGTTGGCTCTAATCAAATCCAAAAGGAAAATATTCTGAGACCCCTGGCAAGTTGACTTTTTGAGGGACAAAAATAGGTTCAAAATTACAATTTTACAAGCTCTGAAAACATGCTTTATTGTATGTTCTAAAAATAGCATAAGGGTGACATTTAAAACATTAACATTTTTGTCTCAAGTAAGGGCAAGGATGATACTTTGTAATGATATAGTTGATTTTGTGATAAAAGTTTGTAATTTGGCTGGGTGATTTTTTTAAAATAAGCAAAAAAACTGTTTTTGCAGCCCCAAAACTGGCCCAAAATGCCCAAAACACAAAATGGCCTGTTACTGTGGCAACGGGCAAAAGAAAAAAAAATATTTCAATTTTTGTTACTTGCTTACCAAGTCCTTTCATATTAAAAAATAAAAAAAAAATGCCGAGGACACTTATATGAAATATTTACGTGGACCCACTCTTAAGCCGTTGAGCTAACTCCGGTTGGTATTAGAAGACTATAAATTAATTCTTTTAAAGATAAGATTGCGAAATTGCGCGCGTTAAAACTGAGAAAAAACCCCGACATCGGCCAGGACGAGGACTCGAACCCAGGCGACGGAACCCCGCAGACGAGGAGCCTAACCACTCGGCCATTTGACTACCAGTCAACATTGTTTCAAATCGATGTGACTTAATAGGTTTGAAAGCTTCATTGTAGAATGAAGAAAAAAAGTTATGTGTTGTTGACCAAGCATTCAGGGGTTCGGACCCATGACTTTACTCATTGAACGACTCCCATATAGGACTCTTTTGGGTTCTAGGATTCCCGGCCCATCACACTTCCTTCCCTGTCCATGTTCATTTAACCCGAAGGCCATGCAACCATATAAGGGAGGAGAACGGAGCGAGGCCCTAGCTCTTGCCGCCTATGCAAGCAAACGAACTCCGTCCCTATACGAAGGTTCGAACCTGAACTCCGCGGACAGTACCAGCCTGACGAATTAAGCCGCTGAGCTAACTCCGGTTGGTGAATGAAGAAGATCAATTAATTCATTTAAAGATGAGATTGCGAAATTGCGCGCGTTAAAACTGAGCAAAAAATGACGTCGGCCAGAACGGGGTCTCGAACCCAGGCGATGTAAGCCCGCAGACGAGGAGCCTAACCACTTGGCCATTCGACTACCAGTCAAAATTATTTCAAATCGATGTGACTTAATAGGTTTGGAAGCTGGAGTAATAGCTCTACCCTACATTTGCTCAAAGGAAGAAGTAGAAACTGTGTTTTCAGGGTTAATGAGCCGCCCACGCATTGTCCGAAAACTCGACTTATTTTATGTCGATAGAGGGCGCGCCACACAAATAGAAGTCACCTGCAAAGCGCGGGCTCAAAGGAAACAACACAAAATCAGACAAACGGCGCTGCCTCGCGACACTCGGGAGTAGGGTGGCAATGTATATGTTTTTCATTGGAAATTAAGAAATTTAAATAAAATTAATTGTCTTGTTTGCATTGGGTAAGAATTTTTTAACAAAGGTCATGGGTCAACGCACCAAAAATTGAAAAAAATATGACATGCTGGTCGTCATGTTTCTGTAGTCTCTGAATACGTGAGAGTTCTAAGTATTTTAATCAGATCGTGAAGGTATGGGCGTTTTAGCACTTAGGTCTATGAGAATTTATTTGCTCCGTTTCACCCAAAGGGCTCTGTGTTAAGCCCCGGTCACAACGGATCGTACAAAATGTTGTCGTGGTAAGGACTGGGGCCAATTTCATAGAGCTGCTTAAGCATAAAAAATGCTTAAGCACAAAACATTTTTGCTTAGTAAAACCAGCTTACCAGCCACAACTCCATGTGATGTATATTGTTTGTGATTGGTACTTAGCTGTCGTTAGCTTAGCATAACAATCGCATGAAATGTTGGCTCCTTAACTGATTTATTAAGCAAGGGTTTTAGTGCTTAGGCATTTTCTGCTGAAGCAGCTCTATGAAATTGGCCCCTGGTCACAACAAACCCACGACGCATTTGTTCCACGACACGACATAAAATTTGGGCAAATCGTGGGTCATCGGGGGTCGTCGCAAGACAGTCCTACGAAATTTCGAGCATCGTGGCATCGACGTACGTACATGTACATATAGACGGGTAATGACGCCTTGGCCAAGGCTAAGAAAAATTATGCATAGAAAGTTCAAGAAATTTGAAAATCGTATTATTCTCTATCCTGCATCTTGTGAAAGTCCAAGGGTGGCATCGAAATGGATTTAGACATTACAAGTCGATTTGCAAGCGGGGTCCCCTACATTGTACGTTTCACAAACATAGCTACACACCCATACGTGCATCGCTATTGCACTGCGGCTAATCTGTTTGATTTTGCTGCACAATTGCAAAGCTCATTGTTTTTACATGCGTTCCACTGGTCCAAATGAATGGAAGGTCCAGAGGAGAGTGTCTGTCCTGGGCAAGCATTCACTCTCAATCAACGTTTGCCTCGGCGCTCGGCGTCCCACAATCATGATTGTCCGCCTTGATCAGAATAAGCGTCCGGCCAGTCGGGGGCCACACTTTCTGGGGACTTCCGTTACCCGGCAAGGACTGCGTTCCAGGCAGGCGCGTCCGGGTCGTCATCTTGCTACTGCCTCTCTCGTGTTAGCTTGTTGGAATGTTCGCTCCTTGACTATACACACTGATCGCCAATCTTCTTCACCAAAAAAGTCTGCGATAATCGATCTTGATCTTACTCGTTTGGGCATAAACGTGTGTGCTCTCAGTGAGACCTGGCTTACCGGCAGTGGTTCAGTCCGTGAGGTTAACTTCTCATTCTTTTGGTCTGGTCACCCCGACATTGCAAGACCTATGCATGGAGTTGGGCTGGCAATTCAGAACTCGCTTCTCCCATGTATCCAACAAACTGTTCCCCACTCACCCTGTAATCTGATTACAGGTCATGGGGTGGTGTAATTGGCCCCCACGGTGTGGGCAAAATGAATGACAACGGGCAGCGCCTTCTCGAGTGCTGTGCTGGCCACGATTTGTGTCTCATCAGCACTTTTTTTCGCAGGTTCTCCTCGCTCCAAAGCCACCTGGATGCATCCACGCTCACACCGATGGCATCAACTCGACCACATTATCGTCAGGAAACGACAGCTGTGCGGTGTCAAACAATGTCGTAGCATGCACTCAACAGACTGTAACACTGACCATGCCCTTGTCCGTAGCAAGCTCAGAATGCATCCCAAACAATTTCACACAGCTCAGCCGAAGCCAATCCCTGCAATTAACACCTCTGCTACCCGTGACATCAACCGCGTCACCACGTTTCGTGAGCTCCTCACCGATCGATTTGGCTCATCTCCCACGCCTGACAATTTTGGTCCCGCATGGTCTAGATTCAAATCCTCAGTCACGGACTGCACTCTTACCGCCTTTGGTCGACGTACTCGAACGCAACCCGACTGGTTCCGGGATAGTGCTGACATTCTGTTCCCGGCTATAGAGGGCAAACGAACTGCCAGAATCAAAGCTACCGTAATTCGTACCCGCTCTTTGGCGTCTGTGCTCCGTGCTGCAAAGAGTAACGTTCAACGCCTTGTCCGTATACCGCCCTCTGCCGTTACTGGACTGGTCTCAGTGCCCGCATCCAACACTGCGCTGACTCTGGGGATCTCCGTGGCCTGTACAATGGTATTAAAGAGGCCATCGGCCCTACCCCAAAGAAGAGTGCTCCACTGCTGTCAGTTTCTAGCATAGCTATTACTGATCCATCAGCACAGCTTGACCGCTGGGCAGAGCACTACAGCTCTCTTTTTGCTAGCGATGTTGAAGTGTGCTCCGATGCATTAGCCTTTCTGCCACAACTTTCCGTCCTGCATGAGCTTGACTGTGCCATCACCTTGTTTGGAGTAACACGTGCAATCAGTGGTCTTAAAAACAACAAGTCCCCTGGTGCAGACGGCATTCCTCCTGAAATCATGAAGTGCGGTAGTGCTGCCCTGTCAACTGAGCTCCTTAACGTATTCCAACTTTGCTGGCACTCGCGCTGTCTACCACAAGACCTAAAGGATGCAAATATTATTACTCTCTTCAAAAACAAAGGTAGCAGACAAGACTGTAACAACTACAGAGGCATTTCCTTGTTGAGCATAGCAGGCAAGGTCCTCGCCCGTGTACTACTTCCCAGGTTACAGGTCATCGGTGATAGAGTCCTTCCAGAGAGCCAGTGTGGGTTTCGTGCTTCCCGCTCAACTGTCGATATGGTTTTCTCCCTTAGACAGCTACAGGAGAAGTGCATTGAGCAACTACGCCCGCTCTACGTCGTCTTTATCGACCTGACGAAGGTTTTTGACTCTGTAAGTCGCTCAGGCCTGTTCTCCATCTTGAAGCGCCTGGGCTGTCCAGGCACACTACTGTCCATCCTCGTAGCTTTCCATGACGACATACAAGCCACAGTTTACTTCAATGGCTCCAAATCTGGAAAGTTCCCAATCCTGTGTGGTGTCAAACAAGGATGTGTGCTTGCTCCCACCTTGTTCGAGATCTTCTTCTCGGCTCTCCTCCTGCGCGCCTTTCCTGACCCTTCTGGCGTTTTGCTCCATTCCCGCAGCACAGGAAAGCTATTTAACCTCTCTCGTCTCCGTGCCAGGACTAAAATTAGACGCGTTCTCATTAGAGAACTCCTGTACGCAGATGATGCTGCTCTTGTCGCCCATGGTGAATCCGATCTTCAATCCCTGTGTAGCTCTTTTGCCGAAGCCTGCTCAGAGTTTGGCATGCGGATCAGCCCCGGCAAGACAGTTGTCCTCTCGGATGGTTCCATAGCTCCTCCCCTGATCCCCATCAACAAGTCTAGCCTGAGGGTCGTTGATGAGTTCGCATACCTCGGCCCAATCAACTCCAGCAACAACTTCCTTGATGCTGAACTCGACTCCCGCATTGGTTAGGCCGCAACCACATTCGGCCGTCTCTGCCAACGTGTTTGGAGCAACAAAAAATTCTCCATCAAACTGAAGATCAGCGTCTACGTGGCCTGTGTACTGAGTGTCCTGCTGTACTGCAGTGAATCATGGTCCACGTACCGAAGCCAAGAACGTCGTCTCAACTCCTTCCACTTCCGATGCCTTCGTTCCATTCTTGGCATCTCCTGGCGTGATCATGTCCCAAACGTCTTCATTCTGCAGCTCACCGAAACTGCCGATATGTTTTCTATGCTGAGACAGCGTCGCCTTCGTTGGGTTGGTCATGTGCACAGGCAGGTAGATAGCCGAATCCCCAAGGATCTCCTCTACGAAGAACTTGCCGACGCTCCTCGCCCTCGCGGTCGACCTAGACTGCGATACAAAGACGTCCTGAAACGCGACCTTGCCTCTTTTGGGATACCACAACTGCCAGCAACCGTCTCCATTGGCGCTCTGCTGTCCATAACGGTTTATCCTCCTCAAGACAACTGTACATTGATGATTGTGAGAAACGTCGTCTCCATCGTCGTATGCGATGGGATGGGCCATGATGATGATGATGATCAAAACTTTAGCACGATTAAGCTGGGTATACACACATACCCATTCACACAAATCGACACGCAGTTCTTTGTATTTGTGTATAATGAACAATTCATGATGAGGCTCAAACTCGGTCGCTGATGGGATTCCTCGGAAAAGCGAGGGAGAATCGTCGAAAGCTAAGGTTAATATTAAGAATTGCTTGCCAACTAACGCAAGTACCTTGTGAGGATCCAAAATCATGTACGTTTGTCAAACGCCGGCTCCAGTGCAAAAGTGGATCCAGCTGCATTCTGTAAAGTACGCACGCGTGAGACAAGATCGCACACGAAGACGGGATTTGAAAAAGAGACACGACGTTAACGAATCTGCGCGCGCTCGGGCGCCGAAATAACACAAGGGTCTTGGGCAAGACTACCCCTGGGAAGGCTGGCTAGCCAGACAGCCAGGCGGCCCGGCGGCAAAACACAAAGAGCCCATGTTGTGCACAACTGAATAGGAGCCCATTTTGTGCACAACTGAATTGGCGTTTAGCTGGGGCCCAGGTTTCTAATGACTGGAGTGACCCCTAGTGAACTCCTTCTTGAAAAGCGACTATACCACTTCAAAATACAATGTGTCATTAAGAAATTTAAAAAAACAATGAATGGAATAGGTTGACGGCTTCATATGGAAGTAAGAGAAGAAAAAAAATGTGCCTTCGAAACAGCATATCAAACATATTTCACAATAACTTACGTCTCTCGGGTTAACTTACGTCTTTCATTAAACTACTGGAACCGCAGCAAATTTGGAAAGCCTGTTGAAGGCATCCTGAGCCACGCAGAGCTTAAAGTTAGGATACATTGTTAATTGCTTGAATTATCATGAATGGGTAGATTTGGGTGGTTTTACAATCATGGATGCCGACAAAAAACATGAAAAAACAGCGATTGTTTTTAACCGGCGACGAGCAGTTATTCTTATGTTATCTTTGTTGTTTTGCGATCGCCGTCCGGCGATCGCGAATTTTTCTTTATAAAATGTTTCGGAATAATTACAGGATATCTAGCGCAATCATTTTGCTGGATGCCTGGAATCATTATTTACTTTCAAATGAGTAAGATATTTCTTAATAATTCGGTAGTAAATATTTTCGATATCTGCAAATGGTGTATACTACCTTTAACTGCAGTGATATTGCTAAATCTCTTAGCATGGAATCAGAATTTTACAGTAATTTTTGTTTCTTGTTCTGTCTTTAATGTTGGGACCCCAATGGAAATAAGCCTGTAAAATTGTTTTTGTTTGGTTATCCCAGGTTAAATCAACTGCTTTTGTGTTTCGTATTTTTTTCTGTCAGATTGTTGTTGAGTTAACTTGAATAAATAAATCAAATCAAATCAAATACTCATCTCTATTTGAAAAGTCCTATGATACAATTCGGTTTGACTGGTCATTTTTGTATTTATATCTTAGGGTGTCACACAGCTTGCTCGTTCACTTTGGAGGCGTCTGCCCAAGGTGTCACGTTCATCTTGCGGCCGCTGAGGGCGCCGTTTCGGTTGGACTTCGATGTGAAGACACGCAATGATGCCACAATAAATCTGGCGGAAGAAAACACAGAAGCGTCCGTCTTTGCATCAATAGGTGAGCGTCAGTGAGCTATGGTTTGGTTACCCATTCGCCTTTTTTCAGGGAAAGGGTTGTATCGCAAGAGCCACAAGGCATGGGATCGATGGTCTGGAGTTCGTTGAATTGGTAATGGTGGTGATTGGGGGGGGGGGGGGGGGGGTGCAACGTTCAGTTTGTTTTGTAAAGCCTTTGAAACTTATTTGCCTTCAATATGCTTATTGCCCAAGTCCACGTGGATATGTAATTGATTAGACAGAAACAAGCACTTTCCTACTTAGTTTTATCGGTCCTATAACTTCTAGTGAGTTACCTTTAAAAAAATGCCACGGACTGTCACACAATGAACAAAAGCACTATACTGTTTTTACCAAAGCTTTGCCAATGTCCCAGTCGGCAAAAATATGTTTCTAACACGGGTTAGCAAGTAAGGAAAAACTCGTGTCTTGGCGAGATAAAATGAAACATCTCTGGTCTCCGCAGTTTATAAGTTCATAACATCGAAACCCTTTTTTGTCTATAGCCATAGGTGGCTGGTCGAACTCGAAGTCGGCTATCGGAGCCTGTTACTACACCGATGCAGACGAATGCCCTGGTATGTTGTTTGGTGGGCGTTCACACTACAACGAGGCAGGTATCGTCAGTGGCACTGAACGTCGCCCCTTCTGGGTAGAGTACAAACGGGGCGTGGTGACCGTCGGCAAAGGAGGAAAGGAGGAGGCTTTCCTGGAGTGGGACGCCGCTGCGCATTATCGTCGCAACATATCAACGCCGGTATACGTTGGTATAAGTTCTTGGGACCAAGAACCAGCGGACTGGGTGTTCAATCAATTCTGTGCCTAAGAAACCAAAAGCATGCGGGTGAAATAAGGGTGATGTATAACAAGTTGAAAAAAGCGGGTACAGTTTGTCCCGTTAAAATATAGTGGCGTTCATTAAACTGCCTGAAATTTAATCTTTTACAGTGTACAGGCCCATACGCAGGATTTTTTATGGGGGGGGGGGGGGGGGTGCGAATTTGTACTGATGGGACCAAAAATGGAACCAAAATTTGTTGAGTGCCAGTACCGTTATTTCTACATCAAAATACCATTATTTACCCCGCAAAATGTGGACCTTTTGGTAATTTGGGGGGCGAATTTGTACTGATGGGACCAAAAGTGGTAGTAGATGACTGAGACGAGTTAACATCACAGTTATCTTTTCACACGTGTGCCTCTGAAAGTCACTAGTTATGAAAGAAACCAAGACAGCGAGAAACTTAAAAGCGGGCGGGTGGAAAATGAGGGTGGTTGATAACGATTTGAAGAAGGGCTCAGATAGAGGTCACTTATACACTTCTGTCTTAGGATTGGGAAACACGTATTTCTGACACCTAAGGCACAAATATTAAAATTCGAAACGAAAATTGTTCTAAGTGTACAATATATTACAGTATTTTGGGGAATTACGCATTATACACTTGGTTAAGTGGGCCCACAGCCACACTTGGAATGTGGGTGAGGTAATGTCTGGAATTGGATGTATACTTATAGAACACTTAGAACACTGGTTTTCTGTATTAAATCCAGCTGTTTCTGTAAGGACACAGCGAGCACTGTTAATAAATATACGTTGTTTCTCAGGGTCTTAGATCCTGTTTTCAACCCAGCACTTTTTCGCGCAAAACAGATGTATCGCAATTTACGTAATTAGCCTGTGCTCACTCATGCGTGACATGTTAAGTATGTGCAATTGCACAAAAAAGCACTGCACCATTGTCTATCAACCTATGTAAAAGGATTTGCAAAAAAAAATAGAATATTAATTTTAGGGCAATTGTTTAAAGTGGGAAATTTTTTGAGATACACCCTGTATTAACCATGTATAACAGTAGAGTAGACACCTTGTTTATAGAGAGCTGCACGTATTTATGGCGTGCATTATTTGACATTTATTTATTAAAATAGAGATAACGTGTTAGAAGAAATCATACATTGTAGCTCGAGGCTAGAAATGAAATAATATATTATACGATCAGCCGAGTAAAAGTCACTTTGATTTCGTTGTGTAAGATGTACCATTTTGGTTTTGTACTCGTTTTTCGCTTTTCCACTCATTTGTCGCTTATTGCCTTTCGCTTGATGCATTTACCATGATTAGTTCATCATCACTGTGAGCATTATCTTGTCAGAGGAGTAAGAAATTGAAAATTAATTAATTTGTGTACAACTGCTCTGGAGATTCAGGATTACTCAATGGATGGAATAAATGAAAGGCATACATACAATGTGTTTGCGGTTTAGTAACGGACAGTGTCATTAGTTGTATCTACACAGCCGAAATCACCCACACAATTGTTTGTTTGTTGTTGTCTCGTGTAATTAGGTGGCAGTTTTTTTTGTCTTTGTGTTTTTCCTGTCTTGTTTTGTCTTGCAGTATATTGTTTTAGTTTTATGTTTTTCCCCATGTGATACATCCTTTTTCTCTCGTTAGTTTGGCTTTAATAGTACATGCAGTGTGATGCTTTAAGGCATTGTGTCGTGTCTTGTTTTGTTGTTTGTCTTGTCTTGTCTTGTCTTGTCTTGTTCTATTTTGTTTTGTCTAATATTGATAGTCTTATATAATGTGCAATGTGATTGTTTTAATTTAAAATTATTCATATTTTGATTTTCACAATTTAATGGGGGATGACAGGTCTTTGATCATAGTGATTGTTATAACCATAGTGATTGTACATGTACCGTGTTAACAGGCAAATTGTAGCCGAATGTGTTTATTTATTGGGACTCTAACTAACTCCCATAAATAAATTAACCAAAATCAAACTTTGGGAAACACATTAATTAATGTTGTTTTAAATGCACAATGTTTATTAAAAGACACGTATTTCCGACACCTGAGGCACCATTTCAAAATTCGGAACAGAAAGTTAGCGGAACCCCTACTTCCGGTACTGTCTGATCTACCAATCCTTAAGGCACCGTTAATTGTGTCTATTGGAAGCCGAACGGATTGAAACGCTAGAAGGCCATGTGTTTGGTTGTCGGAAGTATATTATTACACAATAGGCTATTATAATAAATTGCGTTATCCAAAGCTCAACGGGCTGGCCGCTTGACAGCGTGTGGTAATGATCAAGCATGTTTGCCGTTTTCTAGCAGTTGAAAGGCCCCAGGGAATTCAGTTTTGGGGGTTTTGATTTGCTTATTTTGTTGCATGAGCCTATTTTGTACACCGACTTCAGCAAGTGGTTTTTGTTCCTTCTCATTACATTTACTTTGAACTTCTGAGGATTTTCTTTGGAGTCACTACATTTTATTAATGTGATTTTTCTTCAATACTTTTGCAGATCGGTTCTATTGAAATCAGAAATTTAATCTTTTAATTGCTATATAGCCACTCAGTACATTTAAAGAAGGATGACTCCAAACGTAAGTGATCCCACGCCGCCAAAATTGAAACTATAGTCGTTGTCTAACGGGGAAACTGTAGAATCGTACTGGCTTCTCCCAAACAAAACGAGAACCATACACTTTGTAAGAAAAGTCGATATTAGAAAAGCAATACTAAAGCAATGGTTAGTAAAACTCAGTAGATTAGATGAGATTTGAAGGTTTGCATGGTAAAAAGGCAATAAGATTGTTTGCGGTATTGTAGCATCATGTGTTCAATCTCTTTTGTAAATGTGTGTGGTTCTGAAAAGAACCAGAGGAAACTCAACGTTTCGGGCAGTATGTTCTACCCGTCGTCAGAGCATAAACTGAAATGACCTGTTCTCCTACGAACCGTATGCGATCTGGAGGCGGAGTAACCAGTGTTAGTTTACATAATTATGGGGCTTCATCTATTCAAGTTTTACCCGTGATTTAAAATTCTTCAACATATTTTTTGTTGGTTTTAGTTTAACCATTTTGGACACGTTTGTTGTCTTTGGGAATTATTGTTGGCAGCATATTATGATTATGTAGGGAGACCAAGTGCGCCCTCTGTTTGTGTATGCCTACAAGTTTTGCAATTAGTGATTTGCATGTTTGTATAAAACACATAAGGTGACCGTTGTGCTTCCCGCGCAAAGGCAACTTGTAGCAAGTTTTCTTCTGCGGGCTTCGAACAGAGAAGACCAACATTATTAGGTCTAGAAATTCTCTCGATTTTCTAGGGAGCATCGCTCTGGCCATGCTCCAAATGTAAACCATGTGAGAGGGTAACTATCATTGAAACCCCTATAGTGAGTAATGTAATTTGTTTGATAGTTTTGTGAGATAATTGTAATCTTTCGCGACCGTGTATTTCATTATTGAATAATTGTATTGTCATATTGTACCGTGCGTATTGTGTAGGCTATAGCCATGTGTTGGCATTTGCATGTCATGTTGTATTGCTGTGCCATTTTATTGTACTACGGGCATCTATCTATCTATCTATCTATCTATCTATCTATCTATCTATCTATATAATAATACGCTACTCTCTGTCTGTCTGTCTGTGTGTCTGTCTGTGCGCGCTTTTTCGTCCCCTTCCCGGGGTCGTGCGGCGTTCAAACTCGGTGGGTGGGTCCGGCTCGGTCCCCGCAAGAACCAGTTTGCATTCGCTAGAGCGTACGAGGTCAAAGGTCATCTAGGGGTCACCTTTTTGAAGTTGGTCGGATCGTGCTTAAACTCGGTGATCGCAATGCATGCTCGATGCGAGGTGAGCGTGGCAAAAATAAAACGGGTTAGCGTTTTTCGGGTCTTCCGGGGTCAAAGGTCGTCTAAGGGTCGAATTTTCAAAGTTTGCCCTATCGGGCTAATGGACTGGGAAAAAATTCTAACCCAGGAGGTCATTCAGGGGGTGAAACATCCCTTCAAAATAATGGTTTGGGCCAAAAGCCATAGAGTTGTGCAGACAAATCGAAATCTGATCCCTTTGTGTTTAGCCGCTGTCAAAAAAAGTCGCTGACATCTCTTTGAGCGGCCTTGGTAGAGAACAAACACAGCTGTTATCAATCGCCACCCAGATATCCCCTGGGGGGTAGTTAGAGCTGTTGGTCGTTGTTATTTGTATCATATGGCTGTTTCATGTCTGTATTGCGCAATACTGATTTCAATGTTTACATGCTTGCAATGGATGTCCTTAAAAAAATACATAAAATAGCCAGAATGTTTAAATCTTTGATATGTGTGTCCAGGGTCCTTATATCCATCTGTTGAGACCGTGAGAAAAAGATTTGTACCCCCAAACACAGTTCATTACCCCCAACATTGTCACGGGAAGAAGTCTACAAGCAGTGCTGATTTCGCTCATATAAGGTAATGCATTGGTTTTGATATCTAAGTTGAATTTAAATAACTTTAATCAAGGGAAAATGGTGTATCAATAATTCAATACATTCTTATAACTGTTACCAAATAATGCTCAAAAGGTGGGAAATATTATAAGAAATGTAGGCCTGTGTATCTGTATCATTGCAGCCAATTAAGTTTATGCAAGGTCAGCAAAATATTTTGTAAATCAATTATTAGTCTGTCAGATGAAGCAATCAGACGAGAGTTGTATTTGGCACCTCCATGATAGAGTCAACATGTATCCACAATCCCCATCCATCCAGGGAAGTAGCTACAAACCCGAGAACCGACAAACCCCGGGTGACCGCCTAGTAGTTTATATTATAACACCTCACTCACAGATTCTGTGTCTTGATTGGCCGAGAGCGCGTCACGTGTCACTTGCTATTTTTACTATTTTTTACTTGAGCTATCCAAAAAGACTATACCACGCAAAAAGGACCATGCGCTGTAGCAACACACGAACTATGCGCATATAGCAACGAAAGCGTGACTGAAACCCAGACGTGTGTTTCGGTGCATTGCGTAAACATTGCTCTATCACCCTCGCACCCGTTCATCAAGGCAACAAAGTACACGTATGATCGTTTGATCACTGAATTCAGAGATTTTTTGTCATTACTATACTTTCAGGAAGCTTAAATTGTGCAGAATCTGTGAGTAACATCAATAAGCCGACGCGCGCGATTATTTCTAACGAAACTCGATCCCAAGTGGGTTCAGGACGATAGTACCGGGAAGCACACCCACGCATTTCCAGCCTTGACAGACATTTCTGGCCTTGCCCGTAGCGTGTTTATGCGTCATCCGTTTTGAATCTGGGGAAAACTTTGCGTTTATATACGTCATCGTGCGCAAACTGGTTAACACTTATTCTTAACAAACACTTAACACTTTCTTACTTTTTCTTATTAAATATGGTTAGCAGACATAAAGAATAAAAATATTGATCAATCTGAAAATTGTCCCGTTCACTAATTGGCATTTTTGAGGTCTGTGCATGGTTCGGTCACATTTTGCCAGAACGCCTCACAATAGCCAATAAGCGCATACTTTTTGCCAGAGTGGTCACCCACCTCGCTTTTTTGTTCCATTATTTGTAGTCACCCCATCTGCCCATCAGGCCAGATCCCTGAGACATTTTTGTCCATGACGCGACGGCTCATAATGTCTGCTGTCTGCAAAGTCACCGTGACTGTGACGTGCCGATCAAGAGCTCCCAAGCCAGTCAAAGCCCGACTGTTTGTTTTCTGTAGTAAGATGAAGACGGGAGAGACAGAAACATAGACAGAAACATTTTAGGTTACATAACATGTACACATGTACACGTACCTCAAGCCGTGTTCGCACTGGATTTTTTTTTGGGAAGGTTTTACTGAGACGATTGTAAAATAAAAAATGGTCAAATGTTACCACTGTTCGCACTTGGACTTTCGACACGGGAAAATTTTACCGAGACCGCGGGTGAAATAGCCGAGCTGTCATTATAATGACTCATGAAGGCGAATGTGATCACAATGCGATGTGCATGCATCAGCGCGCGCACGGAAACAATGCAAAGGGCGCATGCGTGGTGTCTTGTGTAGCATGAAATCGCAGTAAGGGGCCGGATGTCTGTTTTTCTGAGACGCTTTTACCTACTCGCGCTGTTCGCACTGGACTTATTGTCTAGGGAAAAGTTACCTGGGAAGTTTGTCCCGGGCAGCAGTTTGCAGGTAAAAGTAACCACTGGACTCGGGGGAAAACCGAGAGGAAAACGTCCTAGGCTGTCCGCACTGGACTTAAAATGGGAAAAGTACCCATCGTCTCCCTGGTACGGTACGGTATGATGAGCGTTGATCACGTCTACGAAATTACTTTATGTCGTCCTAGGTTTCCACAGTAACCGTAACAATAGCTATTGTGTGGAATTGGTTTGCATGGAAGTCAATTTATTAAATGTCCTTCACGATTATAATTCCAGCGTAACTGCCTTTTTTATAACGAGATACTCGCCGATTGATAAGCGTCGTTTATTTGCCTGCAGGTAATTATCGGGCGTGTTTCATTTCTAGACGTCACCTCGTGTTTGCCTAAGTAATTGCCTAGTTTGTATGGATAAGAATTGAAGTTCTCCCATACCTGTTCCACGTCAGCGTGCTTTTCTTAACGAAACGGTACTCGACCTTGGTGCGCATTTAATTACAAATTTATTGATAAATATTCTGTGGTCTAGTCAAGCAATCATAATGTATGCTGCCAAAAATAATTCCCAAAAGAAAACGTGTACAAAATGGTAAAACTAAAACTAACAAAAATTCTTTTGAAGAATTTCACGGGTAAAACTCCATGACTGTTCTTGAACTAAGAATGGTTACCTGCCTCCAGATCACATACGGTTCGTATACGTATAACGCTAGCGAACAGGTCATTTCAGTTTATGCTCTGACGACGGGTAGAACCTACTGCCCGAAACGTTGAGTTTCCTCTGGTTCTTTTTAGAACCACACACATTTACAATAGAAACTGAACACATGATGCTAGTGTATCTCAAACAAGCAATGTGTAATATACTTCTGATAACCAAACACATGGCCTTCTAAGTTCTAGTGTTCCAATCCGTTCGGCTTCCAATAGACATAATTAGAAGCCCTCGGAAAACGTCTTTTAAAATTTCTGTCTGGTTCTTCTTTTACCTCAGCTACTGATTTTATGAAGGATTTCTTGAAAACTTATTGCTTAGCCGTTTTTTACACGAAATTCGTGTTATCTGATTACAAAATCTCTTCTAATGTGAAGCTAAATATTGTTTTTATAATTATTTTTTTCACAACCAAATAAAAAACAGATAAAACATGCAGAAGTATTGTTTACAATCTTTTTCCTTAACAGATTCCTAAACGACATTGTACTTCAACCTGAACATATTGCCGCGTGTGGCTACCCTAACTATTTAAGTCACCTCCCCACTGCACGTAATTTTATGTCGTAAATCCATGTCCTACTAATGCCTAATGGCCCAGTCACAATGTCGGCGATCTGTCGGGGATTAGTTTGGCCGGGGGTCGTCGTAGAAAATAAAGAATCCTTGAACAATCCTAGCAATAATCCTAATAAAAGTGGAGCAGTCACATTGTCTGAGATTTGTTCAAGGATTTTGACCCGGTTTTGTCGAAAAATCGTGGGATTAGCCTCCGATCGCCTCCGATTGCATCGGAGACGATATCTGCAGCAAGAGCGTCTCAAACTTTTAGCGATCCGATCGGAGGCGCCCTTATATACACGGCGGTTTACTACGATTCCACCGTACGATTCGTCGGAGACGATCACAGAAAGCGTACGAATCGTCGCAGGGCGCCTCCGATTCAGTCGGAGGGCGCCGGAGACCACTCGCAGACATTGAATCTCAACCTGAATTTCCAATCCTACACAGAATCTTGCGACTAGTCTCAGATTATTCGGAGGACGCCTCCGATTAATCGGAGGGCATCGTAGGTCATCGGAGATTGTGTCTGGGATGCCCAAAATGGGTGAAAAATCTTGCGAGCAATCTTAAAATTTTAAGTTCAAAGTTGGGGACCGCGACGGGTGTGGCGATGCCTAAAAAATCTGCGACAAGCCGCAGGCGTCCGGAGAGCGCCTCCGACGGGTGCAAAATCGTGAGATCTGTCTCAAGATTTTGTTCAAATTTCCCGGTTTTACCCATCGCCGACGCATCGCAACTGATTTGTGACTGGCCCATAAGTTGTGATGGTGCAACAGTTGTGTCGTAATGTCTTTCGGTTGCACGAAAGTTGTCTTACACCACACGTAAGTCAGAATGCGTACGGCAAGGAAGTTAGTACATGTCGTAAGGCATCGATGGTGCAACCCATTTTCGTTTGTAACTTTAGTACAGCACTTAAGACCGTTGGCCCCAGGAGCCAATTCCATAAAAGCATTCTAAACCTAGTTGGTTGCTAACTTCCTTTCTATCTCTAGTTACTTGCTAAATATATTCCATAAAACCATTATACGCTTAGCAAGGTTCCTAGTTGCTTGCTAAAAAATTAGAATAGGTTTGGGTTATGTCTAAATCCTTAGCACCATTCTAAGTCACTTTCAATCTTTCATCTTTTGGGAATTTGTATTGACCTCCTTATGCGCAGAGTCAAGGACAGATTTTCCTGAGTCGAGTAATTATAAGGCTTCTTTCCTCTTTTTTGATTTGAAACACTCTCTGAATTAGCCATTTCTGAAACATGTGCTTAGGCCGATACAAATGTACATACCCTAAATAGGGTACAGAGGAATGCATTGACAATACAACCCACAGCATAACCTGATTTGAACTCTTTCCCTATTGTTAACTCAAACTGACCATGCACTTTGGCGATTATGCAAACCCCACACCATTCTAGCAAGCTGCAAGCAAGCAACTAGTAAGAATGTTTCATAGAATGGTGTTATGGAATGCGATTTAGTTGAATGCTAGCAAGCAACCAACTAGGCATTTGGAATCTTGCTAAAACCTAGTAATATACTAGGTTAGAATGCTTTTATGGATTTGGGCCCTAGTTCCTAATGACTGGAGTGGCCCCTAGTGAACTCCTTCTTGAAAAGCGACTATACCAGTTCAAAACACAATATGTCATTGAGAAATACAAACAAATTGAACGAAATAGGTCGACAGCTTCATATGGAAGTTAGAAAAAGAACAAAAATGTGCCTTCCAAAATCTCCACGTGGCAGTTCGCAGGGTAATTTAATGAGCTTATGAATTTTGCCAATGTTTCGAAATATATCAAACATATTTTACAATAACTTACGTCTCTCGGGTTAACTTACGTCTTTCATTTTACTACTGGACCCACAGCCTTAGTCAAGGCGCGTTCGTCGTTATCCGTCAGCTGTCGTTATCCGTCCAGAAATACACGCCACGCGCGCCCTGCGTATAGAGGGCGCTCATAGCGCGCGGTGCAAAGATACAGCGCGAACTGCGACCTCACACACGGCCACTATTTATGCAAATCAACTGAAACTACTTTTGCGCCTTGGATCAATCATTTTTGAAATCTTATGTTTTTCCTATTTTTTGCGCCACATTTCTAGCGCATGACCTCGTATGCGAATACAGATAAGTATAGGCGGGGCTAAGATGTGGAGTGTCTAATCACAACGCGGGTAATCCCGACGTCATCGAATAATAGATGCAATTACTCATTTTGCAGCATGACATCAAGACAAATAGGCGGATATCAGCGTCGTCTGTCGTCTGAAGATCTGTCGTGTTTTGTTTTATTCTCCAGCGGATAAATTATCCCTCGAAGATTTTGACCCGAGCAGCGAAAGGCCTTAGTATCCTTTCTTTGTGGTCACGATGTTTTTGTGAATTTGCCGACAGGTTATGGGAAATCGGTCATTTTTCAGGCAGCCCTATTTTGCTTGGAGATCGCACGTGCGGCCATGTACATCAAAGGCCTATAGCTATAGTCGTCTCACTTTCCCGGCCGCGAAATTTTTTTCTGCAGGTAGGTTGGTACATAGTGTACATTTATTAGCCAATGAGAACACAGATGGTGTTGACGTCATCGATGATGCTCAAGTTGTCTGGGCTCTGACAGGGGTAAGGGGTTAGGGGTTAGGGTTAGGGTTAGGGTTAGGGTTGTCACAGATGACTCTAACATCATCGATGACGTCAACACCATCTGTGTTCAGATTGGCTAATGTACCAACCTACCTGCAGAAAAAATTATCGCTTCCCGCCCCTGACTGCATTAATGCGGAACACGCACGGCAATACGGGCCCTATTCCGAAGGCTGTGGGGGCATGTTTACGGCTGCGGAACCAACCTTCTAAATGATCTCAATATCGTAATTTTAACAGGGACAAGTGTCTTATATACTCAATAACTCCTCTAATTATTTTCTTGGCAAAATTCAGCCGGCAAGGCATTTAATTATCAGAGTTCTGCATTTTATCAGGGATCGTTTTTCAGCGTGTTTGGTCAGTTAATATAATTATATATAGATAAATATATATATATATATTTATAGGGGGGTGGGGGGTGCCATGTATATTGATCATGTCATGTTTTAAATAGGTATATCTGTCTTTCTTGTATTTAATGTTTTTTTTTGTTTCTTTTTCTGTAGGGACCCAAATGGAAATAAGGCTATCCCAGGTTAAATCAACTGCTTTTGTGTTTCGTATTTTTTCGAGTTAACTTTTCGAGTTAACCTGAATAAATAAATCAAATCAAATCAAATTCTCATCTCTATTTGAAAAGTCATATGATATAATTTGGTTTGACTGGTCATTTATGTATTTATATCTTGGGGTGTCACACAGCTTGCTCGTTCACTTTAGAGGCGTCCGACCCTCGCGGTGTCAAGTTCATCTTGCAGACGCTGAGGGCGCCTTTCCGGTTGGACTTCGATGTGAAGACAGGCCATGACGCCACAATAAATCTGGCGGAGGAAAATACAGAAGCGTCCGTCTTTGCCAACATAAGTGAGTGTCAGTGAGCTATTGTTTGGTTACTCATTTGACCCTTTTTGAGGGTGAGGGTTGTATCGCAAGAGCCACAATGCGTGGGATCGACGGTCTGTAGTTCGTTAATTTGGTGGTGGTATAGGGGAGGAGGGGGGGGGGGGGGGGGGGTTGCAACCTTTATTTCGTTTTGTCAAGCCTTTGAAACTTATTTGCCTTTAAAATATGCTTATTGATGAGATATGTATGGTGGCCCTGAAGGGACTACGCAGATCGTGAATATTGACGTCAATATTCACGACAAATTTCACGACTTTCCTCAAAGTCGCGAATATTGACGTACAATTTGACGTCAATATTCACGACTTTCCCCAAAAGTCGCGAATATTGACGTCAAATTTGACGTTGATATTCGCGTCAAATTTCACGACTTTCCCCGAAAGTCGCGAATATTGACGTCAAATTTGACGTCAATATTCGCGACTTGCCCCCAAAGTCGCAAATATTTTGACGCGAATTGTTTTCCAGCAAGCTAGGTTTTGGCTAGTCTTGTTCCGGGGCGATCCGGCGATCGCGAATTTATTTTTATAAAATTATATTTTTCGGAATAATTACAGGATATCTAGCGCGATCATTTTGCTGGATGCTTAGAATCATAATTTACCTTCAAATTTTTGATGTCTGCAAATGGTGTATCCTTCCTTTAAGTTCAGTTCACGAGATTTGTAAGCATTTATCACTTCGGTCACGTCAGTGCAGAACTAATACACAGGTATAACTGCGTGCAGAACACATGCTGTAAAGGGATATCCTTTTACAAATCAAGTGCTCAGCAGTGCCATAGAATCATAATTTACCTTCAAATAAGTAAGATATTTCTTAATAATTCGGTAGTAAATATTTTTGATGTCTGCAAATGGCGTATCCTACCTTTAAGTTCAGTTCACGAGATTTGTTTCTGAACTTGAAACAAATCCACTGATCTCTCGTGACAATCGAGGGCGCCCTCAATAAGCCCGTTTTCTGAGTATGGATGATCGACGAACAACTGCATAGACGGACGGCGCGCCCCGGAGCAAGACTAGCCAAAACCTAGCTTGTTGAAAAAAATTCGAGTCAAAATATTTGCGACTTTGGGGGCAAGTCGCGAATATTGACGTCAAATTTGACGTCAATATTCGCGACTTTTGGGGAAAGTCGTGAATATTGACGTCAATATTGACGTCAATATTCGCGACTTTGAGGAAAGTCGTGAATTTTGTCGCGAATATTGACGTCAATATTCGCGACTTTCGGGGAAAGTCGTGAAATTTGACGCGAATATCGACGTCAAATTTGACGTCAATATTCGCGACTTTTTGGGAAAGTCGTGAATATTGACGTCAATATTCACGATCTGCGTAGTCCCTTCAGGGCCACCATAGATATGACATAAATGTTGTGTCATTTATTGAGACACCGTACCAGGACCAATTGCAATAAACGATAAAAGAGGAGACTTGTGAAACGTAAGTCGGGTCTTAATATTAATTTGTAATGCGGCATGGTGGACGTTGTCGACGGTTCACGTTCCACGGACCAACTGAACCGAACGCGGCAACGTTATTGATGGCACTATTATTACGTAACTGCACGTAACACTCTTCCAGCTGTTTAAATAGGTTACAAAAATGCTTACAAGCTACAAGGTACACAAGTAAACAATTCATATAAAATCGTACAATGACGCCATCATGACGTCGCTTCAATGTTTGTCTATAACACATCCCGGTCTACCTACCAAGTTTGAACCAATCGGAACGACCGTTCTCTAGATATAGGACCCCTAAATGTATACACCTTTAAGATGGCGTCACGTGACCCCTGATGTCGACCCCGTCGCGTTTCTCTGCGAGACACGAGGTACCAATGAGGTCTTTACCTCAGTTAAAGCCTATAATCAGGTTGGAAAATCACAGAGACATTGCTGGGCTTCATATACCACACCGAAAATGTTGTTTAAAACTCTTTCATCATCCAGCTATTGACGGCTGGGCTGGACAGAAGTTAAGTCGGTCACCCGGGCCTGTTTCCACATTGACTCACCAGAATGCCACAAGTTGTTGGATGGGCGTTCAGACTCACATCGAGGCAGTTATGTCAATGACCTTCTGGGCTCCGCAATTTATAAGTTCATAACATCGAAACCCTTTGTTTTTTTCTATAGACATAGGTGGCTGGTGGAACTCGAAGTCGGTTATCCGTGCTTGTTACTACTCTAACCCACCCTCAACCGAATGCCCCCATATGTTGTTTGGTGGGCGTTCACAATACAACGAGGCAGGTATCGTCAGTGGCACTGAACGTCGCCCCTTCTGGGTAGAGTACAAACGGGGCGTGGTGACCGTCGGCAAAGGAGGACAGGATGAGGCCTTCCTAGAGTGGGACGCCGCTGCGCATCATCGTCGCAACATATCAACGCCGGTATACGTTGGTATAAGTTCTTGGGACCAAGAACCAGCGGACTGGGTGTTCAATCAATTCTGTGCCTAGGAAACTAAAAGCACGCGGGTGAAATGAGGGTGATGTATAACAAGTTGAAAAGGCGGGCACAGTTCGTCCCGTTAAAATACAGTGGCGTCCATTAAACTGCCTGGAATTTAATCTTTTACAGTGTAGTAGATGACTGAGACGTGTTAACATCACAGTTATTTTCACACGTGTGCTTATGGAAGTCACTAGTTATGGAAGAAACCAAGATACCGAGAAACCAACTAAAAGCGGGCGGGTGGAAAATTAGGGTGGTTGATAACGAGTTGAAGAAAGGCACACATAGATGTACTTATAAACTTCTGTCTTAGGATTAAAATAACTATAATTACAGCAATTAACCCGTAAACTCACCGAGATTGATGTCTGTTTTAGGTCTGTCGTAAAACATGCAGTTCTACATAACAGCGACGTGATGTCGTCACCGTTTTGACGGAGATGTGGATTTGGAAAAGCGTTTTAGGAGATAATCGCAAGAGAATTGTCTCCTATTTTAAAAGAAAACTGCAAAAAATACTACTCTGCAACAACTTTTGCAGTAAGGAAACCTTCACATGATTCTATGAGAGGTGAATTTGTACATGAACCCAGTATTAACACGGTGGTTAATTGCATCATTACCGTAATCAATATAATTAACGATGTGTTGCTTACAGAAAGAAGCATGTCAGCATTGTCAAATACAGTGTTTTAAAGCAAAATAGTGAACAAATCGAAATCGAACAAAATGATAATTGTTGAAATGTGTGGCTCTTCGTGAAAACGAAGAATTGACGAGTACCCATGCAGACATTTTGGTAAACAGAAACATTGTAGTGGTAATGTGTTTAATTATTGGGATTTTAACTACCTCTCATAAATAAATTAGCCAAAATCAACCTTTGAGAAACACATTAATTATTGTTGTTTTAAATGCACAATGTTTATTAAAAGACACGTATTTCCGACACCTGAGGCGCCATTTCAAAATTCAAAACAGAAAAAGTTAGCAGAACCCTAGCCTTAGTCAAGGCGTTCATCGTTATCCGTCCGTACATACAGCGCAGCGGTAATCGGAGCTCAAACAACGACCTCACGCGGCCACTATTATATGCAAAGTAAATGAAGATACTTGAACGCCTTGGATCATTGGTTAAGTTGAGGATTTTGGGGGGCGGTGTCATTATGCTAATAATATATTAAGCTAACCTTTATAGTCGTTTTCGTATTGGTCGATCGTTGCGTAGAAACTGCATAATTTGAGCTAGCGGTGACAGGTCATAGCTAGCTCGCAAGTGTTTACGAACACCGTCATCGTTGACATATTTTATCGGAGAAAGTTGAGTGATTTTTACGAAGGTTTGTAGGAATTACACATGAAGATTTGAACTGTCTTGCTTGATTGGTGAGGGTCGCAGTTATTTTCGCTCGTTTTGCTGGGTATTTTCTTGAATGTTGACAATGTTATGGTCAAAACTAGTTGTGTTTAGCTGCTTAGTTTTGAGTTTTCAATCGCGGTGACTGGAGAAGGCCGCGACTCTATTGAAGCGTGTCAAACTCGGCCCTACATTATATCGCACGCATCTAATCCAGCTGATCGAAAACCGTGGCTCGGTAAAACGCGGAACTCTGATAATTAAATGCCTTGTCGGCTGCATTTTGCCAAGAAAATAATCTGAGGAGTTATTGAGGATATAAGACACTTGTCCCTGTTTAAATTACGAAATTGCGATCACTTTGAAGGTTGGTTCTGCAGCCGTAAACATGCCCCCTCCCCACAGCGTTGGACCATGCTTGGGCCATACAATGTGGCGATAACGTACAGACCAGCAAGCCTGGGTTAATGCCGATTATGCGGCGATAAAAAACTGACCGAACACGCTGGAAACTGACGCTGAGTACCTGGCCGTACGTGCGAGCTCCGAGCAAAATGGGGCTCAGGCTGCCTAAAAAATGACGGATTTCCCATAACCTGTCGGCAAATTCACAAAAACACCGTGACCACGAAGAAAGGATTCTAATGGCCTTTCGCTGCTCGGGTCTAAAATCTTCGAGGGATAATATTTTCGCTGCAAAATTCAAACAACACGACAGATCTTCGGACGACAGACGACGCTGAATATCTGCCATGTTGTCTTAAATGTCATGCTGCAAATTTGATGACGTCGGGATTCAACCGCGTTGTGATTGGACACTTCACATCTTAGCCCCGCCTATACTTATCTGTATTCGCATACGAGGTCATGCGCTAGAAATGTGGCGCAAAATATAGGAAAAACATAAGATTTCAAAAACCCAATGATCCAAGGCGAAAAAGTAGCCTCAGTTGATTTGCATAAATAGTGGCCGGATGAGGTCGCTGTTCGCGCTGTATCTTTGCACGGGGCGCAAGTTAGCAGCATATGCGGGGCGCACGCACAGTATTTCTGGACGGATAACGACGGACGGATATCGACAAACTCGCCTTGACCAAGGCTAGCGGAACCCCTACACTTAATTCCGATTCTGCCTGATCTACCAATAAGGCCCCGTTATTGTGTCTATTGGAAGCCAAACGGATTGGAACACTAGAAGGCCATATGTTTGGTTGTCAGAAGTATATTACACAAGGCTATTATTATAAATTAAGCTCCACGGGCTGGCCGCTTGACAACGTGTGGTAATGATCAAGTGTGTTTGCGGTTTTCTAGCCGTTGAAAGGCCCCAGGGAATTCAGTTTTGGGGGTTTTGATTTGCTTATTTTTGTTGCATGAGCCTATTTTGTACCGACCTTAGCACATGGTTTTTGTTCCTTCTTAGTATACATCTACTTTGAACTTCAGGATTTTCTTTGGAGTCACTACATTTTTTTAATGTGATTTTTCTCCAATACTTTAGCAGATCGGTTCAATTGAAATCATAAATTTAATCATTTAATGGCTATATAGCCACTCAGTACATTTAGAGAGGGACGACTTCAAACGTAAGTGATCCCACGCCGCCAAAATTGCGACTATTGTAGTTGTCTAAGTAACGGGGAAACTGAAGAATCGTACTGGTTTCTCCCAAACAAAACGAGAACCATACACACTTTGTAAGATATATGTAAGATACAATCGATATTATAAAGGCAATACTAAAGCAATTGTTAGCAAAACTCAGTAGATTAGATGAGATTTGAAGGTTTGCATGGTGAAAAGGGAATAAGATTGTTTGCGGTATTGTAGCATTATGTGTTCAATCTCTTTTGTAAATGTGTGTGCATGGTTCTGAAAAGAAACAGAGGAAACTCAACGTTTCGGGCAGTATGTTCTACCCGTCGACAGAGCATAAACTGAAATGACCTTTTCGCTAGCGTTATACGTATACGAATCGTGGGCGATCTGGAGGCGGAGTAACCAGTGTTAGTTTACATAATTATGGGGCTTCATCTATTCAAGAACAGACTTGGAGTTTTACCCGTGATTTGAAATTCTTGAAAACATTTTTTGTTAGTTTTAGTTTCACCATTTTGGACACGTTTGTCTTTGGGAATTATTGGTGGCAGCATACATTATGATTATGTAGGGAGACCAAGTGCGCCCTCTGTTTGTGTATATGCCTAAAATGCATATTGGTGATTTGCATGTTTGCATAAAACACATAAGGTGACCTTTGTGCTTCCCGCGCAAAGGCAACTTGTAGCAAGGTTTACTTCTGTGGGCTTCGAACAGAGAAGACCAACATAAATTAGGTCGATAAATTCTCTTGATTTTCTAGGGAGCTTGGCTCTGGCCATGCTCCAAATGTAAACCATGTGAAAGGGTAACCATTATTGAAACTCCTAGTAAGTAATGTAATTTGTTTGATATTTTTGTGAGATAATTGGAATCTTTCGCGACCGTGTATTTCATTATTGAATAATTGTATTGTCATATTGTACCGTGCGTATATCGTGTAGCCTACAGCTAGCCATGTGTTGGCATTTGCATGTCATGTTGTATTGCTGTGCCATTTTATTGTACTACGGGCATAGTTAATTCTAGTGTGCATTTAATGTAATAAGTGTTGTCTTGTAAAATTATATTCAGGAGATAGTCGTCAATATACATAGCCAATAGTCTCTGGTTTATTGCAAATTTTGTTGAATGCTTGTCCGCTTTAACTAGAGGACCGTTCCTCCTTCCTTCCCCCTTAATTTACGTAAGTGTGGTCCGCTACAATTACTTGACTAGACCACAGAAGAGTTATGAATGAAATTTTTTGGGGGGAAAAAAGAAGAAAAAAAGATAATTAAATTTAAAGATCGTATTTTAGACTTGTGTACATCACTAGTGTACATGCTGTGAAAATATATTTTGTCTAATGGGAAGGCTAGGGTGTGACATGTATGGTGCATACATGATCGACCCACATGAATTTTGAGTTATAATCGTGGGTGAGCCATGCTTTAATTTCAAATAGAAAGATAGGACATGTTCACTACATGACTTGCATTAAAATGTGTCGGGCGGCCATTTTGAAGAGAAAGAAAGGGAAAAAAAAAGGCATGACGCTAAACATGTTTATTTATTTTTGCCCCCGCAAACACGAGGTGACGTCCAGAAATGAAACCCGCCCGTTTATTACCTATAGGCAAATGACAGACGCTTATCGATCGGCGAGTATCTCGTTATAAAAAAATGCAGTTAGGCTGAAGAATTGTGAACGACATTTAATAAATTGACTTCCATGCAAACCAAATCCACACAATAGCTAATGTTACGGTTACTGTGGAAACCTAGGATGACAAACGGTAATTTTGTAGACGTGATCAATGCTCATCATACCGTACCAGGGAGTGCAGGGTGCGGTTTCTGTTTTGAGGCAGATACCAAAGCGAGGAACTGCTGGCTGGAAATGAAAAACCAGCGTAAAATGTTGGTGTTGGTTTTAGCTTTTGGGTTTCTTAATTCCCTCTCTTTGCAACCCGTACGAGGGAAGATGTGTAGCGCCATGATCAAGGCTGCTGCCGGTGATAATCTGACCACGCTTCGTGACAAGGCTTTCGCGGCTTTCAGAAGCCAGTGCCGTGGTAAACGAGGCAATCTGAACGACACCAAATGTAAGTGATTCTAGCATGCACGTATACGAATAGGTTGAATTTGCGATTAAATCTAAAATGATTTCTAAAATGATATGTTTGCAAGCGTTGTTCAAAACGTATGCAAATTAACAGACGAGGTAACCAGTGTTAGTTGCTATCATTTTAAACATTGGGCTTCATCTTATCATCTACTCAAGGGTTGACCTTATGTGCATTGGAACATTTTTTTCCTGATTCGAATTTCTTGCCATGCACATTTTGTTCCTTAATTCCCTTTTTTGTTTAACTCTTTATTGCTTACTCTGTATAGTTGAGTTACATTATGATTTAGATAATGCAAAAATAGACATCTGTTTTAAACAGAATCTGTTTTAAAGAATTGTAATTGGAGTCATTTAGTAGTGTGTGCGCGATGCCGCAAAGGTTTGGTTATTTTTACAATTATTTAAATCTGAATATCAATATTATATAAATGTAAACGTAGACTCAAGTTCTTTTGTATATGTTTTTATGTTAATTACTTGTCGAGATAATAATATCTCAACAAGTTTTTGGGGAAAATGACAATTTTTGTTGCAGTACTGCCTTAAGAGGATACAATCCCCTAAATTTTCTCACCAGATATGAAAAGACCAATGTTGGCTCTAATCAAATTCAAAAGGAATATATTCTTAGACCCCTGGCAAGTGGACTTTTTGAGGGACAAAAATAGGTTAAAAATTACAATTTTACAAGTTCTGAAAACAAGTTTTAATGCATGTTCTAAAAATGTCAGGGGGAGTCGGGTTGGTGTAGCGGTTCTTTCCTCGCCTTCCACCACTATGACCCGGGTTCGAATCCGGCCTGGGCCAATATGTGGATTGGGTTTTCAGTCCCTGCCTGACTCCGTGGGTTTTTCCCCAGGATATTCTTCTGGGGTTTTCCTCCCACCTCTAAAACTGTAACTTCTTCACATTAATTGTTGAATGAAATAAAAAATTGTTGAATGAAATTTGTTCCCGCCGTGAATATAGCCATTGATGATGCTGGTACGGCGTTAAACCCTAAAAACTCACTCACTCACTCACTCTAAAAATGTCATGCCTGGGGTCGAGGTTGGTTCGCATGATTACCGATCTGATCCTCGATGAGGATCATGATCCTCTACCAGAAAACGAAGTAACAAATATACGTACTCTACACTAGCGTTCTTATCCACTAGGCTACTGATGCTGTGGGAGAAGTTGATTTAAAATATAAACGGCAAAGTGCATGAAGACGAGATCAAATTAATAGTTAAACATTTAAATATTTAGGTTATGCAGAACAAAATGGTTAGGTTTTTTTTAAACAAAGAATCCAGAGATCATATTGGGCAAAAAGGAATTGGATTCACTTGGGCTATTAAATGTTACGGATAGAGTTACTCAATTGAAGCTGAATCATGTGTATAAAATAGGTCACAATATAACTCCAGAATAACCTAATTTTACTAGAGTCTTTGAACGACATATTCGCAATACAAGGGCCAGTGAACATAATGTTGTTGTTTCAGCTATATCCGGATTAACAAGTGCTACTTTTTTTAATACAGCAATTAAACACTGGAATGACCTACCTACCTTCCAATTTAAAGTGCACCACTAGTCTTTCTATATTAAATGCACCTATTAGTCCAGGAAAAATAAGTTTGGACCTCAAACAAATTGCAACAATTTTTTTCACCACAATGCATTTCTAAAAGGTCCCCACAATGACATATTAAAAGTCTTTAAAAATTCAAGTAGTGGAAATATGACTAATTTGCATAAATCGTTAATCCATGCCGCGTAATATATTTATTCCCATATTTGGGTATATATATATTTTTTATTTTTTGAAAAGTTTATTTTGGTGATTCTATACTTACATATCCTTACTTCACTAACATTTGCTAAAGCGTATAAGTGACTGAATAATTATGAGAGCATATAGTAACTATCAAAAATGACAACTTCGTTACCCTATAAATGTGCGCACATTACACTGTCTCCAGATATTATCAAGTAGTCAGTAAGTTGCTTCCTGGCACAGTTATAATATTAAAACCTCATGAAAAATCATATGAACAATGATAACATTGTGATATTTAGCCCAGCAAACAAAAACCGGGGGAAAATGATGTGTCCATAAATTGGGCTAAAAAGTAGTTAAAGGGTTGCCTAACATGGGAGACTTGAACAAGTTCAAAGTAATCCTCAAAATACATTTTAACGTAGATAGAATTATTGTAAGCAACACCAATCTTTAAATTGGGAGGTTTTCTTGAACTTGTTCAAGTCTCTCACCTTAGGCAACCCTTCACCTACTTGTTAGCCCAATTTAGGGACACATCATTTTTTCCAAGTTTTTGTTTGCTGGGCTAAATATCACAATGTTATCATTGTCCATATAATTTTCCATAAGGTTTTAAT
Organism: Crossaster papposus; assembly: GCA_037893245.1. Lineage (NCBI taxonomy): Eukaryota > Metazoa > Echinodermata > Asteroidea > Velatida > Solasteridae > Crossaster > Crossaster papposus. The sequence goes on from JBAIAA010000238.1 coordinate 1,217,543, forward strand.
AGGATAACTGTGCCAGTAAGCAACTTGGTGAATTTGAAGCACTTCAATACTTACTACTTGATGATATCTGGAGACAAGGTAAATGCGTGCAAATGATAGGGTATAATTGTAGTAATTTTGGACCATTACTATATTTTCATAATTATTTAGTCACTTACATGCTTTAGAAAATTTTATTAAAGTAAGGATGTGTAAGTATAATCGCCAAAATAAACTTTTCAAAAAATAAAAATAAAATATATACCCAAATATGGGAATAAACATATTACACGGCAGGGATTAACGATTTATGCAAATTAGACATATTTGCACCACTTGGATTTTTGTAGACTTTTAGTATGTAATTCTAGGGACCTTAGAAGTGCACTGTGGTGAAAAACAATTTGTTGCAATTTGTTTGAGGTCAACAAAACTAAATTATGTATTTTTATTATACCCTCGACACGGTTGCTGATGTAGCTATGGGCAATTACAGGGATTACTCCTGGGGTACATGTTTTTTGAGATTGGATTTCTTAATTAATTCGGGGTATTCAGACTAAATAGTTTTTATCGATCTTGCATTTATTTCAATCTGTAATTTTAAATGTAGGCCTATTTTTGTATAAACTTGTGGAAATGCAACTTAATTTTATCAAAATGTTGTTCTATATATATGGACATAATCGCGCTTTGGGCGACCTGTTATTTCTGACCTATATGTTTCTGTTATTTTCCGACATTCGGGAGACCGCGGTCGTTAGGGAGACCATTTCGCTGGACGCCTTAACGCAACTACAGGAAGGAGATCCATTTAAAAAAAAAAAAATTCCAGATCGATAGAGTAGGGTCCAAAATTCTTAAATATAAAATTTCGTGGAAAAAGCTCTAGGTAAAAACGGGTTAGGTTACAATAAAGAATGTAAATTTTGTGCACGTCTCTATGGAGAGGTCTCCCTAATGTCGTATTTCTAGTTATATATATATATATATATATATAACAAAAATTGGGATGCTGCGTAGCACTGAAGAGCATAGAAAATGTGAAAATATAAATATAACAGTGCTCACCGGAAATTAAACCGAGCTTTCGGTGCGAATGCACCTTCTTTAGGGAGAATTAATTCTCCCTGAAGAAGGTGCATTCGCACCGAAATCTCGGTTTAATTTCCGGTGAGCACTGTTATATTTATATTTTCACATTTTATATATATATATATATATATATATATATATATAATTTGTTTTTAGAAGTGGGGGGGGGGGGGGGGGGGTGGGGGTTGCCATGTATATTGATCATGTTATGTTTCAAATAGGCATATCTGTCTCCCTTGTAATTAATGTTTTTGTTTGTTTTTTGTTCTGTCTTTAATGTTGGGACCCCAATGGAAATAAGCCTGTAAAATTTGCTTTGTTTGGTTATCCCAGGTTAAATCAACTGCTTTTGTGATTCGTATTTTTTTCTGTCATATTGTTGTCGAGTTAACCTGAATAAATAAATCAAATCAAATACTCATCTCTATTTGAAAAGTCCTATGATATAATTCGGTTTGACTGGTCATTTTTGTATTTATATCTTGGGGTATCACGCAGCTTGCTCGTTCACTTTGGAGGCGTCCGCCCAAGGTATCACGTTCATCTTGCAGCCGCTGAGGGCGCCGTTTCAGTTGGACTTCGATGTGAAGACTGGCCATGATGCCATAATAAATCTGGCGGAGGAAAGTACAGAAGCGTCCGTCTTTGCCCAAATAAGTGAGTGTCAGTGAGCTATGGTTTGGTTACTCATTTGACTTTTGTTCAGGGAAAGGGTTGTATCGCAAGAGCCGCACGTTCGGATATTTCACTTTACCTCGCCAAGACATGCGTTTTTTTAAACATAGTTTTGCCGACTGGGGTGTTAATGTTACGATCAGAAAGATTGCATTTTTTATGACGTCATCATGGCGTCATATATGCACTTGACACAATTACCAAAGGAATTTTGAATTTAGCAGGTTCTGTTGATGAGATATGACATAAATGTTGTGTCATTTATTGAGACACCGCACCGGGACCAATTGCAAACGATAATTCAAAAGAGGAGACTTGTGAAACGTAAGTCGGGTCTCAATAGTTAATGAAATAATGAAACTACAACTGAAGAACATGATACAACATTTTCAAATATCGACTACCGAATTATTAAGAAATATCTTACTTATTTGAAAATAAATATTGATTGTAGGCATTAAGCAAAATGATTGCGCTAGATATCCTGTAATTGCTCCGAAAAATTGAATTTTATTATAAAAAAAACAAGAACAACATAAGAACCATGCACTGCCTGACGCCGTTTGAAAACGAACGGTTTTTTTATTGCTTTTCACGGCATCCATGATCATAAAACTTCGGACAGATCAGTTAAACGATATTCACTATAAATTACAATCTCCCAAATCCACCTATTCCTGACAATTCAAGCAATTACCAATGGTGTATCTTACCTTCCATACATAAGTAATGCGGCATGGTGGACGTTGTCGACGATTCACGTTCCACGGACCAACTAAACCGAACACGGCAATGTGACCTGTATTTAAAGGCACTATTAGTACGTAACTGCACGTAACACTCTTCCAGTTGTTTCAACGTGTTACTCCGAGGAATTACAAAAATGCTTACAACCTAAAGGTACAAAAGTGAAAAATGCCTATAAAATTGGACGAATTGAACGCCATCATGACGTCACTTCAATTTTCGTCTAACACATCCCGGTCTACCTACATACCAAGTTTGAACCAATCGGACCCACCGTTCTCTAGATATAGGACCCTTAAATGTATACACCTTTAAGATGGCGTCACGTGACCCCTGATGTCGACCCCGTCGCGTTTCTCTGCGAGACACGAGGTTATAGATAATGCCCGAGTTACGCGCCATTCGTGGGTAATAATGTTACCCACGAATGGCGCGTTAACGAGGGCATTATCTGACTTAACCTCCACCTGGGACGTCACCACCTATTGTCCTACCGCTCCATTATTTTGAACGAATGGAGCGTCTTTGTTCAGAAGACACTTTATACTAACCGGTGTAGCGGTTCGTGATATTTTTTTCCAGGAGCTGGGTGGTTCGTGATTAAAATATTCATGAGAAAGAGCAATGGCAACTCATATACATTAAATAACTATAAAGAATTATAAAGAACAGCTTCTTTCACCAACTCGTCAATAGCATAGTTGGTAGAGAGGAGAGCTATGGATCGAAAGGTCTGTGGTTCGAATCCGACTATCGATAATGTTTGTCTTTTTCTTCGACACATTTTCGTATGGGTTAGTTTAACCATAGAACAAGATTGAAGGGGAAATCGGATTGGAGTACATAGGTTTCTTAAAAAATACAACGAAAACCGCTACACTGGTTAGTTTCAGTGACTTCCTCTTTGTTACCTTCCCAAAATAATGGAGAGATATCGCCTCCAACGCTAAATTCGTTCAAAATAATGGAGCGGTAGGACAATAGGGTGACGTCACGGGTGGAGGTTAAGTATCAATAAGGTCTTTACCTCAGTTAAAGCCTATAATCAGGTTGGAAAATCACAGAGACATTGCTGGGCTTCATATACCACACCGACAATGTTGTTTAAAACTCTTTCATCATCCAGCTATTGACGGCTGGGCTGGACAGAAGTTATGTCGGTCACCCGGGCCTGTTTCCACAATGACTCACCAGAATGCCACAAGTTGTTGGATGGGCGTTCAGACTCACATCGAGGCAGTTATGTCACTGACCTTTCTGGGCTCCGCAATTTATAAGTTCATAACATCGAAACCCTTTGTTTTTTCTATAGCCATAGGTGGCGGGGGGAACTCGAAGTCGGCTATCGGAGCCTGTTACTACACAGAGTCAAACGAATGCCCTGGTATGTTGTCTGGTGGGCATTCAGAATACCGCGAGGCAGGTATCGTCAGTGGCAATGAACGTCGCCCCTTCTGGGTAGAGTACAAACGGGGCGTGGTGACCGTCGGCAAAGAAGGACAGGAGGAGGCTTTCCTGGAGTGGGACGCCGCTGCGCATCATCGTCGCAACATATCAACGCCGGTATACGTTGGTATAAGTTCTTGGGAACATGAACTAGCGGAGTGGGTGTTCAATCAATTCTGTGCCTAAGAAACCAAAAGCATGCGGGTGAAACGAGGGTGATGTATAACAAGTTGAAAAGGCGGGCACAGTTCGCCCCGTTAAAATATAGTGGCGTCCATTAAACTGCCTGGAATTTAATCTTTTACAGTGTAGTAGATGACTGAGACGTGTTAACATCACAGTTATTTTCACACGTGTGCTTATGAAAGTCACTAGTTATGGAAGAAACCAAGATACCGAGAAACCAACTAAAAGCGGGTGGGTGGAAAAAATGAGGGTGGTTGATAACGAGTTGAAGAAGGGCAAACATAGATGTACTTATAAACTTCTGTCTTAGGATTAAAATAACTATAATTACAGCAATTAACCCGTAAACTCACTGAGATTGATGTCTGTTTTAGGTATGTCGTAAAACATGCAGTTTTACATAACAGCGACATTATGTCGTCACCGTTTTCACGGAGACGTGGATTTTGAAAAGCGTTTTAGGAGATAGTCGCAAGAGGACTTTCTCCTATTTTAAAAGATACTACTTTGCAACAACTTTTGCAGTAAGGAAACCTTCACACTATGAGAGGTGAATTTTTACACGAACCCAGTATTATAACACGGTGTGGTTAATTGGATCATTAATTTAATTATCATAATAATAATGTTTTGCTCACAGAAGCATGTCAAAATATTTAAATACAGTGTTTTAAAGCAAAATAGTGAACAAATCGGAATCGAAGAAATGATAAATTGTTGAAATGTGTTGCTCTTCGTGAAAACGGTGACGATTATTATAGTTCATTAGGAATTGACGAGTACCCAGACATTTTTGTTAACAGGCAAATTGTAGCCGAATGTGTTTAATTATTGGGACTCTACTCTCTTATTTCTAAAGAGTGAACATTCACTCCATTCGATTGAACATTCACTCCCACAGTCTGAAACTAGGGACCAGACGTTTTAGAGTGAAATTATTTTACTCGAAAAAGATTGAAATCTAATCAAATTCCACTGAAATCTAATCAAATTCCACTAAAATGGTACAATTTGTAAGTGTGCTTCAATCTAAATTCAGAGTGAGAACCACTCTAAAACGTCTAGTCCCTAGTTTCACTCTTTGGAATTTAGAGAGTAACTAACTCCCATAAATAAATAAACCAAAATCAACCTTTGGGAAACACGTTAATTATTTTGTTTTAAATGCACAATGTTTATTAAAATTCACGTATTTCCGACACCTAAGGCACCATTTCAAAATTCGGAACGGAAAGTTAGCGGAACCCCTACTTCCGATCCTGCCTGATCTAGCAATCATAAAGGCACCATTAATTGTGGCTATTGGAAGCCGAACGGATTGGAACGCTAGTAGGCCATGTGTTTGGTTGTCAGAAGTTTAATAAATACCTAGGAGACCAGACTACATAACTGTCTTCCTTTGCTTGTTTCGCACAGACACTAGTCCTTTGCCATACTGTCATTCGGAGACTAATGTATATATCGGCGGAATCTTAGAATTTTTTTTCTATTTAAACTCTGTCATTAATCCAATCATCTATGAGTTGAAATACAAGAAATTTAGACAGGGTCTTAAAGTAGTCTTTTTCAAAAGGCGGGGCAATAATAGAGTTGGCATTGAGATGGTACCATTGTGAAATTATATAATGGTTCAATGAATTTCTATTACAGTGAGTTAATAAATACCCAGGAGAGTTCGAAGCTTCTGATTGGTCGAGACTCGATCACGTGGAGGGCATTATCACGCAGTAATTAACCGGGATTTCAAAAATTGAAGCAAATTCATTGTTTTTTCCTAAATAAAAAGGTATTTATTAAAGGGAATAACTGGGCGATGACCCGGTCATTACTGCGTGATAATTGACCGGGTTGGGCGATGGTCTATTACCGATTGGTCATCGCCAATCCCGGTCAATTATCACGCAGTAATGACCGGGTCATCGCCCCGTTATTCCCTAAATATTACACAAGAGGCTATTATAAGGTACCCAAAGCTCAACGGGCTGGCCGCTTGACAGCGTGCGGTAATGATCAAGCCTGTTTGCGGTTTTCTTGCAGTTGAAAGGCCCCAGGGAATTCAGTTTTGGTGTTTTTTTATTTGCTTATTTTGTTGCATGAGCCTATGTTGTACCGATTTATGCAAGTTTTAGTTGTTCCTTCTTAGTACACCCTCATTTCAACTACATTTTCTTATGTAATTTGTTTTCCATTACTTTTGCAGATTGGATCTATCATAATCAGAAATTCAATCTGTCGGGTATTTTTTACAGACCCACACATACACAATGTACGTTTGATATATAATAATTATAATATAGTTGTTTTTTCAGTTGGAAAAGTAGTAAGTTTTTTAATACCAAGAGAAAAAATAATTACTCCTAATCTACAGAGATTAATAAATCTTTTGAAGTTGTTTTCATTTTTGTTGGTCAGAGTTATTTTCACTCTGAACTTTTTGAGAGGGGGCTATATAGCCACTCAGTACATTTAGAGAGGGACGACTTCAAACGTAAGTGTTCCCACTCCGCAAAAATTGCGACTATAATCGTTGTCTAACGGGGAAACTGCAGAATCGTACTGGTTTCTCCAATAACAAAACGAGAACCATACACTTTGTAAGAAAAGTCGATATTAGAAAGGCAATACTAAAGCATTGGTTAGCAAAACTCAGTAGATTAGATGAGATTTGAAGGTTTGCATGGTGAAAAGGCAAAAAGATTGTTTGCGATACACTAGCATCATGTGTTCAATCTCTTTTGTAAATTTGTGTGGTTCCGAACCAGAGGAAACTCAACGTTTCGTACTCGTCGTCAGAGCATAAACTGAAATGACCTGTTCGCTAGCGTTATACGTATACGAACCGTATGCAATCTAGAGGCGAAGTAACCAGTGTTAGTTTACATAATTATGGGGCTTTATCTATTCAAGTTTCTTCTTCAAAATATTTGTCATCGGAAAGACTCAGTCCGTCTCAGCCGGGAGAAAGTGTGGATGAATCGTTTTCGGACTGTTCAACCACACGGGCTTAACATCCAACTAGGAAATGATTAACTTCTATTTTTTTCTCCATTTGTCATCTGTTTCAGATTCATTCCTTGCCAGAATTTTGTTTTGTTTGTTCTTACTCCTCTGGTTTTCCTCAACCCCCACCTCCTCGTTACTCCTATTCATACTTCTTTGTTAGTTCTTCCCTTTGATCTCCACCCTGGACCCCTTTCCTTGTGGCTTTACCCCCTCTGTTTTTGTTCCTACCCCGCCTTTGATCCTACCCACACTTACCTCACCCTTTAATCCCCCAGCCTAATCCTCCTTTTGTTGTTTGTTCCATTGAACTCTGTGCTTTTTTCTTTTGTGTTTTTTCAGAGTCAATGATGTGCATCATGCTGTATTTTGCCCTATATATCTTTGTTTCTTGTACACAGTAATTTAGTCTCTGAAGAAGATCTTGTTAAGATCGAAATATTAGGCCCTCTTAACTTATTTGATTTGTATATTTCAGGTCATTCTAGCCAGTAAGCAGTTTGCAGCAGTATTAATCTTATTCAAAATATTTGTTGTTAGTTTTAGTTTCACCATTTTGGACACGTTTGTTGTCTTTGGGAATTATTGTTGGCAGCATACATTATGATCACTGACCTCTATACATGGACAGATCATCATTGTTTCATTTTGAAGTCGGCATGCGGAGAAGTGCAACATGGCGGACCCACGACGTCACTCTGTGAGCCAATGAAATGTCCAGGTGTTGGTACGATACGTATTACGTAATGTTTATAAATACAAAATGTACAGAGTAAATCCACTGACCTCTACACCTGGACATTTCATTGGCTCACAGCAGTGACGTCTCGGCTCCGCCATGTTGCACTTCCAGTTCGCGCCGACTTCAAGTGTTAGCACAGCAGAATATGGACAATGATCCGTCCAGGTGTAGAGGTCAGTGATTATGATTATGTAGGGAGACCAAGTGCGCCCTCTGTTTGTGTATGCATACAGTTTTGCAATTAGTGATTTGCATGTTTGTATAAAACACATAAAGTGACCTTTGTGCTTCCCGCGCAAAGGCAACTTGTAGCAAGGTTTTCTTCTGTGGGCTTCGAACAGAGAAAACCAACATTATTAGGTCTAGAAATTCTCTCGATTTTCTAGGGAGCTTGGCTCTGGCCATGCTCCAAATGTAAACCATGTGAAAGGGTAACCATTATTGAAACTCCTAGTAAGTAATGTAATTTGTTTGATATTTTTGTGAGATAATTGGAATCTTTCGCGACCGTGTATTTCATTATCGAATAATTGTATTGTCAGATTGTACCGTGCGTATAGTACACCATGTAGACTATACAGCTAGCCGTGTGTTGGCATTTGCATGTCATGTTGTATTGCTGTGCCATTTTATTGTACTACGGGCATAGTTAGGCCCTAATACTGTGCATTTAATGTAATAAGTGTTGTCTTGTAAAATTATATTCAGGAGATAGTCGTCAATATACATAGTCTCTGGTTTATTTCAAATTTTGTTAAATGCTTGTCCGCTTTAACTAGAGGACCGTTCCTCCTTCCTTCCCCCTTAAGTTACGTGAGTGTGGTCCTCTACAACAATTACTTGACTAGACCACAGAAGAGTTATCAATAATATTTGTTTTGAAAAAAATAAAAAAATAATTGAATTTAAAGATCGTATTTTAGACTTGTGTACATCACTAGTGTACATGCTGTGAACAAATATTTTGTCTAATGGGAAGGCTAGGGTGTGACGTGTATGGTGCATACATGATCGACCCACATGCATGACTCGCATTAAAATGTGTCGAGCGGCCATTTTGAAGAGAAAACAAGGGGGGGGGGGGAAGGGCTGCCTCCTTCCTTTAAAAAAAAAGGCATGACGCTAAATATGCTAAACATTTGCCCCCGCAAACACAAGGTGACGTCCAGAAATGAAACCCGCCCGCTTATTACCTGAGGCAAATGACAGACGCTTATCGATCGGCGAGTATCTCGTTATAAAAAAAGGCAGTTAGGCTGGAATTAGAATTGTGAACGACATTAAATAAATTGACTTCCATGCAAACCAATTCCACACAATAGCTATTGTCACGGTTACTGTGGAAACCTAGGACGACAAAAGGTACATTCGTGGACGTGATCAATGCTCATCATACCGTACCGCTACCAGTAAGTGGTGCAGTTTCTGTTTTGACGCAGATACCAAAGCGAGGAACTGTTGGCTGGAAATGAAAAACCCGCGTAAAATTTCGCTGTTGGTTTTAGCTTTTGGTTTTCTTAGTTTCCTCTCTTTGCAACCCGTACGAGGGAAGATGTGTAGCGCCATGATCAAGGCTGCTGCCGGTGATAATCTGACCACGCTTCGTGCCAAGGCTTTTGCGGCTTTCAGAACCGAGTGCCGTGGTAAACGAGGCAATCTGAACGACACCAAATGTAAGTACTTCTTAAGCTTAAGCACTTCATTAAAATTGCAATTCCAAGCCCAACTGAATTAAGAGAAAACCCAAAATTGCCACCCTGGAATTTTTACAAAAACTAGATGAGGATTAGATTATGACGATTTTTAAATATCTTGAACTTTCTATGCATATTTTTCCTGTAATTTATCGTCAAATCACGGGATCAAAATGTGTGCGGTGACACTAGAACCGCGTACAAACCGCCACAGCCTGCTATTACAAGCGGGTACATTATCCAGAGAAAACAAATTGCTGATCGTCCACGCCCGACCCTACGAAACACGCCCGACATTAAACTTGTTCAATTTGTTATTAAAAAAAACCAAAAAACAACAGTCTTTAAAAATAATAAAAAATAAAATAAATGTCCCAAAATAAGCGCACTTCCATGATTTTGTGACAAACTTAAATACAATCAAAAACCTGTTATAGACCAGTTAACAAATTATATATATAATCGTTTGCACAGTCAATCAGTTTTCACGAATCAAAGTTCGATCGAGAGGTCTCTTATCCAGTCTCGTGTCGAGGCATCAGGGCTGATGAGAGTGGAGAAGGAGCCAGGTGCCTTGTGGGTAGTGCACTCGGTCACCACGTGGTGGACTGTCTGAGACGGGTGCCCACATGTGCAAGCTGCATCAGCTTGCATGCCCCATTGCCCCAGCGGTGGAGGGTCTCTGCGACTCGAGCGGTGCCGGAGCGGAGACGGTTCAGCCGCACCCATTGCTTGCGTGGAAGGTCGGCACCCGGAGGGAGGGCTGTGCTGGGCGGTGGGCACGCAGACTGTAGGAGAGGGGGGCCATTGTTGACGCGATCACCCCACGCCATCTCTGGGTTGTAGTCATCCGCCAGCACACGAGCAGCATGGCGAGAGAAGGGTCGGCGTGATTTGAGTCGCTGATGGTCTTGACCGGGTGCAGACACGCGATGGTGGAGGAGATGGTGTTGGTTCTCATTTGCTGTTGTAGCGAGGGTCATCACGCGGGTTTCGCGCCTGATGTCAGGTGGCGCGATTCCAGAGAGTACTGGCAGGAATGTTGTGTCCGTTGGCCGCATGCATCCGGTGATAATGCGCATGGTGTTGTTGAGATGCACGTCCAGCTTCTTGGTATGGCTGCTACGACACCACACGGGCGATGCGTACTCGGCGGCGCTGTAGACCAGGGCAAGTGCACTGGTGCGCAATGTTGATGTTTGCGCTCCCCAGCTGGAGCCTGCCAGACAGCGGAGAAGTCCATTTCTGGAGTTTACCTTCTGCTGGAGGGCGTCGAGATGGTATTTGTAGGTGAGGGAGCGATCGAGTGTCACGCCGAGGTACACCGGTGGTTGTTGTTTGGGAGGATGGCGCCTGCCACGGAGACTGCAAGTTGGTGTTGGCTGTCGCGGTTGTTCAGGTGGAAGGCTGTCGTAGTGGTCTTGGCAACGCTTAGCTTCAGGCGCCATCTCTGCAGATATTCGTGCAGCAGCTGCATGTCCTGGTTGAGCGCGGTCTCCACAACGTCCCAGCTCTTGTTTGCGACTAGCAGGGCAAGATCGTCAGCATACCCATACTGCCGTGATGTTGTCTGGGGGATGTCGCTGATGTAGATGTTAAAGAGCGTAGGTGCGAGCGTTGAGCCTTGCGGAACACCGTTGCGGAGACGTCGCAGGCGACTGACTTGGCCACTGCTGGTCCTCAATTTGAAGCTGCGGTTGGTGAGGAGCTCCATGATGAATGAGGTCAGGTGGCGGTCAGGAAGCATGCGGAGTAGCTTCAGGTGAAGACCACGGAGCCAGACAGTATCGTAGGCGGCCGTAAGGTCCACTAGCACCACTCCGACTTTCTGCTGCTGTTCGTAGCCCTCCTCGATGTCATCAGTGAGGAGGGTGACCTGGTCGGTGGTTGAACGGCCGTGGCGGAAGCCAGCTTGTTGGGGAGGCAGCTGCGGGTCAATGATGGGGTTTATTCTCGTTAGAAGTAGACGCTCGAGGAGCTTCAGCGGCACGCAGAGTAGAGAGATGGGCCGGTAGCTCTTTGCATCATCGGCTGGCTTCTTGGGCTTAAGGATGGCGGTGACATCGGCGCGGCGCCAGATTTTTGGGAGTTGGAGACGTGACAGGCAGTGATGGTAAAATTCGCCTAGCCACTTCAGCATCGGAGCTCCACAGTTGATGACAAATTCTGGGGCAATCTGGTCGGGTCCTTGGGCCTTGCCGCTTTTGATCTTCTTTACTGCCGCAAGCATTTCCGCCTCCGTGAAACCTCCACAGAGAGTTCCGTCGCCGGCGCTTTCCCCTTGCCTTCTGGTTGTGATCTCAGCATTGACCTCTCTGCTGATCTGCTTGTCCACATGCTGATGGTGGCCATTCTCGATGAGCTTGCTGGCGATTGCGTCGGCCTTGACTGGGCATGGTGGTGTCTTTCTGACGCGGCCAGTGAGGCGGTTAAATGTCTGCCAGGCTGCCCGACTGGAGTGGCTGAAGTTAATGGAGGACGTCGCAGACTCCCATCTCTCACGACGCTTTGTGTCCAGAGTCCCCATTAGTTGTTCAGCTAGCGCTGCGTTGTTATCGCCGGGTGCTGCTCCGATGAAGTCGTCGTACAGTTGTTGGCATTCATCGTCCCATGTTGGTATCAGGTTCTTACGACAGCCGCGGGGGATGGTAACTTTGGCGGCATCTAGGATTGCTGAGCACCAGGCGCCGTAGGCTAGGTCAGGATTGGACGTTGGGCTGGGCAACTTGGAGGCTGCGGTATCCAGGGTGGTGGTGAACTTTTCCCAGTCTGCCTTCCGGAAATTCCATCTTTTAACAGGCCGCGTCGGTATTGAGTTGATGGTTGCCGACGTCTCAACGAGTGATGGTCGGTGTTGGGACCTTGGGAATGGCGTTAGGACTGTTACGCTGGTGTTCTGCCCTCCGAGGTTGGCGAACGCAAGGTCGGGGTTGGTTGTTGTGCCCCAGCGTGCAGATCGGAAAGTGCCCGGTTGTTTTGGGTCGTGCAGCAGGGTGAGGTCCGCGGAGGAGGCCCAGTCTTCGAGAGTGGTGCCATCCGGATTGGTTGCGGTGTAGCCCCAGGTCGTGCTGTGGCAGTTGAAATCGCCTGCGTATATGCATGGGCGCGGGTGCAGTGGTAGTGAATCGGGGCAGAGTGGTGTGCCCGGCGGCTTGTACACATTCGTGATGGTAACTCCTTCCACACTTGTTGTTGTCCATTCGATGCCGCCAGCGTCAGGTTGTGAGGACGCGACGGGTTGCCACTTTACCGCGCTGTGGACAAATGTGGCTATACCATGAACTCTGCTGTTTATGTGCGCAGCTAGAGCGAAGCCAGGTATCCGGAGTGTGTCAACATTCGTGGCATGGGTTTCTTGGAGCAAGATGACATTTGCTCCACTCTCCGTAGACAGATGTGTGATAACCTCGATTTTGGATTTTGAGATTCCTTCCACATTGAGTTGGAGCAGTGTGGTCCCTCGCCCTATGACAACCGAGGTTGCCCGCCTTGAGAAGGGCACGGGCGAGTAGTGAGAACTTTGAGATTGAGATTGGCTGGCTTGTGAAGTCATTAGCCTGCTGGGTGGCAGTTACCGGGGGACGCGACGTGGACGCTGACTTCTTGACCCCCAAATTAACAAATTCAATCCATGAATCAGAGCTCATTCACTCTGACCTTTTCTTCACATGAAAACTAAATGAAAGTCAAAGGCCAAATATGCCAAAGTGAAAAATTACACACTTGTACTAGCACATCTTAGAAATTGTTGTATTTAAGGAATATCAAGTTTGATAACATTTTGTCTCCAAGTCGAGCATGGTGGGGGCGCACGATGATGCCGTCATGACTGAAGACGCGCTCTACTGATGAACTCGAAGCCGGTACCCTCAATAGACTATTGGTATCACATTGGCACAAGGTACATGCCAAAATCATCGATGTGACTTAATAGGTTTGAAAGCTGGAATAGCTCCATTGTAGAATGAAGAAAAAAAAGTTATGTGTTGTTGACCAAGCATTCAGGGGTTCGGACCCATGCCTTTATTCATTGAACGACTCCCATATAGGACTCTTTTGGGTTCTAGGATTCCCGGCCCATCACACTTCCTTCCCTGTCCATGTTCCTTTAACCCGAAGGCCACGCAACCTTATAAGGGAGGAGAACGGAGCGAGGCCCTAGCTCTTGCCGCCTATGCAAGCAAACGAACTCCGTCCCCATATGAAGGTTCGAACCTGAACTCCGCGGACAGTGCCAGCCTGACGAATTAAGCCGCTGAGCTAACTCCGGTTGGTATTTGAAGACGATAAATTAATGCTTTTAAAGATAAGATTGAGAAATTGCGTTTGACTGGTCATTTTTGTATTTATATCTTGGGGCGTCACACAGCTTGCTCGTTCACTTTGGAGGCGTTCACCCAAGGTGTCACGTTCATCTTGCAGCCGCTGAGGGCGCCGTTTCGGTTGGACTTCGATGTAAAGACAGTCCGTGATGCCACAATAAATCTGGCGAAGGAAAATACAGAAGCGTCTGTCTTTGCCTCAATAGGTGAGCGTCAATGAGCTATTGTTTGGTTACTCATTTGACTTTTTTCAGGGAAAGGGTTGTATCGCAAGAGCCACAAGGCATGCGATCGACGGTCTGGAGTTCGTTGAATTGGTGGTGGTGTTTGGGGCGAGAAGGGGGAAGAGGGGGGGGGGGGGGGGGGTGTGGAAACCTTCAGTTTGTTTTGTAAAGCCTTTGAAACGTATTTGCCTTCAATATGCTTATTCCCCAAGTCCACGTGAATATGTAATTGATTAGACAGAAACAAGCACTTTCCTACTTAGTTCTATGGTCCTATAATTTCTAGTGAGTTACCTTAAAAAATGCCACGGACTGTTACACGGTGGACAAAAGCACTACTGTTTTTACCAAAGCTTTGCCAATGTCCCAGTCGGCAAAACTATGTTTCTAAAAAGGTAGGGGGTTAAAGGTAGGATACACCATTGGTAATTGCTTGAATTATCATTAATGGGTAGATTTTGGGGGTTGTATTTCATATTAATTATCATTTAACTGACCTGTCCGAAGTTTTACAATCATGGATGCCGAGAAAAGCACGAACAAATACGTTTGTTTTCAACCGGCATTGGGCAGTTATTCTTATGTTATCTTTGTTTTTTCCGCGATCGCCGTCCGGCGATCGCGATTTTTTTTTATAAAAGTATATTTTTCGGAATAATTACAGGATATCTAGCGCAATCATTTTGCTATTAAAATGTAATATGCGTGTCTGGAACTACTGTTAAACACGTGACCATTTGAAACGCGTGTTCGGAAATTTAGGAATTTTGAATTTAGCAGATTCTGTTGATGAGATATGACATACATGTTGTGTCATTTATTGAGACACCGTACCGGGACCAATTGCAAACGATAATTCAAAAGAGGATACTTGTGAAACGTAAATCGGGTCTAAATAATTTATTAATGAAACTACAACTGAAGAACTTATAAGATACACCATTTGCAGATATCGACTACCTAATTATTAAGAATTATCTTACTTATTTGAAAATAAATAATGATTGTAGGCATTAAGCAAAATGATTGCGCTAGATATCCTGTAATTGTTCCGAAATGTTGAATTTTATTTAAACAAAACAAGAACAACATAAGAACCACTGCCTGACGCCGGTTGAAAACGAACGCCTTTGTTCATGCTTTTCACAGCATCCATGATCATAAAACTTCGGACAGGTCAGTTAAACGATATTCACTATAAATTACAATCTCCCAAATCCACCTATTCCTGACAATTCAAGCAATTTACCAATGGTGTATCTTACCTTTAATACAACATAAGTAATGCGGCATGGTGGACGTTGTCGACGGTTCACGTTTCACGGACCAACTGAACCGAAAACGGCAACGTGGCCTGTATTTAAAGGCACTATTATTACGTAACTGCACGTAACACTCTTCCAGCTGTTTAAATGGGTTACTCCGAGGAATTACAAAAATGCTTACAACCTAAAGGTACAAAAGTGAAATATTCATATAAAATCGTACGATGACGCCGTCATGACGTCACTTCAATTTTCGTCTATAACACATCCTGGTCTACCTACAAACCAAGTTTGAACCAATCGGAACCACCGTTCTCTAGAGATAGGACCCTTAAATGTATACACCTTTAAGATGACGTCACGTGACCCCTGATATCGACCCCGTCGTGTTTCTCTGCGAGACACGAGGTATCAATGAGGTCTTTACCTCAGTTAAAGCCTATAATAAGGTTGGAAAATCACGGAGACATTGCTAGGCTTCATATACCACACCGAAAATGTGGTTTAAAACTCTTTCATCGTCCAGCTATTGACGGCTCGGCTGGACAGAAGTTAAGTCGGTCACCCGGGCCTGTTTCCACAATGACTCACCAGAATGCCACAAGTTGTTGGATGGGCGTTCAGACTCACATCGCGGCAGTTATGTCAGTGACCTTCCTGGGCTCCGCAATTTATAAGTTCATAACATCGAAACCCTTTGTTTTTTCTATAGACATAGGTGGCTGGGCTAACTCGAAGTCGGTTATCCGAGCCTGTTACTACTCTAACCCACCCTCAACCGAATGCCCTTCAATGTTGTTTGGTGGGCGTTCACAATACCGCGAGGCAGGTATCGTCAGTGGCACTGAACGTCGCCCCTTCTGGGTAGAGTACAAACGGGGCGTGGTGACCGTCGGCAAAGGAGGACAGGAAGAGGCCTTCATGGAGTGGGACGCCGCTGCGCATCATCGTCGCAACATATCAACGCCGGTATACGTTGGTATAAGTTCTTGGAAACATCAACCAGCGGAGTGGGTGTTCAATCAATTCTGTGCCTAAGAAACCAAAAAGCATGCGAGTAAAATGAGGGTGATGTATACAAGTTGAAAAAAGGCGGGCACAGTTCGTCCCGTTAAAATATAGTAGTGGCGTCCATTAAACTGCCTGGAATTTGTTTTCTTTTCAGTGTAGTAGATGACTGAGACGTGTTAACATCACAGTTATTTCCACACGTGCGGTAATGGAAGTCACTAGTTATGGAATAAACCAAGATACCGAGAAACCAACTAAAAGCGGGCGGGTGGAAAATTGGAGTGGTTGATAAAGAGTTGAAGAAGGGCACACATAGATGTAATCAAATAACTATAATTACAGCAATTGACCCGTAAACTCACTGAGATTGATATCGGGTTTAGGTCTGTCGTAAAACATATACAGTTCTACATAACAGCGACGTAATGTCGTCACCGTTTTCACGGAGACGTGGATTTTGAAAAGCGTTTTAGGAGATAATCTCAAGAAGATTTTTTCCTATTTTAAAAGAAAACTGCGAAAAAATACTACTTGCAACAACTTTTGCAGTAAGGAAACCTTCACATAATTCTATGAGAGGTGAATTTGTACATGAACCCAGTATTATAACACGGTGTGGTTAATTGGATCATTAATTTAATTAATATAATAATAATAATGGTTTGCTCACAGACGCATGTCAAAATAGTTAAATACAGTGTTTTAAAGCAAAATAGTGAATAAATCGAAATCGAACATTAATGATAATTGTTGAAATGTGTTGCTCTTCGTGAAAACGGTGACGATTATTATAGTTCATTAAGTATTGACGAGTACCCAGACATGTTTGTTAACAGGCAAATTGTAGCCGAATGTGTTTATTTATTGGGACTCTAACTAACTCCCATAAATAAATTCACCAAAATCAACCTTTGGGTTTATTAAAAGACACGTATTTCCGACACCTAAGGCACAGATATTAAAATTCGAAACCAAAATTGTTCTAAGTGTACAATATATTACAGTGTTTTGGGGAATTACGCATTATACACTTGGTTAAGTGGGCCCACAGCCACACTTGGAATATGGGTGAGGTAATGTCTGGAATTGGGTGTATACTTATAGAACACTAAGAACAGTTTTTCTGTATTAAATCCAACTGTTTATGTAAGGACACAGCGAGCACTGTTAATATAAAGGTTGTTTCTCATGGTCTTAGATCCTGTTTTCAACCCAGCACTTTTTCGCGCAAAACAGATGTATCACAATTTACGTAATTAGCTTGTGTTCACTCATGCGTGACATGTTGAGTATGTGCACTTGCACAAAAAAGCACTGCACCATTGTCTATCAACCTATGTAAAGGGATTTGCACATTTGTTTAGAATATTAATTTTAGGGAATTTTTTCAAAGTGGGACATTTTTGGGGATACACCCTGTATATTAACCATGTATAACAGTAGAGTAGACACCTTGTTTATAGAGAGCTGCACGTATTTATGGTGTGCATTATTTGACATTTAATCATTAAAATAGAGATAACGTATTAGAAGAAATCATACATTGTAGCTCGAGGCTAGAAATGGAATAATATATTATACGATCAGCCGAGTAAAAGTCACTTTGATTTCGTTGTGTAAGATGTACCATTTTGGTTTTGTACTCGTTTTTCGCTTTTCTACTCATTTATCACTTATTGCCTTTCGTTTGATGCATTAACCATGATAGTTCATCATCACTTTGAGCATTATCTTGTCAGAGGAGTATGGAATTAAAAATTAATTAATTTGTGTACAACTGCTCTGGAGATTCAGGATTACTCAATGGATGGAATAAATGAAAGGCATGCATACAATGTGTTTGCGGTTTAGTAACGGACAGTGTCATTCGTTGGATCTACACAGCCGAAATCCTTTGTTGTTGTCTCGTGTATAATTAGGTGGCGTTTTTTGGAACACGATTGGAACACGCGTGTGCAGCAGCATGTGACCTTGTGATTGCTAGACAGCGTCTGGTCACCACACTCACAATCGTCTTGGGAGCTATTATCGTCCTATGGACACCAGACTACATAACTGTTGTCCTTTGCTTGTTTCGCACAGACACTAGTCCTTTGCCATACTGTCATTCAGAGACTAATGTATATATCGGCGGAATCTTAGAACAAAATTTATATTTAAACTCTGTCATTAATCCAATCATCTATGAGTTGAAATACAAGAAATTTAGACAGGGTCTTAAAGTAGCCTTTTTCAAAAGGCGGGGCAATAATAGAGTTGGCATTGAGATGGTACCATTGTGAAATTATATAATGGTTCAATGAATTTCTATTACAGTTAGTTAATAAATACCTAGGAGAGTTCGAAGCTTCTGATTGGTCGAGACTCGATCACGTGGAGGGTATTATCACGCAGTAATTGACCGGGCTTTCAAAAATTGAAGCAAATTCACTGCTATTTCCTAAATAAAAAGGTATTTATTAAAGGAAATAACAGGGTGAGGACCCGGTCATTACTGCATGCGTGATAATTGACCGGGTTGGGCGATGACCGCTGGTAATACGAGGTCTATAACCATTGGTCATCGCCCAAACCGGTCAATTATCACGCAGTAATGACCAGGTCCTCACCCTGTTATTTCATAAATAACATATTTCAGACCAGTAGTGCTGTGTGGATGTTTCGCAAAGTTTGCCCAAGATTTTGTTTGGTTATGTAGGGAGACCAAGTGCGCCCTCTGTTTGTGTATGCCTACAAGTTTTGCAATTAGTGATTTGCATGTTTGAATAAAACACATAAGGTGACCTTTGTGCTTCCCGCGCAAAGGCAACTTGTAGCAAGTTTTCTTCTGCGGGCTTCGAACAGAGATGACCAACATTATTAGGTCTAGAAATTCCTTCGATTTTCTAGGGAGCATGGCTCTGGCCATGCTCCAAATGTAAACCATGTGAGAGGGTAACTATCATAAAAACTCCCAGTGAGTAATATTGTAGTTTGTGTGATATTTTTGATAGAATTAATTGAGACTTTTCGCGACCGTGTATTTCATTATTCATAATTGTATTATCAGATTGTAGCGTAGGTACATGTAATGTGCAGCGTGACATTTGACCTTCATTTTATTGTACCTAACTTACGGCCTTTGATAATACTGTGTATTTATAAAATAAGTGTTTTCTTGTACAATTATATGCAGGAGACAGTCGTAAATATACATAGCCTCTGGTTTATTGCATATTTTGTTGAATGCTCGTCCGCTTTAACTAGAGGACCGTTCCTCCTTCCTTCCCCCTTTAATGACGTGGGTATGGTCCGCTACAGTTAGCAGAAGAATGTTTTTGAACAAAACCCATAATTTGTTCATTATTCTTAAACCAAGAAAAGTACATACCTTTACAGAGGTTTTTTTATGAATAGCTCATCTAAATAGTACTTTAACCGGCCCCCTAAAACAAAATTCCAACCTGAATTTTAGCATCCCTAAATAATGTTGATGTTGCCAGCAAAAAAAAGTCTGAAGATGTCCTAATTAGCATATTTCCATGATGATTTTTAACAGCAAAAACAGCAAAAATCGATTCAGCACCCCAACAAATCACAATTTTGCCACCAGTATCACCAACATCGGTTCATTAGGTACTGAGATATTACACTTAATTATGCACACGGCAGCCATCTTGGAAATATGCAAATTAGGATATCACAAGGCAATTTTTGTCTTTAAAATTCTTTAATAAGATGTCCTAGGGCTGCCAAAAGAAAATCATCTCGGAGTTTTGTTTTAAATCTATACTCAAGTGTGTGCATTTTCATTTGAAAGTAATGGACACTGGTAGTGGTACCAGTGAGAATAAATCAGAGTAATAATAATATTAACAAAACCGACACTTGCGATTTTTGCTATTTAGTCCCCAATCTGTCGTTCTAGAGCAAAAATAACTCCCAAATATTGTTTTTTAATGTAGCTAGACACTTAGGGAGACACTGAAATGTCTCCCTAAGTGTCACTGTCTTCTTATTACCTAAACACTTACGCTAATTTGTCTCCCTATAAGTACTCATTTAGTGAAATATTCAAAACACAAATGCAGCAGTAAAAAATATATATTTCCACAGCATGTACACAGTGATGCTGAAGTCTAAAATACGATCTTAACATTTATTATCTTAAACAAATAAAATAATAATAATAATTCTAAAAGATAATACAATTTATCATTTAAAAAAGAAAAAGAAAAAAAGGAGTTAGTGTAGTGTTAGTTTACATAATGATGGGGCTTCATCTATTCAAGAACAAACATGGAGTTTTACCCGTGGTTCGAAATTCTTCAAAACATTTGTTGTTAGTTTTGGTTTCACCATTTTGGACACGTTTTCGTTTTAGAAAATTTATCGCAGCATACACTCATTATGATTACTTGACTAGACAACAAAAGGGTTATTTTTACATGTGTGATTAAATGCGCACCGTACCAAGGTGTACCGTTTCGCTAAGAAAACACGCTGACATGGAACAGGTATCATGAGGGGAGAACTTCTATTCTTATCCATACAAACTAGGCAACTAGGCAAACTCGGGATGATGTCTAGAGATGAAACCCGCCTGTTTATTACATACAGGCAAACAATAGACGCTAATCGATAGAGTATCTCGATATTAAAAAGGCAGTTCGGCTGGAAAATTGTAAACTACATTTATTAAATTGACATTCCATGCGAACCAATTCCACACAATATAGCTATTGTTGCGGTTACTGTGGACACCTAGGACGACAATTTTGTAGACGTTAAATTGGGGGGAGGGGGGGGGGGGAGTGTTCGAAAAGTGAGGTTCTTGCAATAATTGCCTGCCAGCAATCGTTGGAAATTGATACAAAATCCCACTTAAGCAAATCCTAGCAAAAGCAATTGCTATTTTGTATGTATTCGGCCCAGTGTCCGAGTGATTATCAGTCCCACACGAACACTTTAATCGGTTTCGACCCACACATTACACTTGTAACCACAAAGGGTACATGTCATTAATACTGCACTCTACTAACACCACCTAAAGTCCATTGCACGAGGGATTATACAAACGAACGAGCATTGATTAGTTAACCACCATTAAACCAACCGTGCTTATTAATTACCTTCTGAAAACGATGCTACATATTATATAACGTTGTTTGAAGAACCCCAGCCAATTAGGCCAAATAAAAAGAAAACATGTTTAGCGTCATGCCTTTTTTTAAAGGAAGGAGGAGGCCTTTTTTTTTTTTTTTTTAAATGGCCGCTTGACACATTTTAATGCGAGTCATGTAGTGAACATGTCGCACCCTATCTTCCTATTTAAAATTAAAACATGGCTCACCCATGATTAAAAAATCAAAATTCATGTGGGTCGATCATGTATGTACCATACACGTCACACCCTAGCATTCCCATTAAACAAATATATATTTCAACAGCATGTACACAGTGATGCTGAAGTCTAAAATACGATCTTAACATTGTATTATTATTATTTATTTATTTTTTTATTTTTTTAAAGATAATAAAATTTATCATTTTTTTCAAAAAGAAAAGAAAAAAGAGGCGGCCTTCAAAAAGAAAGCGGGCGGTGTTTTATTTGGCCTTACCTTACCTCAAGAACAAACATGGAGTTTTACCCGTGGTTCAACATTCTTCAAAACATTTGTTGTTAGTTTTAGTTTCACCATTTTGGACACGTTTTCGTTTTAGCAAATTATTTATCGCAGCAAACACTCATTATGATTACTTGACTAGACCACAGAAGGGTTATTTTTTACATTTGTAATTAAAGGCGCACCGTACCAAGGTGTACCGTTTCGCTAAGAAAACACGCTGACGTGGAACAGGTAATGAGGGGAAAACTTCAATTCTTATCCATACAAACTAGGCAACTAGGCAAACACGGGGTGATGTCTAGAGATAAAACCCGCCTGTTTATTACGTGCAGGCAAACAATAGACGCTAATCGATAGAGTATCTCGATATTAAAAAGGCAGTTTGGCTGGAAAATTGTGAGCGACATTTATTAAATTGACAATCCATGCAAACCAATTCTACACAATAGCCATTGTTACGGTTACTATAGACACTTAGGACGACAAACGGTAATTTTGTAGATGTGATCAATGCTCATCATACCGTACAAGGTAGTGGTGCGGTTTCTGTTTTGGATACCAAAGTGAGAAACTGCTGGCTGGAAATGAAAAACCCGCGTAAAATGTTGGTGTTGGTTTTAGCTTTTGGGTTTCTTAGTTCCCTCTCTTTGCAACCCGTACGAGGGAAGATGTGTAGCGCCATGATCAAGGCTGCTGCCGGTGATAATCTGACCACGCTTCGTGACAAGGCTTTCGCGGCTTTCAGAACCGAGTGCCGTGGTAAACTGAATTCAGAGAAAACTGGAAATGGTTAGTGGTTAATTCTAGCATGTTGCTACATAACAAATCGGGAGCTAAGCATGGCGGGCACTATAAAACAGTCTTATTAGAAGACTATGTACAACTTTTGAGTCTAAACCTCTATAACAGAATTTTGCAGACAAAACCAATATTTTCTAAAATACCACGATTGCCAACATTATTGAAAAACAATTAATATTGTTCTTATGGATCATTATCAACAATTGTTTTTCAAAAGGATCAAGCAAAGGCGTTTTTTCTGTAGTAAATTTAGAAATGTAATTTGTAATTATTAAATGTAAATATAGAAAAACATTACGCCATGTACGAAGGTTCTTTTTTTTCAATACGGTAAATATTATCGTCTGATTCCCTTCTTTTTCTTACTTTTTAAATTTCCGACTCTTGTTCTCTATTTCTCATATCATTCGTTCTCACTTTTCAATCATCCATGATTCGAACCTAACCCAGTCAGTAGTGTAGAGTGCGTATTTAACCTAATTTTTCGACGGATGGAGGATCATGATCATCATCGATAATCAGATCGGTAAACCTCGCCGAAGATCACGAGAGGGAGGTGTGTCTGGAACTAGATTAGGCCATGGATTAATGGGTTAATCGATAAGAGACATCCGGGATTTGTCTCCGATGGCCGGGACATCGGGTGACCGCCCGATACCCCCTCTCCGCCCGGCGCCCGGCGGAAATGTGACTGTGGCATAAAGTATTGCGCTAGATATCCTGTAATTGTTCCAAACAATTGAATTTTATTTTAAATAATTCACGATCGCCGGACGGCGATCCCGAAAAAAACAAGAACAACATAAGAATAACTAACCGACGCTTGAAAACGAACGCCGTTTTTCTTGGTTTTCTCGGCATCCATGATTGTCAGTTAAACGATATTTACAAAAAATACAAGCTACATTTATATTATCGATAACGTTACTTTTCTTAGGTGTATATTAATCTCAGTATACATGAAATAATAATACAAACAACACCATACTTCACTTCAAATTTAAAAACTGTTTATCAATATTGAGCATTTAATATATATCCAGACGTACGTACGTCGTTGTGAGAAAATAATCTGTTACTGACTGGCGTCGAAAAAATAATAGTAATCATCTTCACCGACATCTTCGTCACTATTATCATATTTTACCTCCGTTTCGGGTTCCGAATCATCTTTATCGACATCTTTTTCATCACCAATATTTGGCAAAATGGGCAACAAAGAGCAAGAGATGAGCACCAAAATTAGAGAAATTAGCAAAAAAAGAGCAACAGAATAAGTAAAATTATCAATAAAGAGCAAGAAATGAGTAAAATGTGCAACAAATGAGTAAAATGAGCAAACAAAGGCAAGGAATAAGTAACATGAGCACCAAATGACCGGGAGACTACAATGCGTCAGCGTGCATTGAGTGATGGCTGAACGGATGACTGAACAGACCATTATCCCTCAATCGGGACTATAGTTTGGTTTGACTGGTCATTTTTGTATTTATATCTTGGGGTGTCACACAGCTTGCTCGTTCACTTTGGAGGCGTCCGACCAAGGTATCACGTTCATCTTGCAGCCGCTGAGGGCGCCGTTTCGGTTGGATTTCGATGTGAAGACAGGCCATAATGCCATAATAAGTCTGGCGGAGGAAAATACAGAAGCGTCCGTCTTTGCCTCAATAGGTGAGCGTCAGTGAGCTATTGTTTGGTTACTCATTTGACTTTTTTCAGGGAAAGGGTTGGGGGAGGGGGAGGGGGGGGGGGGGGGGGGGGGTGCAACCTTGTTTTGTAAAGCCTTTGAAACTTATTTGCCTCTTAATATGCTTATTGCCCAAGTCCACGTGAATGTGTAATTGATTAGACAGAAACAAGCACTTTCCTACTTAGTTTTATCGGTCCTATAACTTCTAGTAAGTTACCTTAAAAAATGCCACGGACTGTCACACAATAGACAAAAGCACTATACTGTTTTTACCAAAGCTTTGCCAATATCCCAGTCGGCAAAACTATGTTTCTAACACGGGTTAACAAGTAAGGAAAAACGCGTGTCTTGGCGAGATAAAATGAAATATCTCTGGGCTCCGCAGTTTATAAGTTCATAACATCGAAACCCCTTGGTTTTTGTCTATAGTCATAGGTGGCTGGTCGAACTCGAAGTCGGCTGTCGCAGCCTGTTACTACACCGAGTCAAACGAATGCCCTGGTTTGTATTTTGGTGGGCGTTCACAAGACCACGAGGCAGGTATCGTCAGTGGCACTGAACGTCGCCCCTTCTGGGTAGAGTACAAACGGGGCGTGGTGACCGTCGGCAAAGGAGGACAGGAGGAGGCTTTCCTTTAGTGGGACGCCGCTGCGCATCATCGTCGCAACATATCAACGCAGGTATACGTTGGTATAAGTTCTTGGGACCAAGAACCAGCGGAGTGGGTGTTCAATCAATTCTGTGCCTAAGAAACCAAAAGCATGCGGGTGAAATGAGGGTGATGTATAACAAGTTGAAAAGGCGGGCACAATTCGTCCCGTTACAATATAGTGGCGTCCCTTAAACTGCCTGGAATTTAATCTGTTACAGTGTAGTAGATGACTGAGACGTGTTAACAT
The DNA here is from genome assembly GCA_037893245.1 of Crossaster papposus. Taxonomy (NCBI): domain Eukaryota; kingdom Metazoa; phylum Echinodermata; class Asteroidea; order Velatida; family Solasteridae; genus Crossaster; species Crossaster papposus. Next base: position 1,242,928 of record JBAIAA010000238.1, read on the forward strand.
CACAGTTATTTTCACACGTGTGCTTATGGAAGTCACTAGTTATGGAAGAAACCAAGATAGCGAGAAACCAACTAAAAGCGGGCGGGTGGAAAATGAGGGTGGTTGATAACGAGTTGAAGAAGGGCACAAATAGAGGTCACTTATACACTTCTGTCTTAGGATTGGGAAACACGTTAATTATTTTGTTTTAAATTTTAAATGTTTATTAAAAGACACGTATTTCCGACACCTAAGGCACAAATATTAAAATTAGAAACGAAAATTGTTCTAAGTGTACAATATTGTTTGGGAGAATTACGCATTATACACTTGGTTAAGTGGGCCCACAGCCACACTTGGAATGTGGGTGAGGTAATTTCTGGAATTGGGTGTACACTTATAGATCACTTAGAACAGTGGTTTTCTGTATTAAATCCAGCTGTTTATGTAAGGACACAGCGAGCACTGTTAATATATACGTTGTTTATTAGGGTCTCAGATCCTGTTTTCAACCCAGCACTTTTTTTCGCGCAAAACAGATGTATCGCAATTTACGTAATTAGCCTGTACTCACTCATGCGTGACATGTTGAGTATGTGCAATTGCACAACAAAAGCACTGCACCAGTGTCTATCAACCTATGTAAAAGGATTTGCACATTTTTTTAGAATATTAATTTTAGGGAAATTTTTCAAAGTGGGACATTTTTTGGGATACACCCTGTATATTAACCATGTATAGCAGTAGAGTAGACACCTTGTTTATAGAGAGCTGCACGTATTTATGGTGTGCATTATTTGACATTTAATCATTAAAATAGAGATAATGTATTAGAAGAAATCATACATTGTAGCTCGAGGCTAGAAATGGAATAATATATTATACGATCAGCCAAGTAAAAGTCACTTTGATTTCGTTGTGTAAGATGTACCATTTTGGTTTTGTACTCGTTTTTCGCTTTTCAACTTATTTATCGCTTATTGCCTTTCGCTTGATGCATTAACCATGATAGTTCATCATCACTGTGAGCATTATCTTGTCAGAGGAGTAAGGAATTGAAAATTAATTAATTTGTGTGCCACTGCTCTGGAGATTCAGGATTACTCAATGGATGGAATAAATGAAAGGCATGCATACAATGTGTTTGTGGTTTAGTAACGGACAGTGTCATTAGTTGGATCTACACAGCCGAAATCCCCCACACAATTGTTTGTTTGTTGTTGTCTCGTGTATAATTAGGTGGCGGTTTTTATTGTCTTTGTGTTTTCCCTGTCTTGATTTTTTTTATTTATTGCTTTTTCTGGGCTCTCGCTTCGGGAATTAACTGAGCTCGCGTATTACAAAGAATTATGCGTTCATTACCGGGAGTAGTTTCCTTTTGTCAACGATGCATGACGCGTCGTTTCGTGTATCTATTCCTGACTGTTTACGACTGCGGTGGGCCGACTTTATTCAATTGTTTCAAGGGTAACCAGAGGGTGCAATGGCTGCCGTATTTCTGCGTTCATTCAGTTCCGACCAGGCTGTACACTTGAACCACTGATCAGTGACTTGAACCAATAAAAAACGTTCAGGCACGTTTCTAATTCTGATTGGCTATGGCTTGCCATGACATCGTCAGCTTGTTTCGTAGCCTCTGCGCGTTTGTTGCAGCGGATGGAGCGGCAAGGTGTGGTGGCCCTGGAGGGACATCGCAAATCGTAAATAAGTTGACATCAATGTACGTATTCGCAACAAATTTCTCGACTTGCCCTTAAAATCGTGAATATTGACATCACTATTATTATTGACGTCAAATTTTACGAATGTTCTTTTTCAGCAAGCTAGGCGGTGAATGGTTGGCAGGTCAATGTGCGCACGCGCAGATTCAAACACACATCACTTGCATCCTGCACACACAACAATACATTTAACGTTACATTCGTACTGTATCTGCCGCCGCACAGAATTACCTTTACGACCGGTCGTGACATTTAACGTAGATATTAACGTAAATATTCACGACTTTGGGGGGCGAGTCGTGAAATTTGCCCCGAATATTGACGTCAATCTTCATGACTTTGGGGGCAAGTCGTGAAATTTGTTGCGAGTATTAAAGTCAATATTCACGATTTGCGATGTCCCTCCGGGGCCACCATCGTTGCCACACCCTCGTTACTGTATCAGGGATGATACGTGTAGAGCTGCTTGATATAGTCGACAGTATTTATGAGAACAACATTGATAGTACATTGCCACAAATGTAGAATGACTACTACATATGGGTACTCTCTTTCATAGCCCACACTTTTAGGCACCCAGAAGACGAATATTTACACGGTACACATTTACACGGTGCACGGTAATACGTACACGGCCCACTCATCCTCTTTTAGTAGAGCAACACTATAATAATAATTAGGGAGGTAATCATTTGTACTCGCAGCTGGGATGCTGAATTACGAAGGACGCGGCTACAACGTGGTCGAGCCGGCCACATCGACTCATATATGACAACGAGGCATGTACAGCCTGAGATCGAAAGTGTTTGATTTTTCCAGAGGGAGGAAAACCGGAGGACCTGGAGAAAAACCCTCGTGGCACAGGAGAGAACCAACGCACAACTCTACTCACATAATCGCCCGGGCCGGGAATCGAACCCGGGCCACATTGGTGAGAGGTGAGCGGTTTACGCGCAAGTCACCCATGACACCCTTAGTGTTTTAAAGACACGGGAATTTCACAGACAAGTTCTCAACAGAAGTGTCAGTCATGAATTCAACTCAGCCATTCGTTGACAATGAGGGGCATACAGGAAGCAAATGGGTCTGTCACTTGTTAGTTGCGGAAGGAGCCATCGGTGTCTTAGGAAACCTCTTAGTGTGCTTCGTCATTCTACGCGTCAAATTCCTGCACAACATGACAAACTATCTGCTGGTGAATTTGGCTGTGGCCGATATGCTGCTATGTCTACAAGAGGTGGTCGCTTATCTGACGTCTTCAGAATATCCACTCGTTGCTCTTGTGCCAACAAGCAGTGGTGGGAGAGAAATTTTCTGCCGACTTTTGGTCTCAAGGTGTTTAAACTATGCTTTGAGCTATGCATCAGCTTACAATCTCTGTTTGGTAACACTGGACAGATATGTCGCTATTGTGTACCCGCTGCACTACGTCAGGACACTCACACCAACACGAATGAAAACGCTGATTGCTCTAATCTGGGTGATATCATTTCTGAGTTCGTTACCGCTTTTATTTACAATTAAAGCCAGCACTGATCCGGACAAGGCTTGCTCAGATATCAAATACCCTGATCTGGCATTTTTTATTCTGCTTACGATATATTCGTTTCTCTTCGGTTACTTGCTGCCTATAACACTGATGGTTTGGGCCTCCTACAAGATGCAACGAACTCTGAAAATACAAGCCAATGCTCTAAGATTGGAACACGCGTGTGCAGCAGCATGTGACCTTGTGATTGCTAGACAGCGTCTGGTCACCACACTCACAATCGTCTTGGGAGCTATTATCGTCCTATGGACACCAGACTACATAACTGTCTCCCTTTGCTTGTTTCGCACAGACACTAGTCCTTTGCCATACTGTCATTCGGAGACTAATGTATATATCGGCGGAATCTTAGAATTTTTTTTTCTATTTAAACTCTGTCATTAATCCAATCATCTATGAGTTGAAATACAAGAAATTTAGACAGGGTCTTAAAGTAGTCTTTTTCAAAAGGCGGGGCAATAATAGAGTTGGCATTGAGATGGTACCATTGTGAAATTATATAATGGTTCAATGAATTTCTATTACAGTGAGTTAATAAATACCCAGGAGAGTTCGAAGCTTCTGATTGGTCGAGACTCGATCACGTGGAGGGTATTATCACGCAGTAATTGACCGGGCTTTCAAAAATTGAAGCAAATTTACTGCTATTTCCTAAATAAAAAGGTATTTATTAAAGGAAATAACAGGGTGAGGACCCGGTCATTACTGCGTGATAATTGACCGTGTTGGGCGATGACCGCTGGTAATAGACCGAGCCGAAGGCGAGGTCTATTACCATTGGTCATCGCCCAAACCGGTCAATTATCACGCAGTAATGACCGGGTCCTCACCCTGTTATTTCATAAATAACATATTTCAGACCAGTAGTGCTGTGTGGATGTTTCGCAAAGTTTGCCCAAGATTTTGTTTGGTTATGTAGGGAGACCAAGTGTGCCCTCTGTTTGTGTATGCCTACAAGTTTTGCAATTAGTGATTTGCATGTTTGTATAAAACACATAAGGTGACCTTTGTGCTTCCCGCGCAAAGGCAACTTGTAGCAAGTTTTCTTCTGCGGGCTTCGAACAGAGAAGACCAACATTATTAGGTCTAGAAATTCCTTCGATTTTCTAGGGAGCATGGCTCTGGCCATGCTCCAAATGTAAACCATGTGAGAGGGTAACTATCATAAAAACTCCCAGTGAGTAATGTTGTAGTTTGTGTGATATTTTTGTGATAGAATTAATTGAGACTTTTCGCGACCGTGTATTTTATTATTCATAATTGTATTATCAGATTGTAGCGTATGTACATGTAATGTGCAGCGTGACATTTGACCTTCATTTTATTGTACCTAACTTACGGCCTTTGATAATACTGTGTATTTATAAAATAAGTGTTTTCTTGTAAAATTATATGCAGGAGACAGTCGTCAATATACATAGCCAATATAGTCTCTGGTTTATTGCATATTTTGTTGAATGCTTGTCCGCTTTAACTAGAGGACCGTTCCTCCTTCCTTTCCCCTTTAATGACGTGGGTATGGTCCGCTACAGTTAGCAGAAGAATGTTTTTGAAAAAAAACCATAATTTGTTCATTATTCTTAACGCAAGAAACGTACATACCTTTACATAGGTTTTTTATGAATAGCTCATCTAAATAGTACTTTAACCGGCCCCCTAAAACAAAATTCCAACCTGAATTTTAGCATTTCTAAATAATGTTGATATTGCCAGCAAAAATAATGCTGAAGATGTCCTAATTAGCATATTTCCATGATGATTTTTAACAGCAAAAACAGCAAAAATCGATTCAGCACCCCAACAAATCACAATTTTGACACCAGTATCACCAACATCGGTTCGTTAGGTACTGAGATATTACACCCAATTATGCACACGGCAGCCATCTTGGAAATATGCAAATTAGGATATCACAAGGCAATATTTGTCTTTAAAATTCTTTAATAAGATGTCCTAGGGCTGCCAAAAGAAAATCATCTCGGAGTTTTGTTTTAAATCTATACTCAAGTGTGTGCATTTTCATTTGAAAGTAGTACACTGGTAGTGGTACCAGTGAGAATAAATCAGAGTAATAATAATATTAACAAAACCGACACTTGCGATTTTTGCTATTTAGTCCCCAATCTGTCGTTCTAGAGCAAAAATAACTCCCAAATATTGTTTTTTTTAATGTAGTTAGACACTTAGGGAGACACTGAAATGTCTCCCTAAGTGTCACTGTCTTCTTATTACCTAAACACTTACGCTAATTTGTCTCCCTATAAGTGCTCATTTAGTGAAATATTTAAAACACAAATGCAGCAGTGAAAAATATATATTTCCACAGCAAGTACACAGTGATGCTGAAGTCTAAAATACGATCTTAAAATTGTATTATCTTAAAAAAAAAAAAAAAATCTAAAAGATAATACAATTTATCATTTAAAAAAGAAAAAGAAAAAAGGGAGGTGGCCTCCAAAAAGGAAGCAACCGACCCCTGTTACCTTCAGCAAACGTGAAGTCAGTTAGATAATTAATTAGTGTAGTGTTAGTTGACATAATTATGGGGCTTCATCTATTCAAGAACAAACATGGAGTTTTACCCGTGGTTCGAAATTCTTCAAAACATTTGTTGTTAGTTTTAGTTTCACCATTTTGGACACGTTTTCGTTTTAGAAAATTTTTCGCAGCATACGATCATTATGATTACTTGACTAGACCACAGAAGGGTTATTTTTACATTTGTAATTAAATGCGCACCCTACCAAGGTGTACCGTTTCGCTAAGAAAACACGCTGACGTGGAACAGGTACAATGAGGAAGAACTTCCATTCTTATCCATACAAACTAGGCAACTAGGCAAACACGGGGTGATGTCTAGAGATGAAACCCGCCTGTTTATTACATGCAGGCAAACAATAGACGCTAATCGATAGAGTATCTCGATATTAAAAAGTTTGGCGGGAGAATTTGTGAACGACATTATTAAATTGACATTTCATGCAAACCAATTTCACACAATATAGCTATTGTTGCGGTTACTGTGGACACTTAGGACGACAATTTTATAGACGTTAAATTGGGGGGGGGGGGGGGGGGGGGAGTGTTTGAAAAGTGAGGTTCTTGCAATAATTGCCTGCCAGCAATCGTTGGAAATTGATACAAAATCCCACTTAAGCAAATCCTAGCAAAAGCAATTGCTATTTTGTATGTATTCGGCCCAGTGTCCGAGTGATTATCAGTCCCACACGAACACTTTAATCGGTTCCGACCCACACATTACACTTGTAACCACAAAGGGTACATGTCATTAATACTGCACTCTACTAACACCACCTAAAGTCCATTGCACGAGGGATTATACAAACGAACGAGCATTGATTAGTTAACCACCATTAAACCAACCGTGCTTATTAATTACCTTCTGAAAACGATACTACATAATATATAACGTTGTTTGAGAACCCCAGCCAATTAGGCCAAATAAAAAGAAAACATGTTTAGCGTCATGCCTTTTTTTAAAGGAAGGAGGAGGCCTTTTTTTTTCAAATGGCCGCTCGACACATTTTAATGCGAGTCATGTAGTGAACATGTCGCACCCTATCTTCCTATTTAAAATTAAAACATGGCTCACCCATGATTAAAAATCAAAATTCATGTGGGTCGATCATGTATGCACCATACACGTCACACCCTAGCATTCCCATTAAACATATGTATATTTCCACAGCATGTACACAGTGATGCTGAAGTCTAAAATACGATCTTAAAAATGTATTATCTTTTTTTTTCTTTTTTTTTTCTTCAAAGATAATACAATTTATCATTTTTTTCAAACAAAAAGAAAAAAAGGCGGCCTTCAAAAAGAAAGCGGGCGGTGACGCTAAAAAAAAATTGTTTTATTTGGCCTTACCTTACCTCAAGGAGTTTTACCCGTGGTTCAACATTCTTCAAAACATTTTTTGTTAGTTTTAGTTTCACCATTTTGGACACGTTTTCGTTTTAGCAAATTATTTATCGCAGCAAACACTCACTATGATTACTTGACTAGACCACAGAAGGGTTATTTTTACATTTGTAATTAAATGCGCACCGTACCAAGGTGTACCGTTTCGCTAAGAAAACACGCTGACGTGGAACAGGTACAATGAGGGGAGAACTTCCATTCTTATCCATACAAACTAGGCAACTAGCAGGCAAACACGGGATGATGTCTAGAGATGAAACCCGCCTGTTTATTACATGCAGGCAAACAATAGACGCTAATCGATAGAGTATCTCGATATTAAAAAGGCAGTTTGGCTGGAAAATTGTAAACGACATTTATTTAATTGACATTCCATGCAAATTGACCAATTCCACACAATAGCTATTGTTACGGTTACTGTGGAAACCTAGGATGTCAAGCTTTAATTTTGTAGACGTGATCAATGTTCATCATACCGTACCAGGGAGTGGTGCCGTTTCTGTTTTGACGCAGATACCAAAGTGAGGAACTGCTGGCTGGAAATGAAAAACCCGCGTAAAATGTTGGTGTTGGTTTTAGCTTTTGGGTTTCTTAGTTCCCTTTCTTTGAAACCCGTACAAGGGAAGATGTGTAGCGCCATGACCAATGCTGCTGCCGGTGATAATCTGACCACGCTTCGTGACAAGGCTTTCGCGGCTTTCAGAACCGAGTGCCGTGGTAAACGAGGCAATCTGGACGACACCAAATGTAAGTGATCTTACCACGTACAAATCGGTTGAATTTGCGATTACACATTTACAATGATGAAGTAGCATATAGCACACTCAAAATTGAAAAAAACTCTAACAAGATTTCTAAAATGATATGTTTGCAAGCGTTGTTCAAAACGTATGCAACTTAACAGGCGAGGTAACCAGTGTTAGTTGCTATTATTTTAAACATTGGGCTTCATCTTATCATCTACTCAAGGGTTGACCTTATGTGCATTGGAACTTTTTTCCCTAATTCGAATTTCTTGCCATGCACATTTTGTTCCCCAATTCCCTTTTTTGTTTAACTCTTTATTGCTTACTCTGTATAGTTGAGTTACATTATGATTTAGATAATGCAAAAATTGACTTATCAACATCTGTTTTAAACAAGAATTTTAATTTGAGTCATTTAGTAGTGTGTACGCGATGCCTATGGGTTTTGGATTTTTTACAATTATTTAAATCTGAATATCAATATTATATAAATGTAAACGTAGACTCAAGTTCTTTTTATATGTTTTTATGTTAATTACTTGTCGAGATAATATCTCAACCAGTTTTTTGGAAAAATTACAATTTTAGATGCAGTACTGCCTTAAGAGGATACAATCCCCTAAACTTTTCTCACCAGATATAATGCATGTTCTAAAATAGCATAATGGTGACATTATTTTAAAACATTTAAAAATGTTCTTAAGTAAGGGCAAGGATGATACTTTGTAATAATATAGTTGATTTTGTAATAACACTTTGCATTTTGGCTGGGTGATTTTTTTTACATAGGCAAAAAAAAAGGTTTTTGCGCCCCAGGCGTTCAATTTTGGTTACTTGCTAACCAAGTCCTTTCATGATAAAAAATAATGAATAAATGCCGAGGACACTTATATGAAATAGTTACGTGGACCCACTCTTAAAGGGTCGTATACGTTTGGTAATTACTCCAAAAATTAATGGCAATACAAACTTACTTGGTAAGAAGTACAGCAGCTTTTGATGGTATAATGAATTTTTAGAAACTTTTCACTTCGAAGTACTGCGATTATGGAAAAATATATCACTTTTTATCTCAACAAATTTGAATCTGAGAAGCGTTACTGCAGTGACGTTTCTCAGACTGTGTATTCCAATGCAGAATATTCTTCCTGCGTGGACATAACCGCTCCGATTTTTGGCAATATCCCAAAATCGCTAACACCTTTTGAAATGAAATTTTTACAGGTTAGTTTTATGGTATATATCTATAACTATTATAGGATTGAAACAAACAGTGGGTTCCAATTACCAAACGTATATACGATCCCTTTATGTGTTAATAAACTGTGATAAATACACACAGCAACAATCTATGAGTGTTCACTTCCAACACTATTCAAGTAATGACAGTAAGGAGGGCCTAATATTTCGATCTTAACAAGATCTTCTTCAGAGAAGAAATATTAAAAATATCTTACTCATCTAAAAGTAAATAATGATTCTAGGCACCCAGCAAAATTATTGCGCTAGATATCCTGTAATTATTCTGGAAAATATAATTTTATAAGGAAAAATTGGGTGATGTTCTCTTTGAGATACTTTGAGAGAGAATCTCCAAGGACAAGAGCTTTTCATTTGGCCTTCCGTAGAGGCTCCCGACATGCTAGCGATGGCTGCAATGGCTGCGGTGGCCATGGCGGTGGGCATGGCCATGGTGGTGGACGGCATGACCTACTACCTAGTAATAAGAAACATATTGGAAGACAGAAAAAGGAACTATGAAGTTTAGCAGTAACTATTAAACAAGTTTTATAATTTTGAACAAAACACAGGCCTAAGTCGTTTTTATACATGCAAGACAAATCAATTTTGTATGCATGACATGAAGGCAGAAACCTAACTTTAGCATATAAATAAGCCACACCAAAACAATTACATGTGCTTGCGTGCATAATGAAATACACGCTCTGCGTAAGTACAAGCCGAAGACATGGCCGAAAAAGTTGAAATCACGCGCACAAAAATCGTCGCAGAATACATGATAAACATGTCGCCACAGGCTAAATTGTATATCACACGAAAGATCATTGCTTCCTTTATCTTTGTGTTGTGGTCATTTTTGGCAATATTTGTTAGTCCAGTCAGGGCGCAGAAACTAAACACACGACACAAATTTTCCTTAAAATCATACCCTATAACTTCGAGTGAACAAAATTCTGCCCAAAACATACTGAATCTCGTCATATTTTATATCATTCGATTCAGAAAAACGTTCGTTTTCCACTTACCACGCCATCTTGGAGAATAACTGCTCCGTTTGCAATGTGTCGTTTGTTAAAACAAAGCTGCCTTCGTTAAAACAAAGCTGCCGAACTCTCGCATTTACTCGCGTAAATGTCGTGGCCGATTTGCGACGCCGGCCATGCAAATAAAGTTCAGGATATGACCTCATTAACGCGTGCGCTGCGGACTGACTGAGGTAAGGAAATTTACTGTACTCTTGTGGTAACCAGTAGCATAATCATATATTCTGATGTCTGTTTATTTCTACATTTGTTATCACACAGCTTGCTCGTTCACTTTGGAGCCGTCCATCCCTCCAGCTCCCACGTTCATCTTGCAGCCGTTGAGTGCGCCTTTCCGGTTGGACTTCGACCTGACGACCCAAGGTGATGCCCAAATATTCCTGGCGGAGGAAAAGACTGAAGCACCTGGAGCCGTCTTCGCCTGGATAGGCATGTCGTTCATTTTTAAAGTGCATGGCAACAAAACAAGCCCAGTTATAGAGCCACTCAAAAATGGGATCAACGCACTGGGGTAATTCGAACAGGTCGGACGGGGACACTGCATCTTTATCTCGTTTAAACGAGATTTAGTGATAACATCATAGGCGAACGAACTTTCTCTTAGAAGCGATATAGTGAAACAAAGCAAAGATATTGGACTGGAAAATCACAATAACCTTTCTGGGCTCCGCAATTATAATGTTTGTGACATCGAAACCCTTATTTTGTTCTATAGTCATAGGTGGCTGGTGGAACTCGAAGTCGGTCATCCGAGCCTGTTTCATCTATGATTCACCAGAATGTGACCAGGTGTATTCAGATCACAGCGAGGCAGGTATCGTCAATGGCAATGAGCATCGCCCCTTCTGGGTAGAGTACAAACGGGGCGTGGTGACCGTCGGCAAAGGAGGACAGGAGGAGGCTTTCCTGGAGTGGGACGCCGCTGCGCATCATCGTCGCAACATATCGACCCCGGTCTACGTTGGTATCAGTTCTTGGAAGTATTTGTCAACGGACTGGGTCTTTCACCAATTTTGCGCCTAAGAAACAAGAGCAATGGTTAAAGGTGGGATACACCATTTGCAGATATCAAAACAAAATTACTACCGAATTATTAAGAAATATCTTACTCCTCTGAAAGTAAATAATGATTCTAGGCATTCCATAAAATTATATTCTGAAAAATATAATTTTATAAAGAAAAATTCGCGATCGCCCGACGGCGATCAAGAAAAACAAACAAATAACAAAAGAATAACTGCTCGACGCCGGTTGAAAACAAACGCTGTTTTTGTGCTTTTCTCGGCATTCATGACTGTAAAACTTCGGACAGGTCAGTTAAACGATATTTACTATAAAATACAACCCCCCAAATGCACCCATTCATGATAATTCAAGCAATTACCAATGGTGTATCCTACCTTTAATGATGGTGGAAGAATACGTTTATTGATGGACTTTATCAAATATATATGTTAGAGAGTTAGTTCCTAATTATCAATTCATCCTAATTTTCTTCTTTATCTAAGATACTTTTTAGTTTCAAATTTTAGTGAGATAAACAAATTTAGTGAAAAAAAACATCATCCGTGAGATTTGCTTGCCTAAAGCAATGTTATCGTCTTTCTGTTATTTAGGGTATAAGAAACACACAAATCAGCTTTTTTCGACCGCTCTATATGGCTGCCATATTGGAAAGGAAAATCCCCATAACTTTGGTTCTAGGCCATGTATGAGAGCCAAAAATATGTGACCAACTTCACAAAAATGAGTATAGGGCAATTTTTGTAAATGAGTAGTATACACAGCTGGGTTGATTACATTATAAGATTTAATTTGGTATGGGTTTGAACCATATGACATGTTGCATTCTCGAGATATAACGATTTTTGCCTAATCATATCGACAAATTAACGGGAGTGCCTTCAGAGATAAAGCCTCTTAAACAAGACAAGAGCAACACAGAATACGAACAAAAGGGACACAAAAACGACTTTGTTTTATCATCTTTATTCATTAATATTAATATTAATATTAATATTTGTGTAAATAACATAATTATTATGAAAGTATTGATATAAAAGAAGCCGTTTCCTTGGCTGTGGTTTCTCTAGATAGCAGATAGGAAGAGGGGGAATATTGTTTATCACTAATTAGATGACAAGGCATCTGGCTAATAAGACCCGAAGTGTTTTCACGACACAAAACATGTCGGCAACATAAACGAGTAAAAGTAGCTCAGCCGCCTCATTGATCAACGGCCTCCCTTAGCCACTCGGCGAGACCACCCCGTCATTATAGCCACGCAATTTAAGGCACGGGTCAGCAGGCCCAGGGTTCGCAGAAGTGCATTTTAAATCCCTATAGGAGCTGGTCAGGAAAACCATATTCTAGCCTTATAGATCATCCCAAAGACCCCTTATATAGTTCTAGCCAGAATGCTGACCTGGTTATTGGTCAGTCCAAGACCGAAATACGCCGCTCAAGGCTCGTCCGGCGCTGGAGGCTCGGGAGACGGCAGACGGGGGCCCCAGGACAGGAACGAGACCCGCGGGGAACAACCTGCCGCCCAGAGACGGACGGAGTCGTGGCAAGCGAACCCACGGCTAAAAACGTGAAGGCAACGCCATTCACGACTTGAAGTGCGCCTCGGACCTCCGCCAACTTGACGCCCGCTCGGCTGACCCGCACCAGGGAGCAGCAACCCACTTCCAGCCCCGTCCCAACTGACCCTGTCTTAGGAGCTAATTCTTCTCAAAAAATTAAGGGTCCAGCTTGCTGACTTTCTGACTTCCCTTACCTACCGCATCGTTCTGTGTTTACGTTGAAGACCGGTTCCGTGTATCTGACCCCGAGGTGCTGGCCCACGCACTTCTCTGCATTTTTCAAAGGACGCTAAAAGCTCGTCGGACGCCGCGTACCAGGACGCAGCGCTAGACGGGGCCTGGGCCGCAGCACCTATCTCTGTAGAGACAAAACGTTGCTGCATCAGATGGAACTGCTCTTTCTCCCGTACAAAATAAAAACCGTAAAAATATAAAGAGATGCCTTTACATACAATAATTATTGCAGACGCCCACAATCAGAATATTGTTTGCGTTTAAACAAACTAATGAACATTCATTAATGTTGGGACCCTAATGGAAATAAGCCTGTAAAATTGCCCTTTTGGGGGCTATTAAATCAACTGCTTTTGTGTTTCGTATTTGTTTCTGTCATATTGTTGAGTTAACCTGAATAAATAAATCAAATCAAATCAAATACTCATCTCTATTTGAAAATCCTTTAATATAATTCGGTTCGACTGGTCACACAGCTTGCTCGTTCACTTTGGAGGCGTCCGCCCAAGGTGTCATGTTCATCTTGCAGCCGCTGAGGGCGCCGTTTCGGTTGGACTTTGATGTGAAGACAGGCCGTGATGCCAAAATAAATCTGGCGGAGGAAAATACAGAAGCGTCTGTCTTTGCCCAAATAAGTGAGTGTCAGTGAGCTATGGTTTGGTTACTCATTTGATATTTTTCATGGAAAGGGTTGTATCGCAAGAGCCACAAGGCATGCGATCGACGGTCTGGAGTTCGTTAAATTGGTGGTGGTAGTGGTGGGAGGGGGGGTGCAATCTTTATTTCGTTTTGCCAAGCCTTTGAAACTTATTTGCCTTTAAAATATGCTTATTGTCCAAGTAACAAGCACTTTCCTGCTTAGTTTTATCGGTCCTACAACTCTAGTGAGTTACCTTTAAAAAATGCCACGGACTGCTACACGGTGGACAAAAGCACTACTGTTTTCACCAAAGCTTTGCCAAAATTGACAAAATTACCAAAATTACCAAAGATTATACAAAATTATACACCGAAAATGTTGTTTAAAACTCTTTCATCATTCAGCTATTGACGGCTGGGCTGGACAGAAGTCAAGTCGGTCACCCGGGCCTGTTTCCACAATAACTCACCAGAATGTCACAAGTTGTTGGATGGGCGTTCAGACTCACATCGAGGCAGTTATGTCAGTGACCTACATTTGTTTTAATGTGATTTTTCTCGAATACTTTTGCAGATCGGTTCTAACATTTTTTGTTAGTTTTAGTTTCACCATTTTGGACACGTTTGTCTTTGGGAATTATTGTTGGCAGCATACATTATGATGTAGGGAGACCAAGTGCGCCCTCTGTTTGTGTATGCATACAGTTTTGCAATTAGTGATTTGCATGTTTGTATAAAACACATAAGGTGACCTTTGTGCTTCCCGCGCAAAGGCAACTTGTAGCAAGGTTTACTTCTGTGGGCTTCGAACAGAGAAGACCAACATAAATTAGGTCGATAAATTATCTCGATTTTCTAGGGAGCTTGGCTCTGGCCATGCTCCAAATGTAAACCATGTGAAAGGGTAACCATTATTGAAACTCCTAGTAAGTAATGTAATTTGTTTGATCATTTTGTGAGATAATTGGAATCTTTCGCGACCGTGTATTTCATTATTGAATAATTGTATTGTCATACCGTGCGTATAGTACATCGTGTAGGCTACAGCTAGCCATGTGTTGGCATTTGCATGTCATGTTGTATTGCTGTGCCATTTTATTGTACTACGGGCATAGTTAATTCTAGTGTGCATTTAATGTAATAAGTGTTGTCTTGTAAAATTATATTCAGGAAATAGTCGTCCATATACATAGCCAATAGTCTCTGGTTTATTGCAAATTGTGTTGAATGCTTGTCCGCTTTAACTAGAGGACCGTTCCTCCTTCCTTCCCCCTTAATTTACGTGAGTGTGGTCCGCTACAATTACTTGACTAGACCACAGAAGAGTTAAGAATAATATTTGCTTTTTTAAAGAAAAGAAAAAAAAAGATAATTAAATTTAAAGATCGTATTTTAGACTTGTGTACATCACTAGTGTACATGCTGTGAAAATATATTTTGTCTAATGGGAAGGCTAGGGTGTGACGTGTTCACTACATGACTTGCATTAAAATGTGTCGGGCGGCCATTTTGAATAAGAAAAAAAAGGGGGGGGGGGAAGGTATGGCCCTAAAACATGTGTTTTTTATTTGCTCCTGCAAACACGAGGCGACGTCCAGAAATGAAACCCGCCCGTTTATTACCTGCAGGCAAATGACAGACGCTTATCGATCGGCGAGTATCTCGTTATAAAAATGGCAGTTAGGCTGGAGAATTGTGAAGGACATGCAAACAACATTCACACAATAGCTAATGTTACGGTTACTGTGGAAACCTAGGATGACAAACGGTACATTCGAAGACGTGATCAATGTTCATTATACCGTACACGGGAGTGGTACAGTTTCTGTTTTGCCGCAGACCCCAAAGCGAGGAACCCGCATAAAATTTCGGTGTTGGTTTTAGCTTTGGGGTTTCTTAGTTCCCTCTCTTTGCAACCCGTACGAGGGAAGATGTGTAGCGCCATGATCAAGGCTGCTGCCGGTGATAATCTGACCACGCTTCGTGACAAGGCTTTCACGGCTTTCAGAACCGAGTGCCGTGGTAAACGAGGCAATCTGGACGACACCAAATGTAAGTGATTATTAAGCACTTCATTAAAAGTGCAATCCCAAGCCCAACTGAAATAAGAGAAAACGGAAAATTGCCACCCTGTGATTTTTACAAAAACTAGATGAGGATTATATTATGAGGATTTTTAAATATCTGGAACTTTCTATGCATATTTTCCCTGTAATTTATCGTCAAATCACGGGATCAAAATGTGTGCGGTGTCACTAGTACCGCGTACAAACGGCCACTTTTTAATTTTGTATTTAAAAAAACAAAAAAACAACAGTCTTAAAAAAATATTTAAAAAAATAACAATGTCCCGAAATAAGCCCACTCCCATGATTTTCTGACAAACTTGAGTATAATCAAAAACCTGTTATAGACCAGTTAACAAATTCAATCCATGAAACAGAGCTCATTCACTCTGACCTGAAACCTAAATTAAAGTAAAAACGGCCAAATATGCCAAAGTGAAAAAATACACACTTGTACTAGCACACCTTATAAATTGTTGCATTTAAGGAATATCAAGTTTGATAACATTTTGTCTCCAAGTCGAGCATGGTGGGGGCGCATGATGATGCCGCCATGACTGAAGACGTACATTGGCACAAGGTACATGCCAAAATCATCGGTCACTATATCCATGCAAGCCCAAGCCATGTGTAAACAATTTTCTTAAATTTATCCCCTGTGAGTATTAGCGTGAACAAATACAACCATTTTGAGAAGAAAGTAGTCTTTATTTCATACTTTTACATGTCAACAAAACTCAATAGAAAATAAAGAAAAAAATGAATAAAAAAATTAATAAAAAACCTCTCTCCCTACCCGAACTGTTCGTGAAATTTCCTCTCATCCGATTATGATGTCACCCTAAACTTTGAACAATTTGAAAGACATAATCCACTGAAGATGCTACGTCAAACTCATACAGTTTCTATGTGTAGTTTTCCCGCCAAAAGTCGAGGAACTCTAGCACCACATTCAAATGTATTGTAATGTCGAGCGACACATCAGAGCCAACACACCCAGCTTGCAAATGGGCCTGTAATTTCCAAATCCATTTCGATGCCACCCTGAGATTTTCATAAATACTAGACGAGGAATAAATTATGACGATTTTTAAATATCTTGAACTTTCTATGCATAGTTTTCCTGAAATTTATCGTCAAATCACAGCATCACAATTAGTGCTGTGTAACGATTACCGTATACAAACGCACGCAGCCTATAATTATAGCACACAAAATTATGGCAGTCACCAGCAAAACGCGGGCTGAAAGAAAACGACACAAAATCTGACAGACGGCGCTGCCCCGCGACACTCGGGCAATGTATTATGTTTTTCATTTGAAATTTAAAAATTGTGAGGTGTTAGCCTTAATGTTTTAAATAAAATTGTCTCGTTTGGGTAAGAATTTTTCACCATAGTAATCACTTTTGCCAACCGCGCGTTCTGTAATTACTGCAGACTAAAATTAGACTAATTTGTCTGACCAATAAAAGCGTGCATGATTGTATAATTACAACATCAACGCCGATTGTAGGCGCGGCTTAGCTTATTATTCTACTGTTGTAATATTTCAATAACATTTTGAAGTAACCCTTTCATTACTCCACCCCCCTCTTTTTAAGTAAATCAAGAAAATAATAAAACGTACGTCCGCATTGGTGGTAAGGGGAAAATGAAGAAAAAAAAGTATCAACGCCACATTACTTTTTTTCAGGGGTACGGACCGATGACTCAACACATTGACCGACTCCCATACAGGACTCTTCAAACTAGCTAATTAAGCCGTTGAGCTAACTCCGGTTGGTATTTGAAGACTATAAAATAATTCTTTTAAAGATAAGATTGCGAAATTGCGCGTGTTAAAACTGAGATAAAAAAACGACATCAGTCAGGACGAGAACCCAGGCGATGGAATCCCGCCGACGAGGAGCATAAACACTCGGCCATTCGACTACTAGACCATGGGACGAGTGCGATTATTGTGTTCGTTCGTGATCCCCAATTTGGTACAAAATGAAAACGTCAAAGTTCATTCAAGTTGTTGTGGCTAAATACAAAAATGACTGTTCATTTTTGCAAAAGTGGCACTTTTGGTCTATTTTTTGCAAAAATATGGACCGATTTTTATTTTTTTACAAAACTTGCCGTTACTTGAACCTAGGCTTTGGCCCGTGTTTGGCTCCAGCGTTATTGCCAAACTGCAAAACTGAAACACAGTTTCATTTAACAAAACGACACTCACGTGACTAAACCTAAATTGTGACCAATCGGAAATACTGTGTTATGAGTCTCTGTCGGCATCCAATCAGCGCTCTCGTTACGCACAGTTTCTGACCCGGTGTACAGCAATCCAACATGGCGGCTTCTAAAGACGACGCCGAGTCTTTATTTACGTGTATTTTGCACTGTGATTCTGGAGCCAAAGGCAGGGTTTCTTTCACCTTTTTATATTCAAAGCTGGTCTCGCTTCCTCGAGTTTGCTGACAAATGAAAGAGTTTGAAGGGAAAATAGTCAGATATAGCGAGAGAATTTCTGGCCAAACATGACTTCGCGTTGCAGAGAGCGGATGTGTTACTGTTACTGTGTTAGCACCGACACATGTTGGATTTCATCGATCTTGCTACGCCCGGTTTACGGACATCAATAAGATAGAGCAAGTCACAGCTGTCCAAGAGAAACGACAAAGGGAAATCTTTGAAACCGGTAGGTGTTGCAGTAACGTTCAGGCCTAGCCCATAATATTTGTTGTCTGTTGTCCAATGAATGCGCATGATCCTGCCTACACTTTAGCACTTTAATAACACCTCAGTGTTTGTTTGTGGTTCCGAAAAAGATTCTGATGCTCTTAAATGACATTTACGACAACAGGCCATATTCTCTTAACTACAGTATGATATTGACCTTATATACGGGGTCACACATTCGAACACGCTTTATGTTATTATAGTTCTGTACCCCTTTCTTTTGTCATTGTATATGTTATGGGATGGATGTGTTGTCGGTGCTGTGCAAGTTGTTAGGGGTCATACTAATAACCGAAAACACGCACAGCACCGACAACACTTCAAAACCATATTTGATATTGACAAAAGAACTGTAATAATACAATACAAAAAGTCAAAAGATTGTCATTCAACTCGAGGTTGCAATTCATTTTAAAAAATGGATATCTTTTTTCACGCGAATGTTTTTTATTTCCAGCATGAACGTTGGCAGCTATTTTCCTTCTGGCTGCCATTTGACATTATGCATGAGTCGATAAGATGTGGTTGTAGCTGCTACCATAGACTCGTGCATAATTTCAAGCCGCAGCCAAGTAATCCGGACACAGCCTACAGCAACTCCGCGTGCTAATTTAATAAATAAAATTGTTGGATTTACGACAACTTAGCTAATAGCTGCACATACATGTAGCTCGTCAAATCTCGTTTCTGTAAAATTACGTGTACTAACATTTAGCCAGCTCTGGCTAAGTACATGTATACACCTATCTTTTATCCCCTTTTTATCAAGGGGGGGGGGGGGGTGTTTGAGAAAACATTAGGTGTGTGTGAGCAATTCTTTGTTTGTACAAGGTTACAAATAAGGCCATACCGGTATCTCAGGAAAATGCAGTGTACAGCAAGTTTGCATTTCAAATCGTAAACATTCCGTTCAACTATAGACATTTTATTTCAATTTATAATTTTTTGTGGGGGGGGTGGGAAGCGTGTGCAACTTTTGCTCCATATTTTTGTGTAGAACATTAAAAAAAAAAAAATAGGGACAGGTGACAAACTAGGTTTCTTTTCTTGTAACAAGTCATTTCAAAATTTCATCATTGATTGTATTTTTCCTTTCTTTTTTCTCTCTAGATGTAACCTTATATGCAGTTGCTAATCAGGAGACGAGCAGTGATAATGACAGACCTCCAAAGAAGACTTGTGTTTACTCAGATCCAGTGCCAGCCTACCATCTAAGCCCCAATGTTAGAAGCATGTCGTACCGGCTATGTGCATTATCTGCCCAAAATCGCATGGGTTGTGAATATAGTAGCAAGTTAATGTGCTCACTTCAGTGATTTTGTGATTGTTATAATTCTTAATTTTAGAGGGAAAAGCTGAGAGAATTATGCTCGAACTGGTTTTCGTGTACTAAATGACTAAATATTTAAGACAAGTCAGAAGCATTTTTCTGACACTTTTCATTCTTTTCACGCAGTTAACTTCCACTATCCCTGTTCCAATGAGGGCAACTATTTTCAAGGCGCTTTCTAATTGAAAAGTGTAACCTAGTTGAAACTTATTAGAGCTACATACTGAAACATCCATGATGGAGTATGAATATCCCTCTTACTGAGAAAAGATTGTACTCAAAAAGGCATTTACACACATTTAAATGTAATTGTTATTTGCAAATGGTGCATACAATTCACCATTTCTGTAATTTTAAATGTTATTACAACCATGACTTTAATCACAAACAATTCAGCTTCCCAGTAATGTTACAGGTCCAGTGTAAAATAAAACTGTAGGGTCGGGGCAGGCACTATCACTCGTGGACCACAGCAACCAAAACGTGGGTACAGGGCCACAAATTGTGAACATTTATTTGTTAATTCTCAATTTTCATGTGATTCTATTTGCAACTGTTATGTTCCATAAAAAAAATGAGTGAGTACTGAAGTTTATGTACTAGTGCTGACAAGAATAAAATGACAAACGATATATATTGTGTGGATCTTAACTTTTGATGTATTTCATTATTATGTATTTCATTACAAGCTCGCCTTGCATGAAACCCATTACAATTCCCCTTTAAACAAAACACTGAGCTGATTGACCCCTTTCCCCCAAAAAATTGATAAAAAATATTTCAGATTGAAATTGAATATAAGCCATTTTATTTATCAATCAATTATCTAATAACACACTTAAATGGATCCACCTGGGCCCCCATCAACCAAAAAAAGTGATTTACATTTAAACAGTGGTATTAGTTCATGTTTGTCACTGGCAACTTTTTCCTGTCGTGTACATGCTCTATGAGGCGAGTTGGCTTGAGTCAATACAATATTAGATGAACAAAATTATGGGGCGAACTGGCTTTGGGGCGAATTTGTTATGAAAACAAGGCGAGAAAAACCAACTCGCCCCATGTTATTTTCGCCCCATCAAATTTTTAACGTGAAATAACTCTCCAAAGTGCCACTTTTGCAAAAATGAACACTCCAAATGTTGTTAGGTATGCCATAAAGATCAATTTGTGAAGGTTTTATCATGTACCAAGTTGGGGATCACGAAAATGTCTTTCTAAAAGGATTTTGTGACTTCGTCCCATGGTCTATACCAGTCAACATCTTTTCAAATCGATGTGACTTAATAGATTTGAAAGCTGGAATAGCTCCATTGTAGAATGAAGAAAAAAATGTATGTGTTGTTGACCAAGCATTTAGGGGTTCGGACCCATGACTTTACTCATTGAACGACTCCCATATAGGACTCTTTTGGGTTCTAGGATTCCCGGCCCATCACACTTCCTTCCCTGTCCATGTTCCTTTAACCCGAAGGCCACGCAACCATATAAGAGAGGAGAACAGAGCGAGGCCCTAGCTTTTGCTGCCTATGCAAGCAAACGAACTCTGTCCCTATATGAAGGTTCAAACCTGAACTCGGCGGACAGTACCAGCCTGGCGAATTAAGCCGCTGAGCTAACTCCGTTTGATTAATTATTCATAAATACCTGGGACAGTTTAGGCATTCCTATTGGTCGAGAGCCCGTCACGTGGCCGGTATTAAATGGACGATAAAGACATGGCTGGAAGTGTTTAAACCCAGTTGGCAACACAAGTGGCCTCCGCACATGAACAACATTATTCCTATCTCGGCGTTGCGCGACTGGTTGTGCGTCATTCCGTATTCGGAGTGACGTCACATTTTCGATAAATATATTTATTTTAATCAAAGAAGCTAAATTGTTGCCCGGAAAGTGGGTGGGTTATAAAGCTTAGGAAAATTTGGGGTAAAGAGAATAATTATGTTTAAACCCTTTTTTAAATGAGTTGTAATTTAAATTCATACAAGATGGATTAATAAATATAATCTTCTTGGCAAAGCCTGAAAAGTTGATGTAAAAATATCGTCTGCTTTCTCGGCGCTATTTTTGTTGTGATGTCATAATTTCTAGAGTTATTTACTTTTGTGAAAGAAGATAAATAGTTTTCCCTCCAAAAAAGGTGGGATGAGAAAATAATTATATTTAAAACTATTTTTAAATAAATTGTAATTTTAAACCATTGAAAAAAAAGCAATAAATGCAAACCTCTTGACCGAGCCTGAAAAGTTCATGTGAAAATAGAGTACAGCTCGACACTCTGAAAACGAGGTTGCCAATGCAGTGATGGCCATTTAGTCTGGTTCATAGTAAATACGCTTTATTGCATGTATTGTGTAGAGCGACAGAGGCGGAAACATGTCATTTGACAGTGGCCCGTGAACATGGATAGGAGAAAACACACAGAATGGCGAAACACCGAAATTTACTTGCGATAATTGTCCGTGATTTGGGGGGCTTTTTGGCTGAATTTTACAAAAAAGATATTTATGAATGGGAATAAATGTGTGTTTGTTCGGTATTAATCACTCTGTTTAATACCGCTTGGAGTCTGGATACTGATAATTACCCTCGCCTTCGGCTCGGGTAATTATCAGCACCCAGACTCCAAGCGGTATTAAACAGAGTGATTAAAACCTCTCGAACACACATTTATTCCCTTAATTAAACGATCAATTATTTCTTTTAAAAATAAGATTGCGAAATCGCGCGCGTTAAAACTGAGGTAAAAATGACGTCTGCCAGAACGAGGTCTCGAACCCAGGCGATGGAACCCCGCAAACGAGGAGCCTAATCACTCGGCCATTGGACTACCAGTCGACATTTTTTCAAATAGATGTGACTTATGTTTGAAAACTGGAGTATTAGCTCCAGTATAGAATGAAGAAAAAAAAGTTATGTGGTGTTGACCAAGCATTCAGGGGATCGGACCCATGACTTTACTCATTGAACGACCCCCATATAGGACTCTTTTGGGTTCTAGGATTCCCGGCCCACCACACATCCTTCCCTGTCCATGTTCATGTAACCCGTAGGCCACGCAACCGTAAAGGGAGGACTGACGGAGCGAGGCCCTAGCTCTTGCCGCCTATGCAAGCAAACGAGCTCCGTCCCTATACTAAGGTGCGCACCTGAACTCCGCGGACAGTACCAGCCTGACGAATTAAGCCGCTGAGCTAACTCCGGTTGGTGACTGAAGACGATTTGCAAGCGTGGGGGGGGGGGGGGGGGGAGGACTACATTGTACGTTTGCACTTTCACAAACATAGCATTTAAATGTATTGTAACGCCGAGCGACACATCAGAGCCAATACAACCCGCTTGCGTACATTGACCGACTCACATACATAGGACTCTTCACCCTTGCGAAATAAGCCGTTGAGCTAACTCCGGTTGGTATTTGAAGACTATAATTTTTTTTTTTTTTAAATAAGATTGCCAAATTGCGCGCGTTAAAACTGCGAGAAAAAAAACATCGGCCAGGACGAGGACTCGAACCCAGGCGATGAAACCTCGCAAACCAGGCGCCTAACCACTCGGCCATTCGACTACCGGTAAACATTGTTTCAAATCGATGGGACTTATGTTTGAAAACTGGAGTAATAGCTCCAGTGTAGAATAAAGTAACCCTTTCATTACTCCACCACCCCCCGCCCCCTTTTTAAAGTAAATCAAGAAAAGAACAGAACGTACGTCTGAATTGGTGCTATGGTAAGGGGAAAATGAAGAACAAAAAGTAAAGTGGTGTTGACTAAGCAATTCAGGGGTACGGACCTATGACTGAACGCATTGACCGACTCCCACATAGGACTCGTCACCCTCGCGAATTAAGCCGTTGAGCTTATAACTCCGGTTGGTATTTGAAGACTATAATTTAAATCTTTTAAAGATAAGATTACGAAATTTCGCGCGTTAAAACTGCACAAAAACCAAAAACATCGGCCAGGACGAGAACCCAGGCGATGGAACCCCGCAAACGAGGAGCCTAACCACTCGGCCATTGCACTACCAGTCGGCATTGTTTCAAATCGATGTGACTTATGTTTGAAAACTGGAGTATTAGCTCCAGTATAGAATGAAGAAACAAAAGTTATGTGGTGTTGACCAAGCATTCAGACCCATGACTTTACTCATTGAACGACCCCCATATAGGACTCTTTTGGGTTCTAGGATTCCCGGCCCACCACACATCCTTCCCTGTCCATGTTCATGTAACCCGTAGGCCACGCAACCGTAAAGGGAGGACTGACGGAGCGAGGCCCTAGCTCTTGCCGCCTATGCAAGCAAACGAGCTCCGTCCCTGAACTCCGCGGGACAGTACCAGCCTGACGAATTAAGCCGCTGAGCTAACTCCGGTTGGTGACTGAAGATGATCAATTAATTCTTTTATAGATAAGATTGCGAAATCGCGCGCATTCAAACTGAGGAAAAAATGACGTCGGGCAGAACGGGGACTCGAACCCAGGCGACGGAACTCCGGAGACGAGGAGCCTAACCACTCGGCCATTCGACTACCAGTCAAAACTGTTTGAAATCGATGTGACTTAATAGGTTTGGAAGCTGGAGTAATAGCTCTATCCTACATCTGCTCAAAGGAAGAAGGAGAAACTGTGTGCCAGGGTTAATGAGCCGCCCACGCATTAATTGTCCGAAAATTGGACTTATTTTATGTCGATAGAGGGCGCGCCACACAAATAGAAGTCACCAGCAAAGCGCGGGCTCAAAGAAAACAACACAAAATCAGACAAACGGCGCTGCCTCGGGACACTCGGGAGTAGAGTGGTAATGTATATATTTTTCATTGGAAATTTAGAAATTTAAATAAAATTGTCTTGTTTGGAAAGGGGTAAGAATTTTTCACAAGAAATCATCGGTCAACCCACCAAAAATTGAAAAGAATATGACATGCTGCACGTCATGTTTCTGTAGTCCCTGAACACGTGAGACTTCTAAGTATTTTAATAACATCGTGAAAGTATAGGTGTTTTAGCCCTTAGGTCTATGGGAATTGGTTTGCTCCGTTTCACCCAAAGGGCTCTGTGTTAATAAACCCCGGTCACAACGGATCGTACGAAATGTTGTCGTGGTAAGGCCTGGTCACAACGAACCCACGACGCATTTGTTCCACGACACGACATCAAATTTGGGCAGATCGTTGGTCATCGGGGGTCGTCGCAAGACAGTCCTACGAAATTTCGAGCATCGTGGCATCGATGTACGTACATGTACGTACGGACGGGTAATGACGCCTTGACGAAGGCTAAAGAAAACTATGCATAGAAAGTTCAAGAAATTTAAAAATCGTATTATTCTCTATTCCACATCTTGTGAAAGTCCAAGGGTGGCATCGAAATGGATTTAGAAATTACAAGTCGATTTGCAAGCGTGGGGGGGGGGGGGGGGGGGGGGGGAGAGGACTACATTGTACGTTTGCATTTTCACAAACATAGCATTTAAATGTATTGTAACGCCGAGCGACACATCAGAGCCAACACACCCCGCTTGCGTACATTGACCGACTCCCATACATAGGACTCTTCACCCTTGCGAAATAAGCCGTTGAGCTAACTCCAGTTGGTATTTGAAGACTATAATTTAATTCTTTGAAAAATAAGATTGCCAAATTGCGCGCGTTAAAACTGCGAGAAAAAAAAGAGAAAAAAAAACATCGCAATAAAACCAGGCGATAAAACCTCGCAAACCAGGCGCCTAACCACTCGGCCATTCGACTACCGGTCAACATTGTTTCAAATCGATGGGACTTATGTTTGAAAACTGGAGTAATAGCTCCACTGTAGAATAAAGTAACCCTTTCATTACTCCACCCCCCCCCCCCCCCCCCCCCCGCCCCTTTTTTTAAAGTAAATCAAGAAAAGAACAGAACGTACGTCTGAATTGGTGCTATGGTAAGGGGAAAATGAAGAACAAAAAGTAAAGTGGTGTTGACTAAGCAATTCAGTGGTACGGACCTATGACTGAAAGCATTGACCGACTACCACATAGGACTCGTCACCCTGGCGAATTAAGCCGTTGAGCTTATAACTCCGGTTGGTATTTGAAGACTATAATTTAAATCTTTTAAAGATAAGATTACGAAATTTCGCGCGTTAAAACTGCAAAAAAACCCAAAAACATCGGCCAGGACGAGGAATCGAACCCAGGCGATGGAACCCCGCAAACGAGGAGCCTAACCACTCGGCCATTGCACTACCAGTCGACATTGTTTCAAATCGATGTGACTTATGTTTGAAAACTGGAGTATTAGCTCCAGTATAGAATGAAGAAAAAAAAGTTATGTGGTGTTGACCAAGCATTCAGGGGATCGGACCCATGACTTTACTCATTGAACGACCCCCATATAGGACTCTTTTGGGTTCTAGAATTCCCGGCCCACCACACATCCTTCCCTGTCCATGTTCATGTAACCCGTAGGCCACGCAACCGTAAAGGAAGGACTGACGGAGCGAGGCCCTAGCTCTTGCCGCCTATGCAAGCAAACGAGCTCCGTCCCTATACTAAGGTGCGCACCTGAACTCCGCGGACAGTACCAGCCTGACGAATTAAGCCGCTGAGCTAACTCCGGTTGGTGACTGAAGACGATCAATTAATTATTTTATAGATAAGTGTTATATATTGGTTTTATAGTTACTGCTCATGCGCATTTCAAGTAGTGTTAACTTGTGCGTAAGCAACGCTTACAGACTTGCACGTTAAACAATAGTTCGTCTCACTTAAAAGCTCCGTAACAATCTTGAATAAATGCCATAAATGGATGCCGAAACAATTGGCGACGAGAATAAAATAAAAACCGTATAGCACCTGCAGGAGAAGTGAACATGCCTAAATCTGCCGCAGACTATGAGATTTTGATCGAGATCTGTCTGCAAAAACTTCGGAGTTGTTGACAACGACGGTGAACTAGACGCCATACGCAACTTCCATGCTGCCGTTCCATCAATTGGATTCCGCCCTTTCTAGCACGAGGTAAATGTGCATCATGCCGTGCACATGCAAAGCCTGCCAGTGACGCATGTACATGGACACGCTACATACACTGTACATACAGCTACGCGTTGTGTGGCGAGTGCGCTGATCAACGAATGCCACGTTGACGGTGACCAAACTTTGGAGCCTGCCGGCTTCGATCTGACATCTGCCCGGCCCTACACCTGTTTCTGATGTGATGGGAGGAAAACAAATGCCCAAAATTGTCGAGAACATAGCTAAATGATCGCTGTCATTACGCGGTGAGTTGTGAGCAAATTTTGTGTGTTTACTACCGCCAGCCAACTTTGAAAAACTGCCGATAGCCAAGTTAATGGCTCAACGCAAGCCTACAGTAACTAAGAACAAACTCGACAGTTATTGAACTAGCCATATATTGCTTTCAGAGCCTAGGATTGTTATCCGTCCAGCCGCCCCCACCCCCTTTCCGCCCGACTTCAACGACCACTACCATTGATGTTCCGCGTAAGGTTGCGCACAGCTGCGGGAACAGCCATTCCGCCGTGTCTTGCCGCACATGCACAGCGCAGAGGGATAAGCCTTACTACCACAACAGCAGACCTGATGCTTTACCGTACATCACAGAGGGAAGAGCTTCCATACCGCAACAGCAAACCCGTTGTCTTGCCGCACATCGGATGATGCAGTACTGGAATAATGCTGTGAACTGTTGAAACTTTTCGAACTGCGCCAGGATTCACCAGCCATATACAGATATGAAACTGTTTACAAACTGTTTTGAAACTGTTCATTGAATTGTTGGTAATTGTTGTTGCATATATGTTAACAGTATTACTGATTATTAGTTTATTAATACAGCGATTCATGTGATACCTGAATAATGGCAAATGCAAATGTAGGTATTATAGGGACTGTCCCCACACTGGACACAAATGCTTGTAAATTTGAAGAATGGGTTGAAGTACTTGAAGCTTGGTTTGAAGCAAATTCTATCACAGCAGATACCAGGAAACGTGCAGTGTTACTCACTAGTTTAGGAACCAAAGGTTACCACACACTAAGAGCCCTGTTACAGCCTAGCAAACCAGCAGATAAGCCATATACAGATTGTATTTCAGTTTTGCAGAAGCATTATTCACCGAAACCTAGTGAAATAGTTCTCAGGTACCGTTTTTATACTAGATCTCAGAAAGAAGGTGAAAGTATTGCACAATTTGTTGCAGGGTTACGCCAACTTAGTGATGGTTGTAATTTTAAAGGGCTAGATAACATGTTAAGAGACCGTTTGGTCGTAGGTTGTAAGGAAGCAAACATACAGCGTAAATTGCTAAGTGAAACAAAGCTCACATTCTAGAAAAGCCTGAATATTGCCTCAGCCATGGAAATGGCAAGACGAGATGTGGAAGATATCAAGAAAATGGCTCAGCCTTTTATCGAAACAGCCAAAGTAAATAAGATGCAGCCATACAAAAAGCCCCAACAAAAGCTAAGTGTCCACAGACAGCCCCGATCAAGTGATCGACAAGAACCAAGAGCAACGCAGCCCCAGAGTGATGGTTCGTTCCAGAGCCGTGAACGCAGATGTTGGCGCTGTGGTAGACGCCATTTTGCCAACACCTGCTCTTTCATCAAGGAGAAATGCCACAAATGTCAGCAAATCGGTCATACTAAGAGCCAGTGCGATAAAGTAAAGGAGTATCGTTCGAAGATGACCTATAAGAAGCCCTACGAGCAAAGAGCTCATCATCTTCTTGATGTGACTGATGACGAACCACCTCAAGATATCACAGATGACTTTACAATGTTAAGCCATTTGGAGCCAGAAGCAAGCTCTGTCAACAAGCTGTCAGTTAAGCCATACCATATGGAGCTAGAGAACAACAACAGCATAACTATGGAACTGGACACAGGAAGTCCGTGGACCATTGTTTCGTCTGAGACGTATAAGAAAGTTGGAAAGCCAGGTACCATCCGCCCAAGTAAAGTCAGCCTCAAGACGTATACAGGAGCTAAAGTCAAACTACTTGGAGAAGCAGAAGTCACTGTCAGATATGCTTCGTCTAATCCTAAAGTCCTACCATTGTAGTGGTGGAAGAAGGAGTAAGTTTGATTGGGAGAGAGTGGATACAGCAAATTCCGCTGCCATTAACCGAGGTATGGTCACGCCACGCTATAAAAGAAAGCACTGAGGGTGCAGCAACTACTAACAAACTGGTGACAGCCAACTTGAAGGAAATGCTAAAATCCCATGAGAAAGTATTTGATGACAGCAGCCTGGGACATCTGCAAGGTTTCAAAGCCAAACTGTACCCTGTGGATGATGCCCCTAAATTCTACAAGGCCGCTCCAGTTGCCTACGCGGCTAGACAGAAAATCGACAAGAGTCTCGATGAAATGTGGGAGCAAGGAGTGATTGAAGCCGTGAAGTTTGCAGATTATGCATGCCCAATTGTGGTTGCCCTAAAGCCTAACGGACAAATTCGCATCTGCGGAAACTACAGGCTGACTGCAAATAAGGTGCTGCGCTTGGAACAGTACCCGCTTCCAACATTGGAGGATATGATGCAAGACCTCCAAGGTGGCAAGAAATTCTCAAAAATTGACTTGTCACACGCCTATCATCAAATCGAGCTTGATGAAGATGCCCGCAAATACACGACTATCAATACTCATCGTGGACTGTACCAGTACATTGTTCCAGAGGACAATAGAGTCCTTGATAGCCGACATACCCATGTGCCGCCCATACCTGGATGATATTATCATCACAGGTATAAATGATGCCGATCACCTTGCAAATCTTGAAGCTGTACTCCAGCGATTTGAAAAACATGGGATGAAAATCAAGAGGGAGAAGTGTGAATTCCTACGAGAATCGGTGACGTATCTAGGCCATTCCATTGATGCTGAAGGAATGAGACCGTTGGAGAACAAGGTACAAGCCATTCGCTTAGCACCCGTGCCCAAGAACCAGGAGGAGCTGAAAGCGTACTTGGGTCTCCTGGGTTATTATCGCAAGTTTCTGCCAAACTTGTCGACACAGATTGCACCACTGACCATGCTATTGAAAGACGAGTACAAAAGTGGAACGAAGTGTAAAGCAAGCCAGAAGACTTCGACCAGCCCAAACTTCAAATGGGGTCCAGCACAGCAACAAGCTTTCGATAATTCCAACAAGTTGTTGGAGAGTGATGCGCTGCTAGTTCACTTTGACCCCCGCAAGCCAGTGTTACTTCAGACGGACGCTAGCCCTTATGGGTTAGGCGCCGTTATCAGCCACGAAATGCCTGACGGAACAGAAAAGCCTATAGCTTCTGCCTCCAGAACATTGACGCCTTGTGAACGAAACTATGCCCAATATGAGAAGGAAGGTCTTTCGATTGTCTTTGGACTGAAAAGGTTCCATAAGTACTTGCATGGCAACCGTTTTTGCATCGTTACAGACCATAAGCCATTAGTATCGCTTTTTGGAGACAAGCCAGCCAGCCCTATGTCTTCAGCCAGAGTAGCAAGATGGCACATGTTACTCTCAGCATATGAGTACACGATCATCCACAAAGCAGGCCGTCTTCATACAAACGCAGATGCGAATATCACGACTGCCTGTAGAGAGCACCGTGGAAGAGAAAATCCACTGGATGCATGACATGTTGGAGGATGAATCGGCTGTGAAGTCACGCATCAACTTGCTTGATGACGTAGATAGCCGACTAGTAGATGTACAGGAAGTAAAGGTCTTAACAGACAAAGACCCGCTTCTTTCCAAAGTACGTAGCTACATCCTGCGAGGATGGCCAGAAGGACACATTAAGGGAGAGATGTCATCTTACACCACCAAACGGTTGGAGCTCAGCTTAGAAGATGGTGTTGTGCTGTGGGGTTCAAGGGTGGTGATCCCACAAGATTCCCAGCTACGTAAGCGCCTGATGCAAGAATTGCATGCTACTCACCCAGGGATCGTGAAAATGAAGATGCTGTCACGATCATACTTCTGGTGGCCAGGAGTTGACAAGGAGTTGGAAACGCTCGTCAAAGAATGCAAAGTCTGCCAGGAAAACCAGAAGATGCCCCAGCAGAGCCCGATACACCCATGGGAATTTCCAGAGCGTCCATGGCAACGCTTGCACATAGATTATGCCTCAGTTGAAGGTCATGAAGTGCTTATTGTGGTCGACGCACACAGTAAGTGGATTGAGGCAGTGCCAGTCAACTCTGCTACATCAGCGTCTACCATCAAGGTGATGCGGAGAATGTTTGCATCGCATGGAATCCCAGATGTCATTGCAAGCGACAATGGCACACCATTCGTGTCAGAGGAGTTCTTTACCTTTCTCACCAACAACGGAGTTGAACACATACAAACTGCTCCAAAGCACCCATCCAGCAATGGTCTGGCCGAAAGAGCTGTTCAGACAGTTAAGAATGGCATGAAAAAAATGAAAGGAGGTGACCTTGAGATGAGACTGCAGAAGTTTCTACTTCAGTATCGAGTTACGCCACAAGCAAGTACAGGAAAAAGTCCAAGTGAGCTCCTGTACAGACGTCAAATACGTACCAAACTAGACAAGCTTCGCCCAAATCTTGCCAAGAAGCTGAAACGACAGCAGAAGCAGATGAAAGACCAGGCGGACAGAGGATCCAGAGCTAGATGTCTTCAAACAGGAGATCACGTCTTAGTGAAGAATTTTGCAGCAGGTCCAACATGGCTACGTGGTACTGTTCAAAGTGAAATAAGCCCTAGTCTCTATGAGATACACCTGACAGATGGTCGAGCAGTTAGACGCCACATTGACCACATGAGAAAAGTTGAACACCTACCTGCACCGAAAAACAAACATGATGTCATCATCCCGGTCAGCATAGATGAAAACCAACCCGTACTACTGCCTATCAACACAGATACAATTCCAAGCCAGATATCTGAACAATCAGAGGATTCTAATCCCACTCCTGAGCCGAATCAGTCTCCGCCATCGAGAGTGTCTACCAGAGTTACACGCCCCCCAGATTATCTCAAAGATTACGTAACTTATAAATAGATTTTAAAAATGTGCAAAAATAACCAGTCAATCACACTTCACCATAAAAGTTGTTGGTGTTATTTTACCAAAATAACAGGTCGACTACTTTCGTGTTACAAAGCATTTTAAGTATTTTAAGTAAATTACATGTGCACAAGAAACATTTTGGTAATTAGTACAACAGTTTTGAAGTTGAACCCAATTTCAGTGGTGTTTTAAAGTTTATTGTTAAAAGTTAAAAAAAAAAAAAAAAAAAAAAACAGCCCTTGCTTTGTTTTAAAAGGGGAGGAATGTTATATATTGGTTTTATAGTTACTGCTCATGCGCATTTCAAGTAGTGTTAACTTGTGCGTAAGCAACGCTTACAGATTTGCACGTTAAACAATAGTTCGTCTCACTTAGGAGCTCCGTAACGATCTTGAATAAATGCCATAAATGGATGCCGAGACACAACAATAAGATTGCGAAATCGCGCGCGTTAAAACTGAGGAAAAAATGACGTGGGGCAGAACGGGGACTCGAACCCAGGTGCCGGAACCCCGCAGACGAGGAGCCTAACCACTCGGCCATTCGACTACCAGTCAAAACTGTTTGAAATCGATGTGACTTAATAGGTTTGGAAGCTGGAGTAATAGCTCTATCTTACATCTGCTCAAAGGAAGAAGGAGAAACTGTGTGCCAGGGTTAATGAGCCGCCCACGCATTAATTGTCCGAAAATTGGACTTATTTTATGTCGATAGAGGGCGCGCCACACAAATAGAAGTCACCAGCAAAGCTCGGGCTCAAAGGAAACAACACAAAATCAGACAAACGGCGCTGCCTCGGGACACTCGGGAGTAGAGTGGTAATGTATATATTTTTCATTGGGAATTTAGAAATTTAAATAAAATGTCTTGTTTGGAAAGGGGTAAGAATTTTTCAAAAAAAATCATCGGTCAACCCACCAAAAATTGAAAAGAATATGACATGCTGCACGTCATGTTTCTGTAGTCTCTGAACACGTGAGACTTCTAAGTATTTTAATAACATCGTGAAAGTATAGGCGTTTTAGCCCTTAGGTCAATGGGAATTGGTTTGCTCCGTTTCACCCAAAGGGCTCTGTGTTAATAAACCCCGGTCAGAACGGATCGTACGAAATGTTGTCGTGGTAAGGCCTAGTCACAACGAACCTACGACGCATTTGTTCCACGACACGACATCAAATTTGGGCAGATCGTGGGTCATCGGGGGTCGTCGCAAGACAGTCCTACGAAATTTCGAGCATCGTGGCATCGATGTACGTACATGTACGTACGGACGGGTAATGGCGCCTTGACCAAGGCTAAGAAAAAGTATGCATAGAAAGTTCAAGAAATTGGAAAATCGTATTATTCTCTATTCCGCATCTTGTGAAAGTCCAAGGGTGGCATCGAAATGGATTTAGACATTACAAGTCGATTTGCAAGCGGGGTCTTTTACATTGTACGTTTGCACATTCACAAACATAGCTACACACCCATATACGTGCATCGCTATTGCACTGCGGCAAATCCATTTTGCTGCACAATTGCAAAGCTCATAGTTTTTACAAGTCCGTAAAGTTAATTAACGTCCGTAAAGTTAATTAACAATTGACAATCGTCGTCTGTCCCACTTCAAAATATCAATAGGAAAGTACTCCCAAGGAGAAAGCCGTAGACGATGACGTCATGTGCAATGTCGATACACTTATGAGATAGTCGTACATGATGGCATAATGTGCCTAAACATGAATTATGTTATTTATTAGGTCTTTTATTAAGTCGAAACATGATTTGTCAAGCAAATTGAGCAATAATTATCATAAAGATATCAAAATTTTAACACGAGTAAGCCAGGTATACACACAGCCATTCACACACATCGACACGCAGTCAAATCCTTTGTAATTGTGTATAATGGACAATTCATGATGAGGCTCAAACTCGGTCGCTGATGGGATTCCTCGGAAAAGCGAGGGAGAATCGTCGAAAACTAAGGTAAAAGTTAAGAATTGCTTGCTAACTAACGCAAGACCCTTGTGAGAATCTAAAATCATGTACGTTTTTCAAACGCCGGCTCCGGTGCAAACGTGGATCCAGCTGCATTTTGTAAAGTACGCATGCGTGAGACCAAATCGCACACGAAGCCGGGATTTATACAAGAGACACGACGTTAACGAATCTGCGCGCGCGCGCGGCGCGGGCGCCCAAATAACACAAAGGGATTTACCGCTCCCAGTCTTAGAACACACCATGACATCCTTGCCTTCCTCATACGCCCTCAGGGTGCGTTTTGTAGGTTATTTAGGCATGGAACACGGAACCTTTCGCAAATGTTTTCCTTCAAAAAATCGAATTGAGAATTGTCCGCCATCTTGTTTGTTTGTTATACCCCAGTCACAATTAAAGCGGAGCCCGGGCGGCGTGTGCGATTTCTAGGCATCGGCCGGCGTGTAGAGGTCGGCGAAAGATCGTGCGATATGGCGGTCACAGTCACAATTAAAAGTGCCCCGTACGCTGCCATGACGGGGCCCGGGGGGTCGCCGACCGGCGATCGGCTGACTTTCTTGGAAATGGGGTCGAATTATTGGCCCGTTTATCGGCCGGTGTCCGGCAGGCACTCGTCCGGTGCCCTGCTTATGTTCTTGCGATACCCCTGCGGTATCCGGCAGGGTGCCAACCAATTCGTACAGGTCGTACGGCGGCCGGACGGGCATCTGTGGTGTGCCTGTCGAGTGGCCAGCGATCAACGGCCGGCGGCAGAAGCTCTCCTCTGACCTTCTTAATGGCCCTGTCACACTAGAACGTTCAAGGCCAACGCGTGAGTAGCGCGTTAAAAATAGTTGAAATGCTGGCAAACGCTGAACTTCCACAGAAAAAGTCAAGTTGAACCGTGATTTCAGCGTGTCCATAACGCGTTAATAACGGGTTTATAGCGTTCGCCAGCGCGTGAATATCGCGTTAATAACGCGCTCGACGACTGATGAACGACTGCCCAGCGCGTGAGTAGCGCGGTCCAACGCGCGCCAGCGTACGGCAACGAACACATGATTAGTTGTACAAAAAGATGACGCGCTACTACAGTAATGGCCCTGTCACACCAGAACGTTTTAGGCCAACGTGTTGAAATTTCGGCAACACGCGGGTAAACGCTGACCAACGCTAGGCCAGCGTTCGCAACGCGCTGAGCGCGTTACCCACACGCTGGAACACGCTGTCACACGCTGAGACAAAAATACGTTTTTCAACATACCTAAAAAAATTGAGCGTTTGCCAGCGTGTGACTGCACACGCTAGCGGAGCGCAAAAAGGCCGTTACTTACGCGTCGAACGCGCTAGACGATCGTTACCAACCCACTGCTCTCACGCTGGCGACCCGCTGTCGTATTTTTTATATAAATCAGTGATGCGTTCATTACACGCTGAGCGCGTTCCTCACACGCTACTTACGCGCAGGCATACGCTATGAACCCGTTATCAACCTGTATGAACACGCTGAAATCACGGTTCCTCAGCGTATGACAGCGTGTCCCAGCGTGTGAGTAACGCGCTCATCGTGTTGCTATCGCTGGCCTAGCGTTGGTTAGTGTTTGCCAGCGTGTTGCCAAAATTACAACACGCTACTCACGCGTTGGCCTAAAATGTTCTGGTGTGACAGGGCCATTAAATAAGAAAATGCCGTTGATACCTCCCCAACGCTTGCGGGCACCTGCACAGCGCGTGTAGGTCGCTTGTGTGATAAACTGTGTGTAGATGTAGATGAGCCGCTTTTTTTTTACCCTGCGAGCCCTGGCCGATGCATGACCGATTTCAGGCTGGGCGCCGGCAGGGCGCCGTCTGGCCCCCGGTCGATTTCCGGCCAGGCACCGCCAAGTCGGCCGGACGCCTGGCGGGACCCAGCCGGCGTGTGGGCGGAGCCTGGCCGATATATTGATTGTCTGGGTTGTCCAAAATTTGGCTCGGCGCCCGCCCGACGTGTGCGATGCCCTGCCGGACATCGGCTAGGCATCGACCGATTTATTGGCGATCAGTTTGCGATGCGAAACGCCGCACCAGGTTTTAAGTCCGAGTTAAAAGTAACTCGATGCCCGCCCGATGCCAAAAAATGACCCGGCAGCCGCAAGGAGTCCCGTGGGGCCCCGGCCGAAAATGCCTAGAAATCCGCCGCAAACTAATCGCAAACCCATCGCAAGCCAATTGTGACTGGGGTATTAGCCAACCTATGAAAAGTTTTATGAATGAAAAACTGAAGTTTCATGCCTGGGGTCAAGGTTGGTTCGCATGCCTTGGTCTGTTTGTAATGGAGGCTCTTTTTGTTTGGTTATCTCAGGTTAAATTAACTGCTTTTGTGTTTCGTATTTTTCCCCCGTTATATTGTTGTCGAGTTAACCTAAATAAATAAATCAAATCAAATGACTGGTCATTTTTGTATTTATATCTTGGGCTGTCACACAGCTTGCTCGTTCACTTTAGAGGCGTCCGCCCAAGGTGTCATGTTCATCTTACAGCCGCTGAGGGCGCCGTTTCGGTTGGACTTTGATGTGAAGACAGGCCGTGATGCCACAATAAATCTGGCAGAGGAAAATACAGAAGCGTCCGTCTTTGCCTCAATAAGTGAGTGTCAGTGAGCTATTGTTTGGTTACTCATTTGACTTTTGTTCAGGGAAAGGGTTGGGGAGGGGGGGGGGGGTGCAACCTTCAGTTTGTTTTGTAAAGCCTTTGAAACTTATTTGCCTTCAATATGCTTATTGCCCAAGTCCACGTGAATGTGTAATTGATTAGACAGAAACAAGCACTTTCCTACTTAGTTTTATCGGTCCTATAACTTCTAGCGAGTTACCTTATAAAAAATACCACGGACTGTTACATGGTGGACAAAGGCACTACTGTTTTTACCAAAATGTTGCCAATGTCCCAGTCCTAGCAAAACTGTGTTTCTAACACGGGTTAACAAGTAAGGAAAAACGCGAGTCTTGGCGAGATAAAATAAAATATCTAAACATGCGTTTTAAATGTGTTCTAGGCGTATTAAAATGTAATATGCATGTCTGGAACTACTGTTAAACACGTGACCATTTGAAACGCGTGTTCGGATATTTCGTTTTACCTTGCCAAGACAAGCGTTTTTTGAAACATAGTTTTGCCGACTGGGGTGTTACGATCAAAAAGATTGCATTTTTATGACGTTATCATGGCGTCATACACTTGACACTTCAATTTTCGTCTAACACATCCCGTTCTACCTACATACCACGTTTGAACCAATCGGACCCACCGTTCTCTAGATATAGGACCCTTAAATTTATACACCTTTAAGATGACGTCACGTATCCTCTGATGTCGACCCCGTCGCGTTTCTCTGCGAGACACGAGGTATCAATGAGGATTTACCTCAGTTAAAGCCTATAATCAGGTTGGACAATCACAGAGACATTGCTGGGCTTCATATACCACACCGAAAATGTTGTTTAAAACTCTTTTATCATCCAGCTATTGAAGGCTGGGCTGGACAGAAATTAAGTCGGTCACCCAGGCCTGTTTCCACAATGACTCACCAGAATGCCACACGTTGTTGGATGGGCGTTCAGACTCACATCGAGGCAGTTATGTCAGTGACCTTTCTGGGCTCCGCAATTTATAAGTTCATAACATCGAAACCCTTTGTTTTTTCTATAGCCATAGGTGGCGGGGGGAACTCGAAGTCGGCTATCGGAGCCTGTTACTACTACACCGAGTCAAACGAATGCCCTGGTATGTTGTCTGGTGGGCATTCAGAATACCTCGAGGCAGGTATCGTCAGTGGCAATGAACGTCGCCCCTTCTAAGTAGAGTACAAACGGGGCGTGGTGACCGTCGGCAAAGGAGGACAGGAGGAGGCTTTCCTGGAGTGGGACGCCGCTGCGCATCATCGTCGCAACATATCAACGCCGGTATACGTTGGTATAAGTTCTTGGGAACATGAACCAGCGGAGTGGGTGTTCAATCAATTCTGTGCCTAAGAAACCAAAAGCATGCGGGTGAAATGAGGGTGATGTATAACAAGTTGAAAAGGCGGGCACAGTTCGTCCCGTTAAAATATAGTGGCGCCCATTAAACTGCCAGGAATTTAATCGTTTACAGTGTAGTAGATGACCGAGACGTGTTAACATCACAGTTATTTTCACACGTGCGCTTATGAAAGTCACTTTTTATGGAAGAAATAAAGATACCGAAAAACCAACTAAAAGCGGGCGGGTGGAAAATGAGGGTGGTTGATAACGAGTTGAAGAAGGGCACAAATATAGATGTACTTATAAACTTCTGTCTTAGGATTAAAATAACTATAATTACAGCAATTAACCCGTAAACTCACTGAGATTGATATCGGGTTTAGGTCTGTCGTAAAACATGCAGTTCTACATAACAGCGACGTAATGTCGTCACCGTTTTCACGGAGACGTGGATTTTGAAAAGCGTTTTAGGAGATAGTCGCAAGAGGAGTTTCTCCTATTTTAAAAGAAAACTGCAAAAAATACTACTTTGCAACAACTTTTGCAGTAAGGAAACCTTCACATATTCTCATGAGAGGTGAATTTTTACACGAACCCAGTATTATAACACGGTGTGGTTAATTGGATCATTAATTTAATTATCATAATAATAATGTTTTGCTCACAGAAGCATGTCAAAATATTTAAATACAGTGTTTTAAAGCAAAATAGTGAACAAATCGGAATCGAAGAAATGATAAATTGTTGAAATGTGTTGCTCTTCGTGAAAACGGTGACGATTATTATAGTTCATTAGGAATTGACGAGTACCCAGACATTTTTGTTAACAGGCAAATTGTAGCCGAATGTGTTTAATTATTAGGACTCTAACTAACTCCCATAAATAAATAAACCAAAATCAACCTTTGGGAAACACGTTAATTATTTTGTTTTAAATGCACAATGTTTATTAAAATTCACGTATTTCCGACACCTAAGGCACCATTTCAAAATTCGGAACGGAAAGTTAGCGGAACCCCTACTTCCGATCCTGCCTGATCTACCAATCATAAAGGCACCATTAATTGTGGCTATTGGAAGCCGAACGGATTGGAACGCTAGTAGGCCATGTGTTTGGTTGTCAGAAGTTTAATAAATACCTAGGAGAGTTCATAGCTTCTGATTGGTCTAGACTCGATCACGTGGAGGGCATTATCACGCAGTAATTGACCGGGATTTCAAAAATTGAAGCAAATTCATTGTTTTTTTCCTAAATAAAAATGTATTTATTAAAGGGAATAACTGGGCGATGACCCGGTCATTACTGCGTGATAATTGACCGGGTTGGGCGATGGTCTATTACCGATTGGTCATCGCCAAACCCGGTCAATTATCACGCAGTAATGACCGGGTCATCGCCCCGTTATTCCCTAAATATTACACAAGAGGCTATTATAAGGTACCCAAAGCTCAACGGGCTGGCCGCTTGATAGCGTGCGGTAATGATCAAGCCTGTTTGCGGTTTTCTTGCAGTTGAAAGGCCCCAGGGAATTCAGTTTTGGTGTTTTTTATTTGCTTATTTTGTTGCATGAGCCTATGTTGTACCGATTTATGCAAGTTTTAGTTGTTCCTTCTTAGTACACCCTCATTTGAACTACATTTTCTTATGTAATTTGTTTCCATTACTTTTGCAGATTGGATCTATCATAATCAGAAATTCAATCTGTCGGTTATTTTCTACAGACCCACACATACACAATGTACGTTGATATATAATAATTATAATATAATAGTTGGTTTTTTTCAGTTGGAAAAGTAAGTTTTTTAATACCAAGAGAAAAAATAATTACTCCTAATTTACAGAGATTAATAAATCTTTTGAAGTTGTTTTCATTTTTGTTGGTCAGAGTTATTTTCACTCTGAACTTAGTTCATTTCACTCTTTTTAAAGTGGCTTTTATAAGACACTTACTTTTTGAGAGGGGGCTATATAGCCACTCAGTACATTTAGAGAGGGACGACTTCAAACGTAAGTGTTGCCACTCCGCCAAAATTGCGACTATAATCGTTGTCTAAGTAACGGGGAAACTGCAGAATCGTACTGGTTTCTCCCAAACAAAACGAGAACTATACACTTTGTAAGAAAAGTCGATATTAGAAAGGCAATATAAAAGCAATGG
Source organism: Crossaster papposus (assembly GCA_037893245.1). NCBI lineage: Eukaryota > Metazoa > Echinodermata > Asteroidea > Velatida > Solasteridae > Crossaster > Crossaster papposus. Next base: position 1,282,888 of record JBAIAA010000238.1, read on the forward strand.
TTAGCAAAACTCAGTAGATTAGATGAGATTTGAAGGTTTGCATGGTGAAAAGGCAATAAGATTGTTTGCGATACACTAGCATCATGTGTTCAATCTCTTTTGTAAATTTGTGTGGTTCCGAAAAGAACCAGAGGAAACTCAACGTTTCGTGCAGTATGCTCTACTCGTCGTCAGAGCATAAACTGAAATGACCTGTTCGCTAGCGTTATACGTATACGAACCGTATGCAATCTGGAGGCGAAGTAACCAGTGTTAGTTTACATAATTATGGGGCTTTATCTATTCAAGTTTCTTCTTCCCCACAGGACCCATGATAACCTCCCCAGGGAAGAGCGCCTTGCACTTGCTGCTTTGCGTTCTCGTACTGACATCATCATCAAGCCAGCTGATAAAGGCTCAGCCGTGGTCATCATGGATCGTCAGCAGTACATCGACGAGGCCCACCGTCAGTTGGACAACCGTACTAACTATATCTGCCTTGACTCTGATCCCACAGGTACATTCTCTCGAGAGATACAGCAGTTGCTTGATGACATGCGATCACGTGACCAACTGTCAAAGAAAGCTCACAAATTTCTTTCACCCACTGACTGTAGAACTGCCAGGTTTTATCTTCTCCCCAAGATTCACAAGACTGGTAACCCTGGTAGGCCTATCGTCTCGGGTAATGGCTCACCCACGGAACACATCTCCCTGTTTATTGACAGTTTTCTTAAACCCCTTGTCCATAGGATTCCATCATACATCCATGACACCCCGGACTTCCTGCGCAAGCTCGAAGGAATCAAGGACCAGATTCCCAGAACGGCCATCATTGGGACCTTTGACGTCTCATCCCTGTACACTAACATACCACACGAAGAAGGTATTCGTGCTTGTTCCATAACCCTAGCTAGGGCAGGACACACGACCCCTCCCATAAGTGACATACGCGCCCTCATGAAACTTGTACTAACGAAGAATAATTTTTCCTTCCTAGATAAGCACTATCTACAGGTACATGGCACTGCAATGGGTACTCGCATGGCACCCTCCTTTGCATGCCTCTTTTTGGGTGACCTCGAGGAACGCATGCTTGCCTTAGCACCGTGCCGTCCCTGGATCTGGTGGAGATACATTGATGATGTATTTTTCATATGGACCAGTGATGAGGACAGTCTGCTGACTTTCACTAATCACATGAATTCCTTCCACAGGACCATCAAGTTCACATCAGAGTACTCACATCATCAGGCCCACTTCCTGGATGTCACCATCCGCAAGGAGGACAACTTAATAACCACTGATCTGTATTCTAAACCCACAGACACACACCAGTATCTCCACTCCTCCAGCTGTCACCCTAGGCATTGCAAGACTGGTATAGCATTTAGTCAGGCCCTCAGACTCAAAAGGATTTGTTCTAACGACTATGATTTCTCCCGCCATTCACAGATACTGAAGAACAACTTGGTTGCCAGGGGTCACAGTTCCCGCCAAGTTCAACGTGCCATTGACAGAGCCAAAGCCGTACCCAGAAATTTGGCTCTACAGGTAAAGGCCCCCCAGGCTAATGCCAAACCCATGATCCCCCTGGTGACTACCTTTCACCCCAGTCTCCCTTCCCTTCGCAAAATCACTAACGACAGCCATCACATTCTCCACACTTCAGATCGCCTTGTCCGGGCCATCCCCGACAGCCCTGTATTGGCCTATAGACGCCCTCAAAATCTACGAGACCTCATTGTTCGAGCCGAAGTTCCCAGCTTGGATGCATCTCCCCCCATCCAGCACGGAACTTTCAAGTGCAGTTCTAGATGTGTGGTCTGCCAGATCCACATTCAGGAGTCTGACTCCTTTTCTGGCCACTCTTCTGGTACTACTCATAGAATTATTGGTAACATCACTTGCAGTACATCTAATGTCATATATCTCATCTCTTGCAGGTTTTGTGGAGTTCAGTATGTCGGAGAGACCAAAAATGCCCTAAAAAAGCGTTTCTACGGTCATCGATCGACTGTCAACACCAAGAAACTGGATACCCCTGTAGGACATCACTTTAACCAGCCTAACCATTGTATTTCTGATATGATTCTTCAGGGCATAGAATCACTTGGCCATCGGAAAGAATCAGTCCGCCTCAGCCGGGAGAAAGTTTGGATGAATCGTCTTCGGACTATTCAACCACATGGGCTTAACATCCAACTAGGAAATGATTAACTTCTATTTTTTTCTCCATTTGTCATCTGTTTCAGATTCATTCCTTGCCAGAATTCTGTTTTTGTTTGTTCTCACTCCTCTGGTTTTCCTCAAACCCCCCCCCCCCCCCCCTCCTCATTACTCCTATTCATACTTCTTTGTTAGTTCTTCCCTTTGATCTCCACCCTGGACCCCTTTCCTTGTGGCTTTACCCTTTCTTTTTTTGTTCCTACCCTGCCTTTGATCCTACCCACACTGACCTCACCCTTTAATCCCTCAGCCTAATCTTCCTTTTGTTGTTTGTTCTATTGAACTCTGTGCTTTTTTCTTTTGTGTTTTTTCAGCGTCTATGATGTGCATCATGCTGTATGTTGCCCTATATATGTTTGTTTCTTGTACACAGTCATTTAGTCTCTGAAGAAGATCTTGTTAAGATCGAAATATTAGGCCCTCTTAACTTATTTGATCAAAATATTTGTTGTTAGTTTTAGTTTCACCATTTTGGACACGTTTGTTGTCTTTGGGAATTATTGTTGGCAGCATACATTATGATTATGTAGGGAGACCAAGTGCGCCCTCTGTTTGTGTATGCATACAGTTTTGCAATTAGTGATTTGCATGTTTGTATAAAACACATAAAGTGACCTTTGTGCTTCCCGCGCAAAGGCAACTTGTAGCAAGGTTTTCTTCTGTGGGCTTCGAACAGAGAAAACCAACATTATTAGGTCTATAAATTCTCTCGATTTTCTAGGGAGCTTGGCTCTGGCCATGCTCCAAATGTAAACCATGTGAAAGGGTAACCATTATTGAAATTCCTAGTAAGTAATGTAATTTGTTTGATATTTTTTGTGAGATAATTGTAATCTTTCGCGACCGTGTATTTCATTATCGAATAATTGTATTGTCAGATTGTACCATGCGTATAGTACACCGTGTAGACTATACAGCTAGCCATGTGTTGGCATTTACATGTCATGTTGTATTGCTGTGCCATTTTATTGTACTACGGGCATAGTTAGGCCCTAATACTGTGCATTTAATGTAATAAGTGTTGTCTTGTAAAATAATATTCAGGAGATAGTCGTCAATATACATAGTCTCTGGTTTATTTCAAATTTTGTTAAATGCTTGTCCGCTTTAACTAGAGGACCGTTCCTCCTTCCTTCCCCCTTAAGTTACGTGAGTGTGGTCCGCTACAACAATTACTTGACTAGACCACAGAAGAGTTATCAATAATATTTTTTTGGAAAGAAAAAAAAAAAAAATTGAATTTAAAGATCGTATTTTAGACTTGTGTACATCACTAGTGTACATGCTGTGAACAAATATTTTGTCTAATGGGAAGGCTAGGGTGTGACGTGTATGGTGCATACATGATCGACCCACATGCATGACTCGCATTAAAATGTGTCGAGCGGCCATTTTGAAGAGAAAAAAGGGGGGGGGAAGGGCCGCCTCCTTCCTTTAAAAAAAAAGGCATGACGCTAAATATGCTAAACATTTGCCCCCGCAAACACGAGCTGACGTCCAGAAATGAAACCCGCCCGCTTATTACCTGCAGGCAAATGACAGACGCTTATCGATCGGCGAGTATCTCGTTAGAAAAAAAGGCAGTTAGGCTGGAATTAGAATTGTGAACGACATTAAATAAATTGACTTCCATGCCAACCAATTCCACACAATAGCTATTGTCACGGTTACTATGGAAACCTAGGATGACAAACGGTAATTTTGTAGACGCGATCAATGCTCATCATACCGTATCAGGGAGTGGTGCGGTTTCTGTTTTGACGCAGATACCAAAGCGAGGAACTGTTGGCTGGAAATGAAAAACCCGCGTAAAATGTCGGTGTTGGTTTTAGCTTTGGGGTTTCTAGTTCTTAGTTCCCTCTCTTTGCAACCCGTACGAGGGAAGATGTGTAGCGCCATGATCAAGGCTGCTGCCGGTGATAATCTGACCACGCTTCGTGACAAGGCTTTCGCGGCTTTCAGAAGCGAGTGCCGTGGTAAACGAGGCAATCTGGACGACACCAAATGTAAGTGATTCTTAAGCACTTCATTAAAAGTGCAATCCCAAGCCAAACTGAATTAAGAAAAAACGGAAAATTGCCACCCTGGAGTTTTTACAAAAACTAGATGAGGATTAGATTATGACTATTTTTAAATATCTTGAACTTTCTATGCATATTTTTCCTGTAATTTATCGTCAAATCACGGGATCAAAATGTGTGCGGTGTCACTAGTACTGCGTACAAACGGCCATTTTGTTAGTCTTAAAAAAACCAAAAACCCAACAATGTCCCGAAATAAGCCCACTCCCATGATTTTCTGACAAACTTGAGTATAATCAAAAACCTGTTATAGACCAGTTAACAAATTCAATCCATGAATCAGAGCTCATTCACTCTGACCTTTTCTTCACATGAAAACTAAATTAAAGTAAAAATTAACGGCCAAATATGCCAAAGTGAAAAAATACACACTTGTACTAGCACACCTTATAAATTGTTGCATTTAAGGAATATCAAGTTTGATAACATTGTGTCTCCAAGTCGAGCATGGTGGGGGCGCATGATGATGCCGTCATGACTGAAGACGTACATTGGCACAAGGTACATGCCAAAATCATCGGTCAATATATCCATGCAAGCCCAAGCCATGCGTAAACAATTTTCTTAAATTTATCCCCTGTGAGTATTAAAGTTAAAAAAACCCACCATTTTGAGAAGAAAGTAGTCTTTATTTAATACTTTTACATGTCAACAAAACTCAATAGAAAGTAAAGAAAGAAATGAATAAAAAAGTTAATAAAAAACCTCTCTCCCTACCCGAACTTTTAAAAATAAAGGACGCTCAACAACTTTTTTTTTTAAAGCGTGTTGCTGCTCGGGGTATGTTCGTGAAAATTCCTCCCATTTTTAAACCGATTATGGTGCCACCCTAAACTTTGGACAAATTGGAGGATAGAATCCACTGAAGATGCTACGTCAATCTCATACAGTTTCTAAGTGTAGTTTTCCCGCCAAAAGTCGAGGAACTCCAGCACCACATTCAAATGTATTGTAACGTCTAGCGACACATCAGAGCCAACACACCCAGCTTGCAAATTGACCTGTAATTACCAAATCCATTTTGATGCCACCCTGGAATTTTCACAAATACTAGACGAGGAATAGATTATGACAATTTTTAAATATCTTGAACTTTCTATGCATATTGTTTCTGAAATTTATCGTCAAATCATAGACATGGAGTTTTGTTTCTTTTCTCCATGTCTATGGTCAAATCACAGCATCGAAATTAGTGCCGTGTAACGATTACCGTATACAAACGCACGCAGCCTACTATTATAGCACACAAAATTATAGCAGTCACCAGCAAAACGCGGGCTGAAAGGAAACGACACAAAATCAGACAGACGGCGCTGCCTCGCGACACTCGGGATTATGTATGGTGGCCCTGAAGGGACTACGCAGATCGTGAATATTGACGTCAATATTCACAACAAATTTCACGACTTTCCTCAAAGTCGCAAATATTGACGTCAATATTGACGTCAATATTCACGACTTTCCTCAAAAGTCGCAAATATTGACGTCAAATTTGACGTCGATATTCGCGACAAAATTCACGACTTTCCTCAAAGTCGCGAATATTGACGTCAATATTGACGTCAATATTCACGACTTTCCCCAAAAGTCGCGAATATTGACGTCAAATTTGACGTCAAATTTCGCGACTTGCCCCAAAGTCTCGAATATTTTGACGCGAATTTTGTTCCAGCAAGCTAGGTTTTGGCTATAGTCTTGCTCTAAGACCGAGTTTTTCATTTGTCCGGGGTGCGTCCGTCCGTCTGTCTATGCAGTTCATTAATCCTCCATACTCCAAAAACGGGCTTATTAAGGGCGCCCTCGATTGTCACGAGAGATCAGTGGATTTGTCTCAAGTTCAGAAACAAATCTCGTGAACTGAACTTAAAGGTAGGATACACCATTTGCAGATATAAACAATATTTACTACCGAATTATTAAGAAATATCTTACTTATTTGAAGGTAAATTATGATTCTAGGCATCCAGCAAAATGATCGCGCAAGATATCCTGTAATTATTCCGAATTTTTTCTTTATAAAACTAAATTCGCGATCACCGGACGGCGAACGCAAAAAACGAATAATAACAAGAATATTCAACTGCCCGACGGCGGTTGAACACAAACGCAGTTTTTCGTGATTTTCTCGCCATCAATAAATTATTGTAAAGGTCAGTTAAACGAGATTTACTATAAAATACAACCCCCAAAAATCCACCCATTCATGATAATTGAAGCAATTACCAATGGTGTATCCTACCTTATCCTACCTATGCCTTTAAAACAAATCCACTGATCTCTCGTGACAATCGAGGGGCCCTCAATAAGCCCGTTTTCGGAGTATTGATGATTGATGAACTGCATAGACGGACGGCGCTCCCCGGAACAAATGAAAAACTCAGTCTTGGAGCAAGACTAGCCAAAACCGTGGAGGAATAAGAAGACAACCTAGCTTGCTGGAAACAAATTCGCGTCAAAATTTATGTCCGGTCGTGAAATTTGACGTCAAATTTGACGTCAATAATCGCGACTTTGAGGAAAGTCGTGAAATTTGTCGTGAATATTGACGACAATATTCACGATCTGCGTAGTCCCTTCAGGGCCACCATAATTATGGCCCTGTCACACCAAAACGTTTTAGGTCAACGCGTGAGTAGCGCGTTAAAAATAGTTGATACGCTGGCAAATGCTGAACTTTTACAGAAAAAGTCAAGTGAAATCGTGATTTCAGCGTGTCCATAACGCGTTGATAACGGGTTCATAGCGTTCGCCGGCGCGTGAGTAACGCGTTAGTAACGCGCTTGACGACTGATGAACGACTGCCCAGCGCGTGAGTAGCGCGTTCCAATGCGCGCCAGCGCAGTACTGCAACGACCACATGACCAGTTGTATAAAAAGCCGACGCGCTACTACAGTAATGGCCCTGTCACACCAGAACGTTTAGGCCAACGCGTGAGTAACGTGTTGGAATTTCGGCAACACGCGGGTAAACGTTGACCAACGCTAGGCCAGCGTTTGCAACACACTGAGCGCGTTACCTACACGCTCGGACACGCTGTCACACGCTGAGGCAAAAACAAAAATTTGCAGCGTTTGCCAGCGTGTGACTGCACACGCTGGCGGCGCGCAGGAAGGTCGTTACTCACGCGTCAAACGCGCTAAACGATCGTTACCAACACACTACTCACACGCTGGCGACCCGCTGTCGTATTTTTACTATAAATCAGTGACCCGTTCCTCACTCGCTGAGCGCGTTCCTCACACGCTACTCACGCGCTGGCATACGCTATGAACCCGTTATCAACCTGTATGGACACGCTGAAATCACGGTTCCACTTGACTTTTTCTATGAAAGTTCAGCGATTGCCAGCGTATCAACTATTTTTAACGCGCTACTCATGCATTGGCCTAAAACGTTCTGGTGTGACAGGGCCACAACCAGCGTGTCACCGGCGTACGCCAGCGTGTGAGTAGCGGGTTGATAACGATCGTCTAGCGTGTTAGACGCGTGAGTAACGAACCTCCAACGTGCCGCCAGCGTGTGCAGTCACACGCTGGCAAATGCTGGAAATTAGGTATGTTGAACAAAATATGTTTTCCTCAGCGTGTGACAGCGTGTCCCAGCGTGTGAGTAACGCGCTCAGCGTGTTGCTAACGTTCTGGTGTGATAGGGACATTAGGAAGGCAATGTATATGTTTTTCATTTGAAATTTAAACATTGTGAGGAGTTAGCCTTAATGTTTTAAATAAAATTGTCTCGTTTGGGTAAGAATGTTTCACCATAGTAACCACTTTCGCCAGCCGCGCGTCCTGTAATTACTGCAGACTAAAATTAGACCAATTTGTCTGACGAATAAAAGCGTGATTGTATAGTTACAATATTAACGCCGATTGTAGGCGCGGCTTAGCTTATTATTTCACTGTTGTAATATTTCAATAACATTTTAAAGTAACCCTTTCATTACCCCCCCCCCCCCCCCCCCCCCCTCTTTTTAAGTGAATCAAGAAAAGAATAGAGCGTACGACTGCATTGGTGGTAAGGGGAAAATGAAGAAAAAAAGTAATGTGGTGTTGACTAAGCAATTCAGGGGTACGGACCTATGACTCGACGCATTGACCGACTCCCATATAGGACTCTTCAACCTGGCGAATTAAGCCGTTGAGCTAACTCCGGTTGGTATTTGAAGACTATAAATTAATTCTTTTAAAGATAATATTGCGAAATTGCGCGCGTTAAAACTGAGAAAAAAACGACATCAGCCAGGACGAGGACTCGAACCCATGCGAGGGAAGCCCGCAGACGAGGAGCCTAACCACTCGGCCATTCGACTACCAGTCAACATTGTTTCAAATCGATGTGACTTAATAGGTTTGGAAGCTGGAGTAATAGCTCTACCCTACATTTGCTCAAAGGAAGAAGTAGAAACTGGTCATTTTTGTATTTATATCTTGGGGTTGTCACACAGCTTGCTCGTTCACTTTGGAGGCGTCCGCCCAAGGTGTCAAGTTCATCTTGCAGCCGCTGAGGGCGCCTTTCCGGTTGGACTTCGATGTGAAGACACGCAATGATGCTACAATAAGTCTGGCAGAGGAAAATACAGAAGCGTCCGTCTTTGCCTCAATAGGTGAGCGTCAGTGAGCTATTGTTTGGTTACTCATTTGACTTTTTTTCAGGGAAAGGGTTGTATCGCAAGAGCCACAAGGCATGGGAACGGTAGTGGTGGTGGTGGTGATGGGGGGGGGGGGGGGGGGGGGGGGTGCAACCTTCAGTTTGTTTTGTAAAGCCTTTGAAACTTATTTGCCTTCAATATGCTTATTGCCCAAGTCCACGTGAATGTGTAATAGATTAGACAGAAACAGGCACTTTCCTACTTAGTTTTATCGGTACATGTACTATAACTTATAATGAGTTACTTTAAAAAAATGCCACGGACTGTTACACGGTGGACAAAAGCACTACTGTTTTTACCAAAGCTTTGCCAATGTCCCAGTCGGCCAAACTATGTTTCTAACACGGGTTAAAGGTAGGATACACCATTGGTAATTGCTTGAATTATCATTAATGGGTAGATTTGGGGGGTTGTATTTCATATTAAATATCATTTAACTGACCTGTCCGAAGTTTTACAATCATGGATGCCGAGAAAAGCACGAAAAAATACGTTTGTTTTCAACCGGCATTGGGCAGTTATTCTTATGTTATCTTTGTTTCTTTCGCGATCGCCGTCCCGCTATTTTTTTTAATAAAATACATTTTGCTATTAAAATGTAATATGCGTGTCTGAAACTACTGTTAAACACGTGACCATTTGAAACGCGTGTTCGGATATTTCATTTTACCTCGCCAAGACACGCGTTTTTTAAAACATAGTTTTGCCGATTGGGGTGTTACAATCACAAAGATTGCATTTTTATGATGTCATCATGGCGTCATATATGCACTTGACACAATTACCAAAGGAATTTTGAATTTAGCAGGTTTTGTTGATGAGATATAGGCCCGTACGCAGGGGGGGGGGGGGGGGGGGGGGTGCGACGGGTGCGTACGCACCCCCCCCCCCCCTTACCCCCCCCCTCCACCCCCCCCCCAAAAAAAAAAACCTTTTGGGTTTTCATCAGTACAAATTCGCCCCCAAATTACCAAAAGGTCCACATTTTTCAGGGTAAATAATAGTATTTTGATGTAGAAATAACGTACTGGCACACGAAAAAAAATTGTTCCCTTTTTGGTCCCATCAGTACAAATTCGCACCCCCCCCCCCCCCCCCCCCCCCCCATAAAAAATTCTGCATACGGGCCTGAGATATGACATAAATGTTGTGTCATTTATTGAGACACCGTACCAGAACCAATTGCAAACGATAATTCAAAAGAGGAGACTTGATAAACGTAAGTCGGGTCTGAATAATTTATTAATGAAACTACAACTGAAGAACTTATAGGATACACCATTTGCAGATATCGACTACCGAATTATTATTGACCCTAGGACTCTGGGTTTTATTGACCCTAGGATTCTCAAATTATTGACCCTAACCCTAACCCTAACCCTAACCCTAAACCTTTTTGACCCTAGGACTCTGGGATCGTTTGACCCTAGTACACGCCATGCAATGCGACAGATGGATGACCTAGATGCGCTAAAAACCAGTTCTATGGCGATGTCGTTTGGGAAAAAATATTTCACACCCGGGCCTGTTTCCACAATGACTCACCAGAATGCCACAAGTTGTTGGATGGGCGTTCAGACTCACATCGAGGCAGTTATATCAGTGACCTTTCTGGGCACCGCAATTTATAAGTTCATAACATCAAAACTCTTTGGGTTTTTTCTATAGTCCTAGGTGGCGCGTCGAACTCGGAATCGGGTATCCGAGCCTGTTACTACCCTCCGCCCTCCGCAACCGAATGCACTGGTGCGTATTTTAGTTGGCGTTCACACGACCACGAGGCAGGTATCGTCAGTGGCACTGAACGTCGCCCCTTCTGGGTAGAGTACAAACGGGGCGTGGTAACCGTCGGCAAAGGAGGACAGGAGGAGGCTTTCCTGGAGTGGGACGCCGCTGCGCATCATCGTCGCAACATATCAACGCCGGTATACGTTGGTATAAGTACTTGGCAACATGCACCAGCGGACTGGGTGTTCAATCAATTCTGTGCCTAAGAAACCAAAAGCATGCGGGTGAAATAAGGGTGATGTATAACAAGTTGAAAAGGCGGGCACAGTTCGTCCCGTTAAAATATAATGGCGTCCATTAAACTGCCAGGAATTTAATCTTACAGTGTAGTAGATGACTGAGACGTGTTAACATCACAGTTATTTTCACATGTGTGCTTATGGAAGTCGATAGTTATGGAAGAAACCAAGATAGCGAGAAACCAACTAAAAGCGGGCGGGTGGAAAATAAGGGTGGTTGATAACGAGTTGAAGAAGGGCACACATATAGATGTACTTATAAACTTCTGTTTTATGATTGGGAAACACGTTAATTATTTTGTTTTAAATACACAATGTTTATTAAAATCACGTATTTCCGACACCTATAAGGCACAATTTTAAAATTCGAAACGAAAATTGTTCCAAGTGTACAATATATTACAGTGTTTGGGGGAATTACGCATTATACACTTGGTTAAGTGGGCCCACAGCCACACTTGGAATGTGGGTGAGGTAATGTCTGGAATTGGGTGTACACTTAGAACAGTGGTTTTCTGTATTAAATCTAGCTGTTTTATGTAAGGACACAGCGAGCACTGTTAATATAAAGGTTGTTTCTCAGGGTCTTAGATCCTGTTTTCAACCCGGCACTTTTTCGCGCAAAACAGATGTATCACAATTTACGTAATTAGCTTGTGCTCACTCATGCGTGACATGTAGAGTATGTGCAATTGCACACACAAAAACACTGAACCATTGTCTATCAACCTATGTAAAAGGATTTGCAAAAAAAATTAGAATATTAATTTTAGGGCAATTGTTTAAAGTGGGACATTTTTTGAGATACACCCTGTATTAACCATGTATAACAGTAGAGTAGACACCTTGTTTATAGAGAGCTGCACGTATTTATGGCGTGCATTATTTGACATTTATTTATTAAAATAGAGATAACGTGTTAGAAGAAATCATACATTGTAGCTCGAGGCTAGAAATGAAATAATATATTATACGATCAGCCGAGTAAAAGTCACTTTGATTTCGTCGTGTAAGATGTACCATTTTGGTTTTGTACTCGTTTTTCGCTTTTCCACTCATTTGTCGCTTATTGCCTTTCGCTTGATGCATTAACCATGATAGTTCATCATCACTGTGAGCATTATCTTGTCAGAGGGGTAAGAAATTGAAAATTAATTAAATTGTGCGCCACTGCTCTGGAGATTCAGGATTACTCAATGGATGAAATAAATTAAAGGCATGCATACAATGTGTTTGCGGTTTAGTAACGGACAGTGTCATTCGTTGGATCTACACAGCCGAAATCCCCCACACAATTGTTTGTTTGTTGTTGTCTCGTGTTATTAGGTGGCAGGTTTTTTGTCTTTGTGTTTTCCCTGTCTTGTTTTGTCTTGCAGTATATTGTTTTAGTTTTATGTTTTTCCCCATGTGATACATCCTGTTTTGTTTCGTTAGTTTGGCTTTAATAGTTGTGTGCCTTTAGGCATTGTGTTGTGTCTTGTTTTGTTGTTTATCTTGTCTTGTCTCGTTCTATTTTTGTTTTGTCTAATATTTATAGTCTTATATAATGTACAATGTTATTGTTTTAATTTAATATTATATATATTTTATTTTCACAATTTAATGGGGGATGACAGGTCTTTGATAATAGTGATTGTTATAACCATGGTGATTGTACATGTACATTGTGCAATATCAGTACCACACGCGCCACCTGGGCTCAAAGTTGCATAGACGTTGGCAACCAAAGAGCAAATATGTCCCCATTTAGAATCGTCGTTAGGTGACCAGCGTTCTCTGATGGCACGAGCGCAATTTTTTGCATCTAAAATCTGAACAGCGCCCTCGCTTTTTGCGTGGTTTATTATTGGTTTCAAACTGGCTTACCAAACCAGGACGCGCGCGTGCGAAAAGCACTATGCATGCCCACGCCACTTAGCTGCCATCTTGGCCGAAAACACTTCCAAGATTTGAGGAAATCTTCGCAGATAGCGGTTCAGATATGTCCGATGATGAATCTTCTGTAGCAACATCTGACGAAAGTGTTGAAGAAGCAACTCCTTCATCTTCTTCGGCAAAGCCAAACTACAGGTATGGAGGTTACTGAAAAGAGTTCAACTTGGCTTTTCTCGAAATGTTTTGCATGATCCGATATTCATAGGCTACTGTACTGTAATGTAACCTTTGCATTTGGATGTCCTTTTGCAGGGAAAATCATCAAAAGCACTAAACGTTTCAGTTTGCATTGCGTAATCCGATGGAATCCAAATAGAAATTGATGAAATATTTTTGTTACTTTTTTTTGTGCCCTGCGAAATAATAAATGAAATGAAATGAATTTTTTTTGTATTAACCTGAATTATGCAAAGTCAAGTGTGATGATTTTGCATCCAAATCAAATTTAAGATGGGACTGCAAATGTAATGGTGACAACAAATTTAATTCCACTGAATATGGCCTTCTTCAACTACTGAAAAGACAGGCAGCAATAATAATATTTAAAAAGGAGATTTTATTTCAGGAGATTTTATTTAGTTTAAAAAAAAATACTTATTTAAGTGGGAACACTAGATACGAGCGTCCAAAAACAGCATTGTAAGGACAGTTTGTCATTAAAGGTGATACAACATTTGCGACCACCCCCCACACCCCAAAAAAAAAACCAAAAAAAAAAAAAAAAAAAAAAAATTTTTTTTAATGAATGACCATATTTGACAGTCACGAATGGTCTCGAGCATCCTGTGAAATCAGGGCTCCTGGTGTGCTGTTCTGTTTTAACTAAATTGACATTGTTTAGCAATTTCCAAAGATGGTCAGCCAACGTACGTACGTCGTCCCCCAAAAAACACTAAACCCCTGATAAAAAGAGCTAATGTTGTATACTACCCTTAAAAGAAAATGTGTCGTTAAATGAATAGTGTCCCATTAACCTTTCTGAATGTTCCTATTTCAGGTGTGGGTGGATTAAAGCTAGCGCCTCTTACAATGTGTACGCCTTGCTATAGTGGCCACTATACGCAAGTGGCCACTATAGCAAGGCGTACACTTACGTACGTTTACATATGTCGCGACGACAAAAACTATGTTAGTCTGTGCGTCGCGCTCGGTACCGTTTGTATAAAACACTAGTATGAAGTCCAGGAACCAAACAACAGGGGATTTCAATGTCAACAGAGGGCGCACTTCATTTTTTTCGGCCGGAGTTCACAGGTTTCACGGCAATGTAATTGTACACATTTTATTTGCTGTGGGCTATTATGGGTTGGCCACTGGCCGCGTTACGCAGTGGCCGCATTAGCAAGGCATGGTTATGGTATGTTTATACAAGAATCAAACTGGGACCAAGCAAAGGTGGCCAGTTAAGCCAGGTGGCCGCTGTATCAAGGTGGCCGCAATGGCAGGTTTGACTATATCTGCAAATGGTGTATCCTACCTTTAAACCTTCTATGGTTTGACGGAGTACAAAAATGCACAAATGTCTCGAGTCCAATCTTTTGCATGTGTTTCTATAGGGGAACATACATTCGAATTTTTGTATCACTGTGGAGACATGGCTTTGTTCTCGTGTACAAAATTGTTAGAAAGTCGAGCACGTTTTTCAAAATGCTCCCATTTTAACCATAATTGTTTTCCTGGGTTGAAATTTCGACCCAATATACCCTATATTATATACCCAAACACTAACCCTCTCCTAACCCACATCCTAATCCTAGTTTTTGAGTAATTTAAGTAAAATCCAAAAATCGAATTCGTGAAATTCCAATGGAGACCTATTCATCTATAGAAATTTACCTTCCGGAGACGTTTTGTCTCCATTGTACACATTGTGTTCATGTCTCCAGAGGGTACCGTATTTCGGAACACAATTGTGCACACAGCTTCAGTGTACATGTACAGTCTGTGTATCGTTGTGCTGCTGAACAACTGACCCAAAAAGTGACTTCTGCGTAGGAAAGTTAACAGTAGCAAACTTGCTGGCCTACAATACATACCTTCTCTGGACTCATACAGGTCAACTTGAAAGCCACGCTTAGCTAAAAAGATGGCTTCCATTGCTCCAACCTGTCAGTAAACGTAAACATTTAAAAACATGTACAATAACCAAATTGACATTAAATGCTACACAAAAAAAGAGTACTTTCTAAACACATTCTTTGATGCCTTCTATCTCCAAGAGCGATTTATATAGGAATTTACCTGAAAATCAAAATGGAAAAAAGTTTAAAGTCAATTTCAATGACACTTAGGCCGTGTCCGAAACGAGTGTCTAGAGCTACGGTCTACGTCTACAGCTACAACTACAGCTACGTCTACGTAGGCGCTATAAGGCAAATGGAATTCGGACGTGGCTACGGTAGAGCCTACGGCTAGTTATTGCGCCCCCAAGCGATGCTTGAATTAGTGTTTGCGAAATTACGACGTAAGAATTTACAACAATATTATCGTCTGCTACCGGTAGATGTTACTCAATGTTTATTACAGCCAGTCGAAATACCTGCTGATATTGACGTATTTGTCGTATTTGTCGTTTCAATTTAATGCACTATCATTGAAAAATAAACTAAAATTTGCTCCAAAATTAACGTTAGTGCTGCCGCCATTTTGTTTGGCCTGAGCTAGACAACTTCTTTTACGGCTAGATTTTTGTGACGTTGTAGCCGTAGCTGTAGCTCTAGACGGCATTTCGGACAGCGCTACAAAATGGCCGACGTAGACATTAGCCGTAGCTGTAGCTCTAGACACCCGTTTCGGACACAGCCTTACATTGTATGTGTGACCAGTCGATCTATTTTTTCTACAGTCCACCGGTCCCTCGATCTACACTCCCTTTATTCTCACTTACTTGAACACATATTTCCGATACCGATTAAATGTTGTTCTTTTGTCAGTAACCCACTTTACTTTGTAATTCGTGCGCTCCCGGGCGATAGAGCTCTTTGTAAATAAATTCCTTGTGGCGCTATGCAAATTTAGCATAATATGTGCACTATGCAAGCCTTGCGATCGACATCCACGTTTTTGTCACGTAAATGTTGTTATATTGTTTGGCATTTACGTTTTTGTCATGTTAATTTTGTTCTACCTTTTGGCCTGCAACTTGTTAGAAGCACTTGCGCAACACCATGCATTGTCTAGGCAAAAGCCTTCTTGTTTTACCCTTTTGTATTTAGACACAAATTATATATATATATATTTTTTTGAAATATTTTTGATAATACAATTTCTTTATCCAATTGCTCTGGGTCTCCTACCGGTCGCTCTGTGGCGCTGTTTCCTAATATTAAAATTTGATTAAAGTACAGTTGTACCACTTGGTTACATATAGGTTGGGTGTAAAAAAAAAATGTCATACTTTTTGACCACTTATTTATAGAATGACCTCATGCATTCTTATTTGTGGCGCATACAAAATATATACATATACATTTGTATAATTTTTATTTTATTTTTGTTTTTTATTGAAAAAAAATAAACATTAGCGTTCTCATCCCGATCGTTATCCCCAATAATCCTTCTTGCTTTTTTTACAATCCTATCTATGTAGTCGTTGTCACATTGCCTAACATTTCCATCTCAACAAATCAGGCAGTAGCTCCAAACACTAGCAACCACAGTGTCATAGAACGTTGCTAAAATTGTACCATCAACATGAAACGAAATTTGGTTTCTTCAGACAGAACACACGAGAATTATTTTATTTTACAATAAAATGTACATGTTTATGCAAACTGTTAATTGTGATACCCAAGTATATATTTTCATGAAGAAGCACGTTCCAACACACTGCCTTTTAAGATCATAGGTTCTGGCTGGCTAGATGACTTCCTATAATCTATAATCAATTCTTTTGTTTTAGAAAAAAACAAATTTCAGGTAATTAGAATCACAGTGATTGACAAGTTGATTTGTGTCCATACGTGATCATCGTCCCAATTAATTAGTCCAATAATAACAGTGTCATCTGCAAATTGAATAAGGGTACATAAAATTTGAAGACCTTTACTATAATGAAAAAAGAATGGGGCCAGATCGAACTGAATATTGTGGAACACCGGTGTTTATATGAATCACACTAGACCGTGTCCCACTAATTTTCCTTTTAACATTATAGAGAACGATTTGTCAAATAATTTAGAATCCAAGACAAAAGTGACTTTCACAATGATCTAGTAATTTCTAAATGAGTATATGTAGCTGAATAGTATTAAATGTGACATGCTGCCACGAAAGCTGCGTAAAGTCGCGCTATGCTATATTGAGTTATGATTTGCCAATTTGACAGTTGGGAATCGGTTTTTTTTTGGCATGATACAATTCCCACATACAGTATGTTTTCTTTCGAACTATCTACAGTACATGCAAGCTAACCTAGCCTAAGCCATGTAAGCCCCAGAGCACAGATGGCTCTCAATCTCATGCGGGGCGCGTGTGTGTAGGTGCGCACATCATGTAGGTGAAGTGAGTATGGGTGATGTGTACGCGTGTACGCGAGTACGAGTACGTATAATGCATTGCGGGCTGTGCCTATGTTATGTACACGTGTGGTGTATGGTTTATAATACATGTAGGATGAAGTCCCAATAAGCCACTTCGACATTCCAACTGCGCATGTGCACAACAAGATTCAACATTGTTTCTCTTGGGATAAACACGGCAGACAAATGCACACAAGGCTATGGGGGACGTGGTAACCAAATCCGCATTTTGTGCATTTTCTTGTGAAATCGAAAAGACGATGGGAACTTTGTTTCGAACAAAAGTTTGGCCACACAAATCACCTGAAAACACCAAATCGTAAAAAAAAAAGTACACGGCGATCTCTTTAAATTCGCTGGTACCCCGCTATGCTTTTGCACGCAATCGCTGAAATGTTTATCTCAAAAGAAAAAATCGTCAAATCTCTATGTGCACACGCGCAGCGGGAATATCGAACTGGCTTATTAATTATCCCACGTTGCACTTGCAGTAGACCGAGTTATACCCCAGTCACAATTAAAGCGGAGCCCGGGCGGCGTGTGCGATTTATAGGCATCGGCCGGCGTGTAGAGGTCGGCGAAAGATCGTGCGATATAGCGGTCACAGTCACAATTAAAAGTGCCCCGTACGCTGCCATGACGGGTCAGTTTGCGATGCGAAACGCCGCACCAGGTTTTAAGTCCGAGTTAAAAGTAACTCGATGCCCGCCCGATGCCAAAAAATGATCCGGCAGCCGCAAGGAGTCCCGTGGGGCCCCGGCCGAAAATGCCTAGAAATCCGCCGCAAACTAATCGCAAACCCATCGCAAGCCAATTGTGACTGGGGTATTACTGGCCTCTAGTTATCGCTTTTTTAACATTTGAACATCATCTGGCGCACCGAGTTACTGGCCTCTAGTTATCGCTTTTTTAACATCATTATAAAACTTGCAAACGTATATGTGATTCGATCAATCAAAATCAGTCGGAACTCGGCAATTCTTGTTTTCAGATCGGGCCAAACAAAATATGTTCGTAGGGGTGAAAAAATCCAAATTGACTTTTTTACAAAAACAGAAGGGGAAAATATTTTTCTTTTACATGAAAATACTTTTTTAACCACATTCAGAAGGGAAGTGATACAAAAACATGATGTTCTTACTTTCTTTATTTTGAACGTGCTGCTGTTCAAATGGTTGTAATTTTTTAACCAAAGGTCGTATTCACATGCGGTTTTCACTGAAATGGAGCCTAAAGTACGCTACAAACAAATATGTAAACATCCCCCAAAAGGCCTACTTCGGACTGATTTTGCTTGATCGCATCACATATGCATTACTCCGTCCAGCTGTTTTTGAGGATTATATTAATTGGAACTCCTTTATTTACCGCAGCTGAGGTTGACGCCGACCTAAAGCTATGTGCCTTAAAAATTGACACATATATAATATAATCCGGCATTCAACAGTGACCGTTTAACCATCTACTGGTTGTCGCTGTCCCAGACTCATTATGGAGGACTATAACTTAGGAACAAATTCATGTTGACATTACTGGGGTTTTCCTCCAACCTCTAAAACTGTACCTTCTTCTCAATGTCTTCTCTAGTTCTCTCTACAGTTTTCTCCAGGCTTACGAGCTACAGTGCCGAGGGCGCTTTTGAGAGATTCTTGGTTTCATATTACCAGAAATAAAAATAATGATAATGGTGAGGTAGACTTTAGTTTTTTGCAGACATAAGTGAAACATCCCCTTTCGTATAATATATTATATAAATATATTGGATTGTGTATGTGGTGTATAGTCTATTGTATAGTGTATCATACCTTTAAAGGATTACAGAAATAGAAAAATAAAAAGTACTTATATGATATAAAACATAGGTTACAGTATTAATACACCCAATAAAAACAATTGTGTGTGATTTTAGGGTTATTTGAGCCATTACAAATTTCAAATTTCTCTTCGATCGCCCCGCCCAGAAAAATTCCTCCTGTCGAAGTCGTGACGTCACGTAAAGAATAGCTTTCTTCGCGATTGATCGCGATCGCGTGCGTACATACGTAACCACGCGATCGCAATCAATCGCGAAGAAAGCTATTCTTTACGTGACGTCACGACTTCGACATCCAGGCATTCTGTCAAAGGAGGAATTTTTCTGGGCGGGGCGATCGAAGAGAAATTTGAAATTTGTAATGGCTCAAATAACCCTAAAATCACACACAATTTTTTTTATTGGGTGTATTAATACTGTAACCTATGTTTTATATCATATAAGTACTTTTTATTTTTCTATTTCTGTGATCCTTTAACTTCCTAAAGTAATACGTTAAATCCCTTTAAATCTGGTTCCCATTAAAGTCTGGTCCCCACTTAAATATGTACGTACAACCGACGATATTCGAAATGGTTAAACGTTGGGATCAATAATGTTTGAAAACGTTGGTCCAATTAAAAAAATGTGGCCCATCTTGATAATGACCCTGAAATTACAACCTGGATTATCCATTCTATATAATGTTATAGATATTATTTTAAAAAATGAAAGAGAGGTTTTTTTTAAAGATATTTTTTAGAGAGAGACTTTTAAGAGAGATATCTTTTAAGAGAGATTTTTTAGGGGGATTTTCCTTTTTACCCCGCGCGCTGGGTGCTGTATAGATACGATGAGACAAACGTACCTCCGCCACTACGTACGTCATCCTGCCCCGTCATAATTTTTTTTCTCCAAAAGACACTAGGTGGCGTGCTTTGCAATGCATCGTGTTCATGCTACATTTGTGATGTTTTGATGACGTGACACGACGTGTTTCATGCATGTGTTTTGCGGCGTGCACTTCGTGGCGTTTTCATGTGGAGACATGGGTAGCACGGCCATGGATTTATCATCGACAAATGTTGTTGTTGTTGGGGGTGGGCTGGTAGGTATATGATTGGGTAACATTTAGAGAGATGTCATATTACCTAAAGTTACCTCCATGTTAGCCTTGAATACAACTTAGGCTGCGTTGTAATCTGCAAGTGTAGACCGAGTTACTGGCATCTAGCTACTATCGCTTTTTTAACATTTGGACATCATCTGGCGCTACTAGTAGCGCCAGATGATGTCGGAAGCAGCAGACAGAAAACTCCACAAGTCAAACCCTCTTTGCAAATTCCGTCCTAGACAACCGAATATACAGAGACTTCGTAAAAAAAAAAGACAAATTAGAATGTATTACTGTATACATTGTAATGCCGCATTTTCACCAATATACACTGGTGAAATAACAGCCAAATCGTGTGCAAACTGTTAGCTAATTAGCTAACTAGCTTATTAGCTAATTTTGTCCGCAGTGTGCCACATGTTGTCACTGTCTGCAGCCTAATCTCACCTGGCTATGAATAGTAAAGTAAATTCCCAATTAAACGAGATAAATGAAGTCTAATTAAATGATTCTAGCGATCCATTACCGAAATGAGGAGTCAGCTATCTACCCTCCCTTGTTTTAATATCTTATATTACATCAAGCCTATGTTCGCCCACCCTTATGATGGTGCCAGGGCTTGTGTAGTGTGTATTGCTTTAAACACTGACGGTTGAGTTGAGTTTTATAATAATAGGCGCGCCAAGCGCTTTCTTTGCCTGGGTGCGTTCCTCAAATACAGACAATGCACTTCCACCTGACAACTCATTTCGGTAATGGATCAGTAGAATCGGTTAAACTTCTTTTCTCTCGTTTAATTGGGATATTCTATCGCGGCGCATTCGTTTAGCTTTGACCAAGGCTATTGGGCTAATTATTCCCTGAACAAGCGAGCGGCCTCTATACCGCGTATATAGCTGATTTTCCCGATCCGTCTCGGTCTCTGTTCTACATGTATTCTCTGTGATCTGTTCATGCAGCACAAAACACACAGCGCCCGTCCCGTGCCCAGCACGCTAGCCTCAAACCAGGGCTCGATACCAATACCACACTGTAGAGGTCCATGTCAGGGCTATAATTGGATCCACGCTGGCCCTGTAGACGTGTGCGCTCAACCCTGAAATGTGGTCCAGCACACTCCATTCACAAAATGGGTAAAAATAACCATGTTTGAACGTGGGAGCGCCGCGCCGGGCAAGCGCAGCATAAACACACTGATTACTAGCTGCAAAGCAGGAAACTACGGTGGCTGATTTCCGCCAAGAACGGCGTTATGACCACTCACTAATACGACGTTATAACGCTCCAATACGGCATTATAACGCCCTAATAACGCCATAATCATCCCTCAATTTAACTTTAGTTCTATATGCAGCATTGTCTGTGTCTGCTCGCTTTTATTCTTTGTTTATCACTCGTATGGCCTTATAACGCCGTAGGGCGTCAGCGAATCTTTTTCAACAACTACAAGGATTTTGTGTCAAGTTACCTACATCTGAAAGATAATGATACTCATATAGATAATAAGGAAGACAGTGATGATTAAAGACTAATAATTTCAGAAAAAAAATGTTTTATTTAAATTAAAAAAATCTATAGTAGTTCTTTTAGTATAAAACAAAATAATAATAAAATATACTGTTGGTATAAAATAATAAAAAAATCACTTCTGTTAGTCACTCTCACAGTAATCCGTTGTGGTTATATAATACTATTGCGTTACATTGAGGACAGCAACGATATACATGTGATCGTCGTGTGCCAAGGAAAAGGACGTTAGCAGCCGAGGCACGCAACAAATCACTTTTTGAGATAATCGAGTTTAAAGGTTTTGTGCTGCCATTTCTAAATTAAACCCTACATAAGGCTGAAATTTCGACTTGTAAATCTTGTGAATAGTTCGAATAGAACCGTGTATTTTTTTTAGAAAACTGGTACTTAATTTTATTTCAAAATATCACTTAATTATGAGGTTATTTACATATTTATGCTAACGACCTTATGCCGGGAACTATTATCGCTACAAGTGAACACACTTCAAGTGTAGCAAGTTTTGTTCCATTGGTATTACACGCTAACGTCCTTATGCCGGGTAACAATCCTTACGATCTTTTACCGGGAACAAACCTTGCTGCAAGCGTGTTAACGTCCACTGATATCTGAAGAGGTGAACGCACTTGTAGCAAGTTTTGTTCCATTGATATTATACGCTAACGTCCTTATGCCGGGTACACAAAATTGCAAAACGCCTTCCGTCCTTTTTATTTAATTAATTACGTCATAATGACGTAATCCATGGAGACGAAATGTATTCCAAATGAAAGATGTTTTGATTCTCTATCGGTTACCCGAAAAATACGAATTTGACCTTTTGACCCATTTTTAGCCCTAACGACCTTTTTCCGGGCACACGACGTAATATAAGTTGCTAAGAAAAATATTTGGGGAAAAACAGACACAGACAGAAAAATTATGTCAATAAAACAACGTTATAATATACTTTCTTTATCTGTATTTTTTGGTGTTGGCCCTGTCAATAATCCCTATATAATAAATGCTGCATTGGGAAACCTTAAAAATAGGCTCTCAAAAAAACTCAAATCTGAATCCAAGAACCATGTTGTCCAATGTAAAATATCCCGTAACAAATTAATTAGTTGCCAACTATAGTGAATAAGAGACACCCCAGATCAATTTTAACGTTAGCAGCCAACTAAATCTAGGAGCACACGACACGCAAACTTTGGCGTTAATTGACTGGCGTTTTTTGCCGCAAGAGTGAACGCCTCTCGCCGCAAGAGTTGGCGGCCAGCGGAGACTGGCCGTGCCCAGACTTGGCGTTCAGTACCGTCATTTCCGCTACTTTAACCCATGCGCGAGCCCATTCAAACGTCTTCTTGTTCATGGGGCCGCCATTTTAAAATCATGTGACATCAAGACGCAAGCTAATTGGCCAAAGCCTCGCCGCCGCCGCCAAGTCTGGCCAGCACCCGTAGCACACGATGCTTTTTCTTGCGTTCACTGGCGTTGAGGCGCGTTCACGCGCGTCAACAATCAAACATGTTAGATATCTGGCGTTGAGTTGCGGCATGTAGCGGCAAGTCGCGTTCTCCAACGCGCGTTCGTAGCAGACGAGGGATTTTATCAGGCGTTCAGGACTGTTGCGGCAAAAAACGCCATTCAATGCCAAAGTTTGCGTGTCGTGTGCTCCTAGCTTTAGCAACCAACTAAGCTTAGCAAAGTTTTATGAATATCACTTAGCTTCCAACTAGGCTTGGAGGTGGAGTGCTTTAGGTAACAATAGTCTGAATAGTGTATAGGTATGGAGGACTAAAGGGGGGGGGGGGGGGTTTCCTAGGCCTCATATTATGCTGGGTATAGACGATGTGCCCTCTGTTTACATCTGTATTCAAATGTGCCCGGCAGTATGCGCACGCATCATGTTTTACATAAATTTGGTTAAAAGATGACATCAGAGAACACATTATTCAAAGGCGATCTGACCTGCGACGTCACTCTTTAAGCAAATTTTATGTAAAACACGACGTGTGCGCATACTGCCGGGCACATTTGAATACAGTTGTAAACACGTGACGTCAGAGGGCACATCGTCTATAATGAGGGAGATAACTTTTTCACATCCTTTTTCCGCCGCTTACTGTCCTTCATCAACCGAATCCTGCCATCTCATCTTATTGCGGTTGGTGCAGCGAGCTAGGCACAATACAATACCATACCATTAGGTACCATACCGCGTACAGTACATCACATTAACAAAAACATACATACAAAATGGTACGATCTTTTATTTATTTGCATTTACGCGAGCCCTCCACACCCGTTATTAACACCCCGCGGTAAATTCCGCTCCTCGTTTTATGCTACTGAAGGTCAAGTCAGTGGGGGTAAATGCTGCGTTCTGATTGGCCAAAATCCCATTAAAAATTGACAAAATATCCTGATCAGACCTTGAGCACTACTGGTAACCAATGTATTTTCTTTCAGTGGATCCAGGCCGCACGCGTGCAATTGATAGGGATAATGAGCTCATCGTTTACCAGGGAGTGGTGCGGTTCCCGTTTTGCCGCAGATACCAAAGTAAATTCGAACTGCTGGCTGGAAATGAAAAACCCGCGTAAAATGTTAGTGTTGGTTTTAGCTTTTGGGTTTCTTAGTTCCCTCTCTTTGCAACGTGTACGAGGGAAGATGTGTAGCGCCAGGACCAATGCTGCTGCCGGTGATAATCTGACCACGCTTCGTGACAAGGCTTTTGCGGCTTTCAGAACCGAGTGCCGTGGTAAACGAGGCAATCTGGACGACACCAAATGTAAGTGATCTTACCACGTACAAATAGGTTGAATTTGCGATTACACATTCACAATGGTGAAGTAGCATATAGCACACTCAAAATTGAAAAAGACTCTAAACAGATTTCTAAAATGACATGTTTGCAAGCGTTGTTCAAAACGTATGCAAATTAACGGACGAGGTAACCAGTGTTATATAGTTGCTATCATTTTTTGTATTTATTTTTATTTCATTCAACACCCAACAGCGCTAAGGCGCCAATTACAGGATGAGAGAAGATAATGTGAAGAAGTTACAGTTTTAGAGGTGGGAGGAAAACCCCATAAAATATTCTGGGGAAAACCCACGGAGACGGACAGGGACTGAAAACCCAATCCACATATTGGCCCAGGCCGGATTCGAACCCGGGTCAAAGAGGTGGAAGGCGAGGAAAGAACCGCTACGCAAACCTGACTCCCCTTTATCATCTTATCATCTACTCAAGGGTTGACCTTATATGCATTGCAAATGTTTTTTTGCCTAATTCGAATTTCTTGCCATGCACATTTTATTCCTTAATTCCCTTTTTTGTTTACATTTGTATTGCTTACTCTGTATAGTTGAGTTACATATCATTTAGATAATGCACAAATGGACTTATCAACATCTGTTTTGAACAAGAATTGTAATTAGAGTCAATTAGTATTGTGTACGCGATGCCACACAGGGTTTGTTTTGTTTACAATTATTTAAATCTGAATATCAATATTATATAAATGTAAACGTAGACTCAAGTTCTTTTTTATATGTTTTTATTCTAATTATACTTGTCGAGATAATAATATCCCAACAAGTTTTTTGGGAAAATGACAATTTTTGATGCAGTACTACCTTAAGAGGATACAATCCCCGAAATTTCACCAGATTTAAAAAGACCATTGTTGGCTCTAATCAAATCTAAAAGGAAAATATTCTGAGACCCCTGGCAAGTTGACTTTTTGAGCGACACAAATAGGTTAACAATTTCAAGTTCTGAAAACATGCTTTAATGCATGTTCTAAAAATAGCATAAGGGTTGACATTTCAAACATTTAAAAACAAATCTTACGTAAGGGCAAGGATGATACTTTGTAATGATATAGTTGATTTTGTGATAACATTTTGTATTTTGGCTGGGTGATTTTTTTTAAATAAGCGAAAGAAATGTTTTTGCGCCCCTAAACAGGACGCTTATAATGAAATATTTACGTGGACCCACTCTTAAGAGTGGGTCCACGTAAATATTTTATATTTTAGTGTCCTCGGCATTTAAAAAAAAAAATTAATATGAAAGGACTTGGTAAGCAAGTAACCAAAATATAACTTTTTGTTTCCTATATGGCCTGTTGCCATGGTAACAGGCCATTTTTGCCAGTTTTGGGGCCGCCAATTTTTTTTATTATTTGTTTTAACGCATAACGCATGTTCTAAAAATAGATGTACAGGCCAGCGGCAAGGGAGACGGAAGACACCCTTTTTCAGCAGCTGGGTAGTGCGTAAACGAAAAATACCAATGGCAACTCGGCTACATTAAAGAACTATAAAGAATTGTTTCTGTTTCTTTTCCGAAAACGTACAAACACCTAAACAAGTTGTCGACGTACGCTGGTCAGTGTCACTCGGGTGTGAAGCCACTAGATTCCTAATTGTGTATTAGGAATCAAATCTTGAATACGTTGACGTTGACCAGAGCCATCTTAAAAGACTTAACATCTGAAGCAGATCGGAAGTCAAGATGAAAGTTGATTCCATTCAAGGATGGCCTTTGGGTAAAAGGAGTTACGAAAACAGTCTTTATTCGTAGTGATGACTTTATTGTCCGCGTTGTCCCCCCCCCCCCCCCCCCCCGTGATGAGTTGATATTCAGATAATCTGTTACATTACTAGGTATGAGCCTCTATAGTCTTGTTCGTCGATCTTAAAGCGTATCCCATTTGAGTCTATTTAACATTTTGGAGATGATCTACTCCCTGCTTAGTAGTCCTGCATGACGAATCTAGCAGCCCTGTGTTGAATAATTCTTTTTATCTGAAGCATGCTGTGGGGTCCCAAATGCCTCAACCAACTCGCCAACAGCCTATTTTGTTAGAGAGGTGAGCTATGGATCGAAATGTCTGTGGTTCGACTCCGGTTAACGTTTAGCTTTTTCTTCGCCAAATTTTCTGGTGGATTATTTTAACCATAGAGCCAGGCTGAAGGGAAAACCGGATGAGACTACCTAAATGCCTTGAAAAATATAACATAGAACCGTTATACGATATAGTGAATTATTCCAAAGAAGACAGCACGATGGGAAGTTGGGTATCGCCGCTTGGCGGCGCTGTCACTTACCGCGCTGTCGCGCTTCGCATCACCCACGTCATAGAGTATCTTATTTAAATTCGGTACCTGTGCGGGCGTGGCATCCTTACAATCTGATGGCCCTTACAAACAACGACATAGGTTAGGAAATTACTGTACTCTTGTGGTAACCAGTAGCACAATCATATATTCTGGTGTCTGTTTATTTCTACATTTGTTATCACACAGCTTGCTCGTTCACTTTGGAGCCGTCCGACCCTCCAGCTGTCACGTTCATCTTGCAGCCGTTGAGTGCGCCTTTCCGGTTGGACTTCGACCTGACGGCCCACAGTAATGCCCAGATATTCCTGGCGGAGGGAACGACAGAAGCACCTAGAGCCGTCTTCGCCTGGATAGGCATGTCGTTCATTATTTTGTAAAGTGCATGGCAACAAAGCAAGACCAGTTATATATGGGCGGCCAATAGGGCAAAAAAGATACACACAAGAAATACAAAATAAGGGTTGCAAAGCAAAAATTAATAGAAAATAAAACGAAATTAAACAAAAATAAGAAATTGAAAATAAAACGAAATTACACAAAAATACGGAATTGAAAATCAAACGAGATTACACAAAAATACGGAATTAAAAATCTAACGAAAATACAGAATTAACACGTAAACGAAAGTCAAAATAAAAATACAAAATAAAACTTCAAAACAAAAACCAACAAAATTACACAAAAGTGTGGAATTTACACGTAAACAAAAATCTAATTTTTCACAAATTCACTTATATTTTGTATAAAAAAGATAAGATAATAAACCAAACCCAAACAATTAGTTTACAAAAAAAATAAAAAATCAACTCAGTCTTAAATTATACAAAACAGATAAATAAAATAACAAATAAAAAAAAATACAAAACGAAAATGCAAAATGAACGAAAAACTAAAAAAAAATATTTTGCGCCCGCCGTACGAGTAATACCCCTGTCACACCAGAGCGCGATCTCACGGCAATCTTACTGCGATGCAGTTTTCATCAAAACCGCAGTGGGGTCGCCGAAAAATTCGCAAACAAACCTGAAATATATGAGGTAGGTAGCTCACAGTACGCTCTTGACTCGCTCACTGCGCTCTCACTATACACTCTCACTGCGACCTATGCGTTCCCAGTTTGATCATCGCCGCGCTCTCACTGCGCTCCCACTACGCTCTATGCGATCTCGCTGCGACCAAGACGACCTCGCTATGACCTCGCTACGACCTTACTACGCACTCACTACGCACTCACTACGTCCCCACTACGTTCTGTGTGTTTGTACCGCGTTCGCGCGGCGACTATAAATACAGCGAGCTCGATGTTGCTGGATATTTGCTATATGTTGTACAATTATTATGTTCTGCCTCTCTACAGCTGTGGTAATACCCCTGTCACACCGGAACTACGCTGCCGTTGCGCTCCCACGGCAACTAAAAAAAGTTGCAAAACGCAGTAGAAGCGCAGTAGGATCGCCAAGAGCGTAGTGGGAACGCAGTGGAGTCTACATAGGTCGTGGGAGGGTCTCCATGGTCGCCAAACCTCGGCGATTGTTTTGAGCCTGCTCAAAACAATCGCAGAGGGTCGGCGACCTGGTCCAAAACGCAGTAGGACCGCAGTGATAGCGTAGTGGGATCTCTAAGAACGTACTTGGGACGTCGTGAAGTCTACCTGGGCGTGTCATGTTCGTAGCAAGAGCGAGTTGGTATCGCCGTCTGCCCAATCTGCGATGAAGTACGTCTGAAGTACGACCACTGTACGCTTGTCACGCTCTCACTACGCTCTTACCACGCTCCTATCGCGCTTCTACTACGTCGTATAGGGCTTCTTCACGCTCATACTGCGTCCACACGGGGCTGCCAGTACGACTATGGCGCACCTAATGCGTTCATGGCGATGTTACAGAGCTTCCTGTACGTTCACAGTGCGATTATACTGCAATTATACTGCGTGTATAGTACGTTCTGACTTTGACATGCGTAATGGCCACAAATGGTATAAATGCAGCCTATATCTTCCACACAACATACTAATGTGCATCTCCTCTTCACCATGGATGTAGAGAGGCAGAACATAATAATTGTACAACAGATAGCAAATATCCAGCAACATCGAGCTCGCTGTATTTATAGTCGCCGCGCGAACGCGGTACAAACGCACAGTGGGGACGTAGTGAGAGCGCAGTAAGGCCGTAGCGAGATCGTAGCGAGGTCGCCTTGGTCGCAGCGAGATCGCGTAGAGCGTAGTGGGAGCGCAGTGAGAGCGCGGCGATGATCAAACTGGGAACGCATAGGTCGCAGTGAGAGTGTAGTGAGAGCGCAGTGAGCGAGTCAAGAGCGTACTGTGAGCTACCTACCTCATAGATTTCAGGATTTCTTGACAGTTTTGGGCAACCCCACTGCGTTTTTGATGAAAACTGCATCGCAGTAAGGTCGCTGGATTGCATACCGGTGTGACAGGGGTATCAGTCGCAGATTGGGCAGACGGCGATACCAACTCGCTCTTGCTACGATCATGACACGCTCAGGTAGACTTCACTGCGTCCGTGGTACGTTCTTTGAGATCCCACTACGCTCTCACTGCGTTTTGGACCAGGTCGCCGACGCTCCGCGATTGCTTTGAGCAGGCTCAAAACAATCGCCGAGGTTAGGCGACCATGGAGACCCTTCCACGACCTAAGTAGACTCCACTACGTTCCCACTACGCTCTTGGCAATCCTACTGCGCTTCTACTGCGTTTTTCAACTTTTTTAGTCGTCGTGGGAGCGCAACGGCAGCGTAGCTCCGGTGTGACAGGGGTATAAGACACAGAAATAAACGAACAACTCGGAATTGTACGAACAACACAGAATTGTACGAACAACACAGAATTGTACGAGCAACACAGAATTGTACGAGCAACACAGAATTGTACGAACAACACAGAATTGTACAAATAATTCTGAGTTGTTCGTACAATTCTGAGTTGTTCGTACAATTCTGAGTTGTTCGTACAATTCTGAGTTGTTCGTATAATTCTGAGTTGTTCGTACGATTCTGTGTTGCTCGTACGATTCTGTGTTGCTCGTACGATTCTGTGTTGTTCGTACAATTCTATGTTGCTCGTACAATTCTGTGTTGCTCGTACAATTCTGTGTTGCTCGTATAATTCTGTGTTGTTCGTACAATTCTGTGTTGTTCGTACAATTCCGTGTTGCTCGTACAATTCTGTGTTGCTCGTACGATTCTGTGTTGCTCGTACAATTCTGTGTTGCTCGTACAATTCTGTGTTGCTCGTACAATTCTGTTTTGTTCGTACAATTCTATGTTGTTCGTACAATTCCGAGTTGTTCGTTTATTTCTGTGTCTTACTCGTACGGCGGGCGCAAAATATATTTTTTTAGTTTTTCGTTCATTTTGCATTTTCGTGTTTTTTTTTTTTTAATTTGTTATTTTATTTATCTGTTTTGTATAATTTAAGACTGAGTTGATTTTTTATTTTTTTTGGTAAACTAATTTTTGGGTTTGGTTTATTATCTTATCTTTTTTATACAAAATATTAGTGAATTTGTAAAAAAATTGATTTTTGTTTACATGTAAATTCCACATTTTTGTTTAATTTCCGTATTTTTGTGTAATCTCGTTTGATTTTCAATTCCGTATTTTTGTGTAATTTCGTTTTATTTTCAATTTCGTATTTTTGTTTAATTTCGTTTTATTTTCAATTTCGTATTTTTGTTTAATTTCGTTTTATGTTCTATTTATTTTTGCTTTGCAACCCTTTTTTTGTATTTTTTGTGTGTGTCTTTTTTGCCCTATTGGCCGCCCATAGTTATAGAGCCACTCAAAAATGGGATCAACGCACTGGGGTAATTCGAACAGGTCGGACGGGGTCGGGGACATTGCAATTTATCCAGTTCAAACGAGATTTAGTGATAACATCGTAGGCGAACGAACATTCTCTTAGAAGCGATATAGTGAAACAAAGCAAAGATATTGAACTGGAAAATCACAATAACCTTTCATGGGTCCGCAATTATAATGTTTGTGACATCGAAACCCTTATTTTGTTCTATAGTCATAGGTGGCTGGGGGAACTCGATGTCGGCCATCCGAGCCTGTTTCATCTATGATTCACCAGAATGTCACCAGGTGCTTGGTGGTCATTCAGAGCACATCGAGGTAGGCATCGTCAATGAGAGTGAAAGTCGCCCCTTCTGGATAGAGTATAAACAGGGCGTGGTGACCGTCGGCAAAGGAGAACAGGAGGAGGCTTTCCTGGAGTGGGACGCCGCTGCGCATCATCGTCGCAACATATCGACCCCGGTCTACGTTGGTATCAGTTCTTGGAAGTATTTGTCAACGGACTGGGTCTTTCACCAATTTTGCGCCTAAGAAACAAGAGCAATGGTTAATTATGGTGGAAGAATACGTTTATTGATGGACTTTATCAAATATATATGTTAGAGATAATGAGTTAGTTCCTAATTATCAATTCATTCTAATTTTCTTCTTTATCTAAGAGACTTTTTAGTTTTAAATTTTAGTGAGATATGTAAAAAACAATTATCCGTGAGATTTGCTTGCCTAAAGCAATTTTATAGATATGTTATTTAGGGTATAAGAAACACACAGACCAGTGGCACCTAATTTTTCGACCCCTCTATATGGCTTCCATATTGGAAATGAAAATCTCCATAACTTTGGTTCTAGGCCATGTATGCGAGCAAAATATATGTGACCAACTCCACAAAAATAGGTATTATGGAACAATTCTTTTTTAAATGAGTTACATACATAGCTGGGTTGATTACATTATTATAAGATTTAATTTGGTATAGGTTTGAACCATGTGACATGTTGCATTATCGAGATATACCGATTTTTGCATAATCATATTGTACAAATTAACGGGAGTGCCTTCAGAGATACAGCCTCTTAGTCTTAAACACAACAAGAGCAACACAGAATACGAACAAAAGGGACACAAAAACGTTTGTTTTATCATCTTTATTTATTAATATTAATATTTGTGTAAATAATTATTATGAAAGTATTGATATAAAACTAGAAGCCAATAAACCCCCTCCCCCAAAAAATAAATAAATAAATCACGTTGTGAAAATGTTTTCACCCACTCCACATAGAACAGGGGTAAATTTCATAGAGCTGCTTAAGCATACAAATTGCTTAAGCACAAAACATTATTGCTTAGTAAAACCAGCTTACCAGCCATAACTCCATGATATGTATATTGGTGGTGATTGGTACTTAGCTGTTGTTAGCTTAGCATAACAATCGCATGGAATTTTTGCTTCTTATCTGATTTATTAAGCAAGGGATTTTGTGCTTAAGCAAAATGTTGTGCTTAAGCAGCTCTATGGAATTGGCCCCAGCTCTTTACGTGAAATAGCATAGCGTCCCTATACTCTTTTTCGCAGAGCGGGTCACAAAATGGTGGTAAGTTGTATTTTTCCTGGGTCCCTGACTGTCGTCTGCGCGCTCATCTGGATTAGCAGCTTTGACCGAACGAAGAACAGAGGCATCTGCCTTTGGGTTTGTGAATATTGACCCAATTCTCTTTCGAGGATTCACGAGAAGGCGGAATGTCCACCTCCGCTTGGAGTGAAACTTATCTAGGTATTAGGATCGACATATGCATGTACAACTGCGCTGTTTACATGAAATTTATCTCCGCAACATCGGCACTCGAATTGTTGCTACTGCCACCGTAGATCTTCCTCTGCAGCGGGCGGCTCCACACACAGCCTTGCAGCCGGCGTTTTGACACCGCAGCAGCTCTCGGTACCACACGGGTGGCGGTCCGCGCTCTCTGCCCCGACGGCCGGATATATGTGGTACGCTTAGTGTGCCATCCATTATCAGGACTCGTTGATTAGGCGGATTCTAACTTCCAAAGCCACCGTCCTGCTGTTTGTATCAACCAACGCTTTTTCTGAGCGTCAGTCCCAACGGCGGCACCAACCCGGCTTGGTTCGTCCATACAATGCCAGTCCTGCTTATACCGAAATGGCCCACTGGGCGCCCTTACATTCCGGGCCTGGCCTCAAGCCGGCGGGCCGGGCCCTGCAATTTTGCATTAATAAAAATGTCTAGTGCAAAGGTTATAGTAATTTTCGTATTTTTACCTGCCGGCCATCTTGGAATCCAACATGGCCGCCATGCAAAAAATACAGAAGTTGTTCAATGGACTCATATCGTAGATGCGTTCACTTGATCTTTTACCTGTCCAGCTACCGGTCACAGTCGCTCCGGCCCTCGCCCACTAACTCGCGCCGAAGCTCCACTGACATGCCCCGGTCACTCTGCTTAGCCTGCCCTCGCCCGTCTTCACATGGGCTACACTCAACAGCCTTCGCCCGCTAACTCCCAGCCCGCTTTCAGAACCGAGCGCACGAACAAACGATGGAGCATTGATTATAGTTAACCACCATTAAACCAACTGTGCTTATTAATTACCTTCTAAAAACGATGCTACATTATATATAACGTGGTTTGTAGAACCCCAGCCAATTACATCGCTAATACATAAAACGATGCGTTTACGTTGTTCGGTCTAACCACCATTTAACCGACCCCCGTTACCTTCAGCTAACCTGAAGTTTAAATAATTAGTTAGTGTGAGTGTTAATTTACATAACAATGGGGCTTCATCTATTCAAGAACAAACATGGAGTTTTACCCGTGGTTTGAATTTCTTCAAAACATATTTGGTAGTTTTAGTTTTACCATTTTCGACACGTTTTCTTTTTGGAAAATGTATCGCAGCATACACTCATTATGATTACTTGACTAGACCACAGAAGAGTTATCTATCAATTTGTAATTAAATGCGCACCAAAGATGAGTACCGTTGCGCTAAGAAAACCGCTAAGTGACGTGGAACAGGTATGAAAAGAACTTTTTCTTCTCCATATAACCTAGGCAACTAGGCAAAAGAACACGGGGTGATGTCTAGTAATGAAACCCGCCTCGATCGAGTATCTCGATATTAAAAAGGCAGTTAGACTGGGGAATTGTGAACGACCTTTAAATAAAAACGGTTACTGTGGAAACCTAGGACGACAATATTTTTGTTTTAATGTTGTAGACGTGATCAGTTAATGCTCATCATATACCAGGGAGTGGTGCGGTTTCTGTTTTGACGCAGATACCAAAGTGAAAAAACTGCTGGCTTGAAATTAAATACCCGCGTAAAATGTTGGTGTTGGTTTTAGATTTTGGGATAGTTCCCTCTCTTTGCAACCCGTACGAGGGAAGATGTGTAGCGCCATGATCAAGGCTGCTGCCGGTGATAATCTGACCACGCTTCGTGACAAGGCTTTCACGGCTTTCAGAACCGAGTGCCGTGGTAAACGAGGCAATCTGGACGACACCAAATATAAGTGATTCTTAAGCACTTCATTAAAATTGCAATTCCAAGCACAACTGAATTCAGAGAAAACTGGACATTGTTAGTGGTTAATTCTAGCATATTCCTATATACATAGCAAATCGGGGGCTATTATTAGAAGACTATTATGTAAAACGTTGGAGTCTAAATTATGAAAGAACTTCCATTCTTATCCGTACAAACTAGGCAACTAAGCAAACACGAGGTGATGTCCAGAAATAAAACCCGCCGTTTATTATAGGTTTTATCGGCCAATTTAAACATAAGTTTATTCAATTTAATACCCGGCAACATTTTGTTTTGGTTAATTTTATGACGACCCCGTGATAATTTTAAGCTTTTCTTTCTTGAAAACATCTGTTTAGTTTTTAAATTGACATGGTCTGAACATTAGCAAAAATAATGAAGAAAACATGAAGACCATTGCAAACAATTACACGGCTGTAGCAACAAAAAGGGTTTTCATTCACGAATTTATCGCCCTAACTTTTCAAACGTTACTTAATAGTCTACTACATGGTACAGGCTTTTTATTTTATTCATGGGGTAACAGAGTACAAGGAACAATTATTGCAATTAAGAAAACAAACACCTGTCGTAAATGAAATGCAAACAACGCAAAAAGGCATCTAACAAGAACAACTAAAGTGTCAGTATATTGCCATACAGCTTATTTGAATAAACAAGTCACGAACTCGTGTTTAATTTGAACTCGCATAAGGTGAAATTCATGGCCCATAAACGAAAAAGAAAAGAAAAACTAGAAACAAATTCATGTGTGCTTCGATGAGTCTTAATTTGATTTCATCAATTATTGTAGATAGAGAGTAGAAATTCAACTGAAGAATGGTGAAAACGTAGTCTTGAATATCTATATAAATGAACCAGAATGACTAAAACGAACCTAAATACAAAGAACGAAACCATGTGTGCATAAAACACGAAATTGAATGCAATAGTAGCTAAAAAGAAACCCTGGTTTTGTTGATTTAGTGTGTGAATTTGAATGCGTGTTAATGAAATTGAATTAATTTGTGATGAAATTGGCCGGGATAACATTAAAAGGCAGTTAGGCTGTTAGGCTTGAACGAACCTTTATAAATTGACAATACATGCAAACCAATTCCACACAATAGCTATACCGTTACTGTGGAAACCTATATGACGACAAACGGTAAACGTGATTGATGATCATCATACCAGGGTGCGGATTCTGTTTTGACGCAGATACCACAGTGAGGAACTGCTGGCTGGCTGGAAATGAAAAATCTGCGTAAAATGTTGGTGTTGGTTTTAGCATTTGGGTTTCTTAGTTCCCTTTCTTTGCAACCCGTACGAGGGAAGATGTGTAGCGCCAGGATCAAGGCTGCTGCCGGTGATAACCTGACCACGCTTCGTGACAAGGCTTTCGCGGCTTTCAGAAGCGAGTGCCGTGGTAAACGAGGCAATCTAGACGACACGAAATGTAAGCGATTCTTAAGCCCTTCAATAAAAATGTAATTCAAACCCCAACTGAATTCAGAGAAAACTGAAAATTGTTAGTGGTTAATTCTAGCAAAATTATATATACATAACAAATGGGGAGCTATAGGCATGGAGGGCACTATAAAACAGTCTTATTAGAAGACTATTTTGTAAGACTTTCGAGTCTAAAACTCTATTACTGAATTTTGGAGGATCACTGATCATAATCAATGATCAGATCATTTAGGCAGTGTATTTTGGTTTTAAAATTATACATCAGAGCACACAAATAATATTTATAGATGTCGTATACAGATAAAGGGTTGAATTTAACGAATAGCGGTGAATTTAACTGAACGAATAGCGTTGTCATCAACGTGATCGCGTGTTTTCATCACCGTGAACGCGCACCGAAGGAAACTTGTAAGGCCGGTTTTATCGCGAAGGAAACTTGAAAAAAACCGGTTTCTTCTGAAGATTTATTTTTACGAATGTACGTAAGTAGGCAAACAAACAGTCGGCAAACAAGAGTAGTTGACGTCAACTTGGTTGTTGAGAAGTGTTTTGTAAAGACAGAAAGATAGGATTATTTGTTTTAACTTTTCATTTTGTTTTAATTTTTTTTCTAATTTGTGAATGCGAATATAGCTCGATATTGTGTTTCTTTACTTGTCTTGAGTCTCTACAACTCTGCGAGCTGCCTGAGCCAAAAAAACACGCACATGGGAAGAGATTTTAAAAAGCACCTTTGTTTACGCGTTCAACCCGACTCCCAGAAATTGAACATGAAACAGTCGTAGACAACGTTAGTATAGTAGACATGACGCCCCAACCTCGTTACCATGGCTACAATATGCCCTTTTTTTTTACAGGTGGAAAAACTCGTTACTGTACTTTTTTTGTTACAGTGTACTCTCTTCAAGAAACAGTGAATTTTTTTTGTTTTATGGCGTACAAGTTAGTGGCGATCGAGTATGGTACTTTTGTTCTTATGCTATATCAATGATATGCCAATCAGTGTTCAATGTAAACTACTCCTTCATGCGGACAGCGTTCTCCTGGTTTCCGGCAAGGATCCTAGTGATATTGCTAAATATCTTAGCATGGAATTAGAATTGTGCAGTCAATGGCTTATATTAAGCTCTCTCTGCATTTGAGAAAGACTGAGATCATTCTCTTTGGAACAAAAAACAAATTAAAGGAAGTTAATGATTTGTTAGTTACTTGTAATGGTGAACAATCAAACCTGCCTCTTTTATTTGAAATTTCGGGTTTCGCTTGGCCAATCGTTATCTGGTGAGGATATCGCCAAATTAAATTAACTTGGGCTATTAAATGTTACGGATAGAGTTACTCAATTGATGCTGAATCATTGTGTATAAAATAGCTCACAATTTAACTCCAGAATATCTTACTGGTAATTTTACTAGAGTCTCACAATATAATACAACTGATGTTTTTGTATTATACCCTCGACACGGTTGCTGATGTAGCTATGGGTAATTACAGGGATTACTCTTGGGATACATGTGTTATTGAGATTGGATTTCTTAATTAATTTGGGGTATTCAGACCAAATATTGTTTGTATCGATCTTGCGTGGGGGGGGGGGGGGGGGGGGGGGGTTGCCAGGTATATTTATCACGTCATGTTTTAAATAGGCATATTTGCCTTCCTTGTAATTAATGTTTTTTTCTGTCTTTAATGTAGGAACCCCAATGAAAATAAGCCTGTAAAATTGGCTTTTGGTGCTATCCCAGGTTAAATCAACTGCTTTAGTGTTTCGTATTTTTTCTGTCATTATTGTTAACCTGAATAAATAAATCAAATCAAATCAATTACCCATCTCTATTTGAAAATCCCTATATAATTTGGTTTGAATGGTCATTTTTGTATTTAAATCTTGGGTGTCACGCAGCTTGCTCGTTCACTTTTGAGGCGTCCACCGATGGTGTCAAGTTCATCTTGCAGCCGCTGAGGGCTCCTTTCCGGTTGGACTTCGATGTGAAGACACGCAATACTGCCACAATAAATCTGGCGGAGGAAAATACAGAAGCAACCGTCTTTGCCCAAATAAGTGAGTGTCAGTGAGATATTGTTTAGTTACTAATTTGACTTTTTTTCATGGAAAGGGTTGTATCGCAAGAGCCACAAGGCGTGGGATCGACGGTCTGGAGTTCGTTAATTTGGTGGTGGTGGTGGAGGGGGGTGCAACCTTTATTTCGTTTTGTCAAGCCCTTGAAACTTATTTGCCTTCAATATGCTTATTGCCCATGTGAATGTGTAATTGATTCGACAGAAACAAGCACTTTCCTACTAAAGCCCTGTTCACACTGGACTTAATTTGGGCAAACTAACCGAGCCAGTGGGCAACTTACCCATTTCAAGTCCAGTGCGAACAGCCTGGGTAACTTTCCTCACAGGTAACTTACCCACGCCGCGTGGGTAGTTTAACCGAGCCAAAGGTGCCCAGGAAGATTGACCAGGTCAGTTTAACCGAGCCAGAAAATCCAGTGCGAACGCGATGCTCGGTTAAATCATCCATCACCCGGTCGAATGACCACAGGTCACATCAGCCAGTGACCTTTCACGGTTAGTTTACCCATGTCTCGGCAATTCTACCCGCGTCAATTAAATCCAAGTGCGGACGGTGGGAAGATTAACCCATCGGAATGTTACCCGGTGTCATGGTAAAGTTACCCAAAATGTTTATCCAGTGCGAACACGGCTTTAGTTTATCGGTCCTACTACAACTTTTAGTGAGTTACCTTAAAAATGCCACGGACTGTTACACGGTGGACAAAAGCACTACTGTTTTTACCAGTCGGCAAAACTATGTTACTCGGCGCGAAAGCAAAAGCGAACGCGAATTTGTGACGTCAGGGCGAGTTGAACACATTTTCACTTGGGCGAATGTTCGCAGTAAATGCTTCGTGACGTCAAATTCGTATCGCAATCGCTTTCGCGTGAAGTATGAACCGGCCTTAACACGGGTTAACAAGAAAGAAATAACGCGTGTCTTGGCGAGGTTAAATTATATATAAACGCGTTTCCTATGTGTTCTAGACGCATTACGATGTAATATGCGTGTCTGAAACTACTGTTAAACATGTTAAACACGTGACCATTTGAAACGCGTGTTCGGATATTAACATTTACCTTGCCAAGACACTCGATTTTGGAAACATAGTTTTGCCGACTGGGGTGTTAATGTTACGATCAAAAAGATTGCATTTTTTATGACGTCATCATGGCGTCATATATACACTGGACACAATTTCCAAAGGAATTTTAAATTTAGGAGGTTCCGTTGATGAGATATGACATAAATATTGTGTCATTTATTGAGACACCGTACCGGACCCAATTGCAAACGATAATTCAAAAAAGGAGACTTGTGAAACGTAAGTCGGGTCTGAATAATTTAATAATGAAACTACAACTGAAGAACATATAGGATACACCATTTACAGATATCGACTACCGAATTATTAAAAAATATCTTAATTATTTGAAAACTAAATAATGATTGTAGGCATTAAGCAAAATGATTGCGCTAGATGTCCTGTAATTGTTCCAAAAAATCGAACGCCTTTTTTATTGCTTTTTACAACATCCATGATCATAAAACTTCGGACAGGTCAGTTAAACGATATTTACTATAAATTACAACCTCCTAAATCCACCTATTCCTGACAATTCAAGCAATTACCAATGGTGTATCTTACCTTCCATACAACATAAGTAATGCGGCATGGTGGCCGTTGTCGACGGTTCACGTTTCACGGACCAACTGAACCGAACACGGCAACGTGACCTGTATTTAAAGGCATTGTTATTACGTAACTGCACGTAACACTCTTTCAGCTGTTTAAATGGGTTACTCCGAGGAATTACAAAAATGCTTACAACATAAAGGAACAAAAGTGAATAATTCATATAAAACCGTACGATGACACCATCATGACGTCACTTCAATTTTCGTCTATAACACCTCCCCGTCTATATAGATACCAAGTTTGAACGAATCGGACCCACCATTCTCTAGATATAGGACCCTTAAATGTATACACCTTTAAGATGGCGTCACGTGACCCCTGATGTCGACCCCGTCGCGTTTCTCTGCGAGACACGAGGTATCAAAGGGTCTTTACCGCAGTTAAAGCCTATATAAGGTTGGAAAATCACAGAGACATTGCTGGGCTTAATATACCACACCAAAAATGTGGTTTAAAACTCTTTCATCTTTCAGCTATTGACGGCTGGGCTAAGTTAAGTCGGTCACCCGGGCCTGTATTCACAATGACTCACCATAATTTATAAGTTCATAAAATTGAAACCCCTTTTTTCTTCTTCTATAGTCATAGGTGGCTGGAGTAACACGAAGTCGGCTATCCGAGCCTGTTACTACTCTAACCCACCCTCAGCCGAATGCCCTGGTATGTTTTTTGGTGGGCGTTCAGAATACCTCGAGGCAGGTATCGTCAGTGGCACTGAACGTCGCCCCTTCTGGGTAGGGTACAAACGGGGCGTGGTGACCATCGGCAAAGGAGGACAGGAGGAGGCTTTCCTGGAGTGGGACGCCGCTGCGCATCATCATCGCAACATATCAACGCCGGTAAACGTTGGTATAAGTTCTTGGTATGAGGAAAATGAACCAGCGGAATGGGTGTTCAATCAATTCTGTGCCTAAGAAACCAAAAGCATGCGGGTGAAATGAGGGTGATGTATAACAAGTTGAAAAGGCGGGCACAGTTCGTCCTGTTAAATATAATGGCGTCCATTAAACTGCCTGGAATTTAATCTTTTACAGTGTAGTAGATGACTGAGACGTGTTAACATTACAGTTATTTTCACACGTGTGCTTATGGAAGTCACTAGTTATAGAAGAAACCAAGAAACCAACTAAAAGCAGGCGGCTGGAAAATGAGGGTGAAAATTGATAACGAGTTGAAGAAGGGCACACGTAGATGTACTTATAAACTTCTGTCTTAGCATTAAAATAACTATAATTACAGCAATTAACTCGTAAACTCACTGAGATTGTATGTTTTAGGTCTGTCGTAAAACATGTAGTTCTACATAACAGCGACGTGATGTTGTCACCGTTTTCACGGATACGGGGATTTTGAAAAGCGTTTTAAAAGAAAACTGCAAAAATACTACTCTGCATAAACCTTTGCAGTAAGAAAACCTTCACATGATTCTATGAGAAGTGAATTCTTACATGACCCCAGTATTAACACGGTGGTTAATTACATTATTAATGTCATTAATATAATTAATGATGTGTTGCCTACAGAAGCATGTCAACATTGTTAAATACAGTGTTTTAAAGCAAAATAGTAATGGAAAAAACCTGAAATTAAAAAAATTATAATTGTTTAAATGTGTGGCTCTTCGTGAAAATGGTGACAATGTTATAGTCAATTAAGAATTGACGAGTCCCCAGACATTTTTGTTAACCGAGATAAATTGTAGTGCAATTTGTTTATTGGGACTCTATAACTACCTCCCATAAATATGTTGACCAATGTTAACCTTGGGGAAACATGTTAATTATTTGTTTTAAATGCACAATGTATATTAAAAGGCACGTATTTTCGACACCTAAGGCACCATTTCAAAATTCGGAAGTGGGAACGGAAAGATAGCGGAACTCCTACTTCCGATCCTGTCTGACCTATCGATAAGGCGAACGAAGTGAAACATAGAAGCCTAGTGTTTAGTGGTCAGGAGTAAATTACACCTGGTTATAATAAATTGCGCTATGTATCCAAAGATCAACGGGCTGGCCACTTGACAGCGTGTGGTAATGGTTTTGACTGATGTTTCTTTACAGGTGAACAAAATGTTTTTAGCACTATTACATTTGTTCATGTAGTTTTCATTTTTTTTTCTCCATTTTTCATTGTTTGTTTGTTTTTGTCTTGTTTAATTACGTGCTGTTTTTGGTTGTCTTTGTGTTTGACCTGTTTTTGTTTTGTCTTGCAGTATATTTTCTTGTTTTATGTTTTGTCCCATGTTGTGCATTGTCTTGTCCTTTTTTGTTTGTTTGGTTTAGTTGTGTGCTTTTGTATCCTGACTTATGGGGCATTGTGTCGTGTCTTGTTCTATTTTTTCATTCGAATATATATATATATGTCATTTATTAATGTTACATTTTACGTCTTCCCCCATACCCGTATGTACTATTATCCGAACGTCGTTAATGGTTCAATCACAAAATGGCAACAAGGCTACGGCTATTGCGCAGTCTAACAATACATTTGAAGCCCATTTTCGATTATTTTTTAATGATAGTGTATTGAATTACAACTAACAAACCGATAAAGACGTCAATATCATCAGGTATTTCGACTGGCTGTAAACAAACATTGCGTAACATCGAGAAGAAGATAATTCTTGTATTAAATGTTTACGTCGAAATTTTGCAAACACAAATTCAAGCTTCGCTTTAGGGTGCAGTAATGACTTGATTATGGCTTTGACTGTGCTCATATCAGGCCGGTACACCACATCATAATATTCACGTGAATTACTTTACGCGCGATGCTCATTAATATTTTGTGATCCCTCAGATAGTTTTGAATAAGAGGTTCATATTATGGTGGCCCTGAAGGGACTACGCAGATCGTGAATATTGACGTCAATATTCACGACAAATTTCACGACTTTCCTCAAAGTCGCGAATATTGACGTCCATATTAACGTCAATATTCACGACTTTTCCCAAAAGTCGCGAATATTGACGTCAAAATTGACGTCAATATTCGCGTCAAATTTTCACGACTTTCCCTGAAAGTCGCGAATATTGACGTCAATATTCACGACAAAATTTACAACTTTCCTCAAAGTCGCGAATATTGACGTCAATGTTGACGTCAATATTCTCGACTTTCCCCAAAAGTCGCAAATATTTTGACGCGCCCTCGATTGTCACGAGAGATGTTTCAAGTTCAGAAACAAATCTCGTCAACTGAACTTAAAGGTAGGATACACCATTTGCAGATATCAAAAATATTTACTACCGAATTATTAGGAAATATCTTATTACTTATTTGAATGTAAATTATGATTCTAGGCATCCAGCAAAATGATCGCGCTAGATATCCTGTAATTATTCCGGACGGCGATCGCAAAAAACGATTAATAACATAAGAATATTCAACTGCCCGACGGCGGTTGAAAACAAACGCAGTGTTTCGTGATGTTCTCGCCATTCATAAATTATTGTAAAACGTCGGACACGCCAGTTAAACGAGATTTACTATAAAATACAACCCCCCAAATCCACCCATTCATGATAATTATGTGTATCCTACCTATACCTTTAAAACAAATCCACTGATCTCTTGTGACAATCGAGGGCGCAAATAATGGAGGAATAAATGGCATGCATATCGCCACAACGCAACAGTCCGCCCAGCAGAGGTGTCAAATCACGGCAGTAGTTTTCCCCTTGCGCGCGGTGGGGCAGAACACGGTTCCATCAATGAATATACATGTAAATAGCTGAAATGTAATATTGATATTGTTCTTGGTGTGTAATAATAATACTGTTCAACTAAAGATAATGAATGATGATGAACAAGTCGACTTGACAAGAATACGCGGGTGATGTACAACTGGCATTGCAATCAGTACAGTGTGTATAGCGAGCCAGCAGCTAGTGCTCATCCGGGGAAGGGCGCCACCTTGTTTCTGGTTAGTAAAAAGCTGATTTGCATATCGCATCAACGTGGTAACTTAGTACATGTACATGCGTACGAATACATGGACATGACGAAAACAGGTGCTGTACATACAAAATATACCAATGTCTCTTTAGTGTCACCATATAAGACACTATATTTCACTAATAGAGATGCAGTGAGACATGCGAAATCTGCCCATTGAACAGTTTTTGTCTCAAGCCCCTTGGAGAGTTTCCCCTTGAATCTCCAAAGTATATAGGTGTGTTTATCATTATTGTGTGTGGGAGTTGATTTACTGGTGTGCAACCTTATTAGGCCATCCACTACCTTCATTTGACAGAAAACACGATATACGGCCCATATGTTCCTTATTTATACAAACTATTATTAATACTGAGTACGTGGCAACCCTGTATATAATTGATGTAAATAAGTTCTTATTCGCATACATGCGTCTTGTGGTCTCCTGAATATCTTTCGCTGTCTGTTTACTAGCTTGCTTGCCCACTGGCCGTCATGTTGTTAACTTTATCTTTCAGCCGCTGATGAAGACTTCTTAACTTTCTGATTAGACTTATTTGTGAAGATCCGACGCGACGCCAACAAGTATACGTACACACTCAGCACTTAGCGAATCACCAAAACAGAAACTTTAATAAACTTGTACGATTAAACCATTTTACTGAAAGGTAGTACACACCATTTTCTTTGTGTTTATGGATCCTGAAAAAAACAGTAAGAAATGCTGTTCTTGGCTTTTTGACCTTCTTCAAACGAACGAGCATTATTTAGTTAACTACCAGGGGGGGGGGGGGGGGAGCAACAAAGTGCGCCACCAACGTTGAAATGTATCTCATTCATTCTTCCACGCTCATGAGCCGCACATCTTACACAGTAAATACATACAGCTTTACCTTACATACGCACTGTGGACATTCCTTTGTCTTCGTGTAGTTCGCGCCGGATGACGAATATAAACGCAAAAATTTCCCCAAATTCAAAACGGATGACGAATATATACGCCAAGTTCAAGTTCGGAAATGTATGTCAGCAGCGCGCAAGGCCGGAAATGCGTGGGTGTGCTACCCAGCACTATAGGCCTGAACACGCTTCGGATCGAGTTTCGTTAAAAATAATCCCGCCCGTCGGCTCGGCGATGTTAAAATAATCCCGGCGCGAACTGGTTAACAAACTTTGACTAAATACTCATTTTTCTCGCTTCCCCAAAACAAATTTACCCTCAAATTTGGATTATGGGCCTCTTAGCTGTCCCTTCTATCTTTTCTATATATAACCCTAACCCGGTTTTCCTCTAGCGCTCTTTTTCGGAA
The DNA here is from genome assembly GCA_037893245.1 of Crossaster papposus. Taxonomy (NCBI): domain Eukaryota; kingdom Metazoa; phylum Echinodermata; class Asteroidea; order Velatida; family Solasteridae; genus Crossaster; species Crossaster papposus. The sequence continues at coordinate 1,327,726 of JBAIAA010000238.1, forward strand.
ACTGAAAAACGGATTGTGGACGTGTGCAAGTCCACACACCGTAACCTCTTCCCGCATCGTGTGGACCTATATTGTTCGGAGGTCCACAGTGCGTATGCAAGACTAACTCGGATAGATCGCTACCTCGAAGCACAGTATTGAAACACGTACACATTTGCACTCGATGAGCTCCGTGCATCGCTCCCGAATTCAGTGATTTCCGCTACGTCCGCAAAGCCAGGTACACAGGCACGATCTACACGGATTTTTTTTGGGGAGATGTCATTTTCCGCCATTTTCGTTCGTAAACAACACGATAAAACGCATGGGGTTCAGGCAGAATTTTTAAAAAAAATTCAGTATATCACTGCTACATCCTTTTTTAACGTATCCATGAAAAAAAATTAGTGGGTTCGAAGCAGGATTTTTCACAATTTATCGATTATTATTGCCCTTTTTAGGGGAGGTATTTGTTAACGTCGTTGGAGTATTTGCGCACAATCTCCACGTGCATCAACGGTACGTCAACGTTTATTTTTTCAACTGCTTTTTTAATTTTCAATACAATTTTTTGTCATTGGATGATAAAAATTAAGGTAAATAACAACCTTTTTTAACTACAAAAGACAAGATGTTAAGATTGGATGCCAAAAACTCTTTATTTTTCGCGTGAGAAAATTGTTCCCCCCTATTTTGAGAATGGACCGTACCACAGCGTTTCGCAATGACAGCCTTGAAGGCCCCCTCCGTGTCCGTGAACATCCATATACATGTACGCCGACGCGGACGCGAACACGGATCACGGATGAATGGATGCCCTCCTTTATTCATATAAACTAGGCAACTAAGCAAACACGGGTGATGTCTAGAGATGAAACCCGCCCGTTTATTACCTGCAGGCAAACAAAAGACGATAATCGATAGAGTATCTCGATATTAAAATGGCAGTTTGGCTGGAAAATTGTGAAAGACATTTATTAAATTGACGTTCCATGCGAACCAATTCCACACAATAGCTATTGTTAAGGTTACTGTGGAAACTTAGGACGGCAATGCTCATCATACCGTACCAGGGAGTGGTGCGGTTTTTGTTTGGGACGCAGATACCAAAGTGAAGAACTGCTGGCTGGAAATGAAAAACCCGCGTGAAATGTTGGTGTTGGTTTTAGCTTTTGGGCTTCTTAGTTCCCTCTCTTTGCAACCCGTACGAGGGGAGATGTGTAGCGCCAAGATCAAGGCTGCTGCTGGTGATAATCTGACCGCGCTTCGTGACAAGGCTTTCGCGGCTTTCAGAACCGAGTGCCGTGGTAAACGAGGCAATCTGAACGACACCAAATGTAAGTTATCCTACCACGTATACAAATCTGTTGAAATTGCGAGTACATATTCACAATGGTGAAGTCAGCATATAGCACACTTAAAATTGAAAAAGAGTCTAAAAAGATTTCTAAAATGATATGTTTGCAAGCGTTGTTCAAAACGTATGCAAATTAACAGGCGAGGTAACCAGTGTTGTTTGCTATCATTTTAAACATTGGGCTTCATCTTATCATCTACCCAAGGGTTGACCTTATGTGCATTGGAACTGTTTTCCCTAATTCGAATTTCTTGCCATGCACATTTTGTTCCTCAATTTGTGTATATCTGGTGAAAAAAAGTATGGGGGATTGTATTCTTTTAAGGCATAACTGCATCAAAAATTTTCATTTTCCAAAAAAACTTAAATTTGAGATTTGTCTTTAGTTTGAAGTATTAATACACACAAACAAGAATATTGTTATGAATCTGGCGCCTTTTTCAAATCATAAGAGTGAATTGTAGGCCTGTGAATTACTCCTACTGAATAAGCAGCATGTTTGACGGCGAAAATCTAGACTAACCCTCTCCACAATATTTCTTACATACTATTCTCTGATAACATTTATTAGTGGCAAATAAAAACATTACTTGTTGTGAACTAAAACAGTATTTCTACAAAACCCAACAACCAAAATGCAAAATGATATCACAAAATCAACTATTACAAAGTATCATCCTTGCCCTTGTTCAGCCGCTGATGAGGACTCCTTAACTTTCTGATTAGACTTCTATGTGAAGATCCGAAGCGACGCCAACAAGTACACGTACACACTCAGCACTTGGCGAACCTATCCAACAGAAACTTTAATAGACTTGTACGATTGAACCATTTTGCTAAAACTTAAGGTAGTACACACCATTGTCTTTGTGTTCATAGATGCTGGAAAAACCAATAAGAAATGCTGTTTTTGGCCTTTTGACCTTCTTCAAACGAACGAGCATTGATTAGTTAACCACCATTAAACCAACCGTGCTTATTAATTACCTTCTAAAAAAGATGTTATTATATAACGTTGTTTGAAGAACCCCAACCAATTACCTCGCTAATACCTAAAACGATGCGTTTCCGTTGTTCGGTCTCAAACCACCATTCAACTGACCCACGTTACCTTCAGCAAACGTGAAGTCAGTTAAATAATTAGTTAGTGTCAGTGTTAGTTGACATAATCTATTCTAGAACAAACATGAAGTTTTACCCGTGGTTCGAAATTCTTCAAAACATTAGTTTCACTATTTTGGACACTTACTTTTGGAAAATGTATCGCAGCATACACTCATTATGATAACTTGACTAGACCACAGATTTTTTTTTATACATTTGTAATAAATGCGCACCGTACAAAGGTGTACTATTTCGCTAAGAAGACACGCTGACGTGGAACACGTATCACGAGGGGAGAACTTCCATTCATACGTGATCTGTGATCCGTGTCCGCGTCCGCGTGCGTGTCCGTGTATGCGTGAAGTGAAACATCCATATATACGTGTTGACATACGTGAACACACTCCTTTCCCCCTATGAAAACATGAAAAGCAATGTTCCACTGTCACCGAGGTCATCGAGGTTCTGCCAATCTTTAAAATAACACGCCCGTGTCAGTGTCAGTGAAAATTGCTCAGATCACTGCGCGATTGCTCGCGGACGCGGACACGGACACGGAACGGATCAATATGGATGCTTGCAATGTTTTCCAAGGTAAGCGATTTTTCACGGGCATGGACATGGACGCGGATCCAGATCACGTATGAATGGATGCCCTCTTTATCCATACAAACTAGGCAACTAAGCAAACACGGGGTGATGTCTAGAGATGAAACCCGCCTGTTTATTACCTGCAGGCAAACAATAGACGCTATTCGATAGAGTATGTCAATATTAAAAAGGCAGTTTGGCTGGAATATTGTGAACAATATTTAATAAATTGACATTCCATGCAAATCATTTCCACACAATATATTTGCCGCGATATATTGACCCGTATGTACACATGTACATCAACACAGTAAATCATGTCTGCCCCGGCGTTTATTTGTGACTGCGGGTGCAGAGGTATTTCTCTTTGGGTTTTAAATTTGTAATGAGTGAAACCACCTTGCTCTATGGTGAAAACCTCCTAAACGAATGATAATTTCCCCTTTGATTTCAGAGAAACGTAGTTTTTGCAGGTAATTAACTGTTTGCCAAAATGACGCACGACCTCACTAGATTTGAGGCTAATACAGTATGAAGCAGAATCAGTGTCAAAAAGATCAGACGTGTTTTTACAACTCGGATGCTTTCCTAATTCGGATGTATTCCTAATTCGGATGCTTTTTGCAAACTCGGAAGCTTTTTGCAAACTCGGATGCTTTTTTAATTCGGATGAATTCGTAATTCGGATACTTTTTGTAAACGCGGATGCTTTTTGCAAACCGAACATATTCGCAAATCGGATGCTTTCCCAATCCAGGTGGCCCTGAAAGGACAGCACACATCGCAGATTCTGCGATTTCGCGCATTCTGCGCGAATTTGAACGATGACAAACATGTTATCGTGTATCTAAGCATATATCTGAGATGTGGAAGATTTTATTGTAGATTTCTGCACAAATTTATGTGATGGTGAATATCTTCTGGGCAGATTTTTGAAAAGTCGCATATTTTTATTTTAGATTTCAAGTTCTGCGCAGATTTCTTAGTACGCAAATTTGTGCGATGTCGCACGGATGGGCACTACATGTACATTTTCATTGCACATTTAATTATGCGCAGCTATGTCGCACTCACGTACAGCCGATTTATATGCAGATTTATGTGCACATTTCTGCCGCGATGTCAGCACATACGACGTTTTGAAAGTTGAACCACGACGTTTTGAAAGTTGAAGTACGACGTTTTGAAAGTTTTGAATGTTATGGCCGGTGTTCTAAAACGGACAGGCAACGTCGTGGTTCAACTTTCAAAACGTCGTGGTTCAACTTTCAAAACGTCGTACTTCAACTTTCAATTAACGTCGTGGTTCAACTTTCGCGCGCTTTTACCTGGCTCAAGGTAGCCGCGTATTCGGCCGGTTCTGACCGTGGATTCTGCCAGGCATTCTGCCAGGCATTCACCAAAAGCCGAAAAATATATAATACATGCTGCAAAAGGTTCTTTCAAGCACGAGTGGCAGTACGGAGTTTCCAAGATTCTTTTATATGCTAATTTTGACATATAACCGTTGTTCTTTGTTTACATTTTATGTAGTTTTGATAATATCTGCTTATTGGCACTCGACCTTAGAAACTTACATTTGACCCAAGTGTGCTATATATCGCAAAGAATTATGGGGCGATATTAGGTGGAAATAAAAAAGAAATTATGGACACGGTCTAAAACCGTATTTTACCGAACGATCTAAGCTGACAAACTACTGGGATCAATCTAATGATGCAGAACTTAGTTGAAGGGCTGTTGTGTTATTAAATAAAGTAACAGTTATCGTTCTCATAAAATCTGGCGTGGTGAAATTATTTGTTGAAATTGTTGATTGACGAAACTGATTCAACAAGAACATTGCAAATAAGCCCAACCAAGTGCGAGTGCACTAATTACTGTTCGGCTGAAGCCTATACCAAAATTAAGTGTGCCCAGAAACATGATCTCTTAGATCATGAAATACAAATATGAGGTTTGAATAACATGTGATGTACACTTTGTTTTAAAGAGGCAGATATTCTCGCAGTCGAAAAACGCATTACAATGCTGCATTGAAAAGGGGATTTATTTAACGGGCTAATTATGCACTAATTAGTGTTCGGCTGAAGCCTATACCCACATGCCCAGTAACATTATCTTGTAGATTATGAAATAAAAGTAGGAGTTTTTGATAACATATGAGGTATATTTTGTTTTAAATGTTTCATTCTCATTTCCAAATCAATAAAAATAACTCGAAGTAGGATTACTTAGTTCATTAGGCAGCTAATTTAACTGTAATTTGTTATCAAAATTACAGGAAAGGTTAAACAGGTGGCTAATATGCTGTATGATTTGAAAGGGTTTGAAAAAGTATTGTTATATTTACGGTTTATTTCGAAAAATTCTTTAAATAAATTGACAACAAACTTTTTAGAAAATGCAGCATGTATTAAATTTGCAGCATGTATTAAATATTTGTCGCCTTTTGGTGAATGCCCACAGAATCCGCGCGGAGAGATCCGGCCGAATACGCGGCTACTTTGAGCCAGGTAAAAGCGCGCGAAAGTTGAACCACGACGTTAATTGAGAGTTGAAGTACGACGTTTTGAAAGTTGAACCACGACGTTTTAAAAGTTGAACCACGACGTTGCCTGTCCGTTTTAGAACACCATAACATTCAAAACGTCGTGGTTCAACTTTCAAAACGTCGTATGTGCTGACATCGCGGCAGAAATGTGCACATAAATCTGCATATAAATCTGCTGTGAGTGCGACATAGCTGCTGCGCATAATTAAATGTGCAATTAAAATGTACATGTAGTGCCCATCCGTGCGACATCGCACAAATTTGCGTACTAAGAAATCTGCGCAGAACTTGAAATATAAAATAAAAATATGCGACTTTTCAAAAATCTGCCCAGAAAATATTCATTATCACATATATCTGTGCAGAAATCTACAATAAAATCTTCCACATCTTAGATATATGCTTAGATATATACGATAACATGTTTGTCATCGTTCAAATTCCCGCAGAATGCTCGAAATCGCAGAATCTGCGATGTGTGATGTCCTTTCAGGGCCACCCTAGTGCCGGATTGGGAAAGCATCCGATTTGCGAATTTGTTCGGTTTGCAAAAAGCATCCGAGTTTACAAAAAGCATTCAAACTAGAAAAGCATCGGAATTAAAAAAGCATCCGAGTTTATAAAAAGCATCCGAGCTAGAAAAGCATTCGAATTAAAAAAGCATTCGAGATTACAAAAAGCATCCGAACTAGAAAAGCATCCGAATTAAAAAAGCATCCGAATTAAAAAAGCATCCGAGTTTACAAAAAGCATCCGAATTACGAATTCATCCGAATTAAAAAAGCATCCGAGTTTGCAAAAAGCATCCGAATTAGGAATACATCCGAATTAGAAAAGCATCCGAGTTGTAAAAACACGTCCTATCTTTTTGAGACTCGGATTCTGCTTCATAATACTAAGGGTGACTTTCTCAGGCGACTTGGAAGTACCATGGAGGAACACACTATGACACCCTTGCCTTCCTAGCTCATACGCCCTCAGGGTGCGTTTTTGTATTTAAGCACGGAACTCAGAACCTTTCGTAAATGTTTTTCTTCAAAAAATCGAATTGAGAATTGTCCGCCATCTTGTTTGTTTGTTTAATAGCCAACCTCGGCGTTTTATGAATGAAAAACGGTAATGTCATGCCTGGGGTCGAGGTTGGTTCGCATGCCTTGGTCTGTAAGTTGTATTGGGCGCATCATCTTTGCGCCAAATAACCACGGATCTTGCCGAGTATCCGTAGGGGTTTGAGAGCTTAGTATAAAGCTCGTAAAAGCGCTGCGTGGCTCAGGATGGTTGAAGGAGTCGTAATTTAATTCACATAAATATCGATCTACATGTATTCGCATTTTTGTATCACTTTGGAGACATGGTTTGTTCTCGTGTACAAAATGGTTAGAAAGTCGAGCACGTTTTTCAAAATGCTCCCATTTTAACCATAATTTTTTTCCTGGGTTAAAATTTCGACCCAATATACCCTATATTATACCCTAACCTAGACACCCAGCTTTATCTTACATACGCACTGTGGACATTCCTTTGTCTTCGTGTAGTTAACAAACTTTGACTAAATACTCATTTTTCTCGCTTCCCCAAAACAAATTTACCCTCAAATTTGGATTATGGGCCTCTCAGCTGTCCCTTCTATCTTTTCTATATATAACCCTAACCCGGTTTTCCTCTAGCGCTCTTTTTCGGAAACTGAAAAACGGATTGTGGACGTGTGCAAGTCCACACACCGTAACCTCTTCCCGCATCGTGTGGACCTATATTGTTCGGAGGTCCACAGTGCGTATGCAAGACTAACTCACTAACCCTAACCCACATTCTAATCCTAGTTTTTGAGTAATTTAAGTAAAATCCAAAAATCTAATTCGTGAAATTTCCAGTGGAGACCTATTCATCTATAGAAATTTACCCTCCGGAGACGTTTTGTCTCCATTGTACACATTGTGTTTATGTCCCCAGAGGGTACCGTATTTCGCACCATGAAGACTAAAAATATACATGGATAATAAACGGCTGAAAATTGGTAAAACAAACAAACCCAAACCGACAGAAACCTCATAATTGACGATTACGATGAACTATTTTCAACATCAACCGATCCCGCGCGAAGCCTGGTAATCGATTATTGGTCGTCGTATTTTCGTTCGAGTCATCATAATTATATCCATAATCCCCTTTTTATCGATTAACCCATTGACACATGACCTCAACTAGTTACAGATACACCTCCCTCTCATGATCCTCGGCGCGGCGAGGTTACCGATCTCATCCTAGTCTAGTCTAGGGCAGGGGGGGGGGGGGGGGGGGGGGCGGAGGGGGGTCCCTTCGAGGCTGTGATTGCGAAACGCTGTGGTACCGTCCATTCTCAAAATAGGGGGGAACAATTTTCTCACTCGAAAAATAAAGAGTTTTTGGCATCCAATCTTAACATTTTGTCTTTTGTAGTTGTACAAGGTTGTTATTTACCCTAATGTTTATCATCCAATGACAAAAATTGTATTGAAAATGAAAAAAGCAGTCGAAAAAATTAAGCGTTGACGTACCGTTGATGCGCGTGGAGATTGTGCACAAATACTCAACGACGTTAAGAAATACCTCCCCTAAAAAGGGCAATAATAATCGATAAATTGTGAAAAATCGTGCTTTGACCCCACTCATTTTTGTCCATGGATACATTAAAAAAGGATGTAGCAGTGATATACTGAATTTTTAAAAGGAATCTGCCTGTGACCCCCTTGCGTTTTATCGTGTTGTTTTCGAACGAAAATGGCAGAAAATGACATCGCCCCAAACAAAATTCCGTGTAGATCGTGCCTGCGTACCTGGCTTTGCGGGCGTCATTCGGAGAGCGATACACGGAGCAAATCTGTACGTGTTTCAATGGTGCGCTTCGCGGTAGCGGTCTATACGTATTTACTGTGTGAGATGTGTGGCTCATGGGCGTGGAAGAACGAATGAGATAGATTTCAACGTTGGTGGCGCACTTTCTTGGGCCCCCCCCTCCGCCCCCCCCCCCCCCCCCCCCGGTCTAGGGGAACGAATCTGGCGATAATTTAGGGCGCCCTCAATAAGCCTGGATATATACGGATGGCGCGCCGCGGAACAAATGAACGGCTAGCTCGGTCTTGGATCAAGACTATCCACACGTTCGAACGATATGAATGTCCTAGAAAGCCATCATCTTTCATTGGATGATTTCGGGTTTTACACACATAATATACTTCTACACTAGATTTTGAAAGTAAAATTACGGTAGTGTGCCTTGAAAATAGCACGTTTGTTTTTGTACAGGTGAACAAAACATTTTTTGTTTCATGGCGTACAAGTGGCGATCGAGTATGGTACTTTTGTTCTTATGCTACATCAATTCGGGCGATTCACAATGCAGTGCGCCACCTAGCGTTTGACTCAAAAGAGCCACTTTTAAACTTTACGGTCGACTTCTTGCGTACATCACACTGTAGTGAAATATCTATTCTTCATTGTTCACGCGAGGTACAACACAAACATAAATGTATCCGGAAGCTTCGTTGATTAAAACATTGTTATTTGCAGAGAAAAAAATGGAAGTTTAATCGTGCGCGTCCAAAAAGACGTAAAACTGATGAGTTCATGCAAAATGAATACCGTTTTTCAAACTGATGCCGACTTTTCCCCATGATGCACTGCGGGTATAGCAGGATTTGCGCCTCCAACGGCAGCTTCTAGGTATTGTGAATCGCTCGAAATATGCCAATCGGTTTTCAATGTAAACTACTCCTTTATGTAGACGACAACGTTTTCCTGGTTTTCGGTAAGGATCCCAGTGATATTGCTAAATCTCTTAGCCTGGAATTAGAATTGTGCAGTCAATGGCTTATTGATAATAAGCTCTCTCTGAATTTGGGAAGGACTGAGACCATTCTCTTTGGAACAAAAAACAAATTGAAGAAAGTTAATGATTTGTTAGTTACTTGTAATGGTGATCCAATCAAACCTGCCTCTTCTGTGAAATATCTAGAGGTTTCGCTTGACCAATCGTTATCTGGTGAGGATATCGCGAATTCGATTATTAAAAAACAGGTGACAGGCTTAAGTTTCTGTTTAGACAAGCCCTTTTTCTAAAGCTATGGTCACATTACCCAAAAGTAGCCTGCTCGGCGGCCGAGCGGCGAGTTTTTAACCAATTCTGCCCGGCCGCCGAGCGGCGGCCGCCCAGGCACCGCTCGTTTTTAGGGCATCGCTCGGTCGCCGCTGAAGTTTTAGCGCGGAGTTAAAATTTTGGCGGCGCCTGCTCACTTTTCACTCGCCGCCCAAAATACGCTCGGTGCCTGGGCGGTCGCTGCCCGGGCACCGACCTAATCAAGCGTTCGCCGCTGAGCGATTTAAGCCAAAAATCGAAGCCGCTGGGCCAGAGGCTGTCGAGCGGTCGCCGCCCGGTCGCCGCTGGGAGATCAATCGGTCACTGGGAGGCGAGTTCAAAATCGGTCGGCGTCCAGCAGCGCCAGCTCCATTTACCGCGACGTCTAGCGGTATTATTTCTCTAAATAATAATAATTACGATATTGCGATCACTTTGAAGGTTGGTTCTGCAGCCGTAAACATGCCCACTCCCCACAGCGTTGGACCATACAATGTGGCGATAACGCACAGACCAGCATGCCTGGGTTAATGCCGATTATGCGGCGATAAGAAACTGACCGAACACGCTGAAAACTGACGCTGAGTACCTGGCCGTACGTGCGAGCTCCGAGCAAAATGGGGCTCAGGCTGCCTGAAAAATTACGGATTTCCCATAACCTGTCGGCAAATTCACAAAAACACGTACCGTGACAAGTAAGAAAGGATTCTAATGGCCTTTCGCTGCTCGGGTCTAAAATCTTCGAGGGATATTTTCGCTGCAAAATTCAAACAACACGACAGATTTTCGGACGACAGACAACGCTGAATATCTGCCATTTTGTCTTAAATGTCATGCTGCATCAAATTTGATGACGTCGGGATTCAACCGCGTTGTGATTGGACACTTCACATCTTAGCCCCGCCTATACATATCTGTATTCGCATACGAGGTCATGCGCTAGAAATGTGGCGCAAAATATAGGGAAAACATAAGATTTCAAAAACCCAATGATCCAAGGCGAAAAAGTAGCCTCAGTTGATTTGCATAAATAGTGGCCGTATGAGGTCGCTGTTCGCGCTGTATCTTTGCACGGGGCGCAAGCTAGCAGCATATGCGGGGCGCGCGCACAGTGTATTTCTGGACGGATAACGACGGACGGATAACGACGAACTCGCCTTGACCAAGGCTATGTTCACCATTCCAAACGCTACTCGGCAAGACGCACGCGCACAGTCGAGTTAGTCGTGCGGTAAGGACATTCTTTATCGCGCAAGAACTCGTACGTGAACGAACACGCATGCGCGAGTAATGAACATGGAGAAAACAAAACCACCTCGAGTTCACCACTGGTGAACACGAGTTACCAGGCAATTAGAACGCCATTATACGACTCGTGAACTCGTGAACACGATAAACACGACGCGATTGGAACGCAGCATAAGTCTAGGGAAATAAACCCAGTCGTCGTTCATTGACGACTGATGTTTTGTATTATACCCTCGCCACGGCTGCCGATGTGTAATTACAGGGGTTACTCTTAGGGTACATGTTTTATTGAAATTGGATTTCTTAATAAATTCGGGGTATTCAGACCAAATAGTTTGTGCATTTAATTCAATCTGTAATTTTAAATGTACTTTTTTATAAACTTGTGGGAATGCAACTTAATTTTATCAAAATGTTGTTCTATAAATATATATATTTGTTTAGAAGTGGGGGGGGGGGGGGGTGGCCATGTATATTGATCATTGATCATGTTATGTTTTAAATAGGCATATCTGTCTTTCTTGTAATTAATGTGTTTTTGTTTCTTGTTCTGTCTTTAATGTTCGGACCCCAATGGAAATAAGCCTGTAAAATTTGCCTTTGGGGGCTATCCCAGGTTAAATCAACTGATTTTGTGTTTCGTATTGTTGTCGAGTTAACCTGAATGAATAAATCAAATCAAATCAAATATTCATCTCTATTTTAAAAGTCCTATGATATAATTCGGTTTGACTGGTCATTTTTGTATTTATATCTTGGGGTGTCACACAGCTTGCTCGTTCACTTTGGAGGCGTCCGACCAAGATGTCAAGTTCATCTTGCAGCCGCTGAGGACGCCGTTTCGGTTGGACTTCGATGTGAAGACAGACCGTAATGCCATAATAAGTTTGGCGGAGGAAAATACAGAAGCGTCCGTCTTTGCCTCAATAGGTGAGCGTCAGTGAGCTATTGTTTGATTACTCATTTTAATTTTTGTTCAGGGAAAGGGTTGTATCGTAAGAGCCGCAAGGCATGGGATCGACGCGACGGTCTGGAGTCGTCGTTGAATTGGTGAATGTGTAATTGATTAGACAATGTGTAACAGAAACAAGCACTTTCCTACTTAGTTCTATCGGTCCTACAGCTTCTAGTGAGTTACCGAAAAAAATGCCACGGACTGTTACATGGTGGACAAAAGCACTACTGTTTTTACCAAAGCTTTGCCAATGTCCCAGTCGGCAAAACTATGTTTCAAAAAGGGTTAACAAGTAAGAAAAAACGCGCGTCTTGGCGAAAACAAATACAATATCTAAACATGCGTTTCAAATGTGTTCTAGGCGTATAAAATGTAATATGCGTGTCTGGAACTACTGTTAAACACATGAACATTTGAAATGCGTGTCCGGATATTTCATTTTACCTCGCCAAGACACGCGTTTTTTGAAACATAGTTTTGCCGACTGGGGTGTTACGATAAAAAAGATTGCATTTTTATGACGTCATCATGGCGTCGACACTTTACACAATTACCAAAGGAATTGTGAATTTAGCTGGTTCCGTTGATGAGATATGACATAAATGTTGTGTTATTTATAATTCAAAAGAGGGCACCGCAATTGATAAGTTCATAACATCGAAACCCTTTGGTTTTTTTATATAGTCCTAGGTGGCTGGGGGAATCTCAATTCGGGTATCCGAGCCTGTTACTACCCTCCCCCACCCTCCACACCCGTATGCCCTGGTGGGCGTTCAGAATACATCGAGGCAGGTATCGTCAATGGCACTGAACGTCGCCCCTTCTGGGTAGAGTACAAACGGGGCGTGGTGACCGTCGGCAAAGGAGGACAGGAGGAGGCTTTCCTGGAGTGGGACGCCGCTGCGCATCATCGTCGCAACATAACAACGCCGGTATACGTTGGTATAAGTAATTGGAAGCAAGAACGAGCGGAGTGGGTGTTCAATCAATTCTGTGCCTAAGAAACCAAAAGCATGCGGGTGAAATTAGGGTGATGTATAACAAGTTCAAAAGGCGGGCACAGTTCGTCCCGTTAAAATATAGTGGCGTCCATTAAACTGCCGGGAATTTAATCTGTTACAGTGCAGTAGATGACTGAGACGTGTTAACATCACAGTTATTTTCACACGTGTGCTTATGGAAGTCACTAAAAAACCAAGATACCGAGAAACCAAATCAAAGGGGGCGGGTGGAAAATAAAGGTGGTTGATAACGAGTTGAAGAAGGGCACACATAAATGTACTTATAAACTTCTGTCATAGTATTAAAATAACTATAATTACAGCAATTAACCCGTAAACTCACCGAGATTGATATCGGGCTTAGGTCTGTCGTTTAACATGCAGTTCTACATAACAGCGACGTAATGTCGTCACCGTTTTCACGGAGACGTGGATTTTGAAAAGCGTTTTAGGAGATAATCGCAAGAGGATTTTATCCTATAAAAGAAAAATGAAAAAAATACTACTTTGCAACAGCTTTTGCAGTAAGGAAACCTTTACATATTCTATGAGAGGTGAATTTGTACATGAACCCAGTATCATATAACACGATGTGGTTAATTTGATCATTAATTTAATTAATATAATAATAATAATGGTTTACTCACAGAAGCATGTCAAAATAGTTAAATACAGTGTTTTAAAGCAAAATAGTGAACAAATCGGAATCGAAGAAATGATAAATTGTTGAAATGTGTTGCTCTTCGTGAAAACGGTGACGATTATTATAGTTCATTAATTGACGAGTACCCAGACATTGTTGTTAACAGGCAAATTGTAGGCAAATGTGTTTATTTATTAGGACTCTAACTAACTCCCATAAATAAATTAACCAAAATCAATTATTTTGTTTTAAATGCACAATGATTATTAAAAGACACGTATTTCCGACAACTAAGGCACAATTTCAAAATTCGAAACGAACATTGTTCTAAGTGTCTGGAATTGGGTGTATACTTATAGATCACTTAGAACAGTGTTTTCTGTATTAAATCTAGCTGTTATATGTAAGGACACATTGCGAGCACTGTTAATATATACGTTCAGGGTCTCAGATCCTGTTTTCAACCCAGCACCTTTTCGCGCAAAACAGATGTATCGCAATTTACGTAATTAGCTTGTGCTCACTCACGCGTGACATGTAGAGTATGTGCAATTGCACAAAAAAGCACTGCACCATTGTCTTTAAATTTATGTAAAAGTATTTGCAAAACTAAATAGAATATTAATTTTAGGGAAACTTTTCAAAGTGAGACATTTTTGGGGATACAGTAGAGTAGGCACCTTGTTTATAGAGAGCTGCACGTATTTATGGCGTGCATTATTTGATATTTATTCATTAAAATAGAGACAACGTATTAGAAGAAATCATACATTGTAGCTCGAGACTAGAAAGGAAATAATAATGTAACGTAGACATAATGCTGGGGTTGACAAACACACAGGAAACTAACGTTACCACACGGCACTGGAAACTGGTCTAAACCGGTTCGGCGTATGCGCCATCCAGAACGGGTCGCCTGAGCGGACCGGCAGGAGCACCCCAGACTGTCCAACCGTGGGACCGCTCTGGTGTCCTCTACCGGGCAACCGGAACATTCTCAAACGATGATCAAATTGTACATAGTTCACGACTATATTAAATAATTATTAAAACTCAAAAGCACTATGACGTCATAAGAATATCACTACATACACAACGGTGCTAACCGAAACTCTGTCTATTCAGAATAGTAATCCGAAGTGAATTTTTTTCTCAACAAGAAATTAACCAAACTCTACAAAATCAAGGATAGGATATATATAAAAACCAATAAAGCTACCAATAATAATACCGTGAGTATATCAAGCAGATCTGCTGCTTCCAACTTCCACCATTTCACATTGTAACCAGTGTGATTTACATCCAAAATTGCAATCTTCAATGATTTTCATCAGAAATTACTTATCACTGAATAACACATTTGGCTTATCTAATTGTATGTGTTTATTGCCCAGGTTAGTCTTCTCCACAATTTTAACAAATTTATGCTATGGCAGGGAACATTTATGCCGTTTGCAACGAAGGAGTCCAGCCTATAGCTGGCGTTGTTTGGTCATGGTTTTAGGGCAAATCATTTACTGTGCCTTAAGTGTCATGGCAACTTCAGTTACTCGAGATGGCAGCTTTTCTGTGTATTTGAGGCCATTATACCTGAGACTTCAGGTAGATGAAGAAGTTCGTCAGGAATGTTGAGTACCCGGGGTTGAACACGTAGGATCTGCTTTACTGGTGATCTAGAGCCGAATGCAAGAAGGGCAGGCTGCTCTGTGGGTTCATTCTTCAATGCACCTCAGATGGAGTGAACTGCCGAAGAAAAGAAGAAAAGAAAAAGAATTTTAATTTTTCTAATTATTACAATAAAAATAACATTTTAAAAATTATTTATACATCACCAAAACTGACCTTAACACTCATAATAAAATAGCTTGGAGTTAAAAACTTCGAGGATATGCCATGTTCTTTCTCATATTATCACCATGCATGATCGAGTTTTATATATAGGGCCTATACTAAATGTAGCTCTAAATACACTTATCATATTTCAGTTAACTTGCCAATGTCACAATCAATTACTGGAGTGGGGGGAGGGGGGTGGTGGTAGATTGCAAAACATCAAATCTTAACCCCCTCCCTATAATCATGTTGACTTGTTTTGCCTGTTCTTTTCTTGTCTGTCAGTTACTCTAACTCTCAACAGTCATTGCTGTAATCCTTTCAATGCATATCAGCAATTCAAATAAAAAAAGGGTTGGGACATACCTTATATAATCACAAGCTGCTTGTCCACATCTTGATGCTGAGAGACATGACCTCCTGTCTTTGTGTTGTACGATAGCAACCATGGCAACAGCTAATACATGAAGCCGTAGAGTTCCGAACGCGAGTTCTACAAATATAAGTTAATCATGTATTAAAATAGTACTCCATTTTTAAGAAATACTGTTTGTTGGAAAATATGAAGAAAAACCCAGTCGTTAGGCCTATTCTAGATCGATAAATAAGTCGCCACACTCGACGTTGACGTGCATCACCACGACATAGCCATGACAACAGTGATTGCACGTCAGACTTGTATTGTTATAAAATCATCATCAACAAAGCTACTCAAATGTTAACTATATAGGTCTATGTATTATTAATATCATTTCAATGAACAAATGCATCATTTTTATTTGCTTACCTCCACACGTACGATGACAACAAACATGTAAACTCAAACAAGCCCCGAAACAATCACATGACGCAATAGACCAATCAAAATAGTTTTGTTTGCCAGCACCTATTTTTAGCACTTCATTTTTAGCATTTTGTTTCCTAGAGTGTAGGTATTTGTGACTAAGGGGGGGTCCCTAGGTCTCATATCGTGCTGGGTATAGACGATGTGCCCTCTGTTTACATCTGTTTTCAAATGTGCCCTGCAGTATGCGCACGCATCATGTTTTACATAAATTTGGTTAAGAGATGACATCAGAGGTCACATAATTCAAAGGGGATCTGACCTGCGGCGTCACTCTTTAGGCAAATTTTATGTAAAACACGATGTATGCGCATACTGCCGGGCACATTTGAATACAGTTATAAACACGTGACGTCAGAGGGCACATCATCTATAAGGAGGGAGATGTCAAATTTAAACTTTTTCACATCCTTCTTCCGCCGCTTACTGTCCTTCATCACCTGAATCCTGCCATCTCATCTTATTTATTGCGGCTGGTGCAGCGAACTAGGCACAATACAATACAATACCATACCATACCATTAGGTACCATACCGCGTACTATATACTTATAGAACATCACATTAACAAAAACATACATACAAAGTGGTACGATCTTTTATTTATTTGCATTTTGGCGAGTCCTCCACACCCATAACACCCCGCGGTAAATTCCGCTCCTCATTTGATGCTACTGAAGGTCAAGTCCGTGGTGATAAATGCTGCGTTCTGATTGGCCAAAATCCGAATAAGAATTGACAAAATATCCTGATCAGACCTTGAGCACCACTGGTAACCAATGTTTTTTTCCTTTATTGGATCCAGGCCGCACGCGCGCGATTGATAGGGATAATGAGCTCATGAAGGTGTGCTGTTCCCGTTGGGGCGCAGATACCAAAGTGAATTCGAACTGCTGGCTGGAAATGAAATACCCGCGTGAAATGTTGGCGTTGGCTTTAGCTTTAGCTTTCGCGGCTTTTAGAACCGAGTGCCGTGGTAAACGAGGCAATCTGAACGACACCAAATGTAAGTTATTCTAGCATGCACGTATACGAATAGGTTGAATTTGCGATTACACAAAGTCAGCATATAGCACACTCAAAATTGAAAAAAGACTCTAAAAAGATTTATAAAATGATATGTTTGCAAGCGTTGTTCAAAACGTATGCAAATTAACAGGCGAGGTAACCAGTGTTAGTTGCTATCATTTTAAACATTGGGCTTCATCTTATCATCTACTCAAGGGTTGACCTTATATATGTGCATTGGAACTTTCTTTTCCTGATTCGAATTTCTTGCCATGCACATTTTGTTCCTTAATTCCCTTTTTTGTTTAACTCTTTATTGCTTACTCTGTATAGTTGAGTTACATTATGATTTAGATAATGCAAAAATGGACATCTGTTTTAAACAGAATCTGTTTTAAAGAATTGTAATTGGTGTCATTTAGTAGTGTGTGGGCGATGCCGCAAAAGTTTGGTTATTTTTACAATTATTTAAATCTGAATATCAATATTATATAAATGTAAACGTAGACTCAAGTTCTTTTTTATATGTTTTTATGTTAATTACTTGTCGAGATAATAATATCTCAACAAGTTTTGGGGGAAAATGACAATTTTTGATGCAGTACTGCCTTAAGAGGATACAATCCCCCAAATTTTCTCACCAGATATGAAAAGACCAATGTTGGCTCTAATCAAATCCAAAAGGAAAATATTCTTAGACCCCTGGCAAGTGGACTTTTTGAGGGACAAAAATAGGTTAAAAATTACAATTTTACAAGTTCTGAAAACATGTTTTAATGCATGTTCTAAAAATGTCATGCCTGGGGTCGAGGTTGGTTCGCATGATTACCGATCTGATCTTCGATGAGGATCATGATCCTCTACCAGAAAACGAAGTAAAAATATACGTACTCTACACTACTAGCGTTCTAGTCCAGGCAAAAAAGATAATTTTGTTTTGTTGACCTCAAACAAATTGCAACAAATTGTTTTTCACCACAGTGCACTTCTATAAGGTCCCTAGAATTACATACTAAAAATCTACAAAAATCCAAGTGGTGGAAATATGTCTAATTTGCATAAATCGTTAATCCATGCCGTGTAATATGTCTATTCCCATATTTGGGTATATTTTATTTTTATTTTTTGAAAAGTTTATTTTAGTGATTCTACTTACATATCCTTACTTCAATAACATTTGCTAAAGCATATAAGTGACTGAATAATTATGAGAACATAGTAATTATCCAAAATGACAACTTTGTGACCCTATAAATGTGCGCACATTACACTGTCTCCAGATATCATCAAGTAGTCAGTATTGGTGAGCTTCAAATTCACCAAGTTGCTTACTGGCACAGTTATCCTATTAAAACCTTATGGAAAATCATATGAACAATGATACAATTGTGATATTTAGCCCAGCAAACAAAAACTAGGAAAAAATTATGTGTCCCTAAATTGGGCTAACAAGTAGGTGAAGGGTTGCCTAACATGGAAGACTTGAAAAAGTTCAAGGAAATCTCCAAAATACATTTTAACGTAGATAGGATTATTGTTAGCAACAACAATCTTTAATTTTTGGGGGTTTCCTTGAACTTGTTCACGTCTCACGCTAAATATGTAAGTAGAATCACTAAAATAAACTTATATACCCAAATATGGGAATAAACATATTACACGGCAGGGATTAACGATTTATGCAAATTAGACATATTTCCACCACTTGGATTTTTGTAGATTTTTAGTATGTAATTCTAGGGACCTTATAGAAGTGCACTGTGGTGAAAAACAATTTGTTGCAATTTGTTTGAGGTCAAAACTTATTTTGCCTGGACTATTCTTATCCACTATAGGCTACTGACGCTCTGGGAAAAGTTGATTTAAAATATAAACGGCAAAGTGCATGAATACGAGATCAAATTAATATTTAAACATTTAAATATTTAGGTTATGCAGAACAAAATGGTTAGGTTTATTTTAAACAAAAAATCCAGAGATCATATTGGGCAAAAAGGAATTGGATTCACTTGGGCTATTATTAAATGTTACGGATAGAGTTACTCAATTGAAGCTGAATCATGTGTATAAAATAGGTCACAATATAACTCCAGAATAACCTAATTTTACTAGAGTCTTTGAACGACATATTCGCAATACAAGGGCAATTAAACATAATGTTGTTGTTTCAAATATATCCGGATTAACAAGTGCTACTTTTTTTAATACAGCAATTAAACACTGGAATGACCTGCCCTCCAATGCAAAGTGCACCACTAGTCTTTCTATATTAAATGCACCTATTAGTCCAAGAAAAATAAGTTTGGACCTCAAACAAATTGCAACAATTTTTGTTCACCACAATGCATTTCTAAAAGGTCCCCACAATGACATATTAAAAGTCTTTAAAAATTCAAGTAGTGGAAATATGACTAATTTGCATAAATCGTTAATCCATGCCGCGTAATATATTTATTCCCATATTTGGGTATATATATTTTTTTTATTTTTTGAAAAGTTTATTTTGGTGATTCTATACTTACATATCCTTACTTCAATAACATTTGCTAAAGCGTATAAGTGACTGAATAATTATGAGAGCATATAGTAACTATCAAAAATGACAACTTCGTTACCCTATAAATGTGCGCACATTACACTGTCTCGAGATATTATCAAGTAGTCAGTATTGGTGAGCTTCAAATTCACCAAGTTGCTTACTGGCACAGTTATCATAGTAAAACCTTATGAAAAATCATATGAACAATGATAACATTGTGATATTTAGCCCAGCAAACAAAAACCGGGGGAAAATGATGTGTCCATAAATTGGGCTAAAAAGTAGTTAAAGGGTCGCCTAACATGGGAGACTTGAACAAGTTCAAGGTAATCCTTAAAATACATTTTAACGTATATAGAATTATTGTAAGCAACACCAATCTTTAAATTGGGAGGTTTTCTTGAACTTGTTCAAGTCTCTCATCTAAGGCAACCCTTCACCTACATGTTAGCCCAATTTAGGGACACACCATTTTTCCAAGTGTTTGTTTGCTGGGCTAAATATCACAATGTTATCATTGTTCATATGATTTTCCATAAGGTTTTTAGAGGATAACTGTGCCAGTAAGCAACTTGGTGAATTTGAAGCACGTCAATACTGACTACTTGATGATATCTGGAGACACGGTAAATGCGTGCAGATTATAGGGTATAATTGTAGTAATTTTGGACCATTACTATATTTTCATAATTATTTAGTCACTTACATGCTTTAGAAAATGTTATTGCAGTAAGGATGTGTAAGTATAATCGCCAAAATAAACTTTTCAAAAAATAAAAATAAAATATATACCCAAATATGGGAATAAACATATTACACGGCAGGGATTAACGATTTATGCAAATTAGACATATTTCCACCACTTGGATTTTTGTAGACTTTTAGTATGTAATTCTAGGGAACTTATAGAAGTGCATTGTGGTGAAAAACAATTTGTTGCGATTTGTTTGAGGTCAACAAAACTAAATTATGTATTGTTATTATACCTTCGACACGGTTGCTGATGTAGCTATGGGCAATTACAGGGATTACTCTTGGGGTACATGTTTTTTGAGATTGGATTTCTTAATTGGAGCAAGACTAGCCAAAAACCTAGCTTGCTGGGAAAAAAAATCGCGTCAAAATGTTTGTCCGGTCGTGAAATTTCACGTCAAATTTCACGTCAATATTCGCGACTTCGGATGCAAGTCGCCAAATTTGACGTCAATATTGACGTTAATATTCGCGACTTTTGGGAAAAGTTGTGAAATTTGTCGCGAATATTGACGTCAATATTCAAGATATAATGCGTGTCCCTCCAGGGCCACCATACTAAAGCATGCGGGTGAAATGAGGGTGATGTATAACGGGCACAGTTCGTCCTGTTAAAATATAGTGGCGTCCATTAAACTGCCAGGAATTTAATCTGTTACAGTGTATGTAGTAGATGACTGAGACGTGTTAACATCACAGTTATTTTCACACGTGTGCTTATGGAGTCACTAGTTATGGAAGAAACCAAGATAGCGAGAAACCAACTAAAAGCGGGCAGGTGGAAAATGAGGGTGGTTGATAACGAGTTGAAGAAGGGCACACGTAGATGTACTTATCAACTTCTTTTCTTAGGATTGGGAAACACGTTAATAATTTTTTTTAAATGCACAATGATTATTAAAAGACACGTATTTTTGACACCTAAGGCACAATTTCAAAATTCGAAACGAAAATTGTTCTAAGTGTACAATATATTACAGTGTTTTGGGGAATTACGCATTATACACTTGGTTAAGTGGGCCCACAGCCACACTTGGAATGTGGGTGAAGTAATGTCTGGAATTGGGTGTATACTTATAGAACACTTGGAACATTTTTTCTGAATTAAATCCAACTGTTTATGTAAGGACACAGCGAGCACTGTTAATATATACGTTGTTTCTCAGGGTCTCAGATCCTGTTTTCAACCCAGCACTTTTTCTCGCAAAACAAGATCATTATCACAATTTACGTAATTAGCTTGTGCTCACTCATGCGTGATATGTAGAGTATGTGCAATTGCACAAAAAAGCACTGCACCATTGTCTATCAACCTATGTAAAAGGATTTGCAAAAAAAAATATATATTAATTTTAGGAAAATATTTCAAAGTGGGACATTTTTTGGGATACACCCTGTATTAACCAAGTATAGCAGTAGAGTAGACACCTTGTTTATGGAGAGCTGCACGTATTTATGGCGTGTATTATTTGACATTTATTCATTAAAATAGAGATAACGTATTAGAAAAAATCATACATTGTAGCTCGAGGCTAGAAATGGAATAATATGTTATACGATCAGCCGAGTAAAAGTCACTTTGATTTCGTTGTGTAAGATGTACCATTTTGGTTTTGTACTCGTGTTTCGCTTTTCCACTCATTTATCGCTTTATCGCCTTTCGCTTGATGCATTTACCATGATAGTTCATCATCACTGTGAGCATTATCTTGTCAGAGGAGTAAGAAATTGAAAATTAATTAATTTGTGTGCCACTGCTCTGGAGATTCAGGATTACTCAATGGATGGAATAAATGAAAGGCGTGCATACAATGTGTTTGCGGTTTAGTAACGGACAGTGTCATTAGTTGGACCCACACAGCCGAAATCTTCCACACAATTGTTTGTTTGTTGTTGTCTCGTGTAATTAGGTGGCGTTTTTTATTGTCTTTGTGTTTTCCCTGTCTTGTTTTGTCTTGCAGTATATTGTTTTAGTTTTATGTTTTGCCCATGTGATACATTCTGTTTTTTCCGTTAGTTTGGCTTTAATAGTACATGCAGTGTGATGCTTTAAGGCATTGTGTCGTGTCTTGTTTTGTTGTTTGTCTTGTCTTGTCTTGTCTTGTTCTATTTTGTTTTTGTCTAATATTTATAGTCTTATATAATGTGCAATGTGATTGTTTTAATTTAAAATTATTCATATTTTGATTTTCACAATTTGATGGGGAATGACAGGTCTTTGATCATAGTGATAGTTATAACCATATTGATTGTACATGTACCGTGTTAACAGGCAAATTGTAGCCGAGTGTGTTTATTTATTGGGACTCTAACTAAACCAAAATCAAACTTTGGGAAACACATTATTTATTTTTGTTTTAAATGCACAATGTTTATTAAAAGACACGTATTTCCGACACCTAAGGCACCATTTCAAAATTCGGAGAAGAAAGTTAGCGGAACCCCTACTTCCGATCCTGCCTAATCTACCAATCCTTAAGGCACCGCTAATTGTGTCTATTGGAAGCCGAACAGATTGGAACACTAGAACTTAGAAGGCCATGTGTTTGGTTGTCATAAGTATATTACACATTGTTTGTTTGAGATACACTAGCATCATGTGTTCAGTTTATATTGTAAATGTGTGTGGTTCTAAAAAGAACCAGAGGAAACGTTTCGGGCAGTATGTTCTACTCGTCGTCAGAGCATAAACTGAAATGACCTGTTCGCTAGCGTTATACGTATACGAACCGTATGCGATCTGGAGGCGGAGTAACCAGTGTTAGTTTACATAATTATGGGGCTTCATCTATTCAAGAACAGACATGGAGTTTTACCCGTGATTCGAAATTTTTCAAAACATTTTTTGTTAGTTTTAGTTTCACCATTTTGGACACGTTTTCTTTTGGGAATTATTTTGGGCAGCATACATTATGATTGCTTGACTAGACCACAGAAGTATGGAATTCCATATGTGCCACTCTAAACGTCGTGCGTCGCCCTTCTTGCGTCGCCCTTCTTTCGTCGCCCGTCGTGCGTCGCCCGTCGTGCGTCGCCCTTCTTGCGTCGCCCTTCTTGCGTCGCCCTTCTTTCGTCGCCCTTCTTTCGTCGCCCGTCGTGCGTCGCCCTTCTTGCGTCGCCCTTCTTGCGTCGCCCTTCTTTCGTCGCCCTTCTTTCGTCGCCCTTCTTTCGTCGCCCTTCTTTCGTCGCCCTTCTTTCGTCGCCCTTCTTTCGTCGTCCTTCTTTCGTCGCCCTTCTTTCGTCGCCCTTCTTTCGTCGCCCGTCGTGCGTCGCCCGTCGCCTTAATTGTGTTTGGCCTTTGACCTTGACGCATGCGCATATGTTTGTCATATCCTACTTAAGTTTATGCCTGTCAACGTGTGGTGCGTGTGAGTTTATTAAACAACTGTGGAAAGGTTTCAATATTTTAAGATTGAGATATTTAGCCCATCAAACAAAAAGAGGCAAATATTAGACGTCTGTAAATTGTGCTGAAATGTCGGTGAAGGGTTGCCTAACGTGGGAGACTTAAACAAGTTCAAGGAAATCCCCCAAATAAAAGTATTATTGCTTATAATTATGTCGACACACAATTGTAGTGATTTCCTTGAACTTTTTAGCCTAATTTACGGACACCTCATTTTCACGTTGTTGTTCGCTGGGCTAAATATTACAATGTTATCATGATTGTTCATATGATTTTCCATAAGGTTTTAATATGGTAACTGTGCCAGTATGCAACTTGGTGAATTTGAAGCTTATCAATACTGAGGTTTTGGCAACTAAGACTACCTGATGATATCCGGAGACAAGGTAAATGCGCGCAACTTAAGGGTGTACTTTTGTGTCATTTCGATCGTTACTATGTTCTCATAATTATTCAGTCATTTGCTTTAGAAAATGTTATGGAAGTAAAGTAATTAGAATCACCAAAATAAACTTTTACAATTTAGTTTTTTTGTTTTAATATACCCAAACCTGGTAACAAATATGTAAATGTTAAAAAATTTCGAAGGGCTCTGAGGCTAATATTAATTACTAGGCCCCAAGGTTTTTTTCATGCCAAATATGGTGCTTTTATTTGTCCGGTAACGGTAATTGCACTAAGCCACCTGACTTTACGTTACGTTTCGTGGTTTTTATTTGTTTAAGTCCTAATCAATATCAAGTAAATTTGGCACAGAGCTGATAGCACAATTCATTGGGCTGACTGGTTCTGATTTGCAAATAGGGACGACAGACACAGTGGAAGGGAAACGACTGCTGTAGATTATTACGCCATACACCCATACAAAGGTCACATTAAATTCTGATTATGAGCCTTAAAATATTGAAACCTTTCCATATTTTTTTAAATAAGTTCACACGCACCACACGTTGACAGGCATAAACTTAAGTGGGATATGACAAACATATGCGCATGCGTCAAGGTCAAACACAATTAAGGCGACGGGCGACGCACGACGGGCGACGCACGACGGGCGACGAAAGAAGGGCGACGAAAGAAGGGCGACGAAAGAAGGGCGACGAAAGAAGGGCGACGAAAGAAGGGCGACGAAAGAAGGGCGACGAAAGAAGGGCGACGAAAGAAGGGCGACGAAAGAAGGGCGACGAAAGAAGGGCGACGAAAGAAGGGCGACGAAAGAAGGGCGACGAAAGAAGGGCGACGAAAGAAGGGCGACGAAAGAAGGGCGACGCACGACGTTTAGAGTGGCACATATGGAATTCCATACAGAAGAGTTATCAATAAATCTGTAATTAAATGCGCACCAAGGTCGAGTACCGTTTCGTTAAGAAAGCACGCTGACGTGGAACAGGTATGGGAGAACTTAAATTCTTATCCATACAAACTATAGGCAATTACTTAGGCAAACACGAGGTGACGTGTAGAAATGAAACC
Source organism: Crossaster papposus (assembly GCA_037893245.1). Lineage (NCBI taxonomy): Eukaryota > Metazoa > Echinodermata > Asteroidea > Velatida > Solasteridae > Crossaster > Crossaster papposus. Next base: position 1,353,124 of record JBAIAA010000238.1, read on the forward strand.
CGCCCGATAATTACCTGCAGGCAAATAAAAGACGCTTTATCGATCGGCGAGTATCTCGTTATAAAAAAAGGCAGTTAGGCTGGAGAATTGTGAGCGACATTTAATAAATTGACTTCCATACCAACCAATTCCACACAATAGCTATTGTTACGGTTACTGTGGAAACCTAGGACGACAAAAAGTAATTTCGTAGACGTGATCAATGCTCATCATACCGTACCAGGGAGTGGGGCGGTTTCAGTTTTGGAAGCAGATACCAAATTAAGTGAAGAACTGCTGGCTGGAAATGAAAAACCCGCGTAAAATGTTGGTGTTGGTTTTAGCTTTTGGGATTCTTAGTTCCTTCTCTTTGCAACCCGTACGAGGGAAGATGTGTAGCGCCATGATCAAGGCTGCTGCCGATGATAATCTGACCACGCTTCGTGACAAGGCTTTCGCGGCTTTCAGAACCGAGTGCCGTGGTAAACGAGGCAATCTGAACGACACCAAATGTAAGTGATTCTTAAGCACTTCATTAAAATTGCAATTCCGAGCCCAACTGAATTCAGAAAAAAATGGAAATTGTTAGTGGTTAATTATTTTAGCATGTTGCTATATACATAACAAATCGGGAGCTAAGCATGGCGGGCACTATAAAACAGTCTTATTAGAAGACTATTTTGTACGATTTTTGGGTCTAAACCTCTATAACAGAATTTGGAAGAAAAAAACACACGATTTTCTAAAATGCCACGATTGCCAACATTATTGAAAAATAATTCAAATTAGAAGGCGAGTACTCTTTTTGTTCTTATGGATTATTATCAACAACTGTTTTTTTTCAAAAGGATCAAGCAAAGGCGTTTTTTCAGTAATAAATGTAGAAATGTAATTTGTAATTATTAAATGTAAATTTAGAAAGCCATTACACCATGTACGAAGGTTCTTTTTTTCGTCAATTTTCAATACGGTAAATATTATCGTCTGATTCCCTTCTTTTTCTCACTTTTTAAATTTCCGACTCTTGTTCTCTATTTTTCATATCATTCGTTCTCACTTTTCAATCATCCATGATTCGAACCTAACTCAGTCAGTAGTGTAGAGCGCGTATTTAACCTAATTTTTCGACGGATGGACTGGATCATGATCATCATCGATAATCAGATCGGTAAACCTCGCCAAGGATCATGAGAGGGAGGTGTGTCTGGAACTAAATTAGGTCATGAATTAATGGGTTAATCGATAAGAGCCATTCGGTATTTGTCTCAGATGGCCGGGACATCGGGTGACCGCCCAATATACCCCCTCTCCGCCCGGCGCCCGGCGGAAATGTGACTGGGGCATAAAGTATTGCGCTAGATATCCTGTAATTGTTCCAAACAATTGCATTTTATTTTAAATAATTCACGATTGCCGGACGGCGATCCCGAACAAAACAAGAACAACATAAGAATAACTAACCGACGCTGGAAAACGAACGCCGTTTTTCTTGTTTTTTTTTCGGCATCCATGATTGTCAGTTAAACGATATTTACTATAAAAATACAACCTACATAATAATAATATAATAATAATAATTTATTTTTAATATAGCGTCTTACATAACAAATCTCAAAACGCTGTACAGTATTTTACAAATTATAAACAATAAGCTAAAAAGAGTAAGCAAAATACAGCAAAAATGACAGTGTAGAATAAGAATGACAATCACCATTACGAGACAATCAATAATATAACACCACATAAAAGGCACTGAAAAACAAATGTACAAAGTCAGAGATAATGTCTTTTAAAAAGAAATGTTTTAAGATGGGTTTTAAAACTGTCAAAATCGGTGATAATCCTTAAATAAATGGGTAAATTATTCCAAAGGGTGGGAGCATACATAGAAAAAGCCCGATCCCCATAAGATTTACTAGGCTTTGGGCCAACTAAGGAAAAATTAAGTTTGACACCAACACAACTTCTAGTACGGATGTGAGAAACGTAAATTGAAATTAATTCTGACAGGTAACGAGGGGCCGATTTACCATGATGAATAAGTTTAAAAATAACACAGACGATTTTATACTCAACACGAACTTTGACTGGAAGCCAGTGTAGCTCAAAAAGAATTGGTGTCATATCTGAATGGCGATCAAACCGTTTCCTAATAACAAGACGGGCAGCAGCATTTTGAATATGTTGTAATTTCTGAAATTGATAATTATATAAACCAAAAAATAAACTATTGCAGTAATCTAACCGGGATGTAACAAAGGCATGTATAAGTTTTTCAGTACTAGATTGGTCTAAGAATTTTCTTAATCGACCAATCCGCCAGAGGGAGTGAGATGCAACCCTACACACATTAGATATATGAGCATTCAAGGTGCCACTCGAGTCAAGTACCACCCCTAGATCACGGACTGTATCAGAGGCCATAATACGGACATTACCGATTCGCACATCCGTCTTCACGTCCCGCAGACTAGAATCTTTGAAGCGTGAAGAAAACCACAAGACTTCAGTCTTGCTGTTGTTCAAGGCAAGCATATTTGTTCTCATCCAGCAACGGATTTCGTCAATGCAGGACTCAATTTGAGTCACACAAGAAAAATCAGAACGAGAGCCACAAGAGATATAAAGCTGACAATCATCAGCATAAATTACACAATTAAGACCGTGGCGGGTAATAATGTCCTCGAGTGGATCCATGTAAAGCGAAAACAAAACCGGTCCCAGAACTGAACCTTGTGGCACACCAAATTGGAGAGTCTGCCGGTCTGACAGCAATGACCCTATTGACACCCTTTGTGTTCTACCACGCAGAAAAGAATTTAGCCAATCATAGACTTTGCTCCTAATTCCGAAGCGGTCATGTAATCTTTTTGCAAGAATGTCATGGTCAATGGTGTCAAAGGCGGCAGACAGATCCAACATTACTAAAATTACATCATGTTGCCTACCGAGAGCACACATAACATCGTTGTGCACTCGTAAGAGGGCAGTTTCGGTACTATGGCCCTCACGATAGGCAGATTGAAATTTACCATACAGTGCATTATCCTGAAAATATGTGTTAAGTTGAAGAAAACCAGCCTTTTCAAGAAATTTATCTAAAAATGAACAATTAGAAACAGGACGATAATTTTTCAAGACATTTCTATCTAGCCCAGTTTTTTTAATTAAAGGACTAACAATTGCCTCCTTACAATCAGCTGGAAAAATACCAGAATCAAAAGATGTATTGACAATGCGAGCCAGAATAGGAGCTAAAATATCAAGACAATCTTTAACCAGTTTAGTAGGCATAGGATCCAACAGGCATGTCTTAGCAGACATCTTACGCACTATATGTAAAACATCATCAACACTCACAGGTTTAAACCCACTAAACTGACATGAAGAATAAGATTTATGTTCAGAGAAGGCAAAGTCATTTTCATTTTCAATGTCAATCAGCAAATTAGATCGAATTTGAACAATCTTCTGACAAAAATAATCTGCAAAAACATCTGGCAAGTTGGAGGGCTCTAAATCAGGAAAATCAGGTAAAATATCAGGTAAAATATGTCGGGACGACCCCTTAGCACAAGATATTTTATCTACAATTGAAAACAGCTCTTTTGAATCAGCAGCTTGAATACGGTTACGGTGAAATTCAGTCTTAACTTTTTCCATGTTTTTGTTGTACGATGACCGCATTGCCTTATATATCTGACCATGAACTTCAAGCTTCATATGCAACCATTTCCGTTCAAGACTCCTTAAAAATCTGCGTTCTTCCATAAGTTCCGATGAGAACCACTCAGCCCGAGGTTTGACAATTAGTGTTTTAGTGCGAAGTGGTGCATGTTCATCAATAGCATAAACAAGGGCAGAGTTGTATCCCCGACAGAGGGCGTTCACATTAGCATTGCTTTGCAGGTCATTCAGCGACGAACAAATTGAAGCTTTTAGTGAATCACTGTCAATATTGTGCAGAACACGATGTTGTTTTACTACCTTCACTGGCGGTGGTCGATGCAAGGTTGACACAAAATGAATTGAAGCATGATCCGAGGGCATGGATGAATCAGTCACAAAGTTACACAGCCAGGGGTCAGCAGCCCGGGTTAAAACCACATCAAGAGTGTGACCCTTAACATGGGTCGGCCCAACAATATGCTGCACCAATCCAAAAGAAGTAAATAAGTCAATGAACTGGTTAGCATCAGCACAATGTGGATCATCAACATGTGAATGTTGTAATCCATTATTTCCATTGATTTGAAAGAGTCCCGCGTGTTCTTCACCACCTTTAGGTTAGATCTTACTAAAATGGCAAGACCACCCCCTCTCCGCTTACATCTTGGCACATGGTGAGAAGCAAAGCCCGTGATTGATGATGAGAAGTTTGCATCGACGAAAGATCCATTTTTATCAGTTATCCATGACTCACAGATCAAGAATACATCTGTCTGGTTAGAGATTATCGATGAACATATGGCATCGATTTTTCCATCCATTGATCGGGCATTCCACAGCGCAAAATTCAAACACTGGCGTATGCAGTGTGAAGACAGGCATTTCACACTGACAAGTGTAGTAACTCGATCAATATTCTGAGTTGTTGAATGACGAGGGAAGACACCAATAACCGGAAGAATTTGCATATGCAAGCTGGGTTGGCCACGTTTAGATTGTTGTTTTCCACCTCTTTTTCCACGTTGTCGTTTCAGAATATGTAGTAATTTGAGGTGATGGAATACCTCTTTTGAAAGAGTGTAATTATGAACGTTCAAAGCAAGTAGCTCATGGCGATTGTAAGTTATTTTCTGGGAGAGGGATGTACCCCGAAACTTTGCTTCTTTAGCGATGTCAAGTTCACTTATCTTGTCACAACTTGAGGACCTTACATGGCGTGGAGGCAATGACTCTGGACCCGGGTTCTTCAACACGTCTTTAAATATAGTTACATCAATTAGAGGATCTGGTCCAGGAACATAAAGATGAACATATCCATGCTTTGAACATTTACTCACAGCTGTACTTGGAAGACGACGGTTGTCATAATTAATGTTCCTCACCGCGGTAACTTTACGTAATTCCAAAGGACATGAATGAAGACACAGATCAGATCTCGACATGTAATTCTCGAGAACGGCAAGAAGAAGCATGGCATAAGTGTTTTGTAGTGCGTAACATGTCCGGATTGTGGGCCACGGCCATGTTTGATTCGTGACATACCACTATGTAAAAATGGGGTGATATAAAAACGATAAAATACTCACTGCAGAGCGAAAAAATGACATCAAAATCCAGCCAACAGTTCATTAAAATGTTACACAGTCGATATAACGTGAAAGAAAATCACGGATGAGCAGCACAAAAGTGAATAATCGTAGATTAAAAAGTGCTGAAACGACAGCAGACAAAATAAGCAGGCAGCCACACAAATAGGGCGCCCTCACCATACATTTAAATTATCGATAACGTTACTTTTCTTAGGTATATATTAATCTCAGTATACATGAAATAATAATACAAAAAACACCATACTTCACTTCAAATTTAAAAAAACCTTTATCAATGTTGAGCATTTAATATATTTCCAGACGTACGTATGTCGTTGTGGGAAGATAATCTGTTACTGACTGGCGTCGAAAAAAAAAAAATCATCATCTTCACCGACATCTTCGTCACTATTATCATATTCTAGCTCCGTTTCGGATTCCGAATCATCTTCATCGATCTTCCAATCGATCATCGATCACCAATTGTTGGCAAAATGGGCAACAAAGAGCAAGAGATGAGCACAAAAATTAGAGAAATTAGCCAAAAAAAAGCCAACAGAATAAGTAAAATTAGCAATAAAGAGTAAGAAATGAGTAAAATGTGCAAGAAATGAGTAAAATGAGCAAACTAAAGCAACAAATGACCGGGAGACTACAATGCGGCAGCGTGCATTGAGTGATGGCTAAACGGATGACTGAACAGACCATTATCCCTCGATCGGGACTATAGTTTGGTTTGACTGGTCATTTTTGTATTTATATCTTGGGGTGTCACACAGCTTGCTCGTTCACTTTGGAGGCGTCCGCCCAAGGTGTCACGTTCATCTTGCAGCCGCTGAGGGCGCCGTTTCGGTTGGACTTCGATGTGAAGACAGGCCGTGATGCCAAAATAAATCTGGCGGAGAGAAATACAGAAGCGTCCGTCTTTGCCTCAATAGGTGAGCGTCAGTGAGCTATTGTTTGGTTACTCATTTGACTTTTGTTCAGGGAAAGGGTTCGGGGAGGGGGGTGGGGGGTGCAACCTTCAGTTTGTTTTGTAAAGCCTTTGAAACTTATTTGCCCCTTAATATGCTTATTGCCCAAGTCCACGTGAATGTGTAATTGATTAGACAGAAACAAGCACTTTCCTACTTAGTTTTATCGGTCCTATAACTTCTAGTGAGTTACCTTAAAAAAATGCCACGGACTGTTACACGGTGGACAAAAGCACTATACTGTTTTTACCAAAGCTTTGCCAATGTCCCAGTCGACAAAACTATGTTTCTAACACGGGTTAACAAGTAAGGAAAAACTCGTGTCTTGGCGAGATAAAATGAAATATCTCTGGGCTCCGCAGTTTATAAGTTCATAACATCGAAACCTTTTTTTTTCTATAGTCATAGGTGGCTGGTCGAACTCGATGTCGGCTATCGAAGCCTGTTACTACACCGGGGAAAACGAATGCCCTTCAACGTTGTTTGGTGGGCGTTCACAATACAACGAGGCTGGTATCGTCAGTGGCACTGAACGTCGCCCCTTCTGGGTAGAGTACAAACGGGGCATGGTAACCGTCGGCAAAGGAGGACAGGAGGAGGCTTTCCTGGAGTGGGACGCCGCTGCGCATCATCGTCGCAACATATCAACGCCGGTCTACGTTGGTATAAGTTCTTGGCTCTCTGAACCAGCGGAGTGGGTGTTCAATCAATTCTGTGCCTAAGAAACCAAAAACATGCGGGTGAAATGAGGGTGATGTATAACAAGTTGAAAAGGCGGGCACAGTTCGTCCCGTTAAATATAGTGCCGTCCATTAAACTGCCAGGAATTTAATCTTTTACAGTGTAGTAGATGACTGAGACGTGTTAACATCACAGTTATTTTCACACGTGTGCTTATGAAAGTCACTAGTTATGAAAGAAACCAAGATACCGAGAAACCAACTAAAAGCAGGCGGGTGGAAAATGAGGGTGGTTGATAACGAGTTGAAGAAGGGCACACATAGATGTACTTATCAACTTCTGTCTTAGTATTAAAATAACTATAATTACAGCAATTAACCCGTAAACTCACTGAGATTGATGTATGTTTTAGGTCTTTCGTAAAACACGCAGTTGTACATAACGGCGACGTGGTGCCTTCGAGGCTGCGATTGCGAAACGCTGTGGTACCGTCCATTCTCAAAATAGGGGGGAACGATTTTTTCACGCGAAAAATAAGAGCTTTTGGCATCCAATCTTAACATCTTGTCTTTTGTAGTTGAAAAAAGGTTGTTATTTACCTTAATTTTTATTATCCAATGACAAAAATTGTATTAAAAATAAAAAAGCAGTCGAAAAAAATGAACGTTGACGTACCGTTGCTGTACGTGGAGATTGTGCACAAATACGCAACCGACGTCAACAAATACCTCCCCTAAAAAGGGCAATCATCGATAAATTGTGAAAAATCCTGCTTCGGACCCACTAATTTTTTTCCATGGATACGTTAAAACAGGATGTAGCAGTGATATACTGAATTTGTAAACCAATCTGTCTGTGAACCCCATGCGTTTTATTGTGTTGTTTTCAAACGAAAATGGCATAAAATGACATCTCCCCAAACAAATGGGATGACATCTCCCCATCTCCCAAGCTGACGTTGTATAAATCACTGAATTCGGTGTGCGGCTCGTGAGCGTGGAAGAATGAATGAGATACATTTCAACGTTGGTGGCGCACTTTGTTGCCCCCCCCCCCTCCCCCCCCTCCCCCACCACCCCCCACCCCCCCTCCCCCACCCCCCCCCCCCCCCCCCCCCCCCCTGCGTGTGGTAATGATCAAGCGTGTTTGCGGTTTTCTAGCAGTTGAAAGGCCCCAGGGAATTCAGTTTTAGGGGTTTTGATTTGCTTATTTTGTTGCATGTGCCTATTTTGTACCGACTTTAGCAAGTGGTTTTTGTTCCTTCTCAGTACATCTACTTTGAACTTCAGGATTTTCTTTGGAGTCAGTACATTTTTATTGTGATTTTTCTTCAATACTTTAGCAGATCGGTTCTATTGGAATCAGAAAGTTAATCTTTTAATGGCTATATAGCCACTCAGTACATTTAGAGAGGGACGACTTCAAACGTAAGTGACCCCACGCCGCCAAAATTGCGTCTATAGTCGTTGTCTATAACGGGGAACGGCATAATCGTACTGGTTTCTCCAGTAACAAAACGAGAACAATACACTTTGTTAGAAAATAAATCGATATTAGAAAGGCAATACTAAAGCAATGATTAGCAAAACTCAGTAGATTAGATGAGATTTGAAGGTTTGCATGGTGAAAAGGCAATAAGATTGTTTTGCGGTATTGTAGCATTATGTGTTCAATCTCTTTTGTAAATGTGTGTGATTCTGAAAAGAACCGGAGGAAAACTCAACGTTTCGGGCAGTATGTTCTACCCGTCGTCAGAGCATAAACTGAAATGACCTGTTCGCTGGCGTTATACGTATACGAACCGTATGCGATCTGGAGGCGAAGTAACCAGTAAAAGTTTACATAATTATGGGGCTTCATCTATTCAAGAACAGACATGGAGTTTTACCCGTGATTTGAAATTATTCAAAATATTTTTTGTTAGTTTTAGTTTCACCATTTTGAACACGTTTGTTGTCTTTATGGGAATTATTGTTGGCAGCATACATTATGATGCAACGATTATGTAGGGAGACCAAGTGCGCCCTCTGTTTGTGTATATGCCTAAAAGTTTTGCAATGAGTGATTTGCATGTTTGTATAAAACACATAAGGTGACCTTTGTGCTTCCCGCGCAAAGGCAACTTGTAGCAAGGTTTCCTTCTGTGGGCTTCGAACAGAAACGACCAACATGGGTCTAGAAATTCTCTCGATTTTCTAAGGAGCATGGCTCTGGCCATGCTTCAAATGTAAACCATGTGAGAGGGTAACCATCATTGAAACCCTAGTGAGTAATGTAATTTGTTTGATATTTTTGTGAGATTATTGTAATCTTTCGCGACCGTGTATTTCATTAACGAATAATCGTATTGTCAGATTGTACCGTGCGTATAGTACATCGTGTAGGCTACAGCTAGCCATGTGTTAGCATTTGCATGTCATGTTGTATTGCTGTGCCATTTTATTGTACTACGGGCATTTAATACTGTGCATTTAATGTAATAAGTGTTGTCTTGTAAAATTATATTCAGGAGATAGTCGTCAATATACATAGCCAACATAGTCTCTGGTTTATTGCAAAATTTGTTAAATGCTTGTCCGCTTTAACTAGAGGACCGTTCCTCCTCCCTTTCCCCTTAATTTACGTGAGTTTGGTCCGCTACAATTACTTGACTAGACCACAGAAGAGTTATCAATAATATGTTTTTGAAAAGAAAAAAAAAGAAAAAAATTAAATTTAAAATCGTATTTTAGACTTGTGTACATCACTAGTGTACATGCTGTGAAAATATATTTTGTCTAATGGGAAGGCTAGGGTGTGACGTGTATGGTGCATACATGATCGACGATTACAATTTTGAATTGTAATCGTGATTGAGCCATGCCTTAATTTCAAATAGGAAGATAGGGTGTGACGTGTTCACTACATGACTTGCATTAAAATATGTCGGGCTGCCATTTTGAAGAGAAAAAAAAGGGGGAAAAATGGCCGCCTCCTTCCTATAAAAAAAAGACATGACGCTAAACATGTTTTTTTTAATTTGCCCCCGCAAACACGAGGTGACGTCCAGAAATGAAACCCGCCCGTTTAACAAAATTCCAACATGAATTTTAGCATCCCTAAATAATGTTGATGTTGCCAGCAAAAAAAAAGTCTGAAGATGTCCTAATTAGCATATTTCCATAAAGATTTTTAACAGCAAAAACATCAAAATCAATTCAGCACCCCAACAAATCATAATTTTGCCACCAGTATCACCAACATCGGTTCATTAGGTACTGAGATATTACATCTTGGAAATATGCAAATTAGGATATCACGGGGCAATTTTTTTCTTTTTCTTTGCAATTCTTTAATAAGATGTCCTAGGGCTGCCAAAAGAAAATTATCTCGGAGTTTTGTTTTAAATCTATACTCAAGTGTGTGCATTTTCATTTAAAAATAGTGGAGACTGGTAGTGGTACCAGTGAGAATTAATCAGATAATAATAATATTAAAAAAAACGACACTTGCGATTTTTGCTATTTAGTCCCCAATCTGTCGTTCTAGAGCAAAAATAACTCCCAAATTTTGTTTTTTAATGTAGCTAGACACTTAGGGAGACACTGAATTGTCTCCCTAAGTGTCACTGTCTTCTTATTACCTAAACACTTACGCTAATTTGTCTCCCTATAAGTGCTCATTTAATGAAATATTCGAAACACAAATGCAGCAGTGAAAAATATATATTTCCACAGCATGTACACAGTGATGCTGAAGTCTAAAATACGATCTTAAAATTTTATTATCTTAAAAAAAAAAAAAAAAAAAATATAACAAAAAATACAATTTATCATTTAAAAAAAAGAAAGAAAAAAAGGAGGTGGCCTCCAAAAAGGAAGCGGGCGGTGACGCTAAACATATTTTATTTTTTTATTTGGCCTTACCGTGCTAATAGTACCTAAAACTATAGTTTCCGTTGTTCGGTCTAACCACCATTCAACCGACCCCTGTTACCTTCAGCAAACGTGAAGTCAGTTAAATAATTATTAATTAGTGTAGTGTTAGTTTACATAATTATGGGGCTTCATCTATTCAAGAACAAACATGGAGTTTTACCCGTGGTTCGAAATTCTTCAAAACATTTGTTGTTAGTTTTAGTTTCACCATTTTGGACACGTTTTCGTTTTAGACAATTTATCGCAGCATACGATCATTATGATTACTTGACTAGACCACAGAAGGGTTATTTTTACATTTGTAATTAAATGCGCACCCTACCAAGGTGTACCGTTTCGCTAAGAAAACACGCTGACGTGGAACAGGTATCACGAGGGAAGAACTTCAATTCTTCCATACAAACTAGGCAACTAGGCAAACACGGGATGATGTCTAGAGATGAAACCCGCCTGTTTATTACATGCAGACAAACAATAGACGCTAATCGATAGAGTATCTCGATATTAAAAAGGCAGTTTGGCTGGAGAATTTGTGAACGACATTATTAAATTGACATTTCATGCAAACCAATTTCACACAATATAGCTATTGTTGCGGTTACTGTGGACACTTAGGACGACAATTTTGTAGACGTTAAATTGGGGGGGGGGGGGGGGGGGAGTGTTTGAAAAGTGAGGTTCTTGCAATAATTGCCTGCCAGCAATCGTTGGAAATTGATACAAAATCCCACTTAAGCAAATCCTAGCAAAAGCAATTGCTATTTTGTATGTATTCGGCCCAGTGTCCGAGTGATTATCAGTCCCACACGAACACTTTAATCGGTTCCGACCCACACATTACACTTGTAACCACAAATGGTACATGTCATTGATACTGCACTCTACTAACACCACCTAAAGTCCATTGCACGAGGGATTATACAAACGAACGAGCATTGATTAGTTAACCAACATTAAACCAACTGTGCTTATTAATTACCTTCTGAAAACGATGCTACATATTATATAACGTTGTTTGAAGAACCCCAGCCAATTAGGCCAAATAAAAAGAAAACATGTTTAGCGTCATGCCTTTTTTTAAAGGAAGGAGGAGGCCTTTTTTTTCTTTTCTTTTTTAAATGGCCGCTCGACACATTTGAATGCGAGTCATGTAGTGAACATGTCACACCCTATCTTCCTATTTAAAATTAAAACATGGCTCACCCATGATTAAAAATCAAAATTCATGTGGGTCGATCATGTATGCACCATACACGTCACACCCTAGCATTCCCATTAAACAAATATATATTTCAATAGCATGTACACAGTGATGCTGAAGTCTAAAATACGATCTTAAAATTGTATTATCTTTCTTTCTTTTTTATTATTATTTTTTTTTAAAGATAATACAATTGATCATTTTTTTCAAAAAAAAGGAAAAAAAGAGGCGGCCTTCAAAAAGAAAGCGGGCGGTGAAGCTAAACATTTTTTGTTTTATTTGGCCTTACCTTACCTCAAGAACAAACATGGAGTTTTACCCGTGGTTCAACATTCTTCAAAACTTTTTTTGTTAGTTTTAGTTTCACCATTTTGGACACGTTTTCGTTTTAGAAAATTTATCGCAGCATAGGCCTACACTCATTATGATTACTTGACTAGACCACAGAAGGGTTATTTTTACATTTGTAATTAAATGCGCACCGTACCAAGGTGTACCGTTTCGCTAGGAAAACACGCTGACGTGGATCAGGTATCACCAGGGGAGAACTTCCATTCTTATCCATACAAACTAGGCAACTAGGCAAACACGGGGTGATGTCTAGAAATGAAACCCGCCTGTTTATTACATGCAGGCAAACAATAGACGCTAATCGATAGAGTATCTCGAAATTAAAAAGGCAGTTTGGCTGGGAAATTGTGAGCGACATTTATTAAATTGACAATCCATGCAAACCAATTCCACACAATAGCTATTGTTACGGTTACTGTGGAAACCTAGGATGACAAACGGTAATTTTGTAGACGCGATCAATGCTCATCATACCGTATCAGGGAGTGATGCGGTTTCTGTTTTGGACGCAGATACCAAAGTGAGGAACTGCTGTGCTGGCTGGAAATGAAAAACCCGCGTAAAATGTTGGTGTTGGTTTTAGCTTTTGGGTTTCTTAGTTCCCTCTCTTTGCAACCCGTACGAGGGAAGATGTGTAGCGCCATGATCAAGGCTGCAGCCGGTGATAATCTGACCACGCTTCGTGACAAGGCTTTCGCGGCTTTCAGAAGCGAGTGCCGTGGTAAACGAGGCAATCTGAACGACACCAAATGTAAGTGATTCTTAAGCACTTCATTAAAATTGCAATTCCAAGCCCAACTGAATTCAGAGAAAACTGGAAATTGTTAGTGGTTAATTATTCTAGCATGTTGCTATCTACATAACAAATCGGGAGCTAAGCATGGCGTGCACTATAAAACAGTCTTATTAGAAGACTATTATGTAAGATTTTTGAGTCTAAACCTCTAACAGAATTTGGAAGAAAAACCCCCAAAATTTTCTAAAATGCCACGATTGCCAACATTTATATTGAAAAATAATTCAAATTAGAAGGCGAGTACTCTTTTTGTTCCTATGGATCATTATCAACAATTGTTTTTCAAAAGGATCAAGCAAAGGCGTTTTTTCGGTATTAAATTTAGAAATGTAATTTGTAATTAGTAAATGTAAATATAGAAAGCCATTATATACACCATTTCTGTACGAAGGTGTTTTTTTCATCAATTTTCAATACGGTAAATATTATCGTCTGATTCCCTTCTTTTTCTTACTTTTTAAATTTCTGATTCTTGTTCTCTATTTTTCATATCATTCGTTCTCACTTTTCAATCATCCATGATTCGAACCAAACCCAGTCAGTAGTGTAGAGTGCGTATTTAACCTAATTTTCCGACGGATGGAGGATCATGATCATTATCGATGATCAGATCGGTAAACCTCGCCGAGGATCATGAGAGGGAGGTGTGTCTGAAACTAGATGAGGTCATGGGTTAATGGGTTAATCGATAAAAGCCATCCGGGATTTGTCTCCGATGGCCGGGACATCGGGTGACCGCCTGATACCCCCTCTCCGCCCGGCGCCCGGCGGAAATGTGACTGGGGCATAAAGTATTGCGCTAGATATCCTGTAATTGTTCCAAACAATTTAATTTTTTTAAAAATAATTCACGATCGCCGGACGGCGATCCCGAAAAAAACAAGAACAACATAAGAATAACTAACCGACGCAGGAAAACGAACGCCGTTTTTCTTGGTTTTCTCGGCATCCATGATTGTCAGTTAAACGATATTTACTATAAAAATACAACCTACATTTATATTATCGATAACGTTACTTTTCTTAAATTAATCTCAGTATACATGAAATAATAATACAAACAACACCATACTTCACTTCAAATTTAAAACCTTATTTTATCAATGTTGAGCATTTAATATATTTCCAGACGTACGTACGTCGTTGTGAGACAAAAAGTGTGTAATATTAGCAATAAAGAGCAAGAAATGAGTAAAATGTGCAACAAATGACAAGTTGACCTTTTGAGGGACAAAAATAAGCTAAAATTTACAATTGTTTCAAGCTCTGAAAACATGCTTTAATGCATGTTCTAAAAATAACATATTGAGTGTGACATTTAAAACATTACAACAAAATTTTTAAGTAAGGGCAAGGATGATACTTTGTAATGAAATAGTTGATTTTGTAATAACATTTTGTATTTTGGCTGGGTGATTTTTTTTATTAAGTATTATTTAAATGTTGGGTACTTGCTTATCAAGTCTTTTCATGTTAAATAATGAAAACAAAATGCCGATGACTAAATTAAATATTTACGTGGACCCACTCCCCAGTGGCTCCACGTAAATATTTCATATAAGTGTCCTCGGCATTTTTTATATTTTTTTAAATATAAAAAGGACTTGATAAGCAAGTAACCAACATTGAAATATGTGTTGTTCTATTTCCCGTTGCCGTGGTAACAGACCATGTTGTGTATTGGGAATTTTTAACCAGTTTTGGGGCCGCAAAAACAGGGTTTTCCCCCCTTATTTTACAAAAACCACCCAGTCAAAATACAAAATGGTATTACGAAATCAACTTCATCATTACAAAGTATCATCCTTGCCCTTACTTGAGAATTTTTGTAAATGTTTTAAATGTCAACCTTATGTTATTTTTAGAACATGCATTAAAGCATGTTTTCAGAGCTTGTAAAATTGAAATTGTTTGCCTATTTTTGTCCCTCAAAAAGTCAACTTGCCAGAGGTCTCAGAATATTTTCCGTTTGGATTTGATTAGAGCCAACATTGTTCTTTTCATATCTGGTGAGAAAGGTTTGGGGGATCAAAAAACGTTCAGGCACGTTTCTGATTGGCTATGGCTTGCCATGGCGTCAGCTTGTTTCGTAGTCTGCGCTTTTGTTGCAGGGGATGGAGCGTAAATAAGTTGACATCAATGTATTCGCAACAAATTTCACGACTTGCCTCTAAAAACGTGAATATAGACGTCACTATATTGACGTCAATTTTCACGAATTGTCTTTTTCAGCAAGCTAGGTGCTGAATGGTTGACAGGTCAATGTGCGCACGCGCAGAATCAAACACGCATCACGTCTTGCTTCCTGCACACACACTGTACACTTTAACGTTAAATTCGTACTGTATCTGCCGCCACACAGAATTACCTTTATGGCCGGTCCTGAAATTTAACTTAGATATTAACGACTTTGGGGGCGAGTCGTGAAATTTGTCCCGAATATTGACGTCAACATTGAGAGTACATGCCACACATGTAGATTTACTACTACATAATGGGTACCGGTACTCTCTTTCATAGCCCCACACTTGGTTTTAGGCACCCAGAAGACGAACATTTACACGGCACACAGTAATACGTATACCCACTCATCCTCTTTTAGTAAAGCAACACTATAATACTAATTAGGGAGGCTAATCATCCTTACCCGCAGCTGGGATGCTGAATTACGAAGGACGCGGCTACAATGTGGTCGAGCCGCTGGCACGTAAAGGCGCCTATGGCAGCCGCCACATCGACTCGTATATGACTACGAGGCATGTACAGCCTGAGATCGAAAGTGTTAGATTTTTTCCAGAGGGAGGAAAACCGGAGGACCTGGAGAAAAACCCTCGTGGCACAGGAGAGAACCAACGCACAACTCTACTCACATTATCGCCCGTGCCGGGAATCGAACCTGGGCCACATTGGTGAGAGGCGAGCGATTTACGCACAAGCCACCCATGACACCCCTAGTGTTTAAAAGACACGGGAATTTCACAGACAAGTTCTCAACAGAAGCGTCAGCCATGAATTCAACTCAGCAATTCATTGACAATGAGGGGCATACAGGAAGCAAGTGGGTCAGTCACTTGTTAGTTGCGGAAGGAGCCATCGGTGTCTTAGGAAACCTCTTAGTGTGCTTCGTCATTCTACGCGTCAAATTCCTGCACAACATGACAAACTATCTGCTAGTGAATTTGGCTGTGGCCGATATGCTGCTATGTCTACAAGAGGTGGTCGCTTATCTGACGTCTTCAGAATATCCACTCGTTGCTCTTGTGCCAACAAGCAGTGGTGGGAGAGAAATTTTCTGCCGACTTTTGGTCTCAATGTGTTTAAACTGGGCTTTGAGCTATGCATCAGCTTACAATCTCTGTTTGGTAACACTGGACAGATATGTCGCTATAATGCATCCGCTGCACTACGCCAGGACACTCACACCAACACGAATGAAAACGCTGGTTGCTCTAATCTGGGTGATATCGTTTCTGAGTTCGTTACCGCTTTTATTTACAATTAAAGCCAGCACTGATCCGGACAAGGCTTGCTCAGATATCAAATACCCTGATCTGGCATTTTTAATTCTGCTTACGATATATTCGTTTCTCTTCGGTTACTTGCTGCCTATAATACTGATGGTTTGGGCCTCCTACAAGATGCAACAAACTCTGAAAATACAAGCCAATGCTCTAAGATTGGAACACGCGTGTGCAGCAGCGTGTGAACTTGTGATTGCTAGACAGCGTCTGGTCACCACACTCACAATCGTCTTGGGAGCTATTATCGTCCTATGGACACCAGACTACATAACTGTCTTCCTTTGCTTGTTTCGCACAGACACTAGTCCTTTGCCATACTGTCATTCGGAGACTAATGTATATATCGGCGGAATCTTAGATTTTTTTTTCTATTTAAACTCTGTCATTAATCCAATCATCTATGAGTTGAAATACAAGAAATTTAGACAGGGTCTTAAAGTAGTCTTTTTCAAAAGGCGGGGCAATAATAGAGTTGGCATTGAGATGGTACCATTGTGAAATTATATAATGGTTCAATGAATTTCTATTACAGTTAGTTAATAAATACCTAGGAGAGTTCGAAGCTTCTGATTGGTCGAGACTCGATCACGTGGAGGGTATTATCACGCAGTAATTGACCGGGCTTTTAAAAATTGAAGCAAATTCACTGCTTTTTCCTAAATAAAAAGGTATTTATTAAAGGAAATAACAGGGTGAGGACCCGGTCATTACTGCGTGATAATTGACCGGGTTGGGCGATGACCGCTGGTAATAGACCGAGCCGAAGGCGAGGTCTATAACCATTGGTCATCGCCCAAACCGGTCAATTATCACGCAGTAATGACCGGGTCCTCATTCTGTTATTTCATAAATAACATATTTCAGACCAGTAGTGCTGTGTGGATGTTTCGCAAAGTTTGCACAAGATTTTGTTTGGTTATGTAGGGAGACCAAATGCGCCCTCTGTTTGTGTATGCCTACAAGTTTTGCAATTAGTGATTTGCATGTTTGTATAAAACACATAAGGTGACCTTTGTGCTTCCCGCGCAAAGGCAACTTGTAGCAGGTTTTCTTCTGCGGGCTTCGAACAGAAAAGACCAACATTATTAGGTCTAGAAATTCCTTCGATTTTCTAGGGAGCATGGCTCTGGCCATGTTCCAAATGTAAACCATGTGAGAGGATAACTATCATAAAAACTCCCAGTGATTAATGTTGTAGTTTGTGTGATATTTTTGTGATAGAATTAATTGAGACTTTTCGCGACCGTGTATTTTATTATTCATAATTGTATTATCAGATTGTAGCGTATGTACATGTAATGTGCAGCGTGACATTTGACCTTCATTTTATTGTACCTAACTTACGGCCTTTGATAATACTGTGTATTTATAAAATAAGTGTTTTCTTGTAAAATTATATGCAGGAGACAGTTGTCAATATACGTAGCCAATATAGTCTCTGGTTTATTGCATATTTTGTTGAATGCTAGTCCGCTTTAACTAGAGGACCGTTCCTCCTTCCTTTCCCCTTTAATGACGTGGGTATGGTCCGCTACAGTTAGCAGAAGAATGTTTTTGAAAAAAAACCATAATTTGTTCATTATTCTTAACGCAAGAAAAGTACATACCTTTACAGAGTTTTTTTATGAGTAGCTCATCTAAATAGTACTTCAACCGGCCCCCTAAAACAAAATTCCAACATGAATTTTAGCATCCCTAAATAATGTTGATGTTGCCAGCAAAAAAAAGTCTGAAGATGTCCTAATTAGCATATTTCCATGATGATTTTTAACAGCAAAAACAGCAAAAATCGATTCAGCACCATAACAAATCACAATTTTGCCACCAGTATCACCAACATCGGTCCATTAGGTACTGAGATATTACACTTAATTATGCACACGGCAGCCATCTTGGAAATATGCAAATTAGGATATCACGGGGCAATTGTTTTCTTTAAAATTCTTTAATAAGATGTCCTAGGGCTGCCAAAAGAAAATCATCTCGGAGTTTTGTTTTAAATCTATACTCAAGTGTGTGCATTTTCATTTGAAAGTGTGGACACTGGTAGTGGTACCAGTGAGAATTAATCAGAGTAATAATAATATTTAAAAAACCGACACTTGCGATTTTTGCTATTTAGTCCCCAATCTGTCGTTCTAGAGCAAAAATAACTCCCAAATATTGTTTTTTAATGTAGCTAGACACTTAGGGAGACACTGAAATGTCTCACTAAGTGTCACTGTCTTCTTATTACCTAAAAACTTACGCTAATTTGTCTCCCTATAAGTGCTCATTTAGTGAAATATTCAAAACACAAATGCAGCAGTGAAAAATATATATTTCCACAGCATGTACACAGTGATGCTGAAGTCTAAAATACGATCTTAAAATTTTATTTTATCTTTAAAAAAAAAATAAACAAATATAAAAGATAATACAATTTATCATTTAAAAAAAGAAAAAGAAAAAAGGAGGTGGCCTCCAAAAAGGAAGCGGGCGGTGACGCTAAACATATTTTATTTTTTTATTTGGCCTTACCGCGCTAATAAAACGATGGTTTCCGTTGTTCGGTCTAACCACCATTCAACCGACCCTCATTACCTTCAGCAAACGTGAAGTCAGTTAAATAATTAATTAGTGTAGTGTTAGTTGACATAATTACGGGACTTCATCTATTCAAGAACAAACATGGAGTTTTACCCGTGCTTCAACATTCTTCAAAACATTTGTTGTTAGTTTTAGTTTCACCATTTTGGACACGTTTTCGTTTTAGAAAATTTATCGCAGCATACACTCATTATGATTACTTGACTAGACCACAGAAGGGTTATTTTTACATTTGTAATTAAATGCGCACCGTACCAAGGTGTACCGTTTCGCTAAGAAAACACGCTGACGTGGAACATGTACATTGAGGAAGAACTTCTATTCTTATCCATACAAACTAGGCAACAAGGCAAACACGGGATGATATCTAGAGATGAAACCCGCCTGTTTATTACATGCAGGCAAACAATAGACGCTAATCGATAGAGTATCTCGATATTAAAAAGGCAGTTCGGCTGGAAAATTGTGAGCGACATTATTAAATTGACATTCCATGCGAACTAATTCCACACAATATAGCTATTGTTGCGGTTACTGTGGACACTTAGGACGACAATTTTGTAGACGTTAATTTTTTTTGGGGGGGGGAGTGTTTGAAAAGTGAGGTTCTTGCAATAATTGCCTGCCAGCAATCGTTGGAAATTGATACAAAATCCCACATAAGCAAATCCTAGCAAAAGCAATTGCTATTTTGTATGTATTCGGCCCAGTGTCCGAGTGATTATCAGTCCCACACGAACACTTTCATCGGTTCCGACCCACACATTACACTTGTAACCACAAAGGGTACATGTCATTGATACTGCACTCTACTAACACCACCTAAAGTCCATTGCACGAGGGATTATACAAACGAACGAGCATTGATTAGTTAACCACCATTAAACCAACCGTGCTTATTAATTACCTTCTGAAAACGATGCTACATATTATATAACGTTGTTTGAAGAACCCCAGCCAATTAGGCCAAATAAAAAGAAAACATGTTTAGCGTCATGCCTTTTTTTAAAGGAAGGAGGAGGCCTTTTTTTTCTTCTTTTTTTTAAATGGCCGCTCGACACATTTTAATGCGAGTCATGTAGTGAACATGTCGCACCCTATCTTCCTATTTAAAATTAAAACATGGCTCACCCATGATTAAAAATCAAAATTCATGTGGGTCGATCATGTATGTACCATACACGTCACACCCTAGCATTCCCATTAAACAAATATATATTTCAACAGCATGTACACAGTGATGCTGAAGTCTAAAATACGATCTTAACATTGTATTATCTTCTTTTCTTTTTCTTTTTTTTTCTTTTTTAAAGATAATACAATTTATCATTTTTTTCAAAAAAAAAGAAAAAAGAGGCGGCCTTCAAAAAGAAACGGGCGGTGTTTTATTTGGCCTTACCTTACCTCAAGAACAAACATGGAGTTTTACCCGTGGTTCAACATTCTTCAAAACATTTGTTGTTAGTTTTAGTTTCACCATTTTGGACACGTTTTCGTTTTAGCAAATTATTTATCGCAGCAAACACTCATTATGATTACTTGACTAGACCACAGAAGGGTTATTTTTTACATTTGTAATTAAATGCGCACCGTACCAAGGTGTACCGTTTCGCTAAGAAAACACGCTGACGTGGAACAGGTAATGAGGGGAGAACTTCAATTCTTATCCATACAAACTAGGCAACTAGGCAAACACGGGGTGATGTCTAGAGATAAAACCCGCCTGTTTATTACGTGCAGGCAAACAATAGACGCTAATCGATAGAGTATCTCGATATTAAAAAGGCAGTTTGGCTGGAAAATTGTGAGCGACATTTATTAAATTGACAATCCATGCAAACCAATTCTACACAATAGCCATTGTTACGGTTACTATAGACACTTAGGACGACAAACGGTAATTTTGTAGACGTGATCAATGCTCATCATACCGTACAAGGTAGTGGTGCGGTTTCTGTTTTGGATACCAAAGTGAGAAACTGCTGGCTGGAAATGTGACTGTGGCATAAAGTATTGCGCTAGATATCCTGTAATTGTTCCAAACAATTGAATTTTATTTTAAATAATTCACGATCGCCGGACGGCGATCCCGAAAAAAACAAGAACAACATAAGAATAACTAACCGACGCTTGAAAACGAACGCCGTTTTTCTTGGTTTTCTCGGCATCCATGATTGTCAGTTAAACGATATTTACAAAAAATACAAGCTACATTTATATTATCGATAACGTTACTTTTCTTAGGTGTATATTAATCTCAGTATACATGAAATAATAATACAAACAACACCATACTTCACTTCAAATTTAAAAACTGTTTATCAATATTGGGCATTTAATATATATCCAGACGTACGTACGTCGTTGTGAGAAAATAATCTGTTACTGACTGGCGTCGAAAAAATAATAGTAATCATCTTCACCGACATCTTCGTCACTATTATCATATTTTACCTCCGTTTCGGGTTCCGAATCATCTTTATCGACATCTTTTTCATCACCAATATTTGGCAAAATGGGCAACAAAGAGCAAGAGATGAGCACCAAAATTAGAGAAATTAGCAAAAAAAGAGAAACAGAATAAGTAAAATTATCAATAAAGAGCAAGAAATGAGTAAAATGTGCAACAAATGAGTAAAATGAGCAAACAAAGGCAAGGAATAAGTAACATGGGCACCAAATGACCGGGAGACTACAATGCGGCAGCGTGCATTGAGTGATGGCTGAACGGATGACTGAACAGACCATTATCCCTCAATCGGGACTATAGTTTGGTTTGACTGGTCATTTTTGTATTTATATCTTGGGGTGTCACACAGCTTGCTCGTTCACTTTGGAGGCGTCCGACCAAGGTATCACGTTCATCTTGCAGCCGCTGAGGGCGCCGTTTCGGTTGGACTTCGATGTGAAGACAGGCCGTGATGCCAAAATAAATCTGGCGGAGAGAAATACAGAAGCGTCCGTCTTTGCCTCAATAGGTGAGCGTCAGTGAGCTATTGTTTGGTTACTCATTTGACTTTCGTTCAGGGAAAGGGTTGGTGGGGGGGGGGGGGGGGGGGGGCAACCTTCAGTTTGTTTCGTAAAGCCTTTGAAACTTATTTCCCCCTTAATATGCTTATTGCCCAAGTCCACGTGAATGTGTAATTGATTAGACAGAAACAAGCACTTTCCTACTTAGTTTTATCGGTCCTATAACTTCTAGTGAGTTACCTTTAAAAAATACCACGGACTGTTACACGGTGGACAAAAGCACTACTGGTTTTACCAAAGCTTTGCCAATGTCCCAGTCGGCAAAACTATGTTTCTAACACGGATTAACAAGTAAGGAAAAACTCGTGTCTTGGCGAGATAAAATGAAATATCTCTGGGCTCCGCAGTTTATAAGTTCATAACATCGAAACCCTTTGGGTTTTTTCTATAGTCCTAGGTGGCTGGTGGAACTCGAAGTCGGTTATCGAAGCCTGTTACTTCACCGAGTCAAACGAATGCCCTCATATGTTGTTTGGTGGGCGTTCAGAATACAACGAGGCAGGTATCGTCAGTGCCACTGAACGTCGCTCCTTCTGGGTAGAGTACAAACGGGGCGTGGTGACCGTCGGCAAAGGAGGACAGGAGGAGGCTTTCCTAGAGTGGGACGCCGCTGCGCATCATCGTCGCAACATATCAACGCCGGTATACGTTGGTATAAGTTCTTGGGACCAAGAACCAGCGGACTGGGTGTTCAATCAATTCTGTGCCTAGGAAACTAAAAGCACGCGGGTGAAATGAGGGTGATGTATAACAAGTTGAAAAGGCGGGCACAGTTCGTCCCGTTAAAATACAGTGGCGTCCATTAAACTGCCTGGAATTTAATCTTTTACAGTGTAGTAGATGACTGAGACGTGTTAACATCACAGTTATTTTCACACGTGTGCTTATGGAAGTCACTAGTTATGGAAGAAACCAAGATACCGAGAAACCAACTAAAAGCGGGCGGGTCGAAAATTAGGGTGGTTGATAACGAGTTGAAGAAAGGCACACATAGATGTACTTATAAACTTCTGTCTTAGGATTAAAATAACTATAATTACAGCAATTAACCCGTAAACTCACCGAGATTGATATCGGGCTTAGGTCTGTCGTAAAACATGCAGTTCTACATAACAGCGACGTAATGTCGTCACCGTTTTCACGGAGACGTGGATTTTGAAAAGCGTTTTAGGAGATAATCGCAAGAGGATTTTCTCCTATAAAAGAAAAATGAAAAAAATACTACTTTGCAACAACTTTTGCAGTAAGGAAACCTTTACATATTCTATGAGAGGTGAATTTGTACATGAACCCAGTATCATATAACACGGTGTGGTTAATTGGATCATTAATTTAATTAATATAATAATAATAATGGTTTACTCACAGAAGCATGTCAAAATAGTTAAATACAGTGTTTTAAAGCAAAATAGTGAACAAATCGGAATCGAAGAAATGATAAATTGTTGAAATGTGTTGCTCTTCGTGAAAACGGTGACGATTATTATAGTTCATTAATTGACGAGTACCCAGACATTGTTGTTAACAGGCAAATTGTAGGCAAATGTGTTTATTTATTAGGACTCTAACTAACTCCCATAAATAAATTAACCAATTATTTTGTTTTAAATGCACAATGATTATTAAAAGACACGTATTTCCGACAACTAAGGCACTTTTTCAAAATTCGAAACGAACATTGTTCTAAGTGTCTGGAACTGGGTGTATACTTATAGATCGCTTAGAACAGTGGTTTTCTGTATTAAATCTAGCTGTTATATGTAAGGACACAGCGAGCACTGTTAATATATACGTTCAGGGTCTCAGATCCTGTTTTCAACCCAGCACCTTTTCGCGCAAAACAGATGTATCGCAATTTACGTAATTAGCTTGTGCTCACTCACGCGTGACATGTAGAGTATGTGCAATTGCACACAAAAAGCACTGCACCATTGTCTTTAAATGTATGTAAAAGTATTTGCAAAACAAAATAGAATATTAATTTTAGGAAAACTTTTCAAAGTGAGACATTTTTGGGGATACACCGGTTTTAACCAAGTATAGCAGTAGAGTAGACACCTTGTTTATAGAGAGTTGCACGTATTTATGGCGTGCATTATTTGATATTTATTCATTAAAATAGAGATAACGTATTAGAAGAAATTATACATTGTAGCTCGAGACTAGAAATGAAATAATAATGTAACGTAGACATAATGCTGGGGTCGACAAACACACAGGAAACTAACGTTACCACACGGCACTGGAAACTGGTCTAAACCGGTTCGGCGTATGCGCCATCCAGAACGGGTCGCCTGAGCGGACCGGCAGGAGCACCCCAGACTGTCCAACCGTGGGACCGCTCTGGTGTCCTCTACCGGGCAACCGGAAAATTCTCAAACGATGATCAAATTGTACATAGTTCACGACTATATTAAATAATTATTAAAACTCAAAAGCACTATGACGTCATAAGAATATCACTACATACACAACGGTGCTAACCGAAACTCTGTCTATTCAGAATAGTAATCCGAAGTGAATTTTTTTCTCAACAAGAAATTAACCAAACTCTACAAAATCAAGGATAGGATATATATAAAAACCAATAAAGCTACCAATAATAATACCGTGAGTATATCGAGCAGATCTGCTGCTTCCAACTTCCACCATTTCACATTGTAACCAGTGTGATTTACATCCTAAATTGCAATCTTCAATGATTTTCATCAGAAATTACTTATCACTGAATAACACATTTGTATGTGTTTATTGCCCAGGTTAGTCTTCTCCACAATTTTAACAAATTTATGCTATGGCAGGGAACATTTATGCCGTTTGCAACGAAGGAGTCCAGCCTATAGCTGGCGTTGTTTGGTCATGGTTTTAGGGCAAATTATTTACTGTGCCTTAAGTGTCATGGCAACTTCAGTTACTCGAGATGGCAGCTTTTATGTGTATTTGAGGCCATTATACCTGAGACTTCAGGTAGATGAAGAAATTCGTCAGGAATGTTGAGTACCCGGGGTTGAACACGTAGGATCTGCTTTACTGGTGATCTAGAGCCGAATGCAAGAAGGGCAGGCTGCTCTGTGGGTTCATTCTTCAATGCACCCCAGATGGAGTGAGCTGCCGAAGAAAAGAAGAAAAGAAAAAGAACAAAATTTTTCTAATTATTACAATAAAAATAACATTTTAAAAATTATTTATACATCACCAGAACTGACCTTAACACTCATAATAAAATAGCTTGGAGTTAAAAACTTCGAGGATATGCCATGCTCTTTCTCATATTATCACCATGCATGATCGAGTTTTATATATAGGGCCTATACTAAATGTAGCTCTAAATACACTTATCATATTTCAGTTAACTTGCCAATGTCACAATCAATTACTGGAGTGGGGGGAGGGGGGGGGGGGGGGGGGGGGGGGGTGGTAGATTGCAAAACATCAAATCTTAACCCCCTCCCTATAATCATGTTGACTTGTTTTGCCTGTTCTTTTCTTGTCTGTCAGTTACTCTTACTCTCAACAGTCATTGCTGTAATCCTTTCAATGCATATCAGCAATTCAAATAAAAAAAGGGTTGGGACATACCTTATATAATCACAAGCTGCTTGTCCACATCTTGATGCTGAGAGACATGACCTCCTGTCTTTGTGTTGTACGATAGCAACCATGGCAACAGCTAATCCATGAAGCCGTAGAGTTCCGAACGCGAGTTCTACAAATATAAGTTAATCATGTATTAAAATAGTACTCCATTTGCAAGAAATACTGTTTGTTGGAAAATATGAAGAAAAACCCAGTCGTTAGGCCTATTCTAGATCGATAAATAAGTCGCCACACTCGACGTTGACGTGCATCACCACGACATAGCCATGACAACAGTGATTGCACGTCAGACTTGTATTGTTATTAAATCATCATCAACAAAGCTACTCAAATGTTAACTATAAGTCTATGTATTATTAATATCATCTCAATGAACAAATGCATCATTTTTATTTGCTTACCTCCACACGTACGATGACAACAGACATGTAAACTCAAACAAGCCCCGAAACAATCACATGACGCAATAGACCAATCAAAATAGTTTTGTTTGCCAGCACCTATTTTTAGCACTTCATTTTTAGCATTTTGTTTCCTAGAGTGTAGGTATTTGTGACTAAGGGGGGGTCCCTAGGTCTCATATCGTGCTGGGTATAGACGATGTGCCCTCTGTTTACATCTGTTTTCAAATGTGCCCTGCAGTATGCGCACGCATCATGTTTTACATAAATTTGGTTAAGAGATGACATCAGAGGTCACATAATT
This sequence comes from Crossaster papposus, assembly GCA_037893245.1. Taxonomy (NCBI): domain Eukaryota; kingdom Metazoa; phylum Echinodermata; class Asteroidea; order Velatida; family Solasteridae; genus Crossaster; species Crossaster papposus. Next base: position 1,379,723 of record JBAIAA010000238.1, read on the forward strand.
CAAAGGGGATCTGACCTGCGGCGTCACTCTTTAGGCAAATTTTATGTAAAACACGATGTATGCGCATATAGCCGGGCACATTTGAATACAGTTATAAACACGTGACGTCAGAGGGCACATCATCTATAAGGAGGGAGATGTCAAATTTAAACTTTTTCACATCCTTCTTCCGCCGCTTACTGTCCTTCATCACCTGAATCCTGCCATCTCATCTTATTTATTGCGGCTGGTGCAGCGAACTAGGCACAATACAATACCATACCATACCATTAGGTACCATACCGCGTACTATATACTTATAGAACATCACATTAACAAAAACATACATACAAAGTGGTACGATCTTTTATTTATTTGCATTTTGGCGAGTCCTCCACACCCATAACACCCCGCGGTAAATTCCGCTCCTCATTTTATGCTACTGAAGGTCAAGTCCGTGGTGATAAATGCTGCGTTCTGATTGGCCAAAATCCGAATAAGAATTGACAAAATATCCTGATCAGACCTTGGGCACCACTGGTAACCAATGTTTTTTTCCTTTATTGGATCCAGGCCGCACGCGCGCGATTGATAGGGATAATGAGCTCATGAAGGTGTGCTGTTCCCGTTGGGGCGCAGATACCAAAGTGAATTCGAACTGCTGACTGGAAATGAAATACCCGCGTGAAATGTTGGCGTTGGCTTTAGCTTTTGGGTTTCTTAGTTCCCTCTATTTGCAACCCGTACGAGGGAAGATGTGTAGCGCCAAGATCAAGGCTGCTGCCGGTGATAATCTGACCACGCTTCATGACAAGGCTTTCGCGGCTTTTAGAACCGAGTGCCGTGGTAAACGAGGCAATCTGGACGACACCAAATGTAAGTTATCCTACCACGTCACAAATCTGTTAAATTTGCGAGTACACATTCACAATGGTGAAGTAGCATATTAGCACACTCAAAATTGAAAAAGACTCTAAAAGGATTTCTAAAATGATATGTTTGCAAGCGTTGTTCAAAACGTATGTAAATTAACAGGCGAGGTAACCTTAGTTGCTATCATTTTAAACATTGGGCTTCATCTTATCATCTACTCAAGGGTTGACCTTATGTGCATTGGAACTGTTTCCCTAATTTTAATTTCTTGCCATGCACATTTTGTTCCTTAATTCCCTTTTTTGTTTAACTCTTTATTGCTTACTCTGTATAGTTGAGTTACATTATGTTTTAAACAGAATCTTTTTTAAAGAATTGTAATTTGAGTCATTTAGTAGTGTGTACGCGATGCCGCAAAGGTTTGGTTATTTTTACAATTATTTAAATCTGAATATCAATATTATATAAATGTAAACGTAGACTCAAGTTCTTTTTTATATGTTTTTATGTTAATTACTTGTCGAGATAATAATATCTCAACAAGTTTTTGGGGAAAATGAAAATTGTTGATGCAGTACTGCCTTAAGAGGATACAATCCCCAAATTTTCTCACTAGATATGAAAAGACCAATGTTGGCTCTAATCAAATCCAAAAGGAAAATATTCTTAGACCCCTGGCAAGTGGACTTTTTGAGGGACAAAAATAGGTTAAAAATTACAATTTTACAAGTTCTGAAAACATGTTTTAATGCATGTTCTAAAAATGTCATGCCTGGGGTCGAGGTTGGTTCGCATGTCTTGGTCTGTTTGTAACAGAGGCCTGATTGGGCGCATGAATCTTTGCGCCAAATAACCACGGATCTTGCCGAGTATCTGTAGGGGTTTGAGAGCTATTAGAAAGCTCGTAAAAGCACTGTGTGGCTCAGGATGGTTGAAGGAGTCGTAATTTAATTCACCTCAACATCGATCTACATAAAGACAAAAACTATACATGGCTAATAAACGGCTGAAAATTGGTGAAACAAACAAACCCAAACCGACAGAAACCTCATAATTGACGATTACGATGAACTATTTTCAACATCAACCGATCCCGCGCGAAGCCTGGTAATCGATTATCGGTTGTCTTATTTTCGTTCGTGTCATCATAATTATATCCATAATCCTCTTTTTATCGATTAACCCATTGACACATGACCTCAACTAGTTACAGATACACCTCCCTCTCATGATCCTCGGCGAGGTTACCGATCTCATCCTCGATAAGGATCATTATCCTATACCAGAAAACGAAGTAAAAAATATACGTATTCTACACTACTAGCGTTCTTATACACTAGGCTACTGACGCTGTGGGAGAAGTTAATTTAAAAATATAAACGGCAAAGTGCATGAAGACGAGATCAAATTAATATTTAAACATTTAAATATTTAGGTTATGCAGAACAAAATGGTTAGGTTTATTTTAAACAAAAACTCCAGAGATCATATTGGGCAAAAAAGAATTGGATTCACTTGGGATATTAAATGTTACGGATAGAGTTACTCAATTGAAGCTGAATCATGTGTATAAAATAGGTCACAATATAACTCCAGAATAACCTAATTTTACTAGAGTCTTTGAACGACATATTCGCAATACAAGGGCCAGTGAACATAATTTTGTTGTTTCAGCTATATCCGGATTAACAAGTGCTACCTTTTTTAATACAGCCATTAAACACTGGAATGACCTACCTACCTTCCAATGTAAAGTGCACCACTAGTCTTTCTATATTGAATGCACCTATTAGTCCAGGAAAAATAAGTTTGGACCTCAAACAAATTGCAACAATTTTGTTTAACCACAATGCATTTCTAAAAGGTCCCCACAATGACATATTAAAAGTCTTTAAAAATTCAAGTAGTGGAAATATGACTAATTTGCATAAATCGTTAATCCATGCCGCGTAATATATTTATTCCCATATTTGGGTATATATATTTTTTTTATTTTTTGAAAAGTTTATTTTGGTGATTCTATACTTACATATCCTTACTTCAATAACATTTGCTAAAGCGTATAAGTGACTGAATAATTATGAGAGCATATAGTAACTATCAAAAATGACAACTTCGTTACCCTATAATGTGCGCACATTACACTGTCTCCAGATATTATCAAGTAGTCAGTAATGGTGAGCTTCAAATTCACCAAGTTGCTTACTGGCACAGTTATCATAGTAAAACCTTATGAAAAATCATATGAACAATGATAACATTGTGATATTTAGCCCAGCAAACAAAAACCGGGGGAAAATGATGTGTCCATAAATTGGGCTAAAAAGTAGTTAAAGGGTTGCCTAACATGGGAGACTTGAACAAGTTCAAGGTAATTCTTAAAATACATTTTAACGTAGATAGAATTATTGTAAGCAACACCAATCTTTAAATTGGGAGGTTTTCTTGAACTTGTTCAAGTCTCTCACCTTAGGCAACCCTTCACCTACTTGTTAGCCCAATTTAGGGACACACCACTTTTCCCAGTTTTTGTTTGCTGGGCTAAATATCACAATGTTATCATTGTTCATATGATTTTCCATAAGGTTTTTAGAGGATAACTGTGCCAGTAAGCAACTTGGTGAATTTGAAGCACGTCAATACTGACTACTTGATGATATCTGGAGACACGGTAAATGCGTGCAGATTATAGGGTATAATTGTAGTAATTTTGGACCATTACTATATTTTCATAATTATTTAGTCACTTACATGCTTTAGAAAATGTTATTGCAGTAAGGATGTGTAAGTATAATCGCCAAAATAAACTTTTCAAAAAATAAAAATAAAATATATACCCAAATATGGGAATAAACATATTACACGGCAGGGATTAACGATTTATGCAAATTAGACATATTTGCACCACATATTTTTGTAGACTTTTAGTATGTAATTCTAGGGACCTTAGAAGTGCACTGTGGTGAAAAACAATTTGTTGCAATTTGTTTGAGGTCAACAAAACTAAATTATGTATTTTTATTATACCCTCGACACGGTTGCTGATGTAGCTATGGGCAATTACAGGGATTACTCCTGGGGTACATGTTTTTTGAGATTGGATTTCTTAATTAATTCGGGGTATTCAGACCAAATAGTTTTTATCGATCTTGCATTTATTTCAATCTGTAATTTTAAATGTAGGCCTATTTTTGTATAAACTTGTGGAAATGCAACTTAATTTTATCAAAATGTTGTTCTATATATATGGACATAATCGCGCTTTGGGCGACCTGTTATTTCTGACCTATATGTTTCTGTTATTTTCCGACATTCGGGAGACCGCGGTCGTTAGGGAGACCATTTCGCTGGACGCCTTAACGCAACTACAGGAAAGAGATCCATTTAAAAAAAAAAAATTTCCAGATCGATAGAGTAGGGTCCAAAATGCTTAAATATGAAATTTCGTGGAAAAAGCTCTAGGTAAAAACGGGTTAGGTTACAATAAAGAATGTAAATTTTGTGCACGTCTCTATGGAGAGGTCTCCCTAATGTCGTATTTCTAGTTATATATATATATATATATATATATATATAACAACAAATTGGGATGCTGCGTAGCACTGAAGAGCATAGAAAATGTGAAAATATAAATATAACAGTGCTCACCGGAAATAAAACCGAGCTTTCGGTGCGAATGCACCTTCTTCAGGGAGAATTGTGGCTTGTTGTGATGTCCCGCTGGTAGAACAAACGCGGAGAAGGTGAATTCCGCGTTCATCCCGTCAGGTTGGAGCGTGCCCAGTTGGAACATCACACGCTGTTCCAAAGATCGGCGCTGCGTGTCCGACGATGCCGTGGAAACAACGCAGACGCTCATGTCCTTGGTGGAGTGAGATGGCGCGCCGAAGTGTTGGGCGACAGCCAGGCCGGGTTGTTTCAGCCGAACGCTTCGGAGATGCTCCGTGAAACGGTCGGCAAGTCGGCGCTACTAATGCACCACTACTAATCTTGTTTACTGTATTAAGTGTACTCGCTGTGGCTTGCTATATATTGGAGAAACCAAGCGCCGACTTGCCGACCGTTTCACGGAGCATCTCCGAAGCGTTCGGCTGAAACAACCCGGCCTGGCTGTCGCCCAACACTTCGGCGCGCCATCTCACTCCACCAAGGACATGAGCGTCTGCGTTGTTTCCACGGCATCGTCGGACACGCAGCGCCGATCTTTGGAACAGCGTGTGATGTTCCAACTGGGCACGCTCCAACCTGACGGGATGAACGCGGAATTCACCTTCTCCGCGTTTGTTCTACCAGCGGGACATCACAACAAGCCATAATTCTCCCTGAAGAAGGTGCATTCGCACCGAAAGCTCGGTTTTATTTCCGGTGAGCACTGTTATATTTATATTTTCACATTTTCTATGCTCTTCAGTGCTACGCAGCATCCCAATTTGTTATATATATATATATATATATATTATAATTTGTTTTTAGAAGTGGGGGGGGGGGGGGGGGGGGTTGCCATGTATATTGATCATGTTATGTTTCAAATAGGCATATCTGTCTCCCTTGTAATTAATGTTTTTGTTTGTTTTTTGTTCTGTCTTTAATGTTGGGACCCCAATGGAAATAAGCCTGTAAAATTTGCTTTGTTTGGTTATCTCAGGTTAAATCAACTGCTTTTGTGATTCGTATTTTTTTCTGTCATATTGTTGTCGAGTTAACCTGAATAAATAAATCAAATCAAATACTCATCTCTATTTGAAAAGTCCTATGGTATAATTCGGTTTGGTTGGTAATTTTTGTATTTTTATCTTGGGGTGTCCCACAGCTTGCTCGTTCACTTTGGAGGCGTCCGCCCAAGGTATCACGTTCATCTTGCAGCCGCTGAGGGCGCCGTTTCAGTTGGACTTCGATGTGAAGACTGGCCATGATGCCATAATAAATCTGGCGGAGGAAAGTACAGAAGCGTCCGTCTTTGCCCAAATAAGTGAGTGTCAGTGAGCTATGGTTTGGTTACTCATTTGACTTTTGTTCAGGGAAAGGGGTGTATCGCAAGAGCCGCACGTTCGGATATTTCACTTTACCTCGCCAAGACATGCGTTTTTTTAAACATAGTTTTGCCGACTGGGGTGTTAATGTTACGATCAGAAAGATTGCATTTTTTATGACGTCATCATGGCGTCATATATGCACTTGACACAATTACCAAAGGAATTTTGAATTTAGCAGGTTCTGTTGATGTGATATGACATAAATGTTGTGTCATTTATTGAGACACCGCACCGGGACCAATTGCAAACGATAATTCAAAAGAGGAGACTTGTGAAACGTAAGTCGGGTCTCAATAGTTTAATAATGAAACTACAACTGAAGAACATGATACAACATTTGCAAATATCGACTACCGAATTATTAAGAAATATCTTACTTATTTGAAAATAAATATTGATTGTAGGCATTAAGCAAAATTATTGCGCTAGATATCCTGTAATTGCTCCGAAAAATTGAATGTTATTATAAAAACAACAAAAACAACATAAGAACCGTGCACTGCCTGACGCCGTTTGAAAACGAACTCTTTTTTCATTGCTTTTCACGGCATCCATGATCATAAAACTTCGGACAGATCAGTTAAACGATATTCACTATAAATTACAATCTCCCAAATCCACCTATTCCTGAAAATTCAAGCAATTACCAATGGTGTATCTTACCTTCCATACATAAGTAATGCGGCATGGTGGACGTTGTCGACGGTTCACGTTCCACGGACCAACTAAACCGAACACGGCAATGTGACCTGTATTTAAAGGCACTATTATTACGTAACTGCACGTAACACTCTTCCAGTTGTTTCAACGTGTTACTAAGAGGAATTACAAAAATGCTTACAACCTAAAGGTACAAAAGTGAAATATTCATATAAAATTGTACGAATTGAACGCCATCATGACGTCACTTCAATTTTCGTCTAACACATCCCGGTCTACCTACATACCAAGTTTGAACCAATCGGAACCACCGTTCTCTAGATATAGGACCTCTAAATGTATACACCTTTAAGATGACGTCACGTGACCCCCTGATGTCGACCCCGTCGCGTTTCTCTGCGAGACACGAGGTATCAATAAGGTCTTTACCTCAGTTAAAGCCTATAATCAGGTTGGCAAATTACAGAGACATTGCTGGGCTACATATACCACACCGAAAATGTTGTTTAAAACTCTTTCATCATCCAGCTATTGACGGCTGGGCTGGACAAAAGTTAAGTCGGTCACCCGGGCCTGTTTCCACAGTGACTCACCAGAATGCCACAAGTTGTTGGATGGGCGTTCAGATTCACATCGAGGCAGTTATGTCACTGACCTTTCTGGGCTCCGCAATTTATAAGTTCATAACATCGAAACCCTTTGTTTTTTCTATAGCCATAGGTGGCGGGGGGAACTCGAAGTCGGTTATCGGAGCCTGTTACTACACCGAGTCAAACGAATGCCCTGGTATGTTGCCTGGAGGGCGTTCAAAATACCGCGAGGCAGGTATCGTCAGTGGCACTGAACGTCGCCCCTTCTGGGTAGAGTACAAACGGGGCGTGGTGACCGTCGGCAAAGGAGGACAGGAGGAGGCTTTCCTGGAGTGGGACGCCGCTGCGCATCATCGTCGCAACATATCAACGCCGGTATACGTTGGTATAAGTTCTTGGCTCTCTGAACCAGCGGAGTGGGTGTTCAATCAATTCTGTGCCTAAGAAACCAAAAGCATGCGGGTGAAATGAGGGTGATGTATAACAAGTTGAAAAGGCGGGCACAGTTCGTCCCGTTAAAATATAGTGGCGCCCATTAAACTGCCTGGAATTTAATCTTTTACAGTGTAGTAGATGACTGAGACGTGTTAACATCACAGTTATTTTCACACGGGTGCTTATGAAAGTCACTAGTTATGGAAGAAACCAAGATAGCGAGAAACTAACTGAAAGCGGGCGGGTGGAAAATGAGGGTGGTGGATAACGAGTTGAAGAAGGGCACAAATAGAGGTCACTTATAGGATTGGGAAACACGTTAATTATTTTGTTTTAAATTTTAAATGTTTATTAAAAGACACGTATTTCCGACACCTAAGGCACAAATATTAAAATTCGAAACGAAAATTGTTCTAAGTGTACAATATATTACAGTGTTTGGGGGAATTACGCATTATACACTTGGTTAAGTGGGCCCACAGCCACACTTGGAATGTGGGTGAGATAATGTCTGGAATTGGGTGTATACTTATAGAACACCTAGAACGGTGGTTTTCTGTATTAAATCAGGCTGTTTTTGTAAGGACACAGCGAGCACTGTTAATATATACGTTGTTTCTCAGGGTCTTAGATCCTGTTTTCAGATATATCGCAATTTACGTAATTAGCCTGTGCTCACTCATGCGTGACATGTAGAGTATGTGCACTTGCACAAAAAAACACTGCACCATTGTCTATCAACCTATGTAAAAGGATTTGCAAAATTTTGTAGAATATTAATTTTAGGGCAATTTTTCAAAGTGTGACTTTTTTTGATACACCCTGTATTAACCAAGTATAGCAGTAGAGTAGACACCTTGTTTATAGAGAGCTGCACGTATTTATGGCGTGCATTATTTTACATTTATTCATTAAAATAGAGATAACGTATTAGAAGAAATCATACATTGTAGATCGAGGCTAGAAATGGAATAATATATTATACGATCAGCCGAGTAAACGTCACTTTGATTTCGTTGTGTAAGATGTACCATTTTGGTTTTGTACTCGTTTTTCGCTTTTCTACTCATTTATCGCTTTATCGCCTTTCGCTTGATGCATTTACCATGATAGTTCATCATCACTGTGAGCATTATCTTGTCAGAGGAGTAAGAAATTGAAAATTAATTAATTTGTGTGCCACTGCTCTGGAGATTCAGGATTACTCAATGGATGGATCAAATGAAAGGCATGCATACAATGAATGTGTTTGCGGTTTAGTAACGGACAGTGTCATTAGTTGGACCCACACAGCCGAAATCTTCCACACAATTGTTTGTTTGTTGTTGTCTCGTGTAATTAGGTGGCGTTTTTTTTGTCTTTGTGTTTTCCCTGTCTTGTTTTGTCTTGCAGTATATTGTTTTAGTTTTATGTTTTGCCCCATGTGATACATCCTGTTTTGTTTCGTTAGTTTGGCTTTAATAGTTGTGTGCCTTTAGGTATTGTGTCGTGTCTTGTTTTGTTGTTTATCTTGTCTTGTCTTGTTCTATTTTGTTTTGTCTAATATTTATAGTCTTATATAATGTGCAATGTTATTGTTTTAATTGAAAATTATAGTATTTTATTTTCACAATTTGATGGGGGGATGACAGGTCTTTGATCATAGTGATTGTTATAACCATAGTGATTGTACATGTACCGTGTTAACAGGCAAATTGTAGCCGAATGTGTTTATTTATTGGGACTCTAACTAACTACCATAAATAAATTAACCAAAATCAAACTTTGGGAAACACATTAATTAATGTTGTTTTAAATGCACAATGTTTATTAAAAGACACGTATTTCTGACACCTGAGGCACCATTTCAAAATTCGGAACAGAAAGTTAGCGGAACCCCTACTTCCGATCCTGTCTGATCTACCAATCCTTAAGGCACCGTTAATTGTGTCTATTGGAAGCCGAACGGATTAAAACGCTAGAAGGCCATGTGTTTGGTTGTCAGAAGTATATTATTACACAATAGGCTATTATAATAAATTGCTTTATCCAAAGCTCAACGGGCTGGCCGCTTGACAGCGTGTGGTAATGATCAAGCGTGTTTGCGGTTTTCTAGCAGTTGAAAGGCCCCAGGGAATTCAGTTTTTTGGGTTTTGATTTGCTTATTTTGTTGCATGAGCCTATTTTGTGCCGACTTCAGCGAGTGGTTTTTGTTCCTTCTCACTACATCTACTCTGAACTTCAGGATTTTCTTTGGAGTCACTACATTTTTTTACTGTGATTTTTCTCCAATACTTTTGCAGATCGGTTCTATTGAAATCAGAAATTTAATCTTTTAATTGCTATATAGCCACTCAGTACATTTAAAGAGGGACGACTTCAAACGTAGGTGATCCCACGCCGCCAAAATTGCGACTAACAAAACTAGAACCATACACTTTGTAAGAAAAATCGATATTAGAAAGGCAATACTAAAGCAATGGTTAGCAAAACTCAGTAGATTTGATGAGATTTGAAGGTTTGCATGGTGAAAAGGCAATAAGATTGTTTGCGGTATTGTAGCATCATGTGTTCAATCTCTTTTGTAAATGTGTGTGGTTCTGAAAAGAACCAGAGGAAACTCAACGTTTCGGGCAGTATGTTCTACTCGTCGTCAGAGCATAAACTGAAATGACCTGTTCGCTAGCGTTATATGTATACGAACCGTATGCGATCTGGAGGCGGAGTAACCAGTGTTAGTTTACATAATTATGGAGCTTCATCTATTCAAGTTTTACCCGTGATTTGAAATTCTTCAAAATATTTGTTGTTAGTTTTAGTTTCACCATTTTGGACACGTTTGTTGTCTTTGGGAATTATTGTTGGCAGCATACATTCTGATTATGTACTGTAGGGAGACCAAGTGCGCCCTCTGTTTGTGTATGCGTAAAGTTTTGCAATTAGTGATTTGCATGTTTGTATAAAACACATAAGGTGACCTTTGTGCTTCCCGCGCAAAGGCAACTTGTAGCAAGGTTTTCTTCTGTGGGCTTCGAACAGAGAAGACCAACGTTATTAGGTCTAGAAATTCCTTCGATTTTCTAGGGAGCATCGCTCTGGCCATGCTCCAAATGTAAACCATGTGAGAGGGTAACCATCATTGAAACCATTCACTCATTCACCTGAAAACTAAATTAAAGTAAAAACGGCCAAACATGCCAAAGTGAAAAAAATACACACTTGTACTAGCACACCTTATAAATTGTGGCATTTAAGGAATATCAAGTTTGATAACATTTTGTTTCCAAGTCGAGCATGGTGGGGGAGCATGATGATGCCGCCATGACTGAAGACGTACATTGGCACAAGGTACATGCCAAAATCATCGGTTTATATATCCGTGCAAGCTCAAGCCATGTGTAAGCAATTTTCTTAAATTTATCCCCTGTGAGTATTAGAGTGAAAATATACAACCATTTTGAGAAGAAAGTAGTCTTTATTTCATACTTTTACATGTCAACAAAACTCAATAAAAAGTAAATTAAAAATTAATAAAAAAAATTTATACAAAACCTCTCTCCCTACCAGAACTTTTAAAAATAAAGGACGCTCAACAACTTTTTTTTTATCTAGCCTTACGTGTTGCTGGTCGGTGTATGTTCGTGAACATTCCTTTAATTTTGAAACCGATTATGATGTCACCCTAAACTTTGGACAATTTGAAAGACATAATCCACTGAAGATGCTACGTCAAACTCATACAGTTTCTATGTGTAGTTTTCCCGCCAAAAGTCGAGGAACTCCAGCACCACATTCAAATGTATTGTAACGTCGAGCGACACATCAGAGCCAACACACCCACCTTGCAAATTGGCCTGTAATTTCCAAATCCATTTCGATGCCACCCTGAGATTTTCATAAATACTAGACGAGGAATAGATTATGACGATTTTTAAATATCTTGAACTTTCTATGCATAGTTTTCCTGAAATTTATCGTCAAATCACAGCATCAAAATTAGTGCTGTGTAACGATTACCGTATACAAACGCACGCAGCCTACTATAATTATAGCACACAAAATTATGGCAGTCACCAGCAAAACGCGGGCTGAAAGGAAACGACACAAAATCAGACAGACGGCGCTGCCTCGCGACACTCGGGCAATGTATTATGTTTTTCATTTGAAATTAAAAAATTGTGAGGTGTTAGCCTTAATGTTTTAAATAAAATTGTCTCGTTTGGGTAAGAATTTTTCACCATAGTAATCACTTTTGCCAACCGCGCGTTCTGTAATTACTGCAGACTAAAATTAGACTAATTTGTCTGACCAATAAAAGCGTGATTGTATAATTACAATATCAACGCCGATTGTAGGCGCGGCTTAGCTTATTATTCCACTGTTGTAATATTTCAATAACATTTTGAAGTAACCCTTTCATTACTCCACCCCCCTCTTTTTAAGTAAATCAAGAAAATAATAAAACGTACGTCCGCATTGGTGGTAAGGGGAAAATGAAGAAAAAAAAGTATCAACGCCACATTACTTTTGTTCAGGGGTACGGACCGATGACTCAACACATTGACCGACTCCCATACAGGACTCTTCAAACTAGCTAATTAAGCCGTTGAGCTAACTCCGGTTGGTATTTGAAGACTATAAACTAATTCTTTTAAAGATAAGATTGCGAAATTGCGCGTGTTAAAACTGAGATAAAAAAACGACATCAGTCAGGACGACAACCCAGGCGATGGAATCCCGCCGACGAGGAGCATAAACACTCGGCCATTCGACTAGTACTAGACCATGGGACGAGTGCGATTATTGTGTTCGTTCGTGATCCCCAATTTGGTACAAAATGAAAACGTCAAAGTTCATTCAAGTTGTTGTGGCTAAATACAAAAATGACTGTTCATTTTTGCAAAAGTGGCACTTTTGGTCTATTTTTGGCAAAAATATGGACCGATTTTTATTTTTTTACAAAACTTGCCGTTACTTGAACCTAGTTTCTGACCCGGTGTACAGCAATCCAACATGGCGGCTTCTAAAGACGACGCCGAGTCTTTATTTACGTGTATTTTGCACTGTGATTCTGGAGCCAAAGGCAGGGTTTCTTTCACCTTTTTATATTCAAAGCTGGTCTCGCTTCCTCGAGTTTGCTGACAAATGAAAGAGTTTGAAGGGAAAATAGTCAGATATAGCGAGAGAATTTCTGGCCAAACATGACTTCGCGTTGCAGAGAGCGGATGTGTTACTGTTACTGTGTTAGCACCGACACATGTTGGATTTCATCGATCTTGCTACGCCCGGTTTACGGACATCAATAAGATAGAGCAAGTCACAGCTGTCCAAGAGAAACGACAAAGGGAAATCTTTGAAACCGGTAGGTGTTGCAGTAACGTTCAGGCCTAGCCCATAATATTTGTTGTCTGTTGTCCAATGAATGCGCATGATCCTGCCTACACTTTAGCACTTTAATAACACCTCAGTGTTTGTTTGTGGTTCCGAAAAAGATTCTGATGCTCTTAAATGACATTTACGACAACAGGCCATATTCTCTTAACTACAGTATGATATTGACCTTATATACGGGGTCACACATTCGAACACGCTTTATGTTATTATAGTTCTGTACCCCTTTCTTTTGTCATTGTATATGTTATGGGATGGATGTGTTGTCGGTGCTGTGCAAGTTGTTAGGGGTCATACTAATAACCGAAAACACGCACAGCACCGACAACACTTCAAAACCATATTTGATATTGACAAAAGAACTGTAATAATACAATACAAAAAGTCAAAAGATTGTCATTCAACTCGAGGTTGCAATTCATTTTAAAAAATGGATATCTTTTTTCACGCGAATGTTTTTTATTTCCAGCATGAACGTTGGCAGCTATTTTCCTTCTGGCTGCCATTTGACATTATGCATGAGTCGATAAGATGTGGTTGTAGCTGCTACCATAGACTCGTGCATAATTTCAAGCTGCAGCCAAGTAATCCGGACACAGCCTACAGCAACTCCGCGTGCTAATTTAATAAATGAAATTGTTGGATTTACGACAACTTAGCTAATAGCTGCACATACATGTAGCTCGTCAAATCTCGTTTCTGTAAAATTACGTGTACTAACATTTAGCCAGCTCTGGCTAAGTACATGTATACACCTATCTTTTATCCCCTTTTTATCAAGAGGGGGGGGGGGTGTTTGAGAAAACATTAGGTGTGTGTGAGCAATTCTTTGTTTGTACAAGGTTACAAATAAGGCCATACCGGTATCTCAGGAAAATGCAGTGTACAGCAAGTTTGCATTTCAAATCGTAAACATTCCGTTCAACTATAGACATTTTATTTCAATTTATAATTTTTTGTGGGGGGGGGGGGGGGGGGGGGTGGGAAGCGTGTGCAACTTTTGCTCCATATTTTTGTGTAGAACATTAAAAAAAAAAAAAATAGGGACAGGTGACAAACTAAGTTTCTTTTCTTGTAACAAGTCATTTCAAAATTTCATCATTGATTGTATTTTTCCTTTCTTTTTTCTCTCTAGATGTAACCTTATAATGTTGCTAATCAGGAGACGAGCAGTGATAATGACAGACCTCCAAAGAAGACTTGTGTTTACTCAGATCCAGTGCCAGCCTACCATCTAAGCCCCAATGTTAGAAGCATGTCGTACCGGCTATGTGCATTATCTGCCCAAAATCGCATGGGTTGTGAATATAGTAGCAAGTTAATGTGCTCACTTCAGTGATTTTGTGATTGTTATAATTCTTAATTTTAGAGGGAAAAGCTGAGAGAATTATGCTCGAACTGGTTTTCGTGTACTAAATGACTAAATATTTAAGACAAGTCAGAAGCATTTTTCTGACACTTTTCATTCTTTTCACGCAGTTAACTTCCACTATCCCTGTTCCAATGAGGGCAACTATTTTCAAGGCGCTTTCTAATTGAAAAGTGTAACCTAGTTGAAACTTATTAGAGCTACATACTGAAACATCCATGATGGAGTATGAATATCCCTCTTACTGAGAAAAGATTGTACTCAAAAAGGCATTTACACACATTTAAATGTAATTGTTATTTGCAAATGGTGCATACAATTCACCATTTCTGTAATTTTAAATGTTATTACAACCATGACTTTAATCACAAACAATTCAGCTTCCCAGTAATGTTACAGGTCCAGTGTAAAATAAAACTGTAGGGTCGGGGCAGGCACTATCACTCGTGGACCACAGCAACCAAAACGTGGGTACAGGGCCACAAATTGTGAACATTTATTTGTTAATTCTCAATTTTCATGTGATTCTATTTGCAACTGTTATGTTCCATAACAAAAATGAGTGAGTACTGAAGTTTATGTACTAGTGCTGACAAGAATAAAATGACAAACGATATATATTGTGTGGATCTTAACTTTTGATGTATTTCATTATTATGTATTTCATTACAAGCTCGCCTTGCATGAAACCCATTACAATTCCCCTTTAAACAAAACACTGAGCTGATTGACCCCTTTCCCCCAAAAAATAGATAAAAAATATTTCAGATTGAAATTGAATATAAGCCATTTTATTTAACAATCAATTATCTAATAACACACTTAAATGGATCCACCTGGGCCCCCATCAACCAAAAAAAGTGATTTACATTTAAACAGTGGTATTAGTTCATGTTTGTCACTGGCAACTTTTTCCTGTCGTGTACATGCTCTATGAGGCGAGTTGGCTTGAGTCAATACAATATTAGATGAACAAAATTATGGGGCGAACTGGCTTTGGGGCGAATTTGTTATGAAAACAAGGCGAGAAAAACCAACTCGCCCCATGTTATTTTCGCCCCATCAAATTGTTAACGTGAAATAACTCTCCAAAGTGCCACTTTTGCAAAAATGAACACTCCAAATGTTGTTAGGTATGCCATAAAGATCAATTTGTGAAGGTTTTATCATGTACCAAGTTGGGGATCACGAAAATGTCTTTCTAAAAGGATTTTGTGACTTCGTCCCATGGTCTATACCAGTCAACATCTTTTCAAATCGATGTGACTTAATAGATTTGAAAGCTGGAATAGCTCCATTGTAGAATGAAGAAAAAAATTGTATGTGTTGTTGACCAAGCATTTAGGGGTTCGGACCCATGACTTTACTCATTGAACGACTCCCATATAGGACTCTTTTGGGTTCTAGGATTCCCGGCCCATCATACTTCCTTCCCTGTCCATGTTCCTTTAACCCGAAGGCCACGCAACCATATAAGAGAGGAGAACAGAGCGAGGCCCTAGCTTTTGCTGCCTATGCAAGCAAACGAACTCTGTCCCTATATGAAGGTTCAAACCTGAACTCGGCGGACAGTACCAGCCTGGCGAATTAAGCCGCTGAGCTAACTCCGTTTGATTAATTATTCATAAATACCTGGGACAGTTTAGGCATTCCTATTGGTCGAGAGCCCGTCACG
Source organism: Crossaster papposus (assembly GCA_037893245.1). Classification (NCBI taxonomy): domain Eukaryota; kingdom Metazoa; phylum Echinodermata; class Asteroidea; order Velatida; family Solasteridae; genus Crossaster; species Crossaster papposus. The sequence continues at coordinate 1,395,707 of JBAIAA010000238.1, forward strand.
TGGCCGGTATTAAATGGACGATAAAGACATGGCTGGAAGTGTTTAAACCCAGTTGGCAACAAAAGTGGCCTCCGCACATGAACAACATTATTCCTATCTCGGCGTTGCGCGACTGGTTGTGCGTCATTCCGTATTTGGAGTGACGTCACATTTTCGATAAATATTTATTTTAATCAAAGAAGCTAAATTGTTGCCCCGAAAGTGGGTGGGTTATAAAGCTCAGGAAAATTTGGGGTAAAGAGAATAATTATGTTTAAACCCTTTTTTAAATGAGTTGTAATTTAAATCCATACAAGATGGATTAATAAATATAATCCTCTTGGCAAAGCCTGAAAAGTTGATGTAAAAATATCGTCTGCTTTCTCGGCGCTATTTTTGTTGTGATGTCATAATTTCTAGAGTTATTTACTTTTGTAAAAGAAGATAAATAGTTTTTCCTCCAAAAAGGTGGGTTTCGGAGATCAGAAAATCTGGGATGAGAAAATAATTATATTTAAAACTATTTTTAAATAAATTGTAATTTTAAACCATTGAAAAAAAAGCAATAAATGCAAACCTCTTGACTGAGCCTGAAAAGTTCATGTGAAAATAGAGTACAGCTCGACACTCTGAAAACGAGGTTGCCAATGCAGTGATGGCCATTTAGTCTGGTTCATAGTAAATACGCTTTATTGCATGTATTGTGTAGAGCGACAGAGGCGGAAACATGTCATTTGACAGTGGCCCGTGAACATGGATAGGAGAAAACACACAGAATGGCGAAACACCGAAATTTACTTGCGATAATTTTCCGTGATTTGGGGGGCTTTTTGGCTGAATTTTTCAAAAAAAATATTTATGAATTGGAATAAATGTGTGTTTGTTCGGTTCGGTTCGGCTCGGGTAATATCAGCACCCAGACTCCAAGCGGTATTAAACAGAGTGATTAAAACCTCTCGAACACACATTTATTCCCTTAATTAAACGATTAATTATTTCTTTTAAAGATAAGATTGCGAAATCGCGCGCGTTAAAACTGAGGTAAAAATGACGTCTGCCACAACGAGGTCTCGAACCCAGGCGATGGAACCCCGAAAACGAGGAGCCTAACCACTCGGCCATTGGACTACCAGTCGACATTTTTTCAAATCGATGTGACTTATGTTTGAAAACTGGAGTATTAGCTCCAGTATAAAATGAAGAAAAAAAAGTTATGTGGTGTTGACCAAGCATTCAGGAGATCGGACCACTGACCTCTATACATGGACAGATCATCATTGTTTCATTTTGAAGTCGGCATGCGGAGAAGTGCAACATGGCGGACCCACGACGTGACTCTGTGAGCCAATGAAATGTCCAGGTGTTGGTACGATACTTATTACGTAATGTTTATAAATACAAAATGTACAGAATAAATCCGCTGACCTCCACACCTGGACATTTCATTGGCTCACAGCAGTGAGGTCTCGGGTCCGCCATGTTGCACTTCCAGTTCGCGCCGACTTCAAGTGTTAGCACAGCAGAATATGGACAATGGTCCGTCCAGGTGTAGAGGTCAGTGGATCCGACCCATGACTTTACTCATTGAACGTCCCCCATATAGGACTCTTTTGGGTTCTAGGATTCCCGGCCCACTACACATCCTTCCCTGTCCATGTTCATGTAACCCGTAGGCCACGCAACCGTACAGGGAGGACTTGACGGAGCGAGGCCCTAGCTCTTGCCGCCTATGCAAGCAAACGAGCTCCGTCCCTATACTAAGGTGCGCACCTGAACTCCGCGGACAGTACCAGCCTGACGAATTAAGCCGCTGAGCTAACTCCGGTTGGTGATTGAAGAGGATCAAATAATTATTTTATAGATAAGATTGCGAAATCGCGCGCGTTAAAACTGAGGAAAAAATGACGTTGGGCAGAACGGGGACTCGAACCCAGGCGACGGAATCCCGCAGACGAGGAGCCTAACCACTCGGCCATTCGACTACCAGTCAACACTGTTTGAAATCGATGTGACTTAATAGGTTTGGAAGCTGAAGTAATAGCTCTATCCTACATCTGCTCAAAGGAAGAAGGAGAAACTGTGTTTTCAAGGTTAATGAGCCGCCCACGCATTAATTGTCCGAAAATTGGACTTATTTTATGTCGATAGAGGGCGCGCCACACAAATAGAAGTAACCAGCAAAGCGCGGGCTCAAAGGAAACAACACAAAATCAGACAAACGGCGCTGCCTCGCGACACTCGGGAGTAGGGTGGCAATGTATATATATTCCATTGGAAATTTAGAAATTTAAATAAAATTGTCTTGTTTGGAAAGGGGTAAGAATTTTTCAAAAAAAATCATCGGTCAACCCACCAAAAATGTAAAAGAATATGACATGCTGCACCAGGGGGGGGGAGGTAACAAAGTGCGCCACCAACGTTGAAATGTATCTCATTCGTTCTTCCATGCTCGAGAGCTGCACATCTCACACAGTAAATACGTATAGGGGTGCATGCCAATAAATCTCGGGAAATCACAGCGCGCGAGCTCATTAATATTTTGAGATCCCTCCGGTAATTTTGATTAAGAGGTCCCTGGAGCCTATAAATTGGACTGATTGTAGAAATATCTGTGGAAATCAAGAATTGGTGACCTGTGGCTTCCAACTCGGGGGATTGCGTTCACAAAAAAGACCAATACGTGGGTCTATTTTGCATAGAGGCGGGGGCTACATTTAGACCTGGGCCTAGAGCTGGGCCACCATTTTAGGGGTGGTTTGTGGAAAGGGGAGTATAAAAAAATATTCATTCGGTCAACCCCTATAAATTTGAAAAGAAAATTATTCTAGGAGTCTTAATCTTTAATTTCCAGCCCAAAAAATATTGCCACCCTACTCCTGAGCGTCACCAGGCGGCGCTCTTTCTTTCTATTTTTACGTTGGTTACAATGAGCCCCGTATTTAGTGAGTGGAACCATAGATCGCTACCGCGAAGCTCACCATTGAAACACGTACAAATTTGCTCCGTGTACCGCTCTCCGAATTCAGTGATTCATACAACGTCCGCAAAGCCAGGTACAGAGGCACGATCTACACAAAGTTTTTGGGGGGCGATGTGATTTTCTGCCATTTTCGTTCGAAAAAAACACGATAAAACGCAAATGGGGTCACAGGCAGATTTTTTTTAAAATTCAGTATTTCACTGCTACATCCTTTTTTAACGTATCCATGGAAAAAAATTAGTGGGATCGAAGCACGATTTTTCACAATTTATCGATTATTATTGCCCTTTTTAGGGGAGGTATTTGTTAACGTCGTTTGAGTATTTGTGCACAATCTCCACGCGCATCAACGGTACGTCAACGCTTAATTTTTTTCGACTGCTGTTTTCATTTTCAATACAATTTTTGTCATTGGATGATAAACATTAAGGTAAATAACAACCTTGTACAACTACAAATGACAAGATGTTAAGATTGGATGCAAAAAACTCTTTATTTTTCGAGTGAGAAAATTGTTCCCCCCTATTTTGAGAATGGACAGTACCACAGCGTTTCGCAATCACAGCCTCGAAGGGCCGCCCCCCCCCCCCTCCGCCCCCCCCCCCCCCCCCCTCCGCCCCCCCCCCCCCCCCCCCCCCCCCCCCCCCCCTCCGCCCCCCCCCCCCCCCCCTCCGCCCCCGCCCCCGCCCCCCCCCCCCCCCCCCTGTGCTGCACGTCATGTTTCTGTAGTCCCTGAACACGTGAGACTTCTAAGTATTTTAATAACATCGTGAAAGTATAGGCGTTTTAGCCCTTAGGTCTATGGGAATTGGTTTGCTCCGTTTCACCCAAAGGGCTCTGTGTTAATAAACCCCGGTCACAACAGATCGTACGAAATGTTGTCGTGGTAAGGCCTGGTCACAACGAACCCACGACGCATTTGATCCACGACACGACATCAAATTTGGGCAGATCGTGGGTCATCGGGGGTCGTCGCAAGACAGTCCTACGAAATTTAGAGCATCGTGGCATCGATGTACGTACATGTACGTACAGACGGGTAATGACGCCTTGATCAAGGCTAAAAAAAACTATGAATAGAAAGTTCAAGAAATAAAAAAATCGTATTATTCTCTAGTCCACACCTTGTGAAAGTCCAAGGGTGGCATCGAAATCGATTTAGAAATTACAAGTCGATTTGCAAGCGCGAGGGGGGGGGGGACTACATTGTACGTTTGCACTTTCACAAACATAGCATTTAAATGTATTGTAACGCCGAGCGACACATCAGAGCCAACACACCCCGCTTGCGTACATTGACCGACTCCCACATAGGACTCTTCACCCTGGCGAAATAAGCCGTTGAGCATATAACTCCGGTTGGTATTTCAAGACTATAATTTAATTCTTTTAAAGATAAGATTGCGAAATTGCGCGCGTTAAAACTGCGAAAAAAAACGAAAAAAAAAACATCGGCCAGGACGAGGACTCGAACCCAGGCGATGGAACCCCGCAAACGAGGAGCCTAAACACTCGGCCATTGGACTACCAGTCGACATTGTTTCAAATCGATGTGACTTATGTTTGAAAACTGGAGTATTAGCTCCAGTATAGAATGACGAAAAAAAAGTTATGTGGTTTTGACCAATCATTCAGGGGTTCGGACCCATGACTTTACTCATTGAACGTCCCCCATATAGGACTCTTTTGGGTTCTAGGATTCCCGGCCCACTACACATCCTTTCCTGTCCATGTTCATGTAACCCGTAGGCCACGCAACCGTACAGGGAGGACTTGGCGGAGCGAGGCCCTAGCTCTTGCCGCCTATGCAAGCAAACGAGCTCCGTCCCTATACTAAGGTGCGCACCTGAACTCCGCGGACAGTACCAGCCTGACGAATTAAGCCGCTGAGCTAACTCCGGTTGGTGATTGAAGACGATCAAATAATTCTTTTATAGATAAGATTGCGAAATCGCGCGCGTTAAAACTGAGGAAAAAATGACGTCGGGCAGAACGGGGACTCGAACCCAGGCGACGGAACCCCGCAGACGAGGAGCCTAACCACTCGGCCATTCGACTACCAGTCAACACTGTTTGAAATCGATGTGACTTAATAGGTTTGGAAGCTGGAGTAATAGCTCAATCCTACATCTGCTCAAAGGAAGAAGGAGAAACTGTGTTTTCAAGGTTAATGAGCCGCCCACGCATTAATTGTCCGAAAATTGGACTTATTTTATGTCGATAGAGGGCGCGCCACACAAATAGAAGTCACCAGCAAAGCGCGGGCTCAAAGGAAACAACACAAAATCAGACAAACGGCGCTGCCTCGCGACACTCGGGAGTAGGGTGGCAATGTATATATATTCCATTTGAAATTTAGAAATTTAAATAAAATTGTCTTGTTTGGAAAGGGGTAAGAATTTTCCCCAAAAAAAATCATCTGTCAACCCACCACAAATTGAAAAGAATATGACATGCTGCACGTCATGTTTCTGTAGTCCCTGAACACGTGAGACTTCTAAGTATTTTAATAACATCGTGAAAGTATAGGCGTTTTAGCCCTTAGGTCTATGGGAATTGGTTTGCTCCGTTTCACCCAAAGGGCTCTGTGTTAATAAACCCCCGGTCACAACGGATCGTACAAAATGTTGTCGTGGTAAGGCCTGGTCACAACGAACCCACGACGCATTTGTTCCACGACACGACATCAAATTTGGGCAGATCGTGGGTCATCGGGGATCGTCGCAAGACAGTCCTACGAAATTTCGAGCATCGTGGCATCGATGTACGTACATGTACGTACGGACGGGTAATGACGCCTTAATCAAGGCTAAAAAAAACTGTGAATAGAAAGTTCAAGAAATAAAAAAATCGTATTATTCTCTAGTCCACACCTTGTGAAAGTCCAAGGGTGGCATCGAAATTGATTTAGAAATTACAAGTCGATTTGCAAGCGCGAGGGGGGGGACTACATTGTACGTTTGCACTTTCACAAACATAGCATTTAAATGTATTGTAACGCCGAGCGACACATCAGAGCCAACACACCCCGCTTGCGTACATTGACCGACTCCCACATAGGACTCTTCACCCTGGCGAAATAAGCCGTTGAGCTAACTCCGGTTGGTATTTGAAGACTATAATATAATTCTTTTAAAGATAAGATTGCGAAATTGCGCGCGTTAAAACTGCGGAAAAAAACGAAAAAAAAAACATCGGCCAGGACGAGGACTCGAACCCAGGCGAGGGAACCCCGCAAACGAGGAGCCTAACCACTCGGCCATTGGACTACCAGTCGACATTGTTTCAAATCGATGTGACTTATGTTTTAAAACTGGAGTATTAGCTCCAGTATAGAATGACGAAAAAAAAGTTATGTGGTGTTGACCAAGCATTCAGGGGTTCGGACCCATGACTTTACTCATTGAACGTCCCCCATATAGGACTCTTTTGGGTTCTAGGATTCCCGGCCCACTACACATCCTTCCCTGTCCATGTTCATGTAACCCGTAGGCCACGCAACCGTACAGGGAGGACTTGACGGAGCGAGGCCCTAGCTCTTGCCGCCTATGCAAGCAAACGAGCTCCGTCCCTATACTAAGGTGCGCACCTGAACTCCGCGGACAGTACCAGCCTGACGAATTAAGCCGCTGAGCTAACTCCGGTTGGTGATTGAAGACGATCAAATAATTCTTTTATAGATAAGATTGCGAAATCGCGCGCGTTAAAACTGAGGAAAAAATGACGTCGGGCAGAACGGGGACTCGAACCCAGGCGATGGAACCCCGCAGACGAGGAGCCTAACCACTCGGCCATTCGACTACCAGTCAACACTGTTTGAAATCGATGTGACTTAATAGGTTTGGAAGCTGGAGTAATAGCCCAATCCTACATCTGCTCAAAGGAAGAAGGAGAAACTGTGTTTTCAAGGTTAATGAGCCGCCCACGCATTAATTGTCCGAAAATTGGACTTATTTTATGTCGATAGAGGGCGCGCCACACAAATAGAAGTCACCAGCAAAGCGCGGGCTCAAAGGAAACAACACAAAATCAGACAAACGGCGCTGCCTCGCGACACTCGGGAGTAGGGTGGCAATGTATATATATTCCATTGGAAATTTAGAAATTTAAATAAAATTGTCTTGTTTGGAAAGGGGTAAGAATTTTCCCCCAAAAAAATCATCTGTCAACCCACCACAAATTGAAAAGAATATGACATGCTGCACGTCATGTTTCTGTAGTCCCTGAACACGTGAGACTTCTAAGTATTTTAATAACATCGTGAAAGTATAGGCGTTTTAGCCCTTAGGTCTATGGGAATTGGTTTGCTCCGTTTCACCCAAAGGGCTCTGTGTTAATAAACCCCCGGTCACAACGGATCGTACGAAATGTTGTCGTGGTAAGGCCTGGTCACAACGAACCCACGACGCATTTGTTCCACGACACGACATCAAATTTGGGCAGATCGTGGGTCATCGGGGATCGTCGCAAGACAGTCCTACGAAATTTCGAGCATCGTGGCATCGATGTACGTACATGTACGTACGGACGGGTAATGACGCCTTGATCAAGGCTAAAAAAAACTATGAATAGAAAGTTCAAGAAATAAAAAAATCGTATTATTCTCTAGTCCACACCTTGTGAAAGTCCAAGGGTGGCATCGAAATTGATTTAGAAATTACAAGTCGATTTGCAAGCGCGAGGGGGGGGGGGGGGCTACATTGTACGTTTGCACTTTCACAAACATAGCATTTAAATGTATTGTAACGCCGAGCGACACATCAGAGCCAACACACCCCGCTTGCGTACATTGACCGACTCCCACATAGGACTCTTCACCCTGGCGAAATAAGCCGTTGAGCTAACTCCGGTTGGTATTTCAAGACTATAATTTAATTCTTTTAAAGATAAGATTGCGAAATTGCGAAAAAAAACGAAAAAAAAAACATCGGCCAGGACGAGGACTCGAACCCAGGCGAGGGAACCCCGCAAACGAGGAGCCTAACCACTCGGCCATTGGACTACCAGTCGACATTGTTTCAAATCGATGTGACTTATGTTTTAAAACTGGAGTATTAGCTCCAGTATAGAATGACGAAAAAAAAGTTATGTGGTGTTGACCAAGCATTCAGGGGTTCGGACCCATGACTTTACTCATTGAACGTCCCCCATATAGGACTCTTTTGGGTTCTAGGATTCCCGGCCCACTACACATCCTTCCCTGTCCATGTTCATGTAACCCGTAGGCCACGCAACCGTACAGGGAGGACTTGACGGAGCGAGGCCCTAGCTCTTGCCGCCTATGCAAGCAAACGAGCTCCGTCCCTATACTAAGGTGCGCACCTGAACTCCGCGGACAGTACCAGCCTGACGAATTAAGCCGCTGAGCTAACTCCGGTTGGTGATTGAAGACGATCAAATAATTCTTTTATAGATAAGATTGCGAAATCGCGCGCGTTAAAACTGAGGAAAAAATGACGTCGGGCAGAACGGGGACTCGAACCCAGGCGATGGAACCCCGCAGACGAGGAGCCTAACCACTCGGCCATTCGACTACCAGTCAACACTGTTTGAAATCGATGTGACTTAATAGGTTTGGAAGCTGGAGTAATAGCTCAATCCTACATCTGCTCAAAGGAAGAAGGAGAAACTGTGTTTTCAAGGTTAATGAGCCGCCCACGCATTAATTGTCCGAAAATTGGACTTATTTTATGTCGATAGAGGGCGCGCCACACAAATAGAAGTCACCAGCAAAGCGCGGGCTCAAAGGAAACAACACAAAATCAGACAAACGGCGCTGCCTCGCGACACTCGGGAGTAGGGTGGCAATGTATATATATTCCATTGGAAATTTAGAAATTTAAATAAAATTGTCTTGTTTGGAAAGGGGTAAGAATTTTCCCCCAAAAAAATCATCTGTCAACCCACCACAAATTGAAAAGAATATGACATGCTGCACGTCATGTTTCTGTAGTCCCTGAACACGTGAGACTTCTAAGTATTTTAATAACATCGTGAAAGTATAGGCGTTTTAGCCCTTAGGTCTATGGGAATTGGTTTGCTCCGTTTCACCCAAAGGGCTCTGTGTTAATAAACCCCCGGTCACAACGGATCGTACGAAATGTTGTCGTGGTAAGGCCTGGTCACAACGAACCCACGACGCATTTGTTCCACGACACGACATCAAATTTGGGCAGATCGTGGGTCATCGGGGATCGTCGCAAGACAGTCCTACGAAATTTCGAGCATCGTGGCATCGATGTACGTACATGTACGTACGGACGGGTAATGACGCCTTGATCAAGGCTAAAAAAAACTATGAATAGAAAGTTCAAGAAATAAAAAAATCGTATTATTCTCTAGTCCACACCTTGTGAAAGTCCAAGGGTGGCATCGAAATTGATTTAGAAATTACAAGTCGATTTGCAAGCGCGAGGGGGGGGGGGGGGGGGGCTACATTGTACGTTTGCACTTTCACAAACATAGCATTTAAATGTATTGTAACGCCGAGCGACACATCAGAGCCAACACACCCCGCTTGCGTACATTGACCGACTCCCACATAGGACTCTTCACCCTGGCGAAATAAGCCGTTGAGCTAACTCCGGTTGGTATTTCAAGACTATAATTTAATTCTTTTAAAGATAAGATTGCGAAATTGCGAAAAAAAACGAAAAAAAAAACATCGGCCAGGACGAGGACTCGAACCCAGGCGATGGAACCCAGCAAACGAGGAGCCTAACCACTCGGCCATTGGACTACCAGTCGACATTGTTTCAAATCGATGTGACTTATGTTTTAAAACCCAGTATAGAATGACGAAAAAAAAAGTTATGTGGTGTTGACCAAGCATTCAGGGGTTCGGACCCATGACTTTACTCATTGAACGTCCCCCATATAGGACTCTTTTGGGTTCTAGGATTCCCGGCCCACTACACATCCTTCCCTGTCCATGTTCATGTAACCCGTAGGCCACGCAACCGTACAGGGAGGACTTGACGGAGCGAGGCCCTAGCTCTTGCCGCCTATGCAAGCAAACGAGCTCCGTCCCTATACTAAGGTGCGCACCTGAACTCCGCGGACAGTACCAGCCTGACGAATTAAGCCGCTGAGCTAACTCCGGTTGGTGATTGAAGACGATCAAATAATTCTTTTATAGATAAGATTGCGAAATCGCGCGCGTTAAAACTGAGGAAAAAATGACGTCGGGCAGAACGGGGACTCGAACCCAGGGGACGGAACCCCGCAGACGAGGAGCCTAACCACTCGGCCATTCGACTACCAGTCAACACTGTTTGAAATCGATGTGACTTAATAGGTTTGGAAGCTGGAGTAATAGCTCAATCCTACATCTACTCAAAGGAAGAAGGAGAAACTGTGTTTTCAAGGTTAATGAGCCGCCCACGCATTAATTGTCCGAAAATTGGACTTATTTTATGTCGATAGAGGGCGCGCCACACAAATAGAAGTCACCAGCAAAGCGCGGGCTCAAAGGAAACAACACAAAATCAGACAAACGGCGCTGCCTCGCGACACTCGGGAGTAGGGTGGCAATGTATATATATTCCATTGGAAATTTAGAAATTTAAATAAAATTGTCTTGTTTGGAAAGGGGTAAGAATTTTCCCAAAAAAAATCATCTGTCAACCCACCACAAATTGAAAAGAATATGACATGCTGCACGTCATGTTTCTGTAGTCCCTGAACACGTGAGACTTCTAAGTATTTTAATAACATCGTGAAAGTATAGGCGTTTTAGCCCTTAGGTCTATGGGAATTGGTTTGCTCCGTTTCACCCAAAGGGCTCTGTGTTAATAAACCCCCGGTCACAACGGATCGTACGAAATGTTGTCGTGGTAAGGCCTGGTCACAACGAACCCACGACGCATTTGTTCCACGACACGACATCAAATTTGGGCAGATCGTGGGTCATCGGGGATCGTCGCAAGACAGTCCTACGAAATTTCGAGCATCGTGGCATCGATGTACGTACATGTACGTACGGACGGGTAATGACGCCTTGATCAAGGCTAAAAAAAACTATGAATAGAAAGTTCAAGAAATAAAAAAATCGTATTATTCTCTAGTCCACACCTTGTGAAAGTCCAAGGGTGGCATCGAAATTGATTTAGAAATTACAAGTCGATTTGCAAGCGCGAGGGGGGGGGGGGGGGGGCTACATTGTACGTTTGCACTTTCACAAACATAGCATTTAAATGTATTGTAACGCCGAGCGACACATCAGAGCCAACACACCCCGCTTGCGTACATTGACCGACTCCCACATAGGACTCTTCACCCTGGCGAAATAAGCCGTTGAGCTAACTCCGGTTGGTATTTCAAGACTATAATTTAATTCTTTTAAAGATAAGATTGCGAAATTGCGAAAAAAAACGAAAAAAAAAACATCGGCCAGGACGAGGACTCGAACCCAGGCGATGGAACCCAGCAAACGAGGAGCCTAACCACTCGGCCATTGGACTACCAGTCGACATTGTTTCAAATCGATGTGACTTATGTTTTAAAACCCAGTATAGAATGACGAAAAAAAAAGTTATGTGGTGTTGACCAAGCATTCAGGGGTTCGGACCCATGACTTTACTCATTGAACGTCCCCCATATAGGACTCTTTTGGGTTCTAGGATTCCCGGCCCACTACACATCCTTCCCTGTCCATGTTCATGTAACCCGTAGGCCACGCAACCGTACAGGGAGGACTTGACGGAGCGAGGCCCTAGCTCTTGCCGCCTATGCAAGCAAACGAGCTCCGTCCCTATACTAAGGTGCGCACCTGAACTCCGCGGACAGTACCAGCCTGACGAATTAAGCCGCTGAGCTAACTCCGGTTGGTGATTGAAGACGATCAAATAATTCTTTTATAGATAAGATTGCGAAATCGCGCGCGTTAAAACTGAGGAAAAAATGACGTCGGGCAGAACGGGGACTCGAACCCAGGGGACGGAACCCCGCAGACGAGGAGCCTAACCACTCGGCCATTCGACTACCAGTCAACACTGTTTGAAATCGATGTGACTTAATAGGTTTGGAAGCTGGAGTAATAGCTCAATCCTACATCTACTCAAAGGAAGAAGGAGAAACTGTGTTTTCAAGGTTAATGAGCCGCCCACGCATTAATTGTCCGAAAATTGGACTTATTTTATGTCGATAGAGGGCGCGCCACACAAATAGAAGTCACCAGCAAAGCGCGGGCTCAAAGGAAACAACACAAAATCAGACAAACGGCGCTGCCTCGCGACACTCGGGAGTAGGGTGGCAATGTATATATATTCCATTGGAAATTTAGAAATTTAAATAAAATTGTCTTGTTTGGAAAGGGGTAAGAATTTTCCCAAAAAAAATCATCTGTCAACCCACCACAAATTGAAAAGAATATGACATGCTGCACGTCATGTTTCTGTAGTCCCTGAACACGTGAGACTTCTAAGTATTTTAATAACATCGTGAAAGTATAGGCGTTTTAGCCCTTAGGTCTATGGGAATTGGTTTGCTCCGTTTCACCCAAAGGGCTCTGTGTTAATAAACCCCCGGTCACAACGGATCGTACAAAATGTTGTCGTGGTAAGGCCTGGTCACAACGAACCCACGACGCATTTGTTCCACGACACGACATCAAATTTGGGCAGATCGTGGGTCATCGGGGATCGTCGCAAGACAGTCCTACGAAATTTCGAGCATCGTGGCATCGATGTACGTACATGTACGTACGGACGGGTAATGACGCCTTGATCAAGGCTAAAAAAAACTGTGAATAGAAAGTTCAAGAAATTAAAAAATCGTATTATTCTCTAGTCCACACCTTGTGAAAGTCCAAGGGTGGCATCGAAATTGATTTAGAAATTACAAGTCGATTTGCAAGCGCGAGGGGGGGGGGGGGGCTACATTGTACGTTTGCACTTTCACAAACATAGCATTTAAATGTATTGTAACGCCGAGCGACACATCAGAGCCAACACACCCCGCTTGCGTACATTGACCGACTCCCACATAGGACTCTTCACCCTGGCGAAATAAGCCGTTGAGCTAACTCCGGTTGGTATTTCAAGACTATAATTTAATTCTTTTAAAGATAAGATTGCGAAATTGCGAAAAAAAACGAAAAAAAAAACATCGGCCAGGACGAGGACTCGAACCCAGGCGATGGAACCCAGCAAACGAGGAGCCTAACCACTCGGCCACAGTCGACATTGTTTCAAATCGATGTGACTTATGTTTGAAAACTGGAGTATTAGCTCCAGTATAGAATGACGAAAAAAAAAGTTATGTGGTGTTGACCAAGCATTCAGGGGTTCGGACCCATGACTTTACTCATTGAACGTCCCCCATATAGGACTCTTTTGGGTTCTAGGATTCCCGGCCCACTACACATCCTTCCCTGTCCATGTTCATGTAACCCGTAGGCCACGCAACCGTACAGGGAGGACTTGACGGAGCGAGGCCCTAGCTCTTGCCGCATATGCAAGCAAACGAGCTCCGTCCACTGACCTCTACACCTGGACGGATCATTGTCCATATTCTGCTGTGCTAACACTTGAAGTCGGCGCGAACTGGAAGTGCAACATGGCGGAGCCGAGACGTCCCTGCTGTGAGCCAATGAAATGTCCAGGTGTAGAGGTCAGTGGATTTACTCTGTACATTTTGTATTTATAAACATTACGTAATACGTATCGTACCAACACCTGGACATTTCATTGGCTCACAGAGTGACGTCGTAGGTCCGCCATGTTGCACTTCTCCACATGCCGACTTCAAAATGAAACAATGATGATCTGTCCATGTATAGAGGTCAGTGGCTCCGTCCCTATACTAAGGTGCGCACCTGAACTCCGCGGACAGTACCAGCCTGACGAATTAAGCCGCTGAGCTAACTCCGGTTGGTGATTGAAGACGATCAAATAATTCTTTTATAGATAAGATTGCGAAATCGCGCGCGTTAAAACTGAGGAAAAAATGACGTCGGGCAGAACGGGGACTCGAACCCAGGCGACGGAACCCCGCAGACGAGGAGCCTAACCACTCGGCCACTCGACTACCAGTCAACACTGTTTGAAATCGATGTGACTTAATAGGTTTGGAAGCTGGAGTAATAGCTCTATCCTACATCTGCTCAAAGGAAGAAGGAGAAACTGTGTTTTCAAGGTTAATGAGCCGCCCACGCATTAATTGTCCGAAAATTGGACTTATTTTATGTCGATAGAGGGCGCGCCACACAAATAGAAGTCACCAGCAAAGCGCGGGCTCAAAGGAAACAACACAAAATCAGACAAACGGCGCTGCCTCGCGACACTCGGGAGTAGGGTGGCAATGTATATATATTCCATTGAAAATTTAGAAATTTAAATAAAATTGTCTTGTTTGGAAAGGGGTAAGAATTTTCAAAAAAAAAAATCATCTGTCAACCCACCACAAATTGAAAAGAATATGACATGCTGCACGTCATGTTTCTGTAGTCCCTGAACACGTGAGACTTCTAAGTATTTTAATAACATCGTGAAAGTATAGGCGTTTTAGCCCTTAGGTCTATGGGAATTGGTTTGCTCCGTTTCACCCAAAGGGCTCTGTGTTAATAAACCCCCGGTCACAACGGATCGTACGAAATGTTGTCGTGGTAAGGCCTGGTCACAACGAACCCACGACGCATTTGTTACACGACACGACATCAAATTTGGGCAGATCGTGGGTCATCGGGGGTCGTCGCAAGACAGTCCTACGAAATTTCGAGCATCGTGGCATCGATGTACGTACATGTACGTACGGACGGGTAACGACGCCTTGATCAAGGCTAAAAAAAACTATGAATAGAAAGTTCAAGAAATAAAAAAATCGTATTATTCTCTAGTCCACACCTTGTGAAAGTCCAAGGGTGGCATCGAAATTGATTTAGAAATTACAAGTCGATTTGCAAGCGCGAGGGGGGGGGGGGGGGGGGGGCTACATTGTACGTTTGCACTTTCACAAACATAGCATTTAAATGTATTGTAACGCCGAGCGACACATCAGAGCCAACACACCCCGCTTGCGTACATTGACCGACTCCCACATAGGACTCTTCACCCTGGCGAAATAAGCCGTTGAGCTAACTCCGGTTGGTATTTCAAGACTATAATTTAATTCTTTTAAAGATAAGATTGCGAAATTGCGAAAAAAAACGAAAAAAAAAACATCGGCCAGGACGAGGACTCGAACCCAGGCGATGGAACCCAGCAAACGAGGAGCCTAACCACTCGGCCATTGGACTACCAGTCGACATTGTTTCAAATCGATGTGACTTATGTTTTAAAACCCAGTATAGAATGACGAAAAAAAAGTTATGTGGTGTTGACCAAGCATTCAGGGGTTCGGACCCATGACTTTACTCATTGAACGTCCCCCATATAGGACTCTTTTGGGTTCTAGGATTCCCGGCCCACTACACATCCTTCCCTGTCCATGTTCATGTAACCCGTAGGCCACGCAACCGTACAGGGAGGACTTGACGGAGCGAGGCCCTAGCTCTTGCCGCCTATGCAAGCAAACGAGCTCCGTCCCTATACTAAGGTGCGCACCTGAACTCCGCGGACAGTACCAGCCTGACGAATTAAGCCGCTGAGCTATCTCCGGTTGGTGATTGGAGACGATCAAATAATTCTTTTATAGATAAGATTGCAAAATCGCGCGCGTTAAAACTGAGGAAAAAATGACGTCGGGCAGAACGGGGACTCGAACCCAGGCGACGGAACCCCGCAGACGAGGAGCCTAACCACTCGGCCATTTGACTACCAGTCAACACTGTTTGAAATCGATGTGACTTAATAGGTTTGGAAGCTGGAGTAATAGCTCTATCCTACATCTGCTCAAAGGAAGAAGGAGAAACTGTGTTTTCAAGGTTAATGAGCCGCCCACGCATTAATTGTCCGAAAATTGGACTTATTTTATGTCGATAGAGGGCGCGCCACACAAATAGAAGTCACCAGCAAAGCGCGGGCTCAAAGGAAACAACACAAAATCAGACAAACGGCGCTGCCTCGCGACACTCGGGAGTAGGGTGGCAATGTATATATATTCCATTGAAAATTTAGAAATTTAAATAAAATTGTCTTGTTTGGAAAGGGGTAAGAATTTTCAAAAAAAAAATCATCTGTCAACCCACCACAAATTGAAAAGAATATGACATGCTGCACGTCATGTTTCTGTAGTCCCTGAACACGTGAGACTTCTAAGTATTTTAATAACATCGTGAAAGTATAGGCGTTTTAGCCCTTAGGTCTATGGGAATTGGTTTGCTCCGTTTCACCCAAAGGGCTCTGTGTTAATAAACCCCCGGTCACAACGGATCGTACGAAATGTTGTCGTGGTAAGGCCTGGTCACAACGAACCCACGACGCATTTGTTACACGACACGACATCAAATTTGGGCAGATCGTGGGTCATCGGGGGTCGTCGCAAGACAGTCCTACGAAATTTCGAGCATCGTGGCATCGATGTACGTACATGTACGTACGGACGGGTAACGACGCCTTGATCAAGGCTAAAAAAAAATATGCATAGAAAGTTCAAGAAATAAAAAAATCGTATTATTCTCTATTCCACACCTTGTGAAAGTCCAAGGGTGGCATCGAAATTGATTTAGAAATTACAAGTAGATTTGCAAGCGCGAGGGGGGGGGGGACTACATTGTACGTTTGCACTTTCACAAACATAGCATTTAATATTGTAACGCCGAGCGACACATCAGAGCCAACACACCCCGCTTGCGTACATTGACCGACTCCCACATAGGACTCTTCACCCTGGCGAAATAAGCCGTTGAGCTTACTCCGGTTGGTATTTGAAGACTATAATTTAATTCTTTTAAAGATAAGATTGCGACATTGCGCGCGTTAAAACTGCGAAAAAAAAAACATCGGCCAGGACGAGGACTCGAACCCAGGCGATGGAACCCCGCAAACGAAGAGCCTAACCACTCGGCCATTGGACTACCAGTCGACATTGTTTCAAATCGATGTGACTTATGTTTGAAAACTGGAGTATTAGCTCCAGTATAGAATGACGAAAAAAAAGTTATGTGGTGTTGACCAAGCATTCAGGGGTTCGGACCCATGACTTTACTCATTGAACGTCCCCCATATAGGACTCTTTTGGGTTCTAGGATTCCCGGCCCACTACACATCCTTCCCTGTCCATGTTCATGTAACCCGTAGGCCACGCAACCGTACAGGGAGGACTTGACGGAGCGAGGCCCTAGCTCTTGCCGCCTATGCAAGCAAACGAGCTCCGTCCCTATACTAAGGTGCGCACCTGAACTCCGCGGACAGTACCAGCCTGACGAATTAAGCCGCTGAGCTAACTCCGGTTGGTGATTGGAGACGATCAAATAATTCTTTTATAGATAAGATTGCGAAATCGCGCGCGTTAAAACTGAGGAAAAAATGACGTCGGGCAGAACGGGGACTCGAACCCAGGCGACGGAACCCCGCAGACGAGGAGCCTAACCACTCGACCATTCGACTACCAGTCAACACTGTTTGAAATCGATGTGACTTAATAGGTTTGGAAGCTGGAGTAATAGCTCTATCCTACATCTGCTCAAAGGAAGAAGGAGAAACTGTGTTTTCAAGGTTAATGAGCCGCCCACGCATTAATTGTCCGAAAATTGGACTTATTTTATGTCGATAGAGGGCGCGCCACACAAATAGAAGTCACCAGCAAAGCGCGGGCTCAAAGGAAACAACACAAAATCAGACAAACGGCGCTGCCTCGCGACACTCGGGAGTAGGGTGGCAATGTATATATATTCCATTGAAAATTTAGAAATTTAAATAAAATTGTCTTGTTTGGAAAGGGGTAAGAATTTTCAACAAAAATAATCATCTGTCAACCCACCACAAATTGAAAAGAATATGACATGCTGCACGTCATGTTTCTGTAGTCCCTGAACACGTGAGACTTCTAAGTATTTTAATAACATCGTGAAAGTATAGGCGTTTTAGCCCTTAGGTCTATGGGAATTGGTTTGCTCCGTTTCACCCAAAGGGCTCTGTGTTAATAAACCCCCGGTCACAACGGATCGTACGAAATGTTGTCGTGGTAAGGCCTGGTCACAACGAACCCACGACGCATTTGTTCCACGACACGACATCAAATTTGGGCAGATCGTGGGTCATCGGGGGTCGTCGCAAGACAGTTCTACGAAATTTCGAGCATCGTGGCATCGATGTACGTACATGTACGTACGGACGGGTAACGACGCCTTGATCAAGGCTAAAAAAAAATTGTGCATAGAAAGTTCAAGAAATAAAAAAATCGTATTATTCTCTATTCCACACCTTGTGAAAGTCCAAGGGTGGCATCGAAATTGATTTAGAAATTACAAGTCCATTTGCAAGCGCGAGGGGGTGGGGGACTACATTGTACGTTTGCACTTTCACAAACATAGCATTTAAATGTATTGTAACGCCGAGCGACACATCAGAGCCAAAACACCCCACTTGCGTACATTGACCGACTCCCACATAGGACTCTTCACCCTGGCGAAATAAGCCGTTGAGCTAACTCCGGTTGGTATTTGAAGACTATAATTTAATTCTTTTAAAGATAAGATTGCGAAATTGCGCGAGTTAAAACTGCGAAAAAAACCGGAAAAAAAACATCGGCCAGGACGAGGACTCGAACCCAGGCGATGGAACCCCGCAAACGAGGAGCCTAACCACTCGGCCATTGGACTACCAGTCGACATTGTTTCAAATCGATGTGACTTATGTTTAAAAAACTGGAGTATTAGCTCCAGTATAGAATGACGAAAAAAAAAGTTATGTGGTGTTGACCAAGCATTCAGGGGTTCGGACCCATGACTTTACTCATTGAACGTCCCCCATATAGGACTCTTTTGGGTTCTAGGATTCCCGGCCCACTACACATCCTTCCCTGTCCATGTTCATGTAACCCGTAGGCCACGCAACCGTACAGGGAGGACTTGACGGAGCGAGGCCCTAGCTCTTGCCGCCTATGCAAGCAAACGAGCTCCGTCCCTATACTAAGGTGCGCACCTGAACTCCGCGGACAGTACCAGCCTGACGAATTAACCCGCTGAGCTAACTCCGGTTGGTGATTGAAGACGATCAAATTATTCTTTTATAGATAAGATTGCGAAATCGCGCGCGTTAAAACTGAGGAAAAAATGACGTCGGGCAGAACGGGGACTCGAACCCAGGCGACGGAACCCCGCAGACGAGGAGCCTAACCACTCGACCATTCGACTACCAGTCAACACTGTTTGAAATCGATGTGACTTAATAGGTTTGGAAGCTGGAGTAATAGCTCTATCCTACATCTGCTCAAAGGAAGAAGGAGAAACTGTGTTTTCAAGGTTAATGAGCCGCCCACGCATTAATTGTCCGAAAATTGGACTTATTTTATGTCGATAGAGGGCGCGCCACACAAATAGAAGTCACCAGCAAAGCGCGGGCTCAAAGGAAACAACACAAAATCAGACAAACGGCGCTGCCTCGCGACACTCGGGAGTAGGGTGGCAATGTATATATATTCCATTGAAAATTTAGAAATTTAAATAAAATTGTCTTGTTTGGAAAGGGGTAAGAATTTTCAACAAAAATAATCATCTGTCAACCCACCACAAATTGAAAAGAATATGACATGCTGCACGTCATGTTTCTGTAGTCCCTGAACACGTGAGACTTCTAAGTATTTTAATAACATCGTGAAAGTATAGGCGTTTTAGCCCTTAGGTCTATGGGAATTGGTTTGCTCCGTTTCACCCAAAGGGCTCTGTGTTAATAAACCCCCGGTCACAACGGATCGTACGAAATGTTGTCGTGGTAAGGCCTGGTCACAACGAACCCACGACGCATTTGTTCCACGACACGACATCAAATTTGGGCAGATCGTGGGTCATCGGGGGTCGTCGCAAGACAGTTCTACGAAATTTCGAGCATCGTGGCATCGATGTACGTACATGTACGTACGGACGGGTAACGACGCCTTGATCAAGGCTAAAAAAAAATTGTGCATAGAAAGTTCAAGAAATAAAAAAATCGTATTATTCTCTATTCCACACCTTGTGAAAGTCCAAGGGTGGCATCGAAATTGATTTAGAAATTACAAGTCGATTTGCAAGCGCGAGGGGGTGGGGGACTACATTGTACGTTTGCACTTTCACAAACATAGCATTTAAATGTATTGTAACGCCGAGCGACACATCAGAGCCAACACACCCCGCTTGCGTACATTGACCGACTCCCACATAGGACTCTTCACCCTGGCGAAATAAGCCGTTGAGCTAACTCCGGTTGGTATTTGAAGACTATAATTTAATTCTTTTAAAGATAAGATTGCGAAATTGCGCGAGTTAAAACTGCGAAAAAAAACGGAAAAAAAACATCGGCCAGGACGAGGACTCGAAACCAGGCGATGGAACCCCGCAAACGAGGAGCCTAACCACTCGGCCATTGGACTACCAGTCGACATTGTTTCAAATCGATGTGACTTATGTTTAAAAAACTGGAGTATTAGCTCCAGTATAGAATGACGAAAAAAAAAGTTATGTGGTGTTGACCAAGCATTCAGGGGTTCGGACCCATGACTTTACTCATTGAACGTCCCCCATATAGGACTCTTTTGGGTTCTAGGATTCCCGGCCCACTACACATCCTTCCCTGTCCATGTTCATGTAACCCGTAGGCCACGCAACCGTACAGGGAGGACTTGACGGAGCGAGGCCCTAGCTCTTGCCGCCTATGCAAGCAAACGAGCTCCGTCCCTATACTAAGGTGCGCACCTGAACTCCGCGGACAGTACCAGCCTGACGAATTAAGCCGCTGAGCTAACTCCGGTTGGTGATTGAAGACGATCAAATTATTCTTTTATAGATAAGATTGCGAAATCGCGCGCGTTAAAACTGAGGAAAAAATGACGTCGGGCAGAACGGGGACTCGAACCCAGGCGACGGAACCCCGCAGACGAGGAGCCTAACCACTCGGCCATTCGACTACCAGTCAACACTGTTTGAAATCGATGTGACTTAATAGGTTTGGAAGCTGGAGTAATAGCTCAATCCTACATCTGCTCAAAGGAAGAAGGAGAAACTGTGTTTTCAAGGTTAATGAGCCGCCCACGCATTAATTGTCCGAAAATTGGACTTATTTTATGTCGATAGAGGGCGCGCCACACAAATAGAAGTCACCAGCAAAGCGCGGGCTCAAAGGAAACAACACAAAATCAGACAAACGGCGCTGCCTCGCGACACTCGGGAGTAGGGTGGCAATGTATATATATTCCATTGGAAATTTAGAAATTTAAATAAAATTGTCTTGTTTGGAAAGGGGTAAGAATTTTCAACAAAAAAAATCATCTGTCAACCCACCACAAATTGAAAAGAATATGACATGCTGCACGTCATGTTTCTGTAGTCCCTGAACGCGTGAGACTTCTAAGTATTTTAATAACATCGTGAAAGTATAGGCGTTTTAGCCCTTAGGTCTATAGGAATTGGTTTGTTCCGTTTCACCCAAAGGGCTCTGTGTTAATAAACCCCCGGTCACAACGGATCGTACGAAATGTTGTCGTGGTAAGGCCTGGTCACAACGAACCCACGACGCATTTGTTCCACGACACGACATCAAATTTGGGCAGATCGTGGGTCATCGGGGGTCGTCGCAAGACAGTCCTACGAAATTTCGAGCATCGTGTCATCGATGTACGTACATGTACGTACGGACGGGTAATGACGCCTTGATCAAGGCTAAAAAAAACTATGCATAGAAAGTTCAAGAAATAAAAAAAATCTTATTATTCTCTATTCCACACCTTGTGAAAGTCCAAGGGTGGCATCGAAATTGATTTAGAAATTACAAGTCGATTTGCAAGCGCGAGGGGGGGGGACTACATTGTACGTTTGCACTTTCACAAACATAGCATTTAAATGTATTGTAACGCCGAGCGACACATCAGAGCCAACACACCCCGCTTGCGTACATTGACCGACTCCCACATAGGACTCTTCACCCTGGCGAAATAAGCCGTTGAGCTAACTCCGGTTGGTATTTGAAGACTATAATTTAATTCTTTTAAAGATAAGATTGCGAAATTGCGCGCGTTAAAACTGCGAAAAAAAACGAAAAAAAAAAATCGGCCAGGACGAGGACTCGAGCCCAGGCGACGGAACCCCGCAAACGAGGAGCCTAACCACTCGGCCATTGGACTACCAATCGACATTGTTTCAAATCGATGTGACTTATGTTTGAAAACTGGAGTATTAGCTCCAGTATAGAATGACGAAAAAAAAGTTATGTGGTGTTGACCAAGCATTCAGGGGTTCCGACCCATGACTTTACTCATTGAACGTCCCCCATATAGGACTCTTTTGGGTTCTAGGATTCCTAGACCAACTACACATCCTTCCCAGTCCATGTTCATGTAACCCGTAGGCCACGCAACCGTACAGGGAGGACTTGACGGAGCGAGGCCCTAGCTCTTGCCGCCTATGCAAGCAAACGAGCTCCGTCCCTATACTAAGGTGCGCACCTGAACTCCGCGGACAGTACCAGCCTGACGAATTAAGCCGCTGAGCTAACTCCGGTTGGTGATTGGAGACGATCAAATAATTCTCTTATAGATAAGATTGCGAAATCGCGCGCGTTAAAACTGAGGAAAAAATGACGTCGGGCAGAACGGGGACTCGAACCCAGGCGACGGAACCCCGCAGACGAGGAGCCTAACCACTCGGCCATTCGACTACCAGTCAACACTGTTTGAAATCGATGTGACTTAATAGGTTTGAAAGCTGGAGTAATAGCTCTATCCTACATCATCAAAGGAAGAAGGAGAAACTGTGTTTTCAAGGTTAATGAGCCGCCCACGCATTAATTGTCCGAAAATTGGACTTATTTTATGTCGATAGAGGGCGCGCCACACAAATAGAAGTCACCAGCAAAGCGCGGGCTCAAAGGAAACAACACAAAATCAGACAAACGGCGCTGCCTCGCGACACTCGGGAGTAGGGTGGCAATGTATATATATTCCATTGAAAATTTAGAAATTTAAATAAAATTGTCTTGTTTGGAAAGGGGTAAGAATTTTCAAAAAAAAAATCATCTGTCAACCCACCACAAATTGAAAAGAATATGACATGCTGCACGTCATGTTTCTGTAGTCCCTGAACACGTGAGACTTCTAAGTATTTTAATAACATCGTGAAAGTATAGGCGTTTTAGCCCTTAGGTCTATGGGAATTGGTTTGCTCCGTTTCACCCAAAGGGCTCTGTGTTAATAAACCCCCGGTCACAACGGATCGTACGAAATGTTGTCGTGGTAAGGCCTGGTCACAACGAACCCACGACGCATTTGTTCCACGACACGACATCAAATTTGGGCAGATCGTGGGTCATCGGGGGTCGTCGCAAGACAGTCCTACGAAATTTCGAGCATCGTGGCATCGATGTACGTACATGTACGTACGGACAGGTAATGACGCCTTGATCAAGGCTAAAAAAAACTATGCATAGAAAGTTCAAGAAATAAAAAAATCGTATTATTCTCTATTCCACACCTTGTGAAAGTCCAAGGGTGGCATCGAAATTGATTTAGAAATTACAAGTCGATTTGCAAGCGCGAGGGGGTGGGGGACTACATTGTACGTTTGCACTTTCACAAACATAGCATTTAAATGTATTGTAACGCCGAGCGACACATCAGAGCCAACACACCCCGCTTGCGTACATTGACCGACTCCCACATAGGACTCTTCACCCTGGCGAAATAAGCCGTTGAGCTAACTCCGGTTGGTATTTGAAGACTATAATTTAATTCTTTTAAAGATAAGATTGCGAAATTGCGCGCGTTAAAACTGCGAAAAAAAACGAAAAAAAACACATCGGCCAGGACGAGGACTCGAACCCAGGCGATGGAACCCCGCAAACGAGGAGCCTAACCACTCGGCCATTGGACTACCAGTCGACATTGTTTCAAAT
This sequence comes from Crossaster papposus, assembly GCA_037893245.1. NCBI lineage: Eukaryota > Metazoa > Echinodermata > Asteroidea > Velatida > Solasteridae > Crossaster > Crossaster papposus. Next base: position 1,419,626 of record JBAIAA010000238.1, read on the forward strand.
CGATGTGACTTATGTTTAAAAAACTGGAGTATTAGCTCCAGTATAGAATGACGAAAAAAAAGTTATGTGGTGTTGACCAAGCATTCAGGGGTTCGGACCCATGACTTTACTCATTGAACGTCCCCCATATAGGACTCTTTTGGGTTCTAGGATTCCTAGACCAACTACACATCCTTCCCAGTCCATGTTCATGTAACCACTCGGCCATTCTAGTTCTATTTTAGTTATATTAACCACGGAGAGAGGACGTGTGGTCACTTCGCTCTAGTTTTTTTTTTTTTTTTTTTTTATTTCTTTATTTGACATCCACTTTTTATCGCATAATGAACATTTTATCTGTGACTTTTAGTTTGTGCACGTGTAATTCTGGTGTATATTCGTCGACGATTTTGGTGTTTTTTAGATGCTGGAACTTTTTATTTGATGTACAAATTCGAACTGCCATTTTGTGGGGTGTGTAACCGTGCAATTCCGACGGGGATCCATTTCGACTCCGCCATCGATATACATATAGCCGCCATCTTTGTCTATTGAAATGAAATAAAGCGAACTTCCAACTACTACTAGTACATGTACTACTACTACTAGCAACTTCACCTCTTGGAATATAGCCACTATATTTTGTTTCTGGATCCACTGGACGCTGTTCCATGATGATGTTGGTACAGAGGCTACTTTTGCTGACATTTACTGCAGTTTTGACTCACAAGATTCGAGATAAGGTAGGACAAGTATCTTTCCAATTTTCTACACACCATGCTCGGGGATCGCAAGGTATGCCGGAATGCTGTCAACTCCGTGCGCCAACTAGTGTTATCTTAAATGATCGGACGACTGACCTTATGATTAATGTTTTCGTGACTGAAAATAACAGAAGGGAAATGCTCAAGAATAGGGGCTTGTATTTTAGAAAAACATTTAGGATGTTGTCAACCTCAAAATCTCCCAAGTCTATCTTGGCCATCAACATCATGCTTATTATCCTGAGTGGTGATATTGAACTTCAACCAGGCCCAACCAATTCTGTTCCGGCTTTCCCCTGTACCATGTGTAGTAAGGAAGTGGGTGACGAGGATTGGGCTTTGGAGTGTGATAAATGTCAGCTGTGGTCTCACATTGAATGTTGTGATGTCACCAAGGATGAGTATGCTGATTTTCAGAATCAGTCGTCTTTCGTCTGGTACTGCCCAGTTTGCGATTTCATGAACTTTAGTGATTCAATTTTTCACTTGGGTCTGCAACTGGATGACGAGAACCAGTTTAGAACTTTAAATGAATTTGACCTAACTACTGACTCGGGAAGGGACTTACAATCACCTACTTTGATCGAAACTAAAAGCATACACGGGGATGATACATGTAGTCATACCGTTACTACTACGAAGCCAAAACCTAGGAAGACCAGTAAAGGGAATAATCGCCGTGGGAAAAAGCTTAAGGACCATGATTTAAAATTCCTTAGTTTCAATGCAAGAAGTTTGAGAGGGAAGGTGCCAGAAGTCCATGCTTTTATTGATGAACATAAGCCAGATGTTATTTGCATCACTGAGACTCACCTTGATAATACCATACCAACATATGAAGTTTTTCCTGATAACTACAATGTGTACAGGAAGGATAGGAATCTGTCTGGTGGAGGGGTCGCCATAGCCATAAAAAACAGCCTTGCTAGTTTACCATGCCTGAATCTAGACTCCGATACAGAGATTGTGTGGGCACAGATTTTGTTAACAACTGGGAAAACATTCCTGATTGGATGTTATTACCGTGTTCCGGACAGTCTTGTTAGTGCATGGAATTCTCTCGATACTTCGCTGGAAAAGATTCCGCAAAGCACCGGTACTCCACACATTGTCCTTACTGGCGATTTTAACTCTAAGACCATAAATTGGGGTGATGGTGTTCAAACAGCTAACGCCAGTGAAATGCATCTTGTCGATATTGCCAACAAATACTTTCTGATGCAGGAGGTTTTGGAACCAACACGTATCACTGATTCAACAGCCAACATATTGGACTTGCTTTTTAGCTCAATTCCTAGTAGTGTCCAGAATGTTGAAATTAGGCCAGGAGTTAGCGATCATGAAGCAATTGTGTGTATCATCAAAACTAATCCCAAGCAGCTGCCTAGACCGAGGCGCAAGATTTATTGTTACAGTAAGGCTAATTTTGATGGTATCCGCTCTGACATGAAAAATTGCCAACATGACTTTTTCTTATGTGATCCAAAGGAAAGATCAGTGGAGGAAAATTGGAATAAACTCCAAGGAGGTCTTCATAAGTCACGGGAGTCTAATGTCCCTTCCAAGTTGTCCGCTACTCGTGATAGTTTACCATGGGTTAATGCAAAGATTAAGCGTCTCATTAGGGCAAAGAATCGCATCCATAAGAAAGCTAAACAATCTGGGGAACCAATCATCTGGGAAAAATTTAGAGTTACAAGAAAAATTGTGAAGCAGGAACTTAGAAATGCTCACCAGAGATTTGTGCATGATGCTGTCGAGAACCTAAAAGAAAATCCTCGTGGTTTGTGGAAATACATGAGAAGTAAGCGTATGGAGAACCAGGGCATACCAACGCTGAGAACACAGGATATCCAGCATGTGACCGACAAAGACAAAGCACAAGGACTTGCTGATCAATTCAAATCTGTATTTACCAAGGAGGATCTTGACAAGATTCCATTCACTCCTACTAATTTACCCACTGTTGAGGACATTCATGTGACGACTTGTGGAGTACTAAAATTGCTCAAGGACTTGAATATTAATAAGGCAAGTGGACCTGATGACATCTGTCCCAGAATTCTCAAAGAAACAGCTGAAGAGATTGCACCGATCCTGAGAGATATTTTCCAGCAGTCATTGGATTGTGGGGACTTACCGAAGGACTGGTTGTCAGCAAACATCACTGCACTTTATAAGAAAGGGGATAAAGCTCTTCCGTCAAATTATAGACCTGTCTCGTTGACTTCTGTATGTAGCAAGTTGTTAGAGCATATTGTTCACTCTCATATTAGTCGTCATTTGGAGAAATTCAACATACTCACGCCAAAACAACATGGCTTCAGAAAGCACCATTCTTGTGTCACCCAACTGATCATGGCTTCAGATGATTGGGCAAAAGCTGTCGATGCTGGTCACCAGGTAGACATTGCAATACTTGACTTCTCTAAAGCATTTGACACAGTCCCCCATGAACGGTTGAAAGCCAAGCTTCATATGTATGGTATTCGTGGCAAACTTCTCAATTGGATTATTGCTTTTCTTACACAACGGAAACAGAGAGTCGTCGTCAATGGTGCTACATCCGAATGGGACAACGTAGACTCGGGAGTTCCACAGGGGACAGTTGTGGGTCCTTTATTGTTCTTGTTGTACATAAATGACATCACGGATAATCTGCATTCGGAGATACGACTCTTTGCGGACGATTGTATTGTATACAATATTGTCAACAATTCTACTGACTGTAAAACACTGCAAGACGACATCGACAGACTTGATGATTGGGGAAATAAGTGGCAGATGCAGTTTAATGCCAAGAAGTGTTACGTCATGCACATGGGGAGAAAACGGCAGAAGCTGGGATACAATTATAATTATAATCTTCATGGCCAGACTCTCCAAATTGTTGACCATCATCAATACCTGGGGGTATTTTTATCACATAAATTCAAATGGGACTACCAGTATAACCATATGACCAAAAAGGCTAATCGAATCCTTGGAATGCTTAAACGCAATCTCAAGAGTTGCTCAAAGTCTATCAAGAATACTGCTTATTTAGCGCTCGTCCGACCACATCTGGAGTATGCCTCGGTTGTCTGTGATCCCTATGAGATCAAGTATATCAATCAATTGGAAATGGTCCAGAGACGCGCGGCAAGATTTGTGAATAATAACTACGAGCGTCATGCAAGTGTTACCAATATGATTAAAGAACTTAAATGGGACACCTTGACAAATAGGCGCGAGGCTGCACGACTTGTGGTTATGAAGCAGGTCCAACTGGGGAATTCAGTTATACCCAAGTCACTTACTCCACCTGCCCCAAGCAGATCTCGTCGTTCAACTATTAGCAACAGTCAACCTTTGGACCAACCCTACTGTAGGACTGACGCACGCAAGTTTTCTTTCATCCCAAGGACATGTTCAGACTGGAATAAACTACCGGACAACATCATCATCGCGGACTCAGTTATCAGTTTTAAAAACCAGATTATCGACTTCATCCGTCTTAGGCCCCAACCAAGCAAAGAGTAGACCACTCATCCCTCTCCCGTGGCTCTACATGGACATCTCTTTTGTCCGTCGCCATGTAACGATCAAGATCAAGAACAAGAACCCGTAGGCCACGCAACCGTACAGGGAGGACTTGACGGAGCGAGGCCCTAGCTCTTGCCGCCTATGCAAGCAAACGAGCTCTGTCCCTATACTAAGGTGCGCACCTGAACTCCGCGGACAGTACCAGCCTGACGAATTAAGCCGCTGAGCTAACTCCGGTTGGTGATTGGAGACGATCAAATAATTCTTTTATAGATAAGATTGCGAAATCGCGCGCGTTAAAACTGAGGAAAAAATGACGTCGGGCAGAACGGGGACTCGAACCCAGGCGACGGAACCCCGCAGACGAGGAGCCTAACCACTCGGCCATTCGACTACCAGTCAACACTGTTTGAAATCGATGTGACTTAATAGGTTTGGAAGCTGGAGTAACAGCTCTATCCTACATCTGCTCAAAGGAAGAAGGAGAAACTGTGTTTTCAAGGTTAATGAGCCGCCCACGCATTAATTGTCCGAAAATTGGACTTATTTTATGTCGATAGAGGGCGCGCCACACAAATAGAAGTCACCAGCAAAGCGCGGGCTCAAAGGAAACAACACAAAATCAGACAAACGGCGCTGCCTCGCGACACTCGGGAGTAGGGTGGCAATGTATATATATTCCATTGAAAATTTAGAAATTTAAATAAAATTGTCTTGTTTGGAAAGGGGTAAGAATTTTCAAAAAAAAAAATCATCTGTCAACCCACCACAAATTGAAAAGAATATGACATGCTGCACGTCATGTTTCTGTAGTCCCTGAACACGTGAGACTTCTAAGTATTTTAATAACATCGTGAAAGTATAGGCGTTTTAGCCCTTAGGTCTATGGGAATTGGTTTGCTCCGTTTCACCCAAAGGGCTCTGTGTTAATAAACCCCCGGTCACAACGAATCGTACGAAATGTTGTCGTGGTAAGGCCTGGTCACAACGAACCCACGACGCATTTGTTCCACGACACGACATCAAATTTGGGCAGATCGTGGGTCATTGGGGGTCGTCGCAAGACAGTCCTACAAAATTTCGAGCATCGTGGCATCGATGTACGTACATGTACGTACGGACGGGTAATGACGCCTTGATCAAGGCTAAAAAAAAACTATGCATAGAAAGTTTAAGAAATAAAAAAATCGTATTATTCTCTATTCCACACCTTGTGAAAGTCCAAGGGTGGCATCGAAATTGATTTAGAAATTACAAGTCGATTTGCAAGCGCGAGGGGGACTACATTGTACGTTTGCACTTTCACAAACATAGCATTTAAATGTATTGTAACGCCGAGCGACACATCAGAGCCAACACACCCCGCTTGCGTACATTGACCGACTCCCACATAGGACTCTTCACCCTGGCGAAATAAGCCGTTGAGCTAACTCCGGTTGGTATTTGAAGACTATAATTTAATTCTTTTAAAGATAAGATTGCGAAATTGCGCGCGTTAAAACTGCGAAAAAAAACGGAAAAAAAAAAACATCGGCCAGGACGAGGACTCGAACCCAGGCGATGGAACCCCGCAAACGAGGAGCCTAACCACTCGGCCATTGGACTACCAGTCGACATTGTTTCAAATCGATGTGACTGGAGTATTAGCTCCAGTATAGAATGACGAAAAAAAAGTCATGTGGCGTTGACCAAGCATTCAGGGGTTCGGACCCATGACTTTACTCATTGAACGTCCCCCATATAGGACTCTTTTGGGTTCTAGGATTCCCGGCCCACTACACGTCCTTCCCTGTCCATGTTCATGTAACCCGTAGGCCACGCAACCGTACAGGGAGGACTTGACGGAGCGAGGCCCTAGCTCTTGCCGCCTATGCAAGCAAACGAGCTCCGTCCCTTTACTAAGGTGCGCACCTGAACTCCGCGGACAGTACCAGCCTGACGAATTAAGCCGCTGAGCTAACTCCGGTTGGTGATTGAAGACGATCAAATAATTCTTTTATAGATAAGATTGCGAAATCGCGCGCGTTAAAACTGAGGAAAAATGACGTCGGGCAGAACGGGGACTCGAACCCAGGCGACAGACCCCGCAGACGAGGAGCCTAACCACTCGGCCATTCGACTACCAGTCAACACTGTTTGAAATCGATGTGACTTAATAGTGTAGCGCCCGTGCCCCTAGACGGTAGAGGGCGCTGGAGCGATTCCACGGTGGTGGGATCTCGCCCTGGTGGCCCCTGCTGGTGCGCTCCGGAAACCCGTCCTTGGATCGCGCATACGCCAAACCGGTTCTAACCTGGGGTGCGTTCCGCTCAAGCAAACGTTGCCAACGTTGGCCAACGTTAGCGTTGTTCGCGTGACTGGAACGCAATGTTCGCCAAATATGTTAGCGAACGTTAGCGAAAACGGCGAACGACATTCCGAGCTGTTCGCTGTTGGCCAGTGACGTATTTTAAAGATGGCGGAGAAGTTAGCAGCCGACGGTTTTCTTTTCACGGTTTTGATTTACGTTTCATACTTTTCGTTATAAACGGTGGATTTTTTTGAGCAGTTATAGGGATCTTTTAAAGAAAAATAATGAGTTGGACAAAAAGCAGCCAACCAAACGATGTCACTGTCAACGGGCGCCGCCATTTTGAAAACGTAGTTTTTAAAATATCGTTCCACTTCAACTAACGCAAACTCAAAACTTAGGCGAACGTTCGCGCAAACAGTTCGCGTAAGTGGAACGCAGCCCAGTTCTTGAGACCGCGTGAGTGTGTGTACTCCAGGTCGGTGTTTGCAGTCGTGAATCGACAATAAAACAGCAGGTATTTTACCGGAAACCGAGGAACACTGGTGTCAGGATCTCTTCTTGTTTGTTGCGTCGACCCCAGGGCGAATTCACGTTACATTGGTGGCAGCGGTCGGCATACGAGAAGACGAGAAAAGACCAGGTGAAGTGTTCATGTTTTCGAAAAACCACGATGGTACGGCAGCCAACTCGCCCCACGGCGAGGGGGCAGGCCAGGTTGTGGGCCCAGGGAACGGGGACCAGCCTAAAGAACATTCCGGCACTCCGTGCATCACGCCGGAGGAGTTAGAGGCCTTCTTTAAGGATTTGCCGGAGAGCTCGGGGGGGGCTGTGGTTTCCTGGGAGTCAGGGTGTTTCCTGGGGGAGGAATTAGAAAATGATAGCGGGGAATTTAGGGACATGTCCCAATGGTTGAGGGGCGACGGTGCGTCCACTCCGATTCGGAGTGAGGGCGCCCTCCCCCAAAAATTGTCTGGGGTCGCTACCGAGCCCGGGGGGGACCCGGCCCGTGCTGTAGACGGCGGCGCGGCAGACGTCTTGTTCCACGCGGAGCAATTCCGAGCGGTGCCCGTCGATGCAGCGGGGGCGGGGTTTTGTCGGGACATCCCTCAGTTGTTCTATACAAATTATTTAGAGTCCTCGGGGGGCCCGGCTCGTGCTGTAGACGGCGGTGCGGCAGACGGTTCGCAACGCTCGGAGCGGACCCCTGCCGTGCCCGTCGGCGCAGCGGGGGCGGGGCCTCACCAGGACATCTACGGCTCATATTTGAGCCCGGCGGGTTTTCAGTCTGAGGGGGGGCCGCCCAGGGCTGTGGACGGCGGCGCGGCCGGCGGGTCGCTCCGCTCGGAGCGTTCGCGGGTCGTGTTTGTCGATACAGCGGGGGCGGGGAGTTGTCTGGAGACAGGTCACCAGAACGGCGCCCTCTCGGGGAGCGATGGACCACACGGGGAGCCATTGTTCGATGCCAGCAGGGAGACGGGAGGCCGCCCCGGGACGACGGGGCAGGGTTTTCCCCAGCGAGCCAACGGAGCGGAGCCGTCAACGCTGCTCCGCGCACAAGTCAATGGAGCGGAGCAGTCGGCGCTGCTCCGCATGGGAGTCAATGGAACAGAGCTGCTCCGCACACAAGCCAATGGAGCGGAGCCGTCAACGCTGCTCCGCACACAAGTCAATGGAGCGGAGCAGTCAACGATGCTCCGCGCAAAAGTCAATGGAGCGGAGCCGTCGGCACTGCTCCGCATGGGAGTCAATGGAGCAGAGCTGCTCCGCGCACAGGCCAATGGAGCGGAGCCGTCAACGTTGCTCCGCACACAAGTCAATGGAGCGGAGCTGCTCCGCACACAAGTCAATGGAGCGGAGCCGTCAACGCTGCTCCGCACACAAGTCAATGGAGCGGAGCTGCTCCGCACACAAGCCAATGGAGCGGAGCCGTCAACGCTGATCCGCACACAGACCAATGGAGCGGAGCTGCTCCGCACACAAGCCAATGGAGCGGAGCCGTCAACGCTGCTCCGCACACAAGCCAATGGAGCGGAGCTGCTCCGCAAACAAGCCGATGGAGCGGGGATGTCGCACACGCAGGCCGGCGTGGCGCCGGCGATGTGCTCAAGGAGGGGCCGCCCCAGTGGGGAGACTCCGGGGGAAGCCACCACTCGGTGCCCCCTGGTGGACCCAGGCTGGCCCCCACCATGGGCGTTGGGAGAGCCGCGCCGGTGCCGGCGGCAACGGGAGTCGCCGCAGGACCGGAGCCAACGGGAATAGGTGGCCGGAGGCCGATGATGCTCCCAGATAAGTTTGACGGGGTTGCATCCTGGTCGGACTACTTAATCCATTTTGAGAGTGTCGCGACAGTCAACCATTGGAGTGAGGCCGAGAAGGCAATATACCTGGCGTCTCACCTGAAGGGTACGGCCCAAGAGGCACTGGCAGACATGGCGCCAGAGGCACGGGGAGAATACTCCTCCATCTTGGAAAACTTCGAGCACCGGTTCGGCGTGACGGCACAAGTCCCACTACATCGGGCCCAGTTGTCCATGCGGACGAGGGGACGCGATGAGTCGCTCAGTAGCCTGGGGCAGTCCATTCGACGGCTGGTGCTGAAAAGCTACCCGAAACTGCCGGCACAGGCCCGGGAGGACTTGGGCGTGGAGGCGTTCCGGAGGGCCTTGGGGAAGGAACAACTGCAGCGTCACCTGTTCTCCCGTAAGGCGGCGACCCTGACTGAGGCTGTTACGCTGGCGACTGAAATGGAGGCGTTCATGGAGTCCCAAGAGTTCAGCCGGAGAGGGAGGGCTGGAGAACGGGATGTGAGGTCGGTGGAGCAGCTTCCTCCGGCTCCTGCCGTGGAGCCTGAGGCGGTCCTGCTAGTGGGGTACAAGCCGGAAACGCGGGCCCAGGTGGAGTGCTTTAGGTGCCATGAACTCGGCCATTTCAGGAGAGACTGCCCCCGCCGAAGGGAGAAAGGCGGTCCCCCGCCGCGCCGGCCCAGAGCCGAGGGAGCACGGAGACCTCCAGTTCCCGGGCCGACAAGCTCAGCCGGGCCAGCCGCGACGGGGACGCCCGGAGCCAACTACCTTGAGGGGATGGTAGCCGGGAGGCCGGTGCGTTGCCTTCTCGACACGGGGGCAACAGTGAACCTGATTGCGGAGCGTTTTCACCGTGCCTGGCTCAACACTGAGGGACGGAGTCTCCGTCCCGCGGTCCCAGGCCTGAGAATGGCGGACGGCAGTCCTATGCCGTCGAAAGGAAGGGGGAACTTTGAGTTACAAGTGGGCGACCTCCGCGTGCACCACACCTTTACTGTGGCCGAGATCGAGCCGGACGTGATCCTGGGAATTGACTTCCTCGCAAAGTACCACTGCATGTGGAATTGGGACGACCACACGGTCACCCTCGACGGGAGGAAGTTTTTCCTGGGGGGTATCACACGTGAGCCTCTCGTGGCGAGGGTACAGGTGGCAGAGAACGTGGTGGTCCCGGCCGGCCACGAAGCGATCCTCGCCGGCAAAATCAAGAACGGGTCCCGAGTGGGAGTCGGAATGGTCTACCCCAACTTAGAGGCTACGGACAACTGCCGGGTTGCGGTCGCCACCGGCCTGGTGGACACACAAAATGGAGCCGTGCCGGTGAGGGTTTTCAACCCGACGGCCGACCCAGTGACGATCTACCAGGGCAGCCGGTTGGCTCTTTTCTCACCGGTGGAGGAGTTGGACGTGGTGGAGCTGGAGGAGGGACGGCGGGGGTCTGCCGCTGGCCGTGCTCCGGCGGACGCACGGCCGGAGGTTCCTCCTCACCTACAAGACCTCCTGGAGCGAGGAGCGGCGGACCTTAACCGGAACCAACGTTCCCGACTGGCAGGGTTACTGACGGAGTTCGCCGGAGCTTTCACCGGCCCCGACGGTCGCCATGGGCGCACGGAACTGACCAGACACGCCATTAACACGGGAGACGCAGTGCCTATTCGCCAACCACCCAGGAGGTTGCCGCTCCACAAGAGGAAAGAGGCCGACCAACATGTGCAGCAGATGCTGCGGGATGGCGTGGTGGAACCCTCTGGTAGCCCCTGGTCGTCGCCGGTGGTGTTGGTCCGAAAGAAGGACGGGACTGTCCGTTTCTGCGTGGACTACCGGAGAGTCAACGAGGTGACAATAAAGGACGCCTACCCCATCCCCAGAATCGAGGATAACCTTGACGCCTTGAGCGGAGCCAAGTGGTTCAGTACCCTCGACCTGGCCAGCGGCTACTGGCAGGTCGGGATGGAGAAGGAGGATCGGGAGAAGACGGCCTTCGGCATGCAGAACGGACTGTACCAGTTCACCGTCATGCCGTTCGGGCTGTGTAACGCTCCGGCGACGTTCGAGCGCTTGATGGAACAGGTGTTGAAGGGACTCCAATGGCAGGTGGCGGTGGTTTATTTGGACGACGTTATCGTGTGGGGGGCAGACTTCGAGGAGCACCAGAGGAGGTTGGCGGTGGTCTTGGAACGGTTCCGGGCCGCGGGATTAAGACTCAAGCCCAAGAAATGTAACCTGTTCAAGAAGGAGGTGTCTTTCCTGGGCCATCTCGTGTCAGCCGACGGAGTCAGGACCGACCCAAAGAAGGTCGCGGTCATTAGGCGCTGGCCACAACCCGCGAACCTGACCCAAGTCAGGAGCTTTCTGGGACTCGCCTCCTACTACATGCGGTTCATCGTAAACTTCGCCGAGATCGCCCGCCCCCTCCACGCCCTGACCACCAAGAGCCAGAGGACATTTTCTTGGTCTGTCGCTTGCCAGTCAGCATTCGACCACCTGAAAGACGCGTTGACCACGGCACCGGTGCTACGTTACCCGGACACGGAGCACCGTTACATTTTGGATACGGACGCCAGCAACTGCACCATCGGAGCAGTGCTGGCACAGGAAGGGAAGGAAGGTGAACAAGTGATCGCGTACGGGAGCCGCACATTGTCCAAGGCCGAACGCAACTACCGCACCACTCGGAGAGAGTTGCTGGCCGTAGTCCATTTCGTCCACTATTTTAAACACTACCTCCTCGGCAAACGGTTCTTGCTCCGAACAGACCACGGATCCCTCCGGTGGCTGTTCAACTTTAAGGAGCCGGAGGGGCAGACGGCCAGGTGGATCCAGAGGCTAGGGTGTTACGAGTTTGACGTGGAACATCGGGCCGGGAAGAAACACACCAACGCCGACGCCGTTTCCAGGATTCCGTGCGGTCAGTGTGGACGTTCGGGCGAGGTCAGCCACGAATGTTACACCAAGGGACCCCTGTTGGGAGCCATTGGGGAGGCGGAGCTGGAGGAGACCGCCCCGGTGGAGGGACTCCTGGCGGCTTGGGACTCCGTGGAGCTAAGGCAGGAACAACGCGACGACCCGGAGTTGAGCCGAATCGTCCACTGGCTAGATGAGGGGGCTCCTAGACCCGGCTGGTCGGACGTGTCGGCACTGGACGAGGGCACGAAGTTCTGGTGGGCAAAGTGGGAGACCCTGCGACTGTCCCATGGGGTGCTGCAGATAAGGTGGGAGCAGCCCCAGGACGGATCCCACAAGTGGAAGGTTGTAGTTCCGCGGACGCGGGTGGAGGACGTCTTGCGGTTGACCCATGATTGCAGGACGTCGGGACACTTGGGTGTCGCCCGGACGGTTGCTCGGCTGAGACAGGCACCGGTGTACTTCCGGGAGATGCGACGCCAGGCGAAGGAGTGGTGCCGGAAATGCCACAAGTGTGGATCAAAGAAACCGCCCCCTCGACCCCTCCGGGCTCCACTGCAGCAGTACTTGGTGGGTGCGCCGATGGAGCGCATCGCGATCGACCTCACAGGCCGCTTCCCCAAAACCAAAGCTGGGAATACGAGCATCATGGTGGTGGCCGACTATTTCACCAAGTGGGTGGAGGCTTTTCCGATCCCGGATCAGACAGCTCTCACCGTGGCCCGAACCCTCGTGGAGCAGGTTATCACCCGTTTCGGCACCCCCCTCGAGATCCACACGGATCAGGGGAGGGAGTTCGAAGCCCGGCTGTTCCAGGACACCTGCCGTCTCCTGGGCGTCCACAAGACCCGCACGACGCCGTTCCACCCCCAGTCCGACGGAATGGTGGAGCGATTCAACCGCACCGTCAAGACGATGTTAAGTCTGTTCGTGCGGGAGAACCAGGATGACTGGGACGAACACCTCCCATACGTCATGATGGCGTACCGTTCCTCCCAGCACGACAGCACCAAGTTCACTCCGAACATGCTCATGCTCGGCCGAGAGGTGCGACTTTCGTTGGACTTGGTGGTGGGACAGCCGGAGGAGCCGCCGGTAGAGGCAACGGAGCAGGAGTATGTAGACGGGCTGAGGGCGAAGATGGAGCGCGCGCACAAGTTCGCTCGACAGCATCTGAAGGGGGGCCAGACATACCAGAAACAACATTACGATCGTCGGGCGGAGGGTGCCGGCTACGAGCCCGGACGTGCCGTGTGGCTCTACACCCCCTCCAAGAAGGTGGGTCGCACGCCCAAGCTGCAGTGTTGGTGGGACGGGCCATTTGTGGTGTTGAAGAGGACCGACGACGTCACCTACCGGATCCAGAGATCGCCTCGCGCCAAAGCCAAGGTGGTTCATTTCAACCGGCTAAAGCCATACTTGGGTGACGCCCGGGTGGACTGGTGGAGACGGGCCGCAGGGGGCCACCCAGTGGAGCCCAGCCTAGCCGCGGAGGAAAGACAGCCGCCTCCAGGCGGGCAACCATCACCAGCATCTAGCCCAGAGCCCCAGGTTCCTTCGGCGGGGCCGCCAGGGGACAGGGATGACCCGTCGGATGTGGTGGAACTATCGTCGAAAGGGCCAGAGGCGAAGGCGTTTCCACCAGTTGCGAAGGCGGGTGTCGCTCTTGACGGGTTGGAGGAGACGGGCGCAGATCTGGGGCCGGACGAACCTGAGGGGGAGGGTGCTCAGTCGCCTTCTCCGCTGACGGAACCAGGCACCGAACGGTATACTCGCGCCGGCCGGAAAGTAGTCCGGCCTAGCCGATATTGTCATGCATTAACTAAACCTTCTTCTTCTTCTTCCACCCGCAGGATGGCCCCCGTGGCGTGTCCTCACTGTGGGAAGACCTTCACCCGCAGCAGCAACCGCCGCAGACACGTCCGCACTGCGTGCGAGGGGCTCCACGCGGAACGCCCGTACGCGTGCAAACGGGGCTGCGGTCTGCAGTTCTACCGGGAGGACGTCCGGGGGCGCCACCATCGGTACTGCCAGGGCGGGTTGGTGGCCGGGGTGATGGCGGCGGCGGACGCCCTGGAGATTCACCCCAGCGATGTCGAGATGGAGTTCGGAAATCCTGACGGTCCGGAACTTTCTCCACCTCGCCTCTCCCGACAAGGGAGCCCCGACCTTCTCCGCGGTGGACGGGGTCAACCGGCCGCTGCCAGCCCCGCGTCACCGCCCCGGGCCAAGAGACAACGGGGCCCAGTTCCGGCGAGGGACCCGGGGGCCACCTCCGCGCGGAGCGACCTTCCCGGTCCCCTCGTACGGAACGGAGCGAGTCGACCAGCCAGCCGCGACCAGAACCAGAAGAACTACCTCGACCACCGGGGAACCGCCTCCGCTCGGAGCGGTCCCCCCGGCCTCGTGCAAAACGGGGCGAGTCGGCCAGTCAACCACGACAAGAGCGGGAGGAGCTGCCTCGGTCGCCGGGGGACCACCTCCGCTCGGAGTGTTTCCCCCGGCCTCGTGCAGAACGAGACGAGCCAAGCCGGAGCCAGGAGCGGCTACCTCGGCCGCCCAAGGGCCGTTGGTCGGGACGACGGGGTCACAGACACCGCTCCCGCCGTCCGGGAGAAGACAGCACCACCAGACCCTCCCCGCCAGCTCGGGCCGAAGGAGGGACGCAGACGGAGCCTTCGACGCCCCCGCCGTTGGCGACGTTCCCATGGAGTGGGCAGCCCCGAGTCTTACCAGCTGGGTGTCGGGTGGAGCTGCCGGACGGGACCTGGATGCGGTTGGACATGGACGGCGTCGTCCGGCGGCCGCACGGCGTGAGGGAGATGGCCACCCATATGCCGGTTCCCTTATGCGAACACCTGCGGGACGAGTGGCGCCTGGAGACCACGCCCACCGGAGTGGAAAGCGACAGCCACCGACTGTTTCGGTCGAGCGTGGTCCACTCCTACGAGGTCCCGGGGAGGCTTCTACAGACCTACGAGGGCCAGCAGTACGGCCAGTATTTTGTAGACCCGTCAGCGGCAGGCCAGCCTTCTCTGGGAGGAGTACTACCCCCTGGAGCACCCCCTCCCCCACGCTATCTCGACGACGTGCCGCAGGAGTTTTGGGAACAGCTCTTCCGGCAGACGGAGGTTCAGCGCCGGCCACCTCCTACCTCCTAGACAGGAACTCTTAACCATGTTTTTTTTTGTTAAAGCTTTAAACAGTTGTTTTTTTGTTGTTGTTGTTTTCTAATTGTTGGCGTTATGCGCTTTCCGGGGCGGTTGGCCGGGGTGCGGCAGCAGCGCCCATGGTCTTGTTTGGGGGCAAACAAGGTCTTCGTGGGGGGCTGTGTAGCGCCCGTGCCCCTAGACGGTGGAAGGCGCTGGAGCGATTCCACGGTGGTGGGATCGCCCTGGTGGCCCCTGCTGGTGCGCTTCGGAAACCCGTCCTTGGATCGCGCATACGCCAAACCGGTTCTAACCAGTTCTTGAGATCGCGTGAGTGTGTGTACTCCAGGTCGGTGTTTGCAGTCATGAATCGACAATAAAACAGCAGGTATTTTACCGGAAACCGAGGAACACTGGTGTCAGGATCTCTTCTTGTGTGTTGCGTCGACCCCAGGGCGAATTTACGTTACAATAGGTTTGGAAGCTGGAGTAATAGCTCAATCCTACATCTGCTCAAAGGAAGAAGGAGAAACTGTGTTTTCAAGGTTAATGAGCCGCCCACGCATTAATTGTCCGAAAATTGGACTTATTTTATGTCGATAGAGGGCGCGCCACACAAATAGAAGTCACCAGCAAAGCGCGGGCTCAAAGGAAACAACACAAAATCAGACAAACGGCGCTGCCTCGCGACACTCGGGAATAGGGTGGCAATGTATATATATTCCATTGGAAATTTAGAAATTTAAATAAAATTGTCTTGTTTGGAAAGGGGTAAGAATTTTCAAAAAAAAAATCATCTGTCAACCCACCACAAATTGAAAAGAATATGACATGCTGCACGTCATGTTTCTGTAGTCCCTGAACGCGTGAGACTTCTAAGTATTTTAATAACATCGTGAAAGTATAGGCGTTTTAGCCCTTAGGTCTATGGGAATTGGTTTGTTCCGTTTCACCCAAAGGGCTCTGTGTTAATAAACCCCCGGTCACAACGGATCGTACGAAATGTTGTCGTGGTAAGGCCTGGTCACAACGAACCCACGACGCATTTGTTCCACGACACGACATCAAATTTGGGCAGATCGTGGGTCATCGGGGGTCGTCGCAAGACAGTCCTACGAAATTTCGAGCATCGTGGCATCGATGTACGTACATGTACGTACGGACGGGTAATGACGCCTTGATCAAGGCTAAAAAAAAATATGCATAGAAAGTTCAAGAAATAAAAACAATCGTATTATTCTCTATTCCACACCTTGTGAAAGTCCAAGGGTGGCATCGAAATTGATTTAGAAATTACAAGTCGATTTGCAAGCGCGAGGGGGGGGGGGGGACTACATTGTACGTTTGCACTTTCACAAACATAGCATTTAAATGTATTGTAACGCCGAGCGACACATCAGAGCCAACACACCCCGCTTGCGTACATTGACCGACTCCCACATAGGACTCTTCACCCTGGCGAAATAAGCCGTTGAGCTAACTCCGGTTGGTATTTCAAGACTATAATTTAATTCTTTTAAAGATAAGATTGCGAAATTGCGCGCGTTAAAACTGCGAAAAAAAACGAAAAAAAAAAAAAAGGCCAGGACGAGGACTCGAACCCAGGCGATGGAACCCCGCAAACGAGGAGCCTAACCACTCGGCCATTGGACTACCAGTCGACATTGTTTCAAATCGATGTGACTTATGTTTGAAAACTGGAGTATTAGCTCCAGTATAGAATGACGAAAAAAAACGTTATGTGGTGTTGACCAAGCATTCAGGGGTTCGGACCCATGACTTTACTCATTGAACGTCCCCCATATAGGACTCTTTTGGGTTCTAGGATTCCCGGCCCACTACACATCCTTCCCTGTCCATGTTCATGTAACCCGTAGGCCACGCAACCGTACAGGGAGGACTTGACGGAGCGAGGCCCTAGCTCTTGCCGCCTATGCAAGCAAACGAGCTCCGTCCATATACTAAGGTGCGCACCTGAACTCCGCGGACAGTACCAGCCTGACGAATTAAGCCGCTGAGCTAACTCCGGTTGGTGATTGAAGACGATCAAATAATTCTTTTATAGATAAGATTGCGAAATCGCGCGCGTTAAAACTGAGGAAAAAATGACGTCGGGCAGAACGGGGACTCGAACCCAGGCGACGGAACCCCGCAGACGAGGAGCCTAACCACTCGGCCATTCGACTACCAGTCAACACTGTTTGAAATCGATGTGACTTAATAGGTTTGGAAGCTGGAGTAATAGCTATATCCTACATCTGCTCAAAGGAAGAAGGAGAAACTGTGTTTTCAAGATTAATGAGCCGCCCACGCATTATTTGTCCGAAAATTGGACTTATTTTATGTCGATAGAGGGCGCGCCACACAAATAGAAGTCACCAGCAAAGCGCGGGCTCAAAGGAAAATCAGACAAACGGCGCTGCCTCGCGACACTCGGGAGTAGGGTGGCAATGTATATATATTCCATTGGAAATTTAGAAATTTAAATAAAATTGTCTTGTTTGGAAAGGGGTAAGAATTTTCAAAAAAAAAATCATCTGTCAACCCACCACAAATTGAAAAGAATATCCAATCCATCCAATCCAAAAGATATTTGATATAGCGCCTTTTCCTTGCAGTTACAAAGCGCTGCACACACGCTCCACAATGTTTGGGCCACTTAAAACAAAAGTTAGACACTTCTCAGAGATCAGTAAAGTATATGTAGGCTGGTAATAAGTAATTTCTAGCAGAATAGATGTGACTTGAGTAGTTTCTTGAACTGGTCAACAGATGAGGCCGTCTGCACAGCAGTAGGTAGTTGGTTCCACAGTTTTGCAGCAACCGATGGAAAAGACAATTCACCAGCACGTTTCTTAGAGAGACGCTGAGTGAGCCAGATGGATGATGATGAGCGGGTATGTCGGACTTGAGGACGACGAACCAAGCAGTCAGCTATGTACGGGGGACATCGGTGGTTGAGAGACTTGTAGACCAGTAGTAGGATCTTAAAAGCTATTCTCTGTCGTACAGGCAGCCAATGGAGTTCAAGTCGAAGAGGTTGTATGTGAGTCCGAAGAGGAGCAGCGAAGACAAGCCTTGCTGCTGAGTTTTGGAGTCTCTGAAGGCGATCAAGGTCACTCTGGCTGAGAACACTGAAGAGACTGTTGCAGTAGTCTAGTCTGGAAAGGACAAGAGCCCTTGCCGCAGATTGGCATGTTGACTTACCAATAAACCGCCTCACCCTCCACAGGTTACGTAGGTGGTACTTGATGCTTCTGCTGAGAAGGTTGACATGAAGACTTAAACATGCTGCACGTCATGTTTCTGTAGTCACTGAACACGTGAGACTTCTAAGTATTTTAATAACATCGTGAAAGTATAGGCGTTTTAGCCCTTAGGTCTATGGGAATTGGTTTGCTCCGTTTCACCCAAAGGGCTCTGTGTAAATAAATCCCGGTCACAACGGATCGTACGAAATCATCGTGGTAAGGCCTGGTCACAACGAACCCACGACGCATTTGTTCCATCCACGACACGACATTAAATTTGGGCAGATCAGGGGTCATCGGGGGTCGTCGCAAGACAGTCCTGACATGACGCGCGTAAAGTTGTTTGCGTCTGTTCTACTTGCACGCGCGTTGCATTTAGAGTACACTTTCAAAATTAAATCTTTCTATTTTTATTATGTTCTACAACACGCACATGATTTCCAGTATATTGCTCTTTCATTTTATCACCACTGTAGGCCATATAATAGTTCAGTTGGAGACAGAGACAGAGTGAATTCAAATGGTCGTATTGAATTTCTAAAATGACATGAAACACTCACAGGGCCTATAACCAAGAAAGAACTAAATTGAACCTCACAACAAAAATTATATTTGTATTTTAAATGCAAAACAAATTTATTACGAAAAAAAACGTATATCACATTATATCACATTTTTATATATCAGAAAATGAATGTGAATAAGTATAACTTCCGATACACAATCATGAGTCGAGTCAAAAAGAAATTATTACTGAAAATAGTTTGGAAACTTGAAAGTGCATCTATCGTTGGTTCACATAAAACAAAATGACACCATTTAAAAACCCAATTTCAAATTACTTTCAAACTGTGGACAGCTGCAAAAAAAAGTACGGTGGTACAGTATATATAACGCAGTACGTACGATCTAGCGAACCGCGCCGTTCGTCTTGTTTGGGGGCAAACAAGGTCTTCGTGGGGGGCTGTGTAGCGCCCGTGCCCCTAGACGGTGGAAGGCGCTGGAGCGATTCCACGTTGGTGGGATCGCCCTGGTGGCCCCTGCTGGTGCGCTCCGGAAACCCGTCCTTGGATCGCGCATACGCCAAACCGGTTCTAACCAGTTCTTGAGATCGCGTGAGTGTGTGTACTCCAGGTCGGTGTTTGCAGTCATGAATCGACAATAAAACAGCAGGTATTTTACCGGAAACCGAGGAACACTGGTGTCAGGATCTCTTCTTGTGTGTTGCGTCGACCCCAGGGCGAATTCACGTTACAATAGGTTTGGAAGCTGGAGTAATAGCTCAATCCTACATCTGCTCAAAGGAAGAAGGAGCAACTGTGTTTTCAAGGTTAATGAGCCGCCCACGCATTAATTGTCCGAAAATTGGACTTATTTTATGTCGATAGAGGGCGCGCCACACAAATAGAAGTCACCAGCAAAGCGCGGGCTCAAAGGAAACAACACAAAATCAGACAAACGGCGCTGCCTCGCGACACTCGGGAGTAGGGTGGCAATGTACATATATTCCATTGGAAATTTAGAAATTTAAATAAAATTGTCTTGTTTGGAAAGGGGTAAGAATTTTCAAAAAAAAAATCATCTGTCAACCCACCACAAATTGAAAAGAATATGACATGCTGCACGTCATGTTTCTGTAGTCCCTGAACACGTGAGACTTCTAAGTATTTTAATAACATCGTGAAAGTATAGGCGTTTTAGCCCTTAGGTCTATAGGAATTGGTTTGCTCCGTTTCACCCAAAGGGCTCTGTGTTACTAAACCCCCGGTCACAACGGATCGTACGAAATGTTGTCGTGGTAAGGCCTGGTCACAACGAACCCACGACGCATTTGTTCCACGACACGACATCAAATTTAGGCAGATCGTGGGTCATCGGGGGTCGTCGCAAGACAGTCCTACGAAATTTCGAGCATCGTGGCATCGATGTACGTACATGTACGTACGGACGGGTAATGACGCCTTGATCAAGGCTAAAAAAAACTATGCATAGAAAGTTCAAGAAATAAAAAAAATCGTATTATTCTCTATTCCACACCTTGTGAAAGTCCAAGGGTGGCATCGAAATTGATTTAGAAATTACAAGTCGATTTGCAAGCGCGAGGGGGGGGGACTACATTGTACGTTTGCACTTTCACAAACATAGCATTTAAATGTATTGTAACGCCGAGCGACACATCAGAGCCAACACACCCCGCTTGCGTACATTGACCGACTCCCACATAGGACTCTTCACCCTGGCGAAATAAGCCGTTGAGCTAACTCCGGTTGGTATTTGAAGACTATAATTTAATTCTTTTAAAGATAAGATTGCGAAATTGCGCGCGTTAAAACTGCGAAAAAAAACGAAAAAAAAAAATCGGCCAGGACGAGGACTCGAACCCAGGCGACGGAACCCCGCAAACGAGGAGCCTAACCACTCGGCCATTGGACTACCAATCGACATTGTTTCAAATCGATGTGACTTATGTTTGAAAACTGGAGTATTAGCTCCAGTATAGAATGACGAAAAAAAAGTTATGTGGTGTTGACCAAGCATTCAGGGGTTCGGACCTATGACTTTACTCATTGAACGTCCCCCATATAGGACTCTTTTGGGTTCTAGGATTCCCGGCCCACTACACATCCTTCCCTGTCCATGTTCATGTAACCCGTAGGCCACGCAACCGTACAGGGAGGACTTGACGGAGCGAGGCCCTAGCTCTTGCCGCCTATGCAAGCAAACGAGCTCCGTCCCTATACTAAGGTGCGCACCTGGGGTGCGTTCCACTTACCCGAACTGTTTGCGCGAACGTTCGCCAACGTTTTGAGTTTGCGTTGGTTAAAGTGGAACGATATTTTAAAAACTACGTTTTCAAAATGGCGGCGCCTAGTGACAGTGACATCGTTTGGTTGGCTGCTTTTTGTCCAATTCATTATTTTTCTTTGAAAGATCCCTGTAACTGCTCAAAACAATTCACCAATTATAACGAAAAGTATGAAACGTAAATTAAAACCGTGACAAGAACACTGTCGTCTGCTAACCTCTTCGCCATCTTTAAAATACGTCACTGGCCAACAGCGAACAGCTCGGAATGTCGTTCGCCGTTTTCGCTAACGTTCGCCAACATAATTGACGCACATTGCGTTCCACTCACGCGAACAACGCTAACGTTGGCCAACGTTGGCAACGTTCGCGTAAGTGGAACGCACCCCCGAACTCCGCGGACAGTACCAGCCTGACGAATTAAGCCGCTGAGCTAACTCCGGTTGGTGATTGAAGACGATCAAATAATTCTTTTATAGATAAGATTGCGAAATCGCGCGCGTTAAAACTGAGGAAAAAATGACGTCGGGCAGAACGGGGACTCGAACCCAGGCGACGGAACCCCGCAGACGAGGAGCCTAACCACTCGGCCATTCGACTACCAGTCAACACTGTTTGAAATCGATGTGACTTAATAGGTTTGGAAGCTGGAGTAATAGCTATATCCTACATCTGCTCAAAGGAAGAAGGAGAAACTGTGTTTTCAAGGTTAATGAGCCGCCCACGCATTAATTGTCCGAAAATTGGACTTATTTTATGTCGATAGAGGGCGCGCCACACAAATAGAAGTCATCAGCAAAGCGCGGGCTCAAAGGAAAATCAGACAAACGGCGCTGCCTCGCGACACTCGGGAGTAGGGTGGCAATGTATATATATTCCATTGGAAATTTAGAAATTTAAATAAAATTGTCTTGTTTGGAAAGGGGTAAGAATTTTCAACAAAAAAAATCATCTGTCAACCCACCACAAATTGAAAAGAATATGACATGCTGCACGTCATGTTTCTGTAGTCACTGAACACGTGAGACTTCTAAGTATTTTAATAACATCGTGAAAGTATAGGCGTTTTAGCCCTT
The DNA here is from genome assembly GCA_037893245.1 of Crossaster papposus. Lineage (NCBI taxonomy): Eukaryota > Metazoa > Echinodermata > Asteroidea > Velatida > Solasteridae > Crossaster > Crossaster papposus. Next base: position 1,441,675 of record JBAIAA010000238.1, read on the forward strand.
AGGTCTATGGGAATTGGTTTGCTCCGTTTCACCCAAAGGGCTCTGTGTAAATAAATCCCGGTCACAACGGATCGTACGAAATCATCGTGGTAAGGCCTGGTCACAACGAACCCACGACGCATTTGTTCCATCCACGACACGACATTAAATTTGGGCAGATCAGGGGTCATCGGGGGTCGTCGCAAGACAGTCCTACGAAATTTCGAGCATCGTGGCATCGATGTACGTACATGTACGTACGGACAGGTAGTGACGCCTTGATGAAGGCTAAAGAAAACTATGCATAGAAAGTTCAAGAAATTTAAAAATCGTATTATTCTCTATTCCACATCTTGTGAAAGTCCAAGGGTGGCATCGAAATGGATTTAGAAATTACAAGTCGAGTTGCAAGCGCTGGTGGTGGGGGGGACTACATTGTACGTTTTCACTTTCACAAACACAACATTTAAATGTATTGTAACGCCGAGCGACACATCAGAGCCAACACACCCCGCTTGCGTACATTGACCGACTCCCACATAGGACTCTTCACCCTGGCGAAATAAGCCGTTGAGCTAACTCCGGTTGGTATTTGAAGACTATAATTTAATACTTTTAAAGATAAGATTGCGAAATTGCGCGCGTTAAAACTGCGAAAAAAAACGAAAAAAAAAAAAATCGGCCAGGACGAGGACTCGAACCCAGGCGATGCAACCCCGCAAACGAGGAGCCTAACCACTCGGCCATTGGACTACCCGTCGACATTGTTTCAAATCGATGTGACTTATGTTTGAAAACTGGAGTATTAGCTCCAGTATAGAATGACGAAAAAAAAGTTATGTGGTGTTGACCAAGCATTCAGGGGTTCGGACCCATGACTTTACTCATTGAACGTCCCCCATATAGGACTCTTTTGGGTTCTAGGATTCCCGGCCCACTACACATCCTTCCCTGTCCATGTTCATGTAACCCGTAGGCCACGCAACCGTACAGGGAGGACTTGACGGAGCGAGGCCCTAGCTCTTGCCGCCTATGCAAGCAAACGAGCTCCGTCCCTATACTAAGGTGCGCACCTGAACTCCGCGGACAGTACCAGCCTGACGAATTAAGCCGCTGAGCTAACTCCGGTTGGTGATTGGAGACGATCAAATAATTCTTTTATAGATAAGATTGCGAAATCGCGCGCGTTAAAACTGAGGAAAAAATGACGTCGGGCAGAACGGGGACTCGAACCCAGGCGACGGAACCCCGCAGACGAGGAGCCTAACCACTCGACCATTCGACTACCAGTCAACACTGTTTGAAATCGATGTGACTTAATAGGTTTGGAAGCTGGAGTAATAGCTCTATCCTACATCTGCTCAAAGGAAGAAGGAGAAACTGTGTTTTCAAGGTTAATGAGCCGCCCACGCATTAATTGTCCGAAAATTGGACTTATTTTATGTCGATAGAGGGCGCGCCACACAAATAGAAGTCACCAGCAAAGCGCGGGCTCAAAGGAAACAACACAAAATCAGACAAACGGCGCTGCCTCGCGACACTCGGGAGTAGGGTGGCAATGTATATATATTCCATTGAAAATTTAGAAATTTAAATAAAATTGTCTTGTTTGGAAAGGGGTAAGAATTTTCAACAAAAATAATCATCTGTCAACCCACCACAAATTGAAAAGAATATGACATGCTGCACGTCATGTTTCTGTAGTCCCTGAACACGTGAGACTTCTAAGTATTTTAATAACATCGTGAAAGTATAGGCGTTTTAGCCCTTAGGTCTATGGGAATTGGTTTGCTCCGTTTCACCCAAAGGGCTCTGTGTTAATAAACCCCCGGTCACAACGGATCGTACGAAATGTTGTCGTGGTAAGGCCTGGTCACAACGAACCCACGACGCATTTGTTCCACGACACGACATCAAATTTGGGCAGATCGTGGGTCATCGGGGGTCGTCGCAAGACAGTTCTACGAAATTTCGAGCATCGTGGCATCGATGTACGTACATGTACGTACGGACGGGTAACGACGCCTTGATCAAGGCTAAAAAAAAATTGTGCATAGAAAGTTCAAGAAATAAAAAAATCGTATTATTCTCTATTCCACACCTTGTGAAAGTCCAAGGGTGGCATCGAAATTGATTTAGAAATTACAAGTCCATTTGCAAGCGCGAGGGGGTGGGGGACTACATTGTACGTTTGCACTTTCACAAACATAGCATTTAAATGTATTGTAACGCCGAGCGACACATCAGAGCCAAAACACCCCACTTGCGTACATTGACCGACTCCCACATAGGACTCTTCACCCTGGCGAAATAAGCCGTTGAGCTAACTCCGGTTGGTATTTGAAGACTATAATTTAATTCTTTTAAAGATAAGATTGCGAAATTGCGCGAGTTAAAACTGCGAAAAAAAACGGAAAAAAAACATCGGCCAGGACGAGGACTCGAACCCAGGCGATGGAACCCCGCAAACGAGGAGCCTAACCACTCGGCCATTGGACTACCAGTCGACATTGTTTCAAATCGATGTGACTTATGTTTAAAAAACTGGAGTATTAGCTCCAGTATAGAATGACGAAAAAAAAAGTTATGTGGTGTTGACCAAGCATTCAGGGGTTCGGACCCATGACTTTACTCATTGAACGTCCCCCATATAGGACTCTTTTGGGTTCTAGGATTCCCGGCCCACTACACATCCTTCCCTGTCCATGTTCATGTAACCCGTAGGCCACGCAACCGTACAGGGAGGACTTGACGGAGCGAGGCCCTAGCTCTTGCCGCCTATGCAAGCAAACGAGCTCCGTCCCTATACTAAGGTGCGCACCTGAACTCCGCGGACAGTACCAGCCTGACGAATTGGTGATTGGAGACGATCAAATAATTCTTTGATAGATAAGATTGCGAAATCGCGCGCGTTAAAACTGAGGAAAAAATGACGTCGGGCAGAACGGGGACTCGAACCCAGGCGACGGAACCCCGCAGACGAGGAGCCTAACCACTCGGCCATTCGACGACCAGTCAACACTGTTTGAAATCGATGTGACTTAATAGGTTTGGAAGCTGGAGTAATAGCTATATCCTACATCTGCTCAAAGGAAATGTATTTTCTCATAGGAGTCGGACGGAGTGAAGAATACAATAGAAAGGAATGCGTTGCTCGCATGTGTGCTGTGCGTTCAAGCATGTATAGAGCCAACGTAGAAGACGTGTGTGAGATCACTTACCGATTTGACGCACTAGCACACGGACGTGCAAACATAACGGCCACCTTTGCCGCCATATTTACAGCTACTGCAGCGTGTTACGTTCAGCCAAGTTTGCATTACATCATGTCGGTCGGTGATTATCCAGAGCAAGCAAACCCTCCATGTCCTTTGCTTACCAAAGAAGTCGTCAGTCAAACCATAAAAGAGGCGTTAGGCGATTTTAAACACTACTTTGATGATTCACTGGATTCACTCCGGCGAGAGAACGAGCGTACGCTGGCTACAACATCCCAGGAAGTACAACAGCTCAAACGGGCCTCTGACGTGTCCTTTCGCTTCAAGGGGAACAAGACCCAATACGACGTTAATTCGTCGGTTTTAGAGAAATTGGAGAAAGCTGATACTTGCCTAATGAAAGTCAATGCAGCAGCAGCCAAGCCACTGGTAAAAGAAGCCATCGTCGAGCTCAAGAAACGCAATAAGCTTATCCGTCTAGCAGACAAATCCGACGCCGGGTGGAAAGCTGTTGACGAATACGTCAGTGACGAATTAGCCAGCGATTCAGAAGATGAAAAGCGTATTCGCAAGGCCCAAGCTCGTGCCTCTTCCAAAAAAGACAGGAAAAGCTTCAGCAGAACCAAGCTACCAAGAGAGTTCGCGGTGCCTCCACGAGCCAAGCGTCTCCAGCTAATGCGGATTCTGGGACTGGTCTTTTTCGTGGCAATTTCTCAGGGAATAGATACCCGGCTGGGCATCAGGGCTGGCAGTACACACCTCAGCCATGGGTTAGAAGTATCAAATCGACGGATCTTTGCTTCGCATGCGGTAGAGCAGGGCACTGGCGTAAGGATTGCCCCGCACCCAAAGCCCCCTCCAGTACCGGAAAACCAGTTGGTTCCCACTAAAGAGTCGCTCTTTGGTGTACCATCGGGAGGCAGTGAAACCGTGACAGAGGACATCGAGTTTATCCATCAAGAAGGGTACGAGCTTAGCTTGACAAGTGATTATTTCGAGTATGAACAAGGACTAGCACAACCGCTTGTCAAAGGTAGACTCAAGTCGGCAATTGCCTTCTGGAGAAGTATCAAAGAAAGTCATTTTGCTTTGAGTGTCATTGAGCAAGGGTATAAGCTTCCATTACTGAATACTCCACCTGCGCTTGTGATGCATAATAATAGATCAGCATTTGACAATGCCGATTTTGTCAGGAAAGCCATATGTGATCTTTTAGCAAAGAATCTAATATTCCAGTGTATTGTACGACCCGATATTGTTAATCCCTTGTCAGTATCCATTAACAATTCTGGGAAGAAAAGATTGATTTTAGATCTCAGATATGTTAACCGTTTTCTCTGGAAGGAGAAAGTAAAGTTTGAGGATTGGAACGAAATGACGACGGCTGGGGAAGACAGAGCAGTGCTGACCTGTGCGCCAAGGATGCGCAAGCTGTCAAAGACGACCTTTTAGCTGCAGGTTTTATACCCAACATTGAAAAATCGAAGTGGTTTCACTTGGCCCCGTGTTTGGGTGCATAACACAGCTTAAAACAAGATACTTGCATTATGAGATTATTAAGAAAGTCCACTGGGACAAACTGTACAACGTTGATAGTGGTCACAAGCTCATAAGAGATCTTCTTTTGGAGGTCACATTGTATACAGTTAAATAACAGATATGTTGGTGAATATTTTGTTCCACAGGTACTGGTATATACAGATGCTTCAAGCACTGGCTTTGGAGCATGGACTGCGGAATGTGGGGGTCTAGAACTACAGACTAACTGGAACACAGAACAGAGAGGTAAAAGCTCCACTTGGAGAGAGCTGCAAGCAGTAAGTGTAGCCTTGCGAGCTTTTGCTTCCAAGATCGGAAGAAAAACTGTAAAGTTTTTTACAGACAATAAAGGTGTTTCGATTGTTAAGAAGGGCAGCATGATGTCCGAGTTACAAACACTGAGTTTGGATATTTTTGAAACCTGTCGGCAGCATTGCATAAGATTTCAAATACAGTGGTTACCAAGACTTGAAAATCAGAGAGCAGACGCCTTAAGTCGAGAAATTGATTTTGACGACTGGGGAGTTTCCATGACATTTTTTAAGTTCATAGATGGGATATGGGGTCCACATCATGTGGATCGCTTTGCGGATGAGCTAAACGCTAAATTGCCAGTGTTTAATTCCAAATACTGCTGTCCCAATACCGATCAGGTTGATGCCTTTTCCTGCGACTGGTCAGGAGTCAACAATTGGCTGGTGCCACCCATTTCCCAAATAGGAGACGTTTTAAGGCATCTCAAAGCTTGTAAAGCGCAAGGAACCTTGGTGGTTCCGGCTTGGTCTTCTGCGCCATTTTGGCCATTACTGTTCTCCGAGCACAGTTCATTTAGCACACTGGTGGTGAAGGTTATAACATTTGCTAATCCTGACGGGATATTTGTACAAGGCAGAAATCTAAATTCAATTTTTGGCACGCCAAGATTCAAAAGTGAAGTTTTATGTCTTCGTATATCGGCATTACCATAGTCTTTCCCACTGGGGTTGAGAAATTGTCGCTAGCTATATAGTTGCATAATGGCTGGTATTATGACGGATGATCTATTTTGGCCGAGTCTATGCCGCATGGCACACGGAACTGACGGCCGCAGGGCATATGTCAGACATGGCGACTGAATAAAGTGTTTACAGATCCCGAGTGTGGATCAATTTTGTGTTGTTGCTGTTGTTGGGTAATTTATATAATTGTTTAGCGTATTACGCTTGTTTTCAAATACTTTGGAAATATGTTATTTACAGATTGACCGTCGAAGACGGAGCTTACAGCCAAACGTTAACTGAAGTATTGTCAGCATCCAGGGCTCCCAACACTGTAGCTAGGTACAGTAGAGCGTTTACTAATTGGCAAAGCTGGTGTAGGGAGAATAAAATGTCTGACCTACCAGCAACCGAGACTTGCATCAGCAGGTATTTAATTCACCTATATCGATCCAGCGCTCCCTTCTCCAGAATGGAGTCCGCATTTTATGCTATAAAGTGGAAACATGATTGTCTGCCGGACATCAAGAACCCCTGTGATGGTTCCTTCCTGCATACAGTTTTACTTGGGCTCAAGAAACTTTTAGCAAAGCCAATAGTTAAGAAGGACCCTATAACACCTGATATGCTTAAAGCAATAGTTGACAAATATGGCTCAACTAACAACTTACTCGACTTACGATTATGTACTATGACACTGGTATCTTTTGCAGCTTTTCTTAGGAATGATGAATTAATTAATATTCGTAGATGTGACGTAAAGATGTATTTAACCCACGTTAATATTTTCATTTCTAAGAGCAAAACTGATGTTTTTAGACAGGGCGCTTCTGTACCGATTGGAGCTACCAATACGCCTACTTGTCCTGTCTACATGTTACGCAGGTACATAGAGGCAGCGGGGTTAAACGATGAGACAGATGATAGTTTTCTGTTTAGACCTTTACAGTATCTCAGATCCCAAAACAAACATGTTCTGAAGCAAGGTCAGTTATCCTATTCTAGGTGTTTACAGTTGCTTAAAAGTGCTCTTGGTTCAGTTGGGTTAGATCCCAGACGCTTTGGGCTGCATAGCCTAAGAGCAGGTGGCGCTTCAGCAGCCGCCAACTTTGGGGTTCCAGATCGTCTTTTTAAGAAGCACGGACGGTGGCGTTCAGAAACGGCTAAAGATTCCTACATTGAAGACTCGGAACAAAGTAGGTTGGGAGCGTCTATGAATTTGGGTATTTAAAGGTATATTAATTTGTACATCGAGAGTATGTATTCTGATTGCCGCAACGGCATGGCTGTTAAAGTTTTCATACTTATGAAATCAATAAATTAATGTGAAGACACATTTGACTGTCATTGGCCCGTTCTTTAATCTTCTGCTTAGATGGGATATAGTTGCCACTCCGGGCTTTGCCTCAAGATCGGTGCTCCCCAAAACAGGTGTGTATTATTAACATGTTTTCTTTTGCAGGTGTATTCTACGGTAGGTAGGCGTATGAGAAAATATTTTATTCACGGTCGAGGAACGAGTTAGGAAATAAATGTATTTTCTCATAGGAGTCGGACGGAGTGAAGAATACAATAGAAAGGAATGCGTTGCTCGCATGTGTGCTGTGCGTTCAAGCATGTATAGAGCCAACGTAGAAGACGTGTGTGAGATCACTTACCGATTTGACGCACTAGCACACGGACGTGCAAACATAACGGCCACCTTTGCCGCCATATTTACAGCTACTGCAGCGTGTTACGTTCAGCCAAGTTTTCTTTCTATGGCTAGAATTTAATCATGATTGTGAAGTTTTTTACAAGGTTCTAATTTGTCGATTTGTTTGCCTTTACACTAGCAAGTGCAGTTATCTTCGTAAGGCGCCGTTATGGCACAGGTAAGCAAACGAGACCATCTATATGGGCTCGTTTTCTCTTCACATCGAGCAGTTTTTGCACTCCGGGCTTTGCCTCAAGATCGGTGCTCCCCAAAACAGGTGTGTATTATTAACATGTTTTCTTTTGCAGGTGTATTCTACGGTAGGTAGGCGTATGAGAAAATATTTTATTCACGGTCGAGGAACGAGTTAGGAAATAAGGAGAAACTGTGTTTTCAAGGTTAATGAGCCGCCCACGCATTAATTGTCCGAAAATTGGACTTATTTTATGTCGATAGAGGGCGCGCCACACAAATAGAAGTCACCAGCAAAGCGCGGGCTCAAAGGAAAATCAGACAAACGGCGCTGCCTCGCGACACTCGGGAGTAGGGTGGCAATGTATATATATTCCATTGGAAATTTAGAAATTTAAATAAAATTGTCTTGTTTGGAAAGGGGTAAGAATTTTCAAAAAAAAAATCATCTGTCAACCCACCACAAATTGAAAAGAATATGACATGCTGCACGTCATGTTTCTGTAGTCACTGAACACGTGAGACTTCTAAGTATTTTAATAACATCGTGAAAGTATAGGCGTTTTAGCCCTTAGGTCTATGGGAATTGGTTTGCTCCGTTTCACCCAAAGGGCTCTGTGTAAATAAATCCCGGTCACAACGGATCGTACGAAATCATCGTGGTAAGGCCTGGTCACAACGAACCCACGACGCATTTGTTCCATCCACGACACGACATTAAATTTGGGCAGATCAGGGGTCATCGGGGGTCGTCGCAAGACAGTCCTACGAAATTTCGAGCATCGTGGCATCGATGTACGTACATGTACGTACGGACAGGTAGTGACGCCTTGATGAAGGCTAAAGAAAACTATGCATAGAAAGTTCAAGAAATTTAAAAATCGTATTATTCTCTATTCCACATCTTGTGAAAGTCCAAGGGTGGCATCGAAATGGATTTAGAAATTACAAGTGGAGTTGCAAGCGCTGGTGGGGGGGGGGGGGGGGACTACATTGTACGTTTTCACTGTCACAAACACAACATTTAAATGTATTGTAACGCCGAGCGACACATCAGAGCCAACACACCCCGTTTGCGTACATTGACCGACTCCATAGAGCTATATTAAATTACTAGAGCGCTGACTGGATGTACAAAGTGATGCGAGCTGGGCGCATCCATGTTTGTGCACAAACCTATGGAAACCTCAAATTTTGTTACGGCTTTTCTACGGCTATTTGCATACCTGCGTTTGTATTCTATACAACGCGTTACCGGAGCCGATACGCCCAAAACCGAAACACATGATCAGCAAATGAGTGCAAACATCGCAAATGCGCGTGCGTATTCGCGCGCTGCTGTTGATTTTGCCGTGACTTTTTTTAACTGACATGACGCGCGTAAAGTTGTTTGCGTCTGTTCTACTTGCACGCGCGTTGCATTTAGAGTACACTTTCAAAATTAAATCTTTCTATTTTTATTATGTTCTACAACACGCACATGAATTCAAAATGTCGGCGCGCAGAACGGCTTCAAAGCATTTCTGCGCGTAAGAATTAGGAGTTAGCGCTCTAGTAATTTAATATAGCTCTATGATTTAATAGACTGGATAGGACACCGCGTATCTGTTTATGCACGAACGCCCGATCTGAAACAATGGCGGTGCGCTTTCTGCAGTAGAGTAAACGCGGCATGTGTATTCACTCTGGAAACTAGTCGAGTAGTTATTGAGTTTATCGGATTTTTATTCATGATAGGAATTCATCTTTTTCACACTTTCTTGATATGTAGGCCTACTATTTTTTCCTACGTAATGTACAGCCTACATTTTTGAATGAATATCATTTTCCTTAGGCCCTTCACTGAAATGGATTTCCAGTATATTGCTCTTTCATTTTATCACCCCTGTAGGCCATATAATAGTTCAGTTGGAGACAGAGACAGAGTGAATTCAAATGGTCGTATTGAATTTCTAAAATGACATGAAACACTCATAGGGCCTATAACCAAGAAAGAACTAAATTGAACCTCACAACAAAAATTATATTTGTATTTTAAATGCAAAACAAATTTATTACGAAAAAAAACGTATATCAAATTATATCACATTTTTATATATCAGAAAATGAATGTGAATAAGTATAACTTCCGATACACAATCATGAGTCGAGTCAAAAAGAAATTATTACTGAAAATAGTTTGGAAACTTGAAAGTGCATCTATCGTTGGTTCACATAAAACAAAATGACACCATTTAAAAACCCAATTTCAAATTACTTTCAAACTGTGGACAGCTGCAAAAAAAGTACGGTGGTACAGTATATAACGCAGTACGTACGATCTAGCGAACCGCGCCGTCCGATCCAGCGCACAGCGGACGTCTGAAGAAGCGCCCCCAGCGTTCGACAATAGTAAAGTGAAGAAAAGTTTGTCCTTTTGTGAAAACGACCTTTTGTGAAAACGTCCTTTGCGTGTGTGGATGGACGTCCTTTTGTGAAAACGTCCTTTGCGTGTGTGTATGGACGTCCTTTTGTGAAAACGTCCTTTGCGTGTGTGTATTCGTGTCCTTTCGTGAAAACGTCCTTTTGACATGTTTGAATGTCTTTTGGCCGTTTGTTCTTTGTTTGATTTTGATTTTGACTTTGTCTTTTTGTAACTTTTTCCTTTTGTCGATTTGTCTTTTGTTTGCTTGTTATTCAAGTAATTCTGTAATGTTGTCCTCTTCCCGTTTTGTCCTTTGTTTGATTTGGAGTTTGTATTTTTGCAAATTTGTCCTCTTGCAGCTTTGTCCTTTTTTGATTTGAATTTTGTCCTGTAAATTTGTCCTCTTGCCATTTTGTTCTTTGTCTATTGTTTTGTCCTTTGTGAACATATTTTTAATTTTGGCCCTTTTGGCCGCCCATATTATAAGACCCGAAGGTTTTCACGACACAAAACATGTCGGCAACATAAACGAGTAAAAGTAGCAGAGCCGCCTCATTGATCAACGCCACTTAACTTGACGAAACCGTGCGAGACCACCCCGTCATTACAGCCACGCAAATTATGGCACGGTTCACTCGGCAGGCCCAGGGTTCGCAGAAGTGCATTTTAAATCCCCATATAAGCTGGTTGGTAGGCCGCATGGGTCAAGAAAACCGTATTTTAGCTCTACAGGGACATACAAAATATAAAAAGATCCCTTGATAAAGTTCTACTTCTAGCCATAATGCTGACCTGGTTATTGGTCAGTCCAACTCCAAGACCGAAATACACGCCTCTCAAGGCTCGTACGGCGCTGGAGGCTCGGGAGCCGGCAGACGGGGGTCCCAGGACAGGAACGAGACCCGCGGGGAAGAACATGCCGCCCAGAGACGGACGGAGTCGTGGCAAGCGAACCCACGGCTAAAAACGTGGAGGCAACGCCATTCACGACTTGAAGTGCGCCTCGGACCTCCGCCAACTTGACGCCCGCTCGACCGACCCACACCAGGGAGCAGCAACCTACTCCCAGCCCCGTCCCAACCATGCAACCCTGTACGTCTAGCTTAGGAGCCGATTCTTCTCCAAAATTTAAGGGTCCGACTTGCTGACTTTCTGACTTCCCTACCTACATTGTTCGGTGTTTATTAAGTTGAAGACCGGCTGCGGTCCGGTTCTGTGTATCCATGGAGCAATAAACTAGATTATTATCTAGTTTATCGCTCCATGGTGTATCTGACCCCGAGGCGATAGACCACGCACGCACTCCTCTGCATTTTCCAAAGGCCGCTAAAAGCTCGTCGGACGCCGCGTGCCAGGACGCAGCGCTCGCGGAAGGGGCCGGGGCCGCAGCACCTATCCCCTGTAGAGACAAAAGTTGCTGCATCAGGTGGAATTGCTCTTTTTCCCGTAAAATAAAAGAACCATAAAAATATAAAGAGACGGCTTTACAGACAATAATTATTGCAGACGCCCACAATCAGAATATTGTTTGCGTTTAAACAAACTAATGAACATTCATTAACCAAAATGAATTTTAGAGCGTGGGTTATGCATCCTCAGTTATTGTGTACTTTTAAAGCAAACATAACATTCTTCCGGTAAAAGTTTAGACTTTTAGGTTTTTATTTAACAGAAGAAAATATTTTGGGTTTTGTTAGGTGTTTGAAACCACAGGAAACAGGTATTTAGAGTATATTATATTTCTTCAAAATGCGTTCCGGGAAAAGCAAATTAACATTTTGAAAAAGCATGGACACACTTTTGTCTTATTTCCAGTGAAAAACACAATGCCAGCCAACTTCTAAGTGTCGCGAGCGAAGCAGCGCTATTTCTGTCTGATTTTTTTTGTGGTCGCGCAATTGGGCCAGTTTTCCAAACCCCAACTTTGTCTTTATTCAGGCTTTATTCATGCAGTTTAACAATAATTATGCTGGGGCCGCTAACACCAAGCCGAAGCTAGAAATTTGAGAAATGGCCTTGGTACTGGGGTGCGTTCCACTTACGCGAACTGTTTGCGCGAACGTTCGCCAACGTTTTGAGTTGGCGTTAGTTGAAGTGGAACGATATTTTAAAAACTACGTTTTTAAAATGGCGGCGCCCAGTGAAAGTGACATCGTTTGGTTCGCTGCTTTTTGTCCAACTCATTATTTTTCTTTAAAAGGTCCCTGTGAATGCTCAAAACAATCCACCGTTTATAACGAAAAGTATAAAACGTAAATAAAAACCGTGAAAAGAACCCTGCCGTCTGCTAACCGCTTCGCCATCATTAAAATACGTCACTGGCCAACAGCGAACAGCTCGGAATGTCGTTCGCCGTTTTCGCTAACGTTCGCCAACATAATTGGCGCACATTGCGTTCCACTCAAGCGAACAACGCAAACGTTGGCCAACGTTGGCAACGTTCGCGTAAGCGGAACGCACCCCAGGACGTGGGGCCGTTATCCCGATGGTGATTGGTAATTTAAGAACTATAGAGGGCCCACAATAATGTCAATACAAAATGGCCGACAAATATATCTGATCCGCGAACAATATTTGTTTGTACGTAGGCCTAAGACAAGTTGTACGTGTACAAAGCGCGAACATACCAGTTTTTAAATCGTAACTTGTGAAGAGAGATCTCATTATGGACTACGAAATGGAGGAAGATAAAATGTAAGTAAAAAGTGCTTAAAAAGTCCGTAGCCTTAATAACTAACTAGTACCAACATGACCAAAATGGTTTGCCTGCGCCAGCTGTGCATGCCCATTCACCTCATCATTATATCGGCCAAGCTAGCTAGAGAGAGCGTCCAACGTCGGGCAAGCAGGATGCGCCTGAATCAACAGAGATGTGCCATGCCATACGATGACTGGTTAAAAGTCCTCAAATGAACTAACCTCATAGTACTAGGAGTAGGAGGAGACAAAAACATGTGGTCACCTTCACAATTCAATCCTTGTATTTTTTTTGTAATGGACTCATTCAGTCATGACTGCCATTCACTTAGTATTATTAATACTATATTACTATTAGGTAGGATACACCATTGGTAATTGCTTGAATTATCGTGAATAGGTAAATTTGGGGGTTGTATTTCATAGTAAATATCGTTTAACTGACCTGTTTGAAGTTTTACAATCATGGATGCCGAGAAAAGCACGAAGAACAGCGTTTGTTTCCAACTGGCGTCAAGCAGTTATTCTTATGTTATCTTTGTTTTTCGTGATCGCCATCCGGCGATCAGAATTTCTCTTTTTTTTTATTATATTTTTCGGAATAATTACAGCGCAATCATTTTGCTAGATGCCTAGAATCTAGACCCAATAATTGGGGCGTTTTCACTCCTTTTTTCGAATTTTGGATTTTGTCTGTCGTTCTACGCCCCAACCGTTGTAAAGCCTTTTGCCAATTAAAAAAGAAGTTGTGACCACAAAAGTTGCCCAAAACATGCCAAATACTTGACAATGTATATTGGAAAGCGCACACTGGCTTCTATACATGTTAAAGAAGAACTGTTATGGCTTTATTGGTACTCACGGTTATTTGGGGTTGCAAATCCGAGCAATTTTGACCAGCTTTTCAAAACAATGATGCCTATAACGTCGCGGTCTATATAAACTACATAGACGTCCCGACAGCACGTAAAGAGCACACTATGCGAAGACGGGGGACACGACAATGGCTTTTCGAGTGACCACCAACGACTGTTTTATGGTGCAAGAGCGCAGGCCTGCATCGCTGCACTGTAAAGCGCACAATATACATTGTCAAGTATTTGGCATGTTTTGGGCAACTTTTGTGGTCACAACTTCTTTTTTAATTGGCAAAAGGCTTTACAACGGTTGGGGCGTAGAACGACAGACAAAATCCAAAATTCGAAAAAGGAGTGAAAACGCCCCAATTATTGGGTCTACCTAGAATCAATATTTACTTTCAAATGAGTACTAAAATATTTCTTAATAATTCGGTAGTTAATATTTTCGATATCTGCAAATGGTGTATCCTACCTTTAATAAGTCTAACACGATTATCAATGCCCGCCATCAAGACTTCATAACATTTGACAACCATCACTATAATATGCGAGAACTCTAGCCCTCAAGAACTCCCCATTACATGTATTTCCTCGTATTTGGTCCAGCTTGCCCATTCATATCAAAGACTTTGTTGTTTTAGACAGCCTTCGGTGTTTTGGTAGAAATCTGTTATACAATTTCCATGATTGAGTCTATTGACAGCTCGATTTGTATTCTCAACCTGCTGATAATTATACTTCCCACTGGAAATTGATAATGATAATTCCATATCCATCTGCTGTTTACATGCTAAAACTAAAGCTTTTATTTTTAATGTTTTATTATTATTATTATTTTTTATTATTTTTTTTTTATTTATATATTTATATATATTTTTTGTATTATTATTTATTTTTTTATTATTATTTTTTTTGTAATATTTGTTGTACTCTGTCTTACCTGTTCATTAAACTGCTTGTTGTCTGCTTGTTTTTGGAATGTTGGTTAAGTGTTTTTTTTTTTTTTTTTTTTTTGGGGAGGTGTTTATCTGGTTGGGTCTTATGTTTGATTTTGTATGTAAATACTTTGTGATTGCCTTGGAGCGGATTCGGGCGAGGAACATTTGTCGACGGTTGGTCGCTGTTGCCTGGTACTCCGGGCTCAAAACATGTGGGGTGCCGGGCAATGTCGACCAATTGACGGCGGGTGCTCCTTGTGCAAACTTAACCTTGGTAGTAGGGCTGTCTGTTGGTGTTGACCGAAAAATTTTACCTTTAATTAACACTAATTTTTTATTTTGTTTATGTTTTAGTATTTGTTTTTTTTTGCTTATTGTTTTGTATTTATTTATTGCATTTCTATTTTTTATTGTAATTCATTTTTGACTTTTATATTATTGTATATAGATATATTTATTTATTTTATGATTCCTCTTTGTGACTGGACCAACAAGCATTCGGGCTACAGTGTTTGAGTACACTTTTGTTGATCCTGGCCATCACAGATTGGTTTATATGTTTTGTTTGTCTTCATCCTCTATCCCATTCTCTATCCCATCCTCTACCCCATTTCCTATACTGTTTCCTAATGTATTGTTCGCTTGTTCTATTGGCCGAATAAATAATAATAATAAGAATAGGAATATTAACTTAACATGCTTAAAGGTAGTATACACCATTGGTAATTTGTTGAATTATCAGGAATGGGTGGATTTGGGGGGTTGTATTTTATAGTAAATATCGTTTAACCGACCTGTCCGAATTTTTACATTCATGGATGCCGAGAAAAGCATGAAAAACAGCGTTTGTTTTCCACCGGAGTCGAGCAGTTATTCTTATGTTATCTTTGTTTTTTTCGCGCTCGCCGGACGGCGAGAATGAATTTTGGTTTATACAATTCAATTTTTGGGAACAATTACAGGATATCTAGGGCCCTTATTTTGCTGGATGCCTACAATCATTATTTACTTTTAAATAAGTAAGATATTTCTTAATAATTCGGTAGTAAATATTTTTGATATCTGCAAATGGTGTATACTACCTTTAAATAAGCCAGGACGGCTGCATAGTTAGGTTGTTAGTACGTTAGGCCAATGAAATTAGATTAGGCCATGAGAATGGAAGTTTAATAGATTGGTGTCCAGACTTTTTTAAAAACACGTGAGGCTTTTTTTCATTATTCATTATTCAATCATTATTCTTTAATTTAATACATTTTGTTTGCATTTTTGTTTTTTGAGACACTGTTTATTGTTATTGCTCAGTCAACTACCGGTATACCGGTATACAGGCCCAGCCAGTAATACCGGTACATTAAAGTATTTTGAACAACGGCTTCGGTTGACCTCCAACAGTAGCTTAGTAGGCCCTAGATAATGGGTTGAGTTGTACGTAAGACTGGGGTTCAAATTCTGTCTATGCTCATTTTTCATTGACTACATGTACATGTACCTGTATTTTGATCTCCAAGTTTATTGTTGGGGTAAGTTTAATTTAACCAGTTTGCGCCGGGATTATTTAACATCACCGAGCCGAGGGGCGGGATTATTTTTAACGAAACTGGATCCGAAGCGGGTTCAGGCCAATAGTGTCGGGAAACACACCCACGCATTTCCGGCCTTGCTCGCTGCTGACAGACATTCCCGAACTTAAACTTGGCGTGTTTAAATGCGTCATCCGTTTTGAATTTGGGGAAAACTTTGCGTTTATATACGTCATCCGGCGCGAACTGGTTAAAGGAAAGCAAGGTTCTGAGAACCCAAATGTCTTCTACTCAGTGTTGTCTTGATGTGCCCAGTTATGAACATTTTAGTGCTGGCGACTCTGTGGCGAGTAGGGGATTCTGCTACTCGTGTACTCACAAGGAAATTACCCCCAAGTAGTCAAGTACTTGCGAGTACTTGCGAGATTTCTCATCTGGAGCAGAAAAACTAAATGTGATCTGCTCTGTGAAAATGAGTCAGATGTCGCACAGTGCGCTTACGAGATTTGGGTGGTTGAACGCGGAGAGGGGGCTTTTCGTACGAAAATTTGATAATAATAATAATAATAATAATAATAATAAGATTTGTAATGCACACATATCCACCCTGCTGGGTGTTCAAGGCGCAGAGACCCTAAAAAACAAACAAAGTAATATTTAACTTGAAAGAAACAATAACAAATGAGAGGAACAAATAAATTAGTTCTTGAAAACCTGAGACATGAGATAAGTTTTGAGAAGTGATTTGAATTTTGTTGTACACAGACAAGATCTAAGATTAAGCGGTAAAGAGTTCCAGATGTGTGGTGCAGCTGCAGAAAAACGTCTGTCGCCCCACGAGTGTCGTGACTTGGATTCCTTGAGGAGAAGCATGTTGCTGGATCGTAGGTTCCTTGATGGAGTGTAAACTTGAAGAAGTTCTGAGATGTAATGGGGAGCCTTGCCATTGAGTGCTTTGTGGACAATTAGCATAAGCTTGAAGATTATTCGTTGAGAGACAGGGAGCCAATGAAGTTGTTCCAGGATGGGGGTGATGGAACAGGATTTTTTAGAGAGTGTAACCATGCGGGCTGCGGTGTTTTGGAGGCGTTGGAGACGAGCAATCTGGTTATGCGGAAGACCATAGAAAAGGGCATTGCCGTTGTCAAGGCGAGAAGTGACAAATGCATGAATTACTTTTTCTGTAGCGCTCTTGTCCAAAAACTTGCGTATTTTACCGATGTTCCTGATGTGAAATGTTGAGAGACGAATGACGTTGTTGATGTGTGGTTGAAGTGTCATTGACGAATCAAAAATAACACCCAAGTTCCGAGCCTGCAACGAGGGAGCTATCTGAGCATCACCGATGGAAATGTATGGCACTGAAACTTTTGATAATTGTTGACGTGATCCAAATAAAAGGAACTCTGTCTTGTCGTCATTTAACTTCAGGAAGTTCTGTTGCGTCCAGTGGCGAATCTCTTGGATACATTTCTCAAGTCTTTCAATGGAGGCATTGGCATGTTCTTGAGAAGATTTAAACGTGATGTATAGCTGAGTGTCGTCCGCATAGACATGGTAATTCAGGTTAAATTTTAAAATGATGTCACGAATTGGCAAAGTGTACAGCGTAAACCACTGTGGGCCCAGTACTGACCCCTGTGGCACAGAGTAGTTCAAGACAACCGGGTCTGATATTGCAGTGCCGATACACACGTGCTGAGTTCGATTGGAGAGATAAGAATTGCACCATGCTAGGGCTGTGTCCTGTATGCCGAGGTAATTCTGAAGCCGGGAGAGGAGGATGTTGTGGTCAACAGTGTCAAAAGCGGCACTCAAGTCTAATAGGACTAGTGCTGTAAGGTTTCCATTGTCCATGGCTGAAAGAATATCGTTGTTCACACGGACTAGTGCAACTTCCGTCCCATGGAAAGGCTTGTATGCCGACTGGAACGTGTCGGACAGGTTGAAAGCATCAATATGATCGCGAATGCGTGATGAAACTACTCGTTCAATGACTTTTCCGAGATACTTTAAGTTCGCAACTGGTCTGTAGTTTTTGAATACCTCCTTGTCCAGGTTGGGTTTCTTGATGAGCGGCCTGATGTAGGAAATCTTGAGGCTATCGGGGAAGTGACCGGAGCTGAGAGATTTGTTTACAAGTGCAGTGATGTACGGAACAAATGTATCAATGTTCTGCTTTATCATGGATGTTGATACTGGGTCCAGTTCACAGGATTTTGTAGGAGATTTCATGATAATTCTTTGAATCTCAGCAGCAGTGGTAGGCTCAAACACATAGAGTCTACAGTCTTGGTGAAGATGTGGCGATGTCTGGCGCATGTCACAAGGGGCCGATGAGAATGATGAGCGGATGTCTGAAATCTTGGTGACAAAGAACTTGGAGAATTCATTTGCCAGATCCTGATCATTGTAGTTGGATGGAAGGACAGGGGTTCTGGGTTTCAGCAACAGTTTATCAATTATCTTGAAGAGCTTCTTTTGATCTCCTGAGGATTCATGAACTTGGGATGTGAAGTGGGTAATCTTCACCTGGTTGATCAATTTCCTAACCACATTACATTGGTTGCGATATTCTCGTCGGTGTGATTCAAGTTTTCCGTTTTCCCGCCATTTTCGCTCAAGTTGACGACGAATCTTTCTTGCAGCTCTAATGTCATCATTGAACCAAGGAAATTCAGTTCGGACCTTGACAGATCTTGTTTTCAAAGGTGCGTGTAAATCCAAGATGTCACGGACAGTACTTTCGTATTGGCTGACATATACATTCAAGTCGTCATGATCGAGGTTTAATTTTTCCAAATGAGTTCCTATATCCCGGAACACTTCAGGAAGATCTACGTTTTTCCACTGTCGGGTCTTAATTATTTAATTATTTTTACCTTGGTTAGGATCTATATTTTCAATTTCTACATTAAAATATGCTGAATTAAATCAGATTTAGTGAGAAAACCCGGTTTTGCATGTATACATGTTGTACATCTCCTAAAGGAAAATATTTTTTTTAATGCATGATTTCTCATGAATGGGGTTTTAGATTTCGCAAAATCGTCAAAATTAAAATCGGTGTATCACAAGAACGCAACATGCTACAGACCTCCAACATATATCAAATTAAAGAGGACAGTGCACTCTTTCTAATGGTATACGTAACTCTGTTTGTCAAATTTTCGACATCTGACTCATTTTCACAGAGCAAGTCACAAATACATGTTAGTAAATACAGGTATGACGTAAAATGACAACCCTTTTTCTGTAGTAAGATAACCTTTCTATTTAATGTTTTGGGTCGTTTACCTGAAATTTATTTGTTAGGAGTGAAATTCTGGGGAGAGTGAGGTGGATCAATTGATTCTTTGATTGCTACAGTAGCTTCATTTATAACATGCAACTTAAAGATGGACTACAACGGAATAATGATAAAGGCTGTGTTGCTGTTTTTGTTCGAGAAATGTATAATGATTACTAATACATTTTATATCATTAGTATTCAATAAAACTTGTTCCTTCATGCAAAAAAAACACAAAATTGATCGGCGTTCTACTCAGTTTCAGCAAAAGCCCTTAACTCATGAATAATTCATACTTTGTGTGTGACGTACCGGTACTACCCATGACGATTTACTCGGGTCGATTTGTAAAAACTTCATGCCTCTGCATGAAAACGCATACATAATACACACGGAATAACATGGCGTCTTTTGTTTACTCTCGGTTGCTCATGGGTAGTACGTCATCAATTTTCGCTGGTTTACAAGTCCGCTGGTACTATATCGTGGATTTCATTGTGGTTTTCAGTGGATCTTTGCCGGGAACCAGTACAGGGCGGGAAATTTCAAAATCGAAGAATCGAGGTCTGATTTTTTCGGTCAAATTGCAACAAAATTATTTAGAGAAAAACATGACCGTAACAATAAAGTGTTACCTGAACACAACATAAACAAGGTCCGATAATAAATTTAATGTGTGAGTTTTCGATGTAGTCCATCTTTAAACAAAAATACATACCCCTCAAATCCACCCATTCCTGATAATTCAAGCAATTACCAATGGTGTATCCTACCTTTAAATTTAAAGCAAAAAAAATTGGAATTTGTGTACAAAATTTCTCCTTGAAATGCATGCATCATTAACCCTCTTCTATTCAATACCTAGACCTGTATTGATCTATACTGCCTGGGCTGTACAGCTGGCTTCCACTATCAGCACCATGCTTGGGCAACCCTGGTGAAATAACACACATTTTGTTGGTTTCAGGATAATAATAGGCTGTTGTGTAACAGTCTATTTGTAGTAAGCTGATCAATAGAAGGGGAGGTTTTTGTGTGTTGTTAACTTCATTATTGAACTGAATAACAACAGGTATACCAGAGTTATCCAACAGTGAAAACCAATTGGTTGTTCATGTGTAGGACACAATCTTCATACACATGGTGTGCTTTTAGCTTGAGCTTATTTTAAGTTGTTAGTTTTGCATCCACAACTTACTACATGTACATGTACATGATAATGAAGCATGGAGCAATAAGAATTGTTTCTTCTAAGCTACATGTGCAGTTCTTCATACATGTACATGTACATTGTATGTAGCAGTTTATACATATGTTGAAATGTGTTGTTGAGACATGTACTAGGTACTGTACATGTGTACATGTGGTCAATACATGTAGTCGTCCTGTACTTGTATACATGAAAGTGCTTTATGTTCCTCCTGTGTCAGTTTTCGGCGTACTGCGTTGGTGCAAATGAGGTGATTTGAAAAGACATTTGTCATATTCAAACAATATGTACATTGTGTAGTGCCATCAGACTTGGGAGAAGGACTTTGCATACATGTAAATTAGACATGTGCAGTATTGTTTATTACATTGTACATGTACATGTACGCGTACGTGTATGGCGGAAAACATGAAGTTAGACTTGATCACTGATGAGAACGGATTCTCTGCCCTGGAAGACAGAAAGTGAGTAGCAACTCCTCTAAAGTCCTTTAAATACATACCTGGTACACTATATTGGATTTTGTTGTGATTTACAGAAGTGGGTGGATTTGATGGATTAGTACCGGGATTTTGTGGTGTTATCTCCATTTAACCCTAACCACCCTGAGTCCATCAAAATCCATTTCCTGTTTTGGAGGATTTTAGCGGATTCAGGATACCTCCATATTGAACAACTGGAGGAGTGTGATGGATTGAGGATTTTAAGCCTAGCGTTACTGCAGGAGTTTGATGGATTCAGGATACAGAAATTCAGGTGATGGACTGTGATGGACTCTATGGAGAAACGCACTGCAATTTGTTGTATGCCACCTACATGTAGGTATCCTGAATCCGTCAGTCCATCAAACTTTTGCTGGTGGATTATGATGGACTCGGGATCTCTCCAGAATGCATACTGGTGGAGTCTGATGGACTCGGGACACCAGCAGTTTTTGCAAACCAAAATTGGTGGACTGTGGCGGATTCAGGATACTTTCTAGTAAAAGCCATGAGGGAGTTGAGGTTAAAGTTTTGTTTTAATACACTGATGATTAAAGTGAAGTACCCCTCGCACTCGTACTCGCCGCACCTCACCCGTATCCCCTCATAATCTCCTCAAAAGTTTGGCGAGGAAATAACGAGTGCTCGCGAGAACATGCAAGGATTTATGAACCTGCGCGGGTGCTCACGAGCACCAACGAGCGCCCGCAAGCGCTATTGTACAGAACTTGTTTACTTTATCATACTGTTCAACAGTTATGCTCAAAGATTCTAAAGTCCAATAATTGCTAGCAGTACAGTTACCTGTACTATAGCACTTTGGACGTGTGCATGTTCTTGTCAAAAGTGAGTAAAATGGTAACTGCCAAAGAGGTTTAAATACATGGATGGCAGTTTACGACAGCTGAGCTGGGGCAGTTTACAACTATCCAATGGACTTTACGGGAGATGTCCATTTAAATGTACTCTCGTTATTTTATTGGCAACTTGATTTTCCAGATAACAGGTAAACCTTGTTTTAAACTTCATACTTTTCTGTTGCATGTTCATGTACAAGTTTGTGTACACCTCGATTCATAGGAATCTGAATTTTTGCATTTTATCTTTAACCCTCCTATGGTTTTACCTTTCAAAACCTTTTAAAATTTGCTTACTTGACAAAATGGCTGTAAATAAGTATGAACCTTTCAAAACGCTCCAGAATTTGTTGCTACTGCACTACTACACCTTTCAAAACCTTTTGAAAGGTATTTTTTTCCTAACACCAGTTTGTTCAGAAAGTTGTTTTACCTTTCCAAATCTTTCATAGGTTTCTTTTGTCAGACAGTTTTCTCGCCTTTTAAAACATTTCAGTCCAAGAAACTTGAAAGGTATTATTTGTCTTACACCAGTTTATTCAGAAAGTTGTTTTACCTTTAAAAATCTTTCATAGGTTTTTTTTGTCAGACAGTTTTCTCACCTTTCAAAACCTTTCAGTCCAGAAAACTTGAAAGGTTTTGAAAGGTCAGACAATTCTATGGCAACTGCCCTATATATAGGAGGGTTAAAGCAATTTTATTTGTATATAAACACAAATTAAACAAAGTTTCACAAGGTAAACATTTTAGGAGACACCAAAGCGGTCTGTCAAAAATTGGAATGACAATTTTGTCCTGCTCTGTTTTAAATTTTCTGTACATGTACTTTTAAATACTTTTAAACAAATTAAGTAGGTACAAGCTTAAAAACTATCCATCAAAATTGATCAGATGTAACGGTTAATATGGACGATTCACTCAATAGTATGGTTTCCCGTGTAAATATATTTAGGGGACACCAAGGTTTACACGTGAAAACACCATTTTTGCCAAACCTCTCGTGTTGAGAAAAAAATGAAATTGTTTTTTGAAATTTGAGTTTTATTGTCAAAATTGGTGTTATTAATCTTTTTAGTTTGCAAATAACCAAGAATGGAAAATCACACTTTGAATACTGTCTGTAAATGTGACATTTTTTTTTTAAAACTAAAAGTGATCATTTTATTTTATTTTTAGGACTATGCATTCGCATGATAGATATTTTGTCTTAGTGGCAATCGATGGTGGTTACACACTATAAACACACAGATGAAAACAGACTGAGATACATCACAAAACCCTCAAGATAAACTTTTAACCAGTTCGCGCCGGGTGACGTATATAAACGCAAAGTTTTCCCCAGATTCAAAACGGACGACGCATAAACACGCCACGAGCAAGGCCGAAAATGTTTGTCAGCAGCGAGCAAGGCCGGAAATGCGTGGGTGTGCTTCCCTGTACCTTTGGCCTGAACCAGTATACATAATGTTCGTATGCAGTTTTGAATGAAGGTTTACAATACCAGGTTTACAATTTCCCCCATTCTTTTTGTTTCGTTTCAGGGGCATGGAAGCCATTCCAGGAAATGTTAGTCTGATTAAGGACAAGCAGAACCTGATTGGTATCAGCATAGGAGGTGGTGCCCCGCTTTGTCCCTGTCTATACATAGTGCAGGTAGGGTACCGGCAGCACACATGCACATTGTACCTCATGATAACATCTTTTTCAATGTACAAATGTAGTTCTGAGAATACACAAATACCGCATGGAGCTAGTTCGGGCGCGAACTATAGTGCACCATGATTAGTCAGTCTCTGCTTTACCAATGCGCATGCTCAAATGCAGTTCGCTCGAACGGCTCTAGTCGAACTATTGTTGAAAAAATGGCAACTGCTTTGTTTACATTTGCGACATGAATGAGATGGGTATTGGCACTATTCTCCCACGCATATAAGTAGGATAAGTCATAACGTTAGTCATGTTGGTCCAAAAACAAGAAAAAAATAACATTGGGCCAGCTAGATTTTCACTTAATGTTACTGCCTTTCCCTCCGTCAGACTACTGACATCACATTTTCCACGTCACTGGTTCTCTCCATGTTTTCCTATGGAAAGAGGCTCGTGTCAACCAGTGGCAACCGTGCCTCGGGGTCTGGTTCCAAATAGTCGACTGGATAGTCTAACCATCCTGCGTTCGAGCGACGTTGGTCAAACTATGGTTAACTATAGTTCGTTCCCGAACTTGCTCATGGTTGGAGGAAAGTAGTGGCAATTATTAGTCCCAAGGTGTAGGTCGGCTCGAAAAGGAGGTAGTCACCCTGACCTACACCTCGGGACCAGTAATTCCCACTATTTTCTAGAAATAAACCATGCTGTATTTGTTTCACTATTCACCACATAAATATTTACTGCCTGGTCGATAACGGCGTTCGTAGATTTTGCATCTTTGTTCAGCACAAAATATTCTTCGTCAGTCAAGGACGGAAATCTAGTAACGTTCATGAGACTGGTTCCGTAAAGATTACATGCCACAGACTACATGTCTACGAGGCGAGTTCCGGAGGGAATTTGTAGTGCTACCATAAAAAATGAATACCGAACGGCAGCGAGCTGGATACTCACCGGGATGACGTCACATGGCAGCGTATCATTTTTTACTTCCCGGACGTGCGACAGAATGGGCCAATGGTGTGAATATTTATGAGGTGTAGTAATATTAGATAGTTATTCTTGACCTCCATAACCACCAAATGGAAAACATTTCAAATGTTTGAGCCAGAAAAAGAGAAGGAAAAACTTTTTGTAAGTACTATGGTACCATATTGGCATGATTACTGAGTCAATACAGTAAAATATAAGTAAGCTTTAAGGTGTAAACTGCAACTTTTGTGAGAGTCATAAAAGGGAAATATATTTTGTTTTTCCATGTAGCTTGGTTTCATTTTTAAAAAATCCCATCAAATGACATTTAACCAGTTCGCACCGGATGACGTATATAAACGCAAAGTTTTCCCCAGATTCGAAACGGATGACGCATGAACACGCCACGAGCAAGGTCTGAAATGCGTGGGTGTGCTTCCCGGCACTATCGGCCTGAGCCCGCTTTGGATCGAGTTTCGTTAAAAATAATCCCGCCCCTCGGCTCGGTGATGTTGAAAAAATCCTGACGCGAACTGGTTAAAACCTTTCTGTTTCATCATCTGATGAGAGGATATAGTATGTAATTTGTAAACATAATGCAGACTGTTGTGTATAGTGTACTCGATGTACAGGCATTAACGGTACTCATGGTAGCCTGTTCTGATGCGCACCTGTACCCCTAGAAAACAAATTGCATTTGACCCCGAGACGAAGCATTTCACGTGTGGTTGGGTACTTCTACAGGTCGAGGCTGTTCCCATTGGACTTATCAGAGTCCCTGATAACTTAGCGCTACCACTTTTAGCCTGGGCCCAATTTCACGGCGCTGCTTAACAGTTAGCGGAAAAGTTGTGCTAACTTTAGTAGAAAAATTTGCTAACCTTAAGCGCTATTTCACGGCGTTTTTGTGCTAACGTTTGCGCGCGCATGGAGATTATACTGTTACGTCACTGATTTAAGCACATTTTCCCGCTAGGTTAAGCGTGCCTTTTACTGTGCTTACCGTCTCCATGAAATAGACAGAGGCTTTGTTAGCAGAAAATCGTTTGCTTAGCAGCGCCGTGAAATTGGGCCCTGGAGCCAATTTCATAAAGAACAACGATTTGCTTACCACAAAAAAAGTCTTGCTCAGTAAAAACAGGTTATTGACCAAAACTTCATGTGCTTTTCTTTCAAAGCAACAACAAAAAGCTGAATACCATTCACAAACAATAAACATCAATGAAAATATTAGTTTGTAACCCTGTTTTTTTTCCAAGGAAGAATTGTCATGCTACATGTAAGCAAATTTGGGTGCTTACACGTTTTATGAAATTGGCCCCCTGGTAGTTTTACATCACTGCCACGGTACATTGACAGGGACGCTAGTCTACCACGCGTTCCCATTGGATTAAATTGTGTCATTCTACAGAAAAGTCTTGGTACGTTAACCAAAAAAAGTCCAATGGGAACACGGCTATGAAATTTTGTACAAGCTATGATTTACCGGTAGTGAAATGCTTTGAATCGATTTTACTTTAGGTGTTTGATAACACTCCAGCGTCTAAGGATGGAACGTTGGCGTCGGGGGATGAGATTGTGGGAGTCAATGGAAAGTCTGTTAAAGGCAGGACAAAAGTGGAGGTGGCTCGGATGATCCAGGCAATTAAGGTAAGCAGGAATTAGAAAAAAAAAGTTGAGGACAAACTGTCAGTTGAGATAGAAATGTGTAGATCAACGGGCTCTTTGCTCAGCCGAACGTTTGACAAAATGTAACACTTTGCTTAGTGTATACCAGTACAAACCACATACATGTATGTATTATAGTCAAACCATCAAAATCTATTAACTTAGCCTAATTCTCCTTTTGTTGATTGTTCCTTTGGACTCTGTGCTTTTTTGTGTGTTTCTTTTGCCATCCATCCTATATGTTTGTTTCTTATACACAGTCATTTAGTCTCTGAAGAAGATCTTGTTAAGATCGAAATATATTAGGCCCTCTTAACTTATTTAAAATCTATTAAAGGTAGAATACACCATTTGCAAATATCGAAAATATTTACTACCGAATTATTAAGAAATATCTTACTTATTTGAAAGTGAATAATGATTCTAGGCATCCAGCAAAATGATTGCGCTAGATATCCTGTAATTATTCCGAAAAATGAAATGTATAACAAAAAATAACATAAGAATAACTGCCCGACGCCGGTTGAAAATAAATGTTTTTTCGTACTTTACTCGACATCCACGATTGTAAAACTTAGGACAGGTCAGTTAAACGATAGTTACTATAAAATACAACCCCCAAAATCTACCCATTCATGATAATTGAAGCAATTACCAATGGTGTATACTACCTTTAAGTATACTAGGTACATAATTCATCAAAGTTTATTTGTAAAACATGATACATCATGTATATCCACTTATGTAATACAATACAAATGTAATAAAAACTTCTACGATTATGAAACTTTAAAGAATAAAGACTGTATAACAGATGTTTCTATGTACATTTTAAGCATACTGTTCGCTTTCTTGATTGATTGAATTTCAAAAGATATTAAAAATCCCAAAGATAACAAAATGTCTAGATGGAAAATGTCCATATGTCATTTACATGTATGTGACCCGCTCCATCGAAATCAGGAATAAGTCTCGAAATGACTTTTTGATATGCACATGGTGAGAAAGGGAATTTTTTTAAAGCTTTCTAATGATACCCATCACACGTGTGTATCTTTTTAGGTTAACGAGTTATGGTCTGATGAAGATGACAGGTGTATATTTATTTGCCGAATCCACATTCCGGGAAAAACGGCTTTGAAATAAACAAAATTGACCAAAATCATACGAACAGCGCACACAAATCTCTTCATTTTCATCTTTATTGATCGTTTTTACATACAAGACATTAACGACAATAATCTGTGATAACTACACTTCCTAAAAATACAATGTTTGGAAAAACGACTTGGTCACGATTATCACCCATGCGTTCACTTTAACGGCCGATTGCGTAAAACGGCCTCAGCGACTTATTCCTGATTACGATTGAGCGGGTCACATATGTGCTGTTCTAAACGACATGTCGTCAGACGTGCGTTGTACGCTGTGCGTTGTGCGTCTCCTCCCTACTAGTTGTGCATCGTTTCCCCCCCCCCCCCCCCCCATATTCGTTGTCCACCACCTTAATTGTGTTTGAAGATGGTTGCACATTTCATTGCTTTTTACTGAAGCCCATTCAAGCCAGAAAAAAATATGTTAACTTTGTTTGCAAAAGAACACAACTATTGCAAAATAACGCAATACTTTTGTGTACAAAATTCACATAGTGTTCAGTTTGTCCTTTATATGCATTTATTTTTAATTTCAATTAGTTACCATTAAGTGTGCGCCTGTCCGTCGTTCAGTTATTGTGCTCAAGTTAATTGATAGAAAAGGCGGGATGAGGCGGTGCAAGTGGCTGAAAACAAGGTTGTTTGATCTTGTCGAATTTTAAAGGACCTGCACCCAATTTCATGAAACTCACACATTCTTTTGGTACATTGCGTTATGGGGACAACCCATAGGGTTTGTGTGTAAACTGAAATCTCTCTAATCTCAAACTCAGAACACTCTAAAATTCTTTAAAAAAATCAGCATCACCCTTATTTGTCCTCTTCTTCATTTTCTTTTATTATACCCTAACCCAATTTTCCCTTGTTCTACCTTTACTGAAGACCCAACGCGCTATGGGGACTCGAAAATGTCCCCACTACTCGGTCTGTCTTTTCCAAACAAAAGAGCCTGTCCCCATAACTAGGTGGAGGCTCGTACATCGCAACTTACAATGCATCGCAGGCTACCGGTAAAATGTTGGTTCGTTTTTTATTGTTCCAGTCGGAGGTGATCATCAACTACAACAAGCTGCATGCTGACCCGAAGCAGGGCAAGTCTCTAGACATCGTCTTGAAGAAGGCCAAGCATCGCATGGTAGAGAACTTGAGCTCCTCTACTGCGGATGCCCTGGGTCTCAGCAGAGCCATCTTGTGCAATGGTCAGTACATACTTGCTATATTCTTAATCTTTCATGGTTGGGCTACATTCATTGCAGGGTTGTAGTCGAGTCCCTGCAAGTCCTTTCACAAGTTCATTTGTGAAGCCAGTCACAAGTCCCTTCATAAAGGCAGTCACAAGTAACTGGATGAACAATGACAAAGGAATGCCTTTGTCAAAGCTGATTTGAATAGCTTGTGATTTGAATTGGAACTGAAGAACTTGTGATGGACTTGTGATGGACTTGTGATGGACTTGTGATGGACTTGTGATGGACTTTCAGGGACTTTCAGGGACTTTCAGGGACTTTCAGGGACTTTCAGGGACTTTCAGGGACTTTCAGGGACTTTCAGGGACTTGCAGGGACTTGCAGGGACTTGCAGGGACTTTCAGGGACTTTCAGGGACTTTCAGGGACTTTCAGGGACTTGCAGGGACTTGCAGGGACTTGCAGGGACTTGCAGGGACTTGCAGGGACTTGCAGGGACTTTCAGGGACTTGCAGGGACTTGCAGGGACTTGCAGGGACTTGCAGGGACTTGCAGGGACTTGCAGGGACTTGCAGGGACTTGCAGGGACTTGCAGGGACTTGCAGGGACTTGCAGGGACTTGCAGGGACTTGCAGGGACTTGCAAGGACTTGCAGGGACTTGCAGGGACTTGCAGGGACTTGCAGGGACTTGCAGGGACTTGCAGGGACTTTCAGGGACTTTCAGGGACTTTCAGGGACTTTCAGGGACTTTCAGGGACTTTCAGGGACTTTCAGGGACTTTCAGGGACTCGCAGGGACTCGCAGGGACTTGCAGGGACTTGCAGGGACTTGCAGGGACTTGTGATGGAGTCGACTACATCCCTGATTAATTGTCCCTGGAAACCTAAACACCATGCAGGTTTGCAGGAACAAAAAACCAACAATGTGTGTGAGTATTATATGTGACCTGTTCCAACGAAACCCGGACAAAGTCGCACAATGTGTCTTATTACAATGTACTTGTGAAGTCATTTCGGGGTGGATTTTACCATTTTGAAGTTTTGGGTTTTCCTGAATCACAAACAAAAATCTACAATCTCCCCACATTTGAGCATAATCCGTCACCCAGAAGTGTGTTTTTTGTCGATTTTGTGAAACAATTGTGTATAGAAATATTACGCTTTTCTGAACTTCAAAGCTGTTTAACTCAAAATTAGGTTGTCAGGGTTTTGTCACTAAATCCTTCCCCCCAGGGAGAAAGGGTGGGGGTATACATGTATGCAAATGATGATTTTAAAGCTGAGAAAATTGGAAAAAACACAAAATCTAAATAATTAAAATTGTCCAGGTTTCGTGGGAGCAGGTCACATGTAGGTCAAAGAAAATACAAATAACATTACGTTTCTTGTGAGTGCAAATGCCCAACAATATAGCATACACTTATATATCCATGAATGTCTTAGAGTGTTAAACCTTTGTTACCCGTAACATAGCATGTACTTGCCAGTACATCTGGCCTGTGACAAAGTACATGTACTGTATGTATTCATACTAAATGAAGTCAAGAAAACTTGATTTAATTCATTAACCTTCCTTCTCTCAATGCCAAAATGGAGCCAATTAAGTGATACATGTGGGTTGTAACACACAAGCTATAAATAGGAAGGGGTTAGTTTCTTGTATAGGTTGTGATAGTTTGTGATGGTTTTAAACTGTGCAATATTTTGTAATTTGTGTGTACTACTGTCCTTGCTGCAGATGTATTAATTAAGAAAATGGATGAGCTTCAGGGAACAGCAGTGATGTACAAGGGCCTGATGGAACATGCTAAGAAGATGCTGAAAGCCTTCTATGATCTCTCCCAGACACACAAAGGTATGTGTTGAGCCAGAAGAGAAGAATAACCCCCCCAAAAAAACAAAAAACAAAATATTAATAATAATAATGAAAAAAATAAGAAATACAGAATAAGTAAAAAATAAAACAAGTAAACAAGTTTTAAAAGTATCTAAAAGTAGTTTTCCCCAAAGTAATTTCAAATGTAGGATTATAAGCTTGGAATTTAGATAATATTGGGAAGTTCTAGTTTTTTAACCAGTTCGAGGCAAGATTATTTTGACATTGACCGGACCCAGTCATGGAATTTATTTGTACGAACTTCGATCCGAGATGGGTTTAGGTCGGCATTTTTTGGTAGCATACCCTGATATTTCCAACCTCGCTCGCTTTAAACCGGTTGTATGCTGACAGATATTTCCGGCATTGCTCGTGATGTGTTTATCCGTCGTCCATTTTGAAATTCTAGAAAAAAATTGCGCTTATACACGTCCTCCTCCATGAAATGGTTAAGAATTGGGGAGTAAATATGACAAATGAAGTTTATTTTGAAAAAGCGATATACATCATACAGCAAATATATTCTTGTTTCCGATATTATATAACTACTATCATTGCAATTAAGAGTCTTGATTTCAACTGCTTTAGTCAAATGTTTTCTTAACTCATGTAGCTTTTGGCGAGATCTTTGCTCTCATTGGAGCTAGGGAGCCCCAACCAAAGGCTAGCGAGGCATTCACAGTGTTTGCAGATGCTCACAGGAACATGGAGAAGTTTGGTATCCGTCTCCTCAGAACAGTCAAGCCGGTGAGTATTTTGACAGTCTAAGGTGGCAGAACAGCTGAAGTACAAGAATTAAAATAAGAACATTTGAGGCATAATGAGACTTTGTTTTTCATTTTCAAAAGTTTCTTGGTAATTCCTTAAATTTAAACAAATGTACACGTACACGTACACGTAGTCGTGAACCACATAACGATCGAGGATCCCCTATTGTGTTTTCCTTTATTCCTATGTTATACCCAAACCCCATTACCTTAAGCGCTTGCCCCGACGATCGAGGACCGAATTCGGACAATCAAACCGTCGATTAAGGATCCTTTGTTCCCTTTGTTCTCTTTTGTGTTTCGACCCTCGATCGTAATACGATACAAGAGCACGTACACATACACGGTGCGAAATACGGTACCTTCTGGAGACGTTAACACAATGGGGACAATGGGAGTGAAAAGGTCTCCAAAGTGTAATTTCTATAGATGAATAGGTCTCCACTAGGAATTTCACGAATTAGATTTTTGGATTGTACTTAAATTACTCAAAAACTAGGGTTAGGATATGGGTTAGGGTTTGGGTTAGGGTATAATATCGGGTATATTGGGTCGAAATTTCAACCCAGGAAAATAATTGTGGTTATGGGAGCATTTTGAAAAACGTGCTCGACTTTCTAACCATTTTGTGGACATGTACGTGTACGTGACATGTACATGTACGTGTACATGTACCTGTGCATGTACACGTACCATGTGCATGCACTGGAGACACGAAGGTGAATTGGGGTTAGGGTTAGAATCAAGGACGTCCTCGATTGAGATTCATGTACAAAACCAATGAGAGCCGTCGGAAAAAGTACAAACAAAGGAAATTATCGAGAGGAACAAAAGAAACTCCTCGATTTACACCATAAACAAACGTACATGTACGTACATGTACATTATCTGGTAGGCATACACGGAGTTACTTGGACACATTCTTTTGTTTGACAAAATCTGACCGAGTTGTTGGGACAATTTCTTGTCCCCATAACATTTAGGGTCTCCAGTAAAGGGGTCTAGAGGTAGAATTGGGATAGGGTATAATGAAAGAAAATGGAGAAGACAAATTAGGGTAATGCTGAAAATGTTAGGTTTAAGTTTAGAGAGATTTTCCTTAAGCACACAAACCCTATAGAATGTCCCCATAACGTCATGTACTAAAAAGAACAGGAGAACTTTTGAAATCTTGAATAGCTGTTTTATATTAATCTACTTGTAGATGCTGACCGATTTGGGAACCTTTCTCACCAAAGCCATTCCAGACACTCGACTCACCATTAAGAAATACGCAGATGCTAAGTTTGAGTATTTGGTAGGTTTGTGTGTGTAATCGTTTATAGTGTACCTCAAGGACAAAACTATAAAAAAAGGTGTTTTCTTGGTTTTTAGCAAAATTATTTTAACATTGACCGGGCCGCGAATATTTTTTTCCCAAACCTAACTGGCAGATTTCATGAATTATTCAGTAGTTGTATTGATCACTGTACAACACTTTGGTTCTGGGTCTCTTTTTTGCCTTAAATTAAAAATACTCCAAAGATATCAATTTGACTAGGAAAAACGAGGTGACCTACAGCAGGATTCGAACCAGGGATCTTTGATCCATAGCCCATCCCACTATCCACTACACTACGTATAGCAGCTCGACAACAGCTGTTCTTTAAAGTGATTTAATGTAACTAGTTAACTAAATAACAACAATGCTGTGACGTCATGTTTTATTCCGATGAATAAACAATAAACTTCTCATCCAAACTACTGAATATTTCATGAAATCTGCCAGTTACATTTGGGAAAAAAATATTCGCGACCGGGCCCAGGCACGGGATACGTTTTTCATAAACCTCGATCCGATATGGGGGACGAGCTGGTCACTGACGGATATTTGACATGTTTATTCGTCGTCCATTTGTAATCCCGGAAAAACTGTGCGTGTATTCACGGCATCTAATGCGAACTGGGGCCAATTTCACGGAGCTGCTAAGCACAAAAATTTGCTTAGCATGAAAATGTGTCCTTGGCAAAAACAAGGTTACAGACTAAATTTTCACTGGATCTTTACTGTTTTTGATTGATAATCAACTGGTTTTTTGCTTAGCATGAAAAACACGTAGATTTTTGGCTGGTAACCTGTTTTTAACGAGCAAGACTTTTTTGTGCTAAGCAAATTTTTGTGCTTAGCAGCTCCGTGAAATTGGCCCCTGGTTAAAACAGAGTTGCAAAAAAGTAATGTGTAAAGTAATGCTGTGATTTTAGGGTATTATTTATGCTGCATAAGTAGAATAAATGACTCGATATCAAAAAGAATTGATATTGGTTTATATGTTTGATTCCATTCAATGTACCGGTACATTTATTCGCCCAGACTTTTTTAATGTGTTGGCCCCCTTTCCCCTTTTTAGTCCTATTGCTTGAAAGTGAAGGAGATGGATGATGAGGAATATGCTTATGCCACACTGGGGGAACCACTCTACAGAGTTGAAACGGGCAACTATGAATACAGGTAATGCTTGATATTTAAAATATATTTATTTTAATACATTTGTAAATTGTATGTAAACTGTATGTAAACTGTAAACTAATGTACATATGTGACCTGCTCCAACGAAACCCGGACAAAAGTTGACAATTTTTGTTTTTTAGATTTAGCTTTTTTTCAAATTCTCTAGTTTTTCAGCTTTAAAATAATGTACCTGTATCATTTGCATATGTACCCCCACCCTATCTTTCCTGGGGGAAAGATTTAATGATCAAATCCCGACAACCTAATTATGAGATTATATTATTTCTATACACAATTGTTTCCCAAAATCGACTAAAAACACACTTCTTGTTAAAGGATTATGTTCAAATATTACATTATTACATCTGCACTGCCTTTGAAACATTTTGTTGACAGTAAATCTTTCTCCCTCTTTTTAGGTTAATTTTGAGATGTCGTCAGCTGGCACGAGCCAAGTTTGCTAAGCTGCGATCGGACGTCATGGTCAAACTAGAGCTACTAGACCAAAAGCATGGTAAGAAATGACAGTGACTTATAGCTGATGAGGCATAGCTGAAATATAGCCGAGGTCATCTTTATGTCCAACCACACTCGATAACAATGTGATTATAAGAAAAAAGAAGGGATAATAAGAGAGACTATAACCAGATTTTGATAGGTAAACTTTTGTTTTCATGGGACCTACAGCGGTCATCATTGGGTGTAACTCCAGGGCTGTGGATACAGCTGTAGAACTTTAGCCTCGTGTTTTCACAATAAAACAGGCTTAAGTCCTTAACCCTAACCCTCCAGGGTATTTTGGCTAGAAACCCTGCCAGATGCATCAGATTGCATACCTTGTCACATTGACTTGTGTGCAGAGTGCAGCAAGGTCAAGCAGTCACCACAGATGCACTGTGCTGGGTCTGGCAGGGTTAGGGTTAATTAAAGATCCAAGCTCGACAAACGAGAAAGAAACATTTTTAATAGCGCCATCGGCCACTCGCAATGGGAAAGGCAAATTTTTAATCTTGTTTTTTGCTGTTCTGGGAGGATTAGTTACACTCTCTGTTGACACGTGCAGCATGCTCGTACACAAGACACTGCGGAATCAGAGCCCTTGCTAGTATACGTTACGCCGTGTACTGGTACGGTGAAACCTGTCTACATGTATTATGTTAAACTTGCACGGCACCGGTTTGAAGTCCAACTGGGTGATGATGCCTAGCGGTGATGTCCAGTCAACCTTCTAAGATTCTGTTTACAATTATGGCTCCACTTCCTGTCTTCATATCATACTTAAACGATCTGGTGAAATTAATGTACAGTTTTTACAGTCATATGACAGTCAATATCGCACCACTCGATCCGGCTTTTTTACGAGTCCCCTCCACTTTATTATTATTATCATTATATTGCTCCTCTTATCATATATTGTACAATTAATTAATCAATGTATCTCTATGACAAATGTACACATAAAGTGGAAATAAAGTAAAGTAAAGTAAGTAAGTAAGTAAATCGATCAACAATCTCAACAGTCAGTTTAACGCCAGATTTTATGAGAACGATAACTGTCACTTCACTTCACAACACAACACAACACAACATAACAACCCTTCAACTATGTTCTGCATTATTAGATGAATCTTTAAATCACCAGTTTGTCAGCTTAGATCATTAGGTAAAAGCATGGAGGAAGGAATTCTTTCCTCGTGGTAAAAGACCGTTTCAGACTGTGTACACAAAAACTCAGTTTCACAAGGGGTTGTAAGTCTCTTCCACAAATCCACGTAAGATCGCCCAATAATATAATCCTTTGTCATAGCACGCTTCGTAGTATGCAAATCACTTCTTTAACCCTAACCCTCCTGGGTATTTTGGCTAGAAACCCCTGCCAGACGCATCAGATTGCATACTTTGCAGTGACCACAGATGCACTGCGCTGGGTCTGGCAGGGTTAGGGTTAATGGCTCAAATGTACAAAGCATCTAGGGTCGCATGCAAATAAGCAGATATTATGCAAACTATATAAATGTAAGCCAAGAACAATGGTTAGAATGCATACTATAATAACAAATTTTCTAACCTTTTTCTAATCTTTCTTCCAGTACAAGACATAGTCTTCCAGCTGCAAAGACTTGTGTCGGCCATGGCCAACTATCTGCAAGACTGTCATGAACAAATGAAGGAAGCCGAGATATTTCCCATCGAGGTGGATCTCTTGCGCACCACCATAAACTATGACACCACCAATCAGTTCAATGATGAAGACGAAGACGAAGACGAAGATGAAGCTGCTACAGTAGATGCGGTGCTGGAGGCAGAGGAGGATCTTATCACACCAGCTACATGATCACATGGATGCAGTGTTGAAACCGAGTTTATAATAAGCCCATCACAACACATCATGACAAGCTCAGTCAATACATCGAGCAATAAACTAGGAGTTAGAACGAAGACCCCTCTTATCTTAATCCAAGGCCATGCAAGTTCGATCAAGGACTATAGTTAAAGGGAAATTCCAGGCTTAATAATATTTTACCTAGTCTAAAAGAATATATGGTTAAACATACTGACTCCGCAGAAAATTTGTTTTGATTTGTTATCGAGAATGACACACGCGCCTAGTATATTCACGATTTCTTGCCATTCAGGAGTACAAGGGCGTGGCTAATTGTTCAAATTTCCCGCCTCGCCCAGGAAATTATGACGTAGTGTCTGCACCTCAATGCACATCGCTTTATTGCCTGTTGTTCGCACTGGTATCCCAC
The DNA here is from genome assembly GCA_037893245.1 of Crossaster papposus. NCBI lineage: Eukaryota > Metazoa > Echinodermata > Asteroidea > Velatida > Solasteridae > Crossaster > Crossaster papposus. Next base: position 1,478,048 of record JBAIAA010000238.1, read on the forward strand.
CTTGACGCGGCCAACTACATTATGCAGACGTATGTTGTACGGCGCCCGACTATTGCGAGTACATGTATTGCATTTCTGTGCAAAATATCGACTTTCTGAGAAGAATAGAAAATCTGTGAGCTAGTAATTATATGGCATCAGGTCCTTCTCAGTATGATTTTGAGCCCACTTTCACATGTACAGTACACATTGTGTATACACAATGCCGTACACAAAAAGGTTCACTTGCATTATTTGCGCGTGCAGGGCCGCTATCGATCGGGCTTCGCGTACTGATGGTACAGAGACTACGTCACAATATTTTGGATGTACCGATAACGAGAACAAAATGGCGGCTCGCATGACGTTAAGCGCAGTGCGAGAAAATCTGTTTTATATGATTACCAAAACCGATACAAATGAAATAAAAATCAAATCACAATGGCAATTGACACTCTTTAACATTATGCAATTATAAACTATGGGTGGAGTTTCCCTTTAACTATAGTTTGACTAACTCTGATCGCACTCAGGCTAGTCGACGATTGTTGGACTAGTCTAGTCGACTATTCACGACCAGCCTACCGCGGTTGGTCGCATCGATGGTAACCAATTGATCACCGCGGACATACGTCACAGGTCAGCGCGCCGATGAAAACAATGCGCGCCGACACTGCACTGAAGCATACAAGACCGCACGCGCGATCATCGTTTTTATCGGCGTGGTGTACGTATTATGACGCATTATTGTGAAGGTTCCCGGATGTCCGCCCCGACCTATAGCCGCTTTGATAGCACAGTACAGAGAGGACCAGTTTGGCAGTTATCGATAGTTCGACTAGAGACGTTCGCACTTCAACTTCAGTGCGCATGCCCTAATGACGTCACGAACTAACCACTAGTTAACTATAGTTCCTTGATCGAACTTGGCCCAACTTGGCCCAGGCTCTCCACCATGGAGAATGCACTGCGCCCAATCATGGCCCAATGCATCAACGGCCGACCTTTGTGCACAGAGATGGCCACCGAGTTTTCACTGGTGACCTAACGACTCTCTAAAAGCTGAACCAGCGAATAAACTAGATCAGTAAGCACTGTAATGACATAAAGCTAATTTTTGTATAATAATACATTTTTCAAATTTTGTTCAAAGGCTGAAAAATAACCGAAGCAGACAATGTCGACATGAGGAAAACGGTGATACATGTTGCACTGCGAGCCAGGTAGAGCTAATTGGTGAAATGTGCGTTCTAATAAACAATCCAACGCGACTGGAATTTCCCGACTTCCCCGGCGAGGCCACAGTGGCGCGTAATCTGATTTTATAGTTATTTTGCCTTGCGGTCGTAAAGCTCCTGTCGGTGGCCTTCTGTGTTTTCTTTTATCTTAGGTTTTTCTAACTCCTTCTAGTTTATTGCTCCATTGTCACAAGTTCATCACATGTCCACCACATTTTTACTGACAAGTCAAAAGGCTTCAGGCTTCAGTCAAAGTTAATTTGCATAGCTTTGACTTTGGTGGGGCTAAGTTCATTTCAATTATCTGATACAATTGTGCACTTTGTGACTAAAGCATAAAACTTGGTCACAGAAAAGTGGTGTTTTTAAGAACATTTATGACCTGGCACCACGAAATGAGCGGAAAGTCACACATGTCCAAAACGAGTTATTGGCCGAAACATTCATTTTTCAAGTGGGAGGTTGGTTTTGAGTTGTTAACGTTTTTACTTACAAAAAAACCTGTTTTTGTCATATCCCAACATGTTATAGCTTAGTTAACATTCTAAAGTGTTTTTTGGTGGCTGAATTGCACTGAGTGATAGTATAGTTGGCACGGTTCACAGACTTTGAACTCCGTTTACTCAAAACAAGGGAGCATGACTTAAACAATTTCAAAAGAGTATAGCAGCGGCTAGGAATAAGCTACAGCAACACACAATACATTATTTGAAAGCTTAGGACTTCTTCTTTCCACCCATTTCGTGGTGCCAGGTCACATTTGTAATAAGTAGAGTATGTAAAGGTCAAATTTGAAAACACCTCAACGTCTAAAAAACGTTCCTCATGGCGTGAAGAACCAACATGCCAAGTCTCATTCTTTTTTAGTCACTTGACAGTCCCACTATGTGTTTTGCTTCTTTTACTGGACTTATTGATGTCAGATCAAATTTATAGACAATGTGCCCTCTGACGTCACGTGTTTACATCTGTATTCAAGTGTGCCCGGCAGTGATGTGCACACATTGTGTTTTACATAAATTTGCTTAAAGAGTGACGTCACAGGTCAGATCGCCTTTGAATTATTTGACCTCTGATGTCATTTCTTAAAGGTAGGATACACCATTTGCAGATATCGAAAAAAAATTACTACCGAATTATTAAGAAATATCTTACTCATCTGAAAGTAAATAATGATTCTAGACGATCGCGAAAAAACACAAATAACATCAGAATAACTGCTCGACACTGGTTGAAAACAAACGCTGTTTTTCATGCTTTTCTCGGCAATCACGATTGTAAAACTTCAGACGGGTTAGTTAAACGATATTTACTATAAAATACAACCCCCCCAAAACCACTTATTCATGATAATTCAAGCAATTACCAATGGTGTAATACTACCTTTAACCAAATGTATGTAAAACATGATGCGTCCGCATATTGCCAGGCACATTTAAATACAGATATAAACAGAGGGGAACATGGTCTATAGGTACGCAGCTTGTATTGTTATGTCATGTAAGAAGGGAGATGGCGTCGATTCATTTCTCTTTGTCATTTAAATATTGCTTAAAATTTAAAGTAGATTTTAAAGTTGTCTAAAAGTCTTTGGGGCAGTTAATGTACCTGTCCTAAATTCTGTATGACTGTATGTGTTATTAGTTTCAGGTAAAATTTTGGGGTTAAAAATGTACAACTTCTACATGCTTTCATGGGTTTTATTGGAAACTTGGATGCAGTGACTCTTGGCTGGGAAGGCACTATTCTTCATCGGATTACCGAGGTCAGAGGTCATTATTAAAATACTGCAAGGGAAACGGCCGGCCTTGCGGAACAAATTTAGACAGGGTGCCGTGTGTCTGGGGATACCTCCGTGGCCTGCCTTCCACGGGATTCTCCTGGAAAACTGCCTAGAATCAGTCTATCGTTATACTTCTATACAATGGTTTTTCATTCTTTTAAATCGTTCTCATTCTTTTCCTGTGTGATAATTGTTCCTTCTGACTCCAAGTTCTTATATTCTCCACAGTTCACTTGATTGTTTTTTTTATTACTAACTATTGTCTTATATTTGTACACATTCCCGCCGTGAATATGGCCACTGATGCCGGTACGGCGTTAAACCCAAAACTCACTCACTCACTCACTCATTATTCAAATGTGACCTAGCACCACGAAATGAGCGGAAAGTCGCACATGGCCAAAACGAGTTATTGGCCGAAACATCAATTTTTTAAGTGGGAGGTCGTTTTGGAGTTGTTAACATACTACATTTTACATACTAAAAAACTTTCTTTATCATATCCCAAATTTGTTTAGCTCAATTTAACTCTAAAGCGTGTTTTTTTAGTGGCTGAATTGCACTGAGTGATAGTATAGTTGGCACGGTTCATGGACTTCGAACTCTGTTTTCTCAAAACAAGGGAGCATGACTTCAGCAATTTCAAAAGAGTATAGCGGCGGCTAGGAATAAGCTACAGCAACACACAATACATCATTTGAAAGCTGAGGACTTCTTCTTTCAAGAAATGTAATAATGTCAATTTTGTTATTTTGTGACTTTCCACCCATTTCGTGGTGCCAGGTCACAAATATGCATTCAATGTTTCTTTGGCTACAGAATTTGCTGGTTTTTATTACAACTCTTTTGAAATACATGTAGGTTAAGGTTATGTAGGGGTCATCATTTGAGGTCGTCTTCTAAAATGCACAACCATTTTTCAACATACAGGGCTCGACCATAGTGGTATCCGTGAATCACTTGTTAACCAGTTCGCGCCGGAGGCAAATATATACACACAAAGTTTTCCCCAGGTCAAAACGGATGATGCATAAACCTGTCATGAGCAAGGCCGGAAAATGTCTGTCAGCAGCGAGCAAGGCTGGAAATGCGTGGGTGTGCTTTCCGGTACCATCGGCCTGAACCCGCCTCTGATCGAGTTTCGTTAAAAATAATCCCATGCTTCGGCTCGGTGATGTTAAAATAATCCCGGCGTAAACTGGTTAATTAATACATCTATTTCATTATAATCAATTTTTCAACTACATGTATATGGGAATTTGGTGTCAACTTGTATTTATTGCAAACTTTTGTTCACAAATAGAGAAATTATTGGTATTAGTCTTGTGTATGATTTGTGTATGATTTGGCAAAAGGCCAGTTCGCACTCTGCATGTCACTCAATTAGTTAAACAAATTTGGATAAATTCCGACTAATTTTGCCACAAGTTATTTTTGACATCGTGTCCTGCCATGAAGTTTCCATTTGTAAATAAGACATTTATTTATTACGAAGGGGCCGTTACAATTTATGTGTTGTATTCAATTAAGTTTTTTTCATAAAAAGAGAGTAAAGCAAATTATTCCTCACGTTGATATTCCAGTACAAGTAACAAAAGGAAAGAATTTTATTTAAAATTATATTTATTGAAAGGATGGAATTTTATTTGCCATTCTTAAATAAGTAATACCCCTCCAACTAGTTTAATGGTATGTGCCTTGTACGTGTGCCCTTTTATGGAGATAGATGCGCATAAACGCTTGATATGGCATTGGGACTGTTATTTTTTTTATACGGACCCATGCTGTGGATATGCTGTACTTGTGGGAGGTTTCATCACATATGTGACCTGCTCCCACAAAACCAGACATAAGTGGGTTGTTTTTTTAAGGGAGATATTGTTATTTCCATTTAGTACACATCTTCAGCTTTCATCTGGTACCAAAACCACCTTTATATCATACATACTTTCAATTTTATGAGGATTTTAAGACGATGTATTTGGGAGATAAATTACCACTTTTAGGACACAGTTTGCCTCAATAAATGCATGATTTGTGTACTTTCTCATCAATAAAGTTGATTTTGTTTAACTGAGGGTTAAAGTTAAGTATACATATTAAAGAATCAAAAAAATAATGAAAAGATTTTTCGCCCCATTTCAACTTTGACGAGCTGTATCTCGAAATAGCCTGTGCGACTTATGTCGGGTTTCGTAGAAGTGGGTCACATATTAGGAACTATGCAGACAAAAAAAATTGAATTATTGATGACGTCCTATTATAAGTCCAGTAACATGGTATTTTTGAAATGGTACGTTTGTAGAATTAGAATTAGATATACACGGATTATAAGCACATTTTATTGGAGAGGGGTATAATCGAAGTTTATAAATAATAAAGGTTCGTTATTGTTGTATTCATGTGTAAACATTCCATATAGAATTTCTTTGATTTGTTATATAAAATATGTTATTTATTGAGAGAATAAAAATCTACCCAGTACTGAAAAGTGTACATCTTTTGTGAAGTGCAACTTTATTGAATATTCTTTTGGATGAATTTATTCTTTTTGTTAAGAGGTTTTTGTATTTTTCAAGGCAATTATTTACCTAACCCGTTTTTTTTCTTCAACCTTACATGTACATGGTTAAAATGGAAAATGACCCATAACAAAAAAATTGTTAAAGAAAAAGGACAAAACGTTAAAGATAGTCAGATTTGAACCAAACTTACCAAAGACCATCCGATCTATAGCTTTCCTTTTTGGCAAGTTGGTTAAGGAAGCTGTTTTTTTTTATAATTCATTATAGTTCTTTAATGTTGCCAGTGCTCTTTCTCATGAATATACATTCACATGTTAGACATGTTAGTCCTGAGAAATCTTCACTGGCTTCCAGTCAAACAGAGGGTTGCCTTCAAATTAATGCTAATTACATGGAAAGCCCTCAATGACAGTGCACCAACATATCTGCAGGATCTCCTCACCCAGTAGTCCGCTCATCGCCACCTAAGGTCATCTGGCAAACATCTTCTTGTGATACCAAGAACTAGAACATTGTATGGTGACCAAGCCTTCTCAGTCTCGGCCCCCACTCTATGGAATTCTTTGCCTCAGGAAATTCGTAGCTGTCAATCTTTACAAACCTTCAAATGCCTTCTTAAAACATTCATGTTTAACTCAACTTATAATTAGAATGCTTGTTTTGTTTCAAGTGACTTGGAAATTAATTATTATTGTACAGTAACTTTTCTTAAAGCGCCTCGGAATATGTCTACATAGATAGATGGCGCTTTACAAATGCTTGTATTATTATTATTATGTATAGTATGCAAAGTCTAATGCACGCTGCATTCATAGGCTAAGCAGGTGCGTGCGCATAACACTGTTGCTACGATGTACATGTAGTTTATATTTGCAGAGGTTTACACCATAAATGTTTCTGTGTTCAGATATTGGTAGCTCGTTTCTTTTTATTAAAGTGCTCTGGGCTGCTGGTCTATTGTTTCTTGTTCACAGTGCAATTAAATGTACATGTACTAATGAAAATTGATCACGGATTTGTCTCAGAAAGGCATCTTTGGTAAAGACCTTTTGTTTTTCTGAAATGCTGCAAATGGTATACATGTACTCGCCTTTAACCAGTTCGCGCCGGGATTATTTTAACATCACCAAGGGGCGGGATTATTTTTAACAAAACTTGATCCGAAGCGGGTTCAGGCTGATATTGCCGGGAAGCACACCCACGCATTTCCGGCCTTGCTCGCTGCTGACAGACATTTTCAAACTTGAACTTGGCATGTTTATGCGTCATCCGTTTTGAAATTGGGGAAAACTTTGCGTCTTAATATTATATGTCATCCAGCACGAACTGGTTAAAAGCCTCGGCACAATATATACATGCATTTTTATTCAGTTTACTGAAACCAGTTATTGTAGATTTACTTATTTAAAATGCCAAGATCAAAGAAACGACAACAAAAATTCACAGAAACTAAATGAATTTTAATTAGTCTGTTTTTCTGACATTCATCGTGACCTTTTTATCAGGTTACACAAACTGCTGTAAAAAACAAAACAAAGAGCAGTCACTGGAATAAACTTAGGAAATGACAATTACAACCGTGGCAAGTAAGAAAACATTACCAATGGGGATTTTTACAATGAAGTATCGGGTATGTGTAACTACGGGTGCATGCATTAAACTCCTCAGTTTAGTAAAAATGGGAGGAATTTCATGTACAAACATCACAATATATTTCCTGCAGCCATCATAAAGCGATAACATGCGACCTGCTCCCACAAAATCATAGTAAAGTTGCCTTTTTGAGATATTGGTATTTCGAGATTCCTTGAATTCTTAGCTTTAAAATGATATATAATTGATTGGGTAGGGTATTTAAAAATATATAATATTGAGCAAAACCAGCGGTCATTACACTTGTCAAATTAAGAATAGTTAAGAATTAATTTCGCTACATTTTACTTCTTGGGTACGCTCAGTAAAATTAATTTTGATTTTTTTTCTGCTAATCTTTTGCAAAAAATACTTCTAAAGTTCGAAAGAAAACCTATGTATGTGTGGGAATTGTATTATGCCAAAATCCCTAAAACGATTCTCACTGTCAAATCGGTTATTTTCAATAATAACTCAATATAGCATAGCGCGACCTTACGCTGTTTTAGTGGGAGCAGGTCACACATGTCCTGAAAGGTCAAAACTCTGCAGAGAAAATATTGAAGCATACATGACCCAGCACGAGTAAATGAGACACTTTGCAGCAAAAATGAAAATTGAGATTTTGATTTTATCATTTAAAGCTTTTTTAGCTTTAAATGATGAAATCAAAATCTCAAATTCAATTTTTGCCTCGTGCTGGGTCACATATACATGAAAAACAACTTTCGGGTAATTTCCAGGTATTATAATCGTTTCCAGTATACTGTTAAAATAAAAACTAGCAACTCCCAAAGCTATACAAACCATGTACAGTCTAAAATGAAAACTGAAAATATAAGAGCAAAGCAATTTGTGTTCGAACTCCCAAAACAATCGACGACAGTAACTGGAGTTGTTCCTAATAGTATTTCTAGAATGGTGGTTCGATCCATTATCACTACACGAATAATTCAGAAGTTTTATTGAAAAACAGTTGTAGATATATAATCAACATAACCTAATTTCTCATGAAAACTTACACAAAGCTATTAAATAAAAAAAGTTTACATGTACATTGAATTGTTAACTATGATTTAAGAATGTGTGTTTAAATTGTTGATAGGCTTTTTAAAAAAAAAACAGAGAAAAAGAGAGATTAATGACTATTTACATGTACACACGTCTAAGAACACCAAATACAAAAGGGAAAATCTACTGACCATTTTAGTTGAGAGGGATTTTACTCAAACGTCCCTTCTGAAATATTGTTGAAATTAATGTGTAATGGGGTTACTTTTATAAAATAACAATAATCAAACAATATCACAAACAATTCTTTAAAATGAAGAAGAGGGGTACACTATTACTGTTACCAGAAGCGACAATGGGATTAAAAATATGTAAAAATTCTCGGTCAGAATTGGCGAAAGAATTTAACAATAGCTATACCAGAGCACACCACAGTCAGTTAAAAGAGGTTTGCTGTCAGTAAAACAGGGTTTTGGGACATTTGTTTTGTTGTTTGTTTTTTTTAAAATACAGGACTGATGAAAAATAAATTGGTTAGAATAACGAACAATATGAGGAAAAAAAAATTTCAAGAAAAATATAGGTAAAAAAAAAAGCATTGGCGGCCATTTTGATTTTTTTTCATATTGTTCGTTATTCTAACCAATGTATTTTTTTCAAAGGACAAATTTGCAAAAGCCCTACCGGCATATCCCAAATATCTTTCTCATGCCATATTCCATGCTTGCATCACTAAAAGCACGATCCCATCCACCTATCTGCCGTACTAATACACCGATGTCCAACAGGTACAGTACCGTGGCACAGTATGTAGTAAAGAAGGGCCCTTCTTCAACAAAACTCCTATTTTCCCGTTTAAGTTGTGTAGTTTAACTATCCATCTGAAAATGAAAACAAAAAAATGCAATAAAGGATTAAACAATTGTTTAACCCTAACTACCGTACCCCAAACCCATCAAACTCTAAAACATTAGAAACTTGTTGTTGGACTTTGTTTGACTCAGTACCAAAGGCCCAGGGCGACCCTGTTGAATTATGCGAGGTTCAGGGCAAAAAGCATGAGACTTGTTGGAGTTGGGGGTGGGGGGGGGGGGGGGGGGGGGGGAGGCAAAATGCACAGGCATTTATTCATGGGTGACCCACGGCTGGTCACGGCACAGTTCCTGGTCAACTGCTTGTGTATGTACATGTACACCCTATGTGTCCACATTTTAATCATTTTAACCTATTTGACCAGTTTGAGCAGGAATTATTTCGACATTGACCGGGCCCAGACACGGGATTGTTTTCCACAAACCTTGATCCGAGGCGGTTTACAGGCACATCCTGATATTACCAGCCTTGCTTCGCCGTGAGCTGGTTGCTGACATACATGTATGTGACCCGCTCCATCGTAATAAGTCTTAAAATGACTTTTAAATATGCACATGGTGAGTAAGGGAATTTTATAAGCTTTCTAATGATACCCATCACAAGTGTGTATCTGTTTATGGTCTGATGAAGATGACAGGTGTATATTTATTTGCCGAATCCACATTCCGAGAAAAACAGCTTTGAAATAAACAGTTGTAAAAGTAAACGCAAATGCAGGCTTTCCGATAAACAACCATAGCAACAGCATACTTCCTGTTGTCTGATTATCATAACACTTTCCACATTAGTTGGTCACTACCTTGACAACAATCTCCCGCAGTTTATATTTCACATCTTTAATATTTTTGGAAATATGACACCTATAAATATCATATCAATAATGCACCCCAATCATACAGACAGCGCACACAAAACCTTCTCATTTTCATCTTTATTGATCGTTTTTACATACAAGACACTAATGACAATAATCAGTGATAACTACACTTCCTAAAAATACAATGTTCAGAAAATCGACTTGGTCACAATTTTCACCCAAGCGTTCACAAACGGCCGATTGCGTAAAACAGCCTCAGCGACTTATTCCTGATTACGATGGAGCGGGTCACATATGTACGGCCGAGCCTGCAACATTTTGTTTTTTTCCATCCTTCGTTTTGAATTCCGGGAAAATTGTGCGTGTATACACGCCTTCCGACAGAAACTGGTTAAGCCTACATGAACACTGGTTAAGCCTACATGAACACTGGTTAAGCCTACATGAACACTGGTTAAACCTACATGAACACTGGTTAAACCTACATGAACACTGGTTAAACCTACATGAACACTGGTTAAACCTACATGAACACTGGTTAAACCTACATGAACACTGGTTAAACCTACATGAACACTGGTTAAACCTACATGAACACTGGTTAAACCTACATGAACACTGGTTAAACCTACATGAACACTGGTTAAACCTACATGAACACTGGTTAAACCTACATGAACACTGGTTAAACCTACATGAACACTGGTTAAACCTACATGAACACTGGTTAAACCTACATGAACACTGGTTAAACCTACATGAACACTGGTTAAACCTACATGAACACTGGTTAAACCTACATGAACACTGCAGAAACCCACTTACCTGAGCATTGTATGCATCCAACTGCGCATCTAACTCCTCTGCAGTTGGGGTCGGTCCCTTACTGCCACCGCGGCCACGCCCTCTGCCACCACGCCCCCTGGAGCTACCACGCGCCTGATTACGCCCACCTCGTGCGTTATACGGAGTGCGCCTGTATTGGGAAAAATGACAAAAACTTGATCACTCATCACCTCCAAGTCCAACGAGCCGGTAATCGTAATAAGAAAACACAACATATTCGACTCTCAATTAGTACAAACAAAATGCGCGGGACTTCATATGTGACCTGTTCCAACGAAACCCGGACAAAGTCGCACAATGTGTTTTGTCACAATGTACTCCTGAAGGCATTTTTGGATGGATTTTACCATTTTGAGGTTTTAGGTTTTCCTAAGTCACTCACTATTAATCTACAATCTCCTTAAATTTGAACAAAATCCGTCTACCAGAAGTGTGTTTTTTTTGTCAATTTTGTGAAACATTTGTGTATAGAAATAATACGCTTTTCTGAACTTCAAAGCTGTTTATCTCATAATTAGGTTGTCGGGGTTTTATCACTAAATCCAGACCCCAGGGAAGATAGGGTGGGGGTACATATGTAAATGATACATCATTTTAAAGCTGAGAACCTAGAGAATTTGAAAAAAGCTAAATCTGAAAAACTAAAAAGTTGACTTTGTCCGGGTTTCGTTGGAACAGGTCACATATTATCCGTTTGCAATGGTTTCCAACAGACCTATTGTTCACTTTATAGGCCTAGACCCCTTTGTAAACGCTTATCCAGGAGAACATTTACGATGTTGAAATATGTGACCTGGCACCACGAAATGAGTGGAAAGTCGCAAAATAACAAAATTGACACTATTACATTTCCAGAAAGAAGAAGTCTTAAGCTTTCAAATGAAATGAAATCTACAAGAAATAAGCTTTAAAATGATATACTACAAGACATAGTTGGTATTTATCGTTAGCTACCAAAAGTAACACTGAATATGAAAATTCTTATTTTTGTTTTGTTTTTCACATATTTTAATGGTCCTTTTCTTAAAATAAGCTCTGGCGACTTTACAGCCCTTTTGTCGTGGATGGTCACATATGCACAAGGCTTGCCAGTAAAGTAATGGTGTTTTTGTTTCATGGCCACATGTTCAACTCACCCTCCAAGTCTTCCACCACGCTGTATCCTTCCCTGGGTCCCTGTCCTCTGGGTTACTGGTTTCATCTGTTGTTCGTACTCCAGTGGAGAGGTAACCAACTCAATGTTCATGGGGCTACCTGCAAACATGGCAACAACAAAAATAAAAATAAATTAGATCCTACATTCTTATACACTTTTTAAATTGTTGATGGTTTTTTATTGGCATTGTAGTTTAAGTTCATTGCAACTACACGTTGATTACAAAAATTATGTATGTACGTACACATATACATACATGTACATACATAGGGGACTTATATAGCGCCGGTATCCGCCGTAAACGGCGCTCGTGCCGCTTCTGCAACACACTTTGCAGCCACTGCCAGGAACACCGGGGCAAACCCCTCCTCTTTGCGATGAGTGTTACTGGGTTCTTTTACGTGCATTACACAACACACGGGACCTACAGCTTTACGTCCCATCCGAAGGACGAAGAAATAGTGGTTAGGTGCCTTGCTTAAGGACACACGTGTCACGACCGGGACTCGAACCCACACTCTGCTGATCAGAACCACAAGAGCTTGAGTCCGCGTGCTTTTAACCACTCAGCCATAACACGTATCTACATGTACAGTATGTGGATGCGATTTTGGATCTAAACAATATAACCAAGGATGTGAATTGGGTTATGGTTTTCCCAAAAGGTTTCAACAGGGTAATTGTGCCAGTAAGCAACTTGGTGACAACTTGATGATAAAGGTAAATGCGCACAAATTATAGGGTATAATTGTAGTCACTTCGAATCATTACTACGTTTTTATAACATTTTTATAAAAATATTAAAAAAATATTTAATGGCAGATATTCAATGTATGCAAATTAGTCACCCTTCCCAAAAGAATTTCTGGTGTCACCTCTCTAAATATCTTCTTTACAGCTAAAAGAATCTATATGCCAGGTTTAGTGCTTGGGACGAGTCAGTCACGATTCCGACCATATGCCAACTGATCAGAAGAGGACGCGAGTGTGTAGCATTTGGAACCGATTTTGGAAATGTTTGGTTGAAATTAACTTTCTGCAAAATGACAGTGTCCATTTTGAATGCAAAATGACATCGTGCCCTTTCTTAACCAGTTCGCGCCGGATGACTTATATAAACGCAAAGTTTTCCCCAAATTCAAAACGGATGACGCATAAACACGACAAGTTCAAAAATGTTCGTCAGCAGGGAGCGAGGCCGTTAATGCGTGGGTGTGCTTCCCGGCACTATCGGCCTGAACCCGCTTTGGATCAAGTTTCGTTAAAAATAATCCTGCCCCTCGGCTCGGCGATGTTAAAATAATCCCGGCGCGAACTGGTTAATGCAACAATATTTACATTTGTTTACCCACTATCAGTGTTCATTTTGACTAGACATACTCTTTTACATGTACATGTGATAAAAAACAAATTTGATGACGTCTCCATGTCCAACAAACATGTCCAAACCAGTCTCTATCCTTACCATCCAAGGGTACATTGTTGTACTGCTTCATGGCTTTGACAGCATCAGCTTTCCTCTGGAAGACCACATCCGCCGTTCCTTGACTTCTGCCCGATTGGTCATAGTGGACGGCCCCATGGAGTAGAACCCCAAAATCTCCAAACAATTCCTGCATCAAAAAACAAAAAAATGAAGCGGGGAATAATATTTACTGTAAATTTGACTTGTTTTGGTTTAAAGGGATCGTATACGTTTGGTAATTACTCCAAAAATTAATGGCAATAAAAACTTACTTGGTAAGAAGTACAGCCTTTATATCCCCCAAAATTGTAATCTGAGAAGCGTTACTGCAGTGCGTTTCCTCAGATTGTGTATTCTAATGCAGATTATTCTTCCTGCGTGGAATAACCACTACAGTTTTTGGCAATATCTCAAAATCGCTTTACCACCTTTTGAAATGACATTTTACCAGGATAGTTTTTACATCTATTAGGTATATATCTATAACTATATAGGATTGAAATAAACGGCGGGTTCCAATACCAAACGTATACGATCCCTTTAAAATGAGGAGTTGAATTTTATTGCCCTTTGCTGAACTTGAAATCATGAATGGCCTGCATGTAAAAAAACATCAGTTGAGTGTGACCCGGCTCTGCAAAAATGAGTCCGAATGTCCAAAATACATTTTTACGTAATAGGCGTTATTGTCTCGGAGTGATTTTTCTTTCAACAAATAATATTTTTGTTTTAGGCATTTTGGTATTCTCCGACACTATATTTTCAGATTTGATCAATTGAAAACAATTGTTTGATCCTAAATTAAATTTAATGCAGGTTTTGTAATTCCTCTTACCATAGCATCTGATGAAGCACTATAATTGTGAATCTTTATTTCTTTTAAATGACATTTTGAATATACTAAGAAAAAACAAATTTCCTAAAATTGTATAAAAGACCAATGCATTACACTACAGAGTTGTGCCATATATCAAATGAAAGCCTATGCCCCTGCTTTTTTCTGACCAATTGTAAAACTGGAAAAACAAAAAACATTTTAACACTCATTTTTGCAGGAGTGGTACACGATTGATGTCACTCAGATTTTCTCTTGACCGGGATTTTTTTCCAACTTGGAAATCGGTGGACCCAAGGCAAAAGCCCTGTACTCGCACTGGGCTTTTTTTTTGTTAAAGACTTACTCGAGACGATGGGTACTTTTTCCCATTTTAAGTCCAGTGCGGACAGCCTAGGACGTTTTCCTCTCGGTAACTTGTCCCCCGAGTACAGTGGTTACTTTTTCCGGCCAACTGCTGTCTCAGGAAACGTCCATGTACTTTTCCCTAGACGATAAGTCCAGTGCGACAGCGCGGAGTTGGTAAAAGGGCTGCGGGGCGTAGGAAAACGTACACTCCGGCCCCCTACTGCGATTTCATGCTACACAAGACAACCGCGGCATGCCACTCTTAGCATTGTTACTGGCGCGCGCTGAGCATGCACATTGCATTGTGATTACATTCGCCTTCATGAGTCCATTATAATGAAAGCTCGGCTATTTCTCCCCGCTGGTCTCGGTAAAATGTTCCCGTGTCGAAAATCCAAGTGCGAACAGTGGTAACATTTGACCATTTTTCTTTTTACCATCGTCTCAGTAAAACCTTCCCCCCAAAAAAAGTCCAGTGCGAACACGGCTAAAGATGCATTGCCTCGGGCCCAACTGGTAACTATTTCAATTGATAACAGGTGGCCCTCTTTACATTACTGTTACCTTTGATGTCAATCCATTCGGAGACTCCATAATCCTAGATTTGTGAGACCACGAGGTCGTCATTGCTGGTTTGGGCTGGTGTTGGTGCCACTGGTCCTGTACCTGCAGGAGCCAGCCCCTGGCCCCAGCCCCTCGTACATTCATGCTTGCCACTGGTCTGGTACTTGCTTTGGTGATGAGATGGAAAAACAAATTATAACAAAACGTTATTAAAAAAAACGGTTACATGTACAAATGTAGGTACATTATGTATGATCACGTTTACTGCCAGATAGATTTGGGCAAATTGTTATGAGCCAGTTAGTAATATTTTTTATGGAGTTGCTAAGCACCAACAAAAAAATGCTTAGCACAAAAGTCTTGCTCAGCAAAAACACACCAGTCAAAATTTCATGTGCTTTACATGCTAATCAAATGGGACCGTAATGATAGAAACGGAAAATTTGCGTACCAACTTGAAAACGATAGAACTTGAAAACGATAGAACTTGAAAACGATAGAACTTGAAAACGATAGAACTTGAAAACGATAGAACTTGAAAACGATAGAACTTGAAAACGATAGAACTTGAAAACGATAGAACTTGAAAACGATAGAACTTGAAAACGATAGAACTTGAAAACGATAGAACTTGAAAACGATAGAACTTGAAAACGATAAAACGATAGAACTTGAAAACGATAGAACCTGAAAACGATAAAACGATAAAACCTGAAAACGATAAAACCTGAAAACGATAAAACCTGAAAACGATAAAACCTGAAAACGATAAAACCTGAAAATGATAAAACCTGAAAAACACATTAAATTAAGGCATGGAATGTTCATCAAGTAAAAACAAAAAGCCTAAATCATCTTTATACTCTTTCTTCATATCTTTATTTCTCAAGTCTATAGCAACATAATGTTTTTGTATGTGTCATTGTGTGTGGCTCACAATACGGAAAGTCTACAATACAGATAACTTGTCTTAAAAAGTCCAGTATTTTAAGCCACATGCTATCCCTCATTATAAAACTACACAATCGCCCAAAACTTGCACATTTATATTTCCTACCCGTGAGTATGGAGTAGGGCGGGAACCGGCACCACCTCTGTTCTGTCGTCGGATTGCTCCGAGTCCAAGTCCAGCCCCACCGCTGCTTCTGGTGGTAATCCGTCCACCACCGCGTCCACCACCACCGCCGCCGCCACCGCCACGCGTTTGTACGCTGCCGCGTCCACGTCCGCCACGTCCTCGTCCTCGTCCTCCTCCTCTTTTGCTCGTCTTGTTCAACTTTATGATGTCCTCCAGGCTCATGTCGATTTTCTCCGTCATGTCGACTTTGTAGTTGTACGGACTGGGTTTGGAACGGGAAAAGGAAATAACCTTTTGGCGACGAAACGCTGTTGTTCTAACTATTTTCTAACGAAGTCCCCTTCCAAAGAAAGCAAGACAAGTAATGTGCATGCAACGCGCTTCGTCGACGTACGTATATACCACGCGATTAAAGAAAGGAACGGTGCCTTGTCGCCGATTAGGGAATTGCGTGTATCACTGTAGGTGTTTTCAATCCAATGAAAAAGGGTACCATACTGGTAAATGCTCAAGCCCGCCCTCTGTTGACCAGCATGAACCTAGGATATGATGCGTTTTGGCGGTTAAATTATAACAAAAAACTTCTGTTATTTCTGTCATGTCTGGAATGTCTGTTATACTTATAGGGAGAATAACAATGGATTTTATACCAAGTAAAGAAGAATTTTCATTGTTAGTGCACAGTGTTCTTTAGTTAGATGTTCATGTGAATTCGTAAGAATTCACGAGCGCGAGGTGTGGTGTGAATCCGAAATAGCGAATTAGCTCTTGCCAGAGTTTACATATGAAGCACGATATGTGGCAGAGAAACCCCCCCCCCCCCCCCCCCCACCCCCCCCCCCCCCCCCCCCCCCCCCCCCCCCCACCCCCCCACCTCCCCCTCTCTTTTGTGTTGACCAATTGTGTTCCGGAATCTCAGGATTTCTTTTAGGTTTCAAGGGGGGATGGGTTAGGTTACAATAGTGTTGAGTGCGTAAAAAGTATAGGGAAGAGGGGGGTACCCCTCTGCCACATATCGTGCTGGGTATAAGAGTTTAATATGCAGTTGAGTGAAGATGAAAGGGCATACTCATCTGGACCCAATTTTATAAAACATGTAAGCACACAAATTTGCTTAGCATGAACATTCTTTCTTGGTAAAAACAGGGTTACAACACTAAATTTTCAGGTGATGTTTATTGTTTGCGACTGGTATTCAGCTGGTTTTTCCTTAGCAAGAAAAGTATAGTTTTCATTATGAAGCGCGAATGTGGCAGAGAAAACCCCCCTCTTTTGTGTTGACCATTGTGTTCCCGTAATCTCAGGAATTCTTTTTAGTTTTCAAGGGGGGTGTGTGTTAGGTAACAATAGTGTTGAGTGTGTACTCTGCCACATATCGTGCTGGATATAGGAGTTTTGGATGGTAACCTATACTTAATAATACTTTTTGTGCTAAGCAAATCTGTGTGCTTAGGGCCTACATGTTTTCTGAAATTGGTTCCTGGTATCGTGGGTATTGGACGTAATTACATATATGCCTCAGGAGAGTTCAGACGACGATTTGTTTTTGACCCAAACTAGTTTTCGCAGTGACTTTTTTACTGAAATAGACTACTCGATCTTATGCGGATAATCTGTGACACGGTGAAGACGCATTTAATAATTTTCTGAAGGAATGTTTTTATGTCTGCCGTAAACTACTATTTAGTTATAGGGTACAATTCTCCTAAATTTCGGATGCAGAGGAAATATAATAACATCGTCCTATCAGGTAGCTAAAAATCAAAACTCAAAAGAGCGATATGAAATACCATTACGTCTGCTGCATGTGACATCAAAATCACGGGAAAGGTATCATTCTTAAAGGTTATATTAACGCTAGTCCGATCATTTAAAACAAATATTTACAGCTGTAGTGCTATTGCTCATTACGCAAAACAATCTGTGAGATTCGGTCGTCTCTGGTTTTTTCCTTATTAAGAACCCCCTTTCCTCTCATTAAAGTTGGTGTGTTCGTGCTTTTAGTATGGGATTGCACATACTAAAATGTAATTGGTAATTTGCTAGCATTGTATTTGTTATGAGCTCAAATGAGACATCGCACGAACAAAATCGGCCCACGATTATTAATGAATTAATTAATTTCAACTTTTGAATTAGGAGCGTCCCCAATTCGTGAGGGCTAGTACTAGTACAGTAAGCGCATGCGATTGCTCAAGATGTACCGTACATGTACATTATTTTACGTATTCAAATACATGTAGTGGACTTTGGACAACCGATGACAATTGTCCACTATTGACAAACTTTAAAGTGTCCAGATTCATGTATAAAAACTTATAAAAGGGTCTTCTTAAAAGTTAAAATACAAACAAAAGAGGACAATAGGGGGTTGGAGGTATTTACAACGCTGTGACGTAATGTAAATGAAAAGATGTGTGTGCAGATAGTACGGTACCGCTAAACCAACAATGTAGGCCTACATGTACGTGTCGTGACATGTTCGTGGCTGCACGAGGCAAGAATAAGACGGAACCCCCCCCCCCCCCCTCCAAGCTTCAAAAACGATAAGTGAGGCGAGATTACTGGTGACTCTCTTTTCTCCTATCTGATGATTACCACAACAAACGTACGTACGTAATGCGCCTTGAAATTCATGTTTACTGCAATCACGGTTGGTACATAAGAAAATGCCTGACGTTTGTTGTTGTTGTTGGCGTTTTTTTCTTTTTTGCAAATCTTATCTGTGTAACTACTAGTGGCTTGAAATAAAGTGTAGGCCTAGTAATAGTTGAGTACAGCATATCCACATGACGCTTGCGATCACTTTATTGGAAACAAAAGCCCCAGAATTGTTATAATCAATTGATGAGTACATCAGACGTAAACCTTAATATAGCCTCCTGACACTTGCGAGCGCTATATTGGGAACTAAGTTCAATACGTGGCGGAGATATTTAGGGTGGTGGTGGGTGAAAAATTGCCAAGTAGAAATTTGACCTGTTCACTATTAAATAAGCTGTGACAGAGTGGCTAATATAATTCCAACCCACCCAAAGCCCAGCGTTCCAACGCGCAGCCCACACATTTCATTGGCTAAAAGTTAACTGTATACAATTTGCATATATGTGACTGGAACCCTTCGGGGCAAAAGTTTGTTGACCTTGTACTTGGTGTTAACCAGTTCGCGCCGGGATTATTTTAACATCGCCGAGCCGAGGGGCGGGGTTATTTAAAACGAAACTCGATCCGAAGCGGGTTCAGGCTGATAGTCCCGGAAGCACACCCACGCATTTCCGGCTTTGCGCGCTGCTGACATACATTTCCGAACTTGAACTTGGCGTGTTTATGCGTCATCCGTTTTGAATTTAGGGAAATGTTTGCGTTTATATACGTCATCCGGCACGAACTGGTTAATATATACCGCGTGAGGGCTAGCAGATGCGCGTAGCTAGCTAGGTAGGCCACTTTAGTCTGCCTGCTTCGCTAACGAAGCTGGGGTTTGGAAAACGTTTAAGGGCGTATTGGTGCCACCCGACGTCGAGACGTACACACAAAAAAAACGATTGATGTGTTGAATCCAACACTTAGTTTGGTGACTGACCACAAGTGTTCAATCCATCATTTTAAATGTTAAATCCTGCATTTATATGTTGATTTAACACTTAGACAAATGTTGAATTAACACTTAAATTGGATTTAACATTTTAAATGCAAAGGATCTTTATGCAACATGTAATTTTCATTGTTGACTATAATACATGTACATGTAGTTCGTAACAAGTGTCTGAATAAAAGTTAGGAATTGTGCTAAACCGTCTAAAAAACCTTGACATGCACAAATGTACTTGAATTGTGCATCGTCTTTCTGTTGGCCAAATATTGCATGCACCTGAAAAGTTGTTGGCAAGTAAATTGTAAATTACTTCTGTAACAAACTGAGGGGGAACTATTATTATATGTCCTGGAATCGCCCAACTGGGCTACGAAAACGCATTTTGAACTAAATGATGTTTATTGCAAAGATAAACATTCACACAACCATCTTTTAAAAACGGCATTTTTGGGTTATTCTTGTGTAGAACTAGTTTCTGGGGTCACGGAAGTGACCCTCCGAAACTCTAGCTGTTTAGGTGTAGTCTGATTTCATCCGGAAAGTGTTCGCCTTTGCAGACGTGTAAGAAACAACATTTGTGACCTGCTCCCACAAAACCAGCGAAAGTGTTTATTTTTAAATGCGAGATATTGTTTTTTCCATTTAGTACACATCTTCAGCGCTCATTTCATTTATATAGGTAGGTTAGTGCGTATAGTGTCAAAGAAAGTAGCGATAATCTATGGAAAATTTGATGTATTTGGGAGATAAATTTCCACTTTTCGGACACAGTTTGCCTCAATAAATGCATATTTGTTGTACTTTCTCATCAATAAAGTTGATTTTGTTTAACTCAGGGTTAAAGTGTACATATTAAAGAATACAAAAATAACGAAAAACTAAAATCGATGTCCGCCAGATTTTTCACCCCATTTCAACTTTGACGAGCTGTATCACGAAATAGCCTGTGCGACTTATGTCGCATTTCTGCATTGGTGCCATGTGCAATTTATGGTCCACACGAAACGTGCATCGTACATTGAATGAAAACGACAGTAAACGCACATGAGTACACGCTGTTCCCATGGAAACAACTCGGGTCTTTTCTCGGGAATGGTAAGACAATAGGTTTACATAAACAATCCAAAACAAATTTTGGGGGAATTTCTAGACATAATTCTCCTTTAAACAGATAGAATGGACAAAATAAACAACTGAAACCAATTATTTGTTCTTGTTATTTTGTATTTATTTGACTTTCATCAATGCAACACTTTATTGATATACCTAACAGAAAAACGTGAACATTATTGTGCAATAAACAGTTAGATTCATATGACAATACAATCAATGTGGATAGTTCTGGTGATTAAATATTTGGAAGCGAGTACCGAAGTAAATACGTCGTCTTTTATATGTTTCTAAGGCAATTGGCTCCACACAAACTTTACTCAATCATTTCCAAGTGCTCGTGCAATGAATGTTTCAGTAGACTAGTCAATGTGTGTAGACATTACAATGACAAATGACTTTTGGTACATGTATAGCTATGTATCTGTGCGACCTGCGTCAAAATGGTCGAAACCTGTATTTTATGGGGAAATAACGTACATTCGTTTTGTGTAACAAATTTTCGTATGAAATACAGCAAAATCGTACTAGTTGACGGGTCTGCATAATGCTTTGAAATTATCGCAAGGAAAGAATTAAGGGGTTATGGCATATGGTTGATCTGAGAGTACAGCCAGTGTTGCTTGTAGGGTGTGTAGTACGACGGTGTCTTTAGGCTGTAGTCTGTTCAGCCTTGATGCGATCCTTCTTGAGTGGGCCCTAAATAGAGACAAAAATTAAGAAGGGGGAGAAAAAGACCTATTAAGTAACAAGTTACCCCATATTTCATGCTCAGTATTTGAAATCGAGTTATATACATGGTTGAAAAGCCCACAACATAAGCTTTCATTTGGTACATAATATAGCTCCATAGGTTTTGGAGATGTGACGTGTTCAACATATTGATTACTTCCTTGGAGTTCAAATTACACAACTGAGAAAACGGGCTTTGAAATAGCCGGCTCTGTTGTACTACAACAGAACGAAGCACACAAAATGTTTGTTTTTTTCCACTTTATGTATCAAATTACAAATTTCTGTAAATGAAACCTGAAACTGTGGATGTCATTCATGACAAAAAAATTTAATCATATTTTGATGAAATGTTTACCCTCTCAACGTTGAGCGGGCTATTACATGATAGTGCACAGCTTTTTTGTAGAGCCAATCAAGGACAATTCCTACCCAAAAACATACCAAGCAGTTGCACGCGCATTTCAGCGCAATCGAGTGTTAGCGCAGATCCACCGATCGTGTCCGACAACCTCACACTTTGTTTACATGTATATTCTATTCTACGAGGCTATAAAAACCGTGGTTCCCAACAGGTTCCCAATAACAAAAGCTCACAAAAGTAAGCAATGCGTGACATCGGTACATAGGCTTTGTGAAGAGCCTATGTCGGTATTAAACGGGATGTTTTCAATGAATCCCATGAATGATGGTTCCAATACTAAGTTGGTAGTAGTTACTGAAAATGTCCCTAGCCTATTCTTTGGATAGTTACCATGAAAGTAGCCTTCTCCTCGTGAGTCTGGAAACGACCATGACCAAACTTGGAAGTGGTGTCGATGAACTTAAGAGTGATCTTCTCCAAGGCCTTACGCTTGGTGTGCACCAACATGGACTGTGGGACAAAGAAGTCACAAATGGAAAGTGTCACAAAGAAAAATGAAAGTACTTGTAAAACACAGCTACATATATGTATTTATACGGGCTTAACAGAAGAGAAGGTACATGATTTTGATAAATTATTTGAGACATTTAGCAGAGTACATGTACCGCCTAATAGGGTGGCAAAAAAACCCAGATAAAACCATGCTTCCGCCGCACGGTGGCCATATTGATATAACAGATGGGGAATCTTTCTGGAAGAAAAATTATACCAAGATAGCGTTTGGAGCTCAAACTACTGGACCAAATCAGGATT
This sequence comes from Crossaster papposus, assembly GCA_037893245.1. Lineage (NCBI taxonomy): Eukaryota > Metazoa > Echinodermata > Asteroidea > Velatida > Solasteridae > Crossaster > Crossaster papposus. The sequence continues at coordinate 1,500,812 of JBAIAA010000238.1, forward strand.
TCTTGGGATCATTTTTCTTCTAGAAGGATTCTCTATCCATAGGTATAGGTAGTTTTGGCTTTGGAAGATGAAGGTGTGCTTGTCTATTTTGTGGGTTGCCCTGTATAATCTATAACTTGTGTCCAACGTGGACATGATATAGATAAGCATGGTTATCAGAAGGAAGGCAGCATGGAGCTTCACCAAGAGATGGGTCTGAGTGCCAGCGCAAACTAGCACAATCCATGCCTTATCATCATTAACCACCTAGTTACCATCACTTTTTTGAACCAACTACGACATGCTTTAGAAAAGCATGTTTTGGCTACCCGGTGACTTAATGGCTTTGTTACAAAAACAATAAAACAGAGGACTCACCTTTCGGAGTGTTATAACTCGCTTCTTGGGTCCCATGATACAGCCCTTCAGCAACAGGAAGTCATTTTTGACCTCGCCGTAGTGGGGGAAGCCACCCTGTCAAAGGAAATAGAATGTCAATAATTGCTGAAGTAATGTACAACCTACACTGAGGGTGTGCATCGGAGCTGGGTACCCGACTGTTGGGGTCATCGCTCCCCGACTGTTGGGGTCATCGCTCCCCGACTGTTGGGGTCATCGCTCCCCGACTGTTGGGGTCATCGCTCCCCGACTGTTAAGGTCATCGCTCCCTTTACCTCCAACAATTAGGATTCTGAACCTGTTACCATGCTCTTGGAAGCAGTTTGTTTCTGGTTCTACAAGCATTGAACACACGGTAACAAAAAGAAAAAGCTTAACAAAATATGTGACCTGCTCCATCCAAATCAGGAATAAGTCTCAAAATGATATGCACATGGTGAGAAAGGGAATTTCATAAGCTTTCTAATGATACCCATCACAAGTGTGTATCTGGTTAGGTTAACAGGTTATGGTCCGTAGAAGATGACAGGTGTATATTTATTTGCCGAATCCACATTCCGAGAAAAACAGCTTTAAAATAAACAAAATTTAACAAAATCATACGCACAGCGCACACGAATCCTCTACATTTTCATCTTTATTTATCGTTTTTACATACAAGACATTAATGACAATAATCTGTGATAAGTACACTTCCTAACTACGACTTGGTTACGATTTTCACCTATGCGTTCACTTCAACGGCCGATTGCGTAAAACGGCCTCAGCGACTTATTCCTGATTACGATGGAGCGGGTCACATATAAAGATAGTTGTTATAAATGAACACCCTTACCATTGGGTTGATGCTCTTGTCAGTGATGTCAGTGTCGGTGGCAGCATTGTTCTTAGTCAGCTTGCCGTCTTTCATGTGGTAGCCTTCTCCGACGCGGTAGATCTTCTTGTTGACCTCGGTACGGTGGTGATAGCCCTTCTGGCCAGCTCGGGCCACACCGTAGCCAACGCGGGCCGGATGCCAGGCTCCGATGCAAGCCACCTTCCGTAATCCCTTGTGGGTCTTACGTGGTAGCTTTTTAGTACCCCAACGAGAAGTCACGCCTGAAAAAAAAGGAAAAAAAAAGGCCAATTAAATTTTCCTAACTGATCTTGCAGTTCAAAACTAAAGGTCTTAAAAAATTTTTTAATAAAGTTACAAACATTTTGAAAAGTATGAGCTTACGTCAAGAATATTATTATATGCAATTGGTCCATGGACTCTTAAAAATCAAGTCAACTACTCAAGAGAATTAACTCCATAGTTGCCAGCACAGTGCGCACTAGAAACCCATCCATCGTGTCTACCCGAGAGATAAGCCAGGTTTATTGGGAAGAGAACCACGTGTAATTGGTCTCTTTGTTGAAAATTGCTCGTTAATTTTTAAAAAAAATTCTTTCCAAAGGACAATACTGCAATGGCTTTGTATCTATATACCTTTCTCATGACATACTCTGTGTGCTAATTTCCATGCTTGTATCATCAAATGCACAATTCCACCATCTATCTGCCATACTAACAGTGTGAACAATGACAGAAGAAAAAAAAATGATTGTTTTTACCCTTGAATCCTTTGCCCTTGGTCACGCCAATGATGTCAATCATCTCATCCTGAGCAAAGACCTCGGAGATCTTGGTCTGCTTCTCCAGGTGCTCCTTGGCCCACTCCACCTTGTCGGCGATGCTTCCACCGTTCAGCTGCACCTCCATGATGTGGGCCTTCTTCTGACGCTGGTTCATCAGCTTCATCTGAGGGCAGAGGCAAATGGGGGAGAGAGGTTGTAACAGAAATATTGACGGGATCCGAGTGGATTCCTAGTGCCAAACGCGACAAGTTAACAAGACAATGCACACGGGTCATTCCGTGTCAAATCAACACAATTTTTCACCCGACCTTAACAGACTAAAAGATTTGGTGTTATGATTGGCCTATAGACGATGTGCCCTCTGACGTCACGTGTTTACATCTGTTCGCTTAAAGAGTGACGTCGCAGGTCAGATCGCCTTTGAATTATGTGACCTCCGATGTCATCTCTTAACCAAATTTATGTAAAACATGATGCGTGCGCATACTGCCGGGCACATTTGAATACAGAAGTAAACAGAGGGCACATCGTCTATGAGAAACCTCATTTTTAATTTGGCTTATATTAGTTCTTGAGATAAGGCCCAACTATTAGCAAACTAATTAGCATTACCCCCAAACTTCAAATACTTATTTCTCTATAGGAGGCCACGTTATACACGTGGACATGATGTAGATGAGCATGGTTATCAGAAGGAAGGCAGCATGGAGCTTCACCAAGAGATGGGTCTGAGTGCCAGCGCAAACTAGCACAATCCATGGCTTATCATCATTTGGATGCTCTTCGAGGTCTTTGTTACTCGTTTTGCTGTTGCTATTTCGCCATGTTTGCACACACAACACACTCAAGCTGTAAATGTTGAGAAGATTTGAAGGGTGTAGTACTAGTAGATCATACCTGGGTGTGTACAATGACACGGATAACCTTGCAGTACTTCTTCAGGTCCTTGAAGTCCTTCGCAATCTCAGCCTTGCCAGCGTCATCCGCCCACTTCTTTGAAGCCTTGGTGAATGCCTTCTTCTTGGAGCGGTACCTTTGTTATGCACAGAAGGGAGCGGGGGAAAAAGAAAAGAAAAAAAAAACCGGGGAAACCTAAAAGTGGGGCAGAGAATTTCTAGGCTCTCATCACGTGTGACTGGAAGTCACATGCGAGTGGAAAGACCTAATGAGGCTCATCCAGTATCTTAGATACGGAGCGGAGCCTTAGGGAGGTTCTGTTGGGGAAGGAAACACGGGGCAAGGAGACGGTTCATCGACTTGATGTCGAGAGGAACCGTAGAGATTTGGCTTCGCTCTCATCAACCGACGGCCGAGTGGAGAGCAATGCATATTAAAAAAAGTCTAAACCCAACTTTTTTTACCAGAATTTAATACAATTTGTGAACAAAACGTGCACCGTTGCATTGACTTTATAGCGACAACACTAAGATTCAACTAAAACACGTTTTCTTATGAGCTACATGTAAAGCAATTACTAATCATCGTCACTTTTCAAAAGTTCAACTTTATTATTTTAAAATATTTGTATCTGCTTTAAAAAAAGTCTACCGTTTCAGAAAGCTGGAAAAAAATGCTGCGACTAGTTGCACCACGACAGCTTTTTCTTCATATTATCTCAATGAAGGTCCAGCAGTGCAAAAAATGTTCAAAAAACATGAATCTGGGACTGAGAAACATTTCCAATTTTGTTAGGAAGTACTTTTCCTCGACTCCATAAACTTTGTGCACAACCACTAAAGTGGCGTAAGGAAACTACATTCTTTCCGAAAACTGCATTAAGTTTTCAATAAATTGAAGTTCTGTTGATATGCTAACATAACTTGATTACTTGTTATAAAAGTAGTTTCAAAAACTTACTGTGTTCTAAATATGATTTGACACAATTATAATCGTTATTAGTTATATCAATCAACAATTCTGAAATAGATGGGCCCCAAAATAAATTAAAAAGCCGTTTGAACGTACCAGTTCTTGTAGAAGCGACGCTTACATTCATCACTCAGATGCTCAGCCCACACTACTTTGAGGGAGCGCATACCACGGGGAGTCTCGATATAGCCCACTACACCAACCACCACCACAGGGGGCGTCTCGACAATAGTCACACCCTCCACTACTTCCTTTTTGTTCATTTCTGTAAAACGGAGGAAACAGGATTGAAACAGGATTTTTGAGTTGGAGTATATGAACCCTTTACCCAACTGAATCTTACACATAATTCAGAAAATAAGCCTCTGTAATAGAGACACATTTAACCAGGGTGTTGTGGCCGAGTGGATAAGAACACCGAACTCAAGCTCTGGTGTTTCTGTTCAGCAGAGTGTGGGTTGAACCCGGTCGTGACACTTGTGTCCCTGAGCAAGGCACTTAACTAATTGCTTCTCCTCACCCAGGGGTAAAATAGGTACCTGCGAGGGCAGAGATGGTTATTGTGATTGATTTAGCCTAGTAGCGCATATATTGCAGCACAGGCTGTATACTCCCCAGGGAGCTGAGATGGTTTAAGGATTGAAAATGGCCCAATGACCAGGGGTAATAATGTTGGAAGCGCTTTGACATGCCATTCGGGTATGAAAAGCGCTATATAAATCCAAGATATTATTATTATTATCAGGATTATTTGGAAATTGACCAGGCCGAGGTGCGGGGATTGTTTTCAACGAACTTCAATCTGGGACTGGATTCGGCCGGCATCTGTGGGTAGCACACCCTAATATTTCTGGCTCTGCTCCCTGCAAGCTGGTTCCCGACACATCTCCATCCTCGCTCGTTATGCGTTTACCAGTCGTCCGTTGTAAATTTCAGAAAATATTTGCATGTACATAAATGTATACATGGCATCCGACGCAAACTGGTCTGTCTCCTAGGGCTAATAATAGAGGGTACTTACTGGATCCAGGGCGGTCCACTGTTCGTAGTATGTGGGTCATACCAGCCTTGTAGCCAAGGAATGCTGTCAAGTGAACAGGCTTGGATGGGTCATCCTTAGGAAAAGCCTTGACCTTGCCGCGGTGACGACGAGCACGCTTTCTGGGCAGAAAGCCCAGGGAGCCATGACGTGGTGCCGAAAACTTACGATGAGACTGTGGAAAGAAACAATAAGTTAAATTGTTAATGTTTTTATTTGCTATTAACAGACATTGCTATTATTAAACAGACAGTGCTGAAAACTGGTTACATGTATAACAGCGCACCATATCCACACATCAACATTCTGCTATGAAAAGATGATATTTTCCAGTTTCCACAAAATAATGGTCCAGCTCCAAATCTCTTCAACAAACCGAAAAACGCATGCGCATGCGCAGTCTATGTCGACGGTGCTGCATGTTGTAGTGCTACGAATACGATGTTATTGTTAGTGTCAGGATCACGTTGCGTTGGTTAGCGAGTACAAACTAAGATTTGTTCATAATTTGTCAGTCCCGGCTATGGTTAAAAAAAAGGTTCGTTTTGGGTAAAGTGCAAAATTGTCTCAGGACAGCTAGACCAGGGATGAAATTGCAATTTAGAAAAAAAGTCTGAATATTGATGAAATGCCTAAAACTTAAAAGATGCATATTTTTGTTGACAAACAATGTTTTTCTTTGAGAATCAAAAAGTCTCATATTGCCTGCTAGTGCTAGTATTGGTTGGCAACTCCAGCATTTTCGGAATCAATTCCGATTCTGTCCAGGAAGCAAGATTTTTCGCTATGGCAGGATACATCATATTGATACACGTCAGTCGTAATGCAAATAAAGAACTTCGTCCAACCTGGCCGGTCGCAAGTCGTAACACGCCTAAAAGTGAATATATTTATCAAAACAAATTATGTTTTATAGCCTGAAAGCCGAAAATGAAACATATGACATTAAACATGAAAGATATAATTATCGTGTTTTTACTAGCGACATGACAAACCAATCTCACTATCTCATTACACAAGACAAGGCGCCGAAAGTAATTATTTCTCCAAAATATTAGTATTTTATAGTCTTAAAAGCCAAAAATAAAACACTTTACAGTAAACATGAAAGATATATTTATCGATGAATGTGTTTTTAGTGACAGATGACAAACCATCTCAGCTAATTTGAGCCGATTGTCGTTTATCAATTATGGCATTACCATTGCGGAACACGTCGCTGTTGCGAAAGGACTACGACCTCGACTCGACTGTATACGTACACTCGTGCGATATGCATACGTCACATATCATGCCTACGAGCCGGGGAAGGGCGCCACCAATGTTCAGGGCGTAAATGGGCCGCGTTTTGGTACGCGTGTCAATTTTCAAGAGGGCGCACAATTATTATTATTATTATTATTATTATTTCTTTTCGGCAATGAAACCGAGGATTCCTCAAAAGCGCCCAAGGCACTGTAGCTCGTAAGCCGCTGAAGAAACCAGTAGGAGGATGAACGAAATGCCAGAAACACCGGGGCGAACCTCTTCTCTTAGCGATAAGCGTAACTGGGTTCTTTTACGTGCGTGTCCTGGGGTGCGTTCCGCTTACGCGAACGTTGCCAACGTTGGCCAACGTTTGCGTTGTTCGCTTGAGTGGAACGCAATGTGCGCCAATTGTGTTGGCGAACGTTAGCGAAAACGGCGAACGACATTCCGAGCTGTTTGCTGTTGGCCAGTGACGTATTTTAATGATGGCGAAGCGGTTAGCAGACGGCAGGGTTCCTTTCACGGTTTTTATTTACGTTTTATACTTTTAGTTATAAACGGTGGATTGTTTTGAGCATTCACAGGGATCTTTTAAAGAAAAATAATAAGTTGGACAAAAAGCAGCGAACCAAACGATGTCACTTTCACTGGGGGCCGCCATTTTTAAAACGTAGTTTTTACAATATCGTTCCACTTCAACTAACGCCAACTCAAAACGTTGGCGAACGTTCGCGCAAACAGTTCGCGTAAGTAGGGTTCTTGCGTTTTAGACCGTCAATAACCGTCGTACGCAAGCCTAGCCAATCAGCACTTGCGAGTGTTCATGAGGTCAGCGGTGCTTGCGTTCCATCCAATGAACTGTCGGCACTGTACATTAGCTTGTTGTTATTCGTAATAAGGCCTGGCATACGATATACATTATTATTCTAATTATTAATATACACGCCCTCCTCTCGCTGGCGACTGACTTGTGTACAATGGCGCTTACAATGTCGCCCGGCCCGCTTCTATTGTTAAAAGGTTCAATGGGATACGTACATGTAACATACATGGCGGGAATTTCAATGGGGTATTTTCAACATGCGGGCTGTAATTGAGAGGATCAAACCACTTTAAATGCAGGAAACACACAGGCCTGGTAATCACTTACACAAAGTATAGGGTACATAAACCAGCTTCCAGAGTGGGTGTTTGTCCCTAATGAATATTAGTGCCGTCCACGCAATTTTTATATTTTTTATTACTGTCAGACGTACCAAAACGCGGATGCCTTGTGTATTCCATTTCCACCCCAGAGTTAGAAAAGGGGTATATTAACTCTCACATCAGAACCCATAAACGTGCACCGTGACCCACCCCCAAACATAACGTAAAATGGGGCAACTTTGTCATGCTGGGTAACTTTGGCCACTACATGCAAAAAAAACCTTTTGTTGATGATTTTACTTGTATTTTTGGACAAGGTTTTTATTATTTATGTAGATGATAAAAAAAAGAGTTGAAAAATAACATCAAACTGGATTTTATGTGATATTTTAGAAATGTTTTTCCCCAAACGATCTGACCAAAGTTACCCTAACCCTGAATTTTCTATAACCAGTTCGCGCCGGGATTATTTTAACAACGCCGAGCCGAGGGGCGGGATTAATTTTAACGAAACTTGATCCGAAGCGGGTTCAGGCTGATAGTGCCAGGAAGCACACCCACGCATTTCCGGCCTTGCGCGCTGCTGACATACATTTCCGAACTTGAACTTGGCGTGTTTATGCGTCATCCTTTTTGAATTTTTGAAAAATGTTGCGTTTATATACGTCATCTGGCGCGAACTGGTTAATGAGTATAAAACGTACAATACGCTTCCGGAAACTTATTTAACTCATTGTGTGTAACGAGGGCGATCGTCAATTTTAGCTGGGGTGTTTGAGGAATCAAATCGATTTTTATTTTTTTATTTTTTGTGTGCAAACGGATTTTATTTACGGTCAACAAATGTTTGTTGGCTCAAACCCAACTCTATTGTAAAACATAACACGAAAAATATAACATTATTGTTTAATATGCAAAAATATATTGTAAATTGTCTGAAAATATTGACCAAGGTTTCCCATTTTACGGTACAATGTCCACCACACTGACACTGCGTGAGCAACCAGCAGTCGTTCGTGTTCCCTGCAATTGAAATAGTTTGATCCTGACAACCTGCATGTTGAAAATACTATTAAAATTCCAGCCACGTACGTATCCCATAGCCTTGTAACAATAGAAGCAGGGATCAGTCCTTGCAAACGCCATTGTCCATGTACATATCTGGCGTGTCGGTCACGCGACCAGCGGGGGGAGGGTGTGTCTACTAATGATTATAATAATCATGTAGATCGTATGCCAGACCTTATTATGAATAACAATAAGCTACGGTACAGTCCCAATAGTTCATTGGATGGAACGCAAGCACCGCTGACCTCACGAACATTCGCATGTGCTGATTGGCTAGTCTTGCGTACAACGGTAATTTACGGTCTAAAACGCACGAACTCTAGTGGAACGCACCCCTGGTTCAATGAAACACCTCATTGAGCAATACTAGTACATGTACTAGCCAATGAGTCAGTATGAGTCTGAAATTCATGCTACACACTAGCAGCCGTCTTTGCTAAAGATAATTGACGCAAGAGAAGTAATAAAGCTCATGAAGTTTTGCGCAGTGTGTGGCTATAGCTTTACAGATTTTGCATGTTGCCCAGGGGGGGGGCGGAGGGGGGGCCCTTCGAGGCTGTGATTGCGAAACGCTGTGGAACCGTCCATTCTCAAAATAGGGGGGAACAATTTTCTCACTCGAAAAATAAAGAGTTTTTGGCATCCAATCTTAACATCTTGTCTTTTGTAGTTGTACAAGGTTGTTATTTACCTTAATGTTTATCATCCAATGACAAAAATTGTATTGAAAATGAAAAAAGCAGTCGAAAAAATAAAGCGTTGACGTACCGTTGATGCGCGTGGAGATTGTGCACAAATACTCAAACGACGTTAACAAATACCTCCCCTAAAAAGGGCAATAATAATCGATAAATTGTGAAAAATCGTGCTTTGACCCCACTCATTTTTTTCCATGGATACGTTAAAAAAGGATGTAGCAGTGATATACTGAATTTTTAAAAAAATCTGCCTGTGACCCCCTTGCGTTTTATCGTGTTGTTTTCGAACGAAAATGGCAGAAAATGACATCGCCCCAAACAAAATCCGTGTAGATCGTGCCTGTGTACCTGGCTTTGCGGACGTTGCATGAATCACTAAATGTGGAGAGCGATACACGGAGCAAATTTGTACGTGTTTCAACGGTGCGCTTCGCGGTAGCGATCTATACGTATTTACTGTGTGAGATGTGTGGCTCATGAGCGTGGAAGAACGAATGAGATACATTTCAACGTTGGTGGCGCACTTTCTTGGGCCCCCCCTCCGCCCCCCCCTGATGTTGCCATTATAATTAGTGTTTCCTACCTCCATGTTATAATATACCGATTTAGCAGCAGGTACAGGCCTATATCGGGTGTAACGTTTGGTACCCGGTACCATAGCTTCACCATAGCTTCACCATAGCTTCACCATAGCTTCACCATAGCTTCACCATAGCTTCACCATAGCTTCACCATAGCTTCACCATAGCTTCACCATAGCTTCACCATAGCTTCACCATAGCTTCACCATAGCTTCACCATAGCTTCACCATAGGTCTACTGCGCAGGTCTACTGCGCAGGTCTACTGCGCAGGTCTACTGCGCAGGTCTACTGCGCAGGTCTACTGCGCAGGTCTACTGCGCAGGTCTACTGCGCAGGTCTACTGCGCAGGTCTACTGCGCAGGTCTACTGCGCAGGTCTACTGCGCAGGTCTACTGCGCAGGTCTACTGCGCAGGTCTCCTGCGCAGGTCTACTGCGCAGGTCTACTGCGCAGGTCTACTGCGCAGGTCTACTGCGCAGGTCTACTGCGCAGGTCAAAAGATAAAAGAAAAAAGATAAAATACAGAACAAGAACCACTACCTGACTCCGGTTACAAACGAACGCCGTTTTTATGTGATTCGACTGGTTCGGAACGTGGTGGTCTGATCTTTGCTGCAACAGTTATTTGAGCGCGTACGTGCATGAAATAACATTTTGTTAAGCATGCAGCTAGCTGCTTTGGCCGTTTTCATATATTGTAGTTAACTTCCACTATCCCTGTTCCACAGGGCAACTATTTTCAAGGCTCTTTCTAATTAAAAAGTGTAATTATTAGAAGTAGAACCACATATACTGAAACACAAATTGTGAACATTTATTTGTTAATTGGATAATTTTCATGTGATTCTATTCATTTTAATGCCACTTTGCAATGTTGTATTCCATATCAAAAAATATGGAATAACATTTTGACCCACCAAACTGTAGCAAAAAAACATGCTGTTGCTTAAGCATAGGCTGTGTTAAGCACAAAATCGGCTGTTAAGCATGCAGCTAGCTGCTTTGGCCGTTTTCATATATTGTAGTTAACTTCCACTATCCCTGTTCCACAGGGCAACTATTTTCAAGGCTCTTTCTAATTAAAAAGTAACGTAGTTGAAACTTATTAGAAGTAGAACCACATATACTGAAACACAAATTGTGAACATTTATTTGTTAATTGGATAATTTTCATGTGATTCTATTCATTTTAATGCCACTTTGCAATGTTGTATTCCATATCAAAAAATGAGTGAGTACTGAAAAATATGTACTAGTGCTGACAAGAATAAAATGACAAACAATAGATATTGTGTGGATCTTATCTGTTGATGTATTTCATTAATTATGTATTTCATTACAAGCTCGCCATTGCATTAAATCCATTAAAGATCACCTTTAAACAAAACAGCTGATTAACACGCCTCCCAAAATAAATTGAATAAGCCATTTTATTTATCAATCAAATATCTAATAACGCACTTAAATAGATCAATCTGGGCACCCATCAAGCCAAAGAGAGTGATTTACATATAAACTGGTAAACAGTGGTAAACAGTTCGTATTTGTCACCAGCAACTTTTTCCTGTGATGTACATGCTCTATGGGGCGAGTTGGCTCGAGTCAATACAATATAGGGTGAACAAAGGTATAGGGCAAAGTGGCTTTGGGGCAAATTTTTATGAAAACAAGGCGAGAAAAACCAACTAGGCGCCCTATGCTATTTTTGCCCCATCAAATTCTTTACGTGAAATAACTCTGCAAAGTGCCACTTTTGTTGTTAGGTATGCCCTAAAGATCAATTTGTGAAAGTTTTATCAACTACCAAGTTGGGGATCACGAAAATTACTTTCTGAAAGGATTTTGTGACTATGTCCCATAATCTAGTAGTTACGTACTAGTCCCTGATCGAACTAGTTGCTCCGTTTTCTGTACATCCGGTTCACAGAGTGCTAGTACATTAATTTGACCATAGCTCTCGGTTGCCCATGGGCATTGCCCATATGGGTAGCTTGCCCAGCTAGCCCATGTGGGCAGCTTGCCCATATTGCCCACATGGGAAGCTTGCCCATATTGCCCATATGGGCATCCTCCCATATTGCCCATATGGGCAGATTGCCCATAATAATTATGAGCAGTTGCGGTCGGGTTCTGCGGTCGGGCCAACAGAACGGGTGGGGCCGGCAGTCGGGGCCGGGCTGGCGGGTCGGGCTGGCGGGTCGGGCCGGCGGCTAAATTGCTCTTTATCTATAAATTGTTTCTAATAAGTTAAACATTCTTTTTCTGCTTCAGGTTTATCGGGAATTTTATTTGTAATACTAATTTTCATGGGCAACTCATGCCCATATTATGGGACAGTTGCCATCTTGTGGAGTGTCGTGGAGTGTCGTGGCCGGCCGGCGGTTAAGAACTCGGATTTCAGTGTTCCGCAGAGCGTGGGTTCGAGTCCCGGTGTCGACACGTGTGTCCTTAAGCAAGGCAATTAAACCACTATTGCTTCGTCCTTCGGATGGGACGTAAAGCTGTAGGTCCCGTGCGTTGTGTAATGCACGTAAAAGAACCCAGTAACACTCTTCGCTAAGAGAAGGGGTTCGCCCCGGTGTTCCTGGCAGCGCCTCGGAATAGGCAACTAGATAGATGGCGCTTTACAAATGCATGATCATCATCATCATCTTGTTCACGGGGCAAAATGAACACGCCTTGCTAAACGCAAGCACATTTTTAGAATGAACGCATGGTAACTTATAGACATCGAATTCACCGCGTTTCCTCATAGCAACACTTGCCCCGAAGAAGTACGCCATGTCCGAAAATTTGGCCCCCGCCAATAATACGGGTGAGCACTTTATTTATCTAAAATCTTCTTGTTATAGTTTTCGATCGATGATGCTTACGGCAACGCGTGTACATTTGTCCCATGAACAAGATGGCGCATAATACCGTGAATCACCTTATTTACAAAATTACGACGCGCATTTAATCATGCAAGCATTTTCTAATTCCAAAGAACAAATTAATTGTATACCCAGACATTCCGATATTAAAGTACATTTCGTTTTCGATCGGAATTCTACGGTTTATAGACTCGTTTAATTTTGCGGCGTCGTCACTATTTGGACAAGCTTTAACTACTAAGTTGTCTATAATAGACAACTTAGTAGTTAAAGCTTGTCCAAAAAACTCGTTAACTATATTGATAGACCATTACAAAAATCAGAACATAGACCTGTTACAAAAAGGCGTTCATCCTTACGAATACACCTATGGACTCGTTCTCTAAATTTGAAGAGGCTAGCCTACCGTTTATCGACAAGTTTTAGAGCAGCCTCGAAAAGACGAACATGTCTCGCGAGAAGACTACGACAGGGCTCAACAAGTTTGGAGCAAGTTTAACTTCAAAAACTTTGGCGAATATCACATAGATATGGAATTCCATTGCTGCCATTTAAGCGGCGCATTTGTGGCAGTGTTGCTTGGGTCCGCAGCCGTTACTCCATATCCTACTTTCTTTTTGTCTAAAAAGTAAAAAAAAAATCCTGAATTTCACAAAAAGTAATAACAAACATTTGGTATTTTTGCTTAGATTTTTTGGTTAATCATTATTAAAAATAATTATATTCTTGTTTTTTCTCTTAAAATTTCTACAACATTTTAAGGGTCAATGCTTTTTGGTAATTCATAGGCCTAGGCTATACCGATAAAATCTTGTTTTTTTAAGTTTTAATTTTTTCTTTTCTTCTACCGATACTAATTTGTTATTTCGCTTGTTTAGTTTCGTTGGTGAGTCTTTTATAATTTATTTGAGTTCGGCTAGTTAAGCAAACTATAATTGTAAATTGTTTTTTAAATTTTTTATTTTATTTCCGGTTAAAGTTTCAAATTTGCTCTCTTCGACTCTAGCGTCAATATAGACTCGACGAATAGGTTCCCTATTCTCTCGTTAATAAAATGCTGTATTATTTTGCTCAAAATATTTTTGCAACGCAGATTTAGTCCACCGCGGTTTAACCATAGACATTTTTTTTTCTCCAAGTCTAACCTTTCGGTGATGGCGCCGCGACTAAAAAACAAATCGGGGATTCCCCTTTTAACTACGTCATGTGTTGTTATTGCCTAGTGCTCGCCCAAACGCGGCCCTTTCGATCGTGAAAAACAAGATGGCGGCAACAGGAGTGTTACCTTTCGTTCGTGGTGTGGATTTGAGTCGAAATAACTTCAAGGTAGGCCCCTAGGTCTAAGCCCCGTAAAACATTGGACATTCTTCATATTATTATAGTATTCTTAGGGAGTAGGCCTAGGCCTACAACTTCCCAATTGTCGAAACGTAAACGTTTAACCATGGAGGTTTCCTACCTCCAACAGTCCATGGTTTAACGAACTTACACCGGCCGTAGCCGGCCCTAACGTACGTTAACGTCATGGTGTGAGGGCGCTGTGCATTTAAAGAAGGAAATTGATTATTCAGCCGGCGTTGACAACTTTAGCCCCCTGAACGCTGTATATTGACCCCTAAACGCTATATAGCCATCTGGCTTGTACAGCGCCCTCTACTAAATCACCACCATTATAAATAATGTGCTTTTTCTGTAATTTTTAGAAATTGATGGATTTTGAGGGTTAGTTTCTACGATTGTACTTGTAGGTCAACTCGCCCCTTACCTACTCGCCCCTTACCAACTCGCCCCCTGACCGACTCGCCCCCTGACCGACTCGCCCCCTGACCGACTCGCCCCTTACTAACTCGCCCCCTGACCGACACGCCCCCTGGTCGAGTCGCCTCCTGACCGACTCGCCCCCTGACCGACTCGCCCCCTCGTTTGATTTATGGACCTTGTACGATCGATGTACATCATGTATATTCGTTACCATAAAATTCGTCATTTTGAGGAATAAAAACGAACTCTCAACTTAGACATTTTGCGGACTGATCAGAGGAAGCAAAAAATAGGCTGCAAGAATGCGACTTCCAAGAAATCAATGGAAACGGACAACTTTCTAATAATATTCTTCCTCAAGTTGTGTACAATTTATTTACATTAGGCATACAAAGAAATGATTCAAATATTATAATTAAGGAGAAATCTACAATGTGATGGACTAGACTGGACTCCCGCGAACAATAAATGACGACGATTCCGAACCCCCGCGCATGTTTTGCAAACTTTTGGAAACTTAAAAATACGAATGTGACTTTGCCATTTTTTGGGCATTCGCATCCTTCGCAAATCGTTCGCGTGCCCCGCAAAAACCCACCCTATAAAAACGGTTTATGGATGTGTCTTTAAAAAGTTCGTGCTTTTTATGTTCTGAATATTCTCAGGTCTAACACGACATACCAAACGTCTTATAAAATGTGAAAATCACATTTAACACCATTGGACATACAAAATACCAAAAACAGTCCCCCCTTCTCCAAAAGTAGCAGCTCTTTGATCTGGGTTTTTCACCATCTTTCACCACGTTTGGCGGACTGATCAGAGGGAGCCGACAGTTTTGTAGATGAGCGTCGTAACACCCAGTTCAATCCCTCATTAAGAGCGTTGGTTTTCGTAACAAAGAATGGTGGAGTGATTGACAGATTCCCTATAGCTTCCTTGAAAATCCCTATTGGGTTGGAAAGCAGTAAACAAAATCGCATCAAATTATGTGATCAACTTGTCCCCCCGCGCTCCGAAAAAAACCTCATAAAAACAAGAACCAAACATGATTATTCCCCCCCCCCCCCCCAATTTTATTTAAATATATAAATGTATAAATAAATTGTTATGAGCTTAACTTTTTTGGCTTCGAGGATTTAGGCCCACTGCTTTGTCTTTAATTTCCACCACCGAAACGAACATCAAAAGGTATTTTCTAAAACTTAGATAAAAATAATCGAGATTATGGCATATAGATGCAAGAGAATAATCAAGGAAAAAGTTTACCCACATCGTCTTTTCAGTTGTTAAGTTCTACGAGGGCAAATGATACAAATTATAGAATTAAAAATACATGTAAATCAAACCAGGGGGCGAGTCGGTCAGGGGGCGAGTCGGTCAGGAGGCGAGTCGGCCAGGGGTCGAGTCGGTCAGGGGGAGAGTTAGTAAGGGGCGAGTCGGTCAGGGGGCGAGTCGGTAAGGGGGCGAGTTGGAAAGGGGCGAGTAGGTAAGGGGCGAGTCAGTCAGGGGGCGAGTTGACCTGACACCGTTTCTACTACAGTCTAGGCCTATTCCCACGGTCGGACTCGGACATCCCTAAATCTCGTTTATCTTTCCTTTGTTTAATTAATATGCACTTTAGTGAATAGCCAATAGATGATACTTGTCTTTCTCAGCAGATCAACTTGCAGGTGGTTCTTTATCAAGGAGGTTGCCCAGTTGCTTTTAACCAGATGCCTTTCCTACTTACTTGTATTTTTTTGTAACATAAATTTGCATGCATTCATATTCAATACATTTTTGTTTAATTACAGGCTGATCTTTTCCCAAAAGATGTGGCCGATATGTCTAGTCTACGATGGTTGCGTCTCAACAAGACCAACTTGGAAATGCTTCCAGACGAATTGTCATCGCTTTCAAAGCTGGTGAGTTTTAAATATATCTTTGGGATTCTCAAATATTAACGTTTTCTTTAGCTTGTCAGACTGTCAAAACACCGAGTGCACTCCATACTTTTGGATTAAAAAATATGAACATTTTCTTTTAGCTTGTCACACTGAAAGAATACAAAATGCAGTTAATAAAAACCACATGACGAGAGGTAGTTTATAAATGGGTACAGCTTTATTGTTTGGATTTTAAAGGTAGGATACACCATTGGTAATTGCTTGAATTATCATGAATGGGTAGATTTGGGGGGTTGTATTTTATAGAAAATACCGTTTAACTGAACTGTCCGAAGTTTTACAGTCATTGATGCCGAGAAAAGCACGAAAAACAGCGTTTGTTTTCAACCGGTGTCGAGCAGTTATTCTTAAGTAATTTTTGCCGGCCGGTAAATATTTCTTTAAAAAAAATTATTTTTTAGAATAATTTGCTGGATGCCTAGAAGTAAGATATTTCTGAATAATTTGGAAGTGAATATTTTCGATATCTGCAAATGGTATATCCTACAATGTACCTTCAAGCCCTGTGTTTTTAAATAAAAAATAAAAATTAAAGGTAGGATACACCATTTGCAGATAACAAAAATCTTTACTACCGAATTATTATAAAATATCTTACTTATTTAAAAGTAAATATTTATTGTAGGAATCCAGTGAATTGATTGCACTAGATATCCGGTAATAGTTAAGAAAAATTGAATACAAAAAAACAAATCACAATCGACGGACGGCGATCATAAAAAAACCAAGAACTATATAAGAACAACAACTGCCCGACACCGGTTAAAAACAAATGCCATTTTTCTTGCTTTTCTCGGCATTCATTATTGTAAAACTTCGGACAGGTCAGTTAAACGATATTTACTATAAAATACAACCCCCCCAAAAAAATCCACCCATTCATGATAATTCAAGCAATTACCAGTGGTGTATCCTACCGTTAACTTGTTTTTAATGACACCTTCCCTTAACGATTATATGAGAAGCTTTCACTGCCTTTCTTGGCATCTCATTGGTCTGTTTTCCAGGAGCATCTTCACATGGCCAGAAATCAACTGATCCAGATTCACGGAGACCTTCCCACTCTGCAGTGTCTGCGCACCATCAACGTCAGACATAACAAGATCCGCAACTCGGGAATACCCAACGACATCTTTACCTTGGATGACATCACGGTTGTGGTAAGCCAATGTGAACGCACCAGTACGCCAATGATGGATGAATACTTTACAGAGGATTATTTTTTAACATCACCGAGCCGACGCGCGGAATTATTTTTAACGAAACTCGATCCAAAGCAGGTTCAGGGAAGCACACCCACGCATTTCCGACCTTGCTCGCTGCTGACAGACCTTTCCGGCCTTGCTCGTGGGCGTGGCGTGTTTATGCGTCATCCGTTTTGAATCTGGGGAAAACTTTGCGTTTATATTCGTCATCCGGCGCGAACTAGTTAAGTCAAGTCACTAGCTGTAGCTTTTTTAATTAAAGGTAGGATACACCTTTTGCAGATATCGAACAAATCTTACTGTCAAATTATTAAGAAATATCTTACTCATTTGAAAGAAATGATTGTAGGCATTTAGCAAAATGATTGCGCTAGATAATTGCGCTATGTAATTGTTCCGAAAAATTTGATTGTAAATGAATCGCAAAAAAAACGATCATGAAACTTTGGACAGGTCAGTTAAACGATATTTACTATAAAATACAATCTGCCAAATCCGCCTATTTCTGACAATTCAAGCAATTACCAATGGTGTATCCTACCAAACTGGATGCCTAGAATCATTATTTACTTTCAAATGAGTAAGATATTTCTTAATAATTTGGTAGTAAATATTTTCGATATCTGCAAATGGTGTATCCTACATGTACCTTTAAACCCCCTCCAGTCACAGCGCAGTGCATCGGGTTAAAAAGTCTGGTGCACTTTGATGGATTTAACCGTCAACAACAGTGTATAAACAACAACCACAGTCTAGGACTATGAGAGCTATCCATTGAACAATGACAGAGACGGATCCTGCTGTGTTCTGTCAGTGTCACCACAGACTCTGAAGCAGTTTGACCTTGAGATTTCTGACCTGATGGTTCTTGCTGGGACGTAAAATTGTAGGTGGTGTACGTGTGTTGTGTAATGCACGTAAAAGAACCTAGTAACACTTATCGCTAAGAGGAGGGGTTTGCCCCGGTGTTCCTGACAGTGGCTGCAAAGTGCGCCGCAGCACCTTGTAAAAAAAATGCTCACAATCAGTCCTTCTGATTTGAAAATCACAGGCGTGTTGAAAAAGGCACACCTGGATTTGTCTATTGGTGTACATTTTCAAGGCGTGTGATTCTGTAGTCCAACCTGAGACTAAACAATACTTCACATTTTTTAAAGAATATTTATTTTGGTTAGTTTACAATTAAGCCATTTTCTCTTTAATGACATACTTTTTTCACAAATTATGTGGTATAATTATTTCATTTCATTTCATTTCATTTATTATTTCTCAGGGCAAACATAAAAAGGTACAGTACACAGATAAACAAATGACATAAAACAAAACATGACATGGTAACACCCCTGAAGGATTGCCAAATGTGAACTAAATCACAATCGAGTGGCTCTTCAAATGCAGCCATTCCAACATTAAATACATGTACATATATATACATGTATACAACATGAAAAATAAAATAGTAATAAAAAAAAATACAAATTTAGTGATAAATAGGTTTGCTTACAGTATATGCAGGAGATGAAGTATATATAAATAAATATGTAGACGCATTTCAAATACATTTATGATATTAAATCTCCTTAAAATAAATACATTATGTACACAAATAACAGATTGTAACAGTTCAGAATAGACCTAAAACATAATGACGTCACACTTAGCTTACATGCGCACAAGTCTATGGTAGTCTCAGGGTACCAGGCAGCTTGTAGGGCCATAGAAAAGCACGCATGTAAGCAAACCAAGACTGTGTTTCAGGTGCAAGCCTATTTAGGATGGAATTATGATGGATTTACCGGGAGACAGAATATAATTACGCAAACTACTGAGAAACTTGGAAACATTAAGTACAACTTGTTCCTTAACATTAGATGGTAAACTATCCCATAATCTTGGAAACCTAACAAATAGAGAGTTGTGTAAGCAGTTAGTGCGACCCCCCTTGTGAACAATGATGCCGTAAACGTATTCCGAGGTGTGCGGTACAGTGGGATTCAGGCGTGCGGTTAGGTAGTACTTCTCAGGAATCTTTTAGGCGTGCGATGGTGTGGGGGTGCAATCGCACGCCTCAAATTAGAAGGACTGTAATAATGACCTTTGTGGCTTTAAGATGAGTGATGTGCATCTCTTCATGAGCAACTTTTATTCTTCTATTCTGTCAATTATTGTGATCGTGCCATAAATTAGCCCTAAGACGCTATATGTGTACTGGTGCAAATGTTTACCCAAACCAAATTATGACACTTTTAATACATCGATCCTTTATACATCTAAGTTAATGGCTGAATACAGATGTATCTGCTCAATATTGAGAAATCATTGCTGACATGTATGCCATAGAGGTAGTACACTGTGGAATCGGGTACCCGATTGAAAAAAACAGATGTTTTTAAAACCTTTGCCTTGGCTTTGGCTTCGCCTCCGACTTATGAATCATTGATGAGAACCTGCTGAGAAGCAAATCAAATGGAAATAGTCCAACTTTTAGCTTTATTTCTAAAGCATTATTACAGGCACCAGCATGAGTTCCCACAATTACGGGTCAAAAATCGACGTTAGAAGACAAAGACAAAGCCAGGGATTATAAAAACCCATAGTAAAACATTTGGCAGTTGAAGTAGCAAAAGTTCTCAAAATGTAGGGAACATGGTGCTTGACAACTATAAACTGGATTTAGTTTTAGTTCTATAAATGTTGTATATTCCGAGAAAATAATATTCTAAGATTTTGATTTCAATTACAAATTTGACTATTGCGACGACATTCAGCATCCAGGGTGCGTTCTCATTCAGCCGAATTCAGCTACACATGCGTCACGCACTGGACTGACCAATAGTAGCACTCGGACGTACGTATGAGTTGTTCCGGGGTTTTCTTGATAGTCCGAAGGTTCGATAGTCCGATGATTTCAATAGTCCGAAGGTTCGATAGTGCGAAGGTGCGATAGTCCGAAAGTTTAATAGTCTGAATCGACGATAAGGTTCGATAGTCCGAATCGACGGTAAGGTGAAGACAGGTTGCCTAAAAACTAAAATTTGTCTCGCCAAGGGCTGTGCATTGAAACTGCGTACTCGAGTATAAACCAACTGTTGATGTCAGGAACTGATTTCAGATTATGGAATCGAGTACCTGTAAACCAACTTTACAAACTACACATTAACTTTTCAGACGATGTAAGCCAAAGGTTTTAAATGTCATTTGTTGGAATTTTCAAAATAAAACCAGGCTATACAGTTTAACAATCTATTTCAAATTAATGACGCTCGCAAATTTGCAGTTTACACCTTATTAACTAAAGCTAACTGTAAACACATCTATCTTGCTGTTTTGGCAGTATTATAGTGCAGACCATTATGAAGAAGATGAAAAGGAACTTTTGAGATTTAAAACTTGGGGTTGGGTTTCTTTAACTTGCACCTGGGTACCCGTGTTTTATGTTATCAGGTACCCGGTTCCCAACTACCCATAGTGCACACCCCTATAGTCTCACCTATGGTCCAAATCTCTGCAGTAAGTTTTGACGCCAGCCAGATAGTAAAGTAAATAGTGTGTGGCGAAGGTCTTTGTTCCTCAGGTAGTAAATAATGACATTCAACCAGCCATTGGACACCACCAGAGCCTGCGTGAACATGAAGGCCAAGAAATTTGTTGAAGTTTCCCAAGGATTTTGTGCAACTATCACTAGCATGATCACTGTAGGAATCCAGGTGACTACTAAAGCCCCTGTTATGATGATGATGGTGGTTGTTGATCTGGTGTTTATTCTCCGTCTGCCTTGACCATTGACTGCTTGGTTTTCAGCAGCAATGCGTCTGGCTTGATTGCGTGCTATAACAGTGATGTGTGCGTATAGGATGAATATAGTCAGTAGCGCAAGTATTGTTAATATAACAATTAAATACACTCTCCGGTCATATGTCTTTGACCCACAAAGTCTTTTGTCATGATGAGTAACATGTATGGTATAATAAGGATTAATCCCATTCAGCAGAATGGAGAATACGATAAATGCAGCCCATGTGCTACATACAATTATCTTGGATTTTAACACAGTCATCATTGAGGGGTACCGCAAAGGACGGGAAATAGCAATGTAACGATCCACAGTGAGTAGAAGAAGGGTACTAATACTAGTCGCAGAAAAAATATATTGAATCACGTGGTGTGCGATGCAAAAAAAATTACCCAGCAGCCACGTTTTGGCAAACAACGCCATCAGGTTCAGGATCGCCCACAAGCTGCCGCACAGATCGGACACGGTGAGAGAAGCCATGAATATCTTGGTCGTCGGCTCGATGCTGGTGACACGACGCAGGGTGATAAGCATCAGTGGATTCAGTAGGAGGTTGAGAAAGATGGCGAACACTGTTAAAATCTCGACGAGAACTGCAAATGGCGACGACAAAATTGCATCTTCATCTGCTGTAGAGTCTGTTGTCAGTGGTGCATTGGATGTATTTTCCATAGTTGCTGGATTAATCAACAGAATTTATTAATAACAGATTTATTTTGAATGTTAAATTTAGCTGAAAATTGAAGATTATTTTACACGTGCCATTCAAGAGGCTATATACACGTCATGCTCATTTGCTAGAAGAGCATAAAGTGTGTACATGTAGACTACGTGTGTGCACCGTCGGTATCCAAATGAAAGTCAAGTAGTTCAGTTTGTTGATATTTGTCCAAAGTTCTAACTTTCTCTATGGATGCAGCACAATTCTTCAGATCATCTTGAGAATTGTGGAGCTTTCCTCATACGTGTATCATCAAGATCAGATCCGATCAGATCCTTTGGTACTGTGAAGTATAATCTGTTTTGGTCTATTACGTGTGTACTGCTTCCCAAGATTTAGTAAACCAAAGTTTATTGTCTGCTGTCAAGCATCATCGTCAGGCCTAATGAGATAATAATTTGAATCTGCGGCGTACTGAGCCAGGTGATTGACAAACGGTTTTATATAATACTAATTACCCTTGTGGCTTTAAGATGAGTGATGTGCATCTCTTCATGAGCAATTTGTATTCTTCTTTTCTGTCAATTATTGTGATCGTGCCATAAATTAGCCATAAGATGATATATATATGTGTACTGGTGCAAATGTTTACCCAAACTAAATTACGACCCTTCTAATGCAACAATCCCTCACACATCTAAGTTAATGGCTGAATACAGATTTATCTGCTCAATATTGAGAAATCATTGCTGATATACATGTATGCCATAGAGGTAGTACACTGTGGAATCGGGTACCCGATTGAAAAAAACCAGATGTTTTTGAAACCTTTGCTTTGGCTTTGGCTTCGCCTCCGACTTATGAATCATTGAGAACATGCTGAGAAGCAAAACAAATGGAAATAGTCTAACTTTTAGCTTTATTTCTAAAGCATTAACAGGCACCAGCATGAGTTCCCACAATTACGGGTCAAAAATCGACGTTAGAAGACAAAGACAAAGCCAAGGATTATAAAAACCATAGTAAAACATTTGGCAGTTGAAGCAGCAAAAGTTCTCAAAATGTAGGGAACATGGTGCTTTACAACAATAAACTAGATTCAGTTTTAGTTCTATAAATGTTGTATATTTCGCGAAAACAATACTCTAAGATTTAGATTTCAATTACAAATTTGACTATTGCGAAGACATTCAGCATCCAGGGTTCGTTCTCATTTAGCCGAAATCAGCTAAACATGCGTCACGCACTGGACCAACCAATAGTAGCACTCGTGCGCGCGTATGAGTTGTTCAGGGTTTTTTTTATAGTCCGAAGGTTCGATAGTCCGATGATTTCAATAGTCTGAAGGTTCGATAGTCCAAAGGTTCGATAGTCCAAAGGTTCGAAGTTTGATAGTCCGAATCGACGATAAGGTTCGATAGTCCGAATCGACGATAAGGTGAAGTCAGGTTGTCTAAAAACTAAAACTTGTCTCGCCAAGGGCTGTGCATTGGAACTGCGTACTCGAGTGTAAAACAACTGTTGATGTCAGGAACTGATTTCAGATTATGGAATCGAGTACCTGTAAACCAACTTTACAAACTACATATTAACTTTTCAGACGATGTAAGCCAAAGGTTATAAATGTCATTTTCAAAATGAAACCAGGCTATACAGTTTAACAATCTATTTCAAATTAATGACGCTCGCAAATTTGCAGTTTACACCTTATTAACCAAAGCTAACTGTAAACACATCTATCTTGCTGTTTTGACAGTATTATAGTGCAGACCATTATGAACAAGCTGAAAAGGAACTTCTAAGATTTAAAACTTGGGGTTGGGTTTCTTTAACTTGCACCTGGGTACCTGTGTTTTATGTAATCAGGTACCCGGTTCCCAACTACCCATAGTGCACACCCCTATAGTCTCACCTATGGTCCAAATCTCTGCAGTAAGTTTTGACGCCAGCCAGATAGTAAAGTAAATAGTGTGTGGCGAAGGTCCTTGTTCCTCAGGTAGTAAATAATGACATTCACCCAGCCATTGGACATCACCAGAGCCTGTGTGAACATGAAGACCAAGAAATTTGTTGAAGTCCCCCAAGGATTTTGTGCAACTATCACTAGCATGATCACTGTAGGAATCCAGGTGACTACTAAAGCCCCTGTTATGATGATGATGGTTGTTGTTGATCTGGTGTTTATTCTCCGTCTGCCTTGACCATTGCCTGCTTGGTTTTCAGCAGCAATGCGTCTGGCTTGATTGCGTGCTATAACGGTGATGTGTGCGTATAGGATGAATATAGTCAGTAGCGCAAGTATTGTTATTATAACAATTAAATACACTCTCCGGTCATATGTCTTTGACCCACAAAGTCTTTTGTCATGATGAGTAACATGTATGGTATAATAAGGATTAATCCCATTCAGCAGAATGGAGAATACGATCAATGCAGCCCATGTGCTACATACAATTATCTTGGATTTTAACACAGTCATCATTGAGGGGTACCGCAAAGGACGCGAAATAGCAATGTAACGATCCACAGTGAGTAGAAGCAGGGCACTAATACTAGTCGCAAAAAAAATAAATTGAATCACGTGGTGTGCGATGCAAAAAAAATTACCCAGCAGCCACGTTTTGGCAAACAACGCCATCAGGTTCAGGATCGCCCACAAGCTGCTGCACAGATCGGACACAGTGAGAGAAGCCATGAATATCTTGGTCGTCGGCTGGATGCTGGTGACACGACGTAGGGTGATAAGCATCAGTGGATTCAGTAGGAGGTTGAGAAAGATGGCGAACACCGTTAAAATCTTGACGAGACTTGCAAAGGGCGACGACAAAATTGCATCTTCATCTGCTGTAGAGTCTGTGGTCGGTTGTGCATTGGATGTATTTTCCATAGTTGCTGGATGAATCGACAGAAGTTATTAATAACAGATTTATTTTGAAAGTTATTTAGCTGAAAATTGAAGATTATTTTACACGTGCCATTCAAGAGGCTATATACACGTCATGCTCATTTGCTAGAAGAGCATACAGTGTGTACATGTAGACTACGTTAGTATCCAAATGAAAGTCAAGTACATGTAGTTCAGTTTGTTAATATTTCAAATGTCCAAGGTTCTAACTTTTTCTATGGGTGCAGCACAATTCTTCAGATCATCTTTAGAATTGTGGAGTTTTCCTCATACGTGTATCGTCAAGATCAGATCCGATCCTTTGGCACTGTGAAGTATAATCTGTTTTGGTCTATTACGTGTGTACTGCTTCCCAACATTTAGTAAAAAAATCTTGAGAAGATATTTAAAAAATGTTTTTTGTTTTTGGTTTTTTTTGCCGGCCTGAGCCGTTGAGTTAATGTTGACACAAGCCCCATCAGTCCCACAATCAAAAGAAGTACTGCGATGCGGATGGTTTGTATTGTTAGGTATTTTTAGCTCCTCAAAAGCGATCGCGTATCTAGGCACGGCAAACTCTACTATTAGTTACGGACCGAGTGCGCTGTCCAGGGCTATAATGATTTGCGACGACATTGTGGTGATTTCCCCACGTTAGAGCGGCAACGCGCTTTGAATGTTGTGCGGCGAAAACAAACATCTCTTTGATGATGAAGAAACATTTCCGGTCGGCAGATGTGTAGTTACATTGTGTTTTGTCGTTCTGCGTGGGTAAATTTCCCACGAGGATCCTTCGGTCGTAGATAGCTACTGTGTGAAGACGGATAATTGATTTACGGTTTAATTGGCCATGTTCTCATACGGATTTACCGGTTGCTGCCTTGAGGACTGGAGGATTTTTGGCTCGCTGATATAACTTTTCTCGCTTTTTCGCTTTTCTGTTCTAAAGTTATTCGAATACTGGAATAAAGGAACTACTTATTTTACTTTTTGGATACACGCTACAAGGCAGACCACGGCGTGCCTTTCAAACTTCCAGGAGCCAGTGACACATAAAAAACAAATAGGCCCACATACGGCTTTCCTCAACTTACCCAGTTAAGTTCATATCATCAAAGATTGACGATGAAACGACAACGCCCTATAGAAACATATTTTTCACCAAAAAGACAAACAGGCCAAGAGGAGCGAAGGTATAGTTCATCTTTATTATTTCGGGGGAACCCGGGCACAGTTGATCAATTTTTTTAGGTTCAACCCTTTCCCACATAAGTTCAAAATTTATTTATTATTATTGATAGACTACTATAGAAATCCATTTAGAGGTAAAGAAAACTTCACTTTTAATTAACAAAGCCTAATTAACAAAACATTAAAAGTAATACCGATAATTATAAGGAATTTTCAGCTAAAATTAATTATGTAATTACCTGTTAATTCAAGTTCCTAGAAAAATACAAATAAAACTTGATAAAATTTAAGAACATTTATAGGGATTAAAAAATGAAGAAAATAAAAACATGAAAATTAAATTTTCACAAAGTGCGTCCCTGGGGAGCAGACATAGGGGAATTTTATCATTCCGTGTAAATGCCCTAAAACAGTAAATAGTACATTTGACGCAGCATGGCCTACTTTGCAGTGTTTTCAGCATTGTAAAGTCAAACTTTATTTCAGGCCTCTGTTGGGTTTGTACATGATCAACTGTGCCCCGATCAACTGTGCCCGGGCATGCATGTTTATTGAAATGTTATCCTACTCTTGAATCCTTTGGAGTAGTTGCCTCCACCAACGAAGTCTGAGTGGAACCATGTGTTTTTTGGTAAATACCAAGGGGGACAATGTCTATGTCTAATCATACCATTTTTTCCTGTGAACTTGCCTAGTGTCAAGTGATTAACCTTGGGGCATTATCGGTGCCAGGTCAAGGCTTCTAAAATTGGTAAAATCTGCAAAGACTGTGACATCCTTATCTTACTGATGGGCAAACTTTAAAAATATTACACTTTCATCAATTTGCACTAGATTAGCATCACATTTTACCCATGCTTGTTGTGTGGCCAAGGCTTCTGATACTTCGTGTCAGTTTTGATCTGGTTAAAAAATGGAAGTTGGGTCGAAATACCATTTTTAAATGATCAATAATCCTCTAACGAGATCAAAACTGACACAAAACCAGAAGCCTTTACCATACAAGCATCAAGAATGGTTAAAATTTTATGCTAATCATAGTGCTACACCAAGTAACCGTAATTCCTGCAGTAGTTTTCTAAAATAAATTGTATCAGAGATTATGTCTGGCATTATATATTTTTGCTCCCAGGGTACACCAGAGACGTGCGTTTAAAGCAAATAAACCGTTCAGTATCTGGGGCACCTCAGCGCACCCCCCCCGGCGTTGGGGCTTCGCGCCTCCTGCGCTCCCATATCTTCTCCCAATATATTATGTTGACAATTTTTGGCGCCCCCTCTAACCGAAATTCCTGGATCCGCCCCTGATAGAGGTAGTACACTGTGGAATCGGGTACCCGATTGAAAAAAACCCGGAGGTTTTTGAAATCTTTGCCTTGGCTTTGGCTTCGCCTCCGACTTATGAATCATTGAGAACATGCTGAGAAGCAAAACAAATGGAAATATTCCAACTTTTAGCTTTACATGTATTTTTAAAGCATTAACAGGCACCAGCATGAGTTCCCACAATTACGGGTCAAAAATTGACGTTAGAAGACAAAGACAAAGCCAGGGATTATAAAAACCAATATTAAAACATTTGGCAGTTGAAGCAGCAAAAGTTCTCAAAATGTAGGGAACATGGTGCTTGACAACTATAAACTGGATTAAGTTTTAGTTCTATAAATGCACATATATTCCGAGAAAACAATATTCTTAGATTTAGATTTCAATTACAAATTTGAATATTGCGACGACATTCAGCATCCAGGGTGCGTTCTCACTCAGCCGAATTCAGCTAAACATGCGTCACGCGCTCGAGTGACCAATAGTGGCACTCGTGCGCGCGTATGAGTTGTTCTGGGGTTTTCTTTATAGTCCAAAGGTTCGATAGTCCGAAGGTTCGATAGTCCGAAGGTTTGAAAGTCCGAATCGACGATACGGTTCGATAGTCCGAATCAACAGTAAGGTGAAGACAGGTTGTCTAAAAACTAAAACTTGTCTTGCAAGGGCTGTGCACTGAAACTGCATACTCGAGTATAAACCGACTGTTGATGTCAGGAACTGATTCCAGATTATGGAATCGAGTATCTGTAAACCAACTTTACAAACTACACAGTAACTTTTCAGACGATGTAAGCCAAAGGTTTTAAATGTCATTTGTTGGAATTTTCAAAATGAAACCAGGCTATACAGTTTAACAATCTATTTCAAATTAATGACGCTCGCAAATTTGCAGTTTACACCTTATTAACTAAAGTTAACTGTAAACACATCTATCTTGCTGTTTTGGCAGTATTATAGTGCAGACCATTATGAACAAGCTGAAAAGGAACTTTTGAGATTTAAAACTTGGGGTTGGGTTTCTTTAACTGGCACCTGGGTACCCGTGTTTTATGTAATCAGGTACCCGGTTCCCAACTACCCATAGTGCACACCCCTAGTCTCACCTATGGTCCAAACCTCTGCAGTAGGTTTTGACGCCAGCCAGATAGTACAGTAAACAGTGTGTGGCGAAGGTCCTTGTTCCTCAGGTAGTAAATAATGACATTCAACCATCCATTGGACATCACCAGAGCCTGTGTGAACATGAAACCCAAGAAATTTGTTGAAGTCCCCCAAGTATTTTGTGCGACTATCACTAGCCTGATCACTGTAGGAATCCAGGTGACTACTAAAGTCCCTGTTATGATGATGATGGTGGTGGTTGATCTGGTGTTTATTCTCCGTCCACCTTGACCATTGACTGCTTGGTTTTCAGCAGCAATGCGTCTGGCTTGATTGCGTGCTATAACGGTGATGTGTGCGTATAGGATGAATATAGTCAGTAGCGCAAGTATTGTTAATATAGCAACAAAATACACTCTCCAGTCATATGTCTTTGACACACAAAGTCTTTTGTCATGATGAGTAACACGTATGGTATAATGAGGATTAATCCCATTCAGCAGAACGGAGATTACGATAAATGCAGCCCATGTGCTACATACAGTTATCTTGGATTTTAACACGGTCATCATTGAGGGGTACCGCAAAGGACGGGAAATAGCAATGTAACGATCCACAGTGAGTAGAAGAAGGGCACTAATACTAGTCGCAGAAAAAATATATTGAATCACGTGGTGTGCGATGCAAAAAAAATTACCCAGCAGCCATGTTTCGGCAAACAACGCCATCAGGCTCAGGATGGCCCACAAGCTGCTGCACAGATCGGACACAGTGAGAAAAGCCATGAATATCTTGGTTGTCGGCTGGATGCTGGTGACACGACGTAGGGTGATAAGCATCAGTGGATTCAGTAGGAGGTTGAGAAAGATGGCGAACACCGATAAAGTCTTGACGAGACTTGCAAATGGCGACGACAAAATTGCATCTTCATCTCCTGTAGAGTCTGTGGTCGGTTGTGCATTGGATGTATTTTCCATAGTTGCTGGATGAATCGTCAGAAGTTATTGATAACAGATTTATTTTGAATGTTATTTAGCTGAAAATTGAAGATTATTTTACACGTGCCATTCAAGAGGCTGTATACACGTCATGCTCATTTGCTAGAAGAGCATACAGTGTGTACATGTAGGCTACGTGTGTGCACCGTCGGTATCCAAATGAAAGTTAAGTTGTTCAGTTTGTTGATATTTGAAATGTCCAAAGTTCTAACTTTCTTTATGGGTGCAGCAAAATTCTTCAGATCATCTTGCGAATTGTGGAGCTTTCCTCATACATTTACGTTTGTCGTCCAGATCAGATCCGATCCTTTGGCACTGTGAAGTATAATCTGTTTTGGTCTTTTACCTGTGTACTGCTTCCCAACATTTAGTAAACCAAAGTTTAATTGTCTGCTGTCGAGCATCATCATCAGGCCTAATGAGATAATAATTTGAATCTGCGGCGTACTGAGCCAGGTGATTGACAAACGGTTTGATGTAATAATAATAACCTTTGTGGCTTTAAGATGAGTGATGTGCATCTCTTCATGAGCAACTTTTATTCTTCTATTCTGTCAATTATTGTGATCGTGCCATAAATTAGCCCTAAGATGATATGGGTCTTTCCATAAATAAGGGGGCCAAAGAGGGACATTGTGTTATTTCTCAAAATGTAATTTACTTTCTATATTCTTTGCATGTTCGTATGGTGGGGATAGCTCATACGTTTAATGTATAACTTCAATTTCTTGAATCAGATGTTTTGTTTTCATATACGATCCAAAACTATCCATCACACTGTAACGGAGACACCGGTGTCTCAGTTACAGTGTGAAGTGTGAAACTTGTGACTTGTTTTGCCATAAATTAGTAGGTTTTCATTGAAAATTTAAATTTCAAAGGGTAATATGTAAACATCATTGGTATACTGTAATTCAGCTATTTTCAATGAAAACCTTCAAACGTTGGCCAAGCAGTAAAGGCCGACAGTTTTACGCGTAACCGTGACACTGGTGTCTTTGTTACACCGTGACTCAAAAAGTCCTGTCTCTCTTATTATGCATCATAAATGTCTGAATCTAGCAAAGTGCATAGTAATACCTGCTACATGTACATGTATGTAGCATGTATTACTATTCACTTTGCTAGATTCAGACATTTATGATGCATAATAAGAGAGACAGGACTTTTTGAGTCACGGTGTAACAAAGACACCAGTGTCACGGTTACGCGTAAAACTGTCGGCCTTTACTGCTTGGCCAACGTTTGAAGGTTTTCATTGAAAATAGCTGAATTACAGTATACCAATGATGTTTACATATTACCCTTTGAAATTTAAATTTTCAATGAAAACCTACTAATTTATGGCAAAACAAGTCACAAGTTTCACACTTCACACTGTAACTGAGACACCGGTGTCTCCGTTACAGTGTGATGGATAGTTTTGGATCGTATATGAAAACAAAACATCTGATTCAAGAAATTAAAGTTATACATTAAACGTATGAGCTATCCCCACCATACGAACATGCAAAGAATATAGAAAGTAAATTACATTTTGAGAAATAACACAATGTCCCTCTTTGGCCCCCTTATTTATGGAAAGACCCATATGTGTACTGGCGCAAATGTTTACCCAAACTAAATTACGACCCTTCTAATGCATCGATCCCTCATACATCTAAGTTAATGGCTGAATACAGATTTATCTGCTCAATATTGAGAAATCATTGCTGATATACATGTATACCATAGAGGTAGTACACTGTTGAATCGGGTACCCGATTGAAAAAAACCAGATGTTTTTGAAACCTTTGCTTTGGCTTTGGCTTCGCCTCTGATTTAAAAATCATTGAGAACATGCTGAGAAGCAAAACAAATAGAAATATTCTAACTTTTAGCTTTATTTTCAAAGCATTATTACAGGCACCAGCATGAGTTCCCACAATTACGGGTCAAAAATCGTCTAAAGCCCTGTTCGCACTAGACTTTTTTTGATAAAACGTACCGAGACGATTGGGTACTTTTCCCATTTTAAGTCCAGTGCGGACAGCCTAGGACATTTTCCTCTCGGTTACTTTTCCCGAGTCCAGTGGTTACTTTTACCGGTCAACTGCTGCCCGGGAAAACTTCCCACGTAACTTTTCCCTAGATGATAAGTCCAGTGCGAACAGCGCGAGTCGGTAAAAGCATCTCAGGAAAACGTACATCCGGCCCTCTACTGCGATTTCTTGCTACAAAAGACACCGCACATGCGCTCTTTGCATTGTTTACGTGCGCGCGCTGATGTATGCACATCGCATTGTGATCACATGAGTCATTATAATGACAGCTCGGCTACTTCTCCCGCGGTCTCTGTAAAATGTTTCCGTGTCGAAAGTCCAAGTGCGAATAGTGGTAACTTTTGACCAATTTTTATTTTACCATCGTCTCAGTAAAACCTTTCCCCAAAAAAGTCCAGTGCGAACACGGCTTTAGAAGACAAAGACAAAGCCAGGGATTATAAAAACCAATAGTAACACATTTGGCTGTTGAAGCAGCAAAAGTTCTCAAAATATAGGGAACATGGTGCCTGACAATTATAAACTAGATTAAGTTTTAGTTCTATTAATGTTGTATATTCCGAAAAAACAATATTCTAAGATTTAGATTTCAATTACAAATTTGACTATTGCGACAACATTCAGCATCCAGGGTGCATTCTCATTCAGCCGAATTCAGCTACACATGCGTCACGCACTGGACCAACCAATAGTAGCACTCGTGCGCGCGTATGAGTTGTTCCAGGGTTTTCTTGATAGTCCGAAGGTTCGATGGTCTGATGATTTTGATAGTCCGAGGTTGTTAGTCCGAAGGTTCGATAGTCCGAAGGTTCGATAGCAAGAAGGTTTGATAGTCCGAATCGACGGTAAGGTGAAGACAGGTTGCCTAAAAACTAAAACTTGTCTCGCCAAGGGCTGTGCATTGAAACTGCGTACTCGAGTATAAACCAACTGTTGATGTCAGGAACTGATTTCAGATTAAGGAATCGAGTACATGTACCAGTAAACCTACTTTACAAACTACACATTAACTTTTCAGACGATGTAAGCCAAAGGTTTCAAATGTCATTTGTTGGAATTTTCAAAATGAAACCAGGCTATACAGTTTAACAATCTATTTCAAATTAATGACGCTCGCAAATTTGCAGTTTACACCTTATTAACCAAAGCTAACTGTAAACACATCTATCTTGCTGTTTTGGCAGTATTATAGTGCAGACCATTATGAACAAGATGAAAAGGAACTTTTGAGATTTAAAACTTGGGGTTGGGTTTCTTTAACTGGCACCTGGGTACCCGTGTTTTATGTAATCAGGTACCCGCGGTTCCCAACTACCCATAGTGCCCACCCTAGTCTCACCTATGGTCCAAATCTCTGCAGTAGGTTTTGACGCCAGCCAGATAGTACAGTAAACAGTGTGTGGCGAAGGTCCTTGTTCCTCAGGTAGTAAATAATGACATTCAACCAGCCATTGGACACCACCAGAGCCTGCGTGAACATGAGGGCCAAGACTTTTGTGGAAGTCCCCCAAGGATTTTGTGAAACTATCACTAGCCTGATCACTGTAGGAATCCAGGTGACTACTAAAGTCCCTGTTATGATGATGATGGTGTTGGTTGATCTGGTGTTTATTCTCCGTCCACCTTGACCATTGCCTGCTTGGTTTTCAGCAGCAATGCGTCTGGCTTGATTGCGTGCTATAACGGTGATGTGTGCGTATAAGATGAATATAGTCAGTAGCATAAGTACCACTATTACAAAAACTAAATACAGTCTCCAGTCATATGTCTTTGACCCACAAAGTCTTTTGTCATTATGAGTATTAACATGTATGGTATAATAAGGATAAATCCCATTCAGCAGAACGGAGATTACGATCAATGCAGCCCATGTGCTACAT
Source organism: Crossaster papposus (assembly GCA_037893245.1). Taxonomy (NCBI): domain Eukaryota; kingdom Metazoa; phylum Echinodermata; class Asteroidea; order Velatida; family Solasteridae; genus Crossaster; species Crossaster papposus. The sequence goes on from JBAIAA010000238.1 coordinate 1,534,124, forward strand.
ACAGTTATCTTGGATTTTAACACGGTCATCATTGAGGGGTACCGCAAAGGACGCGAAATAGCAATGTAACGATCCACAGTGAGTTCAAGAAGTGCACTAATACTAGTCGCAGTAAAATAAAAATGAAACACGTGGTGTGCGATGCAAAGAAAATAACCCAGCAACCACGTTTCAGCAAACAACACCGTCAAGTTTACGATCGCCAACAAGCTGCTGCACAGATCGGACACGGTGAGAGAAGCCATAAATATCTTGGTCGTCGGCTGGATGCTGGTGACACGACGTAGGGTGATAAGCATCAGTGGATTCAGTAGGAGGTTGAGAAAGATGGCGAACACCGTTAAAGTCGTGACGAGACTTGCAAATGGCGACGACAAAATTGCATCTTCATCTCCTGTAGAGTCTGTGGTCGGTTGTGCATTGGATGTATTTTCCATAGTTGCTGTATGAATCGACAGAAGTTATTGATAATAGATTTATTTTGAATGTTATTCAGCTGAAAATTGAAGATTATTTTACACGTGCCATTCAAGAGGCTATATACACGTCATGCTCATTTGCTAGAAGAGCATACAGTGTGTACATGTACATGTAGGCTACATGTGTGCACCGTCGGTATCTAAATGAAAGTCAAGTAGTTTAGTTTGTTGATATTTGAAATGTCCAAGGTTCTAACTTTTTCTATGGGTGCAGCACAATTCTTCAGATCATCTTTAGAATTGTGGAGTTTTCCTCATACGTGTATCGTCAAGATCCGATCCGATCCTTTGGCACTGTGAAGCATAATCTGTTTTGGTCTGTACATGTATGTGTGTACTGCTTCCCAACATTTAGTAAACCAAAGTTTAATTGTCTGCTGTCTAGCATCATCATCAGGCCTAATGAGATAATAATTTGAATCTGCGGCGTACTGAGCCAGGTGATTGACAAACGGTGTCACGTAATAATAATAACCTTGGTGGCTTTAAGATGAGTGATGTGTATCTCTTCATGAGCAACTTTTATTCTTCTATTCTGTCAATTATTGTGATCGTGCCATAAATTAGCCCTAAGATGCTTTATATGTGTACTGGTGCAAATGTTTACCCAAACTAAATTACGACCCTTCTAATGCATCAATCCCTCATACATCTAAGTTAATGGCTGAATACAGATTGATCTGCTCAATATTGAGAAATCATTGCTGATATACATGTATGCCATAGAGGTAGTACACTGTGGAATCGGGTACCCGATTAAAAAAACAGGAGGTTTTTGAAATCTTTGCCTTGGCTTTGGCTTCGCCTCCGTCTTATGAACATTGAAAACATGCTGAGAAGCAAGCCAAATGGAAATATTCCAACTTTTAGCTTAACATGTATTTTTAAAGCATTAACAGGCACCAGCATGAGTTCCCACAATTACGGGTCAAAAATAGACTTAGAAGACAAAGACAAAGCCAGGGATTATAAAAACCCATAGTAAAACATTTGGCAGTTGAAGCAGCAAAAGTTCTCAAAATGTAGGGGACATGGTGCTTGACAACTATAAACTGGATTAAGTTTTAGTTCTATAAATGTTGTATATTTCGAGAAAACAATATTCTAAGATTTAGATTTCAATTACAAATTTGACTATTGCGACGACATTCAGGATCCAGGGTGCGTTCTCATTCAACCGAATTCAGCTACACATGCGTCACGCACTGGATCGACCAATAGTAGCACTTGTGTGCGCACACAGCTTTACCTTACATACGTACTGTGGACATTCCTTTGTCTTCGTGTAGTTAACAAATTTTGACTAAATACTGGTTTTTCTCGCTTCCCCAAAACAAGTTTACCCTCAAATTTGGATTAGGGGCCTCTCAGCTGTCCCTTCTATCCTTTCTATATATAACCCTAACCCGTTTTTCCTCTAGCGCTCTTTTTCTGAAACTGAAAAACGGATTGTGGACGTGGGCAAGTTCACAAACCGTAACCTCTTCCCGCATCGTGTGGACCTATATTGTTCGGAGGTCCACAGTGCGTATGCAAGACCAACGCATATGTGTTGTTCCGGGGTTTTCTCGATAGTCCGAAAGTTCAATAGTCCGAAGGTTCGATAGTCCGAAAGTTTGATAGTCCGAATCGACGATACGGTTCGATAGTCTGAATCGACAGTAAGGTGAAGACAGGTTGCCTAAAAACTAAAACTTGTCTCGCCAAGGGCTGTGCATTGAAACTGCGTACTCGAGTATAAACCAACTGTTGATGTCAGGAACTGATTTCAGATTATGGAATCGAGTACATGTACCAGTAAACCTACTTTACAAACTACACAGTAACTTTTCAGACGATGTAAGCCAAAAGTTTTAAATGTCATTTGTTTGGAATTTTCAAAATGAAACCATGTACATACCGGTAGTTTAACAATCTATTTCAAATTAATGACGCTCGCAAATTTGCAGTTTACACCTTATTATAACCAAAGCTAACTGTAAACACATCTATCTTGCTGTTTTGGCAGTATTATAGTATACAAATATTGACTGCTTTGAGTGGTATAGTAAAACTAGCCTCCCGAGGTGATCCATGGAGCATTCTATTTTCCCGAGGCGAAGCCGAGGGAAAATAGAATGCTCCATGGATCACCGAGGGAGGCTAGTTTTACTATACCGCGAAATAAAGCAGTCAATATTTGTTTTATAACACCTCACTCACAGATTCTGCACAATTTAAGCTTTCTGAAAGTATAGTAATGACAAAAAATCTCTGAATTATACGTCTCTCGATCATACGTGTACTTTGTTGCCTTGATGAACGGGTGCGAAGGTGATAGAGCAATGTTTACGCAATGCACCAAATCACACGTCTGGGTTTCAGGTGACTACTAAAGTCCCTGTTATGATGATGATGGTGTTGGTTGATCTGGTGTTTATTCTCCGTCCACCTTGACCATTGCCTGCTTGGTTTTCAGCAGCAATGCGTCTGGCTTGATTGCGTGCTATAACGGTGATGTGTGCGTATAAGATGAATATAGTCAGTAGCATAAGTACCACTATTATAAAAACTAAATACACTCTCCAGTCATATGTCTTTGACCCACAAAGTCTTTTGTCATTATGAGTATTAACATGTATGGTATAATAAGGATAAATCCCGTTCAGCAGAACGGAGATTACGATCAATGCAGCCCATGTGCTACATACAGTTATCTTGGATTTTAACACGGTCATCATTGAGGGGTACCGCAAAGGACGCGATATAGCAATGTAACGATCCACAGTGAGTTCAAGAAGTGCACTAATACTAGTCGCAGTAAAATAAAAATGAAACACGTGGTGTGCGATGCAAAGAAAATAACCCAGCAACCACGTTTCAGCAAACAACACCGTCAAGTTTACGATCGCCAACAAGCTGCTGCACAGATCGGACACGGTGAGAGAAGCCATAAATATCTTGGTCGTCGGCTGGATGCTGGTGACACGACGTAGGGTGATAAGCATCAGTGGATTCAGTAGGAGGTTGAGAAAGATGGCGAACACCGTTAAAGTCGTGACGAGACTTGCAAATGGCGACGACAAAATTGCATCTTCATCTCCTGTAGAGTCTGTGGTCGGTTGTGCATTGGATGTATTTTCCATAGTTGCTGTATGAATCGACAGAAGTTATTGATAATAGATTTATTTTGAATGTTATTCAGCTGAAAATTGAAGATTATTTTACACGTGCCATTCAAGAGGCTATACACGTCATGCTCATTTGCTAGAAGAGCATAAAGTGTGTACATGTAGACTACGTGTGTGCACCGTCGGTATCCAAATGAAAGTCAAGTAGTTCAGTTTGTTGATATTTGTCCAAAGTTCTAACTTTCTCTATGGATGCAGCACAATTCTTCAGATCATCTTGAGAATTGTGGAGCTTTCCTCATACGTGTATCATCAAGATCAGATCCGATCAGATCCTTTGGTACTGTGAAGTATAATCTGTTTTGGTCTATTACGTGTGTACTGCTTCCCAAGATTTAGTAAACCAAAGTTTAATTGTTTGCTGTCAAGCATGATCATCAGGCCTAATGAGATAATAATTTGAATCTGCGGCGTACTGAGCCAGGTGATTGACAAACGGTTTTATATAATACTAATTACCCTTGTGGCTTTAAGATGAGTGATGTGCATCTCTTCATGAGCAATTTGTATTCTTCTATTCTGTCAATTATTGTGATCGTGCCATAAATTAGCCATAAGATGATATATATATGTGTACTGGTGCAAATGTTTACCCAAACTAAATTACGACCCTTCTAATGCAACAATCCCTCACACATCTAAGTTAATGGCTGAATACAGATTTATCTGCTCAATATTGAGAAATCATTGCTGATATACATGTATGCCATAGAGGTAGTACACTGTGGAATCGGGTACCCGATTGAAAAAAAACAGATGTTTTTGAAACCTTTGCTTTGGCTTTGGCTTCGCCTCCGACTTATGAATCATTGAGAACATGCTGAGAAGCAAAACAAATGGAAATAGTCTAACTTTTAGCTTTATTTCTAAAGCATTAACAGGCACCAGCATGAGTTCCCACAATTACGGGTCAAAAATCGACGTTAGAAGACAAAGACAAAGCCAAGGATTATAAAAACCATAGTAAAACATTTGGCAGTTGAAGCAGCAAAAGTTCTCAAAATGTAGGGAACATGGTGCTTTACAACTATAAACTAGATTCAGTTTTAGTTCTATAAATGTTGTATATTTCGAGAAAACAATATTCTAAGATTTAGATTTCAATTACAAATTTGACTATTGCGACGACATTCAGCATCCAGGGTGCGTTCTTATTCAGCCGAAATCAGCTACACATGCGTCACGCACTGGACCAACCAATAGTAGCACTCGTGCGCGCGTATGAGTTGTTCCGGGGTTTTCTTGATAGTCCGAAGGTTCGATAGTCCGAAAGTTTGAAAGTTCGAATCGACGACAAGGTTCGATAGTCCGAATCGACGATAAGGTGAAGACAGGTTGCCTAAAAACTAAAACTTGTCTCGCCAAGGGCTGTGCATTGAAACTGCGTACTCGAGTATAAACCAACTGTTGATGTCAGGAACTGATTTCAGATTATGGAATCGAGTACCTGTAACCAACTTTACAAACTACACATTAACTTTTCAGACGATGTAAGCCAAAGGTTTTAAATGTCATTTGTTGGAATTTTCAAAATTAAACCAGGCTATACAGTTTAACAATCTATTTCAAATTAATGACGCTCGCAAATTTGCAGTTTACACCTTATTAACCAAAGCTAACTGTAAACACATCTATCTTGCTGTTTTGACAGTATTATAGTGCAGACCATTATGAACAAGCTGAAAAGGAACTTCTAAGATTTAAAACTTGGGGTTGGGTTTCTTTAACTTGCACCTGGGTACCCGTGTTTTATGTTATCAGGTACCCGGTTCCCAACTACCCATAGTGCACACCCCTATAGTCTCACCTATGGTCTAAATCTCTGCAGTAAGTTTTGACGCCAGCCAGATAGTAAAGTAAATAGTGTGTGGCGAAGGTCCTTGTTCCTCAGGTAGTAAATAATGACATTCAACCAGCCATTGGACACCACCAGAGCCTGCGTGAACATGAAGGCCAAGAAATTTGTTGAAGTTTCCCAAGGATTTTGTGCAACTATCACTAGCATGATCACTGTAGGAATCCAGGTGACTACTAAAGCCCCTGTTATGATGATGATGGTGGTTGTTGATCTGGTGTTTATTCTCCGTCTGCCTTGACCATTGACTGCTTGGTTTTCAGCAGCAATGCGTCTGGCTTGATTGCGTGCTATAACAGTGATGTGTGCGTATAGGATGAATATAGTCAGTAGCGCAAGTATTGTTAATATAACAATTAAATACACTCTCCGGTCATATGTCTTTGACCCACAAAGTCTTTTGTCATGATGAGTAACATGTATGGTATAATAAGGATTAATCCCATTCAGCAGAATGGAGAATACGATAAATGCAGCCCATGTGCTACATACAATTATCTTGAATTTTAACACTGTCATCATTGAGGGGTACCGCAAAGGACGGGAAATAGCAATGTAACGATCCACAGTGAGTTGTAGAAGGGTACTAATACTAGTCGCAGAAAAAATATATTGAATGACGTGGTGTGCGATGCAAAAAAAATTACCCAGCAGCCACGTTTTGGCAAACAACGCCATCAGGTTCAGGATCGCCCACAAGCTGCCGCACAGATCGGACACGGTGAGAGAAGCCATGAATATCTTGGTTGTCGGCTGGATGCTGGTGACACGACGTAGGGTGATAAGCATCAGTGGATTCAGTAGGAGGTTGAGAAAGATGGCGAACACTGTTAAAATCTCGACGAGAACTGCAAATGGCGACGACAAAATTGCATCTTCATCTGCTGTAGAGTCTGTTGTCAGTGGTGCATTGGATGTATTTTCCATAGTTGCTGGATTAATCAACAGAATTTATTAATAACAGATTTATTTTGAATGTTAAATTTAGCTGAAAATTGAAGATTATTTTACACGTGCCATTCAAGAGGCTATATACACGTCATGCTCATTTGCTAGAAGAGCATAAAGTGTGTACATGTAGACTACGTGTGTGCACCGTCGGTATCCAAATGAAAGTCAAGTAGTTCAGTTTGTTGATATTTGTCCAAAGTTCTAACTTTCTCTATGGATGCAGCACAATTCTTCAGATCATCTTGAGAATTGTGGAGCTTTCCTCATACGTGTATCATCAAGATCAGATCCGATCAGATCCTTTGGTACTGTGAAGTATAATCTGTTTTGGTCTATTACGTGTGTACTGCTTCCCAAGATTTAGTAAACCAAAGTTTATTGTCTGCTGTCAAGCATCATCGTCAGGCCTAATGAGATAATAATTTGAATCTGCGGCGTACTGAGCCAGGTGATTGACAAACGGTTTTATATAATACTAATTACCCTTGTGGCTTTAAGATGAGTGATGTGCATCTCTTCATGAGCAATTTGTATTCTTCTATTCTGTCAATTATTGTGATCGTGCCATAAATTAGCCATAAGATGATATATATATGTGTACTGGTGCAAATGTTTACCCAAACTAAATTACGACCCTTCTAATGCAACAATCCCTCACACATCTAAGTTAATGGCTGAATACAGATTTATCTGCTCAATATTGAGAAATCATTGCTAATATACATGTATGCCATAGAGGTAGTACACTGTGGAATCGGGTACCCGATTGAAAAAAGCCAGATGTTTTTGAAACCTTTGCTTTGGCTTTGGCTTCGCCTCCGACTTATGAATCATTGAGAACATGCTGAGAAGCAAAACAAATGGAAATAGTCTAACTTTTAGCTTTATTTCTAAAGCATTAACAGGCACCAGCATGAGTTCCCACAATTACGGGTCAAAAATCGACGTTAGAAGACAAAGACAAAGCCAAGGATTATAAAAACCATAGTAAAACATTTGGCAGTTGAAGCAGCAAAAGTTCTCAAAATGTAGGGAACATGGTGCTTTACAACTATAAACTAGATTCAGTTTTAGTTCTATAAATGTTGTATATTTCGAGAAAACAATATTCTAAGATTTAGATTTCAATTACAAATTTGACTATTGCGACGACATTCAGCATCCAGGGTGCGTTCTTATTCAGCCGAAATCAGCTACACATGCGTCACGCACTGGACCAACCAATAGTAGCACTCGTGCGCGCGTATGAGTTGTCCCGGGGTTTTCTTGATAGTCCGAAGGTTCGATAGTCCGAAAGTTTGAAAGTTCGAATCGACGACAAGGTTCGATAGTCCGAATCGACGATAAGGTGAAGACAGGTTGCCTAAAAACTAAAACTTGTCTCGCCAAGGGCTGTGCATTGAAACTGCGTACTCGAGTATAAACCAACTGTTGATGTCAGGAACTGATTTCAGATTATGGAATCGAGTACATGTACCAGTAAACCTACTTTACAAACTACACATTAACTTTTCAGACGATGTAAGCCAAAGGTTTTAAATGTCATTTGTTGGAATTTTCAAAAATAAACCAGGCTATACAGTTTAACAATCTATTTCAAATTAATGACACTCGCAAATTTGCAGTTTACACCTTATTAACTAAAGCTAACTGTGAACACATCTAACTTGCTGTTTTGGCAGTATTATAGTGCAGACCATTATGAACAAGCTGAAAAGGAACTTCTGAGATTTAAAACTTGGGGTTGGGTTTCTTTAACTTGCACCTGGGTACCCGTGTTTTATGTAATCAGGTACCCGGTTCCCAAACTACCCATAGTGCACACTCCTAGTCTCACCTATGGTCCAAATCTCTGCAGTAGGTTTTGACGCCAGCCAGATAGTAAAGTAAACAGTGTGTTGCGAAGGTCCTTGTTCCTCAGGTAGTAAATAATGACATTCACCCAGCCATTGGACACCACCAGAGCCTGCGTGAACATGAAGGCCAAGAAATTTGTTGAAGTTCCCCAAGGATTTTGTGCAACTATCACTAGTCTGATCACTGTAGGAATCCAGGTGACTACTAAAGTCCCTGTTATGATGATGATGGTGTTGGTTGATCTGGTGTTTATTCTCCGTCTGCCTTGACCATTGACTGCTTGGTTTTCAGCAGCAATGCGTCTGGCTTGATTGCGTGCTATAACAGTGATGTGTGCGTATAGGATGAATATAGTCAGTAGCGCAAGTATTGTTAACCCACCACCCCGAGTCCATCAAAATCCATTTCCTGTTTTGGAGGATTTTAGCGGATTCAGGATACCTCCATGTTGAACCAACTGGAGGAGTGTGGTGGATTGAGGATTTTAAGCCTAGCGTTACTGCAGGAGTGTGATGGATTCAGGATACAGAAATTCAGGTGATGGACTGTGATGGACTCTACGGAGAAACGCACTGCAATATTTTGTATGCCACCTACCGGTACATGTATGTATCCTGAATCCGTCACAGTCCATCAAACTTTTGCTGGTGGAGTATATGGACTCAGGATCTCTCCAGAATGCATACTGGTGGAGTCTGATGGACCATGGAGAATGTGACTTATTTCTCCATGGATGGACTCAGGACACCAGCAGTTTTTGCAAACCAAAATTGGTGGACTGTGGCGGATTCAGGATACTTTCTAGTAAAAGCCGTGAGGGAGTTAGGGTTATAGCAACTAAATACACTCTCCAGTCATAATCTTTGACACACAAAGTATCTTGTCATGATGAGTAACATGTATGGTATAATAAGGATAAATCCCATTCAGCAGAACGGAGAATACGATAAATGCAGCCCATGTGCTACATACAGTTATCTTGGATTTTAACACGGTCATCATTGAGGGGTACCGCAAAGGACGGGAAATAGCAATGTAACGATCCACAGTGAGTTGAAGAAGGGCACTAATACTAGTCGCAGAAAAAATAAATTGAATCACGTGGTGTGCGATGCAAAGAAAATTACCCAGCAGCCACGTTTCGGCAAACAACGCCATCAGGCTCAGGATGGCCCACAAGCTGCTGCACAGATCGGACACGGTGAGAGAAGCCATGGAGTGTCGTGGCCGAGTGGTTAAGAGCGTGTGTTTTCTGTTCCACTGAGCGTGAGTTCGAATCCCGGCCGTCGACACGTGTGTCCTTAAGCAAGGCAATTAAATCACTATTGCTTCGTCCTTCGGATGGGACGTAAAGCCGTTGGTCCCGTGTGTGTGTATTGTGTATATATTGAACCTGGACGCGCACGTAAAAGAACCCAGTCACGCTTATCGCTAAGAGTCATTTTCCTACTCGGGTTTCTTCAGGCTTACGAGCTACAGTGCCTTGGGCGCTTTTGAGGAATCCTCGGTTTCATTGCCGAAAAGAAATAATAATAATATCTTGGTCGTCGGCTGAATGCTGGTGACACGACGTAGGGTGATAAGCATCAGTGGATTCAGTAGGAGGTTGAGAAAGATGGCGAACACCGATAAAGTCTTGACAAGACTTGCAAATGGCGACGACAAAATTGCATCTTCATCTGCTGTAGAGTCTGTTGTCGGTTGTGCATTGGATGTATTTTCCATAGTTGCTGGATGAATCGAGCAGACTCAAAAGGATTTGTTCTAACGACTATGATTTCTCCCGCCATTCACAGATACTGAAGAACAACTTGGTTGCCAGGGGTCACAGTTCCCGCCAAGTTCAACGTGCCATTGACAGAGCCAAAGCCGTACCCAGAAATTTGGCTCTACAGGTAAAGGCCCCCCAGGCTAATGCCAAACCCATGATCCCCCTGGTGACTACCTTTCACCCCAGTCTCCCTTCCCTTCGCAAAATCACTAACGACAGCCATCACATTCTCCACACTTCAGATCGCCTTGTCCGGGCCATCCCCGACAGCCCTGTATTGGCCTATAGACGCCCTCAAAATCTACGAGACCTCATTGTTCAGCTGCACGACTGGTATCGCGGTCCAAGAAGAGGAACAACATAACACCCGTCCTAAAGAGCCTACACTGGTTACCAGTTCAATCTAGAATTCATTACAAAGTTATGCTCATCATTTTCAAAGGCATCCACGGTCTGTGCCCAGATTTCATCTCCCAACTTGTTATCCCTTATACGCCATCAAGATCCCTCAGGTCATCCGCACAGCAGCTCCTCACCATCGGTTCAAGCAGGACCAAAACCTATGGAGAAAAGACATTTTCAATTGCAGGCCCACGGCTCTGGAACTCTCTTCCACAATCTCTCCGATCCGAAACTGAACTGCAACTTTTCAAGAAACATCTAAAGACCCATTTGTTTAAATTGGCTTTTCAGTGACTGTTATCAACCAACTGACACACAGCTATTTTTTGTTTTGTTTACCATTTTATTTTGCATTAATATTGACTGTTAAGCGCATTGAGAGATCCGGTGGATCTGAAATGCGCTATATAAGAACCTGCTATTATTATTATTATATTATTATTGTTCGAGCCGAAGTTCACAGCTTGGATGCATCTCCCCCCATCCAGCACGGAACTTTCAAGTGCAGTTCTAGATGTGTGGTCTGCCAGATCCACATTCAGGAGTCTGACTCCTTTTCTGGCCACTCTTCTGGTACTACTCATAGAATTATTGGTAACATCACTTGCAGTACATCTAATGTCATATATCTCATCTCTTGCAGGTTTTGTGGAGTTCAGTATGTCGGAGAGACCAAAAATGCCCTAAAAAAGCGTTTCTACGGTCATCGATCGACTGTCAACACCAAGAAACTGGATACCCCTGTAGGACATCACTTTAACCAGCCTAACCATTGTATTTCTGATATGATTCTTCAGGGCATAGAATCACTTGGCCATTGGAAAGAATCAGTCCGCCTCAGCCGGGAGAAAGTTTGGATGAATCGTCTTCGAACTATTCAACCACATGGGCTTAACATCCAACTAGGAAATGATTAACTTCTATTTTTTTCTCCATTTGTCATCTGTTTCAGATTCATTCCTTGCCAGAATTCTGTTTTTGTTTGTTCTCACTCCTTCTGCGTTTTCCTCAAACCCCCCCCCCCCCCCCCCTCCTCATTACTCCTATTCATACTTCTTTGTTAGTTCTTCCCTTTGATCTCCACCCTGGACCCCTTTCCTTGTGGCTTTACCCTTTCTTTTTTTGTTCCTACCCTGCCTTTGATCCTACCCACACTGACCTCACCCTTTAATCCCTCAGCCTAATCCTCCTTTTGTTGTTTGTTCTATTGAACTCTGTGCTTTTTTCTTTTGTGTTTTTTCAGCGTCTATGATGTGCATCATGCTGTATGTTGCCCTATATATGTTTGTTTCTTGTACACAGTCATTTAGTCTCTGAAGAAGATCTTGTTAAGATCGAAATATTAGGCCCTCTTAACTTATTTGAGAAGTTATTAATAACAGATTTATTTTGAAAGTTATTTAGCTGAAAATTGAAGATTATTTTACTGACACGTGCCATTCAAGAGGCTATACACGTCATGCTCATTTGCTAGAAGACCATACAGTTTGTACATGTAGGCTACATGTGTGCACCGTCGGTATCTAAATGAAAGTCAAGTAGTTTAGTTTGTTGATATTTCCAATGTCCAAGGTTCTAACTTTTTCTATGGGTGCAGCACAATTCTTCAGATCAGCTTGAGAATTGTGGAGTTTTCCTTAAATACGTGTGTCGTCGAGATCAGATCTGATCCTTTGGCACTGTGAAGTATAATCTGTTTTGGTCTATTACGTGTGTACTGCTTCCCAACATTTAGTAAACCAAAGTTTAATTGTCTGCTGTCGAGCATCATCATCAGGCCTAATGAGATAATAATTTGAATCTGCGGCGTACTGAGCCAGGTGATTGACAAACGGTTTGATGTAATAATAATAACCTTTGTGGCTTTAAGATGAGTAATGTGCATCTCTTTATGAGCAACTTTTATTCTTCTATTCTGTCAATTATTGTGATCGTGCCATAAATTAGCCCTAAGATGATATGTGTACTGGTGCAAATGTTTACCCAAACTAAATTACGACCCTTCTAATGCATCGATCCTTCATACATCTATTAAGTTAATGGCTGATTACAGATTTATCTGCCCAATATTGAGAAATCATTGCTGATATACATGTATGCCATAGAGGTAGTACACTGTGGAATCGGGTACCCGATTGAAAAAAAACCGGAGGTTTTTGAAATCTTTGCCTTGGCTTTGGCTTCGCCTCCGTCTTATGAACATTGAGAACATGCTGAGAAGCAAAACAAATGGAAATAGTCTAACTTTTAGCTTTATTTCTAAAGCATTAACAGGCACCAGCATGAGTTCCCACAATTACGGGTCAAAAATCGACGTTAGAAGACAAAGACAAAGCCAAGGATTATAAAAACCCATAGTAAAACATTTGGCAGTTGAAGCAGCAAAAGTTCTCAAAATGTAGGGAACATGGTGCTTTACAACTATAAACTAGATTCAGTTTTAGTTCTATAAATGTTGTATATTTCGAGAAAACAATATTCTAAGATTTAGATTTTAATTTCAAATTTGACTATTGCGACGACATTCAGCATCCAGGGTGCGTTCTCATTCAACCGAATTCAGCTACACATGCGTCACGCACTGGATCGACCAATAGTTGCACTTGTGTGCGCATATGTGTTGTTCCGGGGTTTTCTTGATAGTCCGAAAGTTCAATAGTCCGAAAGTTTGATAGTCCGAATCAACGATATGGTTCGATAGTCCGAATCGACAGTAAGGTGAAGACAGGTTGCCTAAAAACTAAAACTTGCCTCGCCAAGGGCTGTGCATTGAAACTGCGTACTCGAGTATAAACCAACTGTTGATGTACTTAACAAGCTACACATTAACTTTTCAGACGATGTAAGCCAAAAGTTTTAAATGTCATTTGTTGGAATTTTCAAAATGAAACTAGGAGGCTATATACATGTAGTTTAACAATCTATTTCAAATTAATGACACTCACAAATTTGCAGTTTACACCTTATTAACCAAAGCTAACTGTAAACACATCTATCTTGCTGTTTTGGCAGTATTATAGTGCAGACCATTATGAACAAGATGAAAAGGAACTTCTGAGATTTAAAACTTGAGGTTGGGTTTCTTTAACTGGCCCCTGGGTACCCGTGTTTTATGTAATCAGGTACCCGGTTCCCAAACTACCCCTAGTGCACACCCCTAGTCTCATCTATGGTCCAAATCTCTGCAGTAGGTTTTGACGCCAGCCAGATAGTACAGTAAATAGTGTGTGGCGAAGGTCCTTGTTCCTCAGGTAGTAAATAATGACATTCACCCAGCCATTGGACACCACCAGAGCCTGCGTGAACATGAAGACCAAGAAATTTGTTGAAGTCCCCCAAGGATTTTGTGAAGCTATCACTAGCATGATCACTGTAGGAATCCAGGTGACTACTAAAGTCCCTGTTATGATGATGATGGTGGTGGTTGATCTGGTGTTTATTCTCCGTCCACCTTGACCATTGCCTGCTTGGTTTTCAGCAGCAATGCGTCTGGCTTGATTGCGTGCTATAACGGTGATGTGTGCGCGTATAGGATGAATATAGTTAGTAGCGCAAGTATTGTTATTATAACAATTAAATACACTCTCCAGTCATATGTCTTTGACCCACAAAGTCTTTTGTCATTATGAGTAACATGTATGGTATAATAAGGATGAATCCCATTCAGCAGAACGGAGAATACGATCAATGCAGCCCATGTGCTACATACAATTATCTTGGATTTTAACACGGTCATCATTGAGGGGTACCGCAAAGGTCGCGAAATAGCAATGTAACGATCCACAGTGACTAGAAGAAGGGCACTAATACTAGTCGCAGAAAAAATAAATTGAATCGCGTGGAGTGCGATGCAAAAAAAATTACCCAGCAGCCACGTTTTGGCAAACAACGCCATCAGGTTCGGGATCGCCCACAAGCTGCCGCACAGATCAGACACGGTGAGAGAAGCCATGAATATCTTGGTCGTCGGCTGAATGCTGGTGACACGACGTAGGGTGATAAGCATCAGTGGATTCAGTAGGAGGTTGGGAAAGATGGCGAACACCGTTAAAGTCTTGACGAGACTTGCAAATGGCGACGACAAAATTGCATCTTCATCTCCTGTAGAGTCTGTGGTCGGTTGTGCATTGGATGTATTTTCCATAGTTGCTGGATGAATCGACAGAAGTTATTGATAACAGATTTATTTTGAATGTTATTCAGCTGAAAATTGAAGATTATTTTACACGTGCCAATCAAGAGGCTGTATACACGTCATGCTCATTTGCTAGAAGAGCATACAGTGTGTACATGTAGGCTACGTGTATGCACCGTCGGTATCTAAATGAAAGTCAAGTAGTTTAGTTTGTTGATATTTGAAATGTCCGATGTTCTAACTTTTTCTATGGGTGCAGCACAATTCTTCAGATCATCATTAGAATTGTGGAGTTTTCCTCATACATGTACATGTACGTGTGTCGTCAAGATCAGATCCGATCCTTTGGCACTGTGAAGCATAATCTGTTTTGGTCTATTACATGTACATGTATGTGTGTACTGCTTCCCAACATTTAGTCAACCAAAGTTTCATTGTCTGCTGTCGAGCATCGTCATCAGGCCTAATGAGATAATAATTTGAATCTGCGGCGTACTGAGCCAGGTGATTGACAAACGGTTTGATGTAATAATAATAACCTTTGTGGCTTTAAGATGAGTGATGTGCATCTCTTCATGAGCAATTTGTATTCTTCTATTCTGTCAATTATTGTGATCGTGCCATAAATTAGCCCTAAGACGCTATGTACTGGTGCAAATGTTTACCCAAACCAAATTATGACACTTCTAATGCATCGATCCTTTATACATCTAAATCCGTGTTCGCACTGGACTTTTTTGTTGGGAAGGTTTTACTGAGACGATGGTAAAATAAAAAATGGTCAAATGTTACCACTGTTCGCACTTGGACTTTCGACACGGGAAAATTTTACCAAGACCGTGGGATAAGTAGCCAAGCTGTCATTATAATGACTCATGAGGGCGCTTTGCGTGACCTTTTTGCATTGACCCCGGTGTAGCCATTCGCGATCGCGCGATCGCTTTTTGTTCCATCATTGATGCCATGCCATTGTAGGTACTGTATTGCATCCGTTGTCGTGCTTTCTTTCGTCGTAAGACACGTTGACGTTCTTTATTATCATTTGGAAATGATGCACTGGTAGCACCAATCAAACTTCCGACTGTATCAATAATAATATCTGCCATAATATTGACCAAAGGAACCCCAACTCTACGTAATCTTTTTGCAGAACCACGTGCGAATGTGATCACGATGCGATGCATGTAGCGTGCCCGCATGTAAACAATACAAAGAGCGCATGCGCAGTGCCTTGTATAGCGTGACTTTGCACTGGAGGGCCGGGTGGACGTTTTCTTGGGACGCTTTTACCGAGTCGCGCTGTTCGCACTGGACTTATCGTCTAGGGAAAAGTGACCAGGGACGTTTTCCCGGGCAGCAGTTGGCCGGTAGAAGTACCCACTGGACTCGGGAGAAGTACATGAGTGGAAAACGTCCTAGGCTGTCCGCAGTGGACTTAAAATGGGAAAAGGACCCATCGTCTAGGTATGTTTTATCATTTTAAGTCCAGTGCGAACATGGCTTAAGTTAATGGCTGAATACAGATTTATCTGCTCAATATTGAGAAATCATTGCTGATATACATGTATGCCATAGAGGTAGTACACTGTGGAATCGGGTACCCGATTAAAAAACAAACCGGAGGTTTTTGAAACCTTTGCTTTGGCTTTGGCTTCGCCTCTGACTTATGAATCAGGCCTTCATTTTTAGAAATTCGTGGAGCTCAGTTAATCGCTCTCCTGGAAAATCTGAGGATCTCAATTTGAGCACCCAAAATTGCTCTCCTGGGAAGTCCGAGGAGCTCGATTTGCATGTTTTGTGCTCAAAGTAAAAAATGAATCTAAATCATTTCCTGAAGCCTAGCTTTCATATGGTTTCGATCCAATTCGTTAAATTCAATTTGTTTGTTTGGTACACACACAAACTACAGAATGAATAAGAAAAAGGTAATAATTTACTACAAAGGTCAAAAGAGTTCGGGGCACCAATTTTGTTTTTAGTTGGGTCCGAGTTGGTAGTGGTTGGGTCCGAGTTGGTAGTGGGTCCGAGTTGGTTTTGGGTCCGAGTTGGTAGTGGGTCCGAGCTGGCATGGGTCCGAGTTGGTAGTAGGTCCGAGTTGGTATGGGTCCGAGTTGGTAGTGGGTCCGAGTTGGTAGTGGGTCCGAGTTGGTAGTGGGTCCGAGTTGGCATGGGTCCGAGTTGGTTTGGGTCCGAGTTGACCTGATACTGTACATGTACATGTACCGGTACATGTATTAGATCGCGCACAACACTGGCTGCACAGTATTAGATCGCGCACAACACAAATACATATCATTATGTACGTACGACCACACACCACACTCAACACGTACGTACGTGTGCTTAAGCCGCCCATTTGGAAGCGCGTCCATTTTATCGAAAATAGGGGTGTTGGTATTACAAAGTAGGTGGTTTTAATTGCTCAGCCCATCCATTTCATAATTGTTTTGTGTTTTCACTTCATCGGAGGTTTATTTATTTAGTTTTACATTATAAATATTTATAAACTTATCTCAACCAAAATTATTATTTCATTTTATTCACTTAACGGCGGTGCACGTCTGAATGACGATCCTGCCAGTAACCTTGATCATAATGGAACGTGCTACATGTCGTTGATGAAAAGAAAATGGCTAATGTATATACATGATGTATGGGATGGACACATGTACAGTGGTTGTATGGCCGACCGGGTCATACTCGCCGCGCTGGTGCTACGCGGTGCGTGCCGAGTAATTATTTTCATGTCCGAGGGTATCGGATAGCGCCCAGTTCATAAATGTGGCTAATCTAACTTTGTTTCCTTTCAGCTGTTTAATCTCGGCAGCAGCCATCATCCCGCCACGTGCGCGTAGTTAAGGAAACTTTTCAACATTATAAATATTCATAACGCGTTGATTGACATGACACTTCACTGCATTAACCAATAACCGCGAAGCTCAGGAACGATGAATATTTATTTTCTTAAAATTGACATGCGCCATAAACAGCGTGTTCGATTACTCACTCGACTAGTAACTGCGATGTTTACAAAATCCTTGCGATGACTATGGGTGAATTTTACGTGGGTATTCGACTTACTTTTGTTGAATTTTTTTTTGCAACAAAATCGTTCAAACATCGGGATGATAAGTTAAGAAATCAAGTATATAAAATTCGGATTGACAAGATTTTACTGTTGGCTTTTATGTAGACAAAAACTGAGCTTACAAATTTACCCAGGAGCGCTATTATTCGCGCGCCAGAAACCGTGTTGAGGAGCGCGAAGGAGCGCGATCACGCTCGCGCTCCTTAAAAATGAAGGCCTGATGAATCATTGAGAACATGCTGAGAAGCAAATCAAATTGAAATATTCCAACTTTTAGATTTATTTTCAAAGCATTAACAGGCAGCAGCATGAGTTCCCACAATTACGGGTCAAAAATTGACGTTAGAAGACAAAGACAAAGCCAAGGATTATAAAAACCCATAGTAAAACATTTGGCAGTTGAAGCAGCAAAAGTTCTCAAAATGTAGGGGACATGGTGCTTGACAACTATAAACTGGATTCAGTTTTAGTTCTATAAATGTTGTATATTTCGAGAAAACAATATTCTAAGATTTAGATTTCAATTACAAATTTGACTATTGCGAAGACATTTAGCATCCAGGGTGCGTTCTCAATCAGCCGAATTCAGCTACACATGCGTCACGAACTGGACCAACCAATAGTAGCACTCATCATGCACGCATATGTGTTGTTCCGGGGTTTTCTTGATAGTCCAAAGGTTCAATAGTCCGATGATTTCAATAGTCCGAAGGTTCGATAGTCCGAAGGTGCGATAGTCCGAAAATTTAATAGTCTGAATCGACGATAAGGTTCGATTGTCCGAATCGACAGTAAGGTGAAGACAGGTTGCCTAAAAACTAAAACTTGTCTCGCCAAGGGCTGTGCATTGGAACTGCGTACTCGAGTATAAACCGACTGTTGATGTCAGGAACTGATTCCAGATTAAGGAATCGAGTACCTGTAAACCAACTTTACAAACTACACATTAACTTTTCAGACGATGTAAGCCAAAGGTTTTAAATGTCATTTGCTGGAATTTTCAAAATTAAACCAGGCTATACAGTTTAACAATCTATTTCAAATTAATGACGCTTGCAAATTTGCAGTTTACACCTTATTAACCAAAGCTAACTATAAACACATCTATCTTGCTGTTTTGGCAGTATTATAGTGCAGACCATTATGAACAAGCTGAAAAGGAACTTCTGAGATTTAAAACTTGGGGTTGGGTTTCTTTATCTGGCACCTGGGTACCTGTGTTTTATGTAATCAGGTACCCGGTTCCCAAACTACCCCTAGTGCACACCCCTAGTCTCACCTATGGTCCAAATCTCTGGAGTAGGTTTTGACGCCAGCCAGATAGTAAAGTAAACAGTGTGTGGCGAAGGTCCTTGTTCCTCAGGTAGTAAATAATGACATTCAACCATCCATTGGACATCACCAGAGCCTGTGTGAACATGAAACCCAAGAAATTTGTTGAAGTCCCCCAAGTATTTTGTGCGACTATCACTAGCCTGATCACTGTAGGAATCCAGGTGACTACTAAAGTCCCTGTTATGATGATGATGGTGGTGGTTGATCTGGTGTTTATTCTCCCTCCACCTTGACCATTGACTGCTTGGTTTTCAGCAGCAATGCGTCTGGCTTGATTGCGTGCTATAACGGTGATGTGTGCGTATAGGATGAATATAGTCAGTAGCGCAAGTATTGTTATTATAACAATTAAATACACTCTCCAGTCATATGTCTTTGACCCACAAAGTCTTTTGTCATGATGAGTAACATGTATGGTATAATAAGGATTAATCCCATTCAGCAGAATGGAGAATACGATAAATGCAGCCCATGTGCTACATACAATTATCTTGGATTTTAACACGGTCATCATTGAGGGGTACCGCAAAGGTCGCGAAATAGCAATGTAACGATCCACAGTGACTAGAAGAAGGGCACTAATACTAGTCGCAGAAAAAATAAATTGAATCGCGTGGTGTGCGATGCAAAAGAAATTACCCAGCAGCCACGTTTTGGCAAACAACGCCATCAGGTTCAGGATCGCCCACAAGCTGCCGCACAGATCAGACACGGTGAGAGAAGCCATGAATATCTTGGTCGTCGGCTGGATGCTGGTGACACGACGTAGGGTGATAAGCATCAGTGGATTCAGTAGGAGGTTGGGAAAGATGGCGAACACCGTTAAAGTCTGGACTAGACTTGCAAATGGCGACGACAAAATTGCATCTTCATCTGCTGTAGAGTCTGTGGTCGGTTGTGCATTGGATGTATTTTCCATAGTTGCTAGATGAATCGACAGAAGTTATTGATAACAGATTTATTTTGAATGTTATTCAGCTGAAAATTGAAGATTATTTTACACGTGCCAATCAAGAGGCTGTATACACGTCATGCTCATTTGCTAGAAGAGCATACAGTGTGTACATGTAGGCTACGTGTATGCACCGTCGGTATCTAAATGAAAGTCAAGTAGTTTAGTTTGTTGATATTTGAAATGTCCGATGTTCTAACTTTTTCTATGGGTGCAGCACAATTCTTCAGATCATCATTAGAATTGTGGAGTTTTCCTCATACATGTACATGTACGTGTGTCGTCAAGATCAGATCCGATCCTTTGGCACTGTGAAGCATAATCTGTTTTGGTCTATTACATGTACATGTATGTGTGTACTGCTTCCCAACATTTAGTAAACCAAAGTTTCATTGTCTGCTGTCGAGCATCGTCATCAGGCCTAATGAGATAATAATTTGAATCTGCGGCGTACTGAGCCAGGTGATTGACAAACGGTTTGATGTAATAATAATAACCTTTGTGGCTTTAAGATGAGTGATGTGCATCTCTTCATGAGCAATTTGTATTCTTCTATTCTGTCAATTATTGTGATCGTGCCATAAATTAGCCCTAAGACGCTATGTACTGGTGCAAATGTTTACCCAAACCAGGGGGGGGCGGAGGGGGGGCCCTTCGAGACTGTGATTGCGCAACGCTGACGTACCGTCCATTCTCAAAATAGGGGGGAACAATTTTCTCACGCGAAAAATAAAGAGTTTTTGGCATCCAATCTTAGCATCTTGTCTTTTGTAGTTGTAAAAGGTTGTTATTTACCTTAATTTTTATCATCCAATGACAAAAATTGTATTGAAAATGAAAAAAGCAGTCGAAAAAATTAAGCGTTGACGTACCGTTGATGCGCGTGGAGATTGTGCACAAATACTCAAACGACGTTGACAAATACCTCCCCTAAAAAGGGCAATAATAATCGATAAATTGTGAAAAATCGTGCTTCGAACCCACTCACTTTTTTCCATGGATACGTTAAAAAAGGATGTAGCAGTTATATACTGAATTTTTAAAAAAATCTGCCTGTGAACCCCTTGCGTTTTATCGTGTTGTTTTCGAACGAAAATGGCAGAAAATGACATCGCCCCAAAACAAATTCGTGTAGATCGTGCCTGTGTACCTGGCTTTGCGGACGTTATATGAATCACTGAATTCGGGGAGCGAGCGCGGACAAAATTTGTACGTGTTTCAATCTGCGCTTCGAGAGGGCGATCTATACGTATTTACTGTGTGAGATGTGTGGCTCATGAGCGTGGAAGAACGAATGAGATACATTTCAACGTTGGTGGCGCACTTTGTTGGGCCCCCCCTCCGCCCCCCCCCTGACCCAAACCAAATTATGACACTTCTAATGCATCGATCCTTTATACATCTAAATCCGTGTTCGCACTGGACTTTTTTGTTGGGAAGGTTTTACTGAGACGATGGTAAAATAAAAAATGGTCAAATGTTACCACTGTTCGCACTTGGACTTTCGACACGGGAAAATTTTACCAAGACCGTGGGAGAAGTAGCCAAGCTGTCATTATAATGACTCGTGAGGGCGCTTTGCGTGACCTTTTTGCATTGACCCCGGTGTAGCCATTCGCGATCGCGCGATCGCTTTTTGTTCCATCATTGATGCCATTCCATTGTAGGTACGGTATTGCATCCGTTGTCGTGCTTTCTTTCGTCGTAAGACACGTTGACGTTCTTTATTATCATTTGGAAATGATGCACTGGTAGCACCAATCAAACTTCCGACTGTATCAATAATAATATCTGCCATAATATTGACCAAAGGAACCCCAACTCTACGTAATCTTTTTGCAGAACCACGTGCGAATGTGATCACGATGCGATGCATGTAGCGTGCCCGCATGTAAACAATACAAAGAGCGCATGCGCAGTGCCTTGTATAGCGTGACTTTGCACTGGAGGGCCGGGTGGACGTTTTCTTGGGACGCTTTTACCGAGTCGCGCTGTTCGCACTGGACTTATCGTCTAGGGAAAAGTGACCAGGGACGTTTTCCCGGGCAGCAGTTGGCCGGTAGAAGTACCCACTGGACTCGGGAGAAGTACATGAGTGGAAAACGTCCTAGGCTGTCCGCAGTGGACTTAAAATGGGAAAAGGACCCATCGTCTAGGTATGTTTTATCATTTTAAGTCCAGTGCGAACATGGCTTAAGTTAATGGCTGAATACAGATTTATCTGCTCAATATTGAGAAATCATTGCTGATATACATGTATGCCATAGAGGTAGTACACTGTGGAATCGGGTACCCGATTAAAAAACAAACCGGAGGTTTTTGAAACCTTTGCTTTGGCTTTGGCTTCGCCTCTGACTTATGAATCAGGCCTTCATTTTTAGAAATTCGTGGAGCTCAGTTAATCGCTCTCCTGGAAAATCTGAGGATCTCAATTTGAGCACCCAAAATTGCTCTCCTGGGAAGTCCGAGGAGCTCGATTTGCATGTTTTGTGCTCAAAGTAAAAAATGAATCTAAATCATTTCCTGAAGCCTAGCTTTCATATGGTTTCGATCCAATTCGTTAAATTCAATTTGTTTGTTTGGTACACACACAAACTACAGAATGAATAAGAAAAAGGTAATAATTTACTACAAAGGTCAAAAGAGTTCGGGGCACCAATTTTGTTTTTAGTTGGGTCCGAGTTGGTAGTGGTTGGGTCCGAGTTGGTAGTGGGTCCGAGTTGGTTTTGGGTCCGAGTTGGTAGTGGGTCCGAGCTGGCATGGGTCCGAGTTGGTAGTAGGTCCGAGTTGGTATGGGTCCGAGTTGGTAGTGGGTCCGAGTTGGTAGTGGGTCCGAGTTGGTAGTGGGTCCGAGTTGGCATGGGTCCGAGTTGGTTTGGGTCCGAGTTGACCTGATACTGTACATGTACATGTACCGGTACATGTATTAGATCGCGCACAACACTGGCTGCACAGTATTAGATCGCGCACAACACAAATACATATCATTATGTACGTACGACCACACACCACACTCAACACGTACGTACGTGTGCTTAAGCCGCCCATTTGGAAGCGCGTCCATTTTATCGAAAATAGGGGTGTTGGTATTACAAAGTAGGTGGTTTTAATTGCTCAGCCCATCCATTTCATAATTGTTTTGTGTTTTCACTTCATCGGAGGTTTATTTATTTAGTTTTACATTATAAATATTTATAAACTTATCTCAACCAAAATTATTATTTCATTTTATTCACTTAACGGCGGTGCACGTCTGAATGACGATCCTGCCAGTAACCTTGATCATAATGGAACGTGCTACATGTCGTTGATGAAAAGAAAATGGCTAATGTATATACATGATGTATGGGATGGACACATGTACAGTGGTTGTATGGCCGACCGGGTCATACTCGCCGCGCTGGTGCTACGCGGTGCGTGCCGAGTAATTATTTTCATGTCCGAGGGTATCGGATAGCGCCCAGTTCATAAATGTGGCTAATCTAACTTTGTTTCCTTTCAGCTGTTTAATCTCGGCAGCAGCCATCATCCCGCCACGTGCGCGTAGTTAAGGAAACTTTTCAACATTATAAATATTCATAACGCGTTGATTGACATGACACTTCACTGCATTAACCAATAACCGCGAAGCTCAGGAACGATGAATATTTATTTTCTTAAAATTGACATGCGCCATAAACAGCGTGTTCGATTACTCACTCGACTAGTAACTGCGATGTTTACAAAATCCTTGCGATGACTATGGGTGAATTTTACGTGGGTATTCGACTTACTTTTGTTGAATTTTTTTTTGCAACAAAATCGTTCAAACATCGGGATGATAAGTTAAGAAATCAAGTATATAAAATTCGGATTGACAAGATTTTACTGTTGGCTTTTATGTAGACAAAAACTGAGCTTACAAATTTACCCAGGAGCGCTATTATTCGCGCGCCAGAAACCGTGTTGAGGAGCGCGAAGGAGCGCGATCACGCTCGCGCTCCTTAAAAATGAAGGCCTGATGAATCATTGAGAACATGCTGAGAAGCAAATCAAATTGAAATATTCCAACTTTTAGATTTATTTTCAAAGCATTAACAGGCAGCAGCATGAGTTCCCACAATTACGGGTCAAAAATTGACGTTAGAAGACAAAGACAAAGCCAAGGATTATAAAAACCCATAGTAAAACATTTGGCAGTTGAAGCAGCAAAAGTTCTCAAAATGTAGGGGACATGGTGCTTGACAACTATAAACTGGATTCAGTTTTAGTTCTATAAATGTTGTATATTTCGAGAAAACAATATTCTAAGATTTAGATTTCAATTACAAATTTGACTATTGCGAAGACATTTAGCATCCAGGGTGCGTTCTCAATCAGCCGAATTCAGCTACACATGCGTCACGAACTGGACCAACCAATAGTAGCACTCATCATGCACGCATATGTGTTGTTCCGGGGTTTTCTTGATAGTCCAAAGGTTCAATAGTCCGATGATTTCAATAGTCCGAAGGTTCGATAGTCCGAAGGTGCGATAGTCCGAAAATTTAATAGTCTGAATCGACGATAAGGTTCGATTGTCCGAATCGACAGTAAGGTGAAGACAGGTTGCCTAAAAACTAAAACTTGTCTCGCCAAGGGCTGTGCATTGGAACTGCGTACTCGAGTATAAACCGACTGTTGATGTCAGGAACTGATTCCAGATTAAGGAATCGAGTACCTGTAAACCAACTTTACAAACTACACATTAACTTTTCAGACGATGTAAGCCAAAGGTTTTAAATGTCATTTGCTGGAATTTTCAAAATTAAACCAGGCTATACAGTTTAACAATCTATTTCAAATTAATGACGCTTGCAAATTTGCAGTTTACACCTTATTAACCAAAGCTAACTATAAACACATCTATCTTGCTGTTTTGGCAGTATTATAGTGCAGACCATTATGAACAAGCTGAAAAGGAACTTCTGAGATTTAAAACTTGGGGTTGGGTTTCTTTATCTGGCACCTGGGTACCTGTGTTTTATGTAATCAGGTACCCGGTTCCCAAACTACCCCTAGTGCACACCCCTAGTCTCACCTATGGTCCAAATCTCTGGAGTAGGTTTTGACGCCAGCCAGATAGTAAAGTAAACAGTGTGTGGCGAAGGTCCTTGTTCCTCAGGTAGTAAATAATGACATTCAACCATCCATTGGACATCACCAGAGCCTGTGTGAACATGAAACCCAAGAAATTTGTTGAAGTCCCCCAAGTATTTTGTGCGACTATCACTAGCCTGATCACTGTAGGAATCCAGGTGACTACTAAAGTCCCTGTTATGATGATGATGGTGGTGGTTGATCTGGTGTTTATTCTCCCTCCACCTTGACCATTGACTGCTTGGTTTTCAGCAGCAATGCGTCTGGCTTGATTGCGTGCTATAACGGTGATGTGTGCGTATAGGATGAATATAGTCAGTAGCGCAAGTATTGTTATTATAACAATTAAATACACTCTCCAGTCATATGTCTTTGACCCACAAAGTCTTTTGTCATGATGAGTAACATGTATGGTATAATAAGGATTAATCCCATTCAGCAGAATGGAGAATACGATAAATGCAGCCCATGTGCTACATACAATTATCTTGGATTTTAACACGGTCATCATTGAGGGGTACCGCAAAGGTCGCGAAATAGCAATGTAACGATCCACAGTGACTAGAAGAAGGGCACTAATACTAGTCGCAGAAAAAATAAATTGAATCGCGTGGTGTGCGATGCAAAAGAAATTACCCAGCAGCCACGTTTTGGCAAACAACGCCATCAGGTTCAGGATCGCCCACAAGCTGCCGCACAGATCAGACACGGTGAGAGAAGCCATGAATATCTTGGTCGTCGGCTGGATGCTGGTGACACGACGTAGGGTGATAAGCATCAGTGGATTCAGTAGGAGGTTGGGAAAGATGGCGAACACCGTTAAAGTCTGGACTAGACTTGCAAATGGCGACGACAAAATTGCATCTTCATCTGCTGTAGAGTCTGTGGTCGGTTGTGCATTGGATGTATTTTCCATAGTTGCTAGATGAATCGACAGAAGTTATTGATAACAGATTTATTTTGAATGTTATTCAGCTGAAAATTGAAGATTATTTTACACGTGCCAATCAAGAGGCTGTATACACGTCATGCTCATTTGCTAGAAGAGCATACAGTGTGTACATGTAGGCTACGTGTATGCACCGTCGGTATCTAAATGAAAGTCAAGTAGTTTAGTTTGTTGATATTTGAAATGTCCGATGTTCTAACTTTTTCTATGGGTGCAGCACAATTCTTCAGATCATCATTAGAATTGTGGAGTTTTCCTCATACATGTACATGTACGTGTGTCGTCAAGATCAGATCCGATCCTTTGGCACTGTGAAGCATAATCTGTTTTGGTCTATTACATGTACATGTATGTGTGTACTGCTTCCCAAGATTTAGTAAACCAAAGTTTCATTGTCTGCTGTCGAGCATCGTCATCAGGCCTAATGAGATAATAATTTGAATCTGCGGCGTACTGAGCCAGGTGATTGACAAACGGTTTGATGTAATAATAATAACCTTTGTGGCTTTAAGATGAGTGATGTGCATCTCTTCATGAGCAATTTGTATTCTTCTATTCTGTCAATTATTGTGATCGTGCCATAAATTAGCCCTAAGACGCTATGTACTGGTGCAAATGTTTACCCAAACCAGGGGGGGGCGGAGGGGGGGCCCTTCGAGACTGTGATTGCGCAACGCTGACGTACCGTCCATTCTCAAAATAGGGGGGAACAATTTTCTCACGCGAAAAATAAAGAGTTTTTGGCATCCAATCTTAGCATCTTGTCTTTTGTAGTTGTAAAAGGTTGTTATTTACCTTAATTTTTATCATCCAATGACAAAAATTGTATTGAAAATGAAAAAAGCAGTCGAAAAAATTAAGCGTTGACGTACCGTTGATGCGCGTGGAGATTGTGCACAAATACTCAAACGACGTTGACAAATACCTCCCCTAAAAAGGGCAATAATAATCGATAAATTGTGAAAAATCGTGCTTCGAACCCACTCACTTTTTTCCATGGATACGTTAAAAAAGGATGTAGCAGTTATATACTGAATTTTTAAAAAAATCTGCCTGTGAACCCCTTGCGTTTTATCGTGTTGTTTTCGAACGAAAATGGCAGAAAATGACATCGCCCCAAAACAAATTCGTGTAGATCGTGCCTGTGTACCTGGCTTTGCGGACGTTATATGAATCACTGAATTCGGGGAGCGAGCGCGGACAAAATTTGTACGTGTTTCAATCTGCGCTTCGAGAGGGCGATCTATACGTATTTACTGTGTGAGATGTGTGGCTCATGAGCGTGGAAGAACGAATGAGATACATTTCAACGTTGGTGGCGCACTTTGTTGGGCCCCCCCTCCGCCCCCCCCCTGACCCAAACCAAATTATGACACTTCTAATGCATCGATCCTTTATACATCTAAATCCGTGTTCGCACTGGACTTTTTTGTTGGGAAGGTTTTACTGAGACGATGGTAAAATAAAAAATGGTCAAATGTTACCACTGTTCGCACTTGGACTTTCGACACGGGAAAATTTTACCAAGACCGTGGGAGAAGTAGCCAAGCTGTCATTATAATGACTCGTGAGGGCGCTTTGCGTGACCTTTTTGCATTGACCCCGGTGTAGCCATTCGCGATCGCGCGATCGCTTTTTGTTCCATCATTGATGCCATTCCATTGTAGGTACGGTATTGCATCCGTTGTCGTGCTTTCTTTCGTCGTAAGACACGTTGACGTTCTTTATTATCATTTGGAAATGATGCACTGGTAGCACCAATCAAACTTCCGACTGTATCAATAATAATATCTGCCATAATATTGACCAAAGGAACCCCAACTCTACGTAATCTTTTTGCAGAACCACGTGCGAATGTGATCACGATGCGATGCATGTAGCGTGCCCGCATGTAAACAATACAAAGAGCGCATGCGCAGTGCCTTGTATAGCGTGACTTTGCACTGGAGGGCCGGGTGGACGTTTTCTTGGGACGCTTTTACCGAGTCGCGCTGTTCGCACTGGACTTATCGTCTAGGGAAAAGTGACCAGGGACGTTTTCCCGGGCAGCAGTTGGCCGGTAGAAGTACCCACTGGACTCGGGAGAAGTACATGAGTGGAAAACGTCCTAGGCTGTCCGCAGTGGACTTAAAATGGGAAAAGGACCCATCGTCTAGGTATGTTTTATCATTTTAAGTCCAGTGCGAACATGGCTTAAGTTAATGGCTGAATACAGATTTATCTGCTCAATATTGAGAAATCATTGCTGATATACATGTATGCCATAGAGGTAGTACACTGTGGAATCGGGTACCCGATTAAAAAACAAACCGGAGGTTTTTGAAACCTTTGCTTTGGCTTTGGCTTCGCCTCTGACTTATGAATCAGGCCTTCATTTTTAGAAATTCGTGGAGCTCAGTTAATCGCTCTCCTGGAAAATCTGAGGAGCTCAATTTGAGCACCCAAAATTGCTCTCCTGGGAAGTCCGAGGAGCTCGATTTGCATGTTTTGTGCTCAAAGTAAAAAATGAATCTAAATCATTTCCTGAAGCCTAGCTTTCATATGGTTTCGATCCAATTCGTTAAATTCAATTTGTTTGTTTGGTACACACACAAACTACAGAATGAATAAGAAAAAGGTAATAATTTACTACAAAGGTCAAAAGAGTTCGGGGCACCAATTTTGTTTTTAGTTGGGTCCGAGTTGGTAGTGGTTGGGTCCGAGTTGGTAGTGGGTCCGAGTTGGTTTTGGATCCGAGTTGGTAGTGGGTCCGAGCTGGCATGGGTCCGAGTTGGTAGTGGGTCCGAGTTGGTATGGGTCCGAGTTAGTGGGTCCGAGTTGGTAGTGGGTCCGAGTTGGTAGTGGGTCCGAGTTGGCATGGGTCCGAGTTGGTTTGGGTCCGAGTTGACCTGATACTGTACATGTACATGTACCGGTACATGTATTAGATCGCGCACAACACTGGCTGCACAGTATTAGATCGCGCACAACACAAATACATATCATTATGTACGTACGACCACACACCACACTCAACACGTACGTACGTGTGCTTAAGCCGCCCATTTGGAAGCGCGTCCATTTTATCGAAAATAGGGGTGTTGGTATTACAAAGTAGGTGGTTTTAATTGCTCAGCCCATCCATTTCATAATTGTTTTGTGTTTTCACTTCATCGGAGGTTTATTTATTTAGTTTTACATTATAAATATTTATAAACTTATCTCAACCAAAATTATTATTTCATTTTATTCACTTAACGGCGGTGCACGTCTGAATGACGATCCTGCCAGTAACCTTGATCATAATGGAACGTGCTACATGTCGTTGATGAAAAGAAAATGGCTAATGTATATACATGATGTATGGGATGGACACATGTACAGTGGTTGTATGGCCGACCGGGTCATACTCGCCGCGCTGGTGCTACGCGGTGCGTGCCGAGTAATTATTTTCATGTCCGAGGGTATCGGATAGCACCCAGTTCATAAATGTGGCTAATCTAACTTTGTTTCCTTTCAGCTGTTTAATCTCGGCAGCAGCCATCATCCCGCCACGTGCGCGTAGTTAAGGAAACTTTTCAACATTATAAATATTCATAACGCGTTGATTGACATGACACTTCACTGCATTAACCAATAACCGCGAAGCTCAGGAACGATGAATATTTATTTTCTTAAAATTGACATGCGCCATAAACAGCGTGTTCGATTACTCACTCGACTAGTAACTGCGATGTTTACAAAATCCTTGCGATGACTATGGGTGAATTTTACGTGGGTATTCGACTTACTTTTGTTGAATTTTTTTTTGCAACAAAATCGTTCAAACATCGGGATGATAAGTTAAGAAATCAAGTATATAAAATTCGGATTGACAAGATTTTACTGTTGGCTTTTATGTAGACAAAAACTGAGCTTACAAATTTACCCAGGAGCGCTATTATTCGCGCGCCAGAAACCGTGTTGAGGAGCGCGAAGGAGCGCGATCACGCTCGCGCTCCTTAAAAATGAAGGCCTGATGAATCATTGAGAACATGCTGAGAAGCAAATCAAATTGAAATATTCCAACTTTTAGATTTATTTTCAAAGCATTAACAGGCAGCAGCATGAGTTCCCACAATTACGGGTCAAAAATTGACGTTAAAAGACAAAGACAAAGCCAAGGATTATAAAAACCCATAGTAAAACATTTGGCAGTTGAAGCAGCAAAAGTTCTCAAAATGTAGGGGACATGGTGCTTGACAACTATAAACTGGATTCAGTTTTAGTTCTATAAATGTTGTATATTTCGAGAAAACAATATTCTAAGATTTAGATTTCAATTACAAATTTGACTATTGCGACGACATTTAGCATCCAGGGTGCGTTCTCAATCAGCCGAATTCAGCTACACATGCGTCACGAACTGGACCAACCAATAGTAGCACTCATCATGCACGCATATGTGTTGTTCCGGGGTTTTCTTGATAGTCCAAAGGTTCAATAGTCCGATGATTTCAATAGTCCGAAGGTTCGATAGTCCGAAGGTGCGATAGTCCGAAAATTTAATAGTCTGAATCGACGATAAGGTTCGATTGTCCGAATCGACAGTAAGGTGAAGACAGGTTGCCTAAAAACTAAAACTTGTCTCGCCAAGGGCTGTGCATTGGAACTGCATACTCGAGTATAAACCGACTGTTGATGTCAGGAACTGATTCCAGATTAAGGAATCGAGTACCTGTAAACCAACTTTACAAACTACACATTAACTTTTCAGACGATGTAAGCCAAAGGTTTTAAATGTCATTTGCTGGAATTTTCAAAATTAAACCAGGCTATACAGTTTAACAATCTATTTCAAATTAATGACGCTTGCAAATTTGCAGTTTACACCTTATTAACCAAAGCTAACTATAAACACATCTATCTTGCTGTTTTGGCAGTATTATAGTGCAGACCATTATGAACAAGCTGAAAAGGAACTTCTGAGATTTAAAACTTGGGGTTGGGTTTCTTTATCTGGCACCTGGGTACCTGTGTTTTATGTAATCGGGTACCCGGTTCCCAAACTACCCCTAGTGCACACCCCTAGTCTCACCTATGGTCCAAATCTCTGGAGTAGGTTTTGACGCCAGCCAGATAGTAAAGTAAACAGTGTGTGGCGAAGGTCCTTGTTCCTCAGGTAGTAAATAATGACATTCAACCATCCATTGGACATCACCAGAGCCTGTGTGAACATGAAACCCAAGAAATTTGTTGAAGTCCCCCAAGTATTTTGTGCGACTATCACTAGCCTGATCACTGTAGGAATCCAGGTGACTACTAAAGTCCCTGTTATGATGATGATGGTGGTGGTTGATCTGGTGTTTATTCTCCCTCCACCTTGACCATTGACTGCTTGGTTTTCAGCAGCAATGCGTCTGGCTTGATTGCGTGCTATAACGGTGATGTGTGCGTATAGGATGAATATAGTCAGTAGCGCAAGTATTGTTATTATAACAATTAAATACACTCTCCAGTCATATGTCTTTGACCCACAAAGTCTTTTGTCATGATGAGTAACATGTATGGTATAATAAGGATTAATCTCATTCAGCAGAATGGAGAATACGATAAATGCAGCCCATGTGCTACATACAATTATCTTGGATTTTAACACGGTCATCATTGAGGGGTACCGCAAAGGTCGCGAAATAGCAATGTAACGATCCACAGTGACTAGAAGAAGGGCACTAATACTAGTCGCAGAAAAAATAAATTGAATCGCGTGGTGTGCGATGCAAAAAAAATTACCCAGCAGCCACGTTTTGGCAAACAACGCCATCAGGTTCAGGATCGCCCACAAGCTGCCGCACAGATCAGACACGGTGAGAGAAGCCATGAATATCTTGGTCGTCGGCTGGATGCTGGTGACACGACGTAGGGTGATAAGCATCAGTGGATTCAGTAGGAGGTTGGGAAAGATGGCGAACACCGTTAAAGTCTGGACTAGACTTGCAAATGGCGACGACAAAATTGCATCTTCATCTGCTGTAGAGTCTGTGGTCGGTTGTGCATTGGATGTATTTTCCATAGTTGCTAGATGAATCGACAGAAGCTATATATAACAGATTTATTTTAAATGTTATTTAGCTAAAAATTGAAGATTATTTCACGCGTGCCATTCAAGAGGATATACACATGCTCATTTGCTAGAAGAGCATACAGTGTTTACATGTAGGCTACATGTGTGCACCGTCGGTATCTAAATGAAAGTCAAGTAATTCAGTTTGTTGATATTTGAAATGTCCAAGGTTCTAACTTTTTCTATGGGTGCAGCACAATTCTTCAGATCATCTTGAGAATTGTGGAGTTTTCCTTAAATACGTGTGTCGTCAAGATCAGATCTGATCCTTTGGCACTGTGAAGTATAATCTGTTTCGGTCTATTATGTGTGTACTGCTTCCCAACATTTAGTAAACCAAAGTTTCATTGTCTGCTGTCGAGCATCATCATCAGGCCTAATGAGATAATAATTTGAATCTGCGGCGTACTGAGCCAGGTGATTGACAAACGGTTTCACGTAATAATAATAACCTTGGTGGCTTTAAGTTGAGTGATGTGCATCTCTTCATGAGCAACTTTTATTCTTCTATTCTGTCAATTATTGTGATCGTGCCATAAATTAGACCTAAGATGCTATTTGTGTACTGGTGCAAATGTTTACCCAAACTAAATTACGACCCTTCTAATGCATCGATCCCTCATACATCTAAGTTAATGGATAAATTACAGATTTATCTTCTCAACATTGAGAAATCATTGCTGATATACATGTATGCCATAGAGGTAGTACACTGTGGAATCGGGTACCCGATTGAAAAAAAATCGGATGTTTTTGAAACCTTTGCCTTGGCTTTGGCTTTTGCCTCCGACTTATGAATCATTGAGAACATGCTGAGAAGCAAAACAAATGGAAATAGTCTAACTTTTAGCTTTATTTCTAAAGCATTAACAGGCACCAGCATGAGTTCCCACAATTACAGGTCAAAAATCGACGTTAGAAGACAAAGACAAAGCCAAGGATTATAAAAACCCATAGTAAAACATTTGGCAGTTGAAGCAGCAAAAGTTCTCAAAATGTAGGGGACATGGTGCTTTACAACTATAAACTGGATTAAGTTTTAGTTCTATAAATGTTGTATATTTCGAGAAAACAATATTCTAAGATTTAGATTTTAATTACAAATTTGACTATTGCAACGACATTCAGCATCCAGGGTGCGTTTTCATTTAGCCGAAATCAGCTAAACATGCGTCACGCACTGGACCAACCAATAGTAGCACTCGTGCGCGCGTATGAGTTGTTCAGTTTTTTTTTTATAGTCCGAAGGTTCGATAGTCCGATGATTTCAATAGTCTGAAGGTTCGATAGTCCAAAGGTTCGTTAGTCCAAAGGTTCGATAGTCCAAAGGTTCGATAGTCCAAAGGTTCGAAGTTTGATAGTCCGAATCGACGATAAGGTTCGATAGTCCGAATCGACGATAAGGTGAAGTCAGGTTGTCTAAAAACTAAAACTTGTCTCGCCAAGGGCTGTGCATTGGAACTGCGTACTCGAGTGTAAAACAACTGTTGATGTCAGGAACTGATTTCAGATTATGGAATCGAGTACCTGTAAACCTACTTTACAAACTACACATTAACTTTTCAGACGATGTAAGCCAAAGGTTTTAAATGTCATTTTCAAAATGAAACCAGGCTAGATACAGTTTAACAATCTATTTCAAATTAATGACGCTCGCAAATTTGCAGTTTACACCTTATTAACCAAAGCTAACTGTAAACACATCTATCTTGCTGTTTTGGCAGTATTATAGTGCAGACCATTATGAACAAGCTGAAAAGGAACTTCTGAGATTTAAAACTTGGGGTTGGGTTTCTTTAACTGGCCCCTCGGTACCCGTGTTTTATGTAATCAGGTACCCGGTTCCCAAACTACCCCTAGTGCACACCCCTAGTTTCACCTATGGTCCAAATCTCTGCAGTAGGTTTTGACGCCAGCCAGATAGTAAAGTAAATAGTGTGTGGCGAAGGTCCTTGTTCCTCAGGTAGTAAATAATGACATTCAACCAGCCATTGGACA
Source organism: Crossaster papposus (assembly GCA_037893245.1). Classification (NCBI taxonomy): domain Eukaryota; kingdom Metazoa; phylum Echinodermata; class Asteroidea; order Velatida; family Solasteridae; genus Crossaster; species Crossaster papposus. The sequence goes on from JBAIAA010000238.1 coordinate 1,568,266, forward strand.
TCACCAGAGCCTGTGTGAACATGAAGACCAAGAAATTTGTTGAAGTCCCCCAAGGATTTTGTGCAACTATCACTAGCATGATCACTGTAGGAATCCAGGCGACTACTAAAGCCCCTGTTATGATGATGATGGTGGTGGTTGATCTGGTGTTTATTCTCCGTCTGCCTTGACCATTGACTGCTTGGTTTTCAGCAGCAATGCGTCTGGCTTGATTGCGTGCTATAACGGTGATGTGTGCGTATAGGATGAATATAGTCAGTAGCGCAAGTATTGTTATTATAACAATTAAATACACTCTCCAGTCATATGTCTTTGACCCACAAAGTCTTTTGTCATGATGAGTAACATGTATGGTGTAATAAGGATGAATCCCATTCAGCAGAACGGAGAATACGATCAATGCAGCCCATGTGCTACATACAATTATCTTGGATTTTAACACAGTCATCATTGAGGGGTACCGCAAAGGACGGGAAATAGCAATGTAACGATCCACAGTGAGTAGAAGCAGGGCACTAATACTAGTCGCAGAAAAAATAAATTGAATCACGTGGTGTGCGATGCAAAATAAATTACCCAGCAGCCACGTTTTGGCAAACAACGCCATCAGGTTCAGGATCGCCCACAAGCTGCTGCACAGATCAGACATAGTGAGAGAAGCCATGAATATCTTGGTCGTTGGTTGGATGCTGGTGACACGACGTAGGGTGATAAGCATCAGTGGATTCAGTAGGAGTTTGGGAAAGATGGCGAACACCGTTAAAGTCTGGACGAGACTTGCAAATGGCGACGACAAAATTGCATCTTCATCTGCTGTAGAGTCTGTGGTCGGTTGTGCATTGGATGTATTTTCCATAGTTGCTGGATGAATCGACAGAAGTTATTAATAACAGATTTATTTTGAAAGTTATTTAGCTGAAAATTGAAGATTATTTTACACGTGCCATTCAAGAGGCTATATACACGTCATGCTCATTTGCTAGAAGAGCATACAGTGTGTACATGTAGACTACGTTAGTATCCAAATGAAAGTCAAGTACATGTAGTTCAGTTTGTTAATATTTCAAATGTCCAAGGTTCTAACTTTTTCTATGGGTGCAGCACAATTCTTCAGATCATCTTTAGAATTGTGGAGTTTTCCTCATACGTGTATCGTCAAGATCAGATCCGATCCTTTGGCACTGTGAAGTATAATCTGTTTTGGTCTATTACGTGTGTACTGCTTCCCAACATTTAGTAAACCAAAGTTTAATTGTCTGCTGTCGAGCATGATCATCAGGCCTAATGAGATAATAATTTGAATCTGTGGCGTACTGAGCCAGGTGATTGACAAACGGTTTAATAAAATAATAATAACCTTTGTGGCTTTAAGATGAGTGATGTGCATCTCTTCATGAGCAACTTTTATTCTTCTATTCTGTCAATTATTGTGATCGTGCCATAAATTAGCCCTAAGATGCTACATGTATACTGGTGCAAATGTTTACCCAAACCAAATTATGACACTTCTAATGCCACGATCCTTTATACATCTAAGTTAATGGCTGAATACAGATTTATCTGCTCAATATTGAGAAATCATTGCTGATACATGTATGCCATAGACAGGCGCGGATCCAGGGGGGGGGGGGGGGGTGGGGGGCGCACCCGGCGCGCGCCCTCCCTAAAAAAATCTCGAGAAGATTTTTAAAAAATGTTTGTTTTTTTTTGTTTTTTTGCCGGCCTGAGCCGTTGAGTTAATGTTGACACAAGCCCCATCAGTCCCACAATCAAAAGAAGCACTGCGATGCAGATGGTTTGTATTGTTAGGTATTTTTAGCTCCTCAAAAGCGATCGCGTATCTAGGCACGGCAAACTCTACTATTAGTTACGGACCGAGTGCGCTGTCCAGGGCTATAATGATTTGCGACGACATTGTGGTGATTTCCCCACGTTAGGGCGGCAACGCGCTTTGAATGTTGTGCGGCGAAAACAAACATCTCTTTGATGATGAAGAAACATTTCCGGTCGGCAGATGTGTAGTTACATTGTGTTTTGTCGTTCTGCGTGGGTAAATTTCCCACGAGGATCCTTCGGTCGTAGATAGCTACTGTGTGAAGACGGATAATTGATTTACGGTTTAATTGGCCATGTTCTCATACGGATTTACCGGTTGCTGCCTTGAGGACTGGAGGATTTTTGGCTCGCTGATATAACTTTTCTCGCTTTTTCGCTTTTCTGTTCTGAAGTTATTCGAATACTGGAATAAAGGAACTACTTATTTTACTTTTTGGATACACGCTACAAGGCAGACCACGGCGTGCCTTTCAAACTTCCAGGAGCCAGTGACACATACAAAACAAATAGGCCCACATACGGCTTTCCTCAACTTACCCAGTTAAGTTCATATCATCAAAGATTGACGATGAAACGACAACGCCCTATAGAAACATATTTTTCACCAAAAAGACAAACAGGCCAAGAGGAGCGAAGGTATAGTTCATCTTTATTATTTCGGGGGAACCCGGGCACAGTTGATCAATTTGTTTAGGTTCAACCCTTTCCCACATAAGTTCAAAATTTATTTATTATTATGGATAGACTACTATAGAAATCCATTTAGAGGTAAAGAAAACTTCACTTTTAATTAACAAAGCCTAATTAACAAAACATTAAAAGTAATACCGATAATTATAAGGAATTTTCAGCTAAAATTAATTATGTAATTACCTGTTAATTCAAGTTCCTAGAAAAATACAAATAAAACTTGATAAAATTTAAGAACATTTATAGGGATTAAAAAATGAAGAAAATAAAAACATGAAAATTAAATTTTCACAAAGTGCGTCCCTGGGGAGCAGACATAGGGGAATTTTATCATTCCGTGTAAATGCCCTAAAACAGTAAATAGTACATTTGACGCAGCATGGCCTACTTTGCAGTGTTTTCAGCATTGTAAAGTCAAACTTTATTTCAGGCCTCTGTTGGGTTTGTACATGATCAACTGTGCCCCGATCAACTGTGCCCGGGCATGCATGTTTATTGAAATGTTATCCTACTCTTGAATCCTTTGGAGTAGTTGCCTCCACCAACGAAGTCTGAGTGGAACCATGTGTTTTTTGGTAAATACCAAGGGGGACAATGTCTATGTCTAATCATACCATTTTTTCCTGTGAACTTGCCTAGTGTCAAGTGATTAACCTTGGGGCATTATCGGTGCCAGGTCAAGGCTTCTAAAATTGGTAAAATCTGCAAAGACTGTGACATCCTTATCTTACTGATGGGCAAACTTTAAAAATATTACACTTTCATCAATTTGCACTAGATTAGCATCACATTTTACCCATGCTTGTTGTGTGGCCAAGGCTTCTGATACTTCGTGTCAGTTTTGATCTGGTTAAAAAATGGAAGTTGGGTCGAAATACCATTTTTAAATGATCAATAATCCTCTAACGAGATCAAAACTGACACAAAACCAGAAGCCTTTACCATACAAGCATCAAGAATGGTTAAAATTTTATGCTAATCATAGTGCTACACCAAGTAACCGTAATTCCTGCAGTAGTTTTCTAAAATAAATTGTATCAGAGATTATGTCTGGCATTATATATTTTTGCTCCCAGGGTACACCAGAGACGTGCGTTTAAAGCAAATAAACCGTTCAGTATCTGGGGCACCTCAGCGCACCCCCCCCCCCCCCCCCCCCCCCGGCGTTGGGGCTTCGCGCCTCCTGCGCTCCCATATCTTCTCCCAATATATTATGTTGACAATTTTTGGCGCCCCCTCTAACCGAAATTCCTGGATCCGCCCCTGATAGAGGTAGTACACTGTGGAATCGGGTACCCGATTGAAAAAAACCCGGAGGTTTTTGAAATCTTTGCCTTGGCTTTGGCTTCGCCTCCGACTTATGAATCATTGAGAACATGCTGAGAAGCAAAACAAATGGAAATATTCCAACTTTTAGCTTTACATGTATTTTTAAAGCATTAACAGGCACCAGCATGAGTTCCCACAATTACGGGTCAAAAATAGACGTTAGAAGACAAAGACAAAGCCAGGGATTATAAAAACCAATATTAAAACATTTGGCAGTTGAAGCAGCAAAAGTTCTCAAAATGTAGGGAACATGGTGCTTGACAACTATAAACTGGATTAAGTTTTAGTTCTATAAATGCACATATATTCCGAGAAAACAATATTCTTAGATTTAGATTTCAATTACAAATTTGACTATTGCGACGACATTCAGCATCCAGGGTGCGTTCTCACTCAGCCGAATTCAGCTAAACATGCGTCACGCACTCGAGTGACCAATAGTGGCACTCGTGCGCGCGTATGAGTTGTTCCAGGGTTTTCTTGATAGTCCGAAGGTTTGATGGTCTGATGATTTTGATAGTCCGAGGTTGTTAGTCCGAAGGTTCGATAGTCCGAAGGTTCGATAGCAAGAAGGTTTGATAGTCCGAATCGACGGTAAGGTGAAGACAGGTTGCCTAAAAACTAAAACTTGTCTCGCCAAGGGCTGTGCATTGAAACTGCGTACTCGAGTATAAACCAACTGTTGATGTCAGGAACTGATTTCAGATTAAGGAATCGAGTACATGTACCAGTAAACCTACTTTACAAACTACACATTAACTTTTCAGACGATGTAAGCCAAAGGTTTCAAATGTCATTTGTTGGAATTTTCAAAATGAAACCAGGCTATACAGTTTAACAATCTATTTCAAATTAATGACGCTCGCAAATTTGCAGTTTACACCTTATTAACCAAAGCTAACTGTAAACACATCTATCTTGCTGTTTTGGCAGTATTATAGTGCAGACCATTATGAACAAGATGAAAAGGAACTTTTGAGATTTAAAACTTGGGGTTGGGTTTCTTTAACTGGCACCTGGGTACCCGTGTTTTATGTAATCAGGTACCCGGTACTTAGTTCCCAAACTACCCATACATGTAGTACACACCCCTAGTCTCACCTATGGTCCAAATCTCTGCAGTAGGTTTTGACGCCAGCCAGATAGTAAAGTAAACAGTGTGTGACGAAGGTCCTTGTTCCTCAGGTAGTAAATAATGACATTCAACCATCCATTGGACATCACCAGAGCCTGTGTGAACATGAAACCCAAGAAATTTGTTGAAGTCCCCCAAGTATTTTGTGCGACTATCACTAGCCTGATCACTGTAGGAATCCAGGTGACTACTAAAGTCCCTGTTATGATGATGATGGTGGTTGTTGATCTGGTGTTTATTCTCCGTCTGCCTTGACCATTGACTGCTTGGTTTTCAGCAGCAATGCGTCTGGCTTGATTGCGTGCTATAACGGTGATGTGTGCGTATAGGATGAATATAGTCAGTAGCGCAAGTATTGTTAATATAGCAACTAAATACACTCTCCAGTCATATGTCTTTGACACACAAAGTCTTTTGTCATGATGAGTAACACGTATGGTATAATGAGGATTAATCCCATTCAGCAGAACGGAGATTACGATAAATGCAGCCCATGTGCTACATACAGTTATCTTGGATTTTAACACAGTCATCATTGAGGGGTACCGCAGAGGACGGGAAATAGCAATGTAACGATCCACAGTGAGTAGAAGCAGGGCACTCATACTAGTCGCAGAAAAAATATATTGAATTACGTGGTGTGCGATGCAAAAAAAATTACCCAGCAGCCATGTTTCGGCAAACAACGCCATCAGGCTCAGGATGGCCCACAAGCTGCTGCACAGATCGGACACAGTGAGAAAAGCCATGAATATCTTGGTCGTCGGCTGAATGCTGGTGACACGACGTAGGGTGATAAGCATCAGTGGATTCAGTAGGAGGTTGAGAAAGATGGCGAACACCGATAAAGTCTTGACGAGACTTGCAAATGGCGACGACAAAATTGCATCTTCATCTGCTGTAGAGTCTGTGGTCAGTTGTGCATTGGATGTATTTTCCATAGTTGCTGGATGAATCGACAGGAGTTATCGATAACAGATTTATTTTGAATGTTATTTAGCTGAAAATTGAAGATTATTTTACACGTGCCATTCAAGAGGCTATCACGTCATGCTCATTTGCTAGAAGAACGTACAGTGTGTACCGGTACATGTAGGCTACATGTGTGCACCGTCGGTATCCAAATGAAAGTTAAGTTGTTCAGTTTGTTGATATTTGAAATGTCCAAAGTTCTAACTTTCTTTATGGGTGCAGCACAATTGCGAATTGTGGAGCTTTCCTCATACATGTACGTGTGTCGTCCAGATCAGATCCGATCCTTTGGCACTGTGAAGTATAATCTGTTTTGGTCTTTTATGTGTGTACTGCTTCCCAACATTTAGTAAACCAAAGTTTAATTGTCTGCTGTCAAGCATCATTATCAGGCCTAATGAGATAATAATTTGAATCTGCGGCGTACTGAGCCAGGTGATTGACAAACAGTTTTATATAATACTAATTACCCTTGTGGCTTTAAGATGAGGGATGTGCATCTGTTCATGAGCAATTTTTATTTTTCTATTCTGTCAATTATTGTGATCATCATCATCAGGCCTAATGAGATATTAATTCGAATCTGCGGTGTACTGAGCCAGGTGATTGACAAACGGTTTTATGTACATGTAGTAATAATAATGATAGTGATACATAATAGGTCTCATATTCTCATGAACTTCATTAAACCACTATTGCTTCGTTCTTCGGATGAGACGTAAAGTTGTAGGTCCCGTGTGTGTTGTATAATTTATAATATGTGGATATATCTTTCTCATTATAACATTATAAAATTGTATAATGCACGTAAAAGAACCCAGAACACTTATCGCTAAGAGAAGGATCTTGCCCCGGTGTTCCTGGCTGACACAGCCTCTGACTATGGGGTTCTTCTGGCTTACGAGCTACAGTGCCTTGAGCGCTTTTGAAAGATCCTTGGTTTCATTATTACCAGAAAATAATAATAATAATAATAATTATTATTGCAAAACAGGACAATAATTAAGGAGACAGTGGCACTTAGGGAGACATTTCAGTGTCTCCCTAAGTGTCTAGCTTACACATGTGTGTGTGTACCCTAAAAAAAACAATATTTGGGAGTTATTTTTGTTCTAGAATGACAGATTTTGGTCTAAATAGCATAAATTCGAAAATCTTAGAGAAAAAGGTTATGGACTGTTTTAAGTTTGTGTACATCTCTATGGGATTGTCTTCCCACGTGCCTATTTGGAGGTATTCATAATAGCCTGTCTCTAAAAAATCATAGAGCACCTTGAGTACGAGTCTTGGTAGATAGGATACGTGCGATATACATGTAGGAACTGCATATTTGTGTACTTGCGGGCTTGCATTTAAACATGTTATAACTCAGCAATGTTTGTCCTTGTTAGGATTTCAGTTACAACCAGTTGTCAGGTATACCGGAGGAGCTTGAGATGGCCAAGTCACTGTTGGTACTCAATCTTAACCACAACAAGTAAGTAGAGTATTGATTAATACACAACTAGTCCCAAGTTCCTAATTTGTATGTCTCCTTGAAGAATTTTACCAAATACTGAATGTTGTATCTCTTTTACCCTAACAATCCCAGTCCAGTCAAACTCCAACACCAGGTTTTCTTTGGGATCTGTTGGGATGTGTGCTAGACCCCTAAACTGACAGTCATTTACACTGGGTTTATAGGCAAACCTCCAGAGTTCAACAGTTTGTGTGTATAGTTTGCCATATGGTGTTTGGATTTGCCAGAATGGTTCTAGGTTTCTTTTGGTACATAGCGTTATGGGGACAACCCATAGGGTTTGTGTGTAAACTGAAATCTCTCTAATGTCAAACTCAGAACACTCTAAAATTCTAAAATTTTCAGCATCACCCTTATTTGTCCTCTTCTTCATTTTCTTTCATTATACCCTAACACAATTTTCCCTTGTTCTACCTTTACTGAAGACCCAACACGCTATGGGGATTCGAAAATGTCCACACTACTCGGTCTGTCTTTTCCAAACAAAAGAGCCTGTCCCCATAACTAGGTGGAGGCTCGTACCTATTAACTTACACTAGGGAGTTATGGTTAAAGAAACAATATACCATTTGTTTGTTTGAAACAGCAAAAGTGGTCAAAATATCGAGAAAGGCGCTTTACAAACCTGATGAAGTATTTAACTCTGTGAATGCTACATTTGTGTATTCCGAGAAAACAATATTCTAAGATTTTGATTTCAATTCAAAAATTGTTGAGTCACAATTAAATTAAAATATCAATTTTCTTTGTTAACAGTATCTCCAGCATTCCTCAACAGCTGTTTATCAATCTGTTGGATCTCATCTATCTCAACTTGGGCGACAACAAACTGGGTAAGAAAGATGCTGAATCAGTTCAGTATTGAAGCAGTTGTGACTTTATCCATAACCCAAGAAGTGGGGCAGATAGGGGAAATATTTTTTGGGGGGGAATTGTGCCTTCAACCAGTTCGCGCCGGGATTATTTTAACCCTGCAACGCGCCGCCATCTTTTTTATACAGCAACCCCCTACGTACAATTTTCGGTAGTCACTTGTATTTTGTGTCGACCCCCAAGCTGTTTTGGTTTTATGGCTTTATATGTTCACACAGCCCTTTGTCATAGGTCAGGGACCCAGAAACCAGCTGGTGTTGTTGAATAAGGCAAGACAACAATAGCACGATTGATTGCTTGGGAAGGTCTCGCGGTGAAATCCAGACCTCAAAAAGCTGCGACAACGTACCGCCATATTGTTTATACACCAAATACTACGTACTATTTTCGATAGTCGCTTGTATTTCGTGTATACCCACAACTGTTTTGGTTTTACGGCTTTATATGTTCACACATTATTCGGCATGCTTTGAACTAGGAATACATGTAACATGAGATTGTTTTGACCTTTGGCTTTTTTACGGCGAAGCGACTATCAGAAATAGTACGGTGGCACGTCGGAGGGTTTAGTACGGAGATCATATGTCATTTGAGGTTGAGTTCTAAAATAGGCTGGAATTGTAAAACTTGTGTCGATTTACTTCGAATATCCTGAACAGATTCACTACCACCACAGTTGAGACGACTTGGTAATCTACAGACCCTGATACTGGACAACAACCCACTCCTTCATGCACAGCTCAGGTACGTGTACTTGCATCAGTGTTTTATTTATTTTTTTAAATTTTTTTTTTGTTTTTTTTTGGGGGATCTTTTCTATAGACCTCAAACTATAAAGGTAGGATACACCATTAGTAATTGTTTTGAATTATCATGAATGGGTGGATTTGGGTTTTTTATTTTATGGTACATGTAAATATGGGATGGGGTGGGGTGTTATCAAGTTGGCCCACTCGTGGAAGACTTTTCCTTCAGCCTTGAACAAATGACGTCATTTCCTCGTCATATTAGTCACGTGCAACGGCATTTTGAGCTTCAATGTGCTTAACGCGCATCCACTGTGCCCTAATTCGAACTCAATTTGAGCAACAAGCGCGCCTGTTTGGAACAGGGGGGTCAGTTTTGCGTAGCCGTTCTTTTCTCGCCTTTCATCACTATGACCCGGATTCAAATCCGGCCTGGGCCAATATGTGGGTTTTCCCAAGTATATTCTTCTGGGATTTTCCTCCCACCTCTAAAACTGTACATTCTTCTCATTGTCTTCTCTCTCCAGTTTGTTTTTTCAGGCTTACAAGCTACAGTACCTTGGGCACTTTTGGGTTCCTTGGTTTCATTACCAGAATTATATAATAACGGTACATGTATCCAAATAGGCACTTAGGGAGACAATCCCATAGAGATGTACACAAACTTTAAACAGTCCTAACTTGTTTACCCTAACCCTTTTCTCTGAGATCTTCAAGATTTATGCTATTTAGTAGGCCTGCAACGGTTACACGGTTACACGGTTAACCGACCGTTCAAACGGTTACACGGTTACACGGTTACATTTTTTCGGTTCGGTTAACATTTTTATTTATTTTATTTTTTTAAATATTTTTTGGTGTATTATTATTATTTTTTTTTTTTTTAATACAAAAAACTTATCAATTGTGAACTTTGTCCGGGTTTCGTTGGAGCTTTGGTTGGGAAAAGGGATGGTTTCGTTGGAACAGGTCACAAATGTGACCCAGCACGAGTAAATGAGACGCTTTGGGGCAAAATGAAAATTGAGATTTTGATTTCATCAATGATGAAATCAAAATCTCAAATTTTATTTTTGCCTCAAAGTGTCTCATTCACTCGTATTGGGTCACAAATAGTACAACTGATTAAATTGTGTATGGACTGATAGCTTATCTAACCATGGACCTTCTTATTCCTCCATGATCTAACATACATAGTCGGCCTACATTACACAAATTGATGCAGACAATTAGCAATCGCAGAACTGCGCAAATTAGCAGCGCTAATTAGATATGCGTTTTAGATATGCATTACAGGCCCGTGCATTTTTCTTTTTTTAATTTACATTTTTTTTTAAATTTTCTTTTTTTTACAATTTTTTTTTAATTTTTTTTTGTTTTTTAATTTTTTTTTTTTTTTTACATTGGTTACGGTTACGGTAAAACTTACGGTTACATGGTTAATTTATTAACCGGAAACTGACAGCCTTACTATTTAGACCAAAATCTGTCGTTCTAGGACAAAAATAACTCCCAAATATTGTTTTTTAGGGTAGCTAGACACTTAGGGAGACACTGAAATGTGCCACTGTCTCCTTATTACCTAAAAACTTACGCTAATTTGTCTCCCCAAGTGCCTATTTGGAAGAATTGTCCACACTGTGCAATGTGTGCTTGACTGCATAGAATACGCAGTTGCAGTTCTCTCTTTGAGAGAAATCTATTTGATTTTGTTCTCACTTTCTGTACAGGCAACTCGCCTCCCTGACCCAGCTTCGGAGTCTGCACCTGCGTAACACTGAGCGCAACCTGAACAATGTCCCCCCGCAGCTAGACGCCCTAGTCAACCTGTCGGATGTGGACCTGTCTTGCAATCAGCTCAACAAGGTCCCGGAGGGCCTGTACAAGCTCAGCTCCCTCACGAGGCTGAACCTGAGCAGCAATGTCATCACGGAACTGTCCAGCTCCATGGGTGAGTCCAGCAAAAAAAAACACTTTTCCTTCACTTTATCCTATTAAGGTAGGATACACCATTGGTAATTGTTTGAATTATCATGAATGGGTGGATTTGAAGGGGTTGTATTTTATTGTGACCGGCTCTAAAAAAAAAAGGGTATTAAGTCGCGCTGTGCACTATCATGTAATGGACTACTCAACGTTGAGAGGATAAACATTTCATCAAAATGTGATTTACATTTTTTGCCATTAATGACATCTTTAACACCAATATTTTCAGGTTTCATTCAAAGAAATGTTTATTTTGATGAATAAAGTGGAAAACACGCCCATTTTGTGTTCATCGTTCTGTTGCTCTACAACAAAGCCGGCATTTTCAAAGCTATGCTTTGGCTATGAAGCTATGGAGCTCTATTATATACCAACTGGAAGCTTACGCTGTGGGCTTTCCAACCATGTATATAACTCAATTTCACTATTTTGTGGCATAATACCCATTATTGTGGAGTGGGTCACATTTTATAGTAAACATCGTTTAAAACTGATCTGTCTGAAGTCCGAAGGACATTTGTGACCCCTCTGCAAAAATGAGTCTGATGTGTTAAAAATGTTATTTTCAATTTTACAGTTGGTCAGAAAAAGCAGGAAATAAGCTTTCATTTGATATATGGCACAACTCTGTAGGGTAATGCATTGGTCTTTTTGCAATTTTGGGAAATTTGCTTTTTTTCCGTTTTATTCAAAATGTCTTTGAAGAGAAATGAATATTTACAATTGTAGTGCTTCATCAGATGCTATAGTAAGAAAATGACAAAACCTGTATTAAATTTAATTTAAGGATAAAACAATCTTTTCAATCGATCAGATCTGAAAATATAGGTGTTGGAGAAACCGAAATGCCTTAAAACAAAAATATTTTTTGTTGAAAGAAAAATCACCTCTCAGACAATAAACAGCCCTTTACGTCAAAATTTATTTTACGACATCAGAGTCATTTTTGCAGAGGAGGTCACACTTATGCATATAGGTGACCTGTCATCACAAAATTAGCGTAAAGTCGGCAAAATCAAAAATTTAGATATGGGTATTTCTAAATTCTGTGGAAACAGAGCTTTCCAATGGTACATAATTCATCACTTGGAGGTTTGATACTCAATAATCTTTTTATTTTTATTTTTTAGTTGGAGTCTTAATACAGAGATTTTGAGAAAACGGGCATTTCTTGTGAGAAATTGTGTGAACGCGCAAAGAAAGGCATAGTCAAAATTGCCTCAAAAACTTTTTTTTTTTTTTATCTGATCGTCCTGAAAAATTGGGAATTGATTGTTAGGGATTTAGTCTTTAAAAAAAAATATAATCTCAAAATCGACCACCCTTTCAAATTTTGACTTTGACTGGCCGTACTGGGAAATCACTCCGTGCGACTTTATGCTCATTTTGTGATGACAGGTCACATATTTGTGCTATCAAACCAAAGGAGGATTAATATATTCCACAAAGTTGACAGCATTAACTTTATTCTCAACTCTCGTGTTGAATGGGAGCATACTCACTAATATGCAAAACATCCATTTGGGGAACCACAGTCAGTATCCAATTGAACGCTCCAATTCGAAATTGTTTTCTGCAACAGACGCGTGGGTCAACCTACAGACGCTGAACTTGTCACGGAACAAGCTGAGCTCTCTTCCCTCTGCTCTGTGCAAACTGAGCAGCCTCAAGCGACTGTACATCAGCGGCAACCAGATTGATTTTAATGGCATACCCATTGGAATCGGCAAACTCCTGAATCTGGAACAGTTTGTGGCCGCAGATAACAACCTGGAGTCGATACCGGAAGGGCTCTGCAGGTCAGTAACTCAATGTTTATAGTCTTAAGCCCTGTTCGCCCTGGACTTTTTTTGATAAAACTTACCGAGACGATGGGTACTTTTTTCATTTTAAGTCCAGTGCGGACAGCCTAGGACGTTTTCTTCTCAGTTACTTTTCCCGAGTCCAGTGGTTACTTTGACCGGCCAACTGCTGCCCAGGAAAACTTCCCAGGTAACTTTTCTCGAGACGATAAGTCCAGTGCGAACAGCGCGAGTCGGTAAAAAACGGCCCCCTAGTGCGAAGTCATGCTGCACAAGACACCGCGCATGCGATCTTTGCATTGTTTACCTTCGAGCACGCTGATGTATGCACATCGCACCGTGATAACATTCGCACGTGGAACTGCAAAAAGATTACGGAGTGTTGTTGTTCCTTTGGTCAAAACTATGGCAGATATTATTATTGATCCAGAAGTTTGATTGGTGCTACCAGTGATAATAAAGAACGTCAACGTGTCTTACGACGAAAGAAAGCACGGCAACGGACAACGCAAAGCGCCCTCATGAGTCATTATACTGACAGCTCGGTTACTTCTCCCGCAGTCTCGGTAAAATTTTCCAGTGTCGAAAGTCCAAGTGCGAACTGTGGTAACATTTGACCATTTTTTTTTTACCATCGTCTCAGTAAAACCTTCCCCCAAAAAGTCCAGTGTGAACACGGCTTTAGGAGCCAGCTCCTGAATCTGTCGTTTTGTTTCACCCCTAAAAGGGGAAAGGGTTTGGGACTTGTTTGTGGAAGAAGGTTGTCTCTGGAGTGTTTTAAGACCGGGTGTAAGCATCCACGGTGGCAGCAAGGTACTCAGAGTTGTATTCGAGTCCCTGCAAGTCCAGTCACAAGTCCAGTCACAAGTCAAGTCACAAGTCCAGTCACAAGTCCAGTCACAAGTCCACTCACAAGTCCAGTCACAAGTAAACTCACAAGTAAACTCACAAGTAAACTCACAAGTAAACTCACAAGTAAACTCACAAGTCCACTCACAAGTCCACTCACAAGTCCACTCACAAGTCCACTCACAAGTCCACTCACAAGTCCACTCACAAGTCCACTCACAAGTCCACTCACAAGTCCACTCACAAGTCCACTCACAAGTCCTTTCATAAAGCCAGTCACAAGTAACTGGTTGAACAATGACAAAGGACTGGTTGAACAATGGTTGAACAATGACAAAGGACTGGTTGAACAATGACAAAGGACTGGTTTTGTTAACAGTTCATCTGAACAGCTAGTGACTTGACTTGAGACTGAAGGACTTGTGATGGACTTGTAGGGACTCGTATACAACTCTGAAGGTACTTTATATTGGTACTCACAGTATAGGCTGAGTAAAAAAACCAAAAAATTACATCAAAGTTAATTTTCTCAGAAATACAATAAGTGTGCCCAATATTCCCGGCTATTCTGAATAGATCATTCAAATTTTATTAATGTAGAGCTAAACACTGCGATTGTGTTAGCACCTGTTTATTGTTTTCCCCAATCATTACACTTGCAAATCCTTTTCCATAACCAGTTTGCGCCGGATGCCGTATATAAACGCAAAGTTTTCCACAGATTAAAAACGAATGACACATAAACACGTCACGAGCAAGGCCGGAAATGTCTGTCGGCAGCGAGCAAGGCTGGAAATGTGTGGGTGTGCTTCCCGGCACTATCGGCCTGAACCCGCCTTTGATCGAGTTTCGTTAAAAATAATCCTGCTCGGTGATGTTAAAATAATCCCGGCGCGAACTGGTTAAGCACACAAATTCTATGGAATTTCCCGATAACGTCATGTACTAAAAGAATTTGTGTACATGTACATCAGGAAGTGCAATTCTTTTTTATTTATATTAAACAATTAATTTTTGAATTTAAATTGAAGTACATTTATTTCACTTTGTTTTTTGTAGATGTCCCAAAATTAAGAAGCTGATTCTGACTAAGAATAGAATCTTGACACTTCCTGAAGCCATTCACTTGATCACAGACCTAGAGGTAAGATTTTAAGAGTTTAAAGAGTCCCACTCTCCAAGAGAATAGAATGTTTTAGGCTGTGTCCGAAACGGGTGTCTAGAGCTACAGCTACAGCTATTGTCTGCGTCGGCCATTTTGTAGCGCTGTCCGAAATGCCTTCTAGAGCTACAGCTACGGCTACAACGTCACAAAAATCTAGCTGTAAAAGAAGTTGTCTAGCTCAGGCAAAACAAAATGGCGGCAGCACTAACGTTAATTTTGGAGCAAATTTTCGTTTATCTTTCAATAATAGTGCATTGAATTGAAACTAACAGAATGACAAATACGTCAATATTATCTTGTATTTCGACTGGCTGTAAACAAACATTAGTTCAAGAATCGCTTAGGGGCGCAATAACTAGCCGTAGCTCTACTAGCTCTACTAGCTCTACCGTAGCCACGTCCGAATTCCATTTACATTAGCGCCTACGTAGCTGTAGCTGTAGACGTAGACCGTAGCTCTGGACAGTCGTTTCGGACACAGCCTAAGTCTCTCGCGAAGAGAAGTCTGTCGCGAAAAGGGCACGATTGAACTTCCGGGCACCTCCGAGCCGCTGGGTATAGGACTTTTACGTGTGGTTGATTTTTTTTTTTATATATATTTTTTTTTTACGAAGATCTGAACCGTGAAACGTCCATAAATATGGATGATAAATTTAAAATTAAAAAATGCCGAAGAATAGGAACAAAATGATTTGACTTGAGCTTTAGGTTGCAACGTGATTGACCCATTGTCGGGAAGAGAAGGCCTGCACCCGATTTCACTAAACTTTGCGACGCGTCGCAACTCGAGTTACGAAGAGTAACGCGACTCATCTCTCGACGCGTCGTACGATCCATTTCACTAAAGTTAGGATGCGTTCAATGCGTCGCAAATACCTTGACAACGGCAATTAATACGTCGTAAGTTACGAAGTGTATTTGGGTCGTCGTAAAATAAGATGCGTCTTTCAATAGCCAGTTTTACGCCACAGAAATGAAATAAACGAGACTAGAATACTCGGACAATGTGTGGGAAGTTGTAAATGAAACATTCATCGTAGTCATGTGAATAGACCTTGAATAGTGCACTTGACATTTCAAATTAGCTAGAGGTCCACAGCAAGCTTGTTTTTCGTTAAAAATGCATCAGACGTCAGCCATTTTGATTTACATTTTTGAAGCTTTCCGAGAAGAGATTCGACGACTCTTTGCTGAATACCAGGCGGCTATTTACTGTGCGTTGAATAGGTACATACAACAGTCACTGTTTTGTGCTATAAATACACCTACGACGCGTCGCAGGTACGATGTGTTTCGTGAAATGGATTTTACGACGCGTCGCAGCTGCGACGCGTCGTAGAGATACGACGCGTCGCAGGGTTGCGATGCCTCGTAAGTTACGAAGAGTTTGGTGAAATCGGGTGCAGGCCTCAAATTTATGATTTTGCACACTCCCGAGAGAGTTATGAGAGACTATAATAAGTGGTTGGCCGGTTTTAAACGTACGTTTAATACTGGCTCATGGGCCTGGATGCGGTAATGACCCAAGTCAATGGCGAAGGTCATTAACAATGTGTCCAGGTTCATTAGCTTCAGTACAGACACTTCAAGCATTCTGAAGTCTTGAGACACTCTAAAACTTTAAGTTCTGGACACTTCAAATGAATTGAATGGTTTTTTGTTCACCCTCTAAAGGTTCTTGACATAAGAGATAATCCCGATTGTGTCATGCCGCCCAAACCAGTGGCCCAGCAGAAGGGTAGTGGAGTGGAGTTCTACAACATTGACTTCTCTCTCAGTCACCAGCTTCGATTGGTTGGAGCTTTGCCCCCAACCCCAGGAGGCTCACCAAGTAAAACAAACTAACATCCTACTGTATTCAGAGCTCCCAATGTGTCTGTTTTTTCCATTTATTTTACGCTATTACAAGTTTATTCTTCAATTTTACGATTTTTGATGATGCTGTTTTTAACCAATTCGCGCCAGGATTATTTTAACATCACCGAGCCGAGGCGCGAGACAATTTTTAACGAAACTCGATTTGAGGCGGGTTCAGGCCGATGGTACTGGGAAGCACACCCACGCATTTCCGGCCTTGCCCGCTGCTGACAGACATTTCTGGCCGTGTGCGTGGCGTGTTTATGCGTGATTCGTTTTGAATCTGGGGAAAACTTTGTGTTTATATATGTCCTCCGGCGCGAACTGGTTAAAGACATAAATATTTTAAAAAGTGCAATTCCCACCTCATAATTGCATTTACTTACATGTTTGAAATTCAAACATGCTTTGTAAATATCGTTTAACTCACCTGTCCGAAGTTTTACAATCATGGATGCCGAAGAAAAAAAGCAAGAAAAACAGCATTCGTTTTCAACCGGCGTCGATCAGTTGTTCCTGTTTTTCGCGATCGCCGTCTGGCATATGGTGTATCCTACCGTACCTTAAAGCCAGAGGTGTAGTCGAGTCCCTGCAAGTCCGTTCACAAGCCCTTTCCTGAAGCCAGTCACAAGTCCTTTCATAAGGGCAGTCACAAGTAACTGGATGAACAATGACAAAGGAATGCTTTTGTCAAAGCTCATTTGAATAGCTTGTAAATTGAATTGGAACTGGAGGGCTTGTGATGGACTTGCAGTGGCTTGTGATGGACTTGCAGGGACTTGTGATGGACTTGCAGGGACTTGTGATGAACTTGCAGGGACTTGTGATGGACTTGACTACATCCCTGCTTTAAGCCATAGTATATTCCTTCTCTGTGTCTGTGTACGATACCCTTTTGTACCTATATTCGTTACCCTGTGTGGACCCCCTATTGTTTGTAACCGCCAATTATAGGCCAAGTAAAAACATTACACAATTACTGCAATACAAATTTAAAAAGAAATTAATAAAAAACATATATATAATTACTTTAGGAAATGTTATACACCCAAACAAATATTCTTAACATCAAAAAATAATAATAATATACAAACAAAAATTATAAATAATTTTTTTGGAAGGCCTGTCATAGGTTTTGTACATGATTTTTTGTAATCGTGGACGTTCGGTCAATCATGCACCTTTTGCTTATGCCCTAAACCAATTGTCCCTAGTCCACCCAATGGGTCCCATTCTCAAATGGGTCCCATTCTCAAATGGGTCCCATTCTCAAATGTATATTTTTAGTATTTTTGGCTCTTTCTTCACAGCCTCCAAGGATCCCTTGGCACGTAAACTGCGTCTTAGGAGACGGAGACAAGAAAGCATTTCAAGAGCTCAGAGCAAGGACCAGACTGGAGAACAGGCTAAAGTTTTAAAGGTACAATAATTGATCTCTGTGTAAAGACTGAATAGTGCACGGCAACTGCAAAAGCAATCCAGTTGGAGCCATTTTGGCTAAATCAAAAAGGGGCTCCCTTGGAAGTGTGTTTTAGAAAGGACAAGTTGTCGTCTGATGCAGTTTTGTACATGTAACAGCGAAGTCTACGTGGTTTCTCGTCTGGTTTACTTTTTGTCCACTAACAAATTAGACCAAATTAGACACTGGTCACCAGGACTCGTACACGTGAACCCATTACTCTCAGTTTTTTTTATTTGCACTGGTTGCCGATACGAGCAAGAATAGATATTTAAGTTTCTGTTTTTACTTATCAATGTATTCTTTACTGTGTATTGAATAAGTACATACAACAGTCACTGTTTTGTGCTATAAATACACCTACGACGTGTGGCACTTACAGTATGTTTCGTGAATTAGGGAATAACAGTGCGAGGACCCAGTCATTACTGCGTGATAATGACCGGGTTGGGGGATGACCACCAACCTGGTCATTATCACGCAGTAATGACGGGATACTCGCACTGTTATTTCCTTTAATAAATACCTTTTTAACGCGGCGATATTTCCGGTGTTTTTTTTCATGTTCAGGGGCCATATTTTAGCTAAAGCATGGTACCCTGTCTTTTCAATATGTTATTATTACCCATACTTTGAGACCAGATTAGCTGACCACTGATGCCCACCGTGCAAAGCAACGCGCTAGCGTTAACAGACGACACGCGCATTTTGATAAAATGCCACGCGTATAGATACAAACGTTCTACGCGTACATTATACTATTAACTTGACTTCTAGATTAACTTGTGATTGACTTCCTTGCACCTCTGGTTAATATTATCCAGTTCGCGCCAGGATTATTGTAACATTTTTGAATCTCTGAAAAACTGTGCGTTTACATATACGTTAAACATAGATACCGCTCAGTAAAACTTATGTGCTGAACAAAAACTGAGAAATTTGCAGTATATGGCAGTGGTCGGTAACCTGGTTTAAAACAAAAAATGTTGACACAAGTTTGTATTTTTTTTATTAGGGAATGAGTGATTTGGCCAAAGACAAAAATGAAGGGAAAACTTCAAGTTTTGACGATCCGGAAGAATTGAAGTAAGCAATGTCATTTGTTTTTTTGTGGTGAGATGATTAGTTGTAAGTGTGTAAGGCCACTTTTGGGTTTTCTTTCCGACTTTGAATACATTTTCTCTTGGAATACATTTAAATGTAGCACTTTGAGATCGTTTATATGATGGAAAGCTCTATATAAGCATGGCAGTTATTATTCAGAGACGATATTCTGACATGAAAGTGACCAAATTGGGGGGGGGGGGGGGGGGGGGGGCTGGGGCTGGGGCTGGGGGCTGGGGCTGGGGCTGGGGCTGGTCACTTATTACACCGCTGCTAGTATGGAACTAAAGGCTTTATGTGCATATTGAAATGTATGGTATTTTCTTTGTGGTTTTTGCTGTAACCCTCCTATGGTTTGACAGCACAAATATGCACAAATGTCCCGAGTCCACCATTTGAATGTGTTCCTATGGCAAACTAAATTCTGCCCACGAGTTCAATGCACAGAGTCTACACACACAAAAACACATTGCGTGCATTTTTGTGTTGTTGAACAACTGACCCAAATAGTGACTTCCGCATACAAGGGTTAATAAACGCTAAAATTGCACAAGTCAAAAGTCATTATTACTCGAAAAGCACAAGTTCTGGATTTGAAAAATACAAAAGTTAATAAACGCTAAAATTGCACAAGTCAAAAGTCATTATTACTCGAAAAGCACAAGTTCTGGATTTGAAAAATACAAAAGTTAATAAACGCTAAAAATGCACAAGTCAAAAGTCATTATTACTCGAAAAGCACAAGTTCTGGATTTGAAAAACCCATAAAAAATGGGATTATAGCGCTGTATTGAGGCTACTGCAACGTACATGTTTCTCCTATTCAAGGCCCAAGAGTTGGTTAGATGCCCTGCAGAAACCACAGCTAGACTACAGTGAAGTCTTCCCTGAAGAGACGGGACAAATCGAGGGGCTGACAATCTGGCAGATTGAGAACTTTGTGCCTCTTGAGATTGATGAAGGTACCCTTAAACCTTATCATGTGGGTAGTACTCAAAGGTAGTAGACACCATTGGCAAACATTATCGAACAAAACTACCGAATTATTATGAAATATCTTACTTGACTGTAGGTGAATAATGCTGCGTTCCAATCGCGTCGTATTTATCGTGTTCACCGTGAATTTATCCATGTTCACGAGTAGGTTGCATTCCAAACGCTACTCACCAAGACGCACGTGCACAGTCGAGTTAGTCGTGCGGTAAGGACATTCTTTATCACGCAAGAACTCGTACGTGAACCAACACGCATGCGCGAGTATTTCATTCGTTTATGAAGTCGTGAACATGGAGAAAAAAATTCCACCTTGAGTTCACCACTGGTGAACACGAGTTACCAGGCGATTAAAATGCCATTATACGACTTGTGAACCCGTGAACACGATAAACACGACGCGACTGGAACGCAGCATTAGTCTCAAGCATCCTGTAAAATCACAATATCTGGTGTGCTGTGGTTTTCAAGAAAAGTGGAATTTTCTTTCATTTTCCATTGATTTCCGGCTGCCAATTGTTGGAAAAACTTGACTATTTTCAAACACTGCCCCCAATTTATTAAATTTGGTGAGTACACACTTTATTTGAAATGATGTTACACGTCTCTGAATTGCTGCCAGAAAAATAGCTCAGTTGGTAGAGTGTCGGTATGGTATTCTAGAGGTCGCAGGTTTGAATCCCACTCATGCCAGTTTCCTTTGTTCACTTTAATATTTGTTTATTTTAATTTTGTGATATTTGTTATCCCCAGCTCTCCATGGCAAGTTCTACGAAGCTGATTGTTACATCTTGTTACATGTAAGTACAAAGTGTTGAAAACAAAAGCGAAAAAGTGCTGAGAAATTGACATTACATTACTAGGCCTTCGTTTCAACTTTGAGGTGCAAGACCAGTAGGTTTTAGGTGCATTTACCCTAGCCCCTGGGCCTTTTTGGTTGATAAGCACCAGCCTTAATCCTGCGAAATTTTTCAATTGCCACCCTGAAAAAACTGGATTCACCATCGATCCTTTGAAATCATCTGTTATTTAACCAGTTCGCGCCGGATGACGTATATAAACGCAAAGTTTTCCCCGGATTCAAAACGGATGCTGCATAAACACGCCACAAAATTTAATTTTTCGTAACAATATTTCGTCACAATTGTTCGTAACAATTAAAGAATATCTAGCGCAATCATTTTGCTGGATGCCTACAATCATTAGTTACTTTTAAATAAAAAAGATATTTCTTAATAATTCTGTAGTAACATTTAAGAGCTGTTTGTTTTTCTTTTCTCCTCTTGCAGAGTTTTCTAGATGACAATGACATGATGAAGTGGCAGATATACTATTGGATTGGCTGTTCCACATCGGTACGACACATAAAATGTTTGAAATCAAAATAGTATACACATATTGACTGGCAATTATTATTATTATTATTATTATTATTAATTCTTTCTGGTAATGAAACCAAGGATCCCTCAAAAGCGCTCTAGGCACTGTAGCTCGCAAGCCTGAAGAAATCTGTAGAGAGAAGACAATGAGAAGAAGGTACAGTTTTAGAGGTGGGAGGAAAACCCCAGAGGAATATCCTGGGGAAAACCCACGAAATCAGGGAGGGACTGAAGACCCAATCTACTTATTAGCTCAGGCGGGGTTAGAACCCGGGTCACAGCGGTGGAAGGCGAGGAAAGAACCGCTACGCCAACCTGACTCCCAATGAGGTCAACAAAGCACGTATGTGCACCCCTAGGAACTGTGAGTAAACCAGAATAGGGTCATATTTCCCGATGTCGAAGGCCAAGGGAATTAGGACCTTATTCTGGTCACTCACAGGCCCGAGGGGCACATAGGCATGTACTAATGAAGGCTCATAGGCCTGGATGTGTTAATGCCCGAGCTGATTTATACACGAGCCGGTTTTAAACGTACGTTTTATCTTGGCCGACCACATATGTGACACGATCAAGCCGAATCAGTCGGATGTCGGGGAATCCCAAAAATGCACTGTGTTCTTCGTTGGTATTTACACAAATTTACATAACTCGACAACAAAACATCGTATCAACATGGGGTTTTTAGTTTTTAAAACGTACAGATGCCCTCTTTGAAACTACATGAAAACTCATTTTTTGACCGGGCCGACATCCGACTGATTTCGCTTGATCGTGTCACATATTTCTTTCTTACAGGTAAAAATCGTCAATTTTGGTTTTTTTAATATCAGTTTTCAACAATTTTGTTAAACAATTATACTTCAATAACTTCATATTTTGTGAAACACCCTTCTAGCTATAATATGGTATATTTCCTTTCAAATCCTCGCTCGCGTGATCGGTCCGGAAGGGAAGCTAACTCCTAGGGTTAGGGGTTAGGGTTAGGATATTGACGCTCTAATAAGGATATTGACGCGCGTGACTGCGCAATGTTACGCAGAGCATAAGCTGCCGGTACAGCGTGAATTATGGACTCTAAAATACGGTCTTGATTGTGATATTGCGCACGCATTGTGAAGTTTTAACCAATTTGGGAGGTTTCAACCGATGAAACTGGGATGCAGTGACCCTTGGGTGGGAAGACACGATTCTTCATTGGATTACTGAGGTCAAGGGTCACTTGTTTTTCATTTTTCATTTTTTGTTTTTTTAATAGGTGGACAAGAAAGCCTGCTCTGCGATTCATGCAGTGAACCTACGCAACATGCTCGGTGCCCGTACCAGAACCATCCGCGAGGAAATGGAGGACGAGAGCCCAGAGTTCCTGGCCCTCTTCGACAACGAAATCTCGTATATTGAGGGTGGTACAACTAGTGGGTTCTTCAGCGTGGAGGAGAATGATTACACATTACGTATGTACAGAGTATCGGGCACGCAAAGTCTGCATCTTGAGGCGGTAAGTAGGTTTTTTATTTTGTTTAGTTGATTCAAAATCTTTTAAAGGTAGGACCATTGGTAATTGCTTGAATTATCACGAATGGGTGAATTTGGGGGGTTGTATTTTATAGTAGATATGGAGATTTTTGGAGATATGCATGTTTACATATTGATTACTTCCTTGAGTTCAAATTACACAACTGAGAAAACGTGCTTTGAAATAGCCGGCTCTGTTGTAAAAAAACAAAACGATTCACACAAAATGGGTGTTTTTTTTCACTTTATTCATTAAAATCAACATTTCTTTGAACGAAACCTGAAACTGTAGGTATTAAAGATGTCATTCATGACCAAAAAAAAAATTGCATTTTGATGAAATGTTTACCCTCTCAACGTTGAGCGGGCCATTACATGATAGTGCACAGCGCGACTTAATACCCCTTTTGTACAGCCGGTCACATTTACCATCCATATTGAATTTCTTATTGTAAAAATTGATTGGTTACTTGAATGCTAGGTTGCCATGGAGCCTGAGCAGCTTGACCCTTTCTTCGTCTTTATCGTGGACATCGGCTTGGATATCATGATCTGGTACGGCCAACGCTGCAAGTCCCTGACCAAATCCAAGACAAGGTTAGACACTTCTTAAAGATTGGAATATTTTTGAGGCTTTCTGGCAAAATGAGACGGAACTTGGCACAACTGCAAAAAAAAATTAAAAATGGGAAATTTATTTAATTTTCAGATTTATTGATATTTGTAATCTTTGGTATGCCTACCATGCCAAACTAGAATTTGGACAGAAATGGTACGGAAGGAGTGTAAAAAGTGTGTTTAAAGAATTTATTTTTTTGCATTTTTTCATATCACATGTACAAAACTCGAAACTTCAAAAGGCCTTTTTCTCAACATTTTACTTTTGCGACATGTTTATAAATACAAACTTTACACAGCCATAACTTGTTAATGGAATGTCAGATTGAAGTGCAACAAACAGCATTGTAAGGAGAATTCCATCCTCGTTTCTGTAAAACACAGGAATCCTCATTTAAACCTTTGCCCTGTTTTGTCACATTTTGCCAGAACCCCTCACATTTGTGATGCGATCTGTGAAAACCCGTCGGATGTCGCAAAGTTGCAAGTCCCATAAAAGCAAAAATAAATAAATTTTTAAAAAAAATTAAAAAAATTCTAATTTTTTTTTTTTGTAATTGATTTTTCATTGCTATTCCATCTGGTACCCTATCGTTATAAATGCTGTTTTCTCAGAACTTCGCATCGCCAATAATCGACGTTCATTTTAACGTAACTTTTGATGTAGAGGTCCTAGAGACCTGATTGAAAAAGCATTAGAAAGAGGATGATCTCAAGTTTAAGATGATGTAAAGAACTCATTTTTTGTTTTGCCACCCTGTGGCGGGTTTTCACAGATCGCATCACATTTATTCCGGGGCCAATTTCATAGAGCTGCTAAGCAAAATAAATTGCTTAGCACAAAAAAGTCTTGCTCATTAAAAACAGGTTACCAGCCAAAATTATGCGTGTTTTTCATGCCAAGCACAAAAAAGGCTGATTATCAATCCAGAACAATAAAGGTCAGGTGAAAATTTGGTCTGTAACCTTGTTTTTGCCAAGGACAAATTGTCATGCTAAGCAAATTGTTGTGCTTAGCAGCTCTATGAAATTGGCCCCCGGTTTGGTCACTTCTTCATGTTTTTGGCAGTAGACCGATCCAGTAAGCCACACCTCTCGAAATAAATTGACCAATCACAGTCTGACAAATTAAGGTCTGACAAATTAAGGTCTGACAAATTGTCGCCATTTTGTTTGACACAAATTCTTCACTTAAGCATTTATTTTTTATAAAATTAAAGTTTTCGGAACAATTACAGGATATCTAGCGCAATCATTCTGCTGGATGCCTAGAATCATTATTTACTTTCAAATAAGTAAGATATTTCTTAATAATTCGGTTGTAAACATTTTCGATATCTGCAAATGGTGTATCCTACCTTAAATTTTCTGTAAAAAATACTTTGCCCTCCAACAGAGTGATGTTATATCATGTTTTGGGGTGTTTTTTTCTGGGACAAAAATACATAAACTTGTTTCATAGTAGAGAAATCAATTCGATTATTTTTCCCGTCTTTATTTATTGTCTTCGTAAATTGCCCAGGTTGATGGTGGAAAAGATCAACAAGATGGAACGCAAGAACGTCGCGACCATTACGGTGATGGTGCAGGGTGACGAGACTGAGGAATTCTGGGAAGCCCTAGGGGGCGTCACCGACAACTTTGTCATCAGGGTAGGATATAGGATTCGAGGTAGCATTTCAGGGAACTGCTAAGCACAAACTTGCTTAGCACAAAAAAAGTGTCGCTCAGTAAAAACAGGTTATCAGCCATGTTAAACTCCATGTGTTTTTCATGCTAAGCAAAAACCAGCAGAATATCAGTCACAAACAATATACATCACCTGAACATTTGTGACCCGCTCCATCGAAATCAGGAATAAGTCTCGAAATGATTTTTTGAGATATTCCCATGGTGAGAAAGGGAATTTCATAAGCTTTCTAATGATACCCATACCCAAGTGTGTATCTTCTTAGGTTAATTCACATTCCGAGAAAAACAGCTTTGAAATAAACAAAATTGACCAAAATCATACGGACAGCACACACAAATCCTCTACATTTTCATCTTTATTGATCGTTTTTACATACAATACATTAATCACAATAATCTGTGATAACTACACTTCCTAAAAATACAATGTTCAGAAAACAACTTGGTCACGATTTTCACCCATGCGTTCACTTCAACGACCGATTGCGTAAAACGGCCCCAGCGACTTATTCCTGATTACGATGGAGCGGGTCACATTTGGTCTGTAACCCTGTTTTTGCCAAAGAAGAATTGTCATGCTAAGCAAAGTTTTGTGCTTAGCAGCTCTGTGAAGTTGGCCCCAGAAGTAATGCGTATTTCTACACTAATACAAATACAGTATTCAAGACAGAGGCATAACAAATATATTTATATTTTGTAGCAGTACAAAGTAAATTTTTGTGTACCCATTTGTTTTTCAGCCTTGGGTTGGTAACTTTGTTCCTGACAAGCCCAAGCTGTACAAAGCTGGACTGGGCATGGGATATCTGGAGCTTCCTCAGGGTAAGTTAAACAGGCAGTTCTCATTTGTCTGTCTGAACTAATTATGGAGCTTCCAGATCTGCAAAACAGATTTTTTTTCTTCCTTTAACCAGTTCGCGCCGGATGACGTATATAAACGCAAAGTTTTCCCCAAATTCAAAACGGATGACGCATAAACACGCCACGAGCAAGGCCGGAAATATCTGTCAGCAGCGAGCAAGGCCGAAAATGCGTTGGGGGTGCTTCCCGGCACTATCGGCCTGAACTCGCTTCGGATCGAGTTTCGTTAAAAATAATCCCGCCCCTCGGCTCGGTGATGTTAAAATAATCCAGGCGCGAACTTGTTACAACAAAAAATAGATTCTACTTGCAGTCAAACAAAATGAAAACCATAGAAAAAAAAGAGCTGTGCATTATTCAAATGTGCCTTATTAGAGGGTTTGACCCCCCTAAACACCCCCTCTGGATCTGCGCCTGTCGTTATAGACCATGTGCCCTCTGTTTACATCTATATTCAAATGTGCCCATCAATATGCGCACGCATCGTGTTTTACATAAATTTGGTTCAGAGGCGACATTAGAGGTCACATAATTCAAAGGTGGTCTGACCTGTGGCGTCTCTTCTCAACCCAATTTTATGCAAAACACGATGTGTGCGCATATTGCCGGGCACATTTGAATACAGATGTAAACACGCGACGTCAGAGAGCACATCGTCTATAGACAACCACAAACATTGTTCATGACAACCAGTTGTTTTTTTTGGTTTTTTTCACAGTTGAATTGCCAAAGGGCAAGTTGGTACAGCGGCTGTTGGAAACCAAGAACGTCTACATCCTAGACTGTCATGCTGACGTCTTCATCTGGTTAGTTAAACCCTCTCTAACTCTAACAGTCTTCATCTGGTTAGTTAAATCCTCTCTAACTTTAACAGTCTTCATCTGGTTAGTTAAACCCTCTCTAACTCTAACAGTCTTCATCTGGTTAGTTAAACCCTCTCTAACTCTAACAGTCTTCATCTGGTTAGTTAAACCCTCTCTAACTCTAACAGTCTTCATCTGGTTAGTTAAACCCTCTCTAACTCTAACAGTCTTCATCTGGTTAGTTAAACCCTCTCTAACTCTAACAGTCTTCATCTGGTTAGTTAAACCCTCTCTAACTCTAACAGTCTCATCCTCCAATTTTCATATTTGACCTGCTCCAATTTTTTCAAATTCCCAAGGTTATCAGCTTTAAAATAATGTATTCTTTACATATGTACCCCCTATCTTATCTCTCCTAGGGGAAGGATTTAGTGATAAAACCCTGACAACCTAATGAGATAAACAGCTTTGAAATTCAGAAAACGTATTGTTTCTCAAAATCGACAATGTAGCATGGTTGCCATGCTACATTCTCCACACTTATTACGTGTACATAAAATGTACTGTACAAAACGTTTTTTGAAAAAATGTTACTTCAGAACACGACGATCTTTTAAAATTTGCTAATACCTGAATACGATTAAATGTTTTACTCGAAAGAACAATCGTCATAGCTTCATGTTCCCATGCGCAGTTGCAATACAAAACTGGCTTACTGCTAAACACTTAGTGATGTTTACGTTGTGTCGTTTTTGTTGGTCGTAGGATTGGTCGTAAGTCAACTAGGCTGGTCCGAGCAGCTGCGCTGAAGCTCTCCCAGGAACTCTGCAGCATCATTCATCGCCCCTGCTGTGCCAGTGTCATCCGAGTTCTGGAAGGGTAAGGAATAGCACCTGAGAGACTTGGTCAAGTGTGTTCGCATCTCGGTCTATAAAAAGGATGTTTCTGAAACATTTGCTTTGGTTTCGGCTTCTTCTCCGACTTCTGAGTCACTGAGGAGCAAACCTATTAAAAATATTAGACTTTTAGGTTCTGATTAATAATGTGAAAACCCGACCCAAAACCGAATTTGGGTCGGGTCGGGTCAGGTCGGGTCGAGTCGGTTCGGTTTTTCTATCAATTCATTCGGATCGGATCGGTCGGGTCAGGTCGGTTTTTCTATCATTTCATCCAGATCGAATCGGATCGGGTCGGGTCGGTTTTTCAATCAATTCATTCGGATCGGTCAGGTCAGGTTGGTTTTTCTATCATTTCATCCAGATCGAATCGGATCGGGTCGGGTCGGTTTTTCTATCATTTCATCCAGATCGAATCGGATCGGGTCGGGTCGGTTTAGCCATCTTGTGAAAAAACCTGAAATAAACCGAAACAGTTTGGAATTCCTGTGGTTCAATAATGTTGCAGGATCACTGATCCCGATAACGCGTACTTAGTACCGCGTCAATCCACTGCGTGATTGTACATGTATACAACCGTGTGCAGTTTTTGACAGGCAATTGTTTTCAATAACACGACCCGATGTGGGTAATATCTAGCACAAAGGCGGACACGTTCGTGAAATATACATGTAGGATATTTGCCCAAGCCAGATATTTACGGGTTTTTTTCCGGGGTCTGATTGGTTTTCTTCAGTTCGTTTTTTTTAATTTATTTTTAATTTTTTTTTAAATTTTTTTGGTTGGGTTGGTGAGTTCAGATCGGTTTCCATTCGGATTCGGTTTTTATCTTTTTGTGTTTTGGGTCGGTTTGGCCTGACCAACTCAACCCGATGCACATCATTAAGGTATGGTACCACAATGTGCGTGGATTTCCCGCAGTTGAGAGCCTAAAATCGCCTTAAGAAGCCAGAAATTTGAAAAGCCCAAGGAAAAAACAATTCACAGCTGTGGAATGCACCCTAGCTTGTTTCTTGCTTATCTGGGGCCAATTTTATGGAGCTGCTAAGCACCCAACAAAATGCTTACAAACCACATTTTTAGATGATTTATATTGTTTGTGAATGATATTCAGCTGGCTTTTGCTTAGCATGAAAAGCACATGGAGATTTGGCTGGTAACCTGTTTTTTACAGAGCAAGGCTTTTTTGTGCTAAGCAAATATTTGTGCTTAGTGTCTTCATGAAATTGGCCTCT
Organism: Crossaster papposus; assembly: GCA_037893245.1. Lineage (NCBI taxonomy): Eukaryota > Metazoa > Echinodermata > Asteroidea > Velatida > Solasteridae > Crossaster > Crossaster papposus. Next base: position 1,597,580 of record JBAIAA010000238.1, read on the forward strand.
GATCTCTTCAAATAGCCACATAGATTCACCTCTTTTTTTTTCCTTCAAAAGACCAAACACGACCAGGTGCACCTAGTATAAAATGCTGGTTAATATATTTTCACGCGTAGCAAAATTTGATGCTTCGAAATAAAAAATTAATAACAATCAAGCATCATTTGGACTAAACGTGGCCGTTTAGAAATTCTTTGAATCTTGCCAGCCGTGTTCCCCTTTAAGCTTGTTTCTCCAGCAGCCTCGTCAAAACTGACTGCTGCTTGCCTTTGCGTAGTTCTACCGTGCGTTCCCACTAGGACTTTGTTTTACCGCGACGGATTGCTTATTGGCCCTTGCGAAGCTGGAAGAATGTCACACATTGCTGGCGCCGTTAACTTACCACGACCACTTTCGGCCCGGGTCAATAATCATAAAAGCCTGCTAACTTAGCAGCCAACTAGGCCTTAGCAGCCCGCTAAATCCGTAGTTTGCTGCTTCGTGGTTACCAACTAGTTTTGTATTCATAAAACCTTGCTAAGAATGTTACCAGCTAGTTGACAGCTAGATATTTTAAGCACGCAGCTGGGACATCAGGCAAGTTGCCGGATAGTGACTTAGAGACACCCCAGATCAACTATAATGTTAGCAGTTAACTTAGCAACCAACTAAGCTTAGCAAAGTTTTATGAATGTCAATTAGCTTCCAACTAGGCTTAGCTGTCAACTAGAGACCATTTTAGCAGCCAACTAGGCTCGGCAGGCTTTTATGAATATCGGTCCTGGTAGTTTTACATCACCGCCGCAGTACGTTGACAGGGACGTTAGTCTACCGCGCGTTCCCATTAGATATAATGTTGTCATTCTGAAGAAAAAGTCGCGGTACGTTAACCAACAAAGTCCAAATGGGAACACGGCTTGTGTATGAATTTAAAACTTTAGTCAGAAAATGATAGTGCATGTAATGCATTCTTTCTTAACCAGTTCGCGCCGGAGGAGGTATATACACGCACAGTTTTTCCCAGATTTAAAACGGATGACGCATAAACACGCAACGAGCAAGGCCTGAAATGTCTGTCAGCGGTGAGCAAGACCGGAAATGTCATGGGTGTGCTTCCCGGTACAATCGGCCTGAACCCGCGTCGGATCGAGTTTCGTTAAAAAATAACCCTGCGCCTCGGCTCGGTGAATGTTACAATAATCCCGGCGCGAACTGGTTAAAAACGACAGTATACTAGCGGCAAATATTATACTAGGGAAAAATATTACACAGGGTACATGTAATTGATCCGATTTTTATGACTTTTTTTTGCTTGCAATCAAGTGGGATATTTTTATAATGTTATGGTAGTTTCATATGTGACCGGCTCTACAAAAATGTGTATTAAGTCGCGCTGTGCACTATCTTGTAATGTCCCGCTCAACGTTGAGAGGGTAAACATTTCATCAAAATGTGATTTTTATTTTTTGTCATGAACGACATCTTCAATACCTACAGTTTTAGGTTTCATTCAAAGAAATGTTGATTTTGATGAATAAAGTGAAAAAAACTACAATTTTGTGTGCATCGTTCTGTTGTAGTACAACAGAGCCGGCTATTTCAAAGCCCGTTTTCTCAGTTGTGTAATTTGAACTCCAAGGAAGTTATCAATATGTGAACACGTCATATCTCCAAAATGAGAGGGGCTATGGGGCTCTATTATATACAAAATGAAAGCTTACGTTTTGGGCTTTCCAACCATGTATATAACTCAATTTCTTTTTTTGCGACATAATACACCTTTTTTTAGCCGGTCACATACATATATGAATGTTTACAAATGGTGTCCTGACCTTTAAAAATCTACTCCATAACTAAATCCAAGCCATGTACTAGTTCTAATTTGCCCTCAAATACTGGTTCGACCCCAGTATCATCGGCCACCATGTCGGCATTGACGCCTAGTAGTAGTCCATTTTGGGCTGAAATTCTCTGCAATCCTCACGTTGTTCTTAGGTGCGAACCCTATTTGTTCAGGCAGCCTTTTTCCAGCTGGGATGAGACCCTAGCTGTGGACTATACCCGCAATTCAGAGGGGGTGCTCAAATCAATGATTGAACCCATGCGGTAAGATCTGCCCCCCCCCCCCCCCCCCCCCCCCCCCCCCCCCCCCCCCCCACCCATTTAATCTCTGTGGCAACAACCCCATCCATAAACTATTCATCTACTGACAATCTCGGCTGAGTTGAGCATGTTCGGGTGCTGTTGAACTAGTCTTTTTTTGTCGATTTTCGATTCGACTTCACGCATGCGTGGTTTGTTTTTCACTCGAATGCGTCAAGTCGCTTGATGACGTCAAATCTAGTTTGTGACGACAGCAAATTGTTGGCACGTAATTGTTTTATTTTTTTAATGATTTATTTTTATTCATTTTCTCCACCTAATGATAGGATACACCATTAACAGATAGCGAAAATATTTACTACCGAATTATTAAGAAATATCTTACTCATTTGAAAGTAAATAATGATTCTAGGCATTCAGCAAAATGATTGCGCTAGATATCCTGCAATTATTCCGAAAAATATAATTTCAGACACTTCGGACAGGTCAGTTCAACGATATTTACTATAAAATACAACCCCCAAATCTACGAATCCATGATAATTCAAGCAATTACCAATGGTGTATCCTACTTAAAATTTAGTGCAATAAATAATTATCTTATGCAAAGAGTTATCCTAAATGGAGAAATATTATCGCAAACTTTGGCAAAACTTGCCCCAGTCTTGAAATCGTAGCGTAACTCGCGAGTGACTAGAGAAACCATGCTCAGGGGCAAGGTTGATCCAGTTAGACTATCTAGTCAAACCACACAGCGTTCGAGTGACAACTAGATTGACTAATGGTTAAGTCCAGTCGACTAGTCGCCCAACCGAACTTGCTCTTGTCTGGACTAGCTACATGTAGTCAAACAACACAGCGTTTGAGTGACAACTAGATTGACTTACGGTTAAGTCTAGTCGATCTATTCGCCCAACCAAACTTGCTCTTTGCTGGAGAAGGAAGTTGTAGGCAGAGCATGCAAATTGATTGGTAACTTTCTTGCATTTGATTGGATTGTGTTTTTTGGGTGTTTTTATAAGAATGGTTTGAAGTGATTAATGAATTTGTGCTTTTTATGTATTTAACAGGTTTGTATGTAAAGTTGGTCGCAAATATTTAGCTAAATGAAAGAGTGTAGTTGAAAGTGTTTTGGACTAATATTTTATTATTATGAAACCTTTTTTTTTAAGATTGGATTTCAAACTTAATTTAATATTGTCGAGATTGAAGTTGATCTGACATTTTCTGTCTCAAAATCTTTATTTTGTTTTTTGTTTCCCGTTTGGAATGTTATTGTTTTAACTTAAAGTTTACAGGAAAATGTGTTTTTTTTGTGGTTTGAAATTCCTCTGGCACACCAATAACTGTTTATGTAGGCCAGGATAAATATTTTGTCATAAATATCCGAGACAGTTTAGCCATTTCTGTTAGTCGAGAGCCCGACATGTACAATGTATGTTTAAACGACCCGGCCAGTTTTATCACATTTGCTATCACATTATAATTAAATTTTGGACTCCCATGAATTCTGGTCCATGACCTTTTCATGCGCAATACAACCAATGAGTCTGTATAGCAGGTGGAACACACGACTCATTCTCCATAAGGGCCCATTTAAAAGTAAACAATGATTGTAAGCATCCAGCAAATTGCTTGTGCCAGATATCCTGTAATTGTTCCGAAAAATTTAATTTTATAAAAAAATCACGATCGCTAGACAATGATCGCAAAAAAACCCACAAGAACAATAAGAACAACTTCCATTTTTTCTTGGCATCCATGATTGTAAAACTTTGGACAGGTCAGAAACGATATTTACTATAAAATACAACCACTGATATTTCAAGCAATTACCAATGGTGTATCCCACCTTTAAAATGATATTAGCCCATTTTAACTCTGTTTCGTGCGTTTACAACAAAGTGCACAATTTGGGGCATAAATGGACCTACATGTACATGTAAGCTGTCTACTGCAAAGTTGATTTCAAAATAAACACTTAACAAAGTAAAGTTCAGAATGTATGTAATATTTTTCGTATCCCCCTGTTTGATATTTGCCTAATATCAGTCTGTTGTTTTTCACTTTCTCTATCTATCTGTTTGTCTTGTGATAGGAGTGAAAGTCAGGTCTTCAAGTCCAAGTTTTTAGGCTGGGATGATGTTCTTGCTGTTGACTACACCCGCCGTGCGGAGGCTGTCCTTAAGAAACCAGCAATACAGAAGGTAACACGGTCTGTCCATAAATTAAGGGTCCAAATTTTGTTTAACCAGTTCGCGCCGGATGACGTATATAAACGCAAAGTTTTCCCCAGATTTAAAACGAATGACGTATAAACACGCCACGAGCAAGGCCGGAAATGTCTGTCAGCAGCGAGCAAGGCCCGGAAATGCGTGGGTGTGCTTCCCGGCACTATCGGCCTGAACCTGCTTCGGATCGAGTTTCGTTAAAAATAATCCTGCCCCTCGGCTCGGTGATGTTAAAATAATCCCGGCGCAAACTGGTTAAATTCAGTCAGGTTGGGTAGTGGTTCTTTCCTCATTTTCCACCGCTGTGACTCGGGTTTGAATCCTGCCTTGGGCAATATGTGGATTGGGTTTTCAGTCCCTACCTGATTTCATAGATTTTTTCCAGGATATTCCTTTTTCTGGTTTTCCACCCACCTCTAAAACTACCTTCTTCTCATTGTCTTCTCTCTGCAGGTTTCTTCAGGCTTACGAGTTACAGTGCCTCGGGCACTTTAGAGAGATCCATGGTTTTATTACCAACAGAATTAATAATTACTTAACATATTCTTGGATGCCTTCAATTTCAAAGAGTAATTACATTAGGCAAAACTTCCTGCAAACAAAATAGCGGTCTGGAGCTAAAACTACTGGCCCAAATTAGGATATCTTATTTAGAATGTGCGAACAGTCATAGCATCTTCACGTGAGCGTCAGGTATCGCTGGCAATGCGTTCTCTTCTCGTATTCTCTCCAAGTGTCTCTCTTAGTGGTCTCTTCTAACTTACCCTTCTGTGCCGTTGGGAGAGTACTTGTGCACGGAGCCCATACTCTAAATACTGTTATCTTTGCAAACACGTGATTACATTTCTAAGATTGTTACTACCGTGTTCACTCTTCTTTTGATTGATTGATCTGCAGGATGCGGCAGATGGTCAGAATGAGATGAAGACTGACTTGTCGGCTCTCTTCCTTCCAAGACAACCTGCCATGCCTAGTCATGAAGCTGTAAGTAATCCATATAGTTGGTGGGCCACCATCCTCCCTAAATACATGTAAGCCACTTTGGACCACATTGGGGCAACACACTTTGTGTCAGACAAATGAACAAACCACCACTTAGTCTAGAAATAATACTGAACTAGAACACTTTAATTTGCAAACTCGGACGGGAACTCTAGATCAAAATCTATAACACCAGCGCTGGTAATGATAATCAAGAAAACTTTAAGTAGGCCTACATGTACATGTTTAGATCAACAATACACTTTATGAAATAAAACAAACCTTTATCTTTCCGACAAAAACAAAAATACCGGTATGCAGATAGACAATTTTAGGGCCCTAAATATATATTCAAGCAAGGATATTCGGAGCTCTTGATGTCACTCTAGGCAATCAAGTCCCGATTCCAAAAGTGTTGATCAACTAGTCAGTTCTGTTCACTTGGTGGAGTTCCGGCGAAACCACGAAGTAAATCAGGCACAGAAGTCCAATGTCACTGTATATGGTTACACAGCAAACGGTTCCTTCACAAAATCCCTCCTCTGCTTGGAGACCCAGACTGATGTGATGGGTGCTCCGGTTACGGTAATTCACCTTATGCAGACAGCATACATGTAAATCCTGTCCTTGTGAAGATATGACATGTGTATAAGCTCACACGTGGCCAGTCCAATCACCAACGGCTTGATCCACTCATCAGGATATGGTGTGGATCAAAGTTCCAGACGGTCTAAATGTTATCACTGTAATTCTTGTATTGCTCACCAACGGCAGCAAAATACAGTTCAAGTTAATACCCAGAAATATCAGGGTACATCTGAGAGCAAAAGAAAAGCAAAATATGTACCTTATAACAGAAGGCTCGTGTCTCTACACGAAACAATTCAGGGGGTCAAAGCAGACGGTAGATCCAATAATCCACCCAATTTCTAGCATTAATACAATTTAACTTGTTCAATTTCTAACTGAACACAACTCAACATGTCACTTAATTTGAATCATCCCAGTATGTGAGGTTTCATTACATTTCTTCGTAATGCATTAAAACTGGCTCCTGATTTATACAATTCCCACTTGTTTCTGTAACGTTAATTTCAACACCAAATTATCATCAAAAATCACCCCAAAAGTTATAACCATCCCATTACCCTTTACTTATTCTCACCTGAGAGCCACACGCTGTAGGATTTTCAATCAATCTCAACCTAACAGTTGACTTTTAGCAAGAATCTTGGCATTTCTCTGCGGGAATTTTACCAAAACGTGTGCGAAACATGGCGCCTGCCATGGTTATGGTACACGCGTATCTCATAACCGCTTGAGGGCGCACTTCAGCGTACCGCACGGGCTACACATATACAGTTACGTACTGCACTGGCAGATTGAAGAGACTATCCTCCTTAATGTTGAGCTAAATTAGCTTGAACATCTACTATTTTAGGTATGGACGAATTCAATCACATACTAACATTGTGGGGGCCAGAAGCCTTATCACTATAGGGAATTAGTGTCGCATTAGTGAGCCAATAATTAACGGCCTGAAAGGGTATGGATTAATCAAAGCAAATAACCCAGTGCATAATTTTGTTCTGCGTATTTTGACACCTCGATTGTTGAGATACGATGTTGCGGAGCGAAGTTATTGTCATTTCAATGGTCATAGGTCTGGTTTCAAAAGTGACAATCATCCCTATAGAAGCAGGTTTGCATTATTGTTTTGAATTATCAGGTTCTGCTTCTGCTTCTGCTTTTATAGGGATGATTGTTACTTTTGAAACTGGATCTACGACCATTGAAATGACAATAACTTCGCTCCGCAACATCGTATCTCAACAATCGAGGTGTCAAAATACGCAGAACAAAATTATGCACCGGGTTATTTGCTTCGATTAATCCATACTTTTTCAGGCCGTTAATTATGGGCTCATTTTTAAGTGTCTCTATACTTTTTGTGATGAGTATAGACCAATACAAATGCAGTAAGTAAGACAGAGGTATAACAATCTGGTTTATTGAAACGGTTGTTGCTCTACTTGTCAGGAACAATTAATGGAGGATTGGAATGAGGATCTGGATGGCATGGAATCCTTTGTGTTAGAGGGCAAGAAATTTGTACGACTCCCTGATAAAGAAATCGGTATGTATCAAGTGTATAAAGTAGGAATAATAATTGAATAAGATTAAAACTGCTGCAAAAAAAACTGCTTACTGGCTGGAATGACCTGAAATATTCAAATCAACAAAGTTAAAGATTGGATACACCATTTGCAGCTATCAAAAATATTTACTACCGAATTATTAAGAAATATCTTACTTATTTGCAAGTAAATAAGGATTGTAGGCATCCACCAAAATTATTGCGCTAGATATCCTGTAATTATTCTGAAAAACCAAAAAAAAAAAAAGAATAACTGCCCGACGCTGGTTGATATTGTAAAACTTCGGACAGGTCATTTAAATGATATTTACTATAAAATACAACCCCCCAAATGTTACCTATTCATGATAATTCAAGCAATTACCAATAGTGTATTCTCCCTTTAAAAATGCCTAATATTTTTATCTTAACCAGTTCGCGCCGGGATTATTTTAACATCACCGAGCCTACACGCGGGATTATTTTTTAATGAACTTGATCCGAGGCGGATCCAGGCCAATAGTGCCGGGAAGCACACCCACGCATTTTTGGCCTTGCTCGCTGCTGACAGACATTTCCGACCTTGCTCGTGGTGTGTTTATGCGTCATCCGTTTTGAATCTGGGAACAACTTTGCGTTTATATATGTCATCCGGCGCGAACTGGTTAAAGGGTTTCTGCGTTGTCACCCCTGGCTCTTCTCAGAACAACTTATAGCAAGCTTCATAAAACTACATAATAAACCTGCTTCTCTCCAAAGAGAACCTCTGGTAAAGAAGAATTCAACCACGGTATACGTTCTTTTTACCTTCAATTCTTGGCAATCTTCCACAAAAGGTAACTTCTACAGCGGGGACAGCTATGTCTTTCTCTGTCGCTACTGGGTGCCCAAGGATATCCCCGAGGATGGGGAGGAAGGAAAAAAAAAAGCTGATATCCATGACCAAGAGGAGAGTAAAGATGTGGAGAGTGAAGACAACGAAGACGAAGAGGAACCGGAGGAGGACTTCCAATGTACTGTGTACTTCTGGCAGGGTCGGGATGCCAGCAACATGGGCTGGCTGACCTTCACCTTCAGCTTGCAGAAGAAGTTTGAGTCCTTGTTTGGGGACAAGTTGGAGGTAGTGCGGCTCTGTCAGGTATGGGTTTGAGAGGTATCTATAGCAATGACTCACGATAAAGGATGCGCAAACCCAACCCGAAACCGACTTCCGGTTGGGTTGGGTCGGGTCAGTTTCTCTTTCATTTTCCTTCGGGTTGAGGCGGTTTCGGTTTTGCGCTTTTAATTTTTGGGTCGGGTCGGTTAAAGGTAGGATACACCATTTGCAGATATCAAAAGATTTTACTACCGAATTATTAGGAAATATATTACTCATCTGAAAGTAAATAACGATTCTAGGCATCCAGCAAAATGATTGCGCTAGATATCCTGTAACGGACGGCGATAGCGAAAAAAACACAAATAACATAAGAATAACTGCTCGACGCCGGTTGAAAACAAACGTGGTTTTTCGTGCTTTTCTCGCCATCCATGATTGTAAAACTTCTGATAGGTCAGTTAAACGATATTTACTATAAAATACAACCCCCCAAATCTACCCATTCATGACAATTCAAGCAATTACCAATGGTGTATCCTACCTTTAAGCCATCTTGTGAAAAACCTGAAATAAACCGAAACAGTTTGGAATTCATGTGGTTCAATAATATTACAGGGATCACTGCCCGATAAAAAAAATTTAGACAAAAAAATTTAAAAAATATATATGTGACCCACTCCATCGAATTCAGGAATAAGTCGCAAAATGACTTTTTGAGATATGCATATGGTGAGAAAGGGAATTTTATAAGCTTTCTAATGATACCCATCACAAGTGTGTATCTGTTTAGGTTAACGAGTTATGGTCTGATGAAGATGACAGGTGTATATTTATTTGCCGAATCCACATTCCGAGAAAAACGGCTTTGAAATAAACAAAAGTTACCAAAATCATACGGACAGCACACACAAATCCTCTTCATTTTTATCTTTATTGATCGTTTTCACATACAAGACAATAATGACAATAATCTGTTATAACTACACTTCCTAAAAATACAATGTTCAGAAAATCGACTTGGTCACGATTTTCACCCATGCGTTGACTTCAATGGCCGATTGCGTAAAACGGCCTCAGCGACTTATTCCTGATTACGATGGAGCGGGTCACATATTTGTTTTTCTATAGAAAAATCAACCCTGACAAAAGCCTGTAGTTCAGGAGTTTTGGGCAATAGGCTTGTAATGGGTATCATTAGAAAACCTATGAAATTTTTCGACTTAATCCTGATTTTGATGTCCTGAGTATTGGAATATATTTGAATAATGGCAAAAAGAATACAATGTGCCCAATAAACAAAAATTAACAAAATTAGCAAAATAATTACCAAAATTAACACACAAAAATAATGATTTAAATATTAAAATAAATCAACCCCGACACAAGCCTTTATTGCGACAAGCCTTTTTGCCTCATAATTTCACTTAAATGTTCCTATAAAACAAAGTATAAATTTCTTAGAGAAGAAAAACAAATATTGTTAATTTTTATATATTCTAGCAACAAGAAAACTTGAAATTTCTGGCGCATTTCAAGAAGAATTTTGTGATCCACCGCGGCAGTCGTCGGTTGTCGTCGGCATCTGATTCAGAGCAGGAGCAGAGCTTGAATCCGTCCTTCTATCACATCAGGGCCAACGGTGGACCACTCAGCACACGCTGTGTTCAGGTGCATCCAACCGTGCAGTGGCTAAACTCCCAATTCTGGTAGGTTTATGATGTGAAGCGTTCTGGCAAAATGAGAAATGAGAACTGGGCACAGGGCATAGTGGAGAAAACTGCAAAATAATGAATAATGGGTGATTTTCAGATTTATTTATATTTGTAATCTCTGACTTTTTTTAATCTTTTTTTTTTTAACCAAAGTCGCCAATTTCAAGGCCCAAAAAGCAACTTTGCTAACTACATTTTGTCAAAAAATATTATGGTAGTTGTGAAATAGTAGTGTTTTCAAGAAAAAACGGTTAACATTTTTCCATATCACATGTACAAAACTCGAAACTCTAAATGCCTTTTTCTCAATATTTTACTTTTGCGAACTTTAAACAGCCATAACTTGTTAATGGAATGTCAGATTAAAGTGCAACAAACACCATTGTAAGGAGAATTGTATCCTCTTTTCTAATACCTGAGAACCCTCATTTCAACCTCTGCCCAGTTCCGTCCATTTTGCCAGAATCCCTCACAATTGTCACCTTCTCCAACCCGGACAAAGTTGACATTTGTTGTTTTATAGATTTTGCTTTTTTTTCCCAAATTGTCTAGGTTCTCATCTTTGAAATGATGTATCATTTACATATCCCCACCCTATCTTCCCTGGGGGAAGGATTTTGTAGTAAAACCCTGACAACCTAATTATGAGATAAACAGCTTTGAAGTTCAGAAAAGCGTATTACTTCTATACACAATTGTTTCACAAAATCAACAAAAAAACACAAATTTTTGGGGATTGTAGATTAATAGTTTGTGATTCAGGAAAACCCAAAACCTCAAAATGGTAAAATCGATGGAACAGGTCACATATCAAGAGGTAATTGGGCAATCTTTCTGTTATTTTTCTAGTTACATTCTGAAGGTACCGTTCAGGAATCAGGACAGTAAAGGAATCGTGTACTCTTGGATTGGTAGCAAGGCTGACCCCGAGGTGGCCAGAGTGGCTGAAGAACTGGTCTATGACATGTTTGATGTGAGTTTATATCATTGGCATCAATTGTGACCGGCTCTACAAAAAGGTGTATTATGTCGCCAAAAAAAGAAATTGAGGTATATACATGGTTGAAAAGCCCACAATGTAAGCTTTCATTTGGTATATAATAGAGCTCCACAGCCCCTCTCATTCTGGAGATATCTTCTGGAGATATGACGTGTTTACATATTGATTACTTCCTTGGAGTTCAAATTACACAACGGAGAAAACAGGCTTTGAAATAGCCGGCTGTGTTGTACTACAACAGAACGATGCACCCAAAATGATATTTTTTTTTCCACTTTATTTATCAAAATCAACATTTCTTTGAATGAAACCTGAAACTGTGGGTAATAAATATGTCATCTATGACAACAAATGAAAATCACATTTTGATGAAATGTTTACCCTCTCAACGTTGAGCGAGTCATTACATGATAATGCACAGCGCGACTTAATACACCTTTTTGTTGAGCCGATCACAATTGTTTGCAGTAGTAGGGTGCACTAGCCTAATTCGAGCCCCATTGATAACAGTGTAAAATAATAACGTTCAGGGCCAAGTTTCATGCAAACCGACATATCACTGGGGTTTCTCATACAACAATCAGATTATTGTCTTGGTCTTTATCTTTCCATTTCTTTTAAAATTGTTGGTGTGTTAGCCAATTACATTTTTTAATATTCACACCAAAAGAAACTCACCTTTGGAAAAGTGATACTTCCCGAGCCTGCAAGCAGCCATTTTACAAATGGCATCCCTCCACATTCTAGGGCAATTAGGATCCATTTTTCAACTGTAATTTTATCAATTTTTTCCTCAGATTGAAGCCCCAAAACAAGGGAGTTGATCCTAGGCTATATTTACACAATCCCACCATTTGTTTTACTAAACGGCCTCCTTAAAAACAAAATTTGCACATTTTATGCTAATGAGCTCGCGTAGAAATTCCCACTTCAGTTAGTGTATGTGTAGTGCACCCAGTAATACTGGTACATTAACATAAGGCGTTCTGGCAAAATGGAACTGAATCACAGGGGCCAATTTCATAAACCATGTAAGCACACAAATTTGCTTAGCAGGGAAATTCTTCCCGAGCAAAAACAGGGTTACAAACCAAATTTTCAGGTGATGTATATTGTTTGTGACTGGTATTTAGCTGATGGTTGCTAAGCATGAAAAGCACATGGAGCTTTGACTGGATAACCTGTTTTTAATACTGAGCAAGATTTGTTTGTGCTAAGCACATTTTTGTGCTTACATGTTTTATGAAATTGGCCCCTGAGGTTCAGGCCACAGTGGAGAAAAGTAGTGAATGAGTGAAGTCATTTTTCTGTGAATCATGTTATTGATATTTGATGAATCATGATATAGGGCACTAGTCTGGTTTCCAGACCCCATTGTCATTTGGACTTCAAAATGGAAATGGGGTCTGGTATTTATTAGTACATATATTAGGAGGAATCTGCCTAATGTATGCAAATTATATGCGTCATTGTTTTTAGCAGGGCGGGCCGTCCTGCCAAAATAATAACAGTCCTAAAGGGAGATTTAAATCTGCCTGATTTTTGAAATTTCATAATTATGTTGTATTGGGATGGCCCTTTGCAGGATACCCACAGCTTCCAGCTCCTCTCCGAGGGGGAGGAGCCTGAGAACTTCTGGTGGGTGGCGCTAGGTGGCCAGCGCAAGTATGACGAGGAGGCCTACTATATGCATCACTCCAGGCTCTTTAGATGTTCCAATGAAAAGGGTTTCTTCACCGTGTCTGAGAAATGCTCAGACTTCTGCCAGGTACATTTATATGCAGTTTTTAAGGACAAAATGTAAACTTAAACAGGGGCTAATTCCATGGTACTGCTTAAAGGTAGGATACACCATTGGTAATTGTTTGAATTATCATGAATGGGTGGATTTGGGGGGTTGTATTTTATAGTAAATATCGTTTAACTAACCTGTCCAAAGTTTTACAATCAAGAATGCCGAGAAAAGCACGAAAAACAGCGTTTGTTTTCAACCGACGTCGAGCAGTTATTTGTGTTTTTTCAGAATAATTAAAAGATATCTAGCGCCATTATTTTGCTGGATGCCTAGTATCTTTATTTACTTTCAGATGAGGAAGATATTTCTTAATAATTTGGTAGTAAATTTTTTCAATATCTGCAAATGGTGTATCCTACCTTTGAATGTAGGACACACCATTTGCAGATATTACAAAAATTTACTACCGAATTATTTAGAAATATCTTACTTTTTTGAAAGTAAATAATGATTGTAGGCATCCAGCAAAATGATTGCGCTAGATATCCCATAATTGTATCCCGCTGTATGGTCAAGATTTATTTATTTGTTTAATTTTGTTCTATCAGGATGATCTCGCGGATGATGATGTGATGATCCTGGATACAGGCACGGAGGTATACCTATGGTGTGGGCCAAGCAGCAGTGAAGTGGAGAAAAAACTGGCCTTCAAGAGTGCCCAGGTCAGTTTCAGAGATGTTTCAGAGATGTTGACCAACTTGAAACTAGCCGTATCATTGCTTTGTGATATCCCTGGACTAATGGGCCGTTTTCGCTTCTTGCCTTCCGGCCTATCTATGCGCATGCGTGCATGAATTATAATTTATTAAGTAACTGGTCTATTGGGATGAGGCATTTCAACGTAGTTTCCCTAAAAGCCTGCATTACCCTTTTTTTTTCTCATCTAAACATGTATATCGATAAAATTAATTTGAACTTTTGAATTAGTAGCGTCTCGCTCCTGAATCGTGGGGAGACCTAGTATGATGATGCGCTTTTTCGACTGCATGCTCAACGCGCATTGTATAATGTGGGTACATATAGGTACATTTACGCATTTAAATAGTGGGCGTTAGACACATTTTTTTTATTAAGTGCGATATAGTTCACTATTGACATCCATCCATTCCTGCAGGTCTTGCTTCATTTTACTGATCTGATTCTATTTCACAGGTGTATGTCCAACACATGCGCAATAAGGACAGCGAACCCGATCGTAAGCTGGCTGTGGTCCGCAAAGGCAGGGAGCCCTGGAAGTTCATCCGGTGTTTCCATGGCTGGGGCAACTATAAGATTGCTCCAAAGTAAACGTCTTCCCTGTCACTGGATTACTAGCAATACTCTGCTCCCAATTCTTCTCATAAAATAAGAGTCCCTGTGATAGTCAGCACATTATTCCATACATATTTTTTTAACCAGTTCGCGCCGGATGACGTATATAAATACAAAGTTTTCCCCAAATTCAAAACGGATGACGCATAAACACGCCAAGTTCAAGTTCGGAAATGTCTGTCAGCAGCGAGCAAGGCCGGAAATGCGTGGGTGTGCTTCCCGGTACTATCAGCCTGAACCTGCTTCGGATCGAGTTTCGTTAAAAATAATCCCGCGCGTCGGCTCGGTGATGTTAAAATAATCACGGCGCGAATTGGTTAATTGTTTTTAAGGGCTTGTAAAGGGAATTTTTCTTGGGAGCATATTTTGTGCCACTCTGTAACCAGTTCGCGTCTGGTTTATTTTCAAGTTATTGGGCCCACTGGCGAGATTATTTTTCATTGAAAAAAAAAATGGTTTGTTTTTTTATCAGTATTTTTATTCTTGTTTTGATAACTACAAGATGCCGAGACTTGGTTCACTAGCACCGTCATTTACATATTTCCGGCCTTGCTCGTGACGTGTTTATGCGTCATCCGTTTTGAATCTGGGGAAAACTTTGCGTTTATATCCGGCGCGAACTGGTTATATCTCCACTTAGCCAAGCGTAGCCGCAAACATACACCCATTATGACATGGGTAACCCCACATTGTGTTTGGAGTGGTTATTTTTTCATAATGGGGTTATAAGTTGTCCAGGCCCATGAGCTGGTTTTAAACTGTGTACCCACAAATAATGTAATGATTAAATAATCATGTTAAGCAGTGTTATCTTTCAGATCTAGAAATTGGTGGGGATCTATATATTGGTGTGGATGTTTATCTATGATAAACAGTAGTTAGTGTGACCCTTGTGTATAAAAAGAACATTTTTGGCTTGATATTTCTTTTTAAGTAAACAGAAAATACTTGGTGTGTAATGAGTTCAGTTCTTTTGCCACTTGGCCCAGTGGTCTCCTTCACCTGCCCTTTTGTAATATTTGTGCACATTTATGTAGTCCATAGAAAACAAAGGGTCTACCAGCAAGAGATTTAGCAATAGGGACCATGTGTAGGTTGCCTAGATGTGATTAGATGTGATAGTCACCTATTAAACCAACCATATGTAACCTGTTCCAACGAAACCCGGACAAAGTCGCACAATGTGTTTTGTCACAATGTACTCCTAAAGTTATTTCGGGATGGATTTTACCATTTTGAGGTTTTAGGTTGTCCTAAGTCACTCACTATTAATCTACAATCTCCTCAAATTTGAACAAAATCCATCTACCAGAAATGTGTTTTTTTGTCAATGTTGTGAAACATTTGTGTATAGAAATAATACGCTTTTCTGAACTTCAAAGCTGTTTATCTCATAATTTGGTTGTCAGGGTTTTATCACTAAATCCAGACCCCAGGGAAGATAGGGTGGGGGTACATATGTAAATGATACATCATTTTAAAGCTGAGAACCTAGAGAATTTGAAAAAAGCTAAATCTGAAAAACTAAAAAGTCGACTTTGTCCGGGTTTCGTTGGAACAGGTTTCGTTGGAACAGGTCACATATTGTTATAATTTGTATTTCAGCATTTCGGTGAGAAGTAAATTGCCAATAATGTACCAGTTGAAATAATGCCAAATCTGACGCCGTTGTGATGTACAAATCAATTCAGATTTCTGTTGAACTTGGACTCCTTTTTCCTATTATTAGTTAAACCCTCTCACGTGAACGGTCACCTCATCAACTCCACTTGCGCAATACTGCCAATAAATCAGTGTTGCCACTGCTTGAGAGATCTTTCAAGATCTTGAAAGATTAAATGTGAATTTACATGTATTTTATTAGTATTACACTAGGTTGTGTACTGATTTACATAGGCTTGAAAGATCTTAAAAGATTTTGGATGCTGATCTTGAAAGAAATGAACGAGTCTAAAATTCATACCACACTGGTATTCTCTTGCATTAGATTATACACATGACAGCATATCAGCCTTTGACCAGTAGCTGCACTGCACAATGGACCATAGCGTGCAGCTGTCATACAGCCAGTGTTCTACAGCATTCCACGACAGATTGAATAGCGGGGCACAGCCATAGCTGCACCCCCAAGGGATAATTTTCGAGCCTCCAGTACGTTTATTAAATCTAATGGTCCCTAATGTACGACGTAGTAACTGTGGTACAGTGGTTTTTTTTATCAGAGTAAAATTTTATGTTCCGAAGGAAAATTAGGTGCTTGAAAACTGCACTCTTAGAAGAAAGAAAAAAGTTTCTATGTGCAGTTTTAAATATATTAGATATATTCTTTAGACCTTTGGGTAAAATTATTTATATGCAGATAAGTTAAAAATGTACTTTGTCCTTTTTTTTATATGAATGTTTTGTGAATTGCAACAGCATGAGTTATTTATTATGTAATAGTTTAAATAAAAATGAATTTAATGTAGCAACTTGATACCTGGAATTCGTTGTGTTTATTTGAGGCAGGAAGTTGGGAAACGAAGTGTGACTTTTACTACATTTCTAGTTACATGTACATGCAATCTATTTATTCCACCTTTAAATAGTTTCCAAAACGACCACTTTAATGCGCTACACCTTGCATCACTATGCATTCTTGGACAGGCAAATTTATAATTAATGCCTATGACTAGCTTAGTTTTAGTGTTTCTGGAGCTGATTACGGAATGTAATAGCAGCTCGCTCTATCCTCTAGTAACCACGCCTTTATATAATCCTGCAGCCGCCAAATAGAGGAAATTCCCGAGGATTAACAATATAGCGCAAGACCCAGACAATTCCCAGCCCTGCTTTGACCCAGGTAATGGGTCACCTATCCTACAGCCCCCAACCCTGAACATGGGATCCAGTGTTTCCCCTGGCTAATGAACTAAACGAGGTGGTAAACATTCATGATTAAAACAAAATGAATGCTGCGCTCACAAAAATGCGCGATGATTTCATCTGCACATCCAAATTGTGAGTTCTTGATACATGCAGGTCAAGGAAAACACTCAGAAATTAAACAAAATATAATTTTTGTGTATAAGTATTCCCTTATATTGCAAATTTTCACAGCATTGTAATATTGGCAAACATTTTGTGAGGTGGGCCACCTCACGTTTGAATGGGCAGGGGAAACACTGATGGGATCTTCTACATCCCTGCGCCCCCAACCCTCCAGCCGGATGAGATGTTCTGTACCCTCAAACCTGCACCCAGAGTTGACCAGAGAATCTACATTATTAAGATATTGTGTTATAACAAGCAAATAAACAAATGTGAAAAGCTAATTTCCCACTTTTTTGCAATAGGTGGTCGCACAAAATTACACATGGGCAAAGTTCTCAAAAATATATGACACAACTCCTGTATCCAGAGCCTTCAGTACACACCCACTGCCTTAGCCAGTTCGCGCCGGATGACGAATATAAACGCAAAGTTTTCTCCAAATTCAAAACGAATGACACATAAACACGCCACGAGCAAGGCCGGAAATGTCTGTCAGCAGCAAGCAAGGCCAGAAATGTGTGGGTGTGCGTACTGGCTGCCTGAACCCGCTTCGGATCGAGTTTGGTTAAAAATAATCCCGGCGCGAACTGGTTAAGAGTCTGAGACAGGCATCGTTGAACTCTTGATACACCGTTTTCTTCCCACGGACCACTCAACTTTCCACACGTGGAGAATGTGATCATAAAAGGAACATGATGCAACCATCTCAGAAGGCGAATGCTCGTCTGTCTGTTGACCACACATGCTACTTGTAGAAATATCTGTAGTGGTCGGCAAGTTGTCTTCTTTGTGTTGTGGCTTTGCCGTACAGTCACATTTGTCTTTCTGATCTGCTGTGTCGATTGAGGTATTTGCCTCATCCTCGTTGCGATACATTGGTCTAGTTTCCTCTTGAGAAGATCCCATCTCACCAGTGAAGCGGGGTGCACGCCTGCACCAATCTACTCCATACGCCAGGGATTGGTGCTCTTTGTATGAAGCAACAAGAGGCTGGACATTCCCATCTTGAAAAGAGAAACAAAATAGGCAACTTGTCTTTTTTGTATGCATGTATTGTAGGTTAAAGCATTAATGTCCACTAATTAAAGGTAGGATACACCATTTGCAGATATTGAAAATATTTACTACCAAATTATTAAGAAATATCTTTCCATTTAAAAGTAGGAAATGATTCTAGGCATCTAGCAAAATGATTGCGCTAGATATCCTGTAATTATCCTGAAAAATAGAATTTTATGAAGAAATATTTGCGATTGCCGTCTGGCGATCGCGAAATAACAAAGATAATAAAAATAACTGCTCAAAAACAAACGCCGTTTTTTTCTTGATTTTCTTAGTATCCATGATTGTAAAACTTTGACAGCTGGTTGAAAACAAATGCTGTTCTTTGTGCTTTTCTTGACATCCATGATTGTAAAACCAGACATAAGTTATTGTTTTTGGAAAAGTAAGATATTGTTATTTCTATTTAGTACACATCTTCAGCTTTCATTTGGTACTAAAACCACCTTTATACCATACATACTTCCAATTTTTGGAGGATTTTATTTCAATGTATTTGGGAGATAAATTACCACTTTTAGGACACAGTTTGACTCAATGCGTAATTTTTGTACTTTCTCATCAATAAAGTTGATTTTGTTTAACTGAGGGTTAAAGTTAAGTATACATATTAAAGAATAAAAAAATAACGAAAAACAAAAATCGATGTCCGCCAGATTTTTCACCCCATTTTAACTTTGACGAGCTGTATCTCGAAATAGCCTGTGCGACTTATGTCGGGTTTTGTAGGAGCTCGTCACATTTAACCTGTTTGCGACATAATAACCTTTTATTGTGAAATGGGTCACATTTAGCATAAAATGTTGTATAAAACAGTAAAGACACATTGTACCAGTGTTCTAGCCACAGTGGGCGGCGCCGGGCGGTACCGCCCGGCACTGCAAATTTCCGCCCGGCTCTTGGGTTCAAATTGGCTGTTGTTTTTTTTAATATCAAATTATAGGCACAAAAGAAAAAGAGGAGATACAAAGTCACGTTAATCATGTTCATGTAGTAATTTATTTTATTAACTTAGCTAGACTTTCACAGAAACATGCAAAAATGAACTGGACCCCCGGCCGTGAGGCGCGAGAGCTCCGCTCGCTGCGCTCGCAACGCTTCGCAATCTGATAATTTACCCGGCACTAAAAAGGTCCTAGCTAGAACTCTGCATCGTACTTACCGACAACAGTTTCACAATCCATGATATGGAACCCGTTGTGCATGCAAGCAGCCAGGAGCAAGTTGCCATGGCAGGGATGCCATTTTAATCTCCAGACACCCCCGCCTACACTGGTCTCTGTCAATGGTCGCTGCATTTGTCTCGTATCCCATAGCATCACTGACTCATCATAGCTAAGTAGTTGGAACAAAAAACAATACACTGTCTATAAACAAGACTCTTTTACTCAATTACTTTTCTTATTTCAAATAAATGAGAAAGACAATTTACAATGCAAAGAAACCCCACAGTGCAAAGAAACCCCACAGTGCAAAGAAACCCCACAGTGCAAAGAAACCCCACAGTGCAAAGAAACCCCACAGTGCAAAGAAACCCCACAGTGCAAATATACCCCACAGTGCAAATATACCCCACAGTGCAAATATACCCCACAGTGCAAATATACCCCACAGTGCAAATATACCCCACAGTGCAAATATACCCCACAGTGCAAATATACCCCACAGTGCAAATATACCCCACAGTGCAAATATACCCCACAGTGCAAATATACCCCACAGTGCAAATATACCCCACAGTGCAAATATACCCCACAGTGCAAATATACCCCACAGTGCAAATATACCCCACAGTGCAAATATACCCCACAGTGCAAATATACCCCACAGTGCAAATATACCCCACTGTGCAAATATACCCCACTGTGCAAATATACCCCACTGTGCAAATATACCCCACTGTGCAAATATACCCCACTGTGCAAATATACCCCACTGTGCAAATATACCCCACTGTGCAAATATACCCCACTGTGCAAATATACCCCACTGTGCAAATATACCCCACTGTGCAAATATACCCCACTGTGCAAATATACCCCACTGTGCAAATATACCCCACTGTGCAAATATACCCCACTGTGCAAATATACCCCACTGTGCAAATATACCCCACTGTGCAAATATACCCCACTGTGCAAATATACCCCACTGTGCAAATATACCCCACTGTGCAAATATACCCCACTGTGCAAATATACCCCACTGTGCAAATATACCCCACTGTGCAAATATACCCCACTGTGCAAATATACCCCACTGTGCAAATATACCCCACTGTGCAAATATACCCCACTGTGCAAATATACCCCACTGTGCAAATATACCCCACTGTGCAAATATACCCCACTGTGCAAATATACCCCACTGTGCAAATATACCCCACTGTGCAAATATACCCCACTGTGCAAATATACCCCACTGTGCAAATATACCCCACTGTGCAAATATACCCCACTGTGCAAATATACCCCACTGTGCAAATATACCCCACTGTGCAAATATACCCCACTGTGCAAATATACCCCACTGTGCAAATATACCCCACTGTGCAAATATACCCCACTGTGCAAATATACCCCACTGTGCAAATATACCCCACTGTGCAAATATACCCCACTGTGCAAATATACCCCACTGTGCAAATATACCCCACTGTGCAAATATACCCCACTGTGCAAATATACCCCACTGTGCAAATATACCCCACTGTGCAAATATACCCCACAGTGCAAATATACCCCACAGTGCAAATATACCCCACAGTGCAAATATACCCCACAGTGCAAATATACCCCACAGTGCAAATATACCCCACAGTGCAAATATACCCCACAGTGCAAATATACCCCACAGTGCAAATATACCCCACAGTGCAAATATACCCCACAGTGCAAATATACCCCACAGTGCAAATATACCCCACAGTGCAAATATACCCCACAGTGCAAATATACCCCACAGTGCAAATATACCCCACAGTGCAAATATACCCCACAGTGCAAATATACCCCACAGTGCAAATATACCTCACTGTGCAAATATACCTCACAGTGCAAATATACCTCACTGTGCAAATAAACCTCACAGTGCAAATAAACCTCACAGTGCAAATAAACCTCACTGTGCAAATATACCTCACTGTGCAAATAAACCTCACAGTGCAAATAAACCTCACAGTGCAAATAAACCTCACAGTGCAAATAAACCTCACAGTGCAAATATACCTCACAGTGCAAATATACCTCACAGTGCAAATATACCTCACAGTGCAAATATACCTCACTGTGCAAATAAACCTCACTGTGCAAATAAACCTCACTGTGCAAATAAACCTCACTGTGCAAATAAACCTCACTGTGCAAATATACCTCACTGTGCAAATATACCTCACTGTGCAAATATACCTCACTGTGCAAATATACCTCACTGTGCAAATATACCTCACTGTGCAAATACACCTCACAAATACAATGCAAATAAACCTCACAATGTAAATAAACCTCACAGTAACAAATGCTTCCAAAGACTATCAATAATTGGTCTTATTCTCTTTCAATTATTCTATGAATTGTACACAATAAATTATACACATTAACCCTCCCTTACGATAACCTTCACGTAAATATAAATTTATTTAGATTAACTAGACTCTCACACGAGTCTGCTTATATACCCTGTTTCTTTACAGTATAGTACTTCGGTTGCTAATTGTATAGTACTTTTGACCGTGCATAGCTAAAAACTAAAAATACCATGCGACTCACTCTTGGCCTATCAAGGCACAGAATATGTGGTGGAGGTGTTATAATAGGAAAAAGTTATTGGTTTGACAATCAGAGATATTAGCGTTTAATTTTCTACCTAAATGTTCTCGTTAATTTTGTCTATCTGTAGACCATAAACAAGAGATGTCCCCAACATGCCTAATGGTGATTACCTTCCAGAAGCTAGGAGATACTCCCTGTGTCCATTGCTATGCAAGCTGCATACACCCATGCTGTGACTGTCAAAAACAACACACATCATGATTAAGTTAATAATCAAACCCAGATATCAAAATCAAACTTCGAAACGTTGTATACAAGAGTGGTAAATAAAAACAAAAACACGGAACAAACTATTTTCAGTACCCTCCGACCAGGAAAACTAGTTTGGATAGACGGAAAATCTTACTAAATGAAAAATGATACCAAGATCAGCCAATTTGGTCCAGTTGTTTTCATTCCAGGGACCTCTTTCTGGAACCAAGTCGGTTGTACGGTGCCAATATTTATGTTAAAGGTAGGATACTCCATTTGCAGATATCAAAAAAATTTACTACAGAATTATTAAGAAATAACTTACTTATTTTAAAAGTAAATAATGATTGTAGGCATCCAGCAAAATGATGAATTGTATTAAAATACTTCACCATCGCCGGTTATTTCAGGCAATAACCAATGATGTATCCTACCTTTACATCCACCCATTCCTGATAATTCAAGCAATTACCAATGGTGTATCCTACCTTTACATCCACCCATTCCTGATAATTCAAGCAATTACCAATGGAGTATCCTACTTTTACATCCACCCATTCATTATAATTCAAGCAATTACCAATGGTGTATCCTAACTTTATTTAAGGAATGACTTTGTACCTTTTACTTATAAACAGCGGTTTATCACAAGGTGTTCTTGTATCCCATCCTTTCAACCTGCAATCATCACCACCTGAATCAATTAACAAAATGAAATTATACAAATAATCAATTTTTGTGAGTGCAATGATAAGAATAATGTCATTTGGTGACAGGTGGAATGTTTCATTCCACTCGGCTTCACCTCGTAGAATGCAACATTCCATCTGTAACCAAATGACATTTTTCTTTTCTTAACAAGTTCGCGCCGAATGACGTATATAAACGCAAAGTTTTCCCCAGATTCAAAAAGGATGATGCATAAACACGCCACGAGCAAGGCCGGAAATGTCTGTCAGCAGCGAGCAAGGCCGGAAATGTTCTTCCCAGTACCATTGGCCTGAACCCGCCTCGGATCGTGTTTCATTAAAAATAATCCCGCGTGTCGGCTCAGTGATGTTAACTGGTGCGACTGGTTAAAGGTAGGATACACCATTGTAAAATTGCCTGAATTATCATAAATGGGTGGATTTGGGGTGTTGTATAGCCAAAATTCCATGCATTTATCATTTAACTGAACAAATCTCGTTTCACCAATCTGCAGAAATATTAGTTTACGGTTGATTTCAATTACCAATCATACAAAATCTGTGACCTGGCACCACGAAATGAGTGGAAAGTCGCAAAATAACAAAATTAACATTATTACATTTCTAGAAAGAAGAAGTCCTAATCTTTCAAAAGATCTATTGCGTGTTGTTGTAGCTTATTCCTAGCCGCCGCTATACTCTTTTGAAATTGCTGAAGTCGTACTCCCTTGTTTTGAGAAAACAGAGTTCAAAGTCCGTAAACCGTGCCAACTTTACTATCACTCGGTGCAATTCAGCCACCAAAAAACACACTTTAGAGTTTTAATTGAGCTATACAATTTTGGGATATGATAAAGAAGTTTTTTTGTATGTAAAAACGTCAACAACTTAAAAACCGACCTCCCACTTGATAAATTGACGTTTCGGCCAATAACTTGTTTTGACCATGTGCGACTTTCCGCTCATTCCTTTTTATTATATGTTTACTGCTCATCGTTGGACAATTATTTCGCAGTAAGTTAATAGATACTATTATTATTATTATTAGGTTGAGCATAGTAATTTACCAGAGTATACCACGCTGGGTTGCCAGTAATCAAAGGCTGCTATCCAAGCCTCAAATCCGTGAGCTGGCCAGTGAAGCACACTCTCAATACTGGACGGACCATCACGCAGACGACACAGTGTGAGACATCCCTTAGAATCACTCACAATAATACACGGATTCTGACTGCAAATACAAAAATATCAAAATCAAAACAATTCTTCATATTTAAAAAAACTTTGTTCATAGAGGGTGTTTATGTTTTATTCCACTTGTAATCCTATGGACGACCAGAGCATACTGGTCGAAACGTCAAGTTAAACCACCGGTTCTTATCAGAACCACCCTACCTCTTCTCAAAAAAGATCCTTTCACATGGTGTTACCGCAAATCTTCTAAGTATAATCCTATAGACCTACACACTTATGCCTTTTGTGGAACACTGAATAAGAAAAAACTGGTTGACCAGTTTTAAACAAGTCAGGTTGGCATAGCGGTTCTTTCCTCGCCTTCCACCGCTATGACCCAGGTTCAAACCCCACCTGGGCCAATGTGGATTGGGTTTTCAGTCCCTACCTGATTTTGTCGGTTTTCCCCCAGGATATTAATTCTTCTGAGGTTTTCTTCCCACCTCTAAAACTGTACCTTCTTCTCATTGTCTTCTCTCTACAGGTTTCTTCAGGCTTGCGAGCTACAGTGCCTAGAGCGCTTTTGAGGGATCCTTGGTTTTATTACCAGAAGGAATTAATAATAATAATAATAATGAACGTCTTTACAAGTAGCCCCATTCAATGTGAATAAACCCAGTGCCTTGATTGTTCAATTCACGTCGATACTTGCCTGTGATATTTACCCGTGTTCCAGTCTAGAGACAAGGCTAAGCAATCGTTCTCCTCGCTGACCTTATGGCAGGCAGTTGACTGTAACATAAAGCTAGTATCAGCCTGCATGGAAATACAACACAAACGTGTCGACAAAAAATCCTACATGCAAGTCAGAAATACGCTGTCTTGATCTCCAACTGTGCAATCCGCCTTAAAGGTAGGATACACCGTTTGCAGATATAGAAAATATTTACTACCGAATTATTAAGAAATATCTTACTCATTTGAGAGTAAATAATGATTCTAGGCATCCAGCAAAATGATTGCGCTAAATATCCTGTAATTATTCTGAAAAATAGAATTTCGCGATCGCGAAAAAACAAAAATTAGCAATTACCAATGGTGTATCCTACCTTTAAAGTAGATACACCATTGATAATTGCTTGAATTATCAGGAATAGGTAGATTTGGGAGGTTGTATTTTATAGTAAATATTGTTTAACTGGCCTGTCTGAAGTTTTAAAATCATGGATGTCGAGAAACATCGGGCAGTTATTCTTATGTTATTTTTATTTTTTTCGCGATCACCGTCCGGCGATCGGGAATGTTTTTGATCAAATTATATTTTTTTCGAATAATTACAGGATATCTAGCACAATCATTTGTCTTGATGCCTAGAATCATTATTTACTTTTAAATAAGTAAGATGTTTCTTAATAATTCGGTAGTAAATATTTTCGATATCTGCAAATGGTGTATCCTACCTTTAAGTTAAAGTATCCAAAAGAAAAGAAAATAATTCTTGTAATTTGGGATTCTTGTAATTTGGGAATCTTGCCTTGATGAGGACTTCAATGTGAGCACTGCCCTGAGTAATAGTGGGACAGATAGGGAAAATATTTTGGGGAATTGTGCCCTCGATAACAAAAGTAAAATTTGGCACTCAGTCGGAGTAGGTCATGAGAAAGATATTTAGATATAGCCATGGCAGATTTGCCATGGCAGATTTGCCATGGCTCCATCACCATTGCCACACTGCATGAATAAAGCTGAAATGAAGACGGGGTTTGGAAAACAGCCCTAGTGTCTTACTATTTTCGACCTAATAACGTAACGGCATTGTTTACATGCGAAGTCAGGACGCCAGACAAACAAAAAGACATACTGTCACAAAGGAAAACTCACATGTAAACAAAGCTCACCTTTGAGCAAACTGCAAGCAGTTGAAGTTCCCCACTGGCATTAACAACTCCTAGTAGTGGCTGCTCTGCAACTGAATAATGGCACCTGGACAAAATGAAATGGACATGTAAACATTTAGAGGCTCATATGTGAGGCTCTATGTAAGGCTCTGTGTGATGCTCTAAGCGAGGCTCTATGCGAGGCTCTAAGCGAGGCTCTATGCGGGGCTCTATGCGAGGCTCTAAGCGAGGCTCTAAGCGAGGCTCTATGCGAGGTTCTATGCGAGGCTCTATGCGAGGCTCTTATGCGAGGCTCATATGCGAGGCTCTGTGTAAGGCTCTAAGCGAGGCTCTAAGCGAGGCTCTATGCGGGGCTCTATGCGGGGCTCTATGCGGGGCTCTATGCGGGGCTCTAAGCAAGGCTCTATGCGGGGCTCTATGCGGGGCTCTATGCGGGGCTCTATGCGGGGCTCTATGCGGGGTTCTATGTGGGGCTCTATGTGAGGTGAGGTTCTATGTGAGGTGAGGTTCTATGTGAGGTGAGGCTCTATGTGAGGTGAGGCTCTATGTGAGGTGAGGCTCTATGTGAGGTGAGGCTCTATGTGAGGCTCTATGTGAGGTTCTGTGTGAGGCTCTATGTGAGGTTCTGTGTGAGGCTCTGTGTGAGGTTCTGTGTGAGGCTCTGTGTGAGGCTCTGTGTGAGGCTCTATGTGAGGCTCTATGCGAGGCTCTATGCGAGACTCTATGCGAGACTCTATGCGAGGCTCTAAGCGAGACTCTATGCGAGGCTCTTATGCGAGGCTCTTATGCGAGACTCTTATGTGAGGCTCTTATGTGAGGCTCTTATGCGAGGCAATTATGTGAGGCAATATGTGAGGCAATATATGAGGCAATATGTGAGGCTCTTATGCGAGGCTCTTATGCGAGGCTCTTATGCGAGGCTCTTATGCGAGGCTCTTATGTGAGGCTCTTATGTGAGGCTCTACGGTGAGGCTCTACGGTGAGGCTCTTATGTGAGGCAATATGTGAGGCTCTCCGGCAAAGAAGTATTAGGAAAGAGAATATAATTCTCCTTACAATACAGGTTTGCTAGGTTTTGGCAGGTTTGGCACCAAACATTATTGCTGGACTTTGTTTGACTCATCATTACCAAAGGCCCAGGGAGACCCTGTTGAATTCTGTGAGGTTTAGGGCAGAAAGGCAATGAGACTTGTAAATAATGTTGGAGCTTGGGGGAATACACAGTCATTTAAAATTGTAATTATTGAAAAATATTTTACTGTACCACTTCATATCCAATATTGCTGCTGTTTCAATCTTTTGCAATTCCGTCAAACCAGTTCCTGTTGCACACTTATCCAGGGAGTACAATTGTATCTGGCCTAGTCTTTGTCTTGGCGTTTCATCCTTTCAAAGGAGCAAAGGAAAAGATTCAATAAAATCTGAATACATGTGCACTCGGGTTTGAGCTTGTTGTCTTTGATTCCACGTTTTATTAGGCCAAACAAACAAAATTGTGTTTAAGGTAACCCGACCTACCTAGATTTTTGACAGCCAACATCAACATTACTGTTTTTCTAGTTGGTAATTTTACATGAACAGTAAAGTAGTTTTAATTATTTGCAACGAACATAATCATTTCCACTTAACCAGTTCGCGCCGGGATTATTTTAACATCACCGAGCCGACGCAAGGGATTATTTTTAACGAAACTCGATCCGAAGCGTGTTCAGGCCGATAGTACCGGGAAGCACACCCACGCATTTCCGGCCTTGCTCGCTGCTGACAGACATTTCCGGCCTTGCTCGTGGTGTGTTTATGCGTCATCCGTTTTGAATATGGGGAAAACTTTGGGTTTATATACATCATCAGGCGCGAACTGGTTAAATGTACCTACCTGAATTTAAGCACACCATTTAGTTTTGTTTGGTATGTACTTTTATTTATATTTAAAGATTTTACCTCTCTTTCAATTTAGCCGACACGTGAATATATATGGCATGACGGATATGTCTTTATATTCTTTGTTTGGAAAATCAGATTGTGGGACAGCTTCATCAGGAATAGGATCACCAAGTTCTTACAGAAATTACTTTAATTTTTGACCCATTAAATTAGTCGTATGTATTGGAAAAAGTATGTTCACAAAAAATTATAAACTCTTTGGTTATACTTTACATTTTATTACTTTTCTCTTTTCATTATTTGCTAATTTATAGTTGGCCGTGTCATAATTTGTTTTGCTTTATACCTGATGGTTTGCATCTCCCTGCTCAAGAGGGTCAGGGGTCAAAGGTCCTTCTACCAGCTGATAAGTGCCGCAAGCAAGGAGTTGTTCAAACCCCGACAGTGGACAGAACTCAACGGAATCGGCACTGTAGTTGGTGTCCACAGTGATAAGCTGGGTAGTCGAGGCTAGACCTGGTGAATCTTTGTCAGACATCTCTGTAAATAAGTGTAATGTAAAAACTGTCACTCTGCGGAACGTACCGGTACACGATTTTTGAAATTACGAGAAAATAAGTATTATTTATATATTTGTTATATTCGCCCTGAAAAAGACAAGCAGCTGCACTCTCTAGAGTAGGTACAGGACGACAAGGGAAATGTACGTGTTCGATTATAACTGCGCAAGCACTGGCTTAACTATATAATGCAGGGCCCAGCAGGGCCCACTCACAACTCTCGACTTTATTTACCCTATGACATAGAATGGAGTGGCCCTGTATTCTATGGGTATTGAGGTATACAGGGTTAGGGTCAGTCCATTCTATGTCCTAGGGTAAATAAAGTCGAGAGTGATGACATATGGGCCCTGCATTGTATAATTGCTCCAATTTACTTGTGCCTTAAAACTCAAAGAAAGTTGCACATGTTTGCGCAGAGCCAACAAAAAATCTCGGGTCATGAATATCTCGGATCATGTTTACCGCCCTCTAGGGTCGAAAATGGGGTTTTGGGCAAAACGCAGCGATCTTTGGTTTTGGGCATAAATAGAGCGTATAGATCGAGGCGGACATCCGGGAACTGTCATAAAAACGCGTCATAATACGTACACCGCGCCGGTAAAAACGATGATCGCGCGCGCAGTCTTGTATGCTACAGTGCAGTGTCAGCGCGTATTGTTTTCATCGGCGCGCTGACCTGTGACGTATGTCCGCCCCGATCTATAGTCTTGGTTTGAAACATGGTTGCAAGATGTCCCATTCGCAGTATGCAGCACGCGTAGGCCGCCACTCCGGTTGTGCGCTAGTAGAAATAAAGAGCAAAATAAGGAAAAACATAAGATTTCATAGATGGTTGAAACTAGGCGCTCAATCGTCTTAAGTTGATTTGCATATTTGAAATAGTGGCCGCGTGAGGTCGCTGTTCACGCTGTATTTTTGCACTGCGTAAAATTAACTGCATGATACAGCACGCGGCGTGAATTTCAGACGAATAACGACGAACGCCTTGCACTAGTAGTTGCGCAAGGCTACGAGTCACCCGACCAAAAGTGCTATGCCGCCTTTTCCCAATATTATTGGGCGCCGTTCTAATTCCAAGAATGCGCGACACACAGCAGGGACCGACTTACTATCTTTACACGTTGTTTTGTACTGAAACTAGTCGCGAACACGACGTGCACGACGCAATTAGTATGGGCCTTTTCGAAACCTTTGCTTCGTCTTCGTTTCGGCTTAGCCTCCGAATTTCGAATCACTTAGAAGCAAATAGAAATGTAAGCAAATTGAAATAGTCTAACTTTGGGGTTCACGTCAACAGAGTAAATGATTCTGAAGCACAACAGGCATCAGAATGTGGCTTACGATCTCGTAGTTAGGAATCTTAAATTGCCTTAAGCCACTTATGAAACAAAACCAGAAATTTGAAAAAGGCCCTATGACTTGCTAGCGCCCCCTTTTGTTTTGCTTTGGTAAACTTGCATTGATGAAATCTCGCGAGATGGCGAGTCTATGGAAGTTGATCACTCGAATAGTTCATTCAAAATGTGCACAATGCAGAGTACCAGTAAACAGGAACCTTAAGTTGTTGCGAGAGTACAATTACAACCAAATGTATGTGCGGAAGCAACATCCGTCCTTGGGTAGGCTAAATGTTTACCTATTTTTCTTTATATTTTAGTAGTAAATATAGTTCTAAATTAACATGATTAAAGGTCACCTAAAATAGAAGAATAATTATCATACGGCCTACCAGCCCGTCCGGGACTAAACTTAATAAGTCGATTAACTTTGTCGCGATCGCCAGTCAATTTATTTCAACGTACGTCGGTACGGTGATGACGCGTATAAATCGTATACCGGCGTAACAGTAACGCTGTGGCTATTCTTACGTGACCGTAACCCTACATACTTTTTCTATTCTTACGACGTGATTTAACTGGTTCCCGACACAGACAAGGGAAACTCAATACGCGTGGAACGTATGAAGACCACCCAGGAAATTTGTTTTGGCAATACCAATAGTCGATGTTAATAAAATCCAAACATTTTTGACAATAATAATATCATGTAATTATTCAAACGATTCCGTGATTGAATTTAGATTTTTGTGCAAACATAGTGAAACATTCACATTACATTTCATTCTTATTCAAATTTTGACATTTTTCATAAAAAACTAGCTGTGACTGAGTGTGAGTGTGCATTTGTCGTGGACAAAAAAGCGAACTATAAAACTAACAACGGCAATAGCTAAGTTTGTAGTAAGTCTTTAGTAATAGTAGGTAAGGTCAAGGAATAGGTTATTATTGTATGTATGTGTAATAAGTTAATTCCATTGTTTTGGGGTATTATTATTTCATTACGTAACCTTTTTGTATTAACTAAAATAGGGTCTTATAGAAAAGGGTATAAAAGTCGTGTATACGAAAAACTAGGGACTGTATACGAAAAACTAGGGACTGTATACGAAAAACTAGGGACTGCGCATGCGCTGCCGGAACTTACGTAAAAATATAAATTACGGTCAAGTAAGAATAGCCACGGTGAACAGTAAAAAGTCTCCACCCAAACCATGCAAACCTAATTCAGGTACCGTGATATTGATAATGACATTTCGTATTCTGGTGACACTGGCAAAATGGAGTTTGCTACAACTTACAAGCCGACACCAGCTTTAAATTATTCCTTTAAGTGAGTCTCTCTTCTTTTATAAAATGTCTACAAATTTGAAAAAACATACCTCAATTTGACCAGAAAAATACATTTTGTTTTACTTTTAGAGCATTATTAGGACTGCCGGCCGGCCGCGTACCATTTTGAGACGAAAGTTGCATTTTGGATGTGTCATTGTTTTCAATCAACACTGCCCTCGTTTGCTTCTAAATTGATCGTTTCAAACGGTCAAGAAATAGAGATAGGTATTGTTTGCCATTTTCTACCATGTTTCACACGTATTTTCATCAATTGCCCTAAACACTTTGTTTTCCTTTGCAGCTCAACGTGTACATGTACACTCGATCTGCATTTGTTGCATATATCATTTTATTCTTTAAGCCTGTGAACACAACAACAAAAACATTGGCCAAGAACTGATCATCTATATTGTGCGGGACTAGATGATAGCGAGGTAATCCCTCCAAGATGTCTACCAGCCGAAAAATCAAGAACGTCATCAAAAACTACAATGACTCCCAGAGGAAGGTGCGGGACGCAACATCCAATGACCCGTGGGGTCCCGCCAGCTCCACCATGTCGGAGATTGCCGACCTGACGTACAACGTGGTGGCCTTCACTGACATCATGGAAATGATCTGGAGGCGCATTAATGACAAGGGCAAGAACTGGCGGCATGTCTACAAGGCGCTGGTGCTGCTAGACTACATCATCAAGACCGGCTCGGAGCGGGTCGCTCAACAGTGCAAGGAGAAGATCGTGGACATCAACACACTCAAGGACTTCAGCTTTTACGACACCAACAATCAGGACGTGGGTCGCAATGTCCGGGAGAAGTCGAAGCAGATTGTGGAGCTGATTAAGAACGAGGAAAGGCTCAAGTCGGAGCGGGTTGCTGCCTTGAAGGCCAAGGAGCGCTTTGCCCAGGCAAATCAGGGTATCGGCAGTGATACCAAGACAGACACGGGTGTTACACCACCACCACCACCACCGACACCGGCAGCAACAACTTCAGGTAATCTTAATTAGTGTGGGATAGGAAGTGTGTCCCTTGAAGAAATTTGTTTGATAACTGTTATTGAATGCTTTTTCTTTAAGATTTTTGGGCGTTTCTGCAAACTACTATCTCAAATTCCACATACTTTGCACCCGTTTTGCTAACTGTCACTTTTGACTTTTACTAAGTCGTATCTCAATGAAACTCAACATGAACAAAGACTACATGTTCATACTCTCATACATTGAAATGACATGATGGCATCATTGCCTGAAATTGTAATAAAACTGAATATGTATAAGGTATAATATTAAAACGGGTATTAGATATTACAATGTAGCTCCTCTTTGTATTAGAAGTTGACAAACTAGTTTCTCCACCGTCACATCGGGATCTAGTTTGTTAACTTTCAATACCTCGGGCAGCTAATATACAAATATAACATGGTTTGAGGGTGGGTAGTCAACATTAGCTTCCCTTTGCAATATTGGAAGTCTGGAACTAGTTTGTCAACTTCCAATACCAAGGGGAGCTATAATATCGACCACCCACCCTCAAACCATGTTATATATGTCTTGATGGACTTGTGATAGTCTCAACTACAGCACCAAATCGAATAGCAAAACTCTTGATGAACAAATTCAACTTGGCCCGTCTCTCTTTGTCTCCCTTGACCACCCAAGGTCAAGAAGAAGTCTCAAGCTCCACCCCGCCACCTACCAGAAATCTGACGTCGGAGATTGAGCAGGCCCGACCGCAGACCAGCAACGAGGAGGAGCTACAGCTGCAGCTGGCCCTGGCCATGAGTAAAGAGGAAGCCGAACAGGAGAGGCAGCAGCAGAAGAATGAGAGAATACGACTGGAGATGGCCATCAATGAGAGTCTGGATGAGGTGGGCTAGCAATCTATCAAACTAGCAGAGTTGTCCTATTTGTCCAAGTCAATTCAAGTCCCGAGTCAGCCAGTCGTTAATGTCAGCAAGTCAAACTTAGTCAAGTCAAGTCACCAGTCATATTTGTTCAAGTCAAGTCTCAAGTCATTTTTTTTTCCAGTTAAGTCAGGTCTCAATTAAAAAAATGGCGACTTCAGTCAGAATCGAGTCTGGATGAGGTGGGCTAGCAATCTATCAAACTAGCAGAGTTGTCCTATTTGTCCAAGTCAATTCAAGTCCCAGGTGTTAATGTCGACCAGTCGTTAATGTCAGCAAGTCAAACTAAGTCAAGTCAAGTCTCCAGTCATATTTGTTCAAGTCAAGTCTCAAGTCATTTTTTTTTCCAGTTAAGTCAGGTCTCAAGTCAAAAAATGGCGACTTCAGTCAGACTCGAGTCTAAGTCAGCGACTCGAGTAAACAACACTGCAAACTCGGCTTCAATTTCGTAAACACTGTTCGCGTATTGGTTCTCTTCAATCGGAACCCTGTTCGCGTGTTTGAATATGAGTATTTGAATACGCCCTTAAATTTCTTTTTTGTTGTGGACCATAATTAACATACATGTTGATTTTGTACAGGTACTGTTATTAAAGTACTGGTACCTGTACTCAAATTTCAAAGTACTCGTATTCGAACTGACTGCTACCCAGTGGAGACCTTTTAACTCCCAATGTCCCCATTGTGCTCAGGTTTCCACAGGGTACCAATTTTCGAAACCTATGTTCGAACACACAGAGATGTATGAACCACATTATGACCGAGGATCGACCATTTTGTTTTCTTTTGTTCCTCTACTATAATCTAACCCCATTAACCTAACTCTTACCCAATGGATCAAGAACAAATTTTAACAAAGAAACCATCATTCAAGGATTCTTAGGAGATCTTTGTTCTTATTTGTGTTTTCAATACTCTGTGGACTTTCTGTCAATCGTGGACCCTATTGTCATCTATTGTTCTACGTCCAATATTTGAATGCAGATACAAACTCACACGCACGTTTTTTTGGTGTAAATTAAGATTTCTTTTGTTTCTTTTTTTGTTCATATTTTGTACTTTAACTTCATTGGTTTTTGTACCGGTACACGTTTTCTAATCGAGGTTATCAAGTCCACTTTTATCCTCAATTACAGTATACAAGGTTGTTTCACATGTCTTCAGTTTACACCTGAAACATGTCCGCATATGCACACACTTTTGCACTTTGTAGCAGGGCTGTAGTCGAGTCCTTGCAAGTACGTTCACAAGTCCTTTCGTGAAGCCAGTCACAAGTCCCTTCATAAAGGCAGTCACAAGTAACTGGATGAACAATGACAAAGGAATGCTTTTGTCAAAGCTGATTTGAATAGCTTGTGATTTGAATTGGAACTGAAGGACTTGTGGTGGACTTGCAGGGACTTGCAGGGATTTACAGGGACTTGCAGGGACTTGTGATGGACTCGACTACATCCCTGCTTTGTAGTGATTCTTCCAAAACCAAAATTGAAGATTTGGAACTTTAATTTACAATTCGGTACAATCACAGGGATTGTTGTCATCTTAATCCAGATCGCAATGTACTTGTACGTAATGTACTTGTATCATTATCCATGTATCATATCATGATAGCATTGCAGCGGTGACAGTTTTTTAAGTGTTAATACCTTTATATGTTAAACAAAAAAATTGCCCGCCAAAATGCTTACAGTTACACATGTACCACATAGTTAATCTGCTCACAAGCATTACTCCTCTCGATTATTTGACACCGGTGGCCCAATTTGTTGACCCAGGCTGATGGCCTAAATGCTTCATGAGCCCAGTTTGCCAATTGTGCATAATGTTTACTTAACCCTTTGTTTCCTTGTTTTTCATTATTGACAAATAGTATATGCTTTGGTTTTTAATTTTGTTCAGTTTGCTCACATCACTGATCACATCTGTGCTCACGTACATTTCAGGTGTATTTCACATTACTGAAACATGTCTTTTGTTGTGGACTAATGAGTCATGTCATCCTTCCAAAAATTTCATAACTCACTACTAGTATTAAAAAACCCAAATTTGAATTAAGACCCGTGACTGGCATTCAATTTGGCATTTATTTTATTCTTTTTTTAATACTCTATGAGAGATACTAAAAGTGAAAAAAATAACCACAACAAAAAAAGAGGCTTTTAGCAGAAACACAAAGTGAAGTGTTTTTGTTTGTTGGCCTTTTGCGGTGCACAGCCAGGACGATGTGAGCAAACTGGACCCACCTTAAAGAAACGTTCCAGCCTGCTGGCCTTGGCCAAAGCTCACAGACCCCCTCCCAACCATTTCCTGCAGAATTCGGACCCCTCTCAGCTACCACCGAGCAATGATCCGTGGGACGCCACTTCAGGAACAGTGGCTGCGGTGGCGGCAGCGGCAGCACCACGGCAGGCAGCTCAGAGTGATCCTTGGGCCTGCCTTGCTGCACCACCCCCAGCTCAAGCACCTCACCAAGCTCCTGACCCATGGGCTTCTGCACCGCTTACTGTCCAGCCTGCTGCTGACCCATGGGCAAGCCCAGCACCTCCTGTGTTAGCACCTGCACCAGCGGCCATTCCTCTGAATGATCCCTGGAACACCCACTTGCCATCAAGTCAACCTAAAGATCCCGATTCCGAATTTGACCTCCTGCGTACCAACACAGCTGCCCCCGCTCCCGCCCTCGCTCCAACCAACATCAGCAATGGGAATTTCTTCGGCAACCCGTCGATAATGACTGGCGCAGAGGCATTTGACATGACGGGCATGCATGACTCTCTAGCACTGCAGAAGATGTCGAGCAAGAAACCAGAGGATTTCCTGGGCGAGAACTCGAGTCTGGTCAACCTTGATGCCTTGGTGGGTCCACCGAAGCCCTCTCAGCTAATGCCGCAAGCGCCCAATCCGTTCCTGGGTGGGGGGATCGGTGGAGGTGGGGGGATCGGTGGAGGTGGGGGGATCTCTGGAGGTGGGGGGATCTCTGGAGGTGGGGGGATCTCTGGAGGTGCAGGGATCTCTGGGGGCGGGGTACTCGCTGGAGGCGGGGGGATCGCTGGAGGCATGGCTGCACCTCAGAGCAACCCTTTCCAGCAGCAGAGACAGCCGGCGCCTACCATCAACCAAATGAGGGCAGAGCCCTTGATGACCATGCAGCAGCAGCAGGGTGGGATGTATGCACCAGGGAACGTTGGCTTTCCTGGGGCCTCGTCTATGGGCGGAAGTTCGCTGCCTCCACCGTTAGTTCCCTTGAGCAGTAGTCCATTGCAGAATCAAATGCAGCCCCAGCAAGCAAACAATCCTTTTCTTCTTTAAGGACAACGTTAGCTTGCCTCGACTCCCAACAGGTAAGAAACCGTATTTCCCCCCTCTGAATAGAGAATGTACCGATAAATAAACGAACATTTATTTTTATTCTAATATTGACCGGTCCTAGATGCAGGATTGTTTTTCACAAACCTCAATCCAAGAGGAATTCAGGCCGGCATCTGTGGGTAGCAAACCCTGATATTTCCGGCCTCGCTCGCCGCGAGCCTGTCGCTGAAAGATATGTCTAGCCTTCCTTGTGACGTGTTTATCTGCCATCTGTTTTGAATTCCTCAAAAACTTTGCATGTATACATGTCATCTGGAATAAAGTGCGCGCTGCTCGATCGCGCCATGGCTGTTAGGCCTATATAGGGGGACTACATATGGGGCTGTAATAGCGAAAAAATAAAGACAAAAGACAGAAGGCAGCTAATTACAGCCCCATTTGTGGGGCTAAGCCCATATTCTGCCACCCTGCTTCTCTTTTGCTTAATTTCATTGACTCTTCTGGAGATTTTAAAATAAAGCTATTTCTTTCTATTCCCATAGAACCGAGAGCATTCAACAGAGGCCACCATTTGGGATTACTGCCATTGGTAATACAGACTGTTTCTGATATAGCAAAACATAAGAAAGAATTCCATATCTGGACATTTACGGTATCTGGACATCATTTGTGACACGATCAAGCCGAATCAGTCGGATGTCGACGAATCCCAAAAATGCACTGTATTCTTCGTTGGTATTTAAACAAATTTACATAACTCGACAACAAAACATCGTATCAACATGGGGTTTTCATTTTTTTAAACGTACAGATGCCCCCTTTGAAACTACATGAACACTCATTTTTTTTGACCGGGGCCGACATCCGACTGATTTTGCTTGATCGTGTCACATACGTTGTTATGCTGAGGACGTCTCAGCTTTAACACAATGGACGCAAATAGTGTATCAGAAACCCTGTTCTCGTGGGGCCCGCGAACGGTGTTCTTGGGTTTGCCGTTTTTGAACACTCAAGTGCATGTGGAGTGCATGACGAGGCGAACATTCAAGATGGCAGCACCGAATTAAAACTCCAAATAAAAACAAAAGAAATTTTACGTAAAACAAATTTCATTCATAGCAGTAAAAACTGACATACATAATTAACATACAGGAACTGGGGTGATGTCCACATATGGAATTCTTTCCAAGACATGTACAGTAACACACACATTGTACATGATACAGTGCACATTGACACATGACACATTGTACACACAATGCAGTGCGTCACGGAGAGTCTATTTCTCAAGTTTACGGTCGACAAAAAGATGGCCGACTTGCCTCAATGTAAGCAAATGTCAGCAGCCTAGTAGAAACCTTGAAGCTTTTAATATTTTGTGCATTTTAGAATGTGCATAATTTCAGTCTTCTTAGGATAATTTAATAATCCTAGGAAGAGTAACTCCTTCTAACATGCAAAAGATCCAATGCAAGTTAGGATGAGTTAGTCTTCCTAAGATTGATCTTAGTCTTTCGTGAAATCGTCCCCTGGTCACATATGTCTCCCACAATGCACTGTGAAAAATGGACTCTCAGTGGCCTCTTGGTGGCGCACTGTATTGTGAATTGCCTGTATTGAATACAAATAGAGGTTACATACTTATACATGTGAAGGAACATTGTACAAGTCAGGATGTTTGTACTCGGTTAGACCGTTCTCGCTGGACGGTTCTTACTTCTTACTGAGCCACAAGACAAGACTCTGTTAGAATGTTCCCTTGTCTTTTTGGAATGCAGAAATGCCTGCTTTGTGCCAGGGCCATTGCAAGTATACTAACAACTTCCCTTAACCAGTTCGCGCCGGGATTATTTTAACATCACCGAGCCGATGCGCGGGATTATTTTTAACGAAACTCGATCCGAAGCAGGTTCAGTACCGGGAAGCACACCCACGCATTTCCCGCCTTGCTCACTGCTGACAGACATTTCCGGCCTTGCTCGTGGCATGTTTATGCGTCATCCGTTTTGAATCTGGGGGAAACTTTGAGTTTATATTCGTCATCCGGCGCGAACTGGTTAAGAACATTGGTAGTTGATACTTCTGAAAGATCCTTTTACAAGTACAGTGTAGTCTTATCTCAATTCCTGTTCTGTGAATTGTTTTTGTTATAATCTTATACAATCCAGCAGAAGAAAAAAAAAACAGGTTAGGTTTTTATATGTATTAATGTACATGTACAAACATGTTACTGTACATGTTTAAATGTGTAAAGGTAATTCCATATAAGATAGATGCCGCCCTCAAGTGGTTGGTTGTTTGTTTGGAGGTTTTGTTAGTTTTTTTAGTTGTTGTTTTATTTTGTATATATATATTATTATTATTTTTCTTGGGGGGGGGGGGGAGGGGGGGATTTTGATGCTTGGCTTGGCAAATGCGGTATAATCGGAAAAAAGCGATTCGTTCTTCTTTTTATACACTTCCTGCCACCATAAACTAAATTATTCACAGCAAGTGCATGTATGTTTCATGTCAGATATACTGTTACTAATGGCGAAACCACATCAGTGATTTTTGGGGGGTATTCCACAGAAATGCAATTTACCTCCAAATATTGTCAAAATTGTTCCAGCTGTCAATTAACCCACAAATAAACCACAAAGTGGAAACTGACTAGGTAAATTTGCACAAATCTCAAAGTGAACAAAGAAATTGGCTAGGCAGGACTCAAACCTGCGACCTCTGGAATACTGGACTGGCGCTCTACCAACTGAGCTCAGCTGGTAGAGCTACCTGCACACAGGGCATGGTCACAACATTATTACAGTGCTACATTTTGTTACATTGCTACATGTATTGCTGCCATTGTTACAACAGGAGGAGTAGAATTGAAAAGATGTGTACACATATGTGACCCAGCATGAGTAAATAAGACACTTTGAGGCGAAAATGAAAATTGAGATTTTGATTTCATCATTTAAAGCTTGTTTAGCTTTATGATGAAATCAAAATCTCAAATTTTATTTTTGCCTCAAAGTGTCTCATTTACTTGTGCTGGGTCACATATGACATAAATATGTTTGTGATGCAGGTTTGCACTGATTGTACACATCAACAAAAATCGGCCAGAAAAATAAAAAAGGAAGCAAAAATATTTTTTTTAAATAAGTAAAACTTGACACAAGAGAGAAAAAGCCTTGTTACTACACTCGGGGACTGTTAGTCTCGGGCTCCAGTCAATTTTGCCACGCCAGCTAATTATATCCACGATAGCCTTGATGAAAGGCTACATGTGCCTTGACTAGAGGCTAGGCTACCAAGGCTCACTTTCCCTACTCTACTTGTAAATATACCACTTGTTACTTGTACATGTTACATGTTACATGTACATGTACATGTACATGTACATGTACATGTTACATGTACATGTACATGTACATGTACATGTACATGTACATGTGCATGTACATGTGCATGTGCATGTGCATGTGCATGTACATGTACATGTACATGTTCTAGTACATGTACATGTACATGTACATGTACAGGTACATGTACATGTACATGTACATGTACATGTACATGTACATGTACATGTACATGTACATGTACATGTACATGTACATGTACTAGTACATGTACATGTACTAGTACATGTATTCGCATTTTTATCACTGTGGATACATGGCTTTGTTCTCGTGTACAAAATGGTTAGAAAGTCGTGCACGTTTTTCAAAATGCTCCCATTTTAACCACAATTATTTTCCTGGGTTGAAATTTTGACCCAATATACCCTATATTATACCCTAACCCAAACACTAACCCTAACCCACATCCTAACCCTAGTTTTTGAGTAATTTAAGTAAAATCAAAAAATCTAATTTGTGAGATTCCTAGTGGAGACCTATTCATCTATAGAAATTACCCTTTGGAGACCTTTTCACTCCCATTGTCCCCATTGTGTTCACGTCTCCAGAGGGTATCGTATTTCGCACCATGTGAAGGTACTTACATACTGTGGTAAGAGAAAACAAGATCAACTTTATTGATAAGAAAGTACAAAAATCATGCATTTATTGAGGCAAACTGTGTCCTAAAAGTGGTAATTTATCTCCCAAATACATCGAAATAAAATTGGAGCCTGGAGGTATGTATGGTATAAAGGTGGTTTTAATACCAAATGAAAGCTAAAGATGTGTACTAAATGGAAATAACAATATATCACGAAATAACAATATCTCTACGTGTAAACACATACTGTGATAACACTGCAATGTGCATGGCCATTACAAAGTTTTAAAAAGTACTGTTGCAATTTGTTTATTATCTGGAAGCCTTTGTATGTACACATTTCAACTGAACGACTGAACCGTATTTCGGAGTGGAAATCAATTCTTTGTACAAAATATTTTGTATCTAGGTTCTAAAAGTGTCAATTTGGTCGGTAACAGCAATGTATTTCGGTTATTTATTGGCATTTGTGATGATTTGTCGTTAGGTGTTATACATAAAAAGTTTGTTGCGAAAACAAGAAATATGTGAGGCATTTTTGCAAAATGAGACGGGACTTGGCACAGGCCACAGTGGAGACAAATGCAAAATAGTTTATGAAAGTGTTGTTTTTTTGTTTTTTTTAAGATTTATTGACAGTTGTAATCTTTATGTCTATATTTGTAAAGGAATAGAAAGTAGTGGAATAAGTGTTTTTAACGAAAATAAAATTCACCTTTTCCTTACCACATGTGCAAAACTTCAAACTTTAAGGCCTTTTCCTTAACATTTTACTTTGACGACAGGTTGATAAATGTAAACAGGCTAGGTGGGTTCAGGCCGATGGTACCGGGAAGCACACCCACGCATTTCTGGCCTTGCTCGCTGCTGACAGACATTTCCGGCCTTGTTCGTGACGTGTTTATGCGTCATCTGTTTTGAATATGGGGAAAACCTTGGGTGCATATACGTCTTCCGGCGCAAACTGGTTAAAGAAATTTCTGATTAAAGCACAACAAATAGTATTGTAAGGAGAATTTTATTACCTAATTCCTGAAAACCCTCATTTCAACTGCTGCCCAGTTCTGTCTCATTTTGCCAGAACCCCTCACAATTTTGTCTGAAAATGTACTTTTGATGTACTCCTAAAAAACATGTATGTATAAAATATATGTACATGTACATGTATTTAAGTATGTATGTACATATGTGACCTGCTCCCACGAAAACGGCGTAAAGTCGCGCTATGCTATATT
This sequence comes from Crossaster papposus, assembly GCA_037893245.1. Lineage (NCBI taxonomy): Eukaryota > Metazoa > Echinodermata > Asteroidea > Velatida > Solasteridae > Crossaster > Crossaster papposus. Next base: position 1,639,357 of record JBAIAA010000238.1, read on the forward strand.
GAGTTTTTATTGAAAATAGCCAATTTGACAGGGGGGAAGCGTTTTGGGGGTTTTGGCATGATACAATTTCCACAAAAAAATCTGAATTTGATTTTACTGAGCGTACCAAAGAAGTAAAATGTAGCGAAATTAATTCTTAACTATTCCTAATTTGATGTGTGTAATGACCGCTGGTTTAAATACCCTACCCAATAAATTATACATTATATCAATTTAAAGCTAAGAATTCAAGGAATCTGGAAATACCAATATCTCAAAATATCAAAATGTCAGCTTTACTCTGATATTGTGGGGTCAGCCGCAGGTCATATACATGTACATGCGTGTACACTGTACATGTGTGCGTTTGTTTATGGTGTAAATGGAGGACACATGCCTGGTGACACGAAGGTGAATTGGGGTTAGGGTTAGAATCGAGGACGACCTCGATTGAGATTCGTGTACAAAACCAATGAGAGCCGTCGAAAAAAAAAAAAAAAAGGAAATTATCGAGAGGAACAAAAGAATCTTCTTGATTTACACCATAAACAAACGTAATTGTACATGTACATGTACATCAATATGTGTACATGTACATACTTCTTTAAGCCAGCCTCTACATCTAACAAACTGATAACTTCAAACAATCATAACAAAGGAGGATGGGGACACGGTTTGTAAGCTTAACAACAATTTGTAATCAATTTATTGCAGTTAAAGTTAGTATAAACACAGTAATAATCCTTTACATGTATCATGGAAAATCTTAACAGGTTTGCTGGATTTTTCTTGATGATAATAACATAGCATGAGAAAAGTAATGTACTTTTTCAATATTGACTGTTTTTTGGCAGTTTCAAAAATTTTAACATTTGAAGTTAACATTTCTTTTTATTATAATACAGTAGTTCATTATAAAAGTAAAATGATAAAGTATAAAAGTACATTTAAGTGTAACTAACTGTTTAAGCTTTACTGGCGAACACAAAAATGCCACAGACCAATACCCAGTGGACAAGAAATTGATGTCCTTGATACACCACAAATCACATCCCTCTGTGAATTTGCATATCCAATTGTGGCCCTCAAAATGAGATTTTAGGAAAGAATTCCATATTTGGACATTGGAGGTTGTTTATTATATTCTGAGGTCCCAACTTTAAAAACATTTGCAAACATAAAAAACAACAAAAAGGACCAAATTATCACAAAATGCTGGACTGGAATGGCAGTCTTAAGCATCCTGTAAAATCATGGCTCCTGGTGTGCTAGCGTTTTCAAGTAAAATTGTATTTTTGTATTAATTTTAAAAGCTGATTAATTCTTCCAAATAGGCACTTGGGGAGACAAATTTGCGTAAGTTTTTAGGTAATAAGGAGACAGTGGCACTTAGGGAGACATTTCAGTGTCTCCCTAAGTGTCTAGCTACCCTAAAAAACGATATTTGGAAGTTATTTTTGTCCTAGAACGACAGATTTTGGTCTAAATAGCATAAACCTCAAAGATCTTAGAGAAAGGGGTTAGGCTAAACAAGTTAGGACTGTTTTAAGTTTGTGTACATCTCTATGGGATTGTCTTCCTAAGTGTCTATTTGGAGGTTATAATACTGCTTCTGCTTTTTTCATATTTAGTTATTCCACATTTTCTGACTTTACAATTCTTTAATGTCTATACATTTCTCTGTTTTATCTTAAGTGGGGTCTGGAAACCAGACTACAAAAGCACAATTGGTTTTCTTGATTTCTCCAGCGTCTACAAACCCAAAACGTGAAACAAGCCAGTGTAACAATTCTGGCTATAACATACGAACCCCCCAAATCCATCCGTTTCTAAAAATTACAGCAAAAGCAAGTAATGTACACTCTTAATCTTTAACACAATAGACACTAAAATTTAAGATTACAGAACACCGTTTTAGGAATGAAAAACCTTTCTTGATAAATACTTGTGGACCATAACTGTCTGGTTTTGTACCCAGGAACTGGAGTGATGTCCAGATATGGAATCCTTTCCAAATCCAGCATATGATTTGGTAAAACAAAAATGTACAATGCAGTTTGACTATTTTATGTTAATTGTAGGAATAGATTAATTATAATCATCACAAGTACTGTGGTGAATTGTTGTGGTGCTGTTGTTGTAGATGGTTTATACTAACGATGGTCTATATAAGTTTAAAATCTGTTATTAATACTTCAGATTATTTTTTTACCAATAAACTGTAAAATTGACAAAAGTTATGCATAGATTATTATTGTTATTTCCCATTCTTTATTAGTTTTATGATTGACTTTAATTGTTAATGGTTAATTGTTAGAATGCCATATAATTGTATAATTTGTTCTAAATTAAAATGTGCGATTTTGGAACTAATGACATTTTCTCTTCAAAATATGTACATGTAATCGTTTTGGTATTTTTGGGGTGTTTGGTTTTTTGGGTTTTTTGGGGGTTTTTTTGGGAGGGGGTGGCTAATTGAAGATATGTTAAAAGAATTTCTGTCAAAATTTGGTAGTAGATACATGTATATTTACATGTATATTAAATGTGACATTTGTAAATTAATCATATGCTATAGTTTGCAACGTCTGTTTCTGGATTGGAATTAACTATGCTGCCAAACAACCTCAGACAATCTGCTTTAATATAGTGTATTATTGTGGCCTAGAGGTCAAGACATCAAAGTTGTTGCTTTCCGCTTGATTGCTTCCACAAACCTTTGAATAGCTTCACGTAATAAGCCCCCATTTGGCAGAATGATGCTTTGCATGTGAACTAATCGCAAATCTGGTAATTAACAAATCTGGTCAAATTGTTATACAAACGTGTACAATTTTCCTAGATAGATCAAACTAAAGTGCTAAAAAAGTATGTCAATATAAATGTATGTGTCTTTAATATTAACAGGCATATTTTGAACTTGTATCATACAATGTAGGTTTAAATACGTTGTAGTGGATATTATTAGATTGTAATGCTGTATAATGAGCTATTAAACCGTGAATATCTGTCTTGTCATTTGATTTTCTGAATACAAATATTGATGACTGTTGTACTTGTAGTGGGCTAAATAACACGAGTATGTGCAAAATAACAGGTTTCCGTTAATACTCATTGAATGAGTGTTCTCAGCATAAGGAAATATGCACCCCTCCCCCCCCCCCCCCCCCCCCAACAAAAACACACGCACTCCCAGCTAGATGTGGTACCGATGTACGAGCCTCCACATAGTTGTGGGGACAGGCTCTTTTGTTTGAACAAACCCGTAGTGGGGACATTTTTGAGTCCCCATAGCGCGTTGGGTCTTCAGTAAAGATAGAACAAGGTAAAATTGGGTTAGGGTATACTAAAATAAAATGTAGAAGATTACAAATTAGGGTGGTGATGAACATTTTAGAATTTTATAGTGTTCTGAGTTTGAGATTATAGAGATTTCACTTAGCACACAAACCCTATGGATTATGCCCATAATGCAATGTACAAAAGAAATAAGTGGACTCTCCCCTTAGTTTCCCATACCTATACACTCTCTAGACTATTGTTACCTAACGCCCCCCCCCCCAAAAAAAAAAAAAAACACAAAAAAAAAAACCCAAACAACATTACGCAAGCATAATAACCACCAACCACAAACAAGGGGGGGGGGGGGGGGGGGTTCTCTGTCCTATTTCTTGCTTCATATGCAAACTGTATACTACATGTACCTGACATATTTTGCTAGATGTATCTTGAAAAAAATCCTGAGATTCTGGGAAGGGATCTCTGTCATATCGTGCTTCATTATGTACATGTAAACAAAAAATGCTTGTGCCACAATTGTCAATATTCCTATTCATTTTCGAGGTGTTATAGCATTCGCAATTTTATTTTGCATTCAAATCCACCTTGACGTGCCCCAGGAAGTCCCTGATCACGGCCGCATAGTTCCTCGGCCATCCTGTCCAGGACACTTTCTCCATCTCCTCCAGACATTCCTTGAAATTCCCGCCGTCTGTTTCGGAATACTCCATCAGCGTCCGCACCACGTTGGTGCTGGAAGCGCACATCACCACCAAGGCGTAGCAGGACCACCGCGCCAGGGCGGGGTCTGTGTTTGCCGTGATCAACCTGGCCAGGACGGGCATGACGACCAGCCCGTTGCATACCTGGCTGCAGTTATCATTATGCCCACGGCATAATTCACTCAGCGCCTTGACAGCTTCGGTCTTGAGGGCCGTCGAGGATGAAGCGGTCTTCAGGGCCGTCGAGGATGAAGCGGTCGTTTCCCCCTTGAGTATCTCGACAATGATCGGGAGGTAGGTGCCTGCGCATTTTGCCGCTTCTGCGCCTCCTGTGGATATAAATGGTGTTCGAGTTTAGGCAAGCCTGTAGCAGGGTTGTAGTCGAGTCCCTGCAAGTCCGTTCACAAGTCCTTTCGTAAAGCCAGTCACAAGTCCCTTCATAAAGGCAGTCACAAGTAACTGGATGAACAATGACAAAGGAATGCTTTTGTCAAAGCTGATTTGAATAGCTTGTGATTTGTATTGTAACTAAAGGACTTGTGATGGACTTGCAGGGACTTGCAGGGACTTACAGGGACTTGTGATGGACTCGACTACATCCCTGGCCTGTAGATAGAACAGTGAGTCTAAAAGAAAAATGCAAACAACATTTATTGGGATGTCATACATTCAATATACACGTATGTTACTTTCTTAAGATAGTGCTGGCTGCATGCATGGATCTCGATCTGGAAACTGCTGCATACATCAACACTAATAAAGAGGAACTTGAAAGAGGAACATTGTAATTTATGGCATTCCATATCCTCTTCAAATCTTCCAGTGCGAATGTACGTACTCCGGTCCGTGACAACAATCTCTACTCGGGAGTTAGCTGGGCCCGCCTGTATCCCCTACGATTAGATACACCATTTGCAGGTATCAATAATTTTTACTGCCGATCGAGTTAATAACAAATATCTTACTTCATAGTTGAAAGAAAATAATAATTCTAGGCATCCAGCAAAATTATTGCGCTAGATATCCTGTAATTGTTCAAAAAAATTAAATTTGATTACAAAAAAACACGATAACAACCATAAGAACTGCCCAAAGCCGGTTGAAAACGAACTCCGTTTTACTGGATTTTCTGGATTGTAAAACTTCGGACAGGTCAGTTCAACAATATTTACTATAAAAATCCAACCCCCAAAATCCACCCATTCATGCTTTTCTCATCATCTTGTCGAGCGGCACCAACTTGATCTTGGGTGTGAAAATTATCCAAAAATGTAGCCTAACTGTGTGGAGTTTTCCCACCCCATAATAAACTTTAGTTGCCCTTGATCCTGTTTTCGCATGGCTTAACATTTCGTGTTTTGCATTACACATAATGTTAATGACGTGCGACGTCACTCGATCCTTAACCAAATAATTTTATGCAAAACCAGATGCGTGCGCATACTATACCGGGCACATCTTAATAAAGAGGACACAATTTTTTAATTGAAGTCAATGACATTCGATTCTCAACGTATACAAATCAAAAAGATTTAAGGCAAAAATAGGAACCGATCATCAAAATGAAAGAGAAAGACATCCGCTCAAACTAGTTCAGGGAAAGGTCTCTGCAGACCTTACTTTTGTGGTTCTTTAAAGCCGCCAAATGAGGAAAAGACCATCAGAAAAGGTGCGCAGAAAAATAGCCTGCAAGAATTTCGAATAGCATTGTGCGCGCGCGTGCACGCACTAACGTACGAATTCGTTATTGATGCCTGCTGGGCGCATCCATGTTTGTTCACAAACCTATATGGAAATCTCAACATTTTGTACGGATATTTGCATATCTGCTTTTTGTATTCTATACAGTGCGTTACCGAAGCCGATACGCCCAAAACCAAAACGCATGATTAGAAAATTAGCGCAAACATCGCAAATGCGCGTACGTATTCGCGCGCTGCAGTTGATTTTGCCGTGACTTTTTTTAAACTGACATGACGCGCGTAAAATCCATCTATTTTTATTATGTTCGACATCGACAACACGCACATGAGTTTAAAATGTCTGCACGCAGAACGGATTCAAAGTGCTCACGCAGCTCCCTATTTTTCTTCAAAGTGTCTTCGCCACTGACCTCAACACCTGGACGGATCATTGTCCATATTCTGCTGTGCTAACACTTGAAGTCGGCGCGAACTGGAAGTGCAACATGGCGTCACTGCTGTGAGCCAATGAAATGTCCAGTTGTAGAGGTCTGTGGATTTACCAACCAACTGAACTCTACACCTGGACATTTCATTGGCTCACAGAGTGACTTCGTGGGTCCGCCATGTTGCACTTCTCTGCATGCCGACTTCAAAATGAAACAATGGATGATCTGTCCATGTATAGAGGTCAGTGGTCTTCGCGCGTGAGAATGAAGAGTTATGCGCTCTAGTAATTTAATATAGCTCTATGGAGTTAGTACGTACCAGGGGGGGGGGGGGGGCGGAAGGGGTGTTGCGCAATCATTTGCAATCGCAGTTTGGGTACACTTCATTTAAAAAAAAGGTAATGACCATTAAACATAAATAAATAATCCATGTATACTGTTAACATTTTCTTTTTAACAGCACTGAAAACATAATAGTTTATATTGAAAGAGTATTTTCAATTGTTGAGGTGCTTAGTTTTAAATAAAATGCGTACAAATATTACCGAAAATTTTTCGTTGGTTTATTGCAGCAGCTAACGTGTTTGAATGGGTCCAGGTGGGAATTTCGTTACAAAACGTCTCCCCTAAAATGGCTACAAATATCGACATAATGTGAAAAAAATTATCGTTCATCCTCTGATTTTTTTCAACTAACGTAATAATTAGGAATAGATCTTTCATTCCTGAAAGTTAAATAAAAATCCCTCGGTACATCCTCTGGATATTTGACCTTTTTTTTTGAATTTGTTTTTGAAAATGGTTTCTGCCAATTCTCAATCGCGAAAGTTTACGCCATTAGCCTCTGTCATGAAATGACGAAAATCAACCGAAGAGGGCGTTTTGCGGAAATTTGTCAATATGGCTTTCGAGCTCGCGCGTAAGACTAACGTAAGTAGCTATACCATGGAGGAAAGACAACAGATAGTTAATGAATTGCGGGGAAATACTTAATAAAAAATGGCCAATCATAAAACTAGATTTTCTTTCCTGCACTTGAAAAGACCCGCCGTGTATTTATGCTCCTTAGAAAACCGGTTAGGCCAAATTAACATTTAAACAAAACAAAAAATTCAGTGGCACTGAACTGAAGCTTTATTTGAAAGCCATATTTGAATGCCATACAGTAAACAAACAACTTGATACATGTACAAGCAATATTATTTTTGTATTTTTAATTATTTTTTGACATCAAATATAAATTTGGGGCTTTACACACAAGCACTTGGTTCACATAATTACTATATGGACGTTAAACCTCAAAATTCCTGATCCTGCAATGCCAATGTTAATTTAAAAACCAGTTTTAAATACTGTCACATTAAATGTACAGACGCCTGTGAAATCTAGTAATATTTTATCCTTTTATTGACTGAAACCTGACATTAAAAGAAGTTCGTAAATATTAAACTTGGATTTTTCAAAAATTATTCAATTGCGCCACGACCAATTAGGGAGCACTCGGTCGATTGTGTGCACAATTTCTGGACGCCACCGTTTTGGGTTTTTTCGGACCAAGCTTACACCTAAATTGTTAACAGAGGGTAAATAGCAAGCATTAATAACATTAACATGGTAAAGGTACAATGAATTTGCAGTTTGTCAACAAAGAAGTATGGCAACATTGCATGAGGAAAGTCGGCCCAACACTAACTGTTTATAAACAATGTAAACGTCGAAGTACAGCTATAGCTCTCCCAAAGGTCGAGTTGTCTCAACGGGCGAGTTGTCTCAACGGGCGAGTTGTCTCAACGGTCGACTTGTCCCGAGTCGAGTTGTCTCAACGGTCGACTTGTCTGACATCCGCTAGCTACGCACGTACGTATATAGCGCAGCACGCTTTCACAAACTGACCATTTTTTCAGTCGCTGTTTCTTTTTCTTTCGTAATTTTACGGTTTGGGATGACATTTAGCCTTATGCCTACGGTTTATCCTTTCGAAATAACCACAGCCTTCAGAGCTCCGTCGTAAGCCATAAAGTTCTGACATCGACGACACACGTGTTTCTGTTGGTAAGCGCCGCCATTTTGACAATTTTCCTCGCGTTGACCTTTTAGAAAGGTCATGACAGAGGCTAATGCCTGTACTGTACGAATCTGGCTTTGCGGACGTAGCATAAATCACTGAATTCGGGAGAGAATGCACGGAGCAAATTTGTACGTGTTTCAATGGTGCGCTTCGCGGCAGCGATCTATACGTGTTTACTGTATGAGATGTTCGACTCGTGAGCGTGGAAGAATGAATGAGATACATTTCAACGTTGGTGGCGCACTTTTTTGGGACCCCTTCCGCCCCCCCCCCTGTACATGGTACGTACGTTGCTTATTTTTATAAAAAAGTCTGCCAGCGTTTAGCATATGGAATCTCGAACCTCCCATAAAGATAGATAAGGACACAAACAAAAACTAATTAGCTTCTACAACAAACTAGGCTACATCTGCTATATACTCGTACAAACATTCTCTTAAATTTTCGAATCGAATTAGGCTATACTGCGGGATTTCGCATCATGCCTGGACGAAAGTCGTTAGTGCAATGTCAATGAAGACGTCGTCCAACCCCGGGCTAGGCCTACACAACGCACACCTTCAGAGTAAAAAATGTATATATATTTTGTTTAAGAGATCAATAAGCCAATTTGGTATTCCAACTGCACATGCGCACATTTTCCCTTGACGATATTTCTTTCGATATAAACATTTCATCGATTGCGTGCAAAAGCATAGCGGGGTACCAGCAAATTTCAAGGGATCGTCGTGTTTTAAAGTTACTAAGTAACATATTTTTGTTTACGTTTTGGTGTTTTCAGCCGCTTTGTGTGGCCAAACTTTTGTTCGAACAAATATTATTTATTTTTTTCGATTTCACAAGAAAATGTAAAAAATGCGGATTTGGTTACCACGTCCCCCATAGCCTTGTGTGCATTTGTCTGCCGTGTTTGTATCACTTGACCTCCTTGAGAAAAATGGACCGATCCGGATTTGACCATAAGCCCCGCCCACCTTAGCAACGGCATGGCGACGCCATTACCTCGGTCAAGTTGCACTCACGTGAACGTGTACACTACTATACGTATACAGATGTACGTGTAGGCTAGGCGTATCACGTACAACGAAATATTTATTTAAACTTTAGGCGGGGACTATCAGCAAGCTAGCGGACGATGACCATTATTTTAAGGAAGGGTATGTACAGTACATGAAGGATGAATAAGTTGCAGTTGGGGGGAATGAAGCATGCATGCCATGAGCCGATCAGGAGAGAAGAAAAACCATGGAATTTTAAGTTACGGACGGTGTATTTGTATTTGTATGGTTGCTTGGTATTGTAAGTATACCCGTACTGGAATAAATCATAGCCTAATTAATAGACTTCTACACATGTAGAGCATTACTATTAACTCTACATAGGCCACCTATCCTACCTTTCCTTCTTATTTCTCCATGCTTAGACTATACTGTCCTTGACCTTGTCTTCTTGACATTCCCGCCGTTCACGTCACACGAGTTCAACGGTAATTCTCATTTTCGAGATTTGTTTTGTATTTAACGGGAACAAAATGATGCCGTGATACGAGTACCAGCGTGTTATTTACATATTTCCTGACCATTTCATGCATATTTTTGACATTTTTAAAAACTCCACATAGCCGTATTTTGATTGACAAACACGGTGCCTTTTCGTACCGAAGCTATTTGTTTGTGTACACTTTTCTAAGCACATGTGATATAGTTTGACCGAGCTAATGGCGGACCACGCCTGTAGCAACCGTTGCTATTTACCTGAACAAAACTCGGAATCTTATTGGTCAATGCGCGCGTAGTGATTGACAGGCCAGATCGGTCCATTGTTGAATCTTGTTGTGCACATGCGCAGTCGGAACTCCAAAGTGGCTTATTGAAATATGGATCACAGTTGGCCAACACGAACGACCAACTATACTTTACAAATACTCAGTTGCTATATACCTGTGTATGCCAAATGGCCAATCTTCCTTACAGCTTCTATTTTAACTTCGACGTCTGTACCATCTCCGAGATGTGAGGTGCAGATCATGATATCTCTCTTATACAGGTTCGGCTCGTTGTCCCAGGGTTGTGCACCCACTTCTCCGTGCGAGGCAAGCGTGTGTATAGTCTTTTCCACATTCTCGAACACTCGGCGAATCGACTGGAACATAACTATCAAAATATATCAGTTCTCTCACCAAATCCGAAATAATGTTCATGGTTTCTTGGTTATTGCCATGATTGTAGTAACCTAATGATTGCGTGGCGTGATTCACATACTGAACTTCGCGTGTTTAGTTCTACGATGCGCGCGTGTCCTTCCCACCAAGATATACTCATAAATATAGAATAAAAATAACTAGATCGGCCGCGCGTACATACGCGCCATTGCCTGTGTAGAACAGTTTTGGTTCGCCATGGACGCGGTAAAATGTCACGTGCTGACGGCAACGCGCAGAATAAAAATAATTGGCAATGCCAATTTTGTGTTACTAACAAGTAGGGCGCATATTAAACGATCGTCTTAACATTAACTTAACATTTTCGTGGGTAGCTACAATGCAGTTCAAACTAACCAATTAACTAGTAAAGTTTTTTAATTCAATTAATTCAGTTCAATTTAGATACACATTTATTTCCATACTTCTATGAAAAGGTCGACAAGTATACATGTAGCTATGGAGTAGAGCAAAAAAACATTAAGTAGCAGTAAGCAGTGATAAATGTAATAATAAGAGTATGTGGCTGTTTTGATAAGTAGAAGCTTGTACAAAAAAAACCAGACAGACAGACAAACAAAGAAACAAAACAAACAGACAGACATGCAAACAAAAGAACAGACGAACATAAGACATGACAGCTACTCTGAAAACAAGATAGATTATAGAGATGCTACAACGAATTCATAATTATCGAAAAGACGCCCCATGTACTATGAAATTCTCAATAAAGAACACACCCCCTTCTAAAACAATTTAAAGAATTTTTATATTAAAAAATATTGAAAAAAAAGTTTACAAAAATAATAAAGATAAAAAAAATGGAATTAAATAATGACAAAATTATTAAATATATAAATAAATAAACAAATAAATAAATAAATGAATAATTGATCGATGTTGCTAATGAGTTCTATAGAAACCTGTACAATTCGAAAAAATGTATCCAAAGCCCATTTAGATGAAATTGTGTCGAACATTGAAGCTAAGGCAATTCCTGAAAGTATCCTTAAAGATTCGGATACAAAAAATCACCGAAGAAGAGATAAAAATGCTCTCTTTCAAATGAACAAAAACAAAAGTTCAGGTATAGACGGCCTCACGGTAGAATTTTACCAAATGTTTTGGCATATTCTTGGTAATGACATCTTGGAATTATACAATGACTGTTTCAATAAAGGGGTTTTGAGCAATTTTATGAATTCCGCTCTGGTCAAACTTATTTATAAGAACTTGGGGAGCCGTTATGATTTTAAAAACTGGCGTCCTATTAGTCTTTTAAATGTTGACTACAAAATTATGTCAAAAAACTATCACTAATCGTCTGAAACCAGTTATGTCCTTTGTCATTTTTATTGCCCTTTGAACAAAACCAACTTAGAATACACGCTTCGTACTTTCTAGCCTTGAAGTTTCTCTGTTGTTTTTTTCCCGAAGTCATACGCTCTGACTCGAAGATACTGGCTAGCGATGCTGGTTACCAGGCTCTCTCCATGTGATGGATCGTGGAGGAAAGAAATAGATGGATAAAGGGTGTGCTGTGGTGACAAAAACACACCACTCCCAATCATATCTTGGGCTGCTCTTCCTACCATGGTCTCCATAAGGTTGGCCATAGGTGACGGTGTGGTGGTACCATTATACATACGGAACACTCTCTCCGAAGCTTTACAAACGGCCACGGCGTCATCAGATGGGTATATCAACCCCCCGTTATCTCGTAGTTGGATTAGATGTAGATGCCTGTCGTAGTGATGAGGAGTTGTAGGAAGTTTGACTAGAGCCTCCATGCATTCGGTGCAGCTGATTGATTTGACGATTGTTCTTATCACGAAACCTGCTATATATGCAACCACATTGCAATTAAACTCACTGAGTTCAGGAGGTACTCCAGGTATGGTCGTGATAACATCTGTAACTGGGGTTAGGGACAGTAGGGTCGTGTCATCCTGTACCGTTGAGTTTGTGTTTGATGGCGGCGGATTGATGTGGCACAACAGGAGCTGTCGGTACGCTCGTCTGTGTGACAGAATTTAAGCAAATCAAATCAGTATACAACTCAAGAGTGCCAATACATACATAACACAGCCACTTTACCTCCCCTCCACGAAATATTCGTCATTTCTAGTTTTACATGGTTTAACATACGCACCTGAACTGGGTAACAGATGGGTTATTGTTGTGCCCTCCTCTACCTCTGATAGCACCGAAGAAGAGCTCCAGGTGGTCTTGGCTCAATTTGTAAGTCAACAAATACCTGGAAACATTGTAAAACATGCCAGTTTATTGCATTTCCACATACTTGTCCATTGTCGCCAGATATACTTTTACATCAATGGGATGTTACGAGATAAACGAATCTAAATATTATTACATAATAATGTTACAAATATTAAAAATTTTAATGCTTAATATGACGTACTTCAGTTTGGGCTGTGGACCCTCAACATAGGTCTTGAAAGATACCATTGATGGACTGAATATCAGCAATAAAGCCGACCAGTGCCGTCTTTTTTCGTGTATCGATGATGGGAATACCCTTGATGTCCCTCAAATTCATCAGGTACAGCTTAGCCCTCTCCATGAATGGTCGCCATGACGCCAAGTTGGTGAGCTTTAAAGATTCTTTGAAACCTTTTGCAGAGGGATTTCTTGAATTACAGATATCAAACAATCTGGAAGCATACAATAATGTAAGATTACACAGAGCGGATCGAAACATAAAATTAAGGAAATGCATTTTAGTTTTCCATAACGACGAAAACTGGATTATACCTGTCAATAATTCGAAGGAACTTTGTAGTTGCCTCGCAGCCTCGAAACATTGGTTGACCCAGATCTCTCAGAAACTCTAAACTTGTTGCCACCGAGTTGCTGATCGTCTGTGCGGCCAATGATACTTTCATCTTCTGCTTTTGCCATTGTATGTGTGCTGAACGGAGCTTGTTTGCTGCTCGGAGCCCTTCTGCATCTTGGGTTTGATGAAGGTTTTCAATGAACTGCCAACACACTAAATTTACAAAATAATGTGCGATTTATTTTTCATTTATTAATTTTTTTAATTTATCCATTTTGTGGGTATTATTGATTAATTAATTTATTTATTTAAGTGTTTATTTCTTCATTTTTGTAGTACAGGGAATGTAGGTTAAAACAAAATGAAGTTAGAAAATTAAGCTCACCATATGAGTTGGCCTCTCCATCCAAGATGACTTTCCAAGAACCAAGTAAGTTGCGCATGAGTTTGAGCATATGGCAGGCATCGAGTATACTTTTTCCAGCGGATTACATGGATGTGGAAACCACGTTTGCATACTATGAGGGGGGTCTAAGACAACTCCAAGGAGCTTTGCTGTTGCAAGGTTCGCACTCAATCCGTCACCTGTGGACAACGAGATGTTGGTATATCAAAACTGTAACATTTCCATGCCACCCCTTGGTTGATTTATAATGAAGTATAGTAGTAGTAAACTTACCAGTTAATGACACTACTGTCACTCCGATATCCCACAACAGAACCAAGGCCTCTGTGATCAGTCGCATCTGTGTCTCAGCGCACATTTTTGCTACAGGAAAGTATCCAATTGGAAGTTTCCAATTGTCATTCATTCCAACTGCCATCAGAACTATGCATTCAGTAGCAAGACAACAGCTGATTTTCGTATCTGTTTGTAAAATGGAAAATAGAATAAACAACCTTTAGCAGCACTATTATGATGACAAGTAATCACTCTACAAAATTTCCATTTTAACAAAGTGGCATTTTGTTTAACGTACCCTACGTAACAAGATCCATCAAATTCCACCTGCTTTCGGATGCTCATTCCATCCACCATGAGGCAAACAAGGGTTTCGTGCTCAGAAGATGCATGCTTTTCTCTAATGGCATCCAATGCCTCTTTAGTAAAGCCAGGGTAGCAGGATATTGTAGCAAGCCATCTCCTCACAGTGCGTACAGAAGGCAACTTGATCTCTTTCCTGATAAACTCATACGCTTTGAGGGAGCAGTAGTAAAGATACAGGGAGAAGTTTTTTATCTCATCGCTGTAGCTCTGGTTATCTCCTGACGAGTCGTGCCTCTTATCAAGGAATTCCAACTGCAAATTAGAGAAATTCGACTCCATCGTCTCAGCCCTGTCGCTTGTGACGAGGCATTCTTTCTTCAAAGAAAGCACAACTTGTTTCACTGATGTAAGCTTCTTAGACAAACGGCTATTTGTACGTTTGAGCTCTTTGAATCTTTTTTTAGACTCGTGATTTGTTCTACCACACTTTGTGGTAGATCCATCTCTGGTGGCCGTGAGTAGTCGTGGTCGTTTAGATGACATGATTTTGGTGGTGAGGGGGCAAGTGAAGTTTCGTCTTTGATGGCTGGCCTTTTACTCTTCTTTAGGGGCTTTAGGCCATCTTCGAAGAGATCACATTTACTCTATATTTAAAGGGAAATTATTGCAAGATTAATTATGCTCTTTTTGTATTTCACACTTTTCAGGAGGAAAGAGAGGGAAAAAAATAACAAATTTAAGAGCGGTGAGCTTAACAACATGTTGTTTGATAAGCTCTGTTACACACTATGTAGCCTACCTATTTTTATTGACGAGGCATGTTTGAATCTTGCAATTTCTTTTTACGACCGCTTGTAATAAATACACTTATGATGCACTATCGGTTAGTTTAAACAACAATCATATTTTAAAAGCAATTCAACGTTCGTTTTACAATAATGAAATAAATATAATTAACATTCAAATGTTAGTTCTTTGTTTTGTATTGATCTTACATGCTTTAAATGACTTGGGTAGTCCTCAAACAATGATAGCGAGGCGTTATCGCGAAGATATGTTTTACCCCATCGAACCTCAAAGCACTCGGCAGAAAAATGGTCGCTGCATAACATGTCATGTTCGGTTGGGTGCCAAGGTTTGCCAATTGGTAGTTTCCTCTTAACTCTGTGCAACCAAATGCTCATTCTCTTTGTGTCCTTGAGGGGAAATCTGAGATGAAAACAACAGAAGCAATAGGTCTATAGGTTAATATGAGCTTTAATGTTTTCTTGTTTGCATTTCACACTTGAAAATAACTCTGCAACTTAGCGTTGAATGTCTGTTACGAGTATGAATTCAAATGATGTCAGTAGCCTATCAGCCTATACAGTTAATGCATGTGATGTCACACGCGCTACGCGTACGCGCTAATCGCACGTACAACCGGGCGGAGCGGTGAGGTCAAACACACTTTGTTTGACCTCACCGCTCCGCATGGTTAATTTGTACGTGCGATTAGCGCGTACGCGTAGCGCGCGTGACGTCAATGCTATGGTAAATGACTGTCCAGTCAGTAGGGCCTACGGTTTGCTTTGCCGTTGGTGTCAGTAATCTATCTAAATTTCTTTTCTTTCTTTTTCCCCCCAACAAATTAGGCCTAGCATTTACCCCAACTGTAGTGCAGGCATATGATAAGTGTACATGTACTTACCTATGGTATCTCAGTTTAGGGAGAGATTGTCCTCCAGGTTCTTTTCTCCTCCCTCGGCTTTTACATACAGCTGCTGCACAATTATTCACCATTTCATCTACACTATTAGAAATACTCGGCAAACGTTAGGCCTATTCTAAAAAAGATGGAAACAGACTACAGTATCCGGAAATAAAGACGTTTAGTTCGTCTCGTGCTAGTCAAAATGTGTGTTTGGTCGTCGAAAGCATGCTCGTCACATCATTTAAAATTTTGCGCGTTGCCGTCAGCACGTGATTAATGGCAGCGCGCAGGCTGAACCAGCGTATTGTACGCGCGGCCGATCTAGTTATTTTAATTCTATATCTATGATTCTGATCTGCTGCGCGGGTAGCTGTACCATTATACACACAGGCGGTTAACATGCTAACTTTATATAAATGTGCGCTACAATATGCAAATTAATTCGAGCAGGGCGAAATTGTCCATAGTGTACATATTATACGTTTTGTCAGTGATTGCTTCCAACTGCCAGCATGATTACACGGTACGCAAAATGCATTTATTTTGGCCAGAAAAACACTGTGGTCTTTCGCTATCGTGAAGCATGTTGACAATATCACATTCAAAATTAAATAAAGAGCACTTAAAATTCCTCTCAAAGTTCAATTCCTAATTTTAAACTCATTTGAAATTTCAATATTCATTGAAGATGTATATAGTTCGAACTTGATTTACTTCGAGTTAATGCAAAATATATTTGCATTTTGATAATACATCAATATTTAACACATTTCATATTATAATTAAACAATTCGGGCATATCATTAGGCCTATGCATTTTAGGTAAAGAAAAACCTGTCAAAAACCTTCGATGTCATGGCGTTTACGCGGTGCATTATTCACGAACGGCCATATAATGAGCGACCGGGTACGGTATGCACTGTATACTGCCGACGTGCCAGGCGCATTAGAATTGAATGTCAGTATTGCATTCTCAGGCGAGTTTAGTTCGGCCAAGTTCGGCCAATTTTGTGCAAACCCGAACATACGTTAGAACGCTGTGCCGAACCTTCAATCATTCGGCCATTTGCTTTATAATACGTTAAGGAGAAATGACGAAAAAGTGGACATTCTCTGATTCGAATGGGCGAGGACGCGCAGCGTCCGATCCCAATTTGAATCAAAGAATGTCCACCTTTTGAGTCGTTTCTCCGACTTAAACTACGTCCCTTTTACACCCATTGTGAATATTTAAAAGGAACAACAAGTGTCAATTCTTACTAATGCTTTAAAGTATGAGACGATTTAATTCCAATGTTCAGTGGTGCAAGCTACTAAGGAATGTGAAAGCTTTGTCCTGTCTAGTCTCCGTGTTGCGTTACCAAACAATTGAATAAAGGTTTGGTAAAATGAGGGTGTTTAAAATGCCCAGTACATTCGACATCGAAGTCATTTGATGCCATACATTCGTGCGTCGGGTGTGTCTCTGCTAACTCCGCTAATATGTCTTCCAGTAAGGATCCGTACATATTTTTGGGTAAGAATACGTTGGGAGATATGTTGTGTCACCTCAAGAACTGACTCGCCAATTTATTTTGATGGTGATTTACACCAGTATTTTGGGACATATTCGATGAGGATTTATACTCCAATGAGGATTTATACTAAAGCGGCAGATTCAGAGGTGAAGAAACTTCCTACTACTCGAGGCTGATTTGGACCCCTAACGGATCAGGTAATAATGGAAAATAAGCAAGAAAGCTCATTAAGCAGCTCATTTCGGCTTATTATTTTTACCAATTTTAGCCCTTTTTATGGTGTAACAATAGCGTCAGTAGTCATTATTCCGTGTCGAAAGTATACCAGCCTTTTGTTAAACCCTGAACGGTTTCATTATCACACGTCAAACCGGACTCGGAACAAAACAAATTTCTGTTGGTTTTTCTGCCGTTTTTGCTACACGGGTATACGACAGGACAGGACAGGACAACACAACATGGGCGAGTTGTGAAGTACATGTACGTGTTATACGTATATACCAGCCCTTTTAAAGTTGTGCATTAGTAGTACTTTTTAGGACCTTCGAACGTATGACATAACTATGACTTATCTCCGTCGAAAATTATTCCCATTTACAAGAAATGTACATATTTTAAATTGCAAACCATCGCTTCGACCTTGCTAATAAAAAGGTTTATCCTCCATTTGTTTTCTTAGTCGTAATAAGTTCTTGGGCCATTTTCATTTTCGAATGTTTTAGACAAACCTTGATGCAATTTGTTACATGCGGTTTGGCGCATCCATTTTATTTTATTTTTGTTATTGTTGATATCCCAGGTTGTGGCAAATCTGTGCAACAAGGCTTTTGGACGAACCACTCCATACGATCGAGCATGGCAGCATCTCGTCTCTACAACAAGGGCTTCGGTGGCCAGAACCAGTGAGGACCATATGAGAGCAGTCAGTCGGACTGAAACCGATTAAGCGCGTCTACACGGCAAAGAGACCTCCAAGACAATTTTATTAACTGTTGAAAGCTCTAGAGAAACTGTCAACATAGCTCTTACTAAGTTGTAATAAATATAACAATAGCAATTTCTGTGTCCATTGAGTCGTTCTTTTTCTGTTAATTCTTAAAAGAATGTACAGTTAACTGTACATTCTTTAAAATAATCGACACTTTTCTGAATAGAGTGACGTCACAAGAGTAGTTTAATCGCAATGAATGAAGCACGTTGCTCAATTTGTCATTTGGTTTATCAATTATTCATGTATTTATTTTAAGAACTAACTCGAACATTGATTACAAACGACAATTCTTTAAGAATTATAAATGTATATTATAAAAACACATTAGGCAACCATTGCAGATTATTGCATTTCATATAGGCCTATTTAACATTATAACTTATAATTATATATTTCAATTCACTGCTTAGTTAATATCTACAGGAGAAACGGATATTATATTTTTTGTGTAATCTTAGTTTGAGTCAATACATTTTGTATGCAGTTAAGTTTCTTATAAATGATGTAAATATTGCGCAAAAGTGATACAATAAATTTGAAGCGAGAAAATGGACAGACTAGCCATGCTCGTTATATTTAGACTGGTTCCTTGATGAGGTCATGATATCAAGCATAAGTTAATTTAATTTGATTGAGGGCGCCTAGTCTTCCATGACGTATGAAGATACTTTCCATCGTTGCATTTCCTCAACTTCTGATGAATAATGATCTTTGGTTTACTTTGGTTTTGCTTTAAAATAAGATAATCACATGATCTTGCTTTTGTAACCTTGACCCCTGACCTGTCTGGCCTAAATTCAAAATACAATAGACATCACTATAGTCTCCTGGTTCCATAACCATTGCCAAACTGCATGAACGAAGCCAAATTTTCCTCGATTCTGGCAATCTGACAAATTGTTTAATCTGCCGATCGTGTGGACACGATAAGAAGAAGAATCTGCTCTGTTACAGCCTTAAGCTTCGTTACCAACTCGTGCTGAAATCCTTCCAAGTTCTTAATAACAGACTCCACCGTTGGTCTATCATTAGGGGCCCCCAAACAGTCTCGATAAGTGGACTCGAGTATTGCTCTCAGCTTGGGTTTATCGAAAGAGACGAAGCTCAAGATTTGCCCCAAACTGTAGACGTCCGAACTAATTCCGAACTGACTGGTGCCCTCTACAATCTCCGGAGCCAGATGCGAGCTTAACCTGTAGCAGTCCGCCTTCTTATTGTCGCTAAACTGGTAGGGAGGAGGTGGGTCATCGATCCGCCTAGCCAGTCCGAGGTCTATGATTTTGGCAGCCCAGTTGTCTGTGGAGGTGATGTTTGGGTCTTGCCACACCATGACGTTGCCAGTGTGGAGATCGCTGTGTGACCATCCTGCTTCATGCAAGGCGTGGAGTCCTCTTGATATATCGAGGCATATTTGGATCCATCCCAGTGTTGACATGTTGGCAGGGGGTTTGTCCACGATGTCAAAGAGGTTACTGGACTTCAGGGTCACTGGATCACCCACGAACTCGATAGCAAAGGTGGTCTGATCAACCACTCCAACAAACTTGGGAAATTCACGACGGTGTTGCATGGCCATCATGACCCTCACCTCTGCAACCATCTCCTTGTAGGCTTGTGCGTGATCTTTCACGTCTAGGAGGCACTTCAAGGCCACCAGCTCTCCTCCTGTTTTCATCCTTTTCAGTAGGACCTGCCCGAATGTCCCGCTCCCAAGACATGTGGGGTTTCCCTGAGTCAGCACGTCCTCGATTTCCGTCTCTATGAGAACGGGGATGAAGGAGGATTCGGGAGGTAAAGGAGAAGGGGTGGTTGGGGCGCAAGCTCCTCCTGGTGGAACTGTTGATTGAATTGACGTCTGCTTCGGTCGTTTCCGAGCATCAGTGTCGTTTAGACTCGATGACAGGTTAACGTGTGACTGTCTCCTGTTGAAGTGAGAAAAAACAAAGACTCTACATTTTCCTATTGGACTTCAGTTTACAAGACAATCAATTTGCCAGCCGTTTTCTGAAGTTTGTGCCAAGTTAAGAATCACAAGTTCCATGTGTGTTTGTTGTGTGTTACCTTTTTGCTTTGACGGTTGGTGGAGGAGTTGGTGGAAGGATTATATGCTGGTGATGATGGACTGCATGTGGTTGTGGCTGTGTGACCTGCAGTCCCAAGCCATTTTGCTGGGCAAAGTTGGGTGCCCCAAACCACGGAGGTTGCCAGGCAAACAGGCCACTGTCGGAGAAAAATGGGAAAAAACGTCAATCAATGAGAAAATACAAGTCAAAGCAAGTCACCAAATCATGATGATTATTATCTCATATTGGGAGTTTGTTAATGTCTTATCAATTATAGATTACAGATAGCTATACCTGATGCCTGGCGTCAAAACGGCATTAAACGTCTCCATGACCGGTTGACCACTCTGATCTTTGCCTCCGGTGACATGAGCATTCCTCTGAAAAGACGGAACATCTGATTATTTACACACGCATAAGACACAAAGAAAGCAGCACAAACAGTTAGTTTGGTTAAGGTCACGAAGGTTATATTAAGCTATCTACTACGAACAACTGTGGTGGCAAGTATATAGTTTATTCGTCACTTAAACGGGAGGACGAACAGAGGATTATTGACACAGTGGACAACGTAAGACATAAAAAAGAAGCACAAACAGTTAGTTTGGTAAAAATGACACAAAAGGTAATTACATTAAGCTAGAGATTAGGAACAACTGTGTAAATGGCGAATGTTTCAATCGTTACTTCAACCGGTGAACGAATAGACTAAGTATAGCTTCAGTGCAGGTTATGAAGCTTTGAAAGAGAGTGAACGTCTTGATTCGTATACCTCATGTCCCACGGCTTGTAATCCTGGGGCAAAGGGAGCAGCACCCTTTCCTGCCTGTGTTGGTAATTGACCAACATAAGCCTGTCCAGGGAGTGGTGTTGCTCCTGTAGGTTGGTTAATGTGAGGTGGCAACTGGTGGTGAGGCAGGGGCTGAGGTGCTGGTGGTAGCATCTGAGGTGCTGGTAGCATCTGAGGCGCTGGTGATAGCATCTGCGGTGCTTGTAGCATCTGAGGCGCTGGTGATAGCATCTGCGGTGCTGGTAGCATCTGAGGCGCTGGTGATAGCATATGCTGTGCTGGTGATAGCATCTGCTGTGCTTGCCTTAGTGCAGCCATCCACATCGGCTCAGGCCCACTGCCACTGTATCAAGAGACAAAACGCAATGAGAGTTTATTTAGCTGTCTGAAGATTACAGAAAGAACTGCATCTATTTGCTTCACGAGATATTTGGTATTTTAGTTTTTAACCTACCTGTTATCCTGTGCCATCATGTCTTCAACTTTCTTCATGACTTCGCCAACAGTAGTCTTCTGTTGTGCGCTATCCTGTAAGACAATTGATCGAAAGGTTAGGTAAATGTACCGACTAGGATGCACTTATCAATAAATGTTTATGAAAAAAAATAAAACTAAGATTGTTGCACCGTTAAAGAAAAGAGTTGGACAACTCAATTGTATACCTGAATGTGGCGTGATCCGCGAGGAACTATCGATCCCAGTCCTGGTTTTATAATGGTTTCCTCATCCGCTTCTGATGATGAACTCGTTGAGGAGTCTGAGGAAGAGGAATCTGCCATTATTGGCGACGAGTTCGTTGGTTTAGACAGTTGGTTAGATGCCATTCTCAGCGCCTTGACCCAGTGCGGTTCAGAATCCTGTACACTGAAGCATGAGAAGGAATATGCAGATAAAGCTTCCCAAGAGGTTTTACACCTTCATAATTCTATTTATTTGCATTGAGATCTTTCAAACCCCACTGTTACCTGTTTTTCTGTGCATTGATGGCTTCAACTAGCTTCATGACCTCGCGAATAGTATTTTGATGTTCAGGACTCTCCTGTAAATGATGAAAAGGTTCGGAAGTCATCAGAACAGAAAGTGGTGACTTCAAACAGCAAGTTTTGGAATGTCGTCACATCATTTCTGAGCGAATCCAGACACAATTCACTCTTACCCGAAGGTCTGGTTTGATTTGTTTGGTGGTGACATCGTTCGCCTCCTCTGGTGATGAACTGTTAGAAGAGTCCGTGGAAGGAGGTGATGCACCTTTTAGCGGAGTGGTTGGTGGCATCGACTTAGTGTTAGTCGTTGACTGTAAAGCTAGCTGTGGTGGTTGCACATCTTCGTAGGGTTCAGAACCATTCTCTCCACTGAAACATTATGCAAGGCATAAACATTTCAACACTCCAGGTTGCTAAAAGTCGTCTGTAATAGTCGCATTTTTGTGTTTTTAGATTTGTCCAATTTCGTCACAGTACTTTCTTGCTTGTTTTTAGGGGCTTTTCATGAGATTGATGAGAAGCTAACGTTGTTGGTAGTGATGAAGCTTTAGAGTTCTGACGAGTAAGACTCGATTTTACAGATATATTTCCTTAACAGTTTGTACCTGATGTTCAATGGTTGTTCCAATATTTCTCCAGTTTTCTTTGTGAGTTCTCGAACAGACAAATCTTGCTTGGTCTCCTGAAAAGATGACCCAAAGATATACACAGTTATGCAACAAGGGCGCACATTGCACATCATTAGCGGATCACAACTTTCAATTTTTACTTAAGGGGTTAACACAAAGTTTAAAAGTTTCAGAAAAACTCTTGGGCAACGGCAATGGAAGTTATCTTTTTTCATATAGCCAAAGAATCTGTTTGGCTTATGGAAATTGTACCTCCTTGTTCGAGAGCTGATCTCTAAGACTTTGACTCGAGGGCGTATCTTCCTCCTCCCCCAGCCTTTCGTCATCAGCATCGTAACCACCGTCGTCTTCCTTTTCCTTATGAGCTGATGACAATTCGGGCGTGGCCATGTCTTCCATTTTGCTGTAGGCTTCCTTTTTGTTGTTGCCTCCACGAGAAGTATCCTCTGGAGCTCCACCAGTAACTTCAAGAGGCTGACAGGTATCCACTCCTTTGAGTGTGTTCTTATCTTCAACCTCAGATTCGCGGATGACTGGACCGGCATCATTTTTTTGATGAGGCGACAACATGCCTGACGCATCCTGGATCGGGGACAATGGGTTATCGAGGGAAACGAACCCACTCTCCGGCTCTGCTTCACTTGATGGGTGAAGAGGCCTGACAGAAAAAAGTTGGGAGAACAATATTTTCGGGGTTTATGCTAGTTGTCAAGAAAACCATCCATGCATTGTCACCGCATTTTTGTTTTGATAAAAGCTCAAACATTTTGTCAGCACTCCGATAATTAGCCATCTGCATTCACTAATTTGTGTCCTGCACGTTTTAGCCAGGTGCTATAACAAAACGCCAAATGTCAGCGCAGTGAGTTGCGAGGGAGGTCGCTCACCTTTTAGCCGAAATACTCCATGGAGGTTTTGCTCCTTTCTCTCCACGACGACTCTTTTCATCACGGTCGTTTCTGTCGCCATCAACGGGTTGCTCAATCGCCGTATTTTTGTTTATAAGAACCGGCAAATTCTTGAGCAGATATCCTAGCATTGGTCGCACCCTGAAAATATTAATGTGGTAACTTTAAAAGAACCACAATTCGGAATTGGGTGATTCTTTGGATAGCCACTTTCAAATTAGTCTTCAGGAGTTAAAAGGGAACCTTTTTAGGTAAAGGATTCCTTGTGCTGTTAATCAAAAGAGCCGGATTATCTATATATATACCTCTCGACCAGGTTGATGGCTCTGGGTGACTCCGGGGGATCTGGGGCTAGCCCTTTGCCTGGCACACCGGGCGATTGGGGCAGCAGGGGTGGGGGGTCGGTATGTACCGGCACAAGGTTCACCGACCGATCAGGTGGCGGTGACCATCGGCTGTAAAACCATTTGCTGTTGAGGAATCACACCAAGTGACATGAAGAGGTTTCTAATGGCCAGGTCTATAGCTATAGTCAGTAGGCCTATCCTTAGCTATTGTCTCTAGCCTTGTCGCGAGACTAGTGCCAGGCCTAGTCTGTATATGCCTAGTCTTAGGCCTAGTGTTTATATAGACTTTGCAGCCAAGGCCGCCTAAGGCATTTAACATTGACTGACACCAACACCGTTGGTTATAATGGTATACATTCCAAACGGGGTAAATGTTCTTTAGAAAGTACGGATTGGAAGGAGTGTATTGATGCCGCAGGTTTTTAAAGTGTTTAACTAATTTAGTTAAGATTACATTAAACAGGGAGGCGTATTTAAAAAGAAAAAGATAGGCCTATAGGTCTAAGCAACTTGTAACTTTTGTAAATTTAAAAAAAATCGAAGTATGCGTATTATACATAAGAGTGCTGTGTGCAGTATGCCTGGCCTGCAATAATACTTCAAAACGTCGATTCCTCTGAAACTCACCGGTAATTCACCGTCTTCAGCTCCTCAACGAAACGTAGCACAGTAATCATTGTCAGAAATTATCTTCTCAAGACGAAAAATGCGGAAAAAAACTCTTTGGTCACATTCGAAAATGCACGACGAAAGAAACCCCTGTTTAACGAACGAACGCTTAACAAGAACAGAGATCGGGCTGTTTTGTGTATCTTTTTTGTGTATGTTTTTTTTGCGGCAACGTGGTTGCGAGGTGATTCGAGAAGCGCGTGTGGTGGTCACGTGTTGTCACGTCACAAAGTGACTCCATTGTTCTCCCGAAACCGCGCGTTCGTGTGATACGCACAACTTGCTTCGCGAATGGTAACGCGTGTGTTTTACTCGAGTGTATACTATTATATGCAAGGGGAAAACAAAACACCAAAACATAACGAAAAAATCAAATGCGCACACATATATGGGTGCTGCAGGATGCGATTTAACTCGATGCCGACCGAGAATCGTATATTTACTACAAGAAAGATTATATACAGGCCTACTGCGCATGATCTACGTTTTGTCAATGGAAATTGTTATGTTCCCATCGCGTTTCCTCCCCTCAGTCTGGTCGAATGCTATCGCCCAAAAAGCGCGCGTTCCTGTGATACGCACAAATCCACATATTCTGATCATAGATATAGAATTAAAATAATTAATTCTATATCTATGGGTTCACATACTGAACTCCGCGTGTTATAGGCTGTTCTACGATGCGCGCGCGTCCTTCCCACCAAGATATACTATGCGTTTGCGTCATGGTTTACGTACAAATAACATAATATTCTGTACCATGTTAATGTTCTGTACGCAGAGCAATTTTGAGAACAGTTTAAAACACCCGTGTCGTGTCAAGGATTTAGGAGAGTGCGTATATCGGTGGTCATAAGTCGTAACCATGAACTGGTTCGGTAGTTTTTGTCGGTAAACTTCTTTAAGGATTTCCAACTTGGGCGAGAATTACAACCCATCAGGCCAATTTCACGGAGCTGCTAAGCACACAAATTTGCTTAGCATGAAAATGTGTCCTTGGCAAAAACAAGGTTACAGACCAAATTTTCACGAGATCTTTGCTCTTTTTGATTGA
Source organism: Crossaster papposus (assembly GCA_037893245.1). Classification (NCBI taxonomy): domain Eukaryota; kingdom Metazoa; phylum Echinodermata; class Asteroidea; order Velatida; family Solasteridae; genus Crossaster; species Crossaster papposus. The sequence continues at coordinate 1,665,165 of JBAIAA010000238.1, forward strand.
TAATTAACTGGTTTTTGCTTAGTATGAAAAAACACGTAGAATTTTGGCTGGTAACCCGTTTTTATTGAGCAAGCCTTTTTTTTCCAAACAAATTTTTGTGCTTAGCAGCTCCGTGAAATTGGCCCCTGATTTGAAGTCTGCTGTTGCCACTTTGGCTCCCAGTACATAAAGGGACATCAAATCGCTTGTTCTAAAAACAATAATACCGAATTATTAAGAAATATCTTATTTATTTGAAAGTCAATAATGATTGTAGGCATCCAGCAAAATGATTGCGCTAGCCTGTAAGTGTTACGAACAATTAAATTTTATTTACAAAAAGAACATTATTATTAAGAAGAACATATAAAGAACCAATGCCCGACGCTGGTTAAGAACGAACGCTGCTTTTCTTGCTTTTCTCGGCATCTTCAATTGTAAAACTTCGGACAAGTCAGTTAAACGATATTTATTATAAAACACAACCCCCCAAATCAACCCATTCATGATAAATCAAGCAGTTACCAATGGTGTTATTGTATCTTTCCTTTAAGCGCAATATCTTGAGAGTATAATTCTCTTAGATTGGCTTGAATTTTTAGCCTTACACCAAAAACGTATAGGGCCTAGCTGAGCAATGTTTTTTTCTCTTCTAATTCCGCTGGTTTAAGCTTCTTAACCAGTTCGCGCCGGATGACGTATATAAACGCAAAACTTTCCCGAAATTCAAAACGGATGACGCATAAACACGCCAAGTTCAAGTTCGGAAATGTATGTCAGCAGCGCGCAAGGCCGGAAATGCGTGGGTGTGCTTCCCGGCACTATCAGCCTGAACACGCTTCGGATCGAGTTTCGTTAAAAATAATCCCGCCCGTCGGCTCGGCGTTGTTAAAATAATCCCGGAGCGAACTGGAAGTAATAGTATACAATTTGTCCGTGAATAATCGTTTGAATTGAAGCAGCAAAAGTTATCAAAATCTAAAGAATGGTGCTTGACAACTATCCTGGCATTTTAGCTCTGTGAATGCTGTATATTCCGAGAAAATAACATTCTAAGGTTCCAACTTTGGAAATTTATAGAAATGCGTCTCCGAGACGCATTTTGGACTTCTTTCATTGTTTTTGTTCTCGTCAAAAACAACAGCATGCCAGAAGAAATAATTCCAAAGGGAGTTTAGAGTCATGAAGATCTTTACAAGTGAGTTTTCAAAATCTGTTTGTTCGGCGCTATAATTGGGATATCTTTGTGACATGGAACGTTGAGATTTAAAGGTTTGCATGGCGCCTGCAATAAATAAAGATAAGTATAGTTTGCGCATTTTTATAGCTCCATGGTTTACAGTAACACCATGGTACATGTAATACTCTTTAGTGAGATGTGTGGTACTGAAGGGAGAAAAAAACCGAGGAAACTCAACGTTTCGGACAGTATGCTCTGCCCGTCGTCAGGAGACATGGAAAGTGTTTTTAAAATGATGATTATTATTATTATTTCACCAGTTCTTAAACCGCCAATATGTCCAGTAACAATTTCTCTCGTAAGGGTGCACTACCCTAATTGAAGGGAGAATTTCTCCGCCAGCTCATGAGCATGAAATGTGCCCGTCCCCCCCAATTTCCTTTGAAAAAGGATGCCGTTTGGTGAAAGAAATGGTGGGGATTGTGTAAATATAGCATAGGATCAACTCCCTGTTTTTTTGAGCTTCAATCTGAGGGCAGACTTGACAAAATTACGGTTGAAAAATGGGTCCTCAATTGCCCTAGAATGTGGAGGGATGCCATTTGTAAAATGGCTGCTTGCAGGCTCGGGAAGTATCACTTTTCGGGAGTTGAGTTTCTTTTGGTGTGAATATTAAAAAATGAAAAGAAATTGGAAAGATAAAGACAAAGACAATAATCTGATTGTTGTTTGAGAAACCCCAGTGATGTCGGTGTGCATTAAACTTGGTCCTGAACATTGTTGATATCACACTGTTTTCAATGGGACTTGAATTAGGCTAGTGTAAGCGTAAGGCCGCGTCCGAATCTCTTGTCTATGGCTATTGTCTAGGTGTTCGCCCATTACAAATACACGTGAGAAGGCTGATAATAGACGTAGCCGTAGCTCTATAAGCCCGTTTCGGACACGGCCTTAATCCGTGCATAAACGTGGAGGGCGCCATCTCCCGCCCATGTCCACATGACACCTGTTACAAAAAAACACGGTCTGGTTCCCAGACCAAAAAGAGATCACTCACTGTTGTTGCTCAAACGCGGAAATAAATGACGATTCGCGCGTACATCACGAAAACGCCCTAACTAACTTTATGCATTGCAATGCACCGGAGCCGTTTCACAAGTAACAGAATAACAAACTTAAGTTGAAGTGTAACTGCCAGTGCCTAAAAGTGTTTATCTTGTTGGGAAAATGTCTACTAATCCAGTAGTAAATAGACTGTTAGAAGTCTTGAAAAAGCCAGGGAATGATGTATGCGCAGACTGTGGAGATAGAATCGTTCACGACGACGACAGTAACGGGAAACAAGGTAGGCCGGAAAGAGTTGGTGACATGTCATATCCCAATCGACTTGAATCCCTCTCTTGGTCATCACTTTCTAACCGCCGTAATTTCTCTGTTCTTTCCTTTGTCATCAAGTGTTTTTTTAAACTCACTGATTGTTCTTCTACCGCCAGTATTTCTGTTAATGTTAGACATTCCCATAATGTACTTTTTACCCACCTTTTTGCGAGAACCCAGGCTCTTCATTTATCCCCAATCCATCAATTCCCTCGAATCTGGTCAGATTTGCCTAGTGTCATCCGTGATTCTATGCTGCTATCACCATTGCATAGTTTCATGCAGATTTTGAAGGTGGCCGTGTTACATCCTGATGGTAACCGATAATTGCTCCAGCCCCTCTCACTATATGGGGATCTTCTTTGTTGTCTGCAGTTGATTAAGATGGTCGTATCGCTGTCGATGGCGGAGAGGGTTCCCATATTAATACATGTAGTAGTACAGTAGTAATATTAGTAGTATTTTGTATTTAGTAATTTGTATTAGTATTTAGTGTTTACTTCTATTATTCATTGATTTGTTTTTTATCTTGCCTCCCTTTATTGATTGCCTTATCTACAATGTAGCATATCTAGTAAAACAATTGTGTATGTATTTGTTTTTGAAATTGTATATATATATATATATATTTATTGTTTTTATAGTAAATTGTAACATAATATTTTTATATACTTATTTTAATTTATTTTTAATTTATTTTATTTTTTGTTGTAACTTTTGTTGCTCAATGGATGTGGGGTAGCTGGCCTACGGGCTACAGTATGTATTTGCTTTTGCTACTCCTTGCCCATTCAGTGTGTATAGTCTTTTGTAATTCATGTTCATTGTTCCACTATTGTTTGTACCTATTTTGCATTGTCTGTTGTGTTTGGCAAAATAAATAATAATAATAATAATAATAATAATAATAAATGCATGGTACATCGATCATGCTGGGATTGTTTGACAAACACTCCCCGTGACGATAAAGTGAATTTACCCACAAAATAAGTCTATGGCGCGGTACTTCCAAAGGGCTCGGTGACTTTTTCACGTAACTGATGGAGTTAAGCGATTATATTTTTTACAGAATATAGTCGATGTGCAAAGAGAAGACTCACTCATACTGTTGTTGGTTTGATAATAATAATATAATAATGATGATGGAGCATTGATAAATGATCACTTTATTTTATATAATTTTAAACACTTTATTTTAGGATTTTGTCATTAAAGGGATCGTATACGTTTGGTAATTCACCCACTGCTTGTTTCAATCCTACATGTATCCTACATGATCTAACTTTATAAAGTGAGTATTTCAGGAGAAGTCGTGGGGATTCCCAAGCATCGATCTATAGTTAGTTATATGGTATATATCTATAATTATAACACCTCACTCACAGATTCTGTGTCTTGATTGGCCGAGAGCGCGGCACGTGTCACTTGCTATTTTTACTATTTTTTACTTGCGCTATTCAAAAAGACTATACCACGCAAAAGGGACTATGCGCATAGCAACACACGAACTATGCGCATAGCAACGAAAGCGTGACTGAAACCCAGACGTGTGTTTCCGTGCATTGCGTAAACATTGCTCTATCACTTTCGCACCCGTTCATCAAGGCAACAAAGTACACATATGATCGAGAGACGTATAATTCAGAGATTTGTTGTCATTAATAATATACTTTCAGGAAGCTTAAATTTTGCAGAATCTGTGAGTGAGGTGTTATAAAACAAATATTGACTGCTTTATTTCGCGGTATAGTAAAACTAGCCTCCCTCGGTGATCCATGGAGCATTATATTTTCCCTCGGCTTCGCCTCGGGAAAATAGAATGCTCCATGGATCACCTCGGGAGGCTAGTTTTACTATACCACTCAAAGCATTCAATATTTGTATACTATACATGTAGGATTGAAACGAACAGTGGGTTCCAATTACCAAACGTATACGATCCCTTTAAATAATGACAAAATCCTAAAATAAAGTGTTTAAAATTATATAAAATAAAGTGATCTAACTGACTGGTAAATGTTCGTAATTTCATCATGCCCGCAATTTCTGGACTCCTCCTAAATAAAGAATAGAACGTGATGACGACCTGAGTTGAACTCCTGCCCTTAAGTTTTAAACTACAAACCACACAAACTTTCTAGGCTTTTCTGCGAAAAAAACACCCTGCTAATTAAATTTTTTTATATGCTGGATCATGAAAAATTTAAGTTATTGCAATTTGTTTCAATTGTTTTATATCTAAAACTGTAAAAAAGCTCGGAAAAAAAAATACACTGATTGGTCAATGACGTCAATATGGTAACCATTAGGTAAGTTATGGATTTTTTAGTCATTGTGTTTTTTGGCCGTTTGGAGGTCGAAAATGGGCCCAAAATGTGTGACCTTAATGCACGTGACAAAACTCATATTTACTTGCGAAGTACTGATAACAAAATTTAAACCAGAGAGTTTAATAATCTGAAAAAAAAGACTGCAAGGTGCATTTTGAAATTGAACTAGTGGAAAAAAAGTGTTGTCCTAAACAACCCGTTTACAATTTTATTGAACTTGGTTGGTATTTTTGGTCCTAAGTTGACAAAATGACTTGCAAAAATTGAAAACTTTATATTTTCGGTCGAGTTGTTTCAATGTGTGGTGGGAGAGAGTAAATCCAGTCCAAAATTCTAGATTTTGATTTTCTCAACACAAATTGTCCACACAACTTTTACTCTGTTAAATTCTCTTTGCAGCTCAAGCAAATTGGTCTTCCTACAACCTGGGTGTGTTCCTCTGTGTACCCTGTGCCTCAGTACATCGCAAACTTGGTGTCCACATCAGTAAAGTGACGTCAGTTCAGTTGGATAGATGGAATGAAGACCAGGTTGAAGTGAGTATCACTATCGGTTAGTGCTGGGCGAGTAACTCGATAATATCATTACTCGTGGGGCAGGAAATTCGATCACATCACCCCTACCCTAATTGAACTGCATTGGTTACCTATGAAACAAAGGATTGAATACAAAATCCTTCTGTTAACATGGAAGGCAATTCATGATTTGGCACCAGTCTATATCAGGAACATGCTATTCACTTATACTCCTGGTTTAAATTTGAGGTCTACAAACAAACTCCTGTTAAAAGTTCCGAGAACGCGTTCTTCATATGGTGATAGAAGTTTTATTGCCTCAGCTCCCAACTTATGGAACCATCTCCCCCAGCATCTTCGTGCAATTGAATCCTTGCATTCTTTTCAAACCCAACTGAAGTCGCATCTTGTTTGACTCTGCATACAATTAATTAGTTGCACTGAGTTATCTTCTCATCGTGAATAGTGTGTTTGCACACCTTTTTTCTCCAGCGCCTCGGAATAGGCAACTAGATTGATTGGCGCTTTATAAATGCAGATTGGATTGGATTGGACTCGTGATTAGTTTTTACTACTTGTTAAAGGGATCGTATACATTTGGTAATTACTCCAACAATTTATGGCAATAAAAACTTACTTGGTAAGAAGTACAGCAGCTTTAGATAGTATAATGCATTTTTAGAAACTTTTCACTTCAAAGTACTGCGGTTATGGAAAAAGATATCACTTTTCATCCCCAAAAATTTGAATCTGAGAAGCGTTACTGCAGTGACGTTTCTCAGATTGAGTATTCCATTGCAGATTATTCTTCCTGCGCGGACATAACCGCTCCAGATTTTCGGCGATATCTCAAAATCGCTAGCACCTTTTGAAATGAAATTTTGACAGGTTAGTTTTATGGTGTATATCTATAACTATATAGGATTGAAACAAACAGTGGGTTCCAATTACCAAACGTATACGATCCCTTTAAACTACTCGCGATTTTTCAACTATTCGAGAGCTGGTGCCAGCCCGAGTAACAATAATTACTCACGAGTAGTGATTGTTAGCGAGCATTGATTGTTGACAAAGTACACGGTGTTTTTTACGATACGATAACTATCTTTAATTATTTTCAATTCTACCATGGAGGAATAAAAACATTTTGAATTGGAACTTAAGCGATAAAGAAAACCAAATTGTTGTAAAGCTCGCTGAGAAATAACCGTTTTGCTTTTGAATGAAAACACATGGTGATAAACATGCGTGACTGTCATAATCCTCTCTTGTGAAAATTGCGACAACTACTCGCGAGTACTCGATTACTCGTGAGTACTTTATTCGCGAGTGGGAATAATCACTACTCGACCAGCACTACTATCAGTAGATTTTAGGGCCAGTTTGTTTCGCGATCCAGATCACGTTTTTAACGGATCCTGCTCGCAATGCAACGCTGTTTCCAGCGCGAAATACGCTTGTACGCCTCGGCAAAATTTACCTTGTAAATAACCATGGTAACTTTTATGACTGACAAGTAATAATGCTGTTTATTTTTTTTTCATTTGCCAAATTTTCGGGGACAACTGGAAAGGCAATGATTTTTTTTATGGCAGTTGTGTCCTGAATGTCCTTTTTCGTTTTCTAAAATCATTTAATATCTTGCGCCTCTTTTTCTTTTTTTTATATTTTTTTTTATACCATGGTATAACATGGGGACAAATGGCACCCTTGGCTTTGCCTCGGGTGCCATTTTTTCTCCTATTTTGTTGTTGTTCGTTATTAAAAATAGTACAGTTGATTTACTTTTTACAGCCATTTCAGATTCATAAATGTTAGGCGTTCTGGCAAAATTAGATTTTTTTCAAGATAGTTTTTTTTTTTCGTTTTTTTTCTCGACAGTTTATGGAAGTGAATGGCAACCTTAAGGCTAAGGAAAAGTATGAATTAGACGTACTAGCAAGCTACCGGAAGCCAGTCTCACCCTTGGACCCAGAGTAAGTACACGTGTCGTACATTGCAATTGGCCGATTCCCTTCCAAAATTTAGCGTTGAGTCCCAAAACTTAGGATCGTGTAAAATATTTAATACTAGGGAGCGTTTATTTGCAGACACAACATAATTGTGACCTGGCACCACGAAATGGGTTTGGAAAGTCGCAAAATTAAAAAGTTGACATTATTAAATTTCTAGAAAGAAGAAGTCCTTAGCGTTCAAATGATGTATTGTGTGTTGCTGTAGCTTATTCCTAGCCGTTGCTATACTTTTTTGAAATAGCTGAAGTCATGCTCCCTTGTTTTGAGAAAACAGAGTTCAAAGTCTGTGAACCAGGCCAACTATACTACCAATCAGTGCAATTCGGCCACCCAAAAACCTAAGCTATAAAATTTTAAGATATGATAAAGAAGGTTTTTTTATATGTAAAAACATTAACAACTCCAAAACGACCTCCCACAAAATTGATGTTTCGGCCAATAACTCGTTTTGTAACAAAAATGCGTATTGGCACTAGCTTTTAGCCAATTAAGCAGTTAACCAGTTTGTGCCGGGATTATTTTTACATTGATCGGGGCCAGGCGCGAGATTATTTTTTTATACGAACTTTGAACCGAAATGGGTTAAGGTCAGCATCTGTGGGTGGTACACCCTGATAATGCAGGATCAAGGTCATAAGGCCTAAACTAATGCTGGATGATTTTGCAGGATTGAGATTACTTGGATGTTCATCCGCAAATGAGAATTTTGGAGGATTATGAGGTTATTTGTTACTTTAAACTTTCAGTCATGTGATTATTAGTACAATATTGCTCTAATGCTAGTCCCATTTGAGGATACAGTACAATTTGAAATTAACCTTAAAATAGGAAATTACTTAAATTTCTCAGCCCGGGCCCCGGGGAAGTCATTTTCATAATTTTACAAAATGTGAAAAAAAGGGGGAAACAATTTCTTCACAAGTTTTACAAAAGTTGGAAAACCTTTTCACACAGGTGGGAAAATGTTCTGTTTTTGTTCACGGTGTTAAAGGTAGGATACACCATTTGCAGATATCGAAAAATGTTTACTACTGAGTTATTAAGAAATATACTAATTTGAAGGTGAATAATGATTCTAGGCATCCAGCAAAATGAATGCGCTAGATATCCTGTAATTGTTCCGAAAAATTGTACAAGAACAATTGCCCCACAGCGGTCGAAAACGAACGCCGTTTTTCTTGCGTTTCCTAGCATCCATTATTGTAAAACTTCAGATAGGTCAGTTAAACAATATTTCCTATAAAATACAACCCCCTAAATCAACCCATTCCTGATATTATCAATGGTGTATCCTATACCTTTCAATTGCAATGTGCACACATGTGTGACCTACATTGGTGCATATGGAAATACCCTTACAAAAATGAGTCTCATTCTGAGGTCAAGGACAACAACATGCTGACTGATTTTTTTATATTTTTTTTGACACCACATTCATCAAGATCGACATTGAGATCATATTAAAGCAGTATTCGTTAAAGCAGTATTTGTTAACCAATCGCGCCGTGATTATTTTAACATCACCGAGCCAAGGGGCGGGATTATTTTTATTGAAACTCGATCCGAAGCGGGTTCAGGCCGATAGTGCCTGAAAGCACACCCATGCATTTCCGGCCTTGCTCGCTGCTGACAGACATTTCCGGCCTTGCTCGTGACATGTTTATGCGTCATTCATTTTGAATCTGGGGAAAATTTTGCGTTTATATATGTCATCCGGCGCAAACTGGTTAAAACCAGAGTGCGTTTTCATACACATATATGTAGTCATAACCAAGAACTGGTTCAAGTGGTTTTTGGTCGGTGAATTTCTTTTGAGAATTTTGGATTCAACCAGGATGAAAGTGTTTAAAATTGGCTTTTGATTGGAACAAACTTTTATCAAAGCCTGGCAAGTTTTTACTCTGTTGTCTTCAACACAGGCATGCAACTTTTCCTCGGATCTGCTGATCGGAAATTTCTTGATGTGTATTAACGCCAAAGTTTACCCGCTAAGGCAGCGGAGGACTGGGGCCGTATTCACAAAACTTAAACTTAGGAGAATACTTAAGTCAGACCTAAATCTAAGCACCCTGCTAACTTAAGTGGCACGCTTAATTGGGTATTCACAAAAGATTTAGGCAACCCACTTAAAAAGCCGCCATGACACCTAAGCGCCCCGCTTAAACAAGTTAAGACTAGACAGACCACACTTAGATTCAAGACTCAAAAATAAGTGGGGTACTTAGCAAAAATGTTTTGCGAATACTGCTAAGTCATTCAGATTTGTCTTAAGTCGGGTATTTAAGTGGGGTGCTTATTTTTTTGGGACTTAAGTCGTTTTGTGAATACGGCCCCTGGTGTACATGCCTATCATGTATGGCATACACATCAATTTTGTTCGTACATTGCGTTATGGGGACAATCAATAGGGTTTGTGTGCTAAGGGAAATCTCTCTAAACTCGAACTCGGAACATTCTAAAATTCTAAAATGTTTAACATCACCCTCTTTTTTCCTCTGGTTCTAAATTTTCTTTCAAAATACCCTAACCCAATTCTACCTCTAGACCCCTTTACTAAAAACCAAACGTGCTGTGGGGACACAAAAATGTTCCCACTGCTTGGTCTGTTTTTACCCAAACAAAAGAACCTGTCCCTACAACTACCGGTAGGTGGAGGCTAACAGCGGTGGACTTGAATATACATTGACGTTGCTAAGCATGCTCCATTGAAGCGGTGGACATGGATACACTATTCTGTGGTATCGCGCTTCAGTGAATACATGTAGGCCTATTCAACACCCTAAGGATAGTTTCGTTGAATTCAAACAGCCGAGGATTATCAGCTGCTTCCAGTAATCTCTTGACATTCAAATTTCCCCACTATTGTTTCTTAAGCCCTGTTCGCACTGGACTTTTTTTTATAAAACTTACCGAGACGATGGGTACTTTTCCCAATTTAAGTTCAGTGCGGACAGCCTAGGACGTTTTCCTCTCAGTTACTTTTCCCGAGTCCAGTGGTTACTTTTACCGGCCAACTGCTGCCCGGGAAAACTTCCCAGGTCACTTTTCCCGAGACGATAAGTCCAGTGCGAACAGCACCAGTCGGTAAAAGCGGCTCAGGAAAAACGTACACACGCCCCCACTAGTGCGATTTCATGCTACACAAGACACCGCGCATGCGCTCTTTGCATTGTTTTTGTGCATGCGCTGATGCATGCACATCGCATTGTGATCACATTCGCCTTCATGAGTCATTTTAATGACAGCTCGGCTACTTCTCCCGCGGTCTTGGTAACATTTTCCCGTGTCGAAATACCAAGTGCGAACAGTGGTAACATTTGACCATTTTTTTTTTGCCATCGTCTCAGTAAAACCTTCCCCCCAAAAAGTCTCCTTTGAAATTCTTGACAGGGAGCTTTTCACCTGAGCTTGCAAATAATCATGTGTACACATGTACATAGGTTTTTCCGTGTACAATTGTCCCCGGCCCTGTGTGTAGTTCCACGGCTGACGTATACACACGTCGGATTTTATTGCGGGTATCGGTTGATGTAATATCACACCCTGACTGAAGGGAAGAAAAAAAATGCCCTAGGCGACAGAATGTGGGCAAAAATATGTAAATAACGGTGCTAATAAAGTGTTGGCGTCTTTGAATCTGCTGGTTTTGTTAGTACACATGTACATGCACTTGTATACACCTATTCGCATTTTTTTATCACTGTGGAGACATTGCTCGTGTACAAAATGATTAGAAAGTCAAGCACGTTTTTCAAAATGCTCCCATTTTAACCACAATTATTTTCTGGGTTGAAATTTCAACCCAATACCTATATTATACCCTAAACCAAACACTAACCCTAACCCTAGTTTTTGAGTAATTTAGGTAAAATCCAAAAATCTAATTCCTGAAATTTCCAGTGGAGACCTATTCATCTATAGAAATTACCCTTTGGAGACCTTTTCACTCCCATTGTCCCCATTGTGTTCACATTTCCAGAGGGTACCGTATTTCGCACCATGTACTGGTACATGCACTTGTACACCATGTACAGTGTACACACCATGTACAGTGTACACACCATACATCCTGTTACAGTCCAAGGCCTCTATATCCCCATGCAATTTTTGTTCATGGAAAAACAAGGATGTGCACACAAAAACGGAAACTAAACCTGACTGGGCTTAGAGTGTTCACCACATATACATTGTACACACAGTTTAAAGGTATATTATAAAATACATTTTCAAAAATAAAACAAAAATTTATAACAAAAACTGTAAAATCAATGCACCTGGCGTGCTGTCGTTTTGCAGAAAATTCGAATTTTTGTATCTATTTCCATCGATTACCGGCCGGCAAACATTGGAAAAACTTGACTATTTTCTCCAACAATTTTTTCCATTTTAGTACACATTTTATTTTCAATATGGTTACACATCCGTGAATGGGTACAAGCCAACTAGTCTAGTTTGGCTGATAATTCCCTGACATCTAAAAATTGCTTCGTTTCGTTTCAACTTAGAAAGTAAAAGAACCAGAATACAAGAACAGCATTTTTTGTCTTGGTTTTTTCAGCATCTATATGTGAACACAAAACTTTAAACCTGTTAGCATCACAGCAAAAGTAAATGAATACTGAATGTATACCTTTTAAAGGTATAATAATAATATTAATTAACCATTTTGATATAGCGCATTTAACACATAGTGATTAAAGATGTCCCTTATGCACTGTAGAGAAAAAAAAGACAACAAAATACAAATACAAGATGTACTAGGTTTCAAACAAAAATGCATGAATTAAATTTTAAATAAGTGCGTCTTTAAAGCAATCTTGAACTTATCAATGGAATAAATAATTTTCAAATGTTCCGGGAGATTGTTCCATAGGGTTGAGGCAGTGTGAGCGAAGCTGTGTTCACCATTTTACCTGGTCAAAACTGGTGGAATAACAAACAATTTATTTCTTATTAGAACGGAGATTTCTTGATGGTGTGTACAATGTTAAGAGCTCTATCAAAAAAGGTGGCGCAAAATTATAAAAAAATTATAAAATTTGTATAGTACATGTTGTTCATTGATTCGTTTTATACACATGATGTACCGGTACATTGTACTTTTAATATGTGACCCGCTCCATCGAAATCAGGAATAAGTCTCGAAATACCTTTTTGAGATATGCACATGATGAGAAAGGGAATTTCATAGGCTTTCTAATGATACCCATCACAAGTGTGTATCTTCTTAGGTTAACGAGTTATTGTCTGATGAAGATAACAGGTTTATATTTATTTGCCGAATCCACATTCCGAGAAAAACAGCTTTGAAATAAACAAAATTGACCAAAATCATACGGACAGCGCACACAAATCCTCTTCATTTTTATCTTTATTGATCGTTTTTACACACTAAACATTAATGACAATAATCTGTGATAACTACACTTCCTAAAAATACAATGTTCAGAAAAAGGACTTGGTCAAGATTTTCACCCATGCGTTCACTTCAACGACCGATTGCGTGAAACAGCCCCAGCGACTTATTCCTGATTACGATGGAGCGGGTCACATATTGTTTTTTTTTGTTCTCATGTGTAGTCTGTAAATACCTGCACTTACTGAAAGGTTTCACTATCGCATTTAGTGTTTGCCATTCTGGATATGTACGGTAATCATCATTTAACTACCTCACGTCAACAAGTGGGTTCTGCAATGTTGGTTTCGAGCACTTTAAAGGGAGGATACACCATTTGCAGATATCGAAAAAATGTACTACTCAAGGAAATAACATTTAATTTCCCACAATGATGTCATTAACAAGATCTTCTTCAAGATCTTCTTCTGAAGAAGATCTTGTTAAGATCGAAATATTAGGCCCTCTTAACTTATTTGATTTGTATATTTCAGGTCATTCCAGCCAGTAAGCAGTTTGCAGCAGTTTTAATCTTATTCAACATAGGGCAAGATAGCTCAGTTGGTTCTGCCCTGCCAATTTCTTTGTTCACTTTGAAATAATAATAATAGGCAGTTCATATGTGACCTGTCATCACAAAATGAGCGTAAAGTCGCACGGAGTGATTTCTCAGTACGGCCAGTCAAAGTCAAAATTTGAAGGGGTGGTCGATTTTGAGATTATAGATTTTTTTTAAAGACTAAATCCCCAACAATCAATTCCCAATTTTTGAGGACGATCAGATAACAAAAAAAAGTTTTTGAGACAATTTTGACTATGCCTTTCTTTGTGCGTTCACACAATTTCTCGCAAGAAATGCCCGTTTTCTCATGATCTCTGTATTAAAGGTAGTATACACCATTGGTAATTGCTTGAATTATCATGAATGGGTAGATTTGGGGGGTTGTATTTCATAGTAAATATCGTTTAACTGACTTTTCCCGAAGTTTTACAATCATGGATGCCGAGAAAAGCACGAAAAACAGCGTTTGTTTTCAACCGGGGTCGAGCAGTTATTCTTATGTTATCTTTTTTTTTTCACTCTCGCCGTCCGGCGAGAGCGAATTTTTCTTTATAAAATTCATTTTTTGTGAATAGTTACAGGATATCTACTGCAATCCTTTTGCTGAATGCCTAGAATCATTATTTACTTTCAATTGAGTAAGGTATTTCTTAATAATTCAGTAGTAAATATTTTCGATTTCTGCAAATGGTGTATACTACCTTTAAGACTCCAGACTAAAAAAAAAATTAAAAAAAATAATTAAGTATCAAACATTTAAGTGATATACCATTGGAAAGCTCTGTTTCCACAAAATTTTGAAATACCCATATCTCAATTTTTGATTTTGCCGACTTTACGCTCATTTTGTGATGACAGGTCACATATAGTGCACGTATCTACAATGTACATGTACCCATGGAGGAATAAATGTACCAAGACTGGTACTCAAGGCGCTGTGTCGAGTAATCCAACTTTTACATCAAAACCTATGGGTTTTTAATCTCTTACATATTCGTACAAAAACATATGTGTGTACAATCCACCGTGCAATTGTGTCTACCATGTAAAGTGAACTCGTTTACTTCCTGCCTTCTAATTGCAATGCTTGTACTGGTACATGTACTTCCTTATCCCAACACAAGTAACCCGGTTTCTGTCATTCAGGGTCATACAGGTACAGTACATCCCGGTTTCTGTCATTCAGGGTCATTTATATACCGATCGGCTCTGTAGAGGTGTGTTGGTGGACAAATCATTTTCTTTTCGTGCTATTTTGTGCTATTTATTCACTTGTCTCATAAGAATAGGCTCCGGAGTTCTTTATGTTGGTAATTGAATGTACCGTACGCAGACACATTGATTTTTGTGGGTGTACACAATGCATACATGGAACATCCAATATTAACTTTAACAATAAAAAATTCTGTTTGATGTGTATGGCAGTCTTTTTCCTATTTGTAGTTTGATCACATATCGTACATTACAGTGAGCTATTCAATTTACACTTTATGGGAAAGCATACATTTGGTTTATTGTGATTGTAGAAATGTCATTCATTATCATATGGGTGTCAGACGTACATGTCTGAACTGAAATTACATTAGCAAGTACATGTAAAACATCTTCTCTCCCCATGTTTTTAATATTTTTTTTTTTTTTTTTTTTTAATATTTTTTTTTTTTGGTGGTGGGGTTTGAAAATCAAATTTCACCGGACATATACTCAAATTGTCTCTGAGTAGTTAAGGGTTGATACAGTTATAAGTATAGCTGTGTTCCCATTGGAGTTTTTTGGTTAACATACGTACTAGCGCCGGGCGAGTAACTCGACTATAGCCGCGTTCGCATTGGACTTAATATTGTCAAATGTTACGGTACGTGATTGTCAAAGTTCACGGTGTTAAATCCTCCGCTAGAAGCTTGGGCCTGTAGATCTTACGGTTGCGGAGGGTAAAATGGACAATTTGACAATGTTACCCTCTGTCCGCATTGGATTTAATTTGGTTAAGTTCTCTGTAGGTTTTACCAAAAAAAGTCCAATGCGAACGCGGCTTTAGTCACTACTCGTGATCAGTTTTTACTACTCGTTAAACTACTCGCAGTTTTTCAACTATTCGAGTACTCATGCCAGCCCAAGTAGCAATAAATACTCGCTAGTAGTGATTGTTAGCGAGCGATGATTGTTGACACAGACCGATTAAGTTGTGGTCGTAAGATGCAACAACACAAAATGAATTGACTTGCCGCTCCTCATAATTGCACGCCTACAATGGTACAATCGTTTTCCAAAATAAATAAGGTTCAATGAACTAAATCCTTGTTTGGACAGATTATTCCAAATATTGACACCACTCACAGCTAAACTTGTGGTTTAGCATGACGTGATTGTGTGCACATCCTGTCTGCCTTTTCCTAGATAACCTTTAACAAACAAATAACCCCATTACCCCCCCCAAAAAAAAAATCAAAAAAATTCAAACACAATAAAACACAAAAAACAACATAAAACACATTTAGCTTTACCTTACATACAAGTACGTAGGCCTACTGTGGACATTTCTTTGTCTTCGTGTAGTTAAAAAACGTTGACAAAATACTCATTTTTCTCGCTTCCTCAAAACAAATTTACCCTCAAATTTTGATTCTGGGCCTCTCAGCTGTTCCTTCTATCTTTTCTATATAACCCTAACCCGTTTTTCCTCTAGCGCTATTTTTGCGTGCGTATGCAAGACTAACTCAACCCATGAAGAAAAAAAAAACACATCAACTGTAAAAACGAGTACTTGATTAAAGTGACTAATTGCTAAAACGTTGTACACCTACACTGTACGTTGTATTTTCTGGGAATTTGAATGACATCATTGTGGGAAATTAAATGGTATTTCCTTGTGTACAGGAAATGCACTTTGCCAAGTATTTTCTTCCTGGTTGAATAAGAGGCATTTTTGTTGTTTTTGTTTTGCTTTTGAGTACATGAATTTCAAAAAGGGTGTACAGTGGCATGCATCAGATCATTCGCCTACTTTTTGTGCCATACATACATCAGATAATTTTTTAAAACAAAATCGCTCTCATAATTATTTAAAGGGATCGTATACGTTTGGTAATTGGAACCCACTGTTTGTTTCAATCCTATATAGTTATAGATATATACCATAAGACTAACCTGTAAACAATTTCATTTAAAAAGGTGGGAGCGGTTTTGTTTCATCGCAGGAAGAATAATCTGCATTGGAATACACAATCTGAGAAACGTCACTGCAGTAACGCTTCTCAGATTCAAATTTTTGGGGATAAAAAGTGATATCTTTTTCCATAACCGCAGTACTTCGAAGTGAAAAGTTTCTAAAAATGCATTATACTATCCAAAGCTGCTCTACTTTTTACCAAGTAGGTTTTTATTGCCATTAATTTTTAGAGTAATAACCAAACGTGTATTAAAATTAAACTCATTAAAAACCTATTAAACTAAATTTAAAATTTACGTGGAACGCCCACACAAGTCATGGATGACATACATACATGAAGAGATTTATTGGTTATTAACCAGTTCGCGCCGGGATTATTTTAACATCGCCGAGCCGACGGGCGGAATTATTTTTAACGAAACTCGATTCGAAGCGTGTTCAGGCTGATAGTGCCGGGAAGCACACCCACGCAATTCCGGCCTTGCGCGCTGCTGACATACATTCCCGAACTTGAACTTGGCGTGTTTATGCGTCATCCGTTTTGAATTTGGGGGAATTTTTGCGTTTATATACGTCATCCGGCGCGAACTGGTTAACAGGCCTTGCGCTAACTTTTTTTCCTGGATAGCCCACCGGGCTAGCAAACTGCAGATTTTACTAGCCCGTTTACATTTTCGCTAGCCCGTATGTACAATGCACAAAACTATTCGTTCGGCGCGGGCACGTGCACGTACCGGCGCGGTACGTACAATAATGTACATGTACATCCGTAGTAATGTACACAGAGGGCGCTGTTCTGAACAGACTCTTTATCAGGCGCTACTACTAGTGACACGGCAGCACGCTCATGTACTATACAGCTACGCAGTGGGCCGTTATGGTAAGAAAGGCTGAACGATGTGAAAGAGAATAGTGCACATATGTGCGGTACCCTGCGCCGTAGTTTATACTATACTAATCTCACTGAAGCCCACCAGTCTACTCTATTCGTGAGATCGCAATGCACTGCATGCACGCGTGGATCGAGCGCTCCCAGGCTATCGATAATCATGCTGAAAAACACAAACAAAAGACAGTTTATACTCGGTTTATTTTGATCCGATATTTATTTAATACACAAAAAAACAATACAATTTTAACATGTATTTTGATCTAAACATTTACAGGTAGGTTACTGAATTTTTCACTAGCCCACCGGGCAACCAAGGAAGTGGGTCTGGGTAGCCCGGAGCAGTTTTCGCTAGACTTTGTACGCCGGGCTAGTACTATTTCGAGGCCTGGTTAATAATAATAAGTTGATAATAAAGCTGCATATATATCCTTTGCAGCTATGAAAAACCTAACCAATCAAAACTGTTGCATTTAACGGTGGGATACGGTACACTATTTGCAGATATCAAAAAGGTTTACTACCGAATTATTACTAAATACCTTATTTGAAAGTAATTATTGATTCCAGGCATCCAGCAAAATGATTGCGCTAGATATCCTGTAATTGTTCTGAAAAATTGAATTAATTGTTTTTCAATCGCGATCACCATCCGATGATCATGAAAAAAAATTAAAAATACATAAGAACAACTGCCGACGCCGGTTAAAAAACAAAACGCTGTTTTTCTTGCTTTTTTCTCGGCATTCATGATTGTAAAACTTTGGAGAGGTCAGTTTAACGATATTTACTATTAAATGCGACACCCCCCCCCCCCCCCCCCCCCAAATCCGTCCATTCCTGTTAAACACGTCACGGGCAAGGCCGGAAATGTCTGTCAGCAGCGAGCAAGGCTGGAAATGCGTGGGTAATCAATCCAATCCAATCCAATCTGCATTTGTAAAGCGCCATCAATCTAGTTGCCTATTCCGAGGCGCTGCCGGGAACACCGGGCAAACCCCTTCACTTTAATAGCGAAGAGTGTTACTGGCCAGGTTCTTTTACGTGCATTACACAAGGCACGGGGCCTACAGCTTTACGTCCCATCCGAAGGACGAAGCAATAGTGGTTTAATTGCCTTGCTTAAGGACACACGTGTCGACACCAGGACTCGAACTCACGCTCTGCGGAACAGAAAACCGAGTTCTTAACCGCTCGGCCACGACACTCCACCGGTATGCTTCCCGGTACCATCGGCCTGAACACGCCTCGGATAGAGTTTCGTTAAAAATAATCCTGTGCATCGGCTCGTTGATGTTAAAATAATCCTGGCGCGAACTAGTTTACTTGCTAATCCAGCCCTGCATCATAAGACATTTTTAAGGCTGCCAGTTTGCGGTTATTAAATTAACCGTGTAATCGTTGTTTTGCGGTTACGGCTATTACGGTTAACCGCAACTAAAAAAAATTGTTTAAAAAAAAAAAAAAAATAAAAAATTAAATAAACAAATGCATGGGCCTGCATTGCATATCTAATTAGCGCTGCTTCATCAAGGAATTTAGTGTGTGCGTGTTGTACGTGTTGATAATCGCAGTTCTGCGATTGCTAATTGTCTGCATCAGACTGGCTATAATTATGTTAGATAAGCTATCAGAAATGTCCATACAAAACTTATTCAATTGTACTATTTGTGACCTGCTCCAACGAAACCCACCCAAAGTTGACAATTGGTAGGGTTTCTTTTATTTTCGAAAACAAATTTACTGGTTAACTGAACAGGAAAAATGTAACCGTGTAACCGTTTGAACGGTTGGTTAACTGTGAAACCGTGTAACCGTTGCAGGCTTAAGCCATGTTCGCACTGCACTGGACTTAAAATGATAAAACATACCTAGACGATGGGTCCTTTTCCCATTTTAAGTCCAGTGCGGACAGCCTAGGACGTTTTCCTCTTAGGTACTTCTCCCGAGTCCAGTGGGTACTTCTACCGGCCAACTGCTGCCCGGGAAAACGTCCCTGGTCACTTTTCCCTAGACGATAAGTCCAGTGCGAACAGCGCGACTCGGTAAAAGCGTCCCAGGAAAACGTCCACCCGGCCCTCCATTGCAAGGTCACGCTATACAAGGCACTGCGCATGCGCTCTTTGCATTGTTTACATGCGGGCACGCTGATACATGCAAATTGCATCGTAACAAAAAAGCGCGCGTGCGCGATCGCGAATGGGTACACCGGGGTCAATGCAAAAAGGTCACGCAAAGCGCCCTCACGAGTCATTATAATGACAGCTTGGCTACTTCTCCCACGGTCTCGGTAAAATTTTCCCGTGTCGAAAGTCCAAGTGCGAACAGTGGTAACATTTGACCATTTTTTATTTTACCATCGTCTCAGTAAAACCTTCCCAAAAAAAAGTCCACGGCTTTAGACATTTTACATATTGATTTTTCCTTGATTTGTTTGCCCAGGGTGGTTCGCGAGCAGTGGATCCGTGGGAAGTATGAACGACAGGAGTTCATCAATGTCAATCTGCAGAAGTATCGTACCAAAGAGATGGAGGGGGTAATGTGGAAAAAACTGAGGGACAAGCAGAACTTCATGGAGCGACGATTTGTCCTCTCGGAGACCGACTACACCATCAGATACTACAACAAAGTAGATGTAAGTTATTTCTTTCTTTCTTTCTGTAAAAACACAAAACCAGAACTTGGCCGTCCGAACCGAACCGAACCAAAACGCTGGTCTGAAAGTTTGACAAGCTGTACATGATAATGTATAGCGCTACAAGTGAGCGGAAGAAAATAATCACAAGGATGATTGAAATGTTTGTGTTTTGATCAGTCGCTTCTTGCATCTTCATTGTAACAGGTTCAGTGGACTAGCTACTGGTACTAGTACATGTAATTAGTACACCTCATAAATATTAATGAGCAAATTGGAGCGTGTCATTGGCCAATTCTGTCGCGCGTCCAGGAAGTAAAAATGATACGCTGCCATGTGACGTCATCCCGGTGATTATTCAGCTTGCTGCCATGCGGTATTCTTTCTGGTAGCACCAACAAATCTCTCGGGAACCCGCCTCGTAGACATGTAGTCTGTGGCTTGTAATCTTTACGGAACCAGTCTCAGTAACATTACTTAGAGATTTCCATCATTGACTGACGAAGAACTTGAATACAGATGCAAAATCTACGAAGGCCGCTTTAAAACGACAAGGCAATGAATATTTATGAGGTGTATATGTAGCAAAACAAATACAGCATGGTTTATTTCAGGAAAATAGTGAGAATTATTTGTTCCTCGGTGTAGGTCAGCTGAACTACCTCCCTCCGCTTTGCGTCGGGAGGTAGTCGAGCTGACCTACGCCATGGGACCAGTAATTCCCACTACTACCCCTCAAACCATGCTGCATTTGTATACTACAGCACGGTGCACTGATCACCGTGGATTACCAAGTAGTGTACTGTGGTGATTCATGGCAGTACCTGGCCGGCCACAGACAGCTGGCCCTAGTGCAGATTGAATGTGCAGTTGTTTTTCTAGTCTTGGTTGCAAGACGTCCAAATCACGGTATGCAGTGCGCTTAGGCCGCCTGAAGCGGCGCATGTCACACGCGCATGCAAATGCGACACAATTCTGCTCGAAATTTTCAGAGCAATTATGTCAGTCAGCCAAGACGTCCTATTCGACGTCCCCTCTTTCTTTTTGCATTGCAGGCCAAGGAGCCCAAGGCTGTCATCGATCTAGGGAGTCTCAATGTGGCCTTCTGCTCTGACAAGGTGGGCAATCCCAACGGTATGCAGCTGTACTTTGAGCAAAAAGGCGGGGAGATTCGCAACATCTTCGTCTACACTGACACCGGCAAAGTAAGTGGTACATGAAGGATTTAACTATAGGGCTAATGCTGCGTTCCAATCGCGTCGTGTTTATCGTGTTCACCGTGAATTTCTCCACGTTACTTTTCCAAACGCTACTCACCAAGACGCACGCGCACAGTCGAGTTAGTCGTGCGGTAAGGACATTCTTTATCGCGCAAGAACTCGTACGTGAACCAACACGCATGCGCGAGTATTTCAATCGTTATGAAGTCGTGAACATGGAGAAAACAATTTCACCTCGTGTTCACCACTGGTGAACACGAGTTACCAGGCGATTAGAACGCCGTTATACGACTTGTGAACTCGTGAACACGATAAACACGACGCGATTGGAACGCAGCAATAGTGTATACAATCCTGCAAACAAATAAAAGATGGTGAAAATGGACCATAGAGCTACATGTACATATTAAATTACTAGAGCGCTGGCTCTATGTACAAAGTTGATGCGAGCTGGGCGCATCCATGTTTGTACACAAACCTATGGAAAACTTGAAACTTTGTACGGCTTTTGTACGGCTATTTGCATATCTGCGTTTGAATTCTATACAGTGCGTTACCGAAGCCGCTACGCCCAAAACTGAAATTTACGATTAGCAAATGAGCGTTTCATTTTTTTATCTGCGCAAACTTTTTTTTTTAACTTGCATGATGTGTGAAAGTTGTTTGCGTCTGTTCTACTTGCACGCGCGTTGCATTTAGAGTACACTGTCAAAATTCAATCCATCTATTTTTACTATGTTCTACAACACGCACATGAATTCAAAATGTCTGCGTACAGGATGGTTTCAAAGTATCTCCACGTAAGTATCTCCAAGTAATACTGAGATATTTAAAAAAAAAGTTAAAGACTATTGCATTTTTACCCCAGTTTACCCTATGTACAGGTATAAAATACAACAGACAAAAATAACAAAACTCATAATTTCCCTACACTGTACCTACATGGATACAATTGAGGTGTTACTGTATTTTCTTGGCCTAATGAAATATTTTGCCATTTGCTTCTTCAGGAGATCATAGACTGGTACAATGCAATCCGTCACATGAAGTACAACCGTCTCATGGTGGCTTTCCCAGGCGGCCTAAGCCAGGAGGAGGTTGGTATAACAAAAAGTGGTGGTGGGAGAAATCTGATTTCAAAATACGGTTATCTTAATTTTTTTCTTCTTTAAACCAAATCACAAATATTCTATTTTGTCTTTACAAACTAAACAAAACTCCAGGGCCGATGTTTTCTTCAAAGCCTGCTAACTTAGCAGACAACTCGGCCACCTGCTAATTCCGTAGTTTTCTGCTTTCTGGTTACCAACTATTTTTTTATGCATAAAATCTTGCTAAGAATGTTGCCAGCTAAAGGTAGTTGGCAGCTAGATTTGTTAAGCAGGCAGCTAGGACATTGGACAGTTCGTAAAACCCAAAAAATGAAAAATGTCAATAGAGTATGTTTTGAATGGGTCATGACTTTTAGGAACAGCAGTAAATCTGATACATTAGGCATATACATGTATGTGTGCATTGAAATCTGAAACCAGAAAACGTGGGATTGCCTCCGTTTGGGGGGTTTCAGAGCACTCAAAATCCCCAGTTTGGCAATCCATAATCAACGGAACATGATCTACATGTACATGTATACCTTTCGATGCTACATTAGGCTTCTTCCAACACCTAAATTGTTTCGTTTGAGCGACACAAAATCCAAAGAAATGACGAAGAAGCGTGTAAACTTTCCTCGCGTACGACGTGTACATAACTATATGCTCATCGCATATCGCATAGTCTCCATATGTGCGGATGTGTGCTCGTATACACGCAGCCCTATGGGGAAGGTAACACAATAATAATAATAATAATAATAATTTGTATTGCGCAAATTCCATAAAAAAAATTATGTTCAAATGCGCATAACTATGTAGTGTACTTGCATTACAACTAAAGAATTGGTTAAAATAAAAAGATACTAATTAATAATTAACCAGTTCGCGCCGGGATTATTTTAACATCGCCGAGCCGACGGGCGGGATTATTTTTAACGAAACTCGATCCGAAGCGTGTTCAGGCCTATAGTGCTGGGTAGCACACCCACGCATTTCCGGCCTTGCGCGCTGCTGACATACATTTCCGAACTTGAACTTGGCGTATATATTCGTCATCCGTTTTGAATTTGGGGAAATTTTTGCGTTTATATTCGTCATCCGGCGCGAACTGGTTAACACATAAAAAGTACGATAACATAGATCGATCGATTACCCTATAAATCAATCATTGATACATATACACTAAGGAACAAGTGTGTTTTTAACTTCCGCTTTAAATCTACAAGA
Organism: Crossaster papposus; assembly: GCA_037893245.1. Classification (NCBI taxonomy): domain Eukaryota; kingdom Metazoa; phylum Echinodermata; class Asteroidea; order Velatida; family Solasteridae; genus Crossaster; species Crossaster papposus. The sequence continues at coordinate 1,688,752 of JBAIAA010000238.1, forward strand.
GTCGGAGCTGAGCGGGCATTTTGGGGCAGCGATCGGTTCCATAAAGTGGGTGCAGCTACAAGAAATGCTCTGTCACCGAGTGTTTTTGACAACTTTCCACTGGGTAGACTTAGCAGATTAGAAGTTTGAGATCGTAAGGAATAACTGGAATTCGTCCTTTTTGTTAATACATATTTGGGAGCCTGGTTATGAAATGCTTTAAATGTCAGTAACAATACTTTAAATTGAATACGAGCTGGAATGGGAAGCCAGTGTAGTGTCTGTAACATGGGGGTAACGTGAGCGTATCTAGAAGCACCATATACAAGTCTTGCCGCTGTATTTTGAACACGTTGTAGTTTATCCAAGTATGATTTTGGTAAGCCAAAATAAAGACTGTTGCAGTAATCAAGTCGGGAAGTTATTAAAGCATGGACCAAAATGTTAAGGGTGTCTCTAGATACAAATCTAGGACAATAGGATAAATTTACCCCAGAGCGACAATCCTTAGAAATCTACTTATCCCAGAGTGGAAACGCCATAGCGTTAAATATTACAATAGGACAAAGGAAAACAAAAGACAGTAACAAAACAAGTCTCCATATGCGCGGTTTGATGTACACACGTGTGTTGATGTACGTACGTGTGTTGATGTACGTACGTGTGTGCGTGCTCTGGTACCACATAACGACCGAGGGGCGAGACACAAAGGAGAACAAAGGAAACAAAAGCCCCTCGGTCGGCGGTATGAATGGAAAAATTCGGTCCTCGATCGACGGTGCAAGCGCAAAACAATGGGGATTGGGTATAACATAGGAATAAAGGAAAACACAATATCGAACCTCGATCGTTATGTGGTTCACGACGATGTGTACGTACGTGTGTAATTGTACGTACGTCTGTGTGCATTGTACATGGGCTCAATTGCTAATCACATTCACTATAAAAGCATGCAACATGAATATTCATATTCCCTTCATTCGTAACCAATCAAACTGCGCCGTAAATATATATTCATATTTTCTTGATTCTTAGCCAATCAGAGTACTCCGTACAAATTTCGGTAGCAGGCGACATGCCTCGTGCACAACGAAAATTACAGATGGTTCAAGTCGGTATATTGGGGATCGACGCACACGCATCTTTGGGCCGAAGTTGCACAGAACGTGAAACATATTTAACCGCTCGCTACATTTACAACCCCTGGAAGTGCGGCGGCGTAGGTGGACTAACAACTTAATTACTGTCTTTAATTTCAAGTCTGAAATGTAAGGAAAAAATGAATGCGAACTCTCTGTTATATAAAATTACATTTAGGCAGGCTACATGTGAATAAACCACTAGTAAGTATTAAGGCGTTTACAATCAGAAACCACGGGGAAAATTGGAGGATGTTCCAGTTGTTTTCATTTAATTGCCGTGTCACTAAGAAAATATTTGAAAAATAGGTTGGTTTCAAATATTTGGTTTCCAAAATCAAAATCCGAATAGTGGAATTCAAACCGAATATTTAAATCCAACCACTAATATGTGACCCGCTCTGTGAAAATGAGTCAAATGTCGCACAGTGCGCTTACGAGATTTGGGTGGTTGAACGCGGAGAGGGGGGTTTTCGTACGGAAATTTGATATTCCTATTTCATGATTTTCACCGTGATTAGGATCTATATTTTCAATTTCTACATTAAAACATGCTGAATTAAATCAGATTTAGTGAGAAAAACCGGTTTTGTATTCTATTGCATACATCTCTCAAAGGGAAATAAATTTGTTAATGCATGATTATCCATGAATGGAGTTTTCAGATTTCGCAAAATCACCAAAATTAAGATCGGTGTATCACAAGAACGCAACATGCTACAGACCTCTAACATATATCAGATTAAAGAGGACATTGTACTTTTTCTAATGGTATACATAACTCTGTTTGTCAAATTTTCGACATCCGACTCATTTTCACAGAGCAGGTTACATATAAGGACGGCATCCAGGTTGAAAACATTTAAGCAAAAGTTCTACAAATACCTTGGCATGCACATATATGAGACCATAGAGCAAGGAACAGACTAACACTCTTGCAGGCTTTGAAGTATACCTACATTTCTTCACCTAACTCTTTACCTTTAGTATATTCTTCTTAAAATTCCTACTATTTCTTTCTTTCTTCTATTAACCCTAACTACCCCAAGCCCATCAAACTCCAACTGCAGGTTTGGTACCAAACATTAGCAACTTGTTGTTGGACTTTGTTTGACTCGGTACAGAAGGGCCCAGGGAGACCCTGTTGAATTATGTAAGGTTCAGGACAGAAAGGCATGAGACTTGTAATAATGTTGGAGCTTGGGGGAATGCACAGGTGATTTTTCGTGAGTGAGCTCACCCATGGTCACAGCACAGTTCGTGGTCAACTGTAAATGTGTACACCCTGTGTGTACTCAACCAAACACACTCCAGCACAAACAACCAATGGCCAGTCATCACAGCCCTGATGCTGAACACTGAACAATGCATAGACCCATCTGTACCAAGTCAATCAAACTTCAATTGGAGCAAAAAAATTGCAAAAAATTTAGCACAAAAGTCTTGCTCATTAAAAACAGGTTACCAGCCAAAATTATACGTGTTTTTCATGCTAAGGCTGATTATCAATCCAGAACAATAAAGATCAGGTGAAAATTTGATCTGTAACCTTATTTTTGCCAAGGACAAATTGTCATGCTAAGCAAATTGTTGTGCTTAGCAGCTCTATAAAATTGGCCCCTGTTGGGTTCAGTACCAATAATTACCTAACATGTGTGCAGTTTTTGAAGTTTGCTAGGTTTAGTGAGTTAGTCTTGCATACGCACTGTGGACCTCCGAACAATATAGGACTTGCCCAGGTCCACAATCCATTTTTCAGTTTCCGAAAAAGAGTGCTAGAGGAAAAACGGGTTAGGGTTCTATATAGAAAAGATAGAAGGAACAGCTGAGAGGCCCAGAATCAAAATTTGAGGGTAAATTTGTTTTGGGGAAGTGAGAAAAATGAGTATTTAGTCAACGTTTTTTAACTACACGAAGACAAAGGAATGTCCACAGTACGTATGTAAGGTAAAGCTAAGTGTGTTTTCTAGTGCGAGAGCCTAGGGTGGTTGGATTAATTCTTTGTTCCATAGGTACATGTAATATTTAAATGCTGCTTTACGCACTTGTTTGGTCCCCGGGACGGGCGGTGAGCATAAACAAATTCAAACAAATTCTTCACAATGTGCCCATAATGCTGCAGCCAGTGTTCGGACACAAAAGTGCTCAAACGAAATGTCGTCCTTCGGTTTTTGCTGTGCGCACAAAGATTTATCAAATTTCTTTTGGGTTAAGTTACAAACTTTGAAAAGTAAAGGTAAAATTATATGCACCATTAGATAACCAGGCTGCTGAACAGAGGAGATGTATTGAAAGAAGGTTGGCTGCATAAAACCGGCTCTAAGGGTAGCGAAGCGTTCCGGAAGCGTTGGGTGGTCCTTACCTACAAGCGGATTACCTACTACGAGACACAGTTGGTGAGTAGAAACATTTGTATGTCCTGCCCGCGAAGCCCAACGGGGCACATCCGATTTAGTTAACCTTGCATAGGCCATGTCCGAAACAAGTGTCTAGAGCTACAGTCTATGTCTACAGCTACAGCTATGTCTACGTAGGCGCTAAGGCAAATGGGATTCGGACGTGGCTACGGTAGAGCCTACAGCTAGTTATTGCGCCCCCAAGCGATGCTTGAACTAGTGTTTGCAAAAATATGATGTAAGAATTTACAACAATTATCGTCTGCTAGATGTTACGCAATGTTTGTTTACAGCCGGTCGAAATACCTGATGATATTGACGTATTTGTCGGTCTGTTGGTTTCAATTCAATGCACTTTTATTGAAAAATAAACGAAAATTTGCTCTAAAATTAACGTTAAGTGCTGCCGCCATTTTGTTTTGCCTACGCTAGACAACTTATTTTCAGCTAGATTTTTAGCTCTAGATGGCATTTCGGACAGCGCTTACAAAATGGCCGACGCAGACAATAGCCATAGCTGTAGCTCTAGACACCCGTTTCGGACACGGCAATACTCTCTGTGGACCTGTGAGCAAAGAAAGATGTCCACAGGACGCAGGAAGAGTGAACGGTCTGTGGGTTTGCACACGTCCACAGCGTATTTACCCCTTCCTTGTAAAACAACTTTGTAGGCAAATGGGATCTGTCGCAAAAAATGAAGGGGTCAGATGAGTGTTCACTGTGTATTAAAGAAAAATTAAGGTCGTGTCCGAAACAGATGTCTAGATCTATAGCTACGGCTATTGTCTGCGTTGGCCATTTTGTAGCGCTGTCCGAAAATGCTGTCTAGAGCTACAGCTATGGCTACAACGTCACAAAAATCTAGCCGTAAAAGAGGTTGTCTAGCTCAGGCCAAACAAAATGGCGGCAGCACTAACGTTAATTTTGGAGCAAATCTTCGTTTATTTTTCAATAAGAGTGCATTGAATTGAAACCAACAGACCGACAAATACGTCAATATCATCAGGCGATAGCAGACGATAATTGTTGTAAATTCTTACATCGTAATTTTGAAAACACTAATTCAAGCATCGCTTGGGGGTGCAATAACTAGCCGTAGGCTCTACCGTAGCCGCGTCCGAATTCCATTTGCCTTAGCGCCTACGTAGACGTAGCTGTAGCTGTAGACGTAGACCGTAGCTCTAGACACTCATTTCTGACACGGTCTTAGCTTCATGAGAACCAAGTATTACCATTCACAGTAGGTATGAGGAGGTGAGACTGGCGACTGAATTTGTGATTCTAAATTCGGTACCCACTTTGGGCTTGTATACTTTGGTTATGAATTCTTGTTTACTTGCTTTCTGGGTATGGGCCCAGAGAGCGCTGTGGTATATGTAAAATCTAGCGAATTAAGCCTATGGCCTATAAGTATAAGGATGAATGCAAAAGTAGGTATTAGCAGGAAAGTATCGTCACCTCGCGGACTACCTCAAATCACCTCGGATTTGGTGGAATTGATATGCGATGCCACCTGGCAGTAAATTATACGCACAGAGCTACAGAAGACGAAATAATTGTTTTTCTAATATGACAATATTTATAAGGATCTTTTAAAATTTGTATCTACCAATCATTTGCAGGATGACGTTTGCAAGAAATCAGTGGTGCTAGGAACAAACACTAAGGAGTACAGATGTTTAGAAGGCGTTCCCCAAGGCAAGCTAGATCAGGGATTTGCCTTCACCTTGCGGGTGCCGGGCCGAGATTTCTTCTTCTCCGCAGAGACGGGAACAGAGCGCAAACAGTGGATGGAAGCCATTAATAAAGAGATAGGCACAATGAGTAACAAAGTTAACTAGGATCCCAAACAAAAAGTGGGTTTGTGTTACTTGTGTGTGGTTTCTGTCGAACTCTGTCTTCAATTTTATAGATAATTAAGAAGCGCTTTAAAAACTGGGGGTTGGTAGGTTATATTTTGTATTTTTGTATTTTTTGGAGGGAGTTATTAACTGTGATTTGATTTTTGTTTGAAGACTAATTGAAGAGTTCAGGCACAAAAGCGAAACAAAATTTGATTATCATATACTAATACTAGGCACTTGGAGCTTTCAGTTGATATTGTTAAAAATTACTACACTTCTAGTGGCATATTTCGGGGCCATTGACAATGGGTGATATTTACCCTCCCTCTAAATATTTTCTTGCCCCCCCCCCCAAAAAAAAGTCTGGTGCTGCAACTGTGTACAAGTGAGGTTCTTTTCATGTGATGTGGCTAAGCGAAATGAGTCGGAAGTCAGGAATCCTGATTTTGAGATATGGGCCGGAATATGTACTGGCTGGAATTTTTTTTTTAAGTAAAAGGTAAACTATTAATTTTTTTACACAGCGAAGAAAAAAATAAAATTAAATCTTAAAGGAAACGGATCAAAAACAGTGATTTTGTTCAACCCAGAGTTTGATTATCGCCTACAGTTGCGAAGTTATGAAAACATGAACGAATTTTAGAAAATGAATGAGATCCAGAAATATCCACATTTGACATGGTGTTTTCCATTTGTACATGTACTGTTCTAATTAACATGCCTAGTTTCATTGCATACCTTGCAACAATGTTACTGTTACTGAGTTTGTTGTTGTTTTTCAACGACTCACTTAATTCTGATTTGCTCTCTTTTCTTCTTTTTAATGCCGTGTGTCGCTACTTAACGTGTCTTTACTTTGAAACCGAAAGTCGTATCAACTTTGGGTTTTGAATTGAAGTTTGAACCAGTTCGCGCCGGGATTATTTTAACATCACCGAGCCTAGAAAGTTTTTTATTACATGACAAGATTTATGTTTTTAACCAATATTTTTCTACTGACTTGTACTTGATATTCTAAATGTTTTCGTAATAATGTGTAATTGTGAACAAATGTTATAATTTTCTATTCAAATTTTCTATAGTGGGATTAATTAATGTTAATCATTAACATGTATGTAAACAAAATTGTGAAAACTCAACCAAAAATAGGCAACTAAGATTTTATGCAGTGTGACATATTTTTAGCACAACAGAAAATACTAGCAGTTGCTTCGGTATTTTGCTGATCAAAGGTCGTTTCCTTTTAAGAAGACACTACAGTCTGAAATGTGCCCATTTGCGCTACAAAATGTATTTGTGAACAATTTCCAACAAGCATTTATATTAACTTGCTGTGTATATTTGTATAAATGGCACTGGAAATGTAATTTTAGATGAAAATTGATTTGTTTGTTGTGGTTCACTTGATATCAACTGTCTGGTTTGAATCAACTTCTTAATTGTGTTGTAACAATTGTAGAATTACTTACTGATTATGCATGACAACAGTGTAACATGAATTAAACATTCTCAAACAAAAAGTTTTATTGTTGGTGTGTTTGTCATTAATATAAAAATAGTTTGTTGTTTATGTATTTATTTCGTTTTTATTTATCCATCCAAATATTTTCCTTTTATTTCTCCCTGCTTTTCCCCACCCCACTCCTTTTCTCCACCTTTTCTTTAGTATTGGGGAATCCCTTTTTGCTTTTTCTCTTAAAATAAAAAAAGCTTCGTTTTTGTTATGTTTTTTTGTTTTGCTTTCTTTTCTTTACTTTGTACACGTTTCATTCACAGGGTCACATTAAACAGACTTGGATCTTAATGAAACTTGACACATACTTTGAATTCGCATTGAACTTGTGTATATTACTTGTGTATAATCAGACGCCCATGATGGCGTCATCACGTGACGTGTTAAGTCATCTTAAAGGTGTAATAGATTTAATCTTTGAAATTGAATATTAAATAAAACGTGAAAGACCGGAGCTTGAAGTTTGTGGCAATCGATACAATAATGAAGGATCTTCATTTTATCTCATGTGCATAAAATCACGTGACCCTTTCTTTCGGTCCTAACCGGAAGTGCCTTATAATTTAAAAGTGAAAAATGTGAATTAACTTTCAACGATGTTAGTCTTTGGCTATTGTGCTTTTCAAAAAAGGTTACTGGTGACATCATAAAATGTTATAGCACCCTCTAGCGACAGGTTGAAAAATATTTAAAATGAATATTCAGTTGATGTGTGTGGCGAAGATTGCTGAAATTACTTTATAATTGATGTATATAATCAGGTTTATGCTAAGAACAAGTTGAGTGGGTGAAAAATGTATGATATCACCAGGCCGGAAGTTACAAAAAAACAAACTTGAAACTTGAAGAAAAAAAAATATATATATAAAAATATACGACGGCAGATTTTATTCAGATTTTTGCTTCAAATAGTAAAGTTAAGACAGCTCTCTAGTTTTCTGTTAATGACGTCACGAAGTATCAGATTAAAAGCAACCAAGGATTTCTAGATTTAATCTTTGAAAATCAATATCAAATCAACTGTAAAAGATCTGATCTTGATTTTTTACGGGATTTTATAGAATATTCTTGAATATAAGTTTACGTTATATTACCTTCAAAATAACAGGACTGTTCCTTGCCGTCCAAACCGAAAATGCCTTGTAATTGAAAAGTATAAAAATGATGTAAACTGACTTTCAACGATGTCAGTCTCTGGCACTTTATACTTCACAAAAATATACCGGTGACATCATATAATGGTAGAGCGCCCTCTAGCGGCAGGTTTTTAAATGTTTAAAATTAGTTGATTCGTGTGGCAAAGTTTGCTGAAATCACTTTATAATTGATATATATAATTAGCTTCATGCTAAGAACAAGTTGAAGGGGAGAAATATTGATGATGTCACCAGACTGGAAGTTGCAATGAAAAGACCTTTAAATATAAAAACAAGTAGTCGCTGGCTTGTACTGTACTGTACAAAAAAGTTACTGGTGACGTCAAAACGGAGTTTTCAGTTGATTATTGTGGCAAAGTTTGCGGTAATTGCTTCAAGAGAAATATTGATGACGTCGCCAGATTGAAAGTTACAATGAAAAGACTTTCAAACTTTAAAAAATTGCTGAAAAATCAACCGTGAGAGATTATCAGATATATACATGTAATCCAGATTTTTGCTTCCAATTTTTCATTTCCCATTTTTAATTTCCCATTTTTAATTTTATGAAATATGAAAAATCAAATGAAAAATCAAATGAAAAATCAAATGAAAAAGCCATGTTTTGTTATTTGAACTATTTATGTAGTTCTCATTTCCGACTGACCTTATTTCGGGTTTCCGACCCAAGAAAACAAAAAACTTTGTTTTCATCCCTGTGAAAAAAGTCTGGTTACATATTCATGAAACAACTTTTCAGGCTTTTTTGCATGCATTGGTATGTATGTGGCTCACAATGTCATGAAGCTCAGTATTTGAGCAACGTAATATAGGCTAGGATCACAAATACCTAATGCTTATAATCATATGGTAGAACGCTCTTTCTGAGAGTACTGGAACAGCAACTCAGTCTCGGGTTCAAGTCCATGCGTAGTCACATTTCTTTTATGCTTGATCCACCTTAGGTAACCAGGCTGCTGAACAGAGGAGATATATTGAAAGAAGGTTGGCTGCATAAAACTGGCTCTAAGGGTAGCGAAGCGTTCCGGAAACGTTGGGTGGTCCTCACCTACAAGCGGATTACCTACTACGAGACACCCTGGGTGAGTAGTGTGCATTTCTTTTGGGTGTATATTGAGGACACATAGGTCTGTGAAGCAACGTCGTCGAATTGAAGACAGGAGTAGCATCGAGGACGTCCTCAATTGTGACCCAGCACGAGTAAATGAGACACTTTGAGGCAAAAACAAAATTTGTGATTTTGATTTCATCATTTAAAGCTATAAACAAGCTTTAAATGATGAAATCAAAATCTCAAATTTCATTTTTGCCTCAAAGTGTCTCATTTACTCGTGCTGGGTCACAATTAGAAAATGTGTACAAAACAAATGGGAGCTATTGCGAAAAAAAAGTACAAAAAAACCAATCCTTGATTTACACCATCAACAGAATACACTGTAATAGGACAATGGGAGATTAGTAATAACAATGACTCTGAGGACCTGAGCCGAGTCCTCGGAAGGATTTCGTGTACAAATCTTATGGGAGCTGTTGAGATAAAGTTAAAGTACAAACAAAGGGAACAAAAATTCGCTTAGTGCAAAAACAGCTTTACTCAATTATAACAGGTTACCTGCCAAAACTCCATGTGTTTTTTATGCTAAGCAAATGCCAGCTGAATACCAGTCACAAACAATAAACTTCACCTGAAAATTAGAAAATTGTAATCCTGTTTTCCTCTGTTTTCCTCTAAGAATTTTTGTGCTTACATTTTTTATGAAATTGGCCCCAGAGCTACAGAAGACAAGAGAATTGATTTTTCAAAATGACAATATTGTTAAGAATCTGTTTCCACCAAACATTTGCAGGATGATGTTTGCAAGAAATCTGTGGTGCTAGGAACAAACACCAAGTGTTTAATGGGCGTCCCCCAAGGCAAGCTAGATCAGGGCTTTTCCTTCACCTTGCGGGTGCCGGGCCGAGATTTCTTCTTCTCCGCAGAGACGGGAACAGAGCGCAAAATGTGGATGGAAGCCGTTAATAAACAGTTAGGCACAATGAGTAACAATTAGGGGGAAAAATAAAAGGTTTGTGTTACTTTTATGCAGTTTCTGTTGTACTCCGTGTTGCATTTATAGATAATTAAAAAGTGCTTAAATATTTTTTTATAATTTTTTTTTTGGGGGGGGGGGGGGGGTGTGTTATATACTCTGATTTGATTTCTGTGTACAGACTTATTGAAGAGCTTTCACTTAATATCGTTAAAATAATTTGTCATGAAATATGGGATTTTTCAACCCAGAGTTCGATCATCGCCCAAAATTGCGAAGTTATTGAAAAATGAAGTCCAGAAATTGAGAGTTGTAACGACTGTTTTTCTATGTGTGACTTGAGTCGAGTTAAGTTATTAAGTCAAAAAGGTCGAGTCGAGAAAATATTTAGCTCAAGTCACAAACATTTGAAACACGATACAATAAGTAAACACATGCTACAGAACCACAAAGTGCGAGTTCACGACACGGTGTACATTTGTTGTATATTGGAGAAAGGAAAACAGATAATATGTACATGTATGTATACCATGTACATGTATGTACGTATGTTATTCGCGAACATAAACTGGCACCGCGTACGTCATTGCAAATATTTTTTGCAAAGTTTTGCTCTTAGTCTTTTAGCCTTTACTCAAGTCGAGTCTAGTCATTCTGATGAGTGACTCAAGTAGAGTCGAGTCACTTACCTGCAGTTACTGGGAGTCGTGTCGAGTTGCCAACAATTGTGACCTGGGTCGGAGTTGACTCGAGTCATTACAACTCTGGAAATATTCGTATTTGACACGTTTTCAATATGAATGTTCTAATTAACTTTGCCTAGTTTCATTGCATACCTTGCAACAATGTTACCGTTGCCAAGGACTTTGTTGTGCCATGTATCAACAGTGTTTTTTTAACGACTCACTTAACCAGTTCTCGCCGAAGGACGTATATACACCCAAAGTTTTCCCCAGATTCAGAACGAATGGTGCATAAACACGTCACAAGCAAGGCCGGAAATGTCTGCCAGCAGCGGGCAAGGCCGGAAATGCGTGGGTGTGCTTCCTGGTACCATTGGCCTGAACCCGCCTCGGATCGAGTTTCAATAAAAATTTTCCCGGCGCGAACTGGTTTATTCCAATTTGCTCTCTTTTCTTCTTTTCAATGTGTCGATACTCGCATGTCTTTCCTTTTGAACCAAAAGTTGACCAACATGGGGTTTTCACCACATTGAAGCTTAAAGTGCCTTTCAAATAAAAATACAATAAACTCAAAGTCGACTTCAAACTTGTTTCGCTTGATCAAATCACGTATACATTTTCTTTCTAATTGTCGACTTGACATTGGTACATTTTGTACAAACTGTATGTACATGTTCCATAGTTTCATATGAAAGTGCCTACAAATTTATTAATCGATATATCCTTATAAATGACTTTCCAATTATGAAAAAAGCTTTCCTTATAGTTTAATCGCTCCCTGTCAAATTTACATATTTACATTATATTTTTCCAGAAAGGATTTTTTATTATATGACTAAATTTATGCTTTTAACCAATTAGTTTATACCGACTGGTCATGCAAACATGAAGTTCTTCCTACTTTATAGGTTTTTTTGTATTAAATATAAATGTGTAATTGTAAACAAATGTTATAATTATCTATGCAAATTTTTTATAGTGGGATTAATGTAATTTATGTGTCAAATATATTTTGTAAAAACTCAACACAAAAAAGGCAACTAAGATTTTATGCAGTGTGAACAGTTTTTAGCACATTAGAAAATACTAGCAGGGGCCAATTTCATAGAGCTGCTAAGCACAAAAATTTGCTTAGCACAAAAAAGTCTTGCCCATTAAAAAGAGGTTACCAGCCAAAATTCTACTGATTTTTCATGCTAAGCCAAAAACCAGCTGATTATCAATCAAAAACAATAAAGATCACGTGAAAATTTTGTCTTTAACCTTGTTTTTGCCAAGGACAAATTTTCATGCTAAGCACATTTTTGTGCTTAGCAGCTCTATGAAATTGGCCCCAGTTGCAGCCTGGAATGTGCCAGTTAAGCTACAAAAAGCATTTAAAAGTAGGATATAAACATCCACACAACCAACTTGGCGTTTTTGCGTTATATGCGAGAATGAATTTCAGAGTCCACTTTACTCGTGGGCGTTATAAATAACATTTTTCCTTTTCTTTGATAAATCTTCTTATGGGTTATTTTAACCATAGAACCAGTTAAAAAAAATACAACAAGAACTGCTACACTGGCCAGTATTTAGCGACTTCCAATTTAACGATACAACCTAGAATACAGCCTGCTTGTTTATTAATATGTTCATCAATTGATTCTCTTTTTAGGAATAAAAACAAAACAAAATTGTGCATTTGAATAGCAGAATATAAAATGTTAGCATAGTTTGAGAAAAAAACAAAAAAACAAGGTCTTTCGTGCTGGAAAAGTTGATTTTGTTTTATCAAAGGCCCTGTACACAAAAATAACTTGCCAGCTTTTCTGCGTCTCTAATTTTGAAAGGCTTCCAGAGTAATTCTGTTGCATAATCAAATACATTTTGCTACCCAAGTTTTTTTTTAAATGTGCAACCAATTCCCAACGAGCATTCCTATGAATTAACTTGCTGTGTATATTTGTATAAATGGCACTAAAAATGTAATTTAGATACAAATGAATCTGTTGTTTTTTGTGGTACATTTGATATCAAGTGTCTTGTTTAAATTAACCTCTTAAATGTAGAATTGTAGAAATTGTAGAATTACTTACTGAATATGCATGACAACAATGTAACATAAATTAAACATTCAAAACAAAATATGGTTGGTATGTTTGTAATCAATAAGTCAAAATCAACAATATATTTGATTAGATTCATCTGATTGTGAATGGGAAAACATTATTTTAACACAATATTAAAAAAATGTTATATAGCACACTTATTTACCAAGACTACAGTTATGCTCGAAATTATGATCGCTATACGCATATGCGTTTACGCGTAGCACGCTACGCGTATGATACGTCAATAAAATGTTTCTGCTAAGCTTGTAAATTCTGCTAAGGCATGCTTCTGTGCAAGCCTACGCGTGAGTCTACGCGTATTTGCCGTGTTTCGGGAATTTACGTGAGGACGCGTTAATGTGCGAGAGAAGTAGCATTCGCGAAGATACGCGTATCAATAACGTACACCCGTCTACGCGTCTTGCACCAAAGAATTGTTTGACAATATTTTGTTACTCCCCACACCCAACAAGAACGAAACGGAGTTAGGTTTTAGCCTTACCTGTATTACGGTACGCTGTCCTTATTTGTTTGCAACGATCGTCCTGTAAGTTATAACCCGAATTGGTGATCATAGCGCCCCTTGTTTTCTTGATCAAATCAAATAATAATTAAAATGTCACCGGCAGAAGTCAATTGTGGATCCCGCTTACAGGGATTGTCTCGTCCTTGTTCCTTTCTGTTCTGCTATTTTTAGGCGACCTGTTTTTTTGTTCATCTTTCAGTCCTTCATCGGCCACCTCCTATTTACGCAAGGGGATTTGCTCGTCAGTTTGAAAACTAAATGTCGCTTTGTTCAATCAATATTCCCCACTTTATTTACAATCTGTTATACCAAACAAAACAGGCACAATTAACTGTCCACAGTATCATAGTTTCTTCAAGTCACAACCAACAAATTTCACAACGTCAACGGTCACTTCGCCTGGCCGAGTCCAGATAGCCAGCTTGTATAATCTGGGCCCAATTTCATAGAGCTGCTAAGCAAAAAAATTTGCTTAGCACAAAAAGTCTTGCTCATTAAAAACAGGTTATCAAGCAAAATTATACGTGTTTTTTCATGCTAAGCAAAAAAACAGCTGATTATCAATTTAGAACAATGAAGATCAGGGAAAATTTTGGTCTGTAACCTTGTTTTTGCCAAGGACAAATTGTCATGCTAAGCAAATGTTTGTGCTAAGCAACTCTATGAAATTGGCCCCTGCTGATAAGGCATGTCTCCGCGTAAGCCAACGCGTAAAGGCGCCTTTCCATATACGCGTGTATTTGTCCGTTGCGCTAACGTTGCATTTGCGATGCGTTTGGCGCGCGTCATTTACCTTTCCATAGATACGTAAAGTATGCGCAGGGAATTACGTTAGCAACATCGGGAAAGAAAAATGGCTACCCGGCAAAACCAAATGCGTATATTGATTGTAGCCGCAGCTTACAGAAAAAGAGTTTATTTTAACCAAAAAAGAAAACACCGGGTGTGGGTTCATGAAATCCTTCAAAGCAGGAAAGAAAATGGGGCCTACCATCATCTTGTGAACGAGCTTCAATTTCACGAAGAAAACTTTCGACAATATTTCGGAGTATCAAGAGTGCAGTTTCGGCAACTTCTTTTTTGGGTCGAGCCTGAAATTACTAAACATGCATCTCGAGAGAACCCATATCTGCCCGTGAACGACTGGCGTTGTGTCTTCGGTAAGTACCCTATACTTCCTTAATAATTCACTCCCAGCGCATTTTTCAAGTTTTACATCAAGCTAGATTTGTTTCAGTTGTTTTTGTTTCTAGGGCAATATAGAAGTCTTTTACTTTTGACAAAAACCAACATACTAGTTACATATGTATTACAACTACTTCAACTACTTTAATTATAGTAAACCAAGTAATTGCCTCCGTTATATACCAAATATACACTGGACATGTGGTTTGTTGCTATTTTAATGTTCCAAAACTAGTCCTGTCATGGAGTTCTTGGCAAGAAGGCTCAAATCCAACTATTCAATTTATTTGATATATATATTAAACTCTCTTTTTTATTACGATGTAGTTTTTAAACATGCTTTAGCTAGGTAATTAAATAGTTAAATAATTTAATAAAAGCTATGTTACGACAATGAAAAATTTCGTTCAATTTGTTAAGTTTTACACAACTATAAAGTGGATTTGGTGTCCTAAACAATCGCTCAGGACACTAGATTATTGGCTCCAGAGCAGGGCCAATTTTATAAAACATATGTAGGCCTAAGTACACAAAAATTGCTGAGCACAAACAATTAAGTCTTATTCAGTAAAAACAAGTAACCAGCCAAAACTTCATGTGCTTTTCTTGCTTAGAAAAACCAGTGAACACCACTCATAAACAACACAGATCACCAGAAAATTTGTTTGTAACCATGTTTTTGCCAAGTAAGAATTTTCAAGCTGAGCAAATTTGTGTGCTTACATGTTTTTTTAAAACTGGCCTAGGCACGCACACGAGTATAGTCTTTTTAATTCTACATACATGATGTATACGGCTTAAGCTTACGCGAACGCTTTTGTTTTGCGTAGTATGTGGACTAGGCAGGGTTTACGCATACGCGTAGCATACGCGTAGCATACGCGTAGCATACGCGTAGCATACGCGTAGCATACGCGTAGCATACGCGTAGCATACGCGTAGCATACGCGTAGCATACGCGTAGCATACGCGTAGCATACGCGTAGCATACGCGTAGCATACGCGTAGCATACGCGTAGCATACGCGTAGCATACGCGTAGCATACGCGTAGCATACGCGTAGCATACGCGTAGCATACGCGTAGCATACGCGTAGCATACGCGTAGCATACGCGTAGCATACGCGTAGCATACGCGTAGCATACGCGTAGCATACGCGTAGCATACGCGTAGCATACGCGTAGCATACGCGTAGCATACGCGTAGCATACGCGTAGCATACGCGTAGCATACGCGTAGCATACGCGTAGTATTTTATTTGTATATTGCGTAGGCCGGCTTTACGCGTATGCTTACGCGAACGTTTTATTTGCATAGGAATTCTTTACCGCAAAATCGACCGCAAAACATTCCGCGCAAAAATAAGTGCACAAGTTGTGCATAGTGCATACATGTAAATTACATAGTGCATCAATCTTAAATTTCAATTTGAAATTTATCAATACCAGCATTTTAATGTTTCCTGCAGGGACTTTGAGGGCTTCTTTGAAAGGTAAAAATGTAAAGGTAAAACAAAAAACTGATTAAATTAGCAAAGATTAAATTATATAGCATGGTGAGTTAGGCCTTAATTTGACAGTAGACTAACAACAAGTTTAGGCATAGCCTAGGCCTAACCACACTAGCGTAATTATATAAACCAAGACGTTAGCTTAGGCCTATCATGATGTTCTCTGATAAATGTAACTGAATTAACTTCAGCCTAACCTAGTAACCATGCTAGCATAAGGCAAAATAATAAATGTCACTGTAACTTATGTGTAAGCCTAGCATTAGCCCTAACCCCTCCCCTCTAATAATATCCTCATTGCAGTTTTAGAGGATTGGGGACTTTCCAGGCCAATGGGTCGACGTCGTAGGCCGGCCATACCCAGCATTAACTTTGTTCAGACAGTATGCATATAATGCAACCCATTATTTAGGCTATGCTCGATATCATCTACACTGATTGCTACTGACTAAAGTACCCAAAGCAGTGATTGGCAGTGGGTTTTGGAGGATAAGGTTGTTTCACGTTCCAGTTGCGCATGCTCAGTAGAGCGCCCTCTGTAGGCCTACTACATGTAGGAGAGGGGAACACCCATATAAACACGCTATCATTCGGGTAAGTTGCGTACCCCTTTTTGCGCTGAATCCAAGATGGCCGCGGAACGTGAAACAACCTTATTGGAGAGTGGTCACCCCTTCACTGAACAAATTCAAGAAATAACGGCTGATTTTGGAGGATTAGCAATGAATTCAATTTTTACATGGTGGCAATTAGGGCCGAGTCCTAAAAGTGAATAACATTAATCTAAAACAATCACGTTATTAACTAACCTAAGTTAACTTGTTAGGCCTAACCTTAATTCAGGCTAGTATCAAGTATCATTAACAATAACAGGCATGTGTCTCTGGTAATCTTTTGAATTAGCTTAACTTTTCAAAAAGTTCAATAGCCTAATAAATTAGGCCCAACTTCAAAGTAGGCTACTTGTATGCCTTACGAGTATCATTTATGTTTGTGTGCATGCCTAGGTCTAACGTATTGTTGGTGTTGGAATTACACCCAACTTTTTTTTCACAGTTCCTAGAGAGGCACTTTTGAGAAGCATTTTTGACATCGACTGCAAAACGGCAATTGTCAAGACCAACTCTTTGGAAACGACGGTTCCCCTAAACCAGTTGAAAGAGGGGGACAAAGTTTCTATCAACTGGCAGGGGGAGTTCCTCTCAGCAAGAGTTCTTGGCCTGTCGGGTAAGCTAACAACTTAAATTCTCGTTAAAATTCATTTTGGTCTGCACATGATAAACATTTATTATACCGGGTGTTTGCAAATAACCTTTCAAGTATAGTACATACATGTATAAGATAATTCTGTACAAATTTGTTTATTACTGGAAGTTTTTATTTTATTGTTGCATCAATGTTTTTGGCAACGAATTTTAGGATAAGCACACCAAGGTAACCAACCTGAGAAGTTAGTGAACGCGATCAACCGACCCTCAAATTAAAACAATATTGGGTGTAATGATTAGCCATTGGGCCCATTTGTTTCACACAGATCCAGCTGCTGGTTTGCTTCAATTATTTGAGATTTAATTGTGAACCAACGGCCTAATTACGATCAAGATAGGGATCCAGTAAGAAAAAAACAAGCCCTATATGATTTTTTTGATTTTTTGGTAATTTGGTTTGATCTTTTTAGAAATGTTGGTCCATTAAATAACTTGGTAGGGGTCTCAATTAGCTTGACCTCCAAAAATTAAATTCTTTCTTATTAAAACTTTCAAATCTCTTTAAATTACACTTTTTTCATTATAAAAAACAGCTGTATCACAGCATGAAGCGCAGAGAAATGTATAACAAATGACCTTTGATGGTAAAAAATAAATTCCCCAATGTTACTTTTAAGGTCAAAGGTATTTTAGGTGCATGCTCATTAGTGCAAAGTTCATTGCCTCGTATCTTAATTTACACAAAAATTCAGTTCGGGTTGATTTGATTTGATTTTGATTTATTGAATTTTATGCTTTCAATAGCAACAAACCAAATAACCTATAACTATAGGTTTTTTTCCATAGACTAATCATTACACAAATATTGGTTCAATCTGTGTCGTGTAATCAATAGGGGTGAACTGACACAGAATGACCCCCAGGCTAGATAAATGAAATTACGTGATTAAGGATTAACAGCTTTGTTGAAATTTTCAAAATTTACTTATCATGAATGTAATTTTTAAGCAATTTGACTGGATTTATTTTAGATGTGCAATTTATAAAACGCAACTTATTTACCTAGATGACAGATGCGTTATAAATGAACGAGACCGGCAGTTTGGCGAGGAACTTGATCTGGAGGAGTCTTCCCCACCAAAGAAAAAGACAAGAAGAGAAAAATCGGTAAAATATCATCTTAACAATTTAAAAAAATTATGCGGGGTGAACTTTGTGTTTAAACAAATTCACTTGGCCAGGCTGACAATCACTTTCTGATAAATCATGGTAAACATTTTTAGTTGTTCAGAATGTTTAGAATCCTTCTATTGTTACCAAGAGGTCAAACAATAATAGAAAGAACCGACCATAAAAGGTTCCTTGTAATTGTTAACTTTTGTACTGTTTCTGCAGGCAAAGAAGGCAAAGGCGGCCAAAAAGGAGGCGGCGGCCAAGGAGGCGGCGGCCAAGGAGGCGGCGGCCAAGAAGGCGGCGGCCAAGGAGGCGGCGGCCAAGGAGGCGGCGGCCAAGGAGGCGGCGGCCAAGGAGGCGGCGGCCAAGGAGGCGGCGGCCAAGGAGGCGGCGGCCAAGGAGGCGGCGGCCAAGAAAAAGGCGGCCAAGAAAAAGGCGGCCAAGAAAAAGGCGGTGGACAAGAAGACGCCCATCAAAAAAAATGAGGGCCAAGATGATTGCCTTTTATGACTTTCCAGGTACGGACTCGGTCGTGGCGGATGACGCCTCGACTGATGATGCCGCGGTACATGAAGTCCTGGCTGACGAAACGGCAGCTGATGGCCCTATGGCCAATGATGCTGCGGTTGATTCGGCCATGACGGATGATACCGCGGCTAATGACATCGAGGCTGAGGAAGAAGAGAATAGGCCGTTTTTGTTTGATTATAATTTTTTTGAATTATTTCCAGAGTTAAGACAAAATTTGGAGGGAGCAGCGCAGGGGGAGGGAGCAGCGCAGGGGGAGGGAGCTGCAATGGGGGAGGGAGCTGCAATGGGGGAGGGAGCAGCAATGGGGGAGGGAGTTGCAATGGGGGAGGGAGCAGCAATGGGGGAGGGTCCAGAGGGAGCAGCGCAGGGGGAGGGAGCAGGGCAGGGGCAAGAGCAGGGTGCAGGGCAGGGACAGGGAGCAGTGCAAGGGGGGGTACACTGGGAGGACAGGTATAACTTTACTGTTAATTTATTGCAACGGATGATAGGCATGGAGAGAAGATGTCTAACTGAAATAACCAGCCTGAAGGCACGCCTTGACAGAATAGAAGGGCTGTATCAGCCCGGAAGGCTACTTGGCCTACAAGTTCCGAGGAGACCTGCTCAGGTGCCTGAAATTGAAGGCGAAGACGAAGACGAACTACTAAGGTTGTTCCGCCGGAGCAGCTCTTCTCGCAACTTCGCGGTCAACCTTGCTCGAAGAGTATTTAATAACATAAAATTAAGAAACAATCGCACATACCATGAAGGAAGGCGGCAAGGAGCAGCACACAGCCAGCTCAATCAGGACAAGATGACTCAAATACGCACTGAGTACATTGAGTACTGAGTAGCATTGTCCAGGTCGCTGATGGGCTAAAAAACAGTTAATTGTGCCTGTTTTGTTCGGTATAACAGATTGTAAATAAAGTGGGGAATATTGATTGAACAAAGCGACATTTAGTTTTCAAACTGACGAGCGAATCCCCTTGCATAAATAGGAGGTGGCCGGTGAAGGACTGAAAGATGAATAAAAAAACACTTGAATTTTGATTTTTAATCGTGGGTGAACCATGTTTTAATTTTAAATTGCAAGATAGGGTGTGACATGTTCACTACATGACTCGAATTAAGATGTGTCAGGCGGCCATTTTGAAGAAAAAAAAAGAAAAAAAAGAAGTGCCTCCTCCTTCCTTAAAAACATGTTTTGTTTTTTTATTTGGCCTAATCATTACACAAGTATTGGTTCAATCTGTGTCGTGTAATCAATAGGGGTGAACTGACACAGAATGACCCCCAGGCTAGATAAATGGAATTACGTGATTAAGGATTAACAGCTTTGTTGAAATTTTCAAAATGTACTTATCATGAATGTAATTTTTCAGCAATTTGACTGGATTTGTTTTAGATGTGCAATTTATAAAACACAACTTATTTACCTAGATGACAGATGCGTTATAAATGAACGAGACCGGCAGTTTGGCGAAGAACTTGATTTGGAGGAGTCTTCCCCACCAAAGAAAAAGACAAGAAGAGAACAATCGGTAAAATATCATCTTAACAATTTAAAAATATTATGCGGGGTGAACTTTGTGTGTAAACAAATTCACTTGGCCAGGCTGACAATCACTTTCTGATAAATCATGGTAAACATTTTTAGTTGTTCAGAATGTTTAGAATCCTTCTATTGTTACCAAGAGGTCAAACAATAATAACATGAGAATTTTGCAACTTACCATGTCCTAGGGATAAGTTGCATCACATGCTGATGAGATGATGACATAGTACTGATGTCACAAAGTTGAAAGAACTGACCATAAAAGGTTCCTTGTAATTGTTAACTTTTGTACTGTTTCTGCAGGCAAAGAAGGCAAAGGCGGCCAAAAAGGAGGCGGCGGCCAAGGAGGTGGCGGCCAAGGAGGCGGCGGCCAAGAAGGTGGCGGCCAAGGAGGCGGCGGCCAAGGAGGCGACGGCCAAGGAGGCGGCGGCCAAGGAGGCGGCGGCCAAGGAGGCGGCGGCCAAGGAGGCGGCGGCCAAGGAGGCGGCGGCCAAGGAGGCGGCGGCCAAGGAGGCGGCGGCCAAGGAGGCGGCGGCCAAGAAAAAGGCGGCCAAGAAAAAGGCGGCCAAGAAAAAGGCGGTGGACAAGAAGACGCCCATCAAAAAAAATGAGGGCCAAGATGATTGCCTTTTATGACTTTCCAGGTACGGACTCGGTCGTGGCGGATGACGCCTCGACTGATGATGCCGCGGTACATGAAGTCCTGGCTGACGAAACGGCAGCTGATGGCCCTATGGCCAATGATGCTGCGGTTGATTCGGCCATGACGGATGATACCGCGGCTAATGACATCGAGGCTGAGGAAGAAGAGAATAGGCCGTTTTTGTTTGATTATAATTTTTTTGAATTATTTCCAGAGTTAAGACAAAATTTGGAGGGAGCAGCGCAGGGGGAGGGAGCAGCGCAGGGGGAGGGAGCTGCAATGGGGGAGGGAGCTGCAATGGGGGAGGGAGCAGCAATGGGGGAGGGAGTTGCAATGGGGGAGGGAGCAGCAATGGGGGAGGGTCCAGAGGGAGCAGCGCAGGGGGAGGGAGCAGGGCAGGGGCAAGAGCAGGGTGCAGGGCAGGGACAGGGAGCAGTGCAAGGGGGGGTACACTGGGAGGACAGGTATAACTTTACTGTTAATTTATTGCAACGGATGATAGGCATGGAGAGAAGATGTCTAACTGAAATAACCAGCCTGAAGGCACGCCTTGACAGAATAGAAGGGCTGTATCAGCCCGGAAGGCTACTTGGCCTACAAGTTCCGAGGAGACCTGCTCAGGTGCCTGAAATTGAAGGCGAAGACGAAGACGAACTACTAAGGTTGTTCCGCCGGAGCAGCTCTTCTCGCAACTTCGCGGTCAACCTTGCTCGAAGAGTATTTAATAACATAAAATTAAGAAACAATCGCACATACCATGAAGGAAGGCGGCAAGGAGCAGCACACAGCCAGCTCAATCAGGACAAGATGACTCAAATACGCACTGAGTACATTGAGTACTGAGTAGCATTGTCCAGGTCGCTGATGGGCTAAAAAACAGTTAATTGTGCCTGTTTTGTTCGGTATAACAGATTGTAAATAAAGTGGGGAATATTGATTGAACAAAGCGACATTTAGTTTTCAAACTGACGAGCGAATCCCCTTGCATAAATAGGAGGTGGCCGGTGAAGGACTGAAAGATGAACAAAAAAACACTTGAATTTTGATTTTTAATCGTGGGTGAACCATGTTTTAATTTTAAATTGCAAGATAGGGTGTGACATGTTCACTACATGACTCGAATTAAGATGTGTCAGGCGGCCATTTTGAAGAAAAAAAAAGAAAAAAAAAAAGTGCCTCCTCCTTCCTTAAAAACATGTTTTGTTTTTTTATTTGGCCTAATCATTACACAAGTATTGGTTCAATCTGTGTCGTGTAATCAATAGGGGTGAACTGACACAGAATGACCCCCAGGCTAGATAAATGGAATTACGTGATTAAGGATTAACAGCTTTGTTGAAATTTTCAAAATGTACTTATCATGAATGTAATTTTTCAGCAATTTGACTGGATTTGTTTTAGATGTGCAATTTATAAAACACAACTTATTTACCTAGATGACAGATGCGTTATAAATGAACGAGACCGGCAGTTTGGCGAAGAACTTGATTTGGAGGAGTCTTCCCCACCAAAGAAAAAGACAAGAAGAGAACAATCGGTAAAATATCATCTTAACAATTTAAAAAAATTATGCGGGGTGAACTTTGTGTGTAAACAAATTCACTTGGCCAGGCTGACAATCACTTTCTGATAAATCATGGTAAACATTTTTAGTTGTTCAGAATGTTTAGAATCCTTCTATTGTTACCAAGAGGTCAAACAATAATAACATGAGAATTTTGCAACTTACCATGTCCTAGGGATAAGTTGCATCACATGCTGATGAGATGATGACATAGTACTGATGTCACAAAGTTGAAAGAACTGACCATAAAAGGTTCCTTGTAATTGTTAACTTTTGTACTGTTTCTGCAGGCAAAGAAGGCAAAGGCGGCCAAAAAGGAGGCGGCGGCCAAGGAGGTGGCGGCCAAGGAGGCGGCGGCCAGGAAGGCGGCGGCCAAGAAGGCGGCGGCCAAGGAGGCGGCGGCCAAGGAGGCGGCGGCCAAGGAGGCGGCGGCCAAGGAGGCGGCGGCCAAGGAGGCGGCGGCCAAGGAGGCGGCAGCCAGGGAGGCGGCGGCCAAGGAGGCGGCGGCCAAGGAGGCGGCGGCCAAGGAGGCGGCGGCCAAGAAGGCGGCGGCCAAGAAAAAGGCGGCGGACAAGAAGACGGCAGCCAAGAAGACGCCCATCAAAAAAATGAGGGCCAAGATGATTGCCTTCTATGACTTTCCAGGTACGGACTCGGCCGTGGCGGATGACGCCTCGACTGATGATGCCACGGTACATGAAGTCCTGGCCGACGAAACGGCAGCTGATGGCCCTATGGCCAATGACGATGCGGTTGATTCGGCCATGACGGATAATACCGCGGCTAATGACATCGAGGCTGAGGAAGAAGAGAATAGGCCGTTTTTGTTTGATTATAAATTGTTTGAATTATTTCCAGAGTTGAGAAAAAATTTGGAGGGAGCAGCGCAGGGGGAGGGAGCAGCGCAGGGGGAGGGAGCTGCAATGGGGGAGGGAGCTGCAATGGGGGGAGGGAGCAGCGCAGGGGGAGGGTCCGGAGGGAGCAGCGCAGGGGGAGGGAGCAGGGTGCAGGGCAGGGACAGGGAGCAGTGCAAGGGGGGGGGGGGGGGGGTACACTGGGAGGACAGGTATAACTTTACTGTTAATTTATTGCAACAGATAATAGGCATGGAGAGGAGATGTCTAACTGAAATAACCAGCCTGAAGGCACGCCTTGACAGAATAGAAGGGCTGTATCAGCCCGGAAGGCTACTTGGCCTACAAGTTCCGAGGAGACCTGCTCAGGTGCCTGAAATTGAAGGCGAAGACGAAGACGAACTACTAAGGTTGTTCCGCCGGAGCAGCTCTTCTCGCAACTTCGCGGTCAACCTTGCTCGAAGAGTATTTAATAACATAAAATTAAGAAACAATCGCACATACCATGAAGGAAGGCGGCAAGGAGCAGCACACGGCCAGCTCAATCAGGACAAGATGACTCAAATACGCACTGAGTACACTGAGTACTGAGTAGCATTGTCCAGGTCGCTGATGGGCTAAAAAACAGTTAATTGTGCCTGTTTTGTTCGGTATAACAGATTGTAAATAAAGTGGGGAATATTGATTGAACAAAGCGACATTTAGTTTTCAAACTGACGAGCGAATCCCCTTGCGTAAATAGGAGGTGGCCGATGAAGGACTGAAAGATGAACAAAAAAACAGGTCGCCTAAAAATAGCAGAACAGAAAGGAACAAGGACGAGACAATCCCTGTAAGCGGGATCCACAATTTACTTCTGCTGGTGACATTTTAATTATTATTTGATTTGATCAAGAAAGCAAGGGGCGCCATGATCACCAATTCGGGTTATAACTTACAGGACGATCGTTGCAAACAAATAAGGACAGCGTACCGTAATACAGGTAAGGCTAAAACCTAACTCCGTTTCGTTCTTGTTGGGTGTGGGGAGTAACAAAATATTGTCAAACAATTCTTTGGTGCAAGAGAGACGTAGACGGGTGTACGTTATTGATACGCGTATCTTCGCGAATGCTACTTCTCGCACATTAACGCGTCCTCACGTAAATTCCCGAAACACGGCAAATACGCGTAGACTCACGTGTAGGCTTACGCGGAAGCATGCCTTAGCAGAATTTACAAGCTTAGCAGAAACATTTTATTGACGTATCATAAGCGTAGCGTGCTACGCATAAACGCATATGCGTATAGTGATCATAATTTCGAGCATAACTGTAGTACTCACACTGAGGAATGAAAAACGTGAAAAGTGAAGTATAGGCCCCTTTATCACGTTTTGTAATACGTGAAAAGGGCACCTATTTGTACTTTTCACGTTTTCCGTTCCAACAAAAGATTCTTCAGGCCTCACAGTGTCAAGGCGCTGCGTCATTATTATCTCTGCTCATTGGGCCCACAAAACATTCCAAATACCATCTCAGCTCCCTGGGGTATACAGCTCAATGCAACAATCTCTACCCTCATAGGTACCCATTTCACTCCTGGTTGGGATGTTTTTTGTTTTGTATGCAAATCGCCCATCCCGGGGTGTGGGCTACTAAAGGAATGTGTTGAAGAACCAGCCCCTGACACTGAAACAAGACAATCTGATCACTTCACACTATGAATAGGGTTGGGATGGGATGGGTAACTAGTCCACTGCAAGGCATGAATAATGCCTCTACCCATATTATGTGTGAAAGTGTCCTAGCCTAGGCCGGGCTTGAACCCCAAACCTGCAGAAACTACCTGCAGAACACAAATTCAATGCTCCTGACAACTAGGCCATGGCACTTCAACACTTCCACAGTTGGACTCTGTTGGATTTTAGCAGTCAAGTCCTGGGGAACCGGTTAAGGACTACCTGCTCGAGCAACCCATTGACTGTGGGAAGACTAAGATTGAACCAATTGTCTGTTTGGCTGGTTACTTGCACATGTGACAGGTCGCCAATGTCATGATTTTGGTTCGTAATGCCTGTATCTCATGTGTTTCGTCTGCAGACTTAGTAGTTCCCTGACTTGCTCGGTAACGTCAAGCTGCAAGGTCACTTCTTGGAATACTTGGCTCACAGATTCCTGCAAAGGAAAATCAATGTTCTTGTTTGTATGAATTAAAAATAGTTATTTGTGCGAGGTTCGGGCAACACGAGATGGAACTGGGCAGAGGTTCAAATCATTAACAAAGAGAATACAATGCTCATTAAAATACTTGTTGTGGTGCTTCAATCCGACATTTTGTTAATAACTTATGCCTGTTTAAAATTTGCATTTATCAACATGTTGCCAAAGTAAAATGTTAACCAGTTTGTGCCGGAGGACATCTATGCACGCAAAGTTTTCCCTAGATTCAAAACAGATGACGCATAAACACGCCACGGGCAAGGCCGGAAATCTCTGTCAGCAGCGAGCAGGGCTGGAAATGCGTGGGTGTGCTTCCCGGCACTATCGGCCTGAACCCGCTTCGGATCAAGTTTCGTTAAAAATAATCCCGGTGCGAACTGGTTAACAAAGAGGCCTTAGAGTTTTGCACGTCATAAGAAAAAAGGCCAATTTCTTTTACAAAAAAAACGCTTTTATTCCACTGTTTCCTTACTATTTCATAACAAATATTACAAATAGAAATCAGAAAATTGACTTTTTTGAATTTTCTTTTCAAATGATGTATCATTTACATATGTAACCCCACCCTATCTCCCCTGGGGGAAGGATAGTGATACAACCCTGACAACCTAATTATGTGATAAACAGCTTTGAAGTTCAGAAAAGCGTATTATTTCTAAACACAATTGTTTCTCAAAATCGAAGAAAAAAAACACACTTCTGGGTGACGAACAAATATTACAAATAGAAATCAGAAAATTGACTTTTTTGAATTTTCTTTTCACTGTGGCCTGTGCCAAGTTTCGTCTAATTTTGCAAGAACGCCTCGCATTTAATTAAAATGCATTACATCAATACCGATGGACAATCACCTCTTCATAGCCAAGTTTCTTGAATAGAGACAAACTGGGCTGATTCTTGAGCCCAATCTTTGCAACAAAACGGCCGACCTGGAGTTTGGTCACTCCTGAAGAAAAATAGATTTTGGTATTAGGGACAATATAAAATTATCAATGTTAAAAAAAGAAAAATGTTTTGACACACCCACCCCAAATTTCAATCTTAAAATTATATGTGACCTGAGCGTAAAGTAGTAAAAATTGCTTCGCCTCCGAATTCCGGTTCACTGAGAAGCAAATAGAAATTAAAGCAAATGGAAAAAGTCGAACTTTTGGGTTCATATCAATCGATTGAATGTTTCTGAAGCAAAACAGGCATCAAAATATGGCTGGAGATCTCGCATTTGGGAATCTAAGGCCGTGTCCGAAACGAGTGTCTAGAGCTACGGTCTACGTCTACAGCTACAGCTACGTCTACGTAGGCGCTATAGGCAAATGGAATTCGGACGTGGCTACGTTAGAGCCTACGGCTAGTTATTGCGCCCCCAAGCGATGCTTGAATTAGTGTTTGCAAAATTACGATGTAAGAATTTACAACAATTATCATCTGCTAGATTTTACGCAATGTTTGTTTACTCTGGTCGAAATACCTGATGATATTGACGCATTTGTCGATCTGTTAGTTTCAATTCAATGCACTATCATTAAAAAATAAACGAAAATTTGTTCCAAAATTAACGTTAGTGCTGCCGCCATTTTGTTTTGCCCGAGCTAGACAACTTCTTTTACGGCTAGATTTTTGTGACGTTGTAGCTGTAGCCGTAGCTGTAGCTCTAGACGGCATTTCGGACAGCGCTACAAAATGGCCGACGCAGACAATAGCCGTAGCTGTAGCTCTAGACACCCGTTTCGGACACGGCCTAAAATTGCCTTATGCCACAGGCAAAGCCAGGGATTTGAAAAAGGCCCCAATAAATACCTCGGAGAGTTCACAGCTTCTAATTGGTTGAGACTCGACCACGTGGAGGGCATTATTTTGAAGCAAATTCACCGTTTGTTTCGTTAAAAAGGTTTATATAAAAGGTAATAATAACATGGCTCCTCACACTGTTATTACCTAATTAATATATTATTTAATATATTACCGTACTGCATCATGAGGATAAGTGCTTCTTGGCCAATTCCTTTCCTCCTGCAAAATGGTTCTATAAAAGAATTGAACTTGATGAATTAAAAATTTAAGGTACCGGTAGTATATACCAAATTACATGTATTAACCCTAACCCCCTAGGCCTTACTTTGGGCTAAAGAACTGCGTACTACAGAATACTACTTAGTATTTTGTAGCATTGGGTCTCTCCGTGACTGATGATTGGGTGTGTACTAACAGAGTACAGATACTGCCAACTACAAAATACTAATAGTGGCAATACAGGTCAGTAATACTTACCTGGCAAAAAATGCAGTAGTCCAGCCTTGACCCAATGTGTCCCAAGTGACAATTTTTGCTGTAGAGTTTAGAACACCTTACACAGCATACATGGGCCATGCACAATCAGCAAGCAGAGGGACCCAATGCTAAAAAGTACTACGAGTGCAATAAGGGGTGAAGTACCAAATACTAAAAAATACTACAGGCATTGCACACAAGTCAGTGAGAGTACTGCATACTACTTTTTACTACTAAAAGTAGCATTAGGTAGGGTTAGGGTTAAGAAATATCTTACTTATTTGAAAGTAAATAATGATTGTAGGCATCCAGCAAAATGATTGCGCTAGATATCCTATAATTGTTTTGAAAAATTTAATTTTATAAACAAAAAAATCAGAACAACATAAGAACCACTGCCCAACGCCGGTTAAAAACGAACGTCGCTTTTTTTCCATTTCCTCGGCATACATGATAGTAAAACTTTGAACAGGTCAGTTAAACAATATTTACTATAAAATCTAACCCTCCAACCCACCCATTCGTGATAATTCAAGCAATTACCAACGGTGTGTATCCTACCTTTAAACAAAACACAGGTATTAACAAATCGCCAATTTCATTTTGCAGAAAGCTTATGATGCAACAAACTTAGCAAGGAAATCTTCTATCTGCAATTTTACCAAATACAATTTGACTTTGTCCTGCTAAATTTGCTAATTGATCCTTCAAATTGTTACGCTAAGCACCGTTAAATAATTACCTGCAATCATGATTTCTATTTCTGCATATCTGTCATCTGGGTTTACAAAGTATAAGTTGACGTCACCACACATACAATCTAAAAAAAAATAAAAACATATTTATGACCTCCAACGAAACCTGGACAAAGTTGACAATTTTAGATTTTGCTTTTTTCAAATTACATGTATCTAGGTTCTCAGCTTTAAAATGATTTATCATTTACATATGTACCCCCACCCTATCTTTCCTGGGGGAAAGATTTAGTGATTAAAACCATGACAACCTAATTATGTGATAAACAGCTTTGAAGTTTAGAAAAGCGTATTATTTCTATACACAATTGTTTCTCAAAATCGACAAAAAAACACATATGTTCAAATTTGGGAAGATTGTTTTGAACATGTTCAAAGATTTACATCGGCCATGGCGTCCATGGGGATGTCTGAACCTCCTACATTGTATGTACCACCTTTGAATGACCTAGGCAACCATTCTGCCTCCTTTGAGCCTCCAACAACGACCTGGCAAATGTTATGGTCGCACAAAGGAGGCACAAAGGAGGCACAAAGGTCGCCATTCCTGTGTAAAGGGGCTTTAACCTACTTAACACCCGGCTCCATTAAACAATTCTTCATTATTACTTGAACGAAGACAGCACATTACATCAAGCTACTGCAGTGCCATAGTGGCTTTCAATTGAACGATCCCGGGTTCGAATCCAGCTATGTCCATGGTGGGTTTCCAAATTTAGTTGTTATTGATTAGGGAGGAGAATAAAGCTCCTGACTTAGACTAATGAAGGTATACGCCATCATAATTTGCTTCACCCTTGGTAGCCACGTGCAGGACGTGCATCGTAAGATGCCGAATGGCACGTCGCGCTCCATTCGCGCAAAATAATGAAGAGAAAATACAATAGAGTGACGTCACAGGGGGGTGTTAAAGGTAGGATACACCACATACTAGGGAGCTACACTAGATACACTAGGACGCCATTCAGAAGTCATAAACATCAGAATGCCGTGTGGCCAGGGATCACACCCAATTTTATGACACAACCTGGGAAGCAACATTGTAGGGATCACTCACTATAAAAGAATCCGACTTTTTATTTTATAATACACAATTAAACCACAAGGGAAACTGACTGGGTAAATTTGCATAAATTTCAAAGTGAACAAAGAAATTGTGACCTGTCACCACAAAATGAGAGTAAAGTCGCACAATGTAATTCAGAGATATGGCCATCCAAAGTCAAAATATGAAGGGGTGGTCAATTTTGAGATTTTTCGTAATTTTGAAAGCCCAAGTCCTCCTCTACAAATTCCCATTTTTTGGGTGAGATCAGATGATCGAAAACCTCTTAAATTACGTGATTTTGCATAGTTAGTGTTTGGAATAAAGTCCATTAGTGGTCTAATTCACATGGTAATTAAATATGCAAATCAGGTCCTCGTAAGTATCCCACGTTTTCAATTTTTTTTGTATGTGTGGAAAATTTCAAGAAGAAATAATGATAAGAACATAGCCGTTGCTATGCTCAACCGAACTTTACTTGTCCTGTTTTGTAATCTTTCGCGTGTTTTGTTTAAGATGTTTAAATTAAGTTTTCTCACAAACACGTTTTGTGAAACCCATGACTTTCTAGAGCGCTGTAAAAAGTATTTATCGCAAAGCCCCTAAGTGTTATGTATCATTGGAAAGCTCTGTTTCTAAAGAATTTGAAAATACCAATATCTTAATTTTCAATATTTCCGACTTTACTCTCATTTTGTGGTGACAGGTCACAAATGGCAAGGTGGGACTCGAACCCGCGACCTCCAGAATACCGAACCGGCGCTCTACCAACTGAGCTACCTTGCCCAATGTTGGCGGTCTCCCAAATTGTCAGTATCTTTGTTCAATGAGGATACGACATATTTGTATCTTACAATACACAAATAAACCACAAGAGAAATAGACCAGGGACCAATTTCATAGAGCTGCTAAAGCACAACAATTTGCTTAGCACAAAAAAGTTTTGCTCATTAAAAACAGGTTACCAGCCAAAATTCTCCGTGTTTTTCATGCCAAGCAAAAAAACCAGCTGATTATCAATCAAAAACAATATAGACCACGTGAAAATTTGATCTGTAACCTTGTTTTTGCCAAGGACACATTTTCATGCTAAGCAAATTTTAGTGCTTAGCAGCTCTATGAAATTGGCCCTAGATCAATTTTCAATGTTTGCAAGTTAAACATCAAAGGCACATACCTATCTCTTGGTAACCCACATCATTCCATTTCTCCTTCTGCAGTATGATAAAAGTACATTCTACAAGAAAAGTGACAACAAAAATCAATGTTTTCTTGATTAAAATGGTCATGAAACGAAAAATCGGAGTAACTATAGAATGCCGGACCACTTAACTACTCTCGGCTTTATTTACCCTAAGACATAGAATGGAGTGGCCTTGTATTCTGTAGTTGTTCCCCAATACCCATAGAATACAGGGCCACTCCATTATATAAAGCCGAGAGTAGAGGAGTGGCCCTGCATTCTATAGTTGTACCGAAATATCTTCACCACAAGTGCAATAAATTACAATTATCGGGAACAATATATTTAACCAGTTCGGGCTAATGTTGCGCAAAACCGAATTGAAACCAACCCGACCTGGAAACCGACTTTGAGTTGGGTCTGTTTTTCCATCATTTCAGTCGGATCAGGTCGGTTTCGGTTGTCTTTTTGTGATTTTTAGGGGGGGCGGGGGTCGGGTCGGTTAAACTATGTTGTAAAAAAGAAAAAAACTAAAAAAACTGTCGGTTCAGGTTGATTTTCCCCTCATTTGTCGGGTCGGGGTTGGAGACTTCAGATCGGTTTCGGTTTTGTGGTCGGTTTGGCCTAGTCAATCCAATCCGATGCACATCATTAGTTCATGCCGGGATTATTTTGGACATTGACCGGATATCAGGCGCATGATTGTTTTTTTACAAACCTTGATCTGAGACGGGTTCAGGGTAGCACACCCTGATATTTCTGGCCTCACTCGCTGCGAGCTGGTCGCCGACGGATATTCCCGGTCAGGCTCATTATGTGTTTATCCATCATTCGTTTTGAATTCCAAAAAAATATTGTGTATACACGTTCTCCGATGCGAACTGGTGAATTTGCAACTTTCACATCAATTATTTGTACATCATTATCCCAAGTGCAAAATCAATTCCTAGGCCGTTTTCCAAACCCCAGCTTAGTTTCCGCCTTTGGCTTCGTTCATGCAGTGGTGAAGGAGCTGAAGACAGCTAAGCTGGGGTTTGGAAAACTGCCCTAATTTTGTTACACTGACTATTTTCATCTAGGTGCCAGCTCTTCTGCATTTCATATTCTTGTTGGAGAGTCAGGGGCTCAGACGCTGTCAATTGCTGTAACTCTGCCGACTGCATCCAGTCATTGTATCTTAAAGATAGAACATACATTATAAAGGGTGGCTCACCAAAAACGGACAAACATACTTCGAATATCTTGACGCCAAAACTATTACTTACAAAAATGTACCTACATTTGTGTTTTACCGAACGTTTGTATGTAAAATCCAGAGGTTTTTCAGGGCATTCTAGCAACGTTTTTCTGACGTTAGAAAATGTACCCATAGCAAATGACCAAGCAGAAGTAAGGAGATTTGTGTTCACAAAAGTGGTATTCAGTCAAAAAAAATTCTTTTTTTACCATAATTTGTAAATATTCAAACGATTCCACCAATAAATTTTAGATTTTTGTGTAAACATAGTTGAACATTCGCATTTCATTCCATTCGTATTCAAATATTGACATTATTCATGAAAACTAGCTGTGACTTTGATAATGGATGGAAAAGCGGAGTAACTGTAGTGTTCAGTAGATTATTATCTAATAGGTTATTATGTATACTTTACCCACTATACCCCATAGTAAGGTGTAATAAGGTGTTTGTTTTTTTCAATTTCGCCTTTTTTTCACTCTAGCAAATTGACAATAGAATCTACATAATTAGAGTTAAAACAGTACATTTGTTTTAGGTTGTACAAATGTTTTGCAATTATTCTTTGTAAAGTTCATAGGACATCAAGAAAACTCTACACATTTACGTTCCCACACTGTTATTTTCAAATAATCCAGAAACATTTCCGTAAATAACATGAATAAGAATGTTCATGCAACGTTTATTTTTTGGTTAGTTGGGATAAAGACCAATATACAGCCGTGTTTGTTATGTTGGACTAGGCCTATACCCTTAAGAGATCTATTTACAGCACTGTTACAGCACCTGACATGTGGCATCTTTCAACCAAATAGTGTATTCGAAATAGCAGCACTGGTGCATGGTGATATACAAGATGTAGCCTAGGCCTGCACGCGCACATACCGCCACGACCTTTTGGCTACGTACATGACGTACGTAACGACGACCAAAACACTCTGTTTCAATCTGCCAAGAATAACTAAATTGTAAAACCGATGAAGTGTACCTAATAACGTGGTGCTCTTTGTATGGCACCAAAACAGTACGGTCTCCTTCAATCAAAGTGACTTCGTTCAGTCGCATTGTTGCTAGTACTTGTTGTTGTTGTTTTAAACGCTAAGACGGATGGAACACGTGCGTTGAATCGGTGTGTTGTGATGGTTGGGTGCCGATGGTTGCACCCCATTATAAACTCTTGGTGGCGTCCTTCAGAGAAAAATCAACATGGCAGCCTCCATGCGCTCCATGAGACTGAAACTGCCGAAAGGTGTGAATAATGTGAATAACTTTGTGTAAGTTATTATGATAACTTTGATTTGACGGGAAGAATTTTGTCCATTTTTAATATGATGATTGTAAGGAGTGATTGTGTACGTGTGTAGTGTAGGGGGTTCTGTAGCCGAGATCAGCCACACTCACAGACTCGGAGTGACTGAGATGAGACTAGTGAGAGCATGGAGGAATAAGAAGACTGTGAGAGGCTTTGCGATGACATTTTATATTCTGACAGGTGACACTGTGACAGTAGTACTATAATGAATGTAGCCCCATATAAAATGTGGCTTAAATATACTGGACTTCCGTTTAATTTGTGAACCACACGGCGGCCATGTCATGTGTAAAATGATGGGAAGGTTCCAAAAAGATAAACATGGATGAAGAAAGGGTACAAAAACCACAATTTAGGCTTTTGTTTTCACTCAAAATTCATTCCCGACAGTGAGTTACTGACTTTGTTAATGTTCAAAAACTTGGTGTCTAATTTGCAAGACGGCACTACTGAAAAAAACCTGTTGCAATAGAATTATACTTTAGGTTGATAAAGTCATTTTGGAATGATAAAAAAAACCTTGAGTTTCACTCTAATTTGATCAAAACTTGAGCAGGGCCCGTAGATACACAATCGCCGATATTTTCGTCTTCGCTGGTGACGTGTTAAATCTGTCGTTCGTTTTTGAATCCCAGAAAAACTTTGCGGGTATACACAGGATACACCATTTGCAGATATCGAAAGATTTTACTACCGGCAAATTAATAAAAAAGTATCTTATTTATTTGAAAGTAAAAGGATTGCGCTAAATATCCAGTAATTGTTCCGAAAAAATCGAATTAAAAAGAACAAATTCAAGATCGCCGGACGGCGATCGCGAAAAAAACAAAGACAACAAAAGAACAACTGCCCCACGACGGGTGAAAACAAACACCATTTTTTTTTGCTTTTTTCAGCATCTATGATTTAAAAACTTCAGACAGGTCAGTAAAACGATATTTACTATAAAATACAACCCCCTAAAATAAAAATCCACCCATTCATGATAATGCAAACAATTTTTTTTTTTCAATGGTGTATCCTACCTTTAATACAGTGATGAAATGTATGAACCACGATTTGTTCTGCTTTGTTCTTTATCTGACCTAGTATGTTTGTTCATGGGAAGCTGATGTGCAGAGGCAGTAGGCATGTTGTAGCCTCATTGACCAGCCAGTATTTACCACAGAGGAGATGCTACAGCAGTCAACGCAATATCTTGGCCCTGAGGGAGCGAGGAATCATTCAAAACATCTTCCCAGACACAAGGTGAATGAAATATTGCACTCCTAGTCCTACAAATTAGGATTTCAGTTGAGAAAATGAGAAAACCGCAATCATTAAAGTTTTATTTTAAAAGTGATTATTTCATGTGTAGTTTTATAAAATATACATTACATATGTGACCAAGCATCCACGACAAAAAGGCTGTAAAGTTGCCAGAGCTTATTTTGAGAAAAGGACCATACAAATTATTTGAAAAAAACCCAGAAAAAAACGTATTTTCATATTCAGTGTTACTTGTTGTAGCTAACCATAAATACCAACTATGTCTTGTAATACATCATTTTAAAGCTTATTTCTTGTAGATTTCATTTCTCTAAATATCTCAAAATGTCAAGATGGCTACTTTACAGCCCTTTCGTCGTGGACGATCACATACATGTAACCAACAAAATTAACAGGATATGCAGTTTTTCTATACGTTTATCAATACATTTTCTTTCAGTGACCTTCCCAATGTGTTGAGTTCTGGCCCACAGTGCATCTACTGCGGCTTCGACCCAACAGCAGACAGTCTTCATATTGGTAACCTCCTAGCCATCGTTGCATTGCTACATTGCCAGAGGGCAGGACACAAACCAATTGCTTTGGTAAGCATAGGAGGGGAATGACCCTATTTTGGTGGAGAAACATAATGAAAGGTAGGATACACCATTGGCGATTGCTTAAATTATCACGACTAGGGGGATTTGGGTGGTTGTGTTTTATAGTATTTTTTTTAACTCGCCTGTCCGAAGTTTTATGGATGCCGAGAAAAGCAAGAAAAACAGCGTTTGTTTTCAACCGGCGTCGGGCAGTGGTTCTTATGTTGTTCTCTTTTTTCTTCAAATGATCTGTTGTCCCTTTAACCAGTTTGTGCCGGATGACGTATATAAACGCAAAGTTTTCCCCAAATTCAAAATGGATGACGCATAAAAACGCCAAGTTCAAGTTCGGAAATGTCTGCCAGCAGCGAGCAAGGCCGGAAATGCATGGGTGTGCTTCCCGGCACTATCGGCCTGAACCCGCTTCGGAACGAGTTTCGTTAAAAATAATCCCGCCCCTCGGCTCGGTGATGTTAAAATAATCCCGGCGCGAACTGGTTAAACTAGAAGATGGGCACTCGGTAAAGTACAGACCTCTACCCCAACCGCAAAAATGTCCAATGTTAAACAATTATTCAAAGTTTAACATTTAATCCTCCTTCACCCATAAGCTATCCACTCACCAAGTTTTGTTAAAATCTCTTCAGTAGTTTTTCTGTAATCCCGCTAACAAACAGACAAACAAATAGACGGACAGGGGTAAATACAGAACCTCTGCCATCAGAGACGGACAGACTAAACAGAAAAGTTGCACCGTTTACCCAGTTCGCGCCGGGATTATTTTAACATCACCGAGCCGACGCGCGAGATTATTTTTAACGAAACTCGATCCGAAGCGGGTTCAGGCCGATGGTACCGGGAAGCACACCCACGCCTTTCCGGCCTTGCTCGCTGCTGACAGACATTTCCGGCCTTGCTCGTGACGTGTGTATGCATCATCCGTTTTAAATCTCAGGAAAACTTTTCGTGTGTATATACGTCCTCCGGCGCGAACGGGTTAATAATGCACACAAAAAAGGGAAACTGACTAGGTAAATTTGCATACATTTCAAAGTGAACAAAGAAATTAATCATGTTCAGATTGGTGGTGCAACTGCACTGATAGGAGATCCAAGTGGGAAGACAACAGAAAGAGCACCCCTGGATTCAACAGTGGTACAGTCCAATGCTGTCTCCATCACAAGTAGCCTACAGAGAATCTTCACAAATCATGAGAGGTACTTTTGGAAAGAGGATAGACAGCTTCCAGAAATCAGGTGAGATATTGTTGGTATCCTGTCCACTGTGGCCACCTGTCCGTTGTGGCCATCTGTCCGTTGTGGCCACCTGTCCGTTGCGGCCACCTGTCTGATGTGGCCACCTTCCTATTTTGGCCACCTTTCCATTTTGACCACCTTTCCATTTTGACCACCTTTCCATTTTGACCGCCTTTCCATTTTGACCACCTGTCTATTGCGGCAACCTGTCCATTGTGACAACCTGTCTATTGCGGCTACCTGTCTATTGTGGCCGCC
Organism: Crossaster papposus; assembly: GCA_037893245.1. Lineage (NCBI taxonomy): Eukaryota > Metazoa > Echinodermata > Asteroidea > Velatida > Solasteridae > Crossaster > Crossaster papposus. The sequence goes on from JBAIAA010000238.1 coordinate 1,725,679, forward strand.
TGTCTGTTGCGGCTGCCTGTCTGTTCCGGCCACCTGTCTGTTCCGGCCACCTGTCCATTCCGGCCACCTGTCCATTCCGGCCACCTGTCCATTCCGGCCACCTGTCCATGCGGCCACACATGTTTGTTGTGTGGCCACACCCGTTTTGTTGTGTGGCCACACCCGTTTTGTTGTGTGGCCACACCCGTTTTGTTGTGTGGCCACACCCGTTTTGTTGTGTGGCCACACCCGTTTTGTTGTGTGGCCACACCCGTTTTGTTGTGTGGCCACACCCGTTTTGTTGTGTGGCCACACCCGTTTTGTTGTGTGGCCACACCCGTTTTGTTGTGTGGCCACACCCGTCTTGTTGTGTGGCCACACCCGTCTTGTTGTGTGGCCACACCCGTCTTGTTGTGTGGCCACACCCGTCTTGTTGTGTGGCCACACCCGTCTTGTTGTGTGGCCACACCCGTCTTGTTGTGTGGCCACACCCGTCTTGTTGTGTGGCCACACCCGTCTTGTTGTGTGGCCACACCCGTCTTGTTGTGTGGCCACACCCATCTTGTTGTGTGGCCACACCCGTCTTGTTGTGTGGCCACACCCGTTTTGTTGTGTGGCCACACCTGTCTGTTGTTTGGCCACCTGTCTGTTGTGTGGCGGTTGTGTAGGATTAATTTGACATTGACCAGGCCCAGGCGCGGGATTGTTTTTCACGAACTTCGATCCGAGACTGGTTCAGGCCGGTATCTGTGGGTAGCACACCCTGATATTTCCGACTTTGCTCGCTGTGAGCCGGTCACTAACAGACGTGTTTATCTGTCACCCAGTTTGAATTCCGGAAAAGGTTAAGTTAAACATTTTGTTTTTACTTCCAGAATTTTGGACAACAAAAGCTGGTACAAAGACCTGAATGTTATAAGGTTTCTGGCTGGTGTGGGTCGACAACTGAGAATGGGAAAGTTGCTTTCCAGGCAAAGGTAATATCAATTCTCTAACTTGATTACAATATCACCCCTTCTGGCGGTGTGAGCCCTACTTAGCAAACTTGGGAGTGCCCTGTCCTAGTGGTCTGGAGCATTGAATTCATAATCTGTGGGTAAAGCTGCAGGTTGTGGGTTCGAGTCCGGCCTATGAATATGCAGTATGTATTGTTTTTCACCTTGAACTTTGTCACTCTTATGAATAGTGTCCAGACACGTCTCGCCAGTTCTCAGGGAATGAGTTTTGCTGAGTTCTCCTATCAGCTATTCCAGGCCTATGACTTTTTGCATCTCTACCACGAGTATGGCTGTCTCATTCAAGTGAGTTTTTTTTTGGTCTCGCCTAAATGAAGCTCAGAAAGAGACAATGCAATAACTATTTCTGTACGTAGTTCGTCTGTCTGTATACATTGTGTCTAAAAGAATGCAAACAAAGTAGAATGCAATGCCACACTTATAATTATTTTTACCAACATAAATAAAAAGTGACCTGCTTCAACGAAACACAGACAAAGTTGACAATTTTAGTTTTTTTAGATTTGGCTTTTTTCAAAGTCTCTAGGTTCACAGCTTTAAATCGATGTATCATTTACATATGTGACCTGGCACCACGAAATAGGTGGAAAGTCGCAAAATAACAAAATTGACATTATTACATTTCTAGAAAGAAGAAATCCTAAGCGTTCAAATGATGTATTGTGTGTTGCAGTAGCTTATTCCTAGCCGCTGCTATACTTATTTGAAATAGCTGAAGTCATGCTCCCTTGTTTTGAGAAAACGGAGAACCATGCCAACTATACTATCAATCAGTGCAATTCAGCCACCAAAAAACACACTTTAGAGTTTTAATTGACCTATAAAATGTTGGGGTATGATAAAGAAGGGTTTTCTGTATGTAAAAACGTTAATAACTCGAAAAATGAACATTTCGGCCAGTAACTCGTTTTGGACGTGTGCGACTTTCCACTCATTTCGTGGTGCCATGTCACATTTGTACCACAACCCTATCTCCTCTGGAGAAAGGATTTAGTGATAAAACCCTGACAACTTAATTATGGGTTAAACAGCGCTGAAATTCAGAAAAGTGTATTATTTCTATACACAATTGTTTCACAAAATCGACAAAAAGCATGTATTTGTTTTCTCCTAAAATTCAATTTTTCAAAACAATTACAGGATATCTAGTGCAATCATTTTGCTGAATGCCTACAATCATTATTTGCTTTCAAATAAGTAAGATATTTCTGAATAATTTGGTTAGTATAATTTTTCGATATCTGCAATTGGTGTGTTCTACCTTTAACCAGTTCGCGCCGGATGACAAATATAAACGCAAAGTTTTTCCCAGATTCAAAATGATGACGCATAAACACGCCACAAGCAAGGCCGGAAATGTCTGTCAGCAGCGAGCAAGGCCGGAAATGCGTGGGTGTGCTTCCCGGTACTATCGGCCTGAATCCGCTTCGGATCAAGTTTCGTTAAAAATAATCCCGCGCCTCGGCTCGGTGATGTTAAAATAATCCCGGCGCTAACTGGTTAAGCTCAATATTAGATTTTGGCCCTTCATCGACGTGTATTTACACTTTATACTCGCTGTATGCTCACCATGTCCTGATAGATTCTTTCGGGAAATTAATGACTTATGAAACATTGTTAAAGGGATCGCATACGGTTTGGTAATTGGTACTCACTGTTTGTTTCAATCCTATATAGTTATAGATATACACCATAAAACTAACCTGTAAAAATTTCATTTCAAAAAGTGGTAGCGATTTTGAGATATTGCCGAAAATCTGGAGCGGTTATGTCCACGCAGGAAGAATAATCTGCATTGGAATACACAATCTGAGAAACGTCACTGCAGTAACGCTTCTCAGATTCAAATTTTTGGGGATAAAAAGTGATATCTTTTTCCATAACCGCAGTACTTCGAAGTGAAAAGTTTCTAAAAATGCATTATACTATCCAAAGCTGCTGTACTTGCCATTAATTGTTTGAGTAATTACCAAACGTATACGATCCCTTTAAACTGCTTCCTCTTGCGTTTGTTACCAGCTAGGAGGGACAGATCAACTGGGTAACCTAATGACAGGCCATGATCTGGTTAGGAGGGTCACAGGCAAGGATGTGTATGGTAAGCGACACTTGGCAAGTTGTGGGACTTGAATAAATCTGCATGTTTAAATCACAGCACACAAGGTGCTGTGATTTCACAGGATGATTAAAGGTAGTATACACCATTTGCAGATATCGGAAATATTTACTACCGAATTATTTAAAAAATCTTACTTATTTGATAGTAAATAATGATTCTAGGCATCTAGCAAAATGATTGCGCTAGATATCCTGTAATTATTCAGAAAAATAAAATTTTAAGAAAAATTTGCGATTGCCGGACGGCGATCGCAAAAAAACAAAGATAACATAAGAATAACTGCTTGACGTCGGTTGAAAACAAACGCTGTTTGTTGTGCTTTTCTTGGCATCTATGATTGTAAAACTTCGGACAGCTCAGTTTCACGATATTTACTATAAAATACAACCCCCAAATCTACCCATTTATGATAATTCCAGCAATTACCAATGGTGTATCCTACCTTTAAGTCTGTTATTCACTTACAATCAATTAAGGTATTTCATAATAATTCAGTTTTTTATTTTTTTATAAAGAGCCAGTAGTGTTTAAAGGTAGGATACACCATTGGTAATTGCTTGAATTGTCAGGAATGGTTGGAATTGGACTTTTAGAGTAAATATCGTTAACTGACCTGTTCAAAGTTTTACAATTATGGATGCCAAGGAAAGCAATAAAAAAGGCGTTTGTTTTTTTAACTGGCGTCAGGCAGTGGTTCTTATGTTCCTTTTTTTGTTCGCGATCGTCGTCCGGCGATTTTTTTTCTGATAAAATTTGATTTTTCGGAACCATTACGGGATATCTAGCGCAATCATTTTGCTAGATGCCTACAATCATAATTTCCCTTCTTTTAGAAAAATTTCAAATGTTTAAACTTTTTTTAAATACTTGAAATTTGTTGCCAGGTATCACTATCCCATTAGTAACAAGTTCAACTGGAGACAAATTGGGCAAGACTGCCGGGAATGCTGTATGGATAAACGAGGACCAAACTTCACCCTTTGACCTCTACCAGGTGAGAGCGATGCATAGAATCTCTATCAAGCTCATATATATGACCTGGCACCACAAAATGGGTGGAAAGTCGCAAAATAACAAAATTGACATTATTACATTTCTAGAAAGAAGACGTCCTAAGCTTTCAAATGATGTATTGTGTGTTGCTGTAGCTTAATATTCCTAGCTGCCGCTATACTCTTGAAATAGCTGAATTCATGCTCCTTTGTTTTGAAAAAACTGAGTTCAAAGTCCGTGAACCGTGCCAAATATACTATCAGTCAGTGCAATTCAGCCACCAAAAAACACACTTTAGAGTTTTAAGTGAGCTATAAAATGTTGGGGTTGATAAAGAAGGTTTTTTGTATGTAAAAATGTTAACAACTCGAAACCGAACTCCCACTTGAAAAATGTACGTTTCGGCCAATAACTCGTTTTGGACATTTCGTGGTGCCAGGTCACATATAGGGTGCGTTCGTCGAGTTTTTCCCATAATCCTGCTAACAAACAACAAACAAGACAAACAAACAAATAAACGTAGTTAAAAACATAACCTCCTCGGTGGAGGTAATAAGATGATGGACAGGAGGGGTTTGGGTAACTTCCCTTAAAATGTGCTGCAGTGATGTCTTCCCAATTGCTGTGTCCTATAGATCTTTTGTTTGTTTTTGTTTGTGTTTTTTTTGGCAGTATTTTTTGCGACTGCCCGATGTTGACATGGAACCTTACCTCAAGCTGTTCACTTTCCTACCACTCAATGAGATTGCTGATGTTATAAGACTTCACAAGGTGATTAATAATACAAATAATAATAGTAAGAGGTTCTTATATAGCGCACGTACCTACCAAGACTGGTACTCAAAGGCGCTCTGTGAGTTTCAAAGACAGGTTGAAGTATGTACCATTATTTAGCACCTTTGTAAGAGTTTTTTACAAGGTGCTGCGGCGCACTTTGCAGCCACTGCCAGGAACACCGGGGCAAACCCCTCCTCTTAGCGATAATTGTTACTGGGTTCTTTTACGTGCATTACATGACACGCGATACCTACAACTTTACGTCCCATCCGACGGATGAAGCAATAGTGGTTAAGTGCCTTGCTTAACCAGTTCGCGCCGGATGACGTATATAAATTTCCCAAAATTCAAAACGGATGACGCATAAACACGCCAAGTTCAAGTTCGGAAATGTATGTCAGCAGCGCGGAAGGCCGGAAATGCGTGGGTGTGCTTCCCGGCACTATCAGCCTGAACACGCTTCGGATTGAGTTTCGTTAAAAATAATCCCGCCCGTCGGCTCGGCGTTGTTAAAATAATCCCGGCGCGAACTGGTTAAGGACACACCGGGATTGTCCAGCAGGCATGCTTATATGGGAGAGGAGGGGATATCTATGAAGGGAAGGGGAAGGGGGAGGGGGCCTAGGAGAGCTGTGGTCTACTCAAGTGTCTCTAGATGTTGACATTCTCCAGAAATGCTTTCAAACTAAAATTAAATTGTAAGGTGTTCTGGCAAAATGAGACGGAACTGGGTACAGCTCGGAATGAAGAAACATGCAAAATAGTCGCAAATGCGACACAATTCTGCTCAGAACTTTTCAACCGATTATGTCAGTTAAGACAAGATGTCCTATTCGAAGGTCATGGCAGGGTCTACGGCGTACGTTAGAGTGCATCGGCAGTATACCGCGATTAGGATGTCTTGCAACAAAGACCGGTGTTCAAACAGGGCTTTGTTTTTGCCTATATTCAAAAGATTCTGCTATGATAGTTGATATCTTTATTATCTGTTTATTGAGACAGTTAAATGCACGTTTGGGAAATAATATCACTAAACTTTCACTCCAACAGAAAACGCCTAAGAATCGCAAGGCCCAAGCAAAACTAGCCGAGCAAGTTTTACTTCTTGTGCACGGAGGTAAACTATTTCATTGAAGTATTCAGCTCAATTTTGGTGACCTGTCATCTGCATATTTTAACCAGTTCGCGCCGGGATTATTTTAACATCAATAAAACGTGACACAGCTGGTTTTAAACACCCTACCAATGTCGCATTAAAAGTTGGACTCCAATAAAGTCTGGTGCATGACCCTTTCATAAGTTGCAAAGTCACACGGCTTGCGCAATACCACAATGTTAATAGTCCTAATTCACTCTGCAACACACATCAGACCATATCGAGCCGCAAGTTTTTTTAATTTTTAACCCAGAAAGCCAAAGTGCGACTCTATGCTCATTTTGTGCTGCCAGGTAAAATATGTTCAACACGGCAGCGAAATTCTAGTAAAGGCTACATGTAGGTCACACCGTCACAATTTTAACGACGATAGCCCACGATTCAACAAAATCTGGGCGATTTGTAGCGGCATCTCGGTGAATCCTGACGAATCGTGATGAGTTGTTATGAATCTTGGCTTGTCGGCAAACTCTCCCGACACTTCAAAACTGTCGTCTTTTCAAACCATAGGGCAGCACAGTGCGATCGTAACTCAATCGCGCACAGTCGTAGGGCCATTTTGTAGGCATTCGTGGCCTTTCCGAATATTCAATGGCTTTCCAACTGTTCTACAATGTTATAGTTATGGTAATCTTAGGGTAATCAGTTGTAATTGTAGAGTGGTCCTGAGTCGCTATCATACTTGAACCGCGATGCTTCGTAATAGTAGCATGTTGTGATGAATCGGCTTCAAAATCGTACAGACGTCGTTGATATACGAACAGAGTTAGTCGATACTTGTAGTGTCGCTGTAGATGGACCGTGACTATTTGTTGGAGGGTGCGACGAGGCACTTTTCTCCTGATTCACCCCGATTAAAACAGAGTTAGTCGATACTCGTAGTGTCGCTGTAGATGGACCATGACTATTTGTTGGAGGGTGCGACGTGGCACTTTTCTCCTGATTCACCCCGATTAAAACTTCCTTAACCAATCAGAGGCTGTGGTTGCAAAAAACATGACAGTGGGACCTAATCTTCGGGCAGTTAAAAATCTTTTGCAGGATAGCTTGTCCTTTCAGACAGGGTTGTAGTCGAGTCCCTGCAAGTCCGTTCACAAGTCCTTTCGTGAAGCCAGTCACAAGTCCTTTCATAAAGGCACTCACAAGTAACTGGATGAACAATGACAAAGAAATGCTTTTGTCAAAGCTGATTTGAATAGCTTGTGATTTGAATTGGAACTGAAGGACTTGTGATGGACTTGCAGGGACTTGTGATGGACTTGCAGGGACTTGTGATGGAATAGACTACATCCCTGCTTTCAGAACCACCTTGCCCTGGAAGTTGACTTTTGGTTTTGACTTTGAATCTTTGGCAGAGAAGGGTCTTGATAAAGCATTGAGACAGACGGAGGCCCTGTACCACACTAGCCCAGCAAGTCTAGAGCAGCTGAATGATGCAGAGATTACGGAACTCTTCCAAGGAGCGACAGTTACCAGACTCCTGCTGGAACCGGGCTTCAGCATAGCACAGATGCTGGATAGGGTAGAGTGTCTACCACCGGGAAGTAAGTCTGGCCACGATGATTATTGCCTTTTATTTCTTGATTATTTACCTAAACAGTTCTGAATCCTCCATTTTGTAACCCTAACCCCCTAGGCCTTACTTTGGGCTAAAGAACTGTGTACTACAGAATACTCTTTAGTATTTTGTAGCACTGGGTCTCTCCGTGACTGATGATTGGGTGTGTACTGACAGAGTACAGATACTGCCAACTACAAAATACTAATAGTGGCAATACAGGTCAGTAATACTTACCTGGCAAAAAATGCAGTAGTCCAGCCTTGACCCATTGCTGTGTCCAGAGTGACAATTTTTGCTGTAGAGTTTAGAACACCCTACACAGCATACATGGGCCATGCACACTCAGCAAACAGAGGGACCCAATGCTAAAAAGTACTACGAGTGCAATTAGGGGTGAAGTATCAAATACTAAAAATTACTACAGGCATTGCACACAAGTCAGTGAGAGTACTGCATACTACTTTTTACTACTAGTAGTAAAAAGTAGCATTAGGTAGGGTTAGGGTTAATAAGGGAATAAAAATGTTGTAGGCCAGTTTTAAACAAGTACCGTAATTTCCTGCGGTAAAGACGCGGCTTATCTGACTTTCTAGACCACAAAAACATCGCCGCGCCTTATCTTTCAGTGCGCCGTATATGATGTCGCTTGAGTTCAAAGTGATGGTCTTTGTGTGAGGAATTCTTTGAACACCGCAATCTTTTTCAATAATGCGGTCAACCAATTAGCCCAACTCTCCGGACATTGTGACCGTGTTTCCATTAACAATGCCGCGATGTGTTGATCCCCCTACGACCGTACATGTATGTGATTTAGCACTCGGCAGCGTGCGTAGTCTTGTTTGCAAGATGTTTTTCACGATGCGGGGCGCCCTCTAACGTACGCCGTAGACCACGCGTGAATTACCGCATCGGCGGCCTACGCGCGCTGCATATACCGCGATTAAGATCGTCTTGCAAACAAGACTACAGCGTGCGCTGCATGACGCGTACAACAGCGATAAAAAGCTGGCCCGTACTATGTGGCCTTTTTCTAAACGTTTTTTCGTCTACGTTCCGGCTTCATGCAATTCACCATCTGAACTACACAGCGCGGAGCATTCACAACGACTGGAAAAAAGACTAGGGGGTGTCGCAATTAGGGATACCATGCACGCGATCGCTGCATGTGATGTACATGTGCATGCAGTTTATACTGCAGTGATACATGATATGTATCGGCAAATCTCGTGCGATATTGTGACTACTGGTTTGAAGTTTTCATACATTGTTTGCGTGCCAGATAAACTCAAGTACTCAGCAAATTCTTGCTTGGAATAGTTGGATCCTTCTAAGGCAACAAAATGACCCCTTTGTGGCGATGTACCTACACCGGGTGGCGCCTGGTGTTCTTCTGGGTGCGTTCAAGCATACGCCTTATTCGGCAGTGCGCTTTATCTGTTGACGTTTGAAATTTTTTTGGGTGATTTTAGGGACCTGCGCCTTAACCGCCGTGCGGCTTTACCGCAGGAAATTACGGTATGTTTAACCAATTTGTGCCTACATTATTTCGACATTGACCGGGCCAAGGCGCACGATTGTTTTTCACAAACCTGAATGCAATCCGCCCCTGGTCCGGTATAATTCAAAATAAACCCTGCATAAACTGGTTAAAACAACGGAAAGTATTAGCAAATTTCAATTCCTTGAACCCATACGCAATCACAGGATAAATGAGAATAGTAAAATTAACATGAATTATGTATTTTGTATATGAATTGAAAAACATGGACTAATTAAAGGTAGGATATACCATTGGTAATTTGTTGAATTATAAGAAATGGGTGGATTTGGGGGTTGTATTTCATAGTAAATATCGTTTAACTGACCTGTCCGAAGTTTTACATTCATGGTTGCTGAGAAAAGCAAGAAAAACGACGTTCGTATTCAACCGGAGTCCGGCAGTTTTTCTTGTGTTATACTTGGTTTTTTCGCGATATTGGTTTATACAAATTTAATTTTTTCAGAACAATTACAGGATATCTAGGTCAATCATTTTGCTGGATGCCTACAATCAATATTTACTTTAAAATAAGTAAAAAAATTCTTAATAATTCGGTAGTATATTTTTGTATCTGCAAATGGTGTAGCCCACCTTTAAATTTATTTATTACTAAACATTTTTGCTTGTCAATTTCTGTTTAAACTAAAGCACAGGAATACAAAATCCTTTACCTGAAAAAAAATAAAAGCCAGTTTGTGCCATTGTGCTGCTTTTAATTTCTCGACAGACAAAGGTGACTTGATTTTGAGTGCTGGTGGGGTTTCTATCAACAATCAACAAGTCACCGATGCATCTCAGGTTCTGATCAGAGGGGAACATATACTTGAAAATGGTCTTACTCTGATACGAGTCGGTAAGTTGGAAGTTATTTGTGACCTGTCACCACAATATATATACATGTATATACACATATATATATATTTTTTTTATTTTTTTTTATTTTTATTTTTTTCATATTTTTATTAAATAATTTTATTATTTATTATTCCCTTTATATCTAATCTATTTATCCTTAAATGTATTATCCAATTAGTTTGGAGAGCCCCTCGACAGAAACTTGTTTCTTTTGGGTAATCCTGCGGGAGCTATTTGGGTATTGTCTTCTGTTATGTTTTTTGTTATGTTTCTTGATCAGTGTTTGTTATTTGTAATTGTTCTCTAATTCAGTAATTTTGTATATCCCGAAAAATGAAATAAAGATAAAGATAAAGTAAAGTCGAGAAAATAAAAAATTGAGATATTGCTATTTTTAAATTCTTAAGAAAGAGAGCTTTCCAATGGTACATAACACCTCGGGGTTTTGCGATAAATACATTTTACAGCGCTCTATGAATTCATGGATTTCACAAAACGTAAGAAAACTTACTTAATAAACATCTTGCCAAAGATTGCAAAACAGTAAGGTTCGGTTGAGCATAGCAACGACTATGTTCAAATCATTATTTCTTCTTAAAACTTTTCACACATACGAACTATTGTATAAACAACAAAATATCAAAATAGTTACGAGGACCTAATTTGCATATTTAATTAACGTGTTAATTAGACCACTAATGGGCTTTTATCCAAACACTAACTACGCAAACACTACACAAAATCGTGTCATTTAAGAGGTTTGCGATCATCTGATCACCCCCCAAATATAAAAATATGTAGAGGACTTGGGCTTTCTAAATTGACAACCCCTTCATATTTTGACTTTGGATGGCCATATCTCCAAATCACATTGTGCGACTTTACTCTCATATTGTGGTGACAGGTCACATTTGACACCATATTGCTTTATTATGTGCGTTTGAATGCATTTTGGGGGTTGTTTTTGCCCACAAACATCGACGTTATGTAAAATTTTCAGTAGGGGCCCTCATTTAAATTTTATTGTATAATAGAAAACTATCTTAGTTTCTTAGTTCTTTTGCATGTGATAGAGTAGAAGACATATTAAGGAATTTTGGTTTCTGTTGCAATTTGTTCAGGGTTATGGCACATAATGTCTGTACTTTGAAGTTTGCAATATGAGCTGCACATCACCACGAACCTGGTCATCTTGAAGAATGTCTTGAAACTCCATCATTTGAAGTAGAATAGTGACTTATACTTTCAGAGAAAGATGGTCTCAAAAACTGCACCTTTAATGTGACATCACATGACAACCGGTGACCTCATCGCGAAGACTTTCTTAATGGGCCATCTGTGGGTGAGGGTCCAAGTGTGTGCCAAGTCTGAAGTCGATCGGATTCACCGAAGTGTCCAAATGTATTGTCAGAATGAAAAAGTGTACAAATCCTATGGGAAAAAATTTCTCGGAACGAAAGGGCCTCAACAAACGGTGCTTCAAAAAAACAAGATATCTTTGTATAATTTTTCTTCTAGAAAGATTTTCCATCCATTGGTATAGGCAGTTTTTGGTCTTAAGTTAGGGCTTGTTCATTTTTGTGGGCCACTCTGTATATTTATTGATAATCACATTTGATGTTTCTTTTATTTATTTGTTTCAGGGAAGAAGAATTACTACATAGTGAAGTGGGTATGATGACAGCAGGAGTCATCGTTCATTCTTCTCAATGTCGGAGTGAATACATATGTTATTTGATCAAGCAAAACCAGTCTGAAGTAGGCCCTTGTAATTTTTAGGATTTTTACATATTCTTTTGTAGCGTACTTCAGGCTCCATTTCAGTGAAAACCCCATGTGAATACGACCTTTGGTTAAATAATTACAACCATTTGAACACTATCACGTTAAAAATAAAGAAACTGAGAAAATCATGTTTTTGCATCACTTCCCTTCTGAACTTGGTTAAAAGAGTATTTTCATGTAAAAGAAAAATATTTTCCCGTTCTGTTTTTGTAAAAAAGTCAATTTTGATTTGTCCACCCCTACGAACATATTTTGGCCCGATCTCAAAACAAGAATTGCCGAGTTCCGACTGATTTTGCTTGATCGCATCACATGTATGTTCACATTCTTCTTGCACCAGTACATAAACTGTTGTTCTCTCAAACTGTCCTAACATTTGTATGATCAATACTTGATTTGTGTCAAGGGGGCACACCAAATAAAGTTTATTGAGAAAAAAGGTTGTCATCAACACAGACGATGTGTATATTTGACCTGTCGCCACAAAATGAGTTTAGAATTTAGATATTTATATATATCTGGATTCTGAAAAACAAGAGCTTTTTAATTGTATACATTGTTACATGTAAAGATGGTTGCATTTTTTTGCATTTATCATCTCAATGAATGTCAATCAGTGCAAAAATGTTGAAAAGACATGAATCTGGGACTGAGAAACAGACTTTGTACACAATCGCTGCAGTGTGGTGTCAGGATACTACAACATTACAAGTGGTATTGAATTCCGTAATGAAATATAAGACCAACAACTTACTTTAAGTGGTCAAACTTATTGAGAAAATGGCATTTTATAACCTTACAGTTGTGTAACAGCGAATGTATGATGACATAATCAAAATGTTTGTTTAGGTAAAACAGGAATTGCAGATTAAGGTTCACATAAAAAAATGACCACTGCTTCAAAATTTGGCTTTTGACGGCTTTTCTGGAAAATGACGTTTTCCAACTTTAAGCTCGTTTTGTTTCGACAAACTACATATGAGTTGCATAAAACACACGAATATAAATGAAATGTGATTGGACACTTCTTCTGAACCTCAAGAATGTCTTTAATAAATCTTAGTAAATGTTTTTTTTACAAATATCAATATAGTGTTCACAACAATGACAGAGGAAAGTTTTGCACAGATAAACAACTAACAGTTCTTACTTCATCTAACCGAGGACGGATTTTTAATATAATACAATGTAACTCGTTCCACTACAACAAAATGTTTACATAATATTTTCTGATCGTAAACGAATATTTAACAACTGCTTCTCCTCTCATACTCGTACAGTAAATGCGAGTTCAAATTACTTTTTTTGTATTTCCTACTAAAATTCCTCAAGTTAAAAGGTAGGATACACCATTGGTAATTGCTTAAATTATCACGAATTGATAGATGTGGGGGGTTGTATTTTATAGTAAATATCGTTTAACTGACCTGTCCGAAGTTTTGGATGGCGAGAAAAGCATGAAAAACAGCGTTTGTTTTCAACCGGCGTCGAGCAGTTATTTGTGTTTTTTCGCGATCATTTTGCTGGATGCCTAGAATCATTATTTACTTTCAGATGAGTAAGATATTTCTTAATAATTTGGTAGTAAACATTTTTGATATCTGCAAATGGTGTATCCTACCTTTAAAACCAAATTTGTTCACATAGACCAATTTAAAAGGAAATAAATCCTGGCCTACCGTACAGGACTAAACCCAACAGTTTCAGAGACACCTATTTATATATGGACCAGATGGGATTCCAACTTTAAGGCACACCCAAAAAGTATTTAAAACCGGAAGTCACTAAATACTAACCAGTGTAGCGGTTCTTGTTGTATTTTTCAAGGCACTTATGTACCCTAACCCGGTTTTCCCTTCGTTCTATGGGTAAAATAACCCATACAAAAATGTGCTAGGCGAGTAGTGATTTTTCCCACTCAAGTAGTCGCAAAGAAATTACTCGCGAGTAGTTGTCACAAGGGGTAAAAAGGGGCTAGGATGAGTAATCGAATGGTTGCAAGTAGTGCTATGAGCATGCCAGTACTCGAGTTAATCGCCTAGCACCATTGCCAAGCACTTTTTAAAAATATATTTTAAACACTTTTGCTGCTTCAAACGATAAAGATGCACAACCGATCTAAAAGCCATTTAATCATCTCGAACTGTCACACTTTAATACTGAACTCTTCCCTTAACACTTTCCTTAACCAGTTCGCGCCGGGATTATTTTTAACGAAACGTGATCGAAGCAGGTTCAGGCCGCCAGTACAGGGAAGCACACCTACGCATTTCCGGCCGTGCTCGTGGCGTGTTTATGCATCATCCGTTTTGAATTTGGGGAAAACTTTGCGTTTATATTCGTCATCCGTCGCGAACTGGTTAAATCCTCACTCCAACCTGCCATTCAATTTGCTCGTCCTCCCCTACTTCAATTTTGCCATTCCCTTTACTGCTCCTCCTCCCCCACTCCCCTGGAGCTCAGCATGACCATGACTTTGCGCATGGCTGGCTGGACATGCGGATACTCCTGGTTGACACGGTCTACAATGGTAGCAATGGTGTGCATGCGGTCGGTCTGTTTCTGCATCTCGGACTCCAGCGCTGCTTCTGTCTTGCACAGCAGTGTGTACTTGCCGTCCTTCACAGCCTGGTAGTATTTAACACGCTGCTGCTTGGCTAGCAGGTCTGCCATATTCTGTTAGGGGGAATACAAACATGTGATCTGTCACCACAATATGAGAGTAAAGTCGGTGAAAATTGAGATATTGGTATTTTCATATTCTTGAGAAAGAGAGCTTTCCAATGGTATGTAACACTTGAGGGTTTTGCGATAAATACATTTTACAGCGCTCCAGAAAGTCACGGGTTTCACAAAACGTGTTTGTGAGAAAACTTACTTAATAAACATTTTAAACAAAATGCGCAAAAGATTGCAAAACAGGACAAGTAAGGTTTGGTTGTGCATAGCATATTCTAATCATTATTTCTTCTTGAAATTTTCCACACTTGGGAACTATTGTATAAACAACAAAATATCAAAATTTCGAAAAAGTGAGATAGTTATGAAGACATAATTTGCATATTTAATTACTGTGTTAATTAGACCACTAATGGACTTTAATCCAAACACTACGCAAAATCGCCTAATTTAAGAGGTTTTCGATCATCTGATCGTACCCAACAAATCTAAATATGTAGAGGAGGACTTAGGCTTTCCAAATTCCGCAAAATCTTAAAATTGACCACGATATTTTGACTTTGTCAGGGTTTTGTTGGAACAGGTCACATATTGTGTACCAATCTGCCTGACTATAAACAGATAAAGGTGGATATGTACAAGAAGAATGCAATGAACTGAACAGGAATCAGGATCAGACCTTTTGCTTGATCTCTACCAGTCTGTCCAGGTCTCCGTCCAGCGTGTCCGCAGTGCTCTGCAACTGATGGAAGCCGGTCTGCTTGTCCTCCAGTTGCTGGCTCAGCATCTGCTGGTGGGAGCGCAGCTCTTGGATGTCTTGGTCACAGTTATTTGCATCCTGTGGGGCAAGGAAGAAGGGAGGTGAACGGAGGTAAACGGAGGATTATTAGGCCGCATCCAATTCTCTTGTCTATCTATGGCTAATGTCTAGGTGTTCGCCCATAGCTCTTGGATGTCCTGGTCACAGTTATTTGCATCCTGTGGGACGAGGAAGAAAGGAGGTAAACGGAGGATTATTAGGCTGCATCCAAATCTCTTGTCTATCTATGGCTAATGTCTAGGTGTTCGCCCAAAGCTCTTGGATGTCCTGGTCACAGTTATTTGCATCCTGTGGGGCGAGGAAGAAGGGAGGTAAACGGAGGATTATTAGGCCGCATCCAAATCTCTTGTCTATCTATGGCTAATGTCTAGGTGTTCACCCATAGCTGTTAGATGTCCTGGTCACAGTTATTCGCATCCTGTGGGGTGAGGAAGGAGGTAAACGGAGGATTATTAGGCTGCATCCAAATCTCTTGTCTATCTATGGCTATTGTCTAGGTGTTCGCCCATAGCTCTTGGATGTCCTGGTCACAGTCATTTGCATCCTGTGGGGTGAGGAAGAAGGGAGGTGAAGGGAGGTAAACGGAGGATTATTAGGCCGCATCCAAATCTCTTGTCTATCTATGGCTAATGTCTAGGTGTTCACCTATAGCTCTTGGATGTCCTGGTCACAGTTATTCGCATCCTGTGGGGTGAGGAAGAAGGGAGGTAAACGGAGGATTATTAGGCCGCATCCAAATCTCTTGTCTATCTATGGCTAATGTCTAGGTGTTCGCCCATAGCTCTTGGATGTCCTGGTCACAGTCATTTGCATCCTGTGGGGTGAGGAAGAAGGGAGGTGAAGGGAGGTAAACGGAGGATTATTAGGCCGCATCCAAATCTCTTGTCTATCTATGGCTAATGTCTAGGTGTTCACCTATAGCTCTTGGATGTCCTGGTCACAGTTATTCGCATCCTGTGGGGTGAGGAAGAAGGGAGGTAAACGGAGGATTATTAGGCCGCATCCAAATCTCTTGTCTATCTATGGCTAATGTCTAGGTGTTCGCCCATAGCTCTTGGATGTCCTGGTCACAGTTATTTGCATCCTGTGGGGTGAGGAAGAAGTGAGGTGAAGGGAGGTAAACGGAAGATTATTAGGCAGCATCCAATTCTCTTGTCTAGGGCTATTGTCTAGGTGTTCACTATGCGTGAACGGGCTGACAATAGACGTAGCCATAACTTTGGAAGCCCATTTCGGACACGGCCATAGGTTGGTATTTTCTAAGCTCAGCTGCATCTGTGACCTTTAGCTCCTGACTTTGGGAAGAAGGCTGAATATGGCAAAAGTTTGTGCTTCGTAGTCAGTGCTGCCCTTTTCCATCCCTAGAATCCCCAGAAATGATTGACCATCCGTGTATCATTTATTTCCCAAAACACAATATACCTGCTTGTATTTTAATCCTAGACACTCCATCTTCCATGTTCATACCTTTTCCTGCCTAACCACATATATAAAAGCTATTTTGCATACTAGTATTTGCTTCTCTTTTTTCAAGGGTAGCCCCGACCAACCTTAAAAAAATGACAAGTAAATTCTGCAAATCTGAAGAATTTACTTAAATTTTAGCAATTGTAAATATTCTAGCAAATGCTAGAAAGTAAAAAGTATGTATGGTGTGTCGCGAGATGCGACACTTTACTCTTTGTAAATCAGTTACAACGCATCGCAGAGCTTTACAAAATCGGCTCTAGCTCTATTTTTACCCCACATCACATCTCTAGGGTGTTTTTGTAAAGACCCAGTGGTCACTGAATTCTCCCCACTATAACCAGTCATTGAGAGGGCATTTCTTGTGGCACCTCGTCCTCACTCATTACTTTTTGCTGGTATGTATGATTGTGAGCTGGATGAGAACTTTTGGTGAAATCAAATAATCTGTATTTGGTTCGAAAAAATTTAAGATAACCAGATTTCGAAATCTTAGATTTCTTAGATTTCTTCCACCACTAGCGACGCGTCATATGATGCATCGTAAGTTACAGTGAAAGAGTTTAGTGAAATCGGGTGCGGCTTGGACCTACCTGCTGTGTCTGTTTGATCTTTTTCCTCATCTCTGTCAGTTTCTTCTGGAAGGTTCCCTTGGTCTCCACCTTCTTGTTCAGTTTGGACTGGGCGTCACCGCGTGTCACAATGGTGTCGCGGCGAGAGACCGCTTTCTCCATGTCCTGTATCAGCCGCTCCTGTTAAACCAAACACAGCGAAACCGCGATAAGTCAAAACCGGCTAACTCGAAGTAAAACTTTATTCCCGTCAAAGGAATTAGCAAGTTGTGTATAAACAATCCGAAGCTATCAACTCTCCAAGGTATTTATCAATTTCCCTGTAAGTCTGAAACCATAGAGCTATATTAAATTAATAAATACCTAGGAGAGTTGCTGGCTTCTGATTGGTCGAGACTCGATCACGTGGAGTGGATTATCAGGTAGTAATATCATGGGTTTCAAGAAGAAGCGAATAAATGTTCCCTGAACCAGCATTAATCAAGCATCATGTAAGCCCATGATTGGCCGAATGCAACAGTTCTACGGTAACTTGTAACAAGGACGCATCAAATCTTGATACTGCGCGCTATAAAATGTATGCGTAGAACGTTTGTATCTATACGCGCGGCATTTTTCAAAATGTGCGTGTCGTCTGCTAACGCTAGCGCGTTGCTATACACGGTGGGCATCAGTGGTCAGCTAGTCTGGTCTCAAAGTATGGGTAATAATAGCAACATATATTGAAGAGTACCATGCATAAGCTAAAAATGGCCCGGAACATGAACACAAATATCGGAATGGAAATATCGCCGAAAGAAAAGTCACGAGATTTGGAGCATTTTGACCCTTCGGCTCGATCCATTACCAGCGGTCATCCCCCAACCCGGTCATTATCACGCAGTAATAACCGGGTCCTCGCACTGTTATTACCTAATTACTAGAGAGCTGGCTCGATGTACAAAGTGATGCGAGCTGGGCGCATCCATGTTTGTGCACAAACCTATGGAAACCTTAACATTTTGTACGGCTTTTGTACGGCTATTTGCATATCTGCGTTTGTATTCTATGCGTATCCGCACGCTGCAGTTGATTTTGCCGTGATTTTTTTTAACTGACATGACGCGCGTAAAGTTGTTTGCGTCTGTTCTACTTGCAAGCGCGTTGCATTTAGAGTACACTTTTAAAATTAAATCCATCTATTTGTTTTATATGTTCTACAACACGCACATGAATTCAAAATGTCTGCGTGCAGAATGGATTTAGAGTATCTCCGCGCGTAAGAATGTAGAGTTAGCGCTCTAGTAATTTAGTACAGCTCTATGGTGTGAACTGACCTGTAGTTTCATGAGTTGGGTGTGTCGCACCTCCATGCGATGGATCTCGGCAGTCATAGCTCGTATTTCACCCTGACCAACCTCGGAGTCGACGGTTGCTTTGGCTTCGCGGGCAAGCTGTGTCTTCTTCTCCCATAACATGATCTGTCGTCTGATAGGAAACAAGGAGAAAAATGATGGTCCTCGTCACTGTCTCATATTTGACTTGCTCCCACGAAAAAGGCGTAAAGTCGCGCTATGCTATATTGAGTTATGATTGAAAATAGCCGATTTGACAGTGGGAAATCGTTTTTTGGGTCAAGCTGACGTTACTCACATGCTTTGTTTACCTTGTTCGTGCCGGCGTTTGTGACACTTTTTGATCTCAAATTTATGTTTTCTCAGTAACTATTTTTAATTTGATGTGTGTAATGATGTTTTGCTCAATATTATATATATTTTTTAATACCCTACCCAATAAATTATATATCATTTTAAAGCTAAGAATTCAAGGAATCTGGAAATACCAATATCTTAAAATATCAAAATGTCAACTTTACTCTGATTTCGTGGAAGCAGGTCACATATGTGACCTGTCATCACAAAATGAGCGTAAAGTCGCACAAAGTGATTTCCCAGTACGGCCAGTCAAAGTCAAAATTTGAAGGGGTGGTAGATTTTGAGATTATATGGTTTTTTTTAAGACTAAATCCCCAACAATCAATTCCCAATTTTTCAGGACGATCAGATAAAAACAAAAATAGTTTTTGAGACAATTTTGACTATGCCTTTCTTTGCGCGTTTTTTATCGCCAGTTTTATTCTCGCAAGAAATGCCCGTTTTCTCATAATCTCTGTTTTAAGACTCCAGACTAAAAAATAAAAATAAAAAAATATTGAGTATCAAACCTCCAAGTGTTATATACCATTGAAAAGCTCTGTTTCCACAGAATTTAGAAATACCCGTATCTCAATTTTTAATTTTGCCGACTTTACACTCATTTTGTGATGACAGGTCACATATTAGATGAGTAAGGAACAGTGTTGTATGCCAGTCCCTGCAAGTTCATCACAAGTCCTTCAGTGTCAAGTCAAGTCACTAGCTATTCAAATGAACTGTCTGCATTTAATTTAATCTGTAACTTTGAATGTACTTTTTATAAACTTGTGGGAATGCAAATAAACTGGATTCTAACTAAATGTTTGGGTTGTTTTGTGGTGTTTGTTTGTTTTTGGGTTTTTTGGGTTTTTTTTTTTGGGGGGGGGGGATTTCTTATTGCCCTGTATATTGATGTCATATTTTAAATAGGCATATTTGTCTTCCTTGTATTTAATGTTTTTATTTTCTTTTTGTGTCTTTAATTTTGGGACCCCAATGGAAATTTTGGGGCTTTGGAAAACATTTGGGCTTTTTAGGCTATACCAGGTTAAATCAACAGTTTTTGTTTTAGGTATTTTTTATCTGTCATATTGTTGTTAAGTTAACCTGAATGAGGTCAAAGATCATTTGAGGTCAAGTTGTAGAATAGGGGTGCATGTGACTAAATCTCTGAAAATCACTGCGCGCGAGCTCATTAATATTTTGTGATCGCTCCGGTAATTTTGAATAAGAGGTCCCTGGGGCCTATACATTGGACTAATTGTAGAAATATTTGTGGAAATCAAGAATCGGTGACCCGTGGCTTCCAACTCGGGGGATTCCGTTCACAAAAAAGACCAATACGTGGGTCTATTTGGCATAGAGGCGGGGGGCTACATTGAGACCTGGGCCCTGAGCTGGGCCACCAGTTTAGGGGTGGTTTGTGTGGAGGGGAGTATACAAAAAAATTCATTCGGTCAACCCCCATAAATTTGAAAAGAAAATTATTCTAGGAGTCTTAATCTTTAATTTCCAGTCAAAAAAATATGGCCACTCTACTCATGAGCGTCACCAGGCGACGCTCTTTCTTTCTATTTTTGTGTTGGTTATAATGAGCGCCGTATTTAGTGTAGTGGAACCATAGGGTAATTGTGAAAGTAGACAAGACTCGTGGTTCGAGAACCATCCTTGTTCCAATATAGACCTTCAGCACTAAAGAAGACAGTATTTTTTCAATTCTGTGCTTTACTTACTCAGCCTCCACCAGACTATTGAGCAGTCGTTCTTTCTTCTCCCCAAGCCCCTCCAGCTGGTTCTGCATCTGGATGCTCTCCATCTCAGCCTCCCTGAGGGACAGGATGAAGTCATTCTCCATCAGGACGTTGTCTTGCTTAAGGTGCTCCCTGGTCTTGCCTTCTTTGGTCAGGAGGAGGTTCAGCTTCAACATGTCATTCTGCATGCTGTGGATACTGCGCTCTACGTCCCGGTGCTCATTCTGCTGAGTGCTGATGTCATCTGATTTTGAATTTCAAACCAAAAAATCAACGATTAGGTTCAGCTTCAGCATGTCATTCTGCATGCTGTGGATACTGCGCTCTACGTCCCGGTGCTCATTCTGCTGAGTGCTGATGTCATCTGATTTTGAATTTTAAACCAAAAATCAACGATTAGGTTCAGCTTCAGCATGTCGTTCTGCATGCTGTGGATACTGCACTCTACGTCCCGGTGCTCATTCTGCTGAGTGCTGGTGGTTACGGTGTTTGACTTATGTCCGATAGTGCGTGGGTTCAAACCCTGCCAGGAACATGGTGTTTGTGCCCTTGGGCAAGACACTTAAACTACAATTGCCTCTCTCCACCCAGGAGTATAAATAGGTACCTCGGAGGGTCGAGGCCGATTGAATCCTGACGGAAACATGGTGCTTGTGTCCTTGGGCAAGACACTTTACTGCAATTGCCTCTTTCCACCTAGGACTATAGGAGTATAAATTGGTGCCTGTTATCTTAAGCTGTGCAGTAATGGTCTCATTTCTGATGAACAGAAATAATAATTGTAGGCAAAAATATCCAATCGATCTCTGGTTGTGCTCCATGGGTCAGATAGGGTCTTATGGCGGCTGTCTACATGCCATCGACACGACTAAATTGTAGCCGCGTCCTTTCGCAACTCAGCTTCTTAGCTGCCAGTGAGGATGATTAGCCCACCATTATTACCACAAATGAGCACTTAGGGAGACAAATTAGCGTAAGTTTTTAGGTAATAAGAAGACAGTGACACTTAGGGAGACATTTCAGTGTCTCCCTAAGTGTCTAGCTACCTTAAAAAACGATATTTGGGAGTTATTTTTGCTCTAGATCGACGGATTAAGGTCTAAATAGCATAAACCTTGAAGATCTTAGAGAAAAGGGTTAGGGTAAACAAGTTAGGACTGTTTTAAGTTTGTGTACATCCCTATGGGATTGTCTCCCTAAGTGTCGCTGTTTTTTTTTAACCAGTTCGCGCCGGATGACGTATATAAACGCAAAAATTTTCCCAAATTCAAAACGAATGACGCATAAACACGCCAAGTTCAAGTTTGGAAATGTATGTCAGCATCGAGCAAGGCCCGAAATGCGTGGGTGTGCTTCTCGGCACTATCAACCTGAACCCGCTTCGAATCGAGTTTTGTTAAAAATAATCCCGCCCGTCGGCTCGGCGATGTTAAAATAATCCCGGCGCGAACTGGTTAATTATTATTATTATTATTATTATTATTATTTTTATTGGTCCTTAATCGAACGTGCTCCAAATTGATCGTCGCACACTTACTCTCAATGCGGAGCTTCTTCTGGAAGAGGATCGTGAGTGCTTTCTTCATGGTGTTGACCTCCGTCTGTTGACCGTCTTTCTCCTGGGTCAGTTTGACCAGCTCACTCTGCTGCCGCAACCAGAACTGTTGCAGGTCGGCGATCTCCTGCACTCGGGCATCAATGTTCTTCTGGAGGCCGTTGACCTCTTGCTCCAAAGGCCCCAGTTCCTCCCCCTAGCATATTATGATCAAATTCAAGGTGAGTTTTTTGTTTTAACCCACATTCATAAATACCTGAGACAGTTTACCCATTCCCATTGGTCGAAAGTCTGTCACATGGCCTGTCTAAGGCCGTGTCCGAAACGGGTGTCTAGAGCTACGGCTAGGTCTATTGTCTACGGCGGCCATTTTGTAGCGCTGTCCGAAATGCCGTCTAGAGCTACAGCTACAACGTCACAAATATCTAGCCGTAAAGGAAGTTGTCTAGCTTAGGCAAAACAAAATGGCGGCAGCACTAACGTTAATTTTGGAGCAAATTTTTGTTTATTTTTCAATGATAGTGCATTGAATTGAAACGACAGATACGACAAATACGTCAATATCAGCAGGTATTTCGACTGGCTGTAAACAAACATTGCGTAACATCTAGCAGACGATAATGGTTGTAAATTCTTACATCGTAATTTTGCAAACACTAATTCAAGCATCGTTTGGGGGCGCAATAACTAGCCGTAGGCTTTACTATAGCCACGTCCGAATTCCATTTGCCTTAGCGCCTACGTAAACGTAGCTATAGCTGTAGACGTAGACCGTAGCTCTAGACACTCGTTTCGGACACGGCCTTAAACAGATGATAAAGACATGGCTGGCTGGTCTTAACCCTAACCCTACCTAATGCTACTACTAGTAGAAAAAAGTAGTATGCAGTACTCTCACCGATTTGTGTGCAATGCCTGTAGACTGTAGTAATTTTTAGTATTTGGTACTTCACTCACTATTGCACTCGTAGTACTTTTTAGCTTGCTGAGTGTGCATGGTTTACACATACATCATGTATGCTGTGTAGGGTGTTCTAAACTCTACAGCAAAAATTGTCAATTGGGACACAGCAATTGGTTTTGGTGATTGATTTACTTCAAAGCTGGACTACTGCATTTTTTGCCAGGTAAGTATTACTGACCTGTATTGCCACTATTAGTATTTTGTAGTTGGCAGTATTTGTACTCTGTCAGTACACACCCAATCATCAGTCACTGAGAAACCCAGTGCTACAAAATACTAAGTAGTATTCTGTAGTACGCAGTTCTTTAGCCCAAAGTGAGGCCTAGGGGGTTAGGGTTAAAGATTCTTCATTCCTTGGTATAGGTAGTTTTGGCCTCAGGGTAGTGAAAGTATGCTTGTCCATTATTTTCGGGAGCCACCCTGCTTTACTCACCCCTTGAGAGCTGATGATGGCCTCAATCCTCTTGTTGTACTGGTCGATGAGTCCCTGCTTGCGCTCAATGACGGCGTTGCGTTTGATGATCTCGTTCTCACTACGGGAAATAATCTCATTCTTCTCGTGGATCTCTTGGTCCAGTTCCTGCATGGACTTGCTCAGTTGTTCCACACGGGTCAGTGTGTGAGATAGGTCCAGGGTGTCCCACGATATCTCGTTCTCTACCTTGGCCCTGGATGCTTCCTACACAGCAAAAAAAATAGAGCGTGTTGAAGTTGATCAGGAGAATGTACAAGACTTCCCGAGAAACCAAACTTCCGAGAAACCAAACTTCCGGGAAACCTCAAATAGGAGCTTCAAACGAGTGTAAAACAAGTAGTTTATTGAAATATTTTGTTTGAATGCTGTTCTTTTTTTTGAAAGGCAGATAAAAACTGTCAGAAAAATATTATTTTCCATTTGAATTTACAAAATGTGAACGATATATCAAATTACTTCATACGAACGTCATTCCATTGTTCTCTAGTTCACGCACTAGTCTTTATAAATATGCTTCACCAAAAAAAAGAGTATTATATCGCAAAATTAAGTTATACACATGGTTGGAAAGCCCACAAGGTAAGCTTTCATTTGGTATATAATAGAGCTACATAGCCCCTCCCATTCTGGAGATTATTATGTTTGCATATTGATTACTTCCTTGGAGTTCAAATAGCTGGCTCTGCAGTAGAACAACAGAACGTTGCACACAAAATGGTAGTTTTTCCACTTTTTCACCAAAATCATAATTTCTGTGAATGAAACCTGAAACCTTAGGTATTAAATATATGTCATTCGTGACCAACAAAATAAATCACATTTTGATGAAATGTTCACCCTCTCAACATTGAGCAGGCCATTACATGATAGTGCACAGCGCGACTTAAAGGTAGGATACATCATTTGCAGATACATGTATCAACAACAAAAATACTACCCAATTATTAAACAAATTATTACTTATTTGAAAGTAAATAATGATTGAAGGCATCCAGCAAAGCGCTAGATATCCTGAAAAATTGAATTTGATAAAATAAAATCACAACAAAACTAGAACAACATAAGAACTACTGCCCGACGCCGGTTGAAAATGAATGCCATTTTTATCAGCATGCATGATTGTAAAACTTCTAGCAGGTCAGGTAAACAATATTTACTGTACAACTCAACCTCCCTAATCCACCTATTCATGATAATTCAAGCAATTACCAATGGTGTATCCTGCCTTTAATACCCTTTTTTTCGTGGAGCCGGTCACAAAGAATGTAGAAAAAACGCAATGCGCATACCTGCTCTGCAATGAGCTTCCGTGTCTTGTTGGCCATCTTGTTGACGTACTGTGACACTTTGTCCATGGTCATCTTCTGTCGCATGGTTTCCATTATGGATTCCTCCAGCCTCATCTTCTCCAAGAATTCCCGCTCAATCTGCTTTCGCAGGGCGTTGACCTCGTTCATCCGCAGCGTTCGGTCCTTGTAGGTATTGAGGGAAGAAAAAAAGAAAGAAATGTCTTTGAACAAGGATGGTTCTCAAAACCACGAATTTCACCTGCTTTCGTGATTATCCTATTTTACATGTTGCTGAGGAAGCTCAGGACGGGTTAAACGCGTCTTAAAGGTAGTATACACTATTTGCAGATATTGAAAATATTTACTACGAAATTATTAAGAAATATGTTACTCATTTGAAAGTAAATAATGATTATAGGCATCCAGCAAAATGATTGCACTAAATATCCTGTAATTATTCTGAAAAATAGAATTTTATAACAAAAATTACGCGATCGCCGTCCGGCGATCGCGAAAAAAACCAAATAACATTAGAATAACTGCTCTACGCCAGTTGAAAACAAACGCTGTTTTTCGTGCTTTTCTCTGCATTTATAATTGTAAAACTTCGGACAGGTTAGTTAAACGATATTTACTATAAAATACAACCCCCCAAATCCACCCATTCATGATAATTCAAGCAATTACCAATGGCGTATACTACCTTTAACAATAGAATCTTGAGTTATTAGACGAGTAACCCTTTCTAGTATTAAGACAAGTCTTAGTGTTTCGTGAAATTGGCCACCGAATCAACATTGGCCAACTTTAGTCAAACGTATTTGATAGGATAGATTTGTTCACTTGATAATAAAAGCATGACATTAGGCACACAGTCAGAGCATGCCATCACAGATTTGACCTTTGAAAAAATATAGGTAGAATAACATGCAATGAATGGCAGCAATTAAAAAAAAAAAAAAGTGAAAATTTGTTTTCAAAGGACAAATAGCCAAATAAAAGACACATACAAAATAAAAAAGGACATAGCCAAATATCTTTTTCACGAGACATTATGACTGTGTGCAAAATTACATGCCTTTATCATTTGTCATCTTTTATCACTTGAAACTACAAAATGCCTGGTAACTATATTTGGTTAAAAAATGGTATGAAAGTAGTGTAAAAAAGTGTTTTGTACAAATGCAAACTTTAAACAGCCAAAACTTTTTAATGGAAATTCCGATGAAAGTGCAAGAAATGGCATGGTAAGGAGAATTGTATCCTCTTTTCTAATACCGAGAACCCTCATTTCAACCTCTGCCCAGTTCCGTCTAATTTTGCGAGTACCCCTCACCTTCGATTGAAGGAAGACACTTAATACTAACCAGTGTAGCGGTTCACGATATGTTTTGTTCAGGAGCTGGGTGGTGCGTGGATGTATATTCATGAGAAAGAGTAATGGCAACACATATACATTAAAGAACTATAGAGAATTATTAAGAACGGCTTCCTCAACCAACTCGCCAATAGCCTAGTTGGCAGAGAGGAGAGCTATGGATCAAAAGGTCTGTGGTTCGAATCCGATTATCATTAACGTTTGTCTTTTTCTTCAATAAATGTTCTTATGGGTTATTTTACCCATAGAACAAGGTTGAAGGGAAAACCGGGTTTGGATACATAAGTTTCTTGAAAAATACAACAAGAACCGCTACACTTGTTATTTTTAAGTGACTTCCTTGACTGAACCTTTGTTCACCAATGGACTCATCAGGCCAACTTACTGTGGTTGTCCTACTGAGGGCCTGCTCCGTTTCATGCAGCATTCTTGTGTAGGTGCTGTAGTCCTGTTTGATCTGCTCCTGTTTGGACATACAAGAGGCAATGAGCTTGCGCACGGTGTGCATGTCGGCCTCGTTCTTGTGGACCAGGATGGTCAGTGTCTCGTTGCTCTCTTGCTCCTTGGAGATGGACCTGCGGTAGCCGTCTATCTCTGTCTGCAGCGACAGGATCCGCTGTTTCTGTTGGCTGCGAGGACAAAAAGAGATTGTTTGAAAATAATGTCCAAAATCATAATTTACTTAAAAAAATATTAACCAGTTCGCGCCAGGATTATTTTAACATCACCGAGCCGATGCGCGGGATTATTTATAACTAAACTCGATCCGAGGCGGGTTCGGGCCAATGGTACCGGGAAGCACACCCACACATTTCTGGCTTTGCTCGCTGCTGACATACATTTCCGGCCTTGCTCGTGGCGTGTTTATGCGTCATCTGTTTTGAATCTGGGGAAACCTTTGCATTTATATACGTCATCCGGCGCAAACTGGTTAAAGTAAGATAGATTTTTTAAATAATTTCAGTAGTAACAAGTTTCGATTTTCTGCAAATGGTGTATCCTACCGTTAAATGAAAGATACTTATAAGCCAAAGTTGGTAAATTTGCTGCCAGTTCTGATTGGTTGTCTTTATATTTTGTTGCCAATGACTGACCTGAGAGCTTCCTGCATTGCAGTGTGGGCCTCATCGCGTCGTCTCATGCCAATAATGCTACTGTTCCACTGCTGATAAAGCTGTTTCCTCTCAAGGTTTATCGACTGCATTCAAACAAACAAAAAATACCAAAAGCAAACAAATACTTCAGATAAATGTGACCTGCTTCCACAAAACCAGACATAAGTAGGTTTCTTTTTAAAGAGAGATATTGTTATTTCCATTTAGTACACATCTTCAGCTTTCATTTGGTACAAAAAACCACCTTTACACCATACATACTTCCAATTTTATGAGGATTTTATTTCGATGTAATTGGGAGATAAATTAACACTTTTAGGACACAGTTTGCCTCAATTAATGCATGATTTGTGTACTTTCTTATCAATAAAGTTGTTTAACTGAGGGTTAAAGAATGCCTATACATATTAAAGAATACAAAAATAACGAAAAACTAAAATCGATGTCCGCCAGAATTTTCACCCCGTTTAAACTTTGACAAGCTGTATCTCAAAATAGCCTGTGCAACTTATGTCAGGTTTTGTAGGAGCGGGTCACAAATCGACGATTCATAATATACCTGTGTCTCCAAAATGAATGCAAACAAAATAAAAGGTAGAATGTGTAACCGACATAGATAATTTATAGGTATGGTTTGAAAGATGCACCTTTCCACTTGAGACATTAAATGTCTAAGTCTGATCACGTTTTACCAAGTTTATATGAGTAATTTTCCAAGAGAGGTCAAAATGACCTTGGAACCAAGTTTTCAAATGGTGTGATAATCAATTTTGGACCTGTGTAGACTTGGCCAAGTCCACAGAAGGTTTCAGGTTTGCTTAAAAAAAAGTCCACACTAAAGATAGCAAGGTTCGTACTGCAAAACATATTTTTTTACAACTATACAACAACAATTATTTTGGATACATACGAAAGATGGAATCTTTTAAAATCTATAAGATTAATGTGAGTGATTTTTAACTGACCTCAATTTCCAGCCTAGCTTCAGCTAGGGCTTCCTTAGCCGCCTTAGTCTCTTCATTTTGGGCAAAACACTGCGCCTCGTACAGAGCAATCTGCTCACGGAGCTTGTCAACATTCTCTGTCAGTCTGTCTACGTACAGATCCTAGTAATGAGGGAATAAATAAACAACAGAGGTGCTATGTGACTGAACAGTTGCTCATCCGCAAGATTGGAGTAAAGGCTAGGGCAGTTTATGGAGGTCTCGAGATCTTAGTCTCGGTCTCGAGACCGTCTCAAGACCTTTATTTGAAGTCTTGTTCTATATTTATCGGTCTCGTCCAAGCAAAGGAATTGGGAATGGTATTATATGCATTTCCTGAAGATCACTGTCAAAACGTTACTGTAAATAGTTTCTGACTAATGACTCTCTAAAAGAGAGTGACGACACCCGCATCATTATGAGCGATTTTGTGTTTTTTGTTTGTTTACTTTTGGAATCAATTTGGAATGGAATCGCGATTTCTAGACGGAATCGGAATCAATTCCAAAATTGCTGGATTTGCCTCCAAGTCTACTGGCCACCTACATTCTGTCTTCACCCCTAATATGGAAGCCAAGTACCTGTTTTTGTTTGGCAGTCTCTGCCAGGTTGACTTCACTGTCAGCTTTCTCTGCTGCCCGCCTCATGACAGCAATGTCCCCACGTATGTCCTCCTTGGCGTTAGTTACATAGAACAGATGCAGGGCTAGGTTCTCCACTTCTGTCTGCAGGCTGGACGCTGTATGAGAGACCAGAGATACATACTCAGGAGTCAGGATGGCGTAGGAAGTGTCAGGTTGGTGTAGGGAAAGTCAGGTTGGCGTAGGAAGAGTCAGGTTGGCGTAGGAAGAGTCAGGTTGGCGTAGGAAGAGTCAGGTTGGCGTAGGAAGAGTCAGGTTGGCGTAGGAAGAGTCAGGTTGGCGTAGGAAGAGTCAGGTTGGCGTAGGAAGAGTCAGGTTGGCGTAGGAAGAGTCAGGTTGGCGTAGGAAGAGTCAGGTTGGCGTAGGAAGAGTCAGGTTGGCGTAGGAAGAGTCAGGTTGGCGTAGGAAGAGTCAGGTTGGCGTAGGAAGAGTCAGGTTGGCGTAGGAAGAGTCAAGTTGGCGTAGGAAGAGTCAGGTTGGCGTAGAAAGAGTCAGGTTGGCGTAGGAAGAGTCAGGTTGGCGTAGGAAGAGTCAGGTTGGCGTAGGAAGAGTCAGGTTGGCGTAGGAAGAGTCAGGTTGGCATAGGAAGAGTCAGGTTGGCGTAGGAAAAGTCAGGTTGGCGTAGGGGGAGTCAGGTTGGCGTAGAAAGAGTCAGGTTGGCGTAGAAAGAGTCAGGTTGGCGTAGGAAGTGTCAGGTTGGCGTAGGGGAAGTCAGGTTGGCGTAGGGGAAGTCAGGTTGGCGTAGTGGTTCTGCTCTGACAAGGGTTCAAATTTGGCCTGAACCAATATGTGGATTGGGTTTTTAGTCCCTGCCTGATTCCGTGGGTTTTCTTCTCATTATCTTCTCTTTACAGGTTTCTTCAGGCGTGTGAGCTACAGTGCCTCGGGTGCTTTTGATGGATCCTTGGTTTTATTACCCAAAGAATGAATATTTAATTAACACATTCTGTGATGCCATTCTATCTAAACGAGCAGAACATTACTTTAGAACATTACCATCTCCATGAATTAGCTGGTATCTGCTATGCTTTTAAATGCATACGATGAAATGTTTATGTCAAAAAAACAAATTGTCAAACCTTCATGTGCACATGCGCGGTTTATATACCGAACTGGCTTGTTGTTAATTGCTTGAATCAACAGGATAAGCTGTGCGTGGTATTTTACAATGGACTCACCGTCCTTGCGTTGATGCGTCACATTGTCCTGCGTGGTCTTGTACATGCCCCTGGTGTCCTGCATCTGCTCCTCACACTGTTGCCGCTGCTGGGCTGCCTGGCTCAGATCGTCGTGCTGGCATTCCAGCAGCATCTGCAAGCGGGCGAGTTCCTGCTGCAAGCCGTACAGGTTGACGCCCAACTCCTCCCGCTCTCGTCGCTTGTTCCGAAGAGCCTCGGCCAGCTCTCGCAGCTCCATGGTGACCTTGCCCTGCTGCTTCCTCAGGTGGTCGTTCAGGGCCACTTGGAAGCGTCTCATCAGAGGCTGTTAGCGATCAAACAGAAGCAGCACACTTTAATAAGGTTTATGACAATGTATGAAATCTGTGGATAACAATGGTTTATTTACTATACCTCATACATATTCATGATCGAGAACCCGGTTCTCACTGGTCTATTCAACATCACGTGCCAGCTGCTATTTTTGTAAAGGTGAGGCAACACTCTGTAACTATTCAAAATATGATCTCACAAGTATGGATGTGTTGCAAAACTACTCCGTCATAAACTAAAGAATTTCTGTGAATTTGTTTTAAACTTACGTGATCGGGGTCTAACACCACCATCTCACTCTCATCATCGGAGATATCTGAATCTTGAGCCAGATCTTCTTCTAACTCTCCTTCGTCATCCTCAGGGTCACTCTCTACCAAGGCCAACTCCGTACCACCACCACCACCACCGCCACCGCCACCGCCACCACCCTGGCTGCCTCCTGCACCTGGGGGTTAGTACAGCACAGTAATATGCCAAGGATTGATTCACAATCAAGTGTGTGTTCAAGGGGTAATGGACCGATCCAGATTTTTTTACTTATTATATTAACCTATAGTTTGCTCTGAACTGTATTTAACATATTATTTAATTTCACTTTTTCTTTTTATAATTATAATTACAATATTGTTATATAATTGTTTCTTGTATCCCATTCAGCTTGGAGAACCCCTCGACAGGAACAATGTTTCTTTTGGGTAATCCTTCGGGAGCTGAATGGCATTTTGTCTTTGTCTTGGTTATTATGTTTTGTATTCTTTGTAATTTTGCTCTGTGCATTTGTTGAAGTTTCCCAAGAGATAAAATAAAGAAAAAATAGAGAATAGAGAACAGATTTGACCATAAGCCATTACACGGTCGCGCTCTGACCAATCAGATGACAAGGTTTTATTCAGGCGTTGTATAAAACAAATATGTTCGGTGACATATGAATTGTTCCATTCCACTCAGCTTTGCCTCGTGGAATATAACATACCATCTGTTAACCTCATGAACTGATTCTTAGCATCGCACTCACAAACATTAATTATTTGTATATTATTAACTCGCCAATGGCTTATTGACCTGCCATTGAGCCGATCTGACCATTGGACATTTCTCACCTGTGACATGTCTACTGAATCCTGCTGTGTCCATGTCATCTTGAGCTGGGTCGTCATCGCGTCCAACCTGTCCAGCCAGAGGTGATCTTCTGGTCGAAGAGCTAGGTCTGGCTGCAGATCCTTGCCTCGCAGCAGAGCCAGGTCTGTCTGCAGTCGCTGATGAGACCACTCTAGGATTTTCTTCTGCCATTTTTTCTCCTGACAAGGGCCGCTGGACCGAGGCCGGCCCCCGAGCTGATCCTGAGCTCTGGGCTGATGCTGGCCTCTGAGCCGAGCCAGGCCTCTGAGCCGAGCCAGGCCTCTGAGCCGAGCCAGGCCTCTGGTCCGAGACAGGTTTTTGGGCCGAGCCAGGCCTCTGGGCCGAGCCAGGCCTCTGGGCCGAGCCAGGCCTCTGGGCCGAGCCAGGCCTCTGGGCCGAGCCAGGCCTCTGGGCCGAGCCAGGCCTCTGGGCCGACCCAGGCCTCTGGGCCGACCCAGGCCTCTGGGCCGACCCAGGCCTCTGGGCCGACCCAGGCCTCTGGGTGGACCCTGGGAGGTCAACAGAAGCTTCTCCATCCATAAGCAGCTGGTCCTTGATTAATCCCTCTCTCGAAGCAGACCTTGAAGCAGATCGCTCTCTGTCTTCACCTTGGGGTATTTCAGAAGTATCCAGACAAGGGTCCAGTTAGGTGTTATATAACATTAGCTTATTGTGAGCATATCCCAAAAACTTGTTTCATTTTCATACAAATTACAAAATTGTAATCAAATGTGAAGTCGAGCGAGGAAGTTAGAATATAACATTGTATCTATTTGACTCAATTCCCCATTTCCCCTGTAACATCCTACCTGTACCTTGGGCCAGTCCTTCTGTCGGTTCACCATCTTGTGCTGTTGCAGTTCTTAGGTGTTCATCTGCCAGCTGATCTTGCACACTTAAAAATAAATGAAAATTTTAGAAAAAATTGTAGAAAATACCTTATTACATGAACAACACAATAGTAAATTATGTTGGGGGCGATCGGCGGATCTGCACTTGTGTGATCGGTCGATCTGGTAGAAAATCTCTGACTTTACCTCCCTACACTCCTCCACAATTGCGTGTATATACGTCCTCCGGCGTGAACTGGTTAAAACAAATACATTTCTTGGTCACTGACACTGTCATGACTGTCAGTGTGTGATGAGGGAGGTGCCTACTTAAAAACGTGCTGTCCGGGAAAATAAAGAAAGAAGAAAAGTAAAAATA
This sequence comes from Crossaster papposus, assembly GCA_037893245.1. Taxonomy (NCBI): domain Eukaryota; kingdom Metazoa; phylum Echinodermata; class Asteroidea; order Velatida; family Solasteridae; genus Crossaster; species Crossaster papposus. The sequence continues at coordinate 1,758,643 of JBAIAA010000238.1, forward strand.
GTTGACAGGAATGAAGAAGATTTGCCCTATTCTAACAGTTTTTAAAGAGTGATCGAGTTGTGCTCAATCACTAAAAACATCAATATTTTTGAGAGTTTACCTTTCTTTGGTTTCTGCCATTTTCGCTTGTTGTTGCTATGCGCCGGCGATACCGTAAATATAAGTTCACTGGTAGTCTACCGTTTCAACGCGATAAATTATCTACTGGTTACCAGTTATGCCACTGTTGTACGACTGTTTCATGTTTGTTTTAATATTTTGTTTTCATTATGGTGCATCATTTGGGGGGAATAATTTGGACGGTCGTGCTGAGTAGTCTTTCCTGCAAAACATGTTCTCATTAACACTTTCAATATTGTTTTCATTAATAATCACTGATCAGTATCAAATTAATAATATCGACGTCGAGCTATCACCACATTTGGCACCAAGTTCAATCGGCGTCAAGCGATCCCGACATTCGACACCGCCTTTCTACTACGTTGCTCCATAACGGACATCCACTTCAAAGAAAACAAATATTTGTTGCGGTCAGAGATTTACATATATTAAGCCTCTAACTAATGTTGATGTGTATTTAATAAGCTTAATATTATGCACAGCTTGAGCCTGCAGTCCACCTGGGATTATAAGCATACCTTACTAGATATTTTGTACACAATTGGCTTCACAAATTTTTGTTGCTGTATTTGTATAATGTATTGTATTTTGGAGTCTCAAGAGCATACGGCCAGGTTCGAGTACCCTCTAGTGACACACCCTAAATTACCACGCTGTTTTGGACACCAAAACCATTCGCCAGTCAAGACACTAGACGATGCCAAGTCAGTCAGGCTATACTCGCTAGCCTTGTTTATGGTCTTCTTCGGTGGCCTGAGTGCGTTGCTCGGACCATAAAGTTCGACCCAGTGCTCTCGGAGGCTCACGTACTGCACTCCGCATGGCTTCATGGGCCAGACTAGCTCATTGCGGCACTCCGTACACCGGCCAGGAAAGACTGTCGTGCTCATAGACGTCCGGCCCTGGACTTCTGGCCACGCCCACACAAATCCCGGCCCCGCTTGTCGTTAAACATGACGTATTTAGTTGTACATTGTATAATTCATTGTATTAAATCTTTCAATTGTATAATCGCCTGGGTATAATTGCTATTGCAAATATTAAATTAATTGTTCAGGTCTAATTGCTGGTTTTCACTTTTGTTGTATATTTTATTTCTGCCGTACCCTGGTTCAGTTTGTTTTAATAGAATGTGGCGCACGTAACATATTACTGATATTTAATAAATACCTAGGAGAGTTGAAGGCTTCTGATTGGCCGAGACTCGATCACGTGCCGGTCATTATATGTAGTAACATCATGGGTTTTCCAAGGATGGTTTTCTAAACCCCGGCTTTGGGCTGCACTCTGGCCACATTACAGACGTTTTCCTAGTTCCGGATCGCAAAAAATATTCAGGCTGTTTTCGGCAAGGCTAATCCTCGAAATTTAAATGAAATAGGTTTAGTAGTTTACCTTGAGTGATGGAGAAACTACAGTTTTTGTTTCGATATTTATGCTCTTCTTTATTTTAAAATACATACTGTACGACGTCAAATATACCGACATCCCTTTTTCTAGTTGTGGATCAGTTTAACCAATTCCGGATCGAGTAAAAAAACTGCTTCGTACATGTACATGAACAATTATCACGCTAGAACCAACCCGAATCAAGCCTATATTTCTGATAAAGTATTCATTAATTTATATAAATACAGTTTAAAATAAATGTCAAATACTTTAACTTCCAATAAAGTTTTAAAAAAGGACTTGCAAGGAAATGCTTTGAAATGTTTTGTCCGTGTACGTTATTGCGCGCGGCAACGATCCGATAAACTTTGTCCCACCATGGAGACATTTCTCCATGGTCCATTAGAACACGTCATATGAAATCGCTTGCGCGCGTGCTGTTGATGCATGTATTTTACGGGCGATCCGGAACTAGAAAAAAAAATGAACGTTCAGTCTTTGGCTGATTTGAGACTTTTACTTCGACTTATTTTTACTTATGTATCAAGAAGCTTGTATGTTTCTTTTCAAAATGCACTTCATCTAAACAAATAGTATTGGGGACCAAGCCATAACAAGGTAGGTTTTTATTTGAAGCGATCTGGAACTAGAAAAAATCCGGAACTAGGAAAACAACTGTACCACTGCTAAACTACATGAACAAAGCCAAAATACGAAAACGAAGCTGCGTTTGTAAAACGGCGTAAAAGAAGCCGCGAAGTCGCGAAATTCGGAGTATTTTCACCATTTTTCTCGTTAAAAAGTTATTTATTAAAGGTAATAACAGTGCGAGAACCCGGTTGTTACTGCGTGGTAATGACCGGGTTGGGGGATGACCGCTGGTAGTGGTAATGGACCTCGCCTTCGGCTCGATCCATTACCAGCGGTCATCCCCCAACCCGGTCAATTACCACGCAGTAACAACCGGGTTCTCGCACTGTTATTACCTATGTATATTCCGTTTTCTATTTATATTTTGAAATAAGTGGATGTCCGTTACGGAGCACCGTAGTAGCGAGGGAGCGTTGAATGTCGGGATCACATATCGATTGAATGTGGTGCCGAATGTGGTGATAGCTTGACGCTGAAATTAAATTGCGCCCTCCCATAAATAAACAAAACAGTTAAAAGATGAGATGCGTAAACAGGTGGGTGACATTTCTATACTATTTATTTCATTTGGATTATTCGTAAAATATTTGGATCAATATGAAATCTTACATGTTTGCATGATTTGTCTTTAAAGTTTAATGTTAAGGAGTACTTTTTACCCTTTTTTTCACCCACCCATTATCACATTAAACCTTTTCGAGTGTTCCTTATAATATAACAAATGACTTGCTTGCACATCTCCGAAAATGTCGGCCGAAAATGTCGGATGAAAATGTCGGATAACTCCACCGGCCGGTGGGACAACTCGACTCGGGACAACTCGACCGCGCGCCGTGGGACAACATGGTTGAATTATCAGGAATGGGAGGATTTGGGTTGGGGTGTATTTTATAGTAAATATCGTTTAACTGACGTGTCAAATTTTTTTCAATCATGAATGGGCTGGATGCCAAAAACAAAAGCAAGAAAAAAGGCATTTGTTTTCAACCGGCGTGCTCTCTCCATGTGCTCATCAGTGATGTACAAAAATAAAAATACCGGTATTTTCTACATATTTTCATCGGAATATTCACCATGTTATTGCAGGTTTAATTTTGTGGAGTAATATTCAGAACACATAAACACATACCTGTACGATGGGCCTTTTCGAATCCCTGGCTTCGTCTTCGTCTTTGGCTTAAGGCGATTTTTGACTCCCAACTGCGAGATCTCAAGCCACATTCTGACGCCTGTTGTGCTTCAGAAACATTCACTCGAGTGATGTAAACCCAAAAGTTAGACTATTTCAATTTTCTTCTATTTCTATTTGCTTCTCAGTAATTTGGAATTCGGAGGCGAAGCCAAAGCCAAATACGAAGCAACGGTTTCGAAAAGGCCCATAGTTTATTGTAAATGAGAATAGAAAATTAGTTTGTGAAAAGGATTTCATTTTGAGTTCCGATTCTCTTTTCCCAGTTGAATGCGAATTGTCCTACCTGTGTGGAAAGGTGTGATTTTTTTTTCTCCACTTTTGTCAAAAGGTGTTAAAAGGTTTCCTTATTTGTTTTTTAAAGGTGTGAAAATGTGTTTCCACTTTTGTGAAAAGGCGTGAAAATATTTTTCCACTTTAGAAAAATGTTTTTTACATTTTGTGAAATGAAAATTAATTACAAGAATTTCCCATTTTTAGGTTGTATGCTTTCAATTGCGATGTATACTGGGGCCAATTTCACGGAGCTGCTAAGCACAACAATTGCTTAGCATGAAAATTTGTCCTTGGTAAAAACAAGGTTACAGACCAAATTTCACGTGATCTTTATTGTTTTTGATCGATAATCAGCTGGTTTTTTGCTTAGCCTGAAAAACTCGTAGAATTTTGGCTGATAACTTGTTTTTAATGAGCAAGACTTTTTTGTGCTAAGCAAATTTTTGTGCTTAGCAGCTCCGTGAAATTGGCCCCTGTACATGCAGTTGAACTATTGCAAAACTAAGTTCCTAGGAATAACAATTCCGTTAACTTTATTCTATTCTGGAAAATGACTAGACCAATTGGGATACATACGTGTAGCTCTTTTATGAGAACTGCCAAAACACTGACAGATTTTTTTTGTTATCGCATCAGTTTACTATAGCAAGTACTGGTGCCAGTATATTTTTAGCTACATGCATTGATGATGAACAAAAAATCAATTAAAAATGGAGCACACACAAATCTCCATTTAAAATCTGTCAATGAACACAACAGCTGTTACAATACACAATACCACTAACACTTGCAGCCAACATTTGTGTATGTACAGTATAATCAATGCTTGCTTATACAAATTATACAAATATTAATCGTGCAGCATAATTATGTTTTTCAATATTTTCGTGAGGTTCTTGCCACTGGGCAGGACTGATCACATGTACTGTACATTATTTTATGTTTCGACATAAATACAAATTAATAAGGCCTTGTAGCTCAATAAAGTGCAGTATTTAAAACAAGAACTACATACATACTGTATAAGAACCACTGCCCGACGCCAGATTAACCCTAACTCCCTCACGGCTTTTACTAGAAAGTATCCTGAATCCGCCACAGTCCACCAATTTTGGTTTGCAAAAACTGCTAGTGTCCTGAGTCCATCAGACTCCACCAGTATGCATTCTGGAGAGATCCTGAGTCCATCATTCTCCACCAGCAAAAGTTTGATGGACTGTGACGGATTCAGGATACCTATGTGGCATACAAAAAATTGCAGTGCGTTTCTCCATATAGAGTCCATCACAGTCCATCACCTGAATGTCTGTATCCTGAATCCATCACACTCCTGCAGTAACGCTAGGCTTAAAATCCTCAATCCATCACACTACTCCAGTTGGTTCAATATGGAGGTATCCTGAATCCGCTAAAATCCTCCAAAACAGGAAATGGATTTTGATGGACTCAGGGTGGTTAGGGTTAATACTTACAATTCTTACTTTCCTCGGCATCCATGATTGTAAAACTTCAAACTTCAAATACAACCCCCCACTCCACCCATTCATGATAATTCAATCAATTACTAATGGTGTATACTATTTTGCTGTTTGAAACTACTTGTGTGTAAGTGTACCATTATAAAGCTTTTCTTTTTTTAAACATTTCAGCAGATTGCAAGTTCCACCTCTCTAAACCCAGCATGAGGAATTTACGTGTACAACCAGCATCATCAACGAGGATTCCAAACTTGGCAAAATAGTGTTCAATTTCCAGCGCAACCACAAAGTCGCCCTCTCATTTTTTTCTTTTCTACTCGACCATGTCTTTCCTGATCAAGAAATTTAGTGACTTCCTTGGTATATCGGACCCTGAGTACATCAGGGCACCCCCTCTAGATGGTGAGATTATTTACTGTAAGAACAATGTCTGCGTTCACCCACCGTCTAGCCTGGCCAAGACGGCCGAACACTACCCCGGTTACCTGACCCTCAGGTCCCAGGGAAATGGCCATGTTGCATCCTCTTTGATCCTAACTTGGATACCGAATTCCTCACTGAACAAGCACCGGCGGGTGTCGCCCAGGACCCCTCCCAAAGTACTGTCACTCGAAGATGAGGGGGACGGAAATTCAAAACCTTGCCCTGCTTCATACGATTCATTTGCCCGAAAAGACGCTGACACTGGAATGTCTTCAGAAGGTAATGCTTCGGAGCAGAGTCCAACCGGGATCTCCAGTAGGTACCAGCACCAAGGCAAAGAAAACAACAGGTCACCCGAAACTGGGTTATGTCCAGCCGAGCAAAACGGCTGTGTGCCTGATGAAACGGAAGATAAGAAAACAGAGGAAAATGCCAGTGAGATGAACTCAAGTCCTGTCTCTCCTCAGAGGGAAGGTGTGACGGAGAGACCCATTGATGCCAGCCCGTCCTCTGAAAGTGACAGCTTCTCGACAGATGCTCAGCTGGCACATTTGCTTCGGGACAAACAACCGAGCCCAAAGGGAAAGTCCAGCACTTCCATGGATTTGGAGCGGCCCAGGGACTTGATGGTGGGCCCCTCAGCTGCCATGATCAACAACTCCAACAGTAAAGCCCAAGAGGAGAGCCTGAGCTCCGCATCCTCCAACCCCAGCTCTTTGCCATCGCCCCTTCGCAGCCTGATGCAGGATCAAATGCTCCGGGATATGCAGGACCCCTCAGACCTGAAGGGCTTCAGAGCTTCGGTCTCTTCCTCCACCACCCCGACCACCTCGAACCCTGACCCTGGCTCCATACCGTCCAGCCCCGGGAGTGAACCCTTTGACCCGTTCATCCCACTCTACAACCAGAATACTCCACCGTCACTCTTGTCTCCCGCCAGCCCCATAGTCAGCCACAATCTTACCTTCCCGGAGAACTCCATTGAGTATACTTCCGCGGGATCCAAGTCTCCACACATGACTCCTAAGGAGCAGCTCTGTGGCGTCTTTTCGGTAGACCTGAGCCATATGCGATCATTGCGGGTCTTCTTTACCAATGAGAACAGTACCGGCGGTCAACTGGTCATTGCCAGCCCGGAGAGTCAGTATAAAATCTTGCACTTCCACCACGGTGGACTGGATCGATTGACCAGAGTGTTTGATCACTGGCAGTACTGTGTCAAACAGAAGACAAAGGTACGAGATCTATGCGTTTAGATTAGATTCATATTAAGATCACTAAAGTGTATGCCCAGTTTTCTACTGTGATGTACATGATGTTTGTCTATGGTAATTTTGTGCACACAAATTGGTAAATGGCGTGAAGTCCAAAAGCTTTGTCAAATGCTCCATAAAAGCAATTTTCAGCACCAGATTTCAGGAAACTCATCGCAACTTATGATGCATCGCAGCACTGCGACGTGTCCTATTCCTACGATGCATCACAGCTGTGACACGTCCTGAAATTCATTTCTTGAAACACATCGTACATGTATGACGCGTTGTAGATGTATTTAGGCATTTAGCACAAAATGGTGACTATATGTACTTATTCAACAAACAGTAAATAGTCGTCTGATATTCCGCCAAGAGTCATCTGATATTCAGCAAAGAGTCTTGGAATCTTCTAGAAAGTTTTTTTAACACCTAAAACGGCGGACACATGATGCAGTTTTAAAGAAAAGCTTGCATTGGGCTTTTAACTTCAATTAAAATTAAACCCCAATATTCGAGGTTTATTCAAATTGATTACGGTGAATGTTCCATTAACAACTTTCCACAGATTGTCTCGGTATATAGGTTAGTTTACCAAAAGATGGGTTGTTGTCAAGGAACTTGTGATGCGTTCAACACATGACGTGTCTAAAGTCGCGACGTGAATCGAGTCGCGACGCATCGTAAATGTCATAGTGCTTTTTGAAATCGAGTGCTGGTGTATATTGTTGGAAGTGCGCCCTCGGCATCCAAATTCCTTTCCGCTCGTTAGAATTTCCAATTTACATTATTGCAGAGCAAGCTTCTGGACAAAGACAGCGATAATCTCTACCACAAGTTCACCATACTACAGTCCCGAGTGAAGGCTGCCGATTGCCACCCAGAGGAAGGGGTCTACGACGAAGTCAACGAAGAGGTGTGGTGGTCATACCTCAATGAAAGAGGGCAGGTGGAAGATAACTATGAACTACGAAAGGTAAAGGGATATACAAATAATGAATATTTGTGAGTGCGATAGTTAAAAATATTTCATTCAGTCACAGATGGAATTTTTTATTTCAAGATCAAAGCCAAGTAGAATGGAACATTTCATCTTGGCTTGACTTTGCTTGAACAAATGTGCTCCACATTATTAACACGTATACACACGCAAAGTTTTTTCCAGATTTGAAACGGATGACGCATAAACACGTCGCGAGCAAGACCGGAAATGTCTGTCGGCAGCGAGCTAGGCTGGAAATGCGTGGGTGTGCTTCTCGGTACCATCGGCCTGAACCCGCCTCTTATTGAGTTTCGTTAAAAATAATCCCGCGCCTCGGCTCGTTGATAAAATAATACCGGCGCGAACTCAGCTCCCTCGGTAGTATACAGCTCAATGCTGCTATTTTCAGCGCAAAGCAGCTAATAACAACCATCTTCGCCCCCACAGGTACACATTTACTCCTGGGTGGAGAGAAGCAATGTGTGACAAAGTGCCTTGCCCAAGGGCACACAACACCATAGTACCCACAACCTGCAGCTTTACCTACAGATCGCAAATTCAATGCTCTAGACGATGAGGTCACGGCACTTCACGCGCGCCTTGGGTCAATCGGGTCAATGTCCAAAAGGTCACGCAAAGTGCCATCATGACAGCTCGGTTTACTTCTACCACGGTCTTAGAAAAATGTTCCTGTTTAATAAAAAACCTGTTCGCTAACTTGGAATGAACCATCTTGTCTTTCGCAGGCAATCTTCTTCGGAGGAATTGACGAGTACCTGAGGCGCGAGATCTGGCCGTTTCTCCTGCACTACTTTGCTTTTGACTCGACCCTGGAGGAGCGCAATGCCCTACGAGGGGAGAAGAGACAGGAATATGAGGCTATCAAACAGAAGAGGTAGGGAACTAGACCGGTATCTGTGTGGTTTGTGCCATTAGTATTTTTTAAAATTATATTAAAACATTGCATTACAAAATTTGTCAGGAGAAAAAAAAAGTGGTTGAAACTTGAAAGGCACCGAAAGTACATCTTTAAACAGGGTCCGTTCGATAGTTCAAAGGTCGATAGTCCGAACACACAAATCTCCCATAAGCGGGGATTCATTAGTTCAAAAATTAAATAAGGTTTGTTAATCCATGCATTTGATGCGGTAGTTCTTAAAGGTTCGTTTGTCCGAAGGTTCGATGGTCCAAATTAAGAATAAGGTTGATTAGTCCGAAGGTTCAGTAGTCGGAAAAGAAAACGAAGTGCAATAGTGGGAAGATTCCTAAATCTGACAGCACACAGAGTTTGGTAGTCCTTGAGACCATGGTCTCGTGGTCTGGAGCATTGAATTTGTAATCTGTAGGTAAAGCTGCAGGTTGTGGGTTTAAGTCCGGCCTGGGATTATGGTACCTGTGCCCTTGGGCAAGGCACTTTGTCACTCTTTGCTTCTCTCCACCCAGGAGTAAATGGGTACTTGTGAGGGCAGATATGGTTATTGTGGTTAATTTAATAGCTGATTTGTGGTTAGTCTCTGAAAGGTAAGTTTTAACATTTTAATCTGTATTTTTCTACGGTGTTTTTAGGTTGACGATGTGCGAGGACGAACAGGAGGAATTTTTTCGTAACGTCGAGTGCATTGTTGATAAGGACGTGGTTCGGACTGACAGAAGCCATCCATACTTCAAGGGGGAAAACAACCCTAACGTTGACATCATGAGGTCTGTCACACAAGTGTTCCAGCCTTTAAATTCAGGCTCTGAAAACAACAGATTATTTCCTGAGGCAAAAGTCCGGGGAACTAGTTTGTTTACTTGACATGCCAAATTTCAGCTCGCGCTCATTAATGTGTGTGATTTAAGCCAAAAACTAAAAAAATCTTCCAAACAATATTGTGCCTCAATCCTCCAAAATCCTCATTTAAAAAAAATAACATTCATCCTCAATCCTCAAAATTCCTCCAAAAACTGCATTGAGGATTAAGGAGGATTAAGGAGCATTAGGATTAATGTGTACCTACCTGGATTTTTTGTTGTTCAGGCCGGTACTGTAAACACATTATTTTGTTTGGCCTTGGTATAATTTAGATTTTGGCAAGTCTTTCTACATGTTTGTAGATTGGCTACATGTAGATTGATATTGGGACATTGGTTTTATTTTAATGCTTGGACCAGAAGTTGCTTGCTTGCTCTTGTATGCTTATAGAGTAAACACAGGTAGGATACACCATTTGCAGATATCAAAACATTTTACTACCGAATTAATAAGAAATATCTTACTTATTTAAAAGTAAATAATGATTCTAGGCATCCAGCAAAATGATTGCACTAGATATCCTGTAATTTGTTACGAAAAATTGAATTTTATAAAGAAAAGAATCTTGATCGTCGGATGGCGATCGCGAAAAAACCCACAAGAACAATTGCCTGATGCCGGTTGAAAACGAATGCCGTTTTTGTTGTTTTTCTCGGCATCTATGATTGTAAAAACTTCAGACAGGTCAGTTAAATTACCAACGGTGTATCCTACCTTTAATAGCCGGGATACATTTACACAAGGAATGTTTAGATGGATACATTTCTTGATATCCAGCAAATCTTTTAAAAAAACCAAAAAAACTGCTAGACATACTTTGTGGTTTAGCAGCTTGACACTCCAACAATCTATCAAATGAATAAGCAAAGCCACAAATGTACATACTAATTTTTGTTCTGTCAGTGACTGTTTTTACTGACATGGCAAGTGCCCTAGTCTCTTAACCCTAATAAGAACCAAACCTACAGGGTGCCTAAAGAAGAAGTTCCCTCAACTTAACCAGTTCGCAGCGGATGACGTATATAAACGCAAAGTTTTCCCCAGATTCAAAACGGATGACGCATAAACATGCCACAAGCAAGGCCGGAAATGCGTGGCTGTGCTTCCCGGTACTATTGGCGTGAACCCGCCTCGGATCAAGTTTCGTTAAAAATGTTCCCGCTCGTCGGCTCGGTGATGTTAAATTAATCCTGGTGCGAACTGGTTAACAAAAATGTTTAATCTGGAACTATTTTGGTAAAAGAAAAACTTAAGGAATACGAAAGAGCATGTAATTGTGAGCGCCTTAACCCTAACCCCTAGGCCCTTTTTTCTAGCAACCGTCCTCAATCCTTTTTTTTTAATAACCCATTTAGCCTCAATCCTCAAATCCCCCACACATTTGAAACAACATTGTGCCTCAATCCTCAAAAATCCTCATTCTTTAAAAATACCATTCATCCTCAATCCTCAAAAATCCTTTAAAATTGCAATGAGGATTCTGGAGGATTTAAAAAAGTCAATTCTCCAAAATCCTCATTTTTTGAAAACCCCATTCAGCCTCATTCCTCCAAAATCCTCATTTTTTGACAATCCCATTCAGCCTCAATCCTCAAAAATCCTCCACACTTGAAATAACATTGTGCCTCAATCCTCAAAAATCCTCATTTAAAAAAAATACCATTCATCCTCAATTCTCAAAAGTCCTCAAAAATCCTCAAAAACTGCAATAAGGATTTTGGAGGATTGAGGAGCGTTAGGGTTAATTAATATCTTTGAACTGTTCAGGAACATCTTGCTGCATTTTGCCGTCTACAAGCCTAGCCTGGGCTACACCCAGGGTATGTCGGATCTCTTGGCGCCAGTCTTGGCTGAGCTACAAGATGAAGCGGATTCCTTCTGGTGTCTGGTGGGTCTCATGGACGATATCATCTTTATCAGCTCGCCTAAGGATGAGGACATGGAGAAACAACTGGTCAGCTTCTATTCAGGGGCCCCCCCCCCCCCCCACCCCCCTCTAAATTGACCCATGGGTTTTGTTTTGACAATGGACCTCGTTTAAAAAAACTTGACACTTGCTCTTGTTAACATTCCAACGCACTTCATTATTCCCCCCCAAAAAAAAAAATCAAAAAAAATCTTGTGTATAATACTCCAATGCACACAGCTGGAGTGCATTGGCAATAGCATACTACCATCACCATGCAATAAACAACTCTCCTAGAGCAAGGGTTTTAAGGAAAGGCAAATGCTTGAATAATAACAGTTTTAAAGAGATCGTATACGTTTGGTAATTGGAACCCACTGTTTGTTTCAATCATATATAGTTATAGATATATACCATAAAACTAATCTGTACAAATTTAATTTCAAAAGGTGGTAGCGATTTGGAGATATTGCCGAAATTCTGGAGCGGTTTTGTCCACGCAGAAAGAATAATCTGCATTGGAATACACACTCTGAGAAACGTCACTGCAGTAATGCTTCTCAGATTCAAATTTTTTGGGATAAAAAGTGACATCTTTTCCCATAACCGCGGTACTTTGAAGTGAAAAGTTTCTAAAAATGCATTATACTATCCAAAGCTGCTGTACTTCTTACCAAGTAAGTAGTTATTGCCATTAATTTTTTGAGTAATTACCAAACGTATACGATCCCTTTAACTTAACAGTTTTACAGTTCAGCATTTGCGAACTGAAGTGGTAGTAAATGCTTCATACTTGCGTTAGATTGCACAGCTGAATGGTCAGTCTCCACACTGTTTTACACTTGGGATTTTCTTGGGGTCTTTGTTGTTGCAGGGTTACCTACGAGCACTGGTCAAGCTGATGTTACCGGATTTCTGGAGTCATCTTCTCTTCCTCAACGATGCCATGGACCTACTGTTTTGTCACAGGTGTGCACCAGTTGGGTTCACTCAAAAAAATTGATTTTGTAACTTTCTTATTGAAAGTTTTCAATAACACGACCTGCTGTAATTTATGGAACCCCCCCCAAAAAAACAGACGCAATGTTCGTGAAAATGGGCAGATTTGCCCAAGCCAGAAATTTTTAATTTTTTAGGTTTTTTTTGCGGTTTTCGTCGGTTAGAGTAGATTTTTTTCCTGATTTTGGATCGGATCGGGTCAGGTCAGGTCAGGTCAGATCGGCTAGTTGATTTGGTCGTTATCTTTTAAGTTTCAAGTCGGTTTGGCCTGACCAACCCAACTCAACTCAATGGTAATCATTACTGCATAACAACAATATTTATGCCCAGTTTTAGAGTTTATTTTTATGTTTAGTGTGAAAAAAAGTACAAAGTTTTGACTTTGAGCATCTTAAGAATATATTCTGATGAAAAACCATGGATTTGCGCTGACGGGCGTCTAAACGCGCCGCATGGCCCTTCGAGAATAAAAAGCGCAACAGCGCCGCCAACGACGAAGGACAAAAACAAATGCCGCCAGTAGATTCATCTATACTGCGCCACGTTTGCGTGTCTACCGCAATTTGCTCACTTTAAACGGTCGCATTTTAAACAGCACTGCACAACAACATTTAACTAGTGACAATTGACTGACCACAAATTACCTAATAATAATAACGGGCATTTATACTGCGCTTTTCCAAAACATGATCAAAGCGCATAACAAAAAAAAGGATAAATTAAAACAAACGAACAAAACTTAAATCTACAATTTAGGAAAAAGATAAGTTTCAAGTTTACTCTTAAATGTAACAACACAATTAGAATCACGGACACTAATTGGGATACTGTTCCAAAGTTCAGCAGCAGAGTGTGAGAAGGCGTGTTTGCCATAAGATAAACTTGAGTTGTGAGTGTTAAGTCAAGTTCTATCGGAAGAACGACGGAGTCCTTGACGATTGCTTTGGTGAAGATGAAACATATCAGAGAGATAAGGTGGAGCAATGTCCCTCAAACATTTAAAAACATATAGAAGAGTTTTGAATTGGATGCGTTTCTCCATGAGTAGCCAGTGTAGTTTAGCGAGTAAGGGGATCCATGAGCTCTCCAACAGTTAACAGTGTTAACATGTACTTGTTACTTATACTATATCATTAGGTGGATCCTTCTGTGTTTCAAGCGAGAGTTTTGTGAGCTAGAAGCCTTGAGGATGTGGGAAGCCTGCTGGGCTCATTACCAGACTGACTACTTCCATCTTTTCCTGTGTCTGGCCATTATTGCCGTGTATGGAGAGGACATCGTGCACCAGGTATGAGCACTCATCTCTGTCTACTACATACATAGAGATCACTGGCTCAAGTCACTAGGGAGCCACACAGAGCTAATGCACTTCTTTGCATTCAATAAAATTGATTCAGTATTTGACAGTTTTTTCTCTATTAAAGGTAGTATACACCATTGGTAAGCGCTTCAATTGTCAGGAATGGGTGGATTTGGGGGGTTGTATTTATAGTAAATATCGTTTAACTAACGATTTTCAACCGGCGTTATTTGTGTTTATCATGATCGCCGTCCGGCGATGGCAAATTTTTCTTTATAAAATTATATTTTTCAGAATAATTACAGGATATCTAGCGCAATCATTTGGCTGGATGCCTAGAATCACTATTTACTTTCAAATGAGTAAGATATTTCTTAATAATTCGGCAGTAAATATTTTCGATATAGGTCTGCAAATGGTGTATCCTACCTTTAACATGTCAAGTTTCATTACTTGCAACAATGTTATCGTTGCTTAGGAATGTGTTCTAAAAAGTCTGTTTTTCAACGACTCAATAACTTTAAACACGATTTTCTCTTTTCTTCTTTTCAATGTATCCCTAATCGACGTGTCGTAACATTTGTACCTAAACTCAAATTAACATTTGGTTTTCACCACATTGAAGCTTAAAGTTCGCTTTAAATACAAATATAAAAAACTCAAAAGTGACCCGGGTCGACGTCAGACTCATTTTGCTTAATCGCATCACATATTGGCAATGCCATTGTTTCAGGCATTACATGTACATTCTGAGCCTAAAACAAAGAAGAAACAACGTAAAATCTACAGTGGTAGATTTTTTATTTTTTTATTTGGTACTACATGTATAACAGTAACTTAGGACCAATTTCATAAAAAGTCTTGCTAAATAAAAACAGGTTACCATCCTAAACTCCATGTGCTTTTCATGCTAAGCAAAATCCAGCTGAATACCAGTCACAAACAATAAACATTACCTAAAAATTTGGTTTGTAATCCTGTTTTTGCCAAGGAAGAATGTTCACGCTAAGCAGTTTTTTGTTGCTTACATTTTTTATGAAATTGGCCTCAGATCTTAATATAGAACAGCACACGGTGAATGTAGTGCTACCCGAATTGCTGTAAATGATAAATATTTTTATAATATTATTTCTGTTTGTAGAAATTGCCTTCAGATGATATGCTGCTGCATTTCAGTAACCTGGCCATGCAGATGAATGGCGATCTAGTCCTTAAAAAGGTCAGATTTATGAGAGAACTATTTGGAATAATAATAAAAGTGCGTATTTTTTAATTATCCACCAGACAGGTTCTCAAGGTGCTACATCATTATTTCCCTGTTCATTTGGGCCAATGAAACATTCCAAATACCATCTCGGCTCTCTGGGGAGTATACAGTTGTATATACGCAGTTTTTCCAGAATTTAATATGGATGACGGATAAACACGTCACCTTCAAGGCCGGTAACATCTGTCAGTGACCCGCTCGCAGTGAGCGACGCCGAACATTTCAGGGTGTGCTACCCACAGATGCCGGCCTAAACGACAATCTCCCGCCTGGGCCCTGTCAATGTCAAAAATAATTCCAGCAAAAACTAAAGGTTGAAACTTTTTTCTTTTTTGCTCCTCCAGGCTCGAGGGCTTCTTCATCAGTTTCGCCTTCTGCCGCGCATCCCCTGCACCCTGGACAAACTCTGCGAGACCTGCACCCCAGGGATGTGGGACAGTGGACACACCCCTGAAGTGGAATGTGTTGGGCTCGGAGTTCATGGACAGGATTTCGTCTGCCCTCACATCAGGTGAAAGAAACACTCCCACAAATAACCTACCTGGAAATAACCAAGATTCGTCCCTGGTATCAAAAATGTTTTAGGTTTTCTCAAAAATGTTGTAGATTTTCTCGATATTTTCTATGGACAGTCGGGTATTTTGCGTTAACTAACGCGATGTTCAAGTGTTTAAAAAAATTAAGGTAGATAAATAATAATAACAAAATAATTTGCATCGATCCACTTTTTAAATTTCATTTCTGGTTTGCAAAAAACCGAAGCTCGCATTGGCAAAAATCCACCCAAGAAGAAATGCCCAATATTGCTATTTAACCAGTTCGCGCCGGGATTATTTCAACTTTACCGAGCCGAGGGGCGAGATTATTTTTTCGAAACTCGATCCGAAGCGTGTTCAGGCTAATAGTACCGGGAAGCACACCCACACACTTCAGGCCTTGCTCGCTGCTGACAGACATTTCCGGCCTTGCTCGTGGCGTGTTTATGCGTCATCTGTTTTGAATCTGGGGAAAACTTTGCGTTTATATACATCATCCAGCACGAACTGGTTAAAGCCAACGCAGGCGTTGTACCTTTTGGGAAAAAGCGGTTATAATTTGAATTGTTTCATCATCTAAAAATAGCTACGCTGCCTGCAGTGTGTCGCGATCTATTTTTGTCGCTGGTGGCTACCTCGTCTACAATTTAGACGTCAGGGTATAACAAAATTGTCAGGTCAAAGAACCAGACTATTTTGGTATGTCATCGTTTAAAAATACACAAAAGTTTTAAAATGCACAAAAAAAGTACAGTTGGGAGTCAATGTCGACGCCATCTTACCTGACTTCAATTTAAGTGTCTGGTTTCTGCTTTGATATTTTTAATGAAAATGCATCAAAGAGACAAAGCAATCCCACTGGTATACGAGGTACTGACAACAAAGAGAACAGTGGTACCCCACAAGGCATTTTTTTTGTTAACTTTCCCCAGGGAAAGTTGTAATGACTCGAGTAAATGACTCGACTCGGACTTGAGTCACTATTTTTTTGCAACTCAGAGTTTTAAGATTAAATATATGGGTATGTTTAGGATTATAAAAAAAAGTTTCTGGACATGTTTTAATTTTCATGTATTTGACAAGTTTTGTCAAATACTTATGAATTTGCCTATTCAAATAGAAAAATGTCCTTCTTGCTTAATAATGTTTTAATTCTCATGCCTTCGCCTATTCAAATGAAACAATTCCTTCTTGCTTAATAATGTTTATGATAACTTTGGAAGAAAAGACACCTTTTCCAGTAGCCGTGGTCAGGTCTTCAAAGTGTCGCTTGTAGGCACGCCACACGGGTGTCTTGGTTTCAGATGTTGGAAGGAGATGCATCCTTGGATCAGAGGACTTAAATCCGGAAATCCTTCCTGGAATCACCATTCCATTCTTTTCTGCAAAGTTCGAGATGAATCTCACAGTCCTCATGGTATTTCTGTTATTTGCTAAGCCCCGGACCTCTACCTTGGGACCTTAATGCCGTTGGTAAGGTAGTGCTCGACACGTTTTGTCAAATACTTATGAATTTGCCTATTCAAATAGAAAAATTTCCTCTTTGCTTAATAATGTTCATGATAACTTTGGAAGAAAAGACCCCTTCACCAGTAGTCCTGGTCAGGTCTTCAAAGTGTTGCTTGTAGGCACACCACACTAATGTCTTGGTTTCAGATAATGGAAGGAGATGTATCCTTGGACTTAAATCCGGAAACCCTTCCTGGAATCACCATTTCATTCCTTTCTGCCAAGTTATAGATAAATCTCACAGTCATCAATGCATCTTCTGGGCTGAAGGCATTTCTGTTATTTGCAAAGCCTCTTCCTCTAGACAAGTTTTGTCAAATACCAAAACACATATTATTACAAATGTCAACATTTATTAAGTTCATCAGTAGTTCATTGACCTCTACAGATTAACCTTGCTCTAGAATTCATGTTTAATAATAGCCCGCCAGGCTACTCCATACATGTACAACTTGTATTAATTTAATTCTTGAAATGCATGACTTTTCTTTCAAAGAGTTAACCATACACCATACATGTACAACATGTAGTAATTTAATTCTTGCAATGCCTTTCTTTCTGTACTGGCGGCCTTTCTCTTTGGCGGCCCTCTTCTCTCTGGCGGCCCTCCTCTCTCTGGCGGCCCTCCTCTCTGGCGGCCTTCCTCTGGTTATATGTGAGAAAAACACAATACAATGTAATCACAAAGAATCAGGTCATATAGCAGTAATTATGGGCTTGAACATGCCTCCACAACATGCCCTCACAAAAAAAGCTAAGCATTTTGGGTACAAAGTGATATATCAGTGAGTGGAAAGCTTCTACAAAGGATGTCTGCATGTTTCGGGATAACTTCTGGACGTCCTTCCAAATCCACACCCCCCTAGACGGAAGTTTGTCTACCTCTTTGTCTTCTTTGTTCCCCCCTTTGTGTATTTTGGGCGGCTCATGTTATACCTTGCAGTACCGTCTGCTTTGGTCACTTGGGGACGGTAGCTATTGAAGTTGTAATGCATTGCTGCAAGGCAAACTCTGAAAAAGCACAGAAAATTAATGTCACTGGGATAAAAATGTACGTTCACAACTGCAGTCCAATTGTTAATCAAGAAATATTTCGAAAAAGTATACATGTACGTTTAATTATTTTATTAATAGGTTTTGATAGAAATGGTACCATTTGTATACAAATCTACCATAACCCATCTGATATAAGAGAGGATTTGTTTTGGTTGATTAAGTTTGGTTAATTATAACAGTAAGAGGGTCACAAAAATCTGGATTTGAGAAGGCTTTGCTTTTCGGTGCATACTGGTTGAGCAGGCTGTGAAAAGCTTTGACTGCCGATGTCTGTGAAGATGTTGACATCTTCCGCACGTCGTTAATTAAAGCCGTCTTCTCCAACAGGTCACACAGCTTTTACTGTGGCTTCAGTCCCTGCGTATATAAAAATATAGCAAGGCATCTCAAAACAAAGTGTTTTAACATAAATTTATGTTACAACATCTCTGATGCTTTCCAGGTTTTTGCTTGAAGTTTAACAGTGACCCACCAGGCGGAAGTTGGCAAATGCCATTTCGAGATATGGCATTGTACACACAAATGTGTTGCTGTTCGATTTTTAATTTTTTTTTTCATAAATCGTTAGTTAAAACTCTAATTTATAGGCTGTTCATGTTTAAACCTTTTAAAAAATCTCCGAAAGTGATAATATCTGCCTTCTCCTGATTTTTGTTGTCGTTGCTATTACTCAAATTGAGCAAACTGTCACTTTTTGAAGCGTCGTTACTTTTCATTCCAAAGCGGTACTGGTGCATATGATGTATCATTTTAAAGCTTAAAACGCTAGCAATCCAATGGTATAAAAATCTCTCATATGAACAATTTTGACTTTAGCCTGGTTTTGGGGTGGTGGGTCACAAATATAGGTAGTAAGAAAAGCAGTATCATACATTGATATTAAATGGAAAATTACTTAGTGATATTTCATTACCCCTTAGATAAAAAAAAAATGACTAAAAAGGTTGTTTTGAATAGAATGTGGCGAACACAGCCAGTTAAAAAAAATGTATTAATTTGTTGAGAACATGTAACAGGTAAAACTGAAGAAAAACAATTACAGAACAAAATACCTGGCTTCAACCATTTCTTTTTTACGACGTCCTAACCGTCCATGCAGACACCGAGGAAAGGGATCCGAGTGGCCTTTGTGAATGTTCTTCATATGTGACCTGTCACCACAAAATGAGAGTAAAGTCGCATAATGTGATTCAGAGTTTATATGGCCATCCAAAGTCAAAATATGAAGGGGTAGTCAATTTTGAGATTTTGAGTAATTTGGAAGACCCAAGTCCTCCTCTACATATTCCCATTTTTGGGGTGAGATCAGATAATCGGAAACCTCTTAAATTACGCGATTTTGCGTAGTGTTTGCGTAGTTAGTGTTTGGATTAAAGTCTATTAGTGGTCTAATTAACGCGGTAATTAAATATGCAAATCAGGTCCTCGTAATTATTCCACGTTTTCCAAATTTTGATATTTTGTTGTTTATACAATAGTTTGTATGTGTGAAAAATTTCAAGAAGAAATAATGATTAGAACATAGCCGTTGCTATGCTCAACCGAACCTTACTTGTTCTGTTTTGTAATCTTTTGCGTGTTTTGTTTAATATGTTTAAAGTAAGTTTTCTCACAAACACGTTTTGTGTAACCCATGACTTTCTGGAGCGCTGTAAAAGGTATTTATCGCAAAACCCTCAAGTGTTATGTACCATTGGAAAGCTCTCTTTCTCAAGAATTTGATAATACCAATATCTAAATTTTCAATATTTCCGACTTTACTCTCATTTCGTGGTGACAGGTCACATATGGTTTACAACAGAACGCTACTTGGCCTCTCTCAAATCTTCTTCTTCATCTTTTGTTGATGAGGCACACCAGTAGATGTGGTTGTTAATGCTACGTTTCCACACGTCAACTTCCTCAAATCTATTTTTCTTTGAGCATTTGTCAATCTTCTTCTTGAGCCCTGACAACGTAAAAAAATCTAAATAATCTCAATATTAACAAACTAATGTAACAAATTATCATCTAATTATATTAGTTTTACACGGGGTGGGTGGGAGTTATTCTTTTCTGTTAGTAGGTCCTCGAATATATTGCACTATGGGCCACACATCAGTCATATAGTGTAATGTTTCTAAAAATAATGGGATCGTAATTGAATGCCTACATTTGTACATGCATCATAGTCACTTTAACGTGGGTGACAAAAAGTGGGAGGGGGCACGACTCGCATTCACCTAAAAGAAAAGAATAAGAAAAGGGTGGCCCTTTTGATAAATTTCAAATGTCTTCGGTTCGAGTTTTGTGATAAAAACCTGTTATGGCGAGTTTTAGCCTCCCCTCGCAGCTGCGGATGTATTGGTAGATAAAACACATAGGCATGGTAAAAAAACCACAACCGGCCAAACAGTTAGTTAGCCATACAATAGATACTATAAGCCCCATTCACTGGCATGAAACAGCCACAGACAGATTTGCTTTCAGTCTGGCCTTCCCACAAACCTACCACCCACGATTGCCTGTGTGTCTAATGTAAGACCTCCTCACACCCAGACTTCTTGCCGACCTTTAACAGCTTCTTCTTAAGTCCTATTGACATAAATTAAAGAAAACTTGGCAATTTATTGTACAGATCTGTCAAGTAGTGAAACTTTAATAGATCATCCCAACTGATATCAATTTATTTCCCCAAATAATGTTATCTTTCGCTACGTGCCAAGCATCATAGTAATGCTTGACTCTCAAGGGCTCTAGGTTTTCTCAGATGTACTTGGCGATCTGGTGGTGTCGGTCAGTCACAATGGTACCAGATTTTATCTCCTGCTTTAGCCAATCCAAAGTTTGAACAGATGCTATTTTTTTACGAGGTTGGACTTCTTGTTGGTCTCTGTCTTCTGCATACACTCAATTAACAGTGTAAATACTTACCCACCTTAGACAGCGTAGCCAAAGTGTCAAGGCAGCCTAGCCATTGAAAGGCCAAGCCAGACTGAGGCTTAGGAAGCGAGACTAGCTTTGTATGGAAAATGGTGAAACACTGCCTTTGGCTTCTGTATCACAGTTCAACACACCTGCACCACCTCGATCATTGTGCCTCGATCAATCACTCGCTTTCATCACTGTTTAAAGAGTACTGCCTCTGCATATTCTCCTTCAAATGCATCCTCCTCGTCTGTGGAAATGTCACTGATTGCCAAGTTTGCAAGTTCTGGGAAAGTATCCGATTCGCCCAGCTCTGTACAATATCCCACACAGATTTAGCAAGGCTTTGCCCAGAGAAAGAGTATCTTTCACAAAACTGGTGAAATTCAATTTTCACAATTTTTATGGACTACATCTTTAATTGCGTCAACTGACAATCCACGTGTCAAGTCCTGACCTGTGTGTAAATGTCACCCAGCAGGGTCATTCTGAATTGTTTAAGGTTCTTGGTCATTTGTGACATGTCATCTTCTGTTACAACATCTACTTCATACTCCGAGGCCGAGAGTCCATGAACTAGAATATGTCCATCATTTCTTTCGCTGCAGGTAATGGTTTGGCCGAACACTTCCTCTTTACAGAGGCATGTTTTGGCACAAACATCACAACAATTATGATCCACAATTAAAACCGGTTCCTTTGTTACACGGAAAGTTTTTCCGTATGACTTGTCTTCTGCAAACATTGCCCTTTAAAAATGCCTTTATATTTTGACTGGTCTAAAGTAAGTCTAGCTCCGGCATCTGGAAAATCCGATACTATTCGTAGCCAAATGAGGTGGAATGAAGAGGGGGGACTCCATGTGTGTGGTTGAGGCTATTCAAAATAAAGATGTGAACTTGGAAGTTATCAGCTTATTTACAGTTATTTTTTTGCATACCGAAAAAGCATTCTTTTTTAGAAAAAGGTACATAGGATACCCTCTTGATTGTCCTTAGCAACAGACTTGTTCTTGTTGAGCTATGCGATTGAAATTTTCCAGGGTTATTTCTGGGTCTTTAATCAATATTATTTCATTGATTCCTTTAGTTATATGGAATTGTATCATATTAATTTGCTAATTTGCATAATGTAAAATTTTTGACATTTTTCAACAAAAAAAATCAAGTAAAAGGCATTTACTGCTTTTCAAAATACAATTTTGTACACTAATGATGGAAGATGTTTGTGGTCTAGATGAGGTGAAGTACTGCATTATGAACAGTAACATAATTTACCCAAACAAAATACTCCCAAAACACATGAAATAATGAGTCGACTTTATTGAAATTAACAATGCAAGAACATAAGGCTACCTATCGGAAATGTTGTAAACACTTGATTTCTTGAAGCTGCTTAACCATTTCGCGCCGGGCGGAAATACCGAGCGCGTGACACGGAGCCGGGCTAGTTTAGCCTGACCTGCACGCTCCAGTGACTCCATTGAATTGCGCCCGGAAATAAACGGCCCCATTGTTTGGTCTTGCGTAATCCGCTCTTTGTTACCGAGTCTAGACAATCCTCCAGCACTATAAAATTTATATAATTTTCGATGCCCGAAACTGGGCACCCGGCTGCGTGGTATCGGGAAAAATGCCCGATTTCGGGTAGCCCGGCGCCAAGTGGTTAAAGAAAGGAGTCAGGAATAGCTGCCAGTCAAACTGGAGGACGAAGACGTTACCGGCCTCGTCTCCGACAAGCTGTGGAATGTTGACCCTCTTTCGTTGTACTGCTGGCAACCACTTCGGCGACGTTATCTAAGCATGACACTGCTGTTCGTCGGTAGCGCTGCTTGAACAGACCAAAACACCAGTCAGGAGCAAACTTTGTGTGGCCTACAACCATGAAGTGTAGCTGGACTGACTGGTGCAGGCCACACGTGCAGGTACCACGGCATGAACCGGTTCTTGTTCTGGCCACTGCAGTTGTCGCAGTGCAGATGGACAGTGCCTTCACCCAAACCATATACCTGCTAAAGAAATGGTGTAGAAAACTTATCACGGCATTGCTGCCCTTGGTGATGGTGAGTGCCTTATCAACAAGGTAATTAACTTGTTGAAATCGAGACACCTTCGCAGTGGACTCCACAAATACCAAGCTTTCTTGGAGTCAAAAAGTACACTGACCCAGGCTGTATAGGGTCCGCAGGATAATGCACTTGCTGGGCATAGTCAAACGAGTAGTGCATGACATCGACTTGTCCACCGCAGGCTGTGTTTTGTCCAAGGTTGCGGACTCCTCGTCTTTCTGTGGTTCCCTTGGCCTCCTGGACAAGATGCCTGTAGAAGCCCCTTTCCTGGTTGACCTTTTCGAGGTGGACCTGTTGCGCCATGCAGCCGGCTTGCTTCTCTGCATCCGGTAGGTTCAGCAGACCGTTGTTTTTCTGTCATAGCCAGCAAACATCCGTCATGGATTTGTGACAAACAATGAAGGGGCACACTCGACTCCAGATCTTCCGAAACGTTGAAAGTGCCACCACTTTGTTTAACCTATAAAATATTGAGAATGGAAAATGTGAGTTTAAAATTAAATAATTGACATACAGCTATAGGCAGCATGTACAATGAATAAAATTATATCAAAGTTTAATGAGGTAAAATTGTGTTTTAACCATAAACCCCTAGGCCCTTTTGGCTAGGAACCATTCTCAATCCTGCAAAATCCTTCAATTACCACCATGTACAAACTGTATCAATCCTGCAAAATCCTCCAAAACTTCAATGGCGATTTCTTTTTGGATTGAGAGTTATATTTAATAGACTGTTGTTTACAGTGATTATTAAAATACCCGACTGTTTCATGACAACCTTGTATTGCCTCCAGAGGTTGGCCTTCGTTTAGCTTGATGGCAGAAGTGTCTTATTTGGAACACGTGATTAACCAGTTTGCGCCTGGATTATTGTAACATCACCGAGCCGACGCGCGGGATTATTTTTAACTAAACTCGATCCGAAGCAGGTTAAGGCCGCCAGTACCGGGAAGCACACCCAGGCATTTCCGGCCTTGCTCGCTGCTGACAGACATTTCCGGCCTTGCTCGTGGCGTGTTTATGCACCATCCGTTTTGAATCTGGGGAAAACTTTGCATTTATATTCGTCATCTGGTGCAAACTGGTTAAAAATCGTGACGTCGTGAGCAACAACGGATTTGTTTACGGTGTGTTTTCAACTGATACCCAATTACAATCGACCTCCAACCTTTTGTATGCCCAAATAATGGATAGTGTCCAACCACCTTGAAGTTCAGCGTTATACTCCTGTGCAGCTTGTAGACTGTCCGCCAGATCAGATAAAACAGCATGTACCTGGAAAAATACAAAAAATACAAACACTAGGTTACGTTAACCAATGTTAACAAACAACGATAAAATGATGCAGATGCCATAGCATGTTCTTCTTCTCCTTGTGATTGACGCATCGTTCATACTTGAAACTGGTTTATTTATAATTCAAGGGTTCTCATACCTGTTTTTGTTCTGGCCG
Organism: Crossaster papposus; assembly: GCA_037893245.1. NCBI lineage: Eukaryota > Metazoa > Echinodermata > Asteroidea > Velatida > Solasteridae > Crossaster > Crossaster papposus. Next base: position 1,783,200 of record JBAIAA010000238.1, read on the forward strand.
AAACAGTTGTCGCAGTGCATAGTAGCATCTTCCTCACCCAGTCTGTAAGTTTCAAAGAAGTGGTGGCGATAGCTCAGCACTGCGTTGCTCCCCTTTGTTGTCGTCGTGCCTTCGTCAATGAGGTAGTTCATCTGCTGTGGCACTGCCTCGCAGCATACCCCGAATATGCCGCACTTCCGTGGCGTCAGGAAATACATCGGCCCTGGGGCCGCTAAGCACACGGAGCTGCTAAGCACAAAAATTTTGCTTAGCATGAAAATTTGTCCTTGGTAAAAACAAGGTTACAGACCAAATTTTCACGTGATCTTTATTGTTTTTGATTGATAATCAGCTGGTTTTTTGCTTAGCATGAAAAACACGTAGAATTTTGGCTGATAATTTGTTTTAATGAGCAAGACTTTTTTGTGCTAAGCAAAATTTTGTGCTTAGCAGCTCCTTGAAATTGGCCCCTGCTGGTTGCAGTGGATTTGCCGAATAGTGGACCTGCCGGATAGTGGACCTGCTGGGCGAAATCAAAGCTATAGTGCATCGTTAGTGGTCTAGAGCAAGGTTTGTTGCTCTAGGTTTGTTGAGTTTACCACGGCGGACGACTTCTTTGGCCACCGCAACCAACTGCTTATACATTGTGCGTTCGTCACGCACATGCTGCAGATGTGCCTCCTGCCTCCGTAGGGTTGCCGACTTTTGGTCTTCAGTGCAGTTGATAGCCTTGTTAATGATGCCATTGTTCTTCTGGCACTCCCAGCACAAATCGTTCATCAAATTCAAAATTATCAATCAATCTTACTTTATTTTCCACATAACAAGAGGAAAACCATACAAAAACATAACAAGGTTACAATAATGTGGATGGGGGTCTCTAAAAAGCAAAGCTTGTCGAGTAGTGACCCCGTCGAAATTAATTTAAGTACAACAATCGGATCACATACACACATAAACGACACACAAATTACTACAAGTAACAAAACTTAACCAGTAAACCCATATACAAAATTAATTTAAGTTATAACAATTGAATCGGTGTAACAGCGATAATAAAATCAACTAATTCGAACATTTATAAACAAGTGATGAATCAGTTCCATATTTAAATTGATGAATTCATGTTATTTACACTGAAAATAACTATAAGTACAATATATTCACCATTATCTTTAACAAAATAAACTAAACTCATTACCTTTAAAACAGTGCCAGGCGGCTAAACTAACCTGGGTACGGTACCTCGGGACCACATCCAAACAGCCAAATAAAGAGACAGAGTCAAATACCAACACAGCCACACTGTACAACTCGATACAGAAAAAGGTGTGGCAACGGAATACCTCACGTGAAACAGAATCAAAATATTCACACATACGGTCCCGAGATAACTCGGGGTAAGAGAGCCACGAACAAAGCCTAGCACCCCAATTTAAAGAGTATCCGTTCCAAATGAGTAACCATTCAAAAAGGGAGGCCGAATTCCAATGGACAATCGTCCGATAAGTGGAATTCGGTCAATCATCTACTGTATGGAAAACAGAATTAGACTAAATACAATTCACATAAGGGTTTTAAACATTACAACCAACTCAAGAAATAAAGAATTTAGACACACCTGGGACTGTATTATGTAATCAAACATGTTACCGTAACACATTGCAATGGTATAAATATCTTAAGGATGAAGTCTTCACAGAGGAAGTCTATTGCAAGTGTTTACTTTGAAAATGTCAATGTCTTCTGCATCATCAACGTACGTAGGTCTCGCCCTCTTCCCAGTAACCAATACAGTTCCATAGCTTTGAGAGTAGATCTTGTTTTACTGGCAATGATATCCAAGGGATGGAGGTGACAGTTGAGCTCATTGGTTTTTTGCTAAGACAGTTCAAGTTGCTGAATGGTAGCATGATTTACTGCAGCTCTGTCGGACATTGTATTTGAAATGTGGCTCAGGATTTTGTTCTGCATTTCTGTGAAGTCTGTTGTGTAGAACTGGCATTACACATCATTGATACGTTCAATGCTTTCATCGATATGAAGCGCATAATCCTCTGATGTACCACCAGCTAACTGGGACCAATTTCATAGAGCTGCTAAGCACAAAAATGTGCTTAGCACAAAAAAGTCTTGCTCATTAAAAACGGGTTACCAGCCAAAATTCTACGGGTTTTTCATGCTAAGCCAATAACCAGCTGATTATCAATCGAAAACAATAAAGATCACGTGGAAATTTGGTCCGTAACCTTGTTTTTGCCAAGGACAAATTTTCATGCTAAGCAAATTTGTGTGCTTAGCAACTCTATGAAATTGGCGCCAGGTCATTTGTCAAGAATTTGGCAGGCTGTTCGAGTAGTGACATGGACACTATTTACATGAACCCCTCCTCTTGTGTCGTCGCGTCAAAACCAAGAGTGAGATTATGACTATAATAATAAATAATAATATAAAGCATTTATAATGCGCCATCTATCTAGAGAAAACCTATTCCGAGGCGCAACATAAAACACAAACATGACAAAGGAAAAATAATGAACCAAAATAAAATGCAACAATAAATAAAACATAGAGGCAATTCAAGATCAATAATGTGACCCTACAAGATAAAAGAGGATATCACAGTACCAACACTCAGCAGCCTCACTCCTAACGCCCAACTCCCTGGTCATCATCTCTACAGTTATTCTGTGTGGCACTTTGCCGAGAATAACACCAGATAGTTTTGCAAACTTTTGAATGAGAACTGGCACATTTTTTGTTGGGACGTGATTGACTACTGCATCATACACAAACATCCTCATTTCAGTAGAATACATCTTTTTCTTTCTTCTGTAATTTAGTTTCTCCGGACTGCAATGATTAAACTGTTTCTTGTAAACACAGCTTTTCATTTTCCAAGTCTGTTATAGTTGCTTTTTTCACACAGTTTGTCCTCTAGTTTCAGGAGTTCTACATTATCCTTTGCTTCTGAGAAGATTCTCCGTGTGTTTACATCTTTTAATCGTTTGTTGTTTCGTTTTGCATTTTTGCGATTTTGTCCATGACTAGTGGAACTCCCACTGGCGGCACTCGTCTAGCTCGACCAATTGGGATGACTTGTGGACATTGAAGCACTGGAGCTGCAGGTGCAGCTGCATGTGCTGGAGCTGCAGGTGCTGGTGGATCAACAGGCAAGGGCCGGACACGTGGAGCAAGAGGCGCCACCGGTAGAGCTGCTTTTTCCTGGGCCCGGACAACCTCCATGGTCAAGATTATGGTTAACAACGGAGAGAGAGTATGGAAGACGTCTTGACAGCATGGAAGACGATGGCGGAAAGTGGATCAACAGGCAAGGGCCGGACACGTGGAGCAAGAGGCGCCACCGGTAGAGCTGCTTTTTCCTGGGCCTGGACAACCTCCATGGTCAAGATTATGGTTAACAACGGAGAGAGAGTATGGAAGACGTCTTGACAGCATGGAAGACGATGGCGGAAAGGACGTTTCGTGTGCAAAAAGGCATAGCGTGGGAAAGTGGGCCGATTCTGCAGTACGCGCGTAAGTCCATTGTTTGTGTACACAATAGGCTATTTTTAGATATCCGGAGGTCACCGCAGGTACTGGAGTTTTTGAGTTAGAGTATTACTCCGAGGGGCTCAAGCTGGACTGGGGCTGGGGCTCGGGCTCAAGCTGTGCTGAAGTACCAGGCAGTAATCATAGCAGTAATTATTTTTACTGATAGTTACTTTGATAATGTTAATTATGTTAATTGATCCCATTCCTGTAATTGGCGGTCCTTCCGCTGTTGGATGTGGTAAATAAATAAATAAAATAAAACAATAAGGGGTCATGACTTTCATGGCGGGTACTTCGCAGCTGTAAATTGAGTTGTTTGTACAACACCAGGGCATTGATGTTTGCACAATTCATCATGTGGTAGAACACCACCACTGGCCAGCGGTTGGTGATGCGAGCACAATTCTAAATGCTGCACATTTGATCAACTGTGTCCATGCCGGCTTTAGTGGAGTTGTCAGAGTGACAACTTGCTGAGGGTTTCACACGCTCAGCCCAAAAATTTTTGACAAACTTTAGTAACTGCAACATGGTCGATGCAAACATCCTTGACAACCGCATGTATGTTGTCAAATTGTTGATCAAGTCTTAAGGCTCCATCATGTTTAAGTGGTTATTGCCTTCTACGGATGAAGTGACTCATTATTGTTTCCTCATGGATTCGCAGTTTTTACTTTTACTTTACTTTTACTTTACTTTATTTCATCTCGAGGCATAACAAGTCGGTTTGCTCTTTAGAACTACATGTATTATAATTCAATATAGCTTAAATATAAATATGAATATGAATTTACAATAATTACCCAGAGATGCAGGGGACTCGCAAAAAGCAAGCTTGTCGAGTGTGAGCGACCTGAACATAAACAACAAAGATACGGAAATACATTGGAGAATGAATACAATTATAACATAAAAGATAATAAACAAAACAACACAAACATAACATATAGCATTAAATTAAGAATGAAATTTTAAGGAAAGTTGATGTGAACAACATATTTACAGGGTTCCGAACTAACAAAATATAAAAACGTAACAATAATATTCTACAAAAGTACCCAAACAAAAGATGACAATTAAATTAAAGATGAAATTTAAAAGAAAACAATTGAATTGATAAACTAAAATTGAAACAAGGGGTTTCAAAACATGCAAAAATGAAGCAAAAGGAGCATTTACAAATGGTAAATGATATTCGTTGGCTTGTCGAGTTAAATGTTTATGAAAGTCACTATTTCTGTAAAATATAGACATAATACATTTTGGTAGATCTTTTTTTGTTAATTGAAACATAAAGATGCCGAGTTGAAAATAGTACATGTCGATTACTTTAAGTGTGTTATCTTGTAGAAATCTTTCCTCGCCTTCCACCACTATAACCCGGGTTCGAATCCGGCCTGGGCCAATATGTGGATTGGGTTTTCGGTCCCTGCCTGACTCCGTGGGTTTTTCCCCAGGATATTCTTCTGGGGTTTTCCTCCCACCTCTAAAACTGTAACTTCTTCACATTAATTGTTGAATGAAATAAAAAATTGTTGAATGAAATTTGTTCCCGCCATGAATATGGCCATTGATGCTGGTACGGCGTTAAACCCTAAAAACTCACTCACTCACTCTTGTAGAAATAGCGGGTGGGTGTGAGCTAGACAACTGGTATAATTTATAATTCGTAGGGCCTTTTTCTAGAGTGAAAATAGTCGATTAGTTGACCGGTGAGTACAGTTTCCCCAATTAACATATAGACAAAATTAAAGTATTATACACGGATGATGGGATATATTTAGGAATATAGAACTTGAGTCTGTCGATAATACCAATATTTTTTTAATTAGTTTTACAAATATAATCGATGTGGTTATTCCAAGTTAATTTGTTGTCAATGTATAAACCTAGAAATTTAGTGTATTCAGTTACAACAATCTTGTTGTTATCGATGAGAATATCCCTTGGTAATGTACTTAAAGAATGGCTAAACAACATACAATTAGTTTTTGTTTATATTTAAAGAAAGTTTGTTTGATTTTATCTAGTCTGAAATCAAACCAAGGTCAGTGTTAACAATGTCAATCAAATTATTAATATTTTTGTTACTATAAAATAAATTTGAATCATCGGCGAATAAGATGCAGATAAACGTTTGGAGACGTTAACTAAGTTATTAATATAAACGAGGAATAGCAATGGTCTAAAGGGATCGTACATGTTTAGTAATTAGAACCCACTGTTTGTTTCAATCCTATATAGTTATAGATATATACCATAAAACTAACCTGTAAAAATGTCATTTCAAAAGGTGGTAGCAATTTTGAGATATTGCCAAAAATCTGAAGCGGTTATGTCCACGCAGGAAGAATAATCTGCATTGGAATACACATTCTGAGAAACGTCCTTGCAGTAACGCTTCTCAGATTGAAATTTGAGGATAAAAAGTGATATCTTTTTCCATAATTGCAGTACTTCGAAGTGAAAAGTTTCTAAAAATGCATTATACTATCCAAAGCTGCTGTACTTCTTACCAAGTAAGTTTTTATTTCCATTAATTTTTGGAGTAATTACCAAATGTATAACGATTCCTTTAAGAATAGATCCTTGTGGGACCCTAAATGTCAAAGGAAGTATATTGAAGGAGTGTCATTAACTAATACGCACTGCTAGTATAAAGCTAGTGGTGTTAGAATGCCGAAATCTTAGATTTTCATAAGATTTACGGATACTTTACTGGTCAATATTGTGACGGTTACGACACGTCCACTCTACATGGCTGCTACTATCCTACTCTCATGGCACATCGAGCTTAAAAAGTGAATATCTCCAGATAACGGTAAGAAACGATGTAAATTTGCTCCTTTGTGAGTCCCGCTTCGTGGTGTCGGGGCTCATGAGTCTCGTGCATGCAGTTACTACGGTTCCAACTTTTACAGATGAACCATCTTTGAAGTAGTATTATTGTCACTGACTGGCGTTCCACAACGTCCGGGCAAGAAAGACCTTAAGTTCGTCTCCGACTGGTTCATGATGAATTCCAGGAATCGGCTGTGGTGAATGCTGAGGGTTCTCTGATTTGCCATTGATTGAAAACTCGGCAGCTCATCAGAGTAGCTCGCTGAGGTGACATCTAATCCATCGGGTTTTCTCCCAGGTTCAGCAAATTTTGTTTCGAATGATGCACTCACAATAGCTGCAGTCGGTTTGGGTTTCTGCTCCGAGTTGTGCATTGGGGAAATGCCTTTATTAACTGTATCAATTTAGAGAAAAATAAAAAATGGCAGATAGACAAATCAAAGCTTCAATGAAGCTGTAGCTTCACCAGAAAAAGGTTTCTACAAATACATGCAATTATTTTTTAAGCCTTTTTGCTTGGGGTGGGGGGGGGGGGGGGGGGGGGGGGGGAGAGAGAAGGGGAGGGGGAGGGGAGAAGGGGAGGGGGAGGGGAGAAGGGGAGGCTGCAATGTTCTGCAACATATAAGATCTTTTTAAAAGAGTAAGATCTGAAAGAGTTAAAATGTTTCAGTTTTTAATTACAACTTGTCTGCATACCTGATAGTCTACGTTTGCTTGTGTCTGATCCTTGGGATTGGGGCATTTTTGCCATTCTGTTTGGCTCTTCCTGCGTTGGAAGGCCAACGTTTGGTTCTTCTGGTCACTATAAAACATTTTGAAGCACCTGAAATTCTAATTTTCTATTGAGCAACGCAACACAACACAATAAAATGGGGATGGAAAAATACAAATGCCTCTGATTTTTACAATGTACACATTTTCCAGGGCACATAAAGCTTGAATGATAAATGTATTTGCCTTTCTAATACAAACAAAATAATCATTTAAATGTACAGTCAGTCCAGCAAAATACTTGGTGTACCTCAGGACAGATGGCTCGCGATCTGGAACAGCTGCTTTTCCTTGGGTAATATCTGCCAAAACATTCGCAACAACGTCAAGGGAGGATCTGGATCAGCACATCTTGCTTGGCCTCCATGGCAAACAGACGCCTGCAGAGTTCTGGGTTCAGTTGGTTGTCGCCTAAAGGCATCGCCAACAGGGCAGACAGGTCTGAAAGATCAGCTCCATCTTGTGGTGGGGAAGGCCATGGTGGTGAGCCGTTGAGGTATCTAGAGTGCTGCAGGCCATGGGTGAGAGCCGGTTAGACTTGTCGGGCTTGAATGGTGGTGAGAGCCAGTGAGACTGGTCGAGCTTAGATGGCGGTGGGAGCCAGGTCGGGCTTGGATTAATTAGAGTATCCATTTCTTGGTTTTTTTGGTTTTTTTATATACTAAAACCAAAGAGCATTGAAAAGTACATATTTTTCTACATTACTAGGAGGATCAGCTCATTAATACCAGTAGTTATACTTGCAGCGGCTAATATACACGTAATACAAATGAAGCACAGTCTATACACTCCATAAAGACAATAATAACCTTTGATGTGGTCTGCTTTAACAGCTTCTCTTTGAGTCTCCATTTCTTCAATGTCCTGAGCCGCCATTTGTTCTTTATCACCTGTGGGTATCTGAATATTGCTTTCTAGCTCTGCAGGTTCCATCAGAAAAGGCATAAACTTTATACTTTGTAGTTGACACTTGTTTTGGGGAACATAGGGGTGTCGGAACGGGTAGGGGTTTACCCGTTTCCTACCTATCTTGAATACAGGACAATTAGCTGGACAGCAAGTACAAAACCAATGGGGGTTCTTCCTATAAAAATAAAAGCACGTTTCTGCATTCACTGTCAAGGTAATACAAATGTGGTTGGCAGGTTTTGGCTCATGTGCCTCTACAAGTTAATGCCCGAGCCCAAGGCGAGGGTATTAACATGATAAGGCTCATAAGCCTTGTCCTTTTTTACTTGTGTATTGGGATTGCTTTGTCTGTTTGCTGACTTATTGTGTTTTCATTTAGAATATTATAGCGAGAACCAGATACTTAAATTGAAGTAAAAGAAGGCGTTGCTCTTGACTCTCCAACTCGCCTTTTCTCTTTCCTGAGGGAGTACTTGTTCACGAAGCCTACTCAGCAAACTCGATTAGAAGCCTGTGGTGTGACAATATACATGCTCAATGAATGCGTATAGTGAAAGATTCTTTGACCAATAAGTTTGCAGAATATGTGCTCTTCCAACTTGAGAATTGGTAGGCCAGATCCTCTGATAGAATTAATGCCAGACATGTACTGCCAATGGTATCTTCCCAATGATTCACCACCCCATTTTGATTTACGACATTTTACGCATCGCAACTCGAGACGCGGGGTTATTTTTAAGGCGATTTAAGGCGGGCTCAGGCCGATGGTACTGGAAAGCACACCCACGCATTTCCGGCCTTGCTCGCTGCTGACAGACATTTCCGCATTTGCTCGTGAAGTATTTATGCGTCATCCATTTTGCATCTGGGGAAAACTTTGTGTGTATATACGTCTTCCGGCGCGAACTGGTTAAACTACATCATTCGTCAGCCATTTTGATGAATGTTTTTGAAAACTTTCGAAAAAGGATTTGACTAATAAGTACATAATTATAACAGTCACCAGTTTGTTCTATAAATACACCTACGACGTGAAATCAGGTGCAGAATTCCTTTTAGATTTTAGTTGTTAATATTTCTCTTTGCCTTTCTCTTTCCGATGTGTACTTACTCGCAGCTCGGAGGGAGAGTTTCATCCTGTGGGTATAGATTTTATGCACTGATCCTATTGTTTTTCCCCAACACTAGTCAAAAACCAACGTTTTTTCCCCCAGTGTCTGTTGTGTAGTATTAAGTGCAATATATTTCACAAGAAAAATTGTGATGAGCAGCTGAGAAATTTGCTAGATGGGTCCATTCCATGAAGTTGGGATACCAAGTGTGACATTTTGCTACATAATATATGTGACCTGGCACCACGAAATGGGTGGAAAGTCGCAAATTAAAAAATTGACATTATTACATTTCTAGAAAGAAGTCCTTGGCTTTAAAATGATGTATTTTGTGTTGCTGTAGCTTATTCCTAGCCGCTGCTATACTCTTTTGAAATAGCTGAAGTCATGCTCCCTTGTTTTGAGAAAACGGAGTTCAAAGTCCGTGAACTATAAGCTATACTACCAATCAGTGCAATTCAGCCACAAATAAAACACACTTTAGAGTTTTAATTGAGCTATAACATTTTGGAATATGATAATAAAGAAGGGTTTTTCATATGTAAAAACGTTAACAACTCCGAAACGACCTCCCACTTGAAAAATTGACATTTTGGCCAAAAACTCGTTTTGGCAATTTGCAACTTTCCCGCTCATTTCGTGGTGCCAGGTCACATAGATGCCATCTATTGAGTCAATTATTGGATATAACAGGATTCCATGTCTATTTTACACGTTGTCGTGTTGCAAGATTTATTGTACAATCTTTCTCTGCACACTACAGACCACAAAATGGAACCATAACTATTTCTTTATAGGGTGATTATGTTGAAAATTCTGTCCCAACATAACAAATGTCACACTGGACATAAAAGAAACACTGTTTTAACCAGTTCGCGCCGGGATTATTTTAACATCGCCGAGCCGACGGGCGGGATTATTTTTAACGAAACTCGATCCGAAGCGTGTTCAGGCCTATAGTGCTGGGTAGCACACCCACGCATTTCCGGCCTTGCGCGCTGCTGACATATATTTCCGAACTTGAACTTGGCGTATATATTCGTCATCCGTTTTGAATTTGGGGAAATTTTTGCGTTTATATTCGTCATCCGGCGCGAACTGGTTAAGTTGGTGGAATGACCTATTTATGTTGTTGCACAAAGTGGAGTTATTTGTTGCCCTTCCTGACTATTGTTTTCGAGTTTTTATGGCTACCAAGTGTATTTTTTGTTTACGTTAATCCACCGTGTTCTCCAGTATGGTTGTGTTTTGAATGTTTTAATGATTGTTTGAACTTTATTGATGTTAAAAGAGGTTTGCGAAGGAAGACAAAGATTTTGTGAAAGGAAGAACCAAAAGTCACATCAATAAATATACAGTTAGTCGTGATATTTTCTTTCTCAATTTCTATGACTTTCAAATTCTTTTGAATTACCTTTTACACTCCTGATGAATGATCACAGAATGTTTCATCTTTACTCCTGGGAACTTCTTTTGGCTTTTGCGAGATAATTTTTTTTTTTTCTGGGGGGGAATTTTTGTTTTGTTTAATATTGATCATGTACATGTATAGGTCTTGAAATGTACATTTTTGGTCCTGTGATAGTCTTTACATTTTAATTTGTGGTCTAAATTTTTTTGTTTGATCACAGAAAAAAGATGTTTTAGTCCTTAGGACTTCATTGAATAGGAAAAAAGAATTGTAACCCAATTTAATACAGTACTATTACACAAATAAACCACAAGGGAAACTGACTAGGTAAATTTGCATAGATTTTAAAGTGAACAAAGAAATTGGGAAGGCAGTACTTGAACCTGCGACTTAAACCCGTATCGTAAAATTAGGCGTGATCCCTGGCCACATGACATTCTGGTGTTTATGACTTACGACTAGCGCCCTAGAACAAAGATACGGACAATTTGGGAGACCGCCAACATAGGGCAAGATAGCTCAGTTGGTAGAGCGCCGGTCCAGTATTCCGGAGGTCGCAGGTTCAAGTCCTGCCTTGCCAATTTATTTGTTTACTTTGAAAACAATACTGTTACAATAATTCCTCTTGTCTTAATCAATTACATACATGTATAACCTAATCTTATGTTGTCATTCCATTAAAGTCACTGCAAACCCAAGTGTTTTTCATTTCAATTTTGTTCACCCTATTTCGTTTTATTGTGGCACCCATTGGTATTTCGGGTATTTCATTTGACATGTGATGTGATCCAGTAAAATGAGTAAATAAGTCAACCCCTGGCCACATTTATGTTTCTTGTACATGTATTTTCATTTGAAGGGAACTTTAGGCTTCAATGTGGTGAAAACCCCATTTTGATTAGACTTTAGTTTTAAAATTTAAGACACATTGAAAAGAAGAAATTAAGTTGCTAAAAAGCACACTTTTGATGCATGACGGATACTTGGCAATGAAACTTGCACGTTAAATATCGGATACAAAACGAGAACAACATAAGAACCACTGCCCGACGCCGGTTGAAAAGGAATGCCGTTTTTCTTGCTTTCCTCGGCATCCGTGATTGTAAAACTTTGAGCAGGTCAATAAACGATATTTACTATAAAATACAACCCCCCTAAATCCAGGCTTGCAGTAATGGTATTGATTGGTTTATCAATTAATTGGATAGAAGTTTCGTCGTTATATAGTCATGGCTTATGCACAAATGCACTTAGACAATGTTAAGCATTCTAAACTTTCTAAGAGCTTGATTGCCTGCAATCTGCCGTTAAACAAATATATAGATCAAATTTGCAGCTCTTCAAATTAACCAGTTCGTGCTGAAGGAAGTACATACACGCAAAGTTTTCCCCAGATTCAAAACGGATGACGCATAAACACGCCACGAGCAAGGCCGGAAATGTCTGTCAGCAGCGAGCAAGGCCGGAAATGCGTAGGTGTGCTTCCTGGTACCATCAGCCTGAACCTGCCTGAACCTTACAAGCCATGAAAAGACTATGACTGTTGCCCAGCACAGTGACATCGACAATCTTTTTCTTTGCATGCTCATCAATAGGAAATACACTTAGCTATATGTGACCAGGGGCCAATTTCATAGAGCTGCTTAAGCAAATTTGTTTGCTTAAGCACAAAAACTCTTGCTTAATAAATCGGGTAAGGAGCCAAAATTCCATGCGATTGTTATGCTAAGCTAACAACAGCCAAGTAGCAATCACAAATAATATACATCACATGGAGTTGTGGCTGGTAAGCTGGTTTTAATAAGCAAGAATATTTTGTGCTTAAGCAGCTCTATGAAATTGGCCCCTCACGAAAACGATGTAATGAGTTATGATTAAAAATAGCCGATTTGACGGTAGGGAATTGTTTGTTGGGTCCAGCTGATGGGGAAACCCCCGACGAACGTTACTAACATGCTTTGTTTACCTCGTTCGTGACACTTTTTGATCGCAAATTGTTTTGTTTTTTCAGTAACTATTCTTATTTTGATGTGTGTGTAATGACCTCTGGTTTTGCTTAATATTAGATATTTTTTAAATACCCTACCCAATAAATTATATATCATTTTAAAGCTACGAATTCAAGGAATTTGGAAATACCAATACATTGTATCTCAAAATATCAAAAGGTCAACTTTACTCTGATTTCGTGGGAGCAGGTCACATATGTCGAGTTTTTTAATATTTCATACATTTATGTATGTTTCCAGAACCTAACATTGCTTTAATTCACAGCAAAAACTGTTTTATTCTGTAGTATTTATTTAGGCCATGTAACATTTCAAATGAACTTTCAATCTTGTCTTTCTTTACAAGCTATAGTTACTGGTTGGGGTAATTTCTCTTGTATATACCCAATACTAGATCAGGGATCAATGCCTTGATTATGTATATAATAAAACAAATATGTAATTCACTCCCTCAGTATTGCCTCGACTGTAGCTGCTAGGATCTGATAGTATGTATATTGATATCATATAAATATATTTAAAAAATAGAGATGCTCAAAATTTGTCAGTACTCGGCCTAAAAAAAAATTAAAAATGAGATTTGCTAGCAATCCCTGTGGAACATTCAATGGTGCCATTGGAAATTTATTTCAGCAGTTAAAGGTAGGATACACCTTTTGCAAATATCGAAAATATTTACTACCAAAATATTAGGAAATATCTTACTCATTTAAAAGTAAGTACCGGTAATGATTCTAGGCATCCGGCAAAATGATTGCGCTAGATATTCTGTAATTATCCCGAAAAATATAATTTTATAAAAAAAAAATTGCGATCAAACAAGATAAACTGCTCGACGCCGGTTGATAACAAACTCTGTTTTTGGTGCTTTTCTCGGCATCCATTATTGTAAAACTTCGGACAAGTCAGTTAAACGATATTTACTATAAAATACAACCCCCCCCAAAAAAAAATCTATCCATTCATAATAATTCAAGCAATTACCAATGGTGTATCCTACCTTTTAAAGCTTAATTTTCAAAAGGTTGTAGAGGTTAGGTAATTTCAATCATTTTTTTTAAAGAAAAAAACAAACTGTTTTTGTTTTGTAGTTTAGAAGACATATATTCTTACTTTTTTTGGTAGTTGCTATTAAACTGTTAATAGTTAAATTAACCAGTTAAACATTATGCTGCCTGTTATTTATTTATCTTTGTGCATACAAAAAATTGTCAAAGTTGTTCATAATATTTATATTATACATGTATTGTGATTATTCATCTTTACATAACACCTCAATAAATCCCTGTCATCTGATCGCTGATCACATGTTATTCATCCCATTGCACGGCATAAAAGTTCTATTCAACCGTAAGTAGAACTTCAATTGCACAGTCATGCCATTGGTCTCTTTCTGACCAATCAGATGACAAGGATTCATTCAGGTGCAGGTTTAAAAACAAATAATGAATGTTTTACGTTTGTGCAGTGGAAAGAATAATTATATTTGGTGACAGATGGAATTTTCCATTTTATCTGTCACATGAACCTATTCTTACCATTGCACTCGCAAACATTCACTATTTGTATAACATTGCATGCAGTGTTTGTACAGTAACTTATGGTATTAAATGTAAAGTAAAGTGATATCTTGTTTGAAGGTCGCATACACCATTTGTAGACATCAAACAATTTCACTACTAAATAAAATATCTTACTTATTTGAAAGTAAAGAATGATTCTAGGCATCCAGCAAATTGATTACGCTTGGTATCCTGTCATTGTTACGAAATTTGAATTTTATAAAAAAAAATTGCTGGTTGAAAACGAACACTATTTTTTTCTTGGCATCCATGATTGTAAAACTTAGAACAGGTCAGTTAAACGATATTTACTAAAAAAATACAACCCCAAAAAAACAAATCTACCCATTCCTGATAATTTAAGCACTAACCAATGGTGTATACGACCTTTAAATACATTGATGTAATACATTATAAATGACTGCAATTTGCTTACAGCATGAACTGGGTGCACATGTACATGTACACTGCAACTTCCATGCATGCTGCCTGCTTGTCTCTTTGTGTTGATTTGTACGCGACATAGTCAATATTGTAAATTGATTTGGAAAGCTGGGCTTGTGCATAGAAAAGTGACTACAATGTTAGCCTGATAACCACTTTACAAATTGCAGTTATGATTTGAAGTACGATTCAAATTGTGATTAGTTTGCTATAACATTCCTACAAAATGTCATAAGGCATCAGTATAATTTGTAAAAAGGTGCATGCTGCTAAGTACACAAAAATGTGCTTAGCACACAAACAAGTTTTGCTCAGTTTACCAGCCAAAACTCCATGTATTTTCATCCTAAGCAAAAACAAGCTGAATACCAGTCGCAAACAAGATTCATCAGCTGAACAATTTCGTTTGTAAGCCTGTTTTTGCCAAGGAAGAATGTTCATGCTAAGCAATTTTTGTGATCGGCAGCTCCATGAGCACTTAGGGTGAATACAAAAAATTGCACCTGAATGCTAAGTTGTGAAAGTTTAAATTGCTAAAATTTAATGTTTTATCTTCAATGTGAATATTTTCTTTGCCATACTGCAAATTACATTCCATAGACCTTTGTTTTACAGAATGATGAATACAAATATGTGTTTATTTATAATTGTAATATTGAAACTTAAGATAAATCAATAAATAACTAATCGTGATCAACTCTATATTTGGTCCTTTTCTAATTTATCAACTGTGGTAAGGTTGAAATCTAATGGAAATGGTGTTTGTTATGCATATTGTTGAAATAATACAGTGGAACGCTGATATAGCTAAGCCTGAAAGTTTGCGGTTTTAAAATTATCCGTAACCGCAAACCATAACCGTAACCGACGTTAAAAAAAAAATAAGAAAAAAAACAATCTCGGAAGTTCCTAATCTTATTTGTTACCATGTAAAATGCAGAATTTGTTCAAACATCGCTAATTTAAAGATGGGAATCGCAAACAAAAATGATATACATGTATCCAGACAGATAAACAAAATTCCCCTACCCCTGTACAACGCCGACAAACAAAGCTTTGTATTGTTTAGATTTATTTCTTCTTCGTGTAGTATGCTCCGAAAAATGGAAGGGTCGATATTTAAAAATAAGATTAAGGTTAACCGAACTGGAAAAATGTAACTGTTTAATAATAATAATAATAATGTTCGTGCTTATATAGCGCTTTACAATTATTACCCCGTTCATCAGGCCCTGGACCACGCGGCAGCCGTTTATAGGCGCTCAATCGGCCTCGACCCTCACAGGTACCCATTTATACTCCTGGGTGGAGAGAGGCAATTGTAGTTAAGTGTCTTGCCCAAGGGCACGAACACCATGTTCCTGGTCGGGTTCGAACCCAAGCACCATCGTACATGAGTCGAACACCGTAACCACTGGGCCATGACATTCTATGACATTTAAACGGTCGGTTAACTGTGTAACCGCTGCAGGCTTAGCTATAGCTATAACGAACATCATGGGATCCACAGACATTGTTTTAGTTTAGCGATTCTCAGCCGCCAGTCCATCAGGTGCCCTCTTTCACGGTAGGTTATTTAACGTTCGGGAATTTAAAAGAACACAAAGAACAACAGTTAGGATCTTCCTTGTTCCCACAGCTTTGAACAGTCGACCCTCACTCCATGAGGAGAAAGTTAACGTTGTGACACAATTTGCAGTGAAGTCAACAGCTGAGCCAACGTTCGCGGATCTGTATGTCAGTAATATAAAACAAATATTGAGTGGCTTTATAATTGTTTACTTTGGAAGCAAGTTTTCAAGGTGCATCACTATTTCAACGGTACACAAATATTGAGTGGAATAGGAGAAATATTATCGCTAAGTAAAATCTAGACTTTCCTATTTCACTTGGATTTGCCTCATGAAATGGGAAAGTCCCAATTTTACCTTGTGGAAATATTCCTCTTATTCCACTCTAAGCCACTCAATATTTGTGTACTCTTGACATGATGATACACCTTTGAATCTTGCTTCCAAAGTAACCAAAATCAAGAGCTCACTGCCTGAAAAAACTGTTTATTTCTGGCTGGCACAGATATTCCCACAGAGCTTAGAGTTAATCCTCGCCCCCACGTGCTCGTAGTTCCATTATCCACGTATACAACCGTGGAGAAACAACTCTCAGATAGATGGCTAGTTTGTGGTGGACAGGACCCAGAACGAGATCATCTTGTTTCCAAATCACGGCCTTCAGATTACCACCGAGCTAAAAGTTAATCCTCGCCCCCACGCGCTCGTAGTTCCATTATCCACGCATACAAGCGTGGAGAAACAACCCTCAGATAGATGGCTAGTTTGTGGTGAACAGGACCCAGTACGAGATCATCTTGTTTCCAAATCACAGCCTTCAGAATTTCCTTCACTACATAGTCCGTAGTCATCCCTGTCGCTGTGGTACGATCCAGCTCTGTAGGACACAAAATAGGCGAAATGACAGAGTTGTATTCGAGTCCCTGCAAATTCTTTTACAAGTTCAGTCACAAGTCCTTTCATAAAGCCAGTCGCAAGTAACTGGTTGGACAATGACAAAGGAATACTTTCTTAACAGTTCATTTGAATAGCTAGTGACTTGACTTGAGACTGAAGGACTTGTAGGGACTCGAATACAACTCTGCAAAATGATGGCAAGTTCTTTTCTTTGCGGTTCAAAGTTAGTTTACACCATTTGGTTTTGCTGCAATGTTCGAAAACAGATGGCTTGTGACGAAACAGAGTAGTAAGGATTTAGAAGTGTCTGTGAGGTGTACATGTATTCTCATTGCCTAGTATTATGAAGAAACTGGTGTTTTTATCTGTAGGCCACATGGTGCGACTACATTAAAAGTTGTGAGTCAAATAGGTTGGGTGGCTTGTGCGTAAATTGCTCGCCTCTCACCAATGTGGCCTGGGTTCGATTCCCGGCCCGGACCATTATGTGAGTAGAGTTGTGCGTTGGTTCTCTCCTGTGCCACAAGGGGTTTTTCTCCGGGTTCTCCGGTTTTCCTCCCTCTGGAAAAATCAAACACTTTCGAACTCGGGCTGAGCTCTGTAGTCATATATGAGTATATCGGTTAGCGATACATGTACACTATCTGTTGGTTACTACAATTATCAGTTGTAACAGGGAACATTCATCACTGGGGTCTGTGACACTACATAATAACCTCCGCCATCGGGCGGAGGTAAAAATCCCAAATGTGACTTTCAAATGCCGGTGGCCCTATATTCTTACCTCCATGTCGCGTGCCGTCTGAAGTAACTGCATTGAAGGATATATTGGTCTGGATGTAGCTAGGACTGACAACTGTCACATTGACGTGATGGTGGGCTACCTCAGCACGCAGTGAATCAAAGAATGCATTCATGGCATGTTTAGATGCTGCATCTAGAAATACAAAAATTAATTAAAATATTAGGTTGAGCGAAACTGTTGACAGTATTGCTGCATTCCAATCGCGTCGTATTTATCCTGTTCACCGTGAATTTCTTTTGTTCACGGGTAGGTTGCATTCTAAACGCTACTCACCAAGACGCACGCGCACAGTCGAGCGGTAAGGACATTCTTTATCGCGCAAGAACTCGTACGTGAACCAACACGCATGCGCGAGTATTTCATTCGTTTATGAAGTCGTGAACATGGAGAAAAAGAATCCACCTCGAGTTCACCACTGGTGAACACGAGTTACCAGGCGATTAGAACGCCATTATACGACTCGTGAACTCGTGACCACGATAAACACGACGCGAATGAATTCATGAATGCATTCTTGAATCCTACTCGACATTTCTATATTTGCTCATTCTATTATTATACCTCATACATATTCATGATGGAGAGCCACTTTCTCATTGGTCCATACACCATCACATGCCATCCGCTATTTTTGTTGTTTGCCAAGTGTGCACGCTGGTGTGGGTGAGCAGGGTAAATACACATGTGTAGTAGACTAGCACACGGGTTACCCATGTGCTAATTTACTACGCATGCGCTTTACGTAGGGCCCTGTGGTCCAGTGGTTACGGTGTTTGACTCCTGTACGATGGTACGTGGGTTCAAACCCTGGTGGGGAACATGGTGCTTGTGTTCTTGGGCAAGACACTTTGCTACAATTGCCTTTCTCCACCCAGGAGTAATGGGTACCCGTGAAGGTAGAGACCACATGCGCTGATCTTGAGCTGCTGCAGAAATGGTCTCGTTCCTGGTGAACAGGGATAATAATTGTAAAGCGCTTTGATACACCCACATTGTGGGAGTCTAAGGCCGAGTTCGGGCGGTCTGTTCTTGACACGCAAACTCTGTTCTTACGCTCGAACGGCGGGAACGCGACCCGTGAACATTACACTCGGAACAAGAACACACACCACCTATCCACCAGGGTTTTGCAAGAACAAGTTACGCGTGTCAAGAATAGACCGCCCGAACTCGGCCTAAAGCGCTATATAAGAACTAACATTACGATGCAATCGTCGAACTAGCATTCGGATGTAGTACACCGTAAAAAGAATAGAAATAAATGTTATATTGAATTGAATTTAATTGAACTTGTCAAAGGAATGTCTGATTAAAGTGTAACAAACGGTATTGTAAGGAGAATTTTATGCTCTTTTTGTTAAAATCCATCAAAGCCTCATTTTGTCAGAACACCTCACAAACATTTTTACCAGTTCGCGCCGGAGGACGTATAGACACGCAACGTTTTCCCCAGATTCAAAACGGATGACGCATAACTTGTCACGAGCAAGGCCAGAAATGTCTGTCAGCAGCGAGCAAGGCTGGAAGTGCGTGGGTGTGCTTCCCGGCACCATCGGCCTGAACCCGCTTCGGATCGAGTTTCGTTAAAAATAATCCCGCGCCTTGGCACGGTGCTGTTATAATAACCCCCGCGCGAACTGGTTAAGTAGATGATCGGTTGTATACTTACATGCTGAGCGATATGGAATGGCGATCTTTCCTTGCACACTGCTGACTGCAATGATGTGGCCTGATCTTTTAGCAATCATACTTGGGAGAAGTTCTAAAAAGCAGATAGACAGACGCAATGCTTCAGGAAACATTTTAAATGTCTATAATTATGGGCATCCCTTTTTAAAGGTAGGATACACCATTGGTAATTGCTTGAATTATCACGAATGAGTGGATTTGGGGTGGTTGTATTTTATAGTAACTATCGTTTAACTGACCTGTCCGAAGTTTTACAATCATGGATGCTGAGAAAAGCAAGAAAAACGGCGTTCGTTTTTCAACCGGCGTCGGGCAGTTGTCCTTTTGTTGTTTTTGTTGTTCTTGTTGTTCCAGCGATTTTTTTATCAAATTCAATTTTTTAGAACAATTACAGGATATCTAGCGCAATTATTTTGCTGGATGCCTACAATCGTTATTTACTTTCAAATAAGTAAGACATTTCTTAATGATTCGATAGTAATTGTTGTTCAATATCTGCAAATGGTGTATCTCTATCTTTAAATCTTTGGTTCCCAAATCTGACCGACCCTTAACTTAATTCCCAACACGAGAAATTTTGTGTTTATTTCTACCCTTGTCTAGAGCCCAAATGAAAATGAAAAAAATAATTCAGGCAATAATTACCTGTGATAATTACAAAGCTGTGGGAACAAATATTCAATTTAACTTGAAACATTGCAAAAACAACCAATGAAATTGCCGCGTGGCAAGGGTTCATAGTTTATGAAAAGTAATTAGGGTACAAAATGTGGTCATGTCTACTCCTACAGTCAAAATGTTTAGAGTTGCATGAAGAAAAAAAAGGGCTTCTACCACTAACCCTCACAGATGCTTCAAACTCAATAAGAAACCACTGTTTCTTGTATACATAAAGACCTAATGCTCTAAGTCAATATAAAAACGTATTGTATTACCAATTACCTTTCGTCAATGCCACGGAGCCAAAATAATTGACGTTCATGAGCTTCTGGTGGACGGACATCTCCGTACCCATCACAGTCCCCCTGTATCCCATCCCGCCATTGTTGACCAAAATATCAACTCCGTCATGCAGGGACAGCGCTTCTTTAGCTATCCTAGGAATCGATTGCAAGTCCTCCAGGTCAAAGGTTAGGACACACGGGGGATGGGTGGGTGTGGTCTGCAAGAAAAAAATATCAGGGTAGTCACGACAGACAGTTTTTGTGACCGGCTCTACAAAAAAGGGTATTAAGTCGCGCTGTGCATTATCATGTAATGGCCCACTCAAAGTTGAGAGGGTAAACATTTCATCATAATGGGATTACCAATTTTTGCCATTAATGACATCTTTAACACCAATATTTTCAGGTTTCATTCAAAGAAATGTTGATTTTGATGATTAAAGTGGAAAACACGCCCATTTTGTGTTCATCGTTCTGTTGTTCTACAACAAAGCCGGCTTTTTCAAAGCCTGTTTTCTCAGTTGTGTAATTTGAACTCCAAGGAAGTAATCAAAAGCAAACATGTCATATCTCCAGAACGGGAGTAGCTATAGAGCTCTATTATATACCAACTGGAAGCTTACACTGTGGGCTTTCCAACCATGTATATAACTCAATTTCACTATTTTGTGACATAATACCCATTATTGTAGAGTGGGTCACATTTATCCTTTTCAGTCTGCTCCAAGATGTCGGAATGGTGCGTTCGTTGAGCTCACCCAAGTCATCACTTGGGTAATGGCAGTCGGTTTAGCCACGAGAGCCGTGCTGATTGAACAGTCAAGCGTGGGCCATAACAACCCTCAGGTTGGTAGCCACAGCCGAAGTAATTGACAAACATAATTTTGGGACTAAGACTTACCTTCAGATTCACCACTTTTCCATTAATCGCAAACAGGTATCAACATTGGACTAGAATAACAGCTTCTAACTCAATAACCCATTCATGATAATTCAAGCAATTACCAATGGTGTATCCTACTTTTAACCAGTTCGCGCCGGGATTATTTTAACATCATCGAGCCGACGGGCGGGATTAATTTTAACGAAACTTGATCCGAAGCGGGTTCAGGCCGATAGTACCGGGAAGCACACCCACGCATTTCTGGCCTTGCTCGCTGCTGACAGACCGTTTGCGGTCTTGGTCGTGGTGTGTTTATGCGTCACTCGTTTTGAATCTGGGGAAAACTTTGCGTTTATATACGTCATCCGGCTCGAACTGGTTAAGGTGATGCTATGGTTGGGCTATAACAGCAATGCCACCTTACCAATTTGAGTGAACTTAGGTCATTCTTGACTCGCTCCAACTCCTTGACTCGACGGGCACACAGTATAACCTTTGACCCGGCTCTGTAGAATGCATGTGCACATGCTGTAAAAATCAACAGTGAATAGTCAACAAATTAATTGAGTGGTGGATGGATACATTTTTGAGGGCTTCAATTGAAAACTGCAAGAGTGAGTGAATTATTGAGAGCTTCAACCGAAGGGCTAATAGGATTGGCAACAACCACAGTCTATGACAATGAGAGCTAATACCCATTGAGCAATGACAGAGACGGATTCTGCTGCATTCTGTGACCGCAGACTCTGAAGCAGTTTGACATTGAGATTTCTGACCTGATGGATCTTGCTGCATTCATCAAGTCAATGTGACAAAGTATGCAATCTGATGCGTTTGGCAGGGTTTCTAGCCAAAATACCCTGGAGGGTTAGGTTAATGATGTTTGCCAATTAAAGTCAATGGGTGCATTTGTTTAGCTAACCCGTGTCGACACGGGTTAACCCTAGGTCATTCGTTTGGCTTCGACTTCATAATCGAGGCTCACCCGAGTCATACTCAGGGCTCACCCGAGTCATACTCAGGGATCACCCGAGTCATACTTTAGACCCTGCTCGTGGAGCAGAGTCACTGGTAGAATACATCTAAACAGAATCATTAACCCTAACTATACTCCAAGCCCATCAAACTCCAACTTGAGGTTTTGCCAGGTTTGGTACCAAACTTATTGTATGACTTTGTTTGACTCAGTACAAAGGCACAGTTCCTGGTGAACTGTGTGATGTGTACACCCTGTGAGTTAGTCTTGCATACGCACTGTGGACCTCCGAACAATATAGGTCCACACGATGCGGGAAGAGGTTACGGTTTGTGGACTTGCCCAGGTCCACAATCTGTTTCCGAAAAAGAGCACTAGAGGAAAAACAGGTTAGGGTTATATATAGAAAAGATAGAAGGAACAGCTGAGAGGCCCAGAATCAAAATTTTGAGAGTAAATTTGTTTTTGGGAAGCGAGAAAAATGAGTATTTATAGTCAACGTTTTTTAACTACACGAAGACAAAGGAATGTCCACAGTACGTATGTAAGGTAAAGCTGTGTGTGTTCCCACCCAAACACCCTCCAGCACACAGAACCAATGGCCAGTCATCGTAGCCCTGATCCTGAACACTGACCAATGCATAAACCCATCTGTACCAAGTCAATCAAACTTCAACAAGTTGGAGTTTGGCAGGTTTACTGTGACAGGAAACAAAACATTGGTAAAGTAAACATTCCTATCCAATCACCTTCTCCTAGTCCTGAACTTGCTCCTGTAATGAGCACCACTTTATCTTTGAGAAGTTCTCGTCTTCGTCTGAATGCAAGTTGACGCCATAGCCACAGCAGTCCCAGACTACCGAATGCCAGCCCAGCAGCAATGTGTAGATGACTTGTGTTCAGTCTGTCCATTGCCGGTAGGTATCTGTCTTGCAAATTAATATACAAACAGTGAAGAATTATTGAACAGGATCAAGTTCAGCTGAACATTTGTGACCCACTCTGCAAAAATGAGTCTGATGTTCTACAAATATTTGTTTTAAGTTTTACAGTTGGTCAAAAAAAGCAGAAAATAAGCTTTCACTCATTTGATATATGGCACAACTCTGTAGTGTAATGCATTGGTCTTTAAAAAAAATTGAAATGTGTTTTTTCTCCATTAATTATATTAAAAGTGTCTTTGTACAGAAATAAAGATTTAAAATGGTAGTGCTTCATTAGATGCTATGGTAAGAGAATGACAAAAATCTTTATTAAATCTGCTTTAGAGATCAAAACAACTTTTGCAATAAGCCAATTCGGTATTCCAACTGCGCATGTGCACAACAAGGTTAAACAATTTTTCTCAAGGGATAAACACGGCAGACAAATGCACACAAGGCTATGGGGGACGTGGTAACCGAATCTGCATTCTCTGTATTTTCTTGTAAAATCGAAAAGAAGATGGGCACTTTGTTCGAACAAAAGTTTTGCCACACAAAACACCTGAAAACACCAAAACGTAAAAAAAATATGTTACTTAGTAACTTTAAACCACGACGATCTCTTTAAATTTGCTGGTACCCCGCTATGCTTTTGCACGCAATCGATGAAATGTTTATCCCGAAAGAAAAATTGTCAAATCTTCATGTGCGCATGTGCAGTGGAATACCGAACTTGCTTATTGATCATAAAATAAAGATATCAGAAAAACCAAAAATCCTTTAAAAAAAAAAAAATTGTTGATAGAAACATTATCTCAAACATCCCTGTATGGGAAACTGTATTTTGCGACATCAGACTCATTTTTGTAGAGTGAGTCACATTTATTCATCTCATGTTTGCATCTGGTTCTTAATTTTGAATGATTAATTATGCGACGTTACCACACAAAAGGGGCGAGCCATTCATATCAACATTCGGTAAACCTCAAATGTTTGCCTTCTTGCTAAAAAAGTGCATAAACAATAGGAAGATAAACAAGGTTCCCAGTTGTCCGAGAATACCAACACCACGTTTGTGGGTAAACAATACCAAAATCACCATGATTAGTGTATTTTGTTTGCATTTTGCTCTTTTTTTTTTTAAGTTCAGTTTTTTCTTCTTCTAATTTGTAGTTTTGGAGGACGTTTTTTAATAAAGGGAAATTTTCATTAGTTCAAAATTTCAATAACGTTAGCCTAGCTAATGAATATGATAAATTGATGGTTCAATTTTTTTCTCGAACATTTATATTATTATATTAAACAATATTCAATAAACAAGAACAAGGCAACTTTCTTACTTCAAACGAAAAATAGAATGTGGTTTATTTGTGAGAAATAAAATGCACAAAAAGAAATTAATTATACGCACCTCTAAACATGAGCATGTGGGAAAAGTTCCGCTATAATTATTTGCTTTCTCGACTCGTGCAGTTTCATTATCACCGGTCACATCGAATTGTGTAAACAAAACCATATGAACCCGGAAGGGAAATCCCCGCACGTGCGCTCGAATCGATACCAACCTCCAACCCTTGTAAGTGGAATGGAAAAGCCAATTAAAAGACTTGAGCACCAGTCTAAAAGGGATTTCCAAACGGTTTCCAAGAACGTCGAGGGCGCTCTTCAATGTTACTGGTTGTCTTATCCCCGCCTCAAGGCGGCACCGGACTATTTTCGGCACGCTTCGAATGCATTTTGTTGACAATCGTTCACATTATCTGCGCGTTACATAGCATTCGAAGTACAGTGCATTACTGACTGTACACTGCGTGCATGAATGAATGTCATTCCTTTACCTTGAAATTTCTGAGAATCGCTGAAGAAACTGAGTGTGTAAATCGCTTTTCACGGCCCACCATGAGCCTGTCTGGGTGTCCACACGTGGCTAACTTCAAGGCCGTAAATGGATCGTCACCCTACAGACTGATTATTTCGTATTTCGTTTCGTGCAGCACCCAAGCAGCAGTTAAAAGAAAGGTAATTCCCGTAGGAGGTCATTCGAGGTCTGTTCCAATGTGTACGGTGTGCGGGGTAAACACGCGCGCGGCCGGCGGAGGTCGATCGCAGGCGCCGCATCTAGCACAAAAAAGTGGCAGTGTCCCGGCCGTGTGTGTGTTTGTGATCATGGAGGTGTCCTTACCTCCATGGTGTGATCAACCCAATGGTATTGATAAGCCGCAACACTCGCATTAAAGTTTACTCTTTACTCAGTTATAAAGACAAAATATTTCTTATGATTCCTATTCCTAAGTTTATAAAGCCCCAGTTATAAATTGTTAATGTTAATAATATTGTTGTTGGGCATGAATGGTCATGCGCGATTTTATTTATTTATTTATTCCATTTCTTTACCCAGGGTGTGCCCATGGAGGTAGAAAAACCTCCATGGTGTGCCCAAACAGTTGAAAACTGGTTTTCATTGGGGCCCCTGCATATAAATAAAATAACAGTACATATAAATACAACAACATTTCAACAAAATTACAAACATAATATTTACAGACGTAGTACAAGGATATTTACTGGAATTCAAAACATTGATACATGTACTAATTTTGATTTACGAGATGGGCGAAAACCATGAAAAAAAAATGATCGCATTGCGCTATCGGTTGATCATATGACTCTATCTGTCGATCATATGACTCTATCTGTCGATCGTGCGGCAACTAGTCAAATAGGGCCTACCTTTTCTGTGTAACTCACAGTTTTTGAGGATTTCTTTTTTTTAAAGTAAAGTCTGACATATTCATCAAGATCGACCGATCGCGCCTAACGATTGTCGTTAAATGATTGTGTGTGCAGTTCCGGTGGGACCATAGAGATAAAGCTTCATGAGAGCCTGTTTTCCGGTTGTCGCTGTCTTAACCAGTTCGCGCCGGATGACGTATATAAACGCAAACATTTCCCAAATTCAAAACGGATGACGCATAAACACGCCAAGTTCAAGTTCGGAAATGTATGTCAGCTGCGCGCAAGGCCGGAAATGCGTGGGTGTGCTTCCCGGCACTATCAGCCTGAACACGCTTCGGATCAAGTTTCGTTAAAAAAAATCCCGCCCTTCGGCTCGGCGTTGTTAAAATAATCCCGGCGCGAACTGGTTAATACCCCTTAATATCCCTTATAAATCAAAGCCCTTGCCTCTTTCCACAAAATTAAACCAGTCAAAATTCATTAACCCTAACTCCCTACACAACAAAGGAAGTTGGAGGATTTTGAAGGAATTGTATTGTTTAATAACAATGGTGAGGGAGTTAGGGTTAATGTGTCATTATTACCAACTGTTCAGGTGTGTCAAGAAATATCAGAATGTTACATTTGAGTGTCATTTTAATAGATAGGAACAGAGGTACAACTATAGAATGCAGGGCCACTCAAATACTTGTACTCTCGGCTTTATTTACCCTAGGACATAGAATGGAGTGGCCCTGTATTCTCTGAGTATTGGGGTACAACTATAGGCCAAGTTCGATCAAGGAGCTACAGTTAACTAGTGGTTAGTTTGTGACGTCATTAAGACATGCGCACTGTCGACTAGTCGAACTATTGACCATTAACTGCCCAACTGGTCTTCTCTGTACTGTGCTATTAAAGCGGCTATTGGTTACCATCGATGCGACCAACCGCGGTAGGCTGGTCGTGAATAGTCCACTAGACTAGTCCAACCATCGTCGACTAGCCCGAGTTCGATCAGAGTTAGTCAAACTATAGTTAACTATATAGTCCTTGATTGAACTTTGCCCATAGAATACAGGGCCACTCCATTCTATGTCCTAGGGTGAATAAAGCCGAGAGTAGTTGAGTGGCCCTGCATTATATAGTTATTCCGGAACGGGGTCCTTTTAAAGATAACGATTACCATGTTTTCTAACTCCACTTTCCAGGCTCAGTCATGTCTATGTCATGTGTGTCGACAATTGGACCTCCGGCTCCATTCGTGTCTCTACTGCGTATTCTTCGGGTGCTACACTGCAGGACACATACACGACCATGCAAAGGCAACCAAACACAACCTTGGTAATAAACAATTATTTGTTATTTGGGCTTAACCCTAACCTACCTAATGCTACTTTTTACTACTACAGGTAGTAGTAAAAAGTAGTATGCAGTACTCTCACTGACTTGTGTGCAATGCCTGTAGTAATTTTTAGTATTTAGTACTTCACCCCTAATTGCACTCGTAGTACTTTTTAGCATTGGGTCCCTCTGCTTGCTGAGTGTGCATGGCCCATGTATGCTGTGTAATGTGTTCTAAACTCTACAGCAAAAATTGTCACTTGGGACACATTGGGTCAAGGCTGGACTACTGCATTTTTTGCCAGGTAAGTATTACTGACCTGTATTGCCACTATTAGTACTTTGTAGTTGGCAGTATCTGTACTCTGTCAGTACACACCCAATCACCAGTCACAGAGAGACCCAGTGCTACAAAATACTAAAGAGTATTCTGTAGTACGCAGTTCTTTAGCCCAAAGTAAGGCCTAGGGGGTTAGGGTGAAAGGTAGTATACACCATTGGTAATTGCTTGAATTATCATGAATGGGTAGATCTGGGGGGGGGGGGGGGGTATTTTATAGTAAATATCGTCTAACTGACCTGTCCTAAGTTTTACCATCATGGATGCCGAGAAAAGCAAGAAAAACAGCGTTTGTTTTCAACCGGCGTCGAGCAGTTATTCTTATGTTATCTTTGGGTTTTTTGTGATTGCCGTCCGGCGATCACGTATTTTTGTTTATAAAATTCAATTTTTCGGAATAATTACAGGATATCTAGCGCAATCATTTGGCTGGATGTCTACAAACATTATTTACTTTCAAATTAGTAAGATATTTCTTCGGTAGTAAAGATTTTTGATATAGACAAATGGTGTATCCCAACTATAGAAAAAATGTTAATTTTCTTTTTTACTCCCCAAAATTAAAACATTGCCTAAAAAAACTAAAAATACAAATTAAATGTGTTTCTAAGTGGTGTTTATTTATACACTGTAGTAGTTAATTCCTATCACTTTTAAATAAATGAAGTAATCAAAATTGTGACGTTCTATAATCTTGTGTATTAAAAGTTCATCTGCAAATTTCATTAATTTTGTTTTCCTTTTTGAAAAAAAACACAGCTGTTGATCTTACTTATGGTGCTGTTTACTGCTACTCCTGCGGGGATTATGTATATGACCAGGAATTTGAGGCCATTGCCAAAGAAGAAAAAACCAAAGCTGCTAAATTTGTAGGTAAGTCAAACTCACGTCTATGTCTCCAGGCCGGTTCATATTCGCTGCCTAATCACTTGCGTACACACGCAGCTCGCGGGTCCATTTTGAACAGTCCTCGGTAAGTAAACAAAGTTTGTGTGCGTATGTATTGACCGCCAATCGTGGTCGTCAGACAAAAGAATTCGGTACGTCCACGATTGACAAAATGTCCACGATTCCAAATCGTGTACAAATCCTATGGAGGTCATCCGAAAACGTTAGAGTACAAACAAAAGAAGGGAAGACGGTCGGACAATGCCCCGTCCACGATTGGCGGTGTTTACCAACCTAAGTGTGTACGCTCACTTTGAAAAACAACTTTGGAAACGGCATTCGCACTGATCGTATGAGTAGTCGGACAGAAGAACTCCCATATTTTTTGTACACGAATCGAAATCGGAGATCTTTTCCAAATAGGGCACCCTAGTTGTTCTACATTTTCTATTTCAATCCGAAACAAACTCACACACACGCACACAGTTATGTTTTGACCGGCAATCGTGGACGGGGCATTGTCCGACCGTCTTCCCTCTTTTGTTTATACTCTAACGTTTTCGGATGATCGCCATAGGATTTGTACACGGGAAAAGATCGTGGACGTTGTGTCAATCGTGGACGCATTGTTTGACTCCCAATTCTTTTGTCCGACGACCACGATTGCCGGTCAATACAAACGCAGAGAGTCCTAGGTGCTTAGCACCAAAAAGTCCTGCTCAATAATAACGGGTTGCCAGCTAAAACTCCATGTGTTTTTCATGCTAAGAAAAAACCAGCTAAATATCAGTCAGAAACAATATACATTACCTGACAATTTTAACAAGGAAAAATTTTCATGCTAAACAATTTTTGGTGTGCTTAGCAGCTCTGCGAAATTGGCCCCTGCCATTATTGATAGATAAACCGTGTACATTTTCAACAGTTAATTTTATCTATTTAGAATTCTAATGTGGATTTTAATTTATTCGTGATTGCAGGTACCCCATGTAGCGTGCACGCATTTCTATCTTGGGAAGTCACCGCGTCGGAGGCCCAGCTTCTACGACAGAATCCAAAGCGTAGAAAGATCACGTCCAATTCCACAATAGGTGAGGTTGTAACTTTTTCAGCTGCGCGACGATCAGAAATCAGCGCTTATGATCGCTGGACTATTTGGGGAAAGTTTATAGTCATCGCGCAATGCTTGAATACAGGCAATGGTTGGAAACATTCGCTGCCGTGTAATTGCCTAGATGTTAACCAGTTTGCGTCGGATGCCGTGTATACACACAAATTGTTTCCGCAATTCAAAACGGATGATGGATAAACACGTCACGAACAAGGACGGAAATATCTGGCAGCGACTGGCTCACAGCAAACAAGGCAGCAAATATCAGGGTGTACTACCCACAGATGATGGCCTGAACCCCGCCTCAGATCGAGGTTCGTAACAAATTCTGCGCCTGGGCTCGGTCAATGTCAAAATAATCACATCGCGAACTGGTCAATAGACTTTAAAATGAAATATACACACAATGGGCATACTGTACTTCTACTTTATTTGTAAATTCAGCTTTATTATTGTGGAAATTGCCAAAATCCAGAGGATGTCTCTGATTTAACCTTAATAATTGGCAATATTTTGTGCAAAAATTCCCCCAACCCCAAATCTCCCAATGTAAAAACAAAATCATTTAAAGGGATCCAGATTTCTAATCTGGATTCATATCAATCTAAATATTTTATGGAATCGCCCTTGACCCATAAGCTATCTACCCACCAAGTTTTGTTAAAGTTCTTCCAGGGCCCAATTTCTTGGCTCTGCTTACCGTTAGCGAAAAATTCCTGCTTATGCAAGCGTATTCCACGCGTTGGTGAGGAACTTTGGCTTCTGCGCATGCGTACATCCCGTAACTATGGATTCTGTGCTCACAGAGTTAGTACATAATTGTTCTGCTCGCGCGGTTAGTACAAAATGATTATGCTAAGCGCAGAATTCTGTGGTTAGCAGAGCCAAGAAATTGGGCCCAGTAGTTTTTCTGTAAACCTGCCATAAAGACAAATAGACACATAACTTCCACCATCAGAGATTGGCGGAGGCATTAAAACTCAAGTATCAACAAGTCAGAAAAGTGTTTTACTTTTTATTCTATGCAGGTCTACGTGGGCTCATCAACTTAGGCAATACTTGTTTCATGAACTGTATCGTTCAGGCATTGACGCATACACCGCTGCTACGAGACTTCTTTCTGGCTGATAAGCACCACTGTCAGATGACAGCTAGTGATCAGTGTCTTGTCTGTGAGATGTCTCGGGTGTTTCAAGAGGTAAGGCCTGGGCCAAGAAGGGAACGCAACCCAGAACCGTTTCGTTCATTGGTCATAGACCAGCAGCCAATTTTTACGAAAAAGAGCTTGCGTCGTTTTCAAAAGTGGCGTAAGGCTTACGCAACAAAAAAGTGCGTAGCTGCGCCATTTCATTACGGATCATTTCACAAAACTTGGCAAAGCTGCGCAACGTTTTAAACAGCGTTTTACAACAACTGTTTGTGTTCTTTCACAAAATCGTCGTTGTATCACCTTAGCCCGCCATTTGGAAAAATAGTTTTGTCCGACTTTCCGCGGAATCGTGCGGCCACGTTAACACTTCTGTCATGGGTAAAATAGTAATTCCTTGTCTTCAATCATAAAACTGTGAGTGTCTTTCATTAAGCTTAATAAGTTGAGCAATGACGGGCTCCACGTCAATTACTATTTGCTGCTAAAATAGGTCATCTTATGCAACATCTTGCACTACCTAAATTGACTGCGCAAGCTACGCCATGATTTGTCGCGTAATCCGCGGACTTGCGCACTGTCAAACTTTTGTGAAACTGTCGTAATCAAAATGTTGCGGCAGCAAAAAAAGTTTATGCTTATGCAATTAATTGTGGCGCAATTATGGGATATCTAGCGCAATCATTTTGCTGGATGCCTGTAGTTATTATTTACTTTTAAATAACTAAGATATTTCTAAAAAAATCGGTAGTAAAACAATTTGATATCTGCAAATGGTGTATCCTACCTTTAAAGGTAGAATACACCATTGGTAATTGCTTGAATTATCATTAATGGGTAGATTTGGGGGGTTGTATTTCATAGTAAATATCGTTTTACAATCATGGATGCCGAAACAAACACGAAAAACAGCATTTGTTTTCAACCGGCGTTGGGAGGTTATTCTTATGTTATCTTAGTTTTTTCGCCATCGCGAATTATATTTTTCGGAATAATTACAGTATATCTAGCGCAATCATTTTGCTGGATGCCTAGAATCATTATTTACTTTGAAATGAGTAAGATATTTCTTAATAATTCGGTAGTAAATATTTGCGAAAACTGCAAATGGTGTATCCTACCTTTAAATATAGAGGTATTGTTCAGTATGAATTTGTTGATTGTTGGATTACCTTTGTTTATGGATGTTTTCTAGTTCTACTCAGGGTTACGTTCTGTGCACATTCCATACCGTCTTCTGCATCTTGTGTGGACTCATGCAAGACACTTAGCAGGTTACGAGCAGCAAGATGCTCACGAGTTCTTTATTGCTGCACTAGATGTACTTCATAGACATTGCAAAGGTAAATAAATGGGGGTTTTGAATAAATATGTGGTTGACCGGTTTTAACCAGTTCGCGCTGGAGGACAGATTTACACGCAAAGTTTCCCCCAGATTCAAAACGGGTGACGCATATAACTCACGACACGAGCAAGGCCGGGAATGTATGTCAGCAGCGATCAAGGCCAGAATTGCGTGGGTATGCTTGTCGGTACCATCGGCCTGAAATCGCCTCGGATCGAGTTTCGTTAAAAATAATCCCGCGCCTCGGCTCGGTGATGTTAAAATAATCCCGGCGCGAACTGGTTAAAAGGGAAGAAATCGTGAGTATGTAAACACCGGCAATCGTGGACTAGGGACAATTGGGCAAGGGCATAAACAAAAGGTCCACGATTGACCGAACGTCCACGATTGACCGACCGTTCACGATTGACCGACCGTTCACGATTGACCGACCGTTCACGATTGACAAACTGTCCACTATTGACAAATCGTGTACAAAACCTTTGGGAGGCTTACCAAGTACAAACAAAAAAGCAACAATAGGGGTCCACGATTGCCAGTGTTTACATGTATGTGTGCATGTGTAAACACCTTCGTCGGACGTCGGACAAAAAATTTTGATCTGAAATTCGGTACCCTCTGGAGACCTGAACACAATGTGTATAATGGAGACAAAAGGACGCCGGAGGGTAAATTTCTATAGATGAATAGGTCGCCACAGGGAATTTCACGAATTAGATTTTTGGAGTGTGCCTCAAATTACTCAAAAACTAGGTTTAGGATGTGGGTTAGGGTTAGGGTTAGTGTTTGGGTTAGGGTATGATATAGGGTATATTGGGTCGAAATTTCAACCCAGGAAATTAATTGTAGTTGAAATAGGAGCATTTTGAAAAAGGTGCCCGACTTTTTAAGCAGTTTGTACACGAGAACAAAGAGATGTCTCCACTAGGATACAAATTTGAGAGTCAATGGGGCAAACAATGGGTCCACGATTGACAAAAGGTCCACGATTCCAAATCGTGTACAAATCCTATGGAGGTCTTCCGAAAACGTTGGGGTACAAACAAAATAGGGATAACGGTCGGACAATGCTTTGTCCACGATTGAAGGTGTTTACACACTTGTGTGTGTGGACGTGAGCAAGTATTCACAACTTGCCTAGTGTGGACATCCTTTGTTCAGAGGTCCACACAACATATGTAGCGCCTGTACATGTAACCTAGGTCCTTCCTCTTGTGTTCCAATACAGTAAACTGATTGAAATCCAGCAGGACCCATTATCTCTGCCAAGGAGGAAATGCTTTTGCCCGCGTTTAGTTGTTTGTTTGTCTGTCTGGTGTTTTTTATTGTGCAAAATTACGAAAAAAAATACTAAAAGGATTTCAACGAAATTTGGTAGATAGATAACTTATGGGTCAAGGATGATTCCATACAATTTTCAGATTGATCTGGATCTAGATCAGGAATCGGGATCACTGTGGATAATTTGTTAGCGTTGGGAGATAGAATGATGTACGAAGCGCGGTAAATGTCATTCCTTGTCTGGGGCATATTTTTGCGGATGGGGTTGGAGGTCTGCGCTCTACAGAGTACCCTTTTTCTAGTTCTTAAATAAATCTGAATGAGAATTTAATGTCATAAAACCATCGAGTGTGAAATGTGTAGCAGTCAACTTATGTGAATGTCCTTCCTCTTTCTTGTGATCATTGGTTGTTTTTCTTCTTTACCGTACAGGTCACAATGGTGTCTCTGGCAACAATCCTCATCTTTGTAATTGTATCATTGACCAAATCTTCACAGGAGGTCTTCAGTCAGATGTAACATGCCAGTCCTGCAGGTCAGTTTAAGCCTCGGGAACTAGTTTGTCAACTTCTAATACCGAGGGAAGCTAATATACAAATACAGCATGGTTTGAGGGGAAGTAGTGGGAATTACTGGTACTGAGGTGTAGGTCAGCTCGACTACAATCCCGACGTAAAGCGGCAGGAGGTAGTCGAGCTGACCTACACCGAGGGACCAGTAATAACCACAATTTTTCCGAAATAAACCATGCTGTATTTGTTTTACTACACCTCATAAAAAAACTCACTGCCTTGTCGATAACGGTCTTCGTAGATTTTGCATCTTTATTCAGCACAAGATATTCATGTGTACATCAATCAAAGACAGTAATCTAGTAACGTTAGGGAGACCGGCGAAACCCCTGACGCAGGAAAGCCTTTGCCATGCCCTGGAAGGCCCGGGCCTCTTGGCCAACTAATCCTCCTTTTGTGCATGTAAATCATCCAACAAAAGCCCGCCTGGCAATCATTAAAGCCGGTCCTCTGGCCGCTTTGCCCAGCTACAGCCCATCCAAGCGTAGCTCATTATCTAGGGACCTTTGTTGGAAGTGTATTGTCCAGTAAAACCACTTATTAACACATAGGAATTTCTTTGAGGGGCTGACATGGGCATGCCACTGAGGAGACAAGGAATGCCGATCAATAAAGCTGGGCTTACGAATCAATAAAGCTGGGCTTTCTTTTCTGAAGAACTGGTAAACAAGCCTCATGAATAGTACATATACATTTTACATGTACAGTGTGGTTAATCATGGATTTAATGTTATATATTACAACTCCCACTTTCGGTTCCCATCCAAAACTCATTGCCAAAATTCTCCAAATTTTGTTGAATACAATTCGACATCGCGCGAGGTTGTGAAGTACTAGGGACCATTATATTTGATACGCATAAGTTGAAGCCAAATTTTGTCAATTTTGTTAGAAAGTTAACAGTTAAGCTTTTGAACCACCATTCACATCTCTGCCAGTTCGACCAGTAGTTGATATCGTTTCCGAATATTAGGCGCACGGTATTTTCCGCTTGCCACCTGATCTGGGGACCTACAAATCCCAGTTAAAAAAGCCTTTTCTTGAATATTAAATATGGCCATGTTCACACAGCGTTTTAGCTAAAACGGTTTTAGCTAAAACGGTAGATCACCACGGGTTGTCGGTCGTAAAACTAAAACACCGAGCGTTCAGACACCGTTTTAAGTATAGCGAGTTTTAACTTCATAGCGTTTTATCTCTGTCTGGGGTCACGTAGAACTTTCGCCCATTTACATTATTTCGCGCGCTACATAATTCGTGTGCCCGAATTATTGTAAAAGCATGAAACATGCCGCGGTAGAACATTTTGCAGAAACACGCTACGCTGTATCGCTCAAGGACGAGCATTACTACCTCAAAATAATTACATTAAAACAGAAAACACAAACACAGAAAAGGGTGACCATTATCGGAGAATTAAACTGCAGGAAATGACTTTCTTCATCGACGTTTGTTTGCCAGGCATTTTTACGTCTTACGATGTTCAATTCGACCAGTTCGTGTAAAGATAAAATACATGCGTGTCGGCCATGGACTGGTTCCGGTCCTTAACTTTGTCTATTGAAGCGTGCGGCGGGAACCATTCCAAAAATGCTGCATGTACGCTTGCATGGGGCGAGCACGTGGCTTCTGGCACCCGTATCCAACGGTACCGCACCGCACCGTACCGTACCATACCATACCATACCATACCAGCACGCAAAGCCTTGTTGATTTATTGGGGCAAAAACAGCGGAGTTAAAGTTTTGCTTCCGAAAATAGCAATTGTAAGTAATTAAACGAAATACACAGACAGCAGAAATATAACAAGCGTGGGTATGCGGCGTGTGGCTACACATTATAACATGCTAGCTGCCGGAGCATGTAAACAACCGCACTTGTTTACACCAAAAGTGCGCCACAAAAAGAGCTTACGCAACACCGGGTCAACTGCGGCGGCTAAAACAGGAAGTGTTTTAGATAAAACCGATTCTGTTGAAACACACCGTTCACACACCGTTTTAGCTAAAACTTTTAACCAAATCGAGTTCAACTAGTGTTTTAACCAGTTCGCGCCGGAGGACGCATATAAACGCAAAATTTTTCCTAGATTCAAAAAAGGTGACGCATAAACACGTCACGAGCAAGGCTGGAAATGTCTGTCTGCAGCAAGCAAGGCCGGAAATGCCGGAAATGTGTGGGTGTGCTTCCCAATATCATTGGCCTAAACCTGCCTCGAATCGAGTTTCGTTAAAAATAATCTCGCGCCTCTGCTCTGTGATGTTAAAATAATCCCGGCGAGAATTTAAAACGGTGTGTGAACTGTCCCTGCCACGTTCAGACACTATCATATATCGCTAGATCCTAAGATCCTGGTGTGCATGGGCCATGGTACATTCACCAGAGAGGGGTTGTCAATTGTCAGGCCCTAGTGGCTTGCTCAGAAGTGGAAGGAAAATAACAAAGCTTGTACCAATTTCCTATAGGCTTTACAAAGGTCCCTGTTGACATGGATTGCCACCCGTTGACAAAATGGAACAGTCTTTTGATCTCCACCGTTTGTGGTCTGAAGGATGCTGGCCTTGAATGAATACATTTTAGATGTTGGTGGAGGGCAGAGTAGGGCGGCTCAAATTACATGTACATGTACATACGGTGATAAAAAAAATTCGACCGGCAATCGTTGTAAAAAACCCGACTATTTTCAAACACTATTTATTTTCGTCTGAAAGAAGTAAAGAAAAAAGACTGCAAGGACAACACATTTTCTTGGTTTTACAATAAATTATAATTATTTCTCGAACCAAAATTTAAAATTACAAATAAGAATTTTAACCTCATATCCTTTCAAACTGTAATAAAAAAAAGGGTACTGCGCCATATATATAACACTATTATTACATTGCCTTTGAGTCATGGCCGCGGATGCTTACTTAGAAAAAAAGCAACTTAAAAGGTGAACAAACTTACTGGTCCGTCCGGCCGGCTAGTGAAAAAAAAAAGTTAAGGAGAAACCCTGTGCGCACAATGTCTTGGGAAATTAGCAAGCCTCCTTTCCGCAATAGTGACCAAAATGCATGTGTGAATCAGGGTACCATCATGATCCATCCAATGTTGTGCCGATTACTTTCGCAAAAAATATACAGGGTGAGGCAAATACAATGATCACAACATAAAAATCTATGGTTGGATACAAATCAGAATTTTCTCTGTATAAAAACTAGCTACAAACATTTCCATATAAAAATAGGTGACACGTGCATGCTGTATTCTTGGCTCAACAGCATGGCGTCCAACACGCCGGGCCTACAAGCTTTGCTAGTCTGGGCGAAGTTAACCGCAAAAGTTTAGATCGTCAACCAAGCAAATCAAAGACGCCTGATGCAGCAGTTGGGTATTCTTTTGTTATACAGAAATGCACGCCAGCTGCACACATACAAAGGGGAGCTTATCTGTCACTCAAGTCTGGGCTGGCCAGGAAGGTGTGATGTAGTCTATTCATTGGGTGTGTGTCTATTGTCAACGGATTAGGATTAAAAAATCTGCAAGGCCCAGGTTTTCTTCAGGCCTTGCTCGGCATTTGAAAGGCTTTATGCGTCAGAGTTTCGCCGGCCTCCCTTACCTATACCTAGACTGTTCCGTAAAGATTTCATGCCACAGAATACATCTCTGCGAGTATTCACCATGTGCATGGATACTTGCGTGCACGCTTGGCAAACGGCCAAAATAGTGACTGGCATGGGATGGTGAATGGACCAGTGAGAATGTGGCTCTCAATCATGAGATATATTAGCAAATGCTAGGAAGTATAACTCTATCATAAGAGTGGAGCGCCAGTCTGGCAGCACCATATGTACCTCGCTCTCTGATCTTTTTTTTTTTTTCGTGTTCCTGTATACCAGCTTTAATTTTGGTAATCCTTGTTTACAGTGGGTTATCATCACCTGGTGCCATTTCCCAACCATTCTGGTTGTTTAACTTGAACCTGATTTGCCGTTATTTCGACTGAAATTTCTGCTCATATCTGCTGCTGATGGCTGCTATAACACAGTGGTTTACTTCACACATGGTGCCTATGCACAAACAGTGGGCTGGGTGCACGGCACTCTTATTGTTCATCTCCATTCAGGCGACAATGGTCTGCCACATCTATAACAATAAGTCCTATTCTGTGGACCAACTAAAGCTACTGTACACTGCTACTGTGCAGCATGCTAGACTCCCAACTGATGTCTACAACAACATTTGCCGACTTGGTATAAATCGCAAACCCCCTACCTGCAGAGGAAAACGGGCAGGCAAGAAATCTACCACCATCTTGGTCTCTGGTAACTATGATAATGATACCCCTGTAGATCGATCCCCACACCGATTAAGACATATTGTGACTGCTAGTGCTATCCTATGGAACGCACAGTCCATAAGGAATAAGACGGATTTATTGTGCGAGATGATCCTTGAACACGATACTGATATCACGATCCTTACAGAGACTTGGTTGAAAGCCGATGATCAGGTGGTTATGGCTGACATGTGCCCACCTGGTTATTCGGTACTGAGTGTTCCTCGTCAGTCTGGCCGTGGTGGGGGCATTGGTCTTGTTTTCAAGAGCCCATTGAACCTTCAGCTTAGGAACAATGTTCTCCCTCCGTCAAGCACTTTTGAACATGCGGTTGTTACCTACCGACAAAGTAACATAAATTTTGCCATCATCTACAGACCCCCTTCATCCTCTGTCACCGATTTTCTGCTCGAATTTGAAGACTTCGTATGTGCCTTGGAGCATCTTCCTGGTAGATGTGTGGTTCTCGGGGACTTCAACATTCATTATGACTGTCCATCTAAACCAGAAGTTAAAGCCTTCACTACCATCATCGCTTCCTTGAACTACCACCAGTTAATCCATGATCCAACACACACTGCTGGCCATACTCTTGACTTCGTGCTAGTGAAAGACGACGACACCCTTATTGACTCATACTCCATATACCATCCCCACTCTTCTGATCACCTTGTCATCAAGTTTAACCTCGACCTTGACAAACCCCGTGATATGAAGACTTCATATATATCACGTAATTTCAGATCTATTGACTCTGATGCCTTTGGTCATGATCTTGCTGCCAGGATGGACGTTGTCTCATTGTCTGCCCATGATGACATTAATGTTCTTGTCGCCGGCTACAACTGTGGTTGTCGGGAAGTTCTCGACTTCCATGCTCCGCCAACTACCCGTTCCCGCACCGTCTGTCGCAAGCCCAGGTGGTTCAACGAGACTGTGGAAGCTGCTCGTCGTGCAAGACGACGCAGTGAGCGGAAATGGAGAAAGTCACATGCAGAGGCTGATCACCAAACGTACATCAAGTCCCAGCGTGATGTCTCTGTTACCATCACTGAAGCCAAGACGAACTACTACAATGAACAATTATCTGACTGTAATCATAAAGACATGTTTAAAGTTGTTAACAAATTACTTAACAATAGCAAATGTCATTTACCTGATTCTACTTCCTCTGTTAACCTTGCCAACGAATTTCAGGATTTCTTTGTAAACAAAGTTGATAATATTCGTTCTGAAGTTGACAATATTAACTCTGGTAATTGTCTCCCAACTGTTTACAAACCTTTGAATTGTAAAATGTGTTGTTTTGATCTTGTATCTGTGGAAGAACTAACTCGTATTATAAGTCAATGTTCCTCTAAATCGTGTGACTTAGATCCTATGCCCACATGGTTAGTCAAACAACATTTACCTGTTCTTATTCAGATTTTGTGTCGCATCGTGAATTGCTCACTGTCTTCGGGTGTGTTTCCGGCTGAGCTCCGCAAAGCTAGGATCACTCCTGTCCTTAAGAAGCCATCCCTTGACACTCAGCAACTCATGAGTTACCGACCTGTTTCTAATTTACCCTTCCTTGGTAAACTCATTGAAAAGGTGGTCTCCTCACAGGTTGCCTCTTTTGTCAAATCCAATGACTTGTCCGAGCCTTTGCAGTCTGCCTACCGGCCTTGCCATAGCACTGAAACAGCTCTTCTTACAGTTCAAGATGCTTTTCTCAGAGCTATTGATTCACACCAGGCCGTTTTTCTCATCATGGTTGACTTGTCGGCCGCTTTCGATACAGTTGACCACAATATCCTCCTTCAGCGGCTCACAGGTGATTTTGGTCTAGATGGAGTTGTTCATCAGTGGTTCCACACATACTTGAGTGATAGATCTAGCCAGGTTTGTGTTAAGGATGCCCTCTCTACTGAAGCAAAGCTCAAATATGGCGTTCCTCAGGGCTCAGTCATCGGCCCTCAGATGTTCACTTACTACTCCCACACCATTGGTCAACTTATTCGACGTCACTCTATCCAGTATCACATGTATGCTGACGATGTACAGTTGTTCTTACCATTCAACCCCTCCCGTCCTGGTGATGCGGCCTGTGCTTTGTTTCGTTTGTCTCGGTGTGTCAACGAGCTTCAATCCTGGTTGGTCATCAATAAGTTAAAGATGAACCCGGATAAGACAGAATTCTTCATTGCAGCCTCTCCCACTCACCTCAAAAACCTGGACCACCTCACCTTTAATCTCAATGGCACTCAAATTTATCCCTCTCCATCTGTCAGAAACTTGGGTGTAGTCTTCGATCGCAGCATGTCCATGTCTGCTCACATTACTCAACTCTGTCGTTCTCTTAACTGGCATATACGCAACCTAAGCCAGATCAGAAGGTTCCTCGATCTCAGCGCTTGCCATAATGCTGTCCGAGCCTTAATTCTGTCCAAGATGGACTACGGCTGCTGCCTCCTGAACGGTGTTTTCCAGAAAGATGTTGCTCGCCTTCAACGGCTCCAAAACCGATGTGCCAGACTTATCTTTAAGCTGCCCAAATACACTCACACATCTCCACTTCTCAAGCAATTACACTGGCTTCCAGTCGCCCAACGCATTCAATTCCGCACAATGGTCCACACGTATAAATCCCTCAATCACTGTGCCCCGGATTATCTCTCCTCTCTTCTTTCACTCCAGACTTCTTCTTACTCTCTTCGCTCTTCTACTGGTAAATCCCTCTCCGTTCACAGAACCCATAAACTTGCTGGTGACAGGGCTTTTTCAATTGCTGCTCCCCGTCTATGGAATTCCTTACCTACCCTAATTAGAACCTCTAACAGTGTCCCAGCCTTCAAACGTGCTCTTAAAACCCACCTTTTTGCCTCTTCCTAGCTGGTCGTCTTTTTCTTTTGTCTTTTTCTTTCCCCCTTTGTTTTCTCAGCGCCTTGTATCCTTTGGCAATTTGGCGCTTTATAAATACTGATATTATTATTAAACAGGAAAAAGGAAAAAAACTTTGGAGACGCTAGTAAATGCTTAAAAATTGGTAGTAAAAGCAAATGTTATTTTTTTTTTTTTACGGCCCATTTCTTTACGACCAAGGCTTGTTTTTTTCTGATGTTGTAGGCTATTGTTGTGATCTCTTTTACAGGGGTATATCTACTACAGTGGATCCTTTCTGGGATATCTCCTTGGATCTAGGTCCGTCTGGCAGTCATTCCAAGAGTACTCTCTCCTCCTCCTCAACCTCCTCAGCTCCAATTCCTAATGCTGACCTCTCAGTGGACAGCAATTCCTCAGGTCAGTAGATCAATGATGTGCAAACGAAACCAAACCGGCTCGAAAACCAACTTTGGGTCGAGACGGATCGGTTTTTCTATCATTTCATTCGGGTTAGTTCGGGCGGTTTCGGGGTTTTTCTTGTAAATTTGTGGGTCGGGTCAGGTCGAGTCGGGTCAGGTCGGGTCGGGTCAGGTCAGGTCAGGTCGAGTCAGGTCAAGTCGGGTCAGGTCAAGTCGGGTCAGTTTAGCCATCTTGTTAAAAACCTGAAATAAACTAAAACAGTTTGGAATTCATGTGGTTCAATAATATTGCAGGATCGCTGATCCCGATAACGCGAACTAATAGTACCGCGTCAATCCACCGCGTGATTGTACATGTAAACAACCGTGTGCGGTCTTTTAGGAACAGCAGGTCACGTTATCGAGTGTTCGTGATCATTATACAGTTTTTTGGGTTTTTTAGTGACAGACAACTGGTTTCAATTAACATGAGCACCAGATGTGGGTAATTTCTATGTGACCCGCTCCAGGAAAGTTATGTACATGATTAAAAAGTCCAGGATATAAGCTTTCATTTGGTACATAGTACAGCTCCATAGCCCCTCCCGTTCTGGTGATATGACGTTTTTGCATATTATCGGATTCCATGAAATTCAAAATACACAACTGAGAAAACGGGGTTCGGAACACAACAAAACTAAGACAATACATTGGAACCATGCACTCTTAAAAGGTTTTGTTTCACTTTATTTATCGAATTCTAGCTTTTTGTTAATTGAAACTGAAACTTTGGATTTTAAAGATGTCATTTAACCAGTTCGCGCCGGATGACGTATATAAACGCAAAACTTTCCCCAAATTCAAAACGGATGACGCATAAACACGCCAAGTTCAAGTTCGGAAATGTATGTCAGCAGCGCGCAAGGCCGGAAATGCGTGGGTGTGCTTCCCGGCACTATCAGCCTGAACCCGCTTCGGATCGAGTTTCGTTAAAAATAATCCCGCCCGTCGGCTCGGCGATGTTAAAATAATCCCGGCGCGAACTGGTTAAGACAAAAAATGAAAATCAAATTTTGACAAAAATATTCACCCTATTACTTTAAAAGGCCATTACTCATAAATGCATGGCGCGAGTTATGTCACCTTTTCCTGGAGCAGGTCTCATATAAGGATATTTGCCCAAGGATTCGGTTTTGTTTTCGTTGGTTTGGGTTGGCCAACTCAACCAACTAAACCCTATGTACATTATTAAGGTAAATTAAGGTAAA
Organism: Crossaster papposus; assembly: GCA_037893245.1. Classification (NCBI taxonomy): domain Eukaryota; kingdom Metazoa; phylum Echinodermata; class Asteroidea; order Velatida; family Solasteridae; genus Crossaster; species Crossaster papposus. The sequence goes on from JBAIAA010000238.1 coordinate 1,826,076, forward strand.
AACCAACATTTGCTGAACATGGCACTTCTACAGTGAATTGATTCCAGCGGGACCCATTGCCTCACTTTTTTGTTCGTTTGCTGTTTATTTGTTTGTTTTAGCAGAATTACTGAAACACTACCAGAGGGATTTTAACAAAACTTTGTAGGTAGATAGCTTATGGGTCAAAGATGATTCCATAATTTTTTTAGATTGATCTGGATTTAGATCAGAAATCCGAATCACTGTGAATAATTTTTTTAACGTTGGGAGATAGGATGACGTACAAAGCGCGATATTTCCAGCCTTGCTCGCTGCTGACAGACATTTCCGGCCTTGCTTGTGACGTGTTTATGCGTCATCCGTTTTGAATCTGGGGAAAACTTTGCGTGTATATACATCCTCCGGTGCGAACTGGTTAAAAAGTATCTTTATGCATCCTTAAGTCCCAGGTAGGCCTGGACGATATCGTAATTTTTGACTGGCGATATATCGTCGGGTAAATATCGCCGATATGTCGATATATCGCCGTAATTTTCAAATTTGAAATGAACCTATTTAATGGTTAAAAATAACTTAAAAGAGCTGTCGATTAACGCCGTCAGACGACATGCGTGAACTGTGGCGATTCTTGGAAGTCTATAAAAGAAAACTATATAAACAGAGTGGTCGCTGAAAATAGACGCGATGGTGAGAATGCTTTGTCGCCTTCCACTAAAATCAGCCGCCGATCAAGTCAGAGGGGGCACTTGTGGCTTTATTGCACAAAGATAGATTAATCTGATTGGCCAATTTTCATCGGGGGCAACGAACTGGGCGCTCCTTGGAAGAAATGTTGTGGCGCTGGTTGAACAAAACCTAACTGCAAAATCCTATTGGTCTATGACTGATCAGTTGGAGGCTTATCTGACAATAATGTAATACCTTGTTTACTTTGTGAATTCCGCCTGGTCGGCGATGTCGGGCTCTCAAAGCAACATGGGCCACTTTCCGCAGCGGGGGGGGGGGGGGGGGGGGGGGGGGGGTCTGCAAATTGTACTGTCAATCATTCTCGGACCTTAGAAGTCGGTGATGGGATCGCGGAATGTTTATTTTTTTCTCTGGGCTGGACTGGTGATTAGGGAAGTATAAAACATCAAGCTTGGGAGGGACAAAGTTATAAAATGATGCACTTCGACGAAAGAATCTCTGTTAGAATGTAGCCATTGCAAGGTTTCGATATCGGTTGACAACGGAGATTTTTTTCTTCTTCTCAACTGTAATTTAAGATGGTCAGAGTTAGCTTTTTATGTTTACCGGACAATGTATTTCTAACACCATTTGAACACTAACTAATTAACTTATGCCGTTAGTTTAGTAATATTAAACATGAACAGGCGGCAGTCACTAATCTCACACAGGCAACCAAATTTATCCAGAACAAAACATTATGTTTATTTACAAATGACAAATCGAATCAATGACAGTGTTCAACTAACAATATTAGCACATCAATATTTAGTTTGTAGAAACGTCAGCTCTCTTGCTGCGTTCGGGAACCATTGCGCGTCGCACCTCTAAGTTGAGTGAGATCAGATAAGAAAGTCTTTGACGGCGCGCGCTTGCCGACTATCACAAATATCAGGGTTTCCCCTTAACTTTTGTTTTCACTAGCCGGCCGGACCAGTAATGTTGAATTTTTACTAGCCCGTCAGTATTTTCACTGGTCCGCATGTTTTTTCACATTTTAAGCTACTTTGTTTGTAAAATTACATCACGGAACCATTATAAATTAAAAAATGTAACGAGCTCCTACAATTTCCACGAAATAGATCGTTTTTGTTAAAGACAAGAAAAACGGAAAATAAATCGTATTAAATTTTGCCCTTAAATTTGTTGGAAAAATGTTTAGGAGCTCAAAATATAAGGTGTTAAGGTTCCGTTTATTTATTTTTCTCTTCCTTTTAAAAAAACAATGAAACCAGAAATAAATGTTATTAAATAAACCTGGAATTGATTTCGCTAGCCTTGTAGTTGTCAGGTGTACCTGTATGTCGATTTTCTTAGATATCAGAAAAACCAAGAATAAATCATATTATTATTTACCCCTGAAATCGGTTTGGAAAATTTTAGAAGTTCATTCAAATAAGTCTTTAAGTATCCTTTCTCTTTTTTTTCTTTAAAAACAAAGACAATAACATAATTAACCTTAGGAATATAACCTTTTTTTTGTTCATCTTAATACACTTTGTAAATAGGTACGGCAAACTTTTGCAAAATTACTTACAGCCAACTTAATGACCATCGGTTGGGTCTAGAGATAAATAAATTCACTCCAGGAATACACCGACCAGGGCCTATTAAATAAATTCTGTATCTGCCTGGCAAGGGTTGGCGTAAGTAAATACAATGTATCTTTGTTGGAGATAAGCCGGCCTTGACAACATTCTTTGAGTAGCACTTTGTGTAGAGAAAACGACGTCTGTGCTGAAAGAAGAAAGTCAACACCCAATGACAATGAAGATTTTTTAACTGGACCTCGGGATTGGATAACAATCTTGTCACTGGGAAAGTGGTGAGCGGTGCTGAGGCTTTGATGTTGGTCTTTTCAAGAAACTCGGTCGGGTCATTGTAATCTTTTAGGAACTGGTATAGGGTTTTCACTAGACCGCCGCTGTTTTGACTAGAATTTCGCTAGCGGACAGGGGGTCTGTTGTATGCCGTAAATAAACCGCAGCCCGAACAGATAAGATTTTATGGCCTTGGTTGGGCTACTCTGGAGTGGTCTCGATCCATTGACAATAACTTTTGCGGCACATCTTAAGTTCTTAAGTTCATCTTGACTGAACAAGTTTTTTGTTTTGTTTGCAAGCAGTTTTGATACATTTTGTTAAATATCTACTGTATCTTGAGAATATTGTCTGGGTCACGATATTTCGATATTTTTGAAACCAAAGTCGATACTGTCGATATCGTCTTCAGTATTGTATCGTGACGATATTATCGTGATATCGTCCAGCGCTAGTCCCAGGTTATTCTTTTCTCGAATAAACACGGACTTCATTTGTTGTCTACTGTCGAAGTTCGTCTCGCTTTGTTTGAAACAAACAGCTCAATATTTGGTAGTAAACAAAGTACTTGGAAAGTAATCTACTACAGCACTGATTATAACGAGCGTTATTTATAGGATTTGGCTATATTTGTGGTTTTTTTCCTTTCCAGGTTCCAGTACTAGTAGTGGTAGTGTCAATAACGGAGACTCGGGTCTCTTATCGCCGACGGGTTTTGAAGATGTACCCACCTCGCTAGACGACTGTCTCAGAAGGTAGTATTTTGAATTTTCTCGGTAGCTTAAGTTTAAAACCTAGGAATGTTCATGATCTTTTGAAATGTTTAGTTTGAACATGCTACACTTACATCTCCGATTAACCCTTCTATATATAGTGCAGTTGCCATAGAATTGTCTGATCTTTCAAAACCTTTCAAGTTTCCTGGACTGAAAGGTTTTGAAAGGTAAGAAAACTGTCTGACAAAAGGAACCTATGAAAGATTTTGAAAGGTGGAACAACTCTCTGAACAAACTGGTGTAAGAAAAAAAATACCTTTCAAAAGGTATTGAAAGGTGTAGTAGTGCAGTAACAACAAATTCTGGAGCGTTTTGAGAGGTTCATACTTATTTACAGGCATTTTGTCAAGTAAGCCGATTTTGAAAGGTTTTGAAAGGTAAAACCATAGAAAGGTTAAAGGTTGTTGTTTTTTTTTGGGGGGGGGGAATGGTATCTTTCATTTTGAAGACTACAATACTGACAAATGTAATGGCCGTTTTCTAAGTATTTTACCCCTTTCACATGTTGATAAATGCAAACCTTAAACAGTGATAAACAGTGTATGATTGAAGTGCGCTTTTTTTTAAAGTAACATTTCTGTTCATGTTTATTTTTTGCTGACAGGTTTACAAGACCGGAACATCTAGGCACCAACTCAAAGATCAAATGTAGCCGTTGTCATAGTTACCAGGAGTCTACCAAACAACTGACGATGAAAAAGCTTCCCCTCGTAGCATGCTTCCATCTCAAGGTAGGAATTGACAAGATATCAAATCCTATTGTTTCATAATCTTCTCGTTCTCTCGTGGGCCGTTCTCTTGCTGAGGTCAAAGGTCATGTAGGGGTCAGTAGGGGTTATTGTTCAAATATGCTTCCATTTTTTTGTCTACAGAATTTGATGGATTATCATGTAACTTGGATTGAGTGATCCCTGGGTGGGGGTTCTTTTGAAAGAGGTCAAAGGTCTTCAAAGGGTCAATTGAGGTCATCGATTAAAAATGCACAAAATTTGACTTGTGACTTAAAAAGAATGTAGTACCCTGGCGCTACTTCAGCGGTTGTGTACAAAGTCTAAGGAGAGTCGAGAATGTTTTTTTTTAGTATTTCCTATCAAAATTGGAAAATGTCTTTTCAATACTCATTAACCTTCATTGAGGTGAAATATGAAGATTAAAAATATTGTCAGCTTGCAACATTCTTTCCTTTGATTTTTTTGGACCATTTGGAAACTTGCTCCGAAAAAAATGTGAGCCTTTTCTAAACAAGTTATTCTTGGATCGCGAGTGTCACCTTTGCCTTTCTTAATGCAGAAATCAGTGAGAGCTTTGAACCTACCTTCCTCAAGCCTTCACTCTTATTCACCTTCTGTCTTGAACTACAATCGGGAAGATTCACCTCCCATTCGACGTAATGTTTGTGTCTGTGAGAGGAATCTTGACATTGGTAGTTCAAGACAGAAGGTGAAACAGCGTGAAGGCTTGAGGAAGGTAGGTTCAAGATTCCCACTGATTGCTGCATTATGAAAGGACAAGGTGACACTCTCGAATCAAGGATCACTTTTTCAGACAGGGTTTCAATTTTTTCTGGAGCAAGTTTCCCAAATGGCACACCTTCACCACTTCACATGTTCATGTCGTTTGCTGCTCTCATTCCAGAGATTTGAACACTCCAATCGGTTCAGAAAGAAGATTTCCACCTTCATCGCGTTTCCCCACGAGCTAGACATGACGCCTTACGTCTCTTCGCACCGGCGAGCTAATGGTATCAGGAACCAATCGCACTCCAGTACCCCGTTATCTACCTCGGAGAACAAGTTAGTTGCCAGTCCGATAACGTTGCTCTACTTTGTATTCATTGAGATTTGAAGGTTTGCACGGCGAAAAGGCAATAAGATAAGAGGTTTGCGGTAACACCACGGTAATACTCTTTAGTGAGATGTGTGGTTCTGAAAAGAACCGGAGGGAACTCCGGTTCTTTTCTTATCTACCTCGGAGAACAAGTTAGTTGCCAGTCCGATAACTTTGCTCTACTTTGTATTTATTGAGATTTGAAGGTTTGCACGGCGAAAAGGCAACAAGATAAGTAGATTGTGGTAACGCCACGGTGATACTCTATAGTGAGATGTGTGGTTCTGAAAAGAACCGGAGAGACCTCCGGTTCTTTTCTTATCTACCTCGGAGAACAAGTTAGTTGCCAGTCCGATAACTTTTCTCTACTTTGTATTTATTGAGATTTGAAGGTTTGCATAACAAAAATGCAATAAGATAAGTAGTTTGCGGTAACACCATGGTAATACGCTTTAGTGAGTTCTTTTTAGAACTCCGGTTCTTTTCAGAACCACACATTTTACTAAAGAGTTACTAAGCTAGCCTTCTTGGGGCGGGCCCGTTTCCCCCAAACACTTTATATTTTATCTTTCTCATATGTATTACTCAAAACAAATACTTTGATAAACTGAAAATCACTATAATATATAATCTTTAATTTAAACTAATACAAATTTCATCACATGGGCCCGTTATAGGTAGGATACACCTTTTGCAGATATCGAACATTTTAAATACCGTATTATTAAGAAATATCTTACTTATTTAAAAGTAAATAAGGATTGTAGGCATCCAGCTAAATTATTGCGCCATATATCCTGAAATTGTTCTAAAAAAATTGAATTTTATATCCATGATTGTAAAACTTCGGACAGGTATTAGTTAAACGATATTTAATTTAAAATACAACCCCCCCCCCCCCAACTCTACCTATTCCTGATAATTAAAGCAATTACCAATGGTGTATCCTACCTTTACCTTGTTGATGTGCTATTTTATTAATCATTACGTTCAATTTGAGACAATTGATTTATTCCTGACACCATTGAGCAGTGCACCTTTCCTTGTCGTTGTGTGTGTCCACCAGATACTCTCTGTTTGCTGTTGTCAATCACCATGGTACGATAGAGACGGGTCATTACATATGCTATGTACGCCAACATAAGGACCAATGGTTTAAATGTGACGATGCCTTGATCACAAAGTCTAGTGTGCAAGATGTACTACACAGTGAGGGGTGAGTAGCATGTCAATTGGCTTACATGTAAACAGGTCCAACTATTACAACCCATACCGTTGATGACCTATCGCCAGATTTGTAATGACTCGAGTTGATAACTCGACTCGAGTCCAACTCGAGTCACTTTTTGGGGGCAACTCGAGTCACTTTTTTGGGGGAAACTCGAGTCACTTTTTGAGGGGAACTCGAGTCACTTTTTTGGGGGCAACTCGAGTCACTTTTTGAGGGGAACTCGAGTCACTTTTTTGGGGGCAACTCGAGTCACTTTTTTGGGGGCAACTCGAGTCACTTTTTTGGGGGCAACTCGAGTCACTTTTTTGGGGGCAACTCGAGTGACTTTTTGGGGGCAACTCGAGTCACTTTTTGAGGGGAACTCGAGTCACTTTTTGGGGGCAACTCGAGTCACTTTTTGGGGGCAACTCGAGTCACTTTTTGGGGGGCAACTCTAGTCACTTTTTGGGGGCAACTCGAGTCACTTTTTTGGGGGCAACTCGAGTCACTTTTTGGGGGGCAACTCGAGTCACTTTTTTTGGGGCAACTCGAGTCACTTTTTTTGGGGCAACTCGAGTCACTTTTTTGGGGGCAACTCGAGTCACTTTTTTGGGGGCAACTCGAGTCACTTTTTTTGGGGCAACTCGAGTCACTTTTTTTGGGGCAACTCGAGTCACTTTTTGGGGGCAACTCGAGTCACTTTTTGGGGGGCAACTCGAGTCACTTTTTGGGGGGCAACTCGAGTCACTTTATGGGGGGCAACTCGAGTCACTTTTTGGGGGGCAACTCGAGTCACTTTTTTTGGGGCAACTCGAGTCACTTTTTTTGGGGCAACTCGAGTCACTTTTTTGGGGGCAACTCGAGTCACTTTTTTGGGGGCAACTCGAGTCACTTTTTGGGGGGCAACTCGAGTCACTTTTTTGGGGCGAATCGAGTCACTTTTTTGGGGGCGAATCGAGTCACTTTTTTGGGGAGAATCAAGTCACTTTTTGGGGGAGAATCAAGTCACTTTTTTGGCGAATCGAGTCACTTTTTTGGCGAATCGAGTCACTTCTTTTTGGCGAATCGAGTCACTTTCTTTTGCGAATCGAGTCACTTTTTTTGGGAGAATCAAGTCACTTTTTTGTTCAACCCCGAGTCACTTTTTTTTCTCAACTCTAGTCAAAATAAAGCCCCAAAACCTGACTTGCAAGTTAATTTTGGTAAATTATGCACCTAAATGTGAAATTTTCATTCGTGTAAAGCATTTTTATGGTTGCATAGATGGTGTACATGGTTAACCGTGGTTGGTCTTCATATGTGTTATGGCATAAATGTGACTGGCTCTACAAAAATGTGTATTATGTCACCAATTATAAAATTGAGTTATATACATGGTTGAAAAGCCCACAACGTAAGCTTTCATTTGGTATACAATAGAGATACGTAGCCCCTCTCAATTTTGAGACATGATGTGTTTAGTTATTGATTACTTCCTTGGAGTTCAAATTACACAACTGAGAAAACCGGCTTTGAAATAGCCGGCTCTGTTGTACTACAACAGAACGATGCACACAAAATGATCGTTTTTTCCACTTCATTCATCAAAATCAACATTTCTTCGGATGAAACCTGAAACTGTAGGTATTAACCCTCCTATGGTTTCACCTTTCAAAACCTTTCAAAATCTGCTTACGGGGCAAAATGGATATAAAAAAGTATGAACCTTTCAAAACGCTCCAGAATTTGTTGCTACTGCACTACCACACCTTTCAATACCTTTTGAAAGGAATTGAAAGGTAGAAAAACTGGGCTATGGTATACCCTATGATAAAGGTATGGGAAGTCTATCAGAAAACGGCCAGACCTTCCAAAACCTTGCGAAAGGAAATGAAAGGTGGAGCTATTGCTCAACCAAATATCAGTACAGTTGCTATGCATACATGGTTTGACCTTTCAAAACCTTTTGAAATGTTTTGAAAGGTAGAATTACTCCCCAGCACATTATATAGAATATCTCTCACAGAAAACAGCTAAACATTTCAAAACATTTCAACTTTTATTTGGTATGGTATGCCCCTATGATAAAGGTATGGGAAGTCTGTCAGAAAACGGCCAGACTTTCCAAAACCTCACACCAGTTTGTTCAGAGAGTTGTTTTACCTTTCAAAATCTTTCATAGGTTTATTTTGTCAGACAGCTTTCTCACCTTTCAAAACCCTTTAGTCCAGGAAACTTGAAAGGTTTTGAAAGGTCTGACAGCTCTATGGTAACTGCACGGTATATAAGAGGGTTAAAGATGTCATTCATGACAAAAAATTGAAATCACATTTTGATGAAATGTTTACCCTCTCAACGTTGAGCGGGCAATTACATGATAGTGCACAGCGCGACTTAATACACCTTTATGTAGAGCCGGTCACTCTTCTCTGAATGTTTATTTCTCTGTCTCTTTCTGTCAATGCAGATATCTACTATTTTACCACAAGCGCATTCTAGAGTATGAATGACGTCCTCTTTCACTAAAGACTCAACGATCTTGTCGCAAAGTAACGATGCGACAGTGCAACGGAAGTTCTTTCTTTGCCATCGGATCACGACAGGACACCAAGGGACTGGGTGATGTCTAATATAAGTCTGGTTCCCAGTCCGAATCTATGCCTACTCCCATATTTATCATCCATAGGTGCCGTACCCAGTCTCAGTGGAGCTTGGATCTTTCTTTTGTTTTTCAATACTAAAACCAATTACAGTACTTAACAAAAATATGCATTTTGAAAGATTTTACATACCTCTGATTCTTGAGTCAAGTTCTTTTCTTGAAGGTCGTGTCCGAAACGGGCTTCCAAAGCTACGGCTACGTCTATTATCAGCCTGCTAACGTGTAGTTGTAATGGACGAAGATCTAGCCAATAGCCATAGACTAAGACTACCAACAATTAATCACTTTCCATGATTATCTTCAAATCATAATTTAGCACAAAGGTGAATACTTTGGACCATTTAGATGCTTATAATTAAAAACAGTTTTTATGTTAGAAGTTGTGCAATTCGGCTCTGGTCCAATATTCTGGAATGCAGAGTTATGATGCAGATCTTGTAAAGTTTTTACACAAAGTTCAGTATGCCATTGTTTATTAATGGAGAGTTTAACTGACACTTTTCACATCTTAACTTCTAGGTCCGGTGGCCTATTATATGCTTATTAAGAAAACTTTTTTTTTTTTTTCCTTTTTTTTATAGAGAGGGTGGGGGTGCCCTGCATATATACAGATGGTGTTATTTCATAATGGTGCTAACAAGGTTAATATTTCACACCACTCGTGTATCGTGTTCGATTACTTCCCCTGCGCTCACTCGTGATGGAGGTTTCAAGACCTCTCAAAACTGTTCTATCTCCATCGATGTTTGTTTTTATGAAGTCGGCCTGTTACACTATATGTCGGCCATAGACTGGTTCCGGTATTTAGATTTGGTAATGACTTAAACACCAAACATTTGTATTCATTTTTGGTCTCGGTCTTGGAAGTTTTGGTCTCGGAGTGCAAAAAATTCTGTCTCGGAAGTGTTGGTCTCGGTCTCGAAAGTCTTGATCTCGATCTCAAAAGCCTTGGTCTCGATCTCGAAAGCCTTGGTCTCGGTCTGGAAGGCCTTGGTCTCGGTCTTGGTTTGGAAAGCCTCTGTCTTGGTCTCGAAAGCCTCGGTCTCGGTCTCGAAAGCCTCGGTCTAGAAAGTCTTGGTCTTGGTCTCGGTCTCGGTCCAGAAAGTCTTGGTCTCGATCTCAAAAGAGACTTTGAACTCCAATGAGAATTGAACCAATGACCTCCTGCTTTCTAGTGCAGATGTCTTACCACTCAGCTCGCCGGGGTCAGCTGGGTGGTTCAAATCTGTATACCGCAAGCATATGTGACCTGCTCCCACAAAACCAGACATAAGTGTGTTTTTTTAAAAGTGAGATATTGTTATTTCCATTTGGTACACATCTTCAGCTTTCATTTGGTACCAAAACCACCTTTATACAATACATACTTTCAATTTTATGAGGATTTTATTTCGATGTATTTGCGATATAAATTACCACTTTTAGGACACAGTTTGCCTCAATAAATGCATGATTTTTGTACTTTCAAATCAATAAAGTTGATTTTGTTTAACCTAACTGAGGGTTAAAAGTATACATATTAAAGAAACAAAAAATAACGTAAAACAAAAATCAATTTCCGCCAGATTTCTTACCCCATTTCAACTTTGACGAGCTGTATCTCGAAATAGCCTGTGCGACTTGTGTCGGGTTTCGTAGGAGCGGGTCACATATGTTTAAACATTTCACTGAACTAAAGAAAAAAACACACACAATGATGTCGATGTCTGCTTAGCTTATCAATTTGCCAATTCCTATCTTCTGTGTATGAATTAGCCCCATAAATTAGTTTCAGGCAACACTTGGCATCCATTGTCAAGCTCAATTTTCCCTCTCCAACTCGGACTTAATCCTGGAGTCAAGAAAACTGTTAAAGGTCTTAAAAGTTTTAGACTCGGTTTTCTAATCCATGCTCATCAAGTCAAACACGAGTCCGAAACCAATATGTAAACGGCACTTTGGAGTCGAGTATTAACCAGTTCGCGCCAGGATTTTTTTTACCTTGACTGGGCCCAGGTGTCGTATACTTTTTCACAAACTTCTTTGATCCGAGGCGGGTTCAGGCCAGCATCTGTGGGTAGCACACCTTGGCATTTCCGGCCTTGCTCCCTGCAAGTCGTTCGCCGACAGATATTTCCGGCCTTGCTTATGACGTTTTTAACCGTCATTCCATTTTGAGTCCCGTAACAACTGTACGTGTATACATGGCATTCAATGTGAACTGGTTAAGGGTGGAATTTAGAGTCAAGTTTTCAGTCAAACCAGTTTGTCAAAACTGGATTTGTGTATAAGTCTTGATTGAAATGCAGTGGCTTAACTTCCTAAACCTAATTTAAAAAAATAAAAATTCAGAGTTGTATTAAGTCGATCACAAATCGTATCACAAATTATGCCAACTTAGTTTTCCACAGGGTGGATACAAAAAAAGTTAACCCAAGTTTAAGGTGGTCCTTCACCCACCTTTTACAATTTCAGAAAAAATTGTGTTTACCTCGTGTTGAAGAGTAGGGTGTTTAGAAATAATCCTGTGAAAAAATGCTAGGTCTGGCTTAACCAGTTCGCGCCGGATGACGTATATAAACGCAAATTTTTTCAAAAATTCAAAACGGATGACGCATAAACACGCCAAGTTCAAGTTCGGAAATGTATGTCGGCAGCGCACAAGGCCGGAAATGCGTGGGTGTGCTTCCCGGCACTATCAGCCTGAACACGCTTCGGATCGAGTTTCGTTAAAAATAATCCCGCCCGTCGGCTCGGCGTTGTTAAAATAATCCCGGCGCGAACTGGTTAATTGGATCTCAAGATATGGCCCATTATTGATGTGTACAAAACTGGCTTGTCCATGGGTGATCTGAAATTCGGTACCCTCTGGAGACCTGAACACAATGTGTATAATGGAGACAAAAGGACGCCGGAGGGTAAATTTCTATAGATGAATAGGTCGCCACAGGGAATTTCACGAATTAGATTTTTAGAGTGTGCCTCAAATTACTTAAAAACTAGGTTTAGGATGTGGGTTAGGGTTAGTGTTTGGGTTAGGGTATGATATAGGGTATATTGGGTCGAAATTTCAACCCAGGAAATTAATTGTGGTTGAAATAGGAGCATTTTGAAAAAGGTGCCCGACTTTTTAAGCAGTTTGTACACGAGAACAAAGAGATGTCTCCACTAGGATACAACTTTGAGAGCCATTGTTCCATTGTAATTGAGTATGTTGAAGACAGAAACTTAAAATGTAAGAAGCCATGTTTGGAGACCTGTAATGGCCCATATGAACCCAACCTGACTTAAAAGGAAAGTCGGGTTCTTTCCTCGCTTCCACCACTATGACCCGGGTTCAAATCCGGCCTGGGCCAATATGTGGATTGGGTTTTCAGTCCCTACCTGATTTCGTTGGTTTTTCCCCAGGATATTCTTCTGGGGTTTTCTTCCCACTTCTAAAACTGTAATTTCTTCTCATTGTCTTCTCTCTACAGTTTTTTTTCAGGCTTACGAGCTACAGTGCCTCGGGCGCTTTTAAGGGATCCTTGGTTTCATGACCAGAAATATATAACAATATCTTGAGATCCAATAAAGCTAGACCTAGCATTTGTTTAGGATTATTTCTAAACACCCTACACACACAAATTCTCTGAAATTATAGGAGGTGAACAATCGCCTTTATAAATTTAGCCTTTTTTTCTAACCCTCCCTGTAGATTATTTGAGGATTAAAAAAGTTTCTCTAGCAACGATGCTGAAGATATTGGGTAAAAAGAAAGTAAGGTTTTAAGCACCAATTCTGGGAAAGTGCATTATGAATGTTAATGGTTATTAGTGTATTGGTTTAAACTCATGTACGCGGATGCAATTATTCTACTTTGATTACTTGAATCTTATTAAATGTGTGTGATATTAAAACAGTCCTCTGCAGGGATATTAAAACATTGTAGCATTACAATTTAGTGGCTTAAAAATTAATGAGAATATCGGTGTTTAGTATCAGTGATTGAATATTGTAATTTTCAGACAAACTGTCGGAAATGTTATCATGAATATGTACATCTTATTGAATGTGTACAAAATTATCAACTTTGCTCTTGAAAATATTTCCTCCAAGCGGGGAACTCAAAAACTTGTTTAATCGAAACAACTTGTAGCTGCTAATTTCTTGTGTAAAGAAAACTTGCATCACTGAATAAATAAAAGTTATAACAAAAACAATTGCCTTGTTCGCTTCATTATTTACCTGTACACTTATATGTACACAAAATGCTAAAGTTTTTGTTTATACATGAAGTAATGGACACTTCTACCAGGGATGTAGTCGAGTCCATCACAAGTCCCTGCAAGTCCATCACAAGTCCTTCAGTTCCAATTCAAATCACAAGCTATTCAAATCAGCTTTGACAAAGGCATTCCTTTGTCATTGTTCATCTAGTTACTTGTGACTGCCTTTATAAAGGGACTTGTGACTGGCTTCACAAAAGGACTTGTGAAAGGACTTGCAGGGACTCGACTACAACCCTGACTTCTACTATGTTCAAATTGTTGGATTTGGCTGCGACTTCGGCCGTACAATGACCACCCATAGAAACGGCATAGCAATGGCCGAAGTCACAGCCAAAGCCAGCAATTCAGAAACGGCCTGATTAAAATTGTATGGGAGCTGTATTTCTCCCATATAAACGATGTGCCCTCTGTTTATATCTCTGCACGCATCATGTTTTACATAAATTTGGTTAAGAGATGACAGAGGTCACATAATTCAAAGGCGATCGGACCTGCGACGTCACTCTTTAAGCAACTTTTATGTAAAACACGGTGTGTGCGCATACAGATGTAAACACGTGACGTCAGAGGGAACATCGTCTATAATAATGTCGTATTTAAGAAAATGGTCGATTGCCAATGTTTTTTTTTTAAAATGTTTAAAGTATCTAGATTCATGATCTGGGTCCAGATGAGATCAATCGAAAAATTTACTGGAATCTTTCTAGACCCATAAGCGTTAAAATCCCTCCAGTAGTTTTTCCGTAAACCTGTCAACAAATGGACAAATGATTGTGTTAACCACGACTTTATTCTACAACAATTATTCACATGCACATAGACGGGTGGAATAAATACTGAATAATGAAAAGTGATAAATATATACTAAAAATTGATATAATTTATGAATTAAGTACTGATTATACCGGGTGCATGCCTGCCCCCACAACCCCCCCCCCCAAAAAAAAAACACACACAAAAACAACAAAAAAAAACAACGTTTTTGTATAATGGGTGGAAACTCTTTCTGGAAGAAAATTGATACCAAGATTTCTTGGGACAATTTTTTTTTCTAGACAAATTCTCCATTCATTGGTATAGGTAGTTTTGGCTTTGGAGGTGGGCTACCCTAGATGAAAAATGCTACACAGTCACGACTCCGCATAGATCATGTACACATTACTAAGTTTTGGGGCGAATTGAATAAGAGCACATGTATTACATTCGGGTAAGTTTACAAAACTTGAACGTTTTGGGTTTTTTTGGCTAGTATAATTAAATTAAATAAATATAATAATTCATTACAAGAAATCAACCTACTATAAGCAATGATACGATCACATAATACATGTATTACATTCGAGTATGTTTACAAAACTAGCACGTTTCCATGAGGTTTGTGAGGTTCTATCAATACCTCACGTTACTAAAGTTTTTTGCAAATTGAATATTAAAAATACATGTATTACATTCAATTATGTTGACAAAACTTGCACATTTGTTTTTTTGCTCGCATAATTAAATTAAATAAATATATTTCATTACAAGAAATCAAGCTACTATAAGCAATGAACATGAGGTATGTGAGGTTCTATCAATACCTCATAGATATTTGACTACGTTATGGCAAGAAAACATAACTTTGTCCAATAAAAAGAAGCCCACAATGTTCTTTTCCATTTCAAGGAATCTGCAAGCAACAATCACAATCACATTTGGCAAGATGGGCAAATAATGTTTCTTCCTGAGCTTATCCCTGATTTTTGTTTTTTAAATACTGTTTGTTTCACTTCAATCGAACAATCTGTTAACAACTTATAGCTGTTTAACCAGTTTGTATGGTGTGCTACCCACAGATGCTGGCCTGAACCCATCTCAAATCGGGTTTCGTGAAAAACAATCCCACGATATAGCGTGTATACTCGCTTGGTAACATTACCACGGGTATGCTAGTAACGTCAGGCTTGTAATATAGACGTCCACCGCGACGTTTACTAGTAACGTCTGACATGTAAACATGTCAACCGCAACATTCAAGGAAACTTCCACGGTGTGCACACACGTCCTCCACTGAATCAAACTGCCATGCCTGACGGGTTAACGCATCATCCGTGAATAGTAAACAATTTTTTTCCAGCCTTGCTTTGTATACACGTCCTCCGGCGCGAACTGGGTAATGATCTACCAATGCATTTGGACAAATTGGCAGATACTGCACCTTTTCATTGTATGGCAGAATTGTTTTTCCCTAAAAAAATGTGGTAGTATTATCGTTCGGACCTTTATGAACAAGCTGAACAGCAACTTCTGAAATTTGAATTTTGGATTATAATTTTTTTAACGGGTACCTAGTTACCCGTGTTGTTTTTAACCAGTTCGCGCCGGGATTATTTTTAACGAAACTCGATTCGAGGCGGGTTCAGGCCGATAGTACCATGAAGCACACCCACGCGGATTTTTGGCTTTGCTCGCTGCTGACAAACATTTCTGGCCTTTCTCGTGGCGTGATTATGCGTCATCCGTTTTGAATCTGGGGAAAACTTTGCGTGTATATACGTCCTCCGGCGCAAACTGGTTAATAGGGTACCGGTACCCGGTTCCCGAATTAACCTTAAATGCACACCCCTAGTGTATCGTGCATTACACATTAGGTTTGTTAGCCAGCGATGTAGTTTTGCTTCTGTCCATGAAGAGAATGTACTGCGCCCTAAGACTTGAAGCCTCCTCCCCGCCCCCCTCCCTCCCCTCCCTTGATTCCCTGGTGTCAGGGTTACTGACCCATGAAACTGTAGCCTTTAAACCTAACCATCTTCAATACTCTAAAATCAATATGATTTTGCTCACACTCTATGGAGTTAGGACCGAGCTGGAAAGATGGCGGCCAAATTGGGAAGACTCTCTCAAGACGTGTTACCATGATTCCCTGCCAGAGGCTTACAGGCCCCTACCACATGCTTAAGAACCCCATTGGCATCCAACTCCTGAAGCTTTCTGTACTCCAAATTGAAGTCGTGCGAGCTCTGTTGGTAGCTAAATTCAGGCATTTCCTCGTAGTAGTGGTGCGGAATGGGTTTTCCTTCCGGGTTCTTATGGAAGGGGTAGAAGCCATACAGGCTGATGCTTGTGCAGAAGGTCCGGGCAACCACAAACATGTCAAAGCCCAGGGTACCTCGCTTGGATAAATTCCATTTCCTTAAAACAGATCATACAATCAAATCATGAACAATCAGCCAAATTAATATAAACAAGTTGACAATTTCTGTTCGGCTCTTTTCTAAGTAAACTGACGAGTAAACTACCCAGTACCCACCAACTAACATAGTGAGCAAAAGCCCACGGCACCACGTGGGAAAAGGCCTGATTCCCGACATACATGTGTATGAGCCTCAATGACAACAAATCTTCCGTGGCAACATTTCACCAACATCTGACAATGTCACTGATACTTACTTTTCTATACTGATTGGCTTCCAACTGTAGGCAAAGCGTGCTTTGGAGTTCTTGTAGTGTCGAACGGCATTTGTGATATTGCGGAACATATCGCCGTATGGCGGGCGTAGGTGTTTAAGATACCACACAATGGAATCGTTCAGGCTGTGCACATGTTTCAGGTAGCGGTCTTTGTATTGCACGTATTCGGGCTTTGGATCCTCCAGTAGAGAACCGCTGAACCAGATCAGCGTCTCTGTGTTGAAAGCGGAGAGGTTCGCCTTGTGGCCTACGTCTCTCTCGTAACCCTGAATGGGGGCCAAGTTAGCACGGATGACAAAGTTGTGAGCGTCGATAGCCGCACCACAGCCACTGCCCAGCAAGATGCCACCGTTGCCCACGATGGCACAGGAGCCCTGGTGGGGCCGGATCAGCTGCACATCGTGAAAGTGATCCTCCACGAGACACTCATCGACTAGCATGGACTTGGGGAGGTTCTTCGTGGCGTTCATCAACGGGAGATGCACGGTGGGTTCCCGTCTGTCGTAGATGTGTTGCTCGGTTGGCAGGTCTT
Organism: Crossaster papposus; assembly: GCA_037893245.1. NCBI lineage: Eukaryota > Metazoa > Echinodermata > Asteroidea > Velatida > Solasteridae > Crossaster > Crossaster papposus. Next base: position 1,843,290 of record JBAIAA010000238.1, read on the forward strand.
GGCGGTAGATGAAAATGGCCAGATCCAAAGGAACACAGATACCATCTACACGCCTGTGATCCAGAAGAAAACAATACTTATTATAGGGGTGTGCATGTACGGGTAGTTTGAAATCCGGGTACCAGTAATTATTTTTTTAAAGGCTACTCAGGTACCCATTAAAAAAACAAAAAACACCCAATCCTGCTAACAAACAAACCAACGGACAGACAAACAAACCTATCCTCCTTAGCGGAGGTAATTTACATTAGTGCTAGGATTTAAAACCGAATTTTTTTAAATTCGGTTTTAATTCCACTATTCGGTTTCAATTTAGAAAACCGAATATTCGAAACCAGCCCCCCAAAAGTTTAGTCTTCCATTTTTGTGTGACACAGGCTGAAGAAGACAATTGTAACATCTTCCAATTTGCTCCATGGTCCCCAATTGTACTAGTAGTTTAATTATTAGCCTGCCCATTTGACTTATTTGTGAGTTCCCATTCATTTTCCCCCACATCCCAGCGGGGTGTTTTTTGAAAAGACCCATTGGTCAATAAATCCTCCCTACTATAACCAGTCATTGAGAGGGCATTTCTTGCGGTACCTCACTTATTACTTTTTGCTGGTAGGATTGTGAGCTGGATGAGAACTAAAAAAATTAGGATAACCGGATTTCAAAATATCCGATTTCTCCCACCACTAATTTACATGAAAAACCCCTTTTAAACCACTACTTACTTGCTGCAGACGTTTTTGCACTGAAGAGTAACTTCCTTCATTTTTTGCGTGAACCGTTCAATCTTCTTGGACGTGTACTTCAAGGGCAATGCAACTGGAAGTTGTGAGTGGATCTGAGCAGGCACACGCACCGGGACAGGAACGTCCCTTGGTGTGTGGCAGCTCCCCAGCTCCCGCTTAATCAGCATAACGGTTACCAGGAAGCAGGGAACCACCAGGCAGAAGAACAAGATCTTGGTGCGAATCATGGTGGATACTTGGTTTTGTGTCACTCATGAGAATCTAAAACACCAGGCACTGTCATCAGAGAGAGAGAGAACAAATAAAGGAATTGAATATGATTTTGAATCTAAAAAAGATTTGAGGTTGCAATCAGTAATTTTAACCCCAATTAACGCTGAGGAACGGCTATCGCTAGAGAACGGCTATGGCCGTAGCCCGCTAATCAGTCCGGAATGCTGTTATCAGCTGTGCTACCCCATGTATATCACATGGTGTATAACACAGCTGCACGCTCAGTTCCATTGTGCAGTGCAGCTGCTGGACAACGGCTACTATGCAGTTATGTGTACAATCCAGGATAGGTGTCACGGGTAATCCATGGTGATCGACATTGACCCTTTGACCGGCGGTGGGAACTATGTCCTTCACATTGGCATGTATCAGTGTCATGAAATTTTCATCAATGTCGGTTTCATCATAGTTTCATGGTTATAATATATACCGGAAAATACCGGAAAACACCGAAACACTATCGAAAAATACACTACATACCGGAAAACACTAAATACCGGAAAACTACCGGAAAACACACTAAACACCTGAAAAACTACCGGAAAACTACCGGAATACAATAAATACCGGAAAAAACTAACAGAAAACTACCGGAAAACTACCCCCAAAACACTCAATGCAGAAAACACCAACAAAAAAACACTAAATACCAGGAAAACTATACCAGAAAACTACCTGAAAACACCTCCCCATAACACTAAATACCGTACCTGAATACACCAGAAAACTGAAAACAGAAAACTACCGGAAAACTACCGGAAAACTACCCCCAAAACACTCAATATTACCAGAAAACACCAACAAAAAAACACTAAATACCAGGAAAACTATACCAGAAAACTACCTGAAAACACCTCCCCATAACACTAAATACCGTACCTGAATACACCAGAAAACTGAAAACTGAAAACTACCGGAAAACTACCAAAAAACACTAATTATATTACCGGAAAACACCTCCAAAAAACAAACAATATGCAAACTGAAAAACACCAAAGAACACACTACTGAAATAGGCTTACCGGAAAACACTGTTAAACTATCGGAAAACACCGGAAAACTACCGGAAAACTACCGGAAAACACACTACATACCGGAAAACAACCGGGAAAACACCTCCCCAAAACACTAAATACCTGGAAAAGTACCGGAAAACACCTCCCCAAAACACTACTAAAATACCGGGAAAACTACCAGAAAACACCTCCCAAAACACTAAATACACCAGAAAACACCTGAAAACTAGCGGAAAACTACCCCCAAAACACTCAATATTACCGTAAAACACCGATCGGTTTCATCAAAAAATAGGTTCCAGGGAAGAGAGTCCTCTTTAAATCTTGTGAAATTGATAAAATGTCCAGCGGATCATTTTCCCAAATAATTATTTAAAACATAAACATAAATAGGCCTACCGGTACCTTTATTTACCCTCTTTCTTGAATGTGAAAAAAAATGAGATTTTCGTTTGCTACTGCTCACTTGTAATAATCTTATGAGATTCTTATTCCTTCCTCCGTGGTCAAATTTGCCTCTAGTGTAAAGTGATGTGGCTGGGTACGCATATAGAGGCCGAGGAAGAAATAGAGAGATCGAGGTCTGAGTCATCATCATGATGATCAGCAACCCTCCGTTTATAAATTTGTTGCTAGTATTCATTTATTATGTTGCTAAATCATAAACGGAGTGTTGCTGATTTAAACCTTGCTTCATGTTGCCATACCTTCTTATTCCTCCCATGGAGCTATGAAGAGCATAGCTCCATGTTCCTCCATGATGAAACACCCGGCATATAGTGAGCATCTTCGAGTATAAAATTCAAGTCCGACGCGCAAGATTGCATTATTTGCACAGTGCAGCTAGTGTTGGTGTACACATAATGTAACACGAGGGGTCATGGGCCAAAAGCCAACATTGAACAAAATTGTATTAGTAAAAGGACGGTGCTGTATGCATGCGGTTCAGCGTGAGCGATGCATTATAATAATTTCTGCTCATTAATTTCTTGATTGTTAGAGTTCCTTTTGTTTGTTTGTTAGATAGGTAGCGTTTTTTCCCTTGCCTTTCACTGCTGTACTGTGACCCGGCTTCAAATCTATCCTGGGCCAATACTATTCATACGAAGCAAGGCATAATTATGGGACGAAGACCCCCCCTTTTTTTTGTAGTGGTCATTGTGCTTGTGGAATTCTTTTTAGGTTTAGGGGGCGCGTATAGGTACACAATACTAGTATAGAGAGTACATAATAATGGTGGACGAATTAGGAAAGTCCGTCCTATATCTTGCTGGGTATAATATTCTGGGTTTTTTTTCCTGTTTTCATCCCACCTCTAAAACTGCACCTTCTTTCTTCTCTATACTTTAGGCTTGAGAGCTACATTGGGCCGAATACATACAAACTAGCAATTGCTTTTTCTATAGGCTTTAATTTAGCTTTCATTTTTATAAATAAAAATAAGAAATTGCTAACAAGCAAAAGCTTATACTTTTAAGAAAAGTTTGTTTCTTGCAAGGAAATTCTTCTCAGAAGTAATTGTTTAAAAATTAAGCATCACATGTTTCGGCGCAAATCTGGATAATAATAGCGTCAATGTTCAGAATCTAAGTATTTGCTAAGCTTTAAAAGTTGTTAGTCAAAGCAAAATGTTATGTATATGTTTTTAAGCAATTGCTTCTGCTAATACAAGCGTTTGCTATTAGTATGTTGTGTTTATTCCTTGAGTGTCTGGGTGCTTTTGAGGGATCCTTGGTTTCAAATACATGTAATAAAATGCCAACTTTATTATGTTTTAAGTACACAAGAATAGTTTCGGATCACACCACTCAATGCAATTTATGCTGTTTTATTTTGTCTTTTTGAGTACAGACATTAAACATAGAGATCTTAAAATCAAGGAAAACCAAGATAGTTCAATTTTTAGTCATGCAAAGAAGTTGTGTTATTAAACAACTAAGCCATTTTAACCATAGTACATGTACATATACAGACAGTATGATATGGCCCTATCAATAGACTGTACATGTACACCTCAACCACACCAATAAATAGTCTGACCAACTAACAAACCATCCTATTGGGATTTGGAGTCTCTTACCACAAAATCAGCAGTTAATAGTCAGAATTTAACCCTGTTGTAATTTCAGTCTAGGGTGTGTGCAAATTTGTAGTAAAATTGATAAAATCAGCAGTTTTGTTAGTGTTAATATAATAAAAGCTCAATGAAATGTACGTTTCTATAATTCAAAGATTGGGATGATTGTCAAATAAGTCTGATATACTACATATACTACATGTACACGTGAGCATAACTATAGATTACCACATCTTAACCATTGCATTATGTTGCTGTGGCTATTTATATCTGTTATCATCAAGTACTTGTTAGAATCATTTATGGCATTATGGCAAAATTAGTGACATCTTCAAAAGGTGCACTCAAGGCTAAAACAAAGAAGTATTAAAAGGAAAGTATTCAAGTTTTGAATTTCATGTGTAGACATCATCACATCACAGTGGAGTGCCATGGTTTGGAGCATTGAATTTGTAATCTGTAAGTAAAGCTACAGGTTGTGGGCTTGAATCCGGCCTTGGACTACAGTGCGTGCGCCCTTGGGCAAGGCACTTTGTCACTTATTGCTTCTCTCCACCCAGGAGTAAATGAATACATGTTTAGGGCAGAGATGGTTATTGTGGTTGATTTAGCTGCTTTGCGCCGATATGGCAGCATCGAGCTGTATACTCCCCAGGGAGCCAAATGGTATTTGAAATGTTTCATGGGCCCAATGACCGGGGTAATAATGTGAGAGTGCCTTGAGTACCAGTCTTGGTAGATTCATGCGCTATATAAGAACTGCCTGTTATTATTATTAATATCAAGTTATCCGGAACCTCATGTTTTTTTCAATAAAGTGAAATCATTAATTTATAATCATTATACATTATACATCGTGTACATGAAATCAACAAATTTTGGACGAATGCAATTTATATTTACATGTACCTAAATTCCCATCTGTATGCAAATTTTGTTAGTACCCACCACCCAAACTGGTCACTAGGAAACACTGATGCAGCTTCACAGATTTCTGTGAAGGAAACGAGCAGCATTCTGGGTAGTGTATCATGACCTTTCGAATAGCGCCCAGGTGAGCCGCGCGGAACTGGTGACCTCCAAGTTAACACAAAATCTATCCAATCGAAGCTCAAAACGCATCAGCGTTTCCCGGTGACCAGAAAACAAATGAAATTCCGCAAAATGTTAAGTAACTGCCACTTTAATGTTAAATACGTTACCATGATTGACATTAATAATTAAAACTGCATAAACCTGTGTGTGATATATAACATCATGTACAGAAATACGAATCCTTAACACCAATAACTGTACAAACATCTACAAAATGCACATGAACATTTACATGACATTAATTTACAACATTACAGCCGTGAACTGCATTAATTATGTAACTTTCTCCCTTTTTTTTTGATAAACAAAATGCAGCAAATAGGTAAATAAATAAATAATTTGGTTTTAATAGATTTCCACTATAGATTTCAATGAAAAACAAAACAAAAGAAAACACCAAATTTGATTTGGCACTGAATAGGGCCTACAAGTAACAATACAAATGACAATTTTGTTTATATTTACATGTATTTTTTGTTTATATATTGGTTCCTTTCTTTATGCACTCGCACTGCTAACTACACAACTCACACAGTGGTCATTTTAAAGTGCACTTTTAGTCATTTTAGTACAAATAAACTTTAGTCATTATCCTACTCTTCAAACAAACATCAAATGTGTTACACAATAGTATTACACTGTCCTCAATTTGAAAAATTTTACCAAAAAGTAAATTTGTTTAAAAGGTAGGATACACCATTTGTAATTGCTTGAATTATCATGAATGGGTGGATTTGGGGGTTGTATTTTATAGTATTAAAATATGTTTAACTGACCTGTCCGAAGTTTTACAATCATGGATGCTAAGAAAGGCAAGAAAAACGGCGTTCGTTTTCAATTGGTGTCGGGCAGTGGTTCTTATGTTGTTCTTTTTTTTCTTCTTTTCTTTTCGCGATCACCAGATGGCGATAGTGATTTTTTGTATATAACATTTAATTTTTCAGAACAATTACAGGATATCTAGCGCAATTCTTTTGCTTGATGCCTACAATCATTATTTACTTACAAATAAGTAAGATATTTCTTAATAATTCGGTAGTAAGAAATGTTTGATATCTGCAAATGATGTATCCTACCTTTAAGTACAGAACAAGTTTGGTTGGGCGACTGGAGTTGGCTAGACTTATTAACCACAGTTGATCTAGATGTCACCCGAACGCTGCGTGGTTTCAACTGGATCAACCTGGCCCCGGAGCATGGTTTCTCTAGTCACTTGCGAGTTACGTCATGGTTTCAAGATGGAGGAAAGATAAACTGGGGCAAGTTTTTTGCAAATGTTAACGATAAATTTAGGATTTTGTCCAATGATAATAACTCTTTGCAAAAAAAAATATTTATTGTACTATGAGTAGAGACGACAATACACGTAGAAATAAACTATAAAAATGGCACTCAGTAGAGAGCAGGGGCCAATTTCAAAGAGCTGCTTAAGCATAAAAATTGCTTAAGCACAAAACATTCTTGCTTATAGTAGAACCAGCTTACTAGCCACAACTCTATGTAATGTATATTATTTGTGATTGGTATTTAGCTGTTGTTAGCTTAGCATAACGATCACATGAAATGTTGGCTCCTAACCTGATTTACCACGCAAGGGTTTTTGTGCTTAAGCAAAATGTTGTGCTTAAGCAGCTCTATGAAATTGGCCCCTGACCACTGCCCTAACTGTAAAAAACGTGCCCCCAACCGCAAAACAAAACAAAACCAAAAACACCAAATGTTAAAAAAATCATTCAAAGTTATCCAGACTCTGGATCCAGATTAATCTGAAAATGTAATAGAATTATCCTTGCCCTGCTATCTACCCACCAAGTTTCGTTAAAATCCCTTTCTAACAAACAAACAAACACCCCAACAAACGCCAGCAAAAACATAACCTCCTTGATGGAGTTAATAATAGACAAAATCAATTATGTGCCAACGTTTTGCTCCGTGAAGACCTGTCGTCTGCTCACAAAAAAAATTCACGTCATCGATCGACTAGACGCATTCGAGTGAAAAACAGACCACGCATTTGTGATTATAATCGCAAATTGACAAAAAGGACCAAGTCAGCAGCATAATCTTGCTCACAGCTGACAACATATATGGTGATGTAAACCTTTACATATTGTTTGATTTTTTTATTTTTTTTTAGGGGGATGCCTTTAAACTGCCAACTGGTATTTATCTTTGAGTTTATTTTTCAGCGCAATTAATTCTTTACAATCAGTCATCACTTAAATCTTTAGGATATTTGTAATTCATTCTTGTTAGTCATAACTGCAAGCTGGCAAAAAACTTATCTGCATTATAAGCCTTCTGTGCAAAGGGAAAAAGGGTGTTCCTAGCAGTACAGTAACAAGGTTGAACCCATTATCATTGAAAACATGGAGCTCTAGGAAAAACATTGGTAGCAAATTTCTGTCCGTGCCTCTCATCTGTCTGGTATCCCAGCTACACCAAGTGCTGCGCGGTAGGCTCTGAGGGCTTGTCTCATGCTAAGAACGAAACCTTTGGACAGTGGGAGAAGGATGAAGGCTGGTGGTGCATTTGATGACTCCTGCTTTCCTGGTTCCCTCTTCCCTGGTTCCTCCTTCATTGGTACTACCGTCCCTGGTACCCCTTGTAACCCCTTTACGGGTTCCTCCTTCACTGGTACTATTACCTTCCCTGGTTTAATCTTCCCTGTACCACGTACCCTGGTTCAACGTTCCCTGGTTCCCCGTTCTCTGGTACCACGTTCCCTGGTTCCCTTTTCTCTGGTTCCACCTTCCCTGGTACCCCCTTGCCTTGTTCCATCTTTCCTGGTTCCACCTTTCCTGGTACCACGCTCCCTGACTCTACCTTCTCTGGCTCTACCTTCTCTGGCTCTACCTTCCCTGGTTCCTCTTTGCCCGATTCCTCATTCTGTGCAGATGAGGTGCCTGCGATGGTAAGCCAGTGCTCAATACGCTTTATCAACCTGCCGGTAAATTGAATGAAAAAATTAAAAAAGGATGGTTCTCTAACCACATGTCTCGCCTACTTTCGCGATTACTCTATTTTACAACTTGACAGCAAATGACCTTTGAATGTGGCCTTGAATATCATCACCACATGCAATTTTCCACATTGCATCTATGACCAAAGTTACCTTGCAATTTCTTCAAGTTACAATTCCAGTCTTTGTTTTACAACTTGATGTCAAATGACTTTGACCTCAGTACTTGACCTTCGACCCGACCACGATATGACAGTTACAATATTGCATTCATGACTCGAGTGTGATTGCAATTGCACTTCATCAACTTTGCATAAAAGACCAATTTTTCGAAAATGAACGGACGGACTACGTACAGAAATAGTGAATGCCTAATCTTTTTTTGAACTTCGTTGACTTCGTTCAGACGATGCAAATACAAAATCAGCCCCCCTTAAAAAAAATTAACCTTAGCAGGAGTTGAACTTCGGACCACTGGTTTTAATGTCCAGTCCTCTACAAAGCAATCCTGCCAGGATTGTTATTTCTGAATGATAAACTTGAAGAGATGCCATGTAGTTCAATGGGAGAATCTCTGGCATGGTAAACAGCAGTACATACCTGAAACCATGACGGCGACAAAAGGTTAGCGTCTCTTCCTCAAACACATCAGGGGGGTTGGTTGCCATCAGTGTCATTGACTGTGGTCAGATTAAAACAAAAAATATTAACAACAAAAACAATTTTAGAGAATGTAAATTTTAGAGTGATGTTAATAATATTATTATTTATTAATTTTTTTGGAGGGGGAGGGTTATATTTTATAGTAAATATCATTTAACCAGTTCGCCCTGGATGACGCATATAAATGCAAAGTTTTCCCCAGATTCGAAACGGATTATGCATAAAAACACCACGGGCAAGGCCGGAAATGTCTGTCAGCAGCAAGCAAGGCTGGAAATGCATGGGTGTGCTTCCTGGCACTATCGGCCTGAACCCGCTTCAGATCGAGTTTCTTTAAAAATTATCCCGGGCATCGGCTCGGTGATGTTAAAATAATCCCAACGCGAACTGGTTAACTGACCATTTAACCAGTTCGCGCCGGATGACGTATATAAATGCAAAGTTTTCCCAAATTGAAAACGGATGATGCATAAACACGCCAAGTTCAAGTTCGGAAATGTTTGTCAGCAGCGAGCAAGGCCGGAAATGCGTGGGTGTGCTTCCCGGCACTATCAGCCTGAACCCGCTTCGGATCGAGTTTTGTTAAAAATAATCCTGTCCCTCGGCTCGGTGATGTTAAAATAATCCCGGCGCGAACTGGTTAATCTCTATATTAATAAACATTACAATCAATTGAAAATAAACGTAACAATCCTTAATTGTAATTACTTGAACCATCTTTAGTACGGCCGTCTCGTTGTACAGTCTGCTGTTCTCTTTTCCAGACTGCGTGCCTCGCTGCTTCTCATAACCAGCCTCATTGTAGTATGGCTCACTGACCAGGATCAAGCCTTGAATGGAGACTAGCACCTGCAGCAGGTTGGATATCCTGGTCCACATCTCACTGCCCTTGAGGTCAGAGGTCAAAGGGCAATGGTTTATTCATACGAGTCCTGGGACAAATTCCAGTCTTAAGCAAAAACAATTGTGTAGAAATTGTTCGATTTTGTTAAATTTAACTGGCTGATTTTGTTAAATTTAACTGGCTGATTTTTACCAGGGTGGCTTCCGACCAATTGAAATACTTCTTTCTTGTGTTCAAATATTTGTGACTCGACTCGACTCGACTCGACTCGACTCGACTCGACTCGACTCGACTCGACTCGACTCGACTCGACTCGACTCGACTCGACTCGACTCGACTCGACTCGACTCGACTCGACTCGACTCGACTCGACTCGACTCGACTCGACTCGACTCGACTCGACTCGACTCGACTCGACTCGACTCGACTCGACTCGACTACAAAAAATCAGTGACTCGTTAAAACCCTGTTATATTCAGCCTCCTTTTTGTAACATTCATGGTAGCCGAGTGATATTTGTAAATTACTGGAAAATTTCTGAAAGACAATCGCAATTGCTATTCATATCCCTTTTTGTATGCAAATCGCCCACCACCAGGCCAAAAACAACTCGGACACGATTATCTAATCTCTTCACAGTATGAATAGGGTTGGGATAAATGTGGCCCGCTCCAGGAAAAGGTGACATAAGTCGCAAAAACTACAAATAGAGTTATGTACATGATTAAAAAGTCCAGGATATAAGCTTTCATTTGGTACATAGTACAGCTCCATAGCCCCTCCTGTTCTGGTGATATGACGTTTTTGCATATTAATGGTTCCATGGAAGTCGAAATACACAACTGAGAAAACAGGCTTTGAAACACAATAAAAAACTAAGACAATACATTGGAACCATGCACTCTTAAAAGGTTTTGTTTCACTTTATTTATCGAATTCCAGCTTTTTGTTAATTAAATCTGAAACTTTTGATATTAAAGATGTCATTTAAGACAAAAAATGAAAATCAGATTTTGACAAAAATATTTACCCTATTAACTTGAACAGGCCATTACTCATAAATGCATAGCGCGACTTATGTCACCTTTTCCTGGAGCGGGTCACAGATAACTAGTTCACTGCATGGCATTAATAATGCCTCTACCCATATTAGGCGTAGAAGTATCATAGCCCAGGTTGGGTTTCGAACCCACAACCTGCAGAATTAACCGCAGACCACGAATTCCATTCTCCAGACCACTAGCCCTAACCCTGCCAGACCCAGCACAGTGCATCTGTGGTGACTGCCTGACCTTGCTGGACTCTGCACACAAGTCAATGTGACAAAGTATGCAATCTGATGCGTCTGGCAGGGTTTCTAGCCAAAATACCCTCGGGGGTTAGGGTTAAGCTACGGCACTTTTATAATCTTCAATCAGCAGTCGTGAACCTTATAAAAGCAGAGAGAAATTGGCAGAACCAGAGATTTGGACATGACTCACCTTGCCTGTCCAGGTACCCAGAAGACTGATGCAGACCTTGCCATCGTTGTACAGGTTGGGGTTAAGTCGACCGCTGCAGTAGGCGTGGAAGTGCAAGATAGGCGGAGACTTAGGGTAGTCCTGAGGGAGGTGAGCATCAAAGAAGAACAGACCATCCTCGTAGGGAGTGTTCCTGGGTCCCTCAAAGAGCACAGAGAATAGATTCTGGAGAATGAAGAGGCGAGAACAGGTATTACCATACGGGGTAGTTCAGACAAAAAACGTTAACACAAATTCCTAAATGCCCGAGACGTTTTAGCCATTCCTAATTGTAAACTGTAATAAACGATGATAAAGACATGGTGTGGCACGTATGTTCATTCCAATGCACTTGTGCACCACTTAACATTTGGGGTAAAAAAAAAATTCAGCTTATTTTTTGAATATGGTATGAAAATAAAAATCTAAAATGACATTTTCTTGAAAATGTTGAATTTAAATCACACAAATGGTACATAAGATAAACAATTTATGTATTTTATTTCATCCAGTAGCACTTACTTCTTTCAATCAACGAAAATAAAGTCGATGTTTTCGGATAGAAATAACGATTCCGTTTCAGTGCTATTTTTCGACAGGCCCGGCAAGAGCATGCACAGTAGAATGAGCGCAAAACAAAGTGGGACGGGCAAACATACGTGAAAGATGGCGGAAGATCATTTTAACAGTTACTCACCATTCTGTCTGCAAAGCCCTTGACTTTAATGCCTTGTGGAAGAGATGTCTGCAGCATACGCATCTGTAGAACAATCCATAATAAAAATCTGTCTCTCAAACATTTCACTAGAAGGTTTTCATGCGGGCATGATTTAAGACAATTTACTTCAAATTTCTAATTGATCGACCTCGGCGCATCGACCTCGGCGCATCGACATCGACATGTGTCTCGCAGGGTTTCTAGCCCAAATACACTTGAGGATTAGGTTTAAAAGACATAAGTGGTACCTCTCTCCTTAAAGTGAGTGAGAACTGTTTGGGGTCTTCTGGCGAGAAGACAACGCTGGGTGTGTTGAAATGATGCGTCTCTGGAACATCATCCATGAGGAAGAAATCTGAGGGATTCAACATCATAGTAAGAGACTTCAGCTTATGGCATGTCTATTTGCTGGGGACAATTTATATTATAGACTGGCAATGAGGTAACTAATGCATGTCTATGCACCCCAAGGGTTCTATTTTCCTCTTGGCTTTTGGCCTTTGTAAAATAGGATCTCTTCTGGTCACTCACAGACCGGGGGGGGGGGGGGGGGGGGGGGGGGGGGGGGGGGGGGGGGGGGGCACAGACTTGCACTAGGGATCAAATTATGCCAGTCCATGTGTGTTTTATAACATACCTTTGCCCAAATATAAAATTGTGGACTGGTTACAGCGGCCGGTCAGGCACGAGTCAACAATTTTTTGACTGGTTACAGTGCCCTCTGCAGGTTCATTAGAAAATGAAAGCTTATCTGGCACGATTCACGATATTCCGGTTATATTTTGGATAGCAGTGTGTTATAAAACACATATGGACTGGCATAATTCGGTCACTAGTGCACGTCTTTGTCCTGTCGGGTCTGAAAAATGAAGAATTCCTCTAGGGACCTCTATAGTCACTTACAGTCCCTCAGGGCCTATAGACGTGCACTAGTGACCTCATTGCCAATCTATATGTGTATAATACGGACGGCTTCTTTTTGACTTGTTCCACACAAAAATGCATTTCAGTGTGCTGCTATTAACAAAGATTTTAAAGCCGGCTTAAAAAATAATTGCGCAAAAGAGATGAAATACCACTAATGATGTCCGTGATCTGTTGATGGTGTTATAGGTACTCGTGGAAAAATGAAAAAAACTACTCACTATCATACACTTGACCCATCAGTGTCTGAGCAGCACCCTCTGTTGGTGACCTTTGGCAAGTTTCCTGACTTGCTTCCTCCTCGGAGGTGTTTCCTGTCTTTGCAGCTGCTGCGGTCTCTGCGTTTGTTGATGAGACAGAGGAGGTTGCTTCCACTGCTTCACTTTCTGAGATGTCATCGAGATTACCGACATCAGGTTCGGGTGACGAGTGAGAACCAACTTGAATGCCTTGCTCTTTAGTGCCAAAACGCTCGCGAGTCACTGCACTCTCGCGAGTCGATCCGCTCTCCCGAGTCGATCCGCTCTCCCGAGTCGATCCGCTCTCCCGAGTCGATCCGCTCTCCCGAGTCGATCCGCTCTCGCGAGTCACTCCGCTCTCGCTAGTCACTCCGCTCTCGCGAGTCACTCCGCTCTCGCGAGTCACTGCGCTCTCGCGAGTCACTCCGCTCTCGCGAGTCACTCCGCTCTCGCGAGTCACTGCGCTCTCGCGAGTCACTCCGCTCTCGCGAGTCACTCCGCTCTCGCGAGTCACTCCGCTCTCGCGAGTCACTCCACTCTCATCATTCCCAGTGCTTGTAGTAGCCACCTCCTCCTCGAGGCCTGCAGAAGAAGCTCCTTGCTCTTTCCTCGAGCTGGTGTCTGGGTGGTCCCGCTGTAACATATCTGTCCGCTTCTCCAGGATTGAGTTGGCGCAGGAGTTGATCCGTCTCATCTTGTCCTCCACCAAGCTCAGGGCCGAGAAGGTCTGCTCAAAAGTCGCCCCCTGGAAATCCTTGGGGAACGTTTCAGGGAACGTTTCGGGGAACTCCTTGGGAGTTAGGCGATGTTCCCTGGACTCTGTAGAAGTGTCTGGGCTTGTCGTCAAGGAGCCGAGATGGTACTTGCTGGAAATAAGATCGAGGTAAGATCTGATTATAACCAAGAATTATGTTAAGATTGGACTTGTTTTAACAAGAGGATTCTGGTCCACTACATTTAATATGGCAGTTGATGGTGGTGTATGAGTCATGAAAAAAATGAGGAAGCTTTAAAATAGAATGCTTCCAATTTAGGTTTTTATTTATACAGAGAGGGTGTCGATGACAAGATATAACCTACAGGGCGGTTAAAAAAAAGTTACCTAGTGTTGATGAGTAGAGTGTTAAGAATAAATCCTGAAAATAAAAAAAAATTAGGTCTAGCTTAATTGAATCTCAATCAATGGACCATTACAGATGACATGTACGAAACTGGCTCGTTTATTGGAGATTTATTGGGTTCCAAACAAATAGTCTATGGCGATTTTTCGATTAATAAAAACATGTAGCCGATTTCATGGTATTTTTATATATTTGTTTAATATTTTAGTTTTTTACAATTGAGTATTATTGTTAGTTGTCAGTTTACAGTTTTGTTGATGACTTTTGATGTATTTCTTTTTCTTTTTCTCCAATTATATTTAATGATGTATGCAGGGCCCCAATGGAAACTAGCTTTTAAACTGTTGGGGCACACCAAAGAAATGCAAGTAATAAATAAATTAATACCTGCTGACTTTTTTCTCTTCAGTGGAACCGGAGGCATCACTTGCCGTCTCCCAGCTGCTTGAGGAGGAACACCAGGAATCATTTGATTGGTTCTCATCTTTCCAGTCCTCATCATCGTGGTTAGTATCTGACCAATCAGAATCACTGTCCTATCATGGAGAAAGAAACCAATAGTAAGAGTCATGCTACGAAACTCAACAAGGCCGTGTCTGAAGCGGGTTTCCAGAACTAAGGCTACGTCGACTGTCAGCCTGCCCACGGGTAGTTGTAATAGGCAAACACCTAGACAATTGCCATAGACTAAGATATTCTGACGTGGCTATGTCATCAAGACAGGGGGGAGTCAGTTGGCGCAGCGGTTCTTTCCTTGCCTTCCACCACAATTCGGTTTTCAGTCCCTGCCTGATTCCGTGTATTTTTGCCACTTTAATCACTTTAATCCATCCTGTAATTGGCGCTGTAGTGCTGTTGGGTGTTGAATGAAATAAATAAATGGAGATTATGAAGCTGATTTGATGTTTGTTTGGTTTTCATACCTCCTCTAATTTGTAGAGATCCTGTGGCGGTACACTGCCCTCTGAGCCATCAACCCACGCAACATGAATCTCTCCGTTAGTGTTAATCCATCGCACCTAGCAAACATGAAATCAATCTCTTACAATGATGCTGTTGGGGTAAAAGTTAAATATGGCACAATAAAAAATAAAAAAAAACATACCCCAAAAATGACATTCATAAATACCCGAGACAGTTTAGCCATTCCTATTGGTCGAGAGCCCGACAAGTGGGGAATGGCCCAGCCGGGTTTAACCAGTTCAGGCCGATAGTGCCGGGAAGCACACCCACGCATTTACGGCCTTGCTCGCTGCTGACAGAATTGTCCAGCCTTGCTTGTAGCGCGTGTTTATGCGTCATCCGTTTTAAATCTGGGGAAAACTTTGCGTTTATATATGTCATCCGGCGCGAACTGATTAAATACTTTTTCGGTGTCACATTAAATCTGGACTTCTATGAAGTCTGGTCCAAGACCCTTCCATTGGTTGAAACCTCCCACAATACAACCAATGAGTCCCAATGCCATATCATGTGTCTATCGTGCGCATGTCTATCGTGCATGCATCTATCTCCATATAAGTTCACATGTGCGAGGCACATACCATTAAAATAGCTAAGGTGTGTTCCTCAAAACACGAGGTAAAATTGTTAAACAATTGTTCTGGCAATTTTACTCTTTATATCTGCGCTAATGAGCAGCTTCAGGAAAAACATGCGCCTTGTGTACGTGTCATAAAGATGATTCTTTATTACCTGCCCAGCACAGGGGACTGCTTCAGTCTCTGGGCAATTCTCAGCATTGGACGACAACTTGGTTCCGGGGACTAGAGCTTCTTCAGATGTCCCGGCGTGGACCGTCTGCAGGTTGGCCAGGTTCATGCGATCGACGGTCGCCGCGTCTGCGTCATCAATGTGATCGGCTGCTCCCTGGCTCCTGGCACATCCTCTGTCCAAGTGGTTGGATAGAGTTGAGCATCGCTGTTCTCCGTCAGATTGACTTTGACTTGATCGATTTGCTTCGATCAATTTGTCTTGGTTATCCACTGTGGTGTCATTGGTCCTCGTGTGATCACCAGGTCTACTAATCTGCATGTCAGAAATGTTTGCCTTGGTGCCGCAGGGGTCAGTGTTCAAGACCGGATTACCCTCCGGACTGATGTTATTACCCATCGGAATACTCCAGTCTCCCGCTTGGGTACCCGAGTCTCCCGCTTGGGTACTCGAGTCTTTCACTTGGGTACTCGAGTCTTTCACTTGGGTACCCGAGTCTCCCACTTGGGTACCCGAGTCTCCCACTTGGGTACTCGAGTCTTCCACTTGGGTACCCGAGTCTCCCACTTGGGTACCCGAGTCTCCCACTTGGGTACTCGAGTCTTCCACTTGGGTACCCGAGTCTCCCACTTGGGTACCCGAGTCTCCCACTTGGGTACTCGAGTCTTCCACTTGGGTACTCCAGTCTCCCACTTGGGTACTAACTTCATGTATACTAGATGACTGGTTGATCAATTGAGCATTCAACACATCAGTGTGGATACCAGCTTGGCTCACTTGCGATGCATTGCTGCCCACCTGGGAACCTAAGTCGCCCACGCGGGTGCCCAAATCGCCCAGCCGGGTGTCCAAGTAACCTATCCAGGCATCAAAGTCACCCAGCTGGGCGTCCAAGTCACCTAATCGGGCATCCAAATCGCCTATTTTGTTGCACGGTTGGGTTCCTTTGTGATCAGGCTTTGCTTTCTTCAGTGGTGTGATACCGTGTCTGCTGTCAGCTATTCTGACAATCACGTCACCCACATTAAAGGAGAAGTCTGGGTGAGGTGTCAGCTCGTAGACGCTCACCTCCTCTGTGTGAATTGGTTTGGGTCTGAATCAAGAAAAATTGATCACATTTTTAAAGATTACTCAATACTCAATTACTCGATTACTTTAATACTCATTAGATTACTTAAAAAAACCAAGAAGATGCATATAGTCCTAAAGTGTTTTTTTACTTACGTACTGCATTGCTGATTGGGCCTCAAGATCCACTGGACTAAACAGGTTCTCTCCTTATGATCAGTCATGCAGACCAGACCATAGACATTCTCAAGATTCTCTGGAAAAACCAAGAAAGTCGTGGAAGATTTTCAAGTCAACTCCCATTCCATAGGCAATAACAAGAACCTAATCTCCGATCCTGTGGAACGCCGCTGTAATGAACACTACGGGATCCACAGAACACTAAAACTTAACTTTTATTCATACGAATTAAAGCATTTACTTTGCCTTTAGGCTTTTGTACTTTCTAGCATTGGCTGGTTTTGCTCAATACGACACAATGTCTGATACCCTACCATTATTCTTGGTGACAAAGTCTCCAGGAAAAAATTCAAGTTCGTCCAGCTGGTGATCGGGAAAAAGGTCCGTTGACACTACTCCTTTCTGTAATGTACCATCCTGTGTCAATAAAAAAAAAGCCACATTGATTGTTGCTTTATCACAACACAGATATTATTATTATTTTTTTATTTTTTTAGGAACAGCTGGGAATTGTTATTTGTACGGGACTGCAAGTTAGGCCGTGTACGAAACGAGCGTCTAGAAATGTCTACAGCTACGTCTATGTAGGCGCTAAGGCAATTGGAATTCGGATGCGGCTATATCAGAGAATCTAGAATTTGTGTTTGCAAAATATAACATAAGAATTTACCAGAATTATCTTCTGCTTGATGTTTGTTTACAGCCGGTCAAAATACCTGATGATTTTAAAGACTTAATCGGTTTGTTAGTTGCAATTTAATGCACCATCATTACAAATCTATCAAAAATATGCACTGCGCTGTGTCTGGCAGGGTTAGGGTTAAAAGGCAAGTGTATTTTTAGTGGGGATGCACAACCGATATTGTCAATTGAATGCTCTCATTGTCTCAATGATAGACCATACAGAACCCATCTTACCTGCCACATCACATCTACTAAGGTCCTAGTGTGGGTGACCTCAACACACACTCGTTCGTTTGCCTCTAAGGGCTTAGGAGGAGGCCGGCGTTTGGAAGCAAGGCGTATATGCTGCTTCTTGGTGTGTTTGTGGAGAAGGCTGGAGACTACCTTATGCCGTCGGCTCTCTCCTTTAGACGAAGCATTGGAGTCTGTCTCATCACTGTCTTCCAGCCCCTCTGAGGAATCTACTTCCTCCTCCTCAGGATTATCGGAGGATGAATTGGAATCTCTGTCATCGTTCAGTCTTCTCCTGCTCCTGCCCTTAGCAGTCTGTGCTCTGGCCTTCCTGAGGCTTCGACTGACAGTTTTCCCGGACGCAGCAGCACCTCTAGTCTCCATCTCGATATCGTCAAGCTCCTTAAGGCTTCTCTTGGTGTCAACTAGGAGGCCCTCTGTTATTACGATCTGTTGGCGGAGGTTTCCCTGTGACTGTAGGAGACAGGAGACTTGAAGACTGATGATTTCTGCAGACTCGTTTGTGGCACGCTGAAGCAACGTCCGGAAGTTCTTGGCTATGTCCGTGACGCTGTCGGAGGTGTCGCAGAGCTCTCGATGCAGCTCCCCGAGAAGGTCGACGTCCCGCGACAAACCCACTTTCAGTTCCTCGGCTTTGGCTAGCAGCTCCCCTTTGTCCTCGCTGGCGTTTCTGGAAGGCTTCCGTTTCTCGGAGTCGCCCTTCTTGGCTCTCTTTGGGAGACTTCCATGATTTGAAGAGAAATCATCCCCCAATTTCAAAATTCCGTTTAGAGCAGATATAAGAACCTCCTTCGCTGTCACAGAAGCTGCTGCACAAGCTCCCAATGACAGTTTGGTAGCGCTTCCTTCTGTTGGATCAATCTGCTCACTTTCGTCCAATGTAGCAGCTTTGCTCCCAGGTGCCAATGTGTTTTTGTCCTCATCACATGAACCTGATGGTGGCTTGGTATCATTTTCAGCTAGCTTATCGCTATCTTTTGTGCACTGCTCATTGATCTCTAGACATCCAATTTTAAAACCAGCACCCGATTCCAAATCGGCATTTCTGCCACTTTTAACCGCGGCGGGTTGAGAAGCCTGTCTCAATTCGTCTTTTGTGTGACTCCCATGTGGCACCAATGCCTCCAAGATGCAATCCACCACCTCAGCAGTACTCGATTCTACGCCACTTTCCTCCGGGGACAGTTGGGTGTAGCAATCCAAGCTGCCGCGAGACACTGGTTTAGGAGAAGCCTGTCTCAATTCGTCATTTGTGTGACTCCCATGTGGCACCAATGCCTCCAAGATGCCATCCACCACCTCAGCAGTACTCGATTCTATGCCACTTTCCTCCGGGGACAGTTGGGTGTAGCAATCCAAGTTGCCGCGAGACACTGGTTTAGGAGAAGCCTGTCTCAATTCGTCATTTGTGTGACACCCTTGTGGCACCAATGCCTCCAAGATGCCATCCACCACCTCAGCGGTACTCGATTCTACGCCACTTTCTTCCGGGGACAGTTGGGTGTAACAATCCAAGCTGCCGCGAGACACTGGTTTGGGAGAAGCCTGTCTCAATTCGTCATTTGTGTGACTCACTTGTGGCACGAACGCCTCCAAGACGCAATTCACCACCTCAGCAGCACTCGATTCTCTGCCATTTTCACCTGGGGGTGGTTGGACGTAACAATCCAAGCTGCCGCGTGACACTGGTTTGGGATAAGCCAAGTCTCCAGGCCGAACTCTGTACATGACTTTGTCACCTATCTGTATACTTGCAGCAATGAAATACGACAGCGGCCTTATTCTAAAAATAAAGAAAAAATGACAGAGATTAAATAGAAATTACAGACTGACTTGTTTCACGTTGTTTACGTGTGGGACTGATCATACACGGGTGACGATATCCTTAAATATACCTAGAGGGGGTTCGACAAAATATTGTTGAAAAAATCATTTGAAACATATGTTTGAATGGGAATAAATATGTGGTTGCTAATATTGAATGCTTTAAAGGTAGGATACACCATTGATAAAATTGGTAAATAGTGCTTAAATTATCATGAATGTGGGGGTTGTATTTTATAATAGATATCGTTTAACTGACCTGTCCAAAGTTTAACAATCATTGATGCTGAGAAAAGCTAGAAAAACGGCGTTTGTTTTCAACCAGTGTCGGGCAGTGGTTCTATGGTGTTCTTGTTTTTTTCGAGATCGCTGTCCGGCGATTGTGATTTTTTTTTTTTCTTTCTTTTTTTTTTGGAACAAATTAAAGGATATCTAGCGCAATCATTTTGCTGGATGCCTACAAGCATTATTTACTTTCAAATAAGTAAGATATTTCTTAATAATGCAAATGGTGTATCCTACCTTTAAGTGGTGTACTAAACGATGATCCACAGGCATTGAATGCTCCATGGAAAACAGAGGGGAAGCTAGTTTTACTACACCCACTTCTGCCTGGTTCTAATATTTTTTTTTTTAATTATTTAAATCTAAATACAGTTAAAATGAACTTTAATTTAAATACAAAATTGATGGAAAATGTATTTGCTTTTTTCTAATCTACCCCCTCACGGAACATTTGAACCCCGCCCAGTAGCGCTGGCTCTTTGGAATAATACGCGCTACACACAAGGCTCAACGCGCACATCAGCATGTATTTGCACACAAACACCACGCCATGGGTAAAGTACTTTGGTTGCTAAAGGTATAGTACTTTGGTTGCTAAAGGTATAGTACTTTTGGCCGTGCACAGAAAGATAGTAAAAATAGAAAATACCATGTGACTAGCTCTCAGCCAATCAAGACAGAATCTGTGGGTGAAGTTTTATAATATTTAACGTACCTATAAAACCGGCTCATGGGCCTGGACATTGTTAACCAGTTCGCGCCGGATGATGTATATAAACGCAAAGTTTTCTCCAGATTAAAAACAGATGACGCATGAACACGCCACGAGCAAGGCCGGAAATGTCTGTCAGCAGCGAGCAAGGCCGGAAATGCGTGGGTGTGCTTCCCGGTACTATCGGCCTGAACCCGCCTCGTTTCGTTAAAAATAATCCTGCGTGTCCGCTCGGTGAGGTTAAAATAATCCCGGCGCGAACCGGTTGATGACCCTAGCCTTCGGCACGGTCGGTTCAGACAGGCGTTCCACAGTCGCGCCGAACCAAATTGAAATCAAGTCGCTCCTGAGTCGCTCTAACAACTCCAGCAGTCGATCGTTCGCCTTCTCGATCGTTTGCCCTTATTCGTTTCAGACGTCGGACTCAATTCACTCAATTGGTTCGGCGCGACTGTGGAACGCCTGTCTGAACCGAGCGTAACTCATCCAGGCCCATTAGACAGTTTATAGTCCATTCCAATATACCTTGGCAGAATCTCTTTTGTGATTTTTCTTGGAGGTGGTTGGAGTTGGTTGGAATCATTGCAGTCCACAGACGGATATCGACACAGTCCCCGGGTTTGCCAGTGAACATCCAGTTTAACAACATTCACCTGCAGGAAAAAAAAAACCGACAATAGAGTGAACAAGGTATGGAAGTGCTTATGGATAGAGGTGTGCATCCAGAGGCCGGATTCATCTTTGGATTCCATATCCGGACCTAACATTTTGTTGTGCTGAGAAGATCCCAGATTTTACCACAAACGATGCTTAAAGGTAGGATACACCATTGGTAATTGTTTTAATTATCATGAATGGGTAGATTTGGAGGGTTGTATTTTATAGTGAATATCGTTTAACTGACCTGTCCGAAGTTTTAGAATCATGGATGCCGAGAAAAGCACAAAAAACGGCGTTTGTTTTCAACTGGCGTCGAGCAGGTAGTCTTATGTTATCTTTGTTTTTTGCGATCGGCGTCGGCGTCAAAAATTATATTATTCGGAACAATTACAGGATATCTAGCGCAATCATTTTGCTGGATGCCCAGAATCATTATTTACTTTCAAAAAAGAAAGATATTTCTTAATAATTCGGTAGTAAATATTTTTGATATCTGCAAATGTTGTATACTACCTTTAAATTTCGGAAGTTGGAGAACACTGTTTGAATAACTCACGTTAAAGTTTCTCCTTGCCAATAACTTTTATGTCAGGGCTCATACATTTTACACACAGGTACTCGGATGGTGTCCAGGAATGGAATTCTTTCAAAGACGAGTCGTCACTCTAAAATTGGTTTTGGCCAAGTCTTAAGATCGATTTCACTAAACCAGTTCATGCCAGGAATAATTTGACATTGGCCGGGCCAAGGCACGGGACTGCTTTTCACAAACCTCGATCCCTCGAACCTCGAAATTAGCAAGCGTTTAACACGTCTTAACTTTGGTAAAATCGATCCTAGGACGAGTTGTGAGTTGAGGCGAGTAACCCTTCCTGAGACCCGTCTCAGTAATTCGTGAAATCGGCCGCAGGAGTAGTACGGAACTGGGTTAGCAATTTATTTTTTAGGTGGGTATTCAGGTACCTCTTCTACCGTGACGGTGAAGTTGGCTTTGCTGCCGAGTATCGGCTGCTGTCCACTGAGCCACCTAGCATTCTTGAAGGTTGTGGCTGGACCTCGTAGGACCTGGCCAGAATAAAAGCTGTCACAGCTGAACACGGACGCCTACAACAAAATCAAAAGCAAAAAAAGTGATTTTAATATAACTTCCATATTCATGCGTGTTAGGATTTTAAACTAGTCCACTCCTGGACAAAGGCACCTGCACCCTAATCCTCCAGGGTATTTTGGCTAGAAACCCTGCCAAATGCACCAGATTGCATCATTTGTCTAAGTGACTTGGCTGCAGAGTGCAGCGAGGTACATCAGGTCAGAAATCTCAAAATCTAACTGCTTCAGCTACATGTAGAGTCGGTGGTCACAGAATGCAGGAAGATCCATCTCTGTTATTGTTCAATGGGGATTATCTCTCATAGTCCTAGAATGTGGTTTTTGTTTATACATGTACACTGTTGTTGACAGCTAAATCTATCAAAATGCACCAGACTTTTTTTGCCTGATGCACTGCGCTGTGTCTGGCAGGGTTAGGGTCAAGGAAATAACTAAGTCAACTTGACCTCAAATGACATTTGACCTCAGTATGAGACTTTTAATAATACATCACATGAAGGTTTCCACATTTGAACTTCAAGTTTTCCAATGAAACCAATTTCACAAATCCAGCGGTTTTTTAAAACTTGAACCAAAGGACTTTTGGCCTCGATACTTGACCTTTGACACAAACATATAAAGATTACAATAATGCAGTGTCCGACTCTCTGTCTATGGCTATTGTCTAGGTGTTCTTCCATTACAACTACGAGTGAGCAGGCTGACAATAGACATAGCCGTAGCTCTGAAAGCCTATTTTGGAAACAGACAGCCTAAAGGTTACAATATTGCTGCAAGTTTAATTGCAATTGGACTTAGTTTGCATATAAGACAAATGTTTTGAAACTTTAACCAAAATGACATATGTGGATGGACTATGTACGTACAGACGGACGGGCAGTCGGACTACATACAGCAAAATTGATTGCAGAGTCTTTTTCTGAACTTCGTTCAGGCCAGACAATAAAACCATGGCAGCATGACCTGGGGTCAAGCCTTGTGTCAAATAAAGAAAAACAAACACTTAAGAATGGCCTTACTTCTTCATCCGTGTCGTGGATATCAGTTAACCGACACGCACTGTCTTCAGAGAGGATACATCTGAATTAAGAAATTAAATAAAAAACGATACGCTGAACTGATAATCAGGCCTTCATTTTAATAAATCCGAGGAGAGCTGTGCATCGCTCTCCTTAAATCAAAAGGTGAATTAAGGAGAGTGATTTTAAAATTGCTCTCCTTAAATCAAAACAATGAATTAAGGAGAGTGATTTGCTCTCGCTAACAAAACGCAAGTTTACAGGCCCTGGACACTATCTGTACTCAAAATGACAACCAAAGGTGTCTATGCCTTTAATAAACACATACTCAAGAAAAGGAACACAACATTCACCAGTAGTTCAACTTTTGGTTAAGAGAATGATGGCGCTTTCCCATCCAGTGACATTTTCTCTCTGTGACTTGTATGGCTTAATTAAGCGCGAATTAGTCTAGGCCTGTTATGTCCGAAATAAATGGAATGGGCGAACACGAAAGACTAGATGACCGTTGTTGGTATAAGATAAATCTGATGTGATTTTATTTGGGGGTGCGAGGAGAGAATTGTAATCGCAAATTCTCTTGTGTTAGCAATAGCAATGCTTTCGTGTCTTTACTGTTATGACACTCGTCAGTTGCAGGTAGGTGATTCCATTTTTTTTTTTTTTTTTTGCTCTTGTTAAAATTGTAAGGAGCACTTTTTTTTGCTCTCCTTAAAATTTTTAAGGAGCGCGGAGGAGCGCGAGCGCGATCTCGATCGCGCTACTTTAAAATGAAGGCCTGCAATGATAATGTAGTAACCAACAGAATGCATCATCATGTCACACAAATCGACCAATACTGTATCACTAAACCGATGTCAAAACAAATTGACTGATAGTGTGGTCAAATGTTCGACACTATCGGTCAATTATTATTACGTTATCAGTCCTATTAGCAATAATGTTAAAAAAATTAACTGAGGGTGCAGTCAAAGTCTTTTCGCACCGAGAAATTTAACTAAACCATGTCATGTTCAATTCGTGGCATGGTTTAGTTATTTCTCGGTGTGAAAAGACCTCTGACTGAGCTTCACAAAATAGGTTCTGGAGCTAAAACTACTGGCCCAAATCAAAATATCTTGTTATCATTAAAATTATCGCTCGATTAGTATAGGTAGTATGCTTGTCTGTTTTTTTGTGGGCAACCTGTATAATGGTAAAACCTACATGTATACTAGCCTTACCTAGCTCCATTTTTCAAACGGACGACTAACTTGACATGAATGTTCTTAACTACTCCAATCCAGGATCCCATGACAACATGACTGCCAGGTGTGTACATCTTTAGGTGGGAGAAAAAAGAGAGAACAAACAGTTAATATTATAATGTCCACTGATACCAGTTGTAGTCGAGTCCCTGCAAGTCCGTTCACAAGTCCTTTCGTGAAGCCAGTCACAATGTTGTTCATAAAGGCAGTCACAAGTAACTGGATGAACAATGACAAAGGAATGCTTTTGTCAAAGCTCATTTGAATAGGTTGTTGTGGGTGCGTTCGTTTAGCTCATCCGGGGCGCCCCGGGTGAGCCCCGCGCCGTTCTTTTAGCTCTGACGTGTACTCGTGGCTAGGCACAGGTCAGCCACCAGAAACCCTGCTCCCGTAGCAGGGTCTCTGGTGGAATGACGTCACACGCATGCGTAGTCGAGTCGACGACGTCTAGGGCGACGTAAAGATGGCGGAAAGGTAAATATTTTGTTGCAAAATATTCCGATTTTTCATTTATTTTGTAGGTTTGTTGTTGTTGTAGAATTGTATTTGAAATGCATGCAACTAAAAAATACAACCATGCAGAACATTTAGTGGAAAACACGAGTGCGTTCGATTAGCTTCCCCTCGTGCCATCCCCCGAGTGTTAACCCTAACTCCCCCGGGTAAGCTAATCGAACGCACCCTGTATGAATTGGAACTGGAGGACTTGTGATGGACTTGCAGGGACTCACATGGACTTGTGATGGACGCTACTACATCCCTGACTGATACTGACATACATGTATACAAATATATGAACCATGTTTTATTCTTGTGTTTTGTATAATTCACTGCTAAAATGGTTCTATTCACATAACAAAATTGTCAATCAAAATAGTTTTTTTAAAAGATTCGTTTGAGATATTGGGCCAAATACCTAAAAACTAATGCTTATAGGCAGAAGCACTGGGCTAAAGCAAAAGCTCATCAAGCAGAAGCAAAAGGCAATTGCTTGTAAACATATGCATAACCTTTTGCTTTGCCAAACAGAATTTTCTTAAGCTTGCCTAAATGCTTAACCCTAACTCCCTACCCTATTTTTCTTACACATAAACCTGAATCCTGCAAAATCCTGCAATTCCTAAGTGTTCAAACTCCATGTAACCTGAATCCTGCAAAATCCTCCAATATTTATTACTGGATGACCACTGCCTGGAGCCTGCAAAATCCTGCAGTGGGTTTACCATTGAGCTATAAAGCAGCAGAACATGGAACAAACAGCTGCTAAGTGCCCTATTACTCCAAGGATCTGCACACATGGCTCTTGGTATGCAAATGTTTTCTATCCTTGACACATAACTTACACCTTGACTGAAGCTCTATGGAGAATGTGCATAGAGCATGAGCAGTGTTAAAGTACCAAGTAACAAATAACCTCAATCCTCCAAAATCCTCATTTGGATAATATCCAAGTGACATCAGTCCTGTAAAATCTTGCAATTTGCAAAGAGGATTTTTGAGGATTTGGGATGGTTAGAGTTAATGACGAGAGCAAAAGCTTGTTTTTATGTATATGTTTTTTAATCAGTTGCTAATCTGGAAAGCATTTGATTGCAAGAAACCAGCTTTTGCTTTTGCTTAAAAGTATAAACTTTTGCTTGCTAGCAATTCTTCAATTTTTTTAAAATAAAAACACAGCCCAGAAAAAACGTAGAAAAAGCAATTGTATTTGGCCCATTAGCTAACCCTAACCCTACCTAATGCTACTTTTGACTACTAGTAGTAAAAAGTAGTATGCAGTACTCTCACTGACTTGTGTGCAATGCCTGTAGTAATTTTTAGTATTTAATACTTTACCCCTAATTGCACTCGTAGTACTTTTTAGCATTGGGTCCCTCTGCTTGCTGAGTGTGCATGGCCTGTGTAGGGTGTTCTAAACTCTACAGCAAAAATTGTCACTTGGGACACAGCAATGGGTCAAGGCTGGACTACTGCATTTTTTGCCAGGTAAGTATTACGTACTGACCTGTATTGCCACTATTAGTATTTTGTAGTTGGCAGTTTCTGTACTATGTCAGTACACACCCAATCATCAGTCACAGAGAGACACAGTGCTACAAAATACTATTCTGTAGTCTGCAGTTCTTTAGCCCAAAGTAAGGCCTAGGCTAGGGGTTAGGGTTAATTAAAGAAACTGACCATTATATTCTCCAGGTCTTGGCTGCATACATCGTACACCATTTGCTTGGTGCGTATGACCTGAAGATGGCAGGCCACATGAACAGACCGTACTATGCCTCGTTGTGATCCTTCCTGGTTACATCTTACGGCATCACCTGGCATCAACGAGCGATCGTACAGACTCACCTGTAGGAAGTCAAGGTCAAAGGTTAGCAAACACAGTATACATGATGACCAATAAAACAGGACAAGCATATCTCAACGGACAAGAACACTTCCACTACCCCGAGTCCAAAACTACCTACAGAATATTTTCTGGAAACAAAATTATACCAAGATATTTTTATTTGGGCCAGTAGTTTAAGCTCAATCTCCTATTTTGTGAAGCACAGTCAGAGGTCCTTTCACACCGAAAAAAATAACTAAATCGTACCATGTTAAATTTGTGGGCACGGTTTTGTTATTTCAGTTTAAGCTTTTGTCTTAAACTGACGTACAAGTTCAAATGACAAATGACACATGACGACGCCATGACAGATTATGTGTAAGAAAAATTTGGTAGGGAGTTAGGGTAAAACTTTATTTGAAGTACATGTAGGCATAGGACCAATTTATTATTTACTTTTTTGCCTCTGAAGATCTTGTTGAGATCGAAATATTAGGCCAAAGTTGTCAACATTTTTAAGGTCGTACAGAGCGTACTAGTTTTCAAGACCCCCCTCCCTCCCCACAAAGTAGTACTTTTCAACATTTAGTCCAAACACCGGTAGAGCGCGGTGGGGCATTGCGTGCACGATGTCCATGCACAGCTGTGGGAACGATGGTCGCAGTACAGTCGTGTCACGCTTGGCACATTCGCGCGCTTATATATCAATACATATGTCTGTATGCACACCGCATGGTTAACGTTGCGCTATACGAAATCATTGCCAACTCGGTCGCCGCGGCGTGTAGTGCGGGCGGCGTCAAAAGTATCTCATCCTCGCAAGCTACGTATAGCTAGCCAGGGACGCATCAGATTTTTTTTCTCGGAGTTGCACAATAGCTGTTAACAAGGTACATGTATAACCTGCCGAAGCAATCATTTTTGAACAGCGGACTTTGTATCGCTTCTGATTTTAACGTTGGAAATTCTTTCGAGATAAAAAAAGAAGGAAACAAAACCAATTATATTATATAATCATCTTTTGCTGATTGTACGGTACAAAATCAACATTTTATTCACAATTTAAAGTCGTACGCGGCCTCCGGCCTCCGACCCCCCTCCCCCCTGTCGTACGCTTTGTACGACCATTAAAATGTTGAAAACGTCTTTGGACGGCCCCTTACCCTTTTTGATTTTCACATAAATTAATTAACTATACAGGCACGATAGATCAGAAAGTCTGCTTGATTCTAGGTGGTTCTGGCATAAAATTCCAGAAATTCAAAACACGTTCAGCTGATCGATACATAGCAACTGCAAAATAGTTTTATTTAACGGTCGAGTTGTCTTGACGAATGTCGGTCACTTCGGCACCTGGCACCTGCCAACTCGGCGCCTTGAGGCTTGTCAATTCAGCATCTAGCCAAGTCGTCACCAAACCAATTCGGCATCTAAACTTTGCCTACTTCTCGTGACTTCTAACTCTAGCACCAGACCCACTGAGCAGAGTATGCAGAGCTTTAAATGCCTATTATTAATTAATTAGCCTACCCAGGTTAATTAAAAGAATAGTCTAGGCTTACTGTAAATAAATTTTAAAAATCAATCATTTTAATAAAAGAAAAAACTTATAAATTGGATAAATATATTATCAATTTAAGCAGCAAAACTTTAAGTCTGCCATGTGAACAAATTTACAAAAATAACAAACAAACAAACAAACAAATACGTGTAAATTGCCAATCGGAAAACAAGAAATAAAAAAGCTAAAAAAACAAAACGATCACAAGTTTTCAAAGTAATATTTTAATATTTCGAAGGTGCCGAGTTTGTCAGGTGCCGAGTTTGTCAGGTGCCGAGTTAGTGGAGTGCCGAGCTGACAAGGTGTCGAGCTGACATTGTGACAAGGTGCTTTGGCACTGCCACTGGCACTGGCAGGTGCCGAGTTGGCAAATTGCCTGCCACATCATCACATGATTGACATTGACAAATAAATTGTACCTTTTTCTCAGGCAAGACATGTTCTCTTCCCTTGGGATACCAGGCCACCCTGACATAACCCCGCTTAATCCTTTCCTCCTCTTCCTCTTCTGAATCGTCCATGCTACTGTAGCCGTCGTAATTACGTACGACCAAGCCAAGCTGCATCGTACTTCGATGACAGCGTTGTACGACATCTTCCTCGAACAAGGTGGACGCCATTTTGTGCAGTTATTTGGACGGTACCCAGAAGGAGAATTTTTTCAAAAGGTGGGCGGGGTCTCTAGCATCGTTGGACCTTTGTGAAAAAAATACACAAATAAACAAAACAAAAATGTCAGAAACGTTTGCTGCGGAATGGCTGTAAATTCAATGGATACTTATATTTTCATAAATATTATGTAAAATGTTTAACATAAGGTGCATTTTTAATGCACTTTTTATTTTTATTTTTAAGTTTGTGTGACCGTGCTTTTAGAGGATTGCACCCTAACAATTTTTTTTCTCAAATTAAATAATTGTTAATTGTTAATTGATAACAGTTAATTGATCATTGTTTAGCATTATATTTGTTATGAGCTTTCGAATGAGACATCGCACGAAACAATCGGCCCACGGCAAGTAATTAATAAATTAAATTCAAATTTTATATTAGTCCGTACCCCTGAATGCTTGGTCAACGCCACGAAACTTTTTTCTCTATCCCCTTACCGCTTCCTCCCTTATATGGTGCGTGGCCGTCGGGTTACATGAACATGGACAGGGAAGGAGGTGTGGTCGGCCGGGGAATCCTAGAACCCCGAAGTATAATGGAAGTTGGCAATGGGCTCATTGAGTTGATTCATAAGTCCGTACCCCCTAAATGCTTGGTCAATTAGGCCTAACGCCACGTAACTTTTGTTACCCTAGTCCGTCACCGCCAATGCAGACGTACGTTCTATTATTTTCTTGATTCCTTATTTATACCCTTCAAAGAAAAAAACGGGGGGGAAAAGAAGAAAACTAAAAGAAAAGGGTTTCTTTAAAAAGTTATTTAAATATTATGAATAAGATTAATACTGCTGCAAACTGCTTACTGGCTGGAATGACCTGAAATATACAAATCAAATAAGTTAAGAGGGCCTAATATAATGTTGACTGCTATTTGTGTGGCGCGCCCTCTATCGACATAAAATAAGTCGAGTTTTCGGACAATTAACCGTGGGCTCAATAACCCTGAAAATACAGTTTCCACTTCTTCCTAATTTGAGCAGATGTATATTGAGCTATACTCCAGTTTCCTAACCTATTAAGGCACTTCGATTTTAAACAATCTTAAGTGGTAGTCCAATGGCCGTGTTTAAGCTTCTCGGTTGCGGAATTCCATCGCCCGGGTTCGATCGAGTCCCGGTCTTCCGCCTTCAACGTTCTTTTTTTCTTCAGTTTTAACGCACGCGGTTTCGCAATTTTTTTTATCAAGATAATCAATTTCTCGTCTTCAAATACCAACCGAATTCAGGTTCGCACCTTCGTAAAAATACGGGGCGGTTTAATTGTTTGCTCGCAAGGCAGCAAGACTTAGGGCGTCACCTAGTCTTGGTCAAGACCAAGCTAGCCCGTTCATTTGTTCCGCGGCGCGCCGTCCGTATTATCTGGGCTTATTGAGGGTGCCCTTAATTATCGCCAGATTCCTGGACTTTTCTTCCACTAACTTGGTCTTGGCGCAAGCGTCACGTGAATCCGGAAAATTCCGAGGACATTCCAAGCATAGCTCAAATAGCTACTCGCCCCCGCATGCGCGCTAAGTCGTTTTTGTTTAATGTAGTGTTCGATTATTATAGTCTGGTTCCCAGACCAAATATTTCTGACTATTTGTGATTTTTCATTTATTATTTAGCCGTTAATGTCACGTGACCAAAAACTGGAGGAATTGCTTAACGTTCGCGATGTTCGAGTGTTTCCAGGTTTTTATAAAATAAAACTCACATTAGCAAAGGTCAACACCAGACGAAATGCCTAAGACTATGATCACAGTCATTGTAGTCATTGTGCTATTTTTTGGTAGGAGCCGTTAGAATTTGAATTGTTGCGTCGTCATAGCTACGCTGCTTGTATCGCGTACATTATCTATTTTTTGTCGCCGGCGGCTACCTGACCTACACTACAATTTAGACGTATAGCCAAATGTGGTTTCTTACACGTCCGGTCAGGTAGCCGCCGGCGACAAAAAATAGATAATGACGCGATACAAGCAGCGTAGCTATGACGACGCAACAATTCAAATTCTAACGGCTCCTACCAAAAAATAGCACAATGACTACAATGACTGTGATAGTCTTAGGCATTTCGTCTGGTGTTGACCTTTGCTAATGTGAGTTTTATTTTATAAAAACCTGGAAACACTCGAACATCGCGAACGTTAAGCAATTCCTCCAGTTTTTGGTCACGTGACATTAACGGCTAAATAATAAATGAAAAATCACAAATAGTCAGAAATATTTGGTCTGGGAACCAGACTATAATAATCGAACACTACATTAAACAAAAATGACTTAGCGCGCATGCGGGGGCGAGTAGCTATTTGAGCTATGCTTGGAATGTCCTCGGAATTTTCCGGGTTCACGTGACGCTTGCGCCAAGACCAAGTTAGTGGAAGAAAAGTCCAGGAATCTGGCGATAATTAAGGGCGCCCTCAATAAGCCCAGATAATACGGACGGCGCGCCGCGGAACAAATGAACGGGCTAGCTTGGTCTTGACCAAGACTAGGCGTCACCCCGCTTACTGGTCGACGGGTTACATGAACATGGACAGGGAGGGAAGTGCCGTGTGGTCGGCCGGAAATTTTTAGAGTCCTATATGGGAGTCGGTATGGGAGATCGCCTCTAAAAGCGCTTGCTTGGCAGGCGTTTCCTTGGGCAATCTCAGGTGATGGCCTGTCCACCTAAGACGGCTTCTGATAATGGCAACACCCCAAAAGAAGTCTTACTAGCGCTCATTGGCTGAACGCGCTAGTAGCGCGTTTTTATTGTTGCATTCCGATTCCGATTCACTCCTTGTGGCGCCACACTTACAAGCTGGTTGCACGTGCGATGTTGCATCGAGTTGCATGCGCGCTTTCTGCGTCTCTACTGTATACGTCACAAAGCGTTTGAAAATAATGCAACTACCGCGGCAACAGGTAACCACAATACGCGCGTCAACACGCAAAAGGCATAATAATTATTGAGCTTGTTGAGTCGTGTCACACTTTTAAATTCACACGAATGACGAGAAAACTTCGATAAAAACTTCCGAAAAAAACCCTCTAATGACGAACCAATTACCATGTTGGGGAGTGGCGGTAGCCATTGGCTTAATCACGGGGCTGTTCTACACCGATATGGTGGTCGAACAACCATCCAAGCAGCCCCTCCCGGCCAGCGGTTCCGACCAACTGGACCGTGTGCGTTCTGACAACAAGGCGCTTCTCTTGGACCTTATATTGGACCGAAGCGCCTATTTGGCACGACGTACTGCTCGACCCCTAGTAAAAAGTTTCCCGGGCCTGACTGGAGATCCGCTGCCACCTCTTGCCGACAACTACAAGTTCACCTGCCGCGATCCCTGGACCCAGAAGGCGGGTCAATCTCAAACTTGGCTAACGGTGACTTCAGCAGCAGGTGGCGATCGAACACCCCAAAACCTCGATGCTCCATCCCACCAAGAAGCCCGACTACAAACCCGACCCGGTGCCTGGCCGGCAGCAGCAGAGTCCTGCCGAGCCACATGCGGGGCCTTTAATGCCACCTGCTCACAGCGCAGCCCCCGGATTACCGAGGATGCTCCATCCCACCGAGGAGCACCACCAACCCGATCTGGTTTCTGGTCGGCAGCATCAGAGTCCTGCCGAGCCACCTACGGGACCCCCAATGCCACCTGCTTCCAGAGCAGCCCCCGGATCCCAAAGGACGCTCCGCTAGTAAGCAACAACCGCCAGCATCCCGAGATAATCGCAAGCATCTTGTCGGGGGTGCTAGTGCCAGTGCTCGTCCTTTTGTGCCGTGGAATCCCACACCGTGGTCTGAGGAAAAGATCTTGGATAATCCACAGGGCGGTTCCTGGCTTCTGCCGCCGCCAACACAACCATCGGCAGCGGAACCGACTCTTTGGTGCCTTCCTCCTAATGCGCGCTGTCTTACCGAACAGAAGGGACTTCATTTGCCAAACTGTAGTGGTCGTCCTACTGCCTGGCGTTTGGCCTTCCCTGTTGGTTTGGCTCCTGACTGCCGTGTGGGATCGGAGCTTCAGGAACCACAAGGGGCGTTGTGAGTACATAATATTACAGAAGGAAACGGCATGGTGTAAGTTTGCATTAGGAATATCATTGCATTTCCAAAATCACATCATGCCTATTCAGCTTAGTACTGTTATTTCATCTTAAACGATGTTTGTATTTTTAAAATAAAATAAATTAAACTGGAAAATAAACCAGGAAGGACGAAATAAGGAGATGACTCTTTTTGGTATTTTGGCGATTTCGGAGTTTAGGACGGCTCATTCTTTTTGAGATTTGTCACTCTAACATGACATCTGCAACTACAGGCGATCTTCTTAATATATCAAAATATATCGTTTTGAGTTGTCAACGTTATTTTAGGTCGAAAATATGGCTTTATTAGCTGATTTTCTAGTAGCGAACACCTAGGGCACTGTCAACACGTTTGTTTTTTTAAGTGTGTGCGTTTGTCGCGACATGTTCGCCATCGTCGTAAAAGGTCTCTCTTAAAAATCTAAAATCCCTTACGAAAATGTCCTGTGGTATTCCTGTGGTATACCACACAATTACCGCAGGACAGTCAAATACCACACAAATTTGTGTGGTATGTACCACAGGACATTGCTGCCCTGTGGTATTCCTGTGGTAATTACTTAGATACCACACAAATTACCACAGGACAGTCATACAAAATGGTTTTGTGTGGTAATATACCACAGGATAGAGATGTCCTGTGGTATTCCGCAGGAAAAGTACCGCAGGAAAAGTACCGCAGGAAAAGTACCGCAGGAAAAGTACCACAGGAAAAGTACCACAGGAATACCACAGGAATTTGTCCTGTGGTAATGTCCCAAAAAATGACAGGACATTTCCTGTGGTACTGTCCTGTGGTATTTTGTTTGTGGTAATACCACAGGACATTTTCGTAAGGGCCCTGCCCTCTTTCCACATGGTTTCGTCATCATTTTCTTAGGTGAGTCCATAAAGTTAGGGGTGGGTTTTCGTTCTCTCATAGGAACAAAGTCCTAAACTCCATCATCGCCATGATTTCAGCTTAAAGTTAATAACAGTTGGATGCCTAAAATTGTCCCGGCAAATGAATTGGGTTTTACAAGTATTATACTATCTCTATATCGATAATTATTCGTGAAATGTGAAGACAATGATATTCATAATTCATTACAGCTCCTAACGACACACCAGCCACAGAGGGAGATACAAATTATGAAGGTAAGAGATGGGTACTTCTGAGGGTAAACAAGTTTCATTCATAAATACCTGAGGCAGTTTAGCTATTTCTATTGGTCGAGAGCCCGACACGTGGGCATGTTTAAACAGACAATAAAACAAGTCCCAGATTAGGAGATAGGGTTTATTCAGTTTGAATCCACGTTTCTGGATGGCAGCCATGACCACAGTGGATACATGGGCCGGAGCATTGCCCTGATGGCAGAGAAACTCTCTTGTCAGCTTCCCACGCCGAACCTTTGTGATTTTCCCCCGTAGCTGTTTCAGAAGATCAGCGATAGGCCCCGGTGATAGCGTGACCCTTTTTGAAGGCCCTGGTGATAGCGTGACCCTTTTCACTAACTTTCTGTGTAATCATGTAAACACAAATTTCCCTTTTACCTTAGACCACGAACTTCTCAATCACTTCTAAATCGTACTTTATCTGTTGCATTTTAAGGTAGGATACACCATCGGTAATTACTTGATTTATCATGAATGTGTGGATTTCGGGGGGTTGTATTTTATAGTAAATATCGTTTAACTGACCAGTTAAAGCCAATCTTGCCAGTATTCCACTCAGAAGTCCGAAGTTTTACGATCATGAATGCCAATAAAAAAGCAAGAAAAACGGCGTTCGTTTTCAACCGGCGTCGGGCAGTTGTTCTTGTTGTTCATTTTTTTGCGATCGCCGTCCGGCGAATTCTTTTTTTCTCCATCAAATTCCATTTTTCGAAAAAATTACAGGATATCTCGCGCAATCATTTTGCTGGATGCCTAGAATATATGGTTACTTACAAATTAGTAAGATATTTCTTAATAATTATAGGTAGTAACATATTTCAATATCTGCAAAATGGTGTATCTTACTTTTAAACACAGCGCCACGGTCAACTGATGACACGGCAGGACTTCATATCCAGTCTCTGCTGGGGTATGACGGCCTGATTGTCACTGTCCGAACCCCTCAGCCACCAACCAAGCACGTCCCAGGTAATATAGGCATAGCTCCTTAATGGTAATCATGACTTATGCAACCTTCGCTTTTGCTGTAATTTATCTTTCTTTTATAGGTTTGGAGGTTAGCATTTCATAGCAGTCGAAATTAAATAGGCACGATCGAAATTCAATTCAATCGACAAACCATGCAAGAAAATGAGATACTTCATCAACTGTTTACAAGGTTTAAACGAAGCCTCCAGGATTCTTACGATATCCAAGAAATTCATAGAAAAGCTTTGGGTAGAATTTAGAGGAAATATTAAAGAATATCACAAAATCCTCTGCACACACATAAAATAATGATGCTTTCACTTTCCAAATCATAGTTCTTGAGACCGAGCAAACATCGGTCGGACCACCCGTCTGGGATCCGCCTCACCAACCAGCGAACAGAAAGAAGCCAGGCAAGTTCACTATAAGCACATAACCAATAGACAATGTATCACCAACCGATAATGCCACACCAATTGACCGATATACTGTATCGCTATTCTGGTAATGTAACAACAAATAACCGATAACTTTTACCTCACTGTCGATTATTCTTTATCGGTTGGTGATACAGTATTGGTCAATGTATGTAACATAATCCGTTGGTGATACACTATCCGTTGGTTACTGCATTATCAGCGTCAATAACACTGTCACGGCAATACCAAAAACTATTCTCAGAAAATGATATTTCTCAGATAAAAAAAAAAGTATTATGTTAGTGGTTTCAAACAATCTAGTTTGGTGAAACACTTTCAGCCCACACTGCAATAAACATTACCGTAAATTTTACGGTCAAAAGGGCTGCAGCAAGGTGTGACTCGTTTACCGTATTTTGTTACGGTTGGACCGTACTGTTGTATTTACTGACAAACCGTAATAATTTACGGTGAAAAGGCCGTAAATTTGCAAAATATACAGACCTTGCACCGTAAAAAATACAGTTTATAAAATACAACTACGGTCCGATCCGAACCATTTCGATTTATAGTTATATTACTAAATTTTATTTTGAAAAAAAAAATCCCACAAAATGTTTAGAATATAACGTGAGTTTTGGTGGTAACATTTATAGAAAATTCCCCCCTGGTCCGGTCGCATCCCAAGCCCAAGAAACCCAGCCGAAGACGCCCTCCGAAATCAAAGAACACCGGTGACCTCTACACTCCCGATTTCTCGACGTTGGAATACAAGGAAACGCCAGGTATGTGATAGACAAAGCTTCTTGGCTAAAATTCTAATTTCATGATTGCAACTTTTTGCCAATACTCTGTTGAAAAATTTGAACAATGACCTAATGTCAAACAAACGATGCCCCCTTTTTTTGTTAACAATGTTTTCGATGACATTTCTAGATACTGTGATCTAGCCTGTCGTCTCAAAATGAGCTAAAAATCTGACTTTTTAAGAATTTAGATATTTATGTATCTGAATTCTGCATGTGCAGAACAAGAGCTTTCCATATACATGTAATGTTTAGTTCAGTAACAGAATATAGATTACAAAACTTACTAAAGTTGCAAAGTTGATGCTCGATCGAGAAAATGATATTTAAATATATACCCGGAAGATATGTTACAGTGAATAACCAGTCAAATAAAAAAACGGGAGGAAAACAGGTTTTAAAAATGTTTGACAGAACAAAGCAAAGGAGTATAGGCACACAGATCACCATTCACCACCCCTTCAATTTGTAGCTCAAGTTTACCTCCCTGTTCTGCAAAATGGCAATACTTTCCGATGCCAATACTCAAAATGTAATATAGGATAAACACAAGAAACTATTAGGGCCTTATTTGGGGACTATTTAAAGTCACACAGATCCGGATCGCGATCAGTGACCCGGCCGCTTGTTTACTTCATCAATTAGGCGCGATTTGATTGTGAACCAACGGCCGCATCACTGATCGAAATCCGGATCCTGCTTGGAACAAACAGGTTCTTCATAAATTGCCAAAACGAAAACAGAGGGGTTAACACAATAAGACCAATTTCTTGCATATTTGTTTGGGTGTTTTAGTGTTTTTGACCCTCTTGTCACGACATTTTTTGTCTTTATTGAAGGGAAGGGAATCAGCTGGTTCGTCCCACTGAGAAAATCCAAAGGTAAAACTAGAGCTAATGTGCTTCAGGAAGCACGGATATCAGCCTAAATAGTTTGTTGTAAGGCTTGTGTGAACCGCCTCGCACTAACCACTTGGTGATGACTACCACTCCCAAATTGCAAAAGCATCTAACCAAGTTTGACTGAAATCGGCTAAAGAATATAGAAGAAAATACATTTGATATGCTTCAATATAATGACCTCTACTGACCATTAGTTGACCAGTGGCCAAATTAATTAGATCAAGGCTGTGGGAGAAGCATTTTGTTATTTTGACAAAAAATGACCCCTACTGACCATTAGGTGACCACTGGTCAAATTATGTGAACAACTTTTACGAGTTAATTAGACCAAGGCTGTGGGGGAATCATTTCGTTATTTTGAAAAGAAAATTACCCCTACTGACCATTAGGTGACCAATGGCCAAATTTTGACCCCTACTGACCATTAGGTGACCATTGGCCAAATTAATTAAACCAAGACTGTGGGAGAAGAAGCATTTCGTAATTTTGAAGAAAATGACCCCTGCTGACCATTAGGTGACCACTGGCCAAATTCTGTGAACAACTTTTACGAGTTAGTTAAATCAAGGCTGTGGGAGAAGCATTTCGTTATTTTGAAAGAAAAATGACCCCTACTGACCATTAGGTGACCAATGGTCAAATTCTGACCCTACTGACCATTAGGTGAACATTGGCCAAATTAATTGGACCAAGACTGTGGAAGAAGAAGCATTTCGTAATTTTAAAGAAAATGACCCCTGCTGACCATTAGGTGACCATTGGCCAAATTATCGGTGTACACCCTATATGAGGCTTGGTCCAGAGATATAACTGACCAAGTTTGACATGAATTGGATCAAAACTTTGGGAGAAGCAGCATTTCCTAAATTTGAAGAAAATGACCCCTACTGACCATCTGGTGACCACTGGCCAAATTCTGTGAACAACTTTTATGAGGCATGGTCCAGAGATGTAACTGGCCAAGTTTGACAATAATTGGACCAAGACTGTGGAAGAAGTAGCATTTTGTAATTTTAAAGAAAATGACCACTAGTGACCACTAGGTGACGTTTGACCACACCTGCTGATCACTACAGATAGAACTCGGGTCAAGGAAGATCCTGTCCAAATTTGGTTGAAATCGGTCAAAGAATTTGGCAGATATTGAATTTGGCAGATTTTGTTGTGAGCGTTTGCCCGAAGAAAGAAAGAAAGAAAGAAAGAAAGAAAGAAAGAAAGAAAGAAAGAAAGAAAGAAAGGCGACGAATACAATATATCAGCCTGCTTCGCACGGCTGATATAATTAGTAATAGTATCCGAGGAAACTTGTAAGAAATAATTGTGTATTTACACAAAGTAATTTGTGGGACACACTGTACAAACACCTATTTTTCAAACCATTGCAAGACTCCGAATTGGGAGTTCACAGTTCATAAAATGTCACCTATATAATGTTTAAACATATATGGGGTACCTAAGTATTGTTTATACTTAAGATATACATGATCCATTAAATTACTGTCGTTTGGTCAAAAACTGATCGTATGTCGGCGTTTTGCACGTAAAAGTATAGCGAGCGTCGAGTGCATGTGACCCCCGCTGAAAACTACATACGGTAAACATATGCCATAATGAACACTCGCTTCTTTATTTTGTATAAATAACAGATAAGTAGTTCCCTCGATCCCGAAGGGATCGTTCCTTCATTTATCTTCACAGTTTTATTTTCTTTTATTTTTCTATATAGTACTTGTCAGTAGTTCGCTGATTCGATCCGAAGTGGAGGTTGAAGATTCCGGAGACCCAGTGCCCCCAAAATTATGCAGCTCATTACCTAAATTGAGAAGTAAATATTACGAAAACATTTCCATAGCAGTGTTTTTCCGTGTATTTATTCATAGACAAGAATGTTTAATGTAATTATGTTTTGACGGTTTCATTATTATACGCATGTTGGTGGGAGAGAGCATTAGAACATTAATGTTGTGCTAACAGCAGTATGGACTCAGAAGTGTTTGGGGAAAAACCAGGTTGATCACAAAGGGTGAACAAAATGTCTTCACCTTTTGTTAAAAAACCTCAATTTGACAAAGAATTGCATGGCATGGCAATTATCATCGGTCGATAATTTGCTGGTAATTTAGATTTCAGATGCCTATATCGATGTATTTTTCAGTTTTGAAAGAAGAAAAGTCATAGACTCTGCCAAATGTAAGAGAAATGTACGATGTTTTAAAGGAAGACATTGATGTAGTCTTGACAAATTTATATTTTCTCTGCATCTTCAAATTCTTATTATAGGCCAGCCTATAAATTAGGGGTCCAATTTATCGTGTCCCTGTTACATCTGACATAAGATTTTATTCAATTCAGAAGACACATTGTTTTGATGACTTCCATCTCCAAGAGTTATTAAATAATGCAAAGTACATGTAAAATACATGT
Organism: Crossaster papposus; assembly: GCA_037893245.1. Taxonomy (NCBI): domain Eukaryota; kingdom Metazoa; phylum Echinodermata; class Asteroidea; order Velatida; family Solasteridae; genus Crossaster; species Crossaster papposus. Next base: position 1,883,506 of record JBAIAA010000238.1, read on the forward strand.
AAAATTACACGGTCAGCTGGTGTAAACGGGACAACAAACAAGTCACACTTTCGGACCCCTGGAACTGACAATTTGCATACATGCATACATTTGTGGAGTGGAGTGGCCGAGCGGTTAAGAACCCGGTTTTCTGTTCCGCAGAGCGTGAGTTCGAATCTCGGTCTCGACACCTGTGTCCTTAAGCAAGGCACTGAAACCACTATTGCTTCGTCTTTCGGATTAGACGTAAAGCTGTAGGTCCCGTGTATTGTATAATAATAATCATTATTATAATTATAATGCACGTATAAAAGAACCCAGTAACACTTATCGCTAAGAGAAGGGGTTCGCCCCGGTGTTCCTGGCTCAATTGGGAAAAATAAATAAAAATATATATAAAATCACTTTCTATCTCAGGCTGTGCTCCGTAGTCATATGAGTCGATGTGGCCGGCTGCCAGAGGCGCCTTTACGTGCCAGCGGCTCGACTACGTTGTAGCCGCGTCCTTAGCAATTCAAATTGTATAACTGCTGGGCCCCTCTGAAAAACAGTGTTTCACTGAGAGGTTACCCCAGGGTAAATAATAAATAAATAAATAAATACATGCTATGAAAAACAATAACTCTAATTGTGCTTTTGTCTTTACCTATGTTGTATTTTCAGTGCAGTGGTTCATTCCAAGCTACGGAGAACTTGGTAAGTGAATATTTGAAATGTCTATACTCTTAAAACTGCAAGGTCAGTTTGACTCTGAATCTGAATCTATTGCTCTACCCATTTTAAGTTCAAAGGTCACACCTTTCTGGATCAAAACGACATAGAAGTAGTACGGCGTTTGAAACCGCGCCGTGCTTCTGCGCCGTGCCAAATTAAACAAGCACGGCAGACCTTGTCGAGCTTAATTCTACTGCCAAGCCGAAACTAATTTGCCGAGCCAAATTGGTTTTAAACGCCGCGCTTGTGCCGTGTCGACTACAGCCATTTAAGTTGAATTGTATTTCTCACTGCATAAGCGCGACGTCTGAAACAGGCATAAGAACTAACACTTTGAACCAGCGTCTGTGAGACGCAAACATATTTGGTTGGTTACTTTTTGTTGCAAAAGGTAACTGTCCTTTTAAAGCTAAAGTTGTGCATTTTTATCGTTTGAAGCAGAAACCGTTTGGCATATTCTTTTCGCAGAATAAACAATGTCAGCACAAACATAATTTTACCTATAGTTGACATGAAGGTATCTTTGTCTTTTTATGTCTTGCAGTGTTCATCGAACAGTCAACGCGAGAATCTTCAGAAAGCATCCTCGCGATCAATCTCGGATGAGAAATACCTTAAGGGAAATTGTAAGATATAAAGCTTGAAGAAAAAGATGCCTCGGCTTCTCGCTTTAAGTATTTTGTTGAAAGGATCGGAGAATATCAGATTTCCAATCCTAATACATGTATACCATTGTGACCATCTTCTAAGAGCATTTATCAAAGATTGCAGGTCCAAAATGCAGAAATTTCTCTACATCAACATCACCTACACAGCTGGGTCATTAAGACAAATACATCCTTCAATCGAATTGTCACCTCGTGAACTTACCTTTTACCATTCCACTCACAAACATTCATCTGTAGAAACACAAACCAGGCTTTGATACAGTTAGTTTTTTATTTGTTTATTTCGGGTACATTTTCCAAACAGATGCTAAATACACGCAGATGAAGGCGTCAAGCTAAAAACTTTCACGGGAACCAACATTACTACAACTCTAACTTTTAGGGAGTGAGGTTCCTATATAGAAGAGCTGGTAATTTCAGCTCAGCGTGTCGATCAGTTTGTTCTGACCGTCGTCGATGGAGTGTCTTAGCACCGGTAGTGCCGCGGTGGGTTTTCACGCCAAGCTTCGCCGTCTCGCTTCCCAAATCGATCTGCCCGAAATATACCCTAGACGGCTTGTCTTTGCTAGCATTAGTGTCGACCTTACCTGGCGCATCTCGGAGTATCTTCTCCTGCCGGCATCGGCTTTAAGATGACCCTGAAAGCTCCGGATGACCGCATCGCCAGTAAATGCTTCCTTCACCTCACTGGGTTGGCTTCGTTGCCGTCTGCTTCCCGCCATTTTGAGTGCCCTCCACCACGACAAAAACATTAGTGGGTACACTACCCCCAATTGAAGGGGGAATTTCTACGCGAGTTCATTAGCATGAAATGTCTTCCCCCTCCCCACATTTATAAGTTGTGAAAAAGGAGGCCGGTTACTGGTGGGATTGTGTAAATATAGCTCTGCACGTGGTTTCTCGGGGGTTTCCCTCTGCGGTGCGGTCCCACTGCTCCCGGGCAGCACGTGGACCCACACCCCGTGCCGCCACGGCACATGCGCAGGCTCGGCCAGCGCGCCAGCAGTAGTAGGGCTAGCCCCTTTCACACTAGACGATTTCCCCGGCAATTCCCTGGGGAATTTCGGTCGGTCTGTTCACACTACCAAAGAAATTCCCGGGAAACTGCTTTTCCCTGGGAAATATTTACCCCTGCTCGGGAGTAGGGTTAAAGGAGAAATCCCCGGGGTTTAACGTTTTTCCCGGGGAAAAGCAACTAAACGTCGCAGGGTTTGAACTTACCCCACCTTTTTGCGTCCACGGGTAATCTCGAAAGGTCACAGGGTCACAATAGCGCGCCAAATAATTCGCGCGGTGACTTAGTATTGTAATGCAGTACCTTTCAAGACAAATAATAACGTTTGAAAATTATACAAATAATTTAATTTTAAAGAATATGAGCAAAATGAATGATTTTAATATTTAATAAAAGAAGTGTCGTGAACAAGACTGTGTTTAGCTTCCTTCTCGTGTACGTGTATTTATAATGTCCCGTGTGGTTAGGTACCAGTCTTCTATTTTCTTATCCGCATAATGCGTGGCATTGTGGGATTGGACTTCCGCCCACAATTCATTTGGGAACTTCCTGATGGGCGCCCTCAGTTTACATATTTCCCGGGGTTTGATGGCCAGTGTGAAACGACCGTGCATATTCCCGGGAAATAGCAGGGATGTAGTCGAGTCCATCACAAGTCCCTGCAAGTCCCTGCAAGTCCCTGCAAGTCCATCACAAGTCCTTCAGTTTCAATTCAAATCACAAGCTATTCAAATCAGCTTTGACAAAGGCATTCCTTTGTCATTGTTCATCCAGTCACTTGTGACTGGCTTTATGAAGGGACTTGTGACTGGCTTCACGAAAGGACTTGTGAAAGGACTTGCAGGGACTCGACTACAACCCTGGGAGATAGTGTCCCCGGGAGTTACCAAATGGGTCTAGTGTGAACGGTTGCTGGGGTGTTGGTGGGGTAAAAATATCCCCGCGAATTTCCTGGGGATTTATTTCCCGGGGATTGGCTCTGCAGTGTGAAAAGGGCTTATCTATACGTTGGATCCGGTTAATTATTTTACCGCACCTAGATTATCGTGGGACGCGCTGTTAAAACACTCTACGATCAAACTGAAGTGATTGCAAGACATAGACCAACATTTATTTTTTGAAATGGCGAAACGAGAAGGATTGTCGAGCGTTGGTATAGTGCGTGATATTTCAAAGCAATCAACGACTATCTTCTTTACTACGATCCGGAAACGCAGTTTTTTTGTATATCACTTATCTAGACGCTAAGCGTAGTTATGACCAATATTTCCTAAAGTTTTTGTATGGCAAAATCGTAAAAAAACGAGTATAGGTACAGAATATACTTACGGTATATTATTATTATTATTATTTTTTCACTGCTGCATTGGTGTTATTATTATTATTACTCTGATTAATTCTCACTGGTAGGCCTATACTATTATCAGTGTCCACTATTTTCAAATGAAAATGCACACACTTTAGTATAGATTTAAAACAAAACTCCGAGATGATTTTTTTGGCAGCCCTAGGATATCTAATCAAAGAATTTTGAAGAAAAACATTCCCCCGTGATTTTCTAATTTGGATATTTCCAAGATGGCTGCCGTGCGCATAATTAAGTGTAATATATCTCAGTACCTAATGAACCGATTTTGATGATACTGGTGGCAAAATTATGTTTTCTTGCGTTAAAATGAACAATTTATGGTTTTTTTCACAAACATTATTTTGCTAACCAAACAAAATCTCGGGCAAACTAGGCGATACATCCACACAGCACTACCGGTCTAAAATATGTTATCCAACCGTAATGGAAATTCATTGAACCAATATATAATTTCACAATGGTACCATCTCAACGCCAATTCTGTTATTGCCCCGCCTTTTGAAAAAGGCTACTTTAAGACCCTGCCTAAATTTCTTGTATTTCAACTCATAGATGATTGGATTAATGACAGAGTTAAAAAAGAAAAAAAATTCTAAAATTCCGCCGATATATACATTAGTCTCTGAATGACAGTAAGGCAAAGGACTAGTGTCTGTGCGAAACAAGCAAAGGAAGACAGTTATGTAGTCTGGTGTCCATAGGACGATAATAGCTCCCAAGACGATTGTGAGTGTGGTGACCAGACGCTGTCTAGCAATCACAAGATCACATGCTGCTGCACTCGCGTGTTCCAATCTAAGAGCATTGGCTTGTATTTTCAGAGTTCGTTGCATTTTATAGGAGGCCCAAACCATCAGTGTTATAGGCAGCAAGTAACCGAAGAGAAACGAATATATCGTAAGCAGAATTAAAAATGCCAGATCAGGGTATTTGATATCTGAGCAAGCCTTTTCCGGATCAGTGCTGGCTTTAATTGTAAATGAAAACGGTAACGAACTCAGAAATGATATCACCCAGATTAGAGCAACCAGCGTTTTCATCCGTGTTGCTGTGAGTGTCATGGCGTAGTGCAGCGGGTACACAATAGCGACATATCTGTCCAGTGTTACCAAACAGAGATTGTAAGCTGATGCATAGCTCAAAGCCCAATTTAAACACCTTGAGACCAAAAGTCGGCAGAAAATGTCTTTACCACCACTGCTTGTTGGCACAAGAGCAACGAGTGCACAGTCTGAAGACGTCAGGTAAGCGACCACCTCTTGTAGACATAGCAGCATATCGGCCACAGCCAAATTTACCAGCAGATAGTTTGTCATGTTGTGCAGGAATTTGACGCGTAGAATGACGAAGCACACTAAGAGGTTTCCTAAGACACCGATGGCTCCTTCCGCAACTAACAAGTGACAGACCCATTTGCTTCCTGTATGCCCCTCATTGTCAACGAATGGCTGAGTTGAATTCATGGCTGACACTTCTGTTGAGAACTTGTCTGTGAAATTCCCGTGTCTTTAAAACACTAGGGGTGTCATGGGTGGCTTGTGCGTAAATCGCTCGCCTCTCACCAATGTGGCCCGGGTTCGATTCCCGGCACGGGCGATTATATGAGTAGAGTTGTGCGTTGGTTCTCTCCTGTGCCACGAGGGTTTTTCTCCAGGTCCTCCGGTTTTCCTCCCTCTGGAAAAATCAAACACTTTCGATCTCAGGCTGTACATGCTTCGTAGTCATATATGAGTCGATGTGGCCGGATGCCATAGGCGCCTTTACGTGACAGCGGCTCGACCACGTTGTAGCCGCGTCCTTGGTAATTCAGCATACTTACTAAAAGAGGATGAGTGGGTACGTATTACCGTGTACCGTTAATGTGCACCGTGTAAATGTTCCTCTTCCGGGTGCCTAAAAGTGTGGGGCTATGAAACAAGAGAGTACCCAGATGTAGTAGTCGATCTACATTTGTGGCATGTACTCTCAATGTTGTTCTCTTAAATACTGTCGAGTATCAAGCAGCTCTACACGTATCATCCCTGATACAGTGACGAGGGCGTGGCAACGATGGTGGCCCCGGAGGGACATCGCAAATCGTGAATATTGAATTTAATACTCGCAACAAATTTCACGACTTGCCCCCAAAGTCATGAAGATTGACGTCAATATTCGGGGCAAATTTCACGACTCGCCCCCCAAAGTCGTGAATATTTACGTTAATATCTACGTTAAATTTCACGACCATAAAGTACAGGTACAGTACGAATTTAACGTTAAAGTGTACAGTGTGCGTTTGTATTGACCGGCAATCGTGGTCGTCGGACAACAGAATTGGGAGGCAAACAATGGGTCCACGATTGACACAACGTCCACGATCTTTTCCCGTGTACAAATCCTATGGCGATCATCCGAAAACGTTAGAGTATAAACAAAAGAGGGAAGACGGTCGGACAATACCCCGTCCACGATTGCCGGTCAAAACATAGCTGTGTGTGTGTGCAGGAAGCAAGTGGTGTGTGTTTGAATCTGCGCGTGCGCACATTGACCTACCAACCATTCACCACCTAGCTTGCTGAAAAAGGAAATTCGTGAAATTTGACGTCAATAATATAGTGATGTCAATATTCACGATTTTAAGGGCAAGTCGTGAAATTTGTTGCGAATACATTGAAGTCAACTTATTCACGATTTGCGATGTCCCTCCAGGGCCACCACACCATGCCGCTCCATCCGCTGCAACAAAAGCGCAGAGGCTACGAAACAAGCTGACGACGTCATGGCAAGCCATAGCCAATCAGAAACGTGCCTGAACGTTTTTGATTGGTTCAAGTCACTGATCAGTGGTTCAAGTGTACAGCCTGGTCGGAACTGAATGAACGTAGAAATACGGCAGCCATTGGACCCTCTGGTTACCCCTGAAACAATTAAATAAAGTCGGCCCACCGCAATCGTAAACAGTCAGGAATCGATGCACGAAACGACGCGTCATGCATCGTTGACAAAAGGAAACTACTCCCGGTAATAAACGCATAATTCTTTGTATTACGCGAGCTTAGTTAATTCCCGAAGCGAGAGCGCAGAAAAAGCAATAAATAAATTTAATTTCGTCAATGGCATTCACTGTGTTCATATAATATGCCGATTAGTGTCCCCATTCTGTTTCTGGGTATAGTAGTTGAGGAAACTGCACCATTAGGACCGGCAGGGGCCAATTTCATAGTGCTGCTAAGCACAACAATTAGCTTAGCATGAAAATTTGACCTTGGCAAAAACAAGGTTACAGACCAAATTTTCAAGTAATTTTTATTGTTTTGATTGATAATCAGCTGCTTTTTTGCTTAGCATGAAAAACACGTAGAATTTTTGCTGTTAACCTGTTTTTATTGAGCAAGACTTTTTGGTGCTAAGCAAATTGTTGTGCTTAGCAGCTCTATGAAATTGGCCCATAAAGACAAATGGAAAAGTGGTAGCGCTGGACATGATTGCTGTAGAGAATGAGGATAAATTATCCAAATGAGGACTGGTGCTCGCCAAAACATGGTGTGGTGTGGTGGGTTTAATGGTAGTTCAATCCCAGAACAAGCGAGCGTGCTCCGCTGTAGTACAACGGCTGGTTTGCTAACAGAAGTATGCAGTCACTATAATCTACCACCACAATATTACGGTGAAGATAAGAAAATATTGTGCGACTTTGAGGAATTAAAACTCCATGTCTGTTCTTGATACAAAAATACCACTTTATCTGAAAATGCTAGCAGACCAGGAGCCATGATTTAACAGTCCAGTAAAGTATTTTACAATCCAAGTATTTCTTAATGATTATTTGGTAATTTTTTTTTTAATGTTTGCAAAATGTTGTATATTCTCTTTAAAACTTGTTTTAATGCGCTTAATTGCCTGCTTTATTATTTGTTGGGGGGCAAATCTCTTATTATAGTCTCTCGATATCGACTTCAGTCAAGCACACATCAGATAATAATTTAACATAATTGTTCGATCTCTGAGTGGTGCCTTTTTCGGCAACAGCTTAGACGAAATTGATTGACGAATATCCTTGATCTGGTGTTTTAAAAAGGGTGACCAAACGGCGAAATTGAATGATAAAATAATGACTAAATTGGTTTTGTTATAAGCGTGTGATTTTTCCCCCGTTGTTATAAGCGTGCGCGTGGACTTGGTTGCTCGCTGATGATTGCCATGCACGATTGATATAGCCTCGACCCTCCGTAATCTGCGCACCTAACGCTCATGCACGCGCGCGTGTGTTGCCAAACGTAAATTAAATGTGAATGCGTAGAAATAGAACCAACCGCGTGTATTTAGATGGTCTGACGGTAAATGTGTATAATGCACCTCGCATGTAGTTTGTATACAGTGGCATAGTAGTCGACAATAATCACAGACTCTAGTTTGACAGTTTGACAAAATATATCGAGTCTTGATGAGTGAAGCCTTGTTCCATGCATGCTCTGACAATGTAGGACTTATTCGAACAACTGCCAAACGCCGGTTGAAAACGAACACCGCTTTTCTTTGTTTTTTTTAGCATCCATGATCCTAAAACTTTGAACCGGTCAGTTAAACAATAATTAGAGAATTTGTGTTTTTATCTAGTGTTAATGAGTAGGTGTTTAGACGAATCTTGTGAGCCTACGTCATTTCAGAGTTTTAGTAAATACTAGTTTAGTTGCAACACCGCCTAGTTTGATAGGTGCAGTGGAAAATGGTACATGCCCAACACCAGTGAAATGTACGTTTTTTATTTGGATGCGTACGTACGTAAACATATCCTTTAACACGGTCGGCCGGATTTGCGCACCATGCATTGTCTGCACATAATAGCAAATGTTATACGTGGTCATGTGTATATTGCACAATGTACATGTACAATCACTATGGTTATAACAATCACTATGTTCAAAGACCTGTCATCCTCCATCAAATTGTGAAAATAAAATACTATAATTTTTAAATTAAAACAATAACATTGCACATTATATAAGACTATAAATATTAGACAAAACAAAATAGAACAAGACAAGACAAGACAAACAACAAAACAAGACACGACACAATGCCTTAAAGCATCACACTGCATGTAGGCCTACTATTAAAGCCAAACTAACGAAAAAACAGGATGTATCACATGGGGCAAAACATAAAACTAAAACAATATACTGCAAGACAAAACAAGACAGGGAAAACACAAAGACAAAAAAACCTGCCACCTAATTACACGAGACAACAACAAACAAGCAATTGTGTGGGGATTTCGGCTGTGTAGATACAACGAATGACACTGTCCGTTACTAAACCGCAAACACATTGTATGCATGCCTTTAATTTATTCCATCCATTGAGTAATCCTGAATTTCCAGAGCAGTGGCACACAAATTAATTAATTTTCAATTTCTTACTCCTCTGACAACACAATGCTCACAGTGATGATGGACTATCATGTTAAATGCATCAAGCGAAAGGCGATAAAGCGATAAATGAGAGGAAAAGCGAAACACGAGTACAAAACCAAAATGGTACATCTTACACAACGAAATTAAAGTGACTTTTACTCGGCTGATCGTATAATATATTATTCCATTTCTAGCCTCGAGCTACAATGTATGATTTCTTCTAATACGTTATCTCTATTTTAATAAATAAATGTCAAATAATGCACGCCATAAATACGTGCAGCTCTCTATAACAAGGTGTTTACTCTACTGCTATACTTGGTTAATACAGGGTGTATCCCAAAAAATGTCCCACTTTGAAATATTGCCCTAAAATTAATATTCTAATTTTTTTTGCAAATCCTTTTACATAGGTTGATAGACAATGGTGCAGTGCTTTTTGTGTGCAATTGGACATACTTAACATGTCACGCGTGAGTGAGCACAAGCTAATTACGTAAATTGCGATACATCTGTTTTGCGCGAAAAAGTGCTGGGTTGAAAACAGGATCTGAGACCCTGAGAAACAACCTTTATATTAACAGTGCTCGATGTGTCCTTACATAAACAGTTGGATTTAATACAGAAAAACTGTTCTATAAGTATACACCCAATTCCAGACATTACCTCACCCACATTCCAAGTGTGGCTGTGGGCCCACTTAACCAAATGTATAATGCGTAATTCCCCAAAACACTGTAGTTTATTGTACACTTAGAAAAAATTTCGTTTCGAATTTTAATATTTGTGCTTTAGGTGTCGGAAATACGTGTCTTTTGATAAACATTGTGCATTTAAAACAAAATAATTAACGTGTTTTTCAATCCTAAGACAGAAGTTTAAAAGTACATCTATGTGTGCCCTTCTTCAACTCGTTATCAACCACCCTCATTTTCCACCCGCCCGCTTTTAGTTGGTTTCTCGGTATCTTGGTTTCTTCCATAACTAGTGACTTCCATAAGCACACGTGTGAAAATAACTGATGTTAACGCGTCTTAGTCATCTACTACACTGTAAAAGATTAAATTCCTGGCAGTTTAATGGACGCCACTATATTTTAACGGGACGAACTGTGCCCGCCTTTTCAACTTGTTATACATCACCCTCATTTTACCCGCATGCTTTTGGTTTCTTAGGCACAGAATTGATTGAACACCCACTCCGCTGGTTCTTGGTCCCAAGAACATATACCAACGTATACCGGCGTTGATATGTTGCGACGATGATGCGCAGCGGCGTCCCACTCCAGGAAAGCCTCCTCCTGTCCTCCTTTGCCGACGGTCACCACGCCCCGTTTGAACTCTACCCAGAAGGGGCGACGTTCAGTGCCACTGACGATACCTGCCTCGTTGTATTGTGAACGCCCACCTAACGACATATGAGGGCATTCGGCTGAGGGTAGGTTAGTGTAGTAACAGGCTCGGATAGCCGACTTCGAGTTCTGCCAGCCACCTATGACTATAGAAAAAACCCAAAGGGTTTCGATGTTATAAACTTATAAATTGCGGAGCCCAGAAAGGTCACTGACATAACTGCCTTGGTGTGAGTCTGAACGCCCATCCATCAACTTGTGGCATTCTGGTGAGTCATTGTGGAAACAGGCCCGGGTGACCGACTTAACTTTTGGCCAGCCCAGCCGTCAATAGCTGGATGATAAAACAACATTTTCGGTGTGGTATACTGAAGCCCAGCAATGTCTCTGTGATTTTCCAACCTGATTATAGGCTTTAACTGAGGTAAAGACCCCATTGATAGGCCTACCTCGTGTCTAAATTTAAGGGTCCTATAACGTTGGGTCCGATTGGTTCAAACTTGGTATGTAGGTAGACCGGGATGTGTTATAGACAACAATTGAAGTGACGTCATGATGGCGTCATTGTACGATTTTATATGAATTGTTCACTTTTGTACCTTTAGGTTGTAAGCATTTTTGTAATTCCTCGGAGTAACCCATTTAAACAGCTGGAAGAGTGTTACGTGCAGTTACGTAATAATAGTGCCTTTAAATACAGGCCACGTTGCCGTGTTCGGTTCAGTTGGTCCGTGGAACGTGAACCGTCGACAACGTCCACCATGCCGCATTACTTATGTATGGAAGGTAAATACACCATTGGTAATTGCTTGAATTGTCAGGAATAGTTAGATTTGGGAGATTGTAATTTATAGTAAATATCGTTTAACTGACCTGTCCGAAGTTTTATGATCATGGATGCTGTGAAAAGCAAGAAAAAAGGCGTTTGTTTTTAACCGGCGTCGGGCAGTGGTTCTTATATTGTTCTTTGTTTTTTGTTAAATAAAATTTAATTTTTCGGAACAATTACAGGATATCTAGCGCAATCATTTTGCTGAATTATTTAGACCAGACTTACGTTTCACAAGTCTCCTCTTTTGAATTATCATTTGCAATTGGTCCCGGTACGGTGTCTCAATAAATGACACAACATTTTATGTCATATCTCATCAACGGAACCTCCTAAATTTAAATTTCCTTTAGTAATTGTGTCAAGTGTATGACGCCATGATGATGTCATAAAAAATGCAATATTTTTGATCGTAACACGTTGGCAAATCTTTGGTAAAAAATGTAGTGCTTTTTTCCACCATGTAATCCAGTCCGTGGCATTTTTTAAAGTAACTCACTAAACGTTGTAGGACCGATAAACTAAGTAGGAAAGTGCTTGTTTCTGTCTAATCAATTACACAGTCACGTGGACTTGGGAAATACGCATATTTTGAAGGCAAATAAGTTTCAAAGGCTTTACAAAACAAATTAAAGGTTGCACCCCCCCCCCCCCCTCCCACCACTACTACCATAAATTCAACGAACTGCAGACAGTCGATCCCATGCCTTGTGGCTCTTGCGGTACAACACTTTGCCTTAAAAAAGTCAAATGAGTAACCAAACAATAGCTCACTGACACTCACCTATTTGGGCAAAGACGGACGCTTCTGTATTTTCCTCCGCCAGATTTATTGTGGCAGTATTGCGTGTCTTCACATCAAAGTCCAACCGGAAAGGCGCCCTCGGCGGCTGCAAGATGAACGTGATACCTTGGTCGAGAGCCTCCGAAGTGAACGAGCAAGCTGTGTGACACCCCAAGATAAAAATACAAAAATGAACAGTCAAACCGAATTATATCATAGGACTTTTCAAATAGAGATGAATATTTGATTTGATTTGATTTATTTATTCAGGTTAACTCGACAACAATACGAAACACAAAAGCAGTTGATTATTACCCCATGCGACAGGACATCACAAAATATTCATGCATTGGCTAAAGAGTTTAATTTCTTTTTGTATTGTAAGGCCAAAGCAGTTTATTGCCAGGTTGATCTCAAAACATATTATTATTTCCAACTAGCAGTATATTACAATAGTATATTACATAGTATATAAGATTGCTCCCGATCGGTGCGCGAGTATCGCTATCATGTTTTAGTTATTTACCCAAATAACATAAAACCCAATAATAGCGATGCCAACATTATCATGTCTCCGCACTTGACGAAAACCCAATAATAATGCCAGACTGCCAGCGCACCGATCGCGAAATTAGACGTATCACTATCATGTTTTGGCTATTTACAAAAAATAACACAAAACCCAATATTAGTTGCAATACTATCATGTCTTCGTACTTTACGAAAACCCAATGATAGCGCCAAACGTATCACTCATGTTTTAGTTATTTACCATAATAACATAAAACCCAATAACCGTGATAACGCTATAGCGAAACTAAAAACGTACCGTTAACATAGCCGCCTTAACATAGCCGTAAATTACTATTAAGGTTAAACAGGAAGCCGCAAAAATTATCATTACATTTAAACTTAAAATTCGTATACTGGGCATGGCTTACGTTGGTGTAAAGTTAAGTTATTGGGGCCTATGACGGCGTTCCGAATGCAATTCCGCCAAACGGTCATTCATGACCGCCGCCAACTGAATAGGCCCAATTTTTGTTAAATAATAAAAGCATGAGAGAAGTGGCACAAATTAATAATAGTGATTGATAGCATTCATCGGTTCTGTATGTGTGCGGCAAGACCTCCCAGGTCGGTACAACCGACATTAAATGTTATTTTGTCTGGGTTCGATGGCTGTCTCCCAGGTGCAGCCAACGGACGTCGCTAATGCGTGCAGAGCTGCTCAATCCGGTGTAACAACTGCAATTCGGCAGGTCCAAATGACGACAACGTCGCCCACAATCCGCATTGAAGGCTTGTACGCCCGTTGCACCATGGCTCGTGAAAGGAAGATAAATACACAAAAACAACTAAATAGTATGCGCACATAATATATATATGAAATAATCAAATTACTAAGCACTAGAAAGAACAATGAAGTGTACAAACTATATTCATCAAAAGCGGTCAACAACAGGGGGTATGGTGTAGGGGGAAGAATTGCTAAGCGCGCTGATAAACCGAATGCATACGGGGGGCGACAGAATCTATTTAATAACACCGGCCTTTCCACAATGGGGAAAAGCTCGAGAAAAGCAATGGACAACTTCGTGGAACGCACTGACAAGGGCCATCGTCCGTGTGTACGTGTCCAACTACCACCAAAGAATGCACCAAAACCTATCCCTGATGAAGCGTCCGTGTACAAATGCAGATTATCGCTCGAGTACGTGCCAATCTTGGTCGGGGAATATGACTGAACCGTTAAAATGTGTCAAAAACTGCTTCCAGGCCAACATGCCAGCTCTTGCCCCCGATGAAATACGGACACGATGACGTGGTTTTTTGAACGCCACCAGTAGTAAGTCAACAAACGACGCAAAAAGGCGCGGCCTGGGCGCGAACGGCCTTACAGATAAAACTCCCCAACAATGACTGTCTACCCAATGCATTATCTAGGTTCGCCATGATCGAAGCAATTGAACAAATCAAACCCTTCTTCAAAAATTACAAGAAACCACTAGCAATTAACTTCTACAGCTAATTATACATTTACCTAAAGCGAAACCATGAAATAAATGAATTTAAAAATAATATGAATTTAACTTCTGAAGGTTACTTTAAAAGGAAAAATAAAACAACAAAATCTCAATCAGAAAACATTACCTAAGCTTCCTATTAACAGTCCTAAAATAAGAAATGAAAAACTAAACCTGCAAAATATAAAATAAAATAAAACATGGCTCAAGATATCCCAAGACTTCAGCCGGGACTGGACAAGTCTAATTGAAAATGGGGCCTCTCCAACAAGAATGATAAAAACAAAAACATTTAATATAAAAATACAATCTGGTCTATGGCCTGTTTCTGGCCCCAATGGGGTCAACAAATCCAAACAAAGACTTAAATAGAAAACATAAGATAGGTAAACAGTGGAAAAGTGACTTCAACTTTCCCAATAAACAATGCTAGACTATGCATAGCCTGGCACTTGCCTCTAGTTCAAACAAACAGAAAGGAACGAGTTAATTGACCTTCGTAAGAGACATACTACCCCAGGCTAGCCTGGCTACTCCCTACTACTGAGCCCCAAGGTTGGGAGTTAATGACCTAACCATGTGGTTCAGGAATGTCCACCCATGGCTCAGAACACAAAGCAAGGGTTTGTCTAGTCTTGGTGCAAGACCTTCTCATTGCGTTTGATACACGATTCCCGCGAGAGGGCGCTATCGAGGGAGAAGGTTCGTCGACCCGAGGCGGTTCGTGTATCAAACGTGTATCAAACGCAAATGAGAAGGTCTTGCACCAAGACTAGGGTTTGTCCTGGTCTGGATGTGCTAACACATTGTATACAGTAAACTTCGTGGATATTAATTTAACACAAATGCAAAAGATCTTCTGAAAAAATCACTGTTAGAAAAGTCTAACAAACGAAATCAAATACAAAACCTACTCTCTTAAGTTTGAACTTACAGGAGATCTACTTCATTATTCAAAATAGCCTTCGGTTAAAGGGAAAACTCCATTAAAAACCTGAACGCTATTCAAAAAATGGGCTGCCCTGGGATTTGGGTCGGTGTTCCACACAGTATAAAATGAAACAAAGGCTCGAAACCCTTCCCAAGTTAAATATACAAAAAAAACATCGAATTCTGACTTGAAAGTAGAGCAACAACAACCATATTAAAATGTTAATTTTATTTGATTTTCAAACAACTGTATACGCGACGAAATGTAGCCGATCCGAGCGGACAGTATCCGCATGCGTCGGGGGAAATTTGCCGTAAAAACCGACATCGGCCAGGACGAGGACTCGAACCCGGGCGATGGAACCCCGAAGACGAGGAGCCTAACCACTCGGCCATTCGACTACCAGTCATGCGAGCTGACTATAACGTATTAAACACGGGCCGGCCGCAATAGAGAATGAAATTCGATAAACTCCCCATTCCAATTGTTGTCCTAAAATTGTTTAGGAACCCCCATCCCCAGATCGTCACAAACGCTAGTCATCGCTGGGTAGTCTTATACAGGCGCAAGACTGGAACTTAAAAGTGAATCAAGCGAATGCACAGGCAATGCGGAACGAGTGCTAGCATATTGGTCGTAGTGGGACAGCTAACGGAAATTGCGTGGGGAGCGGGTGGTAAATGCACAGGCATCCGAACAATATTATTAACATCGGACTTACCAAACCCTGAAGTTAATATGAGCGGTGTCGGAGTACTGGACAGATCCCTTCAGGCAGTCCATCCAAGGGAACGACATCGGCAGGGCTCGCCGCCGGACCACGGCAGCAACTGTGACAACCGTCGGCGTCGCCTCCGCAGCCTCTAGGCTTCGACGAGACCGAGAAGAACGGGGTCTGCCGCGTGGCTTCCTCCCCTCTGAAGCGTTTCCAGATCCAGATTTAGGCATTGGTGTCCTTGATGACGGTCGGCAACCCCCGAAATTGAACCACGACACGGGCTAGCAAACTTCCAACTTTGGAAACTAAGAATTGGGTACGGTCGACGAAATGGGAAGCACGAGTATTCCTACTAGGAAAATGTCTTTAAAACTCCGAAAAATTTCGAAATTAATTACAAGAACAGATAATTACTCTGCTGAATAGCAATAGCAAACAAACGTCCTCCTGGCTTAAACTGCTGCGACAAAGTGATCTTCTGACCAGTCGTCAAGATTATGGCTGTATACCAGGCCTTTTAACCTCAGGGCCATAAAACAGCGTCCCCATACCCCAGTGACCTCCATGTAACGTGAGAAAGAGGCATTGGACGAGATCCCGCATACCCAGCTGTCTCGGGCTAATAAATTCGTTTAAGCTTTAATTGCTTAAAAGTGGTTTAACCTGGGATAGCCCCCAAAGGCAAATTTTACAGGCTTATTTCCATTGGGGTCCGAACATTGGGGTTCAGACAGAAGAAGAAACAAAAACACATTATTTACAAGAAAGACAGATATGCCTATTTAAAACATGACATGATCAATATACATGGGCACCCCCCCCCCCCCCGCCCCCCACCCCCCCCCCCACCCCCCACACTTCTAAACAAATATATATATTTATAGAACAACATTTTGATAAAATTAAGTTGCATTCCCACAAGTTTATAAAAAAGAACATTTAAAATTACAGATTGAATTAAATGCACATTAATCGCAAAAAAATATTTGGTCTGAATACCCCGAATTTATTAAGAAATCCAATTTCAATAAAACATGTACCCTAAGAGTAACCCCTGTAATAACACATCAGCAGCCTTGGTGAGGGTATAATAGAAAACATCAGTCGTCAATGAACGACGACTGGGTTTATTTCCCTATAGATTCAGCTTGTTCAGATAGGACACTTAATATAGAAAGACTAGTGGTGCACTTTACATTGGAGGGCAGGTCATTCCAGTGTTTGATGGCTGTATTAAAAAAAGTAGTTAAATGGGATATAGCTGAAACAACAACATTATGTTTAATTGCCCTTGTATTGTGAATATGTCGTTCAAAGACTCTAGTAAAATTATCAGTATGATATTCTGGAGATTATTGTGAGCTATTTTATACACATGATTCAGCTTCAATTGAGTAACTCTAACCGTAACATTTAATAGCCCAAGTGAACCCAATTCTTTTTTGCTCAACATGATCTCTGGATTTTTTGTTTAAAATAAACCTAACCATTTTGTTCTGCATAACCTGAAGCTTATTCTGCAGTCTGATGAAGAGTGCAGAATACCATGATGAATATGAATAATCAAAATAACATTTAATCAAAGCTGAACATAAGATTTGTCGATATTTTTCGTTGAGGAAAAGGGCTTGATGTCTATACAGAAACTTAAGCCTGTCAACTGTTTTTTGTAATAATCGAATTCGCGATATCCTCACCAGATAACGATTGGTCAAGCGAAACCCTTAGATATTTTACAGAAGAGGCAGGTTTGATTGGTTCACCATTACAAGTAACTAGCAAATCATTAACTGTCTTCAATTTGTTTTTTGTTCCAAAGAGAATAGTCTCAGTCCTTCCCAAATGCAGAGAGCTTATTATCAATAAGTCATTGACTGCACGATTCTAATTCCAGGCTAAGAGATTTAGCAATATCACTAGGATCCTTACCAAAAACCAGGAGAACGCTGTCGTCCGCATAAAGGAGTAGTTTTACATTGAACACTGAGTGGCATATCATTGCTATATCACGGAACAAAAGTACCATACTCGATCGCCACTTGTAATTGTACGCCATAAAAAAAAAAAAATGCACTGTTTCTTGAAGAGAGTACACTGTAAAAAATAACCGTAAAATAAAGTGTTTTTCCACCTGTAAAAAACCAAACGTGATATTTTCACGGCACACTACCGTAATTTTACTTTAGAAATCCGTTACGGCGATTGTGAAAAAACACCGTTATTTTACGGTTATTTTTTACAGTGTAGAAGTATATAAGGTGTGTAAAACCCCAAATCATCCAAGGAAAGATGATGGCTTTCTAGGACATTCTTTCGAGACAGGTATCGTTCGAACGTGTGGACAGCCATCTTGCATGTCTTGTTCATGTCGTGTGGTGTGTGTGCGATGTGGTTAGGAATAAACAACAAACGTGGTTCGACTAATTTTAAGGAAAAGGAAAAAATCGGGTTGTGTTAGATAAAGCATAGATAACGTGCGGGAACCCCCTCGATATACACGTATACTTTCAACCTGTATATTTAAATATTTAAATATTAATTTGATCTCGTCTTCATGCACTTTGCCATTTATATTTAAATCAACTTCTTCCAGAGCGTCAGTAGCCTAATGGATAAGAACGCTTGTAGTGTAGAGTACGTATATTTTTACTTCGTTTTCTGGTAGAGGATCATGATCCTCATCGAGGATGAGATCGGTAACCTCGCCGAGGATCATGAGAGGGAGGTGTATATGTAACTAGTTGAGGTCATGTGTCAATGGGTTAATCGATAAAAAGGGGATTATGGATATAATTATGATGACTCGAACGGAAATAAGACGACCGATAATCGATTACCAGGCTTTGCGCGGGAGGGGTTGATGTTGAAAAGAGTTCATCGTAATCGTCAATTATGAGGTTTCTGTCGGTTTGGGTTTGTTTGTTTCACCAATTTTAAGCCGTTTTTTAGCCATGTATATTTTTAGTCTTTATGTAGATCGATGTTGATGTGAATTAAATTACGACTCCTTCAACCATCCTGAGCCACGCAGCGCTTTCACGAGCTTTCTACTAATAGCTCTCAAACCCCTGCAGACACTCGGCAAGATCCGTGGTTATTTGGTCCAAAGATTCATGCGCCCAATCAGAGCCTCTGTTACAAACAGACCAAGGCATGCGAACCAAGCTCGTCCCCAGGCATTAAAACTGTCCTTAATGGCTTTATTCAGCCATTCCGGTAAGGTCTCGGGTACAAACTCCGGAATATTCTTCTGAGATTTCGAGAAAGAAAAGCCTCGATCGAAGAAACAAATGCAACAATCATCATGTACTTTAATTGCAACAGCGGCACTTTGCTATGGAGGTCACCTTGTTTGTTGATGTTTGATACCCACTATAGGTCACGTGACTTAGAGGGCGCAATCGGTCTACTATTGGCTTTCACCAAATCCTCCCTAAGTTCTTCTGCAACGCGCATTTCTATTGGTCCATTCGCTTGGACATCTGAGGTGTTCTCACAAATTGTCATCCTCCCACGTAAAAATTTATTTTTCAATGACACATTGTGTTTTGAAGTGGTATAGTCGTTTTTCAAGAAGGAGTTCACTAGGGGTCACTCCAGTCATGAGAAACCTGGGCCCCAACCAAAAGCCATTCAGTTTCAAAAGACTATTTTGGCTGATATCCGTGTTTTTTAGCCCACTAGTTATTTTCTGATTGGCTCTTTTGAATCAAAAGATGAAGTAATCCTTCTAATTTTAGGAAATCAACCTAATGAGCTTTGTCCCCAAAACTTGTACCGAAAACATCCGTCTAGATATAAGTGTCTGAGATCGCCCTGGCCCTCAGAAGCGATCTAAGACCTGGTAAGAAAGTTGTTTCCGAGTGCTACCTGCACTTCGTTCTGTTTTAAGTTAGTGAAACTTTCTTAATTTCAACTTCTCATCATTTGACTTGTGCTCTGTTTGTACAGGTAAGACTATATTTTGTTGTTGCTTTCTAACGGTATATTTACTGATCGATAGACAGTGATTAGAATTTCTTTTATGCCAACAATACTTGGTTTAAAATAAGCTGATATGAGTTTAGCAAGTCCAACATGGCTTGAAGCCATAGTGGTTATTTTGATCTCATTTGACTGTCTGATTTCATATTTACTTATGTTGCATTAGGCATAATATTGTATATACCAATTGCATATTCGTATTCAATCATGCTATATAAGTTCAGTAGATCATTATGTATCCCTGCTGATTAATCATTTCCCCTGATAATTGAATTATTGATGAATGACTGTACAATTTAACTTTACGATGTCAGTTGCATTCTGGCCAATATTTTTTTCGAGGATCTCAATTTGATTATAGTTTGATAGTATACATTTCTATGATAGATCTATTCCGTCCTCATTTTATTTTACAATAATAGTTCATCTGAGTTGTATAGACCTAGAATATCTTAGTTTGAGAAATTCACTACAAAGTCTCTTTGTATAATTTCCAGTCGTTATAGTTTCAATATTTGCCGTTGTTCGATTTACAGTGTTACTATAATTCCTGTTAAGTGTTAAGCCTAAGTCACATTTTCCGAGGCGGCTGTGGGGTCTAAAATATCTACAGCCAATAGCAATTATAGTGCCGCCGCAGCATTCACACGGTCACATACTGTAGCAGTCACATATTATGTTAGCGTATTTTGAATTTGTGGAGACAGAAAACCTGCGGCGGCCGTTGAAGCGGCGGCCGTACGGCCATTGAAGCGATGGCGCACGGTCGCCTTAGGGCATCCCTGTGGCGGCCGTAGGTTTTGGACAAAAAACAAGGCAGACGCAAGGTAGCCACAAGGCGCCCGCAAGGCGGCCGCAGGGGGACCATACGGCGACCGTGCGGCCAGACTGTCACGGGGGCCGTACGGATGGCGCTCGGCCGGCGTAAGGGAGCCGTGCGTTTCCCGCAGGGTGTGCCACATACCGCAACCGTAGGGCCGCCTTAAGGCTGCCCTAGCGCGCCCGTGGAATTCCTGCGGCCGCCGCAATTTTGTTGGGGTCCGCGAAAGTCAATTGTAATTCATAAGACCCCAGGGCAGCCGCATGGCAAACGCAAGGCCACCGTACGCCCGACGTATGGTCGCCGTGAAACCGCTCTACGGCATGGCTACGGCGAATCTAATTTATACGGCGAACCTAGAAATGAAAACAGTTATAACTCCGGGCTATAATCCCACGGCGACCCCTGCGGCCTGTAAAAGATAGGGATACGCCCTAGGGCGACCCTGAGGTATCCGCAGGTATCTCTCATGTGTTGTCATGGGCACGGGAGTGAGTGGCCTGTGTACATTTTACCTCAAATTGACCCTTGTCAAGGCTTTTAAGTAGTCTTTGGGCAAGACGTTGCTTAATCCGCAGCCACGGGAGGGCGCTATCGCGACAAACCATCATCACTCACGAACCAGTCGGTAACAACGTCTTTGGAATTTCGTATTTTCTTTTACCAAAAACGGTAAAAAACTAGTGCGCATGCGCTAATTTTGTATGTAAATGAAGAATTGTTTTTCTTCACGCAAGCGCACATACAACAGCTAGTGTAGAATAGGTCAGGTAGCAAGTACCGAGAGTGTTTGAGAGTTAGCAATTAATCGCGGAGTCGTGTGGGCAAGTCGTCGGCACGGCTCCGAGATGGCAGAGGGACCGGACAGGCATCCTGGGCGATGTTGTTTAATCTGCGGGATATTTATCGTTACCTGCAAAAAATACCTGTCCATAATACCGTCCAGCCTACGGTAACGGGAGCCACAATTTTTGCCACATTTAAACAGGATAATTTGAGAAAACCTAGCAGTGCATCGCAGTATCTTCAGTTTCAAGTTGTGGATCGCGTGTGACATCGAATCACCCGAGTACGGCAAAAAATCGCAAAGCTTCGCGGAAAAAGCAACAGTGGAGACTAAACGAAAATTATACTACAGAACCGTCTGAACCGTCTTTAGAATTAGCTTGTTGTTTTACACATGGGCTTTAGTATTTGTTGATGAGTGATATGAAAATAAATAAGTTTATAGGTAGTATACACCGTTTGCTTTTGTTGTAATTTTCCAAAATGGATGGGTTGGGGGTTCATGTATCTAGTAAATAATGTGACGCTGATGTATTATTTTTTAAATGTTCATTATTGACAGATACAGGAAAAACCAAGAAATTTCATCCTGTTTTGTAGTGTGGTTCATTGACTTCCTTCACTTCAGACGAAACGGAGCAATGTATACATGTTCAGGGTATTTCTAGAAAACCAGACTACCTGGTTGACACCCATTCATGTAAGTATATTAAATGTGGACTAACAAAATTTAATACATTGGGGATAGTGTTTGAAAATAGTCAGTTTTTTTAAATGAAAGTTGATACAACATTCCATAGTCTTGAAAACCACTGCACACCAGATATTGTGATTTCATAGGATGCTTCAGACTGTTCTTCATTTACAGTCAAATACACGTTAGGTATTTCAGAATATTCCAGTACTATTATTGTGGGAGTACAATGTATGTACATTTGCAAACAATAACAAAAGTAAAAAAATAGTATTAAATACCTTGCGGAACTCTTGACGAATGAAAGTCTAAAGCACCTGCAAAATTATGGTACCGGGTGTGCCGTTACTTTACAGAAAAGTCTTTTAATGTCAATTGCACGTACTAAACAATGCTTGATGGCTGACCAGCATTGGACAACAAATTGCGTTTTTCAAATACTACCACCCCCCCCCCCCCCCCCCCCCCCAATTTACCATATTTAGTTAGTCTGCATTTTTTAGCAATTGATATGAATGGGTGAATTTAAGTCAGCTTGACTGGTTTCCTTAGTGTATAATTTCCTGATGTTTATAAAATGCTCCATTTCTTCAGGGCCTTGTAACCAGACTACAAGAACATGATTGTTTTTCTTGGTTTTTACAGCATCTACATGTACAACACAAACCTTCAGACAAGTTAGTGTAACAATATTTACTATACAATACTAACCTCCCAAAAACCATCCATTTATAAAAATAACAGCAAGAGCAAATGTTATATATTATTCCCTTTAACAGGGCTGTTTTGTTCAAAGTAAGATGTACAATAATTGTACATAAACAAGAGAGCTGTTGAAGGAAAATTAATTCAAATATGTTTCAGCCAAGAAAGAATGTAATCAAAACAATAGCTTGTTTTTCCTTTAATTCATGGACATCATGGTTTTTTTTTCTAGTGATTTGGATAAATTTAACCTTTATTATAAGTGCATGGAGGCAGGAATACGTTCCTAATCTTACATGTACCTCCATTGTAAGTGTTATCAAAGAATTCAAATTGGAAAATGATTCACATGTATTTTGGATTTCATTGAGGATATATTATGCCAAAAGGAATTAACATGTTGCTTTGTAACAAATAACTGAAACTCAATTAGAATGACTAAATTGGCAACAGTGTCAATATAAAATGTGTCTAATACTAATTAGAGTTTCCCCCTCTGAAAAATAAGGCCATGTTGGAATTTCTTGTTGGCTGCAGCTTAAATTGCATAAAAGTCTGTGGGAATATTTTAGTAAGAATTGATGATCACCCTGAAGCTTGTTCAGCCCAGTAATATACCCAGCACGATATGAGTCCAAGGGACTATCCCCCCTTAGACCACCAAATGCCACTATATACCTATACACTCTCTAGACTGTTGTACTCACCTACCGCAACCCCCTCCCCCACCCCCACTCTCTAAAATCTAAAATCCAAATTTTCAATACGTAAGCAAAATTGTTTCCTTTAAGAAGTTGAGTAAAGATCCTAAAAAAAATATTAAAGAAATTAATTGCAAAAGGTGCAAACGTCCTGAATTTATGACCAGAGAAATTCAGGATTTTTTTCTTTAAGGGTATCGTTGTCGTCATTTTCAAAATACCAAACGGATTCTGCCCTCAAAACTTGTAGGCAAGAGATGACCCTAATATGTACCGAAAAGTCTTTCATTTTCACGAATAACACGTTTGATGATACAATGTGTACATGTACATGTACATGTACATGTACATGTACATGTACATGTACATGTACATGTACATGTACATGTACATGTACATGTACATGTACATGTACATGTACATGTACATGTACATGTACATGTACATGTACATGTACATGTACATGTACATGTACATGTACATGTACATGTACATGTACATGTACATGTACATGTACATGTACATGTACATATAAATGTTCGCGGCATTTTGTTATTATTTTTGAATAAAAAAATGCCGAGGACACTTAATATATAAAATATTTACGTGGACCCACTCTTAAATGTCCTCGGCATTTTTGTATTATTTTTTATTATGAAAGGACCTGGTAAGCAAGTAACCAACATTGAAATATTTTTTCTTTATATTGCCCGTTGCCATGGTAACAGGCCATTTTGTGTTTTGGGCATTTTTAGCCAGACGCAAAAACATTTTTTTTGCTTATTTAAAAAAAAACACCCAGCCAAAATACAAATGTTATCACAAAATCAACTATATCATTACAAAGTATCACCCTTACTTGAGAAAAAAAATTATAGCATGTTTTCAGAACTTGTAAAATTGTAATTTTTGACCTATTTTTGTCCCTCAAAGAGTCAACTCAAAATATTTTCTTTTTGGATTTGATTAGAGCCAACATTGATCTTTTCATATATGGTGAGAAAGGTTTGGGGAATTGTATCCTCTTAAGGCAGTACTGCATCAAAAATTGTCATTTTTCCATAAAACTAAAAAAAAAAAATGAAGCTTTTACTTTAGTTTGAAGTAATAATACACACAAACAATAATATTTGTATAAATCTGGTGCCTTTTTAAAACCATAAGAGCGAGTTGTAGGCCTGTGAATTACTTCTACTGAATAAGCAGCATTTTTGACGGCAAAAATCTAGACTAATCCCCTCCAGAACATTTCTTATACATACCATTTTCTGATAACATTTTATTAGTGGCATATAAAAAGAGAAAACAATACTTGTTGGGAACTAAAACATTGTTTCTACAGAACCCAACTAAAGTATTATTTCTACAGAACCCAACAACCCCTTTAAGCATGACGCCTCTCAGTGCCTGCAAGTGTATTCAAGTGTTGCGCTATAGCGCCCCGGTATAGGCGGGACTCGTGTGACCGCTAACGACACGATTTGTATCCCATCAGCTCCCTTGATCACGCAATGGTCTTTGCAAATTGCTTAAATGGGGCGTAAACTTTTAATACAAATTCGACCATTCGAATATAGGCATAGCTTCTTCACGCAGTGAACTAGCATTCAACTACCAACTACTATAATGGCAGTCTCCAAAATGGTCAGTCTTTGTTCAAGGGCGCCAGTCAGAAGTCACAAACACCAGAATGCCATGTGGCCATGGATCACACTCAATTTTACGATACAACCTGGGAAGCGACATTGTGGAGATTACTCAATGAGGATACGAATTTGTATCTTATACTACACAAATAAACCACAAGGGAAACTTACTAAATGTGCATACATTTTTTTAATGGTTTGAAGGGTTGTTATGGTATAATAGTTCAAATATAAAAAAGTGCGAAAAAGACCTGTTTTGTTCTTCGAACTGACATAGCTCCAAGGGAGCGCTATAACGTAACACTTTGGATACACTTGCAGACAAAAAAGCTGTGTGTTTGAGGGGTGACATGCTTAAAGGGGGTGTTGGGTTCTTTAGAAATAATGCTTTCGATAGGTTCTGTATCAATAAGGTTTTAGTTCACAACAAGTATTGTTTTCTCTTTATATATACCACTAATAAAATGGTATCAGAAAATAGAATGTAAGAAATGCTGTGGAGGGGTTTAGTCTAAATTTTTGCCGTCAAAAATGCTGCTTTTTTAGTAGAAGTAATTCACAGGCCTGCAACTCACTCTTATGATTTTAAAAAGGCGCCAGATTCATAAAAGTACAATTTGTGTGTGTATTATTACTTTAAACTGAAGGAAAAGCTCAAATTTCAATTTTCCAGATTGTTTGGAAAATGACCATTATTTTGTGATAAAAGTTGTATTTTTGTTTTCTTTATTAAAAGAACTATTTTTGCGGCCCCAAAACTGGCTAAAAATGACAAAAACACAAAATGGCCGGTTTCTGTAGCAACGGGCAATAAAATGGGTTATTTTGGTTACTTGCTTACCAAGTCCTTTCATATTAAAAAAAAAAAAAATGCCGAGGACACTTATATGAAATATTACGCGGGCCCACTCTTAAGAATCACTTACATTTGGTGTCGTTCAGGTTGCCTCGTTTACCACGGCACTCGGTATTGAAAGCCGCGAAAGCCTTGTCACGAAGCGTGGTCAGATTATCACCGGCAGCAGCCTTGATCATGGCGCTACACATCTTCCCTCGTACGGGTTGCAAAGAGAGGGAACTAAGAAACCCCAAAGCTAAAACCAACACCAACATTTTACGCGGGTTTTTCATTTCCAGCCAGCAGTTCCTTACTTTGGTATCTGCGTCCAAAACAGAAACCGCACCACTCCCTTGTACGTTATGATGAGCATTGATCACGTCTACAAAATTACCGTTTGTCGTCCTAAGTGTCTATAGTAACCGTAACAATGGCTATTGTGTGAAATTGGTTTGCATGGATTGTCAATTTAATAAATGTCGCTCACAATTTTCCAGCCAAACTGCCTTTTTAATTTCGAGATACTCGATCGATTAGCGTCTATTGTTTGCCTGCACGTAATAAACAGGCGGGTTTCATTTCTAGACATCACCCCGTGTTTGCCTAGTTGCCTAGTTTGTATGGATAAGAATGGAAGTTCTCCCCTCGTGATACCTGTTCCACGTCAGCGTGTTTTCTTAGCGAAACGGTACACCTTGGTACGGTGCGCATTTAATTACAAATGTAAAATTAACCCTTCTGTGGTCTAGTCAAGTAATCCTAATGAGTGTTTGCTGCGATAAATAATTTGCTAAAACGAAAACGTGTCCAAAATGTTGAAACTAAAACTAACAACAAATGTTTTGAAGAATTTCGAACCACGGGTAAAACTCCATGTTTGTTCTTGAATAGATGAAGCCCCATAATTATGTAAACTAACACTACACTAACTAATTATTTAACTGACTTCACGTTTGCTGAAGGTAACAGGGGTCGGTTGAATGGTGGTTAGACCGAACAACGGAAACCATCGTTTTATTAGCGCGGTAAGGCCAAATAAAAAAATAAAATATGTTTAGCGTCACCGCCCGCTTCCTTTTTGGAGGCCACCTCCTTTTTTTCTTTTTCTTTTTTAAATGATAAATTGTATTATCTTTTAGAATTTTTTTTTTTTTTAAAGATAATACAATTTTAAGATCGTATTTTAGACTTCAGCATCACTGTGTACATGCTGTGGAAATATATATTTTTCACTGCTGCATTTGTGTTTTGAATATTTCACTAAATGAGCACTTATAGGGAGACAAATTAGCGTAAGTGTTTAGGTAATAAGAAGACAGTGACACGTAGGGAGACATTTCAGTGTCTCCCTAAGTGTCTAGCTACATTAAAAAAAAAAAATTGGGAGTTATTTTTGCTCTAGAACGACAGATTGGGGACTAAATAGCAAAAATCGCAAGTGTCGGTTTTTTTAATATTATTATTACTGTGATTAATTCTCACTGGTACCACTACCAGTGTCCACTACTTTCAAATGAAAATGCACACACTTGAGTATAGATTTAAAACAAAACTCCGAGATGATTTTCTTTTGGCAGCCCTAAGACATC
The DNA here is from genome assembly GCA_037893245.1 of Crossaster papposus. Classification (NCBI taxonomy): domain Eukaryota; kingdom Metazoa; phylum Echinodermata; class Asteroidea; order Velatida; family Solasteridae; genus Crossaster; species Crossaster papposus. The sequence continues at coordinate 1,911,047 of JBAIAA010000238.1, forward strand.
TTATTAAAGAATTTTAAAGACAAAAATTGCCCCCCTGATATCCTAATTTCCATATTTCCAAGATGGCTGCCGTGTGCATAATTAAGTGTAATATCTCAGTACCTAATGAACCGATGTTGGTGATACTGGTGGCAAAATTGTGATTTGTTGGGATGCTGAATCGATTTTTGCTGTTTTTGCTGTTAAAAATCATCATGGAAATATTCTAATTAGGACATATTCAGACTTTGTTTTGCTGGCAACATCAACATTATTTAGGGATGCTAAAATTCATGTTGGAATTTTGTTTTAGGGGCCGTTTAAAGTACTATTTAGATGAGCTATTCATAAAAAACCTCTGTAAAGGTATGTACTTTTCTTGCGTTAAGAATAATGAACAAATTATGGTTTTTTTTCAAAAACATTTTTCTGCCAACTGTAGCGGACCATACCCACGTCATTAAGGGGGAAGGAAGGAGGAACGGTCCTCTAGTTAAAGCGGACAAGCATTCAATTGACCGGTTTGGGCGATGACCAATGGTAATAAACCTCGCCTTCGGCTCGGTCTATTACCAGCGGTCATCGCCCAACCCGGTCAATTATCACGCAGTAATGACCGGGTCCTCACCCTGTTATTTCCTTTAATAAATACCTTTTTATTTAGGAAATAGCAGTGAATTTGCTTCAATTTTTGAAAGCCCGGTCAATTACTGCGTGATAATACCCTCCACGTGATCGAGTCTCGACCAATCAGAAGCTTCGAACTCCCCTAGGTATTTATTAACTAACTGTAATAGAAATTCATTGAACCATTATATAATTTCACAATGGTACCATTTCAATGCCAACTCTATTATTGCCCCGCCTTTTGAAAAAGGCTACTTTAAGACCCTGTCTAAATTTCTTGTATTTCAACTCATAGATGATTGGATTAATGACAGAGTTTCAATAGAAAAAAAATGCTAAGATTCCGCCGATATATACATTAGTCTCTGAATGACAGTATGGCAAAGGACTAGTGTCTGTGCGAAACAAGCAAAGGAAGACAGTTATGTAGTCTGGTGTCCATAGGACGATAATAGCTCCCAAGACGATTGTGAGTGTGGTGACCAGACGCTGTCTAGCAATCACAAGATCACATGCTGCTGCACTCGCGTGTTCCAATCTGAGAGCATCGGCTTGCCTTTTCAGAGTTCGTTGCATCTTGTAGGATGCACAAACCATCAGTGTTATAGGCAGCAAGTAACCGAAGAGAAACGAATACAACGTAAGCAAAATTAAAGATGTCAGATCAGGGTATTTGATATCTGAGCAAGCCTTGTCTGGATCAGTGCTGGCTTTAATTGTAAATGAAAACGGTAACGAACTCAGAAATGATATCACACAGATTAGAGCAACCAGCGTTTTCATCCGTGTTGCTGTGAGTGTCATGGCGTAGTGCAGCGGGTACACAATAGCGACATATCTGTCCAGTGTTACCAAACAGAGATTGTAAGCTGATGCATAGCTCAAAGCCCAATTTAAACACCTTGAGACCAAAAGTCGGCAGAAAATGTCTTTACCACCACTGCTTGTTGGCACAAGAGCAACGAGTGCACAGTCTGAAGACGTCAGATAAGTGACCACCTCTTGTAGACATAGCAGCATATCGGCCACAGCCAAATTTACCAGCAGATGGTTTGTCATGTTGTGCAGGAATTTGACGCGTAGAATGACGAAGCACACTAAGAGGTTTCCTAAGACACCGATGGCTCCTTCCGCAACTAACAAGTGACAGACCCATTTGCTTCCTGTATGCCCCTCATTGTCAACGAATGGCTGAGTTGAATTCATGGCTGACACTTCTGTTGAGAACTTGTCTGTGAAATTCCCGTGTCTTTAAAACACTAGGGGTGTCATGGGTGGCTTGTGCGTAAATCGCTCGCCTCTCACCAATGTGGCCCGGGTTCGATTCCCGGCACGGGCGATTATATGAGTAGAGTTGTGCGTTGGTTCTCTCCTGTGCCACGAGGGTTTTTCTCCAGGTCCTCCGGTTTTCCTCCCTCTGGAAAAATCAAACACTTTCGATCTCAGGCTGTACATGCTTCGTAGTCATATATGAGTCGATGTGGCCGGATGCCATAGGCGCCTTTACGTGACAGCGGCTCGACCACGTTGTAGCCGCGTCCTTGGTAATTCAGCATACTTACTAAAAGAGGATGAGTGGGTACGTATTACCGTGTACCGTTAATGTGCACCGTGTAAATGTTCCTCTTCCGGGTGCCTAAAAGTGTGGGGCTATGAAACAAGAGAGTACCCAGATGTAGTAGTCGATCTACATTTGTGGCATGTACTCTCAATGTTGTTCTCTTAAATACTGTCGAGTATCAAGCAGCTCTACACGTATCATCCCTGATACAGTGACGAGGGCGTGGCAACGATGGTGGCCCCGGAGGGACATCGCAAATCGTGAATATTGAATTTAATACTCGCAACAAATTTCACGACTTGCCCCCAAAGTCATGAAGATTGACGTCAATATTCGGGGCAAATTTCACGACTCGCCCCCCAAAGTCGTGAATATTTACGTTAATATCTACGTTAAATTTCACGACCATAAAGTACAGGTACAGTACGAATTTAACGTTAAATTGTACAGTGTGCGTTTGTATTGACCGGCAATCGTGGTCGTCGGACAACAGAATTGGGAGGCAAACAATGGGTCCACGATTGACACAACGTCCACGATCTTTTCCCGTGTACAAATCCTATGGCGATCATCCGAAAACGTTAGAGTATAAACAAAAGAGGGAAGACGGTCGGACAATACCCCGTCCACGATTGCCGGTCAAAACATAGCTGTGTGTGTGTGCAGGAAGCAAGTGGTGTGTGTTTGAATCACCACCTAGCTTGCTGAAAAAGGAAATTCGTGAAATTTGACGTCAATAATATAGTGATGTCAATATTCACGATTTTAAGGGCAAGTCGTGAAATTTGTTGCGAATACATTGAAGTCAACTTATTCACGATTTGCGATGTCCCTCCAGGGCCACCACACCATGCCGCTCCATCCGCTGCAACAAAAGCGCAGAGGCTACGAAACAAGCTGACGACGTCATGGCAAGCCATAGCCAATCAGAAACGTGCCTGAACGTTTTTGATTGGTTCAAGTCACTGATCAGTGGTTCAAGTGTACAGCCTGGTCGGAACTGAATGAACGTAGAAATACGGCAGCCATTGGACCCTCTGGTTACCCCTGAAACAATTAAATAAAGTCGGCCCACCGCAATCGTAAACAGTCAGGAATCGATGCACGAAACGACGCGTCATGCATCGTTGACAAAAGGAAACTACTCCCGGTAATAAACGCATAATTCTTTGTATTACGCGAGCTTAGTTAATTCCCGAAGCGAGAGCGCAGAAAAAGCAATAAATAAATTTAATTTCGTCAATGGCATTCACTGTGTTCATATAATATGCCGATTAGTGTCCCCATTCTGTTTCTGGGTATAGTAGTTGAGGAAACTGCATCATTAGGACCGGCAGGGGCCAATTTCATAGTGCTGCTAAGCACAACAATTAGCTTAGCATGAAAATTTGACCTTGGCAAAAACAAGGTTACAGACCAAATTTTCAAGTAATTTTTATTGTTTTGATTGATAATCAGCTGCTTTTTTGCTTAGCATGAAAAACACGTAGAATTTTTGCTGTTAACCTGTTTTTATTGAGCAAGACTTTTTGGTGCTAAGCAAATTGTTGTGCTTAGCAGCTCTATGAAATTGGCCCATAAAGACAAATGGAAAAGTGGTAGCGCTGAACATGATTGCTGTAGAGAATGAGGATAAATTATCCAAATGAGGACTGGTGCTCGCCAAAACATGGTGTGGTGTGGTGGGTTTAATGGTAGTTCAATCCCAGAACAAGCGAGCGTGCTCCGCTGTAGTACAACGGCTGGTTTGCTAACAGAAGTATGCAGTCACTATAATCTACCACCACAATATTACGGTGAAGATAAGAAAATATTGTGCGACTTTGAGGAATTAAAACTCCATGTCTGTTCTTGATACAAAAATACCACTTTATCTGAAAATGCTAGCAGACCAGGAGCCATGATTTAACAGTCCAGTAAAGTATTTTACAATCCAAGTATTTCTTAATGATTATTTGGTAATTTTTTTTTTAATGTTTGCAAAATGTTGTATATTCTCTTTAAAACTTGTTTTAATGCGCTTAATTGCCTGCTTTATTATTTGTTGGGGGGCAAATCTCTTATTATAGTCTCTCGATATCGACTTCAGTCAAGCACACATCAGATAATAATTTAACATAATTGTTCGATCTCTGAGTGGTGCCTTTTTCGGCAACAGCTTAGACGAAATTGATTGACGAATATCCTTGATCTGGTGTTTTAAAAAGGGTGACCAAACGGCGAAATTGAATGATAAAATAATGACTAAATTGGTTTTGTTATAAGCGTGTGATTTTTCCCCCGTTGTTATAAGCGTGCGCGTGGACTTGGTTGCTCGCTGATGATTGCCATGCACGATTGATATAGCCTCGACCCTCCGTAATCTGCGCACCTAACGCTCATGCACGCGCGCGTGTGTTGCCAAACGTAAATTAAATGTGAATGCGTAGAAATAGAACCAACCGCGTGTATTTAGATGGTCTGACGGTAAATGTGTATAATGCACCTCGGATGTAGTTTGTATACAGTGGCATAGTAGTCGACAATAATCACAGACTCTAGTTTGACAGTTAGACAAAATATATCGAGTCTTGATGAGTGAAGCCTTGTTCCATGCATGCTCTGACAATGTAGGACTTATTCGAACAACTGCCAAACGCCGGTTGAAAACGAACACCGCTTTTCTTGTTTTTTTTTAGCATCCATGATCCTAAAACTTTGAACCGGTCAGTTAAACAATAATTTACTATAAAATCCAACCCCCCACATCCACCAATTAATGATAATTCAAGCAATTACCAACGGTGTATCCTACCTTTAAGGTAATTGTCCACTCACCTCCTACAAATCTAGATAATTTGTGTTTTTATCTCGTGTTGATTAGTAGGTGTTTAGACGAATCTTGTGAGCCTTTATACGTCATTTCCAAGTTTTAGTGAATACTAGTTCAGTTGCAACACCGCCCAGTTGAATAGGTGCAGTGGGAAATGGTGCATGCCCAACACCAGTAAACTTGTACGTTTTTCTTTTGGATGAGTACGTGTACGTAAACATATTCTTTGACACGGTCGGCCGGATTTGCGCACCATGCATTATCTGCACGTAGAGCAAATGTTATACGTGGTCATGTGTATATTGCACAATGTACATGTACAATCATCATGGTTATAACAATCACTATGATAAAAGACCTGTCATCCCCTATTAAATTGTGAAAATAAAATATATATAATTTTAAATTAAAACAATAACATGCACATTATATTATAAGAGTATAAATATTAGACAAAACAAACTAGAACAAGACAAGACAAAACAAACAACAAAACAAGACACGACACAATGCCTAAAGGCACACAGCTAAGTCAAACTAACGAAACAAAACAGGATGTATCACATGGGAAAAAACATAAAACTAAAACAATATACTGCAAGACAAAACAAGACAGGGAAAACACAAAGACAAAAAAACGCCACCTAATTACACGAGACATGACAACAACAAACAAACAATTGTGTGGGGGATTTCGGCTGTGTAGATCCAACGAATGACACTGTCCGTTACTAAACCACAAACACATTGTATGCATGCCTTTCATTTATTCCATCCATTGAGTAATCCTGAATCTCCAGAGCAGTTGTACACAAATTAATTAATTTTCAATTTCTTACAGTCCTCTGACAAAATAATGCTCACAGTGATGATGGACTATCATGTTAAATGCATCAAGCGAAAGGCAATAAAGCGATAAATGAGTGGAAAAGCGAAACACGAGTACAAAACCAAAATGGTATACATCTTACACAACGAAATCAAAATGACTTTTACTCGGCTGATCGTATAATATATTATTCATTTCTAGCCTCGAGCTACAATGTATGATTTCTTCTAATACGTTATCTCTATTTTAATGATTAAATGTCAAATAATGCACGCCATAAATACGTGCAGCTCTCTATAAACAAGGTGTCTACTCTACTGCTATACTTGGTTAATACAGGGTGGATCCAAAAAATGTCCCACTTTGAAAAATTGCCCTAAAATTAATTCTAAAAAAATGTGCAAATCCTTTTACATAGGTTGATAGACAATGGTGCAGTGCTTTTTTTTTGCAAGTGCACATACTCAACATGTCACGCGTGAGTGAGCACAAGCTAATTACGTAAATTGCGATACATCTGTTTTGCGAGAAAAAGTGCTGGGTTGAAAACAGGATCTGAGACCCTGAGAAACAACGTATCTATTAACAGTGCTCGCTGTGTCCTTACATAATATAACAGCTAGATTTAATACAGAAAACCACTGTTCTAAGTGTTCTATAAGTATACACCCAATTCCAGACACTTAGAACAATGTTCGTTTCGAATTTTGAAATTGTGCCTTAGGTGTCGGAAATACGTGTCTTTTAATAAACATTGTGCATTTAAAACAAAATAATTAACGTGTTTCCCAAAGGTTGATTTTGGTTAATTTATTTATGGGAGTTAATTAGAGTCCCAATAAATAAACACATTTGGCTACAATTTGCCTTTTAACAACAATGTCTGGGTACTCGTCAATTAATGAACTATAATAATCGTCACCGTTTTCACGAAGAGCAACACATTTCAACAATTATAATTTGTTCGATTTCGATTTGTTCACTATTTTGCTTTAAAACACTGTATTTAACTATTTTGACAAGCTTCTGTGAGCAAACCATTATTATTGTATTAATTAAATGAATGATCCATAACCACACCATGTATGATACTGGGTTCATCATACAAATTTACCTCTCATAGAATATGTAAAGGTTTGCATTTTTCTTTTATAAGAGAAAATCCTCTTGCGATTATCTCCTAAAACGCTTTTCAAAATCCACGTCTCCGTGAAAACGGTGACGACATTACGTCGCTGTTATGAATAACTGCATGTTTTACGACAGACCTAAAACAGACATCAATCTCAGTGAGTTTACGGGTTAATTGCTGTAATTATAGTTATTTTATTACTAAGACAGAAGTGTATAAGTGACCACCCTCATTTTCCGCCCGCCCGCTTTTAGTTGGTTTCTCGCTATCTTGGTTTCTTTCATAACTATTGACTTCCATAAGCACACGTGTGAAAATAACTGTGATGTTAACACGTCTCAGTCATCTACTACACTGTAAAAGATTAAATTCCAGGCAGTTTAATGGGCGCCACTATGTTTTAACAGGATGAACTGTGCCCGCCTTTTCAACTTGTTATACATCACCATCATTTCACCCGCATGCTTTTGGTTTCTTAGGCACAGAATTGATTGAACACCCACTCCGCTGGTTCATGTTCCCAAGAACTTATACCAACGTATACCGGCGTTGATATGTTGCGACGATGATGCGCAGCGGCGTCCCACTCCAGAAAAGCCTCCTCCTGTCCTCCTTTGCCGACGGTCACCACGCCCCGTTTGTACTCTACCCAGAAGGGGCGACGTTCAGTGCCACTGACGATACCAGCCTCGTTGTATTGTGAACGCCCACCAAACAACGTTGGAGGGCATTCGTTTTCCTCGGTGTAGTAACAGGCTTTGATAGCCGACATCGAGTTATACCAGCCACCTATGACTATATAAAAAAAAGGTTTCGATCTTATGAACTTATAAACTGCGGAGCCCAGAGATATTTCATTTTATCTCGCCAAGACACGAGTTTTTCCTTACTTGTTAATCCGTGTTAGAAACATAGTTTTGTCGACTGGGACATTGGCAAAGCTTTGGTAAAAACAGTAGTGCTTTTGTCCACCGTGTAACAGTCCGTGGCATTTTTAAAGGTAACTCACTAGAAGTTATAGGACCGATAAAACTAAGTAGGAAAGTGCTTGTTTCTGTCTAATGAATTACACATTCACATGGACTTGGGCAATAAGCATATTAAGGGGCAAATAAGTTTCAAAGGCTTTACAAAACAAACTAAAGGTTGCACACCCCCTCCACCCCCCCTCCCCCCCCCCACCCACCACCACCAATTTAATGAACCCCAGACGTTCGATCTCATGCCTTGTGGCTCTTGCGATACAACCCTTTCCCTGAAAAAAAAGTCAAATGAGTAACCAAACAATAGCTCACTGACACTCACTAATGTTGGCAAAGACGGACGCTTCTGTATTTTCCTCCGCCAGATTTATTATGGCATTATTGCGTGTCTTCACATCGTAGTCCAACCGGAAAGGCGCCCTCAGCGGCTGCAAGATGAACGTGATACCTTGGGCGGACGCCTCCAAAGTGAACGAGCAAGCTGTGTGACACCCCAAGATATAAATACAAAAATGACCAGTCGAACCGAATTATATTAAAGGAATTTTCAAATAGAGATGAGTATTTGATTTGATTTGATTTATTTATTTATATAGGTTAACTCAACAATATGACAGAAACAAATACGAAACACAAAAGGGCAATTTTAGAGGCTTATTTCCATTGGGGTCCCAACATTAAAGACAGAAAAAGAAACAAAAAAACATTAATTACAAGGAAGACAAATAATTATGCCTATTTAAAACATGACATGGTAAATATACATGGCAACCCCCCCCCCCCCCCCTTCCCCTAAATATATAAAATCAATCACAAACTAGGATAGGTTTTAGTTCACCATATTTTATTCCGACAAATCTGTTTCGTGGATACCTCCACTCGTCAGGGAATATTATTGTAATGGCGTTTTCGAAACGTTCTACCTGTGCATCAAGTTAGGGGGGCGCGCGAACGCAATAACGCGCGCTGGGATTGCGGGCGTATGTGGGCAACATGAGGCGGGCTTGGGAAAAATATGACCGCGCCCGAACTACCCGGCCGCGGCTTGATATCGCACACGAGTCCATGGGAAGTGGCTGCAGTCACTACCATAGACCCGCGTGTAACTTGAAGCCGCAGCCAAACAATTCGGACACGGCCTAACATTACACTCTGGGCGTGGTTTTGGCATACTTTTTCAGTTTGAATTTAGCCGCATGCCGGCATGCGCTAGTTAGCTCAGATCTTTTGTTTAGAGTAGCCATTTCTGGGTGGCAGATAATATAGAATTTCTCCATAGTGCATAAGTTGCATTGTTTACTGATGTTAGAGTACGGTTGTGCATTGCTCAAGATTTTCCACTTGGTTGTGAATTCAGTGTTTTTGTCTTTTAGCGTCCATACCGTACTCTAACATCAGTAAACAATGCAACTTATGCACTATGGAGAAATTCTATATTATCTGCCACCCAGAAATGGCTACTCTAAACAAAAGATCTGAGCTAACTAGCACATGCCGGCACGCGGCTAAATTTAAACTGAAAAAGTATGCCAAAACCACGCCCAGAGTGTAACGTTAGGCCGTGTCCGAATTGTTTGGCTGCGGCTTCAAGTTACACGCGGGTCTATGGTAGTGACTGCCTATGAAGCAGAATCAGTGTCAAAAAGATTGGACGTGTTTTTACAACTCGGATGCTTTCCCAATTCGGATGTATTCCTAATTCGGATGCTTTTTGCAAACTCGGATGCTTTTTTAATTCGGATGAATTCGTAATTCGGATGCTTTTTGTAAACTCGGATGCTTTTTTAATTCGGATGCTTTTTTAATTCGGATGCTTTTCTAGTTCGGATGCTTTTTGTAATCTCGAATGCTTTTTTAATTCGAATGCTTTTTTAGTTTGGATGCTTTTTATAAACTCGGATGCTTTTTTAATTCGGATGCTTTTCTAGTTTGAATGCTTTTTGTAAACTCGGATGCTTTTTGCAAACCGAACATATTCGCAAAACGGATGCTTTCCCAATCCGGCACTAGGGTGGCCCTGAAAGGACATTACACATCGCAGATTCTGCAATATCGCGCATTCTGCGCAAATTTGAACGATGACAAACAAGTTATCGTATATCTAAGCATATATCTGAGATGTGGAAGATTTTATTGTAGATTTCTGCACAGATTTATGTGATGGTGAATATTTTCTGCGCAGATTTTTGAAAAGTCGCATATTTTTATTTTATATTTCAAGTTCTGCGCAGATTTCTTAGTACGCAAATTCTTGCGATGTCGCACGGATAGGCATGCATCTACAAGTGTTCTAAAACGGACAGGCAAACGTCGTGCGCTTTTACCTGGCTCAAGGTAGCCGCGTATTCGGCCGGATCTCTCCGCGCGGATTCAGTCCGCATTCACCAAAAGCCGACAAATATTTAATACATGCTGCAAAAGGTGATGCATTTTCTAAAAAGGTTTATGTCAATTTATTTAAAGAGTTTTTCAAAATAAACCGTAAATATAACAATACTTTTTTAAACCCTTTCAAATCATACAGCATATTAGCCACACTTGTTTAACCTTTCCTGTAATTTTGATGACAAATTACAGTTAAATTAGCTGCCGAATGAAAGTAATCCTACTTCGAGTTATTTGTATAGATTTGGAAATGAGAATGCAACATTTAAAACAAAATATACCTTACATTGTAATGCGTTTTTCGGCTGCGAGTATAAACAAAGTGTACATCACATGTTATTCAAACCTCATATTTGTATTTCATGATCTACGAGATCATGCTTCTGGGCACACTTAATTTTGGTATAAGGCCTAGGCTTCAGCCGAACAGTAATTAGTGCACTCGCACTCGGTTGGGCTTATGATTCGCAATGTTCTCGGTGAATCAGTTTCGTCAATCAACAATTTCAACAATTAATTTCACCACGCCAGATTTTATGAGAACGATAACTGTTACTTTATTTAATAACACAACAGCCCTTCAACTAAGTTCTGCATCATTAGATGGATCCTAGTAGTTTGTCAGCTTAGATCGTTAGGTAAAAGACGGTTTCAGACCGTGTCCATAATTTGTTTTTATTTCAACATTATGTTCGCATTTTTGTATCACTGTGGAGACATGGCTTTGTTCTCGTGTACAAAATGGTTAGAAAGTCGAGCACGTTTTTCAAAATGCTCCCATTTTAACCATATTTTTTTTCCTGGGTTGAAATTTCGACCCAATATACCCTATATTATACCCTAACCCAAACACTAACCCTAACCCACATCCTAATCCTAGTTTTTGAGTAATTTAAGTAAAATCCAAAAATCTAATTCGTGAAATTCCCAGTGGAGACCTATTCATCTATAGAAATTTACCCTCCGGAGACGTTTTGTCTCCATTGTACACATTGTGTTCATGTCTCCAGAGGGTACCGTATTTCGCACCCTAATATCGCCCCATAATTCTTTGCGATATATAGCACACTTGGGTCAAATGTAAGTTTCTAAGGTCGCATGCAAATAGGCAGATATTATTAAAACTACATAAAATGTAAACAAAGACCAAAGGTTATTATGTCAAAATTAGCATATAAAAGAATCTTGGAAACTCTGTACTGCCACTCGTGCTTGAAAGAACACTTGCCAGATAGAAAAAGTGGGACACGGAAAGATTGTCCTTGCAGGTGTGCTTTACAGAAATGTACAATTGCAATTAATGTGGCAAAAGGAAAAGAAAGTACAGCAATGATAAAAGCAGGTCTTGAATTTGTAAAACCACACTGTTGCCGTATTGTTTGAAATTTCTATAAAAGGTTCGACAAATAACTCGAAGTAGAATTACTTCCATTAAGCAGCTAATTTAACTGTAATTTGTCATCCGAATTACAGAAAAGGTTAAACAAGCTTAGCTTATGTTGTATGATTTGAAATGGTTTGAAAAAGTATTATTATTTACCGTTTATTATGAAAAATTATTTAAACAAAATGACATAAACCTTTTGGGAAATGCATCACCTTTTGCAGCATGTATTATATATTTTTCGGCTTTTGGTGAATGCATGGCTGAATCCGCGGCCATAAATCCGGCCGAAGTACGACGTTTTGAAAGTTGAACCACGAGGTTTTGAAGGTTGAACCAAGACGTTGCCTGTCCGTTTTCGAACACCATATACATTCAAAACTTTCAAAACGTCGTACTCCAAATTTCAAAACGTCGTGGTTCAACTTTCCAAACGTCGTATGTGCTGACATCGCGGCAGAAATGTGCACATAAATCTGCATATACGTGAGTGCGAGTGTGCGACCGGGGGGGGGGGGGGGGGGGGGCGGAGGGCCGGGGGGGGGGGGGGGGCCTTCGAGGCTGTGATTGCGAAACGCTGTTGTACCGTCCATTCTCAAAATAGGGGGGAACAATTTTCTCACGCGAAAAATAAAGAGTTTTTGGCATCCAATCTTAACATATTGTCTTTTGTAGTTGTAAAACGTTGTTATTTACCTTAATTTTTATCATCCAATGACAAAAATTGTATTGAAAATGAAAAAAGCAGTCGAACAAATTAAACGTTGACGTACCGTTGATGCACGTGGAGATTGTGCACAAATACTCAAACGACGTTAACAAATACCTCCCCTAAAAAGGGCAATAATAATCGATAAATTGTGAAAAATCGTGCTTCGAACCCATTTTTTTTTCATGGATACATTAAAAAAGGATGTAGCAGTGATATACTGAATTTAAAAAAAAATCTGCCTGTGAACCCTATGCGTTTTATCGTGTTGTTTTCAACACTGACTGTATTAGTGCTAGATTCTTGCATTTTACCTCATTCCTCATCTCGCCAGTTCTTTGTAAACTGTTCAATAACTCATTGTCTACTGGTCGCCTTCCATGTGGATGGAAGTTGGCTAATATTTCCCCTGTTTTTAAATCTGGTGATCGATCTCTAATTAGTAATTATCGTCCTATTGCACTAACTTCCCTTGTTAGTAAGATTATGGAGCGATTGGTATCTAATGTTGTTACTGCACATTTAACCTCAAATTGTTTACTTATGGAAACCCAACATGGATTTGTCTCTCGTAAATCATGTGTTACGCAAGTCATGAACGTTTATTTCAACTGGGCTACCATTCTTGATCAACGTCAACCACCTAGCATTGACGCTGTTTTCCTAGATATGAGCAAGGCCTTTGATCGTATGCCCCATCACATACTTCTCAATAAACTTGCTTCTAATTTTAATATCAATGGTGCTCTCTGGAACTGGATCAATAATTTCTTAGTAGGACGACTTCAAAGAGTTACCTTTCTTGGTAAGTCCTCATCGTGGTCCAGGGTTAAGTCTGGCGTTCCCCAAGGAAGTGTGCTTGGGCCCCTCCTGTTCAATATGTTTATCAATGATATTTCATTTAATCTCCAATCTACATGTGTTCAATTTGCAGATGATGTATTAAATTATAGACCAATCAACTCGACCTTGGATGCGACTGCCCTTCAATCCGACCTTGATAAATTAAGCAATTGGAGTGTTACTAACGGGATGACATTCAATACCACTAAAAGTCAAATTATGCATATAACACGCAAGTCTAATCTGATTCCACATGTTTATTCCCTTTCTGACTCCATTCTGCATCCTACCTCATCTGTTAAATATCTTGGTATCACTCTCAATTCCCAGCTTTGCTGGAATGATCACGTTAACACCACTATTTCATCTGCTAATAGGATATTGGCTCTTGTTGTATCATTTAACTCTTCCACATCAGCTCGATTTTGTCTTTACAAAACCCTTGTTTTACCTATTTTAGAATACGGAATTCCAGCCTGGCTCCCGCATACTCAGAAGCAAACTCAAGCTCTCGAACGAGTACAGCAAAGAGCAACCCGTTTTATTCTTGGTCAAAGCGTTGGTGACATGTCATATCCCAATCGACTTGAATCCCTCTCTTGGTCATCACTTTCTAACCGCCGTAATTTCTCTGTTCTTTCCTTTGTCATCAAGTGTTTTTTTAAACTCACTGATTGTTCTTCTACCGCCAGTATTTCTGTTAATGTTAGACATTCCCATAATGTACTTTTTACCCACCTTTTTGCGAGAACCCAGGCTCTTCATTTATCCCCAATCCATCAATTCCCTCGAATCTGGTCAGATTTGCCTAGTGTCATTCGTGATTCTATGCTGCTATCACCATTGCATAGTTTCATGCAGATTTTGAAGGTGGCCGTGTTACATCCTGATGGTAATCGATAATTGCTCCAGCCCCTCTCACTATATGGGGATCTTCTCCGTTGTCTGCAGTTGATTAAGATGGTCGTATCACTGTCGATGGCGGAGAGGGTTCCCATATTGATACATATAGTAGTAGTACTAGTAGTAGTAATAGTAGTAGTATTTTGTATTTAGTAATTTGTATTAGTATTTAGTGTTTACTTCCACTATTCATTGATTTGTTTTTTATCTTGCCTCCCTTTATTTATTGCGTTATCTAGCATATCTAGTAAAACAATTGTGTATGTATTTGTTTTTGAAATTGTATATATATATATATATCTATTTATTGTTTTTATAGTAAATTGTAACATAATATTTTTTATATACTTATTTTAATTTAATTTTAATTTATTTTATTTTTTGTTGCTCACTGGATGTGGGGTAGCTGGCCTACGGGCTACAGTATGTATTTGCTTTTGCTACTCCTTGCCCATTCAGTGTGTATAGTTTTTTGTAATTCATGTTCATTGTGTCCACTATTGTGTGTACCTATTTTGTATTGTCTGTTGTGTTTGGCAAAATAAATAATAATAATAATAATAATAATAATAAAAAATCCGTGTAGATCGTGTCTGTGTACCTGGCTTTGCGGACGTTGTATAAATAACTGAATTCGGGGAGCGATGCACGGAGCAAATTTGTACGTGTTTCAATGGTGCGCTTCGAGGTAGCGATCTATACGTATTTACTGTGTGAGATGTGCGGCTCGTGAGCGTGGAAGAATGAATGAGATACATTTCAACGTTGGTGGCGCACTTTGTTTGGCCCCCCTTCGCCCCCCCCCCCCCCTGTGTGCGACATAGCTGCGCAGAATGTGCAATGAAAATGTACATGTAGTGCATGCCCATACGTGCGACATCGCACAAATTTGCGAAATCTGCGCAGAACTTGAAATCTAAAATAAAAATATGCGACTTTTCACAAATCTGCCCAGAAAATATTTACCATCACATAAATCTGTGCAGAAATCTACAATAAAATCTTCCACATCTCAGATATATGCTTAGATATATACAATAACATGTTTGTCATCGTTCAAATTCGCGCAAAATGCGCGAAATCGCAGAATCTGCGATGTGTAATGTCCTTTCAGGGCCACCCTAGTGCCGGATTGGGAAAGCATCCGTTTTGCGAATATGTTCGGTTTGCAAAAAGCATCCGAGTTTACAAAAAGCATTCAAACTAGAAAAGCATCCGAATTAAAAAAGCATCCGAGTTTATAAAAAGCATCCGAACTAAAAAAGCATTCGAATTAAAAAAGCATTCGAGATTACAAAAAGCATCCGAACTAGAAAAGCATCCGAATTAAAAAAGCATCCGAATTAAAAAAGCATCCGAGTTTACAAAAAGCATCCGAATTACGAATTCATCCGAATTAAAAAAGCATCCGAGTTTGCAAAAAGCATCCGAATTAGGAATACATCCGAATTAGGAAAGCATCCGAGTTGTAAAAACACGTCCGATCTTTTTGACACTGATTCTGCTTCATAACTGCAGCCACTTCCCATGGACTCGTGTGCGATATCAAGCCGCGGCCGGGTAGTTCGGGCGCGGCCATATTTTTCCCACGCCCGCGTCATGTTGCCCACATACGCCCGCAATCCCAGCGCGCGTTATTGCGTTCGCGCGCCCCCCTAACTTGATGCACAGGTAGAACGTTTCGAGAACGCCATTACAATAATATTCCCTGACGAGTGGAGGTATCACATTGATCTCCATTATATAGTGGAGATCAATGAGGTATCAGCGAAACAGATTTGTCGGAATAAAATATGGTGAACTAAATCCTAGTTTGTGATTGATTTTATATATATATAATATTAATAGAACAACATTTTTATAAAATTAATTTGCATTCCCACAAGTTTATAAAAAAAAGTACATTCAAGGGTATAATACAAACACCAGTCGTCAATGAACGACGACTGGGTTTATTTCCCTAGACTTAAGGCCCGGTCACGCTGCAGCGATAACGGGCGCGATAACGAGCACGGAAACGACAAAAATAATCGCACTCGTGTCACTTCAATGGAGATGGTCACACTGACACGATAACGATTCCGATACTTCGATAACGATACGATCAATATCGTGGGAATCGCTCGGGGAGCGATTTTTATCGTATTGTTTTTACTTGTAACCAATCAGCATTCATCAAATTCTTTACGTCATTACCCGGCCCAGAGGCGAAACAAAATGGACGACAAAAACTTGATTTTTTAGGTAAACAAACTCCGAAATTGTGTACAATAAGAACAACAGAGACTTCAAAGAGGTGCAACAAAAGAACGACATGTGGAAGAAGATTGGAGTGAAGTAGGCTGTAGTGGTAAGCAAGTTCTATTTTATCGATTTTTTTGGTTATTTCATGCGAGGCGTACCGTACCGTACCGTATGCATCATTTGGGGGAATAATTTGGAGATTCGTGCTGAGTAGTAATACTGGGCCCAATGTCTTGGCTCTGCTTACCGTTAGCGAAAAATTCGGTGCTTACGGTAAACGTATTTCACGCGTTAGCAAGGAATGTTGGTCTCTGAGCATGCGTACAACCCGTAACTAAGGATTCTGTGCTTACGGGGTGAGCACATAATTTTCTGCTATCGCGGTTAGCTGAAAATGGTGACCGTAAGCGAGGAATTCTGCGGTTAACAGAGCCAAGAAATTGGGCCCTGGTCACTACACGTACTACACGGTTGGTAACCTGACTGTTATGTAATAATGCTGGGCGCTCAACGCTTACCATCGAATAGTCTGTGACCCATTTTAATTGTACGATGTATACAGTCCCTATAGTGGCGCGCGTCAGACGACTTTTATACCTTTTTCTAATAACCAAAATTATTGGTTAATTATGCACCTAAATAATCTCATTTAGATAGGGTCTTATAGAAAAGGGTATAAAAGTCGTGTATACGAAAAACTAGGGACTGTATACAATTAACTAGGGACTGTATCAATTTTTATTGGTTAATTATGCACCTAAATAATCTCATCTAGATAGGGTCTTATAGAAAAAGGTATACAAGTCGTGTATACGAAAAACTAGGGACTGTATACAATTAACTAGGGACTGTATCCATTTTTATGGGTTAATTATGCACCTAAATAATCTCATCTAGATAGGGTCTTATATAAAAGTCGTGTATACAAAAAACTAGGGACTGTTTAAAATTAACTAGGGACTGTATCTATTTTATTTTTCCTCAAATAAATTACTTTCTAGAACAGTTTTTATCGCTGAAAATTGCATTTTCTCATGCAATTGACGTTTGGTGTCGTCATGGAGGTATAGGTGTCATAAAGGCCTATCCTATCGCGGGTACCCGGATACCCGGGTACCCGCCCGCGGAGGCCAAGAACTGGTTCCATTTTATCAACACAAAGTGTAAAAAAACACAAGTACATGGGTTCAAATATCACTATCAGAAGATTTACAAAGTTCCTAGTAAATTTATCGACGATTCCAAAACTCCATCCTGTGGTTTATATTTTAGTTTTATTTAGACTATCTTTGATGCGTCTCCAGAAGCGCGAAAGTGAAACACGATAGTATCAACCTTTTGTTTGCGTTTGTAATAAAGCTTCTTGTACTAGCCACTATAGCCAGGAAATCATCCTCTCTGATGCGCCGCAGATGGCGGGTAGTACCTGAAATTAGTCCGTAACCTAAGATTTACAAAGTTCAAAGTGAATTACCGACCATTCCAAAACTCCATTTTGGGTTTTTTAGTTTGAGTTTAGTTTTGTTTTGACTATCTTTGACGCGTCTCCAGAAGCAAGAAAGTTGACCCATTGTGTGTGGTTTTTAATAAGTTTCTGGTAGCCAGGAAATGATCTTCTTTGATGCGCCACAGATGGCGGAATCAAGTGAACAAACGATACAAAGTGATTGGCATTGTAATTGTACTTACGCTAACCTGGCAGATACAGAATTTATTTAAAAGGCGTGTGTCGGTGTATTCCTCGAGCGAATTTATTTATCTCTTAGACCATGCCAACCGATGGTCATTAAATTGTGTAAGTACTTTTACAAAAGTTTGCCGTACTGATTTACAAATAAAAAGGTGTAAAAAAACCTGAGCCTGTTTATTTACGAAACCCTAGTCCTACTTTTTTTTGTTTTTCAATTCCTAAGGTTAATTATGTAATTGTCCTTGCTTTTATAGAAAAAAAAAGAAAGGTTACTTAAAGACTTATTTGAATGAACTCCTAAAATTTCCCCAACAGATTTCAGGGGTAAATAATAATATGAGTTATTCTTGGTTTTTCTGATATCTAATAAAATCGACATACACCTGACCATTAAATAACGAGGCTAGCGAAATTCCCGGTTTATTTAATAACATTGATTTCTGGTTTCGTTGTTTTAAAAAAAAGGAAGAGAAATAAAAGGAACAGAACCTTAACACCTAATATTTTGAGATCCTAAACATTTTGATCAAAATAATTCCTAAGGTTAATTATGTAGTTTGCCTTGTTTTTATAGAAAACAAGAGAAAGGGTACTTAAAGACTTGTTTGAATAAACTCCTAAAAATTTCCCAACAGTTTTCAGGGGTAAATAATAATACGATTATATTCCAAGTAGGGGCAAGAAATCCAGACAATGATTGACAGCTGACTACAAATTGTTTTACATTGTAGCAAGCGGGCCAACTGTGGCCTACCATTTCTTTGGAATTTCAATAGGCTGGGGATGGGAATGTCTCTTCCTGGCATACAATTACAACCTATGAAAAAGAGAGATTGTTAGAAGGAAGGACATGATTGGACTGTTTCTTTTTTATGGGATGGTTTATTTTTTACGTGGGTGAGAACTAGGGAAGAACACATAGCCAATAACAAGACTGCGCCATATGTAACACCATTGCATCACATTGCAGTTCAGGGCCGCGGCTGCTTACTTACAAAAAAAGTAGCAACATTACTGGTCTGGCCGGCTAGTGGGGGGGGGGGGGGGGGGGGGGGGGGGGGGGGGGGGGGGAGGTTAAGGGGAAACCCTGTTAACAGTGACGGCCGGGCGGATGAACTCACTGAAGAATAGACAGCGGGGAGCTCTTGGAAGTTCGCCGACTTCGTCATCCATGTCTTTATTAATCGCCAATACGTTTCTTTTATTTCATAAACTCAGATATATATATAACAGACATTTTTCACCGACAAATGTAATCAAATCGACCTTTTGCAAATCGGGATATCAAAGAAAGCATAATAGAACACGCTGGGTGGGGGCTGGGACGTTTAACGAAAACACTGACTTCCGGGTTGGCGTTATAAGAAAACACTTACGGTTTTTTTTTGGGTTTTTTTGGGTTTTTTGGGGGGGTTACGGGTACCCGGGGTACCCGACTTTGATCGGGACCGGGTACCCGGTTCCATTCAAAACCGTAAACAAACAGGTTTGCATGTTCACTGACACTGTTCACCGCAGTGATCACCATGTTGCAATTAAAAAATGTAGTTGAGTTGATGTTTCCTTAATAATAAACTAGACAATCACCATATTGTTTTAGGAAGTGGATATTGAAATATATTGCAAATATTACTATTACGCATTCCTTCATTTCCTTTTCTATTTGAATGTACAGGAGAATCAGCCCATAAAAGATGGAGAACTATATCAGGGATGTGCTTCAGAGCTACAATAAGAAACTTGCCACAAAGAGTGGGGACGCTGCGAAAACTGTCAATAAGTACAGATTTGCTGATGTGCTATCGTTTCTTGATCCATACCTCAAGGACCGAGAGTGAGTTGAAATAATTTGTTTTACTTTTTAAACTTCTGATTAGAGTGTTTGGGGAGAATTGGTGGCGATAAAAGCAGCTTCCCCGGTTGTTTCTTTTCATCTGTTTGAGAATTGTTTTGTAATTGTATTAATTTGTTTAGGTCTTCAAGTAATGTACAACTTGAGGATTCATACATCATTGATCTATTTGGCAACATTGATGAGGAGCCAGACATTGCTGAGAAACCAGGCAGATATGGAGGAGCCCCATTGGTGCAAGTCCCGGAGGAACAAATACATGTACCAGACGTCCCATGTGTGTCACCATCCTTGCCGATGCAATCATCATCCCCCCAAAAGAGAAAACTTGCAGCAGGCGTAGAACTAGATAGGTGTATTTTGGATTATCTGGAAAACAGGCAAGATCTTAAAGATGTCAAAAAGTTGTCAAAAATTCCTGATGACATTGATCAGTTTGTTAAGGCTATGGCCGTATCTGTCTAAGCTTTGCCCCAAAGAAAAAGGGAAGAGGTCAAGTTCAAAATTCATAGTACATGTATATATATATATTTTTTAAAATTTTATTTATTTAGGTTAAAGGTAGGATACACCATTTGCAGATATCGAAAATATTTACTACCGAATTATTAAGAAATATCTTACTCATTTGAAAGTTAATAATGATTCTAGGCATCCAGCAAAATGATTGCACTAGAAATCCTGTAATTATTCAGAAAAACATAATTCGCCGGACGGCGATCGCGAAAAAACAAAGATAACATAAGAATAACTGCTCGGCGCCGGTTAAAAACAAACGCTGTTTTTTTTGCTTTTCTCGGCATTCATGATTGTAAAACTTCGGACAGGTCAGTTAAACGATATTTACTATGAAATACAACCCCCCCCCCCAAAATACCCATTCATGATAATTCAAGCAATTACCAATGGTGTATCCTACCTTTAACTCCACAATATGACAGAAAAGGAAAAAAAACGAAACACAAAAACAGTTGATTTAACCTGGGATAGCCCCCCCAAAAGCCAATTTTAAAACATTAAATACAAGGAAGACAAATATGCCCATTTAAAATATGACATAAATATGTATAAGGGGCTCGTGCATTACAATCGTTGGTGTTAATGCTCAAACAAATGTCATTAATTAATTTAGTGTTTTTGCTCTCGTCTATTTTGCTCTTGTTGTGTTTCTCTGTTGACATCCAACTAAGATTCATCTCCCCAAAAAGTTTACAAATACTACATTTTCAAAAATTCTACTCGTATAGTTAAATATCGAACATGGATATTGTATTGTTTTTTCCTTTTTAACAAAGATTAAACCATTTGTTAAGGATTTCAACATTAATTTTTTGTATCACTTGCATTGAGGGCCTCTTTCTGTTTTTTCCCTTTTTCTTTTTTTTTGGTATTAAAAAAACCAACTTTTTACGTGTAATTTTCTTGGAAATTTGCTGATGGTTAAGATTCAATAATTGTTATAACCAGGAAAATGTAGAATTTTTGATGCTGATTTTAATGTTTTTTAAATATTTTATTGGTGGACTACAAAAGAGTTCTTTCACTTTTATTTATATAAAACAAACCATTTGTAAACAACTTGATGTTTATTTATTCATAACTTATTACCAAATATAGACTTGAAACTGTTTTCTGTTAAATAAAGATTTATGTTAAATAAAACATTGTTAAATGTCCCAGTAATTCATATTTGTGATTTGTTTTAATAGACTTGCATGCATTGCAGTTTGATTGAACAAATATTTGGTTGACCTTTTTATTTCTAAGGCAACTTACGTATGGTTATATAATACTCACCTGAGGCACAGAGCCAGTCGCTGTCTGGCCTCAATTATTGACCTCAGCTGAGTTGTCACAAGGTCAAGAATATGATCAAATTAATCCTCCGACATGCAAACATATTCATGATTCGAAAGTTCTCTTACTAGGGTGTTGAATTCACCCCGCTGTCGATTTTAAAGATTTTATGTACCCCGATTCGCTTTTTTACTTCTCTGTTGCCGCCGTCTTGATAAAAGTAACAAGCATCATCTTCTAAGTCTGTCATTTTAAACGGTTGTCATAGTTACACATTGGCCTTTAACGATTTATCGTATTTTTTTTCGCGTACAATGTGACCTGAATTACGATAGTTCGTGTTAGTGTTCGTTTTCCGTGTTCGTTATCGCGTTCGTTGTCGCTGCAGTGTGACCGGCCCTTAACTGACAATCATGGATGCCGAGAAAACAAAAAAAACGGCGTTCGTTTTCCGGCGTCGGTCAGTTATTCTTATGTTGTTCTTGTTTTTTTTTTAGATCGCCGTCCGGCGATCGTGAATTATTTAAAATAAAATTCAATTGTTTAGAACAATTACAGGATATCTAGCGCAATACTTTATGCCCCAGTCACATTTCCGCCGGGCGCCGGGCGGAGAGGGGGTATTGGGCGGTCACCCGATGTCCCGGCCATCGGAGACAAATCCCGGATGGCTCTTATCGATTAACCCATTGATCCATGACCTCATCTAGTTTCAGACACGCCTCCCTCTCATGATCCTCGGCGAGGTTTACCGATCTGATCATCGATATTGATCATGATCCTCCATCCGTCGGAAAATTAGGTTAAATACGCACTCTACACTACTGACTGGGTTAGGTTCGAATCATGGATGATTGAAAAGTGAGAACGAATGATATGAAAAATAGAGAACAAGAATCAGAAATTAAAAAAGTAAGAAAAAGAAGGGAATCAGACGATAATATTTACCGTATTGAAAATTGATGAAAAAATACCTTTGTACAGAAATGGTGTATATAATGGCTTTCTATATTTACATTTAATAATTACAAATTACATTTCTAAATTTAATACGGAAAAAACGCCTTTGCTTGATCCTTTTGAAAAACACTTGTTGATAATGATCCATAAGAACAAAAATAGTACTCGCCTTCTAATTTGAATTATTTTTCAATAATGTTGGCAATCGTGGCATTTTAGAAAATCTTGGGGTTTTTTCTTCCAAATTCTGTTAGAGGTTTAGGTTTAGAGGTTTAAAATCTTACATAATAGTCTTCTAATAAGACTGTTTTATAGTGCACGCCATGCTTAGCTCCCGATTTGTTATGTATATAGCAACATGCTATAATAATTAACCACTAACAATTTCCATTTTTCTCTGAATTCAGTTGGGCTTGGAATTGCAATTTTAATGAAGTGCTTAAGAATCACTTACATTTGGTGTCATTGAGATTGCCTCGTTTACCACGGCACTCGCTTCTGAAAGCCGCGAAAGCCTTGTCACGAAGCGTGGTCAGATTATCACCATCAGCAGCCTTGATCATGGCGCTACACATCTTCCCTTGTACGGGTTGCAAAGAGAGAGAACTAAGAAACCCAAAAGCTAAAACCAACACTAACATTTTACGCGGGTTTTTCATGTCCAGCCAGCACAGCAGTTCCTCACTTTGGTATCTGCGTCCAAAACAGAAACCGCACCACTCCCGTGTACGGTATGATGAGCATTGATCGCGTCTACAAAATTACCGTTTGTCATCCTAGGTTTCCACAGTAACCGTAACAATAGCTATTGTGTGGAATTGGTTTGCACATTTTTCCAAAACGAAAACGTGTCCAAAATGGTGAAATTAAAACTAACAACAAATGTTTTGAAGAATGTTGAAGCACGGGTAAAACTCCATGTTTGTTCTTGAATAGATGAAGCCCCATAATTATGTAAACTAACACTGGTTACTTCGCCTCCAAATCGCATACGGTTCGTATACATATAACGCTAGCGAACAGGTCATTTCAGTATATACGCTCTGACGACGGGTAGAACATACTGCCCGAAACGTTTCCTTCCGGTTCTTTTCAGAACCACACACATTTACAAAAGAGATTGAACACATGATGCTAGTGTATCGCAAACAATATTATTGCCTTTTCACCATGAATATCTTAAAATCTCCTCTAATCTACTGAGTTTTGCTAACCATTGCTTTTACTTTTAGTATTGCCTTTCTAATATCGATTTTTCTTACAAAGTGTATGGTTCTCGTTTTGTTATTTGAGAAACCAGTACGATCCTGCAGTTTCCCCGTTAGACAACGACTATAGTCGCAATTTTGGCCGCGTGGGATCACTTAAGTTTAAAGTCGTCCCTCTTTAAATGTACTGAGTGGCTATCCCCCTCTCAAGAGTAAGTGTCTTATAAAAGCCACTTCAAAAAGAGTAAAATAAACTAAGTTCAGAGTGAAAATAACTCTGACCAACAAAAGTAAAAACAACTTCAAAAGATTTATTAATCTCTGTAGATTAGGAGTAATTTATATTTTTACGAAAATTATGAAAATAACAACTATAGTATAATCATTATATATCAAAGTACATTGTGTATGTGTGGGTCTGTAGAAAATACCCGACAGGTTAAATTTCTGATTATGATAGATTCAATCTGCAAAAGTAATGGAAACAAATCACATACAAAAATGTAGTGGGACTCCCCCCAAAATACTGAAGTTAAAATGAGGGTGTACTAAGAAGGAACAACAAAAACTTGCATAAATCGGTACACAATAGGCTTATGCAACAAAATAAGCAAATCGAAACCCCAAAACTGAATTCCCTGGGCCTTTCAACTGCTAGAAAACCGCAAACACGCTTGATCATTACCACACGCTATCAAGCGGCCAGCCCGTTGAGCTTTGGATACATAACGCAATTTATTATATAATAGCCTATTGTGTAATATACTTCTGACAACCAAACACATGGTACTTCTAGCGTTTCAATCCGTTCGGCTTCCAATAGACACAATTAACGGTGCCTTAAGGATTGGTAGATCAGACAGGATCGGAAGTAGGGGTTCCGCTAACTTTCTGTTCCGAATTTTGAAATGGTGCCTTAGGTGTCGGAAATACGTGTCTTTTAATAAAAATTGTGCATTTAAAACCAAAATAATTAATGTGTTTTCCAAAGGTTGAATTTGGTTAAATTATTTATGGGTGTTAGTTAGAGTCCCAATAAATAAACACATTCGGCTACAATTTGCTTGTTAACACAGTACATGTACAATCACTATGGTTATAACAATCACTATGTTCAAAGACCTGTCATTCCCCATCAAATTGTGAAAATAAAATACTATGATTTTAAATTAAAACAATAACATTGCACATTATATAAGACTATAAATATTATTAGACAAAACAAAATAGAACAAGACAAGACAAGACAAACAACAAAACAAGACACGACACAATGCCTTAAAGCACACACTACTATTAAAGCCAAACTAACGAAAAAACAGGATGTATCACATGGGCAAAACATAACACTAAAACAATATACTGCAAGACAAAACAAGACAGGGAAAACACAAAGACAAACAAACCTGCCACCTAATTACACGAGACAACAACAAACAAACAATTGTGTGGAAGATTTCGGCTGTGTAGATCCAACGAATGACACTGTCCGTTACTAAACCGCAAACACATTCCATCCATTGAGTAATCCTGAATCTCCCAAAAAATTGGCACACAAATTAATAAATTTTCAATTCCTAACAGTCCTCTGACAAAATAATGCTCACAGTGATGATGAACTATCATGTTAAATGCATCAAGCGAAAGGCAATAAGCGATAAATGAGTGGAAAAGCGAAACACGAGTACAAAACCAAAATGGTACATCTTACACAACGAAATCAAAGTGACTTTTACTCGGCTGATCGTATAATATATTATTCCATTTCTAGCCTCGAGCTACAATGTATGATTCCTTCTAATACGTTATCTCTATTTTAATGAATAAATGTCAAATAATGCACGCCATAAATACGTGCA
Source organism: Crossaster papposus (assembly GCA_037893245.1). Classification (NCBI taxonomy): domain Eukaryota; kingdom Metazoa; phylum Echinodermata; class Asteroidea; order Velatida; family Solasteridae; genus Crossaster; species Crossaster papposus. The sequence continues at coordinate 1,936,804 of JBAIAA010000238.1, forward strand.
GCTCTCTATAACAAGGTGTCTACTCTACTGCTATACATGGTTAATATACAGGGTGTATCCCAAAAACGTTTTGTAAATCCTTTTACATAGGTTGATAGACAATGGTGCAGTGCTTTTTGTGCAATTGCACATACTCTACATGTAACGCATAAGTAAGCACATGCTAATTACGTAAATTGCGATACATCTGTTTTGCGCGAAAAAGTGCTGTGTTGAAAACAGGATCTGAGACCCTGAGAAGCAATGCATATATTAACAGTGCTCGATGTGTCCTTACAGCTAGATTTAATAGTACAGAAAACTACTGTTCTAAGTGTTCTATAAGTATACACCCAATTCCAGACATTACCTCACCCAAATTCCAAGTGTGGTTGTGGGCCCACTTAACCAATGTATAATGTGTAATTCCCCAAAACACTGAAATATATTGTATACACTTAGAACAATTTTCGTTTCGAATTTTAATATTTGTGCCTTAGGTGTCGGAAATACGTGTCTTTTAATAAACATTGTGCATTTAATACAAAATAATTAACGTGTTTCCCAATCCTAAGACAGAAGTTGATAAGTACATCTATGTGTGCCCTTCTTGAACTCGTTATCAACCACCCTCATTTTCCACCCGCCCGCTTTTAGTTGGTTTCTCGCTATCTTGGTTTCTTCCATAACTAGTGACTTCCATAAGCACACGTGTGAAAATAACTGTGATGTTAACACGTCTCAGTCATCTACTACACTGTAAAAGATAAAATTCCAGGCAGTTTAATGGACGCCACTGTATTTTAACGGGGCGAACTGTGCCCGCCTTTTCAACTTGTTATACATCACCCTCATTTCAACCGCATGCTTTTGGTTTCTTAGGCACAGAATTGATTAAACACCCAGTCCGCTGGTTCTTGGCCCCAAGAACTGATACCAACGTAGACCGGGGTCGATATGTTGCGACGATGATGCGCAGCGGCGTCCCACTCCAGGAAAGCCTCCTCCTGTCCTCCTTTGCCGACAGTCACCACGCCCCGTTTGTACTCTACCCAGAAGGGGCGACGTTCAGTGCCACTGACGATACCTGCCTCGTGGTAGTGTGAACGCCCACCAAAATACATACCAGGGCATTCGGGTGCGGAGGGTGGGGGAGGGTAGTAACAGGCTCGGATACCCGATTCCAAGTTCCACCAGCCACCTAGAACTATAGAAAAAAACAAAGAGTTTCGATGTTATGAACTTATCAATTGCGGTGCCCTCTTTTGAATTATCGTTTGCAATTGGTCCCGTTACGGTGTCTCAATAAATAGCACAACATTTATGTCATATCTCATCAACGGAACCAGCTAAATTCACAATTCCTTTGGTAATTGTGTCAAGTGTATGACGCCATGATGTCCCATAAAAATGCAATCTTTTTTATCGTAACACCCCAGTCGGCAAAACTATGTTTCAAAAAACGCGTGTCTTGGCGAGGTAAAATGAAATATCCGAACACGCGTTTCAAATGGTCACGTGTTTAACAGTAGTTCCAGACACGCATATAACATTTTAATACGCCTAGAACACATTTGAAACGCATGTTTAGATATTGTATTTGTTTTCGCCAAGACACGCGTTTTTTCTTACTCGTTAACCCTTTTTGAAACATAGCTTTGCCGACTGGGACATTGGCAAAGCTTTGGTAAAAACAGTAGTGCTTTTGTCCACCATGTAACAGTCCGTGGCATTTTTTCGGTAACTCACTAGAAGCTGTAGGACCGATAGAAGTAAGTAGGAAAGTGCTTGTTTCTGTTACACATTGTCTAATCAATTACACATTCACCAATTCAACGAATTCCAGACCGTCGATCCCATGCCTTGCGGCTCTTACGATACAACCCTTTCCCTGAACAAAAGTCAAATGAGTAACCAAACAATAGCTCATTGACGCTCACCTATTGAGGCAAAGACGGACGCTTCTGTATTTGCCTCCGCCAGATTTATTGTGGCATCACGGACTGTCTTCACATCGAAGTCCAACCGAAACGGCGCCCTCAGCGGCTGCAAGATGAACGTGACACCTTGGGTGGACGCCTCCAAAGTGAACGAGCAAGCTGTGTGACACCCCAAGATATAAATACCAAAATGACCACTCAAACGCAATTTCGCAATCTTATCTTTAAAAGCATTAATTTATCGTCTTCAAATACCAACCGGATATATACATATACATTGCCACCCTGCTCCCGAGTGTTGCGAGGCAGCGCCGTTTGTGTGATTTTGTGTTGTTTCCTTTGAGCCCGCGCTTTGCAGGTGACTTTTATTTGTGTGGCGCGCCCTCTATCGACATAAAATAAGTCGGGTTTTCGGACAATTAATGCGTGGGCGGCTCATTAACCCTGAAAACACAGTTTCTACTTCTTCCTTTGAGCAGATGTAGGATAGAGCTTCCAGCTTCCAAACCTATTAAGTCACATCGATTTGAAACAATGTTGATTGGTAGTCGAATGGCCGAGTGGTTAGGCTCTTTGTCTGCGGGCTTCCCTCGCCTGGGTTATAGACCCCTGTCTGGCCCACGTCATTCCCCCCCCCCCCAGTTTTAACGTGCGCGATTTCTTTAAAAGCATTAATTTATTGTCTTAACCGGAGTTAGCTCAGCGGCTTAATTCGTCAGGCTGGCACTGTCCGCGGAGTTCAGGTTCGCACCTTCGTACAGGGACGGAGTTCGTTTGCTTGCATAGGCGGCAATAGCTAGGGCCTCGCATATCGATACCATTGGGGAACTAAGCCTGCGCGAGTTTCCTTCACGAAAATCACAATGGAGAAACTATCGAAAAAGTCGGTTTTTTTTGCATCTATCGTCATTGTAAGAATACTTTTCAATATATTTCTTAGTTCTGTTAGCATAACGAAGCTAAGATACTCTACTTTCAGAAAATATTAAATATAATGAAATCTTTAATCATTAAGGCTCGCTGATTTCATGATAAAAGTCACATTTTCCGTAAAAATCGGTCTCATTTCCTGTGTAAAGTCCTTTTTTGTACAGTAACTCCCGACTTCAACTCGTCATAAAAATAAATAGCGCCACCGCACGTCTTAATTCTAAAGAGTGAATCTTCAGCAAGCCTTTGCCGAACTAACAATGTAACAATCATTTTGATTGGTTTAGGATAACACTCGCGGATCTTTCTTTAAACAAAAACTATCCATTCAAACCTAGCGTTTCTCGAGAGCCTGACCTGCTTGGCTAGTCTTTTCGCATGCGCAATTTAGTACACGCTTCCGTAGGCGCGCGAACGTACGTACACACACGTACACATCGTAAACAGGATGTAAGAGTTGTTAAGACTGCTAGGAGACTACATCAATCGGCGGGAGAAGTGAAAGGTTGGAACGTTCGTCTCGATCGCTGTATATTTTGGGCCAAATTGTGAGTAAGTCCTTCTGATTTTTGTTACAATTTTGTAATCATATTGTAGTTTAAGTTATATACAACAAAAGTATGTAATTTGTGTTAGCCAATTTCACCGTATAATCAATAGTTTGAGGAAAGAAAATTACCACGTGAAAAAGGCAAGTACGTGCGTGTACGTACACTGATGAATGGCTTATTCCATTTCCAATCAGAAGGGGGTAAACACGATACTTCACCCATTTTGCTCGATCGTGTTGGCAGCTCAGTGTATTCATTATCGTTTGTCACCAGAGTTAAAATTTAAATACAAGTTCTGTTTGTTAATTATTTTAACATTGTCATTTTTTTTCTCGGTCATAGAAGTGAAGCTTCGTGAGAAGGCCAGCATCAACTACCGTCAACTCCATCAGGGGCCGAAGTTGTCTTCAGCAGCCACACGTGAACGGTGGTCAACATCGAAGTTGTGGCGGTTTGAAATTGTTGAGGAGAGGGAAGATGAAGTGAAAGTTCATTGGGAGGGATGGCCAGCTACTTATGACCAGTGGATTTCTAGAGATAGTGTCGTTGATGTACCTGATGCTACTGTCCAGGCCGATGCTTTCAGTCATCTGACAAATCAGCTGTACATTCAGGTAAGATCAAGAATTTAGTTTCAACTAAACTCTGCATGGTGACAAGTCGTCAAGTATTATCTATGATGAAAAAAATGACAAAATGGGTATATGATGAAGCAAAACTAAAAAAGTTCAATTACCGATTACAAGGCCTTTATTTAAAAAAAAAATATTTTGGGATTCTGGTTTAATACGTCAAAGTATAGGCTATTATTGTGAAACAAACACTGTTAATCGAGTTTCAGTGATTCTACAAAGTACAATGGAATCAGCTTCATCATCCCCCCATTGTACTCTTATTTCATGAGATCGTGGAGGAATCTCATGTGCGATCGACTGCAGGAGAAAAATATTATAAATGAGTTAATGAAATGCAAGATTCTAAATTTATATTTCATTTCTTGGTTTCCATTCAGGTCCAGGAGCAATTGACTACTGCAAGACGTTCTGACTCGGAGATCACCATCCGGATTCCTGTCCAGAGAGAAAATTTTGACGACTTCTGCGAGAAAGCAGGACTAGTGGAGTCAGGATCGAGATTTCGTATAAGAGACTATTCCCTTTTTGCACAGCGTCTTGGAGAAGATTGGGATGTACGGGTGTCCAATGATGCTGGGGACCATGCATGGGTCAACTTGGACACGTTGACCATTTGGATTCAGGAACGTCGTCCACTGGTGACATATACACGCACTCTGAAGAAGAAACTTGTTCATCGTGGTTACAACTTGGTTATGCGTTTTGTTAAGGATTATGGGAATCGGTTGGACTTGCAGGTAATTTGAAAAACTTCCTTGTCGACTTAACATCTCAAGCAGTCATCATGGCAAGTATTTTTTCTCCAACATTGATTCTGTTATTATGCCTTGCCGCAACCCTAGTAGTTTCCTTGCCTAATTCTAATGATTGGTTGTTGCCCCTAAATAAGTTTGCTCTCCATGAAACAGTATTGTCTTCTTGCCCCAATAGAAAATCTGCATCCTTTGATAATACTGTCGCAGACTCGGTTCTGATTAAAATTTTAGAAACAAATGGAATTTCCGAAAATGATGTAAACCAGCCCACACTGAGTCAACAAATACTTAAAGGTGTACGAGTAATGATAAGTAAATTGAAAGTCGAAAGTAGAAAAGGGGGTTATGCTGCCTCTAAGTTGCTTGGCACGTGGAAGGATAGTGTGTTTAACCTAAAACTAGGGGGGGGGGGGAAACGTAAACTTGAAGATGAACTCTCTAGAGAAAAGAAACGAAGGAAGATTTGTGAGGAGGAAATTGCTAATCGAAGGAAAAAGATCAAAACTATGGAAAAAGAAAGAAATGATGTAGTACGGAAACTAGTTAAGAAGACTAAGAAAGCATCACGAAAAAATGGGTCAAAAAAAGAATACTCTAAACGGTACATAAAACGAATGAAAAAAAATCTGGTTGAAACCTCTAATGCAACAGTTGTTCTGTTGCAGTCCATCGGCTTAAAGGTGACAACTCTCTGTGTATCAGATAAGTTTGGTAATAAAGTGGATCTGAAATATGGTACGGAACTTAAGAAAAAAGATATGCAACTCTCAATCAACAAAGCCCTACATCTAAAAGATAGCCTCTGCATATCTGACCGCAGTTACAGAAAACTCTCAAAAAGTTTGAATCAACTTCCGAGTTTAAAACAGCTAAAAAAACGAGCAAAAGAGATAGATGCCATTTTCCCTGTGTATACATATAATGGAATGATTATATAATATATATAATGGCAGCCTCTTAATCAAAAGCTTCAAGTTGTAATTGACCAAATGAGTAGGATTTGTAAGGGACCTTTCTATACCATGGTCATTTTATACCTCTAAGGAATCTGCTCAAATTCAGTATCGAGATTTTACTGGTCCTGAGCACATCAAGGTCCAAAAACACATCAATCTTGATAATCTCATTTCTTGGCATCCCAAAACACATCAAATAAAGTGGCTATGGAAAGAATTCCGTGATATAATGACCCTCATGAAATCTGAAAATGTAGATCCAGAAGCAGTTGAAACTCGTGCTAGAGATTGGGTGTCGAATTATGCTGAAACTTTCCAAGCTAAAGATGTCACACCCTATATGCACACATTCATGAACCATGTTTCCGAATCGCTCAAACTGCACGGACCAATAAACAACTTAAGCCAACAAGCTATGGAAAAATTGAATGATAAAGTAACATCCCTCTTCTTTCGGGCAACCAACCACAGGAATACCGAGGCTTTTATTCAAGTCATGCAGAAACAAAACAGAATATCACACCTCGACCAGTGGTGTCAAGATGACCTGGAATATCATGTACATTGTAGTAGGTGTGGTGGGGTAGATCATAACAAACGCACATGTCATTTAAAATACCACCCGTTAAACAATGTAGTTCTGGAAGATGAAGAACTTTGAGTTAAAAATGAATCAGCTGCAGATACTGTCAGGCCAAATTTTGAGTCTTTTATTAAATTTTTTACAACTTTTTACAATGTGTCAGCTTGCCATATCATGTAGATACATTTTTTTATATGGAAATATCAAATAATAGTTTGTATAACTTTTTTATAACAGGTTAAACTTTATAAACAGTGTGTGCTAACTTCAGACAAATTTTATAATACAATGTATAATTGCAAATTTTGCTTTGGGACATGAGCATAATTTGACACTGACAAATTACATTTCATTGTATCTGTAATTCTGTATTGTAAAATTTACTAAAAGAACGACTGGCAAGATTTAACCATAGTTCGGGAATTCATGGTTAGTGAATCCAGTGTGGTTTAAAGTGCTAATGATGGACAGCAACTCAGAAAAAAAGTAAAAGTAAAGTACAATCTATGATGTACAATCTATAAAGTAAATCAGTGTGCTCTAAAACTTTTTACAAATTGTCAGCTTGCCATATCATGTAGAAATATTTTTTTACATGGAAATATTAAACAATAGTTTGTATAACTTTTGTTATTACGGGTTTATAAACAGTGTGTGCTAACGTCAGACAAATGGGCTACTTTAATACATAATGTAGTTGTAGACTAATGCATTTTGTTGTTTTTCATATGCACAACTCTTATGTTATAGTATTTAGATTATTTTTTCGGTAACTCTGCATGTTGTTTTTCCTTTTATAATAAAGTACACAGTTGTGATTTATTAATACAAGAAATTGAATCAGTTTGAAGTATTTTCTGGTTGGTCTTTTGTTAATCTATAATTGTGCATTTTCCCAGATCAAGTTATGGATAAACAGTTCACCAAGTAAACATCTCCCAAAGCTTTTAAAATGATGCAACACAAATACCATTTAATTCGGATTATTACCCATTGTCAATAATGGACTAGTCCAACCAGTGCAAATTGCGCTCCACAGAGTCGGGGGATTCCAAGGTCGTTTGTGTGAGTACACTAAAGCCGTGCGTTTCTGTGGGGTCTATTTGGCCCAAAGGTTTCCATATGCTCCGTTCTCCTCCCTTATATGGTTGCGTGGCCTTCGGGTTAAATGAACATGGACAGGGAAGGAAGTGTGATGGGCCGGGAATCCTAGAACCCAAAAGAGTCCTATATGGGAGTCGTTCAATGAGTAAAGTCATGGGTCCGAACCCCTGAATGCTTGGTCAACAACACATAACTGTTTTTTCCTTCATTCTACAATGGAGCTATTCTAGCTTTCAAACTTATTAAGTCATATCGATTTGAAACAATGTTGACTGGTAGTCGAATGGCCGAGTGGTTAGGCTCTTCGTCTGCGGGGTTCCATCGCCTGGTTTCTCGTCCTGGCCGATGTCGTTTTGTTTTCAGTTTTAACGCGCGCGATTTCACAATCTTATCTTTAAAAGCATTAATTTATCGTCTTCAAATACCAACCGTAGTTAGCTCAACGGCTTTATTCTCCAGGTTGAAGAGTCCTATATGGGAGTCGGTCAATGTGTGGAGTCATAGGTCCGTACCCCTGAATTGCTTAGTCAACACTACATTACTTTTTTCCCCTTCATTTTCATCTCACCAACAATGCAGACGTACGTTGTATTATTTTCTTGATTCACTTAAAAAGAGGCGGGGGGAAGTAATGAAAGGTTTACTTCAAAATGTTATTGAAATATACAACAGTGTAATAATAAGCTAAGCCGCGCCTACAATCGGCGTTAATATTGTAACTATACAATCACGCTTTTATTGGTAAGACAAATTGGTCTAATTTTAGTCTGCAGGTTAACTCCTCACAATGTTTAAATTTCAAATGAAAAACATATACATTGCCACCCTACTCACAAGTGTCGCGAGGCAGCGCCGTCTGTCTGATTTTTTGTTGTTTCCTTTCAGCTCGCGTTTTGCTGGTGACTGCTATAATGTTGTGTGCTATAATAGTAGGCTGCGTTCGTTTGTTAACGGTAATCGTCACACGGCACTAATTTTGATGCTGTGATTTGACGATAAATTTCAGGAAATCTATGCATAGAAAGTTCAAGATATTTAAAAATCGTCATAATCTATTCCTCGTCTAGTATTTGTGAAAATCCCAGGGTGGCATCGAAATGGATTTGGAAATTACAGGTCAATTTGCAAGCTGGGTGTGTTGGCTCTGATGTGTCGCTCGACGTTACAATACATTTGAATGTGGTGCTAGAGTTCCTCGACTTTTGGCGGGAAAACTACACATAGAAACTGTATGAGTTTTACGTAGCATCTTCAGTGGATTCTATCCTCCAAATTGTCCAAAGTTTAGGGTGACATCATAATCGGTTTAAAAATGAGAGGAATTTTCACGAACAAGTCGATCAAATTTACGAAAGATGGAGGTTTTTTAAAAATATTTAAAAATCGTCATAATGAAATCGTCATCTTGTTTTTGTAAAAATCCCAGGGTGGCAATTTTCAGTTTTCTCTGAATTCAGTTGTGCTTGGGATTGCAATTTTAATGAAGTGCTTAAGAATCACTTACATTTGGTGTCGTTCAGATTGCCTCGATTACCACGGCACTCGCTTCTGAAAGCCGCGAAAGCCTTGTCACGAAGCGTGGTCAGATTATCACCGGCAGCAGCCTTGGTCATGGCGCTACACATCTTCCCTCGTACGGGTTGCAAAGAGAGGGAACTAAGAAACCCCAAAGCTAAAACCAACACCGAAATTTTACGCGGTTTTTTTTAAATTTCCAGCCAACAGTTCCGCGCTTTGATATCTGCGTCAAAACAGAAACTGCACCACTCCCGTGTACGGTATGATGAACATTGATCACGTCTTCGAATGTACCGTTTGTCATCCTAGGTTTCCACAGTAACCGTAACATTAGCTATTGTGTGGATTTGGTTTGCATGGAAGTCAATTTATTAAATGTCGTTCACAATTCTCCAGCCTAACTGCCGTTTTTATAACGAGATACTCGCCGATCGATAAGCGTCTGTCATTTGCCTGCAGGTAATAAACGGGCGGGTTTCATTTCTGGACGTCGCCTCGTGTTTGCGGGAGCAAATAAAAAAACCACATGTTTTAGGGCCATGCCTTTTTTTTTTAAAGGAAGGAGTCAGCCCTTTTCCCCCTTTTTTTTTCTTATTCAAAATGGCCGCCCGACACATTTTAATGCAAGTCATGTAGTGAACATGTCACACCCTATCTTTCTATTTGAAATTAAAGCATAGCTCACCCACGTTTACAATTCAAAATTCATGTGGGTCGATCATGTATGCACCATACACGTCACACCCTAGCCTTCCCATTAGACAAAATATATTTTCACAACATGTAAACTAGTGATGTACACAAGTCTAAATAACGATCTTTAAATGTAATTATCTTCTTTCTCTTTTTTTCAAAAACATATTATTGATAACTCTTCTGTGGTCTAGTCAAGTAATTGTAGCGGACCATACTCACGTAAATTAAGGGGGAAGAAATGAGGAACGGTCCTCTACTTAAAGCATTTAACAAAATTTGCAATAAACCAGAGACTATGTATATTGACGACTATCTCCTGCATATAATTTTACAAGACAACACTTATTACATTAAATGCACAGTATTAGGGCCTAACTATGCCCGTATTACAATAAAATGGCACAGCAATACAACATGACATGCAAATGCCAACACATGGCTAGCTGTATAGCCTACACGGTGTACTATACGCACGGTACAATCTGACAATACAATTATTCAATAATGAAATACACGGTCGCGAATAATTACAATGATCTCACAAAAAATATCAAACAAATTACATTACTCACTATAGGGGTTTCAATGATAGTTACCCTCTCACATGGTTTACATTTTAGAGCATGGCCGGAGCCATGCTCCCTAGAAAATCGAGAGAATTTATAGACCTAATAATGTTGGTTTTCTCTGTTCGAAGCCCACAGAAGAAAACCTTGCTACAAGTTGCCTTTGCGCGGGAAGCACAAAGGTCACCTTATGTGTTTTGTACAAACATGCAAATCAATAATTGCAAAACTTTTATGCATACACAAACAGAGGGCGCACTTGGTCTCCCTACATAATCATAATGTATGCTGCCAACAATAATTCCCAAAGACAACAAAGGTGTCCAAAATGGTGAAACTAAAACTAACAAACAATATTTTGAAGAATTTCAAATCACGGGTAAAACTTGAATAGATGAAGCCCCATAATTATGTAAACTAACACTGGTTACTCCGCCTTCAGATCGCATACGGTTTGTATACGTATAACGCTAGCGAACAGGTCATTTCAGTTTATGCTCTGTCGACGAGTAGAACATACTGCCCGAAACGTTGAGTTTCCTCTTTCAGAACCACACACATTTACAAAAGATATTGAACACGTGGTGCTTTAGTACCACAAAACAATCTTATTGTCTTTTCACCATGCAAACCCTCAAATTTCATCTAATCTACTGAGTTTTGCTAACCTTTGCTTTAGTATTGCCTTTCTAATATCGATTTTTCTTACAAAGTGTATGGTTCTAGTTTTGTTAGTCGCAATTTTGGCGGCGTGGTATCACTTACGTTTGAAGTCGTCCCTCTTTAAATGAGTGGCTATATAGCAATTAAAAGATTAAATTTCTGATTTTAATAGAACCAATCTGCAAAAGTATTGGGGAAAAATCACATTAAAAAAATGTAGTGACTCCAAAGAAAATCCTGAAGTTCAAAGTAGATGTAGTGAGAAGGAACAAAAACCACTTGCTGAAGTCGGCACAAAATAGGCTCATGCAACAAAATAAGCAAATCAAAACCCTCAAAACTGAATTCCCTGGGGCCTTTCAACTGCTAGAAAAACCGCAAACAGGCTTGATCATTACCGCACGCTGTCAAGCGGCCAGCCCGTTGAGCTTTGGATAACGCAATGTATTATAATAGCCTATTGTGTAATATACTTCCGACAACCAAACACATGGCCTTCTAGCGTTTCAATCCGTTCGGCTTCCAATAGACACAATTAACGGTGCCTTAACGATTGGTAGATCAGACAGGATTGGAAGTAGGGGTTCCGCTAACTTTCTGTTTCGAATTTTGAAATGGTGCCTCAGGTGTCGGAAATACGTGTCTTTTAATAAACATTGTGCATTTAAAACAACATTAATTAATGTGTTTCCCAAAGTTTGATTTTGGTTAATTTATTTATGGGAGTTAGAGTCCCAATAAATAAACACATTCGGCTACAATTTGCCTGTTAACACAATACATGTACAATCACTACCATATAACAATCACTATGTTCAAAGACCTGTCATCCCCCATCAAATTGTGAAAATAAAATACTATGATTTTAAACTAAAACAACAACATTGCACATTATATAAGACTATAAATATTAGACAAAACAAAATAGAACAAGACAAGACAAGACAAACAACAAAACAAGACACGACACAATGCCTTAAAGCATCACACTGCATGTACTATTAAAGCCAAACTAACGAAAAAACAGGATGTATCACACGGGACAAAACATAAAACTAAAACAATATACTGCAAGACAAAACAAGACAGGGAAAACACAAAGACAAAAAAACCTGCCACCTAATTACACGAGACAACAACAAACAAACAATTGTGTGGGGGATTTCGGCTGTGTAGATCCAACGAATGGCACTGTCCGTTACTAAACCGCAAACACATTGTATGCATGCCTTTCATTTATTCCATCCATTGAGTAATCCTGAATCTCCAGAGCAGTGGCACACAAATTAATTAATTTTCAATTCCTTACTCCTCTGACAAGATTATGCTCACAGTGATGATGAACTATCATGGTTAATGCATCAAGCGAAAGGCAATAAAGCGATAAATGAGTGGAAAAGCGAAACACGAGTACAAAACCAAAATGGTACATCTTACACAACGAAATCAAAGTGACTTTTACTCGGCTGATCGTATAATATATTATTCCATTTCTAGCCTCGAGCTACAATGTATGATTTCTTCTAATACGTTATCTCTATATTAATGATTAAATGTCAAATAAAGCACGTTATAAATACGTGCAGCTCTCTATAACATGGTGTTTACTCTACTGCTATACTTGGTTATTACAGGGTGTATCCCCAAAAATGTCCCACTTAGAAAAATTGCCCTAAAATTAATATTCTATTATTTTTTGCAAATCCTTTTACATAGGTTGATAGACAATGGTGCAGTGCTTTTTTGTGCAATTGCACATACTCTACATGTCACGCATGAGTGAGCACAAGCTAATTACGTAAATTGTGATACATCTGTTTTGCGCGAAAAAGTGCTAAGACCATGAGAAACAACCTTTATATTAACAGTGCTCGCTGTGTCCTTGCATAAACAGCTGGATTTAATACAGAAAACCACTGTTCTAAGTGTTCTATAAGTATACACCCAATTCCAGACATTACCTCACCCACATTCCAAGTGTGGCTGTGGGCACACTTAACCAAATGTATAATGCGTAATTCCCCCAAACACTGTAATTTATTGTACACTTAGAACAATTTTCGTTTCGAATTTTAATATTTGTGCTTTAGGTGTCTGAAATACGTGTCTTTTAATAAACATCGTGCATTTAAAACAAAATAATTAACGTGTTTCCCAATCCTAAGATTGTGTGCCCTTCTTCAACTCGTTATCAACCACCCTTATTTTCCACCCGCCCGCTTTTAGTTGGTTTCTCGCTATCTTGGTTTCTTTCATAACTAGTGACTTCCATAAGCACACGTGTGAAAATAACTGTGATGTTAACACGTCTCAGTCATCTACTGCACTGTAAAAGATTAAATTCCTGGCAGTTTAATGGGCGCCACTATATTGTAACGGGACGAACTGTGCCCGCCTTTTCAACTTGTTATACATCACCCTCATTTCACCCGCGTGCTTTTTGTTTCTTAGGCACAGAATTGATTGAACACCCACTCCGCTGGGTTATGGTCCCAAGAACGTATACCAACGTATACCGGCGTTGATATGTTGCGACGATGATGCGCAGCGGCGTCCCACTCCATGAAAGCCTCCTCCTGTCCTCCTTTGCCGACGGTCACCACGCCCCGTTTGTACTCTACCCAGAAGGGGCGACGTTCAGTGGCACTGACGATACCTGCCTCGTTGTATTCTAAACGCCCACCAGACAACATACCATGGCATTCGTTTGACTCGGTGTAGTAACAGGCTTGGATAGCCGACTTAGAGTTCTCCCAGCCACCTATGACTAAAGGAGAAAAAACCAAAGGGTTTTGATATTATGAACTTATAAATTGCGGAGCCCAGAAAGGTCACTGACATAACTGCCTCGATGTGAGTCTGAACGCCCATTCAACAACTTGTGGCATTCTAGTGAGTCATTGTGGAAACAGGCCCGGGTGACCGACTTAACTTCTGTCCAGCCCAGCCGTCAATAGCTGGATGATGAAAGAGTTTTAAACAACATTTTCGGTGTGGTATATGAAGCCCAGCAATGTCTCTGTGATTTGCCAACCTGATTATAGGCTTTAACTGAGATAAAGACCTCATTGATACCTCGTGTCTCGCAGAGAAACGCGACGGGGTCGACATCAGAGGTCACGTGACGTCATCTTAAAGGTGTATACATTTAAGGGTCCGATTGGTTCAAACTTGGTATGTAGGTAGACCGGGATGTGTTAAAGACGAACATTGAAGTGACGTCATGATGGCGTCATCGTACGATTTTATATTAATTGTTCACTTTTGTACCTTTAGGTTGTAAGCATTTGTGTAATTCCTCGGAGTAACACATTTAAACAGCTGGAAGAGTGTTACGTGCAGTTACGTAATAATAGTGCCTTTAAATACAGGACACGTTGCCGACTTCGGTTCAGTTGGTCCGTGGAACGTGAACCATCGACAACGTCCACCATGCCGCATTACTACAGTTGTATTAAAGGTAAGATACACCATTGGTAATTGCTTGAATTGTCAGGAGTAGGTGGATTTGGGAGATTGTAATTTGTAGTAAATATCGTTTAACTGACCTGTCCAAAGTTATAGATCATGGATGCTGTGAAAAGCAAGAAAAAAGGCGTTCGTTTTCAACCGTTCGTTGTTTTTTTAATAAAATTAAATTTTCGGAACAATTACAGGATATCTAGCGCAATCATTTTGCTTAATGCCTACAATCCTTGTTTATTTTCAAATAAGAAAGATATTTCTTAATAATTCGGTAGTCGATATCTGCAAATGGTGTATCCTATATGTTCTTCAGTTGTAGTTTCATTAATAAATTATTTAGACCCGACTTACGTTTCATAAGTTTCCTCTTTTGAATTATCGTTTGCATTGGTTTGCATTGGACACTCACTTATTGAGGCAAAGACGGACGCTTCTGGACAATAAGCATATTTTAAAGGCAAATAAGTTTCAAATGCTTGACAAAACGAAATAAAGATTGCACCCCCCCCCCCCCTCCCACCACTACCACCACCAATTTAACGAACTCCAGACCGTCGATCGCATGCCTCGTTGCTCTTGCGATACAACCCTTTCCCTGAAAAAAAGTCAAATGAGTAACCAAACAATAGCTCACTGACACTCACTTATTTGGGCAAAGATGGACGCTTCTGTATTTTCCTCCGCCAGACTTATTGTGGCAGTTTTGCGTGTCTTAACATCAAAGTCCAACCGAAAAGGCGCCCTCAGCGGCTGCAAGATGAACGTGATACCTTGGTCGAGAGCCTCCGAAGTGAACGAGCAAGCTGTGTGACACCCCAAGATAAAAATACAAAAATGAACAGTCAAACCGAATTATATCATAGGACTTTTCAAATAGAGATGAATATTTGATTTGATTTGATTTATTTATTCAGGTTAACTCGAAACACAAAAGCAGTTGATTTAACCTATGGGATAGCCCCAAAAGGCAAATTTTACAGGCTTATTTCCATTGGGGTCCGAACATTAAAGACAGAACAAGAAACAAAAACACATTAATTACAAGAAAGACAGATATGCATATTTAAAACATAACATGATCAATATACATGGCCACCCACCCCCCACCCCCCCCCCCCCCCCCCCCCACACACACTTCTAAACAAATATATATATTTATAGAACAACATTTTGATAAAATTAAGTTGAATTCCCACAAGTTTATAAAAAAGAACATTTAAAATTACAGATTGAATTAAATGCACAAACTATTTGGTCTGAATACCCCGAATTTATTAAGAAATCCAATTTCAATAAAACATGTACCCTAAGAGTAACCCCTGTAATTACACATCAGCAGCCTTGGTGAGGGTATAATAGAAAACATCAGTCGTCAATGAACGACGACTGGGTTTATTTCTCTAGATTCAGCTTGTTCAGATAGGTGACACTTAATATAGAAAGACTAGTGGTGCACTTTACATTGGAGGGCAGGTCATTCCAGTGTTTGATGGCTGTATTAAAAAAAGTAGCACTTGTTAAATGGGATATAGCTGAAACAACACAATTATGTTCACTGGCCCTTGTATTGTGAATATGTCGTTCAAAGACTCTAGTAAAATTATCAGTATGATATTCTGGAAATTCATTGTGAACTATTTTATACACATGATTCAGCTTCAATTGAGTAACTCTAACCGTAACATTTAATAGCCCAAGTGAACCCAATTCTTTTTTGCTCAACATGATCTCTGGAGTTTTTGTTTAAAATAAACCTAACCATTTTGTTCTGCATAACCTGAAGCTTATTCTGCAGTCTGATGAAGAGTGCAGAATACCATGATGAATATGAATAATCAAAATAACATTTAATCAAAGCTGAACATAAGATTTGTCGATATTTTTCGTTGAGGAAAAGGGCTTGATGTCTATACAGAAACTTAAGCCTGTCAACTGTTTTTTGTAATAATCGAATTCGCGATATCCTCACCAGATAACGATTGGTCAAGCGAAACCCTTAGATATTTTACAGAAGAGGCAGGTTTGATTGGTTCACCATTACAAGTAACTAGCAAATCATTAACTGTCTTCAATTTGTTTTTTGTTCCAAAGAGAATAGTCTCAGTCCTTCCCAAATGCAGAGAGCTTATTATCAATAAGTCATTGACTGCACGATTCTAATTCCAGGCTAAGAGATTTAGCAATATCACTAGGATCCTTACCAAAAACCAGGAGAACGCTGTCGTCCGCATAAAGGAGTAGTTTTACATTGAACACTGATTGGCATATCATTGCTATATCACGGAACAAAAGTACCATACTCGATCGCCACTTGTAATTGTACGCCATAAAAAAAAAAAAATGCACTGTTTCTTGAAGAGAGTACACTGTAAAAAATAACCGTAAAATAAAGTGTTTTTCCACCTGTAAAAAACCAAACGTGATATTTTCACGGCACACTACCGTAATTTTACTTTAGAAATCCGTTACGGCGATTGTGAAAAAACACCGTTATTTTACGGTTATTTTTTACAGTGTAGAAGTATATAAGGTGTGTAAAACCCCAAATCATCCAAGGAAAGATGATGGCTTTCTAGGACATTCTTTCGAGACAGGTATCGTTCGAACGTGTGGACAGCCATCTTGCGTGTCTTGTTCATGTCGTGTGGTGTGTGTGCGATGTGGTTAGGAATAAACAACAAACGTGGTTCGACTAATTTTAAGGAAAAGGAAAAAATCGGGTTGTGTTAGATAAAGCATAGATAACGTGCGGGAACCCCCTCGATATACACGTATACTTTCAACCTGTATATTTAAATATTTAAATATTAATTTGATCTCGTCTTCATGCACTTTGCCATTTATATTTAAATCAACTTCTTCCAGAGCGTCAGTAGCCTAATGGATAAGAACGCTTGTAGTGTAGAGTACGTATATTTTTACTTCGTTTTCTGGTAGAGGATTATGATCCTCATCGAGGATGAGATCGGTAACCTCGCCGAGGATCATGAGAGGGAGGTGTATATGTAACTAGTTGAGGTCATGTGTCAATGGGTTAATCGATAAAAAGGGGATTATGGATATAATTATGATGACTCGAACGGAAATAAGACGACCGATAATCGATTACCAGGCTTTGCGCGGGAGGGGTTGATGTTGAAAAGAGTTCATCGTAATCGTCAATTATGAGGTTTCTGTCGGTTTGGGTTTGTTTGTTTCACCAATTTTAAGCCGTTTTTTAGCCATGTATATTTTTAGTCTTTATGTAGATCGATGTTGATGTGAATTAAATTACGACTCCTTCAACCATCCTGAGCCACGCAGCGCTTTCACGAGCTTTCTACTAATAGCTCTCAAACCCCTGCAGACACTCGGCAAGATCCGTGGTTATTTGGTCCAAAGATTCATGCGCCCAATCAGAGCCTCTGTTACAAACAGACCAAGGCATGCGAACCAAGCTCGTCCCCAGGCATTAAAACTGTCCTTAATGGCTTTATTCAGCCATTCCGGTAAGGTCTCGGGTACAAACTCCGGAATATTCTTCTGAGATTTCGAGAAAGAAAAGCCTCGATCGAAGAAACAAATGCAACAATCATCATGTACTTTAATTGCAACAGCGGCACTTTGCTATGGAGGTCACCTTGTTTGTTGATGTTTGATACCCACTATAGGTCACGTGACTTAGAGGGCGCAATCGGTCTACTATTGGCTTTCACCAAATCCTCCCTAAGTTCTTCTGCAACGCGCATTTCTATTGGTCCATTCGCTTGGACATCTGAGGTGTTCTCACAAATTGTCATCCTCCCACGTAAAAATTTATTTTTCAATGACACATTGTGTTTTGAAGTGGTATAGTCGTTTTTCAAGAAGGAGTTCACTAGGGGTCACTCCAGTCATGAGAAACCTGGGCCCCAACCAAAAGCCATTCAGTTTCAAAAGACTATTTTGGCTGATATCCGTGTTTTTTAGCCCACTAGTTATTTTCTGATTGGCTCTTTTGAATCAAAAGATGAAGTAATCCTTCTAATTTTAGGAAATCAACCTAATGAGCTTTGTCCCCAAAACTTGTACCGAAAACATCCGTCTAGATATAAGTGTCTGAGATCGCCCTGGCCCTCAGAAGCGATCTAAGACCTGGTAAGAAAGTTGTTTCCGAGTGCTACCTGCACTTCGTTCTGTTTTAAGTTAGTGAAACTTTCTTAATTTCAACTTCTCATCATTTGACTTGTGCTCTGTTTGTACAGGTAAGACTATATTTTGTTGTTGCTTTCTAACGGTATATTTACTGATCGATAGACAGTGATTAGAATTTCTTTTATGCCAACAATACTTGGTTTAAAATAAGCTGATATGAGTTTAGCAAGTCCAACATGGCTTGAAGCCATAGTGGTTATTTTGATCTCATTTGACTGTCTGATTTCATATTTACTTATGTTGCATTAGGCATAATATTGTATATACCAATTGCATATTCGTATTCAATCATGCTATATAAGTTCAGTAGATCATTATGTATCCCTGCTGATTAATCATTTCCCCTGATAATTGAATTATTGATGAATGACTGTACAATTTAACTTTACGATGTCAGTTGCATTCTGGCCAATATTTTTTTCGAGGATCTCAATTTGATTATAGTTTGATAGTATACATTTCTATGATAGATCTATTCCGTCCTCATTTTATTTTACAATAATAGTTCATCTGAGTTGTATAGACCTAGAATATCTTAGTTTGAGAAATTCACTACAAAGTCTCTTTGTATAATTTCCAGTCGTTATAGTTTCAATATTTGCCGTTGTTCGATTTACAGTGTTACTATAATTCCTGTTAAGTGTTAAGCCTAAGTCACATTTTCCGAGGCGGCTGTGGGGTCTAAAATATCTACAGCCAATAGCAATTATAGTGCCGCCGCAGCATTCACACGGTCACATACTGTAGCAGTCACATATTATGTTAGCGTATTTTGAATTTGTGGAGACAGAAAACCTGCGGCGGCCATTGAAGCGATGGCGCACGGTCGCCTTAGGGCATCCCTGTGGCGGCCGTAGGTTTTGGACAAAAAACAAGGCAGACGCAAGGTAGCCACAAGGCGCCCGCAAGGCGGCCGCAGGGGGACCATACGGCGACCGTGCGGCCAGACTGTCACGGGGGCCGTACGGATGGCGCGTTTAACACGTTTGATGATACAATGTGTACATGTACATGTACATGTACATGTACATGTACATGTACATGTACATGTACATGTACATGTACATGTACATGTACATGTACATGTACATGTACATGTACATGTACATGTACATGTACATGTACATGTACATGTACATGTACATGTACATGTACATGTACATGTACATGTACATGTACATGTACATGTACATGTACATGTACATGTACATGTACATGTACATGTACATGTACATGTACATGTACATGTACATGTACATGTACATGTACATATAAATGTTCGCGGCATTTTGTTATTATTTTTGAATAAAAAAATGCCGAGGACACTTAATATATAAAATATTTACGTGGACCCACTCTTAAATGTCCTCGGCATTTTTGTATTATTTTTCATTATGAAAGGACCTGGTAAGCAAGTAACCAACATTGAAATATTTTTTCTTTATATTGCCCGTTGCCATGGTAACAGGCCATTTTGTGTTTTGGGCATTTTTAGCCAGACGCAAAAACATTTTTTTTGCTTATTTAAAAAAAAACACCCAGCCAAAATACAAATGTTATCACAAAATCAACTATATCATTACAAAGTATCACCCTTACTTGAGAAAAAAAATTATAGCATGTTTTCAGAACTTGTAAAATTGTAATTTTTGACTCCCACTCTCTAAAATCCTGAAAAAACAGAATATTTTATTTAAACAAATTTTCAATACGTAAGCAAAATTGTTTCCTTTGAGAAGTTGAGTAAAGATCCTAAAAAAAATATTAAAGAAATTAATTGCAAAGGTGCAAACGTCCTGAATTTATGACCAGAGAAATTCAGGATTTTTTTCTTTAAGGGTATCGTTGTCGTCATTTTCAAAATACCAAACGGATTCTGCCCTCAAAACTTGTAGGCAAGAGATGACCCTAATATGTACCGAAAAGTCTTTCATTTTCACGAATAACACGTTTGATGATACAATGTGTACATGTACACGTACATGTACATGTACACGTACATGTACATGTACACGTACATGTACATGTACACGTACATGTACATGTACACGTACATGTACATGTACACGTACATGTACACGTACATGTACATGTACATGTACATGTACATGTACATGTACATGTACATGTACATGTACATGTACATGTACATGTACATGTACATGTACATGTACATGTACATATAAATGTTCGCGGCATTTTGTTATTATTTTTGAATAAAAAAATGCCGAGGACACTTAATATATAAAATATTTACGTGGACCCACTCTTAAATGTCCTCGGCATTTTTGTATTATTTTTTATTATGAAAAGGACCTGGTAAGCAAGTAACCAACATTGAAATATTTTTTCTTTATATTGCCCGTTGCCATGGTAACAGGCCATTTTGTGTTTTGGGCATTTTTAGCCAGACGCAAAAACATTTTTTTTGCTTATTTAAAAAAAAACACCCAGCCAAAATACAAATGTTATCACAAAATCAACTATATCATTACAAAGTATCACCCTTACTTGAGAAAAAAAATTATAGCATGTTTTCAGAACTTGTAAAATTGTAATTTTTGACCTATTTTTGTCCCTCAAAGAGTCAACTCAAAATATTTTCTTTTTGGATTTGATTAGAGCCAACATTGATCTTTTCATATATGGTGAGAAAGGTTTGGGGAATTGTATCCTCTTAAGGCAGTACTGCATCAAAAATTGTCATTTTCCATAAAACTAAAAAAAAAAAATGAAGCTTTTACTTTAGTTTGAAGTAATAATACACACAAACAATAATATTTGTATAAATCTGGTGCCTTTTTAAAACCATAAGAGCGAGTTGTAGGCCTGTGAATTACTTCTACTGAATAAGCAGCATTTTTGACGGCAAAAATCTAGACTAATCCCCTCCAGAACATTTCTTATACATACCATTTTCTGATAACATTTTATTAGTGGCATATAAAAAGAGAAAACAATACTTGTTGGGAACTAAAACATTGTTTCTACAGAACCCAACTAAAGTATTATTTCTACAGAACCCAACAACCCCTTTAAGCATGACGCCTCTCAGTGCCTGCAAGTGTATTCAAGTGTTGCGCTATAGCGCCCCGGTATAGGCGGGACTCGTGTGACCGCTAACGACACGATTTGTATCCCATCAGCTCCCTTGATCACGCAATGGTCTTTGCAAATTGCTTAAATGGGGCGTAAACTTTTAATACAAATTCGACCATTCGAATATAGGCATAGCTTCTTCACGCAGTGAACTAGCATTCAACTACCAACTACTATAATGGCAGTCTCCAAAATGGTCAGTCTTTGTTCAAGGGCGCCAGTCAGAAGTCACAAACACCAGAATGCCATGTGGCCATGGATCACACTCAATTTTACGATACAACCTGGGAAGCGACATTGTGGAGATTACTCAATGAGGATACGAATTTGTATCTTATACTACACAAATAAACCACAAGGGAAACTTACTAAATGTGCATACATTTTTTTAATGGTTTGAAGGGTTGTTATGGTATAATAGTTCAAATATAAAAAAGTGCGAAAAAGACCTGTTTTGTTCTTCGAACTGACATAGCTCCAAGGGAGCGCTATAACGTAACACTTTGGATACACTTGCAGACAAAAAAGCTGTGTGTTTGAGGGGTGACATGCTTAAAGGGGGTGTTGGGTTCTTTAGAAATAATGCTTTCGATAGGTTCTGTATCAATAAGGTTTTAGTTCACAACAAGTATTGTTTTCTCTTTATATATACCACTAATAAAATGGTATCAGAAAATAGAATGTAAGAAATGCTGTGGAGGGGTTTAGTCTAAATTTTTGCCGTCAAAAATGCTGCTTTTTTAGTAGAAGTAATTCACAGGCCTGCAACTCACTCTTATGATTTTAAAAAGGCGCCAGATTCATAAAAGTACAATTTGTGTGTGTATTATTACTTTAAACTGAAGGAAAAGCTCAAATTTCAATTTTCCAGATTGTTTGGAAAATGACCATTATTTTGTGATTAAATGTCCTCGGCATTTTTGTATTATTTTTTATTATGAAAGGACCTGGTAAGCAAGTAACCAACATTGAAATATTTTTTCTTTATATTGCCCGTTGCCATGGTAACAGGCCATTTTGTGTTTTGGGCATTTTTAGCCAGACGCAAAAACATTTTTTTTGCTTATTTAAAAAAAAACACCCAGCCAAAATACAAATGTTATCACAAAATCAACTATATCATTACAAAGTATCACCCTTACTTGAGAAAAAAAATTATAGCATGTTTTCAGAACTTGTAAAATTGTAATTTTTGACCCCCACTCTCTAAAATCCTGAAAAAACAGAATATTTTATTTAAACAAATTTTCAATACGTAAGCAAAATTGTTTCCTTTGAGAAGTTGAGTAAAGATCCTAAAAAAAATATTAAAGAAATTAATTGCAAAGGTGCAAACGTCCTGAATTTATGACCAGAGAAATTCAGGATTTTTTTCTTTAAGGGTATCGTTGTCGTCATTTTCAAAATACCAAACGGATTCTGCCCTCAAAACTTGTAGGCAAGAGATGACCCTAATATGTACCGAAAAGTCTTTCATTTTCACGAATAACACGTTTGATGATACAATGTGTACATGTACACGTAGGCCTACATGTACATGTACATGTACATGTACATGTACATGTACATGTACATGTACATGTACATGTACATGTACATGTACATATAAATGTTCGCGGCATTTTGTTATTATTTTTGAATAAAAAAATGCCGAGGACACTTAATATATAAAATATTTACGTGGACCCACTCTTAAATGTCCTCGGCATTTTTGTATTATTTTTTATTATGAAAGGACCTGGTAAGCAAGTAACCAACATTGAAATATTTTTTCTTTATATTGCCCGTTGCCATGGTAACAGGCCATTTTGTGTTTTGGGCATTTTTAGCCAGACGCAAAAACATTTTTTTTGCTTATTTAAAAAAAACCACCCAGCCAAAATACAAATGTTATCACAAAATCAACTATATCATTACAAAGTATCACCCTTACTTGAGAAAAAAAATTATAGCATGTTTTCAGAACTTGTAAAATTGTAATTTTTGACCTATTTTTGTCCCTCAAAGAGTCAACTCAAAATATTTTCTTTTTGGATTTGATTAGAGCCAACATTGATCTTTTCATATATGGTGAGAAAGGTTTGGGGAATTGTATCCTCTTAAGGCAGTACTGCATCAAAAATTGTCATTTTTCCATAAAACTAAAAAAAAAAAATGAAGCTTTTACTTTAGTTTGAAGTAATAATACACACAAACAATAATATTTGTATAAATCTGGTGCCTTTTTAAAACCATAAGAGCGAGTTGTAGGCCTGTGAATTACTTCTACTGAATAAGCAGCATTTTTGACGGCAAAAATCTAGACTAATCCCCTCCAGAACATTTCTTATACATACCATTTTCTGATAACATTTTATTAGTGGCATATAAAAAGAGAAAACAATACTTGTTGGGAACTAAAACATTGTTTCTACAGAACCCAACTAAAGTATTATTTCTACAGAACCCAACAACCCCTTTAAGCATGACGCCTCTCAGTGCCTGCAAGTGTATTCAAGTGTTGCGCTATAGCGCCCCGGTATAGGCGGGACTCGTGTGACCGCTAACGACACGATTTGTATCCCATCAGCTCCCTTGATCACGCAATGGTCTTTGCAAATTGCTTAAATGGGGCGTAAACTTTTAATACAAATTCGACCATTCGAATATAGGCATAGCTTCTTCACGCAGTGAACTAGCATTCAACTACCAACTACTATAATGGCAGTCTCCAAAATGGTCAGTCTTTGTTCAAGGGCGCCAGTCAGAAGTCACAAACACCAGAATGCCATGTGGCCATGGATCACACTCAATTTTACGATACAACCTGGGAAGCGACATTGTGGAGATTACTCAATGAGGATACGAATTTGTATCTTATACTACACAAATAAACCACAAGGGAAACTTACTAAATGTGCATACATTTTTTTAATGGTTTGAAGGGTTGTTATGGTATAATAGTTCAAATATAAAAAAGTGCGAAAAAGACCTGTTTTGTTCTTCGAACTGACATAGCTCCAAGGGAGCGCTATAACGTAACACTTTGGATACACTTGCAGACAAAAAAGCTGTGTGTTTAAGGGGTGACATGCTTAAAGGGGGTGTTGGGTTCTTTAGAAATAATGCTTTCGATAGGTTCTGTATCAATAAGGTTTTAGTTCACAACAAGTATTGTTTTCTCTTTATATATACCACT
Organism: Crossaster papposus; assembly: GCA_037893245.1. Classification (NCBI taxonomy): domain Eukaryota; kingdom Metazoa; phylum Echinodermata; class Asteroidea; order Velatida; family Solasteridae; genus Crossaster; species Crossaster papposus. Next base: position 1,961,595 of record JBAIAA010000238.1, read on the forward strand.
AATAAAATGGTATCAGAAAATAGAATGTAAGAAATGCTGTGGAGGGGTTTAGTCTAAATTTTTGCCGTCAAAAATGCTGCTTTTTTAGTAGAAGTAATTCACAGGCCTGCAACTCACTCTTATGATTTTAAAAAGGCGCCAGATTCATAAAAGTACAATTTGTGTGTGTATTATTACTTTAAACTGAAGGAAAAGCTCAAATTTCAATTTTCCAGATTGTTTGGAAAATGACCATTATTTTGTGATAAAAGTTGTATTTTTGTTTTCTTTATTAAAAGAACTATTTTTGCGGCCCCAAAACTGGCTAAAAATGACAAAAACACAAAATGGCCGGTTTCTGTAGCAACGGGCAATAAAATGGGTTATTTTGGTTACTTGCTTACCAAGTCCTTTCATATTAAAAAAAAAAAAAAATGCCGAGGACACTTATATGAAATATTACGCGGGCCCACTCTTAAGAATCACTTACATTTGGTGTCGTTCAGGTTGCCTCGTTTACCACGGCACTCGGTATTGAAAGCCGCGAAAGCCTTGTCACGAAGCGTGGTCAGATTATCACCGGCAGCAGCCTTGATCATGGCGCTACACATCTTCCCTCGTACGGGTTGCAAAGAGAGGGAACTAAGAAACCCCAAAGCTAAAACCAACACCAACATTTTACGCGGGTTTTTCATTTCCAGCCAGCAGTTCCTTACTTTGGTATCTGCGTCCAAAACAGAAACCGCACCACTCCCTTGTACGTTATGATGAGCATTGATCACGTCTACAAAATTACCGTTTGTCGTCCTAAGTGTCTATAGTAACCGTAACAATGGCTATTGTGTGAAATTGGTTTGCATGGATTGTCAATTTAATAAATGTCGCTCACAATTTTCCAGCCAAACTGCCTTTTTAATTTCGAGATACTCGATCGATTAGCGTCCATTGTTTGCCTGCACGTAATAAACAGGCGGGTTTCATTTCTAGACATCACCCCGTGTTTGCCTAGTTGCCTAGTTTGTATGGATAAGAATGGAAGTTCTCCCCTCGTGATACCTGTTCCACGTCAGCGTGTTTTCTTAGCGAAACGGTACACCTTGGTACGGTGCGCATTTAATTACAAATGTAAAATTAACCCTTCTGTGGTCTAGTCAAGTAATCATAATGAGTGTTTGCTGCGATAAATAATTTGCTAAAACGAAAACGTGTCCAAAATGGTGAAACTAAAACTAACAACAAATGTTTTGAAGAATTTCGAACCACGGGTAAAACTCCATGTTTGTTCTTGAATAGATGAAGCCCCATAATTATGTAAACTAACACTACACTAACTAATTATTTAACTGACTTCACGTTTGCTGAAGGTAACAGGGGTCGGTTGAATGGTGGTTAGACCGAACAACGGAAACCATCGTTTTATTAGCGCGGTAAGGCCAAATAAAAAAATAAAATATGTTTAGCGTCACCGCCCGCTTCCTTTTTGGAGGCCACCTCCTTTTTTTCTTTTTCTTTTTTAAATGATAAATTGTATTATCTTTTAGAATTTTTATTTTTTTTAAAGATAATACAATTTTAAGATCGTATTTTAGACTTCAGCATCACTGTGTACATGCTGTGGAAATATATATTTTTCACTGCTGCATTTGTGTTTTGAATATTTCACTAAATGAGCACTTATAGGGAGACAAATTAGCGTAAGTGTTTAGGTAATAAGAAGACAGTGACACGTAGGGAGACATTTCAGTGTCTCCCTAAGTGTCTAGCTACATTAAAAACAAAAAATTGGGAGTTATTTTTGCTCTAGAACGACAGATTGGGGACTAAATAGCAAAAATCGCAAGTGTCGGTTTTTTTAATATTATTATTACTGTGATTAATTCTCACTGGTACCACTACCAGTGTCCACTACTTTCAAATGAAAATGCACACACTTGAGTATAGATTTAAAACAAAACTCCGAGATGATTTTCTTTTGGCAGCCCTAAGACATCTTATTAAAGAATTTTAAAGACAAAAATTGCCCCCCTGATATCCTAATTTCCATATTTCCAAGATGGCTGCCGTGTGCATAATTAAGTGTAATATCTCAGTACCTAATGAACCGATGTTGGTGATACTGGTGGCAAAATTGTGATTTGTTGGGATGCTGAATCGATTTTTGCTGTTTTTGCTGTTAAAAATCATCATGGAAATATTCTAATTAGGACATATTCAGACTTTGTTTTGCTGGCAACATCAACATTATTTAGGGATGCTAAAATTCATGTTGGAATTTTGTTTTAGGGGGCCGTTTAAAGTACTATTTAGATGAGCTATTCATAAAAAACCTCTGTAAAGGTATGTACTTTTCTTGCGTTAAGAATAATGAACAAATTATGGTTTTTTTTCAAAAACATTTTTCTGCCAACTGTAGCGGACCATACCCACGTCATTAAGGGGGAAGGAAGGAGGAACGGTCCTCTAGTTAAAGCGGACAAGCATTCAATTGACCGGTTTGGGCGATGACCAATGGTAATAAACCTCGCCTTCGGCTCGGTCTATTACCAGCGGTCATCGCCCAACCCGGTCAATTATCACGCAGTAATGACCGGGTCCTCACCCTGTTATTTCCTTTAATAAATACCTTTTTATTTAGGAAATAGCAGTGAATTTGCTTCAATTTTTGAAAGCCCGGTCAATTACTGCGTGATAATACCCTCCACGTGATCGAGTCTCGACCAATCAGAAGCTTCGAACTCCCCTAGGTATTTATTAACTAACTGTAATAGAAATTCATTGAACCATTATATAATTTCACAATGGTACCATCTCAATGCCAACTCTATTATTGCCCCGCCTTTTGAAAAAGGCTACTTTAAGACCCTGTCTAAATTTCTTGTATTTCAACTCATAGATGATTGGATTAATGACAGAGTTTCAATAGAAAAAAAATGCTAAGATTCCGCCGATATATACATTAGTCTCTGAATGACAGTATGGCAAAGGACTAGTGTCTGTGCGAAACAAGCAAAGGAAGACAGTTATGTAGTCTGGTGTCCATAGGACGATAATAGCTCCCAAGACGATTGTGAGTGTGGTGACCAGACGCTGTCTAGCAATCACAAGATCACATGCTGCTGCACTCGCGTGTTCCAATCTGAGAGCATCGGCTTGCCTTTTCAGAGTTCGTTGCATCTTGTAGGAGGCCCAAACCATCAGTGTTATAGGCAGCAAGTAACCGAAGAGAAACGAATACAACGTAAGCAAAATTAAAGATGTCAGATCAGGGTATTTGATATCTGAGCAAGCCTTGTCTGGATCAGTGCTGGCTTTAATTGTAAATGAAAACGGTAACGAACTCAGAAATGATATCACACAGATTAGAGCAACCAGCGTTTTCATCCGTGTTGCTGTGAGTGTCATGGCGTAGTGCAGCGGGTACACAATAGCGACATATCTGTCCAGTGTTACCAAACAGAGATTGTAAGCTGATGCATAGCTCAAAGCCCAATTTAAACACCTTGAGACCAAAAGTCGGCAGAAAATGTCTTTACCACCACTGCTTGTTGGCACAAGAGCAACGAGTGCACAGTCTGAAGACGTCAGATAAGTGACCACCTCTTGTAGACATAGCAGCATATCGGCCACAGCCAAATTTACCAGCAGATGGTTTGTCATGTTGTGCAGGAATTTGACGCGTAGAATGACGAAGCACACTAAGAGGTTTCCTAAGACACCGATGGCTCCTTCCGCAACTAACAAGTGACAGACCCATTTGCTTCCTGTATGCCCCTCATTGTCAACAAATGGCTGAGTTGAATTCATGGCTGACACTTCTGTTGAGAACTTGTCCGTGAAATTCCCGTGTCTTTAAAACACTAGGGGTGTCATGGGTGGCTTGTGCGTAAATCGCTCGCCTCTCACCAATGTGGCCCGGGTTCGATTCCCGGCACGGGCGATTATATGAGTAGAGTTGTGCGTTGGTTCTCTCCTGTGCCACGAGGGTTTTTCTCCAGGTCCTCCAGTTTTCCTCCCTCTGGAAAAATCAAACACTTTCGATCTCAGGCTGTACATGCTTCGTAGTCATATATGAGTCGATGTGGCCGGCTGCCATAGGCGCCTTTACCTGACAGCGGCTCGACCACGTTGTAGCCGCGTCCTTGGTAATTCAGCATACTTACTAAAAGAGGATGAGTGGGTACGTATTACCGTGTACCGTTAATGTGCACCGTGTAAATATTCGTCTTCTGGGTGCCTAAAAGTGTGGGCTATGAAAGAGAGTACCCAGATGTAGTAGTCGATCTACATTTGTGGCATGTACTCTCAATGTTGTTCTCATAAATACTGTCGAGTATCAAGCAGCTCTACACGTATCATCCCTGATACAGTGACGAGGGCGTGGCAACGATGGTGGCCCCGGAGGGACATCGCAAATCGTGAATATTGAATTTAATACTCGCAACAAATTTCACGACTTGCCCCCAAAGTCATGAAGATTAACGTCAATATTCGGGGCAAATTTCACGACTCGCCCCCCAAAGTCGTGAATATTTACGTTAATATCTACGTTAAATTTCACGACCGGTCGTAAAGGTAATTCTGTGCGACCGCAGATACAGTACGAATTTAACGTTAAAGTGTACAGTGTGTGTGCAGGAAGCAAGTGATGTGTGTTTGAATCTGCGCGTGCGCACATTGACCTGCCAACCATTCACCACCTAGCTTGCTAAAAAAGAAAGTTCGCGAAATTTGACGTCAATATAGTGATGGCAATATTCACAATTTTAGGGGCAAGTCGTGAAATTTGTTGCGAATACATTGAAGTCAACTTATTCACGATTTGCGATGTCCCTCCAGGGCCACCACACCACGCCGCTCCATCCGCTGCAACAAAAGCGCAGACTACGAAACAAGCTGACGTCATGGCAAGCCATAGCCAATCAGAAACGTGCCTGAACGTTTTTGATTGGTTCAAGTCACTGATCAGTGGTTCAAATGTACAGCCTGGTCGGAACTGAATGAACGCAGAAATACGGCAGCCATTGGACCCCCTGGTTACCCCTGAAACAATTAAATAAAGTCGGCCCACCGCAGTCGTAAACAGTCAGGAATAGAAACACGAAACGACGCGTCATGCATCGTTGACAAAAGGAAACTACTCCCGGTAATAAACGCATAATTATTTGTATTACGCCAGCTTAGTTAATTCCCAAAGCGAGAGCGCAGAAAAAGCAATAAATACATTTAATTTCGTCAATGGCATTCACTGTGTTCATAGAATATGCCGAATGGCGTCCCCATTCTGTTTCTGGGTATAGTAGTTGATGAAACTGCATCATTAGGACAGGCAGGTCATGTAGTAATAGTACCAGGTTGCATAAAGACAAATGGAAAAGTGGTAGCGCTGGACAAGATTGTTGTAGAGAATGAGGGTAAATTATCCAAATGAGGACTGGTGCTCGCCAAAACATGGTGTGGTGTGGTGGGTTTAATGGTTGTTCAATCCCAGAACAAGCGAGCGTGCTCTGCTGTAGTACAACGGTTGGTTTGCTATACAGAAGTATGCAGTCACTATAATCTACCACCACATTATTACGGTGAAGATAAGAAAATGTTGTGCGACTTTGAGGATTAAAACTCCATGTCTGTTCTTGATACAAAAATACCACTTTATCTGAAAATGCTAGCAGACCAGGAGCCATGATTTAACAGTCCAGTAAAGTATTTTACAATCCAAGTATTTCTTAATGATTATTTGGTCATTTTATTATAAATGTTCGCAAATTGTTGTATATTCTCTTTAAAACTTGTTTTAATGCGCTTAATTGCCTGCTTTATTATTTGTTAGGGGGGAAAACTCTTATTATAGTCTCTCGGTATCGACTTCAGTCAAGCACACATCAGATAATAATTTAACATAATTGTTCGATCTCTGAGTGGTGCCTTTTTCGGCAACAGCTTAGACGAATTTGATTGACGAATATCCTTGATCCGGTGTTTTAAAAAGGGTAACCAAACGGCGAAATTGAATGATAAAATAATGACTAAATTGGTTTTGTTATAAGCGTGTGATTTCCCCCCCGTTGTTATAAGCGTGCGCGTGGACTTGGTTGCTCGCTGATGATTGCCATGCACGATAGATGTAGCCTCGACCCTCCGTAATCTGCGCACCTAACGCTCATGCACGCCCGCGTGTTGCCAAACGTAAATTAAATGTGAATGCGTAGACAAAGGACCGCGTGTATTTGGTCTGACGATACATGACGCACCTCGCATGTAGTTGATATACAGTGGCATAGTAGTGTACAGACTCTAATTTGACAGTTTGACAAAATATATCGAGTCTTGATGAGTGAAGCCTTGTTCCATGCATGCTCTGACAATGTAGGACTTATTCGAATCTGTTTAGTTTTATGAACAACATAAGAACAACTGCCAAACGCCAGTTTAAAACGAACACCGTCTTTCTTGCTTTTTTCAGCATCCATGATCCTAAAACTTTGAACCGGTCAGTTAAACAATATTTACTATAAAATCCAACCCCCCACACCCACCAATTAATGATATTTCAGGCAATTACCAACGGTGTTTTCTACCTTTGAGGTGATTGTCCATTCACCTCCTACAATTTTAGAGAATTTGTGTTTTTATCTCGTGTTGATTAGTAGGTGTTTAGACGAATCTTGTGAGCCTACGTCATTTCCAAGTTTTAGTGAATACTAGTTCAGTTGCAACACCGCCCAGTTGAATAGGTGCAGTGGGAAATGGTGCATGCCCAACACCAGTAAACTTGTACGTTTTTCTTTTGGATGAGTACGTGTACGTAAACATATTCTTTGACACGGTCGGCCGGATTTGCGCACCATGCATTATCTGCACGTAGAGCAAATGTTATACGTGGTCATGTGTATATTGCACAATGTACATGTACAATCATCATGGTTATAACAATCACTATGATAAAAGACCTGTCATCCCCTATTAAATTGTGAAAATAAAATATATATAATTTTAAATTAAAACAATAACATGCACATTATATTATAAGAGTATAAATATTAGACAAAACAAACTAGAACAAGACAAGACAAAACAAACAACAAAACAAGACACGACACAATGCCTAAAGGCACACAGCTAAGTCAAACTAACGAAACAAAACAGGATGTATCACATGGGAAAAAAACATAAAACTAAAACAATATACTGCAAGACAAAACAAGACAGGGAAAACACAAAGACAAAAAAACGCCACCTAATTACACGAGACAACAACAAACAAACAATTGTGTGGGGGATTTCGGCTGTGTAGATCCAACGAATGACACTGTCCGTTACTAAACCACAAACACATTGTATGCATGCCTTTCATTTATTCCATCCATTGAGTAATCCTGAATCTCCAGAGCAGTTGTACACAAATTAATTAATTTTCAATTTCTTACAGTCCTCTGACAAAATAATGCTCACAGTGATGATGGACTATCATGTTAAATGCATCAAGCGAAAGGCAATAAAGCGATAAATGAGTGGAAAAGCGAAACACGAGTACAAAACCAAAATGGTACATCTTACACAACGAAATCAAAATGACTTTTACTCGGCTGATCGTATAATATATTATTCATTTCTAGCCTCGAGCTACAATGTATGATTTCTTCTAATACGTTATCTCTATTTTACAGTTTTTCTCAATCGCTTTAATGCACTTTTCCAAACTCTTACCTCATTTTGTTAACAGCGTCTCAAAACCCCGCATCATGAATGCAATTGGCCAATCCACTATTTCTAGTTCCCATTGTGTGCACACAAAATGCAAAACTCTAAACGCACTTGCCATAGCACAGATGCAATTTTCATTCTATTTTGACATTCTAGGCAAAACAGGTTGTTTTCTTTTCAACTGACTGTGTACCTTTTCTATTCGAAATACTGCAGTTGTGCATTGGGTAAATCATTGCATGCAAAATACTACGTACAGTGAGCAGTGTGTTTGTACAAAAGATAACGCCAGCACGATGGGAGTTACTGCTCTTCACTGGCTCAATTGAATAGGCCTACTACCAGAGCATCATGCTGTCCATTCCATCATACAAGGTAGAGATGATGAATGTTTAGTACTCATAACGTATATAAGGGTTCCACTGAGCGCAATAGTTCTACGTAAAATGGAGCGAGAGGCAGGTATCAACGAGCGTCGTGCAAGAGACGGTGTCCATGTGCGTGGTAGTAGGGCAGGAGGAAGAGTGCACAGGGGACGGGGAGGCAGGGAAGGAGGCAGGGAAGGGGAGAGAGAAAGATGCAGGGGAAGAGGCAGGGGAAGAGGCAGGGGAAGAGGCAGGGGAAGGAATATGAATGTTTCAAATGAGATACGAGCATGATCACCGACCCCAAAACCAATTATCTCTACTAGACGCCATGAATGCTGGTTGTGGGAATATCTCACTCGAGGACTGCCAAGGTTGGATACGTCATGCCAGAAGGTTCATTGTATTTATTTCTTTAGTATTTGATGTGGGTAATGTGTGTACATGAGCATTACTTTATTGTTTAGCGCAATAACATTTTCATCTGTTGTCCCACAGGTTTTTCCCTCGGTGCCTTCAGAGGCAACACATCAGATGCGATGTGGATGAAGTGCTTTGGCCAAACAGGGAGGAGAGAATGGATGCCCAATGAGAGTCCTGTGGAGCTTGACTACATTTGTCAGCAATGGGGCGATTGTCCCAAAAACTATACATAAATAAAGAAATAAGAAATAAAACAACAATACTACATGTACATGTATTACACAATATGTAATAAACGTAATACATTCAAGATACACACCATCACAAATGTGTCTTTTCTTATATAGTGTGTCCATTTGTTGTTTACATTATCAGCAACACTATCACTCTGTCCAGTTTTGATGCAACTACTTTGCCATTTGGGTGTCGGTGTTCATGCAGCAATCAGAAGGAGCTGTGCATTTTGTTACATTGATGTAGCAATCGACTGACTTAGTGTATTTTGACGCCTGTTGTTAGCATTTTGATTGTTTTATTTGCTTTTGCACGGGTGGTACAGTGTTGTGAGAAATGCTTTCAGTGTTTTGGGGATTGCATTTTGAGTTTTGAGAAAGAGGTTACTGTCTCGGGAAGTGCATCAAAGCAACTGAGAAAAACTGTAATGATTAAAAGTCAAATAATGCACGCCATAAATACGTGCAGCTCTCTATAAACAAGGTGTCTACTCTACTGCTATACTTGGTTAATACAGGGTGGATCCAAAAAATGTCCCACTTTGAAAAATTGCCCTAAAATTAATTCTAAAAAAATGTGCAAATCCTTTTACATAGGTTGATAGACAATGGTGCAGTGCTTTTTTTGTGCAAGTGCACATACTCAACATGTCACGCGTGAGTGAGCACAAGCTAATTACGTAAATTGCGATACATCTGTTTTGCGAGAAAAAGTGCTGGGTTGAAAACAGGATCTGAGACCCTGAGAAACAACGTATCTATTAACAGTGCTCGCTGTGTCCTTACATAATATAACAGCTAGATTTAATACAGAAAACCACTGTTCTAAGTGTTCTATAAGTATACACCCAATTCCAGACACTTAGAACAATGTTCGTTTCGAATTTTGAAATTGTGCCTTAGGTGTCGGAAATACGTGTCTTTTAATAAACATTGTGCATTTAAAACAAAATAATTAACGTGTTTCCCAAAGGTTGATTTTGGTTAATTTATTTATGGGAGTTAATTAGAGTCCCAATAAATAAACACATTTGGCTACAATTTGCCTTTTAACAACAATGTCTGGGTACTCGTCAATTAATGAACTACTAGGCGGTCACCCGGGGTTTGTCGGTTCTCGGGTTTGTAGCTACTTCCCTGGATGGATGGGGATTGTGGATACATGTTGACTCTATCATTCCAAGTTCGACTCGCATTCGGGCTTCCCGTCCCCGAGTTTAAGCCCGATCGGACAAACTGTGAAAATTCGACCCTTAGATGACCTTTGACCCGACAAACGCTTTTTTTTTCAAGTTCGACTCGCATTCGGGCTTCCCGTCCCCGAGTTGAAGCCCGATCGGACAAACTTTGAAAATTCGACCCTTAGATGACCTTTGACCCGACAAACGTTTTTTTTTCCAACTTCGACTCGCATTCGGGCTTCCCGTCCCCGAGTTTAAGCCCGATCGGACCAACTTTGAAAATTCGACCCTTAGATGACCTTTGACCCGACAAACGTTTTTTTTTCCAACTTCGACTCGCATTCGGGCTTCCCGTCCCCGAGTTTAAGCCCGATCGGACCAACTTCAAAAAGTTGACCCCTAGATGACCTTTGACCCGACAAACGCTTTTTTTTCCACGCTCAACTTGCATTCGGGCTTCCCGTCCCCGAGTTTAAGCCCGATAGGACAAACTTTGAAAATTCGACCCTTAGACGACCTTTGACCCCGGAAGACCCGAAAAACGCTAACCCGTTTTATTTTTGCCACGCTCACCTCGCATCGAGCATTGCGATCACCGAGTTTAAGCACGATCCGACCAACTTCAAAAAGGTGACCCCTAGATGACCTTTGACCTCGTACGCTCTAGCGAATGCAAACTGGTTCTTGCGGGGACCGAGCCGGACCCACCCACCGAGTTTGAACGCCGCACGACCCCGGGAAGGGGACGAAAAAGCGCGCACAGACTTCAAAAAGGTGACCCCTAGATGACCTTTGACCTCGTACGCTCTAGCGAATGCAAACTGGTTCTTGCGGGGACCGAGCCGGACCCACCCACCGAGTTTGAACGCCGCACGACCCCGGGAAGGGGACGAAAAAGCGCGCACAGATTCAAAAAGGTGACCCCTAGATGACCTTTGACCTCGTACGCTCTAGCGAATGCAAACTGGTTCTTGCGGGGACCGAGCCGGACCCACCCACCGAGTTTGAACGCCGCACGACCCCGGGAAGGGGACGAAAAAGCGCGCACAGACTTCAAAAAGGTGACCCCTAGATGACCTTTGACCTCGCACGCTCTAGCGAATGCAAACTGGTTCTTGCGGGGACCGAGCCGGACCCACCCACCGAGTTTGAACGCCGCACGACCCCGGGAAGGGGACGAAAAAGCGCGCACAGATTCAAAAAGGTGACCCCTAGATGACCTTTGACCTCGCACGCCCTAGCGAATGCAAACTGGTTCTCGCGGGGACCGAGCCGGACCCACCCACCGAGTTTGAACGCCGCACGACCCCGGGAAGGGGACGAAAAAGCGCGCACAGACAGACACACAGACAGACAGAGAGTAGCGTATTATTATATAGATAGATAATAATCGTCACCGTTTTCACGAAGAGCAACACATTTCAACAATTATCATTTGTTCGATTTCGATTTGTTCACTATTTTGCTTTAAAACACTGTATTTAACTATTTTGACAAGCTTCTGTGAGCAAACCATTATTATTGTATTAATTAAATGAATGATCCATAACCACACCATGTATGATACTGGGTTCATCATACAAATTTACCTCTCATAGAATATGTAAAGGTTTGCATTTTTCTTTTATAAGAGAAAATCCTCTTGCGATTATCTCCTAAAACGCTTTTCAAAATCCACGTCTCCGTGAAAACGGTGACGACATTACGTCGCTGTTATGAATAACTGCATGTTTTACGACAGACCTAAAACAGACATCAATCTCAGTGAGTTTACGGGTTAATTGCTGTAATTATAGTTATTTTATTACTAAGACAGAAGTGTATAAGTGACCACCCTCATTTTCCGCCCGCCCGCTTTTAGTTGGTTTCTCGCTATCTTGGTTTCTTTCATAACTATTGACTTCCATAAGCACACGTGTGAAAATAACTGTGATGTTAACACGTCTCAGTCATCTACTACACTGTAAAAGATTAAATTCCAGGCAGTTTAATGGGCGCCACTATGTTTTAACAGGATGAACTGTGCCCGCCTTTTCAACTTGTTATACATCACCCTCATTTCACCCGCATGCTTTTGGTTTCTTAGGCACAGAATTGATTGAACACCCACTCCGCTGGTTCATGTTCCCAAGAACTTATACCAACGTATACCGGCGTTGATATGTTGCGACGATGATGCGCAGCGGCGTCCCACTCCAGAAAAGCCTCCTCCTGTCCTCCTTTGCCGACGGTCACCACGCCCCGTTTGTACTCTACCCAGAAGGGGCGACGTTCAGTGCCACTGACGATACCAGCCTCGTTGTATTGTGAACGCCCACCAAACAACGTTGGAGGGCATTCGTTTTCCTCGGTGTAGTAACAGGCTTTGATAGCCGACATCGAGTTATACTAGCCACCTATGACTATATAAAAAAAAGGTTTCGATCTTATGAACTTATAAACTGCGGAGCCCAGAGATATTTCATTTTATCTCGCCAAGACACGAGTTTTTCCTTACTTGTTAATCCGTGTTAGAAACATAGTTTTGTCGACTGGGACATTGGCAAAGCTTTGGTAAAAACAGTAGTGCTTTTGTCCACCGTGTAACAGTCCGTGGCATTTTTAAAGGTAACTCACTAGAAGTTATAGGACCGATAAAACTAAGTAGGAAAGTGCTTGTTTCTGTCTAATGAATTACACATTCACATGGACTTGGGCAATAAGCATATTAAGGGGCAAATAAGTTTCAAAGGCTTTACAAAACAAACTAAAGGTTGCACACCCCCTCCACCCCCCCTCCCCCCCCCCCCCACCCACCACCACCAATTTAATGAACCCCAGACGGTCGATCTCATGCCTTGTGGCTCTTGCGATACAACCCTTTCCCTGAAAAAAAAGTCAAATGAGTAACCAAACAATAGCTCACTGACACTCACTAATGTTGGCAAAGACGGACGCTTCTGTATTTTCCTCCGCCAGATTTATTATGGCATTATTGCGTGTCTTCACATCGTAGTCCAACCGGAAAGGCGCCCTCAGCGGCTGCAAGATGAACGTGATACCTTGGGCGGACGCCTCCAAAGTGAACGAGCAAGCTGTGTGACACCCCAAGATATAAATACAAAAATGACCAGTCGAACCGAATTATATTATATTAAAGGAATTTTCAAATAGAGATGAGTATTTGATTTGATTTGATTTATTAACTCAACAATATGACAGAAACAAATACGAAACACAAAAGGGCAATTTTAGAGGCTTATTTCCATTGGGGTCCCAACATTAAAGACAGAACAAGAAACAAAAAAACATTAATTACAAGGAAGACAAATAATTATGCCTATTTAAAACATGACATGGTAAATATACATGGCAACCCCCCCCCCCCCCCTTCCCCTAAATATATAAAATCAATCACAAACTAGGATAGGTTTTAGTTCACCATATTTTATTCCGACAAATCTGTTTCGTGGATACCTCCACTCGTCAGGGAATATTATTGTAATGGCGTTTTCGAAACGTTCTACCTGTGTATCAAGTTAGGGAGGCGCGCGAACGCAATAACGCGCGCTGGGATTGCGGGCGTATGTGGGCAACATGAGGCGGGCTTGGGAAAAATATGACCGCGCCCGAACTACCCGGCCGCGGCTTGATATCGCACACGAGTCCATGGGAAGTGGCTGCAGTCACTACCATAGACCCGCGTGTAACTTGAAGCCGCAGCCAAACAATTCGGACACGGCCTAACATTACACTCTGGGCGTGGTTTTGGCATACTTTTTCAGTTTGAATTTAGCCGCATGCCGGCATGCGCTAGTTAGCTCAGATCTTTTGTTTAGAGTAGCCATTTCTGGGTGGCAGATAATATAGAATTTCTCCATAGGGTTTCGATGTTATGAACTTATAAATTGCGGAGCCCAGAAAGGTCACTGATATAACTGCCGCGATGTGAGTCTGAACGCCCATCCAACAACTTGTGGCATTCTGGTGAGTCATTGTGGAAACAGGCCCGGGTGACCGACTTAACTTCTGTCCAGCCCAGCCGTCAATAGCTGGATGATGAAATAGTTTTAAACAACATTTTCGGTGTGGTATATGAAGCCCAGCAATGTCTCTGTGATTGTCCAACCTGATTATAGGCTTTAACTGAGGTAAAGACCTCATTGATACCTCGTGTCTCGCAGAGAAACGCGACGGGGACGACATCAGAGGTTACGTGACGTCATCTTAAAGGCGTATAAATTTAGGGGTCTAGAGAACGGTCGGTCCGATTGGCTCAAACTTGGTAGGTAGACCGGGATGTGTTATAGACGAACATTGAAGTGACGTCATGATGGCGTCATCCTACGATTTTATATGATTTTTTTAACTTTTGTACCTTTAGGTTGTAAGCATTTTTGTAACCCATTTAAACAGCTGGAAGAGTGTTACGTGCAGTTACGTAATAATAGTGCCTTGAAATACAGGCCACGTTGCCGTGATCGGTTCAGTTGGTCCGTGGAACGTGAACCGTCGACAACGTCCACCATGCCGCATTACTTATGTATGGAAGGTAAATACACCATTGGTATTTGCTTGAATTGTCAGGATTTGGGAGATTTGAGAGATTGTAATTTATAGTGAATATCGTTTAACTGACCTGTCCGAAGTTTTATGATCATGGATGCTGTGAAAAGCAAGAAAAGAAGGCGTTCTTTTTCAACCGGCGTCGGGCTGTGGTTCTTATATTGTTCTTTTTTTAATTTTTTTAATAAAATTTAATTTTTCGGAACCATTACAGGATATCTAGCGCAATCATTTTGCATAAAGGGATCGTATACGTTGGGTAATTGGAACCCATTGTTTGTTTCAATCCTATATACATGTAGTTATAGATATATACCATAAAACTAACCTGTCAAAATTTCATTTCAAAAGGTGGTAGCGATTTTGAGATATTGCCGAAAATCTGGAGCGGTTATGTCCACGCAGGAAGAATAATCTGCATTGGAATACACACTCTGAAAAACGTCACTGCAGTAACGCTTCTCAGATTCAAATTTTTGGGGATGAAAAATGATATCTTTTTCCATAACCGCAGTACTTCGAAGTGAACAGTTTCTAAAAATGCATTATACTATCAAAAGCTGCTGCACTTCTTACCAAGTAAGTTTTTATTGCCATTAATTTTTAAAGTAATTACCAAACGTATACGATCCCTTTAATGCCAACAATCATTATTTATTTTCAAATAAGTAAGATATTTCTTAATAATTCGGTAGTCGATATCTGCAAATGGTGTATTCTATAAGTTCTTCAGTTGTAGTTTCATTAATAAATTATTCATACGGCCCGACTTACGTTTCACAAGTCTCCTCTTTTCAATTATCGTTTGCAATTGGTCCCGGTACGGTGTCTCAATAAATGACACAACATTTATGTCATATCTCATCAACGGAACCTCCTAAAATCGTTTTGATCGTAACACCCTAGTCGGCAAAACTATGTTTCAAAAAACGCGTGTCTTGGCGAAATAAAATGAAATATCCGAACACGCATTTCAAATGGTCACGTGTTTAACTGTAGTTTCAGACACGCATATTACATTGTAATACGTCTAGAACACACTTGAAACGCGTGTTTAGATATTTCACTTTACCTGGCCAAGACACGCGTTTTTCTTACTTGTTAACCCGTGTTAGAAACATATTTTTGCCTGCGAAAACTGTCAATAAGTACAGATTTGCTGATGTGCTATCGTTTCTTGATCCACACCTCAAGGACCGAGAGTGAGTTGAAATAATTTGTTTTACTTTTTAAACTTCTGATTAGAGTGTTTGGGGAGAATTGGTGGCGATAAAAGCAGCTTCCCCGGTTGTTTCTTTTCATCTGTTTGAGAATTGTTTTGTAATTGTATTAATTTGTTTAGGTCTTCAAGTAATGTACAACTTGAGGATTCATACATCATTGATCTATTTGGCAACATTGATGAGGAGCCAGACATTGCTGAGAAACCAGGCAGATATGGAGGAGCCCCATTGGTGCAAGTCCCGGAGGAACAAATACATGTACCAGACGTCCCATGTGTGTCACCATCCTTGCCGATGCAATCATCATCCCCACAAAAGAGAAAACTTGCAGCAGGCGTAGAACTAGATAGGTGTATTTTGGATTATCTGGAAAACAGGCAAGATCTTAAAGATGTCAAAAAGTTGTCAAAAATTCCTGATGACATTGATCAGTTTGTTAAGGCTATGGCCGTATCTGTCTAAGCTTTGCCCCAAAGAAAAAGGGAAGAGGTCAAGTTCAAAATTCAAAGTACATGTATATATATATATATTTTTTAAAATTTATTTATTTAGGTTAAAGGTAGGATACACCATTTGCAGATATCGAAAATATTTACTACCGAATTATTAAGAAATATCTTACTCATTTGAAAGTTAATAATGATTCTAGGCATCCAGCAAAATGATTGCACTAGAAATCCTGTAATTATTCAGAAAAACATAATTCGCCGGACGGCGATCGCGAAAAAACAAAGATAACATAAGAATAACTGCTCGGCGCCGGTTAAAAACAAACGCTGTTTTTTTTGCTTTTCTCGGCATTCATGATTGTAAAACTTCGGACAGGTCAGTTAAACGATATTTACTATGAAATACAACCCCCCCCAAAAAAATACCCATTCATGATAATTCAAGCAATTACCAATGGTGTATCCTACCTTTAACTCCACAATATGACAGAAAAGAAAAAAAAACGAAACACAAAAACAGTTGATTTAACCTGGGATAGCCCCCCAAAAAGCCAATTTTAAAACATTAAATACAAGGAAGACAAATATGCCCATTTAAAATATGACATAAATATGTATAAGGGGCTCGTGCATTACAATCGTTGGTGTTAATGCTCAAACAAATGTCATTAATTAATTTAGTATTTTTGCTCTCGTCTATTTTGCTCTTGTTGTGTTTCTCTGTTGACATCCAACTAAGATTCATCTCCCCAAAAAGTTTACAAATACTCCTTTTTCAAAAATTCTACTCGTATAGTTAAATATCGAACATGGATATTGTATTGTTTTTTCCTTTTTAACAAAGATTAAACCATTTGTTAAGGATTTCAACATTAATTTTTTGTATCACTTGCATTGAGGGCCTCTTTCTGTTTTTTCCCTTTTTCTTTTTTTTTTGTATTAAAAAAAACAACTTTTTACGTGTAATTTTCTTGGAAATTTGCTGATGGTTAAGATTCAATAATTGTTATAACCAGGAAAATGTAGAATTTTTGATGCTGATTTTAATGTTTTTTAAATATTTTATTGGTGGACTACAAAAGAGTTCTTTCACTTTTATTTATATAAAACAAACCATTTGTAAACAACTTGATGTTTATTTATTCATAACTTATTACCAAATATAGACTTGAAACTGTTTTCTGTTAAATAAAGATTTATGTTAAATAAAACATTGTTAAATGTCCCAGTAATTCATATTTGTGATTTGTTTTAATAGACTTGCATGCATTGCAGTTTGATTGAACAAATATTTGGTTGACCTTTTTATTTCTAAGGCAACTTACGTATGGTTATATAATACTCACCTGAGGCACAGAGCCAGTCGCTGTCTGGCCTCAATTATTGACCTCAGCTGAGTTGTCACAAGGTCAAAAATATGATCAAATTAATCTTCCGACATGCAAACATATTCATGATTCGAAAGTTCTCTTACTAGGGTGTTGAATTCACCCCGCTGTCGATTTTAAAGATTTTATGTACCCCGATTCGCTTTTTTACTTCTCTGTTGCCGCCGTCTTGATAAAAGTAACAAGCATCATCTTCTAAGTCTGTCATTTTAAACGGTTGTCATAGTTACACATTGGCCTTTAACGATTTATCGTATTTTTTTTCGCGTACAATGTGACCTGAATTACGATAGTTCGTGTTAGTGTTCGTTTTCCGTGTTCGTTATCGCGTTCGTTGTCGCTGCAGTGTGACCGGCCCTTAACTGACAATCATGGATGCCGAGAAAACAAAAAAAACGGCGTTCGTTTTCCGGCGTCGGTCAGTTATTCTTATGTTGTTCTTGTTTTTTTTTAGATCGCCGTCCGGCGATCGTGAATTATTTCCGCCGGGCGCCGGGCGGAGAGGGGGTATTGGGCGGTCACCCGATGTCCCGGCCATCGGAGACAAATCCCGGATGGCTCTTATCGATTAACCCATTGACCCATGACCTCATCTAGTTCCAGACACACCTCCCTCTCATGATCCTCGGCGAGGTTTACCGATCTGATCATCGATGATGATCATGATCCTCCATCCGTCGGAAAATTAGGTTAAATACGCACTCTACACTACTGACTGGGTTAGGTTCGAATCATGGATGATTGAAAAGTGAGAACGAATGATATGAAAAATAGAGAACAAGAATCAGAAATTAAAAAAGTAAGAAAAAGAAGGGAATCAGACGATAATATTTACCGTATTGAAAATTGATGAAAAAAAACCTTCGTACAGAAATGGTGTATATAATGGCTTTCTATATTTACATTTAATAATTACAAATTACATTTCTAAATTTAATACGGAAAAAACGCCTTTGCTTGATCCTTTTGAAAAACAAAAATAGTACTCGCCTTCTAATTTGAATTATTTTTCAATAATGTTGGCAATCGTGGCATTTTAAAAAATCTTGGGGTTTTTTCTTCCAAATTCTGTTAGAGGTTTAGACTCAAAAATCTTACATAATAGTCTTCTAATAAGACTGTTTTATAGTGCCCGCCATGCTTAGCTCCCGATTTGTTATGTATATAGCAACATGCTAGAATAATTAACCACTAACAATTTCCAGTTTTCTCTGAATTCAGTTGGGCTTGGAATTGCAATTTTAATGAAGTGCTTAAGAATCACTTACATTTGGTGTCATTGAGATTGCCTCGTTTACCACGGCACTCGCTTCTGAAAGCCGCGAAAGCCTTGTCACGAAGCGTGGTCAGATTATCACCATCAGCAGCCTTGATCATGGCGCTACACATCTTCCCTTGTACGGGTTGCAAAGAGAGAGAACTAAGAAACCCAAAAGCTAAAACCAACACTAACATTTTACGCGGGTTTTTCATGTCCAGCCAGCACAGCAGTTCCTCACTTTGGTATCTGCGTCCAAAACAGAAACCGCACCACTCCCTCATACGGTATGATGAGCATTGATCGCGTCTACAAAATTACCGTTTGTCATCCTAGGTTTCCACAGTAACCGTAACAATAGCTATTGTGTGGAATTGGTTTGCATGAAATGTTAATTTAATAAATGTCGTTCACAATTTTCCAGCCAAACTGCCTTTTTAATATCGAGATACTCGATCGATTAGCGTCTATTGTTTGCCTGCACGTAATAAACAGGCGGGTTTCATCTCTAGACATCATCCCGTCGTTTGCCTAGTTGCCTATTTGTATGGATAAGAATGGAAGTTCTCCCCTCATAGTACCTGTTCCACGTCAGCGTGTTTTCTTAGCGAACCGGTACACCTTGGTACGGTGCGCATTTAATTACAAATGTAAAATTAACCCCTCTGTGGTCTAGTCAAGTAATCATAATGAGTGTATGCTGCAAAAATTTTTCCAAAACGTTTCCTTCCGGTTCTTTTCAGAACCACTCACATTTACAAAAGAGATTGAACACATGATGCTAGTGTATCGCAAACAATCTTATTGCCTTTTCACCATGAATATCTTAAAATCTCATCTAATCTACTGAGTTTTGCTAACCATTGCTTTTAGTATTGCCTTTCTAATATCGATTTTTCTTACAAAGTGTATGGTTCTCGTTTTGTTATTGGAGAAACCAGTACGATTCTGCAGTTTCCCCGTTAGACAACGACTATAGTCGCAATTTTGGCGGCGTGGGATCACTTAAGTTTAAAGTCGTCCCTCTTTAAATGTACTGAGTGGTTATATAGCCCCCTCTCAAGTGTCTTATAAAAGCCACTTCAAAAAGAGTGAAATAAACTAAGTTCAGAGTGAAAATAACTCTGACCAACAAAAGTGAAAACAACTTCAAAAGATTTATTAATCTCTATAGATTAGGAGTAATTATTTTTTTCTCTTGATATTAAAAAACTTATTTTTTCAACTGAAAATTGTGTATGTGTGGGTCTGTGGAAAATACTCGACAGATTAAATTTCTGATTATGATAGATCCAATCTGCAAAAGTAACGGAAAACAAATCACATACAAAAATGCAGTGGGACTCCAAAGAAATTCCTGTAGTTCAAATGAGGGTGTACTAAGAAGGAACAACAAAAACTTGCATAAATCGGTACAAAATAGGCTTATGCAACAAAATAAGCAAATCGAACCCCCAAAACGAATTTCCCTGGGGCCTTTTAACTGCTAGAAAACCGCAAACACGCTTGATCATTACCACACGCTGTCAAGCGGCCAGCCCGTTGATCTTTGGATACATAACGCAATTTATTATAATAGCCTTGTGTAATAATACTTCTGACAACCAAACACATGGCCTTCTAGCGTTCCAATCCGTTCGGCTTCCAATAAACACAATTAACGGTGCCTTAAGGATTGGTAGATTAGACAGGATCGGAAGTAGGGGTTCCACTAACTTTCTGCTCTGAATTTTGAAATGGTGCCTCAGGTGTCGGAAATACGTGTCTTTTAATAAACATTGTGCAAATCCAATAAGTCTTAATTGAATTAAACAATAATTAATGTCAATCATTACCTCCATGTTAATCACTGGCGTGAGTGATTGTATTACATTAATACGTTCCATGGAATTTTGTATGGTTTTTGGTTTCTGCGCGTGTATTGATTTGGCGGCGTATAATGAACAAAAATAATTAATGTGTTTTCCAAAGGTTGAATTTGGTTAAATTATTTATGGGTGTTAGTTAGAGTCCAAATAAATAAACACATTCGGCTACAATTTGCCTGTTAACACGGTACATGTACAATCACCATGGTTATAACAATCACTATGTTCAAAGACCTGTCATCCCCCATCAAATTGTGAAAATAAAATACTATAATTTCAATTTAAAACAATAACATTGCACATTATATAAGACTATAAATATTGGACAAAACAAAATAGAACAAGACAAGACAAGATAAACAACAAAACAAAACAAGACAAGACACAATGCCTAAAGGCACACAACTAAGCCAAACTAACGAAACAAAACATGATGTATCACATGGGGCAAAACATAAAACTAAAACAATATACTGCAAGACAAAACAAGACAGGAAAAACACAAAGACAAAAAACCTGCCACCTAATCACACGAGACAACAACAAACAAACAATAATTGTGTGGGGGATTTCGGCTGTGTAGATCCAACGAATGACACTGTCCGTTACTAAACCGCAAACACATTGTATGCATGCCTTTCATTTATTCCATCCATTGAGTAATCCTGAATCTCCAGAGCAGTGGCACACAATTTAATTAATTTTCAATTTCTTACTCCTCTGACAAGATAATGCCAACAACGGATGATGAACTCTCATGGTTAATGCATCACGCGAAAGGCACTAAAGCGATAAATGAGTGGAAAACCAAAATGGTACATCTTACACAACGAAATCAAAGTGACTTTTACTCGGTTGATCGTATAATATATTATTCCATTTCTAGCCTCGAGCTACAATGTATGATTTCTTCTAATACGTTATATCTATTTTAATGAATAAATGTCAAATAATGCACGCCATAAATACGTGCAGCTCTCTATAACAAGGTGTTTACTCTACTGCTATACTTGGTTAATACAGGGTGTATCCCAAAAAATGTCCCACTTTGAAATATTGCCCTAAAATTAATATTCTAATTTTTTTTGCAAATCCTTTTACATAGGTTGATAGACAATGGTGCAGTGCTTTTTTGTGCAATTGGACATACTTAACATGTCACGCGTGAGTGAGCACAAGCTAATTACGTAAATTGCGATACATCTGTTTTGCGCGAAAAAGTGCTGGGTTGAAAACAGGATTTGAGACCCTGAGAAACAACCTTTATATTAACAGTGCTCGCTGTGTCCTTACATAAACAGCTGGATTTAATACAGAAAACCACTGTTCTAAGTGTTCTATAAGTATACACCCAATTCCAGACATTACCTCGCCCACATTCCAAGTGTGGCTGTGGGCCCACTTAACCAATTGTATAATGCCTAATTCCCCAAAACACTGTAATTTATTGTATACTTAGAACAATTTTCGTTTCGAATTTTAATATTTGTGCTTTAGGTGTCGGAAATACGTGTCTTTTAATAAACATTGTGCTTTTAAAACAAAATAATTAACGTGTTTCCCAATCCTAAGACAGAAGTTTATAAGTACATCTATGTGTGCCCTTCTTCAACTCGTTATCAACCACCCTCATTTTCCACCCGCCCGCTTTTAGTTGGTTTCTCGCTATCTTGGTTTCTTTCATAACTAGTGACTTTCATAAGCACACGTTGTGAAAATAACTGTGATGTTAACACGTCTCAGTCATCTACTGCACTGTAAAAGATTAAATTCCTGGCAGTTTAATGGGCGCCACTATATTGTAACGGGACGAACTGTGCCCGCCTTTTCAACTTGTTATACATCACCCTCATTTCACCCGCGTGCTTTTGGTTTCTTAGGCACAGAATTGATTGAACACCCACTCCACTGGGTTATGGTCCCAAGAACGTATACCAACGTATACCGGCGTTGATATGTTGCGACGATGATGCGCAGCGGCGTCCCACTCCAGGAAAGCCTCCTTCTGTCCTCCTTTGCCGACGGTTACCACGCCCCGTTTGTACTCTACCCAGAAGGGGCGACGTTCAGTGCCACTGACGATACCAGCCTCGTTGTATTCTGAACGCCCACCAAAAAACATATGAGAGCATTCGGCTGAGGGTGGATCAGAGATGTAACAGGCTCCGATAGCCGACTTCGAGTTATCCCAGCCACCTATGACTATAGGAAAAAACCAAAGGGTTTCGAGGTTATGAACTTATAAATTCTGGTGAGTCATTGTGAAAACAGGCCCGGGTGACCGACTTAACTTCTGTCCAGCCCAGTCGTCAATAGCTGGATGATGAAAGAGTTTTAAACCACATTTTCGGTGTGGTATATGAAGCCCAGCAATGTCTCTGTGATTTTCCAACCTGATTATAGGCTTTAACTGAGGTAAAGACCCCGTTAATACCTCGTGTCTCGCAGAGAAACGCGACGGGGTCGACATCAGGGGTCACGTGACGTCATCTTAAAGGTGTATAAATGTAGGGGTCCTATATCTATAGAGAACGGTGGGGTCCGATTGGTTCAAACTTGGTATGTATAGGTAGACCGGGATGTGTTATAGACGAAAATTGAAGTGACGTCATGATGGCGTCATCGTACGATTTTATATGAATTATTCACTTTTGTACCTTTAGGTTGTAAGCATTTTTGTAATTCCTCGGAGTAACCCATTTAAACAGCTGGAAGAGTGTTACGTACAGTTACGTAATAATAGTGCCTTTAAATACAGGCCACGTTGCCGACTTCGGTTCAGTTGGTCCGTGGAACGTGAACCATCGACAACGTCCACCATGCCGCATTACTACTGTTGTATTAAAGGTAAGATACACCATTGGTAATTGCTTGAATTGTCAGGAGTAGGTGGATTTGGGATATTGTAATTTGTAGTAAATATCGTTTAACTGACCTGTCCAAAGTTATAGATCATGGATGCTGTGAAAAGCAAGAAAAAAGGCGTTCGTTTTCAACCGTTCGTTGTTTTTTTAATAAAATTAAATTTTCGGAACAATTACAGGATATCTAGCGCAATCATTTTGCTTAATGCCTACAATCATTGTTTATTTTCAAATAAAAAAGATATTTCTTAATAATTCGGTAGTCGATATCTGCAAATGGTGTATCCTATATGTTCTTCAGTTGTAGTTTCATTAATTTGTTCGTAAATTTGAATGAAAACTTGTTGAACAAAAAACCCAGGGAAAACAGTCGCGCCTCATGGTTGCACTGGCTATAAGCTCTGTAGATTTTAGTTATTTTATCTGGACTGCTACTCACATGTTGGACAAATTATATATCAACTTGAAGAGGAAGGTGCAGAGACAACACTGGACACTTTCTAATATCACTGGTTTCTCGTTTTCAGAGATATTTGGGGGGATAAATTTTGCAGTTTTTCAAATCTTATCATTGGAAAGTAAGCACATAGCTACATGTCTATTGTGTATTTCTCCTTCACTGACTTTGACCAGTGCTGATGGCTTTTCAAAGGACAGCAGTGAACACCATTATTCTCATCTGGACAATGACTTTGCTTTCATACTCGAAGGAGGTGCTACTGGACATTAGGAAACAATGCTCTGGGACTAGACTGCCTATTGATGTCTACCACACAATTGTGGACAATGGCATTAGGAGTAACTTCAATCTCTAGAAATTACGGTAGCATTGAAATGGACTCCTTCACAGAAGATCTTAACACTGCATTTCAATATTTCCCATACAAAAGTGATTCAGAAAACCAAGTGGTTTTTTATAACGATACAATTGTGTCTACTCTGGATAATCACTGTCCGCTTACCACTCGAAACCATAGACTCAGATCACAGCCTCCATGGTACACGAGGGATATCCATCTAGCCAGACGTAATAGACGAAAACTTGAACGCAAATGGAAAAAATCAGGCAATCTCCGCGACCATCGCAGGTACTTGGATGAAACTCACTCCTTTACTAGACTTACCAGGAAAGTCAAATCTGAGTACTACACCAAACAACTCTCGACAGCCGACACCAAAACTGTCTTTAGGACGGTGAACACACTTCTGAATAGAAATGCTGCTGCACTCCCACATACGCATTCTACTAAAAATCTTTGTGATAGGTTCAGCCATTACTTTGACAACAAAATCACCCAAATTAGAGACAATATCAGTTCTACAAAGTCTTGTGGAGATCAACCTTCAGCTGACTATGTTCGATACGAAGTTCCGGATGAGTTATCTGAATTTGACTTGGCTGACCATAATGAAGTGCGTAAAATTATCATGGATTCAAACAATAAATCGTGTACGTTAGATCCACTTCCCACATGGCTCCTTAAGCAGAACCTGTGCACGATTGTTCCAGCCATCCAATCCATTGTTAACACATCACTGTCTACAGGAATATTCCCAGCAACCCTGAAACATGCGGTAATCACACCACTACTGAAAAGTACTTCCTTAGATAAGGACATTTTGAAAAGCTACAGGCCAATATCCAATATTGCTTTTCTTTCTAAAGTAATTGAGAAAGCTGTTTTAAAACGTGTCACTGAACATATTGAGAATAACAACTTGTATTGTAAATTTCAATCAGCCTACCGGTCTGGCCATAGCACCGAGACAGCTTTGTTGAGGGTCAAAAGTGATATAATGCATGCAATTGACAACCAACAGGCTGTCCTGGTCGTGTTGCTGGACCTGTCGGCTGCATTTGACACTATCGATCACAGTATTTTGTTAGGCAGATTGTCTAATATATTTGGATTTAGTAATAATGTCATTAACTGGTTTAAGACTTACCTATGTAACAGAACTTGTATGATCAAGATAGCTAACGGTTATTCTGGTCCAAGATTGCTTACCTATGGCATACCTCAGGGTTCCTGTGTTGGACCGCAGCTGTTTTCCTTTTATACTTACCCATTGGCAGATATAATTAGACAACACCCCAGTGTCAGTTTTCATTTTTATGCAGACGACATTCAGTTGTATGTCTGTGCTGACCCCCGAAAGCCTGGTGATATAGAGCAATCTCTTTAACAACTTGTATATCGGACATCAAAAACTGGATGTGCCAAAACATGCTTCTCCTAAACAATGCGAAAACGGAATTGTTTGTCGCTGCTCAACCCAGAATTAGTAAATTGTTAACTAATGTCTCTCTCACAATTGAAAATACCATAATCCAACCATCCTCTACAATAAAAAACTTAGGTGTTATATTCGATTCTGCCATGAGCATGTCCCAACATGTCTCCTCAATTTGTAAAACGGTCAACTTTCATCTTAGAAATCTGTCACGTGTACGTAGCCTCATCGATGAAACCACATGCCACCATGCTGTCCGAGCTCTAGTCACATCTAAACTTGACTATGGCAACTCTCTTCTCCAAGGCTTGTCCAGCAAAGACATAAAACGCATCCAACGACTCCAAAACAGAGCAGCCAAACTAATCTTTATGGCAAAAAAGTTAGACCATGTTTCCCCTTTTCTTAAACAGCTTCACTGGCTTCCTATCAAGGAACGAATAATTTTCAAGTTGTTAACATTTACTTACAAATGTTTTAGTGACAGTGCACCATCTTATCTCACTGAACTTATCACCCCATACCAGCCGAATCGTACACTCCGTTCCAGTTCCGATACCAGAATCCTCACTAAACCCAAAACTCGATCTTTAATCGCCACAAGAGGTTTTTATGCAGCTGCTCCAAACCTTTGGAATAATCTTCCACATGAAATCCGCCATGCCATTTCCCTTACCGACTTTAAAACATTGCTTAAAACACATCTTTTCCAGACTTGATCTTCATAGATTGTTATTATTTACATTTTCCGTTTTGTATTCACATTTGTATTATTTTGTGTAAAGCGTTGTGATACCAGTGTGTAAGAACGCTATATAAATGCCCTGATTATTATTATTATTATTAGCAGTGTCAAACCTACAAAGAGAGGAGTCCGTGCTTTCTGCAAACACAAAAACCCCATCCCTGTTGTACAATCGCACAGGAACAGGTACATGAACAATGCCTGTCTTGAACATGCACGCCCACGCTGTCTTCGAAAGATTCTACTGACTGGTTTACATCCCTCATCTAAGATCGTGTTACTAAATGCACAGTCTGTACGCAATAAGACGGAACTTTTTGAGACTTACATTCTTCAAAACTGCCTGGACATCTTCATCATAACAGAAACATGGGTGCCAGAAAGCGATCACGTGACACTCAAAGCACTAACACCACCCGGCTACGTATGCCATTCTGTGCCGAGAAATGGCAGAGGTGGTGGAATTGCCATTATCAGCAAGCTTTCGCTTGGTGCATCTTTACAACCCATACGGAAATTTCGCAGTTTTGAATGTGCTGAACTGGATTTGAAGTTCAATGAACAGAACCTGAGAATTATCGTCATTTATCGACCACCTCCATCAAGGAAAAATGAACTGACACAAGGTATGTTCCTGGATGATTTTCCAATAATCCTGGATGAACTAGCACAATCAAATGCCAATTTCGTACTTGCTGGCGATTTCAACATTCATGTCGACAGTCTAAATCCCGAGTCAATCAAATTTGCCGATCTTCTAGAGACTGCTGATCTGGTTCAGCATGTACGTGGAGAAACTCACATGTCAGGACATACGCTTGATCTCGTCATCACAAGAGTGGGATCACAACTTGTCAAAGAAATTCAGGTAGACACATTTCTGTCGGATCATGCAGCAATTTCTTTCACCTGTTGCCTCAACAAGCGTCACGTTCCTATCAAGAAGGTGACGTACAGAAAACTCCGGGACATCAATCTGGACACTTTCTCAGAAGAAATACACAACTCACTCTCCACATTACCTACCGTCGATGATGTGTCACAGCAGGTAGATGAGTACAACACTAAGGTTCAACATATTTTGAACATTCATGCACCAGAACAGTGTAAAAACATCACTCTCCGCCACAATATCCCTTGGTATTCTCATCACATCAGATTGCAAAAGCAGGCCGTGAGGCGTGCAGAGAGGCGCTGGCGCCGATCCCGACGTCAGACAGATCGCTCCATCTTAATTGCCAAGAGAAACGAACTAAAGCTGCTGACCAGTAATGCTAAGACTGAATACATGAATGCTAAAATAACGGAATGTTCCAGTGATCCCAAACGGTTATTCCAGACGGTGAAGAATCTTCTTGGTGCAACTAAAAGCATTACACTACCAAGTCATAACAACGACACAGACTTGGCCAACAGATTTAGCACCTTTTTCAGCGACAAAATTAAGGCTATTCGAGATTCTACTGGAGGACATACAACATTCACTTCCAATCTGCCACCTACTTGCATTCCTGAACTTTCAACATTTGAGGCTATTTCCATTGTTGATATCGTTCAGATCATCGCGTCATCACCAAATAAGACATGTCGTCTCGATCCAGTTCCTACCTGGATTGTCAAGAAAATGCCCATGTCTTTTGCACCAGGCATCCAAAGCATCGTCAACTCTTCCCTGGCAGCTACCAAGGTTCCGGAGGAATACAAGGTAGCACATGTTACACCTTTGCTGAAGAAAGACGGCCTTGATCCTGAGCAACTGAACAATTACCGACCGGTATCAAACTTGCCATTTATCTCCAAAGTTCTGGAGAGAATTGTCCTACGCCAACTTACAAGTCACTTGGAGGACAACCATCTTTTAGAAGACATGCAGTCTGCATACAGAAGAGGACACAGTGTTGAAACTGCTCTCGTCAGAGTTTCAAACGATATTCTTCACTCCATTGACAATCGGCAGATGGTCTTACTAGTTCTACTGGACCTATCTGCTGCCTTTGATACAGTGGACCATCAACTTCTACTGCAACGACTATCAGAGCGGCTCGGTGTGACTGGATCTGCTTTGCAGTGGATAAAGTCATATCTTGCTGACAGGTCTCAAATGGTGTGCATCGCTCAAAGCAGATCAGAATCCCGGCCCCTAGACTGCGGCGTCCCTCAGGGCTCCGTTCTAGGTCCTGTTCTCTTCACGACATACACTCTACCACTAGGCGACATCGCTAGACATCACAACGTCAAGTTTCATCTCTATGCCGACGACACCCAGCTCTACATATCCTTCACTCCTGGTGTAACTGCAGATGAGTCCTTCAAGCAGATGCACGACTGTGTCGGCCATATTCAAACGTGGATGAGTCGTAATTTCCTGCGACTGAATGCGGAAAAGACACAGGTTCTTGTTGTGGGATCGCGACACGACCATGCAAAGTTTACTTCACAACAGTTCTCAATCAACAACCACGATTTGTCAGCCTCCAAAAGTGCACGCAATCTTGGAGTTGTGTTTGACAAACTGTTCAACATGGAAGCACACATCTCAAGTGTGTGCAAAAGCGCTAACTTCCATCTTCGTAACATAGCCAAAATTCGCAAATACTTGTCCCTGGATACAGCTGAGAAAGTCATCCATGCTCTGGTCTCCTCCCGCATGGATTGTTGCAACTCGCTCTTAGTTGGCCTTCCAGCTGCATCTATTTCTCGTCTGCAACGTGTACACAATAATGCCGCTCGAGTCGTTGTCCAAGCCAGAAAATACGACCACATTTCGCCCGTCCTAAGACGCCTACATTGGCTCCCCATTGCAAAGAGGATCACCTTCAAAATCTGCCTCCTTGTGTTCAAAGTTCTGCATGGACAAGCCCCACAGTATCTTTGTGAACTAATCTCCACTAAGCACAGCAGTCGTGCTCTACGGTCTGCTGGATCTCACTTGCTGGTAGAGCCAAGGTCTAGAACAATTCGTTACGGAGACCGTGCTTTCGCCAAAGCTGCTCCTGCCCTATGGAATAAGCTCCCTGTCTCACTTCGCAAAACAACAGCACTCAACAACTTCAAGAGGGAACTAAAAACACACTTGTTCACTTAGACTTTCATTGGGTTTTATTTAAGTTCAATTATGTTTATTTTTCATTTTCTATTGTATAATGTTTTCTTTTTGTGTAGGCGCCTTGATCGGTTTTCTGGAGAAGTGCGCATTATAAATCCATATTATTATTATTATTATTATTAATAAATTATTTAGACCCGACTTACGTTTCACAAGTCTCCTCTTTTGAATTATCGTTTGCATTGGTTTGCATTGGACACTCACTTATTGAGGCAAAGACGGACGCTTCTGGACAATAAGCATATTTTAAAGGCAAATAAGTTTCAAATGCTTGACAAAACGAAATAAAGATTGCACCCCCCCCCCCCCTCCCACCACTACCACCACCAATTTAACGAACTCCAGACCGTCGATCGCATGCCTTGTGGCTCTTGCGATACAACCCTTTCCCCGAAGAAAGTCAAATGAGTAACCAAACAATAGCTCACTGACACTCACTTATTTGGGCAAAGATGGACGCTTCTGTATTTTCCTCCGCCAGACTTATTATGGCAGTTGTGCGTGTCTTCACATCAAAGTCCAACCGGAAAGGCGCCCTCAGCGGCTGCAAGATGAACGTGATACCTTGGCCGAGAGCCTCCGCAGTGAACGAGCAAGCTGTGTGACACCCCAAGATAAAAATACAAAAATGAACAGTCAAACCGAATTATATCATAGGACTTTTCAAATAGAGATGAATATTTGATTTGATTTGATTTATTTATTCAGGTTAACTCGAAACACAAAAGCAGTTGATTTAACCTATGGGATAGCCCCCAAAGGCAAATTTTACAGGCTTATTTCCATTGGGGTCCGAACATTAAAGACAGAACAAGAAACAAAAACACATTATTTACAAGAAAGACAGATATGCCTATTTAAAACATGACATGATCAATATACATGGGCACCCTCCCCAACCCCCCCCCCCCCCCCCCCACCCCCTCCCCCCCCCACCCCCCCCCCCCCCCCCCCCCCACCCCCACACAATTTTGATAAAATTAAGTTGCAGATTGAATTAAAATTACAGATTGAATTAAATGCACAATCGCAAAAAACTATTTGGTCTGAATACCCCGAATTAATTAAGAAATCCAATTTCAATAAAACATGTACCCCAAGAGTAACCCCTGTAATTACACATCGGCAGCCTTGGTGAGGGTATAATAGAAAACATCAGTCGTCAATGAACGACGACTGGGTTTATTTCCCTAGATTCAGCTTGTTCAGATAGGGGACACTTAATATAGAAAGACTAGTGGTGCACTTTACATTGGAGGGCAGGTCATTCCAGTGTTTGATGGCTGTATTAAAAAAAGTAGCACTTGTTAAATAGGATATAGCTGAAACAACAAAATTATGTTCACTGGCCCTTGTATTGTGAATATGTCGTTCAAAGACTCTAGTAAAATTATCAGTATGATATTCTGGAGATTATTGTGAACTATTTTATACACATGATTCAGCTTCAATTGAGTAACTCTAACCGTAACATTTAATAGCCCAAGTGAACCCAATTCTTTTTTGCTCAACATGATCTCTGGAGTTTTTGTTTAAATAAACCTAACCATTTTGTTCTGCATAACCTTGTAGCTTATTCTGCAGTCTGATGGGGAGTGCAGAATGCCATGATGAACATGAATAAATAAATAACATTGAATCAAAGCTGACAATAAGATTTGTCGAGATTTTTCGTTGAGGAAAAGGGTTTGTGTGTACAGAAACTTAAGCCTGTCACCTGTTTTTTTAATAATCGATTTGGCAATATCCTCACCAGATAACGATTGGTCATGCGAAACCCCTAGATATTTCACAGACGAGGCAGGTTTGATTGGTTCACCATTACAAGTAACTAACAAATCATTAACTTTCTTCAATTTGTTTTTTGTTCCAAAGAGAATGGTCTTAGTCTTGCCCAAATGCAGAGAGAGCTTATTATTAGTAAGCCATTGACTGCATAATTCTAATTACATGCTAAGATATTTAGCAATATCACTAGGATCCTTGCCGGAAACCAGGAGAACGCTGTCGTCTGCATAAAGGAGTAGTTTACATTGAACACTGATTGGCATATCATTGATATAGCATAAGAACAAAAGTACTATACTCGATCGCCACTTGTACGCCATAAAAAAATTAAAAATGCACTGTTTCTTGAAGAGAGTACACTGTAAAAAATAACCGTAAAATAAAGGGTTTTTCCACCTGTAAAAAACCAAACGTGATATTTTCACGGCACACTACCGTAATTTTACTTTCGAAATCCGTTACGGCGATTGTGAAAAAACACCGTTATTTTACGGTTATTTTGTACAGTGTAGAAGTATATGTGTGTAAATCCCGAAATCATCCAAGGAAAGATGATGGCTTTCTAGGACATTCTTTCGAGACAGGTATCGTTCGAACAAGTGGGCAGCCATCTTGCATGTCTTGTTCATGTCGTGAGGTGTGTGTGCGATGCGGTTATGAATAAACAACAAACGTGGTTTGACTAATTTTCAGGATAAGGTAACAATTCGGGTTGTGTTAGATAAAGCATAGATAAAGTGCGGTAACCCCCTCGATATACACGTATTTTCAACCTGAATATTTAAATGTTTAACTATTAATTTGATCTCGTCTTCATGCACCGTTTATATTTTAAATCAATGTGGATAAGAACGCTAGTAGTGTAGAGTACGTATATTTTTTACTTCGTTTTCTGGTAGAGGATCATGATCCTCATCGAGGATGAGATCGGTAACCTCGCCGAGGATCAAGAGAGGGAGGTGTATCTGTAACTAGTTGAGGTCATGTGTCAATAGGTTAATCGATAAAAAGAGGATTATGGATATAATTATGATGACACGAACGAAAATAAGACGACCGATAATCGATTACCAGGCTTCGCGCGGGATCGGTTGATGTTGACAAGAGTTCATAGTAATCGTCAATTATGAGGTTTCTGTCGGTTTGGGTTTGTTTGTTTTACCAATTTTCAGCCGTTTATTATCCATGTATATTTTTAGTCTACATGTAGATCGATGTTTATGTGAATTAAATTACGACTCCTTCAACCATCCTGAGCCACGCAGCGCTTTTACGAGCTTTTTACTAAGCTCTCAAACCCCTATGGATACTCGGCAAGATCCGTGGTTATTTGGCGCAAAGATGATGCGCCCAATACAACTTACAGACGTAGACCAAGGCAGGGGGGGGGGGGGGGGGGGGGGGGGGGCGGAGGGGGGCGGAGGGGGGCGGAGGGGGGGCCCAGCAAAGTGCGCCACCAACGTTGAAATGTATCTCATTCATTCTTCCACGCTCACGAGCCGCACATCTCACACAGTAAATACGTATAGATCGCTACCTCGAAGCGCACCATTGAAACACGTACAAGTTTGCTCCGTGCATCGCTCCCCGAATTCAGTGATTTATCCAACGTCCGCAAAGCCAGGTACACATGCACGATCTACACGGGATTTGTTTGGGGAGATGTCATTTTATGCCATTTTCGTTCGAAAACAACACAATAAAACGCATGGGGTTCACAGACAGATTTTTTCAACAATTCAGTACATCACTGCGACATCCTTTTTTAACGTATCCATGGAAAAAAAATAGTGGGTTCGAAGCAGGATTTTCCACAATTTATCGATTATTATTGCCCTTTTTAGGGGAGGTATTTGTTGACGTCGGTTGGGTATTTGTGCACAATCTCCACGTGCATCAACGGTACGTCAACGTTCATTTTTTTCCGACTGCTTTTTTCATTTTCAATACAATTGTTGTCATTGGATGATACAAATTAAGGTAAATAACAACCTTTTTTTAACTACAAAAGACAAGATGTTAAGATTGGATGCCAAAAACTCTTTATTTTTCGCATGAAAAAATTGTTCCCCCCTATTTTGAGAATGGACGTAATACCCCAGTCACAATTGGCTTGCGATGGGTTTGCGATTAGTTTGCGGCGGATTTCTAGGCATTTTTGGCCGGGGCCCCACGGGACTCCTTGCGGCTGCACTCGGGCGGGCATCGAGTTACTTTTAACTCGGACTTAAAACCTGGTGCGGCGTTTCGCATCGCAAACTGATCGCCAATAAATCGGTCGATGCCTAGCCGATGTCCGGCAGGGCATCACACACGTCGGGCGGGCGCCGAGCCAAATTTTGGACAACCCAGACAATCAATATATCGGCCAGGCGCCGCCCACACGCCGGCCGGGTCCCGCCAGGCGTCCGGCCGACTTGGCGGTGCCTGGCCGGAAATCGACCGGGGGCCGGACGGCGCCCTGCCGGCGCCCAGCCTGAAATCGGTCATGCATCGGCCGGGGCTCGAAGGGTAAAAAAAGCGGCTCATCGGTCTACATCTACACACAGTTTATCACACAAGTTTCATAGTGCAAGTACTACATCTCTTCTTCAGCCACCAATGCAACAAGAACCAGGTTGTAGCGGTATAGCGTGCAAACGCTAACCTCTCCCTCAACCGGGCGACCTACACGCGCTGTGCGGGTGCCCGCAAGCGTTGTGGAGGTATCAACGGCCTTTTCTTATTTAAAGAAGGTCATGGCCCTGTCACACCAGAACGTTTTAGGCCAACGTGTTGGAATTTCGGCAACACGCGGGTAAACGTTGACCAACGCTAGGCCAACGTTCGCAACGCGCTGCGCGCGTTACCCACACGCTGGAACACGCTGTCACACGCTGAGGCAAAAATACATTTTTCAACATACCTAAAAAATGTCAGCGTTTGCCAGCGTGTGACTGCACACATTGGCGGCGCGCAGGAAGGCCGTTACTCACGCGTCGAACGCGCTAGACGATCGTTACCAACCCACTACTCTCACGCTGGCGACACGCTGTCGTATTTTTACTATAAATCAGTGATGCGTTCCTTACACGCTTAGCGCGTTCCTTACACGCTACTCACGCGCTGGCATACGCTATGAACCCCTTATCAACCTGCATGGACACGCTGAAATCACGGTTCCACTTGACTTTTTTCTGTGAAAGTTCAGCAATTGCCAGCGTATCAACTATTTTTAACGCGCTACTCATGCATTGGCCTAAAACGTTCTGGTGTGGCAGGGCCATAGCCAGCGTGTCGCAAGCGTACGCCAGCGTACGCCATCGTGTGAGTAGCGGGTTGATAACGATCGTCTAGCGTGTTCGACGCGTGAGTAACGAACCTCCAACGCGCCGCCAGCGTGTGCAGTCACACGCTGGAAAACGCTGGAAATTGTAGTTATGTTGAAAAAAAAATTTTTTTCTCAGCGTGTGACAGCGTGTCCCAGCGTGTGAGTAACGCGCTCAGCGTGTTGCTAACGCTGGCCTAGCGTTGGTCAGCGTTTGCCAGCGTGTTGCCAAAATTACAACACGCTACTCACGCGTTGGCCTAAAATGTTCTGGTGTGACAGGGCCATCAGAGGAGAGCTTCTGCCGCCGGCCGTTGATCGCTGGCCACTCGACAGGCACACTACAGATGCCCGTCCGGCCGCCGTACGACCTGTAAGAATTGGTTGGCACCCTGCCGGATACCGCAGGGGTATCGCAAGGACATAAGCAGGGCACCGGACGAGTGCCTGCCGGACACCGGCCGATAAACGGGCCAATAATTCGACCCCATTTCCAAGAAAGTCGGCCGATCGCCGGTCGGCGACCCCCCGGGCCCCGTCATGGCAGCGTACGGGGCACTTTTAATTGTGACTGTGACCGCCATATCGCACGATTCTTCGCCGACCTCTACACGCCGGCCGATGCCTAGAAATCGCACACGCCGCCCGGGCTCCGTTTTAATTGTGACTGGGGTATTACCACAGCGTTTCGCAATCGCAGCCTCGAAGGGCCCCCCCTCCGCCCCCACCCCCCCCCTAGACCAAGGCATGCGAACCAACCTCGACCCCAGGCATGACATTACAGTTTTTCATTCATAAAACGCCGAGGTTGGCTAACAAACAAACAAGATGGCGGACGATTTTTTGAAGGAAAACATTTACGAAAGGTTCTGAGTTCCCTGCCTAAATAACCTACAAAAACGCACCCTGAGGGCGTATGAGCTAGGAAGGCAAGGATGTCATAGTGTGTTCATCCATGGTACTTCCAAGTCGCCCGAGAAAGTCACCCTCAGTATTAGCCTCAAATCTAGTGAGGTCGTGCGTCATTTTGGCAAACAGTTAATTACCTGCAAAAACTACGTTTCTCTGAAATCAAAGGGGAAATTATCATTCGTTTAGGAGGTTTTCACCATAGAGCAAGGTGGTTTCACTCATCACAAATTTAAAACCCAAAGAGAAATACCTCTGCACCCGCAGTCACAAATAAACGCCGGGGCAGACATGATTTGCTGTGTTGATGTACATGTGTACATACGGGTCAATATATCGCGGCGTATATATTGTGTGGAAATGGTTTGCATGGAATGTCAATTTATTAAATATTGTTCACAATATTCCAGCCAAACTGCCTTTTTAATATTGAGATACTCTATCGACTAGCGTCTATTGTTTGCCTGCAGGTAATAAACAGGCGGGTTTCATCTCTAGACATCACCCGTGTTTGCTTAGTTGCCTAGTTTGTATGGATAAAGGAGGGCATCCATTCATACGTGATCCGCGTCCACGTCCATGTCCATGCCCGTGAAAAATCGCTCACCTTGGGAAACATTGCAAGCATCCATAGGCCTATTGATCCGTTCCGTGTCCGTGTCCGCGTCCGCGAGCAATCGCGCAGTGATCTGAGCAATTTTCACTGACACTGACACGGACGTATTATTTCATATGAAGCGCGATATGTGGCAGAGAAACCCCCCCCCCCCCACCTCTTTTGTGTTGACCATTGTGTTCCCGGAATCTCAGGAATTCTGTTTCAAGGGGGGTGGGGGGGGGGGGGGGGTTAGGTAACAATAGTGTTGAGTGTGTATAAGGTATAGGGATAAGAGGGAGGTACCCCTCTGCCACATATCGTGCTGGGTATATGTTATTTGGAAGCTTGGCAGGACCTCGATGACCTCAGTGACAGTGGAACATGAAGCAGAATCAGTGTCAAAAAGATCGGACGTGTTTTTACAACTCGGATGCTTTCCTAATTCGGAAGTATTCCTAATTCGGATGCTTTTTGCAAACTCGGAGGCTTTTTTAATTCGGATGAATTCGTAATTCGGATGCTTTTTTAATTCGGATGCTTTTCTAGTTCGGATGCTTTTTGTAATCTCGAATGTTTTTTTACTTCGAATGCTTTTCTAGTTTGAATGCCTTTTGTAAACTCGGATGCTTTTTGCAAACCGAACATATTCGCAAAACGGATGCTTTCCCAATCTGGCACTAGGGTGGCCCTGAAAGGACATTACACATCGCAGATTCTGCAATATCGCGCATTCTGCGCGAATTTGAACGATGACCAACATGTTATCGTATATATCTTAGCATATATCTGAGATGTGGAAGATTTTATTGTAGATTTCTGCACAGATTTATGTCATGGTGAATATTTTATGCGCAGATTTTTATTTTAGATTTCAAGTTCTGCGCAGATTTCTTAGTACGCAAATTTGTGAGATGTCGCACGGATGGGCATGCATATCCATCTACATGTGTTCTAAAACGGACAGGCAAACGTCGTGGTTCAACTTTCAAACGAATATTGAATACATGCTGCAAAAGGTGATGCATTTTCTAAAAAGGTTTATGTCAATTTATTTTTAAAAAAATTCAAAATAAACCGTAAATATAACAATACTTTTTCAAACCCTTTCAAATCATACAGCATATTAGCCACACTTGTTTAACCTTTCCTGTAATTTTGATGACAAATTACAGTTAAATTAGCTGCCTAATGAAAGTAATCCTACCTCGAGTTATTTTTATAGATTTGGACATGAGAATGCAACATTTAAAACAAAATATACCTCACATGTTATCAAAAACTTATACTTTTATTTCATAATCTACAAGATAATGTTACTGGGCAAACTTAATGTGGGTATAGGCTTCAGCCAAACACTAATTAGTGCCTAATTAGCCCGTTAAATAAATCCCCTTTTTAATGCAGCATTGTAATGCGTTTTTTGGCTGCGAGTATATCTGCCTCTTTAAAACATTTCTTATTGGTTTTTCCAGCATCAATGAACACAAAGACAATGGTGTGTACTACCTTTCAGTAAAATGGTTTAATCGTACAAGTTTATCAAAGTTTCTGTTGGATAGGTTCGCCAAGTGCAGAGTGTGTACGTATACTTGTTGGCGTCGCTTCGGATCTTCACATAGAAGTCTAATCAGAAAGTAAAGGAGTTTTTATCAGCGGCTGAACAAGGGCAAGGATGATACTTTGTAATAGTTGATTTTGTGATATCATTTTGCATTTTGGTTGTTGGGTTCTGTAGAAATAATGTTTTAGTTCACAACAAGTAATGTTTTTATATGCCACTAATAAATGTTATCAGAAAATAGTATGTAAGAAATATTGTGGAGAGGGTTAGTCTATATTTTCGCCGTCAAACATGCTGCTTATTCAGTAGGAGTAATTCACAGGCCTACAACTCACTCTTATGATTTGAAAAAGGCGCCAGATTCATAAAAATATTCTTGTTTGTGTGTATTATTACTTCAAACTAAAGAAAAATCTCAAATTTAAGTTTTTTTGGAAAATGCCAATTGTTGATGTAGTACTGCCTTAAAATGAGACATTCCCCATACTTTTTTCACCAGATATAAAAAGACAAATGTTGGCTTTAATCAAATCCAAAAGGAAAATATTCTGAGACCCCTGGCAAATTGACTTTTTGAGGGACACAATTTTAAAAGTTCTGAAAACATGCTTCAATGCATGATCTAAAACTAGAATAAGGGTGACATTTAAAACATTTTTTTTAAAATCAAGTAAGGGCAAGGATGATACTTTGTAGTGATATAGTGGATTTTGTGATAAAATTTGTATTTTGGCTGGGTGATTTTTTTTAATAAGCAAATTTGCGGCCCCAAACTGGCTAAAAATGCCAAAAACACAAAATGGCCTGTTTCCATTGACAACGGACCATAGCCTGATTTTTTGATTTCAATATTGGTTACTTGCTTACCAAGTCCTCTCATATTAAACATATGATAAAAATGCCGAGGACCCTTATAATTTATATGAAATATTTACATGGACCTACAATGTATGCAGCATGCATGCACTTCTAATCCAACCTATTGTGTCTGAGCAACTTATGTGCATAATAATGCTGAATTGTATATCCAGCAAGTTGCCACCAACTATACATGTATATTATTGTAATCCCACCTATACATGACCACACTATACACAGAGTAGTACGCATTACTCGGATACTTCATTCTTCATTCAAAACAAGGACTGAATGTTCCAAATCACTTTATAAAATCTGGTAAACATGAAAGCTTTGAACGAAAAGGTCAAGACAGAAACTCTGAGAATAATTGCGTGGCTAAGAGAACAATGTGAGACCCTGACAGTAGGGTTTCTTCCCGTTGATAATGGGGTCGATGGTGAACATGATTATAACAATGCTAGAGTCAGACATGAAGATCAATCCGAGTGATGAAGATAATGAGGTTGACTATGCCATACCCCTTTTTTCCGAGTGCCGACAATGAGGTCAAAACATACTGCACGTTTGCGCTCGCACCCCTCTTTTGCTTTTTCGCACCCTTTTTGCTCTTGCCAACAGTGAAGTCATAACATACTGCAAATTTGCGCCCGCATCCCTCTTTTGCTTTCTCGCACCCCTTTTCCCGAGTGCCGACAGTAAAGTAAAAACATACTGCACATTTGCGCTCGCACCCCTTTTTGATCTTGCCAACAGTGAAGTCATAACATACAGCACATTTGCGCCCGCACCCTTATTTTACTTTCTCGCACCCCTTTTTTCCGAGTGCCGACAGTGCAGGTCAAAACATACTGCACATTTGCGCTCGCACCCCTCTTTTGCTTTATCGCACCCTTTTTTGCTCTTGCCAACAGTGAAGTCATAACATACTGCAAGTTTGCGCCCGCACCCCTCTTTTGCTTTCTCAGTCGCATCCCTTTTTGCTCTTGCCAACAGTGAAGTCATAACATACTGCAAATTTGCGCCCGCACCCCTCTTTTGCTTTCTCGCACCCCTTTTTGCTCTTGCCAACAGTGAAGTCATAACATACTGCAAATTTGCGCCCGCACCCCTCTTTTGCTTTCCCGCACCCTCTTTTGCTTTCTCGCACCCCTTTTTGCTCTTGCCAACAGTGAAGTCATAACATACTGCACATTTGCGCCCGCACCCCTCTTTTGCTTTCTCGCACCCCTGTTTGCTCTTGCCAACAGTGAAGTCATAACATACTGCACATTTGCGACCGCACCCCTCTTTTTCTTTCTCGCACCCCTGTTTGCTCTTGCCAACAGTGAAGTCATAACATACTGTAAATTTGCGCCCGCACCCCTCTTTTGCTCTTGCCAACAGTGAAGTCATAACATACTGCACATTTGCGCTCGCACCCCTCTTCTGCTTTCTCGCACCCCTTGGTAACACGAAGTATGAATATCATTCCCGCTCCGTGTACGTAAAAAACAAAGCACTTGCATATTAGTTTGTTCAGTGTTGATTGTTGTCATATTAAAAAAAGTACCAACTGCTGTGACCAATTCGAGAAAAATAATTACGAACAAAAGCAGTGGAGCTACATTCGGTAATAAAGGCATCTTCCTTTCAGTGGTAGTCTGAACAATAAGCACTCCTCCTAACGACAACAAGAACAAACCTAGAGAAAACAAAGCACTTGCAATATTTGGTTCAGTTGCTTGTTGTCATATTTAAAAAAATAAAAACCAACTGCTGCGACCAATTCCACGCTCTTTGATATTTACTCAAAAAATCGGAACAATACGCACTCCTCCTAACTACAACAAGAACAAACCTAGAGAAAACAAAACACTTGCAATATTTGGTTCAGTTGCTTGTTGTCATATTAAAAAAAAAAAAAAAATGCTGCGACCAATTCCACGCTCTTTGATGTTTACTCAAAAATCTGTTATGAAAAAGGTAGTAGGGCTACCATTAAGTAAAAAATGCATCTTCACTTTTAGCGGCAGTCTGAACAATAAGCACTCTTCCTAACGAAAACAAGAAAAAACCTACATGTAGCGATACTGGGTTAGTTTCAGCGACAAAACAACGGTGCACAGCGGGGGAAAAGAAGACTTTTGTTTGGCTTTGGC
Source organism: Crossaster papposus (assembly GCA_037893245.1). NCBI lineage: Eukaryota > Metazoa > Echinodermata > Asteroidea > Velatida > Solasteridae > Crossaster > Crossaster papposus. The sequence goes on from JBAIAA010000238.1 coordinate 2,002,320, forward strand.
GATGAGCATCACAGAAAATACACACATAGACAGGGCCCAGACCAGAAAAAACTAAGGGTTTTTCCTGTCAAGGTTTTCTCAACGGTTTCATCATCCTTAACCTCAACCATTTGATATTAGCTTGGGGGCCACCCTGATTTTTGCCCCTAATTCAAAATGGCCGCCAAAATCCAAAATGGCCGCTAAAATTACATAAATTACATATATACTGCTAAATACGTTTAATATCAACGTGTTTTTTTAGTGATTCTCTCATCTTGAATGTACACCCATTGAATTTAGCTACAGAGCCACCCAGAATTTGGCCTCAAATTCAAGATGGCCGCCAAAATCTAAAATGGCTGCCAAAATTACATAAAATACATATATACTGCTAATTACGTTTAATATCAACGTTTTTTGTGTGATTCTGTCATCTTGAATGAACACCCATTGAATTTAGCTCCAGAGCCACCCAGAATTCGGCCTCAAATCCAAGATGGTCGCCAAAATCTAAAATGGCTGCCAAAATTACATAAAATATACTGCTAATTACGTTTAATATCAACGTTTTTTGTGTGATTCTGTCATCTGGAATGTACACCCATTAAATTTAACTCCAGAGCCACCCAGAATTTGGCCTCAAATCCAAGATGGTCGCCAAAATCTAAAATGGCTGTCAAAATTACCCTAATCAGGTTTATACTGATTCTTGTTTTTTCTGTCAGAGTTGTTTTCAGTGATTCCGTCATTCTAAGCCCAAGGCCTTTAGGATTAGTCTGGGAAATACTCAGGATTTATCGTATAATCCAAGATGGCTGTCAAAATGGCTGTCAAAATGGCTGCTAAAATGGCTGCTAAAATGGCCATCAAAAGCATCTTACTTAAATTTAAAGTACATATTCATTTTGTCCTGTTAAAGCTCACTAAAGTTGGTTTCATTGTGGCGTCCTGAACCTAAGCCTTTTGAAATTAACTTGTGGCTACCCACGATTTGTCCGCCCAAATCCAAAATGGCTACCAAAATGACCTTAATCAGATTTAAACGGTCTCTTATTTATCCCCCATAATTTAGTAAAAGACCTGGCTCACCCATGTATGCACATTATTTAGGAGAGGATAACTCAACTGTTCTAGGCTGATATGACCCCAAGGAACAACTTGGGATGTGTGCCAAAATCTCTATCCGGGGCGAACAGCCCGGAAATGACCACGCCCTTTTTAAAATGACCATGGAACTTCATTAACTGTCTTAGACACATAATTACGTTCTGTATAACATTAATATATAACAACAAAGATTGTTTATCTAAGCCAAAAATTGTTTATCTAAGCCAAAGTCGGATCGCTCAGTATGACTTAAGACGCGCATAGACCACAAACACCATGCACTTATTCTCTGTGACTGTGACCAAATTAACAAACTAAGAGGACATGAAGTTGATTTGTGATCCAAATATTAATGCACAGTTAACAGCAAATGATACGTTTGTTTCCAGTTGTATCTGTCCACCTGTCTCGCTAGTTTCGTACGAACCAGTTGGCCAGTTGCTCTCGTTATTTTGACGAACCAATAAATGAGCTTTTTATTAACAAACGCGGTGACTGTGAATGTAAAGCAGCCGTGCATAACGCTTTGTATAAAATTCGATAAATTTAATTATTTAGGTGGCCTGCCTGTCTTATTTCACTCCTTTCCCTCCTTTCCCTGTTCAAGTTGAGTATTTAACAAACCTTTGTGAAAATGAACTGAGGTAGAGCCTGAAAGTTGACTGGTGGCATGCTTCCGGCCCCCTTAAATAAAATATTGATTTTAACATTATTTTTGGTACAATGATTTCCTAATAAAATCACCCCTGGAAAATTGCTGCTAGCACTATCATGTCACCGAATCCCTCGAATGAGTCTCAAGGACAGGTTTTTAGGTATTTGCTCTATCACTCAGGTTGACACCTTATAATGTACAGTTGTTATTTGGGTGAAAGGGTTGACTGCTTCCCTTAATTTCTCTAGTGTGTGACACTGTTAAAAGGTGTATTTAATCAAAAGTAATTCTGGCGACTGTGGTTGGGCCAAATATGGAAACTAAACAATTGCGCGACGCGGAAGAAAAATATCGCGCCAAAACTTTACCTATCAATTTCGAAAATCTAAAATACATGTGGAATCGAAGCACTCGTACAAAGAGGAAAATTTATTAAATAATTTTGTGGCGATCATTGGATAAAAACTTATCCCGTCTTTTGGGACACAATATTTCTTTCTCATAATCTTGAAGGACTTATTTTCATTTACAAACGAATCTAAAACGACCGTTGATTGTTGAAAGAGTGCAAGCGCGGATCCACGAATTTGTTAGACGGGGGGCAAACCCAAAACTGTAATGCGAGCGCGAAGCACGCATGTTACAGTAAACAAACAAACAGTTTTGTCCCCATTTCTTGTATTATTTGAAAGTAAAGAATGATTGTAGGCATCCAGCAAAATGATTGCGCTAGATATCCTGTATTTGTTCCGACAAAATACATTTCATAATTCCGGACGGCGATCGCGAAGAACATTATAAATAAGAGCCACTGCCGACGCCAGTTGAAAAATAAATTACAACCACCCCCCCCCAAAAAAAAAAAATTCACCCATTCATAATAATTCAAGCAATTACCGATGGTGTATACTACCTTTTAAATTATTATTAATAGAGGTATAAACGAACGCGAATGGCTGCCAAAATGGCCATCAAAAGCATCTTACTTAAATTTAAAGTACATCTTCATTTTGTCCTGTTAAAGCTCACTAAAGTTGGTTTCATTGTGGCGTTCTGAACCTAAGCCTTTTGAAATTAACTTGTGGCTACCCAAGATTTGTCCGCCCAAATCCAAAATGGCTACCAAAATGACCTTAATCAGATTTAAACGGTCTCTTATTTATCCCATAATTTAGTAAAAGACCTGGCTCACCCATGTATGCACATTATTTAGGAGAGGATAACTCAACTGTTCTAGGCTGATATGACCCCAAGGAACAACTTGGGATGTGTGCTAAAATCTCTATCCGGGGCGAACAGCCCGGAAATGACCACGCCCTTTTTTAAATGACCATGCCCTTTTTTTAAATGACCACGCCCTTTTTATCGGAAGTGCTATACTTCCGACATAGCTGTATCTTCTAACCGTTGGAGCTAGACATTTTCTGATGTGCTCAAGATGTTCATTGGATATTTTAGAAGAACATTTCTAAAAACCATTCGGTCAACTTATTACCAAATACATACACCGGGAATTTCCATATATATTTATTAATTAAACTTTCCAAACTTGTGCATACATGTCTGAGCCAGGTCCTTTACTAAATTATAGGGGATAAATAAGAGACCGTTTAAATCTGATTAAGGTCATTTTGGTAGCCATTTTGGATTTGGGCGGACAAATCGTGGGTAGCCACAAGTTAATTTCAAAAGGCTTAGGTTCAGAACGCCACAATGAAACCAACTTTAGTGAACTTTAACAGGACAAAACGAAGATGTACTTTAAATTTAAGTAAGATGCTTTTGATGGCCATTTTAGCAGCCCTTTTGGCAGCCCTTTTGACAGCCATTTTGACAGCCATGTTGGATTAGACGATAAATCTTGGGTATTCCCCAGACTAATTTTAAAGGCCTTGGGCTTAGAATGACGGAATCACTGAAAAAACTCTGACAGAAAAAAAACTAGAAGCAGTATAAACCTGATAAGGGTAATTTTGGCAGCCATTTCAGATTTTGGCGGTCATCTTGGATTTGAGTTCAAATTCTGGGTGGCTCTGGAGCTAAATTCAATGGGTGTACATTCAAGATGACAGAATCACACAAAAAACGTTGATATTAAACGTAATTAGCAGTATATTTTATGTAGTTTTGGCAGCCATTTCAGATTTTGGCGGCCATCTTCGATTTGAGGCCAAATTCTGGGTGGCTCTGGAGCTAAATTCAATGGGTGTACATTCAAGATGACAGAATCACACAAAAAAACGTTGATATTAAACGTAATTAGCAGTATATACGTAATTTATGTAATTTTAGCGGCCATTTTGAATTTTGGCGGCCATTTTGAATTAGGGGCAAAAATCAGGGTGGCCCCCAAGCTAATATCAAATGGTTGAGGTTCAGGATGATGAAACCGTTGAGAAAACCTTGACAGGAAAAACCCTTAGTTTGTCCTGGTCTGGGCCCTGTCTAACAGGATAGGGGCCGTAGACCCACGATTGAACGGCAAACTTTGCACATGATGATGTCATAGATATTTTGAAAAACATTTCAGTAAAATCGAATGGAAGTAAAATTAGCTTGTACGAAGAAGTGTTAAATGTTTCCGTAAGTCAGCTGAACAAAATTCCGCAGACGACAAACACCATGAGCACTGATGAATGTTTCTCAGCCGTGTCAACAGTGAAGTCAAAAAAAATTCCACGCTCTTTGATATTTACTCAAAAAATCGGAACTATACGCACTCCTCCGGATAAAAAAAAAAAAAAAAATGCTGCGACCAATTCCACGCTCTTTGATGTTTACTCAACAAATCTGTTATGAAAAAGGTAGTAGGGCTACGCAGTCTGAACAATAAGCACTCTTCCTAACGAAAACAAGAAAAAACCTACATGTAGCGATACTGGGTTAGTTTCAGCGACATATTGTTGCATCAATGGTTATACAAATTCATACTAATAAAGTGAAGGCTGCAAGATAATTACTTCAAATTCCCAAACCTTCATTCAAGGCATAACATTACAAATTTCAAACACAATAAACAATATATATTCCCCCCCCCCCCCAAAAAAAAAAAAAACCCAAAATATTATAATAATAATAAATAAACCCTTATTAAAGTTAGATTTGTTTTGTAATTTTACAACATGACTCGAACATGCTAATAAAGAATTTTTTTATCAACAGTATTACCAGAACTTAATAACCACTCCTCTAAACAAATATTAACAAGAAAACTCTCACAACACTGATATATTTGGGAGGGGTATATTGTTACTTTTCTTGCTTAACAGCAAATAAAATTGCAAATAAACTATCTGACAAATGTTTCTATTGACCCAATCCTCTAAATTCATTCGCGCAGCCTTAGACGATTTTAGAGGATTTTGGTTGAATGGCAAAAAGTGTCAGTTGGGTCGAGGTCGTAGTCTGTGCACAGCATTCTTTAATTTTTAGTCGAGCCTGCATTATGCTCAATATCATCCACACTGCTTCTGAATGTCATTGGTACGGACTCGACCTATTTCAGTTATAGGTGGAGGATTTAGGCAGGGTTTACCCCTCCATACGACAAATTCAAGAAATGTTGGTTTTAGGGGATCGAGAATAAATTCAATTTTAAATGTACATGTACATGTACATGTACATGTACATGTACATGTACATGTACATGTACATGTACATGTACATGTACATGTACATGTACATGTACATGTACATGTACATGTACATGTACATGTACATGTACATGTACATGTACATGTACATGCATACTGCGTGTACACATATGTACATGTCCATGCATACTTCGTGTTACCATAGACATGGAGGAAAAAACTCCATGTCTATGGTGTTATCACATGTACCTACACGTAATACGATGTGATACTGTACTTGTGAGTTGTATCATAGAGGAATTGTACAGGCGCGGATTCAGGGGGGGGGGGGCCGCGGGGCACGTGCCCCCCGGGTAAAATGAGTAAAAAAAAAAAAAACGGGCGGTGGGGGAAAAGAGGGGGAGGTGAGAGAAAAAGAAGGAAGGAGGATCGGATCGGAGGATCTGCTGTGTCTAATTTTTGGCATAAAACTATAATGACAAAAAAGGGTTATCAATCCATGGAACCCCAGTTTGCGACCCGCACCTGTTCAATTTGTCCATGCACATGAAGCCCTCTCAGGGTATCTATTCGCAGTGAGAGATCGAGGCCGGACATTGGTGTTATCCGCAGAAGACAACCTGAACCCGCCTGGCGCGCATCTAGTAGCCGCTTGTTGGTATCAGAGGTGGCTCCGTTAACCAACGTATGATACTCGGACTACCTGGCATCGAGGTTCGATAAATAATCCCGCGCCTGCATGGTGGACATGTGGCCATTGATTGGCAGTATACTGTCCCCTCCTTTGCCAATTACCCTTTTATTGCAGTATATCTGGATGAATGTTTATGTTGTTAATGACCTTGTGTAAGGATGTTAGTTGGTTGATTTGTTCATGGAGCTATGGTTTGTCCGACCATGGAGGAATAAGAAGGCAACCTAAGCTAGGACATTGTCCGAAAGCTCATCAGTTTTGCTATATCCAGTTTTGGGTGTGGCCCACATTCATATATAAACTTATAAATATTATATATTTATAATATATTTATAATCTCCATAATTCTCCATTTTATCCCCATATAATCTTTAAAACTGTTGCTAAAAAAATCAGAGGAAAGAGGCCAAGAATCGCCTCAGATTGCATCACAAAGCATATAGAATCCAAAATTTTCAGGGGCCCTTAAATATATATGTAATATATATTCATATAAAATTTATATACAATCTCTGTTATAATCTCAATAATTCTAAATTTTATCTCCATATATTTATTTTACATTTTTGCAAAAAAAATTCGGAGGGAAATGGCCAGAAATCGCCTCAGATTGCACCACAAACCATATAGAGTCCGAAATTGTCCGGGGCCCTTAAGCGGGCCCCAGACCCCACGCTTCGCGCTCGCATTTTCCAGTTTTGGGTGTGCCCCACATTCATATATAAATGTATATATAGTATAGGCATATATTTATTTTTATATATAAAATGTGTTCTCCATTAAAATTTCCATCATTCTTCATTTATCTCCATATCATTATTAAAACTTTTGCTAAAAAAATCAGAGGAAAAAGCCCAAGTATCGCCTAAGATTGCACCACAAACCATATAAAATACAAACAATTTCCATATATATTTATTAATTAAACTTTCCAAACTTGTGCATACATGTCTGAGCCAGGTCCTTTACTAAATTATAGGGGATAAATAAGAGACCGTTTAAATCTGATTAAGGTCATTTTGGTAGCCATTTTGGATTTGGGCGGACAAATCGTGGGTAGCCACAAGTTAATTTCAAAAGGCTTAGGTTCAGAACGCCACAATGAAACCAACTTTAGTGAACTTTAACAGGACAAAACGAAGATGTACTTTAAATTTAAGTAAGATGCTTTTGATGGCCATTTTAGCAGCCCTTTTGGCAGCCCTTTTGACAGCCATTTTGACAGCCATGTTGGATTAGACGATAAATCTTGGGTATTCCCCAGACTAATTTTAAAGGCCTTGGGCTTAGAATGACGGAATCACTGAAAAAACTCTGACAGAAAAAAAACTAGAAGCAGTATAAACCTGATAAGGGTAATTTTGGCAGCCATTTCAGATTTTGGCGGTCATCTTGGATTTGAGTTCAAATTCTGGGTGGCTCTGGAGCTAAATTCAATGGGTGTACATTCAAGATGACAGAATAAATATTATAAATATTATATATTTATAATATATTTATAATCTCCATAATTCTCCATTTTATCCCCATATAATCTTTAAAACTGTTGCTAAAAAAATCAGAGGAAAGAGGCCAAGAATCGCCTCAGATTGCATCACAAAGCATATAGAATCCAAAATTTTCAGGGGCCCTTAAATATATATGTAATATATATTCATATAAAATTTATATACAATCTCTGTTATAATCTCAATAATTCTAAATTTTATCTCCATATATTTATTTTACATTTTTGCAAAAAAAATTCGGAGGGAAATGGCCAGAAATCGCCTCAGATTGCACCACAAACCATATAGAGTCCGAAATTGTCCGGGGCCCTTAAGCGGGCCCCAGACCCCACGCTTCGCGCTCGCATTTTCCAGTTTTGGGTGTGCCCCACATTCATATATAAATGTATATATAGTATAGGCATATATTTATTTTTATATATAAAATGTGTTCTCCATTAAAATTTCCATCATTCTTCATTTATCTCCATATCATTATTAAAACTTTTGCTAAAAAAATCAGAGGAAAAAGCCCAAGTATCGCCTAAGATTGCACCACAAACCATATAAAATACAAACAATTTCGGGGCCCTTAAGCGGGCCCCGGACCCCACGCCGTAAGGGATTCGCGCTTCGCGCTCGCATTTTCAACTTTGGGGTGTGCCCCCCGTCTAAAAAAATCCTAGGTCCGCGCCTGTTGTAGGTCTAGAATCATACTGGCCTCGTGTTTACGGCATACGTAGGGATTATATACTATATAAGGGGCCTATCTCCGTGTTTCAAATTTCGGTATAAAATACTTGTATGTTCTCATCGAAGACGCATTTAGTCAGGATATTTTGACACTTGGCTGACCGATGATTAAACCAAGGAGAAATAAAAAGGTTCCTCCATGAATAAACAAATGAGACATCCATTCTTGTCGCATCTAATTCAACAGCATGCCATGCACGAATTAAATGATAAGGAAAAACGGACCTTGTTTAATACCTAATATATATCCCCTTGAATAACCATGCAATATAACCATGGAGGGCCTTCTTATTCTTCCATGATATAACCAACACAACATAAGAAATCATATAGTATAGTACATTATACTAGTTACATGCAGTTACAGACAATGTGAAAAAGACACACTCGGTTGTGTTTAGGTTTCGAACAGGTTACTGGTGTGTATTGTTTGACGTAGAATGTCCTCCCTGTACTATGCACGCCAGTTTAGCAATGACTTGCAAAATAAGCTTGCTAATAACTACAATTTCGTGTGTCATAGAAATTAGCCTAAAACATAATTGGTGAATGTATGCGTATCTGTCAGTGCCTTTTGATGTCTTGCAGTTCCACTGTTTTCCTAGTAAACGATCTAAGGCAGCAAAGCTCTCTGGAGAGTATTCCTTTCGGAAACTATTCTGTGCGTTTAACCCAGAGATGTCTTCATCTAACCGATTCTCATAAGGGATGCTCAATTTCACAAGTCTATTTGTTCCCGCCAAGCCTTTTCTAGTTGTTTCCCAATGGTTCTATTCAATATGTAGAGCGTCGCTGCTCGATGTCTCTGCAACTCACTTTTATTGCTGTCTCATGCTTTCTTCGGCGGCAAGTTGAGTACTACGAATACGTTTTCGACAAACGGAATTTATAGCCAACATCTGCCTGTTTAGGGGTTTCTAAGATTCGGGAACTCCTTCAGGATTGAAGTTTTTTTTCTGTCACCAATGCGCCGGAAAATATGCACAGATGCTTCACACTCTCCATTTTCTTGAATTGTTAGTGTATCGATATGAATATTTCACTTTCATCTGTTTCCAGAAAATTGCCACAGCTCACAATGCAGCTCGCCCATATATATCCGTGTCACCTCCTTTAATTTGGTGTGATCCGTAAGTTCAAACTTAGTATTGTTGTGCGAATTGGGTAATTGTGATTGGCGTTGTTCTTTAACGGGTGCGGTACAGCCTTTCCGAAAACGATCATGTTTTTCCCGGGTTTTTATAATTGTTGGTACCGGGTACACGTTTATCAGAAACATCTCGACGTTTCCTCTTGGTCACAGATCTCTCGTTGACATTGACACTCATCCTTGCCACTGGTAAGGGTAGTCGCTTGTATATTTCGCTTGAAAGATACATTAATTTGGACAGTTGCTTTGACGAACTTGCCATTTTCACAGAAGACAAACTCATCGTCTTTCACAATAATTATAACATCATACAACACCATACGCAAAAGAGGGGTGCGGGCGCAATTTTGCAGTATGTTTTGACTTCACTGTTGGCAAGAGCAAAAAGGGGTGCGAGCAAGCAAAAAAGGGGTGCGGGCGCAAATTTGCAGTATGTTATGACTTCACTGTTGGCACTCGGATAAAAAGGGGTGCGAGAAAGCAAAAGAGTGGTGCGGGCGCACATTTGCAGTATGTAATGACTTCACTGTTGGCAAGAGCAAAAAGGGGTGCGAGAAAACAAAACAAAAAAAGGGTGGGAGCGCAAATGTGCAGTATATTTTGACTTCACTCTCGGCACTCGGAGAAAAAGGGGTGCGAGAAAGCAAAAGAGGGGTGAGGGCGCAAATTTGCAGCATGTTATAACACTTCACTGTTGGCACTCGGAGAAAAAAAGGGTGCGAGAAAGCAAAAGAGGGGTGCGAGCGCAAATTTGCAGTATGTTATAACACTTCACTGTTGGCACTCGGAGAAAAAAAGGGTGCGAGGAAGCAAAAGAGGGGTGCGAGCGCAAATTTGCAGTATGTTATGACTTTACTGTTGGCAAGAGCAAAAAGGGGTGCGAGAAAGCAAAAGAGGGGTGCGAGCGCAAATTTGCAGTATGTTATGACTTTACTGTTGGCAAGAGCAAAAAGGGGTGCGAGAAAGCAAAAGAGGGGTGCGGGCGCAAATTTGCAGTATGTTTTGACTTTACTGTTGGCAAGAGCAAAAAGGGGTGCGAGAAAGCAAAAGAGGGTTGCGGGCGCAAATTTGCAGTATGTTATGACTTCACCGTTGGCAAGAGCAAAAAAGGGTGCGAGAAAGCAAAAGAGGGGTGCGAGCGCAAATGTGCAGTATGTTTTAACCTCACTGTCGGCAAGAGCAATAATAATAATAATAATAATAACGGGCATTTATAGAGCGCTCTTACACTAGGTATCACAGCGCTTAACAATAAACTAAACAATGAGCGAATAAATAAAGGCACTGATAATGGGAAAGACAGTTGGTCCTGAGCAATCAACTATTGAACAGGAAAGTTTTGAGATGTGTCTTGAAGACTTCCAGTGACTCTGCGGAACGGATTTGATGAGGAAGGCGGTTCCAAAGGCGCGGGGCATGCGCGTAAAATGCACGATCCCCAGCAGCAGAATGCACCTTTGGAACTGCCAAGAGTGTACTGTCTGTACCAGAGCGAAGGCCAGGTCGTCCAGGATGGTAAGCCTTGATGAGACTGGTGAGGTATGCAGGAGCGGTATTATGGAGACATTTGTATACAATGGTGAGGATCTTAAAAACAATTCGCTGATGGACTGGGAGCCAGTGGAGTTGATGGAGGAGTGGGGTAACGTGGTCATATTTACCACACTTGAAAATCAGTTTGGCAGCCCGGTTTTGGACACGCTGAAGACGTTTAATGTCAGATGATGAGATTCCGTGGAGCAGTGCGTTAGAATAGTCGAGTCTTGACGTAACGACAAAAGGGGTGCGAGAAAGCAAAAGAGGGGTGCGAGAAAGCAAAAGAGGGGTGCGGGCGCAAATTTGCAGTATGTTATGACTTCACTGTTGGCACTCGGAAAAAAGGGGTGCGAGAAAGTAAAAAAGGGGTGCGGGCGCAAATTTGCAGTATGTTATGACTTCACTGTTGGCAAGATCAAAAAGGGGTGCGAGAAAGCAAAAGAGGGGTGCGGGCGCAAATGTGCATTATGTTATGACTTCACTGTTGGCAAGAGCAAAAATGGGTGCGAGAAGGCAGAAGAGGGGTGCGAGCGCAAATGCGCAGTATGTTATGACTTCACTGTTGGCAAGAGCAAAAGGGGTGCGAGAAAGCAAAAGAGGGGTGCGAGAAAGCAAAAGAGGGGTGCGGGCGCAAATTTACAGTATGTTATGACTTCACTGTTGGCACTCGGAAAAAAGGGGTGCGAGAAAGTAAAAAAGGGGTGCGGGCGCAAATTTGCAGTATGTTATGACTTCACTGTTGGCAAGATCAAAAAGGGGTGCGAGAAAGCAAAAGAGGGGTGCGGGCGCAAATGTGCAGTATGTTATGACCTCATTGTCGGCACTCGGAAAAAAGGGTGCGAAAAAGCAAAAGAGGGGTGCGAGCGCAAATGTGCAGTATATTTTGACTTCACTCTCGGCACTCGGAGAAAAAGGGGTGCGAGAAAGCAAAAGAGGGGTGAGGGCGCAAATTTGCAGCATGTTATAACACTTCACTGTTGGCACTCGGAGAAAAAAAGGGTGCGAGAAAGCAAAAGAGGGGTGCGAGCGCAAATTTGCAGTATGTTATGACTTTACTGTTGGCAAGAGCAAAAAGGGGTGCGAGAAAGCAAAAGAGGGGTGCGAGCGCAAATGTGCAGTATGTTTTGACCTGCACTGTCGGCACTCGGAAAAAAGGGGTGCGAGAAAGTAAAAAAAGGGTGCGGGCGCAAATGTGCTGTATGTTTTGACTTTACTGTTGGCAAGAGCAAAAAGGGGTGCGAGAAAGCAAAAGAGGGTTGCGGGCGCAAATTTGCAGTATGTTATGACTTCACCGTTGGCAAGAGCAAAAAAGGGTGCGAGAAAGCAAAAGAGGGGTGCGAGCGCAAATGTGCAGTATGTTTTAACCTCACTGTCGGCAAGAGCAAAAGGGGTGCGAGAAAGCAAAAGAGGGGTGCGAGAAAGCAAAAGAGGGGTGTGGGCGCAAATTTGCAGTATGTTATGACTTCACTGTTGGCACTCGGAAGAAAGGGGTGCGAGAAAGTAAAAAAGGGGTGCGGGCGCAAATTTGCAGTATGTTATGACTTCACTGTTGGCAAGATCAAAAAGGGGTGCGAGAAAGCAAAAGAGGGGTGCGGGCGCAAATGTGCAGTATGTTATGACCTCATTGTCGGCACTCGGAAAAAAGGGTGCGAAAAAGCAAAAGAGGGGTGCGAGCGCAAATGTGCATTATGTTTTGACCTCATTGTCGGCACTCGAAAAAAAGGGGTTCGAGAAAGTAAAAAAGGAGTGCGGGCGCAAATGTGCAGTATGTTATGACTTCACTGTTGGCAAGATCAAAAGGGGGTGCGAGAAAGCAAATGAGGGGTGTGGGCGCAAATTTGCAGTATGTTATGACTTTACTGTTGGCAAGAGCAAAAAGGGGTGCGAGAAAGCAAAAGAGGGGTGCGAGCGCAAATTTGCAGTATGTTATGACTTTACTGTTGGCAAGAGCAAAAAGGGGTGCGAGAAAGCAAAAGAGGGGTGCGGGCGCAATTTTGCAGTATGTTTTGACTTTACTGTTGGCAAGAGCAAAAAGGGGTGCGAGAAAGCAAAAGAGGGTTGCGGGCGCAAATGTGCAGTATGTTTTAACCTCACTGTCGGCACTCTGAAAAAAAGTGGTGCGAGAAAGTAAAAGAGGGGTGTGGGCGCAAATTTGCAGTATGTTATGACTTCACTGTTGGCAAGATCAAAAAGGGGTGCGAGAAAGCAAAAGAGGGGTGCGGGCGCAAATGTGCATTATGTTATGACTTCACTGTTGGCAAGAGCAAAAATGGGTGCGAGAAAGCAGAGAGGGGTGCGAGCGCAAATGTGCACTGAGTATGTTATGACTTCACTGTTGGCAAGAGCAAAAGGGGTGCGAGAAAGCAAAAGAGGGGTGCGAGAAAGCAAAAGAGGGGTGCGGGCGCAAATTTGCAGTATGTTATGACTTCACTGTTGGCACTCGGAAGAAAGGGGTGCGAGAAAGTAAAAAAGGGGTGCGGGCGCAAATTTGCAGTATGTTATAACACTTCACTGTTGGCACTCGGAGAAAAAAAGGGTGCGAGAAAGCAAAAGAGGGGTGCGGGCGCAAATGTGCAGTATGTTATGACCTCATTGTCGGCACTCAGAAAAAAGGGTGCGAAAAAGCAAAAGATGGGTGCGAGCGCAAATGTGCATTATGTTTTGACCTCATTGTCGGCACTCGAAAAAAAGGGGTTCGAGAAAGTAAAAAAGGAGTGCGGGCGCAAAAGTGCAGTATGTTATGACTTCACTGTTGGCAAGATCAAAAGGGGGTGCGAGAAAGCAAATGAGGGGTGTGGGCGCAAATGTGCAGGATGTTATGACTTCACTGTTGGCAAGAGCAAAAAGGGGTGCGAGAAAGCAGAAAAGGAGTGCGAGCGCAAATGTGCAGTATGTTTTTACTTCACTGTCGGCACTCGGGAAAAGGGGGTGCGAGAAAGCAAAAGAGGGGTGCGGGCGCAAATTTGCAGTATGTTATGACTTCACTGTTGGCAAGAGAAAAAAGGGGGGCGAGAAAGCCACAGTGTAAGTTAACGCTGTGGGTGTTCAGAGAGTCAAATGACAAGGACACGCGCGCCAAACCAGTCTAGAAGCTATAAGGTCAGTACATGTTGGTGAATTACTAAACAGCGCGCTCGCAAACTCTGCAGTCGTATAAGCCATCTGCTGTTTAGATAAAGTTGCGTAATTCTCGAGGTTAAGCACTGAAATGGGCAGGGATCGTTTGAGATTGTGTGCTCTCTTATTGGCTATATCTGTCAGCGCACAACCTATGGCGCTGTTTTCTTATTGGCCCATTCTGATTTGTACACGAACCATCGGTACCGATGGTTCGTGTACAATCAATTAAATGTCACTTCTATTGAGAGTGTCCGAGTAATGGGTCGTTACTCCAATTATTATTCTTGTTCAAAACAAATGTTGATAAGTCCATTTGTGCATTACCTAAATCATGTAACTCAACTATACAGAGTAAGCAATACAAATGTAAACAAAAAAGGGAATTGACGAACAAAATGTGCATGGCAAGAAATTCGAATTATGGAAAACAAATTCCAATGCAGATAAGGTCAACCCTTGAGTAGATGATAAGATGAAGCCCAATGTTTAAAATGATAGCAACTAACACCGGTTACCTCGCCTGTTAATTTGCCGCGTTTTGAACAACGCTTGCAAACATATCATTTTAGAAATCTTGTTCAATATTGAGTGTGCTATATGCTACTTCACCATTGTAAATGTGTAATCGCAAATTCAACCGATTTGTACGTGATAGAATAACTTACATTTGGTGTCGTCCACATTGCCTCGTTTACCACGGCACTCGGTTCTGAAAGCCGCGAAAGCCTTGTCACGAAGCGTGGTCAGATTATCACCGGCAGCAGCCTTGGTCATGGCGCTACACATCTTTCCTCGTACGGGTTGCAAAGAGAGAAAACTAAGAAACCCAAAAGCTAAAACCAACACCAACATTTTACGCGGGTTTTTCATTTCCAACCAGCAGTTCGAATTCACTTTGGTATCTGCGGCAAAATGGGAACCGCACACCTCCCTGGTAAACGATGAGCTCATTGTCCCTATCAATTGCACGCGTGCGGCCTGGATCCACTGAAAGAAAACACATTGGTTACCAGTAGTGCTCAAGGTCTGATCAGGATATTTTGTCAATTTTTAATGGGATTTTGGCCAATCAGAACGCAGCATTTACCCCCACTGACTTGACCTTCAGTAGCATAAAACGAGGAGCGGAATCTACCGTGGGGTGTTAATAACGGGTGTGGAGGGCTCGCGTAAATGCAAATAAATAAAAGATCGTATTACTTTGTATGTATGTTTTTGTTAATGTGATGTACTGTACGCGGTATGGTACGTAATGGTATAGTATTGTATTATGGCTAGCTCGCTGCACCAACCGCAATGAGATGAGATGGCAGGATTCAGGTGATGAAGGACAGTAAGCGGCGGAAGAAGGATGTGAAAAAGTTTAAATTGACATCTCCCTCCTAATTAAAAAAAAGAAGATAAATTTGCCTTTTTTTTTGAGATAATACAATTTTAAGATCGTATGCGCATACATCGTGTTTTACATAAAATTTGCTTAAAGAGTGACGTCGCAGGTCAGATCGCCTTTGAATTATGTGTTCTCTGATGTCATCTCTTAACCAAATTTATGTAAAACATGATGCGTGCGCATACTGCCGGGCACATTACAGATGTAAACAGAGGGCACATCGTCTATACCCAGCATAATGAGACCTAGGGACCCCCCCCCCCCCCCTTAGTCCCCCATACCTATACACTATTTAGACTATTGTTACCTAAAGCACTTCACCTCCAAGCCTAGTTGGAAGCTAAGTGATATTCTAATCAGCCACCGTAGTTTCCTGCTTTGCAGCTAGTAATCAGTGTGTTTATGCTTGCCCGGCGCGGCGCGTCCACGTTCAAACATGGTTTGTTTTACCCATTTTGTAAATGGAGTGTGCTGGACCACATTTCAGGGTCGAGCGCACACGTCTATGACAGGGCCAGCGTGGATCCAATTATAGCCCTGACATGGACCTCTACAGTGTGGTATTGGTATCGAACCCTGGTTTGAGGCTAGCGTGCTGGGCACGGGCGCTGTGTGTTTTGTGCTGCATGGACAGATCACAGAGAATACATGGTCGAGCGCACACGTCTATGACAGGGCCAGCGTGGATCCAATTATAGCCCTGACATAGACCTCTACAGTGTGGTATTGGTATCGAACCCTGGTTTGAGGCTAGCGTGCTGGGCACGGGCGCTGTGTGTTTTGTGCTGCATGGACAGATCACAGAGAATACATGTACTGAACATAGATCGAGACGGATCGGGAAAATAAGCTATACGCGGTATAGCGGCCGCTCGCTTGTTCATGGAACATTAGCCTAATAGCCTTGGTCAAGGCTAAACGAATGCGCCGTGATAGCATATCCCAATTAAACGAGAGAAAAGAAGTTTAACCGATTCTACTGATCCATTACCGAAATGAGTTGTCAGGTGGAAGTGCATTGTCTGTATTTGAGGAACGCACCCAGGCAAAGAAAGCGCTTGGCGCGCCTATTATTATAAAACTCAACTAAACCGTCAGTGTTTAAAGGGTACTAGAAATACAAAACTTTAATATGGCGAGAAAAACGTTTTAATAATGCTGAATACTTAACAACTGCAAAACTTCATATTTGTTTCTATTCGTTCATTAATCGTGACCCTGAAATAAAAACCAATATGCGCCGTGCCCCGCCCATAAAAGATGACGTCACGGTAAGAATAGAGCGTGGCTGTACCCAGGCTAAGCCTAGCCTTGAATACAAGGCTATGCTGTATCCGCAACGTGGGATCATCGTTTGCCACAACACTAAACGTGTACATAGCCCGCAATGCATTATTATACATACTCAGCTGGTTCTCTATAATAATGCATTGCGGGCTATGTACACGTTTGGTGTTATGACAAACGATGATCCCACGCTGTGGATACAGTGCAGCCTTGTATTCAAGGCTAGGCTTAGCCTGGTATAGCCACGCTATATTCTTACCGTGACGTCATCCTTTGTGGGCGGGGCACGGCGCATACTGCTTTTCATTTTAGGGTCACGATTAATGAACGAACATAAACAAATATGAAGTTTTTGCAGTGGTTAAGTATTCAGCGTTATTAAAGGATATGTTTCGCCATATTAAAGTTTTGAATTTCAGTTACCCTTTAAAGCAATACACACTACACAAGCCCTGGCACCATCATAAGGGTGGGCGAACATAGGCTTGATGAAATATAAGATATTAAAACAAGGGAGGGTAGATAGGTGACTCCTCATTTCGGTAATGGATCGCTAGAATCATTTAATTATACTTCATTTCTCATTAATTGGGAGATTTTACTTCACTATTATGTATCCATTGTGTGTTTCTCAACCCACCAATTTTTTATTTTAAATTAGGCCCTAATATTTTTAACTGTTTAAAAATAATTTATTTTGAGGATCAGTAATTTAGTGGTCAGTAATTCTTATATTAGAGGGCTTCTTTGGAAAGCAGTTTGTTAACTGAAATGGACTACCCTCTTAAAAGATGACATGATTAGATAAATAAATACAAAAGTACCTTTGCCACTACGTCATCCCATACACCCCGTCATAAAAAACCCAAGAGACGTCACTAGGTGGCGTGCTTCGCACGCGCAATGCAGGCGCAATGCATCGTGTGTTCGTGTATGTCATGTCATACACTAGTGCTACGTACGCGTTATGTTTTGACGTGGACAAAACGTGTTTCATGCATGTGTTTTGCGGCGTACATACATCGTGGCTTTTTCATGTAGAGACATGGGTAGCACGGCCATGGATTTATCATCGACAAATGTTGTTGTTGTTGGGGGTGGGCTGGTAGGTATATGATTGGATAATATTTAGAGAGATGTCATAAGTAGTTACGTCCACCATGCTAGCCCAGGTTGAACGAAGTTCTTAGTCCAACCTGCATGACCTGGGCTACCTCCATGCTAGCCTTGAATATTATTATTATTATTAATTATTTTCTGGTAATGAAACCAAGGATCCTTCAAAAGCGCTCAAGGCACTGTAGCTCGTAAGCCAGAAGAAAACCAAAGACAGAGGCTGTGTCAGCCAGGAACACCGGGGCAAACCCCTTCTCTTACTTAGGGAAGAGTGTTCTGGGTTCTTTTACGTGCATTATACAATTTTATACATGTAATACTAGGAAAGATATATACACACATTATAAATTATACAACACACGGGACCTACAACTTTACGTCCCATCCGAAGGACGAAGCAATACTGGTTTAATTGCCTTGCTTAGGGACACACGTGTCGACACCGGGACTCAAACTCACGCTCTGCGGAACAGAAAACAAGCTCTTAACCGCTCGGCCACGACACTCCACAACTTAGGCTGCGTTGTATCTGCAATTGCAACGTGGGATAATCATAATTGTTTACCATATAAACCTACCCCTAGAACTATGGGGCTCTCGACGCCCATAGGGCAGAGCCCCACAGATAGAGACGTTTTTTACAGGTTAACCGACGTTAAACAATAGAAACCATGCACAAACTGTACAAAATTACTGCCATACCGCTGCACGGTATACCTCCAGAAATTGTATTTTGCATTCTGAGTACTTAACAACTTACCATGCCAGCTCTTCCATAAAACCGGTCGAATTTCGCCCAATTTCTGTAGTGCCACAAGGAATTTATTTACACAAAGAGCGCTATCGCCCAAGAGCACACTAATTACCAAGTTAAATGGGTTACTGACAAAAGAACAACAAATCAGTATCGGAATGTATGTGTTCAAGTAAGTAAGAATAAAGGGAGTGTAGATCGAGGGACCGGTTGACCGTAAGAAAAATAGATCGACTGGTCACACATACAATGTAAGTGTCATTGAAATTGACTTTAAACTTTTTCTATTTTGATTTTCAGGTAAATTCCTAATATATAAATCGCTCTTGGAGATGGAAGGCATCAAAAAATGTGTTTAGAAAGTCTTTTTTTGTATTGGGCTTGTGTAGCATTAAATGTAATTTTGGTTATTGTATATGTTTTTAAATAATGTTTACGTTTACTGACAGGTTGGAGCAATGGAAGCCATCTTTCTGGCTAAGCGTGGCTTTCAAGTTGACCTGTATGAGTCCAGAGAAGGTATATTAAATTAAAGTAGAAAACTAGCTAAGCTAGTGTTAACTTTCCTATGCAGAAGTCACTCTTTGAGTCAGTTGCTCATCAGCAGCACAAAGATGCACAGACTGTACACTGAAGCTGTGGGCAGAATTGTGTTCCCCATAAAAGCATTCATGCAAAAGACTAGACTCGGGACATTTGTGTATATTTGTAATCTGTCAAACCATAGGAGGTTTAAAGGTAGGATACACCATTGGTAATTGCTCAAATTATCATAAGTGGGTAGATTTGGGGGGTTGTATTTTATAGTAAATATCGTTTAACTGACCTGTCTGAAGTTATACAATCCTGGATGCCGAGAAAATCACGGAAAACAGCGTTCGTTTTCAACCGGCGTCGAGCAGTTATTCTTATGTTATATTTGTTTTTTTCGCGATCGCTGTCCAGCGATCGCTGTCTGGCGATCGCAAATTTTTCTTTATAAAATTCATAATTACAGGATATCTAGCACAGTCATTTTGCTGGATGCCTAGAATCATTATTTACTTTCAAATGAGTAGGACATTTCTTAATAACTATGTAGTAATTTTTTTCGATATCTGCAAATGGTGTATCCTACCTTTAACACAAATAATCCTTTACAGATTACATTTAATGATACACAAGTCATGTAAATAATATCACCGTGTAATGTTATTGTATTTACAGGAATATGGAATTTCCGTTGTGCTATTCTGAAGTTGTGTGTGCTTTATACTTGCTTTTGTTTTGGGCTAGATATCCGCACTTTGGAGCATGCGAGTGGAAAGAGCATTAACTTAGCCCTGTCTGTCCGAGGGAGAGAAGCATTGCGTTTGGTTGGTTTGGAAGACCAGGTAAGAAGTACTACTGTACGTGTAGATGTGAGGTGTTCTGGCAAAATGGGAGAACTAGGCAGAGGTTGTAATGAGGGTTTCTAAGGTATAAAAAAAAGAGGACACAATTATCCTTACAGTGTTGCTTCTTGCATTTCAATCGGACATTCCATTAACAAGTTATGGCTGTTTAAAGTCCGCATTGATTAACATGTCGCAAAAGTAAAATGTTGAAAAATTTTGGCCTTTAACCCTAACCCTCCAGGGTATTTTGGCTAGAAACCCTGCCAGACGCAACAGATTGCATACTTTGTCACATTGACTTGTGTCGTATGCACTGTGCTGGATCTGGCACGGTTAGGTTCTGTACATGTGATATGAAAAAATGCCAATTGTTTTTCCTTAAAAACCCTTTTATTACCACTACTTTCATTTTGTTTCTTCTAAACAAAATACAGTTGGTAAATAACAGAGGACAAATATCAATCTGAAAAAAAAAAAAAATCCTAGTATTTACTATTTTATATATTTTTCTACTATGCCCTTAGCCTTTTGCCGAGGTACGGTCATCGTGGCTGTGCAGGTGCAGTGACTAGAGTCGAGACCTGTGCATCCGCCGCGACTAGACTCGAGACCATTTCAGAGCTCTTAAGTAGCAAAGCCACTCGGCCTATTTTCACTTGATTTGTGGTTTTTGATCACTGGCAGCAAATATTGTTTCTAAATCAGTGGAATGGAAGTTTTTGTATACTGTGATCAGCTTTACTGAGCTTGCCTTGTGTTATTTAAAAACACTTGTGTTTGTTTTAATTTGATTCAGATTGTCCATGGAGGTATACCGATGCATGCCCGTCTCATTCACGGTGTTTCAGGGAAGAAATCCACTCAACCATATGGAAAAGAAGGCCAGGTACATAGACTCATGTTGTTTATATCACAATGACCTGTTATCATAGTTTGCCATCACTCGTCAGAGGTGACCGCCACATTTGCAATACCAGGGCCTAATTAATAAGGCTTACGATTAGGGAGGAAAAAATTCCCTCTTTCTGATAGCAGAAAATTGTATAGCTAGTGTATTTCCCGGGTTAATGAGTAATTTTGGTTTTCCATGTATGCGCATGCATACATTCTGTAAATAAAGGATTCTGTGGTAATATAGGATTAGGCCAAATAAAAATATAAAAATGTTTAGCGTCACCGCCCGCTTTCTTTTTTAAGGCCGCCTCCTTTTTTTCTTTTCTTTTTCTTTAAAAAAAATGAAGACAAAAAAAAATTCAAAATTCAAAAAGATAATAAAATTTAAAGATCATATTTTAGACTTTAGCATCACTTTGTACATGCTGTGGAAATAATTTTTGTCTAATGGGAAGGCTCGGGTGTGACATGTATGGTGCATACATGATCGACCCACATGAATTTTTTTCGTGGGTGAGCCATATTTCAAATAGGAAGATACGGTGTGACATGTTCACTACATGACTCGCATTAAAATGTGTCAAGCGGCCATTTTGAAGAAAAAAAAGGGGGCCTCCTTTTGTTTAAAAAAGGCATGACGCTAAACATGTTTTTATTTTATTTGGCCTTAGTGCAGAATTTATGTCTGCTAGCACTGTTGGAACAAAATGTAGTTATGTCCATATACTGCATGTCTATTCTTTTAGAAAAACTAGCGCGTGAACAAGAACAATAATATGACGTACGTGTGACGTAAGTGGTAAATGTGCTATTATACAGCTGGTACCTCAAGGTTTTACCTTGGAGTGATTGACCCGGGGATAATAAGCTCGCTAAAAACCAGGGTTCTAGCTCGGACCTTTTTAGTGCCGGGTAAATTATCAGGGGGTCCAGTTCATTTTTGCATGTTTCTGTGAAAGTCTAGCTAAGTTAATAAAATAAATTACTACATGAACATACATGAACATGATGAACGTGACTTTGTATCTCCTCTCTTTCTTTTGTGCCCATAATTTGATTTTAAAAAAATAATAATAATAAATTTTGAACCCAAGAGCCAGGCGGAAATTTGCAGTACCGGGCGCCGCCCACTGTGGCTAGAACCCTGCTAAAAACCCTAAGGTAAAGCAGGGTTTAACCTCGAGGTAGCGGCTGTTTAATAGTGGTTTTTCCCCTAACTAGAATTTGTCGCTCTCCTTTTTCATTTAATTGTTATATTTCATTTTCGTTTTATTTTTCAATTGGCAGTTCATTCTATCGGTTGGCAGGCAACTCCTAAATGAATCACTTCTAACAGGTTTGTGCATGGCATCTTTTTTTAAACATGAATTGAACTGATGAAGTACACGTATTTAATTTGATTTACAAATAGGGGGTCAGGGATGTCGATTTCTCTTAACACTCTGCCAATTTTTTTTTTTTCTCTTCTCGGTTAAGATTCATAACAAGTTGAAGATAGAGACTGAATCATAGGTTCTGTGGACACATTTTTTGCCAATGAAAGCTTTATAAACATCGGTACATTGTCCTATTATGTTTTAGAAGCTGAAAAGTACCCAAACATTGGTCTGCATTTTTCTCACAAGATGGTACAGGCTGACTTTGAAAATGGAGTCATCTTCTTCACAAAGTAAATCATTCTTTTCGTAATATATGATCTTAAAATGTTTGGCATGATGCTATTTTTGACTTTGTAGTAAATGAAGTGCACCAACATATCCCCCTCCCCCCCTCCTGCAAAAAAACACCAACCGTTTCAAAAGCAGGTCCTAATTAAAGTGCATTACACTCTCTTTAATTGAAATATTTTATGTGACTTTGTCCGGGTTGCGTTTAAACCGGGGCCAATTTCATAGAGCTGCTAAGCACAAAAATTTGCTTAGCATAAAAATTGGTCCTTGGCAATAACAATGTTACAGACCAAATTTTCACCATTATCTTTATTGTTTTCGATTGATAATCAGCTGGATTTTAGCTTAGCATGAAAAAACGTAGAATTTTGGCTGGTAACCTGTTTTTAATGAGCAAGACTTTTTGGTGCTAAGCAAATGTTTGTGCTTAGCAGCTCTATGAAATTGGCCCCTGGTCGCAACAAGAAGCTATATCAACTCACCAAGGTATTATATTAATGTCCAACGAAACACTGTTGTTTCTCTGTCAACCTTTGCAGTAAAGATGGGTCACAGGTCAAGGCATACCCAGACCTGACCATCGGCTGTGACGGGGCTTATTCCACCACCAGACGCCAGATGATGCGTTGTGGACGCATTGATTTCAGTCAGGAGTACATACCCCATGGATACCTGGAGCTGTGCATACCACCAAAAGATGGCAAGGCAAGTTAAACACCCCCCTCCCCCCTCCCTCACTCCCTCCCTTTCTCCCTTCCACCTCTCTGGATTCTGTGCTCAAGTTTCTCTCTCAATGATTACATGTACAACGAGTATGAAGTCTTGAATGCAATGCCGACACACTTCGAAGCACAGTTTGGAGCATATTTTTTCCCACATACAAAATACATTTTAGTACGGGAGCTACACTGTAGCGACGCAAGATTTTACTCCATTTCAACCGGAAGGTTTGACCCCTTAACCAGTTCGCGCCGGGAATATCCGAGCCGACGCGCGTGATTATTTTTAACGAAACTCGATCCGAAGCAGGTTCAGGCTGCCAGTACCGGGAAGCACACACACGCATTTCCGGCCTTGCTCTGGCTGCTGACAGACATTTCCGGCCTTGCTCGTGGCGTGTTTATGCGTCATCCGTTTTGAATTTTGAGAAAACTTTGCGTTTATATTCGTCATCCGGCGCGAACTGGTTAAAGTTACTTACGGTAAGTCATTCACAAAACGTTTGCCAGCCTGTCCCCTATAGGTTGGGTCTGGACCCCAGACCCCATTGAAAAGCCCTCTGAGACAGTTGATTTCATCCCCCATCTCATTCATGGACCAAACTTTGTCAAAGGAAAGTAGTATAATATATACTATTATACAAAAAAGGGATAAACTAATTAACCAAATATTCGGTTGGAAAGTGTGGCCAGACCCTGCCTGATGATGGGTTAAAGGGATCGTATACGTTTGGTAATTACTCCAAAAATTAATGGCAATAAAAACTTACTTGGTAAGAAGTACAGCAGCTTTGGATAGTATATGCATTTTTTTAAACTTTTCAATTCGAAGTACTGCGGTTATGGAAAAAAATCTGAGAAGCGTTACTGCAGTGACGTTTCTCAGATTGTGTATTCCAATGCAAATTATTCTTCCTGCGTGGACATAACCGCTCCAGATTTTCGGCAATATCTCAAAATCGCTACCACCTTTTGAAATAAAAATTGTACAGGTTAGTTTTATATGTCTATAACTATATAGGATTGAAACAAATAATGGGCTCCAATTACCAAACGTATACGATCCCTTTAACGTGTCATCCGTGGATAGTAAACTATTTTTTTTCCGGCCTTGCTCGTGACATGTTCATCAGTCATTCGTTTTGAATTTCAAAAAATTGGTAGATGTACATTATACCATACACTGCAAAAATATCCCAATATGAAATTCCCACTCTTTTTTGTAACACAGTTTGCAATGGACACCAACTATCTGCATATCTGGCCGAGAGACGAGTTCATGTTGATAGCCCTGCCCAATCAGGACTGCTCCTTCACCTGCACCCTCTTCATGCCCTTCCTAAATTTTGACGAGATCGAGGCCGCAGGGGGCAAGGCGCCTGTCGAGTTTTTCCGGAGGTACTTCCCGGACGCGATCCCGCTGATTGGGGAGGAGGCGATCAAGACAACGTTCGAGGAAGGCCGTGGCCTGCCCATGGTGTCAGTCAAAGTAGGTTTGTACACAGTAACTTGATAGAGTTAAAGAAAATAATGTACTATTATGTTTGTTTTATATTTGTGACCTGTTCCAACAAAACCCGGACAAAGTTGACAATTTTGTTTTTTAGATTTTGCAATATTCAAATTCTCTAGATTCTCAGCTTTAAAGTGATGTATCATTAACATTATGTACCCCCACCCTATCTCTCCTGGGGGAAGGATTTAGTGATAAAACCCTGACAACCTAATTATAAGATAAACAAGAATAAACTGAGAAAAGCAAGAAGAACGGCATTCGTTTTCAACTGGCGTCGGGCAGTGGTTATTATGTTTTTTTAGTTGTTTTCAGGATCGCCGTCTGGCAATCTTGAATCTTTTTATTGTTGAAAATTTAATTTTTGGGAACAATTACAGGATGTCTAGCGCAATCATTTTGCTGGATGCCTACAATCATTATGTACTTTTAAATAAGTGAGATATTTCTTAATAATTCAGTATAATTTTGTTTCGATATCTGCAAATGGTGTATCCTACCTTTAACTAAGAAGATATTTTATCGTAATTTTTAAGGAGACGTGACATTAGGGAGACACAAATGTCTCCTTAATGTCACAGCCCCTTAAGAGGCAGCAAAATTGCACCATCGCGAACAGGCTAGATTGATAGAATTGGGTCTAAAATGCAAATTTATCGAATTTTGTGGTAAAAGAAGAAGGGAAACTTGGGTTAGGGCACAGTTAGCTTTAATATTCATGTACGCGTAATGATGATGTGTACTGATGTACTGTTACAAGTTTATACTGTAAGACTGTTGTATTATAGGGCCAAACATTGGTTCACATAATGATGCCTGATCAATGCTGGTTCAGGGGCCATTTATTCACTTGTTCTTAAAGCCGGACTTTATCACATGTTAATACCTCCCCATGTGACCGAGTCTCGACCAATCAGGAGCTACATGTATCAACTCTCCAAGGTATTCAATAACATGAATTAAATGTTATCTATTATGAATTATTGCTCATACAGGTAAGAATGGTGCAACAACATAATCACTTTTTCTCAAAATCAATTAAGTCCTAATAAAACTACATTTGTGTTTTTTTCGGAATAGTGTTCTCCATACAACTACAAGAGCAAGATAGTCATTCTGGGAGATGCAGCCCATGCAATGGTGCCCTTTTATGGCCAGGGGATGAACAGTGTAAGTTTGCTTTCCTTATGGTTTGTCATTTTATTTCACCCTGTACAAATGTCCTGCAAAAGAAAGAAAACCCGTCTTTTCAGGTAAATTACCCAACAACCAAATATTTAATTCCCATTAACCCTAACCCCCTAGGCCTTACTTTGGGCTAAAGAACTGCGTACTACAGAATACTACTTAGTATTTTGTAGCACTGGGTCTCTCTGTGACTGATGATTGAGTGTGTACTGACAGAGTACAGATACTGCCAACTACAAAATACCAATAGTGGCAATACAGGTCAGTAATACTTACCTGGCAAAAAATGCAGTAGTCCAGCCTTGACCCATTGCTGTGTCCCAAGTGACAATTTTTGCTGTATAGTTTAGAACACTCTACACAGCATACATGGGCCATGCACACTCAGCAAGCAGAGGGACCCAATGCTAAAAAGTACTACGAGTGCAATAAGGGGTGAAGTACCAAATACTAAAAATTACTACAGGCATTGCACACAAGTCAGTGAGAGTACTGCATACTACTTTTTACTACTAGTAGTAAAAAGTAGCATTAGGTAGGGTTAGGGTTAATGGTATGTTCAGGCGAAAGATCATCTTGTCTTCTTTCATATGATAATGAAATTATGATGGTAGCGCCACGCATGACTGATCAGAGACAATTGGAAGTTGCTATTTCAGATTTGGTTTTGTTCGGGATAAGTGGGGCATTTATGTACACATCATGACTCGTGATTCCCTCCCATTGTAACTACCAACAACCTGGGGCAAATTTCATAGAGTTGCTAAGCACAAACATTTGCTTAGCACAAAAAAGTCTTGCTCATTAAAAACAGGTTACAGTCAGCTTGTCCAGATATAAAGGTAGGTTTTAGGAAAATGACCAGGGGGGCATTTTCGTCACACTTGTAAGGAATGGATAACATTTTCGGCCATGTACATGTATACCGCACATATAAAATAAATATTTCTATGGTTTCACATCAGGGCTTTGAAGATTGCATTGTCTTCGATCAGTTCTTGGACAAGTTCAACAATGACTTTGGTAAGTGAAGAGTACAATAGTTAGTGATATTAGACACTTGTTTGATTTTATGATTTTGATTTTATGTTTTTGCAAACCAGCACTTATGTAATAGGGTCATTCTGACCCAAATCATCACCAACATTCCTAAGGTGTTGTTAGGATTCTGACTCAAGTTCGGTTGAAACTTTTTTGTTAAATTACCTGCATGTATCATGAATTGCACACCAAATGTTGGTGCCTGACCTCAAATTGGTCACTGCTCAGTCAACCCTGATATGATCAGGGTGTCATTTTAAAGAGGAGATTCAACCCTAACAGTGGATATCACCCTTTGGTTCACATGTGCCCTACTTCTGTTACAATTGGCAATCATATCTCTTCTTCTTCTTTTTTTCCCCACCCTGTAGAGTAAAATAGTAGTCCTTTTGGATCATTACTATGTTCTCCTAATTATTCAGTCACCTATATCCTTTAGAAAATGTTATTAAATTAAGGATGTAAACAGAGCATCACCACCAAAAAAAAAAAAAAAAAAAGGAAAATAAAATAAATATACCTAAATATAAAAATGCATATAACTGTGTATTAGTTATTTGATGACGTCCTAATAATGTCATAAATTGGTATTTCCATCATCCAATTTTTTAGCATCTTACTTTTTTTTGGGGAAAAGGTATCCCATGAAAGATGCTTTAGTATAACAAAATTGTGCTTTTGTCCTAAACCCGCCTCAGATTGCATTTTGTTAAAAATAATCCCTCGGCTCGGTGATGTTAAAAAAATTCCGGCGCGAACTGGTTTTAAAACAGCTATAACTTGTTAAAGAAAAGTCCGATTGAAGTGCAACAAACAGCATTATAAGGAGTATGTTATCCCCGTTCTGATACCCGAGAACCCTCATTTCAACCTCTGCCCAGTTCCGTCTCATTTTGCCAGAACCAACATGTCTAACATTTATTGTTAGGAGATGGGTCCGTTAACAATATACAGTTGTATGACACTCGGACTAGCATGGAATATCACCCAAGCCTAAAAAGGAATGATTTTGGAGGATTAGGACGGTGTTCATTTTCAGTTGGTGCCCTATTAGGGTTTTATAGGGTATTGACTGATCCTTGTTTGATTTGAATTGCATAAATGCAAGACTGACCAACATTTGCGACAACACATTTGTTTCAGCCAAGGCCCTACCTGGATACAGTGAACACCGTAACCCAGATGCGAAAGCCATATGCGACCTGGCCATGTACAACTACATTGAGGTACAGTTACTGATATTGTTAACCAGTTCGCGCCGGATGACGTATATAAACGCAAAGTTTTCCCAAGATTCAAAACGGATGACGCATAAACACATCGAGAGCAAGGCCAGAAATGTCTGTCAGCAGCGAGCAAGGCCGGCCTGAACCCGCTTCGGATCAAGTTTCGTTAATAATAATCCCGCCCCTCAGCTCGGTGATGCTAAAAAAATCCCGGCGCGAACTGGTTAAAAGCCTCCTCCCCCCCCCCCCCCCCCCCTCCCTCTCTCTTCAAGTTTCCACTAGCCCTGAATCCTCCAATGTCAATAGGATAATTTCTCACACCGTAGGGGTTATTGGCTAAGGCATGTATGTACATGTAGGAAAACATATTCTTTTAGTACATGACGTTATGGGGACATTCCATAGGGTTTGTGTGCTTAAGGAAAACCTCTCTAAACTCAAAACTCTGAAAATTCTTTCGACCTAATAAAATGTTCAACATCACCCTAGTTTGTCGTCTTCTCCATTTTCTTTTATTATACCCTAAACCCAATTCTACCTTTAGACCCCTTTACTGGAGACCCAAAATGTTTTCGTGACACGAAAATGTCCCACAACTCGGTCAAATTTTTGGTGTCCCTATAACTCAGTGTATGCCTACCCATTTGTACTGCTGATTTTGATAAGTTTTGCTGCTTCAAACGATAAAAATGCATATCTGACCAATGTATGCGTTCCCTTTAACCAGTTCGCGCCGGAGGACGTTTATACACGCAAAGTTTTTACCAGATTCAAAACGGATGACGCATAAACAAAAAACGAGCAAGGTCGGAAATATCTGCCAGCAGCGAGCAAGGCCGGAAATGGGTGGGTGTGCTTCCCAGTACCATCGGTCTTAATCCGCCTCGGATCAAGTTTTGTTAAAAATAATCATGCGCGCCTCGGCTCGGTGATGTTAAAATAATCCGGGCGCGAACTAATGTTTTGACATTAAACGGGCTCAGCGCGGAATAGTTTTTTCACTTATCTAGAGACAAGGCGGGCTCAGGTCGCCATTTGTGGGTAGCACACCCTGATATTTCCGGCCTCTCTTGCTTCGAGCCGGTCACTGATGGATATTTCCGGCTTTGCTCGTGACGTGTTTATGCTTTCTTCCATCTTAAATCCCGAAAACATGTGCGTATATACCGACATCTGATTTAAAGGAAAAGTTCCTATTTCCCAGATAGAGTTGACAATGACATTTCGGTTTGTGTTTCCAGATGAGGTGTTTGGTGAACTCTCGGTGGTTCCTGTTACGGAAGCGGGTGGACAAGTTCTTGAACTGGTTGCTGCCGAGCAGCTACATACCCTTATACTCCATGGTGGCGTTCAGTCGCATCCGATACCACACTGTCATACAGCAACGGAAAAAACAAGATATGGTCAGTATATTTTTTTGAAAGCCTTTTTTCAATGTTACATATACAAGACTTGACCCAAGTCAAACTTGCTATAACAATACACACATTGTTTCTACCCCAACTGCCCTTAACCAGTTCGCTAAACTAAATGTTAAACCCCCGGAGTTAAGGTAGACATTGTTATGTACAAAAAACGTGATACTAATAATTTTGAATTTACTCTGATTTTGGTTGGCAAGTTAAAAATGTTTCTTAACCAGTTCGTGCCGGAGGGCGTATATATACACAAAGTTTTCCCCGGATTCTAAACGAATGACGCATAGACACAGCCCTAGCAAGGCCGGAAATGTCTGTCAGCAGCGAGCAAAGCCGGAAATGCGTGGGTGTGCTTTCCGGTACCATCAGCCTGAACCCGCCTCGGAAAATAATAATAACTCGGCTTGGTGATGTTAAAATACTCCCGGCCCAAACTGGTTAATTTCATCACTGACAAACTTCTTGGCTTTCCAATGTAATTCTTGTTTGTATGTAGCGGTAGCCCGCAATGCATATTATACGCGCCCCGTGCTCATGAGAGCCAGCTGAGTACGTGTAATAATGTGTTGCAGGCTATGTACACGTGTGGTGTTATGGCAAACGATGATCCCACGTTGTGGATACAGCGCAGTCTTGTATTCAAGGCTAGGCTTAGCCTGGTATAGCCACGCTATATATATTCTTACCGTGACGTCATATTTTGTGGGCGGTGCACAGCGCATATTGCTTTTTATTTTAGGGTCACGATTAATAAGCAAACAAATATGAAGTTTTTGCAGTTGTTAAGTATTCAGCGTTATTAAAGCATATATTTCGCCATATTAAAGTTTTGAATTTCAGGTACCCTTTAACATGTTTTTTGTTTGCAATGTCAACACATTACCACGTACAGCTTGCATACATGCTACATGGTAATCTAGTTACTCTAAATCAATTGGGTAGTATTTTGTACAATCTAGCCCAGCTATAGGTTTAATGGGCTTAAAGGTAGAATACACCATTTGCAGATATCAACAAGATTTACTGCCAAATTTTTAAGAAATATCATACTCGCCTGAAAGTAAATAATGATTCTAGGCATCCAGCAAAATGATTGCGCGCGCTAGATATTCTGTAAGTATTCCGAAAAATATAATTTTATAAAGAAAAATTTGCCGGACAGAGATCGCCAAAAAACACAAATAACATAAGAATAACTGCTCGACGCTAGTTGAAAACAAACGCTGTTTTTCATGCTTTTCTCGGGATCCATGATTGTAAAACTTTGGACAGGTCAGTTAAACGATATTTACTATAAATTACAACCCCCAAAATCTACCTATTCATGAAAATTCAAGCAATTACAAATGGATTCAGTACTGTTTCGGTAATTACTTTTGATCTGTGACTCCCCTTTACAGATTGTCGACAAGGGTTTGTTCTGTCTGCTGTGCCTACCGGTCATCATTACTGGAGCGCTGGCATTGAAACACTGTAAACCAGATGTATTCAGCTGGCTAAAACTCGCTGGGAAAACCTGAATTGTTTCATATTTTGTTGGGTATTTTATTCACAGATTAACCCTAACTCCCTCACCATTGTTATTGAACAATACAATTCCTTCAAAATCCTCCAACTTCCTTTGTTGTGTAGGGAGTTAGGGTTAAAGGGTAAAGTTTTTTATTTTTGCATTAACCAGTTCGCGCCGGGATTATTTTAACATCATCGAGCCGACGGGCGGGATTATTTTTAACGAAACTCGATCCGATTCCGAGACGTGTTCAGGCCAATAGTACCGGGAAGAACACCCACGCATTTCCGGCCTTGCTCGCTGCTGACAGACATTTTCCGTCCTTGCTCGTGGCGTGTTTATGCGTCATCTGTTTTGAATCTGGTGAAAACTTTGCGAACTGGTTAAAGGGTAAAGTTTTTAATTTTTGCATTAAGTCTTAATACAAATATTATAATTTTTATTAAATATTTTGTTGGGTATTTCACTCACAAATTAAAGGGTAATGTTTTTTATTTTTGCATTAAGTATTAATAAAAATACTATAAAAATATATAGTTAACCAGTATATGCTATTGTTCCTCCCTTTCGTCTCGTATTTTGCCTCCTGTGTGTCAAGCTTACTACCTTACAATGTAGAGCACTCTTTTTAGGGTGTCCTCTTCTTTGTAAATACATGATAAACATTCAAACTACATGTAGGACTGAAATAGGCACTTGGGGAGACAATCCTATAACCTAAAACAGTCCTAACTTGTTTACCCTAACCCTTTTCTCTAAGATCTTCGAGATTTAGGCTATTTAGACCAAAATCTGTCGTTCTAGGACAAAAATAACCCCCAAATATCGTGTTTTAGGGTAGCTAGACACTTAGGGAGACACTGAAATGTCTCCCTAAGTGCTACTGTCTCCTTATTACCTAAAAACCTTATGCTAAATTGTCTCCCCAAGTGCCTGTTTGGAAGAATTATTAAGGTAATGTACAATAATAAAGGTTGGATGTTATTATTATTATTTCTGGTAATGAAACCAAGGATTTTTCAAAGGCGCCCAAGGCACTGTAGCTCAGTCGTAAGCCAGAAGAACCCTGTAGACAGAGGCACACAGCCAGGAACACCGGGGCAAACCTCTTCTCTTAGCGAAAGGTGTTCTGGGTTCTTTTACGTGCATTATACAATTTTATAATGAGAAAGATATATCCACTTATTATAAATTATACAACACACGGGACCTGAAACTTTACGTCCCATCCGAAGGACGAAGCAATAGAGGTTTAATTGCCTTGCTTAAGGACACACGCGTCGACACCTGGACTCGAACTCGCGCTCTGCGGAACAGAAAACCCAGCTCTTAACCGCTCGACCACGACACTCCACTGGTATGTGTTATGGGTAGTATTTAAGCAGTATTTTCAAAAGCTGATTGGATCATGCCTTTGCAGTCTAAGTTTGTATTTGATATTCTGAACATAATAAAGTACTAACTGTTGATAAGATAAGATTTAATTAAATTATATATATTTTTGTTATATTAGAGCTTTTTAGAAAAGCTCGCTTGCAGTTAGGCGTGAAATCAAGAAGATGATTATACTGAAATCATTGTCCCTGTTAATTCGAGAATTAGCATTTAAAAACAATACGGCCTTAATTGGTATCAGATAAAGGTATTCAACACTAAAATTAAATAAAGCCCACACAACACTTAAAGGTTGGATACACCAGTTACAGATATCGACACATTTTACTACCGAATTATGAGAAAATATCGTACTTATTTGAAAGTAAATAATGACCCAGCTAAATGATTGCGCTAGATATCTTGTAATTGTTCTGAAAAATTTAATTTTACAAAAACTTTTGCGATCGTCGGACAGCGATCGCAAAAAAAATAAGAACAACATAAGAACCACTGTCTGACGCCGGTTTAAAAAAAAGGAATGCCATTTTTCTTGCTTTTCTCGGCATCCATGATTGTAAAACTTCGGACAGGTCAGTTAAACGATATTTACTATAAAATACAACCACACAAATCCACCCATTCATGATAATTCAAGCAATTACCAATGGTGTATCCTACCTTTTAAACCCCTGCCCGTCTACAGGAGATCAGATTTTAAACCAAACTAAACAACAGAGAAAAATTTTTTTTTAGTAAAGAAATGTTTTAACTGCTGGAAAGAGATGACTTAATGCTACAGTAGAAGAAAATGGTCCCTACAAAACAAATGAATTAATTTCAATATTTGTTCCTTGTGTTTTTAATTTATTAATAAAATATTAGTTTTGTTTTATATTGATCGCTTTTATAATTATTCACTGTGTGTTTTGTTTTGCTGCCTTATTGTGCCTGAATAAAATTGTACCGCGAAGGTAAAGTATTTGTTAAAACTTGTGATTTAAACTTAAATTCATGTATTTAGTTGAATTGTTAACGTTTAGATGTTTAACACATAAAGGTAGGATACACTTTTTGCAGATATTGAAAAAAACTTACTACCGAATTATTAACAAATATCTTACTTATTTGAAAGTAAATAATGATTCCAGGCATCCAGCAAAATGATTGCGCTAGATATCCTGCAATTGTTCTGAAAAATTGAATTTTATTTTAAAAAACACGATCACGATAAAATTGATTGTGCAATTAAAATTAAATTTTTTGGAAACTTACGTTTAAAGGGATCTTATTGTCAGCAATATTCAGTTTTCGGCACTTTTATTATAGTGGAAAAACTGAGCCTCCTCGTTTTAATATGCCTTTAATTAACATATAATTAGTGAACCGAATTTGCCCCCTCCAAGATATAATCTGCCCAATAGACGGATCAGTTAGATTACACAGTAAAAGTAAATATATTTGTTAGTAAAGTGAAACATTTCGTTGCCATATAGTCTCATAACTCTTGTTTAATGAGACTAACCACATTACTCTTTACATTTAAGATTTTGAATCCGGGAACTTTTTCCCATCACCCATTCGCGATGTGGAACTGATCACTATATCGTCTGCACGTACACGTACACAATGTGCTCTATTTGGGCCTTTTCAAAACCTTTGCTTCGTCTTAGGCTTTGGCTTTGCATTCGAATTTCAAATCACTGAGAAGCAAATAGAAACAAAGGCAAACTTTTGGGTTCACATGACTGTCACATCAGTCGATTGAATGTTTCTGAAGCACATCAGAAATCAGAATATGACTGGAGAGCTTGCAATTATCATGGAGGATATATAAAATGGCCTTAAGCCAAACATGAAACGAAGTCAGGAATTCGAAAAGGCCCCATGGACGTACACACGTACATGTACGTGAACCGATATATGACTCGACTCGCGTGTTGATCACTTTGAAAAGTTTACATCAGAGCGGTAGACGGTACGGTAAGACTGACTTAGACGGCCCAATTTTTCAGGTTTTACGGGGTTAGATTTGAAGAGGGTTTATACTTAATTTTCTTACTTACTCATTAATGGTTTGGAAAGGATCTTTTTGAAATTGTGGGACATCGAGAAGTTTCGTGTAACGTCGATATTAAGCCAAAGGTAGGATAACGCATTTGATCATGTTGATGGGTGACTGATAATCAAGATGAAAACCTAAATTTTTGAATATGATTTCTTTTAATACGTCCACTTCATGGCATGGGTGATGCAATTGGGTCGCTTGGGAGATATTTTGCTCAGAAAGTGGCCAGGTATCTATCAATAGCATACAAAAATAATAAATAAATAAATAATTATCATTACATTTTAGCAGTGCAAATAGTGAGTGGATATATACTTTGTGTGATAATCCCCTCATCAAGGCTCAAATCTTAAAATCAATACAGCACAAATCTTACTCTAGTCTTTAGTCTATACAATACTCCAGAGATTTGAAAACAAATGAAAATGGTCTTGGAATTGAAGTTGGACTATAGTCTCTGGGGTTTGACCAGGTTGGACTCCTTCGTTGTGTACAACGTGACGAAGAACATCGTCCAACCTGGGCTAGGTTTGGCATGCAGTCATGGGGGGCCATTTATGTGCTGTAAACATGCATGTAGCCATAATCTGGGTATTAAACAACTAACAATTACATGTACCACTGCTGTTTGGACAAATAAACTCAGAAATGTTATGGGGACCTTGACATATCTAACCACGTCATGCATGTAGTGTTTTATTAACATTGACCTACTTTTGCCAATTGTAGGAATTTGTTTGGTGTCTGGTATGTGTAATGGTTCAATGATCATCCATTGTACTTGTAGATCAGGAGTGTAGTTTGATATGTACCGGTACACTTGTAGCTTTTTGGTAGAGTTTCGTCTAGTACTATTACAAGTGAAGGTACATGTATATTTTGAAAATTCATTGGTTTCAAACTGTTCATTATGTTGATCATTATGTTGATCATTATGCTGTAAAATTTGCGTAAGGCGACCTGATGTCTCTGTGGGGTAGTGAATATCAATATTACTTCTTGAACATTTTCGTCCCTGCTGCCTTGCTTTGTACACCCGGGGCGTGCGTGGGATGTGTCGACGATAATCACGCCTGTTTATACAAGGAATGAACATTGTATACATTTCATCAAAGAAATTTGGGAGAGAGGGGTGTCGGGAGAGAAACAAGCACGTTTTTTGTAAAGGAAGCCGCATTGTTGTTTATTGGTCTAGTTCAAATGCACATTGATACCGCAGAGAATTCAATCCAACATGATCATTTCATGATGTTCAGATTGCATTGTTCGACTACAACCAAAATGACACTGTTATGCGGCTTTGGTTGTCATTTTGGTTGCTCTCTTTAAGTGCTTAATTACTGAGACGTTCTCGGATGTCAAATTTGGCACAAGAACAACAACAACTCCGACGATCTACTTAACCAGTTTGTGCCGGGATTATTGTACATTAGACCATGGAGGAATCCTCCATGATTAGACCGAGCCCAGGCACGGGATTCTTGTTCACGAAACTCGATCCGGGGCGATTTCAGGTCAATATCACTGGGAAGCACATCCGGCCTTCCTCACCGCGGTCCGGTCGCCGACAGATATTTCCGGCCTAGCTCGTGACGTGTTTATCAGTCATCCGTTTTGAAATCCGGAAAAACTTTCTGTGTACAGTATATAATACACGTCTCTCCGGCACAAACTGGTTAATACAAATTCTGATATAAGGCCAAAAAAGAACCCACTATGTTTAGCCAGGCCTCAACCTTTTAAACAAACACTTTTGCTAGGTCCAGTTGGATTTGTATTAACGAGAGTTGAGTTGATTAGTTAACCAGTTTGTGTCGGATGACGTGTATGGACGCAATTTTTTTGCGGAATTCAAAACACATGTCAGATAAACACATCCGACCAAGGCCGGAAATATCTGTCAGCGACCAGCTTGTAGCGAGCGATGCCGGAAATATTGTATTCTACTCATAATATCGGCCTGAACCTGCCTCGGATCAAGGTTCGTGAAAAACAATCCTGCGCCTGGGACAAGTCAATGTTAACTGGTTAATGAGCACCCCCGAAAATTATATTTGTATGTCTTTATTTCTTGTTAAAGCCATTGTGGTAACTCGTGTAAAAAAGGTGAGCAAAGCATACTTCACTTTGTACAAATTGTATTCCAACAATATGTTTTACTTTTTCTCTTTTATAGAAATTGATCTGAGCAATGTGCAGCTGGCTTCCTTCATATAAAATTGTTTGTGTTGGTTTGATTGGAACTGCAGGAGAGAATGACCTAGGAATTTGACCTGTGACCTCTGGCTAGCAAGACAACCTTTGCAAAATGGAATGGGGGGCGGTTTGGATTGCTGTATTTCTGTCATGTCTATCCCTGGTGGAAGCACAAGGGAATAATGGTGAGATATTGTATTTGTATGCAGGTAACTTTCACAAACGCATTCTTTTCAATTACGTATACAAATCTTTACTGTTTCAAGTGGTGTAGTAAAACTAGCCTTCCGAGGTGATCCATAAAGCATTCTACTTCGCTGCCTCGGGGAAAATAGAATGTTCCATGGATCACAGACCAGTTTTACCACACCACGATTTAATATGATTTAATAAATACCTATGAGAGTTGCTGGCTTCTGATTGGTTGAGACTCGATCACGCGGAGTGGATTATTATGTAGTAATAACCCGGCTTTCAAGAAGAAGCGAATAAATATTCCCTGAACCAGCATTAATCGAGCATCATGTACAGTAAGCCCATGATTGGCCGAATGCAAGAGTTCTACGGTAACTTGTAACAAGAACGCGTCAAATCGTGATACTGTGCGCTATAAATGTACGCGTAGAACGTTTGTATCTATACGCGTGGCATTTTTCAAAATGCGCGTGTCGTCTGTTAACGCTAGCGTGTTGCTATGCACGGTGGGCATCAGTGGTCAGCTAGTCTGGTTTCAAAGTATGGGTTATAATAACAACACATATTGAAGAGACAGGGTACCATGCATAAGCTAAAACATGGCCCCCTAAACATGAACAGAAAACGCTGGAAGTATCGGCGAAAGAAAAGTCACAAAATTTACCATTTTCTCGTTAGTAGGTATTTATTAAAGGTAATAACAGTGCGAGGACCCGGTTATTACTGCGTGATAATGACCGGGTTGGGGGATGACCGCTGGTAATGGACCATGTCGATCCTATACCAGCGGTCATCCCCCAACCCGGTCATTATCACGCAGTATTAACCGGGTCCTCGCACTGTTATTACCTAAATAATACATGAACACAAATAGTGCGCCATGGTACACACAGCCGGGAGTACCTGGTACATTGTACTTAGGTTGCTAATGGTAGTACTTATGGGTATGTAGGCCTAGTTTGTTTGGCCATGCACAGGAAGACATAGCCTTGTGCAAGGCATTCGTCATTATCCGTCCGAAGTCTGCGCGCGTGCGCTGCAGTTAACTAGCAGTACAAAAAATACAGTGTGAACAGTGACCTCACGCTGCCACTATTTATGCAAATCAACTTAAGAGGACCTAACACCTTGTTCCAACCGTACGCGTGAGGTTTTGAGGTGGTGCTCATTATGCCGATAGCCTAAGCTGACCTAATTGAAAGTCATTTTCTTTCTGGTCGGTCATTGCGTAGAAAATGTATATTGTGTCAGTGGTGAAAGGTCATAACTCGGTCATGTTCAAAATATCGGAAATTATCGGACTAGTAGTTGATTCGTATAGAGTGATTTTAACGAAGGCTTTAGCGGAATTGTACATTATGTAGGTTGGAACTGTCCCAGGATAATGGATGGTTGGAACAAGGTGTTCAGTCGTCTTCAGTTGATTTGCATAAATATTTTTTGCGTGAGGTCGCTGTTTGCGCTTTTCCTACTTTTTTTTGTCCTAAAATGATGAAAAAAAATACAATATTATTGAATATGTTCATAGCAGTGTCCACATAAATAACGCAATAAAGACCTTTGGGTTTGGGCGCAGTTTGCCATGAACTGGTGGCAGTAGGTGGATTTTCTGATAATTATAACAACAACAGGAAAGAGGATACCAAGCTTATAGTTCCTCCTGTACCGTATGACAGGGAATTTCAATGTGTTTTTCTGACTTTGTAAAACATTTTCTAAATCTTCTGTTTTAAATTCTCCTTTTACCTTTTTTGAAAGGTTTATCAGGTCTGGCCATAGGTTTGATTGTAGCTGGTGCCGTCATATTTGTTGTCGTTGCCATTGTGGCAGGACTGTGCTGCTTCAACTACCAACGCAAGCAGTAAGTGTTTATGTTCTTGTGCAATTTAAGTTGATTGTGAAAATGTTCTTTAACCAGTTCGCCTTGGAGGGCGTATATAAACGCAAAGTTTTCCCCAGATTCAAAACGGATGACGCATAAACACGCCACGAACAAGGCCGAAAATGTATGTCAGCAGCGAGCAAGGCTGGATATGCGTGGGTGTGCTTCCCGGTACTATCGGCCTGAACCCGCCTCAGATCGAGTTTTGTTAAAAATAATCCCGCACCTCGTTTTGGTGATGTTTAAAATAATCCCGGCGCGAACTGGTTAAAAGTGTAGACGCTATTAAGAAAAACAAAATTCTGAACTTTGTACTAAACCTGAAATTAACCTAAATTTTTTTGAGAAAGCAAAACTTTTTTTTATGGTGCTCAACATTCAAGGTGTTTTTTATACTTCATGCGAATGTGATTGCGAATGTTATGAGAATTTGATGTATTGACATGAACTTTCCGTACGTCAACAATTAATGTTTGCATGTGCGCTGAGTATAGACTATCTTTTTATGCAGAAATTTTTGTTTTTTAACTAATTGTTTACTTACATACGTACATTTCAAAAGTCTACATGTAATTCACAAAAAATCCACATTTCTGAGATTTGCAAAGAAACTGTTGAAGAACCTCTTTTATTTACATCATCAGCTTTTTTTGCCTTTTCAAAGCATTTAAACTTTGAGCCTAACTTTCAACATAAAACTAGTCAGTCATCAGTGGGCTTTCTGGGCCATGCATTTTAGTAGGGTACACTGATTAACAAATTCAAAACCACAATAATTTTTTCACGACCTTTTTAAGGTAAAGCCATGACATTAAAAAGCGGGGGCTTTCGTATATGAAAACCAACACACATTTGGACAGCTGATCCAAATGTTATACATCCACAATTTTGCCTCTTTTAGGGTGGGCCACATTTTACAATTGTAGGAGACGGGAACAATAAACCTCAATATTAAAATTGATAAGTAATTGTTATGGAGGCATTTTTACTCCCAAGTTTCTCAAGTAACTTGGTTGTTTTTTTGGGCCCTTCAATTATCCAGTCTTGGTCGTTTGGAGTTTGAACATCCTGAGTTTGAGCGTAGCGCAGAGCCGTACATTCGGACGTCGTCAATATCGCGGGATGTAGTCCCAGAACCCATCCAGTACGATCCCACGATTGCTGAAACGGCAATGGACGTCCCTTTTGGTGCTGATTCAGGTACTGTATATTAATTAATCCTCCTACTATCTGAACAATAGTCCAATTGTTACACCCCAATCCCTCCCGTACGTTATACACACGGGCTA
The DNA here is from genome assembly GCA_037893245.1 of Crossaster papposus. Lineage (NCBI taxonomy): Eukaryota > Metazoa > Echinodermata > Asteroidea > Velatida > Solasteridae > Crossaster > Crossaster papposus. Next base: position 2,042,503 of record JBAIAA010000238.1, read on the forward strand.
CTCAATCTAGTTAATACACTGAACAAAAATATAAATGCCCACAAAAATAAAAACGTTCCAAAAATGGTTATTTGTCTTGATTTGTACACATTTGTGTCCATCTCTGCCAGTGAGGAATTGCTCAGTGATGCAGTGATTCCACCCACATCTGTGTTGTGGGTGGAATCACTGAGCAATTCCTCACTGGCAGAGATAGACACAAATGTTGTTTACAAATCAAGACAAATAACCAATTTTGGGGCGTTTTTATTTTGTGTGGGCGTTTATATTTTCGTTTAGTGTACATACATGTATGTACACCAACTGTGTCCAGTCAACATGAACTGATAATGATTGATATGGTGGGCTACGTTCTGAACTGCCATAACTTACACACTGGGCAGGGGCGGATCCAGGAATTTTTATAGGGGGGTCAGGCCCATCAGACAATTTTATTTACCACTTATTGCAGAGCAGCGGACATAGGTAATGCAGCAGATGTTTATCTTATATATTTTTACTTAAAGGTAGGATACACCATTTGAAAATATATCGAAAATATTTACTACTGAATTATTAAGAAATATCTTACTCATTTGAAAGTAAATAATGATTCTAAGCATCCATCAAAATGATTGCGCTAGATATTCTGCAGTTATTCTAAAAAATAGAAATTTATAAAGAAATATTTCGCGATCGCCTGACGGCAATCGCGAAAAAACAAAGATAACATAAGAATAACAGCTCTATGCCTGTTGAAAACAAACAATGTTTTTGTGCTTTTCTCGGCATCAATGATTGTAGAACTTTGGACAGGTCAGGCAAACGATATTTACTATAAAATACAATCGCCCAAATCTACCCATTCATGATAATTTAGGCAATCACAAATGGTGTATCCTACCTTTAATAATTGTTTGAATTTTTGTCATGCGTCAGAACAAGGGGGTTGCGTGTTTCAACTGTCTTTTCCATCGTCTGAGATGTTACTGTACTAAGTATTTTTTTAAGTTACGGATACTCGATTCTATAATTTGGAACCTGATGCTTGGGTACTCGGTTCCGATGCACACCTATGTAACCTGTCCACAGACTTATTAAAGTGGTACAAAAAAGAAGCTTTATTTTTCTTGTTGGCGCACAGAGCCCATAATGCTTCACCTGAATAATTTGCAGAGAGAGCTGATCATTTAAACCTGAACCCAACTTGTTTGGCCTAGATGGAGATATTGCTTCATCAGCCGACAATGTCATGATCTTGCCATCAAAGGCAGGCAAGAAAGAGAAGTTTGAGCGGCAGTTGGTTGAGCTGCAGCCCCACGCAGTCACCTTCCAGGAGATGCTGAAGGACGTCCAGGAAAGGATCAGGAATGCCAAGCACGGCAACCCCAGGGTGCATGGCTACAAGTGAGTCTGGTTGGCTTTTGGTTTGGGGACTAAGGCCGTGTCCAAAACGGGTGTCTAGAGCTACGGCTATTGTCTGCGTCTGCAATTTTGTAGCGCTGTCCGAAATGCCGTCTAGAGCTACAGCTAGGGCTACAATGCCCCAAAAATCTAGCCGTAAAAGAAGATGTCAGGCTCAGGCAAAACAAAATGGCGGCAGCACTAACGTTAATTTTGGAGCAAATTTTTGTTTATTTTTCAATGATAGTGCATTGAATTAAAACTATTAGATCAACAAATACGTCAATATCATCAGGTATTTCGACTGGCATTAAACAAACATTGCCTAACATCTAGCAGACGATAATTGTTGTAAATTCTTACATCGTAATTTTGCAAACACTAAATCAAGCATCGCTTGGGGGTGCAATAACTAGCCGTAGCCATGTCCGAATTCTAATTGCCTTAGCGCCTACGTAGACGTACATGTAGCTGTAGCTGTAGACATAGACCGTAGACACTCGTTTCGGACACGGCCTTAGTAAGGCCAAAAAAAAAAAAATAGTTCTGATTTTGGTTACCCGACCGACCCTAATTTTAGGCCCCGACCCTAATTTTAGGCCCCGACCCTAACTTTGTTATCAGCAAATGGAGAAAAAAATTAATAAAGACAGTTCCACAAATTCTAATTATTTTGATTAACCTAGGGTCACATGCGAAGCATGATATGGCAGAAGAAACTCCCCTCTTTTTATGTTGGTCATTGTGTTTCTGGAATTTCAGGAGTTCTTTTCAGATATCTAGAGGGGGGGGGGGGGGGTTATAATGTAGGTAACAATAGTCTGAAGTGTGTATATGGTATAGGGACAAGGGGGGGGGGGGGGAGGTGTCCCCCTCTACCATAAACTGTGCTTGGTATATGTATATTGGGTCAAGTAGGTACTAATAGTATAGGTAGGTACTAATAATAAACCGTTCTTATTAAGCGCATTACACACACAGTCCCAATGCAATGCGCTGTACAGAGGGAAAATCAACATTGAATAAATGGGTTTTGAGAATGCATTTAAATGGATCCAAGGTTTGTGCATCTTTGACGTTTTGGGGGAGTTTGTTCCAAAGATTGGGAGATAACGTAGGAAAAAATAAATAAAATGTATTAAAATGTACAAGATTCCTTATTTATGTGTGTGCTGAAAATCTGGTTTCTAAAAAATACAGTTGTCTTGACTGGGGGGGGGGGGGGGGGATGGGGGGGGGGGTGGGGGGGTTATGAAAAGGAAAAAAACCATCCTAGTAAAAGGGGCAATATATGGGGTGGAAATAATAGTTACATGTTCTTCTTTTTCATTTTGTTAATAGAGCCGTGTCGCGTGACCTGAGTAGAGTGCAGCATCTTCTAAGTAAGAGGAACTCTTCCATGCTCAAAATGCCACCTGACGGCCTAGAGCTGCTAGTCTGGGCTGGTGAGACACGAGAGAAATATATAGAACTCCAGAGGGTAAGCATTAGGCAGTGACTTGGATGCGACTTTTTCATTTTAATAGGAAGTCCAACATAAAATAACCTTTTTAGGTTTACGATATGTGACCTGGCACCACGAAATGGGTGGAAAAGTCGCAAAATTAAAAAGTTGACATTATTACATTGCTAGAAAGAAGTCCTAAGCTTTCAAATGATGTATTGTGTGTTGCTGTAGCTTATTCCTAGGCGCTGCTATACCCCTTTAAAATAGCTAATGTCATGCTTCCTTGTTTTGAGAAAGCTGAGTTCAAAGTCTGTGAACCGTGCCAACTATACTATCACTCATTCAATTCAGCCACCAAAAACACACTTTATAGTTTTAATTGAGCTATACAATTTTGGGATATGATAAAGAAGGTGTTTTGTATTTAAAAACGTTAATTCGAAACCGACCTCCCACTTGAAAAATGGGCAATTGGCCAATAGCTCGTTTGGGCCATGTGCGACTTTCCCCTCATTTCGTGGTGCCAGGTCACATATGGTCCATATTGCCGGATCTCTATGCAATGAAACATCAGTTACACTTGGTAAACAAATCCAGATAAACGGTCAACAGAGCACTATAGTTAACCATAGTTCGACTAACTCTTGCCGAACCAACACGATCAACCTACTCGTCCGAGTACGATGTTTTCGGCGCCATTCATAGTTTGACTAGAATCGTTCGCACTGCACATTTATGGCGCATGCGCTAGTGGCATCGCGAACCAACCACTAGTAAACCATTATTAGTCGACAGTCGACTTGATCCAGGCTGCTGCTGTAGACCGGCCAGGCTCATGCATATTCAGCTTGGCTGCAAAATACCAACCAAAAATGCAAGATGGCGGCGTCAATGTCACAACGCATTTTTCATTTCTTCAAACGACTCTCATTTTTAAGAAGCCATCAGTGGACAACATTACGATTGTTGTAAGTTGTTTGAATCACTAGTCATCCAGGATTACGGTGATGTATACAGAAGTGTTGAGCGATATGCATTTCGAAAGATATGTGGAATACTGTGTGCGCTGCGCGATCGCGCCACGCCTTTCAGGTCTGTATACGAGGCACGGATGTAGTCGAGTCCATCACAAGTCCCTGTAAGTCCATCACAAGTCCTCCAGTTCCAATTCAAATCACAAGCTCTTCAAATGAGCTTTAGACAAAAGCATTCCTTTGTCATTGTTCATCCAGTTACTTGTGACTGCCTTTATGAAAGGACTTGTGACTGGCTTCGCGAAAGGACTAGTGAACGGACTTGCAGGGACTCGACTACAACTCTGATACAAGGTTTACTAGTGGGGCTGTGATAGCGACAAAGAGAGCTATTTACAGCCCCATTAATTGTTGTGCTAGCATGACACAAACATGCTTTCAGGTTATGGCCCATAGATCTTAAGACTAGAAGCTCGACCCTTATGAGTGAAAATGTGTGCTTTATGTTTGTGTTCACAGTACAAAACCGAGAGGGATAGAGGCACATCTTCAGAGCCCCCTGAGATGGCGTCCATTATGTGGATTCAGTCGAAGGACGACTCCGTGTTTGAGAATAAGTACGATGAGAGTGCAGTCATATGAGGAACCGCTTGTACATTTGTTGTTGACCTAAATGTATATAAGTGCCTTTTCATCTTTTTAACCTTTACAAATGAATTGAAAGCATGTATACATGTAGAATCCTTGAGTATATGTACATGCATACATGTACATGGCGAGGCAAAAAGAAGTTCCCTCTAGAAGAATACTTTTAAAAGAAATGTTATGCAGATGTACACTGTATGTAGATAGCCTTTGCAGGTATAGTCTGGGAGCTAGCGACACAAGATTTCACCTCATTTCACCTAGAACGTTTGCCCCTTAAAGTTACTTAGTTCGTCCAAGTGATTAACAAAAAGTTGGTCAGCCTGCCCCAAACCCTCTTTGAAAGCCAAGCCCTCCCCCTCCCCCCAGACTATTATATTCAAAGTAATTTAAAATCAGGATTATAAATGCAAGTTTTCTTACCAAAATAGTTATATAAATAATTGTTATAATTTTGTTCAGTTGAGGAATTTCTTTTTGACTCGCCCTATAAATGAATTTAAAGGGTGTACAATTGTATGCATAAAATATTTTTGAAAATTAGGAATTGATTTTTATTTTTACATTATAAAACCTGAATGCAACTGAAGGAGAATTCGGCTCTCAATCATGACTATGTTTGGGATAGTAGTAATAATTTAGTAACAACTGTGTGCCTGTGTGCAAATGATACTTAACCAGTTTGCGCCGGAGGACGTATATACATGTACATTGTACATGCAAAGTTTTCCCCAGATTCAAAACGGATGACGCATAATAAACACGTCACGAGCAAGGCTGAAAATGTCTGTCAGCAGCGAGCAAGGCCGGTAATGCGCGAGTGTGCTTCCCGGTACCATCAGCCTGAACCCGCCTCGGATCAAGTTTTGTTTAAAAAAATCCCGCGCCTCGGCTCCGTGATGTTAAAATAATCCCGGCGCGAATTTGGTAATGGGCATAACTAAGTTTAACATGAAGCACATACTAACAAAGTTTGTGTGAAAAGAATGCATACTGCAGCATTGATCATTGCAAAAAGTCGGCATTGATCATTGCAAAAAGTCGGCATTTATACTACAGTGTAGTATGTTTCTCTATAATAATGTGGTTTGCTTGTGTTTCTGATATATGAAGCACGAATGTGGCAGAGAAAACCCCCCTCTTTTGTGTTGACCATTGTGTTCCCGGAATCTCAGGAATTCCTTTTAGGTTTCAAGGGGGGATCATGTGTTACATGTAGGTAACAATAGTGTGGACTGGGTATAGGGATAAGAGGGGGGGTACCCCTCTGCCACGTATCGTGCTGGGTATAGTTTCTGACCACCTTGCTTTCTCGATAGTTTCACTGCCATGCTTTTCTACACATTATAGTCACCAACAGTGGTATCGAATGTAAACCTGACAGAAGCATGTAACTGTGCAGCTAGCATATCAATCCATTACAGTACAGTCAAGGTAAAGCTGAATTATATTACAGTACATTATGCAGTCACTCAATTCTGCTTTGTGTAGGCAGAGCTTTAATCAGTTCGCGCCGGATGACGTATATAAACGCAAAAATTTCCCCAAATTCAAAACGTATGACGCATAAACACGCCAAGTTCAAGTTCGGAAATGTATATCAGCAGCGAGCAAGGCCAGAAATGCATGGGTGTGCTTCCCGGCACTATCGGCCTGAACCCGCTTCGGATCGAGTTTCGTTAAAAATAATCCCGCCCGTCAGCTCGGCGATGTTAAAATAATCCGGGTTATCCCGGCACGAACTGGGTAAAGGTAGGATACACCATTTGCAGATATCGAAAATATTTTCTACCGAATTATTAAGAAATATCTTACTCATCTGAAAGTAAATGTTGATTCTAGGCATCTAGCAAAATAATTGCGCTAGATATTCTCTAAATATTCCGAAAAATTTAATTTTATAAAGAAAAATTTGCGCTCGCCGGACGGCGATTGCGAAAAAACAAAGATAACATAAGAAAAACTGCTCGACGCCGGTTGAAAACAAACGCTGTTTTCCTTGCTTTTCTCAGCATCCATGATTGTAAAACTTCGGACAGGTCAGTTAAACGATATTTCCTATAAGATACAACCCCCCAAATCTACACACTCATGATAATTCAAGCAATAACCAACGGTGTATCCTACCTTTAAACTTTATAACAGTCACTCAATTATTTTTTTGTTGACAGGGTGGGATGGCTTTCTTGAATTTGCCAGTTAAAGGTAGTATACACCATTGGTAATTTGTTGAATTATCAGGAATGGGTAGATTTGGGGGGTTGTATTTTATAGTAAATATCGTTTAACTGACCTGTCCGAATTTTTACATTCATGGATGCCGAGAAAAGCATGAAAAACAGCGTTTGTTTTCTACCGGCATCGAGCAGTTATTCTTATGTTATCTTTGTTATTTTCGTGCTCGCCGGACGGCGAGAATGAATTTTGGTTTATACAATTCAATTTTTTGGAACAATTACAGGATATCTAGGGCCCTCATTTTGCTGGATGCCTACAATCATTATTTACTTTTAAATAAGTAAGATATTTCTTAATAATTCGGTAGTAAATTTTTTCGATATCTGCAAATGGTGTATCCTACCTTTAAAGGAGAGTTGTCAATTAATTATTTGACAACATGTACAACAATATGCAGCATTGTACTGAAAGCATTTTGTAGACATTTAGGGAATTATTATGACAAAAGATAATCAGTTTACGTAATATATTTTTGTATGAAAAGTACTTCCAAGTTTGTAAAAAAGAATTATGTATTCAGATTTTTCAAAGATGGTTAGCATTTTTATACGACCACTGAAAATAATTTTGATTATAAAACAAGAAGGAAACAAATTATATTTTTTGAAAGGAAACCTAAGAATGTTTTATATCTATTTTTACAGCTGAAATTGTAAAAGCATTAGTAGAGGGTGGTGTTTTATTATTGTTATTAATTTTTTGTGGTAATAAAGTAAGAAGTTGCACTTTTAAAGGTGGGAGGAAAACCCCAGAAAAATATTCTCGGTAAAACCCAATCCACATAATGACTTGGGCATGATTAGAATCCGTACAGCGGTGGATAGCGAAGAAAGAATCACTATAATTATGGTACGTATACTGCATCCTGATCATTCCTGTTACATGTAGAAGAACAGTGTTATCGTTTCTGCTTGCCTAATTTCCCAGCATTAATCATCCAAATGTTGTGCTTATTTTCAGTTTGTTTTGGATGGTTGTGGTTTTTTTTTTGGTGGGTGAATTTAGAGGTCCAAACATTTTGTCTAAAGACCTACACGTATTGTTAGCAAGTGATTTTGGCTATCCGACAGGTTTGCGAAAGTTAAGTTGTGGATTATAAATCATAAATCCCACGTTCTGGTTATTAATGCCTTTCTTTTTCAGTTAATAAAGTACATGCATTTGCTTCGATTTACCTACATTTAGACATGACAGGATGATTTTTTTTTTGGCTTCCTTTAAATATATGCTTTAACATGTTTAAGTCCTAAAGTTGTGCTTGTTTTATTGCTGTTAAATATATAAAAATTAATTTACATAATTATTTGCACTTTTAGTATATGTTCCAATAACAAATGCAATAAACTGCTAAACTAAATGGTGCTTAACGTCGTAAACTGATTGTTGCTGACATTTAACCCTAAACTTCTTTCGGACCAGATTTTTATTGATAGAAAAATGAAAATAACCCCCCAAACAAAATCATAACAATGCTCTTGTCCCTAGTTTTATTGGTAAAAATAAATTGTTCACTCTTTGGAAATGAGAGGTTTTTAATTTACTACAAATAAGGAATCAAGAAAAGAATATAGCGTACCTCTGCTGGTGAGGGGATAGGAACAAAAGTTACGTGGTGTTGACCAAGCTTCAGGGGGTTGAGCCATTACTGACTCCCCTGACCGACCACACTTCCTTCCCTATCCATGTTCATAAACCCGACATCCACGCACCATAATATAAGGGAGAAAGCGGGTGACGACGTAAGTCTCGTTGCCTAGCAAGCATACGAACCCCGTACCTATACGAAGGTGTGAACCTGGCTAATTAGGCGATTGAGCTAAATTCGGTTGGTATTTGAGGACGAGAAATTAATTCTCTCAAAGATAAGATTGCAAAACCGCGCGCGTTAAAGGTAGGATACACTATTGGTAATTGCTTGAATTATCATAAATAGGTAGATTTTGGGGGTTGTAATTTATAATATACATGTATATATATATAGTTCGTCACTCGAAGATGACAGCCAACATCTCCATACTAGTTGGTGTTGTGTGTAAGTTGATGGCTAATAAGTCCAATTCTAGCCAGGAAGTTGCGATCGCACACTGGACACACTAGATCTGCAAATGGTGTATCCTATCTTTAAAACTGAAGTAAAAAAGGACGTTGGACTTCTGCAGTCGAGGAACTTAACCACTCAGCCATTCAACTACCAGTTAAAATTGTTGTGCCTTAATAGGAAGCTGGAGTAATAGCTCTATTTACATCTGCTCAAAGATGTTTGGCCAATTTTCTTTAAAATGCAAGATTAACCCCTTACAACTTCTCCAAAAAGTCAATTAATAAAACTTGAGGCTAACCCCTCAGTATTCGAGTAGTTGAATATTCATACCAAGACAGTGTCGTATATTTTTATTTCGTTCTTAATTGTCGACAATTACCAGCAAATGATAATACATAAAAGCCACTTGTGTACATACATGTATATAATTAAAACTATGGCTACAATGCTGTACAATGTAAAAAGCATATTACAGCGCTTTAAACAAAAGAGCACCATGTACATGTACTATAATTTTTACTTAATAGTGTAGCCGGAAAATGATTATACCGTACAGTACATGTACTCAATTTATTGGAAAATTTAAAATACAGCCCATCCGTGATACCTGTTCGCTGTTTAAACATACATGTACAAAGACTGAAGAGAATTAATAGTGCGAACAATTTATGAAATAGCTGATCCTTGATATATGTTTGTGTGACATTAATGGACAGGAAGGCCGAAGGCTACAAGTATTTTTTTTGATGACTGGTATAATCACAAAAGAATAAGAAGGCAATAGAGAACATTAATATTCATCTCTTTTTCACTGTAATAAAAATAAGACATATTGATAAAGTAAATTGCACACAAGAAAATTATACAAATAAATGAACAAGCCAATAAGTTAATTATTAAAACTCCTTGTACCAAACATTGAGCCGGCTACCCGAGAATATCAAATAATTATTAACCCTTTGACGCCGGTATTAATTTCTCACTGCATCTGATTTTATGCATGACTGCGCATTAGCCTTTGTCCATTAGCTGCACTGCACGGCCGAGCGTGCAGCCGTCACCCAAGCCATGTTCTAAGGTGTAGCACAGCTGACAACAGCATTCCGGACAGATTAGCGTGCCTGATAAGATCGTCTTGTATATTTGCTATAATCGCTTGAAAAATAATTTGAGCAGAACTGTGTCGCATTTGCATGCGACGTAACATAAACTTGACCAATGAGTCAGCGATTATGCATGTTAGTTGTTACGTCGCACGCACATGCAAATGCGACACAGTTCTGCTTGGGATTTCCCGAGCAATTATAGCAGATATACAAGACGATCTTATCGAAGGTACGGGAGAGGGCGACCGCATCGGCATACCGCGATTAGGTCGTCTTGCAAACAAGACTACAGTAGATTTTAACCTGCAATCCTTGAACTAAGATTTTAGGGACCAATTGCACATAGACAAATGTGTACATTTAAATACCCCAAAACATGCATACATAATACATACGATTTACCTGCTGATTTTATGGGAAAAGCTTGTTCAAAGTGGTGATGCGACTGGTACCAAATAACATTTTAACATACAGTATGCACACATTTGTGGAGTGCATGTACCTTAGCTTCAAAACTGACTTAACTTAACCACATGCTTAAAAAATATTTAATACATTTAATATCACTAACTTACAATAAAATGGTGCACTGTGCTACTCTATAAAACTGTGCAACAACAACAAAAATCTTATTACAGTTCATACACAAGAAAAATGAATTTCTGGGATTCAGAGTGTTTTAGCAGAGTCCCTTATAGTCCTTTCACAAATCTAGCAACAAGGGATAAGGAAGTGCATTTCTCAACTTTCATTTGAACAGCTTTTGACTCGACTTAGGAGTGGATGACGTGTGATAGTTGTAACAACAGCATATACAGTATGTAGATAGTATAGTTTTTGAGGTATAGTATTAATTAGACAAACGGTACATGTACTTATAGATGCCTGTATTGTGCTCAACATTGCTCTAGCTTAACTTTAACCCTCCCTCTTTCAGTACAATTTCTATACAAAAAAACTACCGTAACTCGCAGGCAATGAGAAAGAATGGGAAGTTTCATAATCCCAATTCCCAAGTAATGAGTTAATACAGTGAAGCCACTGCAATAAAGCAAAAGCCATTCCCAAACTGTCGGTGTTTGCTGAAAGGAATTGTACCTACATGTTTCTATCTGTCACCACTTTTATCACGACCTGAGACTTGAATGCTAACTTTGATCCACAATCTGTCAGGGTTTGAATTGCAACGCAGCGTTGTGGCAGGTACATCGATAGCAATCTGTTTGCCTATATCCCCTGTGTCCACACATGTGCATGGAGCATCAAATGAAGGCACCTTCGGGTCAGACTTCATGGACACAATGGCCACTCGGTAAGACCTCCCAATGTCCTCAAAATCCGGTTTGAAAATGAACCGGACGACGCTCAACTCCTCCCCCAACAAATCCTTGATGGCCACGCCACCAATTTCCCAAGCATCTTTGCTGACCAGGTACATGTTTTTGTTTTCACTCTGACGGGCCACTGGGCACGTCAATTTGCATCGATCAAATTCTGCCTTGCTCTCCTCTAGACAGAAATCTAGCTGTCTGAAGGAAGACCCATCGTCTATGCGCCACTCAGGGTTGGTTATACGCACGCAGAATGCAGGCTCCAGGTACATGCGAGGATTCGACAATTCCTTGCACAGGTGGTCGTAAGCCTCCTCACCAGCTAGCGCCCTTACCTTGAGTGCTTCTATGACATACTCCTTCACTTTGGGCTCAAGAGTGGGAGAATAGTCATCAAGCAAGTATGCCAGAGCGGAAGCTGGGATGTGTTCAAAACGGACCAAGGACAGCAGCTGGTCAGTGAGCTCCTCTCGTTCTACTTTGCAGCTCTCTGTATTCAGCCAACGCATGATGGCATCAAAGACGAAAACCTCATTAGGAACAACAAGGTTAGAGCTCTGCAGCACCTTAACGAGAAGATCCGCCTCAAACCAGTACAATGTGGGCACAGCGTCGTCCTCTGTGGTCCACATCAGAAAATGGTTTTCCAGCAGACTGAGGCTCTTCTGCTCGACCCTGCTTAGGTCTTCAGTCAATTTTAACGATTTCATGGCATCCATTAAGGGCGCGGTAGAGGTTTCCAGTAAAGCCAACAGATACTCCTCGCACACTTCCTGCAGATCACGCACCATATACTTATCAGCCAGAATCAGGATACAAAATACACTGTCCTCATTCAAATTCACCTCCTCTGTGTACAAGAACTGCAGAAAATCCTCAAAGTACTCCTCGCAAGCTTCGTGCTCTTTCAGAGTGTGCACCTCAGGCTCATCGTTCGGGGAGCCTGGCGACCATCTCTGGGCCATCAGTGCTCGGAATACTTCACTCCATGCGGAGAGGATGAGCTTGTGGGCGTGGAAGAGGTACGGGCCCACCTTCAGGGTGACGTCACTCAAGTGAGAGTTGTTGAAGAGAGCCGAGAAACAGTCATTGAGAAACAGGGGTGTTAATTTCTCTTGTCTTCTTCGCTTCCGAAGATCAGTCATCGCTTTCTGATCAGCCTGCACATCAAATAATTAACAATGAACTGTAATGAAAACTGGTCCCATTTCATATTTAAAAGTAGGATACACCATTTGCAGATATCAAAACTTTAGAAATACATATTAATACATGTATGTACAGTATTTGGGGGTGAAGTACCAAATACTAAAAATGACTACAGGCATTGCACAAAAGTAGGCGAGAATACTACATGTTCATACTAAATTGTACTACTTGTAGTATTTGGTGACAAAGGGTCAAGGGAGTTTTCTTCAACGTTAAACTTTTTTCTATTAGCAAAGTAAACTAGTATTTTAATGCTAGTCTAACTCTCAAACCAACTATTTTTAAACTGGGGCATCTACAATCGCTTCTGGCTACTGTTTTAAACAAACAAATCCGTTGTACTTGAAGTCCCTTTAACCATAAGAATAGACAGGAACTATTTATAGGGATTTTCATTTTCAAAAGATTTAGTATTTTATTATTCAAAACAGCACTTGACCGAATATTTTCAACCAGTTGTTTGAATCAGGATACAGTATGTAAGCAATCCAAAATTTTACATTTTCACGTTTTTCAGGACATAATGCCCCTTTACTTGTGTTAACTTACCATTCTTTTCTTTACCGCCAACATCTCAGCAAATCTTGTCTTGTTCCTTGTTTTGTCATTAGTTCGCCCTCTCTGCATCAACTCGCGTAACTGCTCTTCCTCTGGTGCGTCGTCATCGTCTGAATGATTAGCGCCTTCTTCCCCATTGCCTGTATTTGTTAAGGAAAGCATCAATAGAGCGTGTAAGCCGACCTCAAAATCTGTTGAGATTTTACCAGGATACACCACGCCCAGGCACCATGTATAGGATCTACAAGGTGTCAAATACTTATTTTGTTTTGGCATTTCTTATTGCATCAAGACTGGGCCCATCTGATCAAGGGCAATACAAACTGTAAATAAATTGGTTGACCCAAACTTCCCAACTCCCCCAACTTCCGTTTAATCAATCAACAGTTGGATGCCAACTTCCATCTCTTGAGGATCTTTACCACCCGAGACAAGAAAAGGACGGATTTTAACAAAAACGTTACTGTCGATCACAATAAAAAATAAGCTGTTCTATAGCTTTTTTGTGTTATCCCAGACAACAAGTCAGATACACATGTGTATTTCGTCTTTTTGTAATAGTTGTGATTGTCTTTTTGTTTTTCTTTTTCTGCAAGAATATGTGGAGATTGTCAAATAAAAAGAAACAGACAGACCCAGATCCGTTACAACACCAGACGTTAATCCCGGACTAGAACAATCTGCCCGAGTCAACCATCAATGCAAACTTTACTGCCAGCTTCAAGGGGGCCATCCGAAATCACGTTAATTAGAAAAAATCTTTAGACCGTCCATTCACTAAGACAGCATATAAGTTGGTGATGTTGCCGAAAGGTGTTATACCGACACACCAAACCAGAACCAGAACCAGACCAAAACGGTTGAAATTACGGTTGAAAGTATCATAGTGGTTTAATTGCTGTCGACACGTGTGTCCTTAAGCAAGGCAAAAAAAACACTATTTCTTCGTCCTTCGGATGGGACGTAAAGCCGTTGGTCCCGTGTGTGTGTGTATTGTGTATATATTGAACCAGGACACGCACGTAAAAGAACCCAGTTACGCCTATTGCTAAGAGAAGGGGTTTGCCCCAATGTTTCTGGCATTTCGTTCATCCTCCTACTGGTTTCTTCAGGCTTACGAGCTACAGTGCCTTGGGCGCTTTTGAGGAATCCTCGGTTTCATTGCCGAAAAGAAATAATAATAATAATAATAATAATAATAATAATAATAATTGTGAATGCACATGAATATATTTTTCAAAAAGCTATTCAAATGTTCAGTAGATGACTGAATGTTTGGTATATTTGGGACAGCCCTACTTTTTGTTTTACTTACCCTGTACCATCCGTCTGCGCAGCCGGCGCATGACCCGTACCATCTGATTGTTGATAGGACGTTGTTGTTGATTGGCAGGATTCATTCTGATCTAACTGCTCTAATCACACTGATGCAATGAAGATACTCAGTTTTATCTGGTGTTGGACATTTTGGAGAAGGAATGATACAATTTGAATCAATAAATCATTTAATCAAGCATCATATGTAAGCCAATGATTGGCCAAATGCAACAGTCTTACAGTAAGGCCAAATAAAACAAAAAACATGTTTAGCGTCATGCCCTTTTTTTAAAAGGAAGGAGGAGGCCCTTTTTTTTTTTTTTTTTTTTAATTGGCCGCCCGACACATCTTTAATTCGAGTCATGCAGTAAACATGTCACACCCTATCTTCCAATTTAAAATTAAAACATGGTTCACCCACGATTAAACATTCAAATTCATGTGGGTCGATCAAGTATGCACCGTACCCGACTACACATCACACCCTAGCCTCCCTATAAGGAAACAAAATATTTCCAGAGCATGTACACAGTGATGCTAAAGTCTAAAATACGATCTTAAAATTTTATTATCTTAAAAAAAAATATATATATATATTTTTTGTCAAAATGGTCAAATTTATGATTTTTTTCAAAAAGAAAACAAAAAGAAAAAAGGAGGCGGCCCCCAAAAAGGAAGCGGGTGGTGATGCTAAACTTTTTATTTTTTTATTTGGCCTAACTTGTAACAAGGACGTGTCAAATCTTGATAACGTGAAGATTTTAGATAAATAAAGTGCTCACCCGTATTATTGGCAGGAGCCCCTGCCAATACGGGTGAGCACTTTATTTATCTAAAATCTTCACGTTACATTGTTATAGTGCTATGCAGCTCCTTATTTTTCGTCAAAACTTGTCTGTGCGCTATAAATGTATGCGTAGAACGTTTGTATCTAATCTATACGCGCGGCATTTTTCTAAATGCACGTGTCGTCTGTTGCTATGCAGTGGGCATCAGTAGTCAGCTAATCTGGTCCTGAAGTAGGTATAAGCGAGTTCGGTATTTCGCTGCATTTCCACTGCACATGCGCACATGAAGATTTGACGATTTTTCTTTCGGGATAAACATTTCATCGATTGCGTGCAAAAGCATAGCGGGGTACCAGCCAATTTAAAGAGATCGTCGCGTTTTAAAGTTACTAAGTAACATATTTTTTTTTACGTTTTGGTATTTTCAGGTGTTTTGTGTGGCCAAACTTTTGTTCGAACAAAGTTCCCATTGTCTTTTCGATTTCACAAGAAAATGCACAAAATGCGGATTTGGTTACCACGTCCCCCATAGCCTTGTGTGCATTTGTCTGCCGTGTTTATCCCTTGAGAAAAAATGTTTAATCTTGTTGTGCACATGCGCAGTTGGAATACCGAATTGGCTTATTAACACTAACAACGCAACATGGCCCCTGAACATGAACACAAAACGCTGGAATTGGGAAATATTGCCAAAAGAAAAGTCACAAAATTTGGAGGATTTTCACAATTTTTCTTGTTAAAAAGATATTAGGAAATAACAGTGCGAGGACCCAATTATTATTGCGTGATAATGACCGGGTTGGAAGTCACTATAAACTAACCAGTGTAGCGGTTCTTGTTGTATTTTTCAAGAAACTTATGTTCCTAACCCAGTTTTCCCTTCAGCCTTGTTCAAAGATTAAAATAACCCATAAGAACATTGTTGAAGAAAAAACAAACGTTAACGAGTCGGATTCGAACCGTAGACCTTTCGATCTATAGCTCTCCTCTTTACCAACTATGCTATTGGCGAGTTGGTTGAGGAAGCCATTCTTTATAATTCTTTATAGTTCTTTAACGTATATGACAGGGGGGGGCGGAGGGGGGCCCTTCGAGACTGTGATTGCGCAACGCTGACGTACCGTCCATTCTCAAAATAGGGGGGAACAATTTTCTCACGCAAAAAAATAAAGAGTTTTTGGCATCCAATCTTAACATATTGTCTTTTGTAGTTGTAAAAGGTTGTTATTTACCTTAATTTTTATCATCAAATGACAAAAATTGTATTGAAAATAAAAAAAAGCAGTCAAAAAAATTAAGCGTTGACGTACCGTTGATGCACGTAGAGATTTTGCACAAATACTAAAACGACGTTGACAAATACCTCCCCTAAAAAGGGCCATAATAATTGATAAATTGTGAAAAATCGTGCTTCGAACCCACTCACTTTTTTCCATGGATACATTCAGTGATATACTGAATTTTTTAAAAAATCTGCCTGTGAACCCCTTGCGTTTTATCGTGTTGTTTTCAAACGAAAATGGCAGAAAATGACATCGCCCCAAAACAAATTCGTGTAGATCGTGCCTGTGTACCTGGCTTTGCGGACGTTATATGAATCACTGAATTCGGAGAGCGAGCGCGGAGCAAATTTGTACGTGTTTCAACGGTGCGCTTCGCGGTAGCGATCTATACGTATTTACTGTGTGAGATGTGTGGCTCATGAGCGTGGAAGAACGAATGAGATACATTTCAACGTTGGTGGCACACTTTGTTGGGCCCCCCCTCTGCCCCCCCTCCGCCCCCCCCCCCCCCCCCCTAGTATATGAGTTGTCATTGCTCTTTCTCATAAATATACATTCACGCACCACCTAGCTCCTGAAAATAAATAACGCGAACCGCTACACCGGTTAGTATTAACATAGAGCAAGTTCCTTGCTCGGACCGGGTTGGGGGGATGACTGCTGGTGATGGATATAGTGCCCTCTGTTGTTCAGTGCACGCGACGAGCTTTGCACGCTGCGCCTGCGCAGACATACTAGTGCGGGGCTTATGGATTTAAAATGTACATCATCATAAATCATCATGTATAATACTATTTTCCGATAAAAAACGCTATGTCCTTTTCAGCGAAAGTTTCTTACCATTAGTGATAGTGATACACGTTGCTGAGTTTTAAGCCACAAAAGCCACAAAAGCACCTTGCGTTCCCAAGAGATTCGATGAAAAAAAGTGCAGTCCGATACAAACGTGTTGCTTTTTTGGTTTGCCGGAAGATCTTCGCATGGTACGGTGCCCAGAATCCTTCACATGGAAATGGCGGTAGTGTAGTATGGTTGGAGAGCCGTTACCGTACCAGCCGGGGCCAGACTTTTTTTTGCCGCACACGGTGACGCGGTGACGTGACGCGGTCATCCTCGTAGTCTTGGTGCAAGACGTCCCTGTTTTGTATTTCCACAAATTTCCGCTAATAGAGGGCGCTATCACTCCACCAACCGCTATCACCACAGACATATATGTCTGTGGCTATCACCCACGATCCGCTATCACAGGAACGGATCGTGTCGTGAGAGCGGTTCGTGTATGATAGCGCCCTCTCGTGGGGAAAATTGTGACAAATCAATACGCGAAGGTCTTTCACCAAGACTATCATCCTCGCGGCGCATGTGCACACGATTCAACAGTGTTGTTTCCACGAGTTGACGACTGTTTTATGCTGATTTTTTTTTTCCATAGGTAATTATTAACGTAATAAATTGATACTACATGTATTACTAAGTACATGTAACACCACTGATATTTTGAAAACAAAATAAAAATAAGAATTGTCACTGAATGCACAATGCCTACCCCCCCCCCAAAAAAAAATAAAAATAATGATGGTATATTCCCTTTTTTCACCCACAGTACAGATTATAAATAATTAACCTAAAAGGTCCATTTACACAGACGAGCGCAACGCATTACCAGCACGTTGTCGTGAAAGTTGGTACCTTAATACTTCTACACAAAACCCCCGACACCGGGGGTTTTGTGTACAAACCTTAACAGCTGGATCAGACGGTTATTTACGACCCCCATGACAGCGGCCAAGCCGCAAGCCTGGGAGATGACCTTTTTGGGCTTGGACTGCTGACCGCAGTCTTATAAGTGCATATACTTATGGTGTACAATTTCTATGTACATGTACAGTACATATGTACAATTTACATGCGGCTGTAGAAACTATGCACACATGCAAGATTTTACTTTGTCAAGCTTCAGGCATTGAGACTTATCCCACCCGTTAAGTATATTGTTCATACAAGCATAATGCATTGTTTGTGTATACACTTTTAATCATCCATCGATAAATGATGATTCGTGCAAACAACAAATTAAAACTGAGACAAGGTGAACAGTGAAGCTTCAAATGTTCAAGAAACACATTTTGCTTTGTAAAATCCTTGTTATAATTAATATAATATATAACAACTGTTTTTAGCGAGTAAACATCACTTTTCAGTTTGTAAACATGTTTAGAAGCTATACGGCGCTCGTCTGTTTGTTGCCACTTCCTGACGAGGATACGCCGATGGTCATCTCGATCGATATGATCCAACATGCGACAAACAGCGATTTAAATTTAAAAGAAAAGGCGGGCATATAGAGATTATATCTTATTGTCTGATCTGTTTCTATAGGGATGATTGTCACTTTTGAAACTAGACCTAGTACGACTATTTAAATGACAATAACTCCGCTCCCCAACATCGTATCCAACAATCGAGGTGTCAGAATACGCAGAACAAAATTATGCATTGTTTTTTTGCTTCGATTAATCCATACCATTTCGAACCGTTAATTATTGGCAAATTTGTAAGTGTCTCTGTACTTTTTGTGATGAGTTGAGTGTACATGCACATGCATGGAATAATGCAAAATAAATTGACTGAACCTTAATTAAATTATGTATACACATGTAATTTAAAATAAATAATAAACAAATGGTTACATATCGGATGCGTATAGCTAAACTCATACAAACACTAAAATGGAATCTGTCTATTAATTCAGGTCAAACGATAGGGTAGACCATAGTCAATCTGTTTTCAAAACAACAGGTGGCTGAACTCGTACGTAGTTGCTTGGTGATAGAACAAAAACGAAACGTAATTTTGTTCTGGACTAAAGGCGTAATCGTGTTCTTAAAGGAATTTAAACTTTACTTCATGTGTAGGTTAACTGAACTAGTTGGTGTCTAATACTTGTAATAGGCGTCCCCTTTAATACATTCATAGTTTTTTTCTCAAACTGTTGCAAACTGCATTGGCGTCTCCATAAGCTTGGAGAAGCCCACCAATTTGTTTCATTTGTTGAAATTGTTGTCTTAATCTTTTATGTTCACATTTATTCAGTGGCAATAAATATGAAGATGGATACAAATAAGATTGAGTATGAATGGTTTAATTGTCCCCAACATGCACCTCAGGCCAACATTATGTATAGCACTAAGTTTTGCGGTGTAAATATAAGTATATTGACCGATAAAGATACAGTTGCCATGACTTCCGTCCGCATTATTCCAGTGTTTGTTTAGCTGTTCGCTCTTGTTCAGCCGTTTTGTCTTTACTTATTGTACATGTGCAATAATTAATGTCATGTGGTGTGAGTTCCACCAATCAATAACAATGATCTGTATGTCAGTTATATAATTTTTGATGATACAACGGACTCGACTCGATCCCAACTTTAATTGTTTTAGTTTCCTTTGAAATCTTCCTAAGAACTTCATCATGTCACGTACTGAAAAAAAAGCGAGATTTGTAGAAAAGACTAGATGCGAGTTTTAAGTGCATATACATGTACATTGTGTATATGCACTGTAGGGCCCAGTAGGACCAGGCCAAAAAAGGGATGCGAGATTTATAAAAAAGGGATGCGAGTTTTATAAAAAAGGGATGCGAGTTTTAAGTGCATATACATTGTGTATAGGCACGGTAGGGCCCAGTAGGACCAGGCCAAAAAAGGGATGCGAGATTTATGAAAAAGGGATGCGAGTTTTATAAAAAAGGGATGCGAGTTTTAAGTGCATATACATTGTGTATAGGCACGGTAGGGCCCAGTAGGACCAGGCCAAAAAGGGATGCGAGATTTATAAAAAAGGGATGCGAGTTTTAAGTGCATATACATTGTGTATAGGCACGGTAGAGCCCGGTTGGACCAGGTCAAAAAAGGGATGCGAGATTTGTAGAAAAGGGATGCGAGTTTTAAGTGCATATACATTGCATATAGGCACGGTAGGGCCCAGTAGGACCAGGCCAAAAAAAAGGATGCGAGATTTATAAAAAAGGGATGCGAGTTTTAAGTGCATATACATTGTGTATAGGCACGGTAGGGCCCAGTAGGACCAGGCCAAAAAAGGGATGCGAGATTTATAAAAAAAGGGATGCGAGTTTTAAGTGCATATACATTGTGCATAGGCACGGTAGAGCCCGGTAGGACCAGGTCAAAAAAGGGATGCGAGATTTGTAGAAAAGGGATGCGAATTTTAAGTGCATATACATTGCATATAGGCACGGTAGGGCCCAGTAGGACCAGGCCAAAAAAAGGGATGCGAGATTTATAAAAAAGGGATGCGAGATTTATAAAAAAGGAATGCGAGTTTTAAGTGCATATACATTGCATATAGGCACGGTAGGGCCCAGTAGGACCAGGCCAAAAAAGGGATGCGAGATTTATAAAAAAGGGATTCGAGTTTTAAGTGCATATACATTGTAGGCACGGTAGAGCCCGGTAGGACTAGGTAAAAAAGGAATGCGCGTTTTAAGTGCATATACATTGCATATATGCACTGTAGGGCCCAGTAGAACCAGGCCAAAAAAGGGATGCGAGATTTATAAAAAAGGGATGCGAGTTTTATAAAAAAAGGGATGCGAGTTTTAAGTGCATATACATTGTGTATAGGCACGGTAGGGCCCAGTAGGACCAGGCCAAAAAAGGGATGCAAGATTTATAAAAAAGGGATGCGAGTTTTATAAAAAAGGGATGCGAGTTTTAAGTGCATATACATTGTGTATAGGCACGGTAGGGCCCAGTAGGACCAGGCCAAAAAAAGGGATGCGAGATTTATAAAAAAAGGATGCGAGTTTTAAGTGAATATACATTGTGTATAGGCACGGTAGAGCCCGGTAGGACCAGGTCAAAAAAGAGATGCGAGATTTGTAGAAAAGGGATGCGAGTTTTAAGTGCATATACATTGTGTATAGGCACGGTAGAGCCCGGTAGTACATGTACTAGGTAAAAAAAGGGATGCGAGATTTATAGAAAAAGGATGCGAGTTGTTAGTGCATGTACATGTACATTGTATAATAGGCACGTTAATTAGGGCCAGGTAAAAAGAGATGCGAGATTTGTAGAAAATGGTTTTAGTGTTTATAAAAAAATGTTTGATTATTCATCTTACCTCATCTTATTAAAATGTAGTTCATTTATTATTCCATGTATGCACACAATAAAGACCCACTAGTTTGTCTACCGATCAATAACAAGGATCTGTATGTCAGTTATAATATTTTCGATGATACAACGGACTCGACTCGATCCCAACTTCAATCGTTTTAGTTTCCTTTGAAATCTTCCTAAGAACTTTATCATGTCACGTTTTCGAGAAGTTTTCCTGTTTTTTATTTACAATTTCCGCACCATATTGAACAGACATATTCTTCACTGCAAATCGAGATTGGTGAGGGTTGGAAACACTAGGATCTGTAACTGCTACGTATGGCCTTTTTAGTTATACCTTCACAAACAAAAAACATTGCCCCATATTATGAAAACAAACGGGCCACAATAATGAGAACAAATTACGGGCCACAATATTGCAAAATTAATCTACTGACTACAATTATGCAATAATTCATCCAAACACCATTTTACATCAATATAACCTTGCTCTATTTAACAATAGAAGTTTGTTCAAGTTTGTTCATTCATCACTGACGTGTTAATTTATTTAGCCTCAGCAGAGTTATGGCCCGTGCACGGTAGGATACACCATTGGTAATTGCTTGAATTATCATGAGTAGATTTGGGGGGTTGTATTTTATAGTAAATATCGTTTAACTGAGCTGTCCGAAGTTTTACAATCATGGATGCCGAGAAAAGCACAAAAAACTGCTTTTTTTAAAAACCGGCATCGAGCAGTTAGTCTTATGTTATCTTTGTTTTATTCGCGATTGCCGTCCGGCGAGCGCGAATTTTTCATTATAAAATTATATTTTTCGGAATAATTACAGGATATCTACCGCAATCATTTTGCTGGATGCCTAGAATCAACATTTACTTTCAAACGAGTCAAATATTTCTTACTAATTCGGTACCGTAGTAAATATTTTTGATATCTGCAAATGTACGTGTATCCTACCTGGGATCGTATACGTTTGGTAATTGGAACCCACTGTTTGTTTCAATCCTATATAGTTATAGATATATACCATAAAACTAACCTGTAAAGATTTCATATCAAAAGGTGGTAGCGATTTTGAGATATTGCCAAAAATCTAGAGCGGTTATGTCCATGCAGGAAGACCGCATTGGAATACACAATTTGAGAAACGTCACTGCAGTACGGTAACGCTTCGCAGATTCAAATTTTGGGGGATACAAATTTAGTGCTATCTTTTTCAAAAACTGCAGAACTTCGAAGTGAAAAGTTTCTAAAAATGCATTGTACTATCCAAAGCTGCTGTATGCTTCCTACCAAGTAAGTTTTTATTGCCATTAATATTTGGAGTAATTACCAAACATATACGATCCCTTTAAAGACTTTTCTTTATCAGCTAGATTTCTCATTTTGACGAACTTAATTGGAGAATTGAGATTTATTTACTTAATTTGAGTATGCAAATGTATTACAAAAGTTAAATTTAGTAATATGACTTAGCTGGGGTCAATGATATTTTTTCGATCCATTTTTTATTGAAATCTTATTTCTCCGGTATTACCACTCTTTGGTTCCTATTATTAGATTCTTGCTTACAGTATTAAATCTTATAGTTCAGTCATTATTTTGTTCTGTGCCAAAGTCCAGAGTGTGTGTGTAGTGTAGCGTATGCACATGTACAGTTCCCTATGCTAGCTATAATGAGGTTGACCTGGTCCTTTCTCCAGGGGGTTGACCATGAAGTTGAACCTCCACTGACCCAGCCACTGTTGAAAGACTGAAATTCCCTGACCGCACATAAAACTGCCAGTCTGTAAACCACAAGCCTCAATATGAAGAAAAAGTTAAGACAGGATTAAGGTACCAACTTTTACAAGAGCATGGGCGGATACAGGGGGGGGGTCCAAGGGGTCCGGACCCCCTTTTTTCTTGAGTGAAAAAAAAAAAAAAACGAAAAAAAAAAAAATGTATTTCACCTAACAAGCAACGTACATACATGTACACATGTACATACGTGTATTATTCTCAAACCACACACACAAAATAACAACCATATAGACTATGATTTGACTTTTTTGGCTTAGTTTTTCGAGCCGCTAGTTTGTTTATTCCTTCTTATTGCATTTCAGGCAATTACATATTTTAATTTTTTTAACGCTTTCATAAGCTTGAACGGGGCAGGCTTGCCCCAAATCATGATGCCATGCTTGGCTCACCACTGGGCCCATTTACTTGGCAGACTTGCCAATAAAAACACTGGAATTTCACCGTTTGAAGTGACGGTTGAGTAGCCCCAGCAGAACGAGTGCAATAGGCGCTAACCACAGTGTTTATATATTTGTCACGTGACCTAAATTTAAGCTAAATTTATGTAAATTACTAAACACTAAATTGGAACAAACACGCCGCTTTTTCCACCGTTTGTAGAGACGGTCGGAATAAACCCCGCTAGCACAAGCGGGCGTTTGGCGTGTAGTTTTTTAAAGATTAAACACAACTTGTAACATTTTATTTTAACATACAACTTTAAATTAAACTTACTTAATAACTATTAGGGCTTGTAATTTGTTTATTATTTTAAATGGAGTCATTGCCGGTCGCTCCCAGCCAAATCCTGCCTATGTTAAGTATGCCTAAGGTTTATGACCAATTAACCGTTACCTCATTTTACACGTAGTGTGAGTCAGTGTGCGCTGTTTTTAAATCCAAACTTCCAATACCGGTATCCATAATATACTCCTCTGGTCAAAATTTATTTCAAGTTATCATTCCAGCTAAAAATGGTAAATATTAGATTTAAAAAAAAAATGGTATAAAAATCAGGCTTCATATTGCCACAACATTAACAAAAAATAGGTAGAAATTGGCCTCAGATTGCGCCAGAGAGCACCTAATAAACCAAAAAATTTCAGGGCCCTTAAGCGGGCCCTGAACCCCGGCCGCAGGGACTTCGCGCTACGCGATCGTGATATGTGCGCTTCGCGTACATGCTTCCCAGTTACATGTACTCAAATTGTTACACACCCACATTTTTTTTTTACACACCAAATTCACAAAATCCTGCCTAGGACCTTGGGTGGACCCCCCCTTTAAAAAAATCCTGGATCCGCCCATGGTTGTGTGTTGGTAATGCGGAAAGCGGTACATAATGCCGTGCGATATTTTTTAGAGATCGATGCGTTCCGGAAAGTCCGTGACGTCATACCCAACGAGACCGCTGATTAGCCAGAACGCGGAGTCTCCGCGCGCTATTTCAAAAAAATCGCTCAGGTTTCATTTCATTTCATTTATTATTTCGCAGGGCACACAAAGAAAAACAGATATAAATTTACAATCATTAGAAAGTTAAGAATATTCATTTTTAACAGTTACAAGATATCAAGTAAGTAAACAAATTACTACATGTACATGTAATATATATTTTCATTCAATTCAGGAACAAGACAAGACAAAATACAACGAGGAGACTGCACGCCCCTGCAGGATTGCTAAAAAGTGAACTTAATCACTATCAAGTAGCTCTCCGTATGCGCGACTAAATCACTGAAACAACCAGAGAGACAAACAAAGGACACAGACTGAGACAAACAAGGAAGGACACAGACTTAGACAAACCATGGAGAAATAAGAAACAGCTAGTGTCTTATTTCTCCATGGACAAACAAAGGACACTTACTGGCAAGAACAGACGGACACCAATGTAAACGATCCATAGAAAAAAAAACGTGTTCAATTTTTTTTACCGCGCGGAAATCCGTTATCGCTCGTAAATGGTAAATGGTAAATGGGCCTTAATAATATAGTCCTCAATCAAAATTTGATTTTTTGTAATTAAACAAACCACACTCACAGTAATATACTCAACCAAAGTGTGGAGTGCTCAATAAAGATGCAAAACCCGACCTGCATATTATTATGTAGACAGCTAATTTGGCCGGCCACGTTGCTGGCTATGTATCAGAGCTGCTAGCTATTGCGACACGAAACAGTCGTAAACCCACTGAATGATAAAAATTGACCGCGAGCCATGTTAATTTTAGCCCATTCATTGACCTTATAGGGGGTAATCCTATACACTAGCACTGCCTGGCTCGCACTAAAACTATATTTTGTCTTCCAATTCCATGGGTCTTATTACTGTACATGTACTATGCTATACTGTACTGTACAAACTTGTATAAGTTGAACAAACGACAGTAAACATAATGCAAGTTACACATTCATCACTACTTTTTTTTTATTCACGAAAAGTTACACAAAATAAGACAATAAGACATTCAAAATTACAAGTACATGAACAATACATACAAATAAAAACTAGGGTAAAACCTATGCAATGTATGCATGGGTGGTGGTGGTGGTGGTGGTTGTGGTTGTGGGGAGGGGGGGGGGGGGGTGTTCTGTGAATTGTAATGTGGACCATGCAAATGCCTACGTATGAATTGAATACCCATTTTCTTTTTATTAAAGGTATAAAACTAATGGCTCAATTTAAGTGTGATTTTAAATAAGTTGGGAAAGAATGTTGCGCCCTCCCACAACTTTTTCATTATACATTGTATTCTCAATTAAGGTTGATCATTGCATAAATGTTGAAAAGACATTAATCTCGGATTGAGAAACATTTCCATTCTTTGAAAATGCACTCGACTCTTCATAGCATTAGGTACACAACCAAAGAAGTAAATGAGGCAGAAATACAGAATACTTCATTTTGTTCCGGGAGAGAAATCATTTACCCTAAATACCCCAAGCCCATCAAACTCCAACAGTGAGTTTTGCAAAGTTTTGACTGGTTTGGTACTAAACATTATGAACCTTTTGTTGGACTGGATACCATCCTACTGTTCAAAGGCCCAAGAAGAACATGTTTAATTATGCGAGTTTGGGCTAAAAAGGCATTAAAATCGGTTTTGACCTGTTGAAGTTTGGCAGTTAATGCAAGGTCTATTGAAGCCCGTCAGGTACAGTCCAGTAAAGTCTGAACCTTTTTCGTTGAAGTTTGACCGATGAACGTAATCAATTAATTTATACTGCACGACTTCAATATTATTCAAGTAAAGCTAATAATCACATAAAACAGGTCGATACATCAAAATAAAAATTATCAAGCAGGAAAATGTATATTATCATGTAGGAACAAAAGATGTGGAAAAAGTAGGTTTTATTTTGGGCCTACTTAACCTTAATCCCCAAAGCATTCCGACAAGTTAGAAACCAGTCAGAGATCCTCATATTGAAGTTTCTCCGGTAAATATAGTAAACAAAATCTGGACTAAAAATTCAGATCAAGATCCTGGATCCAGAAAAAGGTGAATCAACACTAGACTCCGCATATGAACAGCGATTGTGCTTATCCAAAACATGTTCTTCTACTAGAGCTTTGAAAGTGTTCATGCAAGCGGTCTATACATGTACATATGTACTGTAGAAACGTGATATACCCGATAGTTGTTTCAATTGATAAACACAACCTCACGGGAATAAATGTATTCTGGTTTTTGTTCCAGGATGTAAGGCCCGAACAGGACGATTCCATCAGCTGTGGCACGTTTAGCACCCTTTTCTACAGTTCCACTGTGGGCAATAATAACAGGATTCAACGCGTCTTCCTTGGACTTGATACACAAGACAATACGGTATTTTAGGCCGATGTGATCCCATTTAGGTGTTAACAGGATCTGCACGCGCCACAGCTTTCCCACCTGATCTTGTCTGCTCATGATGCTAACCTCCCACGTTTCGTCATCAACACTGCGGTGCAGGTTCCTATTCTGTGGATAGCTGCGCCACATTTGAGCCCGACGGTCTGAGTAGTTGCTCACGGTGTGGCTGACTCGGGCGCGTGTGAAGATATCCTTCTTGGACTCCTTGACGCTGGACAGCCTTCCGCCGGGAGGTACAAACTTCAAGTAGAGGCGCGGTGGAACAAACTGACTCTCGGACACCTCTGAGAAGTCCACCTCCTCTGAGGCCAAAGCCCGGACTTGGAGGGCCTCAGCGACGATCTCAGGACATTTCTGGGAAATCTGTTGGCCAAGTCTGGACTTGCTGAACTGCTGGAGCTGCCAGATGGTCATGTTGGAGAAGCGAATGTGATCCAGGATCTGCTCTAGAGTAGCCCACTGATTGTCCTCAGTGACCTGCTCGGATTGTATCCAGGCTTCAATCTAAAGGACATAATAGCAAACATACTGTAAGATACTATAGCATTTTAAATTTACATTTTAACAATTTATCCCACTTTTCACTTCGGGGAAACCTTGAAAAGTACACAGGGCATATTAAGCTTTCCTGGTCATTTTAGTTTTTGAAACTTTAGTGGAGTCTTAGTTTCATATGATATATTCCTTGGCTGTTAATTCTAAAGATTAGATATATTTGCACAATGTGATCACTTCTAATGAAACAAAACTGCTTTACCTTCAAAAACAGACCATACTCGTCCTCTACGACGACATCAGAGCTCTTAATTATAGAGACCAGCTGGTCCAACCGCAATGCCTGCCAGGCACTGTCAGGGATGTACTGGACGTAGGCCCGCAGAACCTTGAGGCAGCTCTCCTTTAGAAACTCTAGATCTTTGGCTTCAGCTTCCCCGAGCCATTCTAGGGCACTGTCAATGTTGTGCTGGCCAATTTCTCGACTAATGAACCGCTCGCAAATCTCCTGCAGTGGCTTGATCTTGTAGCCCTGGGCAAGACTCAGGACCACCTTGACTGTTCCTTGGGACAGTTCTGCCTTTCCCGAGTACAAAAACTTTAGGAATTGCTCAAAGGCAGCATCAGTGTCCTCTGCACTTCCCGATGTTGGAGCAAATCCATCCTCATCAAGTTCTAATAAAAAGGGTTGGCCTGGTTCGCCCCCAGCGGTGCCCATCTGTGTAGCCTTAGCAAGTCTGTCCTCAAAGACCGCACTCCACGCCCCAAGAATTAGCCGGTGGGATCTGTACTGCTTCCCAGCAAAACGAACCACGATGTCGGAGAGGTCTGGCTGGTTCATGAATTTTTTAATATGATGGCTGAGTGCTCCCAGCTTCCTGCATGATTTTTGGCTGGGTTCATTGTCTTCATCATCACTCTAAACAAAATATATAAAAATGCAAACATAACTAGTAGCACTTGATTCTACCTCACAATTATCTTCATTTGGAAACACGTGAGATTGCATTCTCTAGTAGGAACATACATACCACGCATTTAAAGCAAAACAACCCTGTGTTATATATATATCAGCAGTGTATTTCTGGTGCATACCACGCGTAGGCCACGCTTCACAGACACAGAGCAATCTTATGCTTTTGCAGCTTTGCTTTCTCTTTTGCGTGTCATTATTGCCGACGAGGCCATCATTGAAGTTACTCAAGTTACTCCATTGCAGTTAAAAACAATTTAATTTTAAATTGTTGAACAAGTTTTTGTTTTAGGTGATTCATAGTAATTAACTCATCATGATCATTTTCCTGTTTGACTCACTTTTGGTGCCTTGATGATGACCTCCTGGTGCCATTCCATTTCAGTTCCAGAAGTCATTTTAACGCTGCCGGGAAAGTAAAAAAAACATGAAATAATACATTTAGATTTGACCAGGAACTGTGCAAGGGACCATGGAATTAGCATACCCACGAAGAAATGCCTGACCACTCCCCCAAACTCAAACATTTTTACAAGTCTCATACATACATCATACATGTACCTTTCTGCCCTAAACCTCACAGTATAGCGATTCAGCAGCGGGTATGGGCATATCCTGGGTGTACCGTTTTGTACCCAGTACCGGAGGGCTAGCTGGCTTCCAATGCCAGCCTGTGACATGCACGCGAATCTGTGCGGCACAGGGCCTGCACCGGCGGGCAAGCACAGCACATGCTGGATCAGCCTGGCCCAGCGGGCTGGTGCAGCCTGGCCCAGCGGACTCGTGCAGCCTGGCCTGACGGCCACGGGGACCGGCCTGGCCCACCCCAACCCTTTTTCTTTTTTCTCAGCATTTTCTTTATAAAAATTAATGTTACAAAACAAAAACCAGACAAAAATAATAAAACAAACGTTGTCAGGCAAACATACAAATTGAATAATAATAGTCTCCGATGAAAATGCCAAAAAGGTCTCCCAATTATTATAAAAATTGTTGGCCCCGCGTACGAGTTGGGCCCGCGTACGAGTTGGGCCCGCGTACGAGTTGGGCCCGCGTACGAGTTGGGCCCGCGTACGAGTTGGGCCCGCGTACGAGTTGGGCCCGCGTACGAGTTGGGCCCGCGTACGAGTTGGGCCCGCGTACGAGTTGGGCCCGCGTACGAGTTGGGCCCGCGTACGAGTTGGGCCCGCGTACGAGTTGGGCCCGCGTACGAGTTGGGCCCGCGTACGAGTTGGGCCCGCGTACGAGTTGGGCCCGCGTACGAGTTGGGCCCGCGTACGAGTTGGGCCCGCGTACGAGTTGGGCCCGCGTACGAGTTGGCCCGCGTACGAGTTGGCCGAAGTGACCAGATTGTATCATGCCAGGCCAGGGTACATTTTGTTAAACTAAACAACTCACATAAGTACATGTACAATAGTTACCAAAATTTCTACCAAAAAACACGCACTGTTGTTAACGTTTATCACCCGAAAGATTCCTCCACCAAACAAGTTTCAGCAACAAGGACTCGTCGTGCACGCCAGGTTTTTTCTTTAGTTTTAACACGCAATAATTTTACAACGTAAACAGCGCCACCAACGTGACCAATCGATTTTAGCTAAAGGTATGGAAAGCCACAAAATAAATTTGCTGATCCGCCAATTCGTGGACGTGCATGTGTATGCATGTACGTACCAAATTTATTAACTTTCGGTAAACCGAAACTTGACAAATCCTAAATTAATGTTAAAGTCATATTAAAGTACATTCAACTCATTCCTAGGGTCAATACATTAATTTTTTTATTAATCCTTTTCTTTACCTAGGGCGTGCCCAAACAGTTTAAAACTGGTTTTCATTAGGGCCCTGCACATCATTAAATAAAATAACAGTGCATATAAATTCAACAACATTTACACACAAATACAAACATAATATTTAGAGACGTACAAGGCTATTTACAGTAATATAAAACATTGATACTTATTCTGATTTACAAGATCATCGGGCGAAAACCCGGAAAAAAACCAAACATTTGGTGGAAAAAAGAGAAGGGGAAATTCCCATCCGGCGTCTCATTATAGTGGCAACAAAGTTATAACTCTATAGATCAGCGCAATTGGCATAATATCTAACGGATGACATGTCGGAGCTCCGATTTAAATGTCCATCATAATACTGTCTCATTACTGTCTAATACGTATTGTACATGTACATGTACATATGCCTACAGTCAAGCTCATTTTCGTATGTTTCAGACATTCCTGGTTCAAAATGTGAAGATTTCCACGTACCTTTGAACCCGACACTGAATCCAAAGTGATTAAAATTAACCTGATCCGATTGTCATATAAAACTATCTTTCATTCACTTAGATGATGTTCGTCTTTTGGGTGAACAGCCTTTGTTAACTAGTTAAGACAAATACGTAAATAATATCAAATATATTAAGATTTTGATAAACTAAAATGAAATAAACCGAAAAACAATAAAATCTAATTTAAATTTAAATCAAAACAAGATTTTAAAATCCGGCGGATTTCAAGAAGTTCACCACGGCAGAGAGCGCGAGTAGTATACACAATGGGGGTTCTGGAACACTTTTTGCTGGGGCCGCCCCCACCCCCCTAGCGGGCCCCCAGGGGTAGTTCTGGAACACTTTTTGATAATTTTTACGTACATAAATAATTGGGGGTAAAAATGCATGTAGGTGAAGAGGCTCTCACGTACACAGATTTTTGGGGGCAAAAATGCATGTAGGCGTACACAGATTTTTTTGATACACAATGGGGGTTCTGGAACACTTTTTGCTGGGGCCGCCCCCACCCCCCTAGCGGGCCCCCAGGGGTAGTTCTGGAACACTTTTTGTTGGGGCGGCCCCCACCCCCCTAGCGGGCCCCCAGGCAGTCCACGGGGGCACCCACTCACCTTTTTCTATATATCAAGCAAATAATTTCTACGTACATAAATAATTGGGGGTAAAAATGCATGTAGGTGAAGAGGCTCTCACGTACACAGATTTTTGGGGGCAAAAATGCATGTAGGCGTACACAGATTTTTTTGATACACAAGGGGGGTTCTGGAACACTTTTTGCTGGGGCCGCCCCCACCCCCCTGGCGGGCCCCCAGGCAGTCCACGGGGGCTCGGGCAATGGGGCCGCCAGAGTACGGTATAGTAGCGGCCCAATAGGGGTGCCAGGCCCCGGGTCGGCGCAGTCGAGCACCCATTTGAACAAACGCGCGCCTTGGGCATAGTGGAGACATAGCCATAAGACATGGTGGAGTACAACGAGTGCGCGTGGCTAATTGTGGGGCGCGCCGAGCGATGCGGAAAGCGGTGCAAGGATATCTTCTGCGCCAGCCACCGAGTTCAGCTGAGGCAAAAGCCGGGATCGGAGCCGCACCCCTGCCGAAGATGCGGGAAGGGGACCAAGGCAGAAAGCCGGCTTTGCAGCAAACCTTGCGGCGTTGACCGTGCGCAAAAGGCTTTGCACCGAGCAGGAGCTCGCGCCAGACGCCTTTACCCACCGGTCATGCAGGAGCTTTTGCGTATGGCGCAGAGGCAACGGGCGTTATCGTTTATCGGGCTGTGTTAAGCGGCGCATGCCACGCATGCGGGGTCGATTTTCCATTTAGACAGACGCTCGAGTATGAGCATGACCATCCGAGATGGCGACTATGGATGAATACATAGAGCAGATACTGGCAGAAATGCCTGAGAATGCTCTCCATCATGTGGTACAAAACATCCTGGATGAGCCGATCCCTGAGAAAGTAAAGAAGCGCCTGCTTAAGCCTCTGCTTCCAAGGGGATATCGACCTTCCCCTCCTCCACGCACGAAGAAGGAGAGAAAAAGGAAGGCCATTGTGGAAGAGTTTGACCCGATCACTCCTTCCAAAACGCTTCGAACAACCCAGGACTACCAAAAGGAGATACTAGAAGCGGTTGTCTCGAAAGAACGGAAGAACGACGACCTGGGGTTTCGACAAACCCCATGGGCCATTGGCAATTACCTGCGGGGTTGGTGGATGGACGCCCCTGAGAGTCACAAACTGGGCGCCGATCCGAAAGCCTTTTTGGAGGGCGTGCGCACTCAAATTTATGCCAAGTTGGTAGAAGAGATCGAGGCCCTGAACGGCGTAAAGTTCCAGCTCGCCCTCAAGGTCCAGCTTCGGAAGGATAACCCGGATGGCTCTGAGGAGTACACCGATCCTGTGCTCCGCCACAGGCAGGAGGCCATTCTGCAGACCAGTGAGATCAACGGGGCACTAGACAAGGCCCTCCCCAATATCTTGGAGACGCTTGAGAAATGGACTCAAAGGGGCTCTGGGTGGGTGGTGGACAGAGTGCAGACCCTTTGGCTAGACATTGCCAGATATCGGCCTCTTCGGGGTGGGTCCTTTATCCCACTCCCAGCAGCTGTAGGGTCTAAGAAGGCAGTCGTCAACGTGAAAAACAAGGATGCCAACTGCCTCCGATGGGCCTTGAGATCTGCTATGTTTCCAGCAGCTGAAAACCCGCACAGGCCCTCCAAATATCCAACGGATGACGGCCTCAACCTCGAGGGGATCGAGGCCCCTACACCTATTTCCCAAGTACCCAAAGTAGAGCGACAGAACAACCTGGCCATCAACGTCTTTGGCTGGGACAAGGGCGCCATTATCCACCGCCTCAGCAAGCAGCCAGAGGACCTACCCCGGATCAACCTGCTGCTGATTGAAAAGGCCGGCAATTTTCACTACACATGGATCAAGAACCTCAACCGTCTTCTCTACGACCAGAGCAAGCACCGGGAGCGCAAGCACTTTTGTGAGCGCTGCCTTTACGGCTACACCAGAGAAGACCTGCTGGAGGCCCACAAGCCTGAGTGCCAAGGCATCGGCCAGACGGCTGTCCGGGTGGAGATGCCAGAGGTGGGTCAGAACAAGCTCACCTTCCAGAACCACCACAAGCAGCTGCCGGCCCCTTACATCATCTATGCGGACTTTGAGGCTCTCACCACCAAGGTTGAGGGACCTGATCTCAACCCCACAAAAAGCAACACCCGGCGAACACAGCTGCACGAGGCTTGTAGTTACTGCTACATCGTGGTGCGGTGTGATGGCCAGACAGAGCCGCCAGTCGAATACCGCGGCCCCAATGCGGCAGAACATTTCCTTAAAGCGCTGCAGGGAGAAGAGCGCAAAATCAAGGGCGTGCTGGCCAATCCTAAGGCCATGAGGATGACACGAGAGGACTGGCTGGTCTTTCGCACAGCTGAGACGTGCCACGTGTGTGACAACCCCCTCGAGGGTGACTCTGTGCGTGACCACTGCCACATTACGGGTAAATATCGAGGGGCAGCCCATAACGCCTGTAACCTCAAGTTGAGGCTGAACCCGAAGACCACGACTATACCAGTTGCCTTTCACAACCTTCGGGGCTACGACTCCCATCTGCTCATGCAGGCAATCTCGAAGGTAGAGGGGAAGGTCTCATGTATCCCCAACAACACGGAGAAATATATCTCCTTCTCACTCGGACAGCTCCGCTTCATCGACAGTGCGCAGTTCCTGCTAGCCTCGTTGGACAAGCTCGCGGCCGCCAACCAGCCCGAAGAATTCCACATCACAACCCAGTTTGAGCCCAACGTAGAAAGGCGCGGGCTGCTGCTGCGCAAGGGCATATATCCATACGAGTACATGGACTCTTGGGAGCGGTTTGCCGAACCCGCGCTACCACCAAAAGAGGCCTTCTACAGTAAACTCTCGGACGAGCACATCAGCGACGATGATTATGCCCATGCCCGAAAGGTCTGGGAGGCCCTCGGGTGCCACAACCTGGGGGACTACAGCGACCTATATTGTCGCACCGACGTCTTACTCTTGGCGGACGTCTTTGAGACCTTCCGGAAGACCTGCATGAAACAATACGGCCTAGATCCCGCCAACTACTACACGAGCCCCGGTCTCTCCTGGGATGCGTTGCTCAAGAAAACGGGAGTAGAGCTCGAGTTACTCACGGACTATGACCAGCACCTCTTCATCGAGAAGGGGATGCGCGGCGGGATCTCCATGGTCTCGAGGAGGTACGCGAAAGCAAACAACCCCCTGGTCGAGGGGTATGACTCCTCCAAAGAACGTAGCCACATCCTCTACCTCGACGCTAACAACCTATATGGCTGGGCGATGAGCCAGCCCCTGCCGACAGGCGGCTTTCGGTGGGTGGAGGACTGCGATGGGCTCGCTACAAGCATAGCGGAGCACCCGGCGGAGAGTCCCAATGGCTACATCCTCGAGGTGGGCCTGGAGTATCCAGAAGAGCTGCACGATGCGCACAATGCGTATCCGTTGGCTCCGGAGCGCATGGTGGCCCAGAAAGAGTGGATGTCGGAGTATCAGCACGGCCTTCTTGGTGTCGGG
Organism: Crossaster papposus; assembly: GCA_037893245.1. Classification (NCBI taxonomy): domain Eukaryota; kingdom Metazoa; phylum Echinodermata; class Asteroidea; order Velatida; family Solasteridae; genus Crossaster; species Crossaster papposus. The sequence goes on from JBAIAA010000238.1 coordinate 2,077,458, forward strand.
GTGGCGCCTACTGAGGTTGAGAAGCTGATCCCCAACCTTCGCAACAAGGAACGCTACGTGCTCCACTACCGCAACCTGCAGCTCTACCTGTCTATGGGCATGCGCCTGAAAAAGGTTCACAGGGCTCTTCGATTCGAGCAAAGCCCCTGGATGGAGCCCTACATCAGAATGAACACCGAGCTTCGCAAAAACGCCACCAGCGACTTCGAGAAGGATCTCTACAAGCTGATGAACAACAGCGTCTTCGGCAAAACCATGGAGAACCTCCGCAAGCGGGTCAACGTGAAACTCGTCAGGGCTGATGAAGAGGACAGACTCAGGCGCCTCATCGCAAGCCCAGCCTTTGCACGGGCAAACATCTTCGATGACGATCTTGCGGCCATCCAGGTCCACAAGAGCAGGTTGGTTCTCAATCGCCCGGTGTTCGTTGGGATGAGTATCCTGGACCTCTCCAAGCACCTCATGTACGACTTCTACTACAACCAGATGAAGGGCCAGTATGGAGAGCGCTGCCAGCTCCTTTACACCGACACGGATAGCCTTCTTCTCGAGCTCCAAACCGAGGATGTATACCGAGACATGGCAGAGCACGCGCATCTCTACGACACGTCCGCCTATCCCAAGGAGCACCCACTACGCAGTGATACGAACAAGAAGGTCTTGGGTAAGATGAAAGACGAGTGCGCCGGGCGTCCTATCGCCGAGTATGTGGGCCTGCGCCCCAAGATGTATTCCATCCTAGAGGCGGATGGCAAGAACATAAAGAAGGCCAAGGGTGTGAAAAAGAGTGTCGTGAAGAAGCACATTCGCCACGAGCAGTATAAAGAAGCCCTCTTTGGCAAGAAGACCTTTCGCCACGGCATGGATGTGCTCCGGTCGGAGCGCCATCGCATCTATGGGCAGCGTCTACACAAGGTATCGCTGTCTCCCTTTGACAGCAAGCGCTGGATCGCGGAAAACGGGGTTGACACCTTGGCCTATGGATATAAGGACACGGCTGAATGAATGCACTCTCTACTTCACGCGCCGAAGTAGAACCCCACCCGGCGGCAGTTGGGTATCAGGAGGCACCACGAGGAGCTCCTCCCGGACAAAGCCACGGGCAGGCCCATCCAGCAAATAGTAGAGCACAGGCTCGTCGGGCTTGGTGACCGAGCGCCCCAGTCTGTACACCTTGAGGGACCATACAGGATCAGTCGCGCGACGGCGGCCGCCCTCCAGCTCACCGGGTAGGTAGAGGTACCGAACACCAACGCCTGAGGGGGGCTTTTGCTCCTTTTGACCAACAGGGCGGCCAGGAACAACGGAAGAGGGCTTTTGCGGCACCCTAGAGGCCTTGATAGCATCCCTAGGTCTTTGACCAGTCAAGCGGGTCACCTGATTGTTCAAAGCCGCAACAACGGCGGGAAGCCGAGCCACCCACTCAGTCGATCGCCTCCCAGCAGGAAGCACCATTTCTTGAGCATATTGGTGCTCAAACAACCGCTCAGCCAAAGTCCGGTTGAACCGCTCCACAATCCCCTGGTCTCGGTGTACATCCACGCGGCCGCGCCTAACGGAAACTCCGTGCTTAGCTAATAGCTGGGAAACCACACCCATGAACTCACGCCCAGGGTCAACCTGGAGAAGCTTCGGCCAGGCAAGAGGGCTCCTATTATAGATGCGAGACAGAGCTTCAGCGACGCCTTTAGCCTGTTTTGTGGCTAGTGGTTCGGCTTCTTTATAGCGAGACGCCACATCAACGACGGTGAGCGCATACTTGTAAGTTTTGCGCTTAAGGCGGTCGTGTGGTAGAAAGAGCAGGTCGGCCTGGTGGACCTCATTGGGTGCAGACACATCAAATTTGGGCCGAGGTATGTGCCGTGGGGCGGGCAAATATATCTGCCATATGGCCTGCCTCTTGAGCCATCTCTTGGCAGCGTCCTCTTTAGCTGCGCTAGCTGCAGCGAGTTTTTTTATGGCCCCAATTCCCTTCCAGTAGCCCTTGGGGCTATAGTACAGCTCAGACAGCTTGGCATCCATGGCGATGTATTCTAACAACCGAATCGGCCTCCAACACGCGCAAAAAAATGCTGCATGTGTGTGATATACACACATGCACCATTTTTTGCTCTCCCCGCTCGCCTCGGCGCAGGAAACGGCCTAGCGGCGGCCAGAGCCGCGCTGCGACGGAGTCGCGATCACTCAGCGAGCTTGTAGGCTACAAACGCTGTGACTCCAAGTCCCATAACAACAAAGGCGAGTTCGCGATCTTGCTGCTCCGGGGATGGCGAGTAGAAATCGGAGAGCTTGGGTTGTGGTGTCATCTCTTCCTCTGGAAGGCCGCCGCCGCTGTCAGAGAAAAGGTTGTACTGACGAATGGCCTCATCAACATCACGAAAGGTGTGCACAGCATGTCCCTGGCGCCGCAGCTCTTCATTGATCCAGTCAATACGTTCAGTACGTTTGTGCGACCATTTGGCTTGTGCAGCTTGGAGCTGCTCCAAGGCCCTGTCATGTCGTTTTCGCTCCTCGGCGGCACCTAAAGCGCCCAACTTCGAAAAGAGGAAGCTTGTCCCTGAGAACGAGATCGCGTTCACGATGGCTCCACCTACAAGCATTGCTATAGAGGCCATCTTGTATATACTACTAGTATACACTACTTTAATATGTCCGCAGGGAATATCCCCTGCTTGACGAGCATGTCCTTAGTGGCCATGGCCAGGCCAACATCCAGAATGACCATGCCAGCATCATAAGGGGTTAAATCCAATTTTGGCACAGCCCCTTTCAGGATTTTTTTACCAAGTGCGGCGTATCCTATTGCAAGGCCGCCCACAACGGCGGAGTGGTATGCCAAATTGGCAAGCTGTTTACCATCAATACTAGGAGTAGACATGTCGGTTATTGCATATAAAATGGGCCGCGTACTGTGTTGTTGTTACAAAGTCACTGCATATGAAATGGGTCTGGCCCAGCCTTTAATTGCTTGGCAGGTATTGACGGAGTCTCTACAGGCGCTGTTGTGGTGTCACAGACACCACTGCGAGAAATGAGCCATAGGGCGCCCGCAACTAGTCCACCTAGAGCCAGAGGTTGTATATATGGGGTCCCGTCTGTTGGTTGCGCCGGCTTAGCCATATCGCGGCTATTGTTGGGCGTAGCGGCCGTCGGGACGACGGGGGCGCTTGATGCCTTGCCCTCCCGGAGAGCAGCCAGTAACCGTTCCTGTTTGGCCTTCCGTGCGGCGGCCCCTTTTCGGCCCGCCTCTACTTTTTTAGGGTCTTTGCTTGTCCCCGGCTGTGGCTCAATTGTTACCCTCTCCGGCTGATGCTCTGCATCCATGTCGGGACGATCGTTATTGCTGTTGCTTTGCAACGTCGTCATCGTGCAGCTCAATATCGCGTGGGCATGCCTGTTTAAATTGGCAGTGTTTAGCTGTGGCCATCGCTGCCGTTAGCGGAGCTAAGTACATCCCGTAGCGATAATACAGCTCGCAACAAGCAGTCGTCAGTGCATGCTCAACAAAGGGGTCTTCTTCAAGGTCTGCGATGAGCCGGGGCAGATTTTCATGGGGAATGGGTAAAAGTTTGCCTGCCGCGAGCGCGTACATCTGCAGCGCACAAGCTCCAAGGGTTTTTGTCATTGAGGCCCCCAGTCGTGCCTCATAGCGGCCGTGGTGTTTGGCAACCTCATCATCGGTCATCTCGTCAACCTGGTCTGATGTAATGGGCCGACCCAGGTATTGTTTGGCCTTCCCCCCAGCCGCCAGCGTAGTGAGCCGTTCGCGCTTTTTTGCAGCCGCTGTCGGGACGACCCCATCTTGCCCTTGGCAGGTTTCTGCCGCGGCGGGCGTGTCACTACTTGCCTGCAGCAGCTGGTCAACAAGCTCGTCGCAGTCCATATTTGTAATAAATTGTTTTACCTTGTTTACACGACCTCTAGCTCTAACATACTGTAATATGCCCCACCCCAGGATGCCCAAAATTAAGGCCTGATTGCAAAGCAACACACAGAAAATCCACATGACTGCAAGGAGTCGCTAAGCAGTGTTTAGCATCTGCAAGGAGCCGCTAAACAACCTTATAAGCAGTAGGCTGATCAGTCTTTAGCACGAGTTTAGCATGCTTACTTTCTGCAAGGAGCTTTCTAACAGCAGCTCGTTCCTCCTTAGTTGAGATCACGTCGTTCTCCCGAAGACAGTCTTCGAAAGAGTCACGATCTTTGCAGTGGAAGAGGGCGACCCATCGCGTCTGTTCGCGTAAGTCTTTCAGCACTGCATTGTACTTCTGAGTAAGGACCCAGACACTCTGCTCTGCGTGGCGGCCCGAGAAGGCGAGCTCCGAGAGTGTATCCCTTTTCTTGGTAAGGGCTTTACTGGCGGCGCAGTCATCGATTATGTAAAGCGTTGGCTCCCCGGCAAAACACTGGTAAAATACCCGCAGATAGTCGTGGAGCCGCTCCCCGGGGTCAACTATGAGAACCTCGGGGTCGGACCAGACCCAAGACCGGGCCTGGTATGTCTTATTGTGCTTGACGGTAGGACACATGAGTATTATGTGCTGAAAGACGCCGAGGTAACGGTCTTCCAACAAATCAAGGACGAAAACCGTTTTGCCGCACCCAGTCTGCCCGCATATAATCGCCGAGTGGGCGTCATGGGGGAGGAGACTAATAAATCGCGTTGACAAACCTGCCATCTTTGAGGTTTAGTTGCGCATCTGTAATGACATACAGGTACACGTTCAATGCGCCGGCTTCTTCGGCCGTCTTGGTGATCTGGATTGTCACGCCCTCGGATGCGTTTTCGATTTTTCGGCCACTACCATGCAGCTGGTCGTCATCCGTGGTCCGCATGTCCAGCCATAGTGCGTACTTTGTGGTCAAGAACTCTCCGAGGGTCACGTCGGCCATGTCCGAGTCTTTGATCATCGCGGCCACTGCGGGTTCTCGCTTACCGCCCGCGGCGAAAACCTTCTTCGCCTCGTCCCACACCTGATAGGCCCGCATCCCCTGACTGTAGAGCTGGTTCGGAACCCCTTCGATCGTCACCTCGACCTTTTGTATTTTGGGGTTGTAAAAGGCTTCGGTGTTACGGATATAGGCGGTGTAGTCCTCGAAGAGCATGAGGATTCCCTTCATGCTGTGGGCCGGCACGTTGAGGTTTATGTTCCACAGAGTGTCGCTTTTGTCCTTCAAAATCTTGCGGTGGCGGAGAACACGGTCATACAGGATTGCGTGGCGGCCCGCATACTGGACGTTGATCATCCGCGCCAGGTTGGGCTGAGAGACCATGTCAAACTCGAGGGAGATGTTGTCGATAGTGTAGCTGGCATCCTGCACCGCATCATCCGAAGTCGCAGTATTAATGATCACGCGGGCATAGTCGTTGAAGGTGAGTTCGTACTCGAGGCGGTCCCCGAGCGCGCTCTGGTAGAAAGGCGCAGCCCCGTTGAGGAGTTCAAAATCCAGCGGGACGAAGAACCTTGATCTATAGGCCAAGTTTATTGCAACGTCCTTAGCCACGCTAGCAGATGTGCTATCGCCATCCGCCGCGCCCACCCGCAGCTTCGTCGCGTTACGGTTGGGTGAGAGGTCAATGCCCTGATATGCAGAGTTTTTGCGTTCTTTGGAGGTCTTCCAAAGGTCGAGATAGCAATGGTAGACGTCACTGTCGTCGATGGAGAGGACCTCATTTCCTGAAATCTTGATAGTCATCTTCTTTACGATGGCCCGGCCGATGTTCTGAACTAGCGTTCGGTTGTTGCCGGCCGAGACGAGGGCGATCATAAAAGCCAGGCGCGCGGTCCCAGGAACGATCACATCGTGGGCCCCTAGATTGGGGAATCGAACAAGCAGCTGTTGTGAGGCGCCGATCGTGCTCGGGTTGTTGGTTATGACAACGCTCTGCCGGATGCCTTTTTCCCCAAAGGAGTCTCTGAGGCGCCTGTAGGGATCAAGTTTGCGTCCGTACTTTGAGGAGGCCATGTCATTAAGTATTAAACACACCGTTATCTCTTTAATACGATGGCTGAGTTTGATAATCCCACGTTCGACCCTGATTTTGACAAAGACGATAACCTTACCGGTGGCTTGCCCGACCCTCCAGCGCTCGCTCTGATCGATCCTTACGAGGGTGGCGCTGTAGGGGGCAACATCTCATACATTCGAGATGAACTCAGAAATTCCGAACTTGATGGGCAAAAACGGCGCCTGGCAGATAACTTCTACGCGGAAGTTGTCCGTGAATATGGGCTTGGGGCCCCGAAGAGAATCCCCTACAATAAGTTCTCGATTGATGAAGATGGGACCCTCTATTGGACGCCAAATGATAGAACCCGGATTCGCGTAAGCGCAGTGCGTGCTGGTCGCATGGGCTTTCGCAGCCTGAAGACCCTGGCGGGCGAATACGGTAGTGGGGGCATAAATACCATACGCTTGTCCCTAAAGCTCCCCGACTTCACGTCCAAGAGCCAAGCCTCTAGCAAGTGGAAGATTTTGCCGGGTTCGAGAGGGGAGAACGCCTTGAAAGGGGCAGCTGCAGCCCTTCCGGCAAACATTGACAACATCAAACTACAAGACCTCGGCGAAAAAATAGAGGCCGTCCTTGATGAGACGAGAGAAGTCGAAACAGCGCTGGACGCTGATCTAACGGTGGATCAGTCCGCGGCATTGGCGACCATAGATGACCCGCCCCTTGACACCACGTGGGTCAAACAGGCCAGGCGTGAGCTCGAGGGCCTTCGGAGAGCGATGACCAGGGTTAGAGATGAACTTTTCAACAACCAAGCCAAACTTACAGAACTAGACGCCCACATCGCCAAAGAAACTCGGAAGCTAGAAGAGACCGATGGCTTAGATGACAACTCCGTAACTAACAGAGAGCGTCTGCGCGAGCGTCTGCGCGATCTAAAGTATGAACGGGCTGCCCGATTGGAGGCTCTTTCGGCAACCCGCTCCGCCCTCCGGGGCCAGGTTTCCCGCATTAGAGAGACGATCGAGCGGATGCTAAACGAAGACACTACGTTGGCCGAGCGCATCCGCACACTATTCCGCGAGCAGGGAGTCACGATTGCATCTATCCTCACGGCGGTTGGGTTTGCAATATCGACCCTGGTACTGACCCTGACGGGCGGGGGGGCTGGCGTGCCTGTTGCTCCTACACCGCGGCCTCCGGCGGGCAGGGGGGGCCTCAAAGAGTGGACAAAGAAGCACTTGCAAGCTCTCGGGCGCATGCTGGCCCAACTTGCCGGAAAGGCCGCAGCCGCACTACCCGGCCTGATCGGAAGCATCGTATCGTGGCTCCTAACCCTACTTAGTAAAACCGCCGGTTGGGTCGCAGAAAACCTGTGGGCCCTTGCCGTTGCTGTCGGAAGTTTGCTGCTCGTGGCAGCCCGCGAGTGGCTAGCGTAGAAGCCAAAGCGCCAGTAGCCCTACGGCAACCCCACCAACAACGAGGGCTGTTTTTCCATCCTCATGTGTGGCGGCGGACAAATGCTCGGAGCTACCCGCTGCCGGCAAGGGTGGAGGCCCGATGGGCCTCCTTTCGCCAGTGTTGTTAGCGTCAGGCAGGTCGTAGCTGGGCGGTTGAGGTGAGACCGCGGTCTTTACGGGTCCCACCTCGGCTGGCTGTGCTGGCCTTGCAGCCGGCCCCTCCATGTCGTGCACGTCTGGCAGTGATGGAGTCGAGGCGTTTACGCCAGTGTTGATGCCCATTTGTTGCCCCGGTCCCGCGATGACTATCTCGTTGTTGTAGTTCTGAATGGTTCCAATCTGCAGCTCCATGTTGCTGGGGGCCATATACAACCCGCTCCCGAAGGCAAAGTTTACCTTAGAGCGGGCGTATCGAAGTACATCCTGGTAGCGCGCTATCGCGCTTGGGAGGTCCACGGGACTTGAGATCGCGTCTTCAACGTTTGCCAAGAACTGTTTCTGGGCGTCGAATGCGCCGCCTGTACCTAAAATTCTCGAGCGGATCTGTGCTTGCGCACCTAAGATGGCCCAGACATACGTGCGGATAGAGTCGTTGATTCTTTCAACCCCGGATCGAGTAAAACCTTCTGAATCATCGAGAACAAATGTTACCCATGCATTATCACTATACTCGCCTATCGATCCTTTTCGTAGTTCAGCCAATTCTTTTTGCGCTAACTCTAGTCGGTCGTGCAGATGGTTGATAGTTGAGGCACTGGGACCAGTCCGTGCGTCGGAGCCGGCGTTTCTCACTTTGCTTTCGTAGAGCGCGGTCTCTTCTTTAAGATCTTGAACTTTTGCTTCAGCCATAGCTGTTTTCTCTTGGTGCGTATATGGTTTATATAGTTTTTCAATTTTAATCTGCCGTTCGAGATCTCGAATATTTTCTAAATCTTTTTGGTGTTTATAAGAAATGATCTCCTCGTGAGTTGGATTCGTTGGTAGAGCATTTTTTGCGTCGTTTAGTTTCTCGAGAAGTGCTCGTTCTTTTGTGCTCCTTTGTTGACGCCAGTCAGTGTGCGGAGACACGACGAACTCGGCACAAATCCGTTCATACGCCCTCTGGTTGTATGGGCTGTCAAGGGCATCGAACATGTCGTCCTGCGGGAGAGCGACCTGCATCTCTTCGAGTATCCTGCGGATCTGGTAGTACACGTGAAAGCGGTAAACCGCTCGCACCATCAGATTCCTGGAATTAAGATGGTCATATGCAGAAACGCCGCACCCTGTGCTAGCACACCACGCGGCAAAGTTAACCTTGTTTTGCCAAAATCTCATCGGGGTTGAGAGCCACCTGCTCACAACAGCATCACTTTTAACCTTCGGCAGCTTGTACCTCTCGGGAGATAAGATGTCTGGGAAGGTTGTCTCAAACCCCGCCGCCCCAGAACCCACCTGTATGTTCACATGTTGCAATTCTAGGTCCTTTATTGTGAAACCTCCGACTATCGTATAAGACGCGGCTGAATTAAAGGCGTGTGCTTGGTTCTCCATACCTGCAACATGTTCTATACATCGACCAACTTTCAAAATGGAAACCCGACAATTCTCCAGTCGGTTGTGGACAATACACGCGGTAGGCTCCAGGTTGCGCTCCGAGAACTCCATTATGAGGCCGGCTATCACAACATGGGTCAATTCGGATTTATGTGGCGCAATGATATGCGTCCTCAAAAGATGACGATCCCGGCTGGGCTATATACCTTTAGACAGCTAGCGCACATCTTAATGGTAAATATTCCCGGTTTAATGGTGGAGATAGGCGACTCTGGCCTGGTCAACATCAAAATCCCAGATACAACGCCTAAAACCTCGATAAAACTCAGTCCCGATATACGCCGGGTCCTGGGCATTGACGACCATGGCTGGTTGGAGGGGGAATACAATGGAGACAGACCGGTAAACCTTGTAGCCCACAAGTGGCTTTACATTTATCTCGAGCAGCTCTCAACAAGCTCCAATTTTGTTGATGGTGCTCCTTCTACCCTGCTGGCGATAGTCCCAGCCGCAGTTGGTGGTATTACAGACATAACCCCCTACTCTCCTATGTATAAAAATATGGAGGTTGGGCACATACACCAATTAAACCTGCGCGTGTTAGATGATAACAACGCGATAGTGCACAACCACGGCATGCCTTTTACTGTAGTTCTTGAGATTCGAGAAAATGCCTAAGCTACCAACGGCGCCGCCAGTCGTGGAGGCGATATATCCCGATCTGTCCGAGGGGTCCAGCTTTCGCCTTAGTGAGATCCGCAACCTTGAGCGCCGCCTAGAGCGCGAGAGAGATGAAAGAGCCAAGCTATACAAAAAATACCGCAGAGTTATCAATGTAGTTGATGGCGTTGACACAGCGCTGGTTGCATCTAGCCTGGGAATGGGTATGGCGGGTGTGGGCCTGCTCACCACAATTATAGCCGCGCCCGTTGTTGTTGTACTCGAGGCGGCCGCAGTTGCTTGTGGTCTGGCCGGTATTGCCGGAAAATACGTCTCTCGGAGGCTCCTAGTAAAAGCCAAGAAGCACGACGAGATTCGCGTTCTCGCCCTAGCTAAGCTCAACAGCATTGCGGATGTGATCTCACATGCGCTTCGCGATGGGCACATCTCCCCTGAGGAGTTTAAGCTCGTACTCGAGGAGGTGGAAAAATATGGCCAAATAAAGGCTGATATTCAGAAAAAAACTCGTCGAGTTTCCGATGCTCGCGAAGTGACCAAAAACGAGCTCATGGCCGAGGCCCGAGCCTCAATAATGAAAGAGCTCGCTGCTGCCATTCCGGCAGCCCCGGTAAAATAGAGTGTGTTTGCTTTGCTCTGTTCCGTGTATCAAACACATTCCCCGATCGTCCGCCTCCATACACCGTACCAGACTGACAAAGCCATTGTGAAACAGCGCCCTGGGGGCATCTTGTTTGCTAGTTGTCTTTGGATCTTGGACGGCCGACATATGCGCCGACCCGGGGCCTGGCACCCCTATTGGGCCGCTACTATACCGTACTCTGGCGGCCCCATTGCCCGAGCCCCCGTGGACTGCCTGGGGGCCCGCCAGGGGGGTGGGGGCGGCCCCAGCAAAAAGTGTTCCAGAACCCCCCTTGTGTATCAAAAAAATCTGTGTACGCCTACATGCATTTTTGCCCCCAAAAATCTGTGTACGTGAGAGCCTCTTCACCTACATGCATTTTTACCCCCAATTATTTATGTACGTAGAAATTATTTGCTTGATATATAGAAAAAGGTGAGTGGGTGCCCCCGTGGACTGCCTGGGGGCCCGCTAGGGGGGTGGGGGCCGCCCCAACAAAAAGTGTTCCAGAACTACCCCTGGGGGCCCGCTAGGGGGGTGGGGGCGGCCCCAGCAAAAAGTGTTCCAGAACCCCCATTGTGTATCAAAAAAATCTGTGTACGCCTACATGCATTTTTGCCCCCAAAAATCTGTGTACGTGAGAGCCTCTTCACCTACATGCATTTTTACCCCCAATTATTTATGTACGTAAAAATTATCAAAAAGTGTTCCAGAACTACCCCTGGGGGCCCGCTAGGGGGGTGGGGGCGGCCCCAGCAAAAAGTGTTCCAGAACCCCCATTGTGTATACTACTGCGCGCGGTAGGCCAGGGCCGCTACATAATTATACAGAAAGAAAGCCAATTAAGCTGTATTTAATCGTACATGTATTACAATTACTTTTGAATAATAAAACAAATTACAGTAGGGGCCTACTTTTAATCAACATAATTTTTCCAGTTTAAATGCATAACGGAATAAGACAATAAACACAGGTGACAAATACATCACACGAAGAGTTATAACCAAAGAGCTATTTCTATGGTTATAATTTACAGTACGATTACGAATAGTTTATGTTGTGGCTTTCCATACTTGTCACTGGTCACGTTGGCGGCTGGTCACATTGGTGGCGCTGTTTACGTTTAAAACTATTGCGTGCTAAAAAACAAACCCTCGGCGTGCTCGTGTTCCTTAAAACTTGTTTGGGGGAGGATACCTATTTCGTGGGTGATAAACAGTGCGTGTTTTTGGTTGAAATTGTTGTAAGTAAGTATGTACATGTACTTAGGCCTATATTATGTAAAAAATATATAGTTAGCCCTAAACCGTGACCATGAGAACTAATAAACCTTAATTATCGACATTGACATTGTCATTGGGATTGATTTCTAAATTCTTTGGATGGCTTACAATCATTCCTAGTCCTACCTCCATGCTACATAAACCTGAAAATGTGTGCACAAACCTATGGAGCCGAGTACCAGTTACAAATATTAAGTATTATTGTATTTTAAGAATTTACTGATAATATTTCCACATATAGTTGCACAGCACAAGTCATTTAAATATATATTTTTTTTAATCTAAATTTAAAGCTTAATTAATAATATTATAATTATTATAATTATGAAAGATCAGAAAAATATTTTTTAGACACCAAGTCGGGCTGCGTTGCACTCACGGAGTCACGCGAACGTTGCCAATGTTTACCAACTTGTGTACCGTGCAACACAAGCTTAGCGTGGTTGGCTGGTTGCACCTAATTTTTTAAGGAAGGGCCGCCCCAAATCATAACCGTCCTAAATCCTCAAAAAGCCTCTCTGCAAATTGCAGGATTTTGCATTCCGTATACAGAATTCTTTCCAAATAATTTCATAATTTAGGCCAGTACTACTACCATTTACGTTAAATTTTGTATTTGTTCTTCTCCAGAAGCAAAGCTTCTAATCGCAACCATGATGTTTGACGACTATGACGATTATGATGATGATGATGATGATGATGAGTACTTATATGCAGCTGGCTCGGATGATGACGAGTACTACATGAACCGAGATGGAGCCATCCTATACGACTGCAATGTCCATGACTTTGATCGCATGCAAGTCTTGCTGTCTCTGTCGGCTTCTCGGGATCTTCTGAAAATGGAAGGATCTCAAAAAGATGAAGCCAAGGTATGTCACGGTGATGCTAGTGTTTAAAAAAACAACATGATGTCACAGTTTTTAATGACAAATTGGATCTAGGGCATTTGTGACCCGCTCCATCGTAATCAGGAATAAGTCGCTGGGGCCGTTTTACGCAATTCGCCGTTGAAGTGAACGCATGGGTGAAAATCGTGACCAAGTCGATTTTCTGAACATTGTATTTTTAGGAAGTTTAGTTATCACAGATTCTTGTCATTAATGTATTCAGGCCTTGCGCTAACTTTTTTTCCTGGGTAGCCCACCGGGCTAGCAAACTGCAGATTTTACTAGCCCGTTTACATTTTTGCTAGCACGTATGCACAATGCATAAAACTACATGTATTCGTTCGGCGCACGCACGTACATGTACTTACAATGTACATCCGTAGTAACATACACAGAGGGCGCTGTTCTGAACAGACTCTTTATCAGAAGCTACTCACGGCAGAACGCTCATGTACATTGTACTATACAGCTACACAGTGGGCCGTTATGGTAAGAAAGGCTGAACGATGTGAAAGAGAATAGTGCACATATGTGCGGTACCCTGTGCCGTAGTTTATAGTCCCATACTAATCTCACTGAAGCCCACCAGTCTACTCTGTTCATGAGATCGCAGTGCACTGCATGCACGCGTGGATCGAGCGCTCCCAGGCTATCGATAATCATGCCGAAAAACACAAACAAAAGACAGTTTAAACTCGGTTTATTTTGATCAAATTTTAACATGTATTTTAATCTAAACCTTTACAGGTAGGTTACTTAATTTGTCACTAGCCCACCGGGCAACCAAGGAAGTGGGTCTGGGTAGCCCAGAGCAGTTTTCGCTAGACTTTGTACGCCGGGCTAGTACTATTTCGAGGCCTGGTATTGTATGTAAAAACGATCAATAAAGATGAAAATAAAGAGGATTTGTGTGCGCTGTCTGTATGATTTTGGTCATTTGTTTATTTCAAAGCTGTTTTCTCGGAATGTGGATTCGGCAAATAAATATACAACTGTCATCTTCATCAGACCATAACGTGTTAACCAAAACAGATACACCCTTGTGATGGGTATCATTAGAAAGCTTTTGAAATTCCTTTTCTCACCATGTGCATATCTCAAAAAGTCTTTTTGCGACTTATTCCTGATTTCGATGGAGCGGGTCACATTTGTTGAGTAGTTACAAATCTGAGGTTTTGGGGCCTTTTTTTTTCTTTCTTTCTTTCTTTCTTTCTTTCCCACCTTTGAACAAGGGTTTAGGTTGTAAACCCAAAGTTTCATCCTCATCCCGTAAACTGTTTAGATGGGTCTAGCATTAATCTACCAGTTTTTAATTAGAGCTTTCGATTTGATGATTTCGCCATTGAGAAATTCAGTCATACATTTGTAAATATCACCTTCTTGTCCTAATCTGCAGAAGTGTAGATAATTAACCTTTTTAGTGGGATACAAATACATGCTTGCCTTTTTTGGAAATTGTCGCTAGAGGGTGCCCTTTAAATTTGATCTTCCTGTAACTCCATAAGTAAAGGGCAAATAAAAAAAATGTTTATCTGAATAACGTATGTATCTACCATACCAGGCCACCAATGCAATTTCCGGAGCAATTATAAAATGCAGGGCCCACTCACAACTCTCGACTTTATTTACCCTAGGACATAGAATGGACTGACCCTAACCCTAACCCAGAATACAGGGCCACTCCATTCTATGTCCTAGGGTAAATAAAGTCAAGAGTTGTGAGTGGGCCCTGCATGGGCCCTGCATTCAATAGTTAAGCCCAATTTCCATGCATCATTCCATTGAAAATTTGCATCCTAAAAATATTCTCTTTTTAGTTGTATTGAACCCAATTACACAATCAATTACATCACTATTAGTACCATCACCAATCTGGGACATAATTGTACTTGTTTGCATGCATTTGTGTCCATACAAATGATCAGTGAAATGATCATTAGGGCCTTGTAAAATTGCTTGACTTTGACCCTCTGGTAACCTAGGAAGTACATGTTGGTGATAGACGTCTCAAGACCTGGTCTTAGTCTTAGAGACCTTTTTTTGAGGTCTCGGTCTCGCTCAAGTAAATTCTCGGGTCTCGGAGGGCTGGTCTTGGTCTCACATGTGCGGGTCTTGGTCTCGATTGCCAAGGTAACAGGTTTTACCCTCAAGACCTGTCGAGACCGCAGCAAAATATTCGTGCCACACAAATTGCATTGCATCAAACATTGCATACATTGCACCGTGCATTTTTATTCATTTTTGGTCTCAGTCTCAATCTCGGCCAGCAAAAGTCTTGGTCTCAGAAGTGTTGATTTTGGTCTTGAAAGCCTTGCTCTCAAAAGTCTTGGTGTTCGAAAGTCTTGGTGTTCGAAAGTCTTGGTCTCGAAAGTCTTGGTCTCAAAAGTCTTGGTCTCAAAAGTCTTGGTCTCAAAAGTCTTGGTCTCAAAAGTCTTGGTCTTGGTCTCGTACATACATGTAAGGTTCTCGTCTACAACACTGGTACATGTACCGGTACATGTACACGTACATACACTATAGACATGTAAAGGTCATGTGGCTTCACATGCTTTACCAAACGTATATTCATCCATGTGTGGTATATTATAAATTCTAACCATCCCAAATCCCAAAATGCAAGATTTTGCAGGATTAAGGGCGTTTGGGGTTTTGCCACTGGAGGATAATGCAGGATTCAGGTCATAAGGCCTAAACTAATGCTGTGTGATTTTGCAGGTTTAAGGTTACTTGGGTAAATGAGGATTTTGGAGGATTGAGGTTATTTGTTAATTTGTACTTTCACACTGCTTATGCTCTACATGTATGTACATTCTCCATAGAGCTTGTCATGATAATACCATTAATCTCAATATTCATCTCGGGATCAAAATCTGCAAGGCTTGTATGTTTATCCTAAATGTCAACATCGCCAGTGACAGGAATATTGGCATTGTAGAGAAAAGTGGTGATGACGATTCAGTTTTTATTCAAATTTTATTCAGTTTACACCCTTTTTATTTTTACACAGAATGATCTACTTGTTAAACACACGGGCCTTGTGGCAGATAACCTCTCTGGGTTCCTTAACAGCCAAAAATACAGTGATGTGACGCTACAAGTTGGTCCAAAGCATTTTCACACCCACAAAATCATCTTATGCTCCTGGAGTGAGGTGTTCCTTAAGATGTTCACAGATCCAACCTGGACAAGCTCTCGGAGGGGGGAATCCAATGGCCCTGGTCCAGAACTCCAGGTGCTGGTAGAGCCAGAAGATTGCGTGGATGTCTTCCAGGTCTTTCTCAAATTCATGTATTCGGAAACGGTAGCCTTGACCATGGAGACCGTTTTTCCTGTCCTCACCCTTGCTGATAAATACATGGTCCAGGAGCTACGGGACGCATGCGAAGACTTCCTGCTAGAACAGGTCTCCAATATCAGTGGTGAGGAAGCCATGAAAGCCTACGCTGAAGCAGAGCGACTTAGTCTATCGAGGGTACAGGAGCAGTGCATCAAGATTCTTGAAGCCAACATCAACTACCTGAGTGAGGGCTGCGTGCAGAGCATTCCGGCTGAACTGCTGCTGATGCTACTGGCTAGCTCCAATCTTGTGGTTGACGATGAGAAAGATGTCTATAACATAGTACTGCAGTGGATGAATGCAGAGGGGCAACATGCGGCACGGAAAAAGCACGCAGAGGAAATGTTTTTACTGATCCGCTTCCCACACATGCCTTCTGCCAAATTGAAGAACCTTGTGGACACGCCATTGCCCACATTTCTGCATGCAGATTTTCAGGCCAAGGTTGCAGAATTGGTTGGCAAGGCTTTTGAATGGCGAGCCTTGGCAGCAGAAGAGGCCTACACTGTTATGGAGGATGACTTTGTTGATCCACGCCTTTACCGGAACCAAGCCTTTTCCCTGCAAACGTCCACCAGCTTCATGAACAAGGTTATATCAGAAACCTTTCGCAAGCTTATCCTGTCCACGGAAGACCAAGATGATTACTACCACAACAAGTTGAGCTTCAGGGTTGCCAGCCAAGCCGAGAAGAATGTCTACAAGTACGGCAAGAGTGCGTGGGAGGTCAGTGCATTTCCCACGAAGGACGAGAATGCGGACCTCTGGGGTCTGAGTTATATTATACAGACGAGTCAAAGCATTGGTAATCTTTACCATGTGGCCATAGTGATTCGACTGACGGAGGAGGAAGATGAGGAAGTGGACGTGAATCCTGTCATCACAGTACATCATGGGACTGTGGCAGGGAAGTTCACCCTCAAGGTTCCCGCACCGCTTTTGAATCTTAGTGAGAAGCCAAGCAAAGTCTGGACCAGAGTTGCAGCTTTCGTGGAAACTAAGAGGGAACACCTAGCTGTTTTACCGATAGCTGCTGCTCTTTACTAAAAGCGAAGTACAGACTGTATTCCATTGAGCATTTGTTTCTAAATCCTCCATTTGTTTTGGTGCAGCAGTTTCGAGAAAGTCACAAAAATCAGAGCTATGTTTCAATGTTGGCGCCATACATTGCATAATTTCACATAAATATGATCATTTAATATTTTAGAGCATAATCCCTACTTGCAGCATTTGCACAATACAGCACATACATGTATAATCCCAAAACTGAGGAATACTGTGACTATAGTGTGAGGCCAAAATCTGACGATTTTTTTAAAATTGTTTTGAAAATTCTGCTAGCTTGAAGTAGTGCTTAGCGAAGATAAAACTTATGTCTTAACCCTAACACCCTAGGCCTTTTTGCTAGAAACCATCCTCAATCCTCCAAAATCCTCATTTTTTTAAAAACCTCATTTTTTTTAATACCCCATCTAGCCTCAATCCTCAAAAATCCTCCACACTTGATACAACATCATGTGCCTCAATTCTCCAAAATCCTCATTTTTTTTAATCCTCCAAAACTGCAATGAAGAATCTGGGGATTGAAAAAAGTCAATCCTCCAAAATCCTCATTATGATTTTTGGAAAACCCCACAGCCTCATTCCTCCAAAATCCTCATTTTTTGAAAACCCCATTGTGCCTCAATCCTCAAAAATCCTCCACACTTGAAACATTGTGAAACAACATTGTGCCTCAATCCTCAAAAATCCTCATTTTTTTAAAACCCCATTGTGCCTCAATCCTCAAAAATCCTCCAAAACTGCAATGAGGATTTTTGAGGATTGAGGAGCGTTAGGGTTAATTATTCAAATGTGCACTCATTCCATTATATATTTTATTAGGAAATATAGACATGTTTCACAGATAATCTTTTTGCTATTCTTGCAAATTATACCTTAAAATACATTTATGTGTTGCGCTCTTGGTCGGTCAGGTTACTGAAAATGGCTTCTTTTTTGGGGTGGGGGAATCACATGGTCATATGTGACCCGCTCTGCAAAAATGAGTCTGATACATTTTTACATTTACATTTAGAAAAATACATTTTTACGTAAAGGGCTGTTTATTGTCTCGGAGGTGATTTTTCTTTCAACAAATAATATTTTTGTTTTAAGGCATTTTGGTTTCTCCGACACTTATATTTTCAGATCTGATCGATTGAAAAGATTGTTTTGATCCCTAAATTAAATTTAATACAGGTTTTGTCATTTTCGTACAATAGCATCTGATGAAGCACTACAATTGTAAATCTTCATTTCTTTTCAAAGACATTTTGAAATTAACTAAGAAAAACACAAATTTCCCAAAATTATAAAAGACTAATGCATTACACTACAGAGTTGTGCCATATATCAAATGAAAGTTTATTTCCTGCTTTTTCTGACTAACTGTACAAATGACAAAAACGACATTTTTAACACATCAGACTCATTTTTGCAGAGTGGGTCACATATTTGCAAATGAAATGAATACTAGTGAGAACATTTGCAATTGTTTCAAAACTGTATTGCTCTAGAAGATGAAATGGATTACCATATATACATCTATCTACACAGGAAAACATATATTAAATCTTTTATTATAAAAATACAGTAAGGTTTGAGGGAAAGTAGTGGGAATTACTGGTGCTGAGGTGTAGGCCAGCTCGACTACCTCCCGACGCGAAGCGGATAGAGCTAGTCGAGCTGACTTACACCGATTGACCAGGAGGCCCCTACATATAATTCCCACTTTTTTCCAGAAATGAACCCTGCTGTATTTGTTTTACTACACCTCGTAAATATTCACGGCCTTTGTAGATTTTACATCTTTTTTCAGCACAATATATTGTCGTGTTTCGTCAGTCAATGACAGAAATCTAGTGACGTTATTGAGACTGGTTCCGTAAAGATAGCATGCCACAGCCTGCGAGGCGGGTTCCAGAGGGAATTTTTGGTGCTACCAGAAAAGAATAGCGCACGACAGCGGGCTGGATACTCACCGGGGTGATGTCACATGGCAGCATATCAGGTTTTGTAACGCAGGCTTTTCCCTAAGAATATTTGGAGGTGCGTTATACCATGCATCACCCACATTATTGTTTGTAGACCACTGGAGGTCAATATTGTTCGCCTCAACCATGTGGTCTTTCTGTGCATGGTTTTATATACATTGTTTCATGTGCGCGACTGCATGCAGTGTGGTACATGCATGGTACTAATGGATTTCGGCGTTTTGGGAGAGAAAATATGTCCCAACGTTTTCTGTGTTTAATCACCGATCAATTACCTAAAGAAAACAATTAACCTGACGTCTTTTCTGTTTTGTGTGCTATTGTACAACCTGTGCTCAACAAAGTCGTGAGTAGTTGGATTTATGGCTGTTTATATTGTGTGCAAACTTTGATAGGATTTGGACTCTTAGAAACCAAAGTTTGGGCAGACATGTTGTGGGGATAACACGTACGGGTGTAATAGTTGCTTCATGTCCTGATAGTTTTAATGATTTCTGTTCGAACTCAAATAACTGATTGTACTTCTCTTATGGTTATGTTAAACAAATGTACTATATTGTCATGGTAACAAATCATTTGCATGTATTGTTTTGATCTGTGTTTAATTTCAGATTAAACCTAGTTACATTCCACAAGTCAAACACCTGCGTGGAAAGTGTCATTAATGATCAATATATGAGAGTGTTCCAACGGGTTCGGCACAAAGGCAACAGAATTGCGTTACAGTTTAATGACTTTGAGCTATTCTCATGAAGTCAACATTGGCATCCCGAGTGAGACAGCCCCCAACTGATGACCATCACCCATGTTCATTGTCCAGAGTACGTGAGGGTTGCACCTACTGTTTCTGGCTCTAGCAGGGAGTACATATGTATGCAGTGACTGACCCATCCTGCGTACCGCTAAGTTAGAGCATGTCATCGTGGTCTTGCAGTTGCATTACTTACTGGACAACATTTGGATTATGGATCACGTCATCTTGGACATTTTGATTGCGGTCAAGTCACGTGTACAGCAACCTGTGAACTTTGGACGAGCATCTACCTGATTCCGTGTTCGTGGATAACCCAAGTTCATCGAACTGTGACCTGTGACCTTTGGACGAGCATCTACCTGATTCCGTGTTCGTGGATAACCCAAGTTCATCGAACTGTGACCTGTGACCTTTGGACGAGCATCTACCTGATTCCGTGTTCGTGGATAACCCAAGTTCATCGAACCGTGACCTGTGACCTTTGGACGAGCACCTACCGGATTCCGGGTGTGGATATTCCAAGTTCATCGAACTGTATACTTTGAACTGTGCAAATATTTGATTGATTGCTTGATTATTGTTTCATTTTCTTGCTTGATTACTCGTTGTAGTCTTTGTTTACCTCGCATAATTAATGTAGATTCATTGATTGACTGGTTGACAAATTCTTTTCTGATTTTCACATATTCTTTGTAGATCATACTGCATTTCCATTCCATTTTCACTGCTGTAGTTTGATAATCTAAAATGTCAGTTTCAAACGCCAGTAAAGCCAGTAAAGCCAGCAAAGCTATTACTTCCAGTTCAATTAGCAGTGCTAGACTTAGAGCAGCCGCTACCTTAGCAAGTCTAAAGGTAGAATCTTCAAACATGGCAGCGATGAAAGCCATTGAAGAAGAAGAGTTTCAAATACAACAGCGTAAGCGAGAGTGCAAACTTCAGCTCGAAATTGCTAAGGCCGAGGCGGAGCAAAGGGCTCTAGATGACATTGATGGACAATCTTCACATGGAGACCAGCCCAAGTTGAACTTAGCTGGGTCGACGGCTGCAGAGAAGGTAGACCAGTGGTTAGCTGGTACTCCGCAGCCATCTGTTCCAGTGCAACCGTCTGCTCCAGTGCAACCGTCTGCTCCAGTGCAACCATCATCGCCCGTGGCAACGATGCCTTTGCAACGTGAGATGATTGACGCACTGCTTTTGCCGAAGTGCGAACTTGTCAAGTTCACTGGTAACCCACTCGACTACTGGATCTTCATCTCTAGCTTTGATGCAGCTGTTGGGAATGCCAGCGTTGGGGCCAGTGCCAAGCTAAACCGCCTTTTTCAGTACTGTGAAGGCGAGGCGCTGGCAGTTATCCGATGTTGTGCTGTCATGCAGCCAGACGAGGGCTACGCCAAGGCCAGAGAACTGCTACATGAACGTTTTGGCAACGAGTACAGGATTTCAGAAACCTGGGTCAGTAAACTTACAGAGGGCCCGCGCATCCTGCCTGGGGAACGCAGAGGTATCCAGAAGTTAGCTGATGATCTACGGAGTTGCACACTCGCTCTGACAGCGATGAAAAGGGTTGATGAAGTCGACACGAAGAGAAGCCTTAGCCTCATCGTAAAGAGACTGCCACAATATCTGCAGGCTAAATGGCGCTCTAAGGCTGTGGGCTTTCTAGACAACACTGGCAGCTACCCAAATATTGAAGAACTTGTCAAGTTTCTCAGCAGAGCAGCCCGAGAAGCAAACGATCCAGTTTACGGGTTGGAAGATCGAAACGTCATCAAAGAGAAACCATTCGTGAAAAGGGGATCTAACTATAATGTCCAAGCAACCAGTGAGTACGACCAGAGGTCTCGGGTTTGGACTGATGTTTCCAAGCATCGAGGTGGCAAGACTGAATTGGTGAAGCAGACAGCTTGTCCATTGTGCTCTGGGGTTCATGTACTCGCAGCATGTGACAACTTCAGGAAGATGTCTCCTTCTGATCGAGGCAAAGTGGCAAGTGATAACAAGTTGTGTTTCAACTGTCTCTCCAGTAGACATTTCTCAAGGCAGTGTAAGATAGCTCCCTGCGGTTTCCAAGGCTGCAAGGGAAAACACTCGAGGATGTTGCATGGTGTATTCCAGAGACCAAATTCTGGAGGTGGCAGTGTTCCTCCTAAGGAGTCGTCTAATGATCAGAAAGTTGGAGCAACTAGTCTCGCTTGTGGGTCCACACAAGAACACTCCAAGGTAGCCCTACCAGTTGTCGCTGTGATGGTGAGAGGTGCAGGTAGTGGGGAGTGGCTCAAGACTCACGCTCTACTTGATCCCGGGAGCAACAGGTCGTTTTGCTCTATGGAGTTGGTGAAAATGCTGAGTGTAGATGGCACCACACAATCTTTGTCTCTGGACACATTGACCAGGAATTCACAAGTGCGAACACTTGTGGTTTCGTTGGATATAACTGGAACTGTCGGCAAGGCCCACACCAGAAAGCCTCTCTGCATTCCCAAGATTCACGCTCTGAGAGAGTTTCCCACTCTGCGAGATTCCTGCGCTACCCATGAGGATCTAAAAGGGTTTAAACACCTGAGAGATATTCCTGTTCCATGCGTGGCTAGGGAGGGTGTGACGATTCTCATTGGACAAGATGCCCCCCAGGCCCTGGTTCCATTGGAGGTGAGACATGGCGCGGAAGGCGAACCCTACGCAGTCAGAACCTGCCTTGGATGGACAGTAAACGGACCGTTAGCCAGTGGGAGTCCGGCGGCAGCAGTGTCTAACTTTGTACAGGGCGGTCTTGAGTTGCAGGTCGAGCGGTTCTGGAAGCTGGACACCACTGACCTATCAGATGACAGAACCGTCTCTCTCGATGACAAAAGGGCAGTCAAGACGTGGAACGACTCAATCACCCTCGTTGATGGCCACTACCAGTTAGACATACCGTTCAAGACAAACCCTCCTAACTTGCCTGAGAACAAGATTGTTGCAGAGAGGCGCTTGCAATCCCTTGCCAAGCGGTTAACCAAGGACCCTGGTTTACACTCAAGATACTCTGCAGAGATTCAAAATCTGTTAACTAGAGGGTTTGCTGAAAGGGTACCTGAGCACGAGCTAGGGTCATCACCGGGGCGAACTTGGTACTTGCCTCATCACTGCGTTCTGAATCCTAACAAACCAGAAAAACTTAGAGTCGTGTTCGAT
This sequence comes from Crossaster papposus, assembly GCA_037893245.1. Taxonomy (NCBI): domain Eukaryota; kingdom Metazoa; phylum Echinodermata; class Asteroidea; order Velatida; family Solasteridae; genus Crossaster; species Crossaster papposus. The sequence continues at coordinate 2,100,183 of JBAIAA010000238.1, forward strand.
TGTGCTGCCAGGTATTGTGGTACTTCGCTAAATGAAAGAGTATTACAGGGGCCGGACATGATGAATAAGTTGATTGGTGTACTTACCCGTTTCCGAGAGCACAAGGTGGGATTGATGGGAGATGTTGAGCAGATGTTCCATCAGGTTGGAGTCTCCAAGGAGCACAGAGATGTGTTGCGATTCCTATGGTGGCCTGAAGGAGATCCTACTCGACCTCCTGAAGTGTTTCGTATGACGGTCCATCTCTTTGGAGGTGTATGGAGTCCTAGTTGTGCTACATTTGCTCTTCGGAGAACAGCAGACGACAATGAGACTACGTTCAGCAGGGATGCGGTCCTGGCAGTGAAAGATAATTTCTATGTCGATGATCTTCTCAAATCCTTCAAGTCGGAGGATGATGCGGCACTCATGGTCAAGCAGCTGATGCAGCTTCTGGCTAAAGGCGGCTTCCACTTGACTAAGTGGATCTGCAGTAGCAGAAAGGTCATGGACTCAATACCAACGGCTGAAAGGGCCAAGACAGTCAGCAACTTGGACCTTGACCATGGACGTCTTCCTGTGGAGAGAGCCCTTGGAGTACGTTGGGACACCGAACGTGATCAGATTGGAGTCAAGATAAAGACAAGGCGTGGATGTCACACCAAGAGAGGCCTCTTAAGTATCCTGAGCTCAGTGTACGATCCTCTTGGATTTGTTTGTCCATTTGTTCTGACAGCCAAGATTCTGTTCCAGAATGAATGCAGAATAGTTGGAAAGAGCTGGGATGAACCATTAGAGGTCAGCACAGAAGATCAGTGGGCCAGGTGGTTAGATGATCTTCCCAGGTTGGAGCAGTTTGCTGTTGATAGATGCCTGGTTCCCGATGGGTTTGGAGTGGTTAGTGAATGTTGTTTGCATCACTTCTCTGACGCGTCACAGAATGCCTATGGCAGCGTCTCGTATGCCCGTTTGATTAACAGTGATGGTGATGTCCACTGCAGCTTTCTGATCGGCAAATCACGACTTGCACCGTTGAAGACCATGACAATCCCTAGACTCGAGCTATCTGCTGCAGTTGTTGCAGTGAGGATGGACCAGATGCTCAGAAGAGAACTAAGGCTACAGGTGCAAGGGTCAACGTTCTGGTCGGATAGCATGGTGGTACTCCAGTACATCAGTAGCCACTCGAAGCGTCTGCAAACATTTGTTGCCAACAGAGTAGCCACAATCCATGATGGATCTACTGCCAGTCAGTGGAGATACGTCAACACACAGCAGAATCCTGCTGACGATGCATCGAGGGGACTTGATGCCCAAAGTATGCTTGACAAGGACAGATGGAGAAAGGGTCCAGACTTCTTGTGGAAAACTGAGGACAGTTGGCCCGTGACTCCGAAGGTCCCTAGTCTGCAGGAAAAGGACAAGGAAGTGAAAAGGGTAGCATTGTCCCGAGCCATAGAGGTTGTTGATCAGGATGACCCTGTTGATAGGTTGATCAGCAGATATTCGTCGTTGTATGGTCTCAGAAAGGCAGTCGCATGGATCCTCCGCTTTGTGAAATGGCTGCGAAAGCATAGACCCAGGAAGCTGGATGATGACAAGGGGCACCAGAGGTTGACTGTGGGTGAACTGCAAGATGCAGAGCTGGCCATAACCAGGAGTGTTCAGAGAAGACACTACAAGGTGGAGTTCCATGATTTGTTGGCCGGCAAGGCTTCCGTGCAGAGACAGAGTCCAGTGTATAGTCTTGAACCACGCATAGATGTCTGTGGGGTTTTGAGGCTTGGCGGTAGACTTCGACTCGCTCCAGTGATGCCCACTTGCAAGTATCCAGCGATACTACCTCGTGATAGTCATCTAGCCACCTTGATGGTTCGTCATGCACATGAAGTATTGTCTGGCCATTCGGGCAAGGAGCATGTGCTCTCCTTGATACGACGACAGTACTGGATTCCCAAGGTGCGACCTTTGATCAACCGCATTCTAAAGGAATGTGTGCTTTGTAGAAGACTGCGAGGACTGCCTGGCGTTCAACGCATGGCCGATCTGCCTGCGTACAGAGTTACCTCAGGTCAACCACCGTTCACTCATGTGGGTGTCGACTGTTTTGGGCCGTTTTATGTCAAACGGGGCCGGTGCAGAGAAAAGCGATATGGCTGCATTTTCACCTGTATGAGTATCAGAGCAGTCCATCTGGAGAAGTTGAACACTCTAGAAACCGATTCATTCCTCAATGCCTTCCTGAGGTTTGCGGCAAGGCGGGGAACCCCTGAGAGAGTTTACTCCGATAACGGGACTAACTTTGTTGGAGGAGAAAGGGAGCTCAAGGCAGCCATCCAGCATATAGGAACAAGCAAACAGACGGAGAGCTTCTTCCTTGGTAGAAAGATCGAATGGCGGTTCAACCCCCCGGCGGCTTCACACATGGGAGGCGTTTGGGAGCGCCAGATTCGTACATGCCGGAAAGTCCTGAGTGCACTCCTACGTGATCAGGTGCTTGATGATGAGAGACTCGACACTCTGTTCTGCGAAGTGGAGTCTATCGTCAATGACAGACCTATCACAGCAGTCTCTGATGATCCGAAAGACCTCGAACCACTTACACCCAATCATATGTTGAAGCTTGGACATGGACATCCAGTTCCACTTCGTGACTTGAAGGCAACTGACCAGTATGGGAAGCGATGGAAACACGTACAGTTCCTGGTTGAGCAGTTTTGGAAGCGTTGGACTGCAGAATATCTCCCCACGCTTCAACGTCGGCAACGTTGGATTGAGCCACAACCCAATTTCAAGGCTGGTGACCTAGTGTTGGTCAGGGACGACAACTTGCCCAGGAGTCAGTGGCCTCTGGCGAGGATCTCGAAGACCTTCCCTGGAGGAGATGGTCTAGTAAGGAGTGTGGAAGTGCGGACATCTGCCGGAAGTCTTGTCAGGCCAATCACCAAATTGTGCCTTTTGGAAGGTGTTAGAGGCTAGAAGCATCTCGTTCAAGCAATATGACCCAGTTGTTAGTTTTTGAGGCAACACGTTAAAGTTTCAGTGTAAAGTTTAATTGTTTATAAAGTTGGCTGTTTGAGCCTGGTTACTTGTAGTGATTGTAAATGTGCGTTGGTTACTCTTACATTTAAGGGGCCGGAATGTAACGCAGGCTTTTCCCTAAGAATATTTGGAGGTGCGTTATACCATGCATCACCCACATTATTGTTTGTAGACCACTGGAGGTCAATATTGTTCGCCTCAACCATGTGGTCTTTCTGTGCATGGTTTTATATACATTGTTTCATGTGCGCGACTGCATGCAGTGTGGTACATGCATGGTACTAATGGATTTCGGCGTTTTGGGAGAGAAAATATGTCCCAACGTTTTCTGTGTTTAATCACCGATCAATTACCTAAAGAAAACAATTAACCTGACGTCTTTTCTGTTTTGTGTGCTATTGTACAACCTGTGCTCAACAAAGTCGTGAGTAGTTGGATTTATGGCTGTTTATATTGTGTGCAAACTTTGATAGGATTTGGACTCTTAGAAACCAAAGTTTGGGCAGACATGTTGTGGGGATAACACGTACGGGTGTAATAGTTGCTTCATGTCCTGATAGTTTTAATGATTTCTGTTCGAACTCAAATAACTGATTGTACTTCTCTTATGGTTATGTTAAACAAATGTACTATATTGTCATGGTAACAAATCATTTGCATGTATTGTTTTGATCTGTGTTTAATTTCAGATTAAACCTAGTTACATTCCACAAGTCAAACACCTGCGTGGAAAGTGTCATTAATGATCAATATATGAGAGTGTTCCAACGGGTTCGGCACAAAGGCAACAGAATTGCGTTACAGGGTTTTTTTTGGACGCGTGGCGGAATCGACCAATAACGTTCTCCATTTTGTTCATGAATATTTATGAGGTGTAATAATCATAAATACCTTGGTTTAGCCATACCTATAATGGTCCAGAGCTCGTAATGTCTATAGGCATCTAAATAAAACCTAGATATGACATACGTTTTCAAAACTGTAATATGAACAATGATCTGCGTACAGAATATATTAGTACGTTCGTGGTGCGCACACAAAAGGGCGCGCGCAAGATGGACGTTCGCATTACGCACAAGATGGACGTTCGCATTACGCGCAAGATGGACGTTCGCATTACGCGCACGATGGACGTTCGCATTACGCGCTCGTTGTGACAATCGCACTTTTGGCTGTTTTGGCACATGTACTGCGGGTTCTGTTGACTTTTTGCGCATTGCGTAAAATAGAATCCAGGCCGTGTATGTTCTTTGCGGGCAGCCTTTTTTTAGAACAGTTCCGACAACGAAAGGAGTATATGTATATACATGTGTATGTCACGTCTAGGTTTTATTTAGATATCTATGGTCAAGTCAGTCCAAAATTCCAACTACGACAGTAACGGTGCATTCTGCGCCACATTACGCCAGAGTTGTATGCAAGTCACCACAAGTCCCTGCAAGTTCATCACAAGTTCATCACAAGTCCTTCAGTCTCAAGTCAAGTCACTAGCTGTTCAGATGAACAAAAGCATTCTTTTGTCATTGTTCAACCAGTTACTTGCGACTGGCTTTATAAAAGGACTTGTGACTGGACTTGTGAATTGACTTGCAGGGAATCGAATACAACTCTGCATTACGCCAACTCTTGCGATTTGCACATTTGAGAATATTATATTCCACATGATTTCAGCCCTCTCACGAGAGGCACACACACCATGAAAATAGCTGGAGTGTTGTTTCTCAAACATAAGTAAAATTATTGAACAAAATCATTGGAAATACATAATTTTCAAGGGGGTTAACTAATATTGGACTGGTTCCCAGACATGCAGACTAAATTCTTCTAGCTACACTGAACAAAATTATAAACGCCCACAAAAATATAAACGCCCACCAAAATATAAACGCCCCCAAAATTGTTATTCCAACACAGATGTGAGTGGAATCACTGCATCACTGATAGTCCAGGAAAAATAAGTTTTGACCTCAAACAAATTGCAACAAATTGTTTTTCACCACAGTGCACTTCTATAAGGTTCCTAGAATTACATACTAAAAATCTACAAAAATCCAAGTGGTGGAAATATGTCTAATTTGCATAAATCGTTAATCCCTGCCATGTAATATGTTTATTCCCATATTTGGGTATATATTTTATTTTTATTTTTTGAAAAGTTTATTTTGGTGATTCTACTTACATATCCTTACTTCAATAACATTTGCTAAAGCATATAAGTGACTGAATAATTATGAGAACACAGTAATTATCCAAAATGACAACTTTGTGACCCTATAAATGTGCGCACATTACACTGTCTCCAGATATCATCATGTAGTCAGTATTGGTGAGCTTCAAATTCACCAAGTTGCTTACTGGCACAGTTATCATACTAAAACCTTTTGAAAAATCATATGAACAATAATAACATTGTGATATTTAGCCCAGCAAACAAAAACTTGGAAAAAATGATGTGTCTATAAATTGGGCTAAAAAGTAGTTAAAGGGTTTCCTAACATGGAAGACTTGAACAAGTTCAAGGAAATCCCCAAAAAACATTTTAACGTAGATATGATTATTGTAAGCAACAAAAATCTTAAATTTGGGGGGTTTCCTTGAACTTGTTCAAGTCTCTCGCCTTAGGCAACCCTTCACCTACTTGTTAGCCCAATTTAGGGACACATCATTTTTTCCAAGTTTTTGTTTGCTGGGCTAGTATGATAACTGTGCCAGTAAGCAACTTGGTGAATTTGAAGCTCGCCAATACTGACATGATGATATCTGGAGACAGTGTAATGTGCGCACATTTATAGGGTCACAAAGTTGTCATTTTGGATAATTACTGTGTTCTCATAATTATTCAGTCACTTATATGCTTTAGCAAATGTTATTGAAGTAAGGATATGTAAGTAGAATCACCAAAATAAACTTTTCAAAAAATAAAAATAAAATATATACCCAAATATGGGAATAAACATATTACATGGCAGGGATTAACGATTTATGCAAATTAGACATATTTCCACCACTTGGATTTTTGTAGATTTTTAGAATGTAATTCTAGGAACCTTATAGAAGTGCACTGTGGTGAAAAACAATTTGTTGCAATTTGTTTGAGGTCAACAAAGTAAAATTATGTATTTTGCCTGGACTATGAGCAATTCCTCACTGGCAGAGATGTACACAAATTTTGTTTACAAATCAAGACAAATGGGGGGCGTTTATATTATTGTGGGCGTTTATATTTTTGTTCAGTGTACATAATTTTGTTATGAACATTAGGTGCAGTGGCCGCCAATGTCATGTGACCTCACAGGAATATTTTGAAATTTACAATGCTGCGGCCTGCAGTATAAGATAATGTGAGACTGATCTGTCGACTGTTTAGCATCCCATTTATTATTTTTCTCCCATTTTTCGTCCATGGCTGAACCTATGACTTTTGTATTTATAAATGTGAATAAAGATGTGCGTTCCCTTAGTTTTAAACACACTTGTTTAAAACCAAAACCAACTAGCACATATTTATTCCCTTGTAACATTTAAAGAAAAACTATCCGAAACAAAAAATAGATCCCTTTAAAGAAATTGCTTAAAAGTCGTAAAACAATGTAAATGTTTTTCATTGTAAATGTACTTCAGTTCAATATGTACTTCTTTTCATAAAACTGATATCAAGGAATAAAGTTTAAAAAAAAAAAGTCTTTCTAGTATATTTCAATGTTATTGTCTTAATGTTTCAAAGTGTTGGGCAATGGGGGGGGGGGGGGGGTTCTCTATGTTTTGGTGAGGTCAAATAAGACATTAGGAATCCATAGAGATTGAACAAAATATTTGTTTAACATAAACATATTATGCTAAAGAAATGTTTTTAAATCTCAATAGAATCCATTATCACAACAGAGACGAGGAGTGCGCGACTGTGATGTATTATAATTATATATTTTAACAATAAATTTTAAACCTCTCCTTTTATATTGGTATATATTTATTTAAATCCTATAAAGATCATCTTAGAACAAAATAGGCAACTCTAAATTCCTTGACCTCAGAAACATGTACACATGTAATTGTGTTTTTCTAAAAAGAATCCTATGAAGTGCTTTGGTGAAAAATTATGCTTCGAAGTAAAGTATAAAAGTAAAAAAAGGAAATTTTATTTTTTGCCAATAGAGGGCGCTAGGTATTCCCGCGGTCAATCCACCGCATACCACTCGTGTGTTTTAAATCAGAAATGTACGCGAGTTTTTCAAAGAACTTTTTGTGATTCTCACTACACTGTACTAGTACTACTGTCCAGAAAGGTGAGTAAGCCTATCATGAAGTTTTGTTAATCGCATGGGCTACGCTAGATCGATAATGGGTTTTTTGGTGGAATTTCGGAAATGACTTTTTTGATCCCTTCCTAATCCTATTCCTAACTATTAATAATACCATGGAGGTAGGAAACAACCTCCATGTTAATACTAGTTCCTATTCCTCCATGGTGGCCGGTTGGATTGATGCGCGGTGGCCGGTCCGCGGTGTTTTACTTATTCACTTATAATCCAGAGGGGGTGATAGCGATGTGTGGGATGTATTTATTAGATGTGTGTATATTAATTTATTAGAAGGCGTCACAGATTGAATAAATGGCCAAAAAAAAGGTCCAAAGTACAAAAAGGCTTAAACTGGTGCAAGCATTTTGTTGGATTACCTGTACACCAGTACGTGGGTCGGCATATTATGTAACGCCAATCAATTAACAGAGGGCGTAATAACATTGTGGCTTTGTTTACATACACTCTTTCTTATGGAAGCAAAGTCAGGATGCCAGATGGCATAGGACAGACTCGTGCATAAGAAAGCTCACATGTAAACAAAGCAAAGCGTGACATTATTCATTATTACGTCTTAGTACTTAGGCTTATTGCAGTCAACAGAGGGCAGTATAGGAAGTGATTTATTTACAAGTATTGTTTCGGCTTAATTGGTTTGGGTTGGATGCTCAGGTGCCTGGATGCTGGATGCGTGGTCGGCATTAAGTTGATAGACCTGAGACCCAATTACTTCATGACTTTGTTTACACATGCGCTTTCTTATGGGAGCAAAGTCGGGATGCCAGACGACATAGGACAGACTCGCTCATACTCATAAAGCTGGTTGAATTTTTAAATGCCTTGGTGGACTTTCCCTGATAAATGGCAATGGGCCTACTAATAATGAAGTTAACAAATTAATGCTAATTTGATGTTTATTTATGTTTTTCTGCAGATTTACACATGCTTGGGAAGCTTGTTTAAGTGTCAAAAAAAAAAGATACAGGCAAATTCTCATTCGAAATGATGGAAGATGAACACAGAGGTCAACAGAATGGCAGAACTACATGTAATACGGGTATTTGCCAGACATTGGACCTCTCCTCTACCAATCTTAATGCATTTTCCATTAGCAAATCCAACTTGGAAACCTGCTCTAATCTCATATTGGACTACAATGACCTCTCTGTTTTGCCTGAGGATATTGGGGGAGTGCTCCAGGGCCTCTGTGTGCTGTCCCTGACCGGCAACCATTTGGAGAAACTCCCTAGCTCTCTCGGAAAGCTTGTAAACCTCAAGGAGCTGTCAGTGTCTGAGAACTGCCTGACTGCTTTTCCCAATCCCAGATCACTGGAGAATCCGAGTTGCCTAACTGTGCTGAAACTGGTTGGAAATAAACTAAAGGAGCTCCCAGAAGACTTTGGAGCTCTCAAATCCCTCAGGAGATTAGAACTGGATGAGAATATGCTGACTGTACTACCTGAATCTTTTGGACTCCTTGAGAGTCTCGAGGTTTTGGAAGCTGGGGATAACTCTTTGGAAGCACTCCCTTTAAACTTTGGATTGCTGAAGCGTTTAGAGATATTAAACTTGAGCAGTAACCGTCTAGCAACCCTGCCAGCATCATTTGGATCACTGCCATCATTGCGATGGGTAGATCTGTCTGGCAATACATTAACAGAGCTGGTGGACAATTTAGACTCGTGCCAATGCCTTGAAAAGCTCTTTCTCACAGGTAATAGATTGAGCAGTCTTCCTGATTGGGTCGGGGAGCTTCCGAAACTCCAAGAGATCAGCCTCAGGGATAATCAGTTGAAACACAAGCCCCTACCTGAATCGTTTGGTGAATGGAGCCAGGAGGGCCTAACATACTTGGACATGTCTGGAAACTTTATTACGGAGCTTCCATCAACGCTTGGGTTGCTGACCTGTCTAGATTTCCTTCATCTTGGAAGTGTAATTGGCGTGTTGGAGCGACGAAACTTTCAGAACGGGAACTGGATCAAGACGCTCCCGGACAACTTTGGCAACCTGACCCTATTGAGAGAACTCAGGGCTGAGGAGAACCAACTGGGTTCTCTGCCGGAGAGCTTTGGCGATCTCGTCTCCTTAGAGTTCTTGGACCTGGGTCAGAACATGTTGAGAAGTCTGCCAGACTCCTTTGCCAAGTTAAAAAGTCTTCGGGTGTGCCTGCTGTCCAAGAACAACATCGAGGTGCTACCAGAGGGATTTGGAAATTTGGATGGGCTTTCAGATTTACGATTGGATAGCAACAGTGTACGGAGGGTCTAGTATATTTTATTTTGTTCTAAAACTCTTATAAACCCTAACCCTGCCAGACCCAGCACAGTGCATCTGTGGTGACTGATTGACCTTGCTGCACTCTGCACACAAGTCAATGTGACAAAGTATGCAATCTGATGCGTCTGGCAGGGTTTCTAGCCAAAATACCCTAGGGGGTTAGGGTAGGTACATGTGTAGTAAACACCATTTGCAAACATAAAAATACAAAACTACATTTGTACTGAATTATTATGAAATACCCTGACTGTAGGTGAATAACAGTCTCAAGCATCCTGTAAATCACAGCACTTGGTGTTTTGTGTTTTTTAAGGAAAGCAGAATTTTGTATCAAATTCCAACGATTGCCTGTTGCCTGTTGGCAATTATTGAGAAAAAAAACCAGATTATTTTCAAAAACTGCCCTAATTTTTTATTTAAATTTAGTTGGTCCACATTTTACGGTAGTTGCAACACAGTTATACATCTGTGAATGGTGCAAGCCAGCTAGTCTGGTTTCCTAACCTGATAATTAGCAGAAAGTCAAGGAAACAGACTACAACAAGAAGAGTATTCCAGCATCTTCAACATGTCAGTGTCACAATATTACTATAAGATGTGAACCGCTTAACCCAAAAATCTTCAAAAATTACAGCAAAAGCAAATGGTGTATACTAGATGACCTTTAAGTATTCATAAATCTGTCGCAATTGGAAACAAGTTTTTAATTTTTTTTTATCATATTAAAAAGGGCACTTTTAAAAGGAATTGATTATTATCCATATTTTGTAGCCAATAGTAAATTCAATAATCCATCAAATTATTTAATGCTTTAACCCTAACGATCCCCATCCAGCCAAACTCCACCAATGAGGAAGGTTCCTAGAAAATCACCGAAAGGAGAAAAGGTTTATAATGGAGACTTGGCAACTCAGATGCCCTGTTTTTCAATAAAGACACATTTGAAAACCCAAATTTTAAATGCTAACTACATGTGACTAAAGTCCTTTTTGGTGTGGAGGTAACACAAGCTCCCCGCACTGCACCCTGGGCCCAATTTCACGGCGCTGTTTAACAGTTAGCGGAAAAGTTGTGCTAACTTTAGCAGAAAAAATTGCTAACCTTAAGCACTATTTCACGGCTTTTTTGTGCTAACGTTTGCGCGCGCATGGAGATTCAAGCAATTTATTCCGCTAGGTTAAGCGTGCCTTTTGCTGCGCTTACTGCTTACGGTCCCCATGAAATAGACGGAGGCTAGGTTAGCAGAAAATCGTGTGCTTAGCAGCTCCGTGAAATTGGCCCTAGGTTAACTTGATCGATTTCAATCAAGGCTTAAAGTGTTACCACCCTGTTGGCGTAATCGTCACAGGTTGACGTTAGTAGGGCATACAGTCGTAAAACAATAAAATCTGCTTCAATATTTGTACAATTTGTACAATGGCAGTTACTCGCCTACATTACCAGTGTAAGAACTGCCAACACTGGACCGAGCCAGAGCTCTGGAGTGGGTTCTACTGATGTGTATTAACCCTTGAGTCCAGTATAAAAAAAAGTAACCGATACGATGATGATGATGTATACTGCAAAGCTAGCTGATTTCAATCTGACATCCCGGGTATTTGTTGTTCATATTCCATTTTAGTTGACAAAGTTACCAGACTCCTTCAACAGACTCACCAAGCTGGAAAGCCTGGATCTATTTGATAATCACCTGACAGAGCTTCCCAAGGTGATTCAGTACCTAGACAGATTACAACGGTTGGATCTTGATGAGGTATGTCAATCAATCAATCAGCATTTATGGACATGTCAAAAAGCAAAATACTGAGAAAAAGGCCAATAAAGGTTTGAGTTTTGTATTCGTGAAAATGAAAAATGACAGTCGGTTTTCATTAAAACACTTTTATTCCACATAATTTTACACTACCGTTTTATTATTTTTATTATTCCGTCTGACATGCTGCTATGCTGCCATTTCCAAATGCGCGTCTCGGATATGGAAATTGGTCTGTTCACGCGCCCTGAATGCAGATTGTGGTCGCAACTCAAGTTTTTAATCTTAGAATATTGTTTTTTCGGAATATGCAGCACTCGCAGAGCTAAAAACTTCATCACGTTTGTCAAGCACCTTTCTTTATATTGTCCTCCTAAATATTTTCCATAGCGGTGTTTCACAATGTCCCATGTTATAAATAACACAATAAAGGGCTTGGTCGCAGGAGCATCAAAACTGTACTAAAAAAAAATAGTTAGATGCAGATGGAGCACAAATGTTGCGAGTACAGAACATGCTAAATGAGGCTTATGATGCTGTGGACATGAGTGAGTATCACCGAAACCCACTCATGAAAGCCTGCAAGGGTCCTACTTTTGTCCTGGTGTGTTTGTTTGTTTGTTTGGTTTTTTTTGTTTGGTTTTTTTTTACTAATTTTTCATCTGGGTCTACTTGAAAGGCCTGTATTCATGTCACTCTGAGTAAGGGTAATTGTTATGATGGATTATTATTGTTTTGTTTTTCTTCCACAAGAATGATTTTGATATGCCAGCAATGTCTGTGCCAAACTTCACCAAGCCAAACCGATACCCATCCAAAGGGAAACTCCTCTCCAGCAAAAACTGGCGGACAAGGATTCGAAAGAATGAGCTCATCTGTTCACAGCAGGCCACAGAGGCTAGTGTTTTTTTAGTTTTATTTTACTGTAGACCTTAAAGGTATATGTAGGATACACCATTTGCTGAGTGATATTGACAATATTTACTACTGAATTATTAAGAAATATCTTACTTATTTGAAAGTAAATAATAATTGTAGACATCCAACAAAATGATTGCGGAAGATATTCTATAATTATTCCGAAAATTTTTCATTTCTTCTGTTTCTTCAGGTTTGCAAGCAGTCAGATATTTATTGGATATAATACTGGTATATTTTTTTAATTTTTTTTTAAAGTTTATTTAAAGTTTGCCAAATATTCAAAAAAGAACTGCATCAATATTAACAAACAAAAAAATTGAATCGCAGGTTGAAGAATCAGAAGCAAGCAAGGACACCACAGAGCAGACTACACAGATTAAATGGAATAGCGTCCTAACCCAGGCATTGGGCAAAGGGACATCCATGTGGCAGTCACATGAAGACGCTAGCACCAGGAAATCCAGCGGCAGTGCTTCACCCGATGGGTCATACTCACGACAGTCTCGCAGAAGTAGGTCAACCTATTCCTACAGTGATGATGATGATGATGACGATGACAATAACGATGACTTAAAAAACCTTGATGGTACGTGTACTTCAGTAATACAGAAGATATTCAACCCTAACTCCCTATCCCATTTTTCTTACACATAACCTGAATCCTGCAAAATCCTGCAATTTCAAAGTGTTAAAACTCCATGCAACCTGAATCCTGCAAAATCCTCCAATATATATTACTGGTGACCTCTGCCTGAATCCTGCAAAATTGTGCAGTGGGTTTACGATTGAGCTATTAAGCAGACAAACATGGAACAAACATGGAACAAACATGGAACAAACATGGAACAAACATGGAACAAACATGGAACAAACTTGGAACAAACTTGGAACAAACTTGGAACAAACATGGAACAAACATGGAACAAACATGGAACAAACATGGAACAAACATGGAACAAACAAGGAACAAACAAGGAACAAACAAGGAACAAACAAGGAACAAACAAGGAACAAACAAGGAACAAACAAGGAACAAACATGGAACAAACATGGAACAAACATGGAACAACCATGGAACAAACATGGAACAAACATGGAACAAACATGGAACAAACATGGAACAAACATGGAACAAACATGGAACAAACATGGAACAAACATGGAACAAACATGGAACAAACATGGAACAAACATGGAACAAACATGGAACAAACATGGAACAAACATGGAACAAACATGGAACAAACATGGAACAAACATGGAACAAACATGGAACAAACATGGAACAAACATGGAACAAACATGGAACAAACATGGAACAAACATGGAACAAACATGGAACAAACATGGAACAAACATGGAACAAACATGGAACAAACATGGAACAAACATGGAACAAACATGGAACAAACATGGAACAAACATGGAACAAACATGGAACAAACATGGAACAAACATGGAACAAACATGGAACAAACATGGAACAAACATGGAACAAACATGGAACAAACATGGAACAAACATGGAACAAACATGGAACAAACATGGAACAAACATGGAACAAACATGGAACAAACATGGAACAAACATGGAACAAACATGGAACAAACATGGAACAAACATGGAACAAACATGGAACAAACATGGAACAAACATGGAACAAACATGGAACAAACATGGAACAAACATGGAACAAACATGGAACAAACATGGAACAAACATGGAACAAACATGGAACAAACATGGAACAAACATGGAACAGCTGATAAGTGCCCTATTACAACATCTGCACACATGACCCTTGGTATGCAAATGTTTCCTATCCTTGGCACATAACTTATACCTTGACTGATGGAGAATGTGCAAAGAGCATGAGCAGTGTAAAAGTACAAAGTAACAAATACCCTTTATCTTCAAAAATTCTCATTTGGATAAATACCCAAGTAACCTCAATACTGCAAAATCATCTAGCATTTGTTTAGTCCTTATGACCTGGATCCCGCATTATCCCCCAGTGGCCAAAACCCCAAACGCCCTCAATCCTGCAAATTCCTCCGATGCATCAATTCTAAGCGCCCACAATCCTGCAAAATCCTGCAATTTGCAAAAAGGATTTTGGAGGATTTGGGGTGGTTAGGGTTAAAGTGTCACTTTTTATTAAGATTTCAAACTGAACAACTTTACCCATGTCAATGTTTAGAATAATTACCTCACTCATTTGTGCATTAGAAGCACAGAACAACTTGAATACATGTATAAACAGTTTTTCGGTAGATTGGCAAAAAATATATATACATGTATATTTAAATTAAATTAATATATTATTTATAATAAAATATGCAGATTGAAATTAATTAGGGAACAAAATTCATCTAAATAAATTATTAACCAACAGAGACAGTATATATATCTTCAATCTTAACCAGTTCGCGCCGGATGACGTATATAAACGCAAACATTTCCCCAAATTCAAAACGGATGACGCATAAACACGCCAAGTTCAAGTTTGGAAATGTATGTCAGCAGCGCGCAAGGCCGGAAATGCGTGGGTGTGCTTCCCGGCACTATCAGCCTGAACCCGCTTCGGATCGAGTTTTGTTAAAAATAATCCCGCCCGTCGGCTCGGCGATGTTAAAATAATGCCGGCGCGAACTGGTTAAAGCTTTAACCAGTTTGCGCTGGAGGACGTACAAGCAAAGATTTCCCCAAATTCAAAACGAATGACGCATAAACATGTATCGAGCAAGGCTGGAAATGTCTGTCAGCAGCGAGCAAAGCAAGGCTGGAAATGTCTGTCAGCAGCGAACTAGGCCGGAAATGCGTGGGTGTGCTTCCTAGTACCATCGGCCTGAACCCGCCTCGTATCGCGTTTCGTTAAAAATAACTCCGCGTCTCTGCTCGATGATGTTAAAATAATCCCGGCGTGAACTGGTTAAACAAGCAGGAAAAAATGACTTAAAAAAATTACATAAGAAACTGATTCTATTCTTCAGGATTGTCAATGTAGTCAAGATAGTTGTCAAGAAATCACTTTTAGCGCAGATTCAGATAACCAAGAAAGCAGGGGCGGACTGGCACCCAAATATTCACCGGTTGATCTGTCCCAGCCACTGGTGCAGGCCGCAGTGGGTCCAGGGAGCACATACTTGGGTTTCTTGTTGAGGTCCGAGGGCACAGCCCCAGTTGGGGTCAGGGGGCAATGCACCTCGGGAACTACCAAACACAGGTTCTCATTCAATATCCGAAACACACTAGCATCCTAGATAAGTATCCCAGCAGTGCACCTCACCATGACCGGTGGACCCATATGCCAGTCCGCCCGTGCAAGAAAGGTTCAATTTTTTCTCTAAATATGTCTAACCTATTGCAGATGATGATGATGCTGATCTGTTGGTGAGCACCCCAGATAATCAAGGAAGTGATAGCACCCCCTCTCAGCCAACAGAGGTGATTAGGGATACCTGTGAAGAGAACTGGGACGAGGAACTTGAAGATGTCTCCTGTTACGGTAAGAAACCTTAAAAGAAACGGTGTTTATCAGAGTAAAGACTTGAGTCAATGACTCGACTTGAGTCACAATTTTTTGGGATTCGACTTGACTCGAGTCCCGAATGGTAAATGACTTGACTCGACTTGTCATTGCAAGCAAATGACTCGACTCAAGTCCCTCAACAGAAGACTTGACTCGACTGAAGCAAAGACACTCGGGTCCCAAAAATAAAAAGCAAAACTTTGTAAAAAATATTTACAAGTTCTATACTTTTTTTGTCAATATAGAATATGTTTTGGATGTGTTGTCGGTGTGTTGTCAGTGCTGTACATGTTGTCGGTGAGTTGTTTGACCGTGTTGTAAGGCTACTTGTGCATAGAGCAGATACAGAAAAAAATATCCCAATCCAGTCTTGGAGTAACCCAATTTCAACTCTCGTTCCTCTTTCTTTCCTGTTAACTGTGCATATTGTTTCAGAATATGACAGGGTTTATCAACATCCTATGAATGGTCTACACACGATTCCTCAGAGCCTCGATTCCTCCTTTGCATTCACTCCATCTGACGGCCATGCTATGAATCTGCCATGTGCATGCATCAATGCTGATACAGAGCAAGGGCAGTTTGACGATGCTGATGAATAACAAGACATTGAAAGTATCCCTTTGATACCTTGCAGCCAAACCAGTTGAGCAACAATTTGTTGTTTGATAGAGGACCAAGATAGCGGGGTGAAATTTAACCCTGACTTTAGTTTTGAGTTTGAGTTTTGTGAATACAGCCCCAGGACTGTTAAGGGTTAAAGAAAAAAAATGTTGAAGAGAACGGAAGTACTTCTTTAATATTGTATTTTTTTATAGTATACACGCAAATCTGTGGACTAATGGATTAAATAAATTAAGTGTGCTAGCAATAGTTCAAAACAGACTACCTCATTGTTACAGAAAGTCCTCGTCCAAGATTCTCCAAATACATTTTACAACCCGTCCCAGACAACATGAATGATGAATCCAGCAAGATGAATTCAGTCCTTTTTGGGGGACTTGGGCACTGCAACCTAGCAACTTGCAAGCAAACCTCACGCACCCACACGAGGGATGCTTGGGGTTCTCCTGGTAGCGCTACTCAGCAACTTGCAAGCAAACCTCGCGCACCCACACAAGGAATGCTAGATGTTTCCCTGGTAGAGCTACTCAGCAACTTGCAAGCAAACCTCGCGCACCCACACAAGGAATGCTAGGTGTTTCCCTGGTAGAGCTACTCAGCAACTTGCAAGCAAACCTCACGCACCCACACGAGGGATGCTTGGTGTTTTCCTGGTAGTGCTACCAGCAACTTGTAAGCAGACCTTGCGCACCCACATGAGGGATGCTTGGGGTTCTCCTGGTAGCGCTACTCAGCAACTTGCAAGCAAACCTCACGCACCCACACGAGGGATGCTTGGTGTTTTCCTGGTAGCGCTACCCGGCAACTTGCAAGCAAACCCCGCGCACCCACATGAGGGATGTTTGGTGTTTCCCTGGTAGCGCTACCCGGCAACTTGCAAGCAAACCTTGCGCACCCACATGAGGGATACTTGGCGTTTCCCTGGTAGCGCTACTCAGCAACTTGCAAGCAAACCTCACGCACCCACACGAGGGATGCTAGGTGTTCTCCTGGTAGCGCTACCAGCAACTTGCAAACCAACCTCGCACACCCACATGACGGATGCTTAGTGTTCCCCTGGTACTGAATTTGATTTATCTTGTTGACAGCAATCCCTGTTGCCAAGATGGCTGATTCAGAGAAAAAAATAGAAATTTAAAAAGGCGTTTCTGTTAATTTTTGTATTAATTTTTTGAATGGTTTCAAAACAAAGAGCTGTAATAACAGGTTTTAAGAAAACGTAAAATGACTTTTCACCTTTCAAAATGTAGCTGCATAAATGGGAGTTTTCCCATGTTTTTAAGAAATTTGTATTAAAAACAATATTCACTAGTATTTTTGTACCGGTACCAGCGATTCTTGTTTTTGTTTTTTTAGTTTTTTTTCTAATTTATTTAGTTTGTGTATTGTAAGTACGGTAAACATTTTGAAGAATTTTTGTTCAACATTATTTTTTCAATATAATAATTTGAACAATATTATTTTTGTAATTTTGCTGTAATTAACATAACAATAGACGTACCTCAATCGAAATAAGACAAGTTATGCAGTGTGCAAATAATAATTACATGTACTGTAAAGAAAAGCATAGCTTTAACCCAAATATATTTGGGATATAACTATCATTTACTCAGTACTTCTGAACTCTCTATAAAAAATGTACAAGGTTCAATTTTTAATCGTTGGACCTTGTAAACATTTGAATTCAGATGTTACTGTTATTGCTTTAGAAAGGATTTGTTGTGAAATTGTATGAAATTTTTTTACCAATAAAAATAAACGCGTTCCCAAATTTGTCGTTAGTAATGAGCTCCATTTGCTGCTTTTCTTTTCCTGCGAGTGTCTCGTGTACGTTATACAATCTGTCGCATAAAACAAGATACGAGGCAAAGAAACCTTCTCGTTTGTGTTGGTCATTGGGTTCATCAAAAAGAATAGCATAGAAAACGACGCCCCTTTTTGAATTTCCAATGGCCGCTGCCTGTGTGATCTGTAGAATAGTCACTGAATTGTTGGAAGATAATTGTTTGCACTCTAAGGCCAAATAAAAATATGTTTAGCGTCGTGCCTTTTTTTTAAAGGAAGAGGGAGGCCCCCTTTTTTTTTTTTTCAAAATGACCGCCCGACACATCTTAATTTGAGTCATGTAGTGAACATGTCACACCCTATCTTCCAATTTAAAATTAAAACATGGTTCACCCATGATTAAAAATCAAAATTCAGAGCATGTACACAGTGATGCTAAAGTCTAAAATAAGATCTTAAAATTGTATTATCTTTTAATTACATTTTTTTTTACATTTTTTTTTTTACCAAAATGGTCAAATTTATCATTAATAAAAAATATTTAAAAAAGGAGGCGGCCCTTAAAAAGAAGTGGGCAGTGACGCTAAACATGTTTTTTTAATTATTATTTGGCCTAATTGTGTCCACGACAAATTGAAAAAAAGGGTTCGTTTGACTTGTAATTTTTTTTTACAATCAGTGAACTTGAAGCAATTGCTACAAATATGAAATTGTGTTCAAGATGGTTTTGAACTATGAGCCAGCACAATTGTATTAAATTTTGTGATGAAAATGGACAGCTAAAACGGTTGTATTGCACTTCGAATGTTGTTTTTGTCGGACAATTTTCACCCTAATTTCAAACAAATTCAAACAATAATCGGATGTTTCTTTGGGCAAACATATGGGAAAAGTGACCTTTTGATTAAAATGTAGAAAAAAACAATGGCGCTCCCTAGGACCCTACTATTGCAAGATCATGTCCAAATGTTAAAAAAGCAATATTTGGGTCCTAGTTACTCGGACTAGATCTGGCTGGACCTGATGAGCTTCTGTTGTTGCCTCTCGGGGTACGGGTGCACTATCCTAATTCAAGCCCCATTGAAAACAGTGTAAAATCAACAAAGTTTAGGGCCAAGTTTCATGCAAACCAACATCACTGGGGTTTATCAAACAACAATCAGATTATTGTCTTGGCCTTTATCTTTCCATTTCTTTTCAATTTTGGGTGGGTTAGCCGATTACATTTTTTAATATTCACACCAAAAAAACCTCACCTCCTGAAAAGTGATACTTTCCCAGCCTGCACGCGGCCATTTTACAAATGGCATCCCTCCACGTTCTAGGGCAATTATTAGGACCCATTTTTCAACCGTAATTTTGTCAAGTCTGCCCTCAGATTGAAGCTCAGAAACCAGGGAGTTGATCCCATGCTATATTTACACAATCCCACCGTTTCTTTTACCAAACGGCCTCCTTTTTTAAAAGAAATTGTGAGGGCACATTTCATGACATTTCATGACATTTCATGCTAATGAGATCGCGGAGAAATTCTCCCTTCAATTAGGGTAGTGCACCCCTCGATGACCAACATTATCATCAGCCATGTCCTCCTCCAGCTTCCGTCGGCGCGGCATCACCAGCTAAAACGGTTGAAACCGAGTACATGGACCGCACAAATGATGCTATTTTCTGCTGTGCAAGTTACGTAAAAAGTACGTGACAAAACGTGATCCGCCATCGAGGAAACGGAGTAATCTTTGCTTGTTTGCTCTCGTTTGTTTTTCCCATATACACTGTACATTGTTGAGCGGTAAACGTGAAATCATTGCTCTATGGTGAAAGGAAGCCATTTCTAACGTTTTAGTCTTCACGTAGTCAAATCCCCCAGAGTGCGGCTACACGCGTAAACCGGCCCAGTGTCGTCGTCTCCTCACGCCGCATGACCAAATGAAAATATCCACATTATTGCAAATCCAACCGATCGCGCTCCCCGAGCTTCCTTGCTGGTGCTCCGCGCGGGAAGCAAAGAGCGGAGCACCGCCGGTTTTGCTCCGCTCGGCTCCGCACAGAAACACATGAATAGCCACATTTCTACACCAGCACCGACTGGCTCCACACAAGAGAAAACTGAAGAAATTGTGGATCCGAATAGCCCTACAGATCTGTTCATTATTAAGTTTCAGCACACGCGGGACACAACGCCGTTGTATCATGTGTGGTCTATGGAACGCGTGACCGCGCGCCAAGTCGTCCGTGGACCGACCAAATGGCAGTTATTTCACCGTCTGTAATTAATACAACGTCAGTCAATAAATAAATACAAGTACTATCGTGGCCCTGAAGGGACATCACACATCGCAGAATTTTGCGCATTATTATTTGCGATGTCGCACATTTTTATCGCATTTTTATCGCACATTTATGCGCAAATATCTGCGCAGAAACCGGAATGTGTGATGCCGTACTACGAAAGCATACACCTAAATCGTCGTACGTAGGTGATAATTTCTTAAATTTTGTGGTGGTCCGCGTGTGAAAACTGAAAAATGTGTAGTATTTTAAAGACTCGCTTGTTTTTTTTATGGAGGAATAAATATTAATTTCCCCAAGATTTGTATGGAATTGTAAAATACCAAGATAAAATTCCAAGGAGTGTTTCTTGGGGTGGTTTAGGGTTAGCAATCATTCTGCCAAAAATTATAGAAGAGTAACAGATTCAAAATTCAGCGCTCCATACTCCAGACCACGAAGGTAATTTATAAACCATTTTTCGTGTCACTGTTAATTCAAATTACTCACCACATCGCATCCTTTACCTTCGAACTTTCAACCCTAGCCCTTCAAATACCAATTACATGTACCAAATTGTATCATTAAAGATTGTAGACCAGTACATGAACTGCTACAGACCCCAGCGCTAAATACTGCCACTTCCAAAATACTGAAATCTAAAAAAAAAGTACGTTTGAGGCTACTGGTTGGTGTAGGCTTACACAGCGGGGAAAAAACAGAGACATACCTTCAATTAAAACGTGTACGTACATGTACTATCATTTCTGTTCAATTTGTGATCAATTTGTCCCAAAGCCCGTCGCAAATAATTTTGAAAACAAAAATGCCAAAATGTCATCATAAAAGTCTATAAAAATAAGACAGAGTAAAAAGTAAGCATGCTTTGGGGTTCCCCCCCCCCACCTTTTTTTTGTGTTGACCATTGTGTTCCCGGAATCTCGGGAATTCTTTTTAGGTTTTAAGGGGGGGGGGGGGGGTGGTTGTTAGGTAACAATAGTGTGGTGTGGGTATAAGGTATGGGGATATAAAGGGGTACCCCTCTGCCACATATCGTTCTGGGTATAAAGACACGTTAGCGAATCTGCACGCGGGCGATGAAATAACACAAGGGTCTTGGGCAACACTCAATATCTCATATCAGGTATGTAGCCTTCACATAAAACACAATCAAACACGACAAACTATCAAAATCGTACACACAAATTCTGATGCAAATCGATACAACTTTATTAGCGTATAATTACGTGTAATGTATACATTTAACCAAACTACAAAACCTTGGGATAAAAGTAAAGATAAGAAAAAAACCTGCATAATATACCAGTTTAACGCATTTCGTTGCGAATCAAGGAAAGAACATAAATACACTAAGTTTAACCCGAAGTTCACACAACCGAACGACGCATTAAAACGACGGAAAGTCATTAGTAAATTAAGCATAGTTTCACAAGCCCCACTTCGTCAATTAAGTTTCTAATTTGGATAATACAATATAAAACATTTCTTTATATCTGAACAAACATTTGGTCTTTTGGTAGAAATAACAATAGCTTTATGCCGTAATGTACAAAACAACGCGCAATCACCCTAATATATTCATTGGCATGGAATGAACGATGCTCGTCCTTTACAAATACTGTCCTCTTTAACTTATCAAAAATTCAAATAAACCCATAAAAGTCCCACAACATTTACAATGCGGTCGTTGAAATTCACCCTGTAATGCAATGAGACATTTTCACTGGTTTTAAAGTTGGTGTGTCCGTGCTTGAATTGATAATTTTCTAGCATTGTATTTGTTATGAGCTTTCGAATGAGAAATCGCACAAAAAATAAAATTGGCCAACGGCGAGTAATTAGTTAAATTCGAATTTGGAATAAGGAGCACCCCGCTCCTAATTCGTGGTGGCCTAGTATGCACATGCGCTTTTTCCGACTGCTTAGTCAACGCGCGTTGTACAATACAACGCGCGTTGAGCATTGAGCATGCGCGTTGAGCATGCAGTCGGAAAACCGCATGCGCTTACTCGCGACCGATATGTTGGCCGATTTTATTTTCGTGCAATGTCTATTCAAAAGCTAAAAGCAAATACATGTACAATGCTAGAAAATCATCAATTCACTTTGAACATCTGAACCCCCAAAAAGCACAAACAAACCGACTTTAAATTAATACCCTCTGGAATTCTTCGTGTGGCCAAATAATGCTATACATTGTACTGTGTAAACCCACACTGTTACATAATACTATCGGACACATCACCAAAAGTCGTCTTAAAATCCCTACAACTAAATGTACTACGATATTTCATCATTGCTAATTGCAATCATCAGGTTGAAAGACGTTAGTGGTCGCGAGTAAGCCCAATCAAAGATACACACTTTGAGGGATTGTATGGTAATATTTAATAAAACAAATGAATTATCAAATTTTAAGTATTTAAAGCGCTACTTACAAACATTTTCAAAGTTGTTACGCCTTTCCGTTTCATGAAATGAAAACGACATTTTCTAGACAAAATACATGTACTGTAGTACATACAGAAAATAAAGTACAGAATTGTGTTAATTTTAGCTGCACATTTTCTTGCTATATAATTCATTATCTCATCACCTTTCAGGTCTTAAAAAAAAACCATTAATCAATGCAAAGGTAATTAATTTATGATATTTATGATTCAGTTGCAATCTACAGCAATTCGCAAAAAAAAAAAATATTGTACAAAGAACGAAAAATATGAAGCAATAAATGTGATGCATAGTTTCCTTGCCTTAAAGTCGCCACCAATAATCATCAGTACAATAAGTTACCTATCAAAAACCAAGGATGGTTATTATACATATTGGATATGTCTACAGTATGGATCATTTTCACGGCAGGTATATCTTAGCTTTGGTTTAACAAGGATACGCATAAGTGACCCTATTATGCATTCATTGTTAGTAAATAATATTAACATAGTATACGGACCTCAAAAATGCCCGTTCCATGCCACACCCAGTTATACAACACAATGTTCCCCCAAAACGCAACATTGTTGGTCGAGGGCACAGGCCTTACTCCTCTCAGGAATAGTCTATCGCCCTATAAGATTTGGACGTCAAGTAATTCTTCCAAATAGGCACTTGGGGAGACAATTTAGCATAAGTTTTTAGGTAATAAGGATACAGTGGCACTTAGGGAGACATTTCAGTGTCACCCCGAGTGTTTAGCTACCCTAAAACACGATATTTTGGGGTTATTTTTGTCCTAGAACGACAGATTTTGGTCTAAATAGCATAAATCTCGAAGATCATAGAGAAAAGGGTTAGGGTAAACAAGTTAGGACTGTTTTAAGTTTGTGTACATCTCTATGGGATTGTCTCCCCAAGTGCCTATTAATAATCATTGCTTAGCTATCTCCTGGTCAACTTTGAGCAACTTTGAGCCACGCATTTGGCTGCTGAATCACCGATTCAATTGCAAAACCTGAAAACCCAATTTGCAACAATTACAATCTTCTTTCACCGTGTTAGTATTCGATCTTCTTGTCTGCTCGATGTTTAGCAAAAAGTTATAATAAATTGTAACTTACATTATGTCTACATTAGGTCATAACGTTACCCCCATTTGGTCCCTGTCATACACAAAAAATCGACTCGAAACTCTATCAACATTTTATTATCTTGCCATTAATAACATGAAATTATTCAAATATACAAAAGAACGAAACCTTAGGTAAACATGCAGATACAGTAGCCAATGGGTGGCCAATGGAATGTGACCTCAAGGCGAGAATAATCACAATTGGTCAATTTATTGGTATAAAGCGTTATTAGTATATATCAAAGGGTTCAAAGCCGTCATTTGTACACATTAATTTGTGGTTGTAAAAACCCTATTGTGGTCAACTGAGAAATTCTCTTTAGAACTCCCATAGAGTACTCTTCTTCATCTCTGTTCCAGTTGCTCTCATCTCTCCGTGTTGTCGTCCCTCCAGCAGCTTCCCGTTGGAAGCGCGGACCAGAAATTGAGACCTCTTCATGAACTCCAAGGTGAACTTCTCTGGGGAGCCCTCGCCCAGCGTGTAGTTGCCTTCGCCGTCCACAGTCCATGCTGTGTTAGGATCGCGGCCTGGTTCGAAATACACGATGGAAATCGAAACATTGGTAAAGTTGTGATCGGGTGAAGATCATCCAAAATTTATTGACAGCTAGCCAATTAAACATATAGAGTGCCCCAAAACTAGTTGGAGAACCAGGGAACAATCTTGCATAATAGGAAACGGAGAAGGGGATTGGTATAAAGGGGACTACGGTGCTTTCTCCTGCATTCTAAGGCAATTTGAGAATAAATTTAGCATCCATTTATATTGTTGTCCCTATGTTACTAGTATCGTAACATTACTCAGCGACTGTTGACCAAATTGACCCATGTCTCTAAATATTCATTTGCGCAGACATAGGTAAAAGAAAAGCTTTGACTGGACAACTGGCCTCATTAACAAAACGCAGCGTGTTTCTGACAACCTAGGCCAAGTTCGATCAAGGAACTATAGTAAACTAGTGGTTAGTTCGTGACGTCATTACGGCATGCGCACTGAAGTTGAAGTGCGAACGATTCTAGTCGAACTACTATTGATAACTGCCAAACTGGTCCTCTATGTACTGTGCTATTAAAGCGGCTATTGGTTACCATCGATGCGACCAACCGCGGTAGGCTGGTCGTGAAAAGTCGACTAGACTAGTCCAACCATCGTCGACTAGCCTGAGTTCGATCAGAGTTAGTCAAACTATAGTCCTTGGTCGAACTTGGCCCTAGTGAGCCGTTTGGGGAAAAGCTGTGCAAGTTTATGATCCGACATACCTCTAAAGATATAGGTCCCGTCGTTCTCGTACGACACCTGGATGACCTCATTGTCCACCGTCGTCCGGTTGCACTCGAAGTTCTTCCTCAGCCCGATGAAGCCGTGCTCCCCCTTCAGAACCAGGTTGGGCCGGTTGCTCAGCTTGAAGCGGAAGGTCTCGGGCTTACCAATCTCGTTGCCTGTTGCCACCAGTGGCCCGCTGCTCTTGATGCTCACGTACTTGCCGTTGGACTTGGCGCGGAGGGCGAGTGTGCCGGTCTCCAGGCCCTCGTAGATCAGCTCGAAAATGCAGGCATTGTCCCTAAATTGGAAGAAAAACGGTAAATTCACTTGTTGATAGAATAATATACAGCATCTTATGATTGCAGCTAAAATTCAGGGTTTAAGTTAGATCGTTTTTAAATTACCCATTCGAGGTCTAATTCACCTGTACTTACATTTTGATGAGTACAAAGAGCTCATAAATTCACTTCAAAGTAAACACAGACTAAAAAAAAAAAGGTTTTTAACAAACACGTGAGGTTTTAGATTGTCAAGATATTGCTTCTAATGGTAATCGTCATGGGAACACCCCTATAAACAGGCCAAAAATCCGCCGAACTCATGAATAAAGGTCATTCCCCTAAATTCTTATATTAGGGAGTTCCGTGAGCAGTGGAATCGGGAAATTGAAGACAATGTAGCGATGAACCTCTAGCGTCCAAGTCTGAGCATTTGTGGCTGCAATTGGATCTAAAATTTGCGTCATTTTAGCCATGCTATGGAGGGACCTTTTTTTTTAAATAGCTACTTTTCCAGTTTGGGAAACATCATTTCGTTTCAGGTGAAAATATCTCAGTAAGTCAATGGTAAACCCACCAAGAAAATTAAAGATCACATGTGGATGATCATTGTTCTGTAATAGCCTATTATATTCTAATTTGACAAAGGGCGCTATTCAAACTGTCCGTTATGGTAACTACCACAAAAAAGCATCTATCGATAGATTTTCATCCAGAAATGTCGATCGTGTAACAAAAATTGAAGATTTTCACCGAATACATAGGGATGATAATTTAGACCAAAATGTGCATCGAGGCTTTGAACGGCTTACTGAAACTATACCCTTCCAAACTTCTTTCAATTTTCAGTCGTTCCGATGCGTGGTACCGGTTGGCCTGTGGTACAATGTACATGTAATGGGTTCTAGACGTAACAAACACGGAGCAAACAACTCCGATGTCTCCAAAGTTATCCATTTGACTTACTTAGATTTGCCGTTGTTGAGAATGTCTTGTTTGCCAGTATCCATGGACCAGTAGTTTCCGTTGCTGCTACGCACTTTCCATTCGTTAGTCTTCCACGGGGCACATTCCAGTTGGAAAGTCTCGGTGTCCGTCTCTTCTCTCTGATTGGCTGAAACGTGGATATCTGTTTGTAGGTAAAAATATAAGCCGTAAATTCGAGCGATTCACAATACCTAGAAGCTGCCGTTGGAGGCGCAAATTCTGCTATCCCCGCAGTGCATCATGGGAAAAAGTCGGCATCGGTTTTAAAAACAGTATTCATTTTGCACGTCTTTTTGGACGCGCACGATTAAAGTTTTTTTCTGCAATGTTTTAATTAACGACGCTGCCGGATACATTTTCGTTTGTGTTAAACCTCGCGTGAATAATGAAGAATAGAAATTTCACTACAGTATGATCACTGACCTCTATACATGGACAGATCATCATTGTTTCATTTTGAAGTCGGCATGCGGAGAAGTGCAACATGGCGGACCCACGACGTGACTCTGTGAGCCAATGAAATGTCCAGGGGTGCGTTCCACTCCAGCGAACGTTGCCAACGTTGGCCAACGTTAGCGTTG
The DNA here is from genome assembly GCA_037893245.1 of Crossaster papposus. Classification (NCBI taxonomy): domain Eukaryota; kingdom Metazoa; phylum Echinodermata; class Asteroidea; order Velatida; family Solasteridae; genus Crossaster; species Crossaster papposus. Next base: position 2,127,367 of record JBAIAA010000238.1, read on the forward strand.
TTCGCGTGAGTGGAACGCAATGTGCGCCAATTATGTTGGCCAACGTTAGCGAAAACGGCGAACGACATTCCGAGCTGTTCGCTGTTGGCCAGTGACGTATTTTAATGATGGCGAAGCGGTTAGCAGACGGCAGGGTTCTTTTCACGGTTTTTATTTACGTTTTATACTTTTCGTTATAAACGGTGGATTGTTTTGAGCATTCACAGGGATCTTTGAAAGAAAAATAATGAGTTGGACAAAAAGCAGCGAACCAAACGATGTCACTTTCACTGGGCGCCGCCATTTCGAAAACGTAGTTTTTAAAATATCGTTCCACTTCAACTAACGCCAACTCAAAACGTTGGCGAACGTTCGCGCAAACAGTTCGCGTAAGTGGAACGCACCCCTGGTGTTGGTACGATACGTATTACGTAATGTTTATAAATACAAAATGTACAGAATAAATCCGCTGACCTCCACACCTGGACATTTCATTGGCTCACAGCAGTGACGTCTCGGGTCCGCCATGTTGCACTTCCAGTTCGCGCTGACTTCAAGTGTTAGCACAGCAGAATATGGACAATGGTCCGTCCAGGTGTAGAGGTCAGTGAGTATGATATACGGAAGAAGTCGACCGTAAAGTTTAAAAGTGGCTCTTTTGAGTCAAACGCTTGGTGGCGCACTGCATTGTGAATCGCCCGAATTATCTAGTATACATGAATGCGCTGAACATAACTGTCACGTGCTTTTGTCGTTTAAATTCTTGCGATGGTTAAACGTGGCAAATACAAGGGGATTCCCCTGCAGACATAGTTAAAATATTCAGGTGGTTAAAAGACCATTCTCCCCGATGAAATCAATTGTCAAATTGATATCATATAATTACATTCTTATTCCTCCATGATTACATGTACTCACAATCAAAACAAATTACTGTTTTTCGTGTGCTTGACCTATAGCGCCTTCTCCCGTGCGTAGAACGGGCTTATATCCAGTTTCAACAGAGGCGAAACAACATCGTTATTTCATCGGTTATTTATCGGTCATGAGTTAAAAGGTAGGATACGCCATTGGTAATTGCTTGAATTATCCGGAATGGGTGTATTTTGGGGGTTGTATTTTACAGTAAATATCGTTTAACGGACCTCTCCAAAGTGTAACAATCATTGCGCCGGGCAGTTGTTCTTTATGTTGTTTTTGGTTTGTTTCGCAATCGCCGTCCAGCGATCGTGATTTTTTTTCCATAAAATTCAATTTTTCAGAATTTCAGGATATCTAGCGCAATACTTTTGCTGGATGCCTGGAATCATTATTTACTTTCAAAAAAGTAAGATATTTCGTAATAATTTGGTAGTAACAATTTTCGATATCTGCAAATATAAGCAGTAGTAAAAAAAGATTTGAGGAATCGTATTTTAGCCAAATATTTACATTGTAAACAAAGTGAGGAAAATTTAATTAAAGAAATTGCCATTATAAAATCCCTATTCGCCCTATGCAGTGCAGATTACATTAAATTTTGTGAAATTAGCGCAGATTCCATACGAACAAATAAACTAGTGTTACAATTTGTATCATATTACCATACAATTTAACGAGAAAACGCGATACGAAAACGTAGACAACGTTTCGTATTTTAATATAATAAAAGAATCAGCCTCAGCTGTTTGGAAACTCCGCATCTAGCCCACAATGCCCTTGTCACTTCTAATGCGACACCCTATAAACGTCACTTTGTTCTGTTGTCGCCTTGACGCCATTCTACCCCCAACCTCATTACCGGTTTCCTCGCCCCCGATGATTGGCTTTATCGCCCAGAGAACATCACAACAGAAGTGCCCTGTCGCCATTTAATTTGCATTTTGCCTTCTCCTTTTTCTTGTTTACAAAAGGTCCTTGAATAGCCAAACCGTATTCTCGATTACCAGGTACTTCTTGAGCAACGTCATGATTTAAACGAGTCCGTAAATTAACTAGACTATAACTGCATAGAAGTTTGCTTTGATGAACGTCAGTATTAGGTTTCGAAGACAAAACTTAATCCTTTGCAATAACGACTTTTTAAAAAACTTCAGATTTCTATGACTTTTTTATACCAAGGGAGGAATCTACTTTTTGATTAGGCTATAAACCATGTGCATTTTGTTTACATCCAAACCGCCCTATATTCAAATGTGCTTATCGATATGCTCACGCATCGTGTTTTGCATACACTTTTGTTTAAGTGCATCAAAAGTCACATAATTCAAAGGCGATCTGACCCCAACAACCCCATTCTATTCGCCACTGTAGAAACGTGAGAAGAGTCATTGAAATTATTAACATAATCATTCATCAAGTAACCCGCAGTGTGGACAATGAGTCTTAGTTCTGGCGGACCGCAAATTCAATGGTACTTCGGTTACAGGTGGGACGTGGGCTAGCTGTGTCTGGAAGGCTGTATGTCTCTCTTCTCCTTCTACCCCACCCCAAGGGTGGAGGCGTGTGAATAGGCCCATTTAAGTAAAACTGCAAAGTTTACCATGACCCCGTATAGTTTGTTGAATGACTGGTGTGTGTTGGGCATTTTTATGATGGCGCAAAACTGCAAGTGAAAATTAAACTAGAAATATGTTTGTAGGCAAACAAGCCGTTTCGTGTAATTCGGCACCTGATGACGTCATCACCACGTCAATCAAAATGTTGTCTGCAACACATCCCGTCTGTGTGCATACTCAATAACCACCTGATTGAACTTTTAGTTGTGTAGATTTAAGGCTTCAAAAATGATCTTTTAATGTTATGTAACTTGACATACTTATCCTTGTTTGACAGGTGGAACTCGCACTAACTGACATTCATTATTACTCCCATTTGCGCCGCGGCTCAAAAAGTCCTATTCGCCCTAGTCTTGGTTCTAAGACGTTACTATTGTACTTTTTCTGTTATAATGCATTACGATATAACAACAGAGGGCGCCCTTTACAGGCCGACAGCGCAATCAGATTTCCGGGTGCACCACCCTAATTGAAAGGAGAATTTCTACGCGAGGTCATCTGCATGAAATGTGCCCCCACAATTTCTTTTGAAAACGGATGCCGTTTGGTGAAAGAAATGGTGGGATTGTGTAAATATAGCATAGGATCAACTCCCTGGTTTTTGAGCTTCAATCTGAGGGCAGACTTGACAAAATTACGGTTGAAAAATGGGTCCTAATTGCCCTAGAATGTGGAGGGATGCCATTTGTAAAATGGCTGCTTGCAGGCTCGGAAAGTATCACTTTTCGGAAGGTGAGTTTCTTTTGGTGTGAATATTAAAAAATGTAATCGGCTAACCTACTAACAATTGAAAAGAAATGGAAAGATAAAGACCAAGACAATAATCTGATTGTTGTTTGAGAAACCCCAGTGATGTCGGTGTGCATGAAACTTGGTCCTAAACATTGTTGATTTTACACTGTTTTCAATGGGACTTGAATTAGGCTGGTGCACCCTTCCGTGTGGCAGTTAGAGACTAGTGGTGGTAATCCAAAGTCATGCACGTTTGTCAAACACCGGCTCCGGTGTGAATGGGATCCAGCTGTATTGCATGCGTGATACCAAAACGCACACAAAAGCCGAGATTTGGGAAAAGACACGGCGTTGGCGAATCTGCGCGCGGGCGCCGAAATAACACGAGGATCTCAGGGCAAGACTACAGCGAATTTCGCCCATGGTGAATGAGATTCAACTCGCACCCAATCATGGCTGCCGGCGACGTCAACAGATGGGCCAACGTTCGCGGATCTGTATATCAGTTATATAAAACAAATTTATAGAGTGGCTTCAAATAGTGCAATGGGAGGAATATTATCGCTCGGTAAAATCGAAAAGTCCAGATTTTACCTCGTGATAACATTCCTCCCATTCCACTCCGAGCCACTCGATATTTGTATAGGTCCGTGTCCAGCATATATCCTACTTCAATGTTGGATTCCGTAACTGATTTGTGCATCCCGAAAATTACCGCCTGTAATAGCGTGATAAGTTCCACGCGCTCAGAAAAAAATGTGTTTCTGAAACTATTGCATTTATAAACACAAATACCTTGTGAAGAACCGATCCCAATAAAGCAAGTTAAACAACTGTTCACTCGATTAAGAACATTATGCGTCGTACGATGTTATATACATGTATACAGAAAGCTCTTTATAATTTTGCAAAAAGTCTTTACACAAAGGAACGTTTTTCAAGTTTGACACAATTAACTCCAGGCCTTTGATAAACGCTACCTGGTCAACTATGAACATATCACGGTAGCAGAGGGCAAGATAAAAGCTCCAGTTTGTCAACTAAAGATAAGATATGTATAGTCCCTAAGTTTACAAAACTGATATAAAAATAACGCCATGCAAAGTAAACTGGGAGTTTAAAGTGTGTATGGGTGTATTTGATCTATGTCGGGTGTGATTTTTAAACCGGTGTCAATACGAAATGTGGACTCCTCTGATATCTGGGGCCAGTTTCATAAAACATGTAAGCACACAAATTTGCTTAGCATGAACAATGTTTTTGCCAAGAAAGGATGTTCAACATCCTTTCTTGGCAAAAACAGAGTATACAAACCAAATTTTCAGGTGATGTATATTTGTTTGTAAATGGTATTCAACTGGTTTTTTTTTGCTTAGCATGAAAGTTTTGGCTGGTAACCTGTTTTTACTGAGCAAGAGTTGTACGTGCTAAGCAAAATGTTCGTGCTTACATGTTTTATGAAATTGGCCCCAGGTTTTACTCCAACCCTGTTCAGACAGACATGCGAAAACAAATACATTTGTCATCGAATCCTACTTTCCCAGTGTTATGTGTTCGTAATAAGTCCGTTTTTAAAGTCTATTGTCAAATTTGTAAAAGGTCTTATTATATAGACAAAGTCATGTCGGTTATCTTATTTGTGTAAAATCGTGTTGAATCAGGTTGGAAGCTTGTCTGACCGACTTTTGCGGGAGCTTGAAAACCAACACCAGGCAAGTTGGTTAACCCGACGTCCGGTGTCCTCGATAACAGCCGCAATCTGCATCGTCCCACCCCGCCAAAAAAAATCCACAGGTACAATTCCCGGACATCACCGGAACATTGCCCTAGAATGGGAAGTTGTCATTAAAGTCAGACCCCTGGGCGAGAGAAGAGCCGGATTCTAGATAGAAAACGATGCCCGTGTGGTATTGTACAAGAAAAACAGATGACTGACATAAGCACATTGACAACTAGTTACAAACATTTCCTCATTGGCATTATAATCATGCAGATAGATGTTTACTTATATTAATATCCATGGATGGACATGAATCCAATATTATACTGTATAATGAACAGGAATACATGCATACCATCATCTTAGGTTGCCTTTAAGTAAATACGAGACAAGTTCCGCCAAAATCCATCATTCGTTCTGCTTCTTATGGATAATGGTATTCCGCCGGCCGGCCACTAAAGTTACTATTGTACATCATGGCTTATGACGACAACGGTACGTGCATGATGGACGCAAATCAGATTTTCAGCACAATGGGGCGTTTGGGGGACATTTGCTCAACATCTGACCATCTAAAAAAAGTCGAAATTCTTTAGGCCTAATTGAGGATTAAATGTATAGAAGACTGGTGGATTACATCCTTTTTAGAAACCTAAACCATTTTATTAGGTTTTAAAAGGTAATTAATAGACATTTTCTTTTGCTGTAATTTTCAGAAATATAAATTTTAAGTTTTTAAAAAATGTTAGCTTTTTAAAGATTATAAATTTTAAAGATTTTAAAGATTATAAATTTTATACCAAGGATAATCAAGTTTAAAAAAATATATTATATAAATCAATATAATTATTTCCTTGTGTTCTGCTGAGTAATTTGAAACATAAAATGCAGTAAAAAAAACACTAAGTCATAAAAACACATTTTTGTCAATGAAATGTGAATAATGTTTTCAAAATATGGCAATATCTCCTAATTGGGCCATCTTGTAAGATTAGAGCATGTCTAAAACGACGTCAGAGGCAAAATAGCCTCTGAGGGGAATGGTATTAGGTCATTTAGTCTAAACATGCAAAACGAATGTCCCCATTTCACCCCAAAACCCTCATTGTACCCAGCGGTGCTTCAGGGCTCCTGGCCCCCAGTCCATCATTTAGCCACGCCAGGCCTACAGGACAAATTTCCTCTAAATCCACCAAAATAGTCAATTAATTTTGATGGAATTGGTAAGGTTAGAGTTTAACATGAACCCATGATTTGGGCCAGAACGTAAATTCATCATAAAACGAGCAGGTATTTTAGTGAAGCACTCCAACGGTATTTATTTACATTAATATTTACAATAATTTACATTAACGGTGTTAATTTACATTAATAACGTACAGGCATTTCTTTTAAATGGTTTTAGATCAGTAAAATTACTGTGCATTAATTATTACAAAAGATAATATATAATACACGAACATCTGTACGAATCAAATAAACTGATGACAATAACAGACCTGGATGGAGACAAATAAATAATTGATTTTCTTTTCAATTTGATAACCGCACAAGTTTTTTCTTTTTCGTGGAGAAAATTATGTTTCCAGTAAGCGAGCAGTCATTTGTTATGCACCGTTTTCCTCCACGTGTTGGCAATCGTCAGTGACTAACAAAGCCGCTTCTTGCGTGACAAGCCTTCACACTCTACATTGGAAACCACATTTCGCTGTAGCTAATTTAACTGTTACGGTTATTATACAGTACTAGGCGGTCACCCGGGGTTTGTCGGTTCTCGGGTTTGTAGCTACTTCCCTGGTTGGATGGGGATTGTGGATACATGTTGACCGAGTTTAAGCACGATTCGACCAACTTCAAAAAGGTGACCCCTAGATGACCTTTGACCTCGTACGCTCTAGCGAATGCAAACTGGTTCTTGCGGGGACCGAGCCGGACCCACCCACCGAGTTTGAACGCCGCACGACCCCGGGAAGGGGACGAAAAAGCGCGCACAGATTCAAAAAGGTGACCCCTAGATGACCTTTGACCTCGCACGCCCTAGCGAATGCAAACTGGTTCTTGCGGGGACCGAGCCGGACCCACCCACCGAGTTTGAACGCCGCACGACCCCGGGAAGGGGACGAAAAAGCGCGCACAGATTCAAAAAGGTGACCCCTACATGACCTTTGACCTCGTACGCTCTAGCGAATGCAAACTGGTTCCTGGTTCTTGCGGGGACCGAGCCGGACCCACCCACCGAGTTTGAACGCCTTACGACCCCGGGAAGGGGACGAAAAAGCGCGCACAGATTCAAAAAGGTGACCCCTAGATGACCTTTGACCTCGTACGCTCTAGCGAATGCAAACTGGTTCTTGCGGGGACCGAGCCGGACCCACCCACCGAGTTTGAACGCCGCACGACCCCGGGAAGGGGACGAAAAAGCGCGCACAGACAGACACACAGACAGACAGAGAGTAGCGAGACAGAGAGTAGCGTATTATTATATAGATGGCCTACGTACTATCGCCAGTGTATTAAGGGTAAAGTACACCATTGGTAATTGCTTGAATTACCAGGAATGGGTGGTTTTTTTTGGGGGGGTTGTATTTTATGGTAAATATCATTGAACTGACCTGTCTGAAGTTTTACAATCATGGATGCCGAGAAAAGCACCCAAAACAGCGTTTGTTTTTAACCAGCGTCAGGCAATTATGTTATCTTTGTTTTTTTCGCGATCGCCGTCCGGCGATCGCAAATTTTGTTTTATAGAATTCTATTTTACAGGATATCTAGCGCAATCATTTTGCTGGATGCCTAGAATCATTATTTACTTTCAAATAATTAAGATATTTGTTAATAATTTGGTAGTAAATAATTTCGATATCTGCAAATGGTGTATCCTACCTTTAAATACAACAATGTAATGCATGTATAGTGTTACATACAGCACATGTGTGTATTTTGAATACTTGTGTAATTGCCGATGGTTTCGTATAGCATGAGTCAGGGATCTAGGCTCTCCCTCAATTCGTCAGTATGCAATCTATGTTCAGTACCCCTATGAATCCATCAACTTGAATATAAATATTCACGAGTGTATTGGCGACTTAGGCCTATAATTGGGTCTTTTGAAAAGAAAATTGAAAAGGAAAATTTAGTGCAAATCTACATTCTACATTCTGTACTCGAACCAGGAACTCGTGATAAAACCTGCCAATGGAACATACGATTTAGAAAAAAAAATAAAAAAAAAATGGGCACACTCTAAAAAACATGTACTAAAATGTTGTGGGTTAAAAAAGTACGTGTGTATACATTTTCTCAAATTTGACCAATGTCGGGTACATTTTACCCAACGTTGGGTAAAATAATTTATACAGTTTCTTTTTTTTTTAACCACTATTTTAACCAACTTTGTTATTTACCTTGTAACCAACGGTTGATAACAAATAGTAATTTTACCCAACGTTGATTAAATTCAACCAAATTCAATCAAATTCAATCAACGTTTGGTAGATTTACTCATTTTAATCAATCGTTGGTTCAAACCACAAAACAATTGGTTAAAAAAAAATGTAAAAAAAAAAAAAAACTACGTTGGGTAAACTATACCCAACATTGGTCAAATTAAAACAATAAATAAATTGGTGGTTACAATTTTAACCAACTGTTTTAACCAACCAAAGGTTAGTACATGTTATGAAAGTGCAGTTCACAAGATTCACAAAATGTCGGCCTCATGTAATGTTTAATTTAGAAATGGCAGCACAAAAGTCGTTAAACTCGTCGATTATCTCTAAATTAAAGTGATTTTGTTGTCTGCGTGTGATGCTAACGTCCTTTTTCTTGGCACGTACACGGCGTGGAAGGAATGTGGTGAGGCGTAGCATCTGCAACCTATCGTTATTTTTGCCATACAATCACATTATAAATCGATATAAATCACACGTGTGTGGCGGGTTTTTCCGATTGTAGGCATTTAATTAAAAGCACGAGTTGTTCTGCATTGTCCTATATACACGTTTCAAAAACAAGGTGTATGCGCCACATCTGCATGCCAATAAACGAAATTCACCGTGTGCGTTCTTATGGATTTGTGCACACGGTCCATGTTGTGGTCATCTAAATGATATTGCTGCAAACAACTTCCTGTGCCCAAGTTGGATGTTTTCTTTAAAAGCAAAGTGGCTGCAAATGTCGGGTATCACCTGGCTTAATTTCCTGTAAGAACTTCTACATTTTTATTTCTACTCCTAACAACATGTACAGAGATATCTTCGTGCACGACTCGTAAAACTCGCACATCTATTGAAGTAAACGTCCACATTCTTTTTACATTTCTTGTCGATAATAAGTCGCCAAAAATGTTTGGTTGCTTAGCGATAGATGCATGTTTACCCTCAATCACTCTGATCTTGTGTACATTTCTGTATATAGGCGCTGCAACTTCATAAAACTACCAACAAAATATAGGAAAGTAAACCAGCTAAATTGTTGCTGAATATAGAGAACATCGAGGTCCCAGTATATGGACATTCTTTAAACTCTGGCGTCAATCCAAATAATCTTTCTTCCGGTTTCGCCATCTGTAACGTGATAATTTCTCGCGTCCTGGTTCAACAACACCAAGAGCTCAATTTCACATCCTGAACGGCCGATGGCAAATAAACTCTAATTCTTCTTCAAAAACAAAGACAAACGAGGGTGCTTTTATCTGGCCTGAATCGTTCAAGACAAAACATATCGTACATGTACAATGTATACACCATTTGCTTTAATTGGCTGTATTTATTTTTAAATGAATGGGTAAGGTTTTTTATTATTTATAGTAAATACTGTGACTCCGACATATTTTTAAAGTTTTGTATTCGTAGATGACAGAAAAACCAAGAATTGTTATGTTTTTGTAGTCTGGTCCCCTGACTTTTTTTTCAGATGAAACAGTAATTTGTAGAGTTCAACGGAATTATCAGGTTAGGCCAAAAAAAAAAATACATGTTTAGCGTCACCGCCCGCTTCCTTCTTGGGGGCCGCCTCCTTTTTCTTTTCTTTTTGAAAAAACTCATAAATTCGACCATTTTGGTAAAAAAAAAATTTTTTTTTATTTTTTTTAAAGATAATACAATTTTAAGATCGTATTTTAGACTTTAGCATCACTGTGTACATGCTCTGGAAATGTTTTTTTTTCTAATAGGAAGGCTAGGGTGTGACGTGTAGTCGTGTACGGTGCATAGTCATGATCGACCCACATGAATTTTTTTTTTTTTTAATCGTGGGTGAACCATGTTTTAATTTTAAATTGGAAGATAGGGTGTGACATGTTCACTACATGACTCGAATTAAGATGTGTCGGGCGGCCATTTTGAAGAAAAAAAGAAAAGAAAAAAAAGGGCCTCCTCCTTCCTTTAAAAAAAAAGGCATGACGCAAAACATGTGGGTTTTTTTTGGCCTTATAGGAAACCAGACTAGTTGGCTGGCACCCATTCACGAATGTGTAACAGTATTTTACATAAAATTTAATAAATTGGGGATAGTGTTTATAAAAAACAGTCAGGTTTTGGAAATTAATACCTAATACTTAAACGCAACACCCCCCTCCTCTATTCGCCACTGATCTTTCCAGACCCCTTTAATCAACTCACCGCGTTTGCCTTCCTGTGAGTAAAGCTATACACAAAAGAAGTCTTATCCAAGCACCATGTATATTTACGTCCAACATAATTATTTGTTTTGCATCTCGCGGGAACTAAAATAGGCCGCGCTCGCATACCGTGACCCTAGCCAAAGGTCACAGACTGTCGCAGACATTACATGCCCCGGGTGTAATACGAAAACCAGCATCGATTTGTGTGTTGCTCCTCCAAAATAGATGACATAGCCCAAATGAGTCATGTCTATGGGCAAACCCAATATGCCTTTAAAAGTCATTAGATAAACCATGGAGAATAAACCAAGTAGCATGTTATACATGAACATGTACATGTACACACAGAGGAATATTCTGCACCGAAATTATTTGTTCCTACATATAGCAGTAAGCGATACAGTATACAGATGGCTTTGTATTGGAAAGCTACTGTGTTCAATGACGCGATAGGCCTATCGCGGGCACAGGTAAACCTGTACGTGTATGTAAATGCATCAACAATTTAAAGGTACTAGTATACACCATTTGCAGATATCGAAAAAATTTACACCGAAATATTAAGAAATATCTTACTCATCCGAAAGTAATTAATGATTCTAGGCATTCAGGAAAATAATTGCGCTAGATATCCTGTAATTATTCTGAAAAATATAATTTTATAAAGAAATTTTCTCGAGCGCCGGACGGCGATCGCGAAAAAACACAAATAACATAAGAATAACTGCTCGACGCCGGTTGAAAACTAACGCTGTTTTTCGTGCTTTTCTCGGCATCCATGATTGTGAAACTTTGGACAGGTCAGTTAAACGATATTTACTATAAAATACAACCCCCAAAATCTACCCATTCATGATAATTAAAGCAATTACAAATGGTGTATCATACCTTTAAGTTATTGGACACTGTTTGTGAAAGATACACAACATTACGTTTGCGTAATTGGTATAGAAGATATACAAAAGTGTGGATTCCATTTATGAAATGACAACTCTTGTATCAAAGTGCTAAAGCTACCAAAGTTAATTATCAAATTTCAAAGTGAACAAAGAAATTGGCAAAGCGGCATTCGAACCTGCGACCTCCGGAATTCCGGACCGGCGCTCTACCAACTGAGCTATCTTGCCCTATGTTGGCGATCTCCCAAATTGTCCGTATCTTTGTTCGGGGGCGCCAGGTTAATTATCCTCGTAGAAAAAGCGGGTTATCAAAAAACAAACTGATTTGATGTCAGCAAATTCAGGTCTTTCCCGTCCAAAGGTCGATCGATGTTATCATCCTGATGGGCAACCTCTGTAACTTCCGACAATTGTCGCAAAATGGTTCCACTCCAAATATACGTATCAAGTATCAGTTTCAAATATTCACAAACGATAATAGAAAGAACATTGGTAAGAAAAATGGTTGACGGTGCATCGTGAATGTATGTATGTACGAGAAAAGAATAATCAGTTTCCAAAAATACAGAACCAATGAATGACTCATGTAAATGTCATCCACAATAGGACCGTGTGTCATATATTAAAATCGCTACTACTATTCAACTATTTAAATCCTATTAGGGAATAAATCAAATTTACAAAAAAAGTGCAGGGTAGTTTCCCGTATCTGCATGCTACGTTACGAGATTTGATAATTCATAAACATGCATGGTAAATACCATGGTCAAGTGCATGTATATTTACTATTAGTAAACACGCCAGTGTGTCGACATGATTTTTCGAGTGCTGTTCAAATCTGTTTCATTGTGTAATGTGTGCGCAGTTGAGTTTTATTTTTTGGCGCCCAGAGAATTTAACCCAAAGTTAGCCCAGTTTCATCGATGTCGAAAATTGCTTGTTATTTATTTGTCTCGGCCTCACTGCCGAAGCAAATATTGTTGTTGTTTTAGGCGAACTTTCTTCTTCCAGTTTCAGTGATTTTCCCCATTCGATTTGAACAGGGTCGTTTAGACAACCCACTTTGGCACTTTGCAAAGTCGGTTCGTTCCTAGGGGGACCCTCCACAGATGTGTGTTGAAGAAAACTGACGATCGTCCAGGAAGGTGCGACGTTATATAACATTGAAGATGCCAATTTGGCCAATTAAAAATGTACACAGCCACTGTACATCTGTTAATGTCAATAACTTGCGAACCGGCTTTTCCCAGAGTTGAGGGTTGAAAGTGTGGCGGTAGTATAGGTCCTTGGGGAGAGGTCGTAAAGTCCGCGAAATATTATCATGTGTGATCTCATTTTCTGGCGGAAGTCATTGCCAAACCAAACCATAGGCCTACTCACACGAAGCAAATTGTGTTTGTCTACGAACACATTTCTAGCGTACTTATATTTTTTGTCAAATGACAAATCTATCTGTGATGGCCCTGTAGCAAAATATTCTCGTGATAATACTACGATTATGTGCCAAATGTCATGCTTTTAATAAATATTTGATTAAATATTTTTGATAACAAATAGCGACAGGATATAACATTCAGGTTAAACAAAAATGGACAGGATGGGGAAATGCAAACATTGGGTTAGATAACACAGTTGGTAGTGCACTCGGAACGGCAACCGGGGGTATAGATTCAATTCCTGCTCTTATCAATCAATCAAGTATTTGAGTTTGAAGTATGCCTAGTAATGTTACTACACTGGCCTATGAGAATTGAGTAGAATTTTGCGTACTGTACCTCAAACGAATGGCTAGGACGTTAGGGTTAAAACAAAAGCCACCTATAGTTAGGTTCGCCTTCTGACAAACAGTAGGCCGGGATTGCCCCTTTAATTTCCCTTGCCAGTTGAGTTGCGAGACAATCGTGGGAAGCAGACGCGTACCATTGTCAAACCACGGTCAAACAAGAAAATAGAAAGACGGACACAGCTCGTAGAGCGCATACAATACACCCACGGAAGGCCTACAGTACTATAGTCAAGCCTTGAAACTACATGTACTGTACCATGGGAATGCAAGGTCCCTCACTGCAAGCATTCACCATGACATGAGTATAAAGCAAGGAACCCAACCACACATCAGTAATTCAACTATTGTTCGAACTTTCTAATATAGAAATTGGGAGTCTGGATGAGAAGGGAACACAATGAAAGCCAGTGACGTAATGCAGTGGTTTATCCTGGCTGCCCAAATATGGCAAGAAAGATCTGTTTAAAAAGGTAAATTGGGACCGTGGTTCAACTAAATTAAAGGTGCGGTTATTACGTTACAGGCAAAGTCTGAAATAGTGGGCAACAGTATAGACAGCAGCTTTGTGTTCAGGTAAAAGTCCAGTTCGTCAACAAACCTAGTTTGTATAATATATTAACTCCAATGGTTGACTTGTGGGAAGCTAACCGAGAAAACATGACAAACATAAATTGTGCCAGGGGGCGTGTCAATTTTGAAGCTTGTACTTTATAATACAAACTTCCTCGATATTAAGACCGTCTCACTGAAGGAAACGCGAGGCCATAAACCAGAAAAAGATGATACAAAAACAAATGTACGGACGTCCCATGTCATGTCGTGCACTTATTTCGACGGAATTGCAGCATTTTAACAGTCTCATTACATTACAGAGTCGCATGATGCACAAATAATTCGATTGTTTTGCAAATAATTTTACAGAAAAGTACCCTGACACCTCTGCGGGATTGTGTGTATTATAAGTCTGTAAGGGTTCGCGATAACATATTTATCTGCACTGTTTGTTTGCATACTTTTTCACTCGACAAGTATCCAATTTCAAATCTTACTAACCTTGTTTCATGGAGACGATTTTGTTGTTGCTGGTGTTATAAAAGACACCCTGAGGGTAGCTGTCTTCCAGCTTGAAGAGTGCCTCCTTGCCCACGGTACCTTTCCTGGCCATCAACTCTCCGTCTTTACCGCCGACAGATAAGTACTTGCCGCCGTTCTTGAAGGCCAGGTTCTGGCCGTGGAACTCGATGGCGAAGAGGGCATCCTCGGACTTATTCTCGGTTAAGGAGCCGTCAGCGTTCAGGAAGCGATCATCGGAAGCCTGGATGAGGTACTTGCTGGCCGGCGCATCGTAGATCAGAGTCATGACGGCATCCCCACCCCAGGGGATGTTCTCGTTGAAGAGGAGCCGCTCAATGTCTAGATCCAGGTGGGCAAACTGCTGGCGCTGGACACTGAAGATATTGACCTGAGGGTGGATGGCCAGCTGGATGCTCCAGGACTCTGGCACCTTAGACTTGCAGGTGGGCTCGCCGGATCCGCTCAGGTAGTCCAGCGTCTCAGCCTTGATGGCAAATTTACCGTCACCTAGCGGCTCCACTCGGAACTTCTGCATCAGGTCTGGGCTGGTGTCTTCGTCCATCTTCTCCGCCGTCACCTTGCCGTACTTGTCATAGGTCAGACGGTACACGTTAGTCAGACCAGACTTGGACACCTTGTTGGACAGGTAGAAGAGCTTACCGTCTGCGGTGGCTGGGTTCAGGGTCCAGACCTGTTTGCTCTTCAGCGAGTTCCCGTTAACGTTCACCGTGCCCAGCTCCGCCGTCAGGTATTTCTTGGACGAGGCGTTGATCAGCCCAACATCAAACTGCAACACGTCCCCTCCGCTCACGGTTCCATTAGCTGCAGACATGATTCGAATGTCCTCGTCTCGAGTGTAGTGACCAAAAAGTAAATCACGCACAAACAAGTGTCTGAAACCGGTCTTCACACTGCTGCACTGTCACTCAGTATAATGCATGGAGCTATACAAAATAAACAACAAGATTACTTTCCTGGCACTGGCAGTTCTGCTGTAAGTTCGTTTCCTAACGAGTGCCGTGTACGTTGTTTAACGGGCTATGTTCAAATCTGATATTCGCGTGGACTGATGATATTTTGTACGTGCTCGAGGAGTGAGTCAGCTTTCAGTGGTTAAAGCCCTGAACCCTTTTCCAATGATCCACACCGCCAGTAGTTCACCCCGACAGGAAACACTTCAGCGACTGTGTTTTAATGGGCGTTGGTTGGCACCGTCACGTGACTGGAACCACTACCAGACACACGCACACTGTTCAGTACCCACACAGTAACCACAACCAAAAAGAAGTTTGAGCAGTCGGGTGCCCTCGTAAATTCTGCACCCGTATCAGGAATGTACTGTACATTGTACATGCAGATCGCCTTGTATTATGTGCACAGTTTGTATTGTACACGTGTATCTATCCAATGCACTATTACATCCACACTTACTAGCATAGAGATGCAATATCGCAATCAAGTACAGCCATGCACACAACAACCGCGCGACTACTGAGCCCTGTCATATGCTAATATATTATCCCGTGGGCCAATGAAAGACTGGCTGACGTCATACGCTGCTTGTCACGCGTGACTCGTCATGACACTTTGATTCAACGCCTGGATGATTAGCATGATAATGCAGCTATCGATCGTCTATGTTTGGATGAGTGTAGGGTCAAATATTGACATGTATTGTTTTGTTGGGTTTTTTTTGTTTGTTTTTATTTATTTATTCGACAATCTCCACAGACATCTTACAAATAACGGACAGTGATCACTATTACAAAAAATACAAAGTGCACCCGAGGTATTTGTCGAAGACAACACAAAAAGGTAAAAACAGCATATTTCCATTGTGGTTCTCTATACATTCAAAAGTACATTAACATCAATACATGAAATAAAAACATATATAAACATAAGAACAACTATCATAAACAAACCATTGTATATATCTCTCGAATCGGTGATATATTATTATATCAAAATAAGATGATACAAAACTTCTAAAACACACACAAGCACATTTCCTTGTATGATATAAACAAATGCAATGATTTCATAAATATATTGGGAAAAAGACAAATGAATAGTGTTCAAAATAAGACCAATCTACATTGTAAATTTAAAAATATTGGAATAGTGATTTTGCTAAATACAATATACATGTACTTACATATACAAATAAAGGTGTTTTGTTTTATAAAATCAATAATCGCATTTTAAGGGCGTGGCTATAGAAAATAGCGACAGTCACAGTTGTGAATTTGCTGTTTTACAATTTGTCAGTTAACTGAACATGTTATGATACAGGTTGAAGGTAGGATACACCATTGGTAATTGCTTGAATAATCACGAATGGGAGGATTTGGGGGTTGTATTTTATAGTAAATTCAACCTGTCCGGAGTTTTACAATCATGAATGCCAAGAAAAGCACAAAAACAGCGTTTGTTTTCAACCGGCGTCGAGCAGTTATTCTTAATAATGTTATTCTTATGTTGGACAGGTATTATATTTTTAACAATAATTAAAGGATATCTAGCGCAATCATTTTTATTGGATGCCTAGAATCATTATTTACTCTCAGATGAGTAAGATATTTCTTAATAATTCGGTATTAAATTTTTTCGATATCTGCAAATGGTGTATCCTATCTTAATGCATTGACGATTTAAAAAATGTTGAACAAAAATATCCGTGAATAAACGGTTACTAACGAAAGCAATGACAAGCGAAAAGGGAGCAAACCGCACAAGGGATTATGAAAACAGCTGTGTGATTGTTGTGCGATTACAATAAAATGTTAAGGATATAATGAAAATCATTGGGCGTGATTCATTATAAAGGTATGTCGGGCACAGGTATTGCAGTTATTTGAAACCGCTTGCCAGCCGTTGTGGTTATAAGGTTGCAGGCCAGTGGCCAATGTAAGCACAAATTCTTTCTTGGCGGCCAAAACAGGGTTACAAACCAAATTAATTAAATTCAAATTTTGAATTAGGAGCATCCCGTTTCTAATTCGTAGGGGTCCTAGTATGCACAATTGGCGTAATGATAAAAAACACTTTTTACAATGTGTATAATAAAATCCTGCCAATGCAAACAAATATCATACTCAGTAGGCCTTCGTGGTCTTCCCTTCAAAATTCGTGCAGAAAAGAAAAACCCATTTTTTGTTAAGCATGGACAATCCAACTTTAAACGGTAACTTCAACATAACAACACCACTTAAAGGTAGGATACACCATTTGCAGAACAAGAGGGAAAAAACTACTACCGAATTATTAAGAAATATTTTACTTATTTGAAAGTAAATAACGATTCTAGGCATCCAGCAAAATGATTGCGCTAGATATCCTGTAATTGTTCAACAAATGTAATTTTGTTAATCAAGATTGCCGGACGGCGATTGCGAAAAAAACACACGAACAACCATAAGAACCGCTGCCCGACGCCGGTTGAAAATTAACGCCGTTTTTCTTGCTTTCCTCGGCATCCGATGATTGTAAAACTTCGAACAGGTCAGTTGAACGATATTTACTAGAAAATAAAGCCCCCAAACTGCCACCCATTACCAATGGTGTGTCTTACCTTTAAACATGACTATGATTCAAATTGGGGCGTATAGACTAGTGAATCAAAAGTAAATCAAATTGTGCGCCTGTGCCGTAAACTAAGCTGAATAGAAGAATTTCTGTCGGACAAAATAGCAACAATTTTTGTCAGACCTTAAAATCATGCACTGTGATTAGATTTGATTATGATTATGGTATGACTTCGCAGATAAATTCCCTCAATAAAAGGCGAGAGAAGATCGCAATTGTACTGTGTTGCTGGCCTTTCGGGAATCATATTCGATAACAATATCTTCGGTGGCGGCTACAGATATAGTTTCCATGGTAACTTGTTCAGTGTATTACGTCAACTTAAGTAGAAGAATACATCTTATGCATGCAGTTAATTCAGGTTTTAATCCTAAATCGGTGCTCTTTTAAGATTGCCGAAGTGGACAAAAACAAATCCATCGTGTAGTCTATTGAGTTGCATGTTGTAATTAACTTCAGTCGCCTAATACATGTACACAATTAACAAACTTCCACTATAAATAATTTTACGTGCCTGAATATATCCGAAGAGGCAATTCTTGATCAAAATCTAAAATTGGAAGAAAAAAATTCCTCTGAAGCTGACTGACCTATTCTCTACATGTATTGTACATGTATGTATCTTACTAAAGGGTGCATACTTCAATAAATGGCCCGACAATAGAGTCTGAAAGCTGACCACTGGTGGCGCGCTTTCCCATCCTCGAATAGGAAAATTAGCGTGTAAAAAAAAAAACTTTAATTGATTTTCCCCAAATCCCCACGAAGTTGGGTTCCAATATCATATAACCGTCGAGAAAGAGGCTAAGCTTGGGGTGGATGTACTTTTTATATCAACATACCACGAGAGCTGATGAACAGCGAGCTCGATCGAGAGCGCATCAAGACAGAATCTTATGACAAGATGGTGCAAAAACGTAGGCCTATACATCATTGGTATATATCATCTTTCCGTAATCACCATGTCCTCCCGACGTCTTGAAGGTTAACTCGTCCCACGTAGTGTTTATGAGTCATAGGTTCTAGTTTGTCTCTGTCATGACCCAAGTTTACAGATATGGCATGTATACATTTCTTAGATTTCACTGTGTAACAGACTTGATCATACCTATTGTTCCTGTCGGTGCATATAATGGTAAACGATGCACAGTTGGCGAAGGCACTGTCATCATTTCCCTATACCCAGCGCGATATGTGTCAGAGGGGTACCCCCCTCTTATCCCTATACCGTATACACACTCAACACTATTGTTACCTAACCCACCCCCCTTGAAACCTAAACAGAATTCCTAAGATTCCGGGAACACAATGGTCAACTCAAAAGAGGGGGGGGGGGGGGGGGGGGGGGTTCTCTGCCACACATCGTGCTTCATATGCATTTCCTAGTAGGTACTTGCATACCAATGTAAGTTTTATTATGCATGGTGTTTTTGTATTTTAAAAAATATTATTTCAACAGCAAAATAGCGCCAATTACAGGATGTATAAGTGAGAGAAGACAATTATACAGTTTTAGAGGTGGGAAGACAACTCCACCAGAAGAATATTCTGGGGGAAACCCACGGAATCAGGCAGGGACTGAAAACCCAATCCACATATTGGCCCAGGCGGGATTCGAACCCGGGTCACAGCGGTGGAAGGCGAGGAAAGAACCGCTGCGCCAACCTGACTCCCTTTTTCGCCGACATGGCTCCCCTCTCATTTACATCTGAGAGAAATACATCGTGCTTAAGATTTTCTGTCCATTTGTGTACATCAAATTAACTCAACATTAGTTTTAGAAACAGCAAGTCATTCCCAGAAAAGTCGTAATTTGTAAATTACACAATACTATATTAAAACGTGTAAATATATTTCATTTGCAATATTTCCTTGTGCAATCTTTTGTGCAATTATAACCATATAAGGCAATAAGCTACCATGCAACCAGTGTCTATGCATGGTGAAAAATGGTTTACAACAAGTAAAATAGCAAAGTTATATTTTTGCGGTATCTGTGAAGGATTTAAAACCGTGACGCAGCGGTATTTCCCTCTTTTGTTTGACAATTTGACCAGACATGTTTTCGAGGTTGCAATTTTACCATTGTAGATCCGAAATCGGGTCCAGAGGGTCTCAGCATGACGTTGGCATAATACGACAACAATACGCAAGGTGTATCACTGTCTGTGACTCATGGCCCTTGTATAGACGCGTGATTTCAACCAGTCTTTTCAACAATCATGGAATCCGGGTCATTGTAAATTGGGGTTAAGATTAAATCATAGCAAAAATCAATGAATTAATCAGAAAATTAGAAGATTAATCTGTTTCTGTATTAATTGTAGAATACTGTGCAAACCTCTTCATAGGGTATCCCACATGTGGCACAGACGCGGTACAGACGTAGTTATTTTAACATCACCGCGCCGACGCGCGGGATTAATTTTAACGAAACTCGACCCGAGGCGGGTTCAGGCCGATAGTACCGAAAAGCAAACCAACGCATTTCCGGCCTTGCTCGCTGCTGACGGTGGCATTTCCGGCCTTGCTCGTGGCGTGTTTATGCGTCATCCGTTTTGAATCTGGGGGAAAACTTTGCGTTTATACACGTCATCCGGCGCGAACTGGTACTGGTAGCTCCGTGAGTGGTTTCTAATGTTGATTTTAGATTTGAGTCCCTAATGGTGTGGCTACAGCTTGTAGAAATCCATATTTGTTTGAGAATACGAGAAATTACTTGATTGTTCCTATTTATTATGCAGGAGGATTGAAGCAAAGGAACCCCCTCTTTTGTTTTGGTCACTGTGTTCCTGTTTCCTCGGGAATTCTTTTCGGATATCTAGGATAATGTGTTAGGTGACAATATTTGGAGAGTGCAAATTACGAATCCACACTAGCGAGTGTATTCTCTACACCCATCAAGATATGGGACCGAGCGACTCCCCCTGTCCCCGATCGCTTTACACTCCCTAGACTATATGTGACCCAGCACGAGTAAATGAGACACTTTGAGGCAAAAATAAAATTTGAGATTTTGATTTCATCATTTAAAGCTAAACAAGCTTTAAATAATCAAATCAAAATCTCAAGTTTTATTTTTGCCGCAAAGTGTCTCATTTACTCGTGCTGGGTCACATATTGTTACCTATCCCGCACCCCCTAAAAACCTCAAAAGAAACCACAACATTCCGCAAGTACAATGACCACCACAAAGGAGGGGGGGGGGGGGGGGTTTCTATGTCCCATATATTGCTTCATACGCATTCTCTGACGTAATCCATTGCGTAAACAGTCTAGTGAACATGAAAAGGCATGCATTCTGCTGGTATCGAGGCCGTTATCCGCGTAGTACAAGGGTCTACATAATCAAACCTCTGGATTAGTGTTGAGGACAAATATATCTGCAGTGGATTCGTAATTGTTTAAAATTAGCCAAGTACAAACCGCGAATTCCTAACTTTACTAGTGTAAAGAAAATTTGAACGAAGGATGATGTCTGTATCGTTAGTCCGTCGCTCCCGTCTGTACAACCAAGACTTAGCATTTGCAAATCCGTTTGTATGGAGGACATGGTACGGTACACCCAGCGTCAGACAAATATTATTTGGGGAAAACCCCACGGAGTCAGGCAGGGACTGAAAACCCAATCCACATATTGACCCCAGGCCCGTCAGATGGGGGGGGGGGGGGGGGGGGGGCGACGGTTGCGAACGCCCCCCCTTTGAAAATCTTTTTTTTTTTTTTTTTTTTTTTTAAGGTAAAAATTGCGTTTTTCTTAGTTTCAAATATCAATGATAGTAAAACTACTCATAAAACATTGACTATAGTGCTTTTTCTCTACAGTTTGATCCATTGTAACTTCCTAACACCATTTATGCATTTGCTACAATGTTCCTCAAAGTTCCAACTAAGGGCTAGGCTGACGTCATTAATGCGCAAACAGACTACTGCGCATACTTATTATGCACGAACGGACATGTGCTTTAGTGTTGCTACGACAGTTGATTTTTAACCCGGATTTTTAGTACTGATTAAGACATGGTTTTGAAACAATAATCTGACATAACGGTGTTACTTAGTCTATTTATGCAAATCACGACTTGGAATTAAAAGGATAGAAGGGAAATAAACGGTGTTTTCTCATTTCCTTGTACACTTATTTACACACGTGACCATGTTTTGTCACGTGATCACACGCTGCAACTCGTCAACGGACTGGTGGTGGAAGGTTGTTAAGATTGTTGTAGAATCATGTCAAAAACTACTTCCGGTATTTCTGTGCGTCGACCAACAAGAAAGGTAAACTATGACACCATAATGGAACATTAAAATAAGAGAATGAGCGTGTTTCCGAAGGAAAATTTTTTTTTTGACTTTTTTGTTGTTGTTGAAAACGCCCCCCCTTTGAAAAAAGTGTCTTACGGGCCTGGACCCAGACAGGGTTCTAACCCAGGTCACAGGTGGAAGGCGAGGAAAGAACCGCTACGCCAACCCGACTCCCCAATTATAATTACGATTAACTATAGTGAGCATCTGCCAGCTGCGGCCGTCACCCGTGGGTGCTGGCCCCGTCGGGTTGCCCCACCCAAACCGACACCTGCGTGGACGAAACTGCAGCCAGTTTTAAAATGAATATGTCATTTCTGTCAACAACGCTGGGGACAGGGTCCATATTTTGTTGGCACCAATGTGTGAAGTTTGATTTTATTTAGCTCTGTGGGGATAAAATCATAGTCCAACTCTCTTTAGAGGCGATTTAGGAATAACTTTCAGGTAAGAGTCAGTCTTCAGACCATTTTGTGGCGGCTAAATGTATTTCGGAAATCACGGACCAGTTTCATCAGTGGCCACGCTTTCTGGGTCTGAGGACTTTTGAATTTCAATATTAAATTTTCAGAAATAGATGAATTTGGGGGCTAATTTGTTATAACAAATATTGTTAAATAAACATTATTGACACTAATGACCTGAAATATACAAACTAACTGAATTAGGATGGCCGAAAATTTCGATATTACCGATTACGATCTTCAGTGGCAAAATGACAGTGTCAGTGGTGCAGGAAACCAACGTGACAGAAACACACAAGCATGCAGGGTCGCTTAAAGGGATTGTATACGTTTGGTAATTGGAACCCACTGTTTGTTTCAATCCTATATAGTTATAAATATATACCATAAAACTAACCTGTAAACATTTCATTTCAAAAAGTGGTAGCGATTTTGAGATATTGCCGAAAATCTGGAGCGGTTATGTCCACGCAGGAAGAATAAACTGCATTGGAATACACAATCTGAGAAACGTCACTGCAGTAACGCTTCTCAGATTCAAATTTTTGGGGATAAAAAGTGATATCTTTTTTCCATGACCGCAGTACTTCGAAGTGAAAAGTTTCTAAAAATGCATTATACTATCCAAAGCTGCTGTAAGTTTTTATTGCCATTAATTTTTGAAGTAATTACCGAACGTATACGATCCCTTTAAGCACAACACAAAACAACAAGGTTGTTGCACTGACCCGTTTAATGTTTTGTGTTCATGGATGTTGGGGAAAAAAACATATGAAGCATGAATGTGCCAGAGAACCCCCCCCCCCCCCCCCCCCCCCCCTTTTTGTGTTGGCCATTGCGTTCCCGGAATCTCAGGAATTCTTTTTAGGTTTGAATGGGGGATATGTTAGGTGTTAGGTTACAATAGTGTAAAGTGTGTATAGGGTAAAGGAATAAGAGAGGGGTTGGGGTGGGGGTTGGGGTGGGGGTGGGGGGTGGGGGGGGGGGATGGTGTTTTCTTAGTCTGGTTTCTTTATTCTGCTCCAGACAAAGCAGAGCAAAGACATTTGCAGAAAATGGCTAGCACCCTTTCACCGATTGCAAAGTTTAACAAGATATGAACTATAGTTCAATTTGTCGTAAATTGTGTGCAGTTTTTAAAAATAGTCCGTTTTTCCCCAAAGAGCCAATCGACCATCGTTGGTTTTCCCCCCAAAGAGCCGATCGACCATCATTGGCAACTGATACAAAAAAAAATCAGTTTTCTTAAAAATAACAGCACACATGAGGCAAACAAATTGCTTAGCACAAAAAAAAGTCTCGCTCAGTAAAATCAGGTTACCAGCCAAAACTATAATATGTGCATTTCATGCCAGCACGGCTAAAACCAGAAGAATACCAGTCACAAACAATATACATCACCTGGAAATTTGGTTTGTAACCCTGTGTTTGCCAATTAAAATATTTCATGCTAAGCAAATTTGTGCCTAGCAGCTCTATGAAATTGGCCCTAGGTGTCGGGATTTCACAGGAAGACTTACAGTCAAGTAAGGTAGTCAGCGTAATTGTAACGAGTCACTGTTTATTGTACTCGATCGAGTCGAGTCGAGTCGAGTCGAGTCATTTTTAAAAAGTGGCTCGTGTGGAGAAGGTAAAAAAGGTCAGTCGAGTCACAGTGTGTAGTCGAGTCGAGTCGAGTCACGGTGTGTAGTCGAGTCGAGTAATGTATTTAGCTCGAGTCAATTCGAGTCAATTCGAGTCACAAGTCGAGTCATTACAAAATATTTTATAATACATGTACAATGTTTTTCCTATCTTGCTTGAGACGAGTGCCGTATACCTACCACTGCTCTAGATGCAAACAAACTGGACCTTTCTGGTTGTACCCAACCTTCGTTGTATTTTTCAAGGAAGCCAGACAAAATGGGAAACAATTCTGCTTTGAAAACGCGCCACTTGGCCCCAACCGTCTGGGAATGTTACGTGCGGTGATGTGTTACAAAGTTCTATGCATTAAGTTCTATGCAACTTTGATGCCAACGGACTAAAATCAACATTACTTTCTTATAATCACAATGCTATTTCATGTATTTCTAGGCGCGGATCAGAGGTGAAGGAGGGGGGGGGGGGAGGGGGGGGGGGGGGG
This sequence comes from Crossaster papposus, assembly GCA_037893245.1. Classification (NCBI taxonomy): domain Eukaryota; kingdom Metazoa; phylum Echinodermata; class Asteroidea; order Velatida; family Solasteridae; genus Crossaster; species Crossaster papposus. Next base: position 2,152,202 of record JBAIAA010000238.1, read on the forward strand.
GAGTCAAACCCCTCTCAATTGACAAGATGCCAGGACGGGAATAGACGATTACACCTAAATGTGTCAGTTGGAGCGCCGTGCATCCAATAATGGTGAAGAGCGGAAGAGCGGAAATATCATACTATGATATCCACGCTGATTAGTAGTATTGTCTATGTTTAAGTAGAGATAAACTTGAAGAGCGGTTGATCATCACGTGAGCGGGTTTAACCAACAATAGGGAAAATAAGTCCGATTTTCATATGAAACCGGCTTTATGTGCGACAGGGATTGATGTGTTTGTGCTCTTGGGCAAGGCACATTACCACAATTGCCTCCCTCTGACCACGTGCATGCAGGATTATAAATAAAAACAGGTTACAGACAGGATTGCTTTCAGAATGAGTTGCAGAAAGCTTTGAGAATATGAAGTGAGAATATGAAGCGAGAAAGAGGGAACTTCCCTCATTTGTGGTAGCATTGTGTTTGAGGAATCTCAAAAATTCTTGTTAGGTTTTTAGGGTGTGTGTTAGATGTGTTATAATATACACAGACTGGCAATGGGGTCACTAGTGCACGTCTATGCGCCACTCGGGCCTGTGAGTTACAAGAAGAGGAACTATTTTCCTCAGCCTTCGGCCTAGGAAAATAGAACCCTCTTCTGGTCACTCACAGACCCTCGGGGTGCCTAGACGCGCACTAGTGACCTCATTGCCAGCCTGTGTGTATAATATAGGTATGAGGGACTTTTAAAAAAAGGGGGGGGGGGCCTCTGTCCCATATCTGGCTGGTTTTAGTTTTGAGACTCGAGTCCGTGGGACGAGGCCATTCTTTCGCTTTCTACGCGGTATGGTATGCAGGATTTTATAAAACTTTCCAGAAATATAAGTTACTTTATATAAACCTTGTTCCCGCATCCACAATGTTTGGGAATGAGAAAATCAAAGAGAAAAACGCCGAGAATTGTACAACATAAAATAGATAAAAACAACAGTGCCTTTTGTTGTCAAAGGAAACACACTTTAATTTGTAATGGGTGCACCACTTGTCTTGTGTTGATGAAAACATCATGTTAAATTTTAATAGCAGTGCTGAAAAGGGGGGAAAGTAACCTGCCGAGTTGAAACGTCTCAAATCGGATGTTCTCAAGTTCCCATAATGTTCATTGAGTCTGGTTGGGAAGTCCCTGGCTCGCCGCTGTACACTTTGCCACATTGGCCGGGAGACATGCACCCATTGCATACGAAAGGTTTGTTTCCTGTGGCAACAGGGGGCGAGTTGTTAGTCTTTTCTCATGCATACTTCTCGGCGTTTTTCTTCATTTTATTCCAAACAAAATGTGGATGGGGGGACAAGGTTTATTCGACCGAGTACACCAAAACCTACATTCCTGAACGTTTTATAAAATTCTGCACACCAGATCGCGTATCTCATAAACTAAAGCGCTTTCAGCCTCTCGTTCCGTGGTTCTTCATTGCGAATTTCAAAACTCCATTAAAGGTAGGATACACCATTTGCAGAACATGTTTACTAGCGAATTATTTAGAAATATCTTTTACTTGTTTAAAAGTAAATATAATTGTAGGCATCCAGCAAAATGATCGCGCTAGATATCCTGTAGTTGTTCCGAAAAAAATGATTTTTTTTTTTTTTTTAATCACGATCGCCGGACGGCGATCGCGAAAAAAACTAATAGTACAACATAAGAACCAATGCACCACACTGGTTGAAAACGAACGCCATTCTGCTTGCTTTTCTCGGCATACTTGATTGTAAAACTTCGGACAGGTCAGTTAAACGATATTTACTATAAAATACAACCCCAAAAATTCCGCCCATTCATGATCCTTTAAAAAGGTATGTGGTTTTAACCAACGAAACATGAAATTTAATTCTAGCCAAAAAATTGATCACACACCACGTTTCTATTATTATGTCTAGGATTGTATACGTTTGGTAATTGGAACCCACTTTTTGTTTCAATCCTATATAGTTATAGATATATACCATAAAAATAACCTGTACAAATTTCATTTCAAAAGGTGGTAGCGATTTTGAGATATTGCCGAAAATCTGGAGCGGTTATGTCCACGCAGGAAGAATAATCTGCATTGGAATACACAATCTGAGAAACGTCAGTAACTGCAGTAACGCTTCTCAGATTCAAATTGTTGGGGATAAAAAGTGATATCTTTTTCCATAACCGCAGTACTTGGAAGTGAAAAGTTTATACTATCCAAAGCTGCTGTACTTCTTACCAAGTAAGTTTTTATTGCCATTAATTTTTGGAGTAATCACCAAACGTATACGATCCCTTTAACGCCGATTCTAATTATCTTGATTTTTGTCGCATAAGATGCTTTCTATACAACCTGCCAGCTAGTGGAAATGAGGTACTTACAATGCGCCAATACTCCACGTTGTCTCTATCACAATCATGTAGGCCTATATTTTTGAGCAAATGCAAAGACACCTATCACCACCGATAAATTACCCGACATACGGTGGCCAGTGATGTCATATTGGTCCGTTATACAACGCATGACCTAATTTTGTAAATAGGGATACTGTCCGATTTAAATATTTTTGTAGTTGACAACAAAATGTAAACTATCTTCTGTATAAGAAAAAACAACAACAAACTTTGATTTAAGATAATTGAATTTAAAGGTAGTGTAGGCCTACGGCATTGGCCAACATTAGTAAATAAATCTACAAAATTATTACGAAATGCCCCATTTGACTTTTAAGCGAACATAGTCTCAGATTTCTGTAAAATCCTGGCACCCGAGTGTCGTTATTTTCAAGAACAGTGGATTTTTTGTATCTATTTCCAACGATGGTTGCCAACTTAAAGGTAGGATACACCATTTGCAGATATTGAACATATTTACTACCGAATAATTAACAAATAGGCTTACTCATTTGAAAGTAAATGTTGATTCTAGGCATCCAGCAAAAGGATTGCGTTAGATATCCTGTAATTTTTCCGAAAAATATAATTTTATAATGAAAAATTCGCGATCGCCTGACGGCGATCGCGAAAAAACAAAGATAACATAAGAATAACTGCTCGACGCCAGTTGAAAAACCCCGCTGTTTTTCGTGCTTTTCTCGCCATCCATGATTGTAAAACTTCGGAGAGCTCAGTTAAACGATATTTACTATAAAATACAACCCCCCAAATCTACTCATTCATGATAATTCAAGCAATGACCAATGGTGTACTACCTTTAACTATCGTTGGAAAAACGATATTTTTCTTCTTTAATTTACTGCCCCAAATTAATCAGATTTATAGGGCAATAATTCCCCATTTTGTCAGCAATTGGTTACACATAAAGGGGGGGAAAGTCAGCTCCATATAGTCTGGTTCTCTGATCTGACAATCCCCCTGACGTCTATACATTTCTCTGTTTCGTCTGAGGTGGGGTCACCAGTACGATGAGTTTAATATTGCATGCCATGAATGGAATGAAATTTTATTTCAATGAGTAGTTTTCAAGTTTAATACAGCATGGTGTCGGGTTCGTCTTTGTTATGGCGGGCAACGCTTCATTGGGCACAGTCTACGGAACACCATGGCAACTCCCAGGAGTCCGTGCACCAGACTTATTAACAGCCGTGTTTCCAATAACGACCAGGGTCAAATCGGCTGCATTATACAAGGCAGTGATGAATAATTAGATTGGGAGTGGACCATGATTGAGCTAGAAATCATAGCGTTCTTACACAATTCGTGTTTTTTAGTGGCAACTTCCCCTTCCCTTCCCTCCCCCTCAGAGTATTTCATTGGCACATTAATGTGAACATTGAAGTTAACAATTCTGAAACGCCGGTCATTCATAGGGGGCGCTCGTGCTGGCCGGTCATGAAATTTAACTTCAATTTGTACTACACTTTGTAAACTTTTTACTGAAATACACCATCAATATAGTAGTTTTGATGTTTAATGTTCGTGCGAAGTAATTATTTTATATTTTGGATGACTACACAAGGAGGATTGATTTGGATAGTTTCGGTCTGTCCACGTTGACGCCGTGTAGAAGTGTATAATGACAGAGTGGAGGAATTTGGATGACGGCACACAGATAATACTAGTGCTTGTATTCATTTCATGATTTATAATGTCCTCGTGATACTAGTTCTACTTCATCATTCTTGAGTTAATCACCCGTAAATTATATTTTTGTTTTACTCTGGGACTTGTGCAATTAATGCTTACCTACAAAGATAACCAGAAAGTATAGAACTTCTAAGACGCCATCTTGGATTACGCAATGATCTTCAGCTTGGATTGTTTACCAATGCACCCAGCTATATTCTAGTTGTGCAATTCCAACAAGCTGTCAGAACACTAAGTTAAATCATTATGTGTATGTTAATTTTGTTAACTTCATTTTCCTTACAGGTAGTATACACTATTGGTAATTGCTTGAATTATCATGAATGGGTAGATTTGGGGGTAAATATCGTTTACCTGAACTTTCCAAAGTTTTACAATCATGGATGCCAAGAAAAGCACGAAAAATTGTTTTCAACCAGCGTCGAGCAGTTATTCTTATGTTATTTGTGACCCAGCACGAGTAAATGAGACACTTTGAGGCAAAAATGAAAATTTAGATTTCGATTTCATCATTTAAAGCTAAACAAGCTGTAAATGATGAAATCAAAATCTAAATTTTCATTTTTGCCTCAAAGTGTCTCATTTACTCGTGCTTGGTCACATTTTTGGTTTTTTAAATTTTTCTTAATAAAATTAGGTTTTTCGGAATAATTACAGGATATCTGGCGTAATCATTTTGCTGGATGCCTACAATCATTTAACTTTCAAATAAGTAAGATATCTCCTACTAATTCGGTAGTAATATTTTTCGATATCTGCAAATGGTGTATTTTACCTTTAACGTAATCATGGACTTTATTTTAACTATAGAGACGTGATTCTATCACGACAGCTCATTGTTTTGTCATCGTTGTGAGTATTTGTGTTTACACGTACTTGATCATCAACACAAGAGCCGTTTTATGTACATCATATTTGCCCACACTGATAGTTTAATGTCTGAATATCGCCGGGAGACAGACAACAAGAACATTATTTATGAGCAATCTACACAATTTTAAACAGGTCATTATTTGCAATCAAAATAATAACCCCAAATATATCCATTCATTGCCATATATCCATTCATTTGCAAAAGCAAAATGTTGTATACTAAAATATCCCTTTAAACTAAAGAAAAAAGGGGAAAAGCCTATGTTCTGTTCATAAACAGATATACCAAGGGACATCTTGTTAGTCCCATGCAACCACTGTGTGAGTCAGAGTGTTGAGTGACAGAGCAAATACAGGCAGGATCCAAGCTAGCTTAGTCTGGCTGAGTAGGCCTAATTACACTGATAGTTGGCTTGTGAAACAAGATCCCCTGTGTCCAATTACACTAAGATGCTAAGCTGGAGAGAAGAACAATGCTCAGCAGAACCTTCTGTCAAAAAGTGACTGCTCGTGTTTTTGTACGAAGCCCCAGTCTCTCCACTGCGTATTCTTGATGTACCAAGGATGCATCACTCTCCATACAAAAGCGTTATTAATGACAATTTTTACCAAAATTACAGGTAGGATACACCATTTGCAGATATGGAAAATGTTCACTACCAAATTATTAGGACATATATCTCACTTTTTTGAAAGTAAATAATGATTGTATTTGTAGGCATCCAGTAAACTGATTGCGCTAGATATCCTTAAATTATTCTGACAAATATAATTTTATAAAGAAAAATTCGCGATTGCCGGACGGCGATCGCGAAAAAACATCCGGTAATTGTTACGGAAAATTAAATTTTATTAAAAAAAATACGATCGCCGGACGGCAATCGAGAAAAAACAAGAACAACTGTCTGACACCGGTTGGAAACCGTTTTTTTTCTTGCTTTTCTAAGCATCTATGATTGTAAAACTTCAGACAGGTCTGTTAAACGATATTTACTATAAAAAACAACCCCCAAATCCACCCATTCATGATAATTCAAGCAATTACCAATGGTGTATCGTACCTTTAAAACCTACCTTTACCTTTAAAGGTAAAAAAACAAACAAAAGAAGAGAAATGAGATCGAAGATTATATCTTTTTATTGGAGGGCATGCACTTGTAAAAACTAATTTTCTGTACAAGATGTTTACAAGCACTTTTAAAATATTTTTTTGTTATCACTTAAAGGTGTCTTTGTAGATTTCACTATTTTTCAACTTTGCTATGCAGAATGCTATAAATTTCAATTGTGACAACAAAGAGCGATTTCTCAGATTTGAAAATATTTGTATACTCTGTACTGTTAAGAAGTTTGGACCAAATATTTGCAGGTTTACCAACTAATTTGTTGTTGTACCAATGTAAAATTAAGACAACAAAATCTAATTTCATCAAAGATTATTGGCAATGCTTGTACTCGACATAGCAAGAGAAAGTATGCATTTCTCTTTTTAAAAAAATTGACAAATAATCTCATTATTCATTACATAAAGAAGGAAAAAGGAAGCAGTCCTTTATAATATGGGGATTGTTTTAGCCCTAAAATAAAAAATGGAAACAGTAGGAGCAAGGTGAAAAACTGGGAGCAAAGGTAGAAAAAGACCTACAATGTACTTCGTTTATCTTATTCACCCACCATTACTTGCGACCCTAAACTTGCGACCCTAACTTATGAATGGGCTTATCAGAGTTGTATTCGAGTCCCTGCAAGTCCATACAAATCCTTCAGTCGCAAGTCCGTAGGTATTTAAATGAACTGTTTATAAAAGCATTCCTTTGCCACTGTTCATCTAGTTACTTGAGACTTGCTTTATGAAAGAACTCAATTGTGACTGGACTTGTGACTGGACTTGTGACTGGACGTGTGACTGGACGTGTGACTGGACGTGTGACTGGACGTGTGACTGGACGTGTGACTGGACGTGTAACTGGATGTGTAAAAGGACTTGCAGGGACTCGAATATAACTCTGGAAAATGTGACAAGATGAAAGGCCACTCACATTATCCACAATGTCTCTGTTAGACCTGTGCAAAACACAGATTTTTGGGAACCTCTACAAGTGTCCTGCACCCTACGTAGGTAAAAGCCATCCCTGGTCATCAGGTCCAACTGTAAAAAACAAACTGCTACTGGCGAGTACCTGCTTTATGGCTGGATGAGTACTCAAGTAGATGACAAATCACGAGTAATACAATGAGTAGTACAAACTACTCGCGTTGCTCTCCCAGCAGTACTGTAGACCCATGCTGATTTACAACACAGACGAGAGAGAGAATAAATAGTAGACGGTATGCGAGTTTCATCTTTCAGAGCAAGTCTTGAATGCGTACCGTCTTGCGCACGGCGTTAGTGAATCCTTGGTTGAATTTGTACCACAGTTTGCCAGACAGCTGTTCCTGCTGTTCACGTCTAGCCTCGGCCTTGCTGCTCTGGCTGGATCCAGGCTCCGTACTGGCATTGCCACCATCGGTGTTGGCAGCTGATTTGCCTGTCAAATTTCAAAGTAATTGAAGAAGAAATATTGGCCCACTAAACATAAGAAAGTGACGTGTTTTGTGCACACCTCAAACTTTTCAGCAGGTCTTGATTATAACCAGTTTGCGCTGGATGACGAAAATAAACGCAAAGTTTTTCCCAGATTCAAAACGGATGACGCATAAACACGCCACGAGCAAGGCCGAAAATATCTGTCAGCAGCGAGCAAGGCCGGAAATGCGTGGGTGTGCTTCCCGGCACTATCGACCTGAACCTGCTTCGGATCGAGTTTCGTTAAAAATAATCCCGCGCGTCGGCTCGATGATGTTAAAATAATCCCGGCACGAACTGGTTAAGGTACCGGGGTAAGATAAAAAACAAACAAGATGGTTCTCGAACCACATGTCTCGTCTACTTTTGCGATTACCCCCATTTTACAACTTGACCTCAAATGACTTTTGACCTCATTATATACCTTTAATATCACCATCACATAGAAGTTTCCATATTGCATCTATGTTTGCATCTACCTTTAATTACAAGTTCGCGCCGGGATTATTTTAACATCACTGTGCCAAGGCGCAGGATTATTTTTAACGAAACTTGATATGAGGCGGGTTCAGGCCGATGGTACCTGAAAGCACACCCACAAATGTTTGGCCTTGCTTGCTGCTAAAAGACATTTCCGGCCTTGCTCGTTACCTGTTTATGTATCATCCGTTCTGAATCTGGGAAAAACTTTGCATGTATATACATCCTCCGGCGCGAACTGGTTAAGCTCATTTTCTGATAAAGGGGCCACATTAATGACATTTCATGAATTACAGTCCTTCAGAACCTACACAGTTTAATGGCAGGACTATACAGTATTCGACCATCCAAATGATGTAAAATGGAATTTTAAAGTAACAAATTAAGGGGAAATTTGGATGAAGAGTAAAACACTGACAGTATTTCTAAGTTTAAAGAAAACAATTCTCACCTAACTTGTGCTCCGGTGATTTCTTCTTGATAATACGACCAAAGAAATCTCGAGTTGGCTGTGAAGAACAAAGTACAAGTACATTTTAAACTGCAGACAAATTATACAAGAAAAATTATTACAAAAAAAAAAAATCAAAAAAAAAAAATACAATGAAACCCGGACAAAGTTGACAATTTCTGGTTTTTTTTTAGAATTAGCTTTTTTCAAATTCTATAGGTTCTCAACTTTAAAATGATGTATTGTTCACATATGTGACCTGTCACCACAAAATGAGAGTAAAGTCGCACGATGTGATTCGGAAATATGGCCATCCAAAGTCAAAATATGAAGCGGTGGTCAATTTTGCGATTTTGCATAATTTGGAAATTCCAAGTCCTCCTCTACATATTCCCATTTTTAGGGTAAGATCAGATAATTGAAAACCTCTTAAATTACGCGATTTTGGGTAGTGTTTGCGTAGTTAGTGTTTGGATTAAAGTCCATTAGTGGTCTAATTAACACGATAATTAAATATGCAAATCAGGTCCTTGCAAGTATCCCACGTTTTCGAAATTTTGATATGTTGTTGTTTATGCAATAGTTTGTATGTGTGGAAATTTTCAAGAAGAAATAATGATTAGAACATAGCCAATGCTATGCTCAACCGAACCTTACTTGTCCTGTTTTGTAATCTTTTGCGTGTTTTGTTTAAGATGTTTAAAGTAAGTTTTCTCACAAACACGTTTTGTAAAACCCAGGACTTTCTAGAGCGCTGTAAATAGTATTTATCGCAAACCCCCAAGTGTTATGTACCATTGGAAAGCTCTCTTTCTCAAGAATTTGAAAATACAAATATCTTAATTTTCCATATTTCCGACTTTACTCTCATTTTGTGGTGACAGGTCACATATGTACCCCCACCCTATCTCCCCTGGGGGAAGGATTTAGTGATAGAACCATGACAACCTAATTATGAGATAAACAGCTTTAAAGTTCAAGCGTATTATTTCTATACACAATTGTTTCACAAAATCAACAAAAACAACACGCTTCTGGGGGACGGATTATGTTCAAATTTGGCGAAAATTGTAGATTAATAGTTTGTGATTCAGAAAAACCCCAAACCTTAAAATGGTAAAATCCACCCCGAAATGACTTCATGAGTACATTGTAATAAAACACATTGTGCGACTTTGTCCGGGTTTCGTTTGAACAGGTCACAGATGATGTAACAACTGAAGGGTGATTTTTGAAGAGGAACATTTTGTACCTTTTCGGGTTCATTCTGGATTACTTTCTTGGGCTGTAATTTCTCCAGGTGTCGTGGGACGTTGGACTGACCCAATGATCTGTTATTCTTCACTGGGGCAGAGGGTTTGTTTGCCTTCTGTGCGTCTCTATTAAGTAATAAATAACATTTTAAAAAGTGGGCGTTGCAGCCTTCATGATGTCCTTCATCAACAGAAGTTTTTTTAGATCAGGTTTTGAAATCAGTTTTTTAAAATTAAAAAACAGATTAATTTTTTTTTTCTAGTGCCAAAATACAGGGTGGTTAAAATCCTAAATTCAAAATTATGCCGCTAAATTATCATAGTATGTAACTAGTTAGCAAGTTTCTTAGTAAGATTTCATGAATCACAATTTAGTTTTCAACTCCATACTAGACTACTAAGCATTTTAGGATCCTAGTTGGCTTCTAAGTAAAGTAAGGTTTCATGAATATGGTCTCAGGAACCTAAACCATTGATATGTACGCATTTTGTTTTTTTATTAAGATTTCATCGCTATTTTTGTGAACCAAGGTTTAGTTGTTAGTTATGTTCACTGAGTGCAATAATCCTAATTAGAGCCCTGACTTTGGTTCACAAAAATGGGGCTAGAATCAAAACTACTGAACCAAATCAGGAGTTCTGATGTGAACCCGGTTATAAACCAGTAGGCCTTCAGCTGAGTGCTCAAATTCGTTTGTTTCGATCCAGCAAGAGCGGGTGTAAATGTTCTGAACAGTTCCGAGTAAATAAATGACTCTAGATTACTAGAAAAATAGTTCTCCATATATCATCCTGCAGTTATTTAATAATCCTGCTGCAAAGAGCGAACTATTTTGGCATCACGGAAGTTTAAAGACGTAATGCGCCATGTTACAAAATCCGTTCGCGAATGACGCAATCGCATCACGTGTTACGAATTGTCCAATCCCACACGAGTTTGTCCGTGCGGGGTCGACGGTCATGACATGACCTACATTTTTCATCAAACATGGCGACGCGTCAACGTCGCCGACCGACGTAAAACAAAAAAATGTGACTAGTTTGAAGTGTTATTTATATGCACGTTGAATCTGTAAAATTAGAAAAAGTTAAGACCCTCACAAGTCTCAGATGGGATAGATATACTTCCAGTTCCAAAGAGTGGCTTAAGTTCAGCGGCAGGCCGGGATCGCGAAATTGCCGAACATGCCCAACGTGTGGGCCTTCTTGATGGGGGTCAGACAAGTCGACCGTTGAGACAACTCGACTCGGGACAAGTCGACCGTTGAGACAATTCGCCCGTTGAGACAATTCGCCCGTTGAGACTCGACCGTATGTCCGATAAATGGAAAGACAAGTCGACCGTTTAGACAATTAAGTCGACTCGCCTGCTTTGGGGATAGTAGCGGGGATTTTGACGGCGGCTGATCGCCGTTTGGGAGTTATGATACATGAGGTTTTTGTTTGTTCGGGCCGGGTTGATATATGGCTGGGGTTGCCGCTGGGCGAGATGATAGGTTTAGCTGCTTTAGTTTAGGAAAATGGTGGTTTACTCTTAGTTTACAAGGTAAACCACCATTTTAAGAGGTACATTGGGCATTACATATATGCCTTTTGTTGCATATAACAGAGCCGATATAGCGCAGTGTGATTGTCCGTGCACATCGTTCGTTTTTGTCGGGCCTGTGTGCGCACTTATCCCCGGCCAACGTAGCCGTACCGTGCACGGTGGCATCGTTTTTGCCGGGCCTGTGCGCTAACTTATCCCATCCCCGGTCGGTCAACGAGGCCGTACTGTGCACGGTGACGTCGTTTGTGATGCGCTGGTGCGCATGCAGTTTGGGATTCGGTACCGTTCATGCACGCATCAGACCGGCCATTGCATTATTATTTCATAATTTTTTTATTTGTCCCGAGTCGAGTTGTCTCAACGGTCGACTTGTCTGACATTCTTCTTGATCTGCATTATGAAGAAGCACGTGAAGGCAGTCCGATCTTGGATTTCACGACACCTGTTATCTGCGGTTCGTAGATAGTAAAATGATAGTGAAAGTGTTAGAAGAGCACCCAGAGTGTCAAGAAACATTCACAGATCTAGGGAGCAAATTCCAATTGCAAGAAGGCACTCTGTCATCTCTAGAGAAGTTTGTCTGCTTGCTGTACCCCTAGAACTATGGGGCTTCCGACGCTCGAAGGGCGGAGCCCCATAGATAGAGAGGGTAATTTCATTTTGTTTGTGCATGGTTTCTATTGTTTAACGGCAGTTAACCTGTAAAAACCCTCTCTATCTATGGGGCTCCGTCCTTCGGGCGTCGGGTTCCCCATAGTTCTAGGGGTATGCTTGCTGTACAGCCAAACAACAGACAGTTTGATGACGCCTAATATAAGGCCTTTTGTTCTCCATCTCCATCGTCTGAGCAGTCTACCACCAACCCGAGATGCGCTGACCCAGCATGCAAAGCGCTGTAATTATCAGGCTGCAATTCAGCGCCGATCACTACAGCAACAGATTAATGCACCATCTCCAGATGGACATGGATGAAAAATGGAGGATGGTAAACTAACAATCACATGGATGACGAAACCATCCGCACCGGATGTTTTCCTTCAGTGTATTAGCTGTAGTGGGGAAATGTTGTAAATGGCGATGTTATTGTCTAAATGCCGAACTACCTTGTACAGATCTGTGCAAATGCACACATTGCAGCAACTTCAGAGAAGAAGTCGATGTTGTAGATGCAGACGAGGATGACTTGGATGGTGAATTTTACAAACTACTTGCGAGTTAATCGTTTTTTCACCAATTTGTGTTAGTATTTAACCGTATCTCTTTACTGTCTCACCTGGGTACTGGACCAAATCTGCCGAAATCTATTACTTAGTTGATTTTCTTTTTATTCATGGGCTAATGTAATCGCCACCGAAGTCTTGCCTCTTGGTTGATGGACTTAGTAAACATGTATATGACGACACTACACCCGGCCTTCAGAACAAAGTCCGGCGAAATCTGTCTGTTTATTAGTTGTTTTTTTGTGTTGTGTATTTTTATTTCCTTGTGGCCCTATGCATCGCTATTAAAACTGGGTACATTCTGTAATTTGGCTGAATTAAAAGCTAATTCATACTAATGCTAGTCACATTATGAAAAACCACTCTTTAAAACCTTTATTTTTTTATATTTACTATGTACATGTCCTCTGTGAAGCTGTGAACAAATTCTTCAGTCCTAACCAATTTATCACATCTCGAATATGTATGGTTTTTTTTTAAACATACTACATGTACATGTAGTTGGCTGACATATATGGTTTCTTTCTGCAACTATACCCATCTTTGACTTCTAATGGCCCTTTTATTTTTAATTATAAGCTTGTTTTTTTAACAAAAAAATGGTTATCTTTGAAACAAGTAGAGGTTTATTAAAATGTTAATATTATATTTTAATATTAATGTTATAATAACAACAATGGTCACGTGTATCAGTTCAGAAAAGGTTTTAAACAATTTCCATTCAATTTTTTTTTATATATTTTTTATTAGGTTTTGTTGGCACGTATGGCAATCATAGCGCCCTGTGTGCCAATTTTGTTTCACAATTTATTTATTTTGTGGTTGCATTTAACAAAAAAACAAAGATAATTTGCTGTTACCAAATTTTCAAAATCATAAACACTTGTTCTTTAATATAAAATGTATAGGATTTGTCATACCATATGAAACACGATATGTGGCAGAGAAAACCCCCCCTCTTTTGTGTTGACCATTGTGTTCCCGGAATCTCAGGAATTCCTTTTAGGTTTCAAGGGGGGGGGGGGGGGGGGGTTAGGTTACAATAGTGTTGAGTGTGTATAAGGTATAGAGATAAGAGGGGGGTACCCCTCTGCCACATATCGTGCTGGGTATATGTCATACAGGTGCCGCAGTGCTTTATTGTTAAAACTTAAAGTGCCAATGTAAGGCCTCAAACCACAAAACGTGCATTTTAGCATACGTGATTGTTAATAACTTTAATGAGGTATAACAAAATAACTGCAGAATTTTTTGTGGAGAACTTTTTACCTTGTGTTTGTGATGTATTGAACCTCATATATGTGCATTAAAAAAGTAGACCCAGAGTTGCTGGAGCGAAACGCATTTTACAGCCTGTTTTTCAGTGTCAGCTGAAGGCCTACAGGTACCCGTTAAAAGAAAACCCAACCCCAAAATTCAAATCCCTGAAGTTGTCTGATGTACACAAATTTAAAACAGTCCTAACTTGTTTACCCTAACCCTTTTCTCTAAGATATTCGAGATTTATGCTATTTAGACCCTAATCTGTCATTCTAGAGCAAAAATAACTCCCAAATATCGTTTTTTAGGGTAGCTATACACTTAGGGAGACACTGAAATGTCTCCCTAAGTGCCACTGTCTCCTTATTACCTAAAAACCTATGCTAATTTGTCTCCCCAAGTGCTCATTTGTGGTGATAATTGTCTTGCTTACATGTATAACAATTTCCATCTTTCAACGGTCTCCAAATGCTTTACAATTAGTACCCCGTTCGTCAGGCCCTGGACCACGCGAATCGGCCTCAACCCTCTGAGGTACTTGTCTCCACAAGGCACAGGTTTGTGCACAGATTTTCAGGGATTGTTTTGCAGGATGCTTTGAGAACGTTGAAAAAGGTTTATTCCATGCACACTGCCTAATCTGCCCAAATAGTCAAAGAGGGCTATATTGACTAAGTATGGTATTATGATAACTACTTTTATTATGACTTCTGCAGATATCTGGGTTTCAAAACCACGTTCTGGGTTTGGGTTGGACTCTACTACTATAATAAAGTCAATTGCGATGGTTTTACGATATGATAATGATTTGTATTTATTTTCAATTCTACCATGGAGGAATCAAAACATTTTGAATTGGAACTATTAGCAACAAAGAAAACCAAATTTCTGCAGAAGTCACTGCGACATTACCGTTCTGCTTTGAATGAAAACACATGGTGATAACCACGTGTGTGATCGTCATTTTACACCTTGTGAAAATTGTGGCAACTACTCGTGAGTACTTGATTACTCGCGAGTAATTTCTTTGTGAGTACTTGAGTGGAAAAAAATCACTACTCGCCCAGCACTACTTTACATACCTATTTTTGCTGCCAATGGCTGCTTCACTGCGTCTCATTTTCTCCAAAGTAATCTACAAAAAAATACAAAAATAAATAGTAATTTGTCTTCGATCAAATCAAATCAAATCAAATCAAAAAGATATTTATAAAGCGCCAAAATCAAAAGTTTGCTCTAAGGCGCTGAAGAGGCACAAAATGAAGATGAATTACTGCTGGTACGCATCCCGAAAAAGATGAGCTTTCAGGAGTGTCTTGAATGTATGCAGTGAGGTGGTGTCTCTGATGTATTCTGGAAGTTTGTTCCAGATTATGGGGCCATAAACAGAGAATGACCTATCAGCAAAGGAAACACAATGGGTTCTGGGCACAACAAAGTGCAGCGAAGAGGAGGTTGATGATCGAAGACTACGTCTCCGTTGAGGAGGAATTCGAAGCATGTCCATGATGTAAGCAGGAGCTAGTTTCCAGTAAGCTTTGAACATAAGAATGATGACCTTATAGTTGATTCTTTGTGAGATTGGGAGCCAGTGTAATTTAATGAGTTCAGGAGTGATGGAGTCAAACTTCCGTTTGTTAGAAATTACTCTGGCAGCAGATCGCTGAACATTTTCCAGCCTCTTTTTGAGTTTTTGATTGATACCGATCAAGAGGCTGTTACAGTAGTCCAGTCGTGATGTCACCAGAGTATGTACTGCCAACTTAGTGGCCTCAACAGTCAGCAGTTTACGGGCTCTACTAATGTTTATTAGGTGGTAGTTAGCAGCTTTGATGATACTGGACACCTGAGCAGACATAGTCATCGCAGAGTCAAACATGACCCCAAGATTCCTGACTGGTTTAGTTTGGGGAGGGACGTCAGCTCCAGCGACTTTCAGAGATGGCAGATTGAACTTGGCGAGTTGAGCCCTGAAACCAATTGTTAATACCTCAGTCTTGTCGGCGTTGAGTTTCAGGAAATTTGATGACATCCAGTCTTGCACTTCCATGATACAACCTTCAACTCTTATCACACCCTTTAAGACCTCATCAGACGTAACAGGGCAAATTGAGATATAGATCTGTGTATCGTCAGCATACATGTGCAATTCCATGCCATGCCTGCGGATGATATGACCTAGTGGAAGGGTATAAATCAGAAACAGGATTGGACCGAGCACTGATCCTTGAGGAACCCCGAATTTCAAGTGTTGAGGTGCAGAGAACTCGTGGTTGATGTGGACACGTTGTGATCTTCCGGACAGATAAGATGTGAACCACTTCAGTGGAACATCGTGCAGTCCAAGAAGCATTTCCATCCGATCAAGTAGGACTCTATGGTCAATAGTGTCAAAGGCTGCACTTAGGTCAAGCAGGACAAGGATAGTAACACCCCGCTTCTCCATCTTCGATCATGTTTTTACAAACAGTCCTTGGGTTGGACACGGGTTCGAATCCACGCACCATCGTACATGAGTCGAACACTGTAATAACCTCTGGCCCATTAAATTCTACATTCTATGCCTGCTGTCAAGAGTTTAAAGGGGAACTCAAAGGTTGTTTTTTCTTCTGTGTTTTTGTGGCAGAGTATAGATTAAATAATAACTAACACAACAATTGGGAAATTAAGTAAGAAATACGTTTTTTAGAGGCATTTTTTTTCTGCGCCTGCACAGCCAGAAATCCGAAAAGTCTGTATGTAAACATATGACGTCATTCTGGGAGACGGTGGCACTGCATACATATGTATATGACGTCATTCTGGGAGACGGTGGCACTGCATACATATGTATATGACGTCATTCTGGGAAACGGTGGCACTGCATACACATGTATGTAGTGCCACCGTCTCCCAGAATGACGTCATATGTTTACATACAAACTTCAGATTTCTGGCTGTGCAGACGCAGAAAGAAAATGCCTCTAAAAAACATATTTCTTACCTAATTTACCAATTTTTTTTGGTATTATTATTATTTAATCTATACTCTGCCACAAAAACACAAAAAATTGAAAACAAAAAAACCTTTTAGTTCCCCTTTAATGAAGCAAATTTTAAGATGGACGTACTTCTCTAGCTATGAGTTGCTTAGCTGCATAAGTTATCTGCTTGGTGGGTAGTGTGCTGCTAAATTTCACTACAGAGTCAAGATTTCTGTAATTAACAACAGAGATAATGAAAGTCAACAAAGAGGTTTATCAATAGGGTAACGCTTATAGGTGACAATGCAAAGTCAAGGGTGCAACAACATTGGGCGCTTAGTATTTAGGAAATTCCAACTCATTTTTTCAGATGAATTTAGGATACTTTGAGTTATTTCAGTATTCAGTTGATAATTGAACATTTGATTATTCCGGAGAGCTCTAGTCAGGCTAGTGTGTCTTTCCCACTGGCCGCAACATTTCATCAACTCATAAAGTTTAAAGGGATCGTATACGTTTGGAAATTACTCCAAAATTTAATGGCAATAAAAAACTTACTTGGTGGAGAAAAACAGCAGCTTTGAATAGTATAATGCATTTTTAGAAACTTTTCACTTCGAAGTACTGCGGTTATGAAGAAAGATAACACTTTTTATACTAAAAAAATTGAATATGAGAAGCGATACTGCAGTGACGTTTTTCAGATTTCAATGCAGATTATTCTTCCTGCGTGGACATAACCGCTCCAGATTTTTGGCAATATCTCAAAAGCGTTAACACCTTTTAAAATGAAATTTTTACAGGTTAGTTTAATGGTCTATATCTATAACTATATAGGATTGAAACAAACAGTGGGTTCCAATTACCAAACGTATACGATCCCTTTAACAGTATATCAATTTGTTTTGGTTGTGCATTTTAACTGTTTCAAGCCGCAAGTTCTAAAAAAAAAAAAAAAAAAAAAAAAAATGGTGCTTGACAACTAATCTGATGACATTTTTTCTCTGTGAATGCTGTATATTCCCAGAAATAACAATATTGTAAGATAATGCAAATTTTTTTACAAATGCATCTCAGAGACGCATTTTTGAACTGTTTGTATTATTTTCTTTAAAATAACAGCATGCAAAAAGGAATCATTTCCCAGGGAGTTTAGAGTCATTAATATCTTTACATTAATACATATTCAAGCGAACAAAGAAAACTGGCAGGAGCGGGATTCGAACCTGCTACTTCCAGAATACCGGACCGGCGCTCTACCAACCGAGCTATCTTGCCCTATGTTGGCGGTCCCCCAAACTGTCAGTATCTTTGTTCAGGGGGCGCTAGTCAGAAGTCATAAACACCAGAATACCGTGTGGAAAAGGATCACGCCCGATTTGACGATACAACATGGGAAGCGACATTGTGGGGATCACTCAATGAGGATGCGACTTTTATCATTAAATCAAGTAAGCTTTTGAACAATAATTTGTCCCTTTAATCAGCCTAATCCTCCTTTTGTTGTTCCAACAGAACTCTGTACATGACTTTTCGTTTGTGTTTCTCCTGCCAGGTATGATGTGCATCATGCTGCATGTTGCCCTATATATGTTTGTTTCGTGTACACAGCCATTATGTCTCTGAAGAAGATCTTGTTAAGATCGAAATATTAGGCCCTCTTAACTTATTTGATTTGTATATTTCAGGTCATTCCAGCCAGTAAGCAGTTTGCAGCAGTTTTAATCTTATTCAATAATTTGGTTAGTTAGTTATTGGGTCGTTGCATAAGGTACATGTATACTGTCCCTTTTGATGGATGGAGTCTGTATTATATTGCACAGGATTGTTCCATATCAGTCATGGTTTATACATACGGATCGAGGACATAGTTATACTGCCCCTCAGCGCTGCGTTCCTGGTTGTAGGTTACATTGTAGGCTATCATGGTGTTGATCAGTTCCTTCATCTGCCTTTTCTCCTGGGCGTTGAATAGCTGGGTGTTCACCTTTTTATACAGAAAGAAATGAACATGAATTGTTTAGTAAAGTAACTGCACCTATTTGTGCAGTAAACTCCAACTGAACGCCCATCCACATGCACCGGTACCGCCGCCATGCTCCACACACTGCAAATTGGCTGCTGTTTTTAAAAAAAATTATTAGCAGAGGATATTGATAATTTTAGTTTTGTTTAACCAGTTCGCGCCGGATGACGTATATAAATGCAAAGTTTTCCCAAGATTCAAAACGGATGACGCATAAACAGGCCACGAGCAAGGCCAGAAATATCTGTCAGCAGCGAGCAAGGCCGGAAATGCGTGGGTGTGCTTCCCGGCACTATTGGCCTGAACCTGCTTCGGATCGAGTTTCGTTAAAACTAATCCCGCCCCTCGGCTCTGTGATGTTAAAATAATCCTGGCGCGAACTGGTTAAAAGAGGAGAGGTTGCCTTTTGTAGTGATATAAAACTTGACTATATCCTTATTACTTTTGAAATTATGACCAGGGGCCAATTTTATAGAGCTGCTAAGCACAAAAATTTGCTTAGCACAAAAAAGTCTTGCTTATTAAAAACAGGTTACCAGCCAAAATTCTACGGTTTTTCATGCTAAGCCAAAAACCAGCGGATTATCAATCGAAAATAATAAAGATCACGTGAAAATTTGGTCTGTAACCTTGTTTTTGCCAAGAACAAATTTTCATGCTAATCACATTTTTGTGCTTAGCAGCTCTATAAAATTGGCCCCAGGTGTTTTAAGGGTACTTTATTTTAGAATCACCCTGTATATATATTCATGTAATCTGACGTGAATTTCATATTAATTCAGTAGTTTAGTTTTGTATGTTTGCAAAAGGCGTAGGTACATGTACAATTCATGTAATTTCACATTCACAACTTACCGGTCTGAATGTTGGTTGTAGTATGATCAGTAGTAAGGGCAGGGTTTGAGTGACTGCCATGCGTGGGTCCAGGAAGCACGCTGTGCTTGGAGAAACCTCCGACAGGACGGTGCTCAGTAAATTCTTGGTTTTGGTCTGCTTGATGAAATTCTGTGTAGGGAAAAAACCAGTAGGGGACAAATGGCAACCTTTAAGAGGATACACAAAAATGTACGTTAGGTAAGACCAGGGTTCTAGCTAGGACCTTTTTAGTGGCTAGAACCCTGGGTAAGACAATATTTTTTTTTTTTGAACTTTGTTCGTTTTAGCATTTTGGCAGCTAAAATCAATCAAAATAACCAACCCTGACCTCACAGGTAGCCATTTACTCCTGGGTGGGGAGAAGCAGTGAATGCCTTCCCCAAAGGCACACGCCCAAGGCTGGACTCAAACCCGCAACCTGCAAAATTACCCGCAGGCCACGAGTTCAATTTGCCAGACCACAAGGCCACAGCACTCTGCTCAGCCTAAAAGATGAAGTACGTTTTGCATGTTTTGGCACACATCAGATGTGCTTCCTTTTACCTCATATGTGACCTGGCACCACAAAATGAGCGGGAAGTCACACATGGTCAAAACAAGTTATTGGCCAAAACGACAATTTTTCAAGCTGGAGGTCGGTTTTGAGTTGTTAATTTTGTTACATACAAAAAAAACTTCTTTATCATATCCCAAAATTGTAGAGCTCAATTCAAACTCCGAATGTTTTTTTTTTTTTTTGGGGGGGCTGAATTGCACTGCATGATAGTATAGTTGGCATGGTTCACAGACTTTGAACTCTGTTTTCTCAAAACAAGGGAGCATGACTTCCACAAATTCAAAGGACTATAGCGGCGCCTAGGAATAAGCTACAGTAACACACAATACATTATTTAAAAGCTTTAGGTCTTCTTCATTCTAGAAATGTAATAATGTCAACTTTTAAATTTTGCGACTTTCCACCCATTTCTTGGTGCCATGTCACATATGCAGTGTTTGGATACTTGAGTTGCGGCTTGGAAAACGATGCAAACAACAGATGAAACACCCAAACAAAACAAATTACGATCGCCGGACTTCGATCTACACAGAACAACTGCCCGACACCGGTTGAAAATGAATGCCGTTTTTCTTGGGTTTTTTCTCGGCATCCATGATTGTAAAACTTCGGACACGATATTTACTATAAAATACAACCCCCAAATCCACACATTCCTGATAATTCAAGCAATTTACCAATGGTGTGTCTTACCTTTAAAGAAAAATATATACTGAAGACATGGATAGTGCAACTTTATGGATTAGATTTTCAGAGAGAGATTTATGAACATGGAACATGGAACAATGCATCAGCATGTTTTAGCACACATAAAATGTGACCGCCTCTACAAAAAGGTGTATTAAGTTGCGCTGTGCACTATCATGTAATGGCCCGCTCAACGTTGAGAGGGTAAATATTTCATCAAAATGTGATCTTCATTTTTTGTCATGAATGACATCTTTAATACCTACAGTTTCAGGTTTCATTCACAGAAATGTTGATTTAATGATTAAAGCGGAAAAAACAACCATTTTGTGTGCATCGTTCTGTTGTAGCACAACAGAGCCGGCTATTTGAAGGCCTGTTTTCCAAGTTGTGTAATTTGAACTCCAAGGAAGCAATCAAGATGTCAACACGTCATATCTCTAGAAGATATCTCCAGAATGAGAGGGGCTGTGGAGCTCTGTTATATACCAAATGAAAGCTTACGTTGTGGGATTTTCAACCATGTATATAACTAAATTTCACATTTTGGCGACATAATACACCTTTTTGTAGAGCCGGTCACAAATGTTCTCCTTTTTACCTCATATGCAGTGTTTGGGTACTTGAGTCGCGGCTGGGAAAACGACGCAAACAACATATGAAACACCACGGGTACATAGGGGAGGTAGCGATAGAAGGTATAGTCCTGACTGTGACCGATGAAGCTGCCAAGGCGATCATGGAAGATCAACCAATCAGAGGCCAGATTCAGCTGCAAGTTTAGAAGAAGAAAAAAAAATGGAAGGCACGATTAAAAATAATTTACAAAGCTCCTTTTAGAAAATATTTCTCAAGAAGCTTTAAACGGTATCCAAGCACTAAAAAAAAAAGAAATAAAGAACAGGTTTCCCACAGATATCGTAAAATAAAATGTTATGCCTTTTTCATTCAGACTAATTCCTGTTTAGTTTTGACAGAGTTTTGACTTTGGATGTCACTTCCTTTCTGGCTCCAAGTTTGACACAAAACCACTGAGCAACACAAGAGCATCACAATAGTGCAATAACCAGTTTGCGCCGGGATTATTTCAGTTCAGTTCAGTTCAGTTCATTTATTTCCACTTATTCAATTCATACGAGGCGCGGGATTATTTTTAACGAAACTCGATCCAAGGTGGGTTCAGGCCGATGGTACCGGCAAGCACACCCAAGCATTTCCGGCCTTGCTCGTGATGTGTTTATGCGTCATCCGCTTTGAATCTGGGGAAAACTTTGCGTGTATACCTCCGGCGTGAACTGGTTAAACAAGTTACAAGTATATTTGTATATACAAAAAGAGGACACTTGGGCTTCATTTTAGAAGTACTCTCTTGCCGGCAACAAATTGACAGTTGGGTGAGAACATTGAGAACATTTTCAGAAACTGGAGGAATTCCTCAGGATAAGGCTGTGTCAGAAACGAGTATCTAGAGCTACGGTCTACGGTAGAGCCTACGGCTAGTTATTGCGCCCCCAAGCGATGCTTGAATTAGTGTTTGCAAAATTACGATGTAAGAACTTACAACAATTATCGTCTGCTAGATGTTACACAATGTTTGTTTACAGCCAGTCGAAATACCTGATGATATTGACGTATTTTTCGATCTGTTAGTTTCTATTCAGACAATGCACTATTATTGAAAAATAAACAAAAATTTGCTCCCAAATTTAAATAAGTGCTGCCGCCATTTTGTTTTGCCCGAGCTAGACAACTTCTTTTACGGCTAGATTTTTGTGACGTTGTAGCTGTAGCTGTAGCTCTAGACGGCATTTCGGACAGTGCTACAAAATGGCCGCCATAGACAATAGACCTAGCCGTAGCTCTAGACACCCAATTCGGACACGGCCTTATTTGGTCTGGGAACCAGACTAATAAAGGTCTATCCAGAGTAAAGTGGAAGACTGGCATAGCCAAATGTCAAGCATCATTACATTTGTAACCTGCTCCCATAAAACCAGACATACATGTAAGTTATTGGTTTTTTTAAAGTGAAATATTGTTATTTCCATTTAGTACACATCTTCAGCTTTCATTCGGTACCAAAACCACCTTTATACCATACTTACTTACAATTTTATGAGGATTTTATTTTGATGTATTTGGGAGATAAATTACCACTTTTAGGACACAGTTTGCCTTAATAAATGCATGATTTTGTGTACTTTCTCATCAATAAAGTAGATTTTGTTTAACCTATCTGAGGGTTAAAGTATACATATTAAAGAATAAAAAAATAACGAAAAACTAAAATTGATGTCCGCCAATTTGTTCACCCCATTTCCTCTCGAAATAGCCTGTGCGACTTATGTCGGGTTTCGTAGGAGCGGGTCACATTTATAGTTCGTGCAGGATTCTACAACTATATTCTAGAATATCACTTTTCCAAAAACTCTTTGTCAAAATAACAGAATTCCATCGTTTTCCCATGATACACAACTGTAGGAAACCTCAAAAAAGCAAATAATAAACATAATGCCTGTCAATAATATTTCAAAAGGAGACTGTTTTTTACTCACTGCCTCAAGCCTTGGGTCCTTGAATTTCATCTCCAAGTAGTTCTCAAATATCCCTGGGATTAATGAAAACAAGAATACTTTTAAGTTTGAAATATGGGTATTCCATGAAGTTGGGAGACGGCGCGATATGTGACTATCCACAACAAAAGGGCTGTAAAGTTGCCAGAGCTTATTTTTTTAAAAGACCATTAAAATATGCGATTTTATTTGTTTCAAAAAAGAATTTTCATATTCAGTGTTACTTGTTGTTGCTAACCGTAAATACCAAATATGTCTTGTAATACATCATTTTAAAGCTTATTTCTTGTAGATTTAATTTATCTAAATATCTCAAAACGTCAAGATGCCTACTTTACAGCCCTTTCGTCGTGAACGGTCACATGGCGTGCCTATACGTGTATGTCCAGAGCATACATACGGGCTAGCAAAAATGTAAACGTGCTAGTAAAATCTGCAGTTTACAACCCCGTTGGCTACCCAGGAAAAAAGTTAGCGCAAGGCCTGCTAGTGTGACATTTGTTACGTCAACACATTTTTCAACATATTCCTTGTAATTTATCTACAATAACCTTATAAAGATATGTGTGGTTCCATATGGTGGCCATTAGTAGTATGCAGAAAAATATACAATAAATTTGAAACAACAAAAACCAGAAACTGTGTCCCCTGTTACATTGGAACTTACTAAATTTGTCATAAAATGTTTCAGGAAACTAAAGTTTCTAATGGTTCAAAATTTGACCAATTCTGTCCAACATCCAAGACAAATATCAGGAATGAACATTCAAATAATGTAGTCGATAGATGGCATGCAACTAGAAGTGTTGCAAAAAGGTCACACTTTGTATCCCAACTTCATGGAATGACCCATATTTGAAAGTCTCAATTTCGAAATATCTTTACTTATTTAAAAGTAAATAATGATTGTAGGCATCCAGCAAAATAATTGCGCTAGATATCCTGTAATTTGTTACGAACAATTATTACTTGCATTGAAACATCTAAAACTTTTTTTTACTCTGAGGCGGGTACCATGGAAGAATAGATCAAAGTCATTGTAATCTCAACTACAGTGTTGGGGGACTAGACCAACATGGCCTTCACGGTTGGACTTCCCACCTTGCATGAGTTTGTCATAGTCGCCAGCCCCTTGCGCCAGCTGTAGCACATTGTAGAAGCGTGCCGTCATCGACATTGGATTGGTGGTGTCGAGACCGAGGGTACCGTCCACTGCAGTAGCGATCTCAACCTTGCCTGCTGCCACATCATGTGGGTTAGCATACTGCTTCCTGATAACAAATGAAGGGGCAAAGAATATAGGAATAACAGCACAGACAAAACACAGAAGATTATATGGAGGTTGAATCTGAGATCTATTTTTTTTTACTCAATTGTCCATTACATACATGTAGTGCTCTTAGTAGGGAACAATTGTATGATGCGCATTTTCAGTTGCTTACAAACAGTCCAAAACTCAGAAATATTTGCGGTAACACCGTGTGAAGGGATCTCTTTTGAGAAGAGGTAGGGTGGTTCTGATAAGAACCAGTGGTTTATCCTGACGTTTCGACCAGTATGCTCTGGTCCCTAATTTATAAGGATGGGCGGGTTCCGTGATGCGTGGGAGAGGATGCTAGCCGGGGATTGGCTGGATCTCTGGGTCGGTGATGGGTGAAGGAATGCTGGTGCTGAATGAGTGTGACTTGACAGTCAAAAACTTATATTTCTTATGGGTTCAACAGATGAATCTATTATACACTGAACAAAAACATGAACGCACACAAAAACATAAACGCACACAAAAATATAAACGCCCACAAAAATATAAACGCCCACATAAATATAAACGCCCACAAAAATTGTTATTTGTCTTGATTTGTAAACATTTGTGTCCATCTCTGCAGATGTGGGTGGAATCACTGCATCACTGAGCAATTCCTAACTGGCAGAGATGGACACAAATGTTGTTTACAAATCAAGACAAATAATTTAATTTGTGTATTTATGAACTTAAAAGAAAACCATGTCGACTTGTACTCGCCTGCTTATGTAGCGAAATACCGGTACCTAAAAACGATATTCTGGGAGGAAAACCCACGAAATCGGGTAGGGATTGAAAACCCAAACCACAAATGTGACCCGTTCCCACCAAACCCAGGAACAAGTTGAATTTTGATGAAAGTTTTTGACATACTGGTAAGAGGAAATAGGACATGTTCAGATTCAATTTGACACCAAAATTATTCCTATATTAATTGGTTGTGAGTGCAGGTGGTTTGGTTCAGCTATAAAAGAAAACAACTTTTGAAATTATTATTATTATTATTATTATTATTTTCTGGTAATGAAACCAAGGATCCTTCAAAAGCGCTCAAGGTACTGTAGCTCGTAAGCCAGAAGAAACCCGTAGACAGAAGGCTGTGTCAGCCAGGAACACCGGGGCAAACCCCTTTTCTTAGCGATAAGTGTTCTGGGTTCTTTTACGTGCATTATACAATTGTATAATGTTATAATGGGAAAGATATATACACACATTATAAATTATACAACACACGGGACCTACAACTTTACGTCCCATCCGAAGGACGAAGCAATAGTGGTTTAATTGCCTTGCTTAAGGACACACGTGTTTTTCATGGTTTACATGTATCATGACTTGTTCAAGCAACCACAGTACCGGTAATTCCAACAGACGAATGCAAAATATAACACTTTCCTTAACCAGTTCGCGCCGATTCAGGTTTCACGCCGATGGTAACGGGAAGCACACCCACGCATTTCCAGCCTTGCTCGCTGCTGACAGACATTTGCGGCCTTGCTCGTGACGTGTTTATGCATCATCCGTTTTGAATCTGGGGAAAACTTTGCGTGTATATACGTCCCCCGGCACGAACCGGTTAAACATTGCATGCGGCGATGGATATTATGGGCTGCTAAAATTAATGTTTAGCAGTGCGTGTACTGTATTATTGTCAAGGGACTTTACCCTAAAAAATTGAACCAATAAATAGGCAGCAACCAAAAAGTGGCATCTGGCTAATAACAATTCAAGACAGAATGATAGAAACCTAAAGGGAGGTTTACACCATTGGTAATTGCTTGAATTATCAGGAATGTGTGGATTTAAAGGGTTGTATTTTCTTTTGTAAATATCGTTTAACCAGTTTGCGCCAGATGACGAATATAAACACAAAGTTTTCTCCAGATTCAAAACAGATGGCGCATAAACACGTCACGAGCAAGGCCGGAAATGTCTGTCAGCAGCGAGCAAGGCCGGAAATGTGTGGGTGTGCTTCCCGGTACTGGCGGCCTGAACCCGCTTCGGATCGAGTTTTGTTAAAAATAATCCCGCTCGTCGGCTCGGTGATGTTAAAATAATCCCGGCGCGAACTGGTTAACTAACCTGTCTGAAGTTTTACAATCATGGGTGCCGCGAGAAAAAAACGAGTCTGTTTTTTAGCCGGTGTCGAGTAGTTGTTCTTGTTGTAATTGTTATCTCGCGATTGTGATTTAAACTAAAATATAATTCAGTTTTGTATAACAATGAGCGCAATCATTTCGCTGGATGCCAAGAATTACTATTCACTTTCAAAATAAGTAAGATATTTCTTAATAATTTGGTAGTTTTCGATATCTTCTAATGGTGTATCCTACCTGCGTATTCAAGTCGTAATACCACTAGACTTATTGTGGCCTATTGTGGCCCACAGTTTTCATTTCTTATCTTTCGCCTTTGAAAGGCAGAAGGCTGAAGGTTCCAATAAAAGACCCTTCTAACCAGCGGGAAAAGAAGTTAAAGAACAATAGGAGATAATACTCAAAACGAATTTCAAATTAATGGTGCCTCGGTAAATGTTGTCCCCAAAGACGTGCATTGAATTTCACAAGGTCGTTGCCAAACACGTACCAGTACTTGGGTTGGCCAGCAGTCAATATCAATTACCCGGCTTAATTGTTGGTCTTTATTAAAGTTTCTGATCAAAATTTAGAGACAAGTTGCTTGCTTCGTTTTTTTGTTTTTTTGAAGGACGATGAAAAAATGTGACCATGGCAACAAGGCTTTTGTCTTCTGATATTGATAACAATATTTTACGTCACTCAGAAAAGTCTAGCGTATTTTCTGTCGTGATAAATTGGACTTCAATGTTGTGACACTAGTAGAACGATATACACATGTACTGTGAACACAGCTGATCCTCTTCAAACCTTGCTACCGACGGACAAACAAATCATCATGTACTTGCTCGAAGTCTTCATCATTGTGGCAATCACTTCAGCGATCAATGCTCAATTTAGGTCAGGTTCCTGCCACTCTCGGCTCACCGTCGAATGCTCTTGCCAGCCAGGCTGGCAATTGTGGGGGGACGACTGTTATCGCCTCACTCCTTCATCTCATGCTTGGGATGACGGCAAGACAGCTTGCCAAGAAATTGGAGGCAAGATGGCCGTTCCTCGCTCACTGGAGGAAATGAAGTTCATGGCGGAATTGGCGCGAAATGTGGAGAGTAAATACCACGGCTGGATCGCTTGTGATGACAAGGAAAAAGAAGGGACTTGGGAGTGTGATGGCCAGGAAGTAAGCCAGCTCTTTCGGATGTGGGGTGATGGAGAACCAAATAGTAACGGCAATCAAGATTGTGTTTTGATATCATTTCATCATGACAAGATGGCCGACTATTTCTGCAGTTCTTTGTTAAAAGCTTTCTGCGTTCGCAAGTCTGCCTGCACTCACAGCCTAATCCAACTCCGTGACTAATGCCTCCTTACCGACACCAAAGGCCACAGTTTCAACCCTAACATCTGGGATTTTATTAGCGAGGGTGTGGTCGCCTGAAGACAAGCTTTCAAGACAAGAACACAAATCACAAGACTAATTATTTTGGTCTACACTAAAGAGTACACACACCCTATTCATGAACACCAGTACAATCTTGAAGACGAATTCTACAAACCGAGTTATCTAAACACACAGGCCTGAATTATCACGATTAACTCATGAATTCATAAAGAGTGATTAGATCATCTACTGTTTATCCAACGTACATGGTTACTGACACCTGTCTAAGTAACAACAAGGGGCTTGTTTATCTCGTGTACAATTTACCAATTCTCTGTTGGCTTGCTTGTGTGGACAGACATATGGCCATGGAATTATCAGCGCATTTTTTTTCTCGACATGCCGGTCCTCGCACTAGTGTCAACTAAGCTGATCAGCAGAGCACAGCGAGCTGCGGGTTTTTGAAGATAGATATGCACTTTTTGTTTA
Source organism: Crossaster papposus (assembly GCA_037893245.1). Lineage (NCBI taxonomy): Eukaryota > Metazoa > Echinodermata > Asteroidea > Velatida > Solasteridae > Crossaster > Crossaster papposus. The sequence goes on from JBAIAA010000238.1 coordinate 2,180,888, forward strand.
ACATATTACGTAATCCGCTGTGAAGAGAATGATGTACAGCTAGATGGAAGGATAAACAGCCGATTATTTTCTTACTGAATTGCGATGATCACAGGAGTTTATCCACACGCGTACATGTACTTCTCTGTTTTAGCCACCGTACAATAGTTGTACGTGACTAAAATTATCGGATGATCATCACCATTTATGAATTCGGGCCAACAAATTTTACTTATCGTTTGAGCTCCATGCACAAGTAACCCTTCAACAGTACGAAAAAGGGTGAGTTGGCCGGGGATACCACTTTGAGTGTCATTTGAACACACTGCATACAAGGCTTGACGCTCCCTTGAAGATGCTGTGGCTTTGTGCACACGTATTGTGTCCTATCCGTGAGTACTTTTTCATAACACATGTACAGTATTTCAAGCACATTAAGTTGCAAAGTCAGGTTTTCCGACTTTTTTTTTCTGGCCAAGAAAACCCTCCAAACCTTAAATGTGACCATCCACGACAAAAGGCCTGTAAAGTCGCCAGAGCTTATTTTGAGAAAAGGACCATTAAAATATGTGAAAAACAATTAAAAGCAAAGAAATTTCATATTCTTTGTTACTTGTTGTAGCTAACCATAAATACCATTAAAATAATACACCAAGCTTATTTGTTGTAGATTTCATTTCTCTAAATATCTCAAAATGTCAAGATGCCTACTTTACAGCCCTTTTACAAATGACGGTCACAAATGAGGAAAAGAAATTGTTGCAAATGTTACCGGTAAGAAAAAAAACGTTAAAAAAAACACAAAAAAATAACTAACAAAACTCACAAAATGAACACCAAAATAGGATACGAACACAAAATACACTGACATTTGTACATGTAGGTCTCACGAGCCACTGGTGTATAACGTCCGTCGATGTCAGTTTGTTATAATAATTGATATATCGGAAATTTAATATCGAGTATACTCGATATATCGATGTCAGTTTGTTATAATAATTGATATATCGGAAATTTAATATCGAGTATACTCGATATATCGATTATTTCCCATGTGCAAGATGAAGCCTAAAAACAGTGCTCAATATACATGTACTGAAGACCGACAGTTTAATAGGGTTGCATATAATACCGGTTTTCAGCTTGATCCCCTGCGCATGTTGTCGGCCCGAACAATATCAAATTGCGCCAGCCCACGTGTTTATGGTTTTACAACGAAGATAAGAAATTATTACGGTTGTCGCTTCCGCTTGCTAGGCGAATAGCAGGGTGCAGAGAACGCACCCCGCAATTCCCGACTCGTGATTGGCCACCCCAAAATGACATCAGATCAATGGAGGGTTACGTCCCAAACAACCGATAGGCTGGGGCGGCATGGCCGGTTTCTTTAGAGATTTTACCGTGCAAGCGGTCGTGAACTATAGCGGCGGGCCGCGGGGGAAACACAAAAAACAACTTAACAACCGCAGTTGGTCGTCGAACGTATTTTATTTAATAGGCCTACTCAAATGTTTTAAGCTACAAATAAAGACGGCAGCTTTTCTAATCTAAAGCCCTGAGATTTTCTGGATAATCTGACACTCTTTTGGTGTTTTCGATATCATTTAGGAACATCGAAATTTAGATACATCAAAATTGTTGATACATTGAAATGTCGATATTTCAATATGATTAAAAAAGTGACATCGGCGATATCGATGTCAAAACAATATCGAGTATTTGAGTAATATTGATATATCGACGGACGTTACTGGTGTAAAGAAAAATATATCTTCTCTTATCTCGTTACGAAGCGCTTTATACTATTAATATATTAACTACATGTATGTAAACAAAATATTGTGTCCTGTTTATGGGGGTCTTGAGAGTAGTTTAACAAAAAAACACTTTATTTGTTGGTGCATGTAGCCCATATTCTTAACGAATTAGTTGTTTTCGCTTTTTGGAAACAAATACGATCTACTTAAAGGTAGGATACACTTTTTGCAGATATCAAAAATTGTTACTACCGAAAAAAATTGAGAAATGTCTTACTTATTTGAAAATAAATAATGATTCAAGGCAACCAGCAAAATGATTGCGCTAGACATCCGGTAATTGTTACGAAAAATTTAATTTTATGAAAAGAAATCACGATCGCCAGACAGCGATTGCGTAAAAAAACAAGAACAAGAAGAACAACTGCCAGACGACGGTTGAAAATGAACGCTGTTTTTCTTGCTTTTTTCTCGGCATCCATGATTGTAAAACTTCGGACAGGTCACTAAAATGATATTTACCAGTACTATAAAATACAACCACTACAAATCCACCCATTCATGATAATTCAAGCAATTACCAATGTTGTATCCTACCTTTAAAATGAAAATTAAGTTTCACTGTAAATAAAAAATTAATTGTAAATATTTGAAAAGTGCATTTTCTGAACTTCAAAAGACGATTACTTTGTAAATTTTCTTGATTTGGTAATTGGATATTACTTACTGTTGTGGATGTGGAAGTAAATAGTTTGTGCGTTTCTGCTTGTAAATTCGCATGAAATTAAAGGTAGGATGTATACACCATTTGCAGATATCGAAAATATTTACTACTAAATTAGTAAGAAATATCTTACTCATCTAAAAGTAAATAATGATTCTAGGCATCCAGCAAACTGATTGCGCCGGACGGCGATCGCGAAAACAAAGAAATAACCTAAGAATAACTGCACGTCGCCAGTTGAAAACAAATGCTGTTTTTCGTGCTTTTCTCGGCGTCCAGGATTGTAAAACTTTGGACATACGATATTTACTATAAAATAAAACCCCAAAAACCTATTTATGATAATTCAAGCAATTACCAATGGTGAATCCTACCTTTAATAGAAAAATTACAGTTTTATTGCAAAAAAATAAAATATATATAATCAATTGTAAATATTTGAAAAGTGCATTTTCTAAACTTCAGAAGATGATTAATTTGAAATTGTTCTTGATTTGGTTATTGGATATTACTTACTGTTGTGGATGTGGACTTATATGTGACCGGCTCTACAAAAAGGTGTATGAAGTCGCGCTATGCACTATCATGTAATGGCCCGCTCAACGTTGAGAGGGTAAACATTTCATCAAAATGTGTTTTTTATTTGTTGTCATGAATGAAATTTTTAATACCTACAGTTTAAGGTTTTATTAAAAGAAATGTTAATTTTGATGAATAAAGTGGGAAAAAAATACCATTTTGTGTGCATCGTTCTGTTGTAGTACATGTACAACAGAACCGGCTATTTCAAAGCCTGTTTTCTCAGTTGTGTAATTTGAACTCTGAAACTCTGTCGTGTCTCAAATTGGAGGGGCTATGGATCTCTATTATATACTAAATGAAAGCTTACGTTGTGGGCTTTCTTACCATGTATATAACTCAATTTCATTTTTTCGCGACATAAGACACCTTTTTGTAGAGCCGATCACAAATAGTTTCCCAGTGTCTGCTTGTAAATTTGCATTAAATTAACATGGAGTTAGATAGATGGCCAAGTTTAGTTGTGCTTTCATTGTTACTTTGGGGTAAAACTGGAATAACATACATGTATGTGACCTGCTCCCACAAAAACAGCATAAAGTCGCGCTATGCTATATCGAGTTATGATTGAAAATAGCCGATTTGACAGTGGGAATCGTTTTGGATCCAGCTGACGGAAAACCCCCGACGAACGTTACTCACATGCTTTGTTTACCTCGTTCGTGCCGGCGTTTGTGACACTTTTTGATCGCAAATTTATGTTTTCCCAGTAACTATTCTTAATTTGATGTGCGTAATGACCGCTGGTTTTGCTCAATATTAGATATAGTTTGTTTAATACCCTACCCAGTAAATTATCGTTTTAAAGCTAAGAATTCAAGGAATCTAGAAATACAAATATGTGACCTGGCACCACGAAATGAGCGGAAAGTCGCACATTGCCAAAGCGAGTTATTGGCCAAAACGTAAATTTTTCAAGTGGGAGGTCGGTTTCGAGTTTGTAACGTTTTTACATACATAAAATCATCCATTAGCATATCACAAAATTGTATAGCTCAATTAAAGCTCTAAAGTGGTTTTTTTTGCGGCTTAATTGCACTGAGTGATAGTATAGTTGGCACGGTTCACAGACTTTGAACTTCGTTCTCTCAAAACAAGGTAGCATGACTTCATCAATTTTAAAAGAGTATAGCAGCGGCTAGTAATAAGCTACAGCAACACACAATACATCATTTGAAAGCTTAGGACGACTTCTTTCTAAAAATGTAATAATGTCAATTTTGTTATTTTGCGACTTTCCACCCATTTCGTGGTGCCAGGTCACATATCTCAAAATATCGAAATGTCAACTTTACTCTGATTTGGTGGTAGCAGGTCACATATTGGGGGACAACCGTAATACCGTAAACAACCATTTATTTTGTTCGGCCTACAATGGTATGCATGGATAAGTCAACAAAGATGTTACTATAGCAAGCATTATTATACATGTACTTACCTTTTTGGCTGTGGGAGTTTGAATATATCCTGCCATATTGAAAAGAAGCCTTTATGTCGGTCTTTCTGGCCAATGCTCAGTGATTGGACAAGAGCTAGGCTCAGCACTTTGCCCTGACCATGAATAAACTGCAAAAAGGGATTACAAAAACCAAGAGAAATATCACTCCGAGTGAACGAAAAACAAACAGTATGTCTTCGTTATTAATAATAATAATAAATATAATAATACAAACTTGCATAGCGCTAGGTATCTAGAAAAATCTATTCAAAGAGCTTATTATAGGAACATGGACATTTGTGACCTGTCACCACGATATGAGAGTAAAGTCAGGAAATGGAGATATGGTTATTTTCAAATTCTTGAGAAAGAGAGCTTTCCAATGATATATAACACTTGGGGTTTTTGCAATAAATACATTTCACAGAAAGTCATGGGTTTCACAAAACGTGTTTGTGAGAAAACTTACTTAATAAAAATCCTAAACAAAACACACAACAGATTGCCAAACAGGACAAGTAAGGTTCGGTTGAGCATAGCAACGGCTATGTTCTAATCATTATTTCTTTTTGAAACTTTCCAAGAGTTTGAAGAGGTTTTCAATCATCTGATTGCACTGAAAAAAAAATTGAATATGTAGAGGAGGACTTAGGCTTTCCAAATTAGGCAAAGTCTCACAATTGACCACCCCTTCGTATTTTGACTTTGGATGGCCATATCTCCAAATCACATTGTGCGACTTTACTCTCAGATTGTGGTGACAGGTCATAATTATTCCCGAGGAAGCCACTTGGGTTGTGCTCCCTGAATGCATTTTACAAATTGTTTTAAATATTTTAAATGTGGTTTAAAACAATAACCCTAACTAGCCCCCTTTTGGGTAGGAACCATCTTCAATCCTGCCAAATCATCCAATATGTACAAATTTGATTCATCCTCAATCCTCCAAAATCATTCGTTATTTCTATAATTTGTTCTGTGGAGGGTTGACCACTGCTTCAAAATCCTCTGCCAATCACTGCTATGTGTTGAGTCAGTGCCGATGACATTTAGAAGCAGTGCAGATGATATAATGCATAATGCTGGGTTGCATTATGCATGAACACAAAGAATGCTAAGAATATAACGGCCTACCACTTTGACTCATTGCATCCCGAAAAATCAACTGGCAAATTTTGCCATTCATCCTACTCCTCCAAAATCCTCCACAAACCTCAAAAATCCTCAAAAACTGCAATGGGGAAATTGGAGGATTGAGGAGGGTTAGGGTTAAGGTATGTTTAATCACAAATTTAGAATTATTCATAAAAAAAAGACTGGTATTCATCTGTAATCAAGTTCCAAAAAGGAAGATTTTACGGTACCCTACTTTCAGTTTATCATTACATTGTAACTTAATATTCAAATGTGACCGGTTCTACAAAGAGGTGCATTATGTCATTATGACATAATTATTATGAAATTGAATTATATACATGGTTAAAAAGCCCACAATGTAAGCTTTCATTTGGTATATAATGGAGCTCTACCTGCAGTGTGTTGAGGCATGATCGTATGTCATTGTCTGCTTTGCTACACAGTGCCATAAGTGCTGTCATGTCTGCCCTCAGGGCCTTATTTCTTGCAATCTGTGAAATAAATGAAAAGTTCATTAGGGCTGTGCTGAATATTTGATCGTCAACCAAATATTCAAATTGCATTTTTTCAATTCAAATATTAAAAAATGTAGACATTTTTGAGGAGATGATTAAAAAAGATAAATGATGAAGTGTTGAGTATGGTTTAATAAAATTAATTTAAAAAAATTAAAAAAATAATAAATACGCTTTAGACGTCAACAAATTGTGACCCAGCACGAGTAAATGAGACCCTTTGCGGCAAAAATAAAAATTGAGATTTTGATTTCATCATTTAAAGCTTGTTTAGCTTTAAATGATGAAATCAAAATCTAAATTTTCATTTTTGTCGCAAAGTGTCTCATTTACTTGTGCTGGGTCAGAATTGTTTGGCTTTTTAAAGTGTCCGACAGCCAAATGCCTATTTTTACCCTCTCAACAATGCTCTCAAACCGGGGCATTACCCACTGCCAGTAATCGATGACATCTTGCCACAGCAGAGATGCCAACTTTTAATCCTGTTGTCAGGGAGAATTTGTATTTAAGTACATTTTTTGGTCGTTTTCTTTTGCTTTCACGGTAGTCTCCGTCATGTTGCACGTTGGACAGAGTTGCTTGCATGCATAATGCACTGCAAAACAACGCACATTAGCACACGACCAAATACACACCGAACGCAAAGCGTATTTTTTTTCACGAAATAGAATTGACAGTTGTTAGCGTAAATATCCGACTCCAAAAATGTGGACTCATTGGTAGTATTGCGCATGCGTACGTATGATAAATAGGACAGCGACTGGTCACATGAGAAGAATTAACCAAAAGGGAAAAGGAGTCCGATTTTCACAGGAGTTGGATTTTCATATGACAATGTATCACCATAGCTCAATGGTATCACACAGCGCGGCAACAAATAGATGTAAAGTCAAGTCGCGAAATGGTGTTTCCGCCGGTCTTTTGACTTGCGTGTACCACATGTACATGTACGTACATGTACATTCATTGTAATCACTGTGCACCATGTATACGGTAATTGCTTACTACAGAAGTATGCAGGCGCACTGCATGCAGCTAGCCGTGTACCGAGTGCTTCAGGCCGGCGGGCTTGATTGGTACGGTAACTGTGCATGCTGTAATGCATTGAACAGCAGCGCGTGCGCGGAAAGCAACATTATAATTGTTACACCGCTGCAAAAATGCCGATACAAAATACAAAAGGCGCATTAATATTGAAAATCCGGGAGGATATCTTATGTGCCCGTAAGGTCGGGAGTTTAGTTGATTTTCCGAGAGCCTCCCGGCTAAATCGGGAGGGTTGGCATCTCTGCCACAAATGTCAAGGTCTTGACTAAAGATGACTGTAAGGAGGTTTTTTTTACAATGCGAACTTGACACAGAATCCTCCTACCATAACCACCTTCCAGACACGGGGGCGATTTCACTACAAAACGAATGCCTTTTGGCATCAGTCCAGCTCCAGAAATCATCCAACAGAAACTAGACCACAGCCCTCGAGGGTTTGGTTGGCGTCTACAAGAAAGCTGGCAAAATCTTAATCACTGGACTCGGTGAGACACTAGATGAGGCCAATCGTGATCAAAAACCTGCATTAACTCCTGCTGCGAGGCAGAGAGCGAAACATCAACCTGAACTTTGATAAGCTCGAGTTCAAGGGCTCCGAAGTGACGTACATGGGACATGTACTGTAATAGCGACGGACTCAAAGTGGACCCAAATGTGACCTGTCACCACAACAATATGAGAGTAAAGTCGCACGATGTGATTCGGAGATATGGCCATCTGAAGTGAAATTGATTTGCGTAATTTGGAAAGCCCAAGTCCTCCTCTACATATTCCCATTTTTTGGGTGCGATCAGATGATCGAAAACCTCTTAAATTACACGATCTCGCATAGTGTTTGCCTAGTTAGAGTTTGGAGTAAAGATTAGTGGTCTAATTAACACAGTAATTATATATGCAAATTAGTCCTCGTAACTAGCCCACTTTTTGAAATTTTGATATTTTGTTGTTTATACAATAGTTTGTATGTGTGGAAAGTTTCAGGAAGAAATAATGATTAGAACCTTACTTGTCTTGTTTTTTCAATATTTTGGGTGTTTTGTTTAAGATGTTTTCTCACAAACACGTTTTGTGAAACCCATGACTTTCTTGAGTGCTGTAAAATGTATTTATCACGAAACCCCCCAAGTGTTATGTACCATTGGAAAGCTCTCTTTCTCAAAAACTTGAAAAAAATACCAATATCTCAATTTTCAATTTTTCCCGACTTTACTCTCATATTGTGGCGACAGTTCACAAATAAAGTAGCCGCTATATCAAGGACATGCTAAAACTCCAAGATGCGACAGGAGTACTTTTCGTTCGAATGACGAAATAACTCGCTAAATTCCTGCCACCACCATGGACCGCACCGACCTGACCCAGCCCTGACCAGCTACACAATCTGCTCCTCGCCTGTGTCAAAACCATTTTTGTAAACTTTTACAAACAATATGGATTTGACCGTACGACAAGTTTTCCTGAATACCCGCTAAGAGTCAGGTTTGCACCACATTAATTTGGTCAGATTAAATTGATGGAATACCTCATTAAGTCTTGTCGCAAGTCTTGTGCTGAGGGTTGGAGGAAAATGGGTCACGAAAGCTTGCTGTCTGAGCTGTCTCAGTGCCGGAACATACCTGTCACAAAGAAGAAACAATGGAAAAACAAAAGCAAATGAATCATGAGGTGAACCCAAGACGTGTAAATTGCAGTTCCATTTTTTTTCAACTACCGGTAAGTTAAAAGTATGTTGTCTCAATCACGTCAATGCTGAAACATGTACCTATTAACCAAAATTAATAATAATAATCTAAATACTATAGCCTTGTGAATTGCAATTCCAGTGCCCTACCAAATGAATTATCCAGTCAGGATCACGTCCTTCAAAAAAAGCTTAACTAAACAAGAGTTCTAGAACAAGAATACTTATGCTCTTACATACATGTATTGCATTATACAGTTGACTTGACGAGTCTTAAAAAAGAAAGAAAAAGGGGACCTCAAAACGTGGTCTTGATATTAAGACACAACTTTACACAAGCGTGGTAATTTACAGGTAAAAAAACCTGAATAAATTGCATGCCGCAATATATTTGTGCTCGAATACGATTTTCAAAAAAGTGTACATGAACATAATTTTAATCAGAGTATCTGCAAGTCCCTACATATCCATCACAAGTCATTCGGTCTAAAAGTCAAGTCACTAGCTATTCAAATGAACTGTTAACAAAAGTATTCCTTTGTCATTGTGCAACCAGTTACTTACCACTGGCTTCATGAAAAGACTTGTGAAAAGACTTGTGAACGAACTCTTGAAAGGACTTGTAGGGACTCAAACTCCAATTTCAGTATGATATGTTTGATCGTCACCCGTTTTGAATTCCAAAAATCGACGTGAACTGGTTATTATTATTAGGTGCGAGGGTCACCCTTTTTATAGCATACAACACACTATGTTTCCCTTAATTACACAATCATTGCAAAGACTAAAACCTCTTGTGGGTCTTCTCCTTGCAGATACTGAACATTAGAATGAAAAACACTGATATACATGGATAGCCCAGGGGGTTACAATTTCGTTACGTATTGGACTAGCGTGCATGAATACTTTGAAGTTACCCTTAAAGGTAGGATACACCATTGGTAATTGCTTGAATGATTATGAATGGGTAGATTTTTGGGGTTTGTATTTTATAGTAATAATCGTTTAAATGACCTGTCCTAAATTTTTACAATCAAGGATGCTTAGAATATTTTAAAAAACGTTGTTAATTTGTTCAGCTATCCCCAACCGGCGATCGTAAGTTTTTTAATAAAATTTCATTATTCGGAACAATTACATAATATCTAGCGCAATAATTTTGCTGGATGCCTACAATCATTATTTACTTTCAAATAAGTAAAATATTTCTTAATAATTCGGTAGTAAAATTGTTTCGATATATGCAAATGGTGTATCCTACCTGTTTTACTCGTGAATTGACCAGACAGAATACTTACGGGTCGTTGCATATACAAATAATTGGCCTGAGTAGATTCTTTGATTTTGTCTTCTTAGTGACAGGAGTCGCTGACTCTGTTGGTTTTTTGTTGTCCGAAGCACCTTTAATGTATGCTAGAAGACAATTGATAGCAGGCTGAAGAACAAAAAACAACATGAAACAGAATTACGAAAATGTCTGAAAGTGGATGAAAATGCTACATTTTACACACACCAAATAGTTGAATATCTCTAAGTTAACCCTAATTTAACCCAACCCCCTAATGGTTTCCTATAACTTGCCTGCTAATCCAACTGTGACTCATATGACTTTACTGCTTAATCCAACACAGTCCAACTCACCAAGTTGTTGGGAACATAAACATATTAATTGACTTGCCAAATATGACAAATATGAAAAATGCCCACTTATCATTTTTTGTCTTCGTTCAAGTTTATTTTATCCACAACAAAACTTTCCAAGGTAAATAATGGTTAATACATGCATTGGCAAGATTGTCAGCAAAACTATTTCCATGAGGAAACTATTACAGAAGTAATGAATTTTTTTTTCTCAAACCAAAGTATATATGTCACCTGCTTCCACAAAAACAGACATAAGTGTTTATTTTTGAAAAGTGAGATATTGTTATTTCCATTGAGTACACATCTTCAGCTTTCATTTGGTACCAAAACCACCTTTATACCATACATATTTCCAGTTTTATGAGGATTTTATTTCGATGTACTTGGGAGATAAATTACCACTTTTAGAACACAGTTTGCCTCAATAAATGCATGATTTTTGTACTTTCTCATCAATAAAGTTGATTTTGTTTAACCTAACTGAGGTTTAAAGTATACATATTAAAGAATAAAAAAGTATTGAAAAACAAAAATCGATGTCCGCCAGATTTTTCACCCCATTTCAACTTTGACGAGCTGTATCTCGAAATAGCCTGTGCGACTTATGTCAGGTTTCGTAGGAGCGGGTCACATATGTGACTCCATAAATGTGGGTGCCAATGAATTATGGTGTCGCTCATTACATTGTGATATTTTTCCCCTGGTATTACCAACTGTGAATAAACTATACAAATGATTTTAGTTGCTCAATTTATTGTACTTGTACCTAAAATATCTGGTAGCAAAGGATAAAACATCTGACTATTTCCTGACAGTGTTGGTGTCCTCAAATTGTTCACGGTTTCACGTGTATAAGAAACACCAAAGCAGTGACACTATTAAAAACTTCAAAGTGAACAGAGAAATTGTCAAGGTGGGACTTGAACCTGCGACCTTAAGAATATCGGACCAGCGCTCTACCAACTGAGCTTTTTTAAACAAAAGCCTGATGAAAATAAAAATGTCTAACCGTGGGAGCACCGTCAATTTCATCAATAACGAGGCAATTGGGTCTTCTATCTGTGATTAACACTGACTGCATCTGGGTGGAGGATTCTAGTTTATTCCTGAAGACTTCAACACTCCGATCGTCACTGTAAAAAGAAGTTGAATTATCTCTTTTTATAACACACCTCTTGCAAGTTCTGTATTCTGGTTGGCTGAAACACGGTCACGTGGGGTTAACTATTATAGGCTAGTGCATGAGAATCGCGCCACTGTGAATTTGCGGGAAATAGTTCCCGAAGCGGGCAATAGACTTAACATTTTTGACTGGTTACAGCGCCCTCAAGAGGTTTGCCAGGCTCATCTAAATATGAAAAATGGCGGCGTATGGATCTTTTGGACCGAGGTGTGTTATAAAACACATCTATGGACTGGCATGATTCGGTCACTAGAGCACGTCTATCCCCCCTCGGGCCTCACAGACCCTCACAGTCCGTCGGGGGAATAGACGTGCTCTAGTGACCTCATTGCCAGTCCATATGTGTATAATGTCACTCACAACGTGTTATTAAAAATGTTGTACTCTAAGCCCATGGTAAATCGTAAAAAGTCGTCAGTATTTAACAATTTGCCAAAGACAGAACGTATGTTTTTGTCCTCAAATAAAAACTCTTATTTTTCAGAGAGTTGCCGATATCTGAGGAAAAAAATTAAGAGAGGAGTTTTTTTAGGGGGAATAAAACATACAATTTTAAAATCTATTAACAGAAAATTGTTGCAGAGCATAGGGAGTGCATCTGTAATAGAACAAATTAAGTCTTGGCCCAAACAAGGTTGTCATGTACCGTGATTGAACGGGTCTTAAACATGTTAAAGGTAGTATACACCATTTGCAAACATCTAAAAACGAAAAAATACTGAATTATTGTGAAATGCTTGGCTGTATGAAAATATTGGCTGTATACAGTTTCAAGCATCCTGTGAAATCACGGCACCTGGTGGGCCGTAGTTTTCAATAAAAGTGGTATTTTATATCAATGCTCTGTTTTGTCTGAAAAAAGACAATAAACCAAACTACCAAAAAAAAAAAAAATGTTTTTCTATTAACCTTGCGACGTGCCACCGTACTTTGTCACATTACTGGATTTTCCTAGTTCAAAGCATGACGAATAGCATGGTAAGTGCCGCCTGATCCCTGGTTGAACCCGTGACCCAGCTTTTAGCAAAGCAAAGTGTTGCCCCACGAGTATCCCATTACTTTGGGTACACAAAGGGGCTATTCAAGTCTGGGTTTTCCCAGACCTACCCAAGCAATTAATCATGCTATTGTTGCCGTGCCCCATTCAACAACATCAGCTGGGATCGAATATATTCAGACACTATGGGAAAGTACTGTGTTGACATATAAAGCCATAAAACTGAACAGCATGGGGGTTACACACGAAATACAACCAACTTTGAAAAAAGTTCGGACGCGCGTTCGTGTAAAAACAAAATGGCCGCACGTCGCAAGGTTAACACAACAACTTTAAACGGGTCAGTATCCCAATATTTACATGTACTATAAATCCCCTGACCATTCCACTCTTTCCACTGTTTCTGACCGTGTATTGTAATGACTCACCTAGCATTCATTTCCACCACGTTGTAGCCAGCATGTCCAGCAATGATGTGTGCTAGGGTGGTCTTGCCTAAGCCTGGTGGACCACATAGCAAAGCAATCTTGTGAACAGGACGACTGTTTTCATCGAGCTCCTTCACACACACACAAAAAGATGAACATAACATCAGTGAAATCAATATATGTGACCGGCTCTACAAAAAGGTGTATTAAGTCGCCAAAAAAGGAATTGAGTTATATACATGGTTAGAAAGCCCACAACGTAAGCTTTCATTTTGTATATAGAGCTCCATAGCCCCTCCCCTTTTGGAGATATGCCATGTTTACATATTGATTACTTCCTTGGAGTTCAAATTACACAACTGAGAAAACAGGCTTTGAAAGAGCCGGCTCTGTTGTACTACAACAGAATGATGCACACAAAATGGGATTTTTTTTCCACTTGCATTTGGCAGGGTTTCTAGCCAAATTACCCTGGAGGGTTAGGGTTAAAGTGCTTATATTTTTGGAAACACGAAAATGGTTAGTTTGTCCAACAACAGGGGCCAATTTCATAGAGCTGCTTAAGCATAAAAAATGCTTAAGCACAAAACATTCTTGCTTGGCAAAACCAGCTTACCAGCCACAACTCCGTGTGATGTATATTGTTTGTGATTGGCACTTAATAGCGGTTGTTAGCTTAGCATAACAATCGCATAGAAATTTGGTCCTTTACCTGATTTATTAAGCAAGGGTTTTTGTGCTTAACCCTAACGCTCCTCAATCCTCCAAAATCCTCATTGCAGTTTTTGAGGATTTTTGAGAATTGAGACTGTATGGGTTTTAAAAAAAAAAGGGATTTTTGAGGATTGAGGCACAATGTTGTTTCAAGTGTGGAGGATTTTGGAGGAATGAGGCTGAATGGGGTTTTTTTAAAATGAGGATTTTGGAGGAATGAGGCTGAATGGGTTTTTTAAAAAAATCATAAGGATTTTTGAGGGTTGACTTTTTTTCAATCCCCAGAATCCTCATTGCAGTTTTGGAGAATTAAAAAAAATGGGGATTTTGGAGAATTGAGGCACATTATGTTGTTTCTAGTGTGGAGGATTTTTGAGGATTGAGGCTAAATGGGGTTTTTAAAAAAATGAGGTTTTTAAAAAAATGAGGATTTTGGAGGATTGAGGATGGTTGCTAGCAAAAAGGGCCTAGGGGGTTAGGGTTAAGCATAAAAAATGCTTAAGCACAAAACATTCTTGCTTAGTAAAACCAGCTTACCAGCCACAACTCCACGTGATGTATATTGTTTGTAGTTGGCACTTTAATAGCTGTTGTTAGCTTAGCATAACAATTGCATAGAAATGTTGTACTTTATATGATTTTTTTAAACAAGGGTTTTTGTGCTTCAAGGGTTTTTGTGCTTCAAGGGATCGTATACGTTTGGTAATTACTCCAAAAATTAATGGCACTCAAAACTTACTTGGTAAGAAGTACAGCAGCTTTGGATAGTTTAATGCATTTTTAGAAACTTTTCACTTCGAAGTACTGCGGTTGTGGAAAAATATATCACTTTTTATCCCCAAAATTTTGAATCTGAGAAGCATTACTGCAGTGACGTTTCTAAGACTGTGTATTCCAATGCAGATTTTTCTTCCTGCGTGGACATAACCGCTCCCAATTTTCGGCAATATCTCAAAATCGCTACCACCTTTTGAAATGAAGTTTGTACAAGTTAGTTTTATGGTATATATCTATAACTATATAGGATTGAAACAAACATTAGGTTCCAATTACCAAACGTAAACGATCCCTTTAAGGAACATTTTGTGCTTAAGCAGCTCTATGAAATTGGCTCCAGCTCTTTGGATTGGCCACACTCTGCCACAAGCAAACAGACAGATGAATCCGCAACTAAACAGACAGATGAATCTGCAACTAAACAGACAGATGAATCCGCAACTTGCCTCCTGCTGCTCCTCCTGTTGGAAATTAGTCTTGAACTTTGACTTCTTAGCCTCTGCTTGCAGGTCCTGCTTTGGTTTCTTCCGTTGTTTTTTCTCTTTTCCAAACACCAAATGGTCCCAGAGTTTCAGCCAGAATAGAAGATTGCGATTGATTCCCTACGGAAGGAAAAGATTAGACTATTAACCCCGCTTTCACCTTTGCAACCCCTCAGTCTCCTGACAACGGGCAGAGCATACTGGCGGAAATGTTGAGTTCCCTCCAAAACTAAAAAAAAGAGAATTACCACATGGTGCTACTGCAAACTACAATCTTATTGCCTTTTCACCATGCAAACCTTCAAATCTCAATTATGTCATTGTTGAAGAATGTGCAAAGTTTTCCCCCGATTCAAAACGGATGACGCATAAACACGCCACGAGCAAAGCCGTAAATGTCTGTCAGCAAACAGAACGGCCGGAAATGCGTGGGTGTGCTTCCCGGTACTATCGGCCTGAACCCCCCTCAGATCGAGTTTCGTTAAAAATAATCCCGCGCCTCGGCTGGGTGATGTTAAAATAATCCCAGCGCGAACTGGTTAAACAATGACAGAGATGGATCCTTCTGCGTTCTGTGACCACAGACTCTGAAGCAGTTTGACCTTGAGATTTCTGACCTGATGTATTTCGCTGCACTCTGCAGCCAAGTTACTTTGACAAACGATGCGATTTGACGCGTTTTGGTAGGGTTTCTAGCCCAAATACCCTGGAGAGTTTAGGGTTAAGTACAAAGTTATGCATATAAAGATGCATTGGAAACTTCATTTACAGAAACACCCAAATACAAGTTGGTGGTGATGAGCCAAAATCTGATTTGAAACACATGCTACTGAGGGGAAGAAACGCGTAAAATGCTCACATCATCACTGAGTAGATCTGTGTAGCGTCTGGGAGCGTACTGATCGACCCAGAGTGCCGACGACTTATCCTTAGTGGCAA
This sequence comes from Crossaster papposus, assembly GCA_037893245.1. Taxonomy (NCBI): domain Eukaryota; kingdom Metazoa; phylum Echinodermata; class Asteroidea; order Velatida; family Solasteridae; genus Crossaster; species Crossaster papposus. The sequence continues at coordinate 2,196,909 of JBAIAA010000238.1, forward strand.
CCTCTTTCCCGGCATCATGTTCATCCTCCATCTCATCATCGGCTTCATCACCAGCCAACGTCCCGAGCTTCTTGGTCAAGCCTCTGAGCAAAGTAAAACGGGACTGAAAATTAATGCATCAGTTGAATAAAGACAATAACTTGGAATGGTGCTTCAGGTAGGATACACCATTTGCAGATATCAAAAATATTTACTACCGAATTATTAAGAAATATCTTACTCATTTGAAAGATGATTCTAGGTATCTAGCAAAAAAATTGCGCTAGATATCCTTTAATTATTCTAACAAAATTAAATTTGATAAAGAAAAATTTGTGATTGCCGGACGGCGATCACGAAAAAACAAAGTTAACATAAGAATAACTGCTCGACCCCGGTCAAAACAATCGCTGTTTTTCATTCTTTTCTCGGCATCCATTTGTAAAACTTCGGACAAGTCATTTAAACGATATTTACTATAACATACAACCCCCCAAATCTACCCATTCATGATAATTCAAGCAATTACCAATACCTTTAAATGAAAACTTTAATTCATTTTTATAGACTGCTATGCAGAGTTGTAATCAGTCATTGATTTTTGTGACTAGAGTCGAGTCGAGTCATTTTAAAGAAGTAACTCGAGTCGAGTCTTGAGGTCGAGAAAGTTGAGTTAAGTCACAGTGTGTAGTCATGTCAAGCAGGGGTTTCCCTTAACTTTTTTTTTCAGTGGCCCGCCGGGCTACCTAATTAGAGTTTTCAGTCGCCCGAAAGCATTTTCAGTGGCCACGTGTGCATTTGCCATACTGTGTTTTTCACCGAGGTTACGCAACGCCAACTGCATTGTCCGACCTTCCGCGAAAGCCCGCCGCGCGTTTGGTAAAATTGCCGTAACGCGGCACGGCAGGGCACGGCACGGCACTTCACAGCCGGCCAGCCCACTGCTTGTTGTAATCGCTGATCTTGCGGGAAGATTTAATTTGCATCCGCCACAAAAGCTATCAAAACTAAACCTCGCATGTGACAACAAAACTGGCGGAGTTATTGTAAAAGCATATTAAATGTTTAAGGTTGAAAACATTTTTGGAAAAAAAACGGAGAATGTTGGCCTAAATCAATCTTTCACACGATGAACAAACGCCGAGCTGACCAACACACCACACAAGGCGAAGCGTAAACAGAATGCAGGAGAATGCAGGAAACATGCCGCGGTAGAACATTTTGTAGAAACACGCTACATCGCTCAAGAAGGACAAGCGTTACTACCTCGAAAGAAATACATTAACAGAAAATAAAAAAATAGGAAAGGGCGACCATGATCTGATAATTAACCTGCAGGATATGACTTTCTTCATTGAGGTTTGTTTGCCAGGCATTTTTACATCTTACGATGTCAAATTCGACCATTTCGCGTAACGGAAAAATACATGCATGTCGGCCATGGACTGGTTTCGGTCCTTAACTTTGTCCATTGAAGCGTGCGGCGGAAACCAATCCAACAATGCGCCTGCATTATGCATGCTTTGCATGGGGCGAGCACATGGCTTTTTGGCACCATCACCGTTTTTACGTACGCTTGCGGTAGGGATGTACATGTACATGTATGTGTGCCGCACAGGCCATGCGCGCCATGCGCTAGCGCTAGCCATAGCAAGCAGGCTATAAACATTGCGAATCTGTATCGATCCTATCTCTGCAATGCACGTGCGCGTGCACTGTTGTGTAAAGGTACTGCTGTACATGTACTAGTAAACAGTTGATCTGGGAAATCACATGTAATGTATTCAATATTTTAACTCGCCGGCCGGACGACCGAGGCAGTGTTTTGAGTCGTCCGTGGCTGTTTTGGGTCGCATTTGGCGAGCTGGCGACCGCTAAGGGGAAACCCTGTCAAGTCGAGTCAATTATTTAGCTCGAGATTATTTAGCTTGACTCGAGTCACAAAATATACTACACAATATATAAACATGTTACAGAAACACAAGGTGGAAGTCTACAACACGGTACATGTATATAGAGGAAAACAGATGGCCAATATGTACACCATGTATGTACAGTGTACATACACATAATTAATTGCTATTCAATCATAAACGTGACGTGAATATAAACGGGCATTGCAAATACTTTTGGCAAAGTTTTGCTCTTATTTTGGGAACTCGAGTCTTATTAGCCTTCACTTGAGTCGAGTATTCTGATGAGGGACTTGAGCCAAGTCGAGTCATGTACCTGCAGTGAGTCGAGTCATTTGCCTGCAGTAACTTGAGTCGAGTATTCTGATAAGGGTTTTGTGCCGATTCGAGTCATTTGCCTGCAGTGAGTCGAGTCATTTGCCCGCAGTAACTCGAGTCGAGTATTCTGATGAGGGACTTGAGCCGAGTCGAGTCATGTACCTGCAGTGAGTCGAGTCATGTACAGTGAGTCGAGTCATGTACCTGCAGTGAGTCGAGTCATGTACCTGCAGTGAGTCGAGTCATGTACCTGCAGTGAGTCGAGTCATGTACCTGCAGTGAGTCGAGTCATGTACCTGCAGTGAGTCGAGTCATGTACCTGCAGTGAGTCGAGTCATGTACCTGCAGTGAGTCGAGTCATGTGCCTGCAGTGAGTCGAGTCATGTGCCTGCAGTGAGTCGAGTCATGTGCCTGCAGTGAGTCGAGTCATGTGCCTGCAGTGAGTCGAGTCATGTGCCTGCAGTGAGTCGAGTCATGTGCCTGCAGTGAGTCGAGTCATGTGCCTGCAGTGAGTCGAGTCATGTGCCTGCAGTGAGTCGAGTCATGTGCCTGCAGTGAGTCGAGTCATGTGCCTGCAGTGAGTCGAGTCATGTGCCTGCAGTGAGTCGAGTCATGTACCTGCAGTGAGTCGAGTCATGTACCTGCAGTGAGTCGAGTCATGTACCTGCAGTGAGTCGAGTCATGTGCCTGCAGTGAGTCGAGTCATGTGCCTGCAGTGAGTCGAGTCATGTGCCTGCAGTGAGTCGAGTCATGTGCCTGCAGTGAGTCGAGTCATGTGCCTGCAGTGAGTCGAGTCATGTGCCTGCAGTGAGTCGAGTCATGTGCCTGCAGTGAGTCGAGTCATGTGCCTGCAGTGAGTCGAGTCATGTGCCTGCAGCGAGTCGAGTCATTTGCCTGCAGCGAGTCGAGTCATTTGCCTGCAGCGAGTCGAGTCATTTGCCTGCAGCGAGTCGAGTCATTTGCCTGCAGCGAGTCGAGTCATTTGCCTGCAGCGAGTCGAGTCATGTGCCTGCAGCGAGTCGAGTCATTTGCCTGCAGCGAGTCGAGTAATTTGCCTGCAGCGAGTCGAGTCATTTGCCTGCAGCGAGTCGAGTCATTTGCCTGCAGTGAGTCGAGTCATGTGCCTGCAGTGAGTCGAGTCATTTGCCTGCAGTGAGTAGAGTCATGTACCTGCAGTGAGTTGAGTCATGTGCCTGCAGTGAGTCGAGTCATGTGCCTGCAGTGAGTCGAGTCATGTGCCTGCAGTGAGTCGAGTCATTTGCCTGCAGTGAGTCGAGTCATGTACCTGCAGTGAGTCGAGTCATGTGCCTGCAATGAGTCGAGTCATTTACCCATCGGGACTCGAGTCGAGCCTAGTCGCAAAAAGTGTATGACCGTAGCTGGCGGGATTGGATCGAGTTCAAAACATTTTTTTTTAATAAACATTTGAAACCTGCGTGTCGGCTGTTGGGTTTTGTAGTGCAAGAGCTTATTGGGTTAGGGTAAAAAGTGATGATAAAACACTGGGGTAAGAAACACAATTTAAAAACTTACCCATTTAAAGATGCCGAGATGGTTTGGGCTTCTTTCATGATTCGCATGTGCCTCTGAAAGATAAAGATGTTTCTTTATAAGTTGTGCTATTTCAAGTTTCACTTCAAAGAGTTATGTGGGTTTTGTTTTTTGGCAATACAAAAGTTATTCACACTTGAATAAGACATTTAATAAAAACATAAAATCAGCAGACATCTTGTTAAATGCAATTATTACTTTGCAAATTTTGACATTTTTTTTGCGACCTGACAATAATTTACACATACCAAGGCTGATTGATAAGTTCGTAACCTTGTAGGCAATGTCTCATTGCTTCGTCTCCGGACTCTTTTCAAGCTAAGAGACGTTTTTAATGGTTTATGGGTTTTCAAGCAGCACTCCCATATTTAAGAAACATGCATCTATTAAAAACCAGATATTAATTTATTGCGTTTATATTTCTGAGGTGTTTTGTCAAAATGAGACGGAACTGGGCACAGTGGAGTGCAAAATAAAGAATAACAAGTGTTCCTTTTTTTTAAATTTCTTTGGAAACTATGGAAGGAAAGTAGTGGAATAAGAGTTTTTAAGGAAAAACATTTGACAATTTTCCATAACACATACATACAAAACTCAAAACTTCAAAGGTCTTTTTCTCAATGTTTTACCTTTGCAAGTTGCGACATGTTGATACATTGTAAATGTATAATGTGCGAGCGCCTTGAGTGCCAGTCTTGGTAGATACGTGCGCTTTATAAGAACTGCCTGTTATTGTTATTATTATTATTATTATCGTTATTTCACTAAATGAGCACTTGGGGAGACAAATTAGCGTAAGGTTTTGAGTAATAAGGAGACAGTGACACTTAGGGAGACATTTCAGTGTCTCCCTAAGTGTCTAGCTACCTTAAAAGAAAATGATATTTGGGAGTTATTTTTGCTCTAGAACAACAGATTGGGGTCTAAATAGCATAAATCTCGAAGATCTTAGAGAAAAGGGTTAGGGTAAACAAGTTAGGACTGTTTTAAGTTTGTGTACATCCCTATAGGATTGTCTCCCTAAGTGTCGGTGCTTTTTTTTTGTATTATTATTATTACCCTCTTTTCTAATAATTGGGAACCCTCATTTTAACCTGAGCCCAGTTCCATCTCCTCTCGTTTTGCGAGAACCCCTTACATTTTACCTCACTCTCCAGATCATCTCGCATTATCTCCACAGACGTTACAAGAAGCTGAAGGGGCCGTCTTGGATTGTGCTTAAAGACTGTCTTACTCTTCTGTTTATCGAGAAAGTTTAAAAGTGGAAAACATATTAACAGAATCAGAAAGAGACAAATTATGTTGTTCAATTTGATAATGCCACAACGATACTTTGTTATGGCATTAACCCTAACTCCCTCACGGCTTTTACTAGAAAGTATCCTGAATCCGCCACAGTCCACCAATTTTGGTTTGCAAAAACTGCTGGTGTCCTGAGTCCACCAGACTCCACCAGTATGCATTCTGGAGATATCCCGAGTTCATCATAATCCACCAGCGAAAGTTTGATGGACTGTGACGGATTCAGGATACCAAGGTGGCATACAAAAAATTGCAGTGTGTTTCTCCATAGAGTCCATCACAGTCCATCACCTAAATTTCTATATCTTGAATCCATCACACTCCTGCAGTAACGCTAGGCTTAAAATCCTCAATCCATCACACTCCTCCAGTTGTTCAATATGGAGGTATCCTGAATCCGCTAAAATCCTCCAAAACAGGAAATGGATTTTGATGGACTCAGGGTGGTTAGGGTTAACACATTCAATTGTTTAAAAAAACTTTAAAAAAGCCCAGTCCCTCCAAAATCAGTTGGAGAATTTTCTCACAGATTTAAATTTGCTGGAATTGTCTAGGCATACATGTGTAGAAAAAAATTCAAAAATCCAAATTTGAGCGTTTTGCCAGGCGCGATTTTGAACTTTCGACCTTACGATTTTTCAATCTTACTAAAGTACTTTGGACGTCTGTATCTCTGGTAAGAATTTTGGAGTAATGAAGATCTTCAACAAAAGGGACCAGGCAGGTTAACAAGCATTCCAAAATCTTTAAAACTGAAATTTCTATTAACGATCTGCTAAACCTTTTAGCGTTGGCAAACACTAAAACAGCGTGCCAAAGCTTGAAAGCTGAACTCCAATATGTATCCTCGGGAGACATGGCATTATTCCTAGCTACATGTACCATTCCATTCCCCCTAGAGTTTGTGCCCAAAATTCCCTGTGAAGAAATCTTCCTCTTTTATAATTTTCTTGAAGACCTTTTTGATTATCAGTCTCCCCAAGGAAGCGACCAGTGTTGTAGTCGAGACCAAGACCGAGACCAAGGCTTTCCAGATCGAGACCAAGGCTTTCAAGACCGAGACCGAGACCAAGGCTTTTGAGATCGAGACCAAGGCTTTTGAGATCGAGACCAAGGCTTTTGAGATCGAGACCAAGGCTTTTGAGATCGAGACCAAGGCTTTTGAGACCGAGAACAAGGCTTTTGAGACCGAGAACAAGGCTTTTGAGATCGAGACCAAGGCTTTTGAGATCGAGACCAAGGCTTTTGAGATCGAGACCAAGGCTTTTGAGACCGAGACCAAGGCTTTTGAAATCGAGACCAAGGCTTTTGAGATCGAGACCAAGGCTTTTGAGACCGAGACCAAGGCTTTTGAGACCAAGACTAAGGCTTTTGAAATCGAGACCAAGGCTTTTGAAATCGAGACCAAGGCTTTTGAGATCGAGACCAAGGCTTTTGAGACCGAGACCAAGGCTTTTGAGACCGAGACCAAGGCTTTTGAGACCGAGACCAAGGCTTTTGAAATAGAGACCAAGGCTTTTGAGACCGAGAACAAGGCTTTTGAGATCGAGACCAAGGCTTTTGAGATCGAGACCAAGGCTTTTGAGATCGAGACCAAGGCTTTTGAGACCGAGACCAAGAATTTTGAGACTGAGATCAACACTTCTGAAACCGAGACTTTTGCAGTCCGAGACCAAGACATAACTTCCGAGACCGAGATAAAAAATTTATACAAATGTATGGTGTTTAAGTCATTACCAAATCTAAATATCGGAACCAGTCTATTGCCGACATATAGTGTAAGAGGTCGACTTCATAAAACAAACATTGATGGAGATAGAACAGTTTTGAGTAAAGTTTTAAAAAAGGTCTCAAGACCGTCTCGAGACCGAAAACCAGGTCTCAAAACCGATAACCAAGTCTCGAAGCCGAAACCAAGTCTCCGAACCGAGACCAGGTCGCGACACCGAGACCTCCATCACTGGAAGCGACTTCAGAAACTTGTTGGTGGCTTACAATTTTCGTCTGCACACCGACAACGTCCTTCATCCTGAGATATGCCCGCCTCCCATCCTGCCCGGTGATTCGTGCCGACAGGCCCGGGGGTTCCCTTTGCAGTATCTGCAGCCGCCGATATCCAGCCGGAAAGGCGCTGTCTTCGCCACTGTTTACAGAGAGCGAGCTCGCGGGTTCCGAGGGCTGCTGCGCAAGAGACGCCGACTGCTGCAGCTGCCGGTGCTGCATTATCTTCGCGAGGGCTCTCTCTTCGGGAGTTGGCGATGGGGGTGGGGAAGTGGTGGTTTCATCAGGTGTTTTACTGGTACTTGGGAAGAGCTTTCTGGGACGCTTGGCCGAAGGAGCTGCAATTTTTAATGGCAAACTTTTTACTCTAATTTTGATCAGTTAAATGATCAGTTAAATGTGTATACAGCTACCGGTAATGCATTATGGTACTTGTAGTGGGTACTCTTTTGCTCACATTGAATATATGGCCAAGAAAATCTCTATGAAAATGGGATTTCTTCAGCGATCTGCTAAACCCTGCCTTCATGACTCAACTTTTTTTAAATATGCTCCTGCATGCAGTGATTGGGTCTGACACCAGCGATAAGTCCGCAAAATATCGGTGGCATCTACAAGCTCCGGGAAATAAAATTCCAAATTATTCAAAACACTACATCGAGAAAAAAATACAGTCTATTTATTTTTTTAAATATAAAAAATTATAAGACGCGCAAAAATATATATATATTTTGTTTAAATTGCATTATTAGGAGTCGGCAGATTTGTAATCCAATAAAAAAATAAATACTGGCCTTACCTAAGTAGTATTTTGTAGTAGTGGGTGATGCCAGGGTTAAAGGAATCGTATACGTTTGGTAATTGAAACCCACTGTTTGTTTCAATCCTATATAGTTGTAGATATATACCATAAAACTAACCTGTAAAAATTTCATTTCAAAAGGTGGTAGCGATTTTGAGATACTGCCGAAAATTTGGAGCGGTTATGTCCACGCAGAAACCATAATCTGCATTGGAATACACAATCTGAGAAACGTCACTACAGTAACGCTTCTCAGATTAAAATTTTAGGGATAAAAAGTGATATCTTTTTCCATAACCGCAGTACTTTAAAGTGAAAAGTTTCTAAAAATGCATTATACTATCCAAAGCTGCTGTACTTCTTACCAAGTAAGTTTTTATTGCCATTAATTTTTGGAGTGATTACCAAACGTATACGATCCCTTTAACGTCTGGAAATGGAACAGGAGTACTTTGAGTGAGTCAAGCCGCAAACCTTACCAATGGTTGGCAGGCTTTCCGTGTCTATGACCAACTCGTCTTCACTGTCGGACAATGGCCCAAACATCTCCTCAATGTCTCGCTTCTTGGCTTTCCTCTCGGCGCCGTCAACCTCCAGTTCTTTTGCCAAACCATTCTGGAGTCCGCAGGAGGACTGAGATGATTTGCCATTCGCGTTCAGAGCAGCGATGATATCTGATTGGCTCTTGGGCCGGATAGCTCCGTCAGCAGTAGCAATGCTCTCGGCAAAGCTCGGGTTTTGAGTGTCGTTGGTTAGTGGAGCGCAAGATTTTCCTGTTTGGGAAACTGCGGTTCTGTTTTGACTCTGACTTTTTTGAGAAGCTGTAGGATGAAAAAAAAAGAAGAAAACAGTTTTGACTATTAGATTTGTGGGGTTGTATTTTACTGTAAATATCGTTTAACTGACCTGTCTGAAGTTTTACAATCATGGATGCTGAGAAAAGCACCAAAAAAACAACCAGCGTTTGTTTTCAACCGGCGTCGAGCAGTTTTTCTTATGTTATCTTTGTTTTTTCAAGATCGCCGTCCGGCGATCGCAAATTTTCTTGTTTTAAAATTTAATTGTTCAGAATATTTCTTAATAATTCGGTAGTAAATATTTTCAATATCCACAAATGGTGTATCCTACCTTTAACACATCTTTATACAGTTTCAGCGATGAATGAAAAGAGTTCATGTACAGAAACTATGAGACATTAAACACCAAAGACTGCATATTACTTTTTTTGTTTAGGCTTGCAAAACCTGAAATCATCTAAGGAAAGATACTGTAGGGTTTTTACTTTTTAGGAAATTTTGGTGTACAAGTATTGTTCGGACTTCGGATTGAAGAAAGCTGTTGAAGAAAACAAAATTCCACTACACTGTAATACAATAAAATTAGGGCGGACGTGAATATCGGGGCGCACTAATAGCCCCACAAAAAGGGGCTGTAATTAGCTGTCTTTTGTGTATTGTCTTAATCCTGTCGCCAATAGACAAAAGAGAGCTAATTACAGCCTCATTTGTGTGGCAAGGGGCGCGCTATAATGCAAACCTAAAAATGTATTTTAACTAGCCTGACATACATTGTACCCTAACTACCCCAAGCTATCAAACTCCAACTGCAGGTTTTGGCAGGTTTATTACTAAACATTAGCAACTTGTTGTTGGACTTTGTTGGACTCAGTACAAAAGGCCCAGAGAGACCCTGTTGAATTCGTAAGGTTCGGGACAGAAAGGCATGAAACTTGAAAAAAATGTTGGAACTTGGGAGAATGCACTTCATTTTATTCATGGGTGAACTCACAACTGGGGCCAATTTCATAGAGCTGTTAAGCACAACAATTTGTTCAGCACCATAAAGTCTTGCTCAAAAATAATGGGTTGCCAGCCAAAACTTCATATGCATTTCATGCTAAGCAAAACCTACTGAATATAAGTCAGAAACAATATATGTTACCTAAAAATTTGGTTTGTAACCCTGTTTTTGACAAGGAAGAATTGTTATGCTAAGCAAATTTGTCTGCTTAACAGCTCTATACAAAAAATTGGCCCCAGGTCACGGCACAATTCCCGGTAAACTGTAAGTGTACATGTGTACACCCTGTGTGTCCCCACTCCCAACACACTGAACCAATGGCCAGTCATCACAGCCCTAATGCTGAACACTGAACAATGCATAGACCGATCTGTACCAAGCCAATCAAACTTCAATAGTTGGAGTTTGGCAGGTTTAGTACTGTTAGGTTCAGTTGCAAAAATTACATAATCTGTGTGCAGTTGTTGAAGTTTGTTAGGTTTGGTATGCTTTCTAGTGCGAGAGCCTAGGGGGTTAGCAGGCCTCGAAATAGTACTAGCCCGGCGTACAAAGTCTAGCAAAAACTGCTCCGGGCTACCCAGACCCACTTCCTTGGTTGCCCGGTGGGCTAGTGAAAAATTCAGTAACCTACCTGTAAAGGTTTAGATCAAAATACATGTTAAAATCATTATTGTCTTTTTGTGTATTAAAGAAATATCGGATCAAAATAAACTGAGTATAAACTGTCTTTTGTTTGTGTTTTTCGGCATGATTATCGATAGCCTGGGAGCGCTCGATCCACACGTGCATGCAGTGCACTGCGATCTTACGAACAGAGTAGACTGGTGGGCTTCAGTGAGAGTAGTATAGTATAAACTATAAACTACGGCGCAGGGTACCGCACATATGTGCACTATTCTCTTTCACATCGTTCAGCCTTTCTTACCATAACGGCCCACTGCGTAGCTGTATAGTAGTACATGAGCGTTCTGTCGTGTCACTAGTAGTAGCGTCTGATACAGAGTCTGTTCATAACAGCGCCCTCTGTGTTTGTTACTACGGATGTACGTACGTACGTGCACGTGCGCACGCTGAACGAATAGTTTTGTGCATTTTGCATACGGGCTAGCAAAAATGTAAACGGGCTAGTAAAATCTGCAGTTTGCTAGCCCGGTGGGCTACCCAGGAAAAAAAATTTGCGCAAGGCCTGGTTAATAATTAACATGACTAACCTTCTAATTCCATCTCCATTTCTCTCATTGCTTCCAGCTCATCTGCATATTGATCCTCGAAATTCTCCTCCATGATTGGCTCTGATTTACAGAAATTTCTGCCGTTCTTAATTCCTGAAAATATGTGCTAATTAAAACACCTGGCAAGATTTCCATCCACGGGCATCACAGACTACAGAGAATGGAAGAAAAACCAAACAAACGATTATTTAGCTAAACTTTTAGACCTAGTGTACACATAAACTTTTATTTGAACATTGTAAAGATGTCTGGGCCTGCATGTACATGTAGCCCTATAAATGTGGCTTAAATTAGTTTTTTTGCAGTTACCGGTACACTCGCATGTATGCACAAACGTGATCCAACTTGATCCAACATTTTTGGAGATAAACAATGATGTCGACCGATAATAACACACGTAGTACACGAATGTAAGTGGTTGTAAGCACACATGCTTTTTCATTCTTAGCTGATATTTCTTGGTATGTTAAGACATTTTGTTTATAACACTGTAAATGCCTGAAGACGTGAAAACCTTTTGTTTGAACGAAAAATGTCAAAAGATGTATCCCGATGTCAATGATTGTCTAATCACAAAATGGCAACAAGGCTACGGGTATTGCGCAGGGTAGTGGTACTGTTAAGGCCGGTTCATACTTCACGCGAAAGCGGTTGCGATACGAATTTGACGTCACAAAGCATTTGCTGCGAACATTCGCCCAAGTTGAAATGTGTTAAATTTTTGTGATTTCGCATCGCGAAAACTCCCCCTGACGTCACAAAGTCGCGTTCGCGTTTGCTTTCGCGCCGAGTATGAACCGGCCTTTAGGCTGTTTTCAAAACTCTAGTCTTGTTTGCAAGACGATCTTAATAGCGGTATGCAGCACGCGTAGGCCGCCGATATCCACACACAAACTTTGCGAAGGTCATTGCGTGCGTGGTCTACGGCGTACGTAGAGGGCGCCGGAACGCGAAGATCGTCTTGCAAACAAGACTATCCAAACCCCAGCTTCGTCTCCGCAGCGGCTTCGTTCATCGGTTTGGCAATGGTGATGGAGCCCGGTGATGGAGCCCGGTGATAGAGCCCGTTGACGAAGCTTGCCTAAGCTGGGGTTTTTGAAAATGTAATCACTCAAAATACGCTCAACAAGTTGTACTTCCAAAAATGTGAGGCACTGTGTGCCTTACAACAACGAACGTCAATTGAATTAAGGACCCTAACTCAATGGAATTTAAATTATGCTTTTTTTGGGGGGGGGGGGGGGTGGGGTGGGGGGGGGGGTAGAATTTCACTTTCTCAAACAGTATACTTACACTTAGTCTGACTCTTAGACTCTCGTACGGGAGTTTATTATAGACCATTTGAACAACAATTTGTTCTAAAAATATGAGTTTTTACTTACTAACTAGTAACTGACATGATGCGACACTTTTTTAAACAAATTTTCAATCAAATTCAAATAGATATTAAATTCCCGTCCAAAAGACTGAAACAGCTGTAGATCAACAGGACTTGCTTTTTAGGTGAATTTAAAAGCAAGTCTTGCTGATCCCACAACACAAGTCCTGCATATTGTTTATTGTTTTTCGTGGGGCTGTTCCTTGCTCTATGGTACGACAAGCTAAATCAAAAATTCGAAAAAAAGAGGAGTTATAGGGCCCCAGTTAATATTATTAGGGTCTATCTAATTAAGTTACATTAAAAATGATTAATTAATAATAAAGTTATTGTTTATAAATTAATAAGTTACAACAATGGCATTTTTGGAAGTAAACAAGATGTACATTGTTGTCATTGATTAATAATGTCATGTCACACTCACATTACAAATACAATGTTACAAATGTACATCATCCTATTCCTGGGAGCTAAAGTGTCGTACATCCATACCTCCATGATACAACATACTGACACCGACAGCTTACCACAATCGTATTAAAGGCAAAATTGTCCACTTACGTACGTACGGATACCTTTCAATCAAACTTTGATTAAAAGTATAGAGAAACATCCCAACACATGTGTCTTGACGAGAAGTCGCCGCGCCGCATATTTGTACACATGAGTCAGGGCCAAAGCTCGTAGAGCGCAGCGCTCTATGGTCTTCGGTCAGGGCACCGCGCACCCGGAGCGCGAGCGCGGCCAGGCTCATGAATATGCATGCTACTGTGGCGGGAACCTGTACGTCCCCGGCCGGGCCAACCGTACCCAAGGCATAAAGCCGTGTTCGCACTGGATAAACATTTTGGGTAACTTTACCATGACGCCAGGTAACATTCCGATGGGTTAATCTTCCCACCGCCGCACTTGGATTTAATTGACGCGGGTAGAATTGCCGAGAACATGGTTAAACTAACCGAGCTGGCTCCAAAACAATAAAGAGGGCGCCCTGTGTGACCTATGACCGCGACTTGACGACCGGATCGTCTGTTCCCGATCCCGACGGCGTCAACATTAAATCTTCCATCACCAGGTAATGCAAAATTTAACCGAGACGTCGCCCGCACTGGATTTTCTGGCTCGGTTAAACTGACCTGGTCAATTCTCCTGGGCACCTTTGGCTCGGTTAAACTACCCACGGAGCGTGGGTAAGTTACCTGTGATTGTAAGGAAAGTTACCCAGGCTGTTCGCACTGGACTTGAAATGGGTAAGTTACCCATTGACTCGGTTAGTTTGCCCAAATTAAGTCCAGTGCGAACAGGGCTTAAATCGGACACCAATCAGAACGGCATCAATCTTCTTCTGAACCTTTCGAAAGACGAAAGATCACCCAGCGACCTTCAAGGCCAAGGGTACGGGCCCGTTTTGGAGGAAATTATACTGGGATTACGATGATTGCGAAACATGTAACACCCGACAACTGGAATGTCGGTACAATGAACAATAAAGATGATTTACAGCAATCAAGAAATGTACATCTACATGTAAAGTAATTGGTAATTAAGTGGGGCTACCAGGGCTTACAGCAGCAACGTACGATAACTAAAGTGCGCAGAACGCAAGAGCCAATATACCATTACAGAAATCTTGGTAATTTTGAACATCTAGGGCGTCTTTATATATAGGTCTCTCGGCCTAGTATTCAAAATTATAGGTTTGTCAAGCGCCGAATGCCCATAATAAATTGGTTCAACACGTTATAAGTGCCATTGACTTCTCGGGCTGGGCTGGAGCTAATTGGCTCGGCTTGAATGGCTGACGCCCAGCCTGTGGCTCTGCAGACGGTATTTACAATAGTATTTTACCGTCGCATCTTGATGGCAACCAAAACCGCAAGCTTTGTGAACATTAGTTTTGTGCGCTTTTGCCTTTTCGTCGCACAATATATTTTATCTAACAGTAGTCGTGATTTTTTTGTGGTCAACTTCGGAAAACAACAACAGATTGATAGGCCTATCGTTTTTTTTTTTTAGATAAGTATAACTGCCGTATTAATATATATCTTTCTCCCGATTCTGGGGTCCTTGTAAATCCTCTTCGTACGAAAAGACGTTTATCGATAGATCGTTTTGGGTCTCTATATTACCTATGATATTACCATGGGTATCTGCGAGATCGGTGTAAGAGAGTCGACGCCTTTAACATTTAATCCGTCGTTTGTGACGCAAGTCGACAGCATTATGTTGTTTGACCTTATTGTTTTGGATTGTATTTATTTGGAGTTTTACTCTATTATCTATGTTGGTATATAACCAGAGCGGCTCTCAAACACAGTCGTCGTTTTGATGATCGATGACGACCTTTTTATTTAACGTTGATGGCGGCCACTGTCTGCCGAGTGTGAGTGTTAACAAATTGCCCTACGTCGTTGGGGTATAATCTGAAAAAAACAACTCAAAGTTTTCATAGTTTTTTTTCCAAAAGCTCTCGTCTCTCTAAATTCAGCCTATCTAACACTTTCGTGAAATTTAAATCTCTTAATCGCTAATTAAATCCTTTCTTGAAAATCTACTTTTTTTAACCAATTTATGTCACGAGCGAAATATCTGCAATAACAATAATATTACCTTTTTAACTTAAAGGTAGGATACACCATTGGTGATTGCTTGAATTATCAGGAATGGGTGGATTTGGGGGGGTTGTATTTTATAGTGAAAACAAGTTTAACTGACCTGTCCAAAGTTTTACAATCATGGATGCTAAGAAAAGCAAGAAAAACGGCGTTCGTTTTAAACCGGCGTCGGGCAGTGGTCTTATGTTGTTCTTCTTTTTTTCGCTATCGTCTTCCCGCAATCGTAAACTTTTGTTTTCCAATTCGATTTTTGGGAACAATTACTGGATTTCTAGAGCAATAGTTTTGCTGGATGCCTAGAATCAATATTTTCTTTGAAATAAGCAAGATATTTCATAATATTTCGGTAGTAAAAAATTTCGAAATTTGCAAATAGTGTATTTTACCTTTAAGTTTAAGAAGGAATGCTTACTGTTTTGTAAAGGCTGACCTCGTGCTCATTGAAATAAAATACCAAATACTTTAAAGTTCAGTGGTGTGTCCGTGCTTTTTCAAAATTTCGAATTACGAATAAATTTGCTTGTTTGCATTTGCAGGCCTTTCTACTGTTCTTAAAAGGTTTTTTTGTCATCGCTAAAAACTGCACGCTAGGTGTTAAAGTGAAATGTCATAAATATTCATATATGCTAATTTAGGTCATTGGCACAGAATATACACAATTAATGTACACGCTCACCAATCATACCCACAAGTACACACATAAATACCTCCAATCGTGGGCACCTTATCCTATTTTGTGTGTATTTAACATTTTTTGAATAAACGTTTGTCAGTAGTGGACTATATTGCCCTCAATTTGGTTAAACAGGACCCATATTATAAATAAAAACGTGCGTTGAGCATGCCGTACAAAAAAAGGCGCATGCGCATGCGCATACTAGATTCCCTAACTCGCCGTGGGCCGATTATTCGTGCGATTTCTCATTTAAAAGCTCATATACAAATACTAGAAAATTATCAATTCAATTGTTCAGGGTGCAACACCCAAAAAGCACGGACACAACTTTAGAGACAATTTTGTTTCAATTAAACGAAACTAGTAATGCACTGTCACTTGGGAAGGAAGTAGGCTCACAAGACTCGTCAAATAATTTGAGATTTGTATAAATAATTTAATATATTTATTTTGAGATACTTCTAAATACATGCAACTCTAAATATCGTTGTGTAAATAGGCTTGCCATAGACTGTGAGCCCAAGTATTTACATTACGGTAAGGCTGTGTGGTTTTGCCACACGAGATTCGTGACTGGGAAATTAGGAAGTCTGTCCGACAAGACAGGGTTCCGAGTTCTGCTTATGAGCGTCTCCTCCATGCATTGTATGGCAATGGGATCATAGCTGTAGTAGAACTTGTTGGCAAACAGGTTGGGCTGTGTGGTGAGATACCCGAGGTAGGCGACGCCGAACACGCACAGGGCCCGCACGTATATGCCGCGGCACGCAGGGTGTTTGGCAACGTCGCCCCATTTCATGAACCTCACGTTCCCATCCCAAGTCGGTTCCGGGTACCCACCGGGTGTGCCGGGCGCCCGCTGCAACGTCGCCCAGTAATGTTCATCCGGGCTGAATGTGTCGTTCGACCATTGAAGGAGGTCAATAGCCTTCGGACTGGTCAGTATGTACTCAACAAAGCGCCTGGTTGCTGCATAGTAGGCGTTCCCAAAGTGGATTCGCAAGTGATGAGGTGGGGGTGTTTTGGCCCTGCGAGTCCTTTTGACCCGTTTGTCTCTGATGAAGTGTTTGTACTGGGTCCTACCAATTATGTAAGGTGGTGGCAGGACACCTGTTATATCATTGTTACCTTTGTAGGCTCTGATCTGTCGCACAATTTCTAAGTTAGTTTTCAGTGGGAAATCCTGCCCACAAAGGTTCATGACGTATTTCCAGTGATATGCGTCACCTCTCGGGCCAACCAGGTCCCTCATACAATTAATATCGGCCAGGAGTCTGGTGTATCCCGCATATTGCACATCTTCAATCTTAGACGCAATGAAGACATTCTTGAAACATTCTGTAAGACCCTTGATCGCCCGCTGGAAGTCCTCTGGAGACTTGGCGTCAGGGTGAATACAGTAGAGGTTCTGAGGTTGGTATATCGCCCTCAAGAGACGCTCGACCTGCGCAGCCTCTTTGTGAACAACGATGATATATGCAACTGGGTAACTGGCCTCTTCCTCCGAAGCGGGCTGAGTTGGATAGCGCCTCAAGCTCCTGTACGATTCACAGTCGTGTGTCCAAGTCCGTACCTCCCGATCCTCAGGCACGACAATGGAGCCATTGTGTTTTTGTCGCTCCTTTTTAAGCATGCGGTAAGTCGCCTTAACTACAGCCGTGTCCTCTGCAAATATGGCCGAGCAGTTGGTGTCCCATCGTCGGTGAAACGGAGACAAATAATTATTGTCCGAGGGTTTTGATTCAATCGGGAATGTATTGGTGACCTTTCGGCGTTTGTCACGGAGAAAATTCTTTGCGTCGTTCCTCTTGAAAACTTTGCTCTGCTGGTATCGCAGTGCCGAATCGAGAACAAGAGCCTTCAGGTTTGTTCGTTCGTCGGGACGGTTGTATTTCTGTTGGTTGAGGAGTAACATCGCCTGGACGATAACGTAGAAACTACAGAGGAACACGAACCAGCCGAAGAATCTTTGGTGACCACATGAAGCCATTTTTATCCCTCCGTACACGGTCAAGAATCAAGTCCAGTCGCGGAGTCCTGATGAGTGGGTTGGGAAATCAACCTCGGTAAAAACAAACGGGACTTTCATTATACAGATATTATACACTCAAGCATCATTACAGAGAAGTACCCCTAACCACTGGGGCCTTTAAAGTTATACTCAAACTTGATTCAAAACCGTCTTTTTTTACTCTGTAAAACCGTAATAATGCACGTTCATTTTCATCCTTATAGCGTATAAGCAAAATACAAGATAAGCCATACATGCCATGATACCAAATTGATTAGGATATCAGAAATATGAGATTAGTTTAAATTAAAGGGGGGGGGGGGTTCCCGTCCATTTTCCCTGTACACCTCTTTCTTGTAATACTGCTGCCCACTCTCCACCCCCCCCCCCCCCCCACCTTCTTTGTTAGTTCTTCCTTTTAACCTTCACCCTGGACCCTTCTCTTGTGGTTTTACCCCTTCCATTTTTGTTCCCCACCCAGGTTTGCACCCCTTTACCCACTTGGTCTGTCTTTGATCCTACCCAATCTGACCTCATATTTTATTCCCACACTCTGTTATTTCTCGTTTGTGTTTCTCCTCCCACCATGTTGTGCATCATCATGGGAGCTCCCAGCAGGGAGTAAGGGATCCGCGCCTGGAGTTCCCAGCTGGGAGCTGGAAGCTGGGAGCTCAAAGCTGAGTGGTCTATAATTGTGTCGTGCACAATCAAATATCGAATTAAGTCGTCTTTGACAAAGACTACGCCTTACCAAGGGTATCGGTTTGACCATGGTTTGACTATAATGTACCATGAATATTTGATATTATGAAGAAGAGTGGACATTGTGTACAGATTTTGAGACGAAGACAACAAAACATGATGTGCTTAGGTGGGTTATATAACCAGCATGTTCTGTATTTTGAAGAACCTCATGACAATAAAACAACACTGAACGTAATCCATTTTACAAGTTCGCGCCGGATTATTTTGGTATTGACCCAGGCGCGGGATTTTTTCAGGCTCACGAACATCGATCGAACTCGAAGGCAGGTTCAGGCCGGAATTTGGATAAGTACACTCTACCTTGCTCTCTTGTGAGCCTGTTACTGCATGACATATATTTTCGGTCTCGCTCCAAGTTGATCGTGACGTTGTTCCGTCATCCGTTTTTAATTCCAAAAAATATTTGCGTGTATATATTTGCGTTTTTTTCCTTGTTTGCATAAAATCAAAGCTCGTTTTGGCAAAACCAACACCAGACAAAATTCCTGTATGTCACTATTTAAAGCCATTGCTTGCAGGCGTGGTGACCTTTTGGGAAAAATCGATCGTTTTTATTTGAATTGTTGCTTTCATATGAAGCACGATATGTGGCAGAGAAACCCCCCACCCCTCTTTTGTGTTGACCATTGTGTTCCCGGTATCTTAGGAATTCCTTTTAGGTTTCAAGGGGGGGGGGGTGTTAGGTAACAATAGTGTGGACTGAGTATAGAGCATAGGGTATAGGGATAAGAGGGGGGGTACCCCTCTGCCACATATCGAGCTGGGTATAGTTGCTTTATATAAAACTTAATACCGGGTGCCTGCTGTTTGTCGGTGGCTACCTGACGCATAAACAAATGCCAGTTCAGGAAACTGCAGACTCTTGCGCAAAGGCCAGCCTATACAGTCCCTTGAATTTGTACCCAACTGTATACTTATCACGATTTAAGGTAGAGCGGACCCCTGATAATATAAACCCTATACACATTACAGAGACACCCCCACCCTCCCCCCCCCCCCCCCCGAACCACCCCACCCCCCCCCCCCCCCCCCCCGAACCCCCCCCCCCCCAACCAACCCCCCCGAACCCCCCCCCAACCCCCTCCCCCGAACCCCCCCCCCCCCCCCCCGAACCCCCCCCCCCCCCCCGAACCCCCCCCCCCCCCCCCCCAGCCCCTGTGTGTAATCCGCCTCGTTCACCCCCGCTGGAGATTCCCAGAACACAATTTAGTACCAACACAGAAGGGCTCCTATACACATACATGTACATTGCTATACATTATCTCGGATCACTGTCCTTTCTCTGTGACCTAACTGACTTGATTGACAAAACGACTGTCACGTGAACTTAGTGGAGTGATGCATAAATTTATTTCTCATCATGTCACGTGTGGCGCAGGGCCAGGGAAATCCCCTGCGCGCTTTATGTGTTGCAACATAATTGTGGGGATTTTCTTAATGATAAATTTATTGTCGCCTCATGTTTGTGTTGTGTAAGACTACACGGCACATGCATGGCCATACCATACAACGGGTTGCATAAATAGCGTGATTTGATGTTCCATTTGGAAAGGAACTATACTGGTCTTGGCGTTACGTAGAACGTTTGCACGGTAAAATGACTGCCTACATTCGAGATCCGAGAACTAAAGTGAGTACACTAACATTATTAAAGGGGAACCGTTTGTATTGTGTTCCTTATATTTGTTTGGGGTGATTATTCAGTATAAGAATAGTGTATACTCTAAAAACGCTCAAACACGCATCCAAGTTGTTGACTGTTTTCTAGTCAGATTTTGAGAGTGTTTTTAGAGTGAAATACCATATGGCGTACGTATATTACAACATTCCGTTCATCCTAGCTAACTCAGATTAGTTCAGTTCAGTTCAGTTCAGTTCAGTTTAGTTTAGTTTATTTCCACAGTACCAAAATCATATAAAATCATTTAGAATAAAGATATATAAAGCAAAACAAAAGTACAGTGTAGAACACGTCATGCCTATACGCATGATGATTTCAGTCATAATAATGTTCAACATGTTCAATGCTTTTAGATAGGACGACGACAAACATTGACAACTTTAAGATGGCAGTAGGAGGCGCTCACTGTTCGATTTTGACTAAGTTTGGCGAGGAGCATCTACAGTATTCAATTTGCCAAGATCTGCTCAAGAGCCCGAAGACGCTAGCCTGCCTGCACAGCTTCTGCGTAGAGTGTCTCTCTCAATACCAGAAATCGCCAGAGATAAGCATCTTGTGTCCACTATGCAGAAAAGAAACGGTCAGTCCAAAGGGGGGCGTCAGACAACTAGTAACTGATTTCAAACTAGCTTCCATGATCGAAGAGGTGGTACAAGCAAGCGACACTCAAGCGATCCCGACTTGCAGCATCCATGCTGGGAGGAAATGCTTGGTGTTTTGTGAGACATGCAGCAAACTGATCTGCTTAACCTGCCTTACAGAGTCCGACTTGCACATGAAACACGAAGTCGGAGAAGTAAGTCAAGAAACAGAAGTCGCTGGCAAAAGGCAACACACGAAAGAACGTCAACAAAAATACGAGGACAATCTAGCTGAGAACGGTACGGCGTTAGAAACCGCGGGGGTTCTGAGAAATGACTTGGCAAGGGTAGTACAACAAATACGAAAGGAGGTGGAGGACAAAGCGAACGAAGAAACAGCCAAAATTGCTGCTGCCAAGGAATGCATCCTGACAAAAATAGATCAGTTCGAGATAGAAAGAAAAAGACTGCTCTGTGGATACACCGACGAACTCAACTCTAGAAATAAAACCCTGCAGCAAACGATCCATCACTCGAAAAATGCATTGAACACGTGCAATGACTACGATTTTCTACAAGAATTCTCGAAAGAGAGCTCTGGTCTAAGGTTTCTTACAGCCCACCCCCATCCGACGATTGACATGAATGTTTCGACACTGGAGTTCCGGTCGTCCACGCCATCTGGAGGTACCTACCTAGGAAGCTTACTAAGGATATCAGAGTGGAACCTAACGGCAGCATCCAGTCACTCAGGGAGTTGTGGTGGGAGAGGCGTTACAACTTTGCGTGATGGTAGAGTTCTTGTAGCTGACTTGTGGAATAGACAAATTGTTGAAGTCGCATCCAGCACGGTCATTTCAACCTTTAAATCCCTGAAGACACGTAAGCTACGCAGTAACACAATGACATTATTGCTATAAAAGAACTTTAACTTTAATAAGCGGGCAATCAAACTTATTGAATAGTTTCCCTCAATTTTTTAAGACTTCGATTGCCCTTAAAAACTGAGTCAGAATTCTAACAATTTATTGTTTCATGAAAGTGGCAACTTCGTATGTTTGTTACTCATTATATAGTACATTCTACATAATAATTCACAATATGGATGCTAAACGGGTCAGGTATTGTAAACAAAAATGATACTATTCTTTTTTTTTGCAGGTCCGCGGGATATAGCGATGACCGACCACCATTTAGTGGTTGTAGATGACACCGCATTTGTGAAGATGTTCTCACATATCAATAGTGGAAATAATTTTCAGTTCTCCACCGTACCATGCAAGGATAGTGAAGTCCACGTCGATCTCCGAAGTGTAGCTATCAATGGAAGTGGCCACATTGTTGTTGGTGATGTTGGGAGAAATGTTCTGACGGAGCATAAGCCCGAAGATGGCGCCATCGTGCGGACATTACAGTTAGGCACACCGCCCGAGTTCCTGGCTATAAACTGCGCGTCCCATGATTTGGTTTCTGGTGAGTACGGTGGTATCGCCCACAGCGTTAACTTTGACGGCGATACTTTGTTCTCCATCACACCGACCATCAAAGACTCAAAGGTGCGATGCTGTACAGGCGTGTCATGCGGCAAAGATGGGGTCGTCTACATTGCCATGCACAACAAAACTACTGGCACTGGGCATGTTCACATGTACGATAAAACAGGTCGGTTCGTAAATTGCATCATACAGGGGCTGTATCTACCCCAAGGCATCGGCCTGACCGACGATGCCAAGCACATTGTCGTGGCAGACTACGACACGATCAAAGTGTACACAAAAGAGAAAATGTAAGTTGAGCCATGAAGGAATAAAAATGGTTGAGCTTATACCAGCCGAGAAAAATCGGCGCTTTATAACAATGTGATGGCCGAACTCTTCAACCGAATTGTGGCCTCTGTTCTAACCAAAAAAAAACTGCTTCTATTAATCCCAGCTGATATTATTCGATAAATAAATTCCATGTTTTATAAATGTTACATTTATATCAAACAGGGAAATAGAATTATATGGTAAAACAGATACCTACAAATAGGGATTGTCAAAAGCTATACTTTAATATTTATTATTATTATTATTATTTTCTGGTAATGAAATCAAGGATCCTTCAAAAGTGCTCACGGCACTGTAGCTCGTAAGCCAGAAGAAACCCGTAGAAAGAGGCTGTGTCAGCCAGGAACACCGGGGCAAACCCCTTCTCTTAGCGATAAGTGTTCTGGGTTCTTTTACGTGCATTATACAAATTTAAGGCTGGAGCTTTCAAGTCTCGTTTGTAAAGGGTTTCCCTGAAAACGTACTGCCCTAAAAACAGATTGGTTAAAATAACCAACTAATTGGTAATAACCAACTAATTGGTAAATATATGTGTCCAACAAATAAAATTTGTCAATTTTTACCAAAATAGTTGTCGAAATAACCAATGATATTGGTCATTTGTACAAAAATATTGGTCAAAATAACAAATATTTTGGGTAAAATTTACCATTCGTTGGACACATATCAGCCATTGGTTATTTTCAACCAATCTGTTTTTAGGGTGTAATTTTCAAACAGCCATATCGTCCGAGAAAGTACACGTATATTGCATGTGTATAATTATCCTTCTAAAATAAATCATATGCAGGATTACAATTTTCCCGAGGAACATGCATGTTTTGGCAACTTTATTTTGTCATATGTACAGGGATGTTTTATAACAAAATCTGATGAAAGTCTAGTGAATTGATTATCCTGATCAAGGTTGGACCCAACCAGATTTGTACAGTTTAATTTTAGGAATGGAGCCACTTATTCGTTGCTGTGTTGGTTTGAAGTTACAATATTTTGTAGTAATTAACTGTGTTTATTACATAAAGTTCTCTGTTACTTTCCGAAAACAAACAATGTTAGAGTTTGTTTCTTTATTTTAAACAACGTAAACAGCTTATACAGTGTTGTAAATTACGCGGGCCCCCATTTGAAATGTCGACTTGCACACAAACAATAATATTATGTTGCCATTCAATATCGCCTTGACAAACTGGTACACCCCCAGCCAGGTGCGCCCTACACATTCAATCTTGTATCCTATATAGTAATACGCCACACTGCATGATTAACACGCGGTATTCCTTTCATGGTGTAGTTAAACATTTATTTCTGCATATGACACGTCGACTTGCTACGTAAAAATTATAAATTAATGATAAACCAAGAAGAGGTTCCACTATCGATGGCTTTTTTTTAATGGCTTAGTTTTGGTACTCTCGTATCATATTGAAAATCCCACCAATTTTCGGACTATAATATAGGCTGGTGTGTACTACTACTAGGCCTATATGTAAATACTCACCTGTAGAGTGTAGTTTCTGTACGGTCACAACTCTATGTTTGTCTCTTCGGTGATAATGCCTTCTATTCATCCCACCAAAAATTGCACAATTGTAATGTCGGACCTTAGACTACGGGAAAACATACAGGTTATGTACATGTATAATATGTATATTATTGCGAATACGTACCAGAGATGTAGATAAGTACAATAATTGTGCATTGTGGTTTCAGTGTTGTTCAAGCACTCAAGCGTGTCAACTTCTTATTCCTCCATGGTTAACCTCTGCAGTGACAGACCTCACAAAATATTACGAAACTACTGGTAAACTGCAGTATGCACTAGTCTTACAACACTGGCCAATGCGAATTCAGTGGTGTTTTGTAGTACATCATTGTGTACTCTACCCCCAAATGAATGCAAGACATAGCGTTATCATGTCAAGTGTCCCCTTTGTGTGTAAATGACCCCTGCAAACTGCACAAGTCAGTACACACCGTGTACGTGTATGGCAGACATTATTTTGTCAAATTGTGGGCCGGGAGGACAGAGTATAGACTTCTAGTGTAGGCATATTCGTCATGAAAAAAAGGATTCGTGTATTTTTTTTGTTAAAAGCAAAAACTCACTTGATTTTGTTAGATGATACTGTGAACATGAAACAAAAATAGGGTGTCATTTTTTCTGAGCATTCTAACGGCCTGAAATCCAAGATGGCCGCCACCATAGCAAAACGCCCTAAATTTGACACTAAAATTAACTTAATGTGGTTTACATTTTTTTTTTAAGCACTATCACCGCAAAATCTTTCGAGAAAACTATCTCGCTGTATAATATTAATAGGATAATGCCTAGAAGATTTTTAGGGAAAGGCTTGGATGTGGTGGAGCTTAATAAATGCATCGTTAGATCATGCCATAATCACTGTGAATGAGTTTGTCTTGGAACTTGTATATAGAGGTGACTATAATAACAATAACTTTCACCTGACTACTAATTATTTTATTTAATCTAATCTTTTTATTTTGCATAATTTGAGACAATTTATTTCAACATGGCGGCCGAAAAATGGGGTTCAAAGGCTATAGATCACCTCGACAAAACAGGCCGCTATCCCAACACCATGAAGCTTGTTGAATTTCTTGGAAGGGCTGCCAGGGAGGCCAACGATCCTTTGTATGGGTTAGAGGAAAGAAGCAGCAGGGAATCCAAGAAGGGATCAAACTTCAACGTCCAAGCCAAGACTACATCACAGCCATCTACTCAAAGAACTCGACCGAGCAAAGAAAATGGATACCAGCATGCTCAGAAACAGTCTTGTCCCCTGTGCTCTGGAGGGCATCAGTTAGTTGAGTGTTGCCAGTTCACTATGATGAGCCTAGTCCACATGATCGTCCCGATGTAGCCCGAAAGAACAGGTTATGTTTCAATTGCCTGACGGCTAGACGCCAATTTGCCAGAAGATGTGATCAGGGTGCATGTGGAGTTGGAGGTTGCAAAGTGAGACACTCAAAACTACTGCACGGTGTGTTCCAGTCTTCCAGTATCAACGTTCAAGCCCCGACAGAGCTACGGTCAACTGACAGCCAGAACATAGGAGCTACCGTCTTGCATGCGGAGTGGACCAGGTTACTAACAAGGTGGCTTTGCATATCGTTGCCTTAATCGTGAAGGGTGTCGGCAGAAGTGACAGCATCAAGACTCATGCGCTAATGGACCCTGGCAGTAACAAGAGTTTTTGCTCCGTAGATCTGGTGAGGATGCTTGACATACAGGGTAGTCCACAAGCCCTGTCCCTCGACACGCTGAACAATGGATCACAGGTGGAGACACTGGCGGTCGCTCTGAACATATCCGGTAACAACACGGGCAAAGTGTTCCACCTGCCACGAGTCTACGCCTTGAAGGACTTTCCTACCCTGCAAGACAGCTGTGCCACTCACAAAGAGTTGAGCCCTCACAAGCACCTAAAGGACATCCCGTTTCCTCGTATATCTAAGGAAGGTGTCACCATGTTAAATGGCCAAGATAATTATACCCGATATATTAGTCCCTCTCAAAGTACGACATGGCAAGGAGGGGGATCCCTATGCTGTCAAAACATCACTCGGGTGGACTATTAATGGTCCGTTTGGTTACAAGGGAACCGGTAGTGCTGTATCTAACTTTGTCCAAGGAAACCTTGAGGCTCAGGTAGAGAAGTTTTGGAAGTTAGATATCGGCCAATCCTTGGCAAGTGACTTGCCTGCTGTGTCAGTTGACGATATGAGGGCGGTAAAAAATATAGAAAAGGTCAATAAGCATAGTCAATGGCCATTACCAGCTAGCCATTCCTTTTAAGCGCGACCCCCCCCCCCCCCCCCCCCCCCCCAGACCTGCCTAACAACAAGATGATGGCAGAGAGGCGTCTTTCGTCTCTCGGCAAGAGATTAACGAAAGAAAACCTCCGGAAAATTAGATATACCAAAAAGATGAACCAGCTGATTGAGAAGGGCTACGCCGAGAAGGTGGCAGACGAACAGCTGAACAATTCTCCCGGTGCAACCTGGTACCTGCCTCACCACGCCAACAAACCAGATAAGCTGAGAGTCGTGTTTGACTGTGCAGCCAAGAGTCATGGAATGTCTTTCAATGACACTGTTCTACAGGAGCCAGATATGACGAATAAGCTTGTGTGAGTCATCATACGCTTTCATGAGCACAAGGTCGACTTGATGGGTGATGTCGAACAAATGTTCCACCAGGTGCAAGTTCAGAAAGAGCACAGAGATGCCCTGGGGTTTCTTTGGTGGCCGGAATGAGACACAACTCAGCCACCAGATGTTTTCCGAATGACAGTTCACCTGTTTATGGGGCGTTTGGAGCCCGAGCTGTGCTAACTTCGCACTGAGACGCACAGCAAAAGACAACAAAGACAAGTTCAGTGCTGATGTGGTGTCACGGTAAAAGAAACTTCTATGTTGATGACTGCCTCAATTCCGTGCAGTCTGAAGATGAAGCTGTTCTGTTGGAAAAGCAGCTGACTGACCTGTTGGCACTGGGAGGTTTCCGCTTGACCAAGTGGATTGGTAGCAGCAGAAAGGTCTTAGTATCTATACCACAAGTTATCAGGGCTAAAGTATTCAAGGACCTGGACCTTGACCGAGACGGCCTTCCGGTGGAGAGAGCCTTAGGAGTTCATTGGGACACAGATAATGATCTGCTCGGTATCAAGATAAAATCAAAGTCCAGATGTCACACCAAAAGAGGTCTGCTTAGTGTCATCTGCTCTGTGTACGACCCCCTTGGGTTTGTGTGTCCATACATCCTTAAAGCCAAGATTCTCTTCCAAAACGAGTGCATAATTATGGTAAGGGCTGGGATAATCCCTTGGAGGTTGACACCGAACGGCACTGAGTCGGTGCATGGTTGGAAGATCCTTCCATGATGGATAGGTCTACTATGGATAGGTGTCTTGTTCCAGACTGGTTTGGGCAGATTCGTGAGTGTAAACTCCATCACTTATCCGATGCCTCACAAGATGCATATGGTAGCGTTTCCTACTTACGTCTTGTTAACACCCAAGAAGTTGTTAGAATGGAAAAGATGCTGAAGAGAGAATTAAGACT
Organism: Crossaster papposus; assembly: GCA_037893245.1. Taxonomy (NCBI): domain Eukaryota; kingdom Metazoa; phylum Echinodermata; class Asteroidea; order Velatida; family Solasteridae; genus Crossaster; species Crossaster papposus. Next base: position 2,224,428 of record JBAIAA010000238.1, read on the forward strand.
GGAGGTACAGAAGTCAACCTTTTGGACTGACAGCATGTTGGTGCTCTAGTTCATCAACAACCAAACAAAGCGTTTCCATACCTTTGTGGCAAACATGGTAGCTGTGATCCATGACGGTTCAACAGCAAGTCAATGGAGGTACGTGTAATCCGAGCTAAATCCTGCTGACGACGCATCCAGAGGTATTGATGCTCAGGACAGAGATAGGTGGAGAAAGGCCACATGGCCGGTGACACCGGAAGCTCCAAATATACTTGAGACGAACATGGAGGTGAAGAAGGAAGCAGTATCCAGAGCAATTGATGCGGCTGAACAAGATGACATCATAGACAGACTGATCAATAGATTATCATCATTCTTGGTACCGTCTCAGAAAGGCTGTGGCATGGCTCCTTCGGTTCAAGCAATGGCTCCTTGATCATAAGCCTGAGACTCTGGATGGTGATGAAGGCACAAGAAGACTGACAGTCGTCGAGCTGCGAGAAGCGGAACTAGTCTTAGTGAGATATGTCCAGAGAAAGAGCTACATGAAGGAACTCCACGACCTACAGATGGGCAAGACATCAGTACAGAGACAAAGCTCAATCCACAGCCTTGAGCCGTATCTTAATGAGAGGGGTACACTCAGGCTTGGAGGTAGGATTCGACTTGCACCATTTGAGGAGAATAGCAAGTACCCAGCGACACTACCTCTAGATCACCACCTATCAAGCTTAGTTGTTCGACATGCACATGAGTCCTTGTCTGGTTATTCTGGCAAAGAGCATGTTCTCTTCTTGATAAGAGGCTGCGAAGATCACCTGGAGAGCGGCGCATGGCTAATCTTCCCGCATGCTGCAGAGTAGTTACCCCCGGTGAACCACCATTTACATATGTTGGAGTGGACTGTTTCGGGCCGTGCTACGTCAAACAAGGCCATAACAGAGTAAAACGATACGGACGTTTATTCACATGCATGTCCATAAGAGCTATCCACTTAGAGATGCTACAGTCGCTGGAAGCAGATTCCCTCCTGAATGCTTTCATCAGGTTCACTGCAAGGCGAGGGACACCAAAAAGGGTTCACTCTGACAACGGTACAAACTTCGTCGGTGGGGAAAAGGAGCTCAGAGCAGCGATCAAACATCTTGCGGAAAATAAGCAGACACAAGGCTTTCTCCTGAGCACGGAGATGGAGTGGGAGTTCAACCCACCAGCGGCGTCCTACATGGGCGGGGTTTGGGAGCGCCAGATACGCACAGTCCGCAAGGTTTTCTACCCACTTATACATGACCAAGTTTGGGATGACGAAAAACTACTCACTCTGTTCTGCGAGGTCGAGTCTATTGTCAACGACAGACCAGTCACAGCCGTTTCTGATGATCCAAAGGACTTAGAGGCTCTTACACCAAATCATATCATGAAGCTGAGAGCTAGTCACCCAGTCCCACTCCATAGTATGAAGGCAACTGACAAGTATGACAAACGTTGGAAGCATGTCCAGTACTTGGCCTGTCAGTTCTCAGAACGTTGGATCAGGGAGTATCTTCCTACACTGCAGCGTCGACAACGATGGATCCATCCTCGGGGAAATTTCCGGACGGGGGATATAGTGCTGGTGCGGGATGACAACCTGAACTGAAACCAGTGGCCGCTTGAAAGGGTGATCAAGACTTTTCCCGGAGATGGGCTTGTCTGCTCTGTCGAATTGAAGACAGCTGCTGGTAGCCTTGTGAGGCATATCACTTAGCTGTGCCTCCTGGAAGGCGTCCTAGAGTAGTTGTCTCCAAGTCCTATGACTTGAACCTCCACGTTTCTTATTTCATTGTAAATTAGAATGCGTTCACGTGTTCACGATAGTTTTGGTAAATGTAAGTTTAATCCTACATTTAAGGGGCCGGGATGTAACGCAGGTCCTTCCTGCTATCTAAATTTGTGCGTACCCTTTTATGAAGATCGTACATATAACATAAATTTGATGATTCGATTAGATTCCTGGACTCAGAAAACATATTTAGACACTTTATTTGTAATTGTATCACATGTATTCGCAAAGATATCGCATTATTAGTGTTCGGCGGCCATTTTGGACGCCATCTTGGATTTCATACCCTTAGAATGTTCAGAAAAAATGACACCCTATTTTTTTTTAAAGCTTATGATACCTTCTTACAAAATCAAGTGAGTTTTTGCTTTTAACAAAAAAAATACACGAAATTGCAAATATGCCTACACTATTCAGTTAGAATCTTCAAGGCCGGAGCAGTTTATTGCCAGAGGTTGATCTCAAAACATATTATTATTTCAAACCAACAGTATATTACAATAGTACTAGGCGGTCACCCGGGGTTTGTCGGTTCTCGGGTTTGTAGCTACTTCCCTGGATGGATGGGGATTGTGGATACATGTTGACTCTATCATGGAGGTGCCAAATACAACTCTCGTCTGATTGCTTCATCTGACAGACTAATAATTGATTTACAAAATATTTTGCTGACCTTGCATAAACTTAATTGGCTGCAATGATACAGATACACAGGCCTACATTTCTTATAATATTTCCCACCTTTTGAGCATTATTTTGTAACAGTTATAAGAATGTATTGAATTATTGATACACCATTTTCCCTTGATTAAAGTTATTTAAATTCAACTTAGATATAAAAACCAATGCATTACCTTATATGAGCGAAATCAGCACTGCTTGTACATGTAGACTTCTTCCCGTGACAATGTTGGGGGTAATGAACTGTGTTTGGGGGTACAAATCTTTTTCTCACGGTCTCAACAGATGGATATAAGGACCCTGGACACACAATCAAAGATTTAAACATTCTGGCTATTTTATGTATTTTTTTAAGGACATCCATTGCAAGCATGTAAACATTGAAATCAGTATTGCGCAATACAGACATGAAACAGCCATATGATACAAATAAAAAACGACCAACAGCTCTAACTACCCCCCAGGGGATATCTGGGTGGCGATTGATAACAGCTGTGTTTGTTCTCTACCAAGGCCGCTCAAAGAGATGTCAGCGACTTTTTTTGACAGCGGCTAAACACAAAGGGATCAGATTTCGATTTGTCTGCACAACTCTATGGCTTTTGGCCCAAACCATTATTTTGAAGGGATGTTTCACCCCCTGAATGACCTCCTGGGTTAGAATTTTTTTCCCAGTCCATTAGCCCGATAGGACAAACTTTGAAAATTCGACCCTTAGACGACCTTTGACCCCGGAAGACCCGAAAAACGCTAACCCGTTTTATTTTTGCCACGCTCACCTCGCATCGAGCATGCATTGCGATCACCGAGTTTAAGCACGATCCGACCAACTTCAAAAAGGTGACCCCTAGATGACCTTTGACCTCGTACGCTCTAGCGAATGCAAACTGGTTCTTGCGGGGACCGAGCCGGACCCACCCACCGAGTTTGAACGCCGCACGACCCCGGGAAGGGGACGAAAAAGCGCGCACAGACACACAGACAGAGAGTAGCGTATTATTATATAGATAGATATTACAATAGTATACGTTTGCTTCCGATAGCGAAATTACAACGTATTTCTATCATGTTTTAGTTATTTACCAAAATAACATAAAACCCCATGATAGCACCAGCGTTGGTCGTTATTCCTCCATGGTCGTTAGTCCGCTTGCGCCGCCGGATAATTTATTTTCCGTAGGTTGAAGCAAAAATCATGAATAATTCAGTAGTTTATATGAGAAGTCACAGCATTAGTCAGCTAAAAAGTATATAGAAGATAATGCATTTTGTATATTTTAATACAATGACTACCACAACTACCATAATAGGTCCATAACGGGACTCGAGATTGACAATAACTAGAGATAGGAATGCGGTAGTATCTGACCACCTTATTATTCCTCCATGATCTGACCAAGTTTGGCTAAAATTAAGTTGACCCATGGAGGAATATTCCTCCATGGTTGACCGAAGGGTCTTAAATAATCATTTTTTGTGACCATCAAAAAGAAAGTAATTTCAAGTATTTCGACAGTAAGTTATTGACACTGCTGTTTACTAAGTTATATCATAGACATGGAGTTCTTTTTTTCTTTCTCCATGTAGACCTATGGTTACTATTGCGACTCTGTGACGTCCAATTTTGTGTGATGAGAGGTCATGTCAGTACTGTATTAGTGTATAGGCTCGACCAGTTTTGGAAGGGGGGATTTTCTTTTCACCGCGCGCAACTTAACCACACATCGTCATCACCGTTGCGCGCGGTTAAAAGTAAACATTCACCCCTTCCAAAATGGTCCAGCCATACAGATTTATACGTGACCTCTCAATCGAACACAATTTGATCGTCACATTTCAAGTCGCAAAATCCCGCCGGTTGGTGAGTAAAAACCTCCAATTGTTCAATAAAACTGCCAGTTCCATGGGCCACAATGAATAATGGCCCCAACATCACAGTCTTCAAAAACTGTAGAAAGCTCTCAATCTCATTCTCATCCGTGTTCTGCTGCTGTCCAAAGGCATGAAACTGAACGGAGTGTAGAGCCACTACGTACCACTTGCAGTAGCAGCACTCAGTTTTTAGTATAATCATTTGGTTAATACTTCGAAGTTTTGTGATCATGGATGTCGAGAAAAGCAAGAAAAACGGCATTCGTTTTCAACCGGCGTCGGGCAGTAATTCTAACCTTACAATTATTATGTTGTTTCACTAGTTTTCAGAATTGTTTTTCATAAAATTCAATTTTTTGGAACAAATAGATTACTACTACTAGAATTATAGGATATCTAGAGCAATCATTGTGCTAGATAGATGTCTACAAGTACAATCATTATTTACTTTTAAATAAGTAAGATATTTCTTAAAAATTCGACCTTTATTTATACCATCTGAATCTCAACAGCGGTACCGGTATTAGTAATATACTAGTACATGTTTTCTCCACAAACTGTCCTCAATAGGGGCTCCTTACACCGGACCCGTAGGCTAATATCTTATTCATGTATCTGTGCTGACCTATAATTGGGATTTCCCAACTACTCCATCCCAGTTGGGGCTGGCCCAGATATACGAGAGTTAGAACATTGCTGTAGTTGTGGCGTAACATCTACATGTACATGTACCATCCTGATGACAAAATATCTGCAGCAACTTCAAGTCAACTTGCATTGGTTACATGTCTGGCTTCGCAGAGGCGTCTTTGGACGGCACAGGCTGGCAACGATGGAAAATGTGGATATCCTGTACAAGAGCTCCAACTACATTGTAGTCAATAAACATTACGACGTCAAGATCAATAGTGATGACAGCAGTGACACGGTCACCGTGGCAACACAGCTCGCTCATCGGTTTCCAGAGCTGGTGGATGCAAGCGTAGCTCATCAATTTAGGTAGATATTTGGGCAAATTCTAGCCCCTAGCATGGCACACATTGGTTTTGGGCCTAGTACTAGTAGTAGTATCTTGCATTCACTGATAGTGTATTATGTATTGAGCGAAATTTCAAGTAAAAATTCATCCAAAACAAGCTCTAAGGCACTCTTGTTCATAAGTCTACAGTTCACGTACCCGTTACGAAGATGACAAAGAAATTAAGATTTTACGATTTTATTTTAAAGTGCACAATGAACCCTTTAAAAATGCGCTCACAAACAAGGAAATATTTTTGAACAAACTTCTAGTTAGATGTGTAAGTAGAAATAATAATGGTTTATCAGAATTTGTTAACTTTAACCCTAACGTCCTAGGCAATCATGTCGGCTACAGTAATTCTTATAGGCCAGTGTAGTAAGCGTACTGCATACTACAGTTTACTCAAGTAATATGTTGTATTATTGGGTGACGTTAAAGGTATAGTCATACCGGGCTTGCGACCAGGTTACAACCTATACATGCATCTGCGACCATAATGTTTTTGGAATCTTAGAAAAAGTCGCAGAGGTCGTGGATGATCACCAGAGCAAAATAGGTCAATGGTCATGTTCGAAAATTCATGAGGTCGCAGACAGGTCTTACATGATTGTACAACCAGTTGCGCATGGTTGCACCATCAGTCATGGATGATCGCTGGTTACGCAGTCGCACGATTGGTCATGCAACTGGTCGCGCCACCTGACAATTGGTGGTGCCACCGGTCGTACGACCTATCGATCGTACGAGCGATTGCCACGACTGATCATACGATCGGTAGTGGGTTACCTACAATTACAATTGATCTTGCCATCGATCTTCTGCAATCGTTGGTGATCGCACGACCACGCGTACCACCAGTCCTACAATTAATAAATTTCGGACTAAATTATTGACAATGAAATATACATGTATTTTTTTAAGGTTTGTTCACCGTATCGACTACTCTACTAGCGGAGCGCTGTGCATCGCATTGAACAAGAAGTCATCTGCCGATGCTGTGAATAATTTCAAGAAACGCAAAGTTACCAAGTCATACTATGCTTTGGTGAGTATGAACGGTAAGCTGACTTGAAATGAGGGAATACATGTGAATGGCCAGTTTTAAACTGTCTTGTGGGCCAGGTCGTGTTAATGCGAGGCATTTACAATATTTAGGCCCATGAGCCGGTATTGCGGTGTATATTTTCTAACAAGCCTAGTCTAAGTTTTACCAGTTTAGAAAAGCTATCTTTATGTTAGGCGATCTGTCTCCCAACATTAACCTAAACTCTGCCTCGGTCCTTTAACCAGTTCGCGCCGGATGACGTATATAAACGCACAGTTTTCCCAAAATTTAAAACGGATGATGCACAAACACGCCAAGTTCAAGTTCGGAAATGTCTGTCAGCAGCGAGCAAGGCTGGAAATGCGTGGGTGTGCTTTCAGGCACTATCGGCCTGAACCCGCTTCAGATCGAGTTTCGTTAAAAATAATCCTGCCCCTCGGCTCGGTGATGTTAAAATATTCCCGGCGCGAACTGGTTAATATTGATGAGCAGTCTAAATTTCCAGGGATTTGGATTCATTGTGGTGAAAATGTACCGCTGTCGATTGGTAGTAGATGGGTTGACTAACACGTCCCTAATTCAAATCAGCTAGATCCTAATCACAACAAACTTAGAGCGCCAACAACCTACAACAATGACGTTACCCCATTAATTATGCACAGGAGTTATACACCATAATCAAGATTTAATATCCAGAATTTAAAAAGATGTAAATAAGCAAACAGGAAATACGCAAGAGTATCAAGGCTTACACACAAATAAAACAACTTTTCTTTTCTAAAATTAAACATAAATCCTGCAGTATCACCGTTATTGATTAAGATTTGTTCTAAAACTCATTTTTTTCTGTTTTAACCCTAACCATCCTTAATTCTGCGAAATCATCTTTGCAAAATGCAGGATTTTGCAGGATTGAGGTCACTTGGAAGTTGATGCACCGGGTAAATTTCCAGGATTGAGGGCGTTTGGGGTTTTTGCCACAAGAGGATAATGCAGGATCCAGGTCATATTTAAGGCCTAAACTAATGCTGGATGATTTTGCAGGATTGAGGTTACTTGGGTATTTATCCAAATGAGAAATTGTAAGGATTGATCGGTTATTTGTTACTTTGTACTTTCACACTGCTCAAGCTCTATGCACATTCTCCATAGAGCTTCAGTCAAGGTGTAAGTTATGTGTCGAGGATAGAAAACATTTGCATACCAAGGGTCATGTGTGCAGACCCTTGTAAGTAACAGGGCACTATTAGCAGCTGTTTGTTTCATAATTGGCTGCTTTATAGCTCAATGGTAAACCCGCTGCAGGAATTTGCAGGATTCAGGCAGTGGTCACCAGTAATAAATATCGGAGGATTTTGCAGGATTCAAATTACATGGAGTTTTATCACTTTGGAATTGCAGGATTCACGTTATGAGTAAGAAAAAAATGGCACAGGGAGTTTAGGGTTAATGGATTAAAAATCATTCAGGAAACAGTTTTTGTCTAGATTTGGCAGAAAAGATGTAGCATCTTCAAACTCTGTCAAAAGTAAGAGGAGCTGGGGTGTACCTCATCATACAGAATCCTTCAAAACCCCTTGAGGGTACAGGTTAGAAAATCATTCTACTTTATATTTTTCTGTTCTCTTTTGATAAAGTTGAGAGGTCATATTGAGGAGGAGGACTTCCTCCGAATCGACAAGCCAGTCTACGCCAACCCTCAGGAGGGCTTCACACATATGATGTGCGTGATAGATGACTCCCATCCCTGCCACTCATCAGACAATGTCAAGATACGCTCTGCAGTCACTGACTTGTATGTGATGCAGCGAGGATTGTATGACGGACAACCTGCAAGCAAAGTGCTGCTTAAGCCACAGACAGGTATAGAAAATGAGTTATATGTGACCTGTCACCACAAAATGAGAGTAAAGTCGCACAATGTGATTTAGAGATGGCCTTCCAAAGTCAAAATATGAAGGGGTGGTCAATTTTAAGATTTTGCGTAATTTGGAAAGCCCAAGTCCTCCTCTACATATTCCCATTTTTTGGGTGAGATCAGATAATCGAAAACCTCTTACGCGAGTTTGCAAAGTGTTTACGTAGTTAGTGTTTAGATTAAAGTCCATTAGTGGTCTATCTAACACGGTAATTAAATATGTAAATCAGGTTCTCGTAAGTATTCTACGTTTTCGAAATTTTGATATTTTGCTGTATATACAATATTTTGTATGTGTGGACAGTTTTAAAAAGTATGAATGATTAGAACATAGCCGTTGCTATGCTCAACCGAACCTTACTTGTCCTGTTTTGTAATCTTTTGCGTGTTTTGTTTAACCCTAACTCCCTCACCATTGTTATTGAACAATACAATTCCTTCAAAATCCTCCAACTTCCTTTGTTGTGTAAGGAGTTAGGGTTAAGATGTTTGTTTAAAGTAAGTTTTCTCACAAACACGTTTTGTGAAACCCATGACTTTCTAGAGCGCTGTAAAAAGTATTTTTCGCAAAACCCCCAAGTGTTATGTACCATTGGAAAGCTCTCTTTCTCAAGAATTTGAAAATACCAATATTTCAACATTTAATATTTCAGACTTTACTTTCATTTTGTGGTGACAGGTCACATATTTACATCATTCCAAGTCGATCCAAAATTGATATTAACCAGTTCGCGCCTGGATTATTTTAACATCACTAAGCCAAGGCCCGGGATTATTTTAACGAAAACTAGATCCGAAGCTAGGCCGGTTCAGACCGATGGTCCTGGGAAGCACACCCACGCATTTCCGGCCTTGCTCGTTACGTGTTTATGCGTCATCCGTGGTTAATTCAACTATTTTAACCCTTATAACTCCCTATTTATAACGCATTTATACCTGCTGTCCCACAAAGATTAGTATATCCATCGATTCCCAAAATGTTTCATTTTGTCACCATGAAAATCAATGACATCAGGTTCACTAATTGTTTTAAAAATCTACTTTGGCATACTATAACCTTTCATAAGAATTTTAGATCATGAAAATCGGTCTAATATTTCGATCTTAACAAGATCTTCTTCAGAGACATAATGGCTGTGTACAAGAAACAAACATATAGGGCAACAAAATAAACTTGGTATTTTTAGAGATAGTGATTTTATCCTTTAGGCAAAGTGAAACAAAATGTGTGTTTTGTTTCATTACCTCCGCCAACTATATGTGACCTGGCACCACGAAATGGGTGGAAAGTCGCAAAATAAAAAAGTTGACATTATTACATTTCTAGAAAGAAGAAGTCGTAAGCTTTCAAATGATGTATTGTGTGTTGCTGTAGCTTATTCCTAGCCGCTGCTATACTCTTTTGAAATAGCTGAAGTCATGTTCCCTTGTTTTGAGAAAACAGAGTTCAAAGTCTGTGCCAACTATACTATAACTCAGTGCAATTCAGCCACACAAACAACACACTTTAGAGTTTTAATTGAGCTATACAATTTTGGGATATGATATTAAAAAAGTTTTTTTTTGTATGTAAAAAACGTTAACAACTCAAAACCGACCTCCAACTTGAAAAATGGACGTTTCGGCCAATAACTCGCTTTGACCATGTGCGACTTTCCGCTCATTTTGTGGTGCCAGGTCACATCACATGTAGGTTATGAAATGAAAATAAAAATGAAATGAAACTTATTTTTATATTTTGGTGCGTGTTGCTGTGATGTTTATGCCTAGCTGAAATTTTCTTGACATTGATCATATTGATAGGAAGGCGGCATCAACTACGCGTGCACTGCTGGAGTCTTGGCCACCCGATTGTTGGTGATTACACATACAGTAACCGACGGGATGTCAAGCCGTACCGCATGATGCTGCACTCGCACAGACTGGCCATTCCAACTAAAGGGGAGACTGTGGATGCTGTGGCCCCGGATCCTTTTGTGCAAGAGGTGGATCCATTGTGGCAACCCCTTCATGAAAATGGAATCGCCAAAGATGCCAGCGAAACTCTAATCCATAAAACCGCCCAAGACGAAGGGAACACAAGTTATTTTGTGGAGCAGAAAATGAGCAGATGACAGCGAAACGAACAACTAAACCTCAAAATATCTACATAGATGATATAGAATAAAAACGGTGAAAAGAATTATAAGTCATTTTTGTGGTGTAACCACTTGTATTCACAGATATTAACGCATATAAAAGAGTGCTCTGATGCATTTTGTTCACCCTTTTGGTCTATTGGAGCCTGAAGTGCGTATGTATTGTCTTGTTATCGTTGTTATCAAAATATATTGTATTCCAATACAGAAAATGCCAATGCTTATACTTACCTCTGCATATCACTATCAACGTGCAAGTGCACAAATAACCTCGTTGAAATGACTGGCCCTAAGCCACACCCTCCGCCACGCCCACGATGTCCCATAGACTTTGTTACTCAACGACTCTTCCTAGTTGTTTCGGCGACGCGTACATAAATGTACACATGTATACCGCATACGCCTTGTGCCTTTTTGGAAAAAGCCGCTCAAAATTTGAATTGTTGCATCGTCTAAATATAGCTATGCTGCCTGCAGTGCATCACATTTTTTCTGTTCTTGTTTTCTTTTACCTTCTTTTCTTGTACTTATGGAAAAACTCATAGCACTTTGTGTGTATAATTTTTGGGGGTCACTTTTGTCATTATAAACAACTTTGCTTCAATCATAATTAAACTTTGCATACATGTACATGTACTGATGAGACTCTGCGCTTGTTTATTTGGAACGTTCTGACATCATGTTGTGGCTTTATCTTAAAGGTGCATTTTTTTCAAGGGCCTGTATCTTCAGAACTAAAAAAAACCCGATTAGGTTCAAACTTGACTGAAAAAGAGGAAGCTGCGTACAAATTAGTGTACTGGTAAATCAAAAATAAGATGGTACAATACAGTACTTGCTCACCGTTTGGTTGAGGTGCCCAATTTTCGGACGTTGATAACGCGCGGAGTCGGCGTTAAAATGTAAATATTTTAAAACAATTGCTCTTTAGTATAAAATTTGACCGTAAAGTCATGTATTTCTGAAATTGGAAAAGCCTCATAATTAGACCGCACATTGTACGGTTTTAGCATTGTTGATGTCGCGTGTCGGCGCAGCCCCTAAAAAATAACGCGGCGCACGTCCGTTGATTGTTCGGCTCTATCCAGGGTGGCCCCCAAAAACAAGTGCACTAACACTACCCTGAGACGAAAAGTACTACCTAAGTATACGAATGAATAGAAAATCTTTCTAGAAGAAAAATTATACAAAGATTTGGGCTAGTACTAGTTTTAGCTCCAGGCCCTATTTTGTGAAGTGAAGACAGTGATGAGGCACCGAGAAATAGCTAAATGTGCCATGTGCGGTTTAAAATATTATCGACGTGGCCAAAATGTACTCTTTCTCGTTTAAGCTGATATGCCCGTATGTTCGGGTTTCTCTTAAAGTCTCGTACGTTCTCGAGGTCAACCTATATATGTGACCTGCTCCCACGAAATTAGAGTAAAGTTGACATTTTGATATTTTAAGATATTGGTATTTCCAGATTCCTTGAATTCTTAGCTTTAAAATGATACACTGTATATAATTTATTGGGTAGGGTATTTAAAATATATATAATAGTGAGCAAAACCAGCGGTCGACACATCAAATTAAGAATGGTTACTGAGAAAACACACATTTTACTTCTTGGGTACGCTCAGTAAAATCCAATTTAGATTTTTGTTCTGCTAATCTTTTGCAAAAAATACTTGGTAGTTCGAAAGAAATTGGAAATTGTATCATGCCAAAACAAAAACAAAACAAAATCCTCACTGTCGAATCGGCTATTTTTAACTCTATACTATAGACGATGTGCCTCTGTTTACATCTGTATTCAAATGTGCGCACGCATCATGTTTTACATAAATTTGGTTAAGAGATGACATCAGAGGTCACATAATTCAAAAGCGATCTGACCTGCGACGTCACTCTTTAAGAAAATTTGCACCAACGGTCTTGAGTGCTGTACTAAAGTTACGAACGGAAATTGCACAATCGATGTCTTACGACATGTACTAACTTCCTTCCCGTACGCATTCTGACGTACGTGTGGTGTAAGACAACTTTCGTGCAATCGAAAGAAATTACGACAAAACTGTTGCACCATCACGACTTACGCATTGGTAGGACATGGATTTACGATATGAAATTACGTCTATAGTGGGGAGGTGACTTAAATAGTTAGGGTAGCCATACGCGGCAAATTATGTTTGGGTTGACGTACAGTGTCATTTATGGTTTTGATTCAGCAAATTTTGAAAACATTACATCTCAGCCTGCATGTTTTAACACCCATTTGGTTGTGAAAAAAAGGTTTGAAACAGGGGCGGATCCAGGATTTCTGAAAGGGAGGGTCCGAGCAGCACCACAGGTGCAAACTGAGAACGCCGAGGCGTGCGAGCAGTGTTGAAGCCAGGGACTTGCGGGAGGAAGGGGGTGGGGGGGGGGGGGGGGGGGGGGGTTGCAAAGAAAGAAATAAAGGGAGCCATTTTGGATTTTGTTGCTGCTATTCTGAGGGACCAAATTGACACAAATGTTTACGGAAAAATAAGTATTTTTTATTCAAAACTAAGCCCAAATGCAGGTAGAGATGGCTCCTCAAATCTAGATTAACTGAAATGGCCTAAAGTAATTCGGATTGTTGAAAAGTCATCCAAATTATAAAAACAATCTTTTACTGCAATCGTTTCCCGTTATCCGTCCATTACAAAATCTTACGTTGATGTACTAACGAGTCACCGTTTGATGTCTGTTATTTGTTTGCTTGGGGCGATAAAGGGTCTTTTCTTTTGCTTGGTACAAAAACTGGGAAGGGGGGGGGGATCTTGTAGCCTATCCCCCTGTATATACCAACACCCCTGGGATTTACTTTGTTATATTTATGCAGTTCCTCGTATCAAACGGAGTAAGTACACTGCACTTTAAAAGATAACTATGAAACAGTTTTGCCACCCGAAGTCAATTATCCCTATCCCATTACATTTCTTTGATCTATTTGTTTATTAGTCACTAATATCAATTTAAATTGAAAGCGACTTAGTATTTGTATATAATTATTGCATAATTATATATCACGTTATATGAAAGTTGGACCAATCCTGCATATTACTATAATAGTCCGAAAGATCAATTTATGATCGGTTACAAAATTCGGATGGTCATTTTCTTGGTTTAGTTTAAAGTAAAGATATTAAATGTGTATACAGCTTGGTATAAAGTCCTTTTTAAAAAGTAAGTATTATAAGCATTAATAATAATCACGCGAGTAAAAGCTATAGGCCGGGTAAAGCTAAATAATTCGTACTGCCCACTAACTACAGCTATTATTAATAACATTAGTTTTTTCTTCTCTGAACTGCACCAATTCACTTAATAATTATTATAATGAACATGTGAACATATTTCAAGCACTAAAAATATTCAAAAAATATATAAACCGCATCTTTTACCTAATAATATATTTGTTGCGATTACATAAACAGTTAGAATTTTGTTCTATTTTTTTGTACTATAGTTAATTAAAACGTACAAACAAACCGGCTTTTAAAGTCGTATTGATAGGTAGTAAACTGAGTAGGCCTATGCATTATTATAATTTTATATCTTTGCAATATGTTTTATTAATGTAAGCATAAAGCAGGTATAGTTTAGAGTTAGTATTAAAACTATAATTAACTTTTACTTTGCCAACAGTTACATAAGTTTCCATTACATATAAATTGGCCCAAAACCATTGCCTTTCTTAGGAGAAAATTTACTGTGCGGTAAAAATTGTAGTGATTATGCATAATTTATAATAATTTGTTATAATAATTCTACTTGGCTTTTGTGTAAACGTATATTGTTTTACTGGTAACTATTTCACTAAAAGGCCAATTAAAAAGCTTGCGCGTAAGCGAACAAAAAACGAAGGTGTCATTTTAGTTAAATTCAAATCGTTTGTTTCTTCATAATTAACTTCTACACTTGTCTAATTGTCTTGCTTCCTATACTTAGAGGTTTACCCATTCAGATAAAGACTACAGATCAACTCGCGTTTTGAAACCCATCTCACAGGCATTTGATTTTAATTGGGACCGTCATCATGTTGGGGAAAGCGCTGGCAAAGTCGGACACTTTCTGGTAGGCGTTGCTGTCTATCTTGCGGTCAAAGGGGAACCCCATGGGGCGCTTGTCCGGGTAGGTCTTGTCCCTGACGCCGCAGTAACTGGTACCGCGGTCCAGGTTGTCCGTGCTGCCATCCACGGTGGACCAGTCGGTAACCATGACGAAGAGGTCATAGGGGACGCCGGCCGCAGTGCCCCTGGGCACCAGCATGTGCTCGGGCCAGCCGCACTCGCAGTAGCGGTCTGGTCTGCAAGCGCCGCTGTAGCCGTCTGCTGCCGCCGCCTCCGGTTCGGTGGCCCGCTTTTTCAGCTCGGCAAAAGTCAGCTCTCGTGGTTTGATGACGGAGGAGCGGTTCGAGAGGCGCGTGATGCCATTGGTGCCAGGCGCCACTGTAAATAGAAAATACGTCGTCAGTGGTAAACACGTATGTAGACCTGCACCCACAATCTCCGCGTGATTTGGTAAATTCTGGGCCGAACGACTGTTTTACCTTTTCCATACAATTTAGATCGCAAAACAAAATAATTTTAATTGGTTAACATTTAGCGTGGTGCAAAATGGGCACCACGATTTGGATCATTTTTAGCGATCATCCTATGGTCTAATTGGTACCTAGGAGAGTTCAAAGGTTCTGATTGGTCGAGACTCGATCACGTGGAGGGCATTATCACGCAAAAACTGAAGCAAATTCACTGTTTATTTCCTAAATAAAAAGGTATTTATTAAAAGGGAATAACAGGGCGAACACCCGGTCATTCACTGGATTATAATTGACCGGGTTGGGCAATGACCGCTGGTAATAGACCTCGCCTTCGGCCCGGTCCATTGGTCATCGCCCAACACGGTCAATTATCACGCAGTAATGACCGGGTCCTCACCCTGTTATGCCCCAATTAAAGCACGACATAACAGATTAACGCCTTTATTATCCACATTTCTTTCAGTGCGTTTTGGAATACGTTGCCGTGAACAAATTTAACTTCAAGAATCACTCCTTTACTATTCAAGTTTATTTTGAAATCTGAAAACGTCTAGACGAACGATTTTACTTACGTGTTTCGACAAACTTGTCCATCTCGATAAAAAGGCGCCGCTGGGAGTCCAACTGCATTTGGGTCCCATGTTCGTCAATAGAGGGCGCAATGAAGATGCGGATAGCTGCTTTTACTGATGCCCCGAGGTTGTTGGTAACGCGCAGATCGTATTTAAATGTATCGTGGTTCACCTGTTTGACGGTTACCTGTTGAATAAGAGCAGGGGCTTTAGCATAAAACAAAAGCCTTTTCAGTTTCACACTTGCCCGAACCTAGGCATTCGTTGGGTCAATGCAACATTTGATTAGTTGTACAGCCTCTTCGTTTCTATAATGTGGAGTCTTTGGGATGTCGACACAAAACAGTCGAGGCACACGAGTCTCAGTCAACCAAACTTACGTTGACTGGAGTATTGGGCTTGTCGTTTGGATTCAGGAACATGTCATTGGCGATGTCCACCACGACATCCTGCATGCGAGTTATCAGAGTGTTGGAAGGAACCATCTATATTAAAAAAAATTAAAAAAATATTATTATTATTTTTGAGCGACTGGTAGGTTGTGTATATATACACCGAGTGCCAATTATGGTAATAAAAAATAAAATGACCCAGCAAATCAACAGGAATATAGTTGTAAAATGACCGAGATATGCACATAATTCGCCACCCACACCACGAACCACGAATATTAAAAAAATAAATAAAAAAAAACATGTTTAGCGTCATGCCTTTTTAAAAAAAGGAAGGAGGCCCCTTTTTTTTTTTCAAACGGCCGCCCGACACATCTTAATGCGAGTCATGTAGTGAACATGTCACACCCTATCTTCCAATTTAAAATTAAAACATGGTTCACCCACGATTAAAAATCAAAATTCATGTGGGTCGATCATGTATGCATTGTACACGTCACACCCTAGCTTTCCTATTAGAAAAAATATATTTCCACAGCATGTACACAGTGATGCTAAAGTCTAAAACACGATTTTAAAATTTTATTATTTTTTTATTTTTTTTAATTTTATTTTTTCAAAAAAGTGATAAAATTTATCTTACAAAAAAAAAAAAAAAAAAAAAAAAAAAAGGAGGCGGCCCCCCAAAAGGAAGCGGGCGGTGACGCTAAACATGTTTTTTTTTTTATTTGGCCTAACATAGGCGTAGTTTTTTTTCTGAAATCATCTTAATTTGCTAATTTGTATTGACGAGTTTTGAAGACATTAGTCTATTTTAACGTTTTTCGGTTCCACGAAGTGACACTGCACTCGGTGTCAGTTCGTGAAAACGAAATTGCTGGGGCGCGCTGTGAAACAGGTTCCTTGCTCTATGCACGAACTAGCACTGTCTAATGAACATCGTACCCAGGGCAATGTTGTATTATGTCGTGTTAACGTATGTCACGTTTGTCTACAAAATAAATAAAACTCGATGTTGTCAACATGGCAGCACTCGAGCACTGTGTGCGCGCACTCCCTGTAAACGCGACAGTTTTGGTTTTCACGAACTAACACCCAATTCAAGCACTGTGTGCGCGCACTCATGTGCGTTTGTTTATGGTGTAAATCGAGGAGTTTCCTTTGTTCCTCTCGAAAATTTTCTTTGTTTGTACTCTAACTTTTTCCGACGGCTCTCATTGGTTTTGTACACGAATCTCAATCGAGGTCGTCCTCGATTCTAACCCTAACCCCAATTCACCTTCGTGTCGCCAGGTATGTGTCCTCCATTTACACCATAAACAGACGCCCCGAAAACATGTACATTTGTTTTCACGGACTGGCACTCACTCACTGCACTGTGTGTGCGCACTCCGTACAGTAAGTCGTTATTTTCCGTTTTTACAAACTGACACCCGTCTTAATCATTTAATTATTAACTAACTAAGCGTATTTTCACAATATATAGATTGTGTTTCAGCGGTTAACAAATGTTTATGTTTAATGATATAATCAGGTTTATAATGTAAATATTGAAAGTTTCGTTCACTTTTTTGTAGATTTGCTAAACTATACATTTTTGGAAACGTTGGGATATACTCAACATGAAAACCAATGTTTATATTTGTTTTTAGGTTCTTTTCAAAAAAATGGACCTTTAATGTGACGTGACACATGAAAAGTCATTGGGTGTCACATTAAAGGTTCAATGCCTATATATCTCTGAAAGTATAAGTCCGTTTGGGTTTAAACTTGGTATGCAGGTATGGCAGGATGTGTTATAGATATACATTGAAGTGACATTACGATGACGTCATCGTGTGATTTATGATTTTGTTTCATTTTTTGACATTTAGGCCATATCTCATCAACAGAACATAATAAATTAATTAATTTTGTAATTTGTTTATTGGTTCATAGACATATGCACACAATTGTAAAAAATGTGTGACGTCATTAAAATGCCATTTAAAAAGTCCAAGATTGCCGCCATAAAAAACCTGAAAGCAAATGTTACCATTGGTTTTCATGTTAAGTATATCCTAACGTTTCCAAAAATGTATAGTTTAGCAAATCCACACAAAAAGTGAACGAAAATACAAAAGAAACCTGACAAATACCAAAACCCCTCAAGTAGACAGATTTGTTGACTGAGTAAACTAGTGTCAAACATTTAAAAGCATTTTTCTCCGAATTGCATTTCTGCAACGGCGAACACTGGGTGTCAGTTCGTGGTGTCGGTGACGATTTATTAAGAATAAAAGATTGGAAATTCCACAAGCTTTCTAATGATATCACAAGCCTCAGTCGCTCCGGGTTATTGACTACGAGATACATGTTTGTGATGGGTATCATTATGAAGCTTATAGAATTTCCAATCTGACAATGTACATTAAATCTAAAAGTCATTTTCCTTATTTCGATTTGCTGGGTCACATTAATTGGCCGAGAGGTAAATTAAGCTGGCAATAGTAAGGTTTTTTAATTCGATTACAATTCCTCTGACTAACTACTTTCACCCTCATTTATTTCATTATTCAGCAACACATTACATAGGGCACTAAATATATAAAAAAGTGTGGATTGTTGGTATTTTTAAAGGAGGGAATTCACTTAGAACATTATTGGACTATAAAACAAGTCGTCGTTGGCGTTTCGAATCGGGCATACGGGAGAGAGTTTCCAACCCAGGGATTACTATTGCAAAACGAGGTAGAATATAAAGCCCTGGGACGAGGTTGTGTCGCAAGTCGTCCAAAATCCTCTGCTTAATCGAAAGCTTGATAAGGCAATGCTTTATAATATTTTTACCTGCAGATTGACGTGCGATTTACAATGTTATTTCGACAGGATGTGAACGACTTCTGATCGCAACACTGAAGCTGTCGATCCACATGAAATTAACCTTTGACGTACCTGCACCTGCACCAACACACTCTCCAATTTAACATTCTTGAATTCCAACTGTGGCTGGGTGTAGGGCGCCAACTTGATCTTATGGAGGAAGATCAGATCATCGATGAATTTGTGCCAACGAAAGAAGATGGGGTCCCGGATGGCAGCGGAGGTATCGCCCATAACTCCCCCGGCCTAGTGTGGGAAAAATTAAATGGTCACAGTTCGAAAACAGTCATAACAAAGATAGGAGATCGTGGTTTCGAGTACTGCTGCTAGAGTCGCAGAATAGTTGATTTTTTTTTCTCGCAATACTATAGTTCTAGGTAGCGCACGGTTTTATAGGTCGTGTGTGAAGAGCACAATTAACGATTAGGAACACTTCTGTTAGTGTCATGATTCGAGTTCATCACAAAAAATTGACCTATCGCGGTGGAATCTTTTTTTTTTAGGAGCACCGTATTTTTTAACGAACTGCCTATAATGTCCTAGCTGCGTGCCTAAAATATCTAGCTGCCAACATTCTTAGGAAGGTTTTATGCATACAGAATTTGTTGGTAACCACAGAGTGGGAAAACTACCGATTAAGCATGCTGCTAATTAAGGCCTAGTTGGCTGCTAAGTTTGCAGGCTTTTACGACTCTCGGCCCATCTCCCTACTCTTGTATTGTCGTCTTTGCAAACCTGCATGTTCCGCGACCTTTCCTAGCTAGGGAACCAATTAGCGATCACAGAATGGGCGGTTTATAACTTACTGGAATACTATGCGCACGTACGAAGTTAGTTTGTGAAGCAGCGCTATTTAGATATACAACGCAGGTCCGCGCGGCTGCTTAATAGGTAGTTGACTGCGTAAAACCGCTATGCATATTGAAAGATATACATTTATAGTCTAATTTTCATGAAAGGCCACGTCCCATTTGAGCAGGTTTGCATATACCCAGCAACAATGGGACCGAGCGACTCCCTTTATAGTCTGCCATACCTATACACTCCTAGACTATTGTTACCTAACGTCCCCCAAAAAAGAAAAAGAAAAAAAAAACTAGACATGTGTTTGTGGACAAACACAGAGCTGTTTCGAGTGTCTTTCAATATGGGTGTGATGGTCTTTTGTGTGTCGATCAGATTTACTAAAGTCTCAAGTCGATCAGATTTACTAAAGTGTCAAAGTCAATAGTCTAAAGAAAAACGTGTACAAAACCTATGGGGGAAAATTTAACCTTTAACGTGACACCCCGTGACCTTGAATGACGTAATCGTGCCAAATTTCTCCTACGACCGTCTGTGGATGGTGGTCTATGTGTGTGCCAAGTCTCAAGTCGATCAGATTTACTAAAGTGTCAAAGGCAATAGTCTAAAGAAAAACGTGTACAAAACCTATGGGAAAAAAATGAAACTTTAACGTGACGCCCCGTGACCTTGAATGACGTAATCGTGCCGAATTTCTTATAGGGCCGTGTGTGGATGGTGGTCTAAGTGTGTGTCAAGTCTCAAGTCGATCGGATTTACTAAAGTGTCAAAGTCAATAGTCTAAAGAAAAACGTGTACAAAACCAATGGGAGAAAAATGTGCACCTTTAATGTGACGTCACGTGACCTTGAATGGCTCAATCGTGCCGAATTTCTTTCAGAAACATCTGGGGGTGGTGTTCTAAGTGTATGCCAAGTTTCAAATCGGTCGGATTTACCAAAGTGTCAAAGTCAAGGGTCTGAAGGAAAACGTGTACAAAACCTATGGGGAAAATTTAACCTTTAACGCAAAGTCACGTGACCTTGAATGACGTAATCGCGACGAATTTCTTCTAGGACCGTCCTTGGGTGGTTGTCTAAGTGTATGCCAAGTCTCAAGTCGATCGGATTTACCAAAGTGTCAAAGTGTATTGGCTGAAAAAACGTGTACAAATCCTATGGGAAAAAGTCTGAAAGTGGAAAAAAAAAAAAAAAAAAACTAGACATGTGTTTGTGGACAAACACAGAGCTGTTTCGAGTGTCTTACATTACTTTCAATATGTGTGTGTGGTGGTCTATGTGTGTGCCAAGTCTCAAGTCGATCAAATTTACGAAAGTGTCAAAGTCAACAGTCTAAAGAAAAACGTGTACAAAACCTATGGGGGAAAATTGAACCTTTAACGTGACGCTCCGTGACCTTGAATGACGTAATCGTGCCGATTATTTTCTAGGACCGTCTGTGGATGGTGGTCTAAGTGTGTGCTAAGTCTTAAGTCGATCGGATTTACTAAAGTGTCAAAGTCAATAGTCTAAAGAAAAACGTGTATAAAACCAATGGGAGAAAAATGTGCACCTTTAACGTGACGTCACGTGACGTTCAATGACGCAATCGTGCCAAATTTCTTTCAGAAACATCTGGGGGTGGTGTTCTAAGTGTATGCCAAGTTTCAAGTCGGTCGGATTTACCAAAGTGCTAAAGTCAATAGTCTGAAGAAAAACGTGTACAAAACCTATGGGGAAATGTTCACCTTTAACGTGAAGTCACGTGACCTTGAATGACGTAATCGCGACGAATTTCTTCTAGGACCGTCCTTGGGTGGTTGTCTAAATGTATGCCAAGTCTCAAGTCCATCGGATTTACCAAAGTGTCAAAGTGTATTGTCTGAATAAACGTGTGCAAATCCTATGGAGAAAAGTCTGAAAAAGGAGAAAAAAAAAACTAGACATGTGTTTGTGGACAAACACAGAGCTGTTTCGAGTGTCTTTCAATATGTGTTTATGGTCTTTTGTGTGTGCCAAGTCTCAAGTCGATCAGATTTACTAAAGTGTCAAAGTCAATAGTCTAAAGAAAAACGTGTACAAAACCTATGGGGAAAAATTGAACCTTTAACGTGACGCCCCATGACCTTGAATGACGTAATCGTGCCAAATTTCTCCTACGACCGTCTGTGGATGGTGGTCTATGTGTGTGCCAAGTCTCAAGTCGATCGGATTTACTAAGTGTCGAAGTCAATAGTCTAAAGAAAAACGTGTACAAATCCTATGGGGGACAAATTAAACCTTTAACTTGACGTCACGTGACCTTGAATGACGCAATCGTGCTGAATTTCTTTCAGAAACATCTGGTGGTGGTGTTCTGAGTGTATGGCAAGTTTCAAGTCGGTCGCATTTACCAAAGTGTCAAATTCAATAGTCTGAAGAAAAACGTGTACAAAACCTATGAGGAAAATTTCACCTTTAACGCGAAGTCACGTGACCTTGAATGACGTAATCGCGACGAATTTCTTCTAGGACCGTCCTTGGGTGGTTGTCTAAGTGTATGCCAAGTCTCAAGTCGATCGGAATTACTAAACTGTCAAAGTGTATTGTCTGAAAAAACGTGTGCAAATCCTATGGAGAAAAGTCTGAAAGAGGAAAAAAAAAAAAAGAAAACTAGACATGTGTTTGTGGACAAACACGGAGCTGTTTCGAGTGTCTAAAATTACTTTCAATATGTGTGTGGTGGTCTTTTGTGTGTGCCAAGTCTCAAGTCGATCAGATTTACTAAAGTGTCAAAGGCAATATTCTAAAGAAAAACGTGTACAAAACCTATGGGGGAAAGATTGAATCTTTAACGTGACGCCCCGTGACCTTGAATGACCTAATCGTGCCGAATCTCTTCTAGGACCGTCTGGGGGTGGTGTTCTAAGTGTATGCTAAGTTTCAAGTCGGTCGCATTTACCAAAGTGTCCAAGACAATAGTCTTAAGAAAAACGTGTACAAAACCTATGGGAAAAATTTCACCTTTAACGCGAAGTCACGTGACCTTGAGTAACGTAATCGCGGCGAATTTCTTCTAGGACCGTCCTTGTGTGGTTGTCTAAATGTATGCCAAGTTTCAAGTCGATCGGATTGACCAAAGTATCTAAGTGACCTGTCTGAACAAACGTGTACAAATCCTATGGAGAAAATTCTGAAAAACAAACAAAAAAACAAACTAGACATGTGTTTGTGGACAAACACAGAGCTGTTTCGATTGTCTAACGTTACTTTCAATATATGTGTGTGTGGTGGTCTATGTGTGTGCCAAGTCTGAAGTCGATTGGATTTACACAAGTGCCAAATATATATTAGTTGAAAAAACGTGTACAAATCCTATGGGGAAATTTGAACCTTTAATGTGACGTCACATGATACCCGATGATGTCATCATGATATCATCTTAATTTACGTCTGTAACACATCCTGGAATACTTGCATACCAAGTTTGACCCCAATCGGACATGTACTTCTAGAGATAGAGGGTCCTAAAAACTGGACCTTTAATGTGACGTCACATGACCCACGATGACGTCATCATGATGTCATTTTATTTTTCGTCTATAACACACCCTGGAAAACTTGCATACCAAGTTTGACCCCAATCGGACCTGTACTTCCAGAGATAGCGGGTCCTAAAAACTGAACCTTTAATCCCTTTAATGTGACGTCACATGACCCACGATGACGTCATCATGATGTAATTTTATTTTTCGTCTATAAAACATCCTGGAATACTTGCATACCAAGTTTGACCCCAATCGCACCTGTACTTCCAGAGATAGCGGGTCCTAAAAACTGAACCTTTAATCCCTATAATGTGACGTCACATGACCCACGATGACGTCATCATGATGTCATTTTATTTTTCGTCTATAACACACCCTGGAATACTTGCATACCAAGTTTGACCCCAATCAGACCTGTACTTCCAGAGATAGCGGGTCCTAAAAACTGAACCTTTAATGTGACGTGCCGTGACCCCCCGATGACGTCATCATGAAGATTTTACCCTTGGCCCTCCTGGAGATGGTGGTCGAGGTGTGTGCTAAGTCTCAAGTCGATCAAGTCTACGAAAGTGTCAAAGTCAATAGTCTGAAGAAAAACGTGTACAAACCCTATGGGGAAAAAATTTGCACCTTTAACGTCACGTCACGTGACCTTGAATGATGCAATCGTACCGAATTTCTTCAAGAGCCTTCTGTGGGTGGTGTTCTAAGTATATACCAAGTTTCAAGTCGGTCGGATATACCAAAGTGTCAAAGTCAAGAGTCTGAAGAAAAACGTGTACAAAACCTATGGGGAAAATTTTACCTTTAACATGACGTCACGTGACCTTGAATGACGTAATCGCGACGAATTTCTTCTAGGACCGTCCTTGGGTGGTTGTCTAAGTGTATGCCAAGTCTCAAGTCTATCGGATTTACCAAAGTGTCAAAGTGTATTGTCTGAACAAACGTGTGCAAATCCTATGGAGAAAATGCTGAAAAAGAAAAAAAAAAAAAAAAACTAGACATGTGTTTGTGGACAAACACAGAGCTGTTTCGAGTGTCTAAAATTACTTTCAATATGTGTGTGGTGGTCTTTTGTGTGTGCCAAGTCTCAAGTCGATCAAATTTAATAAAGTGTCAAAGTCAATAGTTTACAGAAAAACGTGTACAAAACCTATAGGGAAAAATTAGACCTTTAACGTGACGCCCCGTGACCTTAAATGACGTAATCGTGCCGATTTTTTTCTAGGACCGTCTGTGGATGGTGGTCTAAACGTGTGCAAAGTCTCAAGTCGGTCAGATTTACTAAAGTGTCAAAGTCAATAGTCTAAAGAAAAACGTGTACAAAACCTATGGGGAAAAATTGAACCTTTAACGTGACGTCATGTGACCTTGAGTTACGCAATCGCGACGAATTTCTTCTAGGACCGTCCTTGCGTGGTTGTCTAAATGTATGCCAAGTCTCAAGTCGATCGGATTTATCAAAGTACCTAAGTGACCTGTCTGAACAAACGTGTACAAATCCTATGGAGAAAAGTCTGAAAAAGAAAAAAAAAAAAAAGAACTAGACATGTGTTTGTGGACAAACACAGAGCTGTTTCGAGTGTCTTTCAATATGTGTGTGATGGGCTTGTGTGTGTGCCAAGTCTCAAGTCGATCAGATTTACTAAAGTGTCAAAGGCAATAGTCTAAAGAAAAACGTGTACAAAACCTATGGGGAAAAAATAGAAACTTTAACGTGACGCCCCATGACCTTGAATGACGTAATCGTGCCGAATTTATTCTAGGGCCGTCTGTGGATGGTGGTCTAAGTGTGTGCAAAGTCTCAAGTCGATCGGATTTACTAAAGTGTCAAAGTCAATAGTCTAAAGAAAAACGTGTACAAAACCAATGGGAGAAAAATGTGAACATTTAATGTGACGTCACGTGACCTTAAATGACGCAATCGTGCCGAATTTCTTTCAGAAACATCTGGGGGTGGTGTTCTAAGTGTATGCCAAGTTTCAAGTCGGTCGGATTTACCGAAGTGCCAAAGTCAATAGTCTGAAGAAAAACGTGTACAAAACCTATGGGGAAGTTTTCACCTTTAACGTGAGGTAACGTGACCTTGAACTACGTAATCGTGACAAATTTCTTTTAGGACCGTCCTTGGGTGGTTGTCTAAATGTATGCCAAGTTTCAAGTCGATCGGATTTCCCAAAGTGTCAAAGTGCCCTGTCTGAACAAACGTGTGCAAATCCTATGGAGAAAAATCTGAAAAACAAAAAAAAAAAAAAAAAAAAAAAGAAAAAAAAAAACTTTAACGAAAACAAAAGCTGTTTCGGTGAAAAACCGAAACAGCTAAAAAAAAAAACTTTAACGATTACAAAAGCTGTTTCGGTGAAAAACCGAAACAGCTAAAAAGAAAAAAAAAAACTTTAACGATTACAAGAGCTGTTTCGGTGAAAAACCGAAACAGCTAAAAAAAAAAAAAGAAAAAAAAAAACTTTAACGATTACAAAAGCTGTTTCGGTGAAAAACCGAAACAGCTAAAAAAAAAAAAAAAAAAAAAAAAAAAAAACTTTAACGATTACAAGAGCTGTTTCGGTGAAAAACCGAAACAGCTAAAAAACTAGACATGTGTTTGTGGACAAACACAGAGCTGTTTCGAGTGTCCAAAGTTACTTTCAATGTGTATGTGGTGGTCTTTTGTGTGTGCCAAGTCTCAAGTCGATCAGATTTACTAGTGTCAAAGACAATAGTCTAAAGACAAACGTGTACAAAACCTATGGGGGAAAATTGAACCTTTAACGTGACGCCCCGTGACCTTGAATGACGTAATCGTGCCACATTTCTCCTACGACCGTCTGTGGATAGTGGTCTACGTGTGTGCCAAGTCTCAAGTCGATCGGATTTACTAAGTGTCAAAGTCAATAGACTAAAGAAAAACGTGTACAAAACCTATGGGGGACAAATTAAACGTTTAACTTGACGTCACGTGACCTTGAATGACGCAATCGTGCTGAATTTCTTTCAGAAACATCTGGTGGTGGTGTCCTGAGTATATGGCAAGTCTCAAGTCGATCAGATTTACTAAAGTGTCAAAGTCAATAGTCTAAAGAAAAACGTGTACAAAACCTATGGGGGAAAATTTAACCTTTAACGTGACACCCCGTGACCTTGAATGACGTAATCGTGCCAAATTTCTCCTACGACCGTCTGTGGATGGTGGTCTATGTGTGTGCCAAGTCTCAAGTCGATCGGATTTACTAAGTGTCAAAGTCAAGAGTCTAAAGAAAAACGTGTACAAAACCTATGGGGGACAAATTAAACCTTTAACTTGACGTCACGTGACCTTGAATGACGCAACCGTGCTGAATTTCTTTCAGAAACATCTGGTGGTGGTGTTCTGAGTGTATGCCAAGTTTCAAGTCGGTCGGATTTACCAAAGTGTCAAAGTCAAAAGTCTGAAGAAAAACGTGTACAAAACCTATGGGGAAAATTTCACCTTTAACGCGAAGTCACGTGACCTTGAATGACGTAATCGCGACGAATTTCTTCTAGGACCGTCCTTGGGTGGTTGTCTAAGTGTATGCCAAGTCTCAAGTCCATCGGATTTCCCAAAGTGTCAAAGTGTATTGTCTGAACAAACGTGTACAAATCCTATGGAAAATAAAAGGCAAAGAAAAAAAAAAACTAGACATGTGTTTGTGGACAAACACAGAGCTGTTTCGAGTGTCTAAAATTACTTTCAATATGTGTGTGGTGGTCTTTTGTGTGTGCCAAGTCTCAAGTCGATCAGATTTACTAAAGTGTCAAAAGCAATAATCTAAAGAAAAACGTGTACAAAACCTATGGGAAAAAAATTAAACTTTAACGTGACGCCCCGTGACCTTGAATGACGTAATCGTTCCGATTTTCTTCTTGGGCCGTCTGTGGATGGTGGTCTAAGTGTGTGTCAAGTCTCAAGTCGATCGGATTTACTAAAATGTCAAAGTCAATAGTCTAAAGAAAAACGTGTACAAAACCAATGGGAGAAAAATGTGAACCTTTAATGTAACGTCACGTGACCTTGAATGACGCAATCGTGCCAAATGTCTTTCAGAAACATCTGGGGGTGGTGTTCTAAGTATATGCCAGGTTTCAAGTCGGTCGGATTTACCGAAGTGCCAAAGTCAATAGTCTGAAGAAAAACGTGTACAAAACCTATGGGGAAATTTTCACCTTTAACGTGAGGTCACGTGACCTTGAATGACGTAATCGTGACGAATTTCTTCGAGGACCGTCTGTGGGTGGTGGTCTAAGTGTGTGCCAAGTCTCAAGTCGATCGGATTTATTAAAGTGTCAAAGTGTATTGTCTGAACAAACGTGTGCAAATCCTATGGAGAAAAGTCTGAAAAAGAAAAAAAAAAAAAAAAAAAAAAAAAAAAACTAGACATGTGTTTGTGGACAAACACAGAGCTGTTTCGGATGTCTAAGATAACTTTCATTATGTGTGTGCCAAGTCTGAAATCGATTGGATTTGTCAATTTTCCCAAGATATATAAGTTGAAAAATACGTGTACAAATCCTATGGGAAAAACTGCACCTTTAAAGTGACGCCACATGACACCCGATGATGTCATCATGATGTCATCTTAATTTTCGTCTTTTACACATTCTGGAATACTTGCATACCAAGTTTGGCCCCAATCAGACATGTACTTCCAGAGATAGAGGGTCCTAAAATCTGCCCCTTTAATGTGACGTCATATGACCCACGATGACGTCATCCTGACGATTTCCCCCTTGGCCCTCCTGGGTATGGTGGTCGAGATGTGTGCCAAGTCTGAAGTCGATCGGATTTACCAAATTGTCAAATTCAATAGTCTGAAGAAAAACGTGTACAAAACCTATGGAGAAAATTGAACCTTTAATGTGACGTCACATGACACCCGATGATGTCATAATTACGTCATCCTATTTTTTGTCTATAACACATCCTCGAATACTTGCAAACCAAGTTTGACCCCAACCGGACTTGTACTTTCAGAGTTAGACGGTCTTAAAAACTACACCTTTAATGTGACGTCACATGACCCCCCGATGACGTCATCTTGATTATTTTGTTCTTGACCCTCCTAAGGATGGTGGTCGAGGTCTGTGCTAAGTCTCAAGTCGATCGAATTGACAGAAGTGTCAAATTCAATATTTTGAAGAAAAACGTGTACAAAACCTATGGAGAAAATTAAACCTTTAATGTGACGTCACATGACACCCGATGATGTCATAATTACGTCATCTTAATTTTCGTCTATAACACATCCTCGAATACTTGCAAACCAAATTTGACCCCAATCGGACGTGTACTTCCAGAGATA
This sequence comes from Crossaster papposus, assembly GCA_037893245.1. Classification (NCBI taxonomy): domain Eukaryota; kingdom Metazoa; phylum Echinodermata; class Asteroidea; order Velatida; family Solasteridae; genus Crossaster; species Crossaster papposus. Next base: position 2,252,912 of record JBAIAA010000238.1, read on the forward strand.
GAGGGTCTTAAAAACTGCACCTTTTGTGTAACGTCACATGACCCACGATGACGTCATCATGACGATTTTTCTCCTGGACCTCCTGGGGATGGTGGTCGAGGTGTGTGCTAAGTTTCAAGTCAATCGGATTCACCAAACTGTCAAATTAAACAGTCTGAAGAAAAACGTGTACAAAACCTATGGGGGAAAATTGCACCTTTAACGTGACGTCACGTGACCAAGAATTATGTAATCGCGACGAATTTCTTCTAGGACCGTCCTTGGGTGGTTGTCTAAATGTATGCCAAGTCTCAAGTCGATCGGATTTACCAAAGTGTCAAAGTGTATTGGCAGAAAAAACGTGTGCAAATCCTATGGGGAAAAAGTGACCAAAAAAAAAAAAAAGACTAGACATGTGTTTGTGGACAAACACAGAGCTGTTTCGAGTGCCTAAAATTACTTTCAATATGTGTGTGGTGGTATTTTGTGTGTGCCAAGTCTCAAGTCGTTCTGATTTACTAAAGTGTCAAAGTCAATAGTCTAAAACAAACGTGTACACAACCTATGGGGAAAAAATTGAACCTTTAACGTGACGCCCCGTGACCTTGAATGACGTAATCGTGCCAAATTTTTCCTAGGACCGCCTGTGGATGGTGGTCTATGTGTGTGCCAAGTCTCAAGTCGATCGGATAGACTAAAGTGTCAAAGTCAATAGCCTAAAGAAAACGTGTACAAAACCTATGGGAACAAAAATTGAACCTTTAACGTGACGTCACGTAACCTTGAAAGACGCAATCGTGCCGAATTGTTTTCAGGAACATTTGGGGATGGTGTTCTAACTGTATACCAGGTTTCAAGTCGGTCGGATTTACCAAAGTGTCAAAGTCAATAGTCTGAAGAAAAACGTGTACAAAACCTATGGCGAAAATTTAACCTTTAACGTGACGTCACGTGACCTTGAATGACGCAATCGAGCCAAATTTCTTCTAGGACCATCTGTGGGTAGAGGTCTAAGTGTATACCAAGTGTCAAGTCGATTGGATTTACCAAAGTGCCAAAGTGTATTGGCAGAACAAACGTGTGTAAATCCTATGGATAAAAACACTGAAAGTGGAAAAAAAAAAAAAAAAAAAAACTAGACATGTGTTTGTGGACAAACACAGAGCTGTTTCGAGTGTCTTACATTACTTTCAATATGTGTGTGGTGGTCTTTTGTGTGTGCCAAGTCTCAAGTCGATCAGATTTACTAAACTGTCAAAGGCAATAGTCTAAAGAAAAACGTGTACAAAACCTATGGGAAAAAAATAGAAACTTTAACGTGACGCCCCGTGACCTTAAATGACGTAATCGTGCCGAATTTCTTCTAGGGCCGTCTGTGGATGGTGGTCTAAGTGTGTGCCAAGTCTCAAGTCGATCGGATTTACTAAAGTGTCAAAGTCAATAGTCTAAAGAAAAACGTGTACAAAACAATGGGAGAAAAATGTGAACCTTTAATGTGACGTCATGTGACCTTAAATGACGCAATCGTGCCGAATTTCTTTCAGAAACATCTGGGGATGGTGTTCTAAGTGTATGCCAAGTTTCAAGTAGGTCGGATTTACCGAAGTGCCAAAGTCAATAGTCTGAAGAAAAACGTGTACAAAACCTATGGGAAAAATTTCACCTTTAACGTGACGTCACGTGACCTTGAATGACGCAATCGAGCCAAATTTCTTCTAGGACCATCTGTGGGTGGAGGTCTAAGTGTACACCAAGTCTCAAGTCGATGGGAATCACCAAAGTGCCAAAGTGTATTGGCAGAACAAACGTGTGTAAATCCTATGGGTAAAAACACTGAAAGTGGAAAAAAAAAAAAGGAAAAAAAAAAAAAAAATAGACATGTGTTTGTGGACAAACACAGAGCTGTTTCGAGTGTCTAAAATTACTTTCAATATGTGTGTGGTGGTCTTTTGTGTGTGCTAAGTCTCAAGTCGATCAGATTTACTAAAGTGTCAAAGGCAATAGTATAAAGAAAAACGTGTACAAAACCTATGGGAAGAAATAGAAACTTTAACGTGACGCCCCGTGACCTTGAATGACGCAATCGCGCTGAATTTCTTCTTGGAACATCTGGGGGTGGTGTTCTAAGTGTATGCCAAGTTTCAAGTCGATCAAATTTACTAAAGTGTCAAAGTCAACAGTCTAAAGAAAACGTGTGCAAAACCTATGGGGGCAAAATTGAATCTTTAACGTGACGTCACGTGACCTTAAATGACGCAATCGTGCCAAATTTCTGTCAGGACCATCGGGGGGTAATGTTATAAGTGTATGCCAAGTCTCAAGTTGATCGGATTTACCGAAGTGTCAAAATCGACAGTCTGAACAAAAACGTGTACAAACCCTATGGGAAAAATGTTACCTTTAACGTGAAGTAACGTGACCTTGAATGACGCAATCGCGACGAATTTCTTCTAGGACCATCTGTGGGTGGTGGTCTAAGTGTATGCCAAGTCTCAAGTCGATCGGGTTTACCAAAGTGCCAAAGTGTATTGGCAGAACAAACGTGTGTTAATCCTATGGGTAAAAACACTGAAAGTGGAAAAAAAAAAAAAAAAAAAAAAAAAAAAAAAACTAGAACTACGTCTGTTCGAGGAACAGAACATAGGGCTTTTTCGCTTTCGCAATTTTATAGATTAAATTTTTCAAAAATTGAACTTGTATACCATCAAAATAATTTAAAATCATCGAAAACTAATTTAAGTTAATTTAAACAGATTAAAATGAATCCAAACTGATTAAAACGATGACGTCACACGTTTGTGAACTTTTTGTGCAACTATCTATCACCTAACAATACAAACGTATGTTATGTTAGCACGTTCCGTTGCTGAGATATGACTTAAAGGTCGAAAAACGTAATAATTCAAATGTAATCGTAATATGATGTAACATTTGTCAACAAGCCGCTAGAGGGCGCTATAACATTTTAAGAAGTCACCGTTAACTTGTTTGTTACTTACAACCTAGCCAGCGCCTAACATCGTTGAAAGTAAGTTCCCATCGTTTTCCACTTTTAAATTATAATGCACTTCCGGTTTAGACCGGAAGGAAGGGTCAGGTTTTTTTGCATGTAATACAAATTATGAAGACCATGGATTAATCTATCAATTCCCTTAAAAATCTGAATCAGATCTCTTACAGTTGATTTTATATTGATTTTCAAAGATTAAATCTAGAAATATTTGGTTGCTTGTAATCTGACATTTGATGACGTCATCGTGACGTAATTAACAGAAAGCTCGAGAGCTGTCTTTACTTTGCTATCTGATGCAAAAATCTGGATTATATCTATAGTGGTTGATTTGTAAGCGATTGTTTAAGGTTTAAAGGATTTTTCATTGTAACTTCCAGTTTGGTGACGTCATAAATATTTCTCCTTCCCAATATGGTCTAAGCATGAAGCTGATTATATACACCGGTTATAAAGTGGTTTCAGCAAAATTCGCCACACACATCAACAGATTATTCATTTTAACCATTTTTCAACCTGCCGCTAGAGGGCGCTATAACATATTATGACGTCGCCTGATTTTTGTTGGAAAAGTTTATTCTAGCCAGACACTAACATCGTTGAAAGTAAGTTCATATCATTTTCACTTTCAAATTATGAGGCACTTCCGGTTTGGACCGGAAGGAAGGGTCACGTGATTTTAAGCACACGAGATAAAATGAAGATTCTGGATTATTATATCTATTGCCACAAAAATCAAGTTTCGGTCTTTTGTGGTTGATTTGTTATTTATTTTTAAAGATTAAATCAATTGAACCTTTAAGATGACGTCACGTGACCCCTGACGACGTAACCATGACGTATGTCTGCGAGACACGAGTTTACTATAGGGTCTTCATCTGGGTTAAGTTTTATGGAAATACGACTTTGTTTTTCGTTAAAAGTGCTGGGAATTGTGCAAACAACGTTCACAAAGTCTATGGGATTGGATTCTGCGTAGCCGAGAGCCTGTTTACCTACCTGTCGCACACGGCGCCCTTCCCCATAGGCAATTTGATGACGTCATCCTGTTTCGCTTGTTGGCGGCTAGTGTCCTCTTGGGTGAGCGTACATTTGCATGCACGTACGATGTCAGTAGTGATACATTCGCTCAATGCATAGTACACTATCAGTGTATACGTACGTACATATACAAGCATGTACACCCCTATTATACGTGTGCCAGGCACATATAAGGGGTCAATGCTTTATGCGCCTAGGCCAAAACGATTACATTTCAAGGGTGCCGCAGGGTATGTTCAAGTTCGTTTTTTGCCCCAAAACACAGGGAAGTTCGAGAACTACTTTTACATTAACCTTTAGAGCAAAAATCAAGATTGTATCTGTCAGGTTTAATTGTTTAGGAATTTTCAAAGGAAAAGGAGTCTTTTCATTCTAACTTCCGGTCTGGTGACGTCATAATTTTTTCTTCCCGTCAACTTGTTCCTAGCATGAAGCTGATTAAATACACCGGTTATAAAGTGATTTCAGCAAACTTCGCCACACACATCAACAGATTATTCATTTTAACAATTTTTCAAACTGCCGCTAGAGGGCGCTATAACATGTTATGACGTCACCAATATTTTTTTTGAAAAATACATTGTAGCCAGACACTAACATCGTTGAAAGTAAGTTCATATCATTTTTCACTTTTAAATTATGAGGCACTTCCGGTTTAGACCGGAAGGAAGGGTCACGTGATTTCACGCACACGAGATAAAATTAAGATCCTGGATTATTCTATCTATTGCCACAAAAATTTAGTTTCGGTCTTTTGCGGTTGATTTGTTATTGAATTTCAAAGATTAAATCAATTACACCTTTAAGATGACGTCACGTGACCCCTGATGACGTCACCATGACGTATTTCTGCGAGACACGAGTTCACTATAGGGTCTTCACCTGGGTTAAGTTTTATGTAAATACGACTTTGTTTTCTATTAAAAGTGACGGGCAGAAAAAACGTGTACAAAGTCTATGGGGTTTAGGTTACTAAAAGAAAAGAAACTAGAGATATGTCTGTTCAAGGAACAGAGCATATGGCTTTTTCGCATTTTTGTTTGTGTATTGTTCATTACATTTATGATTTCATTTAATACATTTCTTTATTTAATTTTTTCCAAACTGCAAATTTTAAATTATTAATTGGATTATATCTCTCGCGGTTAATTTTCAGAAATGTTTAAAGGTCTTTTAATTGTAATTTCCGGTCTAGTGACGTCATATTATTTTGTTTTTATCCGCCAACTTGTTCCTAACAAGATGCTGATTATAAATACCAATTATAAAGCGATTTGAGCAAACTTCGCCACGAAAATGAACTGATTTTTCATTTTAAACATTTTTCAACCTGCCACTAGAGGGCGTTATAACAATTTATGACGTCACCGGTAACTTTGTTTGTAGAGTGCAGGCTACCTAGAGACTATTATCGTTGAAAGTAAATTCATATCATTTTCAACTTTCAAATTATAAGGCACTTCCGGTTTGGACCGGAAGGAAGGGTCAAGTCATTTTGCATGTAATACGAATATGAAGACCCTGGATTATTCTATCAATTCCCGTTAAAATCTAAATCAGATCTGTTACATTTGATTTGATATTGATTTTCAAAGATTAAATCTACAAATCATTAGTTGCTTGCAATATAATACTTGATGACGTCATAGTGACGTCATTAACATACAGCTCGAGAGCTGTCTGAACTTGTCTATTTAAAGCAAAAAAAAGAATTATATCTATCGCGGTTGATTTTTCAGCAATTATTGAAATTATTTTCATTGTAACTTTCGGTCTAGTGACGTCATATGTTTTTGTCTTCGCCAACTTGTTCCTAACAAGATGTTGATTATATAAACCAGTTATACAGTGAATTGAGCAAACTTCGCAAAACAAATCAACTGGTTATTCATTGTTAACAGTTTTCAAACTGCCGCTAGAGGGCGCTGTAACATGTTATGGCGTTACCGGTATTTTTTGTGAAAAGCACTACTAGCCAGAGACTAACATCGTTGAAACTAAGTTCACATTATGGTCCACTTTTAAATTATAAGCCACTTCCGGTTTCGACCGGAAGGAAGGGTCACGGGATTTCACGCACATGAGATAAAGTGAAGATCATGGATTTAATATTATATCAATTCCCACAAACTTCAAGTTCCGATCATACGCGGTTGATTTTTTAATTAATTTTCAAACGTTAAATCTATTGCACGTTTAAGACGACGTCACATGACCCATGGTGACGTCATCATGACGCCTGTCCGCAAGGCACGAGTGCACTATAGAGTATTTACGGAGGTTAAGTTTGATGAGAATACCAATCTGTTTTCTGTTAAAAGTACTTGTGCAAAAGTTCGCGTACATCTATTATATGGTACATTATATAATTCACGCGTAGTTCTGCGTTGCCGAAGGCACGTTTACCTACCTGCCATAAGCGGCGCCCTTCCTCGTGGCCTATGTTGATGACTCTCGTGTTTCACATGTCACCGTACAAATGGATACCAGTGTCCCGCCTTCCCTTCTCTATTGTACAATGTATGGAGCGTACTGACATCGTACGTGCAAGTACGCTCAATACAATGTACACGTATACTGGCGCCGTGCAATCAAGGACATAAAAAATGAAATTTCAAGGGTGTCTCAGGGTATGTCCAAGTTCGCCTTTTGGTACAAAACACAGGGAAGTTTGAGAAGTACTTTTACATTAACCTTTAGAGCAAAAAACAAGATTATATCTGTCTGGGTAAATTTTTTAGGAATTTTTAAAGGAAAAGAGGTAATTTCATTATAATTTCCGGTCTGGTGACGTCATATTTTTTTCTTTCCGTCAACCTGTTCCTATCATGAAGCTGATTATATACATCAGTTATAAAGTGATTTGAACAAACTTCGCCACACACATCAACAGATTGTTCATTTCAAACATTTTTCAACCTGCCGCTAGAGGGCGCTAAAACAATTTATGATGTCACCGATCACTTTTTTGTAGAGCGCAGCCTAGCTAGAGACTAACATCGTTGAAAGTAAGTTCAAATCATTTTCCACTTTTAAATTATAAGCCACTTCCGGTTTGGACCGGAAGGAAGGGTCACGTGATTTTACGCACACGAGATAAAATGAAGACCCTTAATTATTATATCGATTCCCACAAACATCTAGTTTCGGTCTTTCGCGGTTGATTTTGTATTGATTTTCAAAGATTAAATTATTAAAACTTTAAGATGACGTCACATGTCACGTGGTGACGTCATGATGACATCCGAGTTTTAGGCACTAGCTCAGTATGAGTTCTGAGTATGTGCAAAGTTTCAATGACATTGAAGTCTGTTTAATGACAAAAGTGACCGCCAGAATGAAACGTGTACAAAGTCTATGCGATTTATGGCACAAGAACAAGAAGAAGAAGAAAAACAAAAACAAACAGAAGACTAGAACTACGTCTGTTCAAGGAACAGAACATAGGGCTGTTTCGCTTTCGCATTTTTTTTGAGTATTTTTTTTCAAAAAAACCGAATTTAAGTTAATTTAAACAGATTAAAATAATTCAATTCAATTCAATTCAATTCAATTCAATTTTGGTTTATTCAAGAAAAATACTGAGTAAAAAGTCCGAAGACTAAACAAGTCAGTTTACAATGTAAAATGCATTACACAATATAACAAGGAAAAACACATGGATAAATTAAATCATTAATAAGTAAAAACAGAGACCATTATGATATAATAAATTAACATTTAAAAATTCACATAGTACAGGATAAAAACAGTACAATCAAGAGCAAACCTATGAGGGCATAACTAAGAAGTTGAATTCAGAAGTTGTATAAGTAAGGAATGGGAGAAAGCATGCGTCTTTGAGTTCGTATACGAGGTAATGTCATGTGTGTAGAGTTCCGAAGATTGCGACCTGTGATTAATTCTCTACTTTGTGGCAAGATATGGCGATGGTCAGGAGAGGTTAGAACTGATTTGGCAAATTTAGTTGCTAGTTGGTGACGCCTATTACTAAGGGATTTAAGTTTTAAAGTCTCTAGGAGTTCACTATATGGCAGTATATTGGGGTAAACGATTATCCTCAAGGCTCGCTTCTGGATACGTTCGATGGTTTCAGCCTGAGCCTTCGTTATACCAGAAGTCCAAACGGGGGCCGCAAACTCCAGTACCGGGCGAATGTAAAGCTGATAGATTGTCACCAAATCTTGTGTGTTGACCCCATTTCTTTTTAACTTGTTGATGATAAACAATCTCCTCGACGCGTTTGAGATGATGCGAACGACTTGTTGATCCCACTTGAGGTCATGTTGGATGATGACCCCAAGCAACTTAATCGCGGAAACAATCTCCAGGCTAGCTGAGTCCATGAGCAGATCAGGAGGATTCTGTGGAGTTCGGAGAAAGGAGACTTGCATAGCCTTGCACTTAGCGGCATTCGGGATAACATCATTTTCCTGACACCAACCAGTAAGGCAATCGACGTGAGACTGTAATTGGGACGGTTGAAACTTGTTAATGACCTCCAACAAAGTTAGGTCATCTACGTACTTCCAGCGGTTCTCCGTCGTCTGTGCAGCATCGTTGGCCAATACCAAAAAAAGTATCGGGCCCAAACGTGTTCCCTGCGGCACTCCACAAGTGATGGATCTCTCCTGGGAGGTTGTTCCATGGTAGCGAACAGTTTGCGTTCTCTGAGACAAAAAGCTACATAAGGTAGGGATGATAGAACGATCTACTCCTAACCCAATCAGCTTCTGGATCACAATCGCGTGATTAACGTGGTCAAAAGCCTTACTGAAGTCTATTGTGCGAAGGTCCCAGAGCTGTCGAGACCTGTATGGATGGTGTCCACCAGGCTGACGAGGCAATGCACAATCGAAGTACCGCGTCTGTTACCAAACTGCTTAGGATCGATTTTGTCCTTGATGTCATACAAAATCCAATCAGCAAGGAACCCTTCGAAAATGCGAGATATTACAGGGGTAATCGAGATGGGACGTAGTTGGTCAAAACCAGTCACTGGTGTAACCTTCGGTATTGCACAAATTAATAAATTCAAACTGATTAAAACGATGACGTCACACGTTTGTGAACTTTTTGTGCAACTATCTATCACCTAACAACACAAAATGAGGTGTTATGTTAACACGATCCTTTGCTGAGATATGCCTTCAACGTCTAAAAACGTAATAATTCAAATATAATCGTAATATGACGTAACATTTGTCAACATGACGCTAGAGGGCACTTTAACATTTTATGAAGTCACTGTTAACATTTTTGTTACTTACAACCTAGCCAGCTCCTAACATCGTTGAAAGTAAGTTCACATCGTTTTTTACTTTTAAATTATAAGGAACTTCCGGTTTGGACCGGAAGGAAGTGTCAGATCTTTTTGCATGTAATACAAATTATGAAGACCATGGATTAATCTATCAATTCCCCTAAAAATCTAAATCAGATCTCTTACAGTGGATTTTATTTAGATTTTCAAAGATTAAATTTAGAAATATTTGGTTGCTTGTAATCTGACACTTAATGACGTCATCGTGACGTAATTAACAGAAAGCTCGAGAGCTGTCTTAACTTTGCTATTTAAAGCAAAAATCTGGATTATATCTATCGCGGTTGATTTTTAAGCGACGTTTTAAGGTTTTAAGGTCTTTTCATTGTAACTTCCGGTTTGGTGACGTCATCAATAAATCTCTTTCTCAATATGTTCTTAGCACGAAGCTGATTAAATACACCGGTTATAAAGTGATTTCAGCAAACTTCGCCACACACATCAACAGATTATTCATTTTAACAATTTTTCAACCTGCCGCTAGAGGGCGCTATAACGTGTTATGACGTCGCCGGTAATTATTTTGAAAAGTTTATTCTAGCCAGATACTAACATCGTTGAAAGTAAGTTCATATCATTTTTCAGTTTTAAATTATAAGGCACTTCCGGTTTGGACTGGAAGGAAGGGTCACGTGATTTCACGCACATGAGTTGAAATGAAGATCTTTAATTATTCTATCTATCGAGAGCTGTCTTAACTTTGCTATTTAAAGCAAAAATCTGGATTATATCTATCGCGGTTGATTTTTAAGCGACGTTTTAAGGTTTTAAGGTCTTTTCATTCTAACTTCCGGTCTGGTGACGTCATAATTTTTTCTTCCCGTCAACTTCTTCCTAGCATGAAGCTGATTAAACACACCGGTTATAAAGTGATTTCAGCAAACTTCGCCACACACATCAACAGATTATACATTTTAACAATTTTTCAAACTGCCGCTAGAGGGCGCTATAACATGTTATGACGTCACCAATATTTTTTTTGAAAAATACATTGTAGCCAGACACTAACATCGTTGAAAGTAAGTTCATATCATTTTTCACTTTCAAATTATGAGGCACTTCCGGTTTAGACCGGAAGGAAGGGTCACGTGATTTCACGCACGTGAGATAAAATGAAGATCCTGGATTATTCTATCTATTGCCACAAAAATCAAGTTTCGGTCTTTTGCGGTTGATTTGTTATTGATTTTCAAAGATTAAATCAATTGCACCTTTAAGATGACGTCACGTGACCCCTGGTGACGTCACCATGTTGTATGTCGGCTAGGCAAGAGCTTACTATAGGGTCTTCACTTGGGTTAAGTTTTATGGAAATACGACTTTGTTCTCCGGTAAAAGTACTTGTGCAAAAAAACGTGTACAAAGTCTATGGAGTTTAGGTTACTAAAAGAAAAAAAAGAAGAAGAAAAAAAAAAAAAGAAAAAAAAAAATCAGAACAAAAACAAAGGCTTTTTCGCAAAATTGCGAAAAAGCCAAAAAGAAGAAGAAGAAGAAGAAGAAGAAGAAGAAGAAGAAAACTAGAACTACGTCTGTTCGAGGAACAGAACATAGGGCTTTTTCGCATTCACAATTTGTTTTTATTAAATATTTTAAAAATTGAACTTTTAAACCATCAAAACAATTTAAAATCATTGAAAACTAATTTAAGTTAATTTAAACAGAGTAAAATGAATTAAAACTGATTAAAACGATGACGTCACACGTTTGTGAACTTTGTGTGCAACTATCTATCACCTTAACAACACAAAATGAGGTGTTATGTTAACACGATCCGTTGCTGAGATATGCCTTCAACGTCTAAAAACGTAATAATTCAAATATAATCGTAATATGACGTAACATTTGTCAACATGACGCTAGAGGGCGCTTTAACATTTTATGAAGTCACTGTTAACTGTTTTGTTACTTACAACCTAGCCAGCGCCTAACATCGTTGAAAGTAAGTTAGCATCGTTTTCCACTTTTAAATTATAAGGCACTTCCGGTTTGGACCGGAAGGAAGTGTGAAGTCTTTTTGCATGTAATACAAATTATGAAGACCATGGATTAATCTATCAATTTCCTTAAAAATCTAAATCAGATCTCTTACAGTTGATTTTATATTGATTTTCAAAGATTAAATTTATAAATATTTGGTTGCTTGTAATCTGACACTTGGTGACGTCATTGTGACGTAATTAACAGAAACTCGAGATCAGTCTTAACTTTGCTATTTGAAGCAAACATCTGGATTATATCTATAGCGGTTGATTTTTAAGCGACTTTTTAAAGTTTAAAGGATTTTGTTATTGTAACTTCCGGTTTGGTGACGTCATAAATATTTCTCCTTCCCAATATGCTCTAAGCATGAAGCTGATTATATACACCAGTTATAAAGTTATTTCAGCAAACTGTGCAACACACATCAACAGATTAATCATTTTAACCATTTTCAACCTGCCGCTAGAGGGCGCTATAACATGTTATGACGTCGCCGGAATTTTTTTGAATAGTTTATTCTAGCCAGACACTAACATCGTTGAAAGTAAGTTCATATCATTTTTCACATTCAAATTATAAGGCACTTCCGGTTTTGACCGGAAGGAAAGGTCACGTGATTTCACGCACGGGAGATAAAATGAAGATCCTGGATTATTCGATTAATTGCCACAAAATTCAAGTTTCGGTCTTTTGCGGTTGATGTTTTATTGATTTTCCAAGATTAAATCAATTGCACCTTTAAGATAAGGTCACGTGGGCCTGATGACGTCTTCCTCGTGGTGTCTGTCGGTGAGACTGGAGTTCACTATTGGGTCTTTACCTGGGTCGAGTTTATGGAAATACGACTTTGTTTTTCCGTTAAAAGTGCTTTGAATTGTGCAAGCAACGTTTACAAAGTCTACGGGGTTGGATTCTGCGTAGCCAAAAGCGTGTTTACCTACCTGTCGTACGCGGCGCCCTTCCTCATGGGCAACTTGATGACGTCATCCTGTTTCACAGGTTGGCGGCTAGTGTCATCTTGGGTGAGCGTAAATGTGCTTGCACGAACGATGTCAGTGGTGATACATTCGCTCAATACATAATGCACTATCGGTGTATACGTACATGCACTAGCATGTATATTATACGTGTGGCACGCACACGTAAGGGGTCAATGCTTTTTGCACCTAGGCCAAAACGATTACATTTCAAGGGTGCCGCAGGGTATGTTCAAGTTCGTTTTTTGCCCCAAAACACAGGGAAGTTCGAGAACTACTTTTACATTAACCTGTACAGCAAAAATCAAGATTGTATCTGTCAAGTTTAATTTTTTAGGAATTTTCAAAGGAAAAAGAGTCTTTTCATTCTAACTTCCGGTCTGGTGACGTCATAATTTTTTCTTCCCGTCAACTTGTTTCTAGCATGAAGCTGATTAAATACACCGGTTATAAAGTGATTTCAGCAAACTTCGCCACACACATCAACAGATTATTCATTTTAACCATTATTCAAACTGCCGCTAGAGGGCGCTATAACATGTTATGACGTCACCAATTTTTTTTGGAAAAATATATTGTAGCCAGACACTAACATCGTTGAAAGTAAGTTCATATCATTTTTCACTTTCAAATTATGAGGCACTTCCGGTTTAGACCGGAAGGAAGGGTCACGTGATTTCACGCACGCGAGATAAAATCAAGATCCTGGATTATTCTATCTATTGCCACAACAATTAAGTTTCGGTCTTTTGCGGTTGATTTGTTATTGAATTTCAAAGATTAAATCAATAACACCTTTAAGATGACGTCACGTGACCCCTGATGACGTCACCATGACGTATTTCTGCGAGACACGAGTTCACTATGGGGTCTTCACCTGGGTTAAGTTTTATGTAAATACGACTTTGTTTTCGATTAAAAGTGACGGGCAGAAAAAACGTGTACAAAGTCTATGGGGTTTAGGTTACTAAAAGAAAAGAAAAAAAAACTAGAACTACGTCTGTTCGAGGAACAGAACATAGGGCTTTTTCGTATTCGCAATTTTTTTGATTACATTTTTCAAAAATGGAACTTTTATACCATCAAAACAATTTAAAATCATCGAAAACGAATTTAAGTTAATTTAAACAGATTAAAATGAATTCAAACTGATTAAAACGATGACGTCACACGTTTGTGAATTTTTTGTGCAACTATCTATCACCTAACAATACAAAATGAGGTGTTATGTTAACACGATCCGTTGCTGATATATGGCTTCAAGGTCTAAAAACGTAATAGTTCAAATATAATTGTAATATGACGTAACATTTGTCAACATGCCACTAGAGGACGCTTTAACATTTTATGAAGTCACTGTTAACTTTGTTGTTACTTACAACATAGCCAGCGCCTAACATCGTAGCTTCAGAGCTGTCTTAACTTTTCTATTTGAAGCCAAAATCTGGATTATATCTATCGCGGTTGATTTTTAAGCATTTATTTAAGGTCTAAAGGTCTTTTCATTGTAACTTTTGGTCTAGTGACGTCATATTTTTTTCTCTCCGCCAACTTGTTCGTAACATGAAGCTGATTATATACACCGGTTATAAAGTGATTTCAGCAAACTTCGCCACACACATCAACAGATTATTCGTTTTATTCATTTTTCAACCTGCCGCTAGAGGGCGCTATAACGTGTTATGACGTCGCCGATAATTTTGTGAAAAGTTTATTCTAGCTAGACACTAACAACGTTGAAAGTAAGTTCATATCATTTTTCACTTTCAAATTATGAGGCACTTCCGGTTTAGACCGGAAGGAAGGGTCACGTGATTTCACGCACACGAGATAAAATTAAGATCCTGGATTATTTTATCTATTGCCACAAAAATTAAGTTTCGATCTTTTGCGGATGATTTGTTATTGATTTTCAAAGATTAAATCAATTACACCTTTAAGATGACGTCACGTGACCCCTGATGACGTCACCATTACGTTTTTCGGCGAGACACGAGTTCACTTTAGGGTCTTCACCTGGGTTAAGTTTTATGGAAATACGAGTTTGTTTTCTATTAAAAGTGACGGGCAGAAAAAACGTGTACAAAGTCTATGGGGTTTAGGTTACTAAAAGAAAAAAAAAAAGAAACTAGACATGTGTTTGTGGACAAACACAGAGCTGTTTCGGGTGTCTAACATTACTTTCTATATGTGTATCTGATGATGGTCTATGTGTGTGCCAAGTCTGACGTCGATGGATTTACACAATTGCCAAAGATATATTAGTTGGAAAAAACGTGTACAAATACTATGGGAAAAATTGCACCTTTAATGTGAAGTCACATGACACCCGATGATGTCATCATGATGTCATCTTAATTTTCGTCTGTAACACATCCTGGAATACTTGCATACCAAGCTTGACCCCAATCGGGCCTGTATTTCCAAAGATAGAGGGTCCTTAAAACTACACCTTTAATATGACGTCACATGACCCACGATGATGTCATTATGACGATTTTCCCCTTGGCCCTCCTGGGGATGGTGGTCGAGATGTGTGCTAAGTCTCGAGTCGATCAAATGTACGAAAGTGTCAAAGTCAATAGTCTGAAGACAAACGTGTACAAACCCTATGGGAAAAAAATGTACACCTTTAACGTCACGTCATGTGACCTTGAATAACGCAAATCGTGCTGAATTTCGTCCAGGACCATCTGTGGGTGGTGTTCTAGGTGTATGCTAAGTCTTAAGTCGAACGGATTCATTAAAGTGTCAAAGTCAATAGTTTGAAGAAAAACGTGTACAAAACCTATGGGGAAAATTTACCTTTAACATGACGTCACGTGACCTTGAATTACGGAATCGCGACGAATTTCTTCTAGGACCGTCCTTGGGTGGTTGTCTAAGTGTATGCCAAGTTTCAAGTCGATTGGATTTACCAAAGTGTCAAAGTGTATTGGCAGAAAAAACGTGTACAAATCCTATGGGGAAAAATGACAAATAAAAAAAATAAAAAAAAGAAAAAACTAGACATGTGTTTGTGGACAAACACAGAGCTGTTTCGGATGTCTAAGATAACTTTCATTATGTGTGTGCCAAGTCTGAAATCGATTGGATTTGTCAATTTTCCCAAGATATATAAGTTGAAAAATACGTGTACAAATCCTATGGGAAAAACTGCACCTTTAAAGTGACGTCACATGACACCCGATGATGTCATCATGATGTCATCTTAATTTTCGTCTATTACACATTCTGGAATACTTGCATACCAAGTTTGGCCCCAATCAGACATGTACTTCCAGAGATAGAGGGTCCTAAAATCTGCCCCTTTAATGTGACGTCATATGACCCACGATGACGTCATCCTGACGATTTCCCCCTTGGCCCTCCTGGGTATGGTGGTCGAGGTGTGTGCCAAGTCTGAAGTCGATCGGATTTACCAAATTTTCAAATTCAATAGTCTGAAGAAAAACGTGTACAAAACCTATGGAGAAAATTGAACCTTTAATGTGACGTCACATGACACCCGATGATGTCATAATTACGTCATCCTATTTTTTGTCTATAACACATCCTCGAATACTTGCAAACCAAGTTTGACCCCAACCGGACTTGTACTTTCAGAGTTAGACGGTCTTAAAAACTACACCTTTAATGTGACGTCACATGACCCCCGATGACGTCATCTTGATTATTTTGTTCTTGACCCTCCTAAGGATGGTGGTCGAGATGTGTGCTAAGTCTCGAGTCGATCAAATGTACGAAAGTGTCAAAGTCAATAGTCTGAAGACAAACGTGTACAAACCCTATGGGGAAATTAATTACACCATTAACGTCACGTCACGTGACCTTGAATGACGCAATCGTGCCGAATTTCGTCCAGGACTATCTGTGAGTGGTGTTCTAAGTGTATGTTAAGTCTCAAGTCGATCGAATTCATTAAAGTGTCAAAGTCAACAGTTTGAAGAAAAACGTGTACAAAACCTATGGGGAAAATGTTACCTTTAACATGACGTCACGTGACCTTGAATGACGGAATCGCAACGAATTTCTTCTAGGACCGTCCTTGGGTGGTTGTCTAAATGTATGCCAAATTTCAAGTCGATCGGATTTACCAAAGTGTCAAAGTGTATTGGCAGAAAAAACGTGTACAAATCCTATGGGGAAAAATGACAAATAAAAAAAAAAAAAAAAAAAAAAAGAAAAAAAAAAACTTTAACGAAAACAAAAGCTGTTTCGGCTGAAAGGCCGAAACAGCTAAAAAAAAAGAAAAAAAAAAATCAGAACAAAAACAAAGGCTTTTTCGCTTTTAAGCGAAAAAGCCAAAAAAAAAAAGAAAAAAAAAAATCAGAACAAAAACAAAGGCTTTTTCGCAAAATTGCGAAAAAGCCAAAAAAAATCAGAACAGAAACAAAGGCTTTTTCGCAAAATTTGCGAAAAAGCCAAAAAAAAACTTTAACGAAAACAAAAGCTGTTTCGGTGAAAAACCGAAACAGCTAAAAAAAAAAAAAAAGAAAAAAAAAAACTTTAACGAAAACAAAAGCTGTTTCGGCTGAAAGGCCGAAACAGCTAATAAAACAAACAGAAGGAAAAGAAAGGCTTTTTCGCTTTTCAGCGAAAAAGCCAAAAAAAAAAAAAAAAAAAAAAAAACTAGACATGTGTTTGTGGACAAACACAGAGCTGTTTCGGATGTCTAAGATAACTTTCATTATGTGTGTGCCAAGTCTGAAATCGATTGGATTTGTCAATTTTCCCAAGATATATAAGTTGAAAAATACGTGTACAAATCCTATGGGAAAAACTGCACCTTTAAAGTGACGTCACATGACACCCGATGATGTCATCATGATGTCATCTTAATTTTCGTCTATTACACATTCTGGAATACTTGCATACCAAGTTTAGCCCCAATCAGACATGTACTTCCAGAGATAGAGGGTCCTAAAATCTGCCCCTTTAATGTGACGTCATATGACCCACGATGACGTCATCCTGACGATTTCCCCCTTGGCCCTCCTGGGTATGGTGGTCGAGGTGTGTTCCAAGTCTGAAGTCGATCGGATTTACCAAATTGTCAAATTCAATAGTCTGAAGAAAAACGTGTACAAAACCTATAGAGAAAATTGAACCTTTAATGTGACGTCACATGACACCCGATGATGTCATAATTACGTCATCTTAAATTTCGTCTATAACACATCCTCGAATACTTGCAAACCAAATTTGACCCCAATCGGACGTGTACTTCCAGAGATAGAGGGTCTTAAAAACTGCACCTTTTGTGTAACGTCACATGACCCACGATGACGTCATCATGACGATTTTTCTCCTGGACCTCCTGGGGATGGTGGTCGAGGTGTGTGCTAAGTTTCAAGTCAATCGGATTCACCAAACTGTCAAATTAAATAGTCTGAAGAAAAACGTGTACAAAACCTATGGGGGAAAATTGCACCTTTAACGTGACGTCACGTGACCAAGAATTATGTAATCGCGACGAATTTGTTCTAGGACCGTCCTTGGGTGGTTGTCTAAATGTATGCCAAGTCTCAAGTCGATTGGATTTACCAAAGTGCCAAAGTGTATTGGCAGAACAAACGTGTGTAAATCCTATGGGTAAAAACACTGAAAGTGGAAAAAAAAAAAAAAAAAAAGGAAAACTAGAGATATGTCTGTTCAAGGAACAGAGCATATGGCTTTTTCGCATTTTTTTTTTGTATTGTTCATTACATTTATGATTTCATTTAATAAATGTCTTTATTTAATTTTTTCAAAACTGCAAATTTTAAATTATTAATTGGATTATATCTCTCGCGGTTAATTTTCAGAAATGTTTAAAGGTTTTTTAATTGTAATTTCCGGTCTAGTGACGTCATATTATTTTGTTTTTATCCGCCAACTTTTTCCTAACAAGATGCTGATTATAAATACCAATTATAAAGCGATTTGAGCAAACTTCGCCACGAAAACAAACTGATTATTCATTTAAAAAATTTTTCAACCTGCCACTAGAGGGCGTTATAACAATTTATGACGTCACCGGTAACTTTGTTTGTAGGTGCAGGCTACCTAGAGACTATCATCGTTGAAAGTAAATTCATATCATTTTCAACTTTCAAATTATAAGGCACTTCCGGTTTGGACCGGAAGGAAGGGTCAAGTCATTTTGCATGTAATACGAATATGAAGACCCTGGATTATTCTATCAATTCCCGTTAAAATCTAAATCAGATCTGTTACATTTGATTTGATATTGATTTTCAAAGATTAAATCTACAAATCATTAGTTGCTTGCAATCTAATACTTGATGACGTCATCGTGACGTCATTAACATACAGCTCGAGAGCTGTCTGAACTTGTCTATTTAAAGCAAAAAAAGAATTATATCTATCGCGGTTGATTTGTCAGCAATTATTTAGGGTTTAAAGGTCTTTTCATTGTAACTTTCGGTCTAGTGACGTCATATTTTTTTGTCTTCGCCAACTTGTTCCTAACAAGATGTTGATTATATAAACCAGTTATACAGTGATTTGAGCAAACTTCGCAAAACAAATCAACTGGTTATTCATTGTTAACAGTTTTCAAACTGCCGCTAGAGGGCGCTGTAACATGTTATGGCGTTACCGGTATTTTTTGTGAAAAGCACTACTAGCCAGAGACTAACATCGTTGAAACTAAGTTCACATTATGGTCCACTTTTAAATTATAAGCCACTTCCGGTTTCGACCGGAAGGAAGGGTCACGGGATTTCACGCACACGAGATAAAATGAAGATCATGGATTTAATATTATATCAATTCCCACAAACTTCAAGTTCCGATCATACGCGGTTGATTTTTTTATTAATTTTCAAACATTAAATCTATTGCACGTTTAAGACGACGTCACGTGACCCATGGTGACGTCATCACGACGCCTGTCCGCAAGGCACGAGTGCACTATAGAGTATTTACGGAGGTTAAGTTTGATGAGAATACCAATTTGTTTTCTGTTAAAAGTACTTGTGCAAAAGTTCGCGTACATCTATTATATGGTACATGTATAATTCACGCGTAGTTCTGCGTTGCCGAAGGCACGTTTACCTACCTGCCATAAGCGGCGCCCTTCCTCGTGGCCTATGTTGATGACTCTCGTGTTTCACATGTCACCGTACAAATGGATACCAGTGTCCCTCCTTCCCTTCTCTATTGTACAATGTATGGAGCGTACTGACATCGTACGTGCAAGTACGCTCAATACAATGTACACGTATACTGGCGCCGTGCAATCAAGGACATAAAACATGAAATTTCAAGGGTGTCTCAGGGTATGTCCAAGTTCGCCTTTTGCTACAAAACACAGGGAAGTTTGAGAAGTACTTTTACATTAACCTTTAGAGCAAAAAACAAGATTATATCTGTCTGGGTTAATTTTTTAGGTATTTTTAAAGGAAAAGAGGTAATTTCATTATAACTTCCGGTCTGGTGACGTCATATTTTTTTCTTTCCGTCAACCTGTTCCTATCATGAAGCTGATTATATACATCAGTTATAAAGTGATTTGAACAAACTTCGCCACACACATCAACTGATTATTCATTTTAAACATTTTTCAACCTGCCGCTAGAGGGCGCTAAAACAATTTATGACGTCACCGGTCACTTTTTTGGAGAGCGCAGCCTAGCTAGAGACTAACATCGTTGAAAGTAAGTTCAAATCATTTTCCACTTTCAAATTATAAGCCACTTCCGGTTTGGACCGGAAGGAAGGGTCACGTGATTTTACGCACACGAGATAAAATGAAGATCCTTAATTATTCTATCGATTCCCACAAACATCTAGTTACGGTCTTTCGCGGTTGATTTTGTATAGATTTTCAAAGATTAAATTATTAAAACTTTAAGATGACGTCACGTGTCACGTGATGACGTCATGATGACATCCGAGTTTTAGGCACTAGCTCAGTATGAGTTCTGAGTATGTGCAAAGTTTCAATGAAATTGAAGTATGTTTAATGACAAAAGTGACCTCCAGAAGAAACGTGTACAAAGTCTATGCGATTTATGGGACAAGAACAAGAAGAAGAAACTAGACATGTGTTTGTGGACAAACACAGAGCTGTTTCGAGTGTCTTTCAATATGTGTGTGATGGTCTTTTGTGTGTCGATCAGATTTACTAAAGTCTCAAGTCGATCAGATTTACTAAAGTGTCAAAGTCAATAGTCTAAAGAAAAACGTGTACAAAACCTATGGGGGAAAATTTAACCTTTAACGTGACACCCCGTGACCTTGAATGACGTAATCGTGCCAAATTTCTCCTACGACCGTCTGTGGATGGTGGTCTATGTGTGTGCCAAGTCTCAAGTCGATCAGATTTACTAAAGTGTCAAAGGCAATAGTCTAAAGAAAAACGTGTACAAAACCTATGGGAGAAAAATGTGCACCTTTAATGTGACGTCACGTGACCTTGAATGGCGCAATCGTGCCGAATTTCTTTCAGAAACATCTGGGGGTGGTGTTCTAAGTGTATGCTAAGTTTCAAATCGGTCAGATTTACCAAAGTGTCAAAGTCAAGGGTCTGAAGGAAAACGTGTACAAAACCTATGGGGAAAATTTAACCTTTAACGCGAAGTCACGTGACCTTGAATGACGTAATCGCGACGAATTTCTTCTAGGACCGTCCTTGGGTGGTTGTCTAAGTGTATGCCAAGTTTCAAGTCGATCGGATTTCCCAAAGTGTCAAAGTGTATTGTCTGAACAAACGTGTACAAATCCTATGAAGAACAAAAGGCAAAGAAAAAAAAAAAAAAACTAGACATGTGTTTGTGAACAAACACAGAGCTGTTTCGAGTGTCTTTCAATATGTGTGTGATGGGCTTGTGTGTGTGCCAAGTCTCAAGTCGATCAGATTTACTAAAGTGTCAAAGGCAATAGTCTAAAGAAAAACGTGTACAAAACCTATGGGGAAAAAATAGAAACTTTAACGTGACGCCCCGTGACCTTGAATGACGTAATCGTGCCGAATTTATTCTAGGGCCGTCTGTGGATGGTGGTCTAAGTGTGTGCCAAGTCTCAAGTCGATCGGATTTACTAAAGTGTCAAAGTCAATAGTCTAAAGAAAAACGTGTACAAAACCAATGGGAGAAAAATGTGAACCTTTAATGTGACGTCACGTGACCGTGAATGACGCAATCGTGCCGAATTTCTTTCAGAAACATCTGGGGGTGGTGTTCTAAGTGTATGCCAAGTTTCAAGTCGGTCGGATTTACCGAAGTGCAAAAGTCAATAGTCTGAAGAAAAACGTGTACAAAACCTATGGGGAAAATTTAACCTTTAACGCGAAGTCACGTGACCTTGAATGACGTAATCGCGACGAATTTCTTCTAGGACCGTCCTTGGGTGGTTGTCTAAGTGTATGCCAAGTCTCAAGTCGATCGGAATTACTAAACTGTCAAAGTGTATTGTCTGAAAAAACGTGTGCAAATCCTATGGAGAAAAGTCTGAAAGAGGAAAAAAAGAAAAAGAAAACTAGACATGTGTTTGTGGACAAACACAGAGCTGTTTCGACTGTCTAACGTTACTTTCAATATGTGTGCTATAGGTCTATGTGTGTGCCAAGTCTGAAGTCGATTGGATTTACACAAGTGCAAAAGATAAATTAGTTGAAAAAAACATGTACAAATCCTATGGAGAAAAATTGAACCTTTAATGTGACGTCACATGATACCCGATGATGTCATCATGATGTCATCTTAATTTTCGTCTGTAACACATCCTGGAATACTTGCATACCAAGTTTGACCCCAATCGGACATGTACTTCTAGAGATAGAGGGTCCTTAAAACTAAACCTTTAATGTGACGTCACATGACCCACGATGACGTCATTATTACGATTTTTCCCTTGGCCCTCCTGGTGATGGTGGTCGAGTTATGTGCTAAGTCTGAAGTCGATAAAATTCACGAAAGTGTCAAAGTCAATAGTCTAAAGAAAAACGTGTACAAACCCTATGGGGAAAAAAATTGCACCTTTAACTTCACGTCACGTGACCTTGAATGACGCAATCGTGCCATATTTATTTCAGAAACATCTGGGGGTGGTATTCTAAGTGTATGCCAAGTTTCAAGTCGGTCGGATTTACCGAAGTGCCAAAGTCAATAGTCTGAAGAAAAACGTGTACAAAACCTATGGGGAAAATTAAACCTTTAACGTGACGTCACGTGACCTTGAATGACGCAATCGAGCCAAATTTCTTCTAGGACCATCTGTGGGTGGAGGTCTAAGTGTATACCAAGTCTCAAGTCGATTGGATTTAGCAAAGTGCCAAAGTGTATTGGCAGAACAAACGTGTGTAAATCCTATGGGTAAAAACACTGAAAGTGGAAAAAAAAAAAAAAAAAAAAAAAAAAAAAAACTAGATGTGTTTGTGGACAAACACTAGCTGTTTCGGCAGTGTTAAATGATTCTATGACACCATCACAACATACTTATATTGATAACAAATGTGACAAAAATGACAAAAACATTCATCTAAAACTATAACAAATACACCTTTAATGTGACATCTCATTACACCTGATGACATAATCATGACGTGACCTCAATTAATACCTATAACACATCCCGAAATACTTGCGTACCAAGTTTGACCCAAATCGGACTTGTACTTTCAGAGATAGATGGTCTTGAAAACTCACCTTTAATGTGACGTCACATGACACCCGATGTCGTTATCATTAGGTCAGCTCAATGTATACCTATAACACATCCCGGAATACGTGCATACCAAGTTTGACCCCAATCGGACCTGTACTTCTAGAGATAGAGGGTCTTAACAACTACACCTTTAAGGTGACGCCACATTACACCCGATGACGTCATCATGCCATCACCTCCATTTATATCTATAGCATATCCCGGAATACCTGTAAACCACGTTTGAGCACAATCGGACCTGTACTTCCAGAGATAGAGGGTCCAAAAAAATGCACCTTTAATGTGACGTCACATGACCCACGAAGACGTCATCATGACGATTTTTATCTTGGCCCTCCTGGGGATGGTGATCGAAGTGTGTGCTAAGTCGGAAGTCGATCGGATTTACCAGTGTCAAAGTCAATAGTCTGGTGAAAAAACGTGTACAAATCTTATGGGGAAAACTACACCTTTAATGTGACGTCACATGACGTCATTATGACGTCATTATGACGTCACCTTAATTTTCGTATATAACACATCCCGGAATACCTGTATACCAAGTTTGACACTAATCGGACTTGTACTTCCAGAGAAAGAGGGTCCTAAAAACCGAACCTTTAATATGACGTCACATGACCCCCGATGACGTCATCATGCCGATTTTCACATTGGCCCTTCTGAGGATGGTGGTTGAGGTGTGTGCTAACTTTTAGGTCAATCGGATTTATTAAAGTGTTAAAGTCAATAGTCTGGATGAAAACGTGTACAAAACCTATGGGGGAAAATTGCACCTTTAACGTGACGTCACGTGACCATGAATGACGTAATCGTGACGAATTTCTTCTAGAATCATCCATGGGTAGTATGCTAAGAGTAGCTAGCCAAGTCTGAAGTCGATCGGATTTACCAAAGTGCCAAATATATATCGGGTGAAAAAACGTGTACAAATCTTATGGGGAAAACTACACCTTTAATGTGACGTCACATGACGTCGTTATGACATCATTATGACGTCACCTTAATTTTCGTATATAACACATCCCGGAATACCTGTATACCAAGTTTGACACTAATCGGACTTGTACTTCCAGAGATAGGGGGTCCTAAAAACTGAACCTTTAATGTGACGTCACATGACCCCCGATGACGTCATCATGGCGATTTTCATATTGACCCTTCTGAGGATGGTGGTTGAGGTGTTTGCTAACTTTTAGGTCAATCGGATTTACTAAAGTGTCAAAGTCAATAGTCTGGATGAAAACGTGTACAAAACCTATGGGGAAAAATTGCACCTTTAACGTGACGTCACGTGACCATGAATGACGTAATCGCGACGAATTTCTTCTAGGACCATCCGTGGGTGGTGTTCTTATTGTATGCCAAGTTTCAAGTCGATCGGATTTACCAAAGTGTCAAAGTGTATTGGCTGAACGAAACGTGTACAAATCCTATGGGAAAAAGTCTGAAACAGGAAAAAAAAAAAAAAAAAACTAGACATGTGTTTGTGGACAAACACAGAGCTGTTTCGGATGTCTAAGATAACTTTCATTATGTGTGTGCCAAGTCTAAAATCGATTGGATTTGTCAATTTTCCCAAGATATATAAGTTGAAAAATACGTGTACAAATCCTATGGGAAAAACTGCACCTTTAAAGTGACGTCACATGACACCCGATGATGTCATCATGATGTCATCTTAATTTTCGTCTATTACACATTCTGGAATACTTGCATACCAAGTTTGGCCCCAATCAGACATGTACTTCCAGAGATAGAGGGTCCTAAAATCTGCCCCTTTAATGTGACGTCATATGACCCACGATGACGTCATCCTGACGATTTCCCCCTTGGCCCTCCTGGGTATGGTGGTCGAGGTGTGTGCCAAGTCCGAAGTCGATCGGATTTACCAAATTGTCAAATTCAATAGTCTGAAGAAAAACGTGTACAAAACCTATGGAGAAAATTGAACCTTTAATGTGACGTCACATGACACCCGATGATGTCATAATTACGTCATCCTATTTTTTGTCTAGAACACATCCTCGAATACTTGCAAACCAAGTTTGACCCCAACCGGACTTGTACTTTCAGAGTTAGACGGTCTTAAAAACTACACCTTTAATGTGACGTCACATGACCCCCGATGACGTCATCTTGATTATTTTGTTCTTGACCCTCCTAAGGATGGTGGTCGAGGTCTGTGCTAAGTCTCAAGTCGATCGATTTGACAGAAGTGTCAAATTCAATATTTTGAAGAAAAACGTGTACAAAACCTATGGAGAAAACTGAACCTTTAATGTGACGTCACATGACACCCGATGATGTCATAATTACGTCATCTTAATTTTCGTCTATAACACATCCTCGAATACTTGCAAACCAAATTTGACCCCAATCAGACATGTACTTCCAGAGATAGAGGGTCCTAAAAACTGCACCTTTAACGTGACGTCACATGACCCCCGATGACGTAATCATGACGATTTTCCTCTTGGCCCTACTGGAGATGGTGTTCGAGGTCTGTGCTAAGTCTCAAGTCAATTGGATTTACAGAAGTGTCAAATTTAATATTCTGAATAAAAACGTGTACAAATCCTATGGGAAAAAATTGCACCTTTAACGTGACGTCACGTGACCACGAATGACGCAATCGTGACAAATTTCTTCTAGGATCATCTGTGGGTGGTGGTCTAAGTGTATGCCAAGTCTCAAGTCGATCGGATTTACCAAAGTGCCAAAGTGCTATGCCAGAACAAAAAACGTGTACAAACCCTATGGAGAAGAGTCTGAAGGAGAAAAAGAAAAAAAAAAAAAAAGAAAAAAAAAAATCTTAACGATTACAATAGCTGTTTCGGCTGAGTTGCCGAAACAGCTAAAAAAAGAAAAAAAAAAACTTTAACGAAAACAAAAGCTGTTTCGGTGGAAAACCGAAACAGCTAAAAAAAAAAAAACTAGACATGTGTTTGTGAACAAACACAGAGCTGTTTCGAGTGTCTTTCAATATGTGTGTGATGGGCTTGTGTGTGTGCCAAGTCTCAAGTCGATCAGATTTACTAAAGTGTCAAAGGCAATAGTCTAAAGAAAAACGTGTACAAAACCTATGGGGAAAAAATAGAAACTTTAACGTGACGCCCCGTGACCTTGAATGACGTAATCGTGCCGAATTTATTCTAGGGCCGTCTGTGGATGGTGGTCTAAGTGTGTGCCAAGTCTCAAGTCGATCGGATTTACTAAAGTGTCAAAGTCAATAGTCTAAAGAAAAACGTGTACAAAACCAATGGGAGAAAAATGTGAACCTTTAATGTGACGTCACGTGACCGTGAATGACGCAATCGTGCCGAATTTCTTTCAGAAACATCTGGGGGTGGTGTTCTAAGTGTATGCCAAGTTTCAAGTCGGTCGGATTTACCGAAGTGCAAAAGTCAATAGTCTGAAGAAAAACGTGTACAAAACCTATGGGAAAAATTTAACCTTTAACGCGAAGTCACGTGACCTTGAATGACGTAATCGCGACGAATTTCTTCTAGGACCGTCCTTGGGTGGTTGTCTAAGTGTATGCCAAGTCTCAAGTCGATCGGAATTACTAAACTGTCAAAGTGTATTGTCTGAAAAAACGTGTGCAAATCCTATAGAGAAAAGTCTGAAAGAGGAAAAAAAAAAAAAGAAAAAAAAACTAGACATGTGTTTGTGGACAAACACAGAGCTGTTTCGAGTGTCTAAAATTACTTTCAATATGTGTGTGGTGGTCTTTTGTGTGTGCCAAGTCTCAAGTCGATCAGATTTACTAAAGTGTCAAAGGCAATAGTCTAAAGAAAAACGTGTACAAAACCTATGGGACAAAAATTGAAACTTTAACGTGACGCCCCGTGACCTTGAATGACGTAATCGTGCCGAATTTCTTCTAGGGCCGTCTGTGGATGGTGGTCTAAGTGTGTGCCAAGTCTCAAGTCGATCGGATTTACTAAAGTGTCAAAGTCAATAGTCTAAAGAAAAACGTATACTAAACCAATAGGAGAAAAATGTGAACCTTTAATGTGACGTCACGTGACCTTGAATGACACAATCGTGCTGAATATCTTCCAGAACCATATGTGAGTGATGTTCTAAAGGTATGCCAAGTCTCAAGTCGTTCGGATGTACCGAAGTGCCAAAGTCAATAGTCTGAAGAAAAACGTGTACAAAACCTATGGTGACATTTTCACCTTTAACGTGAGGTCACGTGACCTTGAATGACGTAATCGTGACGAATTTCTTTTAGGATAGTCCTTGGGTGGTTGTCTAAATGTATGCCAAGTCTCAAGTCAATCGGATTTACCAAAGTGTCAAAGTGCTATGCCAGAAAAAACGTGTACAAAACCTATGGAGAAAATTGAACCTTTAATGTGACGTCACATGACACCCGATGATGTCATAATTACGTCATCCTAGTTTTTGTCTATAACACATCCTCGAATACTTGCAAACCAAGTTTGACCCCAACCAGACTTGTACTTTCAGAGTTAGACGGTCTTAAAAACTACAACTTTAATGTGACGTCACATGACCCCCGATGACGTCATATTGATTATTTTTTTCTTGACCCTCCTAAGGATGGTGGTCGAGGTCTGTGCTAAGTCTCAAGTCGATCGAATTGACAGAAGTGTCAAATTCAATATTTTGAAGAAAAACGTGTACAAAACCTATGGAGAAAATTAAACCTTTAATGTGACGTCACATGACACCCGATGATGTCATAATTACGTCATCTTAATTTTCGTCTATAACACATCCTCGAATACTTGCAAACCAAATTTGACCCCAATCGGACGTGTACTTCAGAGATAGAGGGTCTTAAAAACTGCACCTTTTGTGTAACGTCACATGACCCACGATGACGTCATCATGATGATTTTTCTCCTGGACC
The DNA here is from genome assembly GCA_037893245.1 of Crossaster papposus. Lineage (NCBI taxonomy): Eukaryota > Metazoa > Echinodermata > Asteroidea > Velatida > Solasteridae > Crossaster > Crossaster papposus. Next base: position 2,280,781 of record JBAIAA010000238.1, read on the forward strand.
TCCTGGGGATGGTGGTCGAGGTGTGTGCTAAGTTTCAAGTCAATCGGATTCACCAAACTGTCAAATTAAATAGTCTGAAGAAAAACGTGTACAAAACCTATGGGCGAAAATTGCACCTTTAACGTGACATCACGTGACCAAGAATTATGTAATCGCGACGAATTTGTTCTAGGACCGTCCTTGGGTGGTTGTCTAAATGTATGCCAAGTCTCAAGTCGATCGGATTTACCAAAGTGTCAAAGTGTATTGTCTGAACAAACGTGTACAAATCCTATGGAGAACAAAAGGCAAAAAAAAAAAAAAAAAAACTTTAACGAAAACAATAGCTGTTTCGGTGAAAAACCGAAACAGCTAAAAAAAAAAAAAAAAAAACTAGACATGTGTTTGTGGACAAACACAGAGCTGTTTCGGATGTCTAAGATGACTTTCATTATGTGTGTGCCAAGTCTGAAATCGATTGGATTTGCCAATTTTCCCAAGATATATAAGTTGAAAAATACGTGTACAAATCCTATGGGAAAAACTGCACCTTTAATGTGACGTCACATGACACCCGATGATGTCATCATGATGTCATCTTAATTTTCGTCTATAACACATTCTGGAATACTTGCATACCAAGTTTGGCCCCAATCAGACATGTACTTCCAGAGATAGAGGGTCCTAAAAGCTGCCCCTTTAATGTGACGTCACATGACCCACGATGACGTTATCCTGACGATTTTCCCCTTGGCCCTCCTGGGTATGGTGGTCGAGGTGTGTGCTAAGTCTGAAGTCGATTGGATTTACCAAATTGTCAAATTCAATAGTCTGAAGAAAAACGTGTACAAAACCTATGGAGAAAATTGAACCTTTAATGTGACGTCATATGACCCCCGATGACGTCATCATGACGATTTTCTCCTTGGCCCTCCTGGAGATGGTGGTCGAGGTGTGTGCTAAGTATCAAGTCGATCAAATTTACGAAAGTGTCAAAGTAAATAGTTTGAAGAAAAACGTGTACAAACCCTATGGGGAAAGAAATTGCACCTTTAACGTCACGTCACGTGACCTTGAATGACGCAATCGTGCCGAATTTTTTCAATGGCCATCTGTGGGTGGTGTTCTAAGTGTATGCTAAGTCTTAAGTCGAACGGATTCATTAAAGTGTCAAAGTCAATAGTTTGAAGAAAAACGTGTACAAAACCTATGGGGAAAATTGTACCTTTAACATGACGTCACGTGACCTTGAATGACGGAATCGCGACGAATTTCTTCTAGGACTGTCCTTGGGTGGTTGTCTAAGTGTATGCCAAGTTTCAGGTCGATCGGATTTACCAAAGTGTCAAAGTGTATTGGCAGAAAAAACGTGTACAAATCCTATGGGAAAAAATGACAAAAAAAAAAAAAAAAAAAAAAAAAAAAAAAAAAAAAAAAAAAAAAAAAAAAAAAAAAAAAAAAAAAACTTTAACGAAAACAAAAGCTGTTTCGGCTGAAAGGCCGAAACAGCTAAAAAAAACTTTAACGATTACAAGAGCTGTTTCGGTGAAAAACCGAAACAGCTAAAAAAGAAAAAAAAAAACTTTAACGATTACAAGAGCTGTTTCGGTGAAAAACCGAAACAGCTAAAAAAAGAAACTAGACATGTGTTTGTGGACAAACACAGAGCTGTTTCGGGTTTTTAAAATTGACTTTCAATATTTGTGTGGTGGTCTAAGTGTGTGCCAAGTCTGAAGTCGATCGGATTTACCAAGTGCCAAAAATATTGTTGGTTGAAAAAAACATGTACAAATCCTATAGGAAAAACTGCACCTTTAATGTGATGTCACGTGATACCCGATGATGTCATCATGATCTCATCTTAATTTTCGTCTGTAACACATCCTGGAATGCTTGCATACCAAGTTTAACCCCAATCGGGCCTGTACTTCCAGAGATAGAGGGTCCTAAAAATTGCACCTTTAATGTGACGTCACATGACACCCGATGACGTCATCATAATGTCATCTTAATTTGTGTCTGTAACTCATCCTGGAATACATGAATACCAAGTTTGACCCCAATCGGACCTGTACTTCCAGAGATAGAGGGTCCTACAAACTGCACCTTTAATGTGACGTCACATGACACCCGATGACGTCATCATAATGTCATCTAATTTTTGTCTATAACTCATCCTGGAATACATGAATACTAAGTTTGACCCTAATCGGACCTGTACTTCCAGAGATAGAGGGTCCTAAAATCTGCCCCTTTAATGTGACGTCACATGACCCACGATGACGTTATCCTGACGATTTTCCCCTTGGCCCTCCTGGGTATGGTGGTCGAGGTGTGTGCTAAGTCTGAAGTCGATCGGATTTACCAAATTGTCAAGTTCAATAGTTTGAAGAAAAACGTGTACAAAACCTATGGAGAAAATTGAACCTTTAATGTGACGTCACATGACACCCGATGATGTCATAATTACGTCATCTTAATTTTCGTCTATAACACATCCTCGAATACTTGCAAACCATGTTTGACCCCAACCGGACTTGTACTTTTAGAGTTAGAGGGTCTTAAAAACTACACCTTTAATGTGACGTCACATGACCCGCGATGACGTCATATTGATTGTTTTTCTCTTGGCCCTCCTAAGGATGGCGGTCGAGGTCTGTGCTAAGTCTCAAGTCGATCAAGTCTACGAAAGTGTCAAAGTCAATAGTCTGAAGAAAAACGTGTACAAACCCAATGGGGAAAAAAATTGCACCTTTAACGTCACGTCACGTGACCTTGAATGACGCAATCGTACCGAATTTCTTCAAGAGCCATCTGTGGGTGGTGTTCTAAGTGTATACCAAGTTTCAAGTCGGTCGGATATACCAAAGTGTCAAAGTCAAGAGTCTAAAGAAAAACGTGTACAAAACCTATGGGGAATATTTTACCTTTAACATGACGTCACGTGACCTTGAATGACGTAATCGCGACGAATTTCTTCTAGGACCGTCCTTGGGTGGTTGTCCAAATGTATGCCAAGTCTCAAGTCGATCGCATTTACTAAAGTGTCAAAGTGCTATGGCAGAACAAACGTGTGTAAATCCAATGGGTAAAAACACTGAAAGTGGAAAAAAAAAAAAAAAAAAAAAAAAAAAAAAAAAAAAAAAAAAACTTTAACGAAAACAAAAGCTGTTTCGGTGAAAAACCGAAACAGCTAAAAAAAAAACTTTAACGATTACAAGAGCTGTTTCGGTGAAAAACCGAAACAGCTAACTAGACATGTGTTTGTGGACAAACACAGAGCTGTTTCGAGTGTCTTACATTACTTTCAATATGTGTGTGTGGTGGTCTATGTGTGTGCCAAGTCTCAAGTCGATCAAATTTACGAAAGTGTCAAAGTCAACAGTCTAAAGAAAAACGTGTACAAAACCTATGGGGGAAAATTGAACCTTTAACGTGACGCTCCGTGACCTTGAATGACGTAATCGTGCCGATTTTTTTCTAGGACCGTCTGTGGATGGTGGTCTAAGTGTGTGCCAAGTCTTCAGTCGATCGGATGTACTAAAGTGTCAAAGTCAATAGTCTAAAGAAAAACGTGTACAAAACCAATGGGAGAAAAATGTGCACATTTAACGTGACGTCACGTGACGTTCAATGACGCAATCGTGCCAAATTTCTTTCAGGAACATCTGGGGGGTGGTGTTCTGAGGGCATGCCAAGTTTCAAGTCGGTCGGATTTACCGAAGTGTCAAATTCAATAGTCTGAAGAAAAACGTGTACAAAACCTATGGGGAAAATTTCACCTTTAACGCAAAGTCACGTGACCTTGAATGACGTAATCGCGACGAATTTCTTCTAGGACCGTCCTTGGGTGGTTGTCTAAGTGTATGCCAAGTCTCAAATCCATCGGATTTACCAAAGTGTCAAAGTATATTGTCTGAATAAACGTGTGCAAATCCTATGGAGAAAAGTCTGAAAAAAAAAAAAAAAAAAGAAAAAAAAAAAAAAACTAGACATGTGTTTGTGGACAAACACAGAGCTGTTTCGGGTGTCTAACATTACTTTCTATATGTGTATCTGATGATGGTCTTTGTGTGTGCCAAGTCTGAAGTCGATTGGATTTACACAATTGCCAAAGATATATTAGTTGAAAAAACGTGTACAAATCATATGGGGAAAACTGAACCTTTAATATGACGTCCCATGACCCCCGATGACGTCATTATTACGATTTTTCCCTTGGCCCTCCTGGGGATGGTGGTCGAGGTATGTGCTAAGTCTGAAGTCGATCAAATTTACGAAAGTGTCAAAGTCAATAGTCTAAAGAAAAACGTGTACAAACCCTATGGGGAATACAATTGCACCTTTAACGTCACGTCACGTGACCTTGAATGACGCAATCGTGCCGAATTTCTTTCAGAAACATCTGGGGCTGGTGTTCTAAGTGTATGCCAAGTTTAAAGTCGGTCGGATTTACCAAAGTGTCAAAATCAATAGTCTGAAGAAAAACGTGTACAAAACCTATGGGGAAATTTTTACCTTTAACATGACGTCACGTGACCTTGAATGACGTAATCGCGACGAATTTCTTCTAGGACCGTCCTTGGGTGGTTGTCCAAATGTATGCCAAGTATCAAGTCGATCGGATTTACAAAAGTGTCGAAGTGCTATGCCAGAAAAAACGTGTACAAATCCTATGGGAAAAAGTCTGAAAGAGGAAAAGAAAAAGCAAAAAAAAAAAAAACTAGAAATATGTCTGTTCTGTGAACAGAGCATATGGCTTTTTCGTATTTTTTGTTCATTGTTCATTACATTTATGATTCTTTTCATTTAATTTTCATCGTATACAAAATGAAAATTGAAAAAGAAAGTAATTGATTATACCTCTCGTGGTTGATTTTTAGGCACTTCCGGTTTGGACCGGAAGGAAGGGTCAAATTATTTTGCATGGTATACGAAATATGAAGACCCTGGATTATTTTATCAATTACCGTAAAAATCAAAATCGGATCTATTACAGTTGATTTTATATTGATTTTTGAAGATTAAATCCAGTAATCATTGGTTGCTTGTAATCTGATACTGGATGACGTCATCGTGACCTCATTAATAGAACGCTCAGGAGCTGTCTTAACTTTGCTATTTGAAGCAAAAATCTGGATTATATCTATCGCAGTTGATTTTTTACCAATTATGTAAGGTTTAAAGGTCTTTTCATTTTAACTTCCGGTCTGGGGTGACGCCATAATATTTTCTTTCCCACAACCTGTTCCTAACATGAAGATAATTATATATACCAGTTATAACGTTATTTGAGCAAACTTCGCCACACACATCAACTGATTATTTATTTTACACATTTTCAATCTGCCGCTAGAGGGCGCTATAACAATTTATGACGTCACCGTTAACTTTTGTGTAGAGAGCAGCCTAGCCAGAGACTATCATCGTTGAAAGTAAGTTCATATCATTTTCAACTTTCAAATTATAAGGCACTTCCGGTTTGGACCGGAAGGAAGGGTCAGGTCATTTTGCATGTAATACGAAATATGAAGACCCTGGATTATTCTATCAATTCCCGTTAAAATCTAAATCAGATCTCTTACAGTTGATTTTATATTGATTTTTAAAGATTAAATCTAGAAATCGTTAGTTGCTTGTAATCTGATACTTGATGACGTCATCGTGACGTCATTAACATAAAGCTTGAGAGCTGTCTGAACTTGTCTATTTAAAGCAAAAAAAATAATTATATCTATCGCGGTTGATTTTTCAGCAATTATTTAAGGTTTAAAGGTCTTTTCATTGTAACTTCCGGTCTAGTGACGTCATATTTTTTTCTCTCCGCCAACTTGTTCCTAACATGAAGCCGATTATACACACCAGATATAAAGTGATTTGGGCAAACTTCGCCACACACATCAACTGATTATTCATTTTTAACAGTTTTCAACCTGCCGCTAGAGGGCGCTGTAACATTTTATGACGTCACCGACAATTTTGTTGAAAGGCACTACCTAGCCAGAGACTAACATCGTTGAAAGTAAGTTCATATTATTTTCCACTTTCAAATTATAAGCCACTTCCGGTTTGGACCGGAAGGAAGGGTCACGTGATTTTACGCACACGAGATAAAATGAAGATCTTTAATTATGTTATCGATTCCCACAAACTTCAAGTTACGGTCATTCGCGGTTGATTTTGTATGGATTTTCAAAGATTAAATTATTAAAACTTTAGGATGACGTCACATGTCACGTGATGACGTCATGATGACATCCGAGTTTTAGGCACTAGCTCAGTATGAGTTCTGAGTATGTGCAAAGTTTCAATGACATTGAAGTCTGTTTAATGACAAAAGTGACCGCCAGAATGAACGTGTACAAAGTCTATGCGATTTATGGCACAAGAACAAGAAGAAGAAGAAGAAGAAGAAGAAGAAGAAGAAAAAAAACAAACAGAAGAAAAAGAAAGGCTTTTTCGCTGAAAGCGAAAAAGCCAAAAAAAAAAAAAAAAAAAAAAAAAATTTAACGAAAACAAAAGCTGTTTCGGCTGAAATGCCGAAACAGCTAAAAAAACAAACAGAAGAAAAACAAAGGCTTTTTCGCTTTTTAGCGAAAAAGCCAAAAAAGAAAAAAAAAAACTTTAACGAAAACAAAAGCTGTTTCGGTGAAAAACCGAAACAGCTAAAAAAGAAAAAAAAAAAACTTTAACGATTACAAAAGCTGTTTCGGTGAAAAACCGAAACAGCTAAAAAACTAGACATGTGTTTGTGGACAAACACAGAGCTGTTTCGATTGTCTAACGTTACTTTCAATATATGTGTGTGTGGTGGTCTATGTGTGTGCCAAGTCTGAAGTCAATTGGATTTACACAAGTGCCAAATATATATTAGTTGAAAAAACGTGTACAAATCCTATGGGGAAATTTGAACCTTTAATGTGACGTCACATGATACCCGATGATGTCATCATGATGTCATCTTAATTTTCGTCTGTAACACATCCTGGAATACTTGCATACCAAGTTTGACCCCAATCGGACATGTACTTCTAGAGATAGAGGGTCCTAAAAACTGGACCTTTAATGTGACGTCACATGACCCACGATGACGTCATCATGATGTCATTTTATTTTTCGTCTATAACACACCCTGGAAAACTTGCATACCAAGTTTGACCCCAATCGGACCTGTACTTCCAGAGATAGCGGGTCCTAAAAACTGAACCTTTAATCCCTTTAATGTGACGTCACATGACCCACGATGACGTCATCATGATGTAATTTTATTTTTCGTCTATAAAACATCCTGGAATACTTGCATACCAAGTTTGACCCCAATCGCACCTGTACTTCCAGAGATAGCGGGTCCTAAAAACTGAACCTTTAATCCCTTTAATGTGACGTCACATGACCCACGATGACGTCATCATGATGTCATTTTATTTTTCGTCTATAACACACCCTGGAATACTTGCATACCAAGATTGACCCAATCAGACCTGTACTTCCAGAGATAGCGGGTCCTAAAAACTGAACCTTTAATGTGACGTGCCGTGACCCCCCGATGACGTCATCATGAAGATTTTACCCTTGGCCCTCCTGGAGATGGTGGTCGAGGTGTGTGCTAAGTCTCAAGTCGATCAAGTCTACGAAAGTGTCAAAGTCAATAGTCTGAAGAAAAACGTGTACAAACCCTATGGGAAAAAAATGTTGCACCTTTAACGTCACGTCACGTGACCTTGAATGATGCAATCGTACCGAATTTCTTTAAGAGCCATCTGTGGGTGGTGTTCTAGGTATATACCAAGTTTCAAGTCGGTCGGATATACCAAAGTGTCAAAGTCAAGAGTCTGAAGAAAAACGTGTACAAAACCTATGGGGAAAATTTTACCTTTAACATGACGTCACGTGACCTTGAATGACGTAATCGCGACGAATTTCTTCTAGGACCGTCCTTGGGTGGTTGTCTAAGTGTATGCCAAGTCTCAAGTCTATCGGATTTACCAAAGTGTCAAAGTGTATTGTCTGAACAAACGTGTGCAAATCCTATGGAGAAAAGTCTGAAAAAGAAAAAAAAAAAAAAGAAAAAAAACTAGACATGTGTTTGTGGACAAACACAGAGCTGTTTCGAGTGTCTTACATTACTTTCAATATGTGTGTGTGGTGGTATATGTGTGTGCCAAGTCTCAAGTCGATCAAATTTACGAAAGTGTCAAAGTCAACAGTCTAAAGAAAAACGTGTACAAAACCTATGGGGAAAAATTGAACCTTTAACGTGACGCCCCGTGACCTTGAATGACGTAATCGTGCCGATTTTTTTCTAGGACTGTCTGTGGATGGTGGTCTAAGTGTGTGCCAAGTCTTAAGTCGATCGGATTTACTAAAGTGTCAAAGTCAATAGTCTAAAGAAAAACGTGTACAAAACCGTGACCTTGAATGACGTAATCGTGCCGATTTTTTTCTAGGACTGTCTGTGGATGGTGGTCTAAGTGTGTGCCAAGTCTTAAGTCGATCGGATTTACTAAAGTGTCAAAGTCAATAGTCTAAAGAAAAACGTGTACAAAACCAATGGGAGAAAAATGTGCACCTTTAACGTGACGCCACGTGACGTTCAATGAAGCAATCGTGCCTAATTTCTTTCAGGAACATCTGGGGGTGTTGTTCTAAGGGCATGCCAAGTTTCAAGTCGGTCGAATTTACCGAAGTGTCAAATTCAATAGTCTGAAGAAAAACGTGTACAAAACCTATGGGAAAAATTTCACCTTTAACGCAAAGTCACGTGACCTTGAATGACGTAATCGCGACGAATTTCTTCTAGGACCGTCCTTGGGTAGTTGTCTAAGTGTATGCCAAGTCTCAAGTCCATCGGATTTACCAAAGTGTCAAAGTGTATTGTCTGAATAAACGTGTGCAAATCCTATGGAGAAAAGTCTGAAAAAGGAGAAGAAAAAAAAAGAAAAACTAGACATGTGTTTGTGGACAAACACAGAGCTGTTTCGAGTGTCTAAAATTACTTTCAATATGTATGTGGTAATCTTTTGTGTGTGCCAAGTCTAAAGTCGATCAGATTTACTAAAGTGTCAAAGTCAATAGTCTAAAGAAAAACGTGTACAAAACCTATGGGGGAAAATTGAACCTTTAACGTGACACCCCGTAACCTTGAGTGACGTAATCGTGCCAAATTTCTCCTACGACCGTCTGTGGATGGTGGTCTATGTGTGTGCCAAGTCTCAAGTCGATCGGATTAACTAAGTGTCAAAGTCAAGAGTCTAAAGAAAAACGTGTACAAAACCTATGGGGGACAAATTAAACCTTTAACTTGACGTCACGTGACCTTGAATGACGCAATCGTGCTGAATTTCTTTCAGAAACATCTGGTGGTGGTGTTCTGAGTGTATGGCAAGTTTCAAGTCGGTCGGATTGACCAAAGTGTCAAATTCAATAGTCTGAAGAAAAACGTGTACAAAACCTATGGGAAAAATTTCACCTTTAACGCTAAGTCACGTGACCTTGAATGACGTAATCGCGACGAATTTCTTCTAGGACCGTCCTTGGGTGGTTGTCTAAGTGTATGCCAAGTCTCAAGTCCATCGGATTTACCAAAGTGTCAAAGTGTATTGTCTGAACAAACGTGTACAAATCCTATGGAGAACAAAAGGCAAAAAAAAAAAAAAAAAAAAAAAAAAAAAAAAAAAAAAAAAAAAAACCAGAACGAAAACAATAGCTGTTTCGGTGAAAAACCGAAACAGCTAAAAAAAACTTTAACGATTACAAAAGCTGTTTCGGTGAAAAACCGAAACAGCTAAAAAAAAACTAGACATGTGTTTGTGGACAAACACAGAGCTGTTTCGAGTTTCTAAAATTACTTTCAATATGTGTGGTGGTCTTTTGTGTGTGCCAAGTCTCAAGTCGATCTGATTTACTAAAGTGTCAAAGTCAATAGTCTAAATAAAAACGTGTACAAAACCTATGGGGGAAAATTGAACCTTTAACGTGACGCCCCGTGACCTTGAATGACGTAATCGTGCCATATTTTTCCGAGGACCGTCTGTGGATTGTGGTCTATGTGTGTGCCAAGTCTCAAGTCGATCGGATTTACTAAAGTGTCAAAGTCAATAGTCTAAAGAAAAACGTGTACAAAACCTATGGGGGAAAAAATAAACCTTTAATGTGACGTCACGTGACCCTGAATGACGCAATCGAATGACGCAATCTTTCAGAAACATTTGGGGGTGGTGTTCTAAGTGTATGCCAAGTTTCTAGTCGGTCTGATTTACCAAAGTGTCAAAGTCAATAGTCTTAAGAAAAACGTGTACAAAACCTATGGGAAAAATTTCACCTTTAACGCGAAGTCACGTGACCTTGAGTGACGTAATCGCAACGAATTTCTTCTAGGACCGTCCTTGGGTGGTTGTCTAAATGTATGCCAAGTCTCAAGTCGATCGGATTTACCAAAGTGTCAAAGTGTATTGTCTGAATAAACGTGTGCAAATCCTATGGAGAAAAGTCTGAAAAAGGAGAAAAAAAAAAAAAACTAGACATGTGTTTGTGGACAAACACAGAGCTGTTTCGAGTGTCTTACATTACTTTCAATATGTGTGTGTGGTGGTCTATGTGTGTGCCAAGTCTCAAGTCGATCAAATTTACGAAAGTGTCAAAGTCAACAGTCTAAAGAAAAACGTGTACAAAACCTATGGGGGAAAATTGAACCTTTAACGTGACGCTCCGTGACCTTGAATGACGTAATCGTGCCGATTTTTTTCTAGGACCGTCTGTGGATGGTGGTTTAAGTGTGTGCTAAGTCTTAAGTCGATCGGATGTACTAAAGTGTCAAAGTCAATAGTCTAAACAAAAACGTGTACAAAACCAATGGGATAAAAATGTGCACCTTTAACGTGACGTCACGTGACGTTCAATGACGCAATCGTGCCAAATTTCTTTCAGGAACATCTGGGGGTGGTGTTCTAAGGGCATGCCAAGTTTCAAGTCGGTCGGATTTACCGAAGTTTCAAATTCAATAGTCTGAAAAAAAACGTGTACAAAACCTATGGGGAAAATTTCACCTTTAACGCGAAGTCACGTGACCTTGAATGACGTAATCGCGACGAATTTCTTCTAGGACCGTCCTTGGGTGGTTGTCTAAGTGTATGCCATGTCTCAAGTCGATCGGATTTCCCAAAGTGTCAAAGTGTATTGTCTGAACAAACGTGTACAAATCCTATGAAGAACAAAAGGCAAAGAAAAAAAAAAAAAAAAAAAAAAAAAAAACAGAACGAAAACAAAAGCTGTTTCGGTGAAAAACCGAAACAGCTAAAAAAAAGAAAAAAAAAAACTTTAACGATTACAAAAGCTGTTTCGGTGAAAAAGCGAAACAGCTAAAAAAAAAAAAAAAAAAAAAAACTTTAACGAAAACAAAAGCTGTTTCGGTGAAAAACCGAAACAGCGAAAAAAAAAAAAAAAAAAAAAAAAACCAGAACGAAAACAATAGCTGTTTCGGTGAAAAACCGAAACAGCTAACAAGAACATTCCGCAAGCACAGGGACCACTACAAAGGAGGGGGATCTCTCTGTCCCATTATATTGCTTGTATGGGTTTGCAAAGACGACACTGCTCGTACACAATTTGCTAGAAGTCTAGTGGGATATGTACACTGGCTGCAAACAATACAGATGAATAGGTCGGTCTACAAGCTTTTAAATGTATTTCGATCAATTGCCAAGGTGTTGCCTGTAACGCACCTGATTGTAGCGATAGTCTGGATCCGTGATTCCTGCCAGGATATCATGACCGCGGTTGTGGATCCCCACAGCTCCGTACAGGTCTGGGTTGGGTGTGCTGGCATTGGCCTCTATGGCCGCGCCCAGACCAACAATGTCCACGTCCACTTTGGTACCGTCGGGCTGTGCACAAATACAATAACACCACTTATATTAGGCCTATGTTTTATTAGCCAGGTTTTTCTTCACGGGGATTGTAATGGCTAAGATTTTAGCTGATCCCGTCTGCTTTTATACCGAGTCGATCCGGGTAAGCTACTCGAACGCACCCACATCCCTTTGCCGGTGTGTGGGGGGGGGGGGGGGGGGGGTGCAAGCGTGCCCGGATATTGGTGTGAATTCCAGTTGGATTCTTGGATGGGGGAACATTTACCGAGCTGAACAAAGTTTTAGTAAATTGTCTTAACCAGTTCGCGCCGGATGACGAATATAAACGCAAAAATTTTCCCAAATTCAAAACGGATGACGAATATATACGCCAAGTTCAAGTTCGGAAATATATGTCAGCAGCGCGCAAGGCCGGAAATGCGTGGGTGTGCTACCCAGCACTATAGGCCTGAACACGCTTCGGATCGAGTTTCGTTAAAAATAATCCCGCCCGTCGGCTCGGCGATGTTAAAATAATCCCGGCGCGAACTGGATTTTATAATAGAAATTTACAACATTTGCAAACAAACAAGACAAAACAAAAATTATTACTGTTGGTGAACGAAAGTCTAAAGCATCCTATAGTTTCAGGTAAAGTGTTTCTTGTATTCATTTCCAACGCTGTTTTTTCACAATACTTCAAATTATTTATATTTAGTTATTCCACATTTTCTTTGCAATCATTACACACCTGTTAACGATACAAGCAATCTAGACTGATTCTCTGACCTTACGGTTCTCAATGTAAATCTCAAGTGGTGTCTGGGAACCACACTACGAGAACATAATTGGTTTTCTTGATTTTTTCCAGCATCTACAACCCAAAACAAGTCGGTGTAACAATATTTACTATACTTACGTTCTAGGCCTAAACCCCAAATCCATCCTTTTTCAGAAAATTAAAGCAAAAGATGTACACTAACTTTAACGAGTTAACAAACAAAAAACAAGTTTTATATCAAAATAAAATGGCTACAATACGCGTTCGACGGTACACGGATTCGAATCCCGACAGAAACATGTGCTCGTGACACTTTACTACAATTGTCTCTCATCAGGTATTAATGGGTACCTGTGAAGGTAGAGACTAAATTGCGCTGATCTCGAGGTACTGTAGAAATGGTCTCGTTCCTGATGAGCAGAGATAATAATTTTGACCCACCCCATTGTACACAAAAAGTGTGTTGCCGGTCGATTTTTTTTTCATAAATCGTTAGTTAAAACTCTAATTTATAGGCTGTTCATGTTTAAACCTTTTTAAAAATCTCCGAAAGTGATAATATCTGCCTTCTCCTGATTTTTCCCAATAATGTATGATAATGATGAACGACTTTTAGTGCTCGTTTTCTCAAAAGCATCCCTTGACACTTCCTAACTTCAAAAAGACGTAACTTCAAAAGTATACCACCTATTTGAGTCCACTATAGCTTATTTTAAAGCTTAAAACGCTAGCAATCTAATGGTATACAAATCTTAGGGGGTGGTTTTGGGGGTGGTGGTTCACAATTGTTAGCAGAAATTCAATATATTTGCGGTTGTGCTCCGTGGTCAGATATAATGGTCTTACAACAATCTGTCCAAGGATAATTACATTGCCACATGATCGTTGAAAATGAAACTGAAAGTTTCTTAAAATCGAAAGTTAATAACACGAGTTTCCTCCGGAACATCGGACGGTATTCTTCCTGAAAGTCTCTGGTTAATGACCCAGATTTGTTTCACCAGGGGCACACATTTTGTTCTGTTTCTGACCCACCTTTTCAAACTTGCCAGTGTTAATGGCGTCCAGTAGTCGGTTACGATGGTACTCCTGCTGGATAATCAGCGTAGGGTCCGAGGGATCACGCCAATTGTCGGCGAGGATCAGCCCCGTAGGCCTCGCAGCGAACTGGTACGCTCCGTAGTAGTCAGTCAGCTGTGGGTTATACCCCTCCTGCACGACAACAGATTTGTTTCGAAATCACAAACTGAATTTCAAAACGGCCACACAAGATCATTTTCAGATATTACACACCTCGCAAGTGCGAATGTACTCCAAATATAAAAGAATAAAAAGCTCAATAATAATTTAAAAAAAAAAAAAAATGAATCTTATAAAACTACTCCAAAAAAAGTGAAATGGAGTTTCAGAGCGAAACCTAATATAAAAAGTGAAAGCCAGTCTCGAAAAGCCATAAATGACAGATCTTTATAACAAAAACAAAGATAAAAAAAAAGCTGCTCATCATAATGTCTCCTTGGAAATGTACTCCGTGGTTTCACTATTTCACCCTTTTTAGAAATGTTATAAGAGACTCGCCCTTTACTAATATTTAGAGAGTAGGAGTAAAAGAAAAAGTGGTGCATACGCTGGGGAGATGAAGATTGGGTGATAAAGACATTGTCTCTTTAAAACCTGCTTTAATAGTACCGGGATGGGAAGGTGCCAGTTGGAGTAAGGTTCCACCCTCATCAGGCCCACAGCCAGCCTCTCGGCATCGTAACGGGCCAACATCTGCTGATGCATGTAGTAGAACAGCTCTCCCTGGCGGTCCTTGGTTACTCCGTTGACGCCACGCCATGGGTAGGACTGGGTAATTATAAAGGGTAGAGCAATAATTGACCAGTAAATATGGGGAGCTATATGCTATAGCTTTGGTTGCATACCTCTGCCGATAAATATCACGAAACAGAGTCTAATTTAACTAGAAAAGTTGGGTTTGATAATGTGAAGGTACTACTTTATATGTACAGCGCATTAATAGCAGATAACAGATAAAAGCCGCGAAAGCCGGGGGGGGGGGTCTAAATTTGCGTGTTGAATCTGATCTTTATTGATACTAATATACTTTATTCTAGCAAATGTACACATGAAATAAAAAGTAAATACAACTAGCGATCGAAAAAAAAAATGACGAAACTAATAACTACAGCCTGGAAGTAGAAATTTTCAAGAAGTGACCCGAGTCGAGTCTAGTAGTCATTATGTCATTGGCCGAGTCGAGTCAAATACATAATCGAGTCTAGTTCGAGTCACGAATATAAGGAACATACTACATAATAAAATAAAGATAAGCGAGAAAGACATTTGTAACACTAAACGAGTCCTCTATAAAGAACGTACGCACGTAAGGTGGGGGGGGGGGGGGGGGGGGGGGGGGCATGGCCAGATATCGCCTCATAATGGCAATACATGTATACCATACCACCATAGGACCGCAATGCGTAAACCTATTTTTACCAGGAAATAATTAAAGGGATCGTATACGTTTGGTAATTACTCCAAAAATAAATGGCAATAAAAGCTTACTTGGTGAGAAGTACAGCTTACATCAGCTTTGGAAAAATGCATTTTTTTAAACTGTTCACTTCGAAGTACTGCGGTTATGAAAAAAAAGATAGGCCTATCACTTTTTATCCCCAAAAATTTGAATCTGAGAAGCGTTACTGCAGTGACGTTTCTCAGAGTGTGTATTCCAATGTAGCCTTTAAACAAGGCCACATGTCTGATAAACGCCGAGCGACTAAAAAGAGACTAATCGCGAAAACCTGAGTGAACGTCAGCGCGAATTGCCCAGACAAGTGGCCTTTATCAATCTGGTTTGGATTTCTTATGTTAACCTTTGTTTCCGACTGGAATCGCTACCGAAATGGTAGCGTCCAATCAGCGAACGTATCTCCGCGTGGCGTCAGCTTATATTTGAGTTGGACTAGTTCATTTTACAAACAGGGAATGTCCAATCATGTCACTTACAATATTTAGCTCAAATCATTAGTTGCTTCCTAATTTATTGCAATTTTGCATGTAAAATAGATTTAAATGTGATATCTTGTATTTATCATTCATATATTTAACTCAGAAGCAAATTTTATATACGTTTGTGTACCTTTTCTTACATGCTTTGATATTGAACGAATCACGAACGAAGCCAACTGGGAGATCGCCGTTCTGATTGGGCGTATTGGCATGCTAATATGTATCTATGAATAATTCATGCCGAGCAGTGAAACCTACATTGCAAAAGGCCTCGTGACATTCGTCACTCGGTCGCGCGTTCACCCCGGGTATCTAGACTCATCTCAGCCGCTTAGCCAGAGTCACGAGGCCTTGTCAAAAGGCTAATTCCAATGCAGATTATTCTTCCTGCGTGGACATAACCGCTCCAGATTTTCGGCAATATCTCAAAATCGCTACCACCTTTTGAAATGAAATTTTCACAGGTTAGTTTTATGGTATATATCTATAACTATATAGGATTGAAACAAACAGTGGGTTCCAATTACCAAACGTATACGATCCCTTTAAAGCTGTGTATATATTACCTTTCGCAGCTATTCAAAAAGTAATCCCAAATACACATGTTTTTGTAAATATACGATTTAAACTTCCTGTGAAATTGCTTCTGGCAAGCTGTCATTTAAAACAAGTTAATTAAAGGTATTTTTTAAAAGATGCGTCTCGGAGACGCATATTTGAAAATGTCCATCTGTATTAACTATTATTCTAAATGAATAAATACCTAGGAGAGTTGAAGGCTTCTGATTGGCCGAGACTCGATCACGTGCCGGTCATTATATGTAGTAATATCATGGGCTTTCCAAGGGCCGTTTTCTAAACCCCGGCTTCGGGCTGCATTCTGGCCACATTACAGACGTTTTCCTAGTTCCGGATCGCAACAAATATTCAGGCTGTTTTCGGCAAGTCTAATCTTCGAAATTTAAATGAAATAGGTTTAGTAGTTTACCTTGAGTGATAGAGAAACTACAGTTTTTGTTTCGATATTTATGCTCTTCTTTATTTGAAAATACGACGTCAAATATACCGACATCCCTTTTTCTAGTTGCGGATCAGTTTAACCAATTCCGGATCGAGTATAAAAAAAACTGCTTCGTACATGAACAATTATCACGCTAGAACCAACCCGAATCAAGCCTATATTTCTGATAAAGTATTCATTATTTTTTTATAAATATACAGTTTAAAATAAATTCAAATACTTTCACTTCCAATAAAGTTTAAAAATAGGACTTGCAAGGAAATGCTTTGAAATGTTTTGTCCGTGTACGTGTGTGGCGCGCGGCAACGAGCCGATAAACTTTGTCCCACCATGGAGGAATAAACTCCATGGTCCAACAGAACAAGTCTTATGAAATCGCTTGCGCGCGTGTAGTTGATGCATGTATTTTACGGGCGATCCGGAACTAGGAAAAAAATGAACGTTCAGTCTTTGGCAGATTTTTTAATACTCGAGACTTTTAGACTTATTTTTACTTATGTATCAAGAAGCTTGTATCATTCTTTTCAAAATGCACTTCATCTAAACAAATAGTATTGGAGACCAAGCCATAAGAAGGTAGGTTTTATTTGAAGCGGTCCGGAACTAGGACAAATCCGGGACTAGGAAAACAACTGTACCACTGCTAAACTACATGAAAAAGCCAAAATACGGAAACGAAGCTGCGTTTGTAAAACGGCCTAGAAGAAGCCGCGAAGTCGCGAAATTCGGAGTATTTTCACAATTTTTCTCGTTAAAAAGGTATTTATTAAAGGTAATAACAGTGCGAGAACCCGGTTATTACTGCGTGGTAATGACCGGGTTGGGGGATGACCGCTGGTAATGGACCTCGCCTTCGGCTCGATCCATTACCAGCGGTCATCCCCCAACCCGGTCATTACCACGCAGTAATAACCGGGTTCTCGCACTGTTATTACCTAATTAATAAATACCTATAGGAGAGTTGATGGCTTCTGAATAGTCGAGACTCGATCACGTGGAGGGGATTATCATGTAGTAATAACCCGGCTTTTAAGAAGAAGCGAATAAAATCCCCTGAACCAGCATTAATTAAGCATCATGTAAGCCAATGATTGGCCAAATGCAACAGTCCTAGATATCTTGTAACAAGGACGCGTCAAATCTTGAAACGGCGCGCTATAATGTACTTGAGGCGTTTGTACGCCTTCGGCTCGATCCATTACCAGCGGTCATCCCAACCCGGTCATTATCACGCAGTAAAAACCGGGTCCTCCAACCTCGTTACCAGGGCTATGATCTTGCTGCGCCATTTTATCCCATTATTGTTTACGAGTACGACTGGTATTTAGCTGTTTTGTGCTTTAGCATGAAAGGCATATGAAGTTTTTGCCGATAACCTGTTTTTACTGAGCAAGACTTTTTTGTGCTAAGGAAAATGTTGTGCTTACATGTTTTATGAAATTGGCCCCTGGTTTACTGTCCAAGTCAAAAGCAAGTGTTTACCTTGCTACCAAAGAACGCGTTTGATTTTGTTTCACTTAGTTTGAGAATCACGATACATAGAACGATGTATTTCTAAAAGATTTCAACAAAACATCGGATCATCTTATGGCTAACCTAGTCTTCGAGAGTATTACGACAGGCTAGGTTAGTTGTGCATTATATTCGAGAAACACGCGCCCTGGCATCGCCGTGCACATCCCTTTAAAAAGATCACAGATCCATGAAATACATACTGACACGAGTTATACAACAACAACATTCGGCACAGGATCAGGATGTGGGGGCAGTAGCTTAATGGAAGCGTGATATTTTAAAACGCAAGCCTGAAGGACTAGGACAGTCTGCTTATGAGTTCAGTGGGTTTTACTCGAGATAAAAACAAACTATTGCCTGAATTAGTTACTGCAAGAGAAGGGAGCACTTTAGTAATATTCTATACCAAAAACACGCTATGTTTAAAGGTCTACTATATTTAATATTAAAGTTATAATACGTACACCATTTGTCACTGTGCATTTTTATGCACAGAAAACCTTCTAAAATTCTAAAGAATGGTGCTTGATAAGTAACCTAACTATATGTTTTAGTTCTGTGTGTACTCTATATTTCGAAAAAAATATCTACGTTTTCGATTTTGAATTGACTACTAATATATATACTTTTAAAGGTATATAGGATACACCATTGGCAACTGCTTGAATTATCATGAACGGCGCATTTGGAGACTTGTATTTTATAGTAAATATCGTTTAACCGACAAGTTCGAAGTTTTACAATCATGGATGCCGAGAAGAAAAAAAACAAAGAAAAACGGCGTTCGTTTTCAACTGGCGTAAGGCAGTGGTTCTTGTGTTCTTTAGAGTTTTCGCGACCGCCGTGGGGCGATCGCGATTTTTATGTTTATACAAATATATTTTTTTCAGAACAATTATAGGATATCTAGCCTAATCATTTTCCTGGATGCCTACAATCATTTTGCCTTTAAAAAAGTAAGATATTTCATAATAATTCGGTAGTGAACTTGTTCGATATCTGCAAATCATGTGTCCTGGTCCCACCTTTAAATCGTCTCTTTAAGACGAACTTTCGTACTTGTTTCTATAGTTCAAAATGACAGCATGCCAGCAAGACCATTTTCACATGGAGTGCACTAATCATAAACATCAAGTCCCGAATAGTTTATTAATGATAAAATGTTAACACATACCCTAGAGAGTTGTGGTTTTAATATATTTATTTCAAGGGAGCTTTTGAACAATAATTTGTTTACTTCTTTTGGATTGTATACTGTCCCTTCAAACTGTAAATAAGTGGGTTGTTTTTTACCTGGTGCCAGTGATAGTGGTGAGCGTTGAAGCTACAATCTTCTCTCCACCAGGCGAGTTTGAACTCCGGGTCCCGGTTGGAACCCGTAGTAAAGGCAGGAGCTGTCGAGCCGTCAGACGCGTTGCCTTTACCGCTGCGAACCAGGTCAAAAGCACGCTTGATGACAGGCCCCGGAAAGTAATGCCGAGGGTTGACCTGCCAAAGCGGAGGCATCAGGGCACTGCCGGTGTCCTTGCGGTGCAGCACGGCAGTGGATACGGCGTAAAGGTAGATGCCCTCGTTGAGAATTTCCCGGAGGCGGGCGGCATCCTCCTTACACTTCTCGAAGTTGTCGCAGGAGACCAGGTAGTTGACCACCGCGGCCGCCTCGTCGGCGTGCGATTTCTTAAAGATCGAGAACTGGTGGCCCTTTGCCAAGGAGCCAATGCCACTTGGGAAGATGTCGACCTCTCGGATGGTGGTACTGGAGGGGGCAAAGGCGTACCCGACCAAGGACGCGGAAGAATCAAGGCCAGCGGAAAAGGGGGTCGGAGAATGCCCACGAGCGCTAAAAAGAGAGAGAACGGAGTTCTGCTTCGAACCCATGATGACGGCTTGCGATATAAATGTGGATTTGGACGCCGTAGACAGCGCGACGTCCTTTTTATACCTAAACTGTCGGTTCCAGACACGCCCCAAACACATAAACACGAACCTGGGCAAATATTCATTGTTTCCGCTTCACTGTGTGTTAACCAGGAAACAACGAGCGCCAAAAAGGTTAAGGGTGAGCTTCAACATGCACGTATACGGGACAGCTGTAAGGTTCTGATTGGCGCTTTCTTAAGCCCTGTTCGCACTGGACCTAAAATGATAAAACGTACCTAGACGACGGGTCCTTTTCCCATTTTAAGTCCAGTGCGGACAGCCTAGGACGTTTTCCTCTCAGATACTTCTCCCGAGACCAGTGGGTACTTCTACCGGCCAACTGCTGCCCGGGAAAACGTCCCTGGTCACTTTTCCCTAGACAATTTACTCGTGCTGGGTCACATATGCTAATTTAGGTCATTGGCAGGTCATTGGCACAGAATATACACAATACATGTATACGCTCACCAATCATATCCACAAGTACACACATGAATACCCACAACCGTGGAACCCTTATTGTCCTATTTTGTGTGTATTTAATATTTTTCGAATAACGTTTGTCAGTAGTGGACTATATTGCCCTCAATTTGGTTCAACATCCATTCTTTAAATGCGTAAATGAACAGGACCCAAATTATTAAAAAAAGTGCATTGAGCATGCCGTACAAAAAAGGCGCATATCATGCTACATTCCCTACTCACCGTGGGCCGATTTTTCGTGCGATGTCTCATTTAAAAGCTCATAACAAATACTAGAAAATTATCAATTCAATTTTTCAGGGTGCGACACCCAAAAAGCACGAACACATCAACTTTAAAAACAATTTTGTTGCAACTAAACAAAACTAGTAACGCACTGTCACTTGGGAAGGAGGTAGGTAGGCTCACAAGATTCGTCAAATAATTTGAGATTTGTATAAATATATATTTATACATTTATTTTGAGATACTTCTAAATAACTCTAAATATCGTCGTGTATATAGGCTTGCCATAGACAACTCTTGTGAGCCTAAGTATTTGTATTACGGTAAGGCTGTGTGGTTTTGCCACACGAGATTCGTGACTGGGAAATTAGGAAGTCTGTCCGACAAGACAGGGTTCCGAGTTCTGTTTAGGAGCGTCTCCTCCATGCACTGTATGGCAATGGGATCATAGCTGTAGTAGAACTTGTTGGCAAACAGGTTGGGCTGAGTGGCGAGATACCCGAGGTAGGCGACGCCGAACACACACAGGGCCCGCACGTAGATGCCGCGGCACGCAGGGTGTTTGGCAACGTCGCCCCATTTCATGAACCTCACGTTCTCATCCCAAGTCGGTTCCGGGTACCCACCGGGTGTGCCGGGCGCCCGCTGCAACGTCGCCCAGTAATGTTCATCCGGGCTAAAGGTGTCGTTCGACCATTGAAGGAGGTCAATAGCCTTCGGACTGGTCAGTATGTACTCAACGAAGCGCCTGGTTGCTGCGTAGTAGGCGTTCCCAAAGTGGATTCGCAAGTGATGAGGTGGGGGTGTTTTGGCCCTGCGAGTCCTTTTGACCCGTTTGTCTCTGATTAAGTGTTTGTACTGGGTCCTACCAATTATGTAAGGTGGTGGCAGGACACCTGTTATATCATTGTGACCTTTGTAGGCTCTGATCTGTCGCACAATTTCTAAGTTGGTTTTCAATGGGAAATCCTGTCCACAAAGGTTCATGACGTATTTCCAGTGATATGCGTCACCTCTCGGGCCAACCAGGTCCCTCATACAATTAATATCGGCCAGGAGTCTGGTGTATCCCGCATATTGCACATTTTCAATCTTAGACGCAATGAAGACATTTTTGAAACATTCTGTAAGACCCTTGATCGCCCGCTGGAAGTCCTCTGGAGACTTGGCGTCAGGGTGAATACAGTAGAGGTTCTGAGGTTGGTATATCGCCCTCAAGAGACGCTCGACCTGGGCAGCCTCTTTGTGAACAACGATGATATATGCCACTGGGTAACTGGCCTCTTCCTCCGAAGCGGGCTGAGTTGGATAGCGCCTCAAGCTCCTGTACGAGACACAGTCGTGTGTCCAAGTCCGTACCTCGCGATCCTCAGGCACGACAATGGAGCCATTGTGTTTTTGTCGCTCCTTTTTAAGCATGCGGTAAGTCACCTTAACTACAGCCGTGTCCTCTGCAAATATGGCCGAGCAGTTGGTGTCCCATCGTCGGTGAAACGGAGACAAATAATTATTGTCCGAGGGTTTTGATTCAATCGGGAATGTATTAGTGACCTTTCGGTGTTTGTCACGGCGAACATTCTTTGCGTCGTTCCTCTTGAAAACTTTGCTCTGCTGGTCTCGCAGTGCCGAATCGAGAACCAGAGCCTTCTGGTTTGTTTGTTCGTCGGGACGGTTGTATTGCTGTTGGTTGAGGAGTAACATCACCTGGACGATAACGTAGAAACTACAGAGGAACACGAACCAGCCGAAGAATCTTCGGTGACCACATGAAGCCATTTTGATCCCTCCGTACACGGTCAAGAATCAAGTCCAGTCGCGGATTCCTGAGTAGGTTGGGAAATCAACCTTGGTAAAAACAAACGGGACTTTCATTATAGTACATATATTATACACCCAAGCATCATTACAGAGAAGTACCCCTAACCACTGGGGCCTTTAAAGTTATACTAAAACTTGATTCAAGACCGTCTTTTTTTACTCTGTAAAACCGTAATATATGCACGTTCATTTTCATCCTTATACTTATAGCGTAGGCCTATAAGAAAAATACAAGATAAGCATACATGCCATGATACCAAATTGATTAGGATATCAAGAATATGAGATTAGTTTAAATTAAAGCAGGGGGGGGGGGGGGGTTCCCGTCCATTTTCCCTGTACACCTCTTTCTTGTAATACTGTTGCCCACTTCTCCCCCCCCCCCCCCCCCCCACCCCCTCAATTACTTAGTCATACTTCTTTGTTAGTTCTTCCTTTTAACCTTCACCCTGGACCCTTCTCTTGTGGTTTTACCCCTTCCATTTGCACCCCTTTACCCACTTGGTCTGTCTTTGATCCTACCCACTCTGACCTCATATTTTATTCACACTCTGCTATTTCTCTTTTGTGTTTCTTCTCCCACCATGCTGTGCCTCATCATGGGAGCTCCCAGCTGGGTGGTCTATAATTGTGTCGTGCAAAATCAAATATCGAATTCAGTCGTCTTTGACAAAGACTACGCCTTACCAAGGGTATCGGTTTGACCATGGTTTGACTATACATGTACCATGAATAATATATTATATTATAAGGAAAAGTAGACATAGTTGTGTACAGATTTTAAGACGAAAAAAAAGCATGGTGTGCTTAGATGGGTTATAACCATCATGTTCTGTATTTTGAAGAACCTCACGACAATAAAAAAACACTGAACGTAATCCATTTTACAAGTTCGCGCCGGATTATTTTGGTATTGACCCAGGCGCGGGATTTTTTCAGGCTCACGAACATCGATCGAACTCGAAGGCAGGTTCAGGCCGGAATTTGTGGATAAGTACACTCTACCTTGCTCTGTGAGCCTGTTACTGTATGACATATATTTTCGGTCTCGCTCCAAGTTGATCGTGACGTTGATCCGTCATCCGTTTTTAATTCCAAAAAAATATTTGCGTGTATATTTGCGTTTCTTTCCTTGTTTGCATAAAATCAAAGCTCGTTTTGGCAAAACCAACACCAGATCGTTTTTATTTGAATTGTTGCTTTCATATGAAGCACGATATGTGGCAGAGAAACCCCCCACCCCTCTTTTGTGTTGACCATTGTGTTCCCGGTATCTTAGGAATTCCTTTTAGGTTTCAAGGGGGGGGGGGGGGGTGTTAGGTAACAATAGTGTGGACTGAGTATAGGGTATAGGGATGGGTACCCCTCTGCCACATATCGAGCTGGGTATAGTTGCTTTATATACAACTTAATACCGGGTGCCTGCTGTTTGTCGGTGGCTACCTGACGCATAAACAAATGCCAGTTCAGGAAACTGCAGACTCTTGCGCAAAGGCCAGCCTATACAGTCCCTTGAATTTGTACCGCCAACTGTATACTTATCACGATTTAAGGTAGAGCGGACCCCTGATAATATAAACCCTATACACATTACAGACTCCCCACCCCATTACCACCACCACCACCACCAGCCCCTGCAATCCGCCTCGTTCACCCCCGCCGGAGATTCCCAGAACACAGAAGGGCTCCTATTACATACATTGCTATACACATACTCGGATCACTGTTCCTTTCTCTATGACCCAACTGACTTGTTGACAAAACGACCGTCACGTGAACTTAGTGCAGCGCAGGGGAGGGCGGAGGGGGGCCCTTCGAGGCTGTGATTGCGAAACGCTGGGGTACCGTCCATTCTCAAAATAGGGGGAACAATTTTCTCACGGGAAAAATTAAGAGTTTTTGGCATCCAATCTTAACATCTTGTCTTTTGTAGTTGTACAACGTTGTTATTTACCTAAATTTTTATCATCCAATGACAACATTTGTATTGAAAATGAAAAAAAGCAGTCGAAAATTTTTTACGTTGACGTACCGTTGATGCACGTAGAGATTGTGCACAAATACTCAAACGACGTTGACAAATACCTCCCCTAAAAAGGGCAATAATAATCGATAAATTGTGAAAAATCGTGCTTCGAACCCACTCATTTTTTTCCATTGATACGTTAAAAAAGGATGTAGCAGTGATATACTGAATTTTAAAAAAAATCTGCCTGTGAACCCCTTGCGTTTTATCGTGTTGTTTTCGAACGAAAATAGCCGAAAATGACATCGCCCCAACAAAAATTCGTGTAGATCGTGCCTGTGTACCTGGCTTTGCGGACGTTGCATGAATCACTAAATGCGGAGAGCGATACACGGAGAAATCTGTACGTGTTTCAATGGTGCGCTTCGCGGTAGCGATCTATACGTATTTACTGTGTGAGATGTGTGGCTCACGAGCGTGGAAGAACGAATGAGATACATTTCAACGTTGGTGGCGCACTTTCTTAGGCCCCCCCTCCGCCCCCCCCTGGTGCAGCGGTTAATATGCATGAATTTATTTCTCATCATGTCACGTGTGGCGCAGGGAAATCCCCTGCGCGCATTATGTGTTGCAACATAATTGTGGGGATTTTCTTAATGATAAATTTATTGTCGCCTCATGTTTGTGTTGTGTAAGACTACACGGCATATGCATGGCCATACCATACAACGGGTGGCATAAATAGCGTGATTTAGTGATGTTCCATTTGGAAAGGAACTATACTGGTCTTGGCGTTACGTAGAACGTTTGCACGGTAAAATGACTGCCTACATTCGAAATCCGAGAACTAAAGTGAGTACCGGTACACTAACATTATTAAAGGGGAACCGTTTGTATTGTGTTCCTTATGTATTTGTTTGGGGTGTGATTATTCAGTATAAGTGTTGCGTGACCGGGACAGGCAAGTTAGTCCAAGGAAAATAGGTAAAAGAGAGAGTCGGATCTGGAGTGTATCAGTGGCTTTATTCTGTGTCATGTCCACAGGTACAAGAGAGTAGGCCAACAGAGGGCGCACAACGAATTGGTGTACAGTGAACTTAAGTTAACACTCAACAACCTTCTTCTTCTTTCTTTCTTTTTTTTTTTTTTTTTTTTTGAGCAAACAAAACAGCTATTGGTCACTTTTGCTTCAGTAAAAAATGAAACTGACCGAAATATGAGTCAAAAGATTTTGGATTAGAGAAAACAAAACAAAAAAAACTATTGAACACTTGGTCACTTTTAGAATTGTAAACCAAAAAAAACAACAACAATAGAATAAATGCGAGTTTAACATTTACAAAAACTTGTGCACAAAATGATTAATTTTGCGTTATTAAATGTATGTTTCTTGTTTCACTTGTGAGAAACATAAAAAAAAAAACAGTTCAGTGGCGAACATAGTCCTTCAGATAGCCTGGTTCTCTGCGGATCCTGTCACTTTTGCGCACATTCTGTTCTGGAACGGGTGGGTTAGTGTTGGGTATGGGTCCTTTGTAGCTGTTCGGCTTTGGCGGGACTTTCTCCAGAGTCTCGCTCTGTGGGGTTTGGCAAGGTACCGGCACAGTTCCAAAACTGGTGTTTGGTACCCAAATTGGTGGTGTGTGCTTGTGCATTGTCACCTTGGTAGGTCGCATTTGTACCCTGTTTCGCCGGTATAGGCCATTGTTACTCCCCTCGACAATGTAGGTGCGATCCCCCAAAATTTCAATGACCTTGCCGAGGACCCAACGGTTATGTTCTTTATGTTCAAAGTACACAGTCTGACCGCGATGCAGTTTTTGTAGATCATGAGCTCGCCGGTCGTGGTGTTGTTTCACGATGCTTCTGCGCTTGTCCTTCTTCTGCACAATGTCTGGTGCACGTTTGTCCCTTTGGAAACGTGGAACCATGGTGCTAGGGCTGTAACCCAACATCATCTCAGCAGGGCTTCGTCCAGTGTCCTCACGTGGTGTATTACGCTGCTCCAACAACGCAATATTTGGATCTGTCCCATCCTTGCTTGCCTTCAGGATCAAATGTTTGGCAACTTTGACCGCTGCCTCAGCTTTTCCATTTGCACTGTGGTGCCCTGGAGAAGATTGTACATGAGTAATTCCCCAGTCCTTCAGGAACTTCTGGAACTCCCCGGATGTAAACTGTGAGCCGGAGTCAGTTGTCAGTACCCGAGGAATACCAAATCGAGCAAACTGTTTCTTAAGCACAGAGATCAACCTGGCACTAGTGGTTGTCGGCAGGTGATCAACTTCAATGAAGTTAGTGTAGTAATCAATTGTCACCAAATACTCTCGGCCTTTTGCCTCAAAAATGTCGCTTGCAATCTTGTCCCATGGACCATTTCCATCATCTTGTGGCTTGAGTGTTTCTCTGGGGTTTCGTGGTCTCAGTTCTTGACAAGGTTCACAAGTGTCCACGAGCTGCTTAATGTCTTTGGCCATACCGGGCCAAAACACAAGGGAACGCGCACGGCGCATCATGCTGTTGTAGCCCATGTGAGCAGAGTGTAGTCTACTCATAATGTCTTGCCTCAGGCATCTTGGAATCAGGATCGCTTCGCCTTTTAGGATGATTCCATCTTCGTAGCTAAGTACATCTCTCATATCGTAGTATGGACGTGCCTCGTTTGGCACCTTGCACTTTGTGTCAGGCCAACCATCCAAAATTAGAGATTTCACAATCTCGAGGGACGTGTCACGCGAGGTTGCTTCTCTTACCGCTTGTAGTCTGGCGTCGGATATGTCGGGGAAGAAATTGATTGCCATGATTCTAGGTCTCAGATCCGGCAAGTCAATGTGAGCTCGGCTTAGGGTATCCGCGATTACGAGTTCTGACCCCTTAAGAAAATGAAAATCCATATCATAGCGATGGACTCTCATCATAAGTGCTTGTAGTCGCTTGGGTGCTTGACTGAGTGGTTTCTTAAGAATGGCCGCGAGTGGTTTGTGGTCATTCTGTACCGTCACCTTTGTGCCATAGGTGTACTGATCAAAACGTTCTAGGCCAAATACTACCGCCAATAGCTCCTTCTCGATTTGTGCCCAGTTACGCTCAGAAGCGGTGAGTGAGCGAGACGCGTATTCCACAGGTCTACCATCCTGTAGCAAGACGGCTCCAATTCCATCTTTGCTGCTGTCAACCTGGAGTTCAATTTCCTTGTTGGTGTCAAAGTATGCGAGCACAGGAGTGTCAGACAGCTTCTGTTTCACAACTTCTAGTGCTCTGTCACAAACGGTGGACCAATTCCACTCGGTGTCCCTTCGAGTGAGTGCTCTGATAGGTTCAAGATCACTGGCCAGATTTGGCAGGAATTTTGCCATGTATTGTACCAGTCCGCATAGACGTTTGACACCATGAATGTCTGTTGGAGTTGGCATGCTCAGTACTGCCTCCACTTTAGACTTGTCGACCTTCACACCCTGGTCGGTGAAGAGGTGACCATGAAATCGGATTTCTGACTTTCCGGTTTCTTTCTTATCCTCGTTGAGAATTATCCGTCTTTCTTGACATCTCTGATACAACTTTGCCAGTTTCTCGTCATTGTCTTTGATGGCTTCAGCTTTAGTGCGACCACATCCAGCAACTGTTATGTCATCTGCAATGGTAAAGACACCCTCAAGACCACTCAGTGCTTCAACAAGTTTACGCTGGAAAATTTCACTGCTCACCTTGAGACCGAAAGGCAATCTGGCCCAGCGAAATCGGCCAAATGGAGTTATCATTGTAGTAAGCTTGCTGGAATCGTCGTCAAGTCTGACATGCCAAAAAGCTTCCTTCACATCCAGTTTGCTAAACACCTTAGCATCATGTAACATAGGTAGCACGTCATCGACTGTGGGCAACTTATAGTGTTCTCTCATAAGAGCTTCGTTGAGCGGTTGCGGGTCAATGCAAATTCTGAGTTTGCCATTTGCTTTTCGCACGACAGCCATCTGGCTTACCCACTGGGTAGGCTCGGTGACGGGGATGAGTACACCACGTTCAACCAAATTGTTCAGTTCTGTTTGGACGTCCCCTTTGAGTGCCAGCGGGATTTTACGGCAAGGCAGTGCACGTGGTTTCAGTTCTGGATCCACTTGGAGGTGAGTTACTCCAAGATCACCCAAAAGTTGATTTGTCTGGCCAGCCAAACTAGCAATGAAACGGTCTTTGTTCACGGTTATTAGTCGCATGTCCGTCACAGTTTTTAAACCAAGTAGGCAATGCAGATCATTTGGCACTACAATGAAAACAGCATTGTGTTGTTCACCGGTGCAAATATTCTGGACGGGGATCTCTACCTCCCCTAGAGGCTTGACCTTGGTGCCATTCCACATGACTAGTCTCACCTTGGTGGGCTGAACTTGTTCTTTGCGAACAAATCTCTGGCAGATAGTGTTGACGTCTGCACCAGTGTCCAATTGGAAACGAATGTGACAGCCATTCACTGCCAACTTAGCTGTCAGAATATTCTGCTTTCTGCCGCTGACGTTTGCGAGGAATGCGTCATATTCGTCGTCAGAGTCTGTGTAGGAATCAGCGTATTCGCGCACAGCCTGCACCTTTGGTTTCCTACACTTGACCTTGAAGTGATTATTTCCTTTACAGTTGGAACATGATTTGCCCCACGCTGGGCAGTCAGTTTTTTTCATTACATGTGTGAAACCACAGTAATTGCATTCGCGTTCTCCAGATGGTGCAGTACATGGTTTACTGTATGCAGGAGATGATGTAGGCCTAGTACTAGTTGTTTTCTGTGGTGCCTGTCTTGAGGTGGATCCTTGTTTTGACCCATAGACTCTCTTTACAGAAGAAGTAGCCCCGGACTCTGGCCTCATGAGTTTTCCTTGTGTGTTGGCATTCTCTGCTGCTTTGCAAATGTTCACACTTAGGTCCAATGTTAACTTGGACTCCCGTAGTAACAGCTTCTGTGTTTCCTGCTCACGGATTCCAAGCACGATACGATCTCTGAGAATTGAGTCTTGTGAGTCCTTGTGATAGTTACAAGTTTTCATCATGCTACGGATTGCTGCAAGGAATGACTCAAACGATTCATCCTCCTTCTGGTCTCTTTGGTTGTATAGAAACCTTTCATAAGTCTCGTTTATTTCGCCAACTGCGAACGAATCAAACTTTGAGAGGATTTCAGTTGTAGTACGTGCGAACACTTTCCTCGGTCTCGAATTGAAAACCATTGTAGATTTTCAGTCCTTCGTCACTCAGTGTATGCAACAACAAAGCTACTTGATATGCCCGATCATGGGTGTCAAGTTTGGTGATCACGGCATAGTTCACCCATTTCTGCTTAAACAGTTTCCAACTCGCAGAAAGATGCTTAACAGTCTCAAAATTTGGTGGTTGAGGTGGTTTTATGCCACTAACTGGTGCTGCATTAGCCATCTCAACAGTGCTATATACAAAGTTACAGTGTGGCGACTAAGTTCATGTCATTCGCGACGTAGACGCACCGTAGCAGTTACCATTCATTTATAGTGTAGCGAGCGTCCGTAAACTGGGCCGGTTGATTTTCAGACCGGGCGCCAAAACGTCACTAATTTCGCAGGTTTTTAAGAGGATTGACTTAGCAGTTTACCTATCCTTTTGAAGTACAGAATAATCCCACCAGCTGCCACCATGTTGCGTGACCGGGACAGGCAAGTTAGTCCAAGGAAAATAGGTAAAAGAGAGAGTCGGATCTGGAGTGTATCAGTGGCTTTATTCTGTGTCATGTCCACAGGTACAAGAGAGTAGGCCAACAGAGGGCGCACAACGAATTGGTGTACAGTGAACTTAAGTTAACACTCAACAATAAGAATAGTGTATACTCTAAAAACGCTCAAACACGCATCCAATTAAGTTGTTGACTGTTTTCTAGTCAGATTTTGAGAGTGTTTTTAGAGTGAAATACTGGCGTATTATTCTAGCTAATTATTTCATTTCAGTTCAGTTCAGTTCAGTTCAGTTTAGTTTACAACATTCCGTTCATCCTAGCTAATTATTTCATTTCAGTTCAGTTCAGTTCAGTTCAGTTTAGTTTATTTCCACAGTACCAAAATCATATAAAATCATTTAGAATAAAGATATATAAAGCAAAACTAAAGTACAATGTAGAACACGTCATGCCTACGCATGATGATTTCAGTCATAATAATGTTCAACATGTTCAATGTTTTTAGATAGGACGACGACAAACATTGACAACGTTAAGATGGCAGTAGGAGGCGCTCACCGTTCGATTTTGACCAAGTTTGGCGAGGAGCATCTACAGTGTTCAATTTGCCAAGATCTCCTCAAGAGCCCGAAGACGCTAGCCTGCCTGCACAGCTTCTGCGTAGAGTGTCTCTCTCAATACCAGACATCGCCAGAGATAAGCATCTTGTGTCCACTATGCAGAAAAGAAACGGTCAATCCAAAGGGGGGCGTCAGAAAACTTGTAACTGATTTCAAACTAGCTTCCATGATCGAAGAGGTGGTACAAGCAAGAGACACTCAAAAGATCCCGACTTGCAGCATCCATGCTGGGAGGAAATGCTTGGTGTTTTGTGAGACATGCAGCAAACTGGTTTGCTTAACCTGCCTTACAGAGTCCGACTTGCACATGAAACACGAAGTCGGAGACGTAAGTCAAGAAACAGAAGTCGCTGGCAAAAGGCAACACACGAAAGAACGTCAACAAAAATACGAGGACAATCTAGCTGAGAACGGTACGGCGTTAGAAACCGCGGGGGTTCTGAGAAATGACTTGGCAAGGGTAGTACAACAAATACGAAAGGAGGTGGAGGACAAAGCGAACGAAGAAACAGCCAAAATTGCTGCTGCCAAGGAATGCATCCTGACAAAAATAGATCAGTTCGAGATAGAAAGAAAAAGACTGCTCTGTGGATACACCGACGAACTCAACTCTAGAAATAAAACCCTGCAGCAAATGATCCATCACTCGAAAAATGCATTGAACACGTGCAATGACTACGATTTTCTACAAGAATTCTCGAGAGAGAGCTCTGGTCTAAGGTTTCTTACAGCCCACCCCCATCCGACGATTGACATGAATGTTTCGACACTGGAGTTCCGGCCGTCCACGCCATCTGGAGGTACCTACCTAGGAAGCTTAAGGATATCAGAGTGGAACCTAACGGCAGCATCCAGTCACTCAGGGAGTTGTGGTGGGAGAGGCGTTACAACTTTGCGTGATGGTAGAGTTCTTGTAGCTGACTTGTGGAATAGACAAATTGTTGAAGTCGCATCCAGCATGGTCATTTCAACCTTTAAATCCCTGAAAACACGTAAGCTACGCAGTAACACAATGACATTATTGCTATAAAAGAACTTCAACTTTAATAAGCGGGCAATCAAACTTATTGAATAGTTTCCCACAATTTTTTAAGACTACGATTGCCCTTAAAAACTGAGTCAGAATTCTAACAATTGTTTCATGAATGTGGCAACTTCGTATGTTTGTTACTCATATAGTACATTCTACATAATAATTCAGAACATGGATGCTAAACAGGTCAGGTATTGTAAACAAAAATGATACTATTCCTCTTTTTTTTTTGCAGGTCCGCGGGATATAGCGATGACCGACCACCATTTAGTTGTCGTAGACGACACCGCATTTGTGAAGATGTTCTCACATATCAGTAGTGGGAAGAATTTTAAATTCTCCACCGTAGCAAGCAGGGGTAGTAAAGTCCACGTCGATCTCCGAAGTGTAGCTATAGATAGAAGTGGCCACATTGTTGTTGGTGATGTTAGGAGAAATGTTCTGACGGAGCATAAGCCCGGGGATGGCGCCATCGTGCGGACATTAAAGTTGGGCACATCGCCCGAGTTCCTGGCTATAAACTGCGCGTCCCATGATTTGGTTTCTGGTGAGTACGGTGGTATCGCCCACAGCGTTAACTTTGACGGCGATACTTTGTTCTCCATCACACCGACCATCAAAGACTCAAAGGTGCGATGCTGTACAGGCGTGTCATGCGGCAAAGATGGGGTCGTCTACATTGCCATGCACAACAAAACCACTGGCACTGGGCATGTTCACATGTACGATAAAACAGGTCAGTTCGTAAATTGCATCATACAGGGGCTGTATCTACCCCAAGGCATCGGCCTGACTGACGATGCCAAGCAAATTGTCGTGGCAGACTACGACACGATCAAAGTGTACACAAAAGAGAAAATGTAAGTTGAGCTTATACCAGCCGAGATAAATCGGCGCTTTATAACAATGTTCTGGCCAAACTCTTCCACCGAATTGTGGCCTCTGTTCCAACAAAAACCTGCTTCTATTGATCCCAGCTGATATTATTCTATAAATATGTTTTAATGTTTTATAAATGTTACATTTATATCAAACAGGGAAATAGAATTATATGGTAAAACAGATACCTACAAATAGGGATTGTCAAAAGCTATACTTTAATATTTATTTAAAGGCTAGAGCTTTCAAGTCTCGTTTGTAAAGGGTTTCCCTGAAAACGTACTGCCCTAAAAACAGATTGGTTAAAATAACCAACTAATTGGTAATAACCAACTAATTGGTAAATATATGTGTCCAACCAATAAAATTTGTCAATTTTTACCAAAATAGTTGTCGAAGTAACCAATATTTTTGGTAAAATTTACCATTCGTTGGACACATATCAGCCAGTTGGTTATTTTCAACCAATCTGTTTTTAGGGTGTAATTTTCAAACAGCCATATCGCCCGAGAAAGTACATGTATATATTGCATGTGTATAATTATACTTCTAAAATAAATCATAATTATGCAGGATTAAAATGTTCTCGAGGAACATGCATGTTTTGGTAGCTTTATTTTGTCGTATGTACAGGGATGTTTTATAACAAAATCTGCGGAAAGTCTAGTGAATTTATTATCCTGATCAAGGTTGGACCCAACCAGATTTGTACAGTTTAATTTTAGGAATGGAGCCACTTATTCGTTGCTGTGTTGGTTTGAAGTTACAATATTTTGTAGTAATTAACTGTGTTTATTACATAAAGTTCTCTGTTACTTTCCGAAAACAAACAATGTTAGAGTTTGTTTCTTTAAACATTCATTTTAAACAACGTAAACAGCTTGTACAATGTTGTAAATTACGCGACTTGCACACAAACAATAAGTATTATGTTGCCATTCCAATATCGCCTTGACAAACTGGTACACCCCCAGCCAGGTGCGCACTACACATTCAATCTTATATATCCTATATACTAATAAGTAATACGCCACACTGCATGATTAACACGCGGTATTCCTTTCATGGTCATGGTGTGGTTAAACATTTATTTCTGCATATGACACGTCGACTTGCTACGTAAAAATTATAAATTAATGATTTATAAACCAAGAAGAGGTTCCACTATCGATGGCTTTTTTTTAATGGCTTAGTTTTGGTATACTCTCGTATCATATTGAAAATGCCACCAATTTTCGGACTATAATATAGGTGTGTACTAGGCCTATGTAAATACTCACCTGTAGTTTCTGTACGGTCACAACTCTATGTTTGTCTCTTTGGTGATAATGCCTTCCATTCATCCCACCCAAAATTGCACAATAATTGCAATGTCGGACCTTAGACTACGGGAAAACCTACACCACGTTTGAGGTTAATACATGTACATGTATATGTATAATATGTATATCATTGCGAATACGTACCAGAGATGTAGATAAGTGCATTATGGTTTCAGTGTTCAAGCACTCAAGCGTGTCAATGGTTAACCTCTGACAGACCTCACCCAATATTACGAAATACTGACTACTTGAGTAAACTGCAGTACTAGTCTCACTACACTGGCCATGAGGTGTTTTGTAGTACATTGTGTACTCTACCCCCAAATGAATGCAAGACATGCATACTACGTTATCATGTCGAGTGTCCCCTTTGTGTAAATGACCCCTGCAAACTGCACAAGTCAGTACACACCGTGTATTGCAGACATTATTTTGTCAAATTGTGGAGTATAGACTTAGAATCTTGGTCGTTGGTCCGCTTGCGCCGCCGGATAATTTATTTTCCGTAGGTGATTGAAGCAAAAATCATGAATAATTAAGTAATTTAGTAGTTTATATGAGAAGTTGTGTTTAGTCACAGAATTAGTCAGCTAAAAAGTATATAGAAGATAATGCATTTTGTATATTTTAATACAATGACTACCACTGACAACTACATACGTTTTCCTAGTTCCGGATCTCAAAAACAATTCAGGCTGTTTTCGGCAAGTCTAATCCTCGAAATTCAAATGAAATAGGTTTAGTAGTTTACCTTAAGTAATGGAGAAACTACAGTTTTTGTTTCGATATTTATGCTCTTCTTAATTTGAAAATACGACGTCAAATATACCGACATCACTTTTCCTAGTTGCGGATCGGTTTAATCAATTCCGGATCGGGTGAAAAACTGCTTCGTACATGAAAAATAATCACGCTAGAACCAACCCGAATCAAGCCTATATATATATTTCTGATAAAGTATTCAATAGTTTATATAAATACAGTTTAAAATACATTTCAAATACTTCCACTTCCAATAAAGTTCAAAAAGAAGACTTGCAAGGAAATGTTTTGAAATGTTTTGTCCGAGAGCATGCGCGACCGGTACGTGTGTGGCGCGGCAACGAGCCGATAAACTTTGACCATCACATCGCAGAACTAATACGCAGAACACGTAATATGAAATCGCTTGCGCGCGTGTAGTTGATGCATGTATTTTACGCGCGATCCGGTGTCGTGCCAAAAGGTGTCCGGTGCGAAATAGTGTGCGGTCCGCCATGTGATTGGTCGTGCGCCTATGACGTCACATTGTTTACGGAAGCTAATTGCCAAATAGTGTCCGCGCTAAGTGTGCATCCTATTGCGTGCTTGCTGTTGAGCTGAGAAGACGTGTTACAAGATCGCTTTTTATCCTGAAGTTCCTTTTGCCATATTTTGAAAGCTTTCCTTTTTATCTGTGATTGCTAAGGATTTGTGTATTTGTCTAGGCCTAACTAGCTAATGATTGATAGTTTATTTCGTAACGTTTTTTGTCCAAGAACTTGTGTGTGTTTTTCGTGGGACTGTTCTGTTTCGAAACACGTGCCCCGGCGTACGCATAGTATTTAACGTTGGTGTGTTGACATTTAAAAAATTTACGATTTATTCACTGCACATTCCCGTTCGATTTTTCACATTTTCATCACGTTTTAGTTTTAGTACTTACTCGTTTTAACATTTGTCACTTTGTAACATCATTTTAGTTGTTCGATTTCCATTTCGTCCAGCACACTTCCCCTTAAATTCACGATTTATTATATTTAGTTCCATGAGTCCTGCTAAATACTGTACAGATCCTGCCACTACTGTCCGTTTATTTATACAGATCCTGCCAAATACTGTCCGTTTATAATAAAGATCCTGCTAAAAACTGTCCCGTGAGTCCTGCCAAATACTGTCTGTTTATAATTATAATACAGATCCTGAAAATACTGTCAGTTTATACAGATCCTGCATGCCAAATACTGTCCACAATGCATGAATGCGCGCCCGCGGACACTATTTTGCATCGGACACTATTTGGCACGTATTACGTGCCAAATAGTGTCCGGCCTCTAATGCGCATGCCCACCGGACACTATTTCGCACCGGACACCTTTTGGCACGACACCGGAACTAGGCTAGGAAAAGATATACGTTCAGTCTTTGGCAGATTTTTTAATATTACTGGAGACTTTTAGACTTATTTTTACTCAACAAATAATCGATGCATGAGTTTTATACAACTGTAGACTACAAAAAGGCATAAATGAAATCAAACGTTTTGAGTGACATGTCGCAGAATATTTTGTTCGTGGTTTTGCGGCTCCCGTGATTTCTACAATCCGTCCAAACATGTCAAAGTACGAGTCGAAAATCTAGCCAAAATTCCTTTTCTGGATATTTTATTGAAAAGATATTTATGTATCAAGAAGCTTGTATGTTTCTTTTCAAAATGCACTTAATCTAAAAAAAAATAGGTTTTCTGTTCCGCAGAGTGTGGGTTCGAGTCCCGGTGTCGACACGTGTGTCCTTAAGCAAGGCAATTAAACCACTATTGCTTCGTCCTTCGGATGGGACGTAAAGCTGTAGGTCCCGTGCGTTGTGTAATGCACGTAAAAGAACCCAGTAACACTCTTCGCTAAGAGAAGGGGTTCGCCCCGGTGTTCCTGGCAGCGCCTCGGAATAGGCAACTAGATAGATGGCGCTTTACAAATGCATGATCATCATCATCATCATCCGGAACTAGGACAAATCCGGAACTAGGAAAACCACTGTATCATCTTCAATAACGGGACTCGAAATTGACAATAACTCGAGATAGGAATGTATCTGACCAAGTTTGGCTAAAATTAAGTTCAACGAAGTGTCTTAAAGAATCAATTTTTTTGTGACCATCAAAAAGAAAGTAATTTCAAGTATTTCGACAGTAAGTTATTGACACTGCTGTTTACTAATATTGCGACTTTGTGACGTCCAATTTTGTGTGATGAGAGGTCATGTCAGTACTGTATAGGCTCGACCAGTTTTGGAAGGGGGAATTTTCTTTTCACCGCGCGCAACTTAACCACACATCGTCATCACCGTTGCGCGCGGTGAAAAGTAAACATTCCCCCCTTCCAAAATGGTCGAGCCATACAGATTTATACGTGACCTCTCAATCGAACACAATTTGATCGTCACATTTCAAGTCGCAAAATCCCGCCGGTTGGTGAGTAAAAACCTCCAATTGTTCAATAAAACTGCCAGTTCCATGGTCCACAATGAATAATGGCCCCAACAGCACAGTCTTCAAAAACTGTAGAAAGCTCTCAATCTCAATCTCATCCGCGTTCTGCTGCTGTCCAAAGGCATGAAACTGAACGGAGTGTAGAGCCACTACGTACCACTTGCAGTAGCAGCACTCAGTTTTTAGTATAATCATTTGGTTAATACTTCGAAGTTTTGTGATCATGGATGTCGAGAAAAGCAAGAAAAACGGCATTCGTTTTCAACCGGCGTCGGGCAGTGATTCTAACCTTACAATTATTATGTTGTTTCACTAGTTTTCAGAATTGTTTTTCATAAAATTCAGTTTTTTTGAACAAATAGACTAGTACTAACTAGGAATTATAGGATATCTAGAGCAATCATTGTGCTAGATAGATGTCTACAAGTACAATCATTATTTACTTTTAAATAAGTAAGATATTTCTTAAAAATTCGACCTTTATTTATACCATCTGAATCTCAACAGCGGTACCGGTATTAGTAATATACTAGTACATGTTTTCTCCACAAACTGTCCTCAATAGGGACTCCTTACACCGGACCCGTAGGCTAATATCTTATTCATGTATCTGTGCTGACCTATAATTGGGATTTCCCAACTACTCCATCCCAGTTGGGGCTGGCCCAGATATACGAGAGTTAGAACATTGCTGTAGTTGTGGCGTAACATCTACATGTACATGTACCATCCTGATGACAAAATATCTGCAGCAACTTCAAGTCAACTTGCATTGGTTACATGTCTGGCTTCGCAGAGGCGTCTTTGGACGGCACAGGCTGGCAACGATGGAAAATGTGGATATCCTGTACAAGAGCTCCAACTACATTGTAGTCAATAAACATTACGACGTCAAGATCAATAGTGATGACAGCAGTGACACGGTCACCGTGGCAACACAGCTCGCTCATCGGTTTCCAGAGCTGGTGGATGCAAGCGTAGCTCATCAATTTAGGTAGATATTTGGGCAAATTCTAGCCCCTAGCATGGCACACATTGGTTTTGGGCCTAGTACTAGTAGTAGTATCTTGCATTCACTGATAGTGTATTATGTATTGAGCGAAATTTCAAGTAAAAATTCATCCAAAACAAGCTCTAAGGCACTCTTGTTCATAAGTCTACAGTTCACGTACCCGTTACGAAGATAACAAAGAAATTAAGATTTTACGATTTTATTTTAAAGTGCACAATGAACCCTTTAAAAATGCGCTCAAAAACAAGAAAATATTTTTGAACAAACTTCTAGTTAGATGTGTAAGTAGAAATAATAATGGTTTATCAGAATTTGTTAACTTTAACCCTAACGTCCTAGGCAATCATGTCGGCTACAGTAATTCTTATAGGCCAGTGTAGTAAGCGTACTGCATACTACAGTTTACTCAAGTTATATGTTGTATTATTGGGTGACGTTAAAGGTATAGTCATACCGGGCTTGCGACCAGGTTACAACCTATACATGCATCTGCGACCATAATGTTTTTGGAATCTTAGAAAAAGTCGCAGAGGTCGTGGATGATCACCAGAGCAAAATCAGTTGCAACAAGGTCAATGGTCATGTTCGAAAATTCTAACCTGCGATTCCAAATCATGAGGTCGCAGACAGGTCTTACATGATTGTACAACCAGTTGCGCATGGTTGCACCATCAGTCATGGATGATCGCTGGTCACGCAGTCGCACGATTGGTCATGCAACTGGTCGCGCCACCTGACAATAGGTGGTGCCACAGGTCGTACGACCTATCGATCGTACGAGCGATTGCCACGACTGATCATACGATCGGTAGTGGTTTACCTACAATTACAATTGATCTTGCCATCGATCTTCTGCAATCGTTGGTGATCGCACGACCACGCGTACCACCAGTCCTACAATTAATAAATTTCGGACTAAATTATTGACAATGAAATATACATGTATTTTTTTAAGGTTTGTTCACCGTATCGACTACTCTACTAGCGGAGCGCTGTGCATCGCATTGAACAAGAAGTCATCTGCCGATGCTGTGAATAAGTTCAAGAAGCGCAAAGTTACCAAGTCATACTATGCTTTGGTGAGTATATGACCGGTAAGCTGACTGGAAATAAGGGAATACATGTGAATGGCCAGTTTTAAACTGTCTTGTGGGCCAGGTCCTGTTAATGCGAGGCATTTACAATATTTAGGCCCATGAGCCGGTATTGCGGTGTATATTTTCTAACAAGCCTAGTCTAAGTTTTACCATTTTAGAAAAGCTATCTTTATGTTAGGCGATCTGTCTCCCAACATTAACCTAAACTCTGCCTCGGTCCTTTAACCAGTTCGCGCCGGATGACGTATATAAACGCACAGTTTTCCCAAAATTTAAAACGGATGATGCATAAACACGCCAAGTTCAAGTTCGGAAATGTCTGTCAGCAGCGAGCAAGGCCGGAAATGCATGGGTGTGCTACCCAGCACTATCGGCCTGAACCCGCTTCAGATCGAGTTTCGTTAAAAATAATCCCGCCCCTCGGCTCGGTGATGTTAAAATATTCCCGGCGCGAACTGGTTAATATTGATGAGCAGTCTCAATTTCCAGGGATTTGTATTCGTTGTGGTGAAAATGTACCGCTGTCGATTGGTAGTAGATGAGTTGACTAACACATCCCTAATTCAAATCAGCTAGATCCTAATCACAACAAACTTAGAGCGCCAACAACCTACAACAATGACGTTACCCCATTAATTATGCACAGGAGTTATACACCATAATCAAGATTTAATATCCAGAATTTAAAAAGATGTAAATAAGCAAACAGGAAATACGCAAGAGTATCAAGGCTTACACACAAATAAAACAACTTTTCTTTTCTAAAATTAAACATAAATCCTGCAGTATCACCGTTATTGATTAAGATTTGTTCTAAAACTCATTTTTTTTCGTTTTAACCCTAACCATCCTTAATTCTGCGAAATCATCTTTGCAAAATGCAGGATTTTGCAGGATTGAGGTCACTTGGAAGTTGATGCACCGGGTAAATTTCCAGGATTGAGGGCATTTGGGGTTTTTGCCACAAGAGGATAATGCAGGATCCAGGTCATATTTAAGGCCTAAACTAATGCTGGATGATTTTGCAGGATTGAGGTTACTTGGGTATTTATCCAAATGAGAAATTGTAAGGATTGATCGGTTATTTGTTACTTTGTACTTTCACACTGCTCAAGCTCTATGCACATTCTCCATAGAGCTTCAGTCAAGGTGTAAGTTATGTGTCGAGGAAACATTTGCATACCAAGGGTCATGTGTGCAGACCCTTGTTGTAAGTAACAGGGCACTATTAGCAGCTGTTTGTTTCATAATTGGCTGCCTTATAGCTCAATGGTAAACCCGCTGCAGGAATTTGAAGGATTCAGGCAGTGGTCACCAGTTATAAATATCGGAGGATTTTGCAGGATTCAAATTACATAGAGTTTTAACACTTTGGAATCGCAGGATTCAGACTATGTGTAAGACAAAATGGCGCAGGGAGTTAGGGTTAATGGATTAAAAATCATTCAGGAAACAGTTTTTGTCTGGATTTGGCAGAAAAGATGTAGCATCTTCAAACCTAGTCAAAAGTAAGAGGAGCTGGGGTGTACCTCATCATACAGAATCCTTCAAGACCCCTTGAGGGTACAGGTTAGAAAATTATTCAGGATAACAGTTTTCCTCCTTTCATTCTTCTTTATATTTTTCTGTTCTCTTTTGATAAAGTTGAGAGGTCACATTGAGGAGGAGGACTTCCTCCGAATCGACAAGCCAGTCTACGCCAACCCTCAGGAGGGCTTCACACATATGATGTGCGTGATAGATGACTCCCATCCATGCCACTCATCAGACAATGTCAAGATACGCTCTGCAGTCACTGACTTGTATGTGATGCAGCGAGGATTGTATGACGGACAACCTGCAAGCAAGGTGCTGCTTAAGCCACAGACAGGTATAGAAAATGAGTCATATGTGACCTGTCACCACAAAATGAGAGTAAAGTCGCACAATGTGATTCAGAGATGGCCTTCCAAAGTCAAAATATGAAGGGGTTGTCAATTTTAAGATTTTGCGTAATTTGGAAAGCCCAAGTCCTCCTCTACCTATTCCCATTTTTTGGGTGAGAGCAGATAATCGAAAACCTCTTAAATAACGCGAGTTTGCAAAGTGTTTACGTAGTTGGTGTTTAGATTAAAGTCCATTAGTGGTCTATCTAACACGGTAATTAAATATGCAAATCAGGTCCTCGTAAGTATTCCACGTTTTCGAAATTTTGATATTTTGCTGTATATACAATATTTTGTATGTGTGGACAATTTTAAAAAGAAATAATGATTAGAACATAGCCGTTGCTATGCTCAACCGAACCTTACTTGTCCTGTTTTGTAATCTTTTGCGTGTTTTGTTTAAGATGTTTGTACTTTAAAGTAAGTTTTCTCACAAACACGTTTTGTGAAACCCATGACTTTCTAGAGCGCTGTAAAAAGTATTTATTGCAAAACCCCCAAGTGTTATGTACCATTGGAAAGCTCTCTTTCTCAAGAATTTGAAAATACCAATATTTCAACTTTCAATATTTCAGACTTTACTTTCATTTTGTGGCGACAGGTCACATATTTACATCATTCCAAGTCAATCCAAAATTGATATTAACCAGTTTGCGCCGGGATTATTTTAACATCACTAAGCCAAGGCCCGGGATTATTTTAACGAAAGCTAGATCCGAAGCTAGGCCGGTTCAGACCGATGGTCCTGGGAAGCACACCCACGCATTTCCGGCCTTGCTCGTTACGTGTTTATGCGTCATCCGTGGTTAATTCAACTATTTTAACCCTTATAACTCTCTATAAAGCATATATACCTGCTGTCCCACAAAGATTAGTATCCATCGATGCCCAAAATGTTTCATTTTTTTTAACCATGAAAATCAATGACATCAGGTTCACTAATTGTTTTAAAAATCAACTTTGGCATACTATAACCTTTCATAAGAATTTTAGATCATGAAAATCGGTCTAATATTTCGATCTTAACAAGATCTTCTTCAGAGACATAATGGCTGTGTACAAGAAACAAACATATAGGGCAACAAAATAAACTTGGTATTTTTAGAGATAGTGATTTCATCCTTTGGGCAAAGTGAAACAAAATGTGTGTTTTGTTTCATTACCTCCGCCAACTATATGCGACCTGGCACCACGAAATGGGTGGAAAGTCGCAAAATAAAAAAAGTTGACATTATTACATTTCTAGAAAGAAGAAGTCCTAAGCTTTCAAATGATGTATTGTGTGTTGCTGTAGATTATTCCTAGGCGCTGCTATACTCTTTTGAAAATAGCTAAAGTCATGCTCCCTTGTTTTGAAAAAACAGAGTTCAAAGTCCGTTCCAACTATACCATCACTCAGTGCAATTCAGCCAGACAAAAAAACACACTTTAGAGTTTTAATTGAGCTATACAATTTTGGGATATGATATTAAAAAATAAGTTTTTTTTTGTATGTAAAAACGTTAACAACTCAAAACCGACCTCCAACTTGAAAAATTGACGTTTCGGCCAATAACTTATAGTTTTGACCATGTGCGACTTTCCGCTCATTTTGTGGTGCCAGGTCACATATGTGGGTTATGAAATGAAAATAAAAATGTAATGAATTTTTATATTTTTTTTACAATAAACAATGAAACATATTTTTATATTTTGGTGCGTGTTGCTGTGATGTTTATGCCTAGCTGAAATTTTCTTGACATTGATCATATATTGATAGGAAGACGGCATCAACTACGCGTGCACTGCTGGAGTCTTGGCCACCCGATTGTTGGTGATTACACATACAGTAACCGACGGGATGTCAAGCCGTACCGCATGATGCTGCACTCACACAGACTGGCCATTCCAACTGAAGGAGAGAATGTGGATGCTGTGGCCCCGGATCCTTTTGTGCAAGAGGTGGATCCATTGTGGCAACCCCTTCATGAAAATGGAATCGCCAAAGATGACAGCGAAACTCTAATCCATAAAACTGCCAAAGTCAAAGCGAACACAAGTTATTTTGAGGAGCAGAAAATGAGCAGATGACAGCAAAACGAACAACTAAACCTCAACATTTTGACAGAATAGATGATATAGAATAAATTTGGTGAACAAAATTATAAGTCATTTTTGTGGTGTAACCACTTGTATTCACAGATATTAATGCATATAAAAGGACATTCTTAAGATGAAGAGTGCTCTGATGCATTTGGTTCACCCTTTTAGTCTATTGGAGCCTAAAGTGCGTATTGTCTTGTTATCGTTGTTATCAAAATAAACTGTATTCCAATACAGAAAATGCCTCTGTTTATACTTATACCTCTGCTTATCACTATCAGCGTGCAAGTGCACAAATAACCTCGCTGAAATGACTGACCCTAAGCCACGCCTCCGCCGCGCCCATGATGTCCCATAGACTGTGCTACACAGCGAGTCTTCCTAGTTGTTTCGGCGACGCTACATAAATGTACACATGTATACCGCATACGCCTTGTGCCTTTTTGGAAAAAGCCGTTCAAAATTTGAATTTTTGCATCGTCTAAATATAGCTACGCTGCCTGCAGTGTTTCGCATTGTTTCTGTTCTGGTTTTAGTTTTACCTTCTTTTCTTGTACTTCTATGGGAAAACTCATAGACTTTGTGTATGTTTCATTTTCGGGGTCACTTTTGTCATTATAAACAACTTTGCTAGTTCAATCATAATTAAACTTTGCGTATACATGTACTGATGAGACTTATGCGCTTGTTTATTTGGAACGTTCTGACGTCACGTTGTGGCTTTATCTTAAAGGTGCATTTTTTTTCCAAGGGCCTGTATCCCCAGAACTAAAAAGACTGATTTATAGGTTCAAACTTGACTGAAAAAGAGGAAGCTGCGTACAAATTAGTGTACCGGCAAATCAAAAATAAGATGGTACAATCATCATGGAGGAATAAGAAGGAACAATACAATACAGTGCTCACCGTTTGGTTGAGGTGCCCAATTTTCGGACGTTGATAACGCGCGGAATCGGCGTTAAAATGTAAATGTTTTAAAACAATTGCTCTTTAGTATAAAATTTGACCGTAAAGTCATGTATTTCTGAAATTGGAAAAGCCTCATAAGACCGCAAATTGTGCGGTTTGAGCATTGTTAATGTCGCGCGTCGCGGCGCAGCTG
Source organism: Crossaster papposus (assembly GCA_037893245.1). Classification (NCBI taxonomy): domain Eukaryota; kingdom Metazoa; phylum Echinodermata; class Asteroidea; order Velatida; family Solasteridae; genus Crossaster; species Crossaster papposus. The sequence continues at coordinate 2,325,334 of JBAIAA010000238.1, forward strand.
AGTATCGTGTGCCCGTATGTTCGGTTTCTCTTAAAGTCTCGTACGTTCTCGAGGTCAACCTATATACTGACCTGCTCCCACAAAATTAGAGTAAAGTTGACATTTTGATATTTTAAGATATTGGTATTTCCAGATTCCTTGAATTCTTAGCTTTACATTACATTAGCTTGGTCATTACACATCAAATTAAGAATATAGTTACTGAGAAAACACACATTTTACTTAATTGGGTACGCTCAATAAAATCCAATTTTGATTTTTGTTCTGCTAATCTTTTGCAAAAAAATACTTGGTAGTTCAAAAGAAAACATATGTGGGAATCGTATCATGCCAAAACCAAAATAACACAATTTCCCACTGTCAAATCGGCTATTTTTAACTCTATAGACGATGTGCCTCTGTTTACATCTGTATTCAAATGTGCGCACGCATCATGTTTTACATACATTTGGTTAAGAGATGACATCGGAGGTCACATAATTCAAAGGCGACCTGACCTCCGACGTCACTCTTTATGTAAAACATGATGGGTGCGCATCACTGCCGGGCACATTTAAATACAGATGTAAACACGTGACGTCAGAGGGCACATCGTCTATAGCATGACTTTACGCCGTTTTCGTGGGAGCTAGCAGGGCCCGGTTGCACCAACGGTCTTCAGTGCTGTACTACAGTTACGAACGGAAATGGGTTGCACCATCGATGTCTGTACTGACTTCCTTGCCGTACGCATTCTGACTTTACGTGTGGTGTAAGACAACTTCCGTGCAATCGAAAGAAATTATGACAAAACTGTTGCACCATCACGACTTGCGCATTGGTAGGACATGGATTTATGATATAAAATTACGTCTATAGTGGGGAGGTGACTTAAATAGTTAGGGTAGCCATACGCGGCAAATTATGTTTGAGTTGACGTACAGTGTCTTTATTCAGCAAATGTTGAAAACATTACATCTCAGCCTGCATGTTTTAACACCCATTTGGTTGTGAAAAAAAGGTTTAAAACAGAGGCGTATCCAGGATTTATGAAAGGGCGGGTCCGAAGTGCAAAGAAAGAAATAAAGGGAGTCATTTTGGATTTTTTGGCTGCTATTCTGAGCATGGAGGTAGGACCTCCATGTTCTGAGGGACAAATTGACACAAATGTTTACAGGAAAATCTGCAATTTTTTTATTCAAAACTGAACAAAAAATCATAATGAAATGAGCCCCATACATAGCATATGCAGGTAGATTTGGCTCCTTAAATCGAGACTAACTGAAATGGCCTAAAGTAATTCGGATTGTTGAAAAGTCATACAAATTATAAAAACCATCAACCGTTTCCCCGTTAATTACGAAATCTTACGTTGATGTACTATAAACGAGTCATAGTTTGATGTCTGTTATTTGCTTGCATGGGGCGATAAAGGGTCTTTTCTTTTGCTTGGTACCAAAACTGGGAAAGGGGGGTGTGATCTTGTAGCCTATCCCCCTGTATATACCAACACCCCTGGGATTTACGCCTTTGTTATATTTATGACACAGTTTTGCCACCCGAAGTCAATTATCCCTATCCCATTACATTTCTTTGATCTATTTGTTTATTAGTCACTAATATCAATTTAAATTGAAAGCGACTTAGTATTTGTATATAATTATTGCATAATTATATATCGCGTTATATGAAAGTTTGATCAATCCTGCATACTATAATAGTCTGAAAGATCAATTTATGATCGGATAAAAAAAATTCAGATGGGACATTTTCTTGGTTTAGTTTAAAGTAAAGATATTAAATGTGTATACAGCTTGGTATAAAGTGCTTTTTAAAAAGTCTTATCTGAATTAATTGGCTCTAAGAGTAAGTATTAAAAGCATTCATAACATTAATAATCGCGCGAGTAAAAGCTATAGGCCGCGTAAAGCAAAATAATTCGTACTGCCCACTAACTACAGCTATTACTTTAATACTACAGAAATTAATAACATTAATTTTTTTCTCCTCTGAACTGCACCAAATCACTTAATAATTATTATAATGAACATGTGAACATATTTCAAGCACTAAAAAATCTACTTTACTTTGTAACTAGAAATTGTTTTTGTCAAAAAAAATATATAAACCGCATCTTTTAACTAATATTTTCTTTTGCGATTACAGTTAGAATTTTGTTCTAGTTTTTTTTTTTACTATAGTTAATTAAAACGTACAAACAAACCGGCTTTTCAAGTCGTATTGATAGGTAGTATAAAACCGAGTGTGCATTATTATAATTTTATATCTTTGCGATATAATGTTGTATTAATGTAAGCAGGTATAGTTTAGAGTTGGTATTAAAACTATAATTAACTTTTACTTTGCCAACAATTACATTACATAAGTTTCCATTACATATAAATTGGCCCCAAACCATTGCCTTTCTTGGAAGAAAACTTACTGTGCGGTAAAAATTGTAGTGATTATGCATAATTTATAATAATTTGTTATAATAATTCTACTTGGCTTTTGTGTAAACGTATATTGTTTTACTGGTAACTATTTCACTAAAAGGCCAATTAAAAAGCTTGCGCGTAAGCGAACAAAAAACGAAGGTGTCATTTTAGTTAAATTCAAATCGTTTTGTTTCTTCATAATTAACTTCTACACTTGTCTAATTGTCTTGCTTCCTATACTTAGAGGTTTACCCATTCAGATAAAGACTACAGATCAACTCGCGTTTTGAAACCCATCTCACAGGCATTTGATTTTAATTGGGACCGTCATCATGTTGGGGAAAGCGCTGGCAAAGTCGGACACTTTCTGGTAGGCGTTGCTGTCTATCTTGCGGTCGAAGGGGAACCCCATGGGGCGCTTGTCCGGGTATTTCTTGTCCCTGACGCCGCAGTAACTGGTACCGCGATCCAGGTTGTCCGTGCTGCCGTCCACGGTGGACCAGTCGGTAATCATGACGAAGAGGTCATAGGGGGCGCCGGCCGCCGTGCCCCTGGGCACCAGCATGTGCTCGGGCCAGCCGCACTCGCAGTAGCGGTCTGGTCCGCAAGCGCCGCCGTCTGCTGCCGCCGCCTCCGGTGCGGCGGCCCGCTTTCTCAGCTCGGCAAATGTCAGCTCTCGTGGTTTGATGACGGAGGAGCTGGTTGAGATGCGCGAGATGTTATTGGTACCAGATACCACTGTAAATAGAAATTACGTCGTCAGTGGTAAATACGTCTGTAGACCTGCACCACAAAAGTATAGTGGTAGTATAGTGACCTTCCTAATTAGATATAACGAGAGACCTGTGTTAGACTTGAATTTGATGTTTTCCAATTTCATCATCGTTGTCTAGCTGAAAAAAGACTTCATAGATATTTTAGATCATTGTAAGATTGCCAATTAATGCAGCACATGAATGCTGGTATCTATATACTTTTGTAAGGTTACAAGGGTGTAGATTCCAAATACAAATGTTGCTGAACTGTAAAACTGCACAATTTGTTTTTAAATAATATGTTACACATTATTTTAGTGCATTATAATAATTGTGTTAATGAGGCTAATCTCCGCGTGATTTGGTAAATTCTGGGCCGAAAGACTGTTTTACCTTTTTCATACAATTTAGATCGCGAAACTAATTTTAATTAGTTAACATTATGCGTGGTGCAAAATGGGCACCACGATTTGGATCATTTTTAGCAATCATCCTATGGTCTAATTGGTACCTAGGAGAGTTCGAAGCTTCTTATTGGTCGAGACTCGATCACGTGGAGGGCATTATCACGCAGTAATTGACCGGGATTTTAAAAATTGGAGCAAATTCACTGTTTATTTCCTAAATAAAAAGGTATTTATTAAAAGAGAATAAGAGGGCGAACACCCGGTCATTCACTGGATTACAATTGACCAGGTTGGGCAATGACCGCTGGTAATAGACCTCGCCTTCGGCCCGGTCTATTACCATTGGTCATCGCCCAGCACGGTCAATTATTACGCAGTAATGACCGGGTCCTCACCCTGTTATGCCCCAATTAAAGCACGACATAACAGATTAATGACAGATTAATGCCTTTATTACCCACATTTCTTCAAGTGCGTTTTAGAATAAGTTGCCGTGAACAAATTTAACTTCAAGAATCACTCCTTTACTATTCAAGTTTATTTTGCAATCTGAAAACGTCTAGACGAACGATTTCACTCACGTGTTGTAACAAACTTGTCCATCTCGATAAAAAGGCGCCGCTGGGAGTCCAACTGCATTTGGGTCCCATGTTCGTCAATAGAGGGCGCAATGAAGATGCGGATAGCTGCTTTTACTGATGCCCCGAGGTTGTTGGTAACGCGCAGATCGTATTTAAATGTATCGTGGTTCACCTGTTTGACGGTTACCTGTTGAATAAGTGCAGGGGCTTTAGCATAAAACAAAAGCCTTTTCAGTTTCACACTTGCCCGAACCTAGGCATTCGTTGGGTCAATGCAACATTTGATTAGTTGTACAGCCTCTTCGTTTCTATAATGTGGAGTCTTTGGGATGTCGACACAAAACAGTCGAGGCACACGAGTCTCAGTCAACCAAACTTACGTTGACTGGAGTATTGGGCTTGTCGTTTGGATTCAGGAACATGTCATTGGCGATGTCCACCATGACATCCTGCATGCGAGTTATCAGAGTGTTGGAAGGAACCATCTATATTAAAAAAAATAAAAAAAATATTATTATTATTTTTGAGCGACTGGTAGGTTGTGTATATATACACCGAGTGCCAATTATGGTAATAACAAATAAAATGACCCAGCACATCAACAGGAATATAGTTGTAAAATGACCGAGATATGCACATAATTCGCCACCCACACCACGAACCACGAATATTAAAAAAATAAATAAAAAAAACATGTTTAGCGTCATGCCTTTTTTAAAAAAGGAAGGAGGCCCCTTTTTTTTTCAAACGGCCGCCCGACACATCTTAATGCGAGTCATGTAGTGAACATGTCACACCCTATCTTCCAATTTAAAATTAAAACATGGTTCACCCACGATTAAAAATCAAAATTCATGTGGGTCGATCATGTATGCATTGTACACGTCACACCCTAGCTTTCCTATTAGAAAAAATATATTTCCACAGCATGTACACAGTGATGCTAAAGTCTAAAACACGATTTTAAAATTTTATTTTTTTTTTATTTTTTTTTATTTTATTTTTTCAAAAAAGTGATAAAATTTATCTTACAAAAAAAAAGAAAAAAAAAAAAGGAGGCGGCCCCCCAAAAGGAAGCGGGCGGTGACGCTAAACATGTTTTTCTTTTTATTTGGCCTAACATAGGCGTAGTTTTTTTTCTGAAATCATCTTAATTTGCTAATTTGTATTGACGAGTTTTGAAGACATTAGTCTATTTTAACGTTTTTCGGTTCCACGAAGTGACACTGCACTCGGTGTCTGTTCGTGAAAACGAAATTGCTGGGGCGCGCTGTGAAACAGGTTCCTTGCTCTATGCACGAACTAGCACTGTCTAATGAACATCGTACCCAGGGCAATGTTGTATTATGTCGTGTTAACGTATGTCACGTTTGTCTACAAAATAAATAAAACTCGATGTTGTCAACATGGCAGCACTCGAGCACTGTGTGCGCGCACTCCCTGTAAACGCGACAGTTTTGGTTTTCACGAACTAACACCCAATTCAAGCACTGTGCGCGCACTCATGTACGTTTGTTTATGGTGTAAATCGAGGAGTTTCCTTTGTTCCTCTCGAAAATTTTCTTTGTTTGTACTCTAACTTTTTCCGACGGCTCTCATTGGTTTTGTACACGAATCTCAATCGAGGTCGTCCTCGATTCTAACCCTAACCCCAATTCACCTTCGTGTCGCCAGGTATGTGTCCTCCATTTACACCATAAACAGACGCCCCGAAAACATGTACATTTGTTTTCACGGACTGGCACTCACTCACTGCACTGTGTGTGCGCACTCCGTACAGTAAGTCGTTATTTTCCGTTTTTACAAACTGACACCCGTCTTAATCATTTAATTATTAACTAACTAAGCGTATTTTCACAATATATAGATTGTGTTTCAGCGGTTAACAAATGTTTATGTTTAATGATATAATCAGGTTTATAATGTAAATATTGAAAGTTTCGTTCACTTTTTTTGTAGATTTGCTAAACTATACATTTTTGGAAACGTTAGGATATACTCAACATGAAAACCAATATTTATATTTTTTTTTAGGTTCTTTTCAAAAAAATGGACCTTTAATGTGACGTGACACGTGAAAAGTCATTTAATGTGACACTTTAGTAAATCCACACAAAAAGTGAACGAAAATACATAAGAAACCTGACTAATACCAAAACCCCTCAAGTAGACAGATTTGTTGACCGAGTAAACTAGTGTCAAACCTTTAAAAGCGTTTTTCTCCGAATTGCATATCTGCAACGGCGACAATTGGGTGTCAGTTCGTGGTATCGGTGACGATTTATTAAGATTGGAAATTACATAAGCTTTCTAATGATATCTATCACAAGCCTCAGTCGCTCCGGGTTATTGACTACGAGATACATGTTTGTGATGGGTATCATTATGAAGCTTATAGAATTTCCAATCTGACAATGTACATTAAATCTAAAAGTCATTTTCCTTATTTCGATTTGCTGGGTCACATTAATCGGCCGAGAGGTAAATTAAGCTGGCAATAGTAAGGTTTTTTAACTCGATTACAATTCCTCTGACTAACTACTTTCACCCTCATTTATTTCATTATTCAGCAACACATTACATAGGGCACTAAATATTAAAAAAAGTGTGGATTGTTGGTATTTTTAAAGGAGGGAATTCACTTAGAACATTATTGGACTATAAAACAAGTCGTCGTTGGCGTTTCGAATCGGGCATACGGGAGAGAGTTTCCAACCCAGGGATTACTATTGCAAAACGAGGTAGAATATAAAGCCCTGGGACGAGGTTGTGTCGCAAGTCGTCCCAAATCCTCTGCCTAATCGGAAGCTTGATAAGGCAATGCTTTATAATATTTTTACCTGCAGATTGACGTGCGATTTACAATGTTATTTCGACAGGATGTGAACGACTTCTGATCGCAACACTGAAGCTGTCGATCCACATGAAATTAACCTTTGACGTACCTGCACCTGCACCAACACACTCTCCAATTTAATATTCTTGAATTCCAGCTCTGACTGGATGTAGGGCGCCAACTTGATCTTATGGAGGAAGATCAGATCATCGATGAATTTGTGCCAACGGAAGAAGATGGGGTCCCGGATGGCAGCGGAGGTATCGCCCATAACTCCCCCGGCCTTGTGTGGGAAACATTAAATGGTCACAGTTTGAAAACAGTCATAACAAAGATAGGAGATCGTGGTTTCGGGTACTGCTGCTAGAGTCGCAGAATAGTTGATTTTTTATCTCGCAATTCTATAGTTCTAGGTAGCACAGGATTGTATAGGTCGTGTGTGAAGAGCACAATTAACTTGCGATTAGGAACACCTTTGTTACCGTCATGATTCGAGTTCATCACAAAATTGACCTATCGCGGTGGAATCTTCTTTTTTTTTAGTAGCACCGTATTAATTAACGAACTGCCTATAATGTCCTAGCTGCGTGCCTAAAATATCTAGCTGCCAACTAGCTGGCCACATTCTTAGCAAGGTTTAATCCATATACAGAATTGTGTTAGTAACCACTGAGCGGAAAACTACAGATTAAGCATGCTACCAAGGCCTATAATTGGCTGCTAAGTTTGCAGGCTTTTATGACTTTTGGCCCCAGCTCCCCTACTCTGATTGTTGTCTTTGCAAACTCGCATGCTCCGCGACCCTTCGTAGCTAGGGAACCAATTAGCGATCGCAGAATGGGCGGTTTATAACTTACTGGAATAATATGCGCACGTACGAAGTTACTTTGTGAAGCAGCGCTATTTAGATATACAACACAGGTCCGCGCGACTGCTTAATAGGTAGTTGACTGCGTAAAACCGCTATGCATATTGAAAGATATACATTCATAGTTGAATTTTCATAAAAAAGTTAAGTCCCATTTTAGCAGGTTTGCATATATACCCAGCAACAATAGGACCGAGCGACTCCCTTTATAGCCCGCCATACCTATACACTCCTATAAACTATTGTTACCTAACGCACACCCCCACGGCCCCCCCCCCCCAAAAAAAAAAAAAAAAAAAAGGGGGGAAAAAAAGGGGAAAAAAACCACCACAAAAACCTAAAAATAAACAAGAACATTCCGCAAGCACAATGACCACCACAAAGGAGGGGGGATCACTCTGTCTCATATATTGCTTCGGTTAGGTTTGCAAAGGCGACACTGCTCGTACACAATTTGCTAGTATAGTGGGATGCAAACAGAGCTATAATTAAACTAATTTAATATAGCTCTATGGATGCAAACAATACAGATGAATAGGTCGGTCTACAAGCTTTTAAATGTATTTCGATCAATTGCCAAGGTGTTGCCTGTAACACACCTGATTGTAGCGATAGTCTGGATCCGTGATTCCTGCCAGGATACCATGACCGCGGTTGTGGATCCCCACAGCTCCGTACAGGTCTGGGTTGGGTGTGCTGACATTGGCCTCTATGGCCGCGCCCAGACCAACAATGTCCACGTCCACTTTGGTACCGTCGGGCTGTGCACAAATACAACAACACCACTTATATTAGGCCTATGTTTTATTAGCCAGGTTTTTCTTCACGGGGATTGTAATGGCTAAGATTTTAGCTGATCCCGTCTGCTTTTATACCGAGTCGATCTGGGTAAGCTACTCAAACGCACCCACATCCCTTTGCCGGTGTGGGGGGGTCCAAGCGTGCCCGGATATTGGTGTGAATTCAATTTTGATTCTTGGATAGGGGAACATTTACCCAGCTGAACAAAGTTTTATTAAAATGTCCTAATAGAAATTTACAACGTTTGCAAACAAACAAGACAAATTATTACAACAAAACTTTAACTGTTGGGGAACGACAGTCTAAAGCATCCTTTAGTTTCAGGTAAAGTGGTTTTTTGTATGCATTTCCAACGCTGGTCTGCAGACCAGCATTGGAAAAACCTGGCTTTTTTCACAATAACAATTTTTCATATTTAGTTATTCTACATTTTCTTTGCAATTATTACGCACCTGTTAACGGTACAAGCAATCTAGACTGATTCTCTGACCTTACGGTTTCCACTGTAAATTTCATCTTATGTGGTGTCTGGGAACCACACCAAGATAACATATTTGGTTTTCTTGATCTTTCCCAGCATCTATACAACCCAAAACGTAAAACAAGTCAGTGTAACAATATTTACTATAATTAGGCCTAAACCTCAAATCTATCCTTTTCTGAAAATTACAGCAAAAGCAAATGACGTACACTAACTTTAACGAGTTAACAAACAAAAATCAAGTGTATATCAAAATAAAATGGCTCGATTTGAAACTACTGTGGTCCAATGGTGACAGTGTTCGACGGTACACGGATTCGAATCCCGACAGGAACATGGTGCTCGTGACACTTTACTACAATTGCTTCTCATCACTCGGAGATATTAATGGGTACCTGTGAAGGTAGAGACTAAATTGCGCTGATCTCGAGGTACTGTAGAAATGGTCTCGTTCCTGATGAGCAGAGATAATAATTGTGACCCACCTCATTGTACACAAAAAGTGTGTTGCCGGTCGGATTTGTTTTCATAAATCGCTAGTTAAAACTCTAATTTATAGGCTGTTCATGTTTAAACCTTTTTAAAAATCCCCGAAAGTGATAATATCGGACTTCTCCCGATTTTTGCCCAATAATGTATGATAATGATGAACGACTTTAGTGCTCGTTTTCTCAAAAGCATCCCTTGACACTTCATAACTTCAAAAAGACGTAACTTCAAAAGTATACCACCTATTTGAGTCCACTATAGCTTATTTTAAAGCTTAAAACGCTAGCAATCCAGTGGTATACAAATCTCTCGGTTTTGGGGGTGGTGGGTCACAATTGTTAGCAGAAATTCAATATATCTGCGGTTGTGCTCCGTGGTCAGATATAATGGTCTTACAGCGGCTGCCTATACACATGATCACGACTCTGTAACGTTGCACCCGCATTCTTCGCAATTTAGCTTCTCATTTGCCATTAAGGATGATTAGCCCCCCCCCCCCCCCCCCCCCCCCCCCCACCATTATTATTACTTGTTTTGAAGTGTAAAGGGGATATGGGTGCGATTTGAAGTCAAAATCGCATTGGCGAGAATAACAAATTAATTGAAGTAACTCATTTCCTTCACACCAAAACAATCTGTCCAAGGATAATTACATTGCCACATGATCGTTGAAAATGAAACTGAAAGTTCTCAAAATCGAAAGTTAATAACACGAGTTTCCTCCGGAACATCGGACGGTATTCTTCCTGAAAGTTTCTGGTTAATGACCCAGATTTGTTTCACCAGGGGCACACATTTTGTTCTGTTTTCTGTTAATAACACGAGTTTCCTCCGGAACATCGGACGGTATTCTTCCTGAAAGTCTCTGGTTAATGACCCAGATTTGTTTCACCAGGGGCACACATTTTGTTCTGTTTCTGACCCACCTTTTCAAACTTGCCAGTGTTAATGGCGTCCAGTAGTCGGTTACGATGGTACTCCTGCTGGATAATCAGCGTAGGGTCCGAGGGATCACGCCAATTGTCGGCGAGGATCAGCCCCGCCGGCCTCGCAGCGAACTGGTACGCTCCGTAGTAGTCAGTCAGCTGTGGGTTATACCCCTCCTGCACGACAACAGATTTGTTTCGAAATCACAAACTGAATTTAAAAACGGCCACACAAGATCATTTTCAGATACTACACACATCGCAAGTGCGAATGTACTCCAAATATAAAAAAATAAAAAGCTCAATAATAATATTTAAAAAAAAAAAAAAAAAAAAAAAATGAATCTTATAAAACTACTCCAAAAAAAGTGAAATGGAGTTTCAGAGCGAAACCTAATATAAAAAGTGAAAGCCAGTCTCGAAAAGCCATAAATGACAGATCTTTATAAAAAAAAAAGAAAAAAAAAAAAGCTGCTCATCATAATGTCTCCTTGAAAATGTACTCGGTGGTTTCACTATTTCACCCTTTTTAGAAATGTTATAAGAGACTCGCTCTTTACTAACATTTAGAGAGTAGGAGTAAAAGAAAAAGTGGTGCATACGCTGGGGAGATGAAGATTGGGTGATAAATACATGGTCTCTTTAAAACCTGCTTTAATAGTACCGGGATGGGAAGGTGCCAGTTGGAGTAAGGTTCCACCCTCATCAGGCCCACAGCCAGCCTCTCGGCATCGTAACGGGCCAACATCTGCTGATGCATGTAGTAGAACAGCTCTCCCTGGCGGTCCTTGGTTACTCCGTTGACGCCACGCCATGGGTAGGACTGGGTAATTATAAAGGGTAGAGCAATAATTGACCAGTAAATATGGGGAGCTATATGCTATAGCTTTGGTTGCATACCTCTGCCGATAAATATCACGAAACAGAGTCTAATTTAACTAGAAAAGTTGAGTTTGATAATGTGAAGGTACTACTTTATATGTACAGCGCATTAATAGCAGATAACAGATAAAAGCCGCGAAAGCCGGGGGGGGGGGGGGTCCTAAATTTGCGTGTTGAATATGATCTTTATTGATACTAATATACTTTATTCTAGCAAATGTACACATGAAATAAAAAGTAAATACAACTAGCGATCGAAAAAAAAAATGACGAAACTAATAACTACAGCCTGGAAGTAGAAATTTTCAAGAAGTGACCCGAGTCGAGTCTAGTAGTCATTATGTCATTGGCCGAGTCGAGTCAAATACATAATCGAGTCTAGTTCGAGTCACGAATATAAGGAACATACTACATAATAAAATAAAGATAAGCGAGAAAGACATTTGTAACACTAAACGAGTCCTCTATAAAGAACGTACACACATAAGGGGGGGGGGGGGGGCATGGCCAGGGCGCGCGGGGAGGGGTCCTAGCCAATGTAAATCGAAAATGTGTCAAACCAAATTACTAATTGTAATAAATTGTCGTGGAATCAATGTACATTTGTACTTTCTTATTTTTAATATCAGAACCAGCGTTTGTGTGATACGGATCCCCGTCTTTGGTTGGAGTCACTATATTTTCAATCATTCCAAAACCACTTCCTCAACCCAAAGCTGACAAATCTAACAATATTTGGTTATTTGACAGTATAGACTGGTTTGATTTTGAGAAAATATGACTGCATGAGGCATTTTTGAGGAAAAGCAAACAAATAGGTGATTCTGAACGGTAATTTTGTGCTGAATCTGAATATCTTGTTTGTGTTTCTCAAAATTGTCTAATTAGGTCAGTAATAAAGGTCAAAGGTCAGTAAGTGCAAATTTCATTTTTTCACAAGAAATGGTTTATTTTACCTTTTTTATACAATGGTGTAAATAATTTTTCAATTTCTCTTATAATAAATCACGCACAGCATATCAAAATATCTAAAATAAAGAAATTGTTAAAGAATTATTAACTTCTTTTGCGAATATCGCCGTAACCATTGGACTTTCTCTTTTTCTTCAGGAGATGAGTTTGTACCTGCTTTTCACACCTAAATGCACTTTTGATCAGTGTTCTCTGGCTGATTTACATTGTTTTGGTATTGAGGGACAGGAATATGGTATTTGGTTTCATAAATTATTATAATTAGGACGGTAATTAGAGCCAAGGGTCAATTAGTGCAGAATACCCAATTTTAAGGGTATTCCTTTTATGTCCATTGTTGGTTTGGAGAGAGGGATGGCACTATTTGCATTGCGGCGAGTGAGGGCGCAAGATAAGATACTATCAGTGTTAAGTCTGGTTTCGTCATGGCCGGACGTGCTCGTCTTCGCGGCCGTGTTTTACACCGCGGCATGGCAGCAACCTAGGATTCAAGAGGGGTTATTTTTGGGAAGGTTTTGCCATCCCAGTAAAAGTCAATTGCACTTGTGTTTGCGAGTTTGGACATTTGTGCTAGTTTGAAGACCCTTTCTTGAATTGTATGGAGAAATGAGGTAGGATCAAACCACTTTTTAATTTATTTTGTTGGTGCAGCTCAAAACTGAAGGAGCCCCCCTTGAAAAGGGGCGTGTCGATTTGGTTTAGGGAGCCGTGCTCTGAGACAATTGTATTCTTATAGAAGTGCAGGTATTCTTGTTTTACCTCACGTTTTGCGTTTGCTTCGGCAGACGGTTTAGAAAATGTCTCCAGGGTGCGCCAGCATATAGGTTTGAATGCTTGCTATGCTTAGCGGTAGGTATAGAGTCTTCGTACTGAAGACAACCTTTGCACGGTTGGGAGTGGCTGCACTGATGCGTGACAATGGAATGTGAGAGCGCCACAATGGTCTATGCAAAGGGCTGGCCTATTTGTTTAACAATTAGGGCCAGGAATGCCCTATAAAAAAACAAAAAAGACAGATGAAGACATTGTTCACCAGTAGAGGTATATCTCTTATCGCATTTAAAAATTCACTTTTTGTATTGAATTCATATAATGCATTTTTACGTAGAATTCGCCGTGCGATTAAATCAGGTGTATAGTATATTGCAGTATATGCTGGTGTAGAGGCAGCCGCCCTGTAGCACGCACGCATGTTCTCCGCATTCAAATGTCGTATAGTGCTCTTAGTGTAATCAGTGTAATCTTCGTTGATTGCTCTATTTCGGGGGTGTTTTTCTACAGATTTGATTTTCTGGTTTAATTGAGACCTTTATAAACCTTTACTCGGCTAATTTTAGGTTGAGTTGGAAGTCTGTGTTGAAATAATATATTTCCGCTGCATATCTGTAGGAAAGCCCGTATTATCTAAATGTTGGGACTGCGGTGCTAATTCATACAATGGGAATGAAATATCGTAGAGCCTGATGGGTGCTCTCGCATCGTATGGCCAGTCAGAATGCAGCGTAGTCTTTATAATGAGGTGCGCAGCGATGTCTTGAGCAGGTTGACGGCTCACAGCCGCAAAAATGCGAGTTTTTTGTACACGAAGGAGTGCCCCGCAGTATAGTAATGTTCCTTTTGGCAGTGGTGTTGGGCCAACATGGTGACTCTGACTGTTTCGGGATATTAACAAAAATATATATTATAATTTCAATATAATTATAATGCATACTCGTACCTATTGTTATATTACTGTGCTTTATGCTCACGTTTTGCATGTGATGTTTGTTTTAGATAGTCAGAGTGCCACATGTTCTGGTTGGGCGCCTTTGCTCTGCTCTGGTATGGGGCAGTGGTTCTGACATGTGTTTCGCCTTTGAGTTTAGTACAGCAACGCAGGTTTGGTCGGGGTGTTAGATCGTTTTAACCTTTGAGGTCAGTACACTTTTAATGATGCATTTATGTGCTTTTTGCGCGGCATTATTTTTGTGAGCCTGCTTTCGGATTAGACGACATTTTGAGTGTTCCTAATTGTTTTAGGTAACTAAAAAAGAACCACACATTTTGAAGATAGGTAACTAAATCACATATCTTGTCGCCAAGCCGGCTCAGTATGCTGCTCAACTCTGTTGATGAAAACTTGATAAGTCTCTCTAAACAATAAGACGATACTAGTATTTTTAGCCCTTTTGTTGCAAGCAATCGTCGTTCAAAATAAAATTAAAAAAAAAAAAAAAAAAAATCCGGATTGAAATTGAAGCTTTTGGTTTTATTAGAGTCCAAGAACACTGCCGGTTATGTCAGCATGTCTTCACTGACTATAAGTGCCTCCTTCGACGGTGGCAGATCCGTTTCAATCATAAATGTAAAATTTAACCCGTGTGTAAAATATGTTTGTATATAATAATGCGATGCAACCTTTTTTCAAATTTTGGGGAGGAAGCCAATTTAAGCGCTATTTAAGCAGAAACTTATTCAAGCCTTGCTTATAGGGGTTTAACCTGGGAGAAACAACTAAGAGGCATGTTTGTTTCAGGTCATTCCGCACAATATTATTGTGACCTAAGACACGGAAAAGCCGGCATGCGTAATCGCCATGGTCCGTTCCAGGACAGTGCTAAGATCCCGTATTTTGCATAGTAAAAGCGATCAGGCCCGCTCTGGGCATACGTTCTAATTACAAGGTAGTTCTCCATTTAAGTCAAGTACATGTATATGGAATCCGCAAAAATTGTACAATTTAAAAGGGTTCTTGATCATCTCGGGGTATCCGGATCAGTATATGATATGAACCGTGTAGTTTGTGAGCACCCTATATAAATATTCGTCTTAGTACCGGATTTGTTAGCCTTATTATGGATCTTCGATAAAAGATAACAATTATTGTGGGCAATTAACTTCTTTGAGGTCCAGGGCTGATTTGATTATTTGATCGATTGAGAGTTTGGCCGCTGCTGTTTGGTCACCGCTGTTATATATAATACAACCCCGATAAGTTATGGCTGTCATTGCCTTGCTTTTCATTTACAATCTCGTTTCGGTCGGAGATGAAATACTGCTATCTCACTATACGAGAGTGGTTTTCAAATTCATCTTCTGAGGTCGAAGGCCATCTGGGGTCAAGTTTTAAAATGGGCCGGAGTTTAAAACCCTTTTTCATTTGAAAACTTGGAGTCCCGATTTCAATCTAATGTGGCATGTATGACTGTGTTGTAGCCTTGGTGTTTGTGTCAAAGGTGAGGTGTTGAGGTCAAAGTAATTTAAGGTCAGTGGTAAAAAAAAAAAAAAAAATTAAATTGTAACAATGTTCTTATTTGGGTTTTATCACAGTCACCTGACTAATACTGTATATTGACAAAGACGGTTATGGAAGGAATACCAGGGGAAAAAAAAGAGACAAAGCTGAAGACGGAGGG
Organism: Crossaster papposus; assembly: GCA_037893245.1. Lineage (NCBI taxonomy): Eukaryota > Metazoa > Echinodermata > Asteroidea > Velatida > Solasteridae > Crossaster > Crossaster papposus. The sequence goes on from JBAIAA010000238.1 coordinate 2,341,144, forward strand.
GCAATCTAAGTTCACAAAATGGCTTGGCACTACAACAGACGGCTCGGGCTATAGCGAGATGAACATTTAGTGAATAGGCTTTTCTCCCGCTGTGGTTCGGAATAAAAAACAATGGGAGTTTGCATGCAAGGATGGTTTTAATAGTTCCAGGTACGGTTTTTCCGACTTAATTGAAAAGCGATTCAGGTACGTGGTCGGAGAACCCTTGGTAAGTGCTCCATATTTCCGGTCAGGCCTCCGGATTCCAAGCAAATAGTCTGAGTATGTCAACAAGTCCAACATTACCCTCACCAGCGCAGGTTTAAACAACTGTAATTGTTTTGCACCCTTAAGATCCTTTCCCAGGAAAAGGTTTTTAACCTCGCAATATGTTAAGCGCGGAGGGTTTTGTTCTGTACCATCTGAAATTCTCATTTTCGGTTTGGGGGCTGTAGTGAGTTACGGCTCGTAGATGTTGGTAGCGTTATTGGTTTTCAAAATATCAGTTGGTCGATCGCGCCCTATTAGCTCGGCGTATCAGATTTAATCATGATTGTCCATAGTGAAGAGCTATAATGCCTTCTTGTTGGCAGCATTCGTGTTTTCAAAGGGGGGCCTTGACATTCAAACAAAACGGGGAGTGGACCCTCAAATGAGTCGTAGCGCCTTGAGCGGCGTGTGTACTACTTAGGCGAATGGCAGCTTCGCGGCACGTTTCTTAGTGCTGGCTGGCTTATGAGTGCAGTCTTTTGAATGCATTTACGCGTGGAAATGACGCGCATTGTTGTTTAGCATCAGGTTTATCAGTCGCTGACCCTTTTGGTGGCACGTATAATGCAAGAAGGTGTGACCGACTTCTGTCTGTGCAGTTGTACTAAAAATGCTAGCTTAAACGCACAATTTTACGCTAGACTAGCGTGGGTACTTCTACTTCTACGTTGATAATGGACAGTGCGTCCAACTGGATATCTCGTCAATTTGCTTGTCGTGCACGGTGTGGACCAGTGTAGATAATACTCATTTACATAGTGTGGGTGTAGGTGCATATATTTATAGTGAAATCTGGACTTTGTTGAGAAAGCCACATTGAGCAATCCAGTCATGAATGCTCAAGACTGGGTGATGCATGTACTGTGACTGGGATGGAATTCCAAAGTGGGATTGTGCTGGGCATTAATGAATACCTGAATGCATCTATCCGGGTTTGATAGGGTAAGCAACTGTATGCCGAGGATCTTCTAGAAGTTGTGTGGCTAGGGATTGGAACATGTGTATGTAGAACTACTGTGCACTGCAGTATGCCAGACGGGGTCGAACTAGTGACGGATAGGCAGTGGTCTTTACTGACTGTGGTGTGTACTGCAGATTGCGACGCAGAAGACCTAGTATTCTGTTGGCCTTGGATGTTATGACGTCGTTGTGTTGATTCCATTTCATATTCTTGGTCATTGTTACCCCGAGATAAGGTGTTGACTCGGTCTGGTTAAGATCAGAGGGCGGGCCTGTGCCTAAGAAAAAACAGTGAATGGGTCCTGTGGGTTCAAATTGTAATCTAACATGGTTAAGATAGTAGGGTGCCGTGGCCTAGTCGATAAGAACACCAAACCCAAGCTCTGGTGTTTCTGTTGAGCAGAGTGTGGGTTCGAGTCCCAGTCGTGACACTTGTGTCCCATGAACAAGACACTTAACTATAATTGCTTCTCTCCACCCAGGGGTACAATGTGTACCTGTGAGGACAGAGATGGTTGTTGTGATTGATTTAGCCTAGTAGCGCATATATTGCAGCACAGGCTGTATACTCCCCAGGGAGTCGAGAGGGTTTAAGGATTGAAAATTGCCCAGTGATCAGGGGTAATAATGTTGGACGCGCTTTGAGTTGCCCTTCGGGCGTGAAAAGCGCTATATAAATCCAAGATATTAGTATTATTATTATAATAAGTTAAGCAGCGGACGGGCCCTGCGTTTTGGATTTTAATCTAGTGTATAGTTAAGTTCAGTGGATGGGAAATAGTTATAAGTTGCGCAGCAGACGCGCCTTGTGTGTTGAATTTGAGTCTGACATTGTTAAGATCAGACGATAAGAGAGAATATAAGTTGGGCAGTGGACAGGCGCTGTGTGTTGAACTTAAATCTAACAATGTTAAGATAAAAGGATAAGAGAGAATATAAATTTCGCAGTGCACAGGCCCTGCGTTTTGAATTTAGATCTAACACTGTTAAGATCAATGGATCAGAGAAAATAGAAGTTAAGCAGTGGATGGGCCCCGTGTTAAATTTAATCCAGCAATGTTAAGGTCAAAGGATATAAGAGAGTATATAAGTTACGCACCGGATGGGCCCTGAATTTAAATCTAACAATGTTAAGATCATAGGATAAGGTAGTATAAGTTCCGCAGTGCACGGGCCCGGTGTGTTGACTTTAAATCTAACAATGTTAAGATCATAGGATAAGAGAGAATATAAATTCCGCAGTGGACAGGCCCAGCGTGTTGAATTTAAATATAGCTTTGTTAAGATCAGAGTTTAAGAGAGAATAACAGTTACGCAGGGGACGGGCCCTGGGTGATGAATGTTTATCTTACATAGATAGGCCTATCATCCGAGGATAAGAGAAAATAGGAGTTACGCAGTGGACAGGCCTTGTGTGTTGAATTTTTAATCTAACATGTTTATTTTTAGATCAGAGGTGGGGCCTCCGCGTGAGAGACAATAACAATTCCGCGTGGAAGGGCCCTGCGTGTTATATTTGAATGTAACTGAATAAGGTCAGAGGTTGGGCCTCTGCGTTTGAGACAATTAGAAGTTCCGCAGTGGATTAGGCCCTGCGTGTTAAGGGTAGTATACACCATGGTTATATGCTTAAATTATCATGAATGGGCGAATTTAGACGGTTGTATTTTATAGTAAATATAATTTAACTGGCCTGTTCGAAGTTTTACAGTCATAAATGCCGAGAAAAGCACGGAATACAGCGTTTGTTTTCAACCGGCGTTGGGCGGTTATTCTTATGTTATTTGTGTTGTTTCGCGATCGCCATCCGGCGGTCGCATATTTTTCTTTATATAATTTTAATTTTCAGAATAATTTCGGGATATCTAGCGCAATCATTTTGCTGGATGCCTAGAATCTTTATTTACTTTCAGATGAGTAAGATATTTCTTAATATTTCGGAGTAAATGGTGTATCCTACCCTTAAGTTTCCATGTAGCTGGTTGAAATCAGAGGACGGGCCTCTGCTTGAGAGACAAAAGTAGTTGCCGCAGTGGATAGGCCCTGCGTGTTAGATTCGAATGTATCTGATTAAGATCAGACTGGTGGGCCTTTGCATGACCTGCAAAAGAAGTTGGGCAGTACTTAGGTCCTGCGTGTTAGATTCGAATGTATCTGATTAAGATCAGACTGGTGGGCCTTTGCATGGCAGGCTAAAGAAGTTCCGCAGTGGATAGGCCCTGCGTGTTAAATTCGAATGTATCTGATTAAGATCAGAGGTCAGGTCTCTGCATGAGAGACAAAAGAAGTTCCGCAGTGGATAGGCCCTGCGTGTTAAATTCGAATGTACCTGATTAAGATCAGAGGGTGGGCCTTTGGATGGGAGACAACAGAAGTTCTGCAGTAGATAGGCCCTGCGTTTTAAATTTGAATGTAACTGATTAAAATCAGAGGACGGGCCTCTGCATGAGAGACAAAGGAAGTTTCACAGTGGATAGGATCTGCGTGTTAAATTTTGAATTTAACTGATTAAGATCAGAGGACGGGCCTCTGCATTTGAGACAAATGGAAGTTTCGCAGTGGATAGGCCCTGCGTTTACAGTTTTGAATTTAACTGATTAAGTTCAGAGGACGGGCCTCTGCATGAAAGACACAAGAAGTTTCGCAGTGGATAGGCCCTGCGTTTACAGTTTTGAATTTAACTGATTAAGTTCAGAGGACGGGCCTCTGCATGAGAGACACAAGAAGTTTCGCAGTGGATAGGCCCTGAGTTTACAGTTTTGAATTTAACTGATTAAGTTCAGAGGACGGGCCTCTGCATGAGAGACACAAGAAGTTTCGCAGTGGATAGGCCCTGCGTTTACAGTTTTGAATTTAACTGATTAAGTTCAGAGGACGGGCCTCTGCATGAGAGACACAAGAAGTTTCGCAGTGGATAGGCCCTGCGTTTACAGTTTTGAATTTAACTGATTAAGTTCAGAGGACGGGCCTCTGCATGAGAGACACAAGAAGTTTCGCAGTGGATAGGCCCTGCGTTTACAGTTTTGAATTTAACTGATTAAGTTCAGAGGACGGGCCTCTGCATGAGAGACACAAGAAGTTTCGCAGTGGATAGGCCCTGCGTTTACAGTTTTGAATTTAACTGATTAAGTTCAGAGGACGGGCCTCTGCATGAGAGACACAAGAAGTTTCGCAGTGGATAGGCCCTGCGTTTACAGTTTTGAATTTAACTGATTAAGTTCAGAGGACGGGCCTCTGCATGAGAGACACAAGAAGTTTCGCAGTGGATAGGCCCTGCGTTTACAGTTTTGAATTTAACTGATTAAGTTCAGAGGACGGGCCTCTGCATGAGAGACACAAGAAGTTTCGCAGTAGATAGGCCCTGCGTTTTAAATTTGAATGTGACTAATTAAGATCAGAGGATGGGCCCTTGCATGTGAGACAAAAGAATTTTCGCAGTGGATAGGCCCGGCGTGTTAAATTTTGAATTTAAATGATTAAGATCAGAGGACGGGCCTCTGCATTTGAGACAAATGGAAGTTCCGCAGTGGATAGGCCCTGCGTGTTACAATTGAATGTAACTGATTAAGTTCAGAGGGCGGACCTCTGCTTGAGTGACAATAGAAGTTCTGCAGTGGTCGGGCCACGCGTGTTAGATATGTAACTAACCGATTAAGATTAGAGGACGAGCCTCTGCGAAAAGAAAAAGAAAAAAAAAACAAAAAAAAACACAAACACACAAAAAAAAAAACCAAAACAAACAAACTATGGATTAAAGGATATTTCCTAAAATGTTTAAATGGTATTTGTTTGTACCAGCAGGGCGTCCTTAATAACATAAACAAGTTTCGGCCAATCCTTGTCTATTTTTTATTGTTGTGGTTATCTTTACTCCACCTCTTAGAAGTCTTATAATTGGGATCGGAACTTTTGCCGAAAGACCTCAAAAGAATTATAAGAAAAAGAGATAGCGGCACGTAAAGTAGTTGCCATAGCCAGTTTGGCCTAATTTATACACGATTTTTAACGGTGTTCTTTATTTTTGCTTTCTGTTTCCTAAATGAGGTTTAATGATTGGTCGAAGTCACATTTTTTCTTCACAGATTCTAAGAACCGTTTCCATGGTGAAAAGCGATGTTGTTGTTTCCACGGTCGCCGCTAAACTTGGCGAAAATTGCGTGTCGACGGGTCAGCAGCTGTCCATCGGTGCAGCCGTTCTGCAAAACTGCCCGTTTCCAACGTATAGATGAATCCATTCAAACATACATGGGCATTGTGGGCCAGTAGCCCTGTATCCCTATAGTAATTTAACGTCACATGGTCTTCCTGCTCGAGAATGAAACAACCTTTTCTTCGTATTGTTAACTGTTGTGTTTGAAAAAGTGCCTGAGTCAAGTGGTAATGGCAATAATTACAATAAAATAGATATTAACTATACGCAGTTGCGGTAGGCATTGACCCACAGGGGGACATTTGAGGAAACGAGACGCTTTCAATTCGGCGTCGAGAACTTGGTCCCACACGCAGCATTTCTCCTTTTTGTTGTTCTACGCATATTTGCGGACTTGTGAAGCTCATCTGCAATATTAGTTTATCAATTAGATAACACCGTTAAAGGTATGGGGCGGTCTTGCAGGTTCATTCAGGACGTAGTTCCCAGTTCCGCGCTATTTTTCTTCCCGTGCTCGTTTGGCGTCTGCAAGTCTATCGGGATGTTCCCGAAAGCGAAGGCGGAGTTCTAAGCGAGGAGTGACGACACGAGACCCCATAATAATATACCCGTCATTGACGATCCTTGGCACCGTGGAGCATGGCAAATGTACATTTATGTTTAAGATATCTTGAAGGTCGCAATTGCGCCGGATGGTTCGATCTGTCGCTCATTAGGTAGTATTCCGCGCCCTAATAACTCTCGGCTTTTGATGCCTCGGTATGTAGGGCTATCCGCCCTCTGGCCACATACAGTGTCAAACTGCAACGCGCTACTCGCAAATGTCGGATATTCTAACTCGGGGGCCGGTCCTTCAGATCCTGCCTCCGCCGATCTGGTCAGCATCGATAGTCTGAATGGCTACGCCGCCCCCGTAGACAAAGGGCGACTTTCAAATTCAAGTTGGTTTTCATTGCACGCATTTCCACCGCGTCTGTCGAATAATACGTCTGCGTTTACGGCAAAACGCCATCAGTTAGGCGGGGAGTTCTTCGCTTTACCGGATGGATGGCGGCGTCGTGCGTGTGGCGTTCTGCGTGGGGCGTTGCGCAGGTGGCGTCCTGCGGGTGGCGTCGTGCGAGAGGCGTTGTGCGCCGGCGGCGTCATGCGGGCGGCGTCGTGCGTGTGACGCGTTGCGTCGTGGTACTTGCGTCGTGGTACTTGCGTCGTGGTACTTGCGTCGTGGTACGGGCGACGCGGTACGGGCGACGCGGTACGGGCGACGCGGTACGGGCGACGCGGTACGGGCGACGCGGTACGGGCGACGCGGTACGGGCGACGCGGTACGGGCGACGCGGTACGGGCGACGCGGTACGGGCGACGCGGTACGGGCGACGCGGTACGGGCGACGCGGTACGGGTGAGGTATGGGTGAGGTATGGGTGAGGTATGGGTGGTATTTGGGGCGAGATATTGTGGGAATGGGTGAGGCTTCGTGGTCCTGGTTCGGAGCGAAGAATCTCCCCATATCTAAGACTCTAGTATAGATTCTGGGGCCCGAACAAAGCAGCAGTGCAATTAGGGTACTATTTGCATTGCGGCGAGTGAGGGCGCAAGATAAGATACTATCAGTGTTAAGTCTGGTTGAGGCAAGGATGAACGGTAAGGTGTAGCCGGTAGGTACAAGTGAAACAATAGGTGTACTTCAATAAATCCGGGCCCAGTCTCGAGGGGACAACACCTGTTATTTACACTTTTTTTTTTCTCTCCCCTTCTTTTACCACCCTACCGCCTTACCACCCGATGTTGGTTTGTTCGGGCTCCGGTTTCTTCTCTCGAATCTCCCCATATCTAAGACTCTAGTATAGATTCTGGGGCCCGAACAAAGCAGCAGTGCAATTAGGGTAATATCCCATTCAGTGACATTAATACTCTGTGACCTGTGTGGCTTAAAAAATGAATTTTAGGCATGACTTAGTCTTTGCCGGTTATGTCCGATTGAAATGTAGGTGGGCGGACATAAGAGATTGAGTGACTATGATAGGTTGAATAATCAAATGTCACTGGTGGTGCGAGCAGAGGATTATGTTCGCAAATCCTCTTGTTAGCAATAGCATGCTTTCGTGCCTTGCTGTTTGGGCACTCTTCAGTTGCAAATAGGTGATTCAAAAAAGAATCGAGGCCGACTCGTGGAAAAGTTGTGGCTGGGATTGGGTATATTCCAATCATTTAAGTTTGGTTTGAGCCATATTGGTTTTTTTAGTCGGTTTCAAATTGTTCGTCCAGTAGGGAGAGCAATATGTTGAGGGTTTCGTCTGGTTCAATTTGTTGTTCAAAAAGCCAGAGTCTGTTCGGAGTGGTTCGAGCTTTTGATTTTGCTGTGGTAGTTTAGCTCTTATTAGTTTCTCCCGAATGTTTTGGGCTTTTTTGAAGGCAATGAATGGAGGTTTCGGAAATAGTTCCGAAAGTATTTGATTGCCTTGGATTAAGTTCCAGTGTTTGTTTAAGTTCCATTATTAGTCCAGGAAAAATAAGTTTTGACCTCAAACAAATTGTAACAAAACTAATTTCACCACAATGCATTTCTAAAAGGTCCCCACAATGACATATTAAAAGTCTTTAAAAATTCAAGTGGTGGAAATATGACTAATTTGCATAAATCGTTAATCCCTGCCGCGTAATATATTTATTCCCATATTTGGGTATATAATATTTTTTTTTTTAAATTGAAAAGTTCATTTGGGTGATTCTACTTACATATCCCTACTTCGATAACATTTTCTAAAGCGTAAAAGTGACTGAATAATTATGAGAACATGGTAATTATCAAAAATGACAACTTTGTGGCCCTATAAAATGTGCGCACATTACACTGTCTCCAGATATCATCCAGTAGTCAGTATTGGTGAGCTTCAAATTCACCAAGTTGCTTACTGGCACAGTTATCATATTAAAACCTTATGGAAAATCATATGAACAATGAGAACATTGTGATATTTAGCCCAGCAAACCAAAACTGGGAAAAATGTTTTGTGCATAAACTGGGCGAAAAAGAAGTTAAAGGATTACAGAAATAGAAAAATAAAAAGTACTTATATGATATAAAACATAGGTTACAGTATCAATACACCCAATACAAAAAATTGTGTGTGATTTTAGGGTTATTTGAGCCATAACAAATTTCAAATTTCTCTTCGATCGCCCCGCCCAGAAAAATTCCTCCTGTCGAAGTCGTGACGTCACGTAAAGAATAGCTTTCTTCGCGATTGATCGCGATCGCGTGCGTATCTAACCACGCGATCGCAATCAATCGCGAAGAAAGCTATTCTTTACGTGACATCACGACTTCGACATCCAGGCATTCTGTCAAAGGAGGAATTTTTCTGGGCGGGGCGATCGAAGAGAAATTTGAAATTTGTAATGGCTCAAATAACCCTAAAATCACACACAGTTTTTTGTATTAGGTGTATTAATACTGTAACCTATGTTTTATATCATATAAGTACTTTTTATTTTCTATTTCTGTGATCCTTTAAAGGGTTACTTAACATGGGAGACTTGAACAAGTTCAAGAAAATCCTCAAAATACATTCTAACGTAGATATGATTATTGTAAGCAACAAAAATCTTTAATTTGGGGGGTTTCCTTGAACTTGTTCAAGTCTCCCACCTTAGGTAACCCTTCACCTACTTTTTAGCCCAATTTATGGACACACGATTTCCCCCCAGTTGTTGTTTGCTGGGCTTAATATCACAATGTTATCATTGTTCATAATTATTTTTCATAAGGTTTTAATAGGATAACTGTGTCAGTAAGCAACTTGGTGAATTTGAAGCTCGTCCATACTGACTACTTGATGATATCTGGAGACAAGGTAAATGCGTGCAAATTATAGGCTAAAATTATAGTCATTTTGAATCATTACTCAATTTTCAAAATTATTCAGTCACTTACATGCTTTAGAAAATGTTATTAAAGTAAGGATGTGTAAGTAGAATCACCAAAAATAAACTTTTCGAAAAATAAAAATAAACTAGACATGTGTTTGTGGACAAACACGGAGCTGTTTCGAGTGTCTCAAATTACTTTCAATATGTGTGTGGTGGTCTTTCGTGTGTGCCAAGTCTCAAGTCGATCAGATTTAATAAAGTGTCAAAGTCAATATTCTTAAGTAAAACGTGTACAAAACCTATAGGGGAAAATTAAACCTTTAACGTGACGCCCCGTGACCTTGAATGACGTAATCGTGCCAAATTTCTCCTACGACCGTCTGTGGATGGTGGTCTATGTGTGTGCCAAGTCTCAAGTCGATCGGATTTACTTAGTGTCAAAGTCAATAGTCTATAGAAAACGTGTACAAAACCTATGGGGGACGAATTAAACCTTTAACTTGACGTCACGTGACCTTGAATGACGCAATCGTGCTGAATTTCTTTCAGAAACATCTGGTGGTGGTGTTCTGAGTGTATGGCAAGTTTCAAGTCGGTCGGATTTACCAAAGTGTCAAATTCAACAGTCTGAAGAAAAACGTGTACAAAACCTATGGGAAAAATTTCACCTTTAATGCGAAGTCAAGTGACCTTGAATGACGTAATCGCGACGAATTTCTTCTAGGACCGTCCTTGGGTGGTTGTCTAAATGTATGCCAAGTCTCAAGTCCATCGGATTTACCAAAGTGTCAAAGTGTATTGTCTGAACAAACGTGTACAAATCCTATGGAGAACAAAAGGCAAAAAAAAAAAAAAAAAAAAACTAGACATGTGTTTGTGGACAAACACAGAGCTGTTTCGGATGTCTAAGATAACTTTCATTATGTGTGTGCCAAGTCTCAAGTCGATCAAATTTACGAAAGTGTCAAAGTCAATAGTCTAAAGAAAAACGTGTACAAAACCTATGGGGGACAAATTAAACCTTTAACTTGACGTCACGTGACCTTGAATGACGCAATCGTGCTGAATTTTTTTCAGAAACATTTGGTGGTGGTGTTCTGAGTATATGGCAAGTTTCAAGTCGGTCGGATTTACCAAAGTGTCAAATTCAATAGTCTGAGGGAAAACGTGTACAAAACCTATGGGGAAAATTTCACCTTTAACGCAAAGTCACGTGACCTTGAATGACGTAATCGCGACGAATTTCTTCTAGGACCCTCCTTGGGTGGTTGTCTAAGTGTATGCCAAGTCTCAAATCCATCGGATTTACCAAAGTGTCAAAGTGTATTGTCTGAATAAACGTGTGCAAATCCTATGGAGAAAAGTCTGAAAAAGGAGAAAAAAAAAAAAAAAAAAAAGAAAAAAAAAAACTTTAACGATTACAAAAGCTGTTTCGGTGAAAAACCGAAACAGCTAACAAAACTAGACATGTGTTTGTGGACAAACACAGAGCTGTTTCGAGTGTCTAAAATTACTTTTAATATGTGTGTGGTGGTCTTTTGTGTGTGCCAAGTCTCAAGTCGATCAGATTTACTAAAGTGTCAACGGCAATAGTCTAAAGAAAAACGTGTACAAAATCTATGGGGAAAAATGAAACTTTAACGTGACGCCCCGTGACCTTGAATGACGTAATCGTGCCAAATTTCTTTTAGGGCCGTCTGTGGATGGTGGTCTAAGTGTGTGCCAAGTCTCAAGTTGATCGGATTTACTACAGTGTCAAAGTCAACAGTCTAAACATAAACGTGTACAAAACCTATGGGTGAAAAATGTGCACCTTTAATGTGACGTCACGTGACCTTGAGTGACGCAATCGTGCCGAATTTTTTTCAGAAACATCTAGGGGTGGTGTTCTAAGTGTATGCCAAGTTTCAAGTCGGTCGGATTTACCAAAGTGTCAAAGTCAAAGGTCTGAAGAAAAACGTGTACAAACCCTATGGGGAAATAAATTACACCTTTAACGTCACGTCACGTGACCTTGAATGACGCAATCGTGCCGAATTTCGTCCAGGACTATCTGTGGTTGGTGTTCTAAGTGTATGCCAAGTCTCAAGTCGATCGAATTCATTAAAGTGTCAAAGTCAACAGTTTGAAGAAAAACGTGTACAAAACCTATGGGGAAAATGTTACCTTTAACATGACGTCACGTGACCTTGAATGACGTAATCGCGACGAATTTCTTCTAGGACCGTCCTTGGGTGGTTGTCTAAGTGTATGCCAAGTTTCAAGCCGATCGGATTTCCCAAAGTGTCAAAGTGTATTGTCTGAACAAACGTGTACAAATCCTATGGGGAAAAAAAGGCAAATAAAAACTAGACATGTGTTTGTGGACAAACACGGAGCTGTTTCGAGTGTCTCAAATTACTTTCAATATGTGTGTGGTGGTCTTTTGTGTGTGCCAAGTCTCAAGTCGATCAGATTTAATAAAGTGTCAAAGTCAATATTCTTAAGTAAAACGTGTACAAAACCTATAGGGGAAAATTGAACCTTTAACGTGACGCCCCGTGACCTTGAATGACGTAATCGTGTCAAATTTCTCCTACGACCGTCTGTGGATGGTGGTCTATGTGTGTGCCAAGTCTCAAGTCGATCGGATTTACTTAGTGTCAAAGTCAATAGTCTAAAGAAAACGTGTACAAAACCTATGGGGGACGAATTAAACCTTTAACTTGACGTCACGTGACCTTGAATGACGCAATCGTGCTGAATTTCTTTCAGAAACATCTGGTGGTGGTGTTCTGAGTGTATGGCAAGTTTCAAGTCGGTCGGATTTACCAAAGTGTCAAATTCAACAGTCTGAAGAAAAACGTGTACAAAACCTATGGGAAAAATTTCACCTTTAACGCGAAGTCACGTGACCTTGAATGACGTAATCGCGACGAATTTCTTCTAGGACCGTCCTTGGGTGGTTGTCTAAGTGTATGCCAAGTCTCAAGTCCATCGGATTTACCAAAGTGTCAAAGTGTATTGTCTGAACAAACGTGTACAAATCCTATGGAGAACAAAAGGAAAAAAAAAAAAAAAAAAAAAAAAAAAAAAAAAAAAAACTTTAACGAAAACAATAGCTGTTTCGGTGAAAAACCGAAACAGCTAAAAAAAAAAAAAAACTAGACATGTGTTTGTGGACAAACACGGAGCTGTTTCGATTGTCTAAAATTACTTTCAATATGTGTGTGGTGGTCTTTTGTGTGTGCCAAGTCTCAAGTCGATCAGATTTACTAAAGTGTCAAAGGCAATATTATAAAGAAAAACGTGTACAAAACCTATGGGGGAAAGATTGAACCTTTAACGTGACGCCCCGTGACCTTGAATGACCTAATCGTGCCGAATTTCTTCTAGGACTGTCTGTGGACGGTGGTCTAAGTGTGTGCCAAGTCTCAAGTCGTTCGGATTCACCAAAGTGTCAAAGACAATAGTCTTAAGAAAAACGTGTACAAAACCTATGGGAAAAATTTCACCTTCAACGCGAAGTCACGTGACCTTGAGTGACGTAATCGCGGCAAATTTCTTCTAGGACCGTCCTTGTGTGGTTGTCTAAATGTATGCCAAGTCTCAAGTCGATCGGATTGACCAAAGTACCTAAGTGACCTGTCTGAACAAACGTGTACAAATCCTATGGAGAAAAGTCTGAAAAAGAAAAAAAAAAAAAAGAAAAAACTAGACATGTGTTTGTGGACAAACACAGAGCTGTTTCGAGTGTCTTTCAATATGTGTGTGATGGTCTTTTGTGTGTCGATCAGATTTACTAAAGTCTCAAGTCGATCAGATTTACTAAAGTGTCAAAGTCAATAGTCTAAAGAAAAACGTGTAAAAAACCTATTGGGAAAAAATTAACCTTTAACGTGACACCCCGTGACCTTGAATGACGTAATCGTGCCAAATTTCTCCTACGACCGTCTGTGGATGGTGGTCTATGTGTGTGCCAAGTCTCAAGTCGATCGGATTTACTAAGTGTCAAAGTCAAGAGTCTAAAGAAAAACGTGTACAAAACCTATGGGGGACAAATTAAACCTTTAACTTGACGTCACGTGACCTTGAATGACGCAATCGTGCTGAATTTCTTTCAGAAACATCTGGTGGTGGTGTTCTGAGTGTATGGCAAGTTTCAAGTCGGTCGGATTGACCAAAGTGTCAAATTTAATAGTCTGAAGAAAAACGTGTACAAAACCTATGGGAAAAATTTCACCTTTAACGCGAAGTCACGTGACCTTGAATGACATAATCGCGACGAATTTCTTCTAGGACCGTCCTTGGGTGGTTGTCTAAGTGTATGCCAAGTCTGAAGTCCATCGGATTTACCAAAGTGTCAAAGTGTATTGTCTGAACAAACGTGTGCAAATCCTATGGAGAAAATGCTGAAAAAGAAAAAAAAAAAAAAAAAAAAAAAGAAAAAAAAAAACTTTAACGATTACAAGAGCTGTTTCGGTGAAAAACCGAAACAGCTAAAAAAACTTTAACGATTACAAAAGCTGTTTCGGTGAAAAACCGAAACAGCTAAAAAACTAGACATGTGTTTGTGGACAAACACAGAGCTGTTTCGAGTGTCTTACATTATTTTCAATATGTGTGTGTGGTGGTCTATGTGTGTGCCAAGTCTGAAGTCGATTGGATTTGCACAAGTGCCAAAGATATATTAGTTGAAAAAAACGTGTACAAATCCTATGGGGAAAACCTGCACCTTTATTGTGACGTCACGTGAATTGCATACCAAGTTTAATGGAGTGTACCAAAGGGTGCACCACTCTAATTGAAAGGAGAATTTCTACGCGAACTCATTAGCATGAAATGTGCCCCCACAGTTTCTTTTGAAAAAGGAGACCGTTTGGTATAAAACAAATGTTGGATTGTGTAAAAATAGCATTGGGATCAACTCCCTGGTTTTTGAGCTTCAATCTGAGGGCAGACTTGATAAAATCACGGTTACAAAATGGGTCCTAATTGCCCTAAAACGTGGAGGGATGCCATTTGTAAAATTGCTGTTTTCAGTCTCGGGAAGTATCACTTTTCGGGAGGTGAGTTTCTTTTGGTGTGAATATTAAAAAATGTAATTGGCTAACCCACTAAAAATTAAAAAGAAATGGAAAGATAAAGACCAAGACAATAATCTAATTGTTGTTTGAGAAACCCCAGTGATGTCGGTGTGCATGAAACTTGGTACTGAACATTGTTGATTTTACACTGTTTTCAACGGGACTTGAATTAGGCTAGCTAATAGTGCATCCATAAATCGATGCGGCGCGTACGATGCGCGCGACATGTGTAACCACAACAAACATGGCGGATTCATCGGTCCTGCGACCCCGTAGAATGTCATCGCAGCAAGCCATGAATCTGCTTTCTAACGTGGAAAGCGACAAAGAAAGTAGCGAAGAATCAGACTACAATGAAGAAGAGAGCCAGTCAAGCAAGCCAGTGAAGATTCGTAGGATTCCGCGCTTGATTCCGATGACTATGTGGGCCTTCCACCGGCACCGCCTAGGCAACGACAACAAAACGTTCGGCCACACAAGCGTCCACGAGATCAGGGCATTGCTACGGCGGCCAACACTGCGGCACAAATCAAATGGCAAGATGTCTCCAAATCGAAAAAAAGATGAACCCGGACATTCATTTCGATTCATGCCAAACAAAACTTCATCCATTTACATTGTACATTTACATGCACTGCGATAAGAAAGCCTGTGATTTGTGCTGAATCTCGTTTTCTAGTAGTTTTAGGGAAAATATCATAGCTCGCCCAAACTTATTCATATTGGGGATTTATTTTGACATATTGTTTCCAGGATCACCAGCAAATTTTTCTGCATTGGAAAAGAATTTTTGAACTACAATAAACACGTTTTACTAATAAATATGAGCAGTATTTTATTCATATTTCATATTTTCATTATTAATTTTCATATTTGACATGCCAGTAAATGTGAATATTAAATTAAACAGTTCCTTTGATTTCACAATCACATTTTTCATATTGTTAGCTTCATTTTGATACCTAACTTTGCCCCATAGACCCCAGGATTAGGGAGTTTAGGCAGTTTTATTACTAGTGGTGACACGATTCTTTCATTGTGTAAAACAATTCCCCCCAACAAAGATCAATTTCATATGGGGGGAAGTTGAACTACATGTTTGAAAAATTATCACTATACGGGGGGGGGGGGGGGGGAGTTAAACTACATGTTGGAAAAATATCACTTTGTTTCATCTCAGGTAAAATCGATAACTTAAACAAATGAGGGCGGCAAACAACTTTAACAGTTACACGAAGTCGATCGGATTAACCAAAGTGTCAAATTCAATAGTCTGAACAAAACAAACAATGAGGGCAGCAAACAACTTTAACAGTTACACGAAGTCGATCGGATTTACCAGTGTCAAATACACAAAGTCGATCGGATTTACCAATGTGTCAAATTCAATAGTCTGAACAAATCAAACAATCAGGGCAGCAAACCACTTTAACAGTTACACGAATTCGATCGGATTTACCAAAGTGTCAACTTCAATAGTCTGAAGAAAAACGTGTACAAAACCTATCGAGAAAATTGAACCTTTAATGTGACGTCACATGACACCCGATGACGTCATCATGATGTCATATTAATTTTCTTCTATAACATCCTGTAATACCTGAATACCAAGTTTTACCCCAATTGGACCTGTACTTTCAGAGATAGAGGGTCCTAAAAACGGAACCTTTAACGTGACGTCACATGACCCCCGATGAGGTCATCATGACGATTTTTCTCTTGGCCCTTCTAAGGATGGTGGTCGAGATGTGTGCTAAGTCTGAAGTCGATCAAATTTACGAAAGTGTCAGTCATTAGTCTAAAAAATAACGTGTACAAAACCTAAGGGGAAAATAATTGAACCTTTAACGTGACGTCACGTGACCTTGAATGACGCAATAGTGCCAAATTTCTTCCAAGACCATCTGTGGGTGGTGTTCTAAGTGTATACGAAGTCTCAAGTCGATCGGATTTACTAAAGCGTCAAAGTCAATAGTCTAAAGAAAAAACGTGTACAAAACCTATGGGAAAAATATTGAATCCTTAACGTGACGTCACGTGACCTTAAATGACGCAATCGTGCCAAATTTTTGTCAGAACCATCTGTGGTTGGTATTCTAAGTGTATGCTAAGTCTCAAGTCGGTCGGATTTACCAAAGTGTCAAAGTCAATAGTCTGAATAAAAACGTGTACAAACCCTATGGGGAAATAATTTGCACCTTTAACGTCACGTCACGTGACCTTGAATGACGCAATCGTACCGAATTTCTTCAAGAGCCATCTATGGGTGGTGTTCTAAGTGTATGCCAAATTTCAAGCCCGTCGGATATACCAAAGTGTCAAAGTCAATAGTCTGAAGAAAAACGTGTACAAAACCTATGGGGAAAATTTTACCTTTAACATGACGTCACGTGACCTTGAATGACGGAATCGCGACAAATTTCTTCTAGGACCGTCCTTGGGTGGTTGTCTAAATGTATGCCAAGTCTCAGGTCGATCGGATTTACCAAAGTGTCAAAGTGTATTGTCTGAACAAACGTGTACAAATCCTATGGAGAACAAAAGGCAAAAAAAAAAAAAAAAAAAAAAAAAAAAAAAAACTTTAACGAAAACAATAGCTGTTTCGGTGAAAAACCGAAACAGCTAAAAAAAAAAAAAAACCAGAACGAAAACAATAGCTGTTTCGGTGAAAAACCGAAACAGCTAAAAAAACTAGACATGTGTTTGTGGACAAACACAGAGCTGTTTCGAGTGTCCAAAGTTACTTTTAATGTGTATGTGGTGGTCTTTTGTGTGTGCCAAGTCTCAAGTCGATCAGATTTACTAGTGTCAAAGTCAATAGTCTAAAGAAAAACGTGTACAAACCCTATGGGGGAAAATTGAACCTTTAACGTGACGCCCCGTGACCTTGAATGACGTAATCGTGCCAAATTTCTCCTACGACCGTCTGTGGATAGTGGTCTATGTGTGTGCCAAGTCTCAAGTCGATCGGATTTACTAAGTGTCAAAGTCAATAGTCTAAAGAAAAACGTGTACAAAACCTATGGGGGACAAATTAAACCTTTAACTTGACGTCACGTGACCTTGAATGACGCAATTGTGCTGAATTTCTTTCAGAAACATCTGGTGGTGGTGTTCTGAGTATATGGCAAGTTTCAAGTTGGTTGGATTTACCAAAGTGTCAAATTCAATAGTCTGAGGAAAAACGTGTACAAAACCTATGGGGAAAATTTCACCTTTAACGCGAAGTCACGTGACCTTGAATGACGTAATCGCGACGAATTTCTTCTAGGACCGTCCTTGGGTGGTTGTCTAAGTGTATGCCAAGTCTCAAGTCGATCGGATTTACCAAAGTGTCAAAGTGTATTGGCTGAAAAAACGTGTACAAATCCTATGGGAAAAAGTCTGAAAGTGGAAAAAAAAAAAAAAAAAAAAAAAAACTAGACATGCGTTTGTGGACAAACACAGAGCTGTTTCGAGTGTCTAAAATTACTTTCAATATGTGTGCGGTGGTCTTCTGTGTGTGGCAAGTCTCAAGCCGATCGGATTTACTAAAGTGTCAAAGTCAATAGCCTAAAGAAAAACATGTACATATACAACTTTAACTGTAATTTTACTAGATGATTGCAGGGTGTATTTACCTTATAGTCCCAAAGAAATAGGTTTTTAAATTCTTTTACCAACTTCATATTCAACGTATAACAGAGTAAGGGCCCGGGTCGTTATCATGTAGTTAATTGAAATTGAAATTGTATAATTTGTAATATGTAATGTTAGTAAATGATTTCTTGTGTGTATTGCCTTTGTGAGCATATTTTCTAATATTTGTGTAATTTTTGTGTAATTACTGCTGTACTAGGGAAATCAAATTTCATGTGTGTCACATGATGAATAAATGAATTGAATTGAATTGAATTGAATTGAATTGAATTGAATTGAATTGAATTGAATTGAATTGAATTGAATGTACAAAACCTATGGGGGAAATTGAGGCTTTAACGTGACGCCCCGTGACCTTGAATGACGTAATTGTGCCGAATGTCTTCTAGGACCGTCTGTGGATGGTGGTCTAAGTGTGTGCCAAGTCTCAAGTCCATCAAATTTACGAAAGTGTCTAAGTCATAGACTAAAGAAAAACGTGTACAAAACCTATGGGGGAAATAATTGAAACTTTAACGTGACGTTACGTGACCTTGAATGACGCAATCGTGCCGAATTTCTTCCAGGACCATCTGTGGGTGATGTTCTAAGTGTATGCCAAGTTTCAAGTCGGTCGGATGTACCAAAGTGTCAAAGTCAATAGTGTGAAGAAAAACGTGTACAAAACCTATGGGGAAAATTTAACCTTTAACGCAAAGTCACGTGACCTTGAGTGACGTAATCGCGACGAATTTCTTCTAGGACCGTCCTTGGGTGGTTGTCTAAATGTATGCCAAGTCTCAAATCGATCGGATTTACCAAAGTGTCAAAGTGTATTGTCTGAACAAACGTGTACAAATCCTATGGAGAACAAAAGGCAAAAAAAAACTAGACATGCGTTTGTGGACAAACACAGAGCTGTTTCGAGTGTCTAAAATTACTTTCAATATGTGTGCTGTGGTCTTCTGTGTGTGGCAAGTCTCAAGCCGATCGGATTTACTAAAGTGTCAAAGTCACAGCCTAAAGAAAAACATGTACAAAACCTATGGGGGAAATTGAGGCTTTAACGTGACGCCCCGTGACCTTGAATGACGTAATCGTGCCGAATGTCTTCTAGGACCGTCTGTGGATGGTGGTCTAAGTGTGTGCCAAGTCTCAAGTCCATCAAATTTACGAAAGTGTCTAAGTCATAGACTAAAGAAAAACGTGTACAAAACCTATGGGGGAAACAATTGAAACTTTAACGTGACGTTACGTGACCTTGAATGACGCAATCGTGCCGAATTTCTTCCAGGACCATCTGTGGGTGATGTTCTAAGTGTATGCCAAGTTTCAAGTCGGTCGGATGTACCAAAGTGTCAAAGTCAATAGTGTGAAGAAAAACGTGTACAAAACCTATGGGGAAAATTTAACCTTTAACGCAAAGTCACGTGACCTTGAGTGACGTAATCGCGACGAATTTCTTCTAGGACCGTCCTTGGGTGGTTGTCTAAATGTATGCCAAGTCTCAAATCGATCGGATTTACCAAAGTGTCAAAGTGTATTGTCTGAACAAACGTGTACAAATCCTATGGAGAACAAAAGGCAAAAAAAAAAAAAAAAAAAAAAAAAAAAAAAAAAAAAAACTTTAACGAAAACAATAGCTGTTTCGGTGAAAAACCGAAACAGCTAAAAAAAAAAAAAAAAAACTAGACATGTGTTTGTGGACAAACACGGAGCTGTTTCGAGTGTCTAAAATTACTTTCAATATGTGTGTGGTGGTCTTTTGTGTGTGCCAAGTCTCAAGTCGATCAGACTTACTAAAGTGTCAAAGTCAATATCCTAAAGAAAAACGTGTACAAAACCTATGGGGGAAAAATTGAACCTTTAACGTGACGTCACGTGACCTTGAATGACGCAATCGTGCCGAATTTCTTTCAGGAACCTTTGGGGGTGGTGTTCTAAGTGTATGCCAAGTTTCAAGTCGGTCGGATTCACCAAAGTGTCAAAGACAAAAGTCTTAAGAAAAACGTGTACAAAACCTATGGGACAAATTTCACCTTTAACGCGAAGTCACGTGACCTTGAGTGACGTAATCGCAGCGAATTTCTTCTAGGACCGTCCTTGTGTGGTTGTCTAAATGTATGCCAAGTCTCAAGTCGATCGGATTTACCAAAGTACCTAAGTGACCTGTCTGAACAAACGTGTACAAATCCTATGGAGAAAATTCTGAAAAAGAAAAAAAAAAAAAAGAAAAAACTAGACATGTGTTTGTGGACAAACACAGAGCTGTTTCGATTGTCTTACTTTCAATATGTGTGTGTGGTGGTCTATGTGTGTGCCAAGTCTGAAGTCGATTGGATTTACACAAGTGCCAAAGATATATTAGTTGAAAAAAACGTGTACAAATCCTATGGGGAAAATTGTACCTTAGACCTATGAAAAACATACTGCTGCTGAGATACAATTTATAATGTTTTAATGCAGGGTCAAAGACCTTTGACCCTCAGAAAGGGAATTTCCCCTCCTTCTTTGCTCTTGGAATAAATAATAACCCCCATACCCGCCACAATAAGTTGAAATTAGCCTCTTAGATTTGTTTTTGTTCATGGTAATTTTCCTGTTATTTTACTAATATGACATTTTAGTAATATGTCTATTTTTGACCTTTGACCTTTTTCTAGCTGTAAGGGGCCAGTAGTTATTCTATGTCATCTTCTTTCATAATCCTGTGCATTTTGACACCAATATCATCTATATACTATATTTTGTTGCTATAAATATGACATTTTAGTAATACAATTGTTTTGTGACCTTTGACCTTATTTTCGGAGGTCAGGATTTGGTCCCAAGGGTCAATAATTATTTGATGTCATCTTCTATTGTAATTCTGTGCATTTTGACACCAAGATCATCTATATACCATATTTTGTTGCTAAAATATAATTTTTAGTGATTTGGGCAGGGGTCAATGACCTTTGACCTCTAACAAAAAAAAATCACCAACCCCTATCCCTCCTTCCTTTTTGTTGGTAGTTGTCCATACCCATACCTACCCAAATCAGTTGAAATTAGCTTCTTTTAAATTTGTTCACAGATGAACCTTAAGTTAGGGATACTATATATGCACACTGCGAGAAACGATTGAAATCAACCAAAATCCTACAATGTTCATCGTGCATAAGTACCAGTGCATGCGGTCGCATGATGTTTGCAAGTACAAACGCCCAATTATTCTGCGCGTGCGCATAATAACCGACAACAAAAACCTAGCTTGCTGGAAAAAAAATCAGGTCAAAATGTATGACCGGTCGTGAAATTGGATGTCAATATTTACGTAGATATTCAAGATTTTTGAGGCAAGTCGTGAAATTTGTTGCGAATATCGACGTCAAATTTGACGTCAATATTCGCGACTTTTTTGGAAACTCTTGAAATTTGACGTCAATATTGACGTCAATATTCGCGACTTTGGGGAAAGTCGCGAATATCGCCGTCAAATTTGACGTCAATATTTGCAACTTTTTGGGAAACTCTTGAAATTTGACGTCAATATTGATGTCAATGTTCGCGACCTTGGGGAAAGTCGTGAAATTTGACGTCAATATTTACGACGATATTCAAGACTTTGGGAGCAAGTCGTAAAATTTGTTGCGAATATCGACGTCAAATTTGACGTAAATATTCGCGACTTTCGGAGAAACTCTTAAAATTTGACGTCAATATTGATGTCAATATTGGTGTCAATATTGATGTCAATATTCGCGACTTTGGAGAAAGTCGTGAAATTTGACGTCAATATTGACGTCAATATTAGCAACTTTTGGGGGAAAGTCATAACATTTGACGTCAATATTGACGTCAATATTCGCGACTTTGGAAAAAGTCGTAACGTTTGTTGCAAATATTGATGTCAATATTCACACTCTGTAGTCCCTCCAAGGCCACCATAATTATGGCTTAAAGGTCACAAAACACAACATTTCATATACAAATCACACGGTGACGTCATCACGACATCATCAAAAACTGCTCCTTAAAGGCGACGTCACATGTTCCACAATGTTGTCATCATGACGTCACCTACATTTCGTCCATAACACATCCCAGAATACCTGTATGTACCAAGTTTGACCCCAATCGGACATGTACTTTCAGAGATAAAGGGTCCCAAAAACTGCACCTTTAATGTGACGTCACATGACCAACAATGACGTCATAATTACGTCATCCTAATTTCGTATATAACTCATCCTGGAATACATGAATACCAAGTTTGACCACAATCGGACCTGTATTTCTAGAGATAGAGGGTCTTAAAAACTGAACCTTTAATGTGATGTCACATGACCCCTGGTGACGTCATCATGACGATTTTCTTCTTGGCCCTACTGGGGATGGTGTTCGAGGTCTGTGCTAAGTCTCAAGTCAATTGGATGTACAGAAGTGTCAAATTTAATATTCTGAATAAAAACGTGTACAAATCCTATGGGGAAAAAAATGTACCTTTAACGTGACGTCACGTGACCACGAATGACGTAATCGTGACAAATTTCTTCTAGGATCATCTGTGGGTGGTGGTCTAAGTGTATGCCAAGTCTCAAGTCGATCGGATTTACCAAAGTGCCAAAGTGCTATGCCAGAACAAAAAACGTGTACAAACCCTATGGAGAAGAGTCTGAAGGAGAAACTAGACATGTGTTTGTGGACAAACACAGAGCTGTTTCGAGTGTCTAAAATTACTTTCAATATGTGTGTGGTCGTTTTTTGTGTGTGCCAAGTCTCAAGTCGATCAGATATACTAAAGTGTCAAAGGTAATAGTCTAAAGAAAAACGTGTACAAAACCTAACGGACAAAAATAGAAACTTTAACTAGCGCCCCGTGACCTTGAATGACGTAATCGTGCCGAATTTCTTCTAGGGCCGTCTGTGGATGGTGGTCTCAGTGTGTGCCAAGTCTCAAGTCGATCGGATTTACTAAAGTGTCAAAGTCAATAGTCTAAAGAAAAACGTGTACAAAACCAATGGGAGAAAAATGTAAACCTTTAATGTGACGTCACATGACACCCGATGATATCATCACAATGTCATCTTAATTTTCGTCTATAACACATCCCGGAATACCTGAATACCAAGTTTGACCCTAATTGGACTTGTACTTCCAGAGATAGAGGGTCTTAAAAACTACACCTTTAATGTGACGTCACATGACCCACAATGATGTCATCATGACGTCACCCTGATTTTCGTCTATAACACATCCTGGAATACTTGCATACCAAGTTTGACCCCAATCGGGCCTGTACTTCCAGAGATAGAGGGGCCTAACAACTGCACCTTTAATGTGACGTCACATGACCCACGATGACGTCATCGTGACGATTTTTCCCTTGGCCCTCCTGGGGATGGTGGTTGAGGTGTGTGCTAAGTCTGAAGTCGATACAATTTACGAAAATTTCAAAGTTAATATTCTGAAGAAAAACGTGTACAAAACCTATGGGGGAATAATTTTCACATTTAACGTGACGTCACGTGACCTTGAAAGACGCAATCGTGCCGAATTTCTTCCAATATCATTTGTGGGTGGTGTTCTAAGTGTATGCCAAGTCTCAAGTCGGTCGGATTTACCGAAGTGCCAAAGTCAATAGTCTGAATAAAAACGTGTACAAAACCAATGGGAGAAAAATGTGAACCTTTAATGTGACGTCACGTGACCTTGAATGACGCAATCGTGCCGAATGTCTTTCAGAAACATCTGGGGGTGGTGTTCTAAGTGTATACCAAGTTTCAAGTCGGTCGGATTTACCGAAGTGCCAAAGTCAATAGTCTGAAGAAAAACGTGTACAAAACCTATGGGGAAAATTAAACCTTTAACGTGACGTCACGTGACCTTGAATTACGCAATCGAGCCAAATTTCTTCTAGGACCATCTGTGGGTGGAGGTCTAAGTGTATACCAAGTCTCAAGTCGATTGGATTTACCAAAGTGCCAAAGTGTATTGGCAGAACAAACGTGTGTAAATCCAATGGGTAAAAACACTGAAAGTGGAAAAAAAAAAAAAAAAAAACTAGACATGTGTTTGTGGACAAACACAGAGCTGTTTCGGATGTCTAAGATAACTTTCATTATGTGTGTGCCAAGTCTGAAATCGATTGGATTTGTCAATTTTCCCAAGATATATAAGTTGAAAAATACGTGTACAAATCCTATGGGAAAAACTGCACCTTTAAAGTGACGTCACATGACACCCGATGATGTCATCATGATGTCATCTTAATTTTCGTCTATTACACATTCTGGAATACTTGCATACCAAGTTTGGCCCCAATCAGACATGTACTGCCAGAGATAGAGGGTCCTAAAATCTGCCCCTTTAATGTGACGTCATATGACCCACGATGACGTCATCCTGACGATTTCCCCCTTGGCCCTCCTGGGTATGGTGGTCGAGGTGTGTGCCAAGTCCGAAGTCGATCGGATTTACCAAATTGTCAAATTCAATAGTCTGAAGAAAAACGTGTACAAAACCTATGGAGAAAATTGTACCTTTAATGTGACGTCACCTGACACCCGATGATGTCATAATTACGTCATCCTATTTTTTGTCTATAACACATCCTCGAATACTTGCAAACCAAGTTTGACCCCAACCGGACTTGTACTTTCAGAGTTAGACGGTCTTAAAAACTACACCTTTAATGTGACGTCACATGACCCCCGATGACGTCATCTTGATTATTTTGTTCTTGACCCTCCTAAGGATGGTGGTCGAGGTCTGTGCTAAGTCTCAAGTCGATCGAATTGACAGAAGTGTCAAATTCAATATTTTGAAGAAAAACGTGTACAAAACCTATGGAGAAAATTGAACCTTTAATGTGACGTCACATGACACCCGATGGTGTCATAATTACGTCATCTTAATTTTCGTCTATAACACATCCTCGAATACTTGCAAACCAAATTTGACCCCAATCGGACGTGTACTTCCAGAGATAGAGGGTCTTAAAAACTGCACCTTTTGTGTAACGTCACATGACCCACGATGACGTCATCATGACGATTTTTCTCCTGGACCTCCTGGGTATAGTGGTCGAGGTGTGTGCTAAGTTTCAAGTCAATCGGATTCACCAAACTGTCAAATTAAATAGTCTGAAGAAAAACGTGTACAAAACCTATGGGTGAAAATTGCACCTTTAACGTGACGTCACGTGACCAAGAATTATGTAATCGCGACGAATTTGTTCTAGGACCGTCCTTGGGTGGTTGTCTAAATGTATGCCAAGTCTCAAGTCGATCGGATTTACCAAAGTGTCAAAGTGTATTGGCAGAAAAAACGTGTACAAATCCTATGGGAAAAAGTGACAAACAAAAAAAAGAAAAAAAAAAAAAAGAAAAAAAAAAACTTTAACGAAAACAAAAGCTGTTTCGGCTGAAAGGCCGAAACAGCTAAAAAAAAAAAAAGAAAAAAAAAAATCAGAAGGAATACAATAGCTGTTTCGGCTGTAGTGCCGAAACAGCTAAAAAAACTTTAACGATTACAAAAGCTGTTTCGGTGAAAAACCGAAACAGCTAAAAAAAAAAAAAAAAAAAAAAAAACTTTAACGAAAACAATAGCTGTTTCGGTGAAAAACCGAAACAGCTAAAAAAAAAACTTTAACGAAAACAAAAGCTGTTTCGGTGAAAAACCGAAACAGCTAAAAAAAAAAAAAAAACTTTAACGAAAACAATAGCTGTTTCGGTGAAAAACCGAAACAGCTAAATATATACCCAAATATGGGAATAAACATATTACACGGCAGGGATTAACGATTTATGCAAATTAGACATATTTCCACCACTTGGATTTTTAAAGATTTTTAGTATGTAATTCTAGGGACCTTATAGAAGTGCACTGTGGTGAAAAAAGATTTGTTACAATTTTTTGAGGTCAACAATACAAAATTTGGTATTTTGACTGGACTATATTGTTTAATTTTCTGGAGAAAGAACTTATTTCCGAATTGGAAACAGTTGCGGCCAAGAATGAGTTCCAGAAGTTTTGGGATGTAAAGTCGAAGGTGGTTTTGTGATCGGATGGTTATGGTTTGTGTTTTCGAGGGCATTGCAAACGCATTGGACATAGAAACAAAATCGATACTTGTAATTAAGACATCTTGTGGAAATTGTCTTTCTTCCAGTTTGCGCAAAATGTCTGCTGTGTCGCGGACATATGTGGGTTGTGCGGTTATTATATGAAGAAGAAAATAGTCTATGTATTCTGAAATTGTGGCCGTAGGGCTGGTACATCCGCTTATAATTGGTCGTC
This sequence comes from Crossaster papposus, assembly GCA_037893245.1. Classification (NCBI taxonomy): domain Eukaryota; kingdom Metazoa; phylum Echinodermata; class Asteroidea; order Velatida; family Solasteridae; genus Crossaster; species Crossaster papposus. The sequence continues at coordinate 2,367,340 of JBAIAA010000238.1, forward strand.
CAACAAAAAGTTCTCCCGGTGGCGGAGTTTTGTGTATTTTTAGGGAGAAAATACATCGTTGGACATGTTTGACAGTTTGTGGAAGTGGGTCGAGGTATTTCAGAGTATCGTTGTCGATGTGTTTGTTGTTTCTCATTTCAATTAGTGTGTTGTGAACCATCATAATAGTTTGTGGGGTAATGTCTTGGTCCAGTTGGGTATAAAGCTGGGACTCAAGGTGGTGGTAACCCACTTGTAGATAGTCTGAGTGGTTCATAATGCAGATGCCTCTGCCTTTGTCAGTATGGTTTGACTACGATGTCAGGATTGTTTTTAAGTTTGTTTATGGCGGATATTTCTTGTGTGATCATGTTTTTTCTCCCGATTCCTTAGCCTGATGTGGGCCAGTTCGAATATTTTGGTTTGAAATAATCTTCTAGTGTTGCACTAGGGGATGATTTTGGTTGTCAGTTTGATGGTGGTTTGAAGGGATGGTTTTTGGAGCGTTTGTTACACAGAATGCAATTCTTAGTCTTCGATTGAAGGTATTTATGTCACAAGTAAAATGCGGTTTGGTTTAGCAGGAGTGGGTACGAAGTTGAAACCTTTTCCTAAAGCAATTATTTCAGTTTGCGATAGCATCCCTGATACTTCACGACGGCAACGACGGCAATTGCCGTCGATGCCCCTACCGATTGCCGCAATGCCCTTTAAAAATCCCACTTTCCACGGCAATTGTTGCCGTGCCCTTTTTTTGTTATTGCCGCCGTGCCCTTTCTCCTGAAAAAAATATATTAAACGATATTCTGCATGCGACATAAATCTAAAAAAATGACACAGAAAATGAGCTGAAATATAGCGACTGTCAAAACTTGCGATGTCTGTGTGATCTATCTGCAGATCCCACAAAAAAAATTAACGCAACGAACAACTTACCTCTCATACACTCATTACACACACAGTCACACACAAGTGGGTAAATGCCGTCAATAGGGGACGGGGCATTGTCCGACCGTCTTCCCTCTTTTGTTTGTACTCTAACGTTTTCGGATGATCGCCATAGGATTTGCACACGAGTCTGAATCGGGGACCTTTGCGGAATAGGGGACCCCATTGTTCCCTTTGTCATACGTCCCCTATTTCAATCAAAAACAAACGCACGCTCGCAGTTAACACTGGCCCAGACGCGCAGTAGGATGTGAAAATATTAAACCGAATGCAGCGCGGTTCCCTGCAATTATGTATCCTAATACTGCACGTGAACCAGCGACGCGGTCATTGATATTATTTTCCCACTGCGTGTCCGGTCGATCGAGTGTAGTGTAGAATGGCACGACTGTGGCCACGTGCATGGATGCGCGCGGTAGGCCTACTATTAATTACGCACGGCAGGCCTATAACTTGACGTGTGTCTAGTTTATTCCTCCATGGTTGGAAGAATAATCCTCCATCTAAGACAGACATCGAGTAAACAGAACGGCCACAAAAGACAACTTTAGCAAAAAAATAAGATGAACTGAAAAACACTTTAGACTTTAGAATTATAGACATTTATTTTTTTGATTTTATATAAATGTAGGTTTTTTAATTGGGCCTGTGCCTGCCCTACTCTAAAATATTTTAATAATTATAACTTGTGCAGACCCACTGACAGTCTCTTATTAGGTTTCCTTATTAGATTAACTCTAGATTACTTACAACAAGCTACTTAAAATGCACATAATTCAGTTTTTTTTTTTTAAGTCAAACATAAGGATGAGGATGAATCGCAACATACTTCTTAGAAAATGATAAAGATTTGACCATCATAAATTTGTATGCAAAGACGAATAAACTACGTGTACAGTATGTCAAGAAGGAAGTAAGCAGAACAGAATAACTGAGTGGTGTGTATTTATTGTGTAAGATTGTATTATTTATGAAATATGTGTTTTTTCAAAAATTGCCTTGGTGCCCTTTGCAATTTTTTGCAATCGCCTTGATGCCCTTTGAAATTTTTGAAAATTGCCTTGGTGCCCTAAATTTTTACAAAAAGTCAAGGCAAAACTGCCTTGCCCCTTTCAAGCTGAAGTATCAGGTTATAAGTCCGGTTGACTAGTGTTGCTTTTGATAGGTTCGTTATGAAAATTGACTTTGTTCTGCTAGTGAGCGCAAATGATTGGAGTTGGCTCGTTTGGTTTTTGATTTGCATTTGTTAGAGAAATGGTTAGATTTCGATTGACTTAGAGATCTCTTGGTTTCTTTGTTGAGTTTTCTTCTTGCCATGGTAGTTGAAAGATTTGTAGTTTGAATATAACGGATAAGGTATAGGGTGGGTTATATTCAAGTTTATTTATTATAATTATTATATTATAGAGGCAAGATGACGGATTTATTTCTTTTGAGAAGGTGTGGTGGTCCTGAAAAGGACCGTTTGGTTTTGTGGTTAGAGACCGAATAGTGTTGTCGGTTTTCTTTTGATGCCTCTTGTCGGTTGGTAGGGTCTTGTGAAGAAGCTCAGGAGTTGTTGAGCAGTGGGATGACCTTGACCCTGGAAGTCTTGAGCAAGCTTTTCTTGGGCTGAGCGTCTAGCGTTGGTCAGCTGGGCCTCGGTAATGGGTATAGTTGATACTCGTATTCCTCCAGCGTAATTATTGTGAAGAGCAGCAATATTCTGTTCTGGAGATTGCTTCAGCGATCCTGGAATGACCCCTAGAAATCGCTGTGGACGTGTTGGCCGTATGTTTACCTCGATATAGGGTGGTGGTGTGCTAGTCTCGATTGACCGGGAAATGAGTCGCATTTGATGTGTTCCTTGACAGATGTCAAAATGTTGACGTTGACTGCCAGGAGTTTCACCAGTTTTCCTCGGATAGTTTGTGTGAGACCGTGGTAGGTGTGGTTCTTGATGTGGACGGGCCAAATTCTAGTTCACAGGATAGAAGAAGTGACTCATCGTCGCTTGGGATACTGTTTGGGGACCGTTGTCCGCACGGGATGCTGGATGGAATGAAGCTGGATGGAGATGGATGAGGCTTGCTGGACTTGCTCTTCTTGCGTGAGTTGGATTTGCTAAACTTAATTGATGCAACTGTGCAACCGGTTTATTAATCTGTTGGTGCGCCCTCTATTTGATAGGAATAGGGGGGGGGGGTCGAGTACTACATCACTGCTCGAGACAGTGGGTAGGGATTCCCACCCTGTTGATTTAACAAAAGCATGTGAGGTATTGTATACTAATATTGTATACTAATTGGTATTCTGCACTAATTGACATTTGGCTCTAATTGCCGTCCTAATTATAATAATTTATGAAACCAAATACCATATTCCTGTCCCTCGGTACCCAAAATAATGTAATTCAGCCAGAGAACACCGATCAAACGTGCCTAGGTTTGAAAAACAGCCTGTAGAAACTCATCCCGTGGTGAAAAAGAGAAAGTCCAATGGTTAAGGAGATATTGTCAAAAGAAGTGAATAATTATTTAACAATTTCCATTCATTTCGATATTTTGACATGCTGTGTATGATTTATTAAAACAGAAATTGCAAAATTATTAACATAGTATTTAGGAGGTAAATTAAACCATTTCTTGTAAAAAAACTGAAATTTGCACTTAATGACCTTTGACCTTAATTACTGACCTAATTAGGCAATTTTAAGAAACACAAACATGATATTCATATTCAGCACAAAATTTACTTTCAGAATCACCTATTTGTTTGCTTTTCCTCAAAAATGCCTCATGCAACTTAAATAGGCACATTTCTGGATTTGTTGCCTAGACTATTATTTCTCATTACAAATGCGAGTCACGTCAGCGCGGTTTTGCACATTCACGGTGCGTCATGGTGATCGCCATCTATATTTCCTTGTTGCATTGTTTCGTTTTTTTCGAGAAAACGGCACGTACACGGCAGCCTTATTCGAGGTGCCTGGAAGTTCGTTTCTCGTAAAGTCTTGTACGTTCCCGTAGTCGAGTTACACGTTTTATATAAAAAAAAATAAAAAAAAAATAAAAAAACAAATGTTCAGAAGAACAACAGATTAGATACAGAAATAGTTTCTTTTCAAACCCGGATCCAGCACAAAATAATACTCCCACTCAAAAGATTTGGTTGGTGGTTGGTATGCTTTCTGAACCCTGTGGTCTCGTAACATAATGATCGTATCTAGCACGCCAGGGGGCTGTTTTGTTTACGCTTATGCTCTTTACAATATCAAACGGAGTTTGTGGGGGTGGCCGACTAGAAACCAACAGAGCGTAATATATACCCAGCACGATATTTGCATGACAGAGTGGTTACACCCCCCTATGATTCATATACACACTCAACACTATTGTTACCCAACACTATTGTTACCCAACACTATAGTCCGGGAGCCCAGCCAGGTTTAATCATAAATAAAATATTTGTATAAACATAAATCGCGATCGCCCCACGGCGGTCGCGAAAACTCCAAAGAACACAAGAACCACTGCCTGACGCCAGTTGAAAACGAACGCCGTTTTTTTTTGTTTTTTTTTCTTTCTCGGCATCCATGATTGTAAAACTTCGAACATGTCGATTAAACGATATTTACTATAAAATACAAGTCTCCAAATGCGCCGTTCATGATAATTCAAGCAGTTGCCAATGGTGTGTCCTATATACCTTTAAAAGTATATAGTCAATTCAAAATCGAAAACGTAGATATTTTTTTCGAAATATAGAGTACACACAGAACTAAAACATTATAGTTAGGTTACTTATCAAGCACCATTCTTTAGAATTTTTGAATGTTTTCTGTGCATAAAAATGCAGGGTGACAAATGGTGCACGTATAATAACTTTGATATTAAATATAGTAGACCTTTATACATAGCGTGTTTTTGGTATAGAATATTACTAAAGTGCTCCCTTCCATTGCAGTAACAAACTAATTCGGGCAATAGTTTGTTTTTATCTCGAGTAAAACCAGCTGAACTCATAGTCCGGGAGCCCAGCCAGGTTTAATCATCATTTTGAGTGCAAAAGGTTTGAAGCGTGGGATATAGGGGTGACTGGGACAACTGCAAAATGGGTTTTCTTAAGTTTGGCGAGTGGTGCGTTGGGAGGGGGGAGCCCCTGACAGACCCCAAAAATTCGATTTAATCATAATCTTGAGTGCAAACATAATTTCTTCATAGGTCGAAAGTTTATCGTGTACTGAATAGGATTTGTATACTTAAGAAAAATATAATTGGTGCTAAGTACATTTAAGAAGGTCTTTAATTAGTGCTAATTACACGTTTGATCATAATTTTGAGTGCAAGGATAAAACAAGTGTCAATGTGTAGCTGACACCTTGCTGGAGTAAAATCGGCCTCTTAAGAAAGTTTCAAGTGGTGCCATCCCTAATTAAGAAAGGGTCAAAGGTCATCACAAGTCATTAAACACTAATAATTATAACGTTGGGTGCAACTAGCATTTATGTGTATATCAACAGATTATCATAGACCGATCACTGATTACAAGCTTAAGAACATGATATATAGTGCAGTCTAATTAAGAAGGTCTGTAATTAGTGCTAATTACACGTTTAATGTGTAGCGGACACCTTGCTGGAGCCAAATCCGCCACTTAAGAAAGTTTCAAGTGGGGCCATCCCTAATTAAGAAAGGGTCAAAGGTCATTAAAACTAAAAGTCAATAAACACCGATAATTATAATGTTGTGTGCAACTTGCATTTATATGTGGATCAACCGTTTATTATGGACCAATCACTGATTACACGGCGCAATGTCCGATCAAAATGTCTGATTAATAAATGATTAGAATGATAATTTAAATCATAAAACGAGCGTCAAAGTGTACTTTACCAAACGCAGGAATAAAACCCACCACATAAGAAATACCACAAACAGCCATGAAGTTGATTGCAATTGCCTGTACCCTCTCAAACACGAATGGGTGTAAATATGAAATACGTTAAAATTTGTCACCCTGCATTTTTATGCACAGAAAACATTCAAAAATTCTAAAGAATGGTGCTTGATAAGTAACCTAACTATATGTTTTAGTTCTGTGTGTACTCTATATTTCGAAAAAAATATCTACGTTTTCGATTTTGAATTGACTACTAATATATATACTTTTAAAGGTATATAGGATACACCATTGGCAAATGCTTGAATTATCATGAACGGCGCATTTGGAGACTTGTATTTTATAGTAAATATCGTTTAACCGACAAGTTCGAAGTTTTACAATCATGGATGCCGAGAAGAAAAAAAACAAGAAAAACGGCGTTCGTTTTCAACTGGCGTCAGGCAGTGGTTGTTGTGTTCTTTGGAGTTTTCGCGACCGCCGTGGGGCGATCGCGATTTTTGTTTATACAAATATATTTTTTTCAGAACAATTATAGGATATCTAGCCCAATCATTTTCCTGGATGTCTACAATCATTTTGCCTTTAAATAAATAAGATATTTCATAATAATTCGATAGTAAACTTGTTCGATATCTGCAAATCATGTGTCCTGGTCCCACCTTTAAATCGTCTCTAAGACGAACTTTCGTACTTGTTTCTATAATTCAAAATGACAGCATGCCATACAGCAAGACCATTTTCACATGGAGTGCACTAATCATAAACATCAAGTCCCGAATCTTCTTTTAATTTGTTTTTGTTTAATCCTTTGACAATGACAAATCCAATAAAAAATATAATTTTATTTTCCTGGTCTAGACAATAGTTTATTAATGATAAAATGTTTAACACATACCCTAGAGAGTTGTAGTTTCAATATATTTATTTCAAGGAAGCTTTTGAACAATAATTTGGTTACTTCTTTTGGATTGTATACTGTCCCTTCAAACTGTAAATAAGTGGTTGTTTTTTACCTGGTGCCAGTGATAGTGGTGAGCGTTGAAGCTACAATCTTCTCTCCACCAGGCGAGTTTGAACTCCGGGTCCCGGTTGGAACCCGTAGTAAAGGCAGGAGCCTTTACGTTGCCTTTACCGCTGCGAGCCAGGTCAAAAGCACGCTTGATGACAGGCCCCGGGAAGTAATGCCGAGGGTTGACCTGCCACAGCGGAGGCATCAGGGCATTGCCGGTGTCCTTGCGGTGCAGCACGGCAGTGGATACGGCGTAAAGGTAGATGCCCTCGTTGAGAATTTCCCGGAGGCGGGCGGCATCCTCCTTAAACTTCTTGAAGTTGTCGCAGGAGACCAGGTAGTTGACCACCGCGGCCGCCTCGTCGGCGTGCGATTTCTTAAAGATCGAGAACTGGTGGCCCTTTGCCAAGGAGCCAATGCCACTTGGGAAGATGTCGACCTCTCGGATGGTGGTACTGGAGGGGGAAAAGGCGTACCCGACCAAGGACGCGGAAGAATCAAGGCCAGCGGAAAAGGGGGTCGGAGAATGCCCACGAGCGCTAAAAAGAGAGAGAACGGAGTTCTGCTTCGAACCCATGATGACGGCTTGCGATGTGGATTTGGACGCCGTGGACAGCGCGACGTCCTTTTTATACCTAAACTGTCGGTTCCAGACACGCCCCAAACACATAAACACGAACCTGGGCAAACATTCATTGTTTCCGATCCGCTTCACTGTGTGTTAACCAGGAAACAACGAGCGCCAAAAAGGTTGAGGGTGAGCTTCAACATGCATGTATACGGGACAGCTGTAAGCTTCTGATTGGCGCGTTAGGTGTTGTGACTGGAATGCTGATTGTCCTACGCGGCAGTAGACGGTCTAGTCAGTCACGCTATTGTGTGCCTCAGGTGGTGCACCCTGCGATTTGTGAATTAGGTAATCACGAATTCAGCGAAAGTGAAACAGCGATATACGCGCCAAAAACAGAATGCGTTTCTGCGAAAGTTTACATTAGCAAGACGCACCCCCCCCCCCTTTAAAATCCATATACACACTAAAGACTATTGTTACCAAACACGCCCCCCCCCCCCCACTCTCTCTCCAGATATCCCTGAGATTCCAGAAACACGAGGGGAGGTCCATTTTGCCTTATATCTTGCTTCATATTTTGTGCCTGGTCAGTCAAACAATCGTCAAACCTTAATGCTCGTGCCCCCGCTGCCCCCCACCCCCTGGATCCACGCCTGAGTAGCCGATTAAATAACACAGTACAGAGAGGACTAGTTTGGCAGTTATCAATAGTTCGCCTAGACTAGAGTCGTTCGCACTTCAACTTCAGTGCGCATGCCCTAATGACGTCACGAACTAACCACTAGTCTAGGGTGCGTTCCACTCCAGCGAACGTTGCCAACGTTGGCCAACGTTAGCGTTGTTCGCGTGAGTGGAACGCAATGTTCGCCAATTATGTTGGCAAACGTTAGCGAAAACGACGAACGACATTTCGAGCTGTTCGCTGTTGGCCAGTGACTTATTTTAAAGATGGCGGAGAAGTTAGCAGCCGACGGTTTTCTTTTCACGGTTTTGATTTACGTTTCATACTTTTCGTTATAAACAGTGGGTTGTTTTGAGCAGTCACAGGGATCTTTGAAAGAAAAATAATGAGTTGGACAAAAAGCAGCCAACCAAACGATGTCACTGTCACTGGGCGCCGCCATTTTGAAAACGTAGTTTTTAAAATATCGTTCCACTTAGACTAACGCAAACTCAAAACGTAGTAGGCGAACGTTCGCGCAAACAGTTCGCGTAAGTGGAACACAGCCTAGTTATTATAGTTCTTTGATCGAACTTGGCCCCATGAGCAGGTTCGGGCGCGAACTACAGTTAACCATAGTTCGACTAACGTCGCTCGAACGCAGAATGGTTGGACTATCTAGTCGACTATTTGGAACCAGACCCCGGAGCATGGCTGCCGCTGGTTGACAGTAGCCTCCTTTTATAGGAAAACATGCAGAGAACCAGTGACGTAGAAAAGGTGATGTCGGTAGTCGGACGGAGGGAAAGGCAGTAACGTTAAGTGAAAATGTGGCGGGCCTAATGTAATTTTTGTCTTGTTTTGGACCAACATGACTAATGTTATGACTTATCCTACTTATATGCGTGGAAGAATAGTGGCAATACCCATTTCATTCATGTCGCAAATGTAAACAAAGCGGTTGCCATCTTTTCAACAATAGTCAAACTAGAGCCGTTCGAGCGAACTGCATTTGAGCATGCGCATTGGTAAAGCAGAGACTGACTGTAATGGTTAACTATAGTTGGCGCCCGAACTTGCTTCATGATGTCCGAGTGATGATGGTTTGTCGCGATAGCGCCCTCTCGTGGCTGCAGATTAAGCAACGTCTTGCCCAAAGACTACCTTGGCCTGCGGCCGCGTCCGAATCTCTTGTCTAGGGCTATTGTCTAGGTGTTCGCTGAATCGCTCATTACAATTACACGTGAGCAGGCTGACAATAGACGTAGCCGTAGCTCTGGGGTGCGTTCCACTCACGCGAACGTTGCCAACGTTGGCCAACGTTAGCGTTGTTCGCTTGAGTGGAACGCAATGTTCGCCAATTATGTTGGCGAACGTTAGCGAAAACGGCGAACGACATTCCTCGCTGTTCGCTGTTGGCCAGTGACGTATTTTAAAGATGGCGAAGAGGTTAGCAGACGGCAGTGTTCTTTTCAAGGTTTTGAATTACGTTTCATACTTTTCGTTATAAATGGTGGATTGTTTTGAGCAGTTACAGGGATCTTTTAAAGAAAAATAATGAGTTGGACAAAAATCAGCCAACCAAACGATGTCACTGTCACTGGGCGCAGCCATTTTGAAAACGTATTTTTTTAAATATCGTTCCACTTGAATTAACGCAAACTCAAAACGTAGGCGAACGTTCGCGCAAACAGTTCGCGTAAGTGGAACGCACCCCTGGAACCCCGTTCAAGGCTGTGTCCGAAACGGGGTTCCAGCTAGTCCACTTTCCGAGCAGGTAGTGGTGTGATGCTGCGTTCTTCTAAGGAATCTGTGTCTTTTTGAAGCTAGCGGTAAAGTAAAACATCATTGGCAACCAACTAGAATAACTAGGGCGGGTTATCTGCAGAAAGAAACTGAAGAGAAAAATAGGAAGGGAGGTTGAGTCTCTCCTCCATTGTCTTATATAATTCCAATTATATTGCAGGTAAGTACCTTTATGTAATTGGGGAATTATATTTCGCCAATTCCGTCGAGACTCACCGAGTAGACTTTAAAGCTGTTGTGTTGTCGATGACAACACAGCACCCCAAAGTTTGACGAAGGAAGTTGTCTGTGGTAAAATCTTGCAAAGGTAGAGGCTGATGTCCAGTCTGCTGTTTTCATAATCTCATTCGATGAAACCCCAGCTCGAGCTGCGGCTGAAGTACTTGCACTCCTTGTGGAATGCGCTTTAAAATGTGAGGTCTCAATCCCTGATTGCAACATAAAGTCCTTCAACCACCTAGAAATTGTAGAGGGAACCACTGGATGGAAGGGCTTTGAATGTGAAAGGAAAAGCTGGGTCATTCTGGAAGGACCAGTACCTCTGTGATATTGGGTTCTCTGAAGATACTCTTCTATAAAGAACGGACTGGGCAGAGATTTCTGTGAGGCTGGAACCTAGAAATCTCAATCCGATGGAAGGGTTTACTGACTGAAGCACATTTTGAGGGCTTAACAAGCAGGAAACTGTATTTCCCATCAGTGGATCGAGTCATGTGATCGATGTCAATAGCCGTTAGGGAAGATCGGCGACTGGCGGTTACAAGTGCAAGAAGCATAGCTAACTTGAGAGTTAACTGCCTTAATGACAAACGACGATTGTCAGGAAGAAACTTAACAAAGTTAAGGATATTTTCGACATCCCATGTCAAGTTGTACTTCGGTCTCGGTGGGCGAAGCCCGAAAATACCTTTAAGGAATCTTCTCACTAAATGATGCTGACCAATAGGAAAACCATCAATAAAAGAGTGAGCCGATGAAATTGCAGAACGATAAACATTTATTGTCCTGTAGCATAGGCCCTCATCAAACAGCTGCTGAAGAAAATCTAAACAATTTGCTATAGAAGTTTGAACGGGATCAAATTTCCTTTGTAAACACCAGCTTGCCCATCTTTTCCAGGATGAATTATATTGCTTATTAGACTGTAGTCTCCATGAAGCAAGGACAGTTGTTGACACCTTGTGTGAAAACCCCTCTGAAGAGAGATTCGCCCTGATAACTTCCATGCGGCCAGTTGGAGGCTGCCTATCAGTGGATGTACTTGAGACCGGTCGTGGGGAAGCTGAAGGAGATCCCTTCTCCTGGGAAGGAGTAGAGGCATTTCTACTGCAAGCTCCAACAGTCTGGGGTACCAGGCCTGGGACGTCCACACCGGAGCGACACGAATCACTGTAGCTTCCTCCTCGCGGATCTTTCGAAGAATCTTCAGAAGAAGCGAAAACGGAGGGAAAACATAACCGTTTATGTTCTTCCAGCTGAGAAGAAGAGCATCGACTCTCCAGGCCATGGGGTCTGGTTGCCATGACACAAAGGTCTCCAGCTGCGTGTTCAAACGAGACGCGAAGAGGTCTACTGATGGGATGAAATCCAGGGCACTGGAAATCTTGTTGAATATTTCTGGGAGAAGTTGCCATTCTGTCCGATCGTCGAAAATCCGTGACATCATGTCTGCCGTGATATTTTGAGACCCTGGTATGTACGTGTTGTGCTACTAGAGTGATGTTCCTCTCGAGACACCAAACCCAGATATTGACAGCGAGTTGCGACAGTGGAACCGAATGAGTTCCCCCCTTAGTGATTGATATAAGCTATGGCCGTGGAGTTGTCCATCTGAAGGAGAACATATGAAGGCCCCGCCGTTCTTTGAAGAAAGATTGGATGGCGTACCAAACTGAAAGCAGCTCGAGGTAATTGATATGATGGAGTTGTTCTTGCGACGTCCAACGGCCTCCTATCTTGGATTGAAGACAAGCGCCCCATCCCAACATTGACGCATCTGTTTGAAGGGTCACATCTGGTGTCAGATGAAGAAATAGCCGACCGTTCCAGGCACGAAGGCAACAAATCCATGTTCTCAGCTCCTCTCGAGAATTCTGCGAAAGAGTAACTGTGGACTCGTAACTGTTCTCCCTGCGGAGAGCGGAGATTTTGTCTTCCTGAAGACTGCGGTAAAAAACCCGAGCCTGAAGTACTGCGAGGATTGTTGAAGATAACCTGCCTAATAGGCTGGAAAGTTGTCGAACAGCGACTTGTTCTGTTTCCAAAATCTTCTGGCAGTGACTGATGACTTGCTGGATCTTTTCCTGGTTTAAAGAGAGAGTCATATCTAAGGAGTTGATAACAAAGCCGAGGTATGTAATATCTTGACTAGGGACGATACAAGATTTTTCTTCGTTGATGATGAAACCCAAATTACGAAGAAGATTGGTCGTCACCTGGGTGTTTGTCATACATCCATGGAAGGATGATCCAATGACCAGAATGTCATCCAGGTAAAATATACAGCGAATACCACATTCTCTGAGGTGGAAAGCTACTGGTTTAAGAATCTTAGTACAAGTGCGGGGGGCACTTGACAAACCGAAAGGAAGTAAATTGATAAATGACCTTATTCCAGATAAAACGAAGAAATCTTCTGTGACCAAAATCAATAGGAACTGAAAAATAAGCATCCTTCAGGTCTATTTTACACATCCAATCTCCGTGTGCTAAAAGATCTCTCACTGAAGAAATGTTCTCCATCTTGAAGTGTTGGTGCACAATAAATTTATTTAGTGGACGTAAATTAACTACTGGACAAAGATCCCCGAAAGATTTTGGGACCATGAACCGAGTAGAAATAAACTGTCCTTGTACAGGCTGTTAAATGGTAACGGCACCTTTATCAAGAATTTTCTGTATCTCTAGCTTAAACATCGAAGCGTGGTTTTTAGATGGAGCGTGGGTTACAGGAACGAAAGACTGAAACGGAGTAGAATTGAAGCTTAAACAGTAACCATTTAAGGTCTGAATGATCCAGGGATCGTGAGTTAATTTTAACCAAAAATGAGAACAAAATCTCAAACGACCTGCTAGGGGTACAGAAAATGCTGGATTGGCACGTACGTTAGGCAAACAAGACTGAGCATCTAATTTTTTAAGCCAGACTTCTCTAAAGTGCTGTTGGCCGTTCTAAAATTTATGGATCTCTGGAAATCCTTGGGCTGTTGGTAACCTGAACCATATGGTAACCCCTACCTTGGTAACGATTAAAGGATCCCCGTGATGGTCGACGTGATCTGAAGGACCGGGAGGCAAATTGGTATGGCGAGAAACGCCTATCCTTGGGTGGTTTTGTCTGCAGAGACTTCCCACCAGTGACTTTGGAGGCCATCTTGCTGACTTTCTCCGTTTCCTCAATGTCTTTCATCAAGGATGATCCGAAGAGTTCACCTAAAGAAGGAGGATTCTTCTTCAGCACGTCAAACTTGCGGTCAACAATGTCGTCAAACGCATGTTGTCTAGCTAAGGCCAAACCCTGACTGCCAGAGCCTAGTAAAATAATGGCCGAGGAAAGATGATCCCGAACCAGATCTTTAGGAACTTCATTGGGGCATTCGGCATCAGTAACTGCGTCAAAAAGGCGAAGCAATGGTTTGACAGCATCCAGAATGTAATTATGAGAGGCTTTTAACTTCTCGTCACAAATAATGGTTGACGAATTTACCTGTTTGAAAACCTTCTTCAAACCGGGAGGAAGTTCCGGGGCTGAGAATAATTTCTCCTGGTCCACAGGCACGTTATATGGTGAAATCTCCTCTTTGTAATCCTCAGAGGACAACTTGTGAGTTCTCAGTTCTTCCAACCACTGGGTCACCTTCTCGGAGATCGGGTTACCTGTCTCTTTCTTGTGGGGAAGACGAAAAGGCTCTCTTCCAGTTCCAGCAGTTTGAACGGTTGAAGTGGAGAATTCGTCGTCACTAACGGCGACAATATCAAGATGGCTGCCGTCATCAGATGGAGGGTGCTGTGCAAGTACTGGGGCCGGAGGGATGGGCGGGGCGTGTCGTTGACGAACATTTCCAAAAGTAGTCGGAGGCTGGTCCGAAAAATCACCGTGCAAAAATTGCTGGGCAAAATACTGCATAGGAATGCCCCACTGATTGAAATATCATTATCATGATTGAAATATAATCTGGACTAGGTTCCAGCTAGCTACCGGTAGATAGATAGTCTTTGGGCAAGACGTTGCTTAATCCGCAGCCAGGAGAGGGCGCTTCGCGACAAACCACCATCAATCACGAACCAGTCCGTTAAGGTTCGTGAGTGCTAGTGATGATGGTTTGTCGCGATAGCGCCCTCTCCTGGCTGCGGATCAAGCAACGTCTTGCCCAAAGACTAGTATAGGGCCTTTTCGAATCCCTGGATTCGTTTTCGTCTTTGGCTTAAGGCGATTTTTGACTCCCAACTGCAAGATCTCCAGCCACATTCTGACGCCTGTTGTGCTTCAGAAACATTCACTCGATTGATGTGAACCCAAAAGTTAGACTATTTCAGTTTTCTTCCATTTCTATTTGCTTCTCAGTATTCTTCTTCTTCCTGAAAAGTGCAGACTTCATAAATGAAGATTAACGCACTGTGGGTTGATGCGCGCACAGTCAATAGTACGCAGACAAGAATTACTGGTGCAGGTATTTACATTGTATAGTGATGTGCGGTTAAAAAGTAACTTGTCAGCATGCTAGACGGTGCCTTTCCTCAATGCCGCTTTAAAGGCATTGAGTGAGACAAACTCTCTTGGGTCTTTCTTCAGAGAGTTCCATTCTTTACTGGTGCGTTGAAAGAAGGAGGAAGCGTACACTTGAGAGCTGCAGTATGGAATCCAAAAGCGTGAGCCATGACCTCTTGTATTCGACGTAGATTCAGTGAGATGTTGTTTCCACTTGATATCTACCAGGTCCCAACGAATTCTGTAGAGCATAGCAAGTCGACTCTGGCAGCGCCTACTCTGGAGAGATGGCCATTGTAGATCATTCAGTAGCGCTGTTACGCTTGATCTGCGGTCATAAGTGCTGGTGACATATCTTGCGCTGCTTCTTTGGACCTGTTCTAGCTTCCTAATGTTTCGTTGTGTGTGTGGGTCCCATGCAGTTGTTGCAAACTCCACTATTGGTCTCACATAGGTCTTGTATGTTGCCTCTTTAATCTTGCGACTGCAGCTGTTGAAGTTGCGTTGGAGAAGAGCTCGGATGGAGTTAGCCTTCTTGGTGGTGATGTCGACATGTGTGTTGAATGACAGCTTTTTGTCAATGTTAAGTCCGAGATACTTGGCAGAGTGAACTTCATCAAGGATCAATCCATGGATGGAGTAGGTTGAAGATGTAGGCTTGCGCTTGTTTGTTATGCAAACAACTTGGCACTTGGAGGGATGGAACTCCATTAGCCACTTCCTTTCCCACTTCTGCAAGGCATCTAAGTCGTCCTGAAGTAGTGCAGCATCCTGAGGTGATGAGATTCTCTTGTAGACCGCACAGTCATCAGCAAATAGTCTTGTTGTGGAGTTCTTAACGCAGTCTGGGAGATCGTTAATGTACACCAGGAAGAGAAGTGGTCCGAGGACGCTGCCTTGCGGGACTCCAGACGTAACATCTGCCTGTGTGCTGACTTGCCCATCTACCAGAACTCGTTGAGTTCGTTGACTAAGAAAGTCCTTGACCCAAAGTAGAGTTGTTCCACATACACCGTAGTGCTCCAGCTTATGTAGGAGCAATATGTGGGAAACCTTGTCAAAGGCTTTACTGAAGTCCAGTAGTATCAGGTCAGTCTGCCCTTTCTCTTCGATTCCTTTGGCCAGATCGTCAATGGTCAATATAAGCTGAGAGTCACATGAACGCCTCTTTCTGAACCCATGTTGTGCGTCAGATAGTATCTTGTGGTCAGACAGGTGGTTGATAATGGCACTGTGAATCACATGTTCGCACAGCTTGCACAGGATGGCTGTAAGAGATATCGGCCTATAGTTGGCAGGTGAAGATCGGCTCCCCTTCTTGAAAAGTGGAACCACCACGGCCTTCTTCCATGTAGCAGGGATGGTACCTTGATCAAGGGTTGCTTGGAACAGGATGTTGATGGCTGGCGCAATCTCGTTAGCAATTTCCTTCAGCAGTTTGGCAGGGACACCATCTGGGCCAGAAGCCTTGTGTGGGTTGAGGTTCCTGAGGAGTTTGGCAATCCCAGTGCTACTGATGTTGATGTCGCTCATTGTAGGATGAGGGCTTGGTCCGAGGTCAGGAATTACAGTATTGCTATCGTTGGAAAAGACAGATGCAAACTGACGGTTAAGGATGTTGGCCTTGGTTTTTGGGGCACTGTGTAGAAAATTCCCTTCCTTCAAAGGTGCTATGCCAGTCTGATCACGGCGCTTGGCTTTGATAATAGCGCCTAACCTCTTGTTATTACCTCCAGGTTCACTGCAGATGATGTCGGTGAGGTACTGATCGTAAGCTTGACGACATGCAAATTGAGTCTGAATCTTCAGATGACTGAATCGCTTCCAATCACTTGCTCTATTAGTCTTTCTAGCCTTCTTGAAGGCTCTGGCCTTCCTTCTGCAGATTCTTTTGGTAGCTGTGGAGAACCAAGGTTGATTGTATCTGGTGGAAGTAAATTTGGAAGGAACTAGATTTTGAAGAGTGTTCTTAAGATGAAGCTCAATTTCACTTGCAAGAGCTTCCACTGGAGAGGATGGCGAGTAGGTTGCAACAAAATAGTCGGTCCAGCGTTCAGTTTCGAGACGAATGGCATCGAAATCGGTACGCTTCCACAGATAGACTTTACGGCGGACTGGTTTACGCCTCTTAGCCATGATGTTCCAATCTGCATAGACTATGTCATGATCACTTAGCCCAGGCATACTTTCGCAACGATTGACAAGTGAAGGTCGATTGGTTATTATCACATCAAGAGTGTTGTCAAGACGGGTGGGAAAGTCCACAAGTTGCTCCAATCCGGTTTTAGCTAGCAGTTGGAGGAATGATTCATTGATACCTTTCCTGTACTGGTGGCCGACAATCTGGTTGGTAGACCAACAAATGTCTGGTAGATTAATATCACCTGCGATCCAAATAGCTGCCCCTTGGTTGATGGTACAGATGTCTTCAATGGTCTGATTTAAGCCATCCAGATAAGACTGGTTATTATCAGTGGGGCGATATAAGGCACCAACTATAATACTCTGATTGCCGTTCAGTATTTTAGCAGCAATGAACTCGGCATCAGATGAGATGTCCAATTGGTGACTGGTGAAGCTGGAATTGATGCCAAGCAAAACACCTCCATATCCGTCCTTGCGATCCTTTCTGTATACATTGAAATTAGGTGGAAATATTTCACAGGAGTTGACACTAGGTGTAAGCCAGGTTTCACAACCGAAAATTATGTCAGGTTTAACCGCGTCAATTATGCTCCAGAACTCTGCTCTCTTATTGAAGATCTTTTGAAAGTTTATCTCCAGGGTGCGCAGGTTTGTAGCTGATTGTGATGTCCTGGCAGAAGATTTCGATGGAGATGACTGAGCTGATGGAGAACCTGGATCAAAAGATGTGCTACTAGTACTGCTAGTGTCAGTATCAGAATCGAAAGGGCTGTTGTCGATGATGGTAGAGTCAAACAGACTGGTTGATATATTGGGTAAACCACAATTGGTGCATTCCCAAGGAAAATCAGATCTAGACAGGCAGGAGAACATGTCATCAGACATGCCAATGCAGACAACGTGAAACCAGGTATTGCATTGTTCACATAAAATACTAGATTTGGCCCCTCTGTAGTCAGTACATGCTTTCTTGCATTCACCGCAAGGAAATTTGGGTAATCTAGGGCCTGGATTCACTTCAACATCACCTGCTCTCAAGATGAGTAATAGCAGGCCAAGAATTACCATCAAAGAGTTTCTGAAGAGAGATGATGGCACATTGAAGTTCATCATACTTAGATTAGCTAACATGTACTTGGTAACATGTTGTACATACTTGATGGTCGAGTTGTCTCAACGGGCGAGTTATCTCAACGGTCGAGTCGAGTTGTCTCAACGGTCGACATGTCTGACATCCCATTCTATGTACACACGTACAGAGTTACACACTCGCATTCGCAATGAGTTTAATCACTCGATAAATGACAGCACTATAACCATCGATCGAGATAGTTAGGACATCCAAAAACACATTTGCAGGACGACAAGAAGACAATGTGGTTATCCTTTCACTATTTGAGAAAAAAGATACACACATTTGACGTAAATTCGCAAATTTAGATGGAGTTTTGCGGGAGAAAATAAAGCTGCGCCATATCGACATGCGCGCGCACCAACTCGGAATTCGGAATTCGGAATTCGGAAGCGAAGCCAAAGCCAAAGACGAAGCAACGGTTTCGAAAAGGCCCATAGTAGATAGACCGCAACAAATTAAATACCGCTGCTCAAAGACCCTAGAGCGCCGCGCAGCTAGCTAGCGGCGCTCTAGCGCCTACGGCGCTCTACGATCTTTGCCGCTGCTATTGTCGATCGGTTGATTTCAACAGGTGGCGCCCTGCGCTACGCAAGAAAGGGAGCATCGCGCGCACGGTGAACCACTCGAAAATATGTCGTCACAAAATTCCTAAATCTAAAAAGAAGACCAACTCTCGTCGTATTTGAGGGTCAGAGGTGTTGTAGTAAATAATGAAAATAACAAAGAGCTTGCTGAGAAGGCATAGCGGGCCGAAAAGCTTGGTTTAGTGCAAAACTGCTCCCTTTTCTACCCATCATGCTTTGCGGGATCGCGATCAACAATAGACCTTATTGTGACATCACAGTGATCACAAGGTTTCGTTAAGACTAAAATTCGTATATAAAAACTAGTTTAGAAACAAAACATCACACTGCCTGGACCGGCCTACTGGGTGTTTCTTTATCCCTTGTGGCGCTATGTCTGGGGGTGATGAGCGCCTCCCTGTCTCCCCTAAACATTATCCCATTGGTTTTCTATATATTCGTTGTTTTCTTTCTATAATTTTCTAGTATCGATTCTTCTAGTTTTTCGTCACTGACAGATACCGTCTCAACCCACAATGCAAGCGTCGATTAAGTCTCCAGCGATCGCCGCATAGCTAGTGGCGCAAAGGGCACATTTATATGTGACATACGTGCCAACAAAACCTACACCAACAACAACAACAACAACAAAACATCACTGCACTTACGTTCCTTCCTCCACCATGAAGTTCAAGAGCATCTTGTTTCTGAGTTTTATATTGTGCGCTGTGTTTTCAAATGCGTCGAATGACAGCCCGATTATTGGTGAGAACGTTTAATAATATTAATAATACAATTATTTATATTATAGGGTGTTCATGTACAAAATTATTCTTCCTCCAAAATGCTCAAACTATACACCAAATGAAAGGTCTTGATGAAAGAAATACAAGGCTTTTTAAATCAAGAAAATCGGATAATTATGTCTCTGAAGAAGATCTTGTTAAGATCGAAATATTAGGCCCTCCTAAACTTATTTGATTTCAATAATTTTAGTTAATAAAAAAAGGTTACGTAATGAAATAATACCCCAAAACAATGGAATTAACTAATATTACACATACAATAATTTCCTAATTACTAATATTACCTACTGAACACTTACTACAAACTTAGCTTTTGCCGTTAATACTAGTTTTATAGTTCGCTTTTTTTTCCACGACGACGTAGTCACAGCTATTTTTTTATGAAAAATGTCAAAATTTGAATACGAATGAAATGTATTAAATGTATAAAAATTTTCACTATGTTTGCACAAAAATCTAAATTCAAACACGGAATCGTTTGAATAATTACATATGGTCAAAAAAGGTGCATATTGGACTAAATACCACAATTTAACATCGACTATTGCCAAAACAAATTTCCTGGGTGGTCTTCATACGTATCGCGTGTATTGAGTTTCCCTTGTCTGTGTCGGGAACCAGTTAAATCATGTACTTTTTGTAAGAATAGAAAAAGTACGTAAGGTTATGGTCACGTAAGAATAGCCACAGTTAAGACTAAATAAGAGTAATATAAAGTTTAACGAGATCTTCTTCAGTCAGAGACAAATTAAAGTGGCTGTGTACAAACACAAGCATGATGCATAACATGGTTTGGCGAAGAAACACAAAAGATTAAAGAGGGATGCAGAAGAAGTTGGGTGAAAGAACCAGAGTTGTATGACTCGAGTTCAGGAGTCGGACTCGAGTTTGTCTCGAGTCACAATTTCGGTGACTCTGACTTGACTCGAGTCACGTTGGCAAAGACTCGGACTCGACTATCGTGACTCGGACTTGCCCCCGAGGACTCGTGACTCTCGAGTCACGTATTTTCACCAACAATACCTTTTTTTTTTATATTAAAAGCAATTCTGATGATCCGATCGTCATGCACAAGGAGGAATATTAACGTTTAGCACACGAAATAAGTACACTGTCGTCTGTTGTTACAAGTAATACATGTACTGTTCGTGATTATTGTGTAGATATGGCCATGTACAGCGCATGTACGTTCATTACCCATAATAACACTAGAATATATTTCTGTAAAAGCATTTAATATTGTGCACGACACCAACATTAACGCTGGTATTCTGTCAACATTAGCACCATAGCCACTGCTTGTGCTTGATGTATATTACCAGGGAAATGGGAATTTGAATTTTGAATGACAAACGACGAATGACGTCTTTGGCTGGCTGCGGCTATATCGCTACCTCATTTTAATGTTAAAACCTAAATAAAATTTAAACTGCAGGTACATAACTTTGTTTAAATTGAATATGTTTTATTTTGTCATTTCCCATTCTTATTTTACATTTGGTTTGCAATCAATAGTGATCCAGTCATCTACATGTAAGTGAACTGGTTGAAGTATTCTAAATATTTAATTATTTAAACAAGTGACTCGTGACTCGGACTCGACCCAAGTGACTTGAGACTCGGACTCGACCCAAGTGACTTGAGACTCGGACTCGGACTCGACCCAAGTGACTTGAGACTCGGACTCGGACTCGACCCAAGTGACTTGAGACTCGGACTCGGACTCGACCCAAGTGACTTGAGATTTAGTACCACCAATGCTTCATAGGCAGAATTAGAACACTTATGTTTTGCTTCTATGTACACTCAGTTATTACAAAAATGTATCTGTTGTCTACATGTCTCCCCTCAAAGGTGTTGTAACTGAAACCACTACAGGTCACTCCAAGACGTATGGGGATGCTTACATTGCCGCCTCCTATGTTAAGTTTGTGGAGTCGGCTGGGGCAAGGGTGGTCCCTGTTCTCATAGACCAGCCGGATTCCTACTACCAAAAGATGTTTGCTTCTCTCAACGGGTAAGATAAAAAAAAAAAATAGAATTCTTCAAATCTAAAAAGCTGTTTTTGGTGTTACGCCGTACTTAGTTCATTTTCAACTGTTTTCCGAGACCTAGTACATTGATTTAACCCTCCTGCTGTCTTAAAGGAAACATGCAGTCTAACATTTTCATTAAGCATTTTTGGTTTTAATTTAATAAATTGATGTGTATCAAATGTGAATTAAAAGCAAAACTGGTTCTAGTGTACGTTTAGTGTGGTAATTTGCCGTCCAAAAATTGACCCCCCTTTTAAATTTCGCGGCCACTAAATATGAGTGACTTAAACCGAGGCAGGACCCGGACAAATTCTCGATAGTCGGTATGCGACGTCTAGGTACGAGACGGGTTCGCGTGGTCGCGTACGCACATATTGTTGTGTGTTGATGCACCCACAGTGTACGAATTGCGTACGCTTTGTGCACGGTAATCAAATTTCACATGGACGATCGTGAAGTTCTTCTTCGGTTTTTGGTGAATCCGACGAAAACAGTACTGATTCGTCCGATTCGAATCACATTATTTCTTATTCAGACACTGACTCGAGCGAGGATAAAGATAGGGTCCCTCTAGGCGCTCTAGGTTGAAGCACGACCGCTCAAAATGTTTGCTGCAGCCGAAAATCACTAGGCCCGCCCGGACCACTTCGCTCTGGTAAGCTTTACTTTGGCTGTCCAAATCCTCCGATATTAAGGATCAGCCGGAAACAAATGAAGCCTTACTTCATCCTTAGTAGTTTTTCTACACCTAGCAGCTACACATCTAGTCGGCATGACCGAAAACTGTTGTATTTTAACCCTGATTCAGAATGAAAAACCATGTAAAGACGGACACTTGTTGCAATGTGCGCAGTCAGTATACGATAGGCCGGGTAGCAGCACGGCGAGTCTCTGCCTCGATTTTCGTCATACCCCTCGCGAGGTTTTATGTTAATGAGGCTTCCCTTTGAGGGGCGGAGTGGTTTGACCAAAATTTTCAAAATTTTTTTTCTCCCATTTATCACAGAAAATAAACACAACCACACACATTTGTAATGTAATTCTTATTACATGTTTCCTTTAAAGGGATCGTACACTGTTGGTAATTGGAACCCATTGTTTGTTTCAATCTTATATAGTTATAGATATATACCATAAAACTAACCTGTAAAAATTTCATTTCAAAAGGTGGTACCGATTTTGAGATATATTGCCGAAAATCTGGAGCGGTTATGTCCACGCGGAAAGAATAATCTCCATTGGAATACACGGTCTGAGAAACGTCACTGCAGTAACGCTTCTCAGATTCAAATTTTTGGGGATAAAAAGTGATATCTTTTTCAATAACCGCAGTACTTCAAAGTGAAAAGTTTCTAAAAATGCATTATACTATCCAAAGCTGCTGCACTTCTTACCAAGTAAGTTTTTATTGCCATTAAATTTTGGAGTAATTACCAATTGTATACGATCCCTTTAACAATTGTAACCCACTCTGCAAAAATGAGTCTGATGTGTTATAAATGTTGTTGTTTTCTTCAATTTTACAGTTGGTCAGAAAAAGCAGGAAATAAACTTTTATTTGATATATGGCACAACTCTATAGTGTAAGGCATTGGTCTTCTACAATTTTGGTAAATTTGCTTTTTCTCAGTTATATTAAAAATGTCTTTGAAAAGAAATGAAGATTTACAATTGTAGTGCTTCATCAGATGCTATGGTAAGAGAATGACAAAACCTGTATTAAATTTAATGTAGGGATCAAAACTATCTTTTCAATCGATCATTTCTGAAAATTTAGGTAACGGAGAAACCAAAATGCCTTAAAACCAAAATATTATTTGAAAAATCACTTCTGAGACAATAAACAGCCCTTTAATACGTAAAAATGTATTTTTTGACTTCAGACTCATTTTTGCAGAGTGGGTCACAATTATAGACTGTCAACTGAAAAAAAAATCTGAGACCTCGTGATTTGTGACTTGCTTGCAATAATTGATGTATGGGATACTACAGCACATATCACAATCAAACATCACTATTAGATTTCATAGACACAAGCCCTGTCTGCACTGGCCTTTTTGGGGTAAAACTTACCGAGACGATGGGTACTTTTCCCATTTAAAGTCCAGTGCAGACAGCCAAGGACATTTTCCTCTCAGTTACTTCTACTGAGTCGAGCGGTTACTTTTACCGGCCAACTGCTGGCCAAGAAAACTTTCCAGTTAACTATTCCTGTGACAATAAGTCCAGTGTGAACAGCTTAGGACGTTTTCCTCTCCGTTACTTCTCCTGAGTCCAGCGGTTACTTTTACCGGCCAACTGCTCAAGGAAAACTTCCTAGTTAACTATTCCCGAGACGATAAGTCCAGTGCGGAGGACAGCGTGAGTCGGTAAAAGAGGCTCAGGAGTATTAACATCCAGCCCGAGTGCGAGGTCATGCTACACAGGGACACCACGCATGTGCTTTGCATTGGCATGCTGCATCGCATGTGGCAATTCCGAAGAAAAAAAATAAGAAGCGTTGTTGTTCCTTTGGTTGAAATCATGGCAGACATCATTATTGATATAGTCGGAAGTTGGATTTGTAGCACGGCGTACAAAAAGAACCACAACTAAAAAAGAGCGTGTGCACGTACATGAGTAGTAACGTCGACATTGGGATGAATGATCGGACAAAAGGCGCGTGCGCTTGGGTACATGGAGTCAATGCGGATAGGTTGCGCGAAGCACCCTTAGAATGAGTCATTATACTGACAGCTCGGTTATTTCTCCCGCGGTCTCGGTATAAATTTTCCCGTGTCGAAAGTCCAAGTGCGAAAAGTGGTAAGATTTGACCATTTTTCATTTTACCATCGTCTCAGTAAAACCTTCCCCCCAAAAAGTCCAGTGCCAACACGGCTTAAGCCTCGCTCGCAGCGAACCAGTCGCTGACAGATATTTCCGGACTTGCTCGTGACATGTTTATAGTATCCGTCATCCGTTTCGAATCTCAGATTTTGTTTTCGTGTACGTCATCTGACGAGAACTAACCCCGGTAGTTAATATGTTTCTTTTGTTGATTTTCTACATGTAGAGTGCTTCTTCCAGGGGGAGGGTCGTACGATCCAATTCATACGCCTTACGGAAGAGTAGGAAAGGCGTTCTATGACCTAGCCATCAAGGTAGGCACAAGGCTTCCGGTATACTGTAACAAAAATACAGTGGTATTACTCTTGTATAGCTAAATAGATCCTAAAATAGATCATACGATTAGTGGGCAGAGCTGCGCAACAAAGTTGTGTTAAAATTCTGTGCTTGACATTTATGAGACGATGATCCAGGGGTCTTTAAAGTTTTTAAAGGCCTGAAAAAGTATTAAATTGAGTTCTCGAGAGTATTTAAAAAATTTGATGAAGCGAGTAATGATTTTTGTTTATTAGCTCGTGAATAACGATCACACAAATTTCACCAATTTGAGGGCATGGAGAATTTTTCTCGTAAAGCTGATCCACGTGGCAGACATACCGGTACATACGTGTGCATAAAAAGTATAGCACTGTTCTGGCATCATGCGGGGCAAAGCTCCAAAGTTGGGAAAGCACTTCTCTCTTGACCAATTTGCACCGGAAAACTGTCTTCCTTAAAACTCTATTGTTTGAACTTAGCCCGTGTTCTAACTAACTCGGTCTCCCCTATACCCAAGATTACCCGGTACATGCGATATAACCCCAGGCTGGTCTCGAACCCACAACCTGCAGAAATACCCACAGATCTGGAGTTCAGTGCTGGCATCTAACCACTTAGAGTTCATAGGCGACCCAAAAATGTAAGAACTTTTAACCCTAACCCCCTAGGCCTTACTTTGGGCTAAAGAACTGCGTACTACAGAATACTACTTAGTATTTTGTAGCACTGGGTCTCTCTGTGACTGATGATTGGATGTGTACTGACAGAGTACAAATACTGCCAACTACAAAATACTAATAGTGGCAATACAGGTCAGTAAAACTTACCTGGCAAAAAATGCAGTAGTCCAGCCTTGACCCATTCTGTGTCCCAAGCGACAATTTTTGCTGTAGAGTTCAGAACACCCTACACAGCATACATGGGCCAAGCACACTCAACAAGCAGAGAGACCCAATGCTAAAAAGTACTATGAGTGCAATTAGGGGTGAAGTACCAAATACTAAAAATTACTACAGGCATTGCACACAAGTCAGTGAGAGTTCTGCATACTACTTTTTACTACTAGTAGTAAAAAGTAGCATTAGGTAGGGTTAGGGTTAAAGAACTCTCTTTGTCCTTCATTCAGAGTTACGATGAAAGAGGTGATTACTTCCCTGTCTGGGGAACTTGCCTGGGTATGGAGCTTTTGATTAGGATGACGGCTAATGATGATGTGTTGACATCTACAGATGCTTCGGACACCTCCTGGCCTCTACAGCTAACACAAGGTACATATGTATGTCCTGGTACATGTCTCATTCAATTCTTAAAGGAAACATGTAGTTGTGTGCGTACGTGTACCTAGACGTCGCGTACCGACTATCAAGAATTTGTCCGGGTTCTGCCTCGGTTTACGTCACTCATTTTTAGTAGCCAAAAATTTAAAAAGGGGGCCGGGGGTCAATTTTTGAACGGCAAATTACCACACTGAATGTACACTGGAACCAGTTTTGCTTTGTATTCACATTTAATGCACATAAATCTATTAATTTAAAACAAAAAATTGCATAATGAAAATGTTAGACTGCATGTTTTCTTTAAGTCATTTGTACATATATGTAGACAAATCTTAAAATATGTGTTTTTCGACCCCGCGATGATTACGATTTACGAGATGGACAGTGATGACCAGTGTCGTACATCTAGCATCACACAAACTTGCTTTTGTGTCTGTACATACTAAGAATGGAAACAAAATATCTTTTTACACTTTATCTCTTCTATGGGAATTTAATTTTATTTCACAAAGGGTGAACAAGTGCGAAAAACATTTCCCACATTGGGCAGAATTGTTATACCTTTTCACACAAGTGGGAAATAGTTTTTACATCTTTTCAAACAAGTGGGAAACCTTTTTCACATCTTTATAAATTCGATACTTTATACATTTTTTAAACAACCTGAAATGAGTTTCTTATTCTCATTTGAACCTTGTCTCATTGATTATATTTGTAACCAAAATGATAATATAGACATAGTGCAATGCTTTCCTTCAGCTTCTAAGTGTTGCGACGCCACCAAACAGAAGTTGAATGTTATAAATACATACACTAATTATAATTTCCATATTTTAATTTTGGTTATTTTTTACTTTAATATAAATTATGAAGAACATCCCTGCCGAATTAAGTCGGTATTCTGATGTCACCAAACAGGAAGTAACATGTACTTGTATACATGTATGTATGTGTACTTACAGTACGTGAAATTGTTGAACTAAATTGTTGGAAAGTTTAATTTGTTTAACAAAAAGGTATTTATTAATGGGATTACAAATGTGGTTGGCCGGTTTTAAACAAGTTTATGTATGTTTAAAACCGGCTCATGGGCCTATACATTGTTGACCCTAACCCTGCCAGATCCAGCACAGTGCATCTGTGGTGACTGCTTTGTCAATGTGACAAAGTATGCAATCTGTTGCGTCTGGCTGGGTTTCTAGCCAAAATACCCTGGAGGGTTAGGGTTTTAATTAATGCCCTTACCAGGGTTGTAGCTACGCTGGCCGGCGCCGGCCGGCGGTAGCCAGCACTCGACATCACCGGCCAGCACTCGGGGTAAAAATGAAGCTTGCCGGCCGGCACAAATTTTTCTGAATTACATCGCGATTTTGTATTTTTTGCTGCATCGCATCGCAATTTTGTACGTGTCCATTTGTATGTTCCATGCCGCAATTGCTGATGCACGTATGTATATGCGTACTGGCCGCATGCATAAGAGCGCTCGCAGGTTTTCTGGTTCTCAGACCAAAATATTCTGACTAATTTCTGGTTGATTAGTTCAGGGGACCAGACTATCCGACGTCACGTCGTTTTGTTTTATTCAATCATAGAGGGCGTGCTATCGTCCAACTGGCCATATGATGTACGTACGTACGTACACTGTACAGTATGCACATGTACATGTACAATGTACATGTACATTGACCCGCGAGCGCGCGCGCGCGCGCGCGCGCGCTTCTCGTTCGCGCTTCTCGTTCTTGCAGCTAGCTAAACGAGCTGATACAGCCTCGACTCCATGGGCGCGAGCGCGTTAAGATCACGCAAGGCATGGTGGGAAAACATGGCGCAGCAAGATCGTAGCCATGGTAACGAGGTTGGAGCTGGTACGACCGCGCGGTTCTCAGCCCGAAAACAGCCGGCACTAAAACTACAACTACGGCGCTACAACCCTGGCCCTTACCTTCAGCTTGGGCATTAGTGCAGAGCTTGACAAATCCCGGGCCCGGACGCCCGGGACAACCACGCCAGGCCTTCGGGCAACCGGAGTTTCCCGTGCTAGAGCCCGCCGGACCACCAACTGTATTGCACATGTTTTTCAGAGAGTTAACTTAACAATCATGGACCAGAACACAGTTACACAGATCTGCATGTACAAGCAAAAATAACATTAACATTCACCCACAAATGAAATTATATCATCGCCATTTAGTGACTTCGTCTTGTTCCTCCATGGTATTCCGAAAAAAATGTGTACTCGTTCACGTCGTTCGCAGAGAGCTCGTTGCCATCTTTATGCTACTGGTACCGCGTGCTGTCCATATACTAGCCGTGCATAACGCATGCACAGTTGAACGGCACCAGCGCGTACATGTCACTTTTCATAGACTTGTTTCCGATCCTTCCGTTATCTTTTGGCTTAAAAAATAACGAAAAATTTGCGCTAAATTTTAACTATAGCAGAACATTTCGCGCTCACTATGAGGGGCCAATTTCGCAGCGATGCTAAGCACAACAAATTGCTAAGCATGAAAAGTCTTCCAAGCTAAATACAGGATTACTGGATTACCCTACCAAATTTGCATGTAAAGTACATGTACATCGCTTGTGGCTGGCAATCAGCTGTTGTTTGTTTAGCACTGCATGAACATATACCATGGCCTTTTGGCCGGTAAACCTGTTTTAACTAAGCAAAACTTTTTGGTGCTCAGTTCATTTGTGTGCTAAGCACTACTCACGCTTTACTTTGAATAAGTTAGAAAATGGTGGAGGGACTGGGAACTAGTCTATGATTGACTACGATGTGCTAAACTAGTTTCCGCCGCACACTATGAAAAAACTAATGCATAATAGAGGCAAAAACCAGTCTGCACACATACAAGTACGTATAAACGTTCAGCCGGTATTTTAGAAGGTTTTTATTTGTTATTTTCAGGTTTAGGTTTGGTCGCACGGGACTACCCATTTCAAACATCGGGCTACCATTTTTCTCAGTGTGGTAGTCCGGCGAACTACCAGTTAAAATAAAAATTTGTCGAGCTCTGTAGTGCGTCCAGGCCCATGAGCCGGTTTTAAACAAATTTGTTTAAAACCAGCCAACCACATTTGTATTCTCTTAATAATGCAGATTTGACCATCATTATGCACAATTTACACATTATGGAAAGAAGACCAAAAGAAAATGTATAGGGCCACTTTTTTTCAAATACTTGAGTTCGTGATCCAGCACTGTGCAAAAACAAATAAAAACCACTCTCGCACATCAAATCTGAACACCCAAAACGAACATTGTTTAATTAAATTGTTGGTAGTCGGAGGGGCTCTTTGTAAGATACATGTACGCTGTTTTAAATTTTTCATGAAAAGTAAATCAATCGTACTATTTTTAACTAGTTTTTTCTTTACCAGATCCAGGCAGGGGATTATTTTTTATAAAAAAAACCACGTTTTTTTTATAAAGTGAAATATTCCCGTTTATTCAAGAAGTATTTTGTAGTATTGGCTGACTTTACCGGTATATAAGGTTAAATTTGATCAGCTATTAGTACGGGTGACGTGTCAATTCAATATTGATGATTTGCCCTTCACCGACATATTTTGTGAACACTGTAGCAAAATCCAATATTGAATAAACTTGATTAGCCTCATTCAAAACTTTTTGGGGGGTTGATTTGGTTTTTCATGTCAAGGTTTTAAAGACAGTCGGCTTTTCCATGGAGCAGAGCAGTTTTTGTTGGACATCCTGTCAAATGAGAATGTGACGTACAACAATCATAATTTGGGACTTACACCTACGGTAAGTGCTTGCATTGTCAGTTATGGTATACATGTACAGTTTGCCATAGATAAATTTGAATCTCTGCATGTCGTTTCACTTGTCCTTTCATAAAGTTAGTTGCAAATAATTGGTTGAACAATGACAAAGGAATGCTTTTGTTAACAGTTCATTCCAATAGCTAGTGACTTGACTTGAGACTGAAGGACTTGCGATGGACTTGCAAGGACTAAAATTCTGCAGCCTACATGTACCGGTAGTCATGTCTTTCACCGACCGACTGACTCGCTCACTATTACTTGTGTCTATAACCCTCTCACATTTACCAGGACACACTTGACCATTCTGCGTTGTTTACCGCAACTTTTTGCATAGCATCTATTCATCAGTTCCTCACCAGAGACCTTTTAGCAAACTTTGTGTATATAGCACCCTCATTAGACAATATCATGAAAGGCCACTCTTGCAAAGATAAATATAACCAGGGATGAGATTGACAATTAAGACAAAAAAGTCTGAACCTGTATAAAAAGGTCTGGAAATGCATATGGGTACACACAAATGTATGTCCAAAGCCGCGTTCGCATTGGACTTTTTTTGGCAAAACCTACGGAGACTATTGTCAACTTTAACCAAATTAAATCCAATGCGGACAGAGGGTAACATTGTCAAATTGTCCATTTTACCCTCCGCAACAGTAAGATCTACAGGACCAAGCTTCTAGCGGAGGATTTAACACCGTGAACTTTGACAATCACGTACGGTAAATTTTGACAATATTAAGTCCAATGCGAACGCGGCTTATGAAGTTGGGAAATAAATAACCATCTCTTTGTACTCAATTTCTTTAAGTAATATGAAAGCTGTGCTCATTTCCTTTATTTCCCCACATATCACTATTGATTGGTGTCAACCCTATTTTAGGCGCAAAAAGTGTGACATAAAACAAATAGGATACAAAACATCAATGGTTGGTGTTCATAACTAAACAAAAATCAGGCATTTTGAAATGGTGCACTGTCAAAAATACCGATCATTGATGTTCAGAACTGGATGACCACAAACAAACTAAAGCTAAAGGAGGACAACATTTGTAATTTGTTCTTGCTGCATCTCTTCATTGTCGGAAACACTTAAACTGACGTAAATCTGCAGATAGGTAACGCAACAATACAAAAATGCATGACTTCTACATGCTTTCATGAATTTGGAACTTGGATGCAGTGACCCTTGGGTTGGAAGAAAAAGTTCTTCATCGGATTACGGAGGTCGAAAGTTATGTAGGGGTCATTTGATGTCATCGTTTAAGCATGCCCAAAATTTGACTTTTAAAAACACAAAACATATAGGAATCGTTCGCGGGAAAAGGAGACACTTCTGATCGGAAGATTGTATATTTTAAGCTGCCATGCCTATTATTGGTCCCATTTTGATCGTTTAACCATCAGGTCAAGTCCCTTAACCAGTTCGCGCCGGGATTATTTTTAACGAAACTCGATCCGAAGCAGGTTCAGGCCGCCAGTACCGGGAAGCACACCCACGCATTTTCTAGCCTCGCTTGCTGCTGACAGACATTTCCGGCCTTGCTAGTGGCGTGTTTATGCGTCATCTGTTTTGAATCTGGGGAAAACTTTGCGTTTATATACGTCATCTGGCGCGAACTGGTTAACAGTTAGTTATAGACTACTTACTGAAAAACACAGCATATATAATATCCATAGCTGCATGCGAATTTTAACCGGTGGGTGCACTTTGTCTGCAACTTTTGACTAGCAATGAAGGCTGCTGCAGCTACATTGATGTAGCGTGTGTAAAACTTGATCAGTAAGTTCAAAACAATTCAAGTGTAGTTTACCTATCTACAGGTCTGTTTAATATTTGGCAAATATTTTTGTTTCCTCAGAATTTCTCCAAGTCATCGGCTCTGAACACATTTTACCGGGTTATGTCTACCAATGTCGACCACAAAGGGAAAGTCTTTATCTCGACTATCGAAGGTAAACTGTAGGAAAAGCTATCTATTGTTGTGTATGTATTGTGTATTTATTTATTTACGTTTATGGATGATAATCTTATAATGGGGTTATAATCCGCAGATTAATAAGACATGTACAGTATTTGGAGTTAAGATTGGCCTATAATTATGAGAAACACCCCAAATTGAATTTTGTTTAAAATTTGGCTCGTTAGTTTTTGGACTGATTAGCATCACTGCTGAACTTTGAAGGTACATTAACCCTCATTAACAGTCCTCAATCCTCCAACAGGTGAAGGATTGAGGACTGTTAGGGTTAAGATACACCATTTGCAGATAACAAAAATATTTACTACCAAATTATTAAGAAATATCTTACTCATTTGAAAGTAAATAATGATTCTAGGCATCCAGAAAAATGATTGCGCTAGATATCCTGTAATTATTCTGAAAAATATAATTTTATTAAGAAAAATTCGCGATCGCCGTACGGCGATCGCGAAAAAACAAAGATAACATAAGAATAACTGCTCGACGCCGAGGTTAAAGAATTAGCCAAACAAATATCAGAAATGTCTGCTTGATTGCATCATTTCTAGGAAAAAAAACCTTGTTTTAAAATGAAAGAGAGCTTCTTAATTGTTTTGTTTTTCTGTCTTTATTTAACAGCAATGTATTACCCAATTTACGGCGTCCAGTTTCATCCAGAGAAGAACAGCTTCGAGTGGAAATCCAAGAATATTAATCATTCATCAGATGCTGTGAAGGTCACTCAGTACTTTGCAGATTTCTTCATTTCGGAAGGTGAGGAACATTGATGCAATATATGCAAGACAGAACTGGGCAGAGATTGAAATGAGGGTTTTCAGGTATTAGGAAAGATACAATATTCCTTGAAAAACTCTTCTTTGCACTTCAATTCGACATTCTATTGACTCGTTATGGCTTTTTAAATGTTGCATTGAAATATGGACACCTTAAATTTTTAATTTGTTGTAACTAGTTATGTCTTTTAGATGAACAGAAAATATGTTTTTTCTGCATTATGAGTTTTTATGAGCAGTCAGTTACTTGAATAGTTCCATGAGAATAAATCTCACTGTACAAATGTTCCAGTCATCAGTATAAGATGTGACAATGCACACACCTTTCAATTTGTTGCGGTCTGTGTTAAGTTTTTAATTAATCAGATGCAGCGCAGATGCAGCGCAGATGCAGCGCAGATGCAGCGCAGATGCAGCGCAGATGCAGCGCAGATGCAGCGCAGATGCAGCGCAGATGCAGCGCAGATGCAGCGCACTTGCAGCGCACTTGCAGCGCACTTGCAGCGCACTTGCAGCGCACTTGCAGCGCACTTGCAGCGCACTTGCAGCGCACTTGCAGCGCACTTGCAGCGCACTTGCAGCGCACTTGCAGCGCACTTGCAGCGCACTTGCAGCGCACTTGCAGCGCACTTGCAGCGCACTTGCAGCGCACTTGCAGCGCACTTGCAGCGCACTTGCAGCGCACTTGCAGCGCACTTGCAGCGCACTTGCAGCGCACTTGCAGCGCACTTGCAGCGCACTTGCAGCGCAGCAGTGGCGAGTGCATTCTAAAATTTAGGGCCATGAATACTGACTTAAATACTGATATAGTATTGCGCATACCTACGGGAACGTGCAACCAATAAAACAGCAAAAGACAATAAACGTGACACTGGAAAAGTGTTTAAGACCAGTGTTGAAGACCAGCTAGCCGGACCAAACCAGTCTTTATCTTTCGTTTAATACCGGCCTCGTGATGAACTCTCGACCAATAGAAATGAAGAAGAGAATACAAATGTGGCTGGCCAGTTTTAAACAAGTATGTTTAAAACCAGCTCCTTTGGCCTAGACGCATTGTTCAGGCCGATGAGCCGGTTTAAAAAAACACCTGTTATTATTAGGTGCCTTTCGTCCTGCAAATGGACCCCACTTTACTGGTTACATGTAGTTTACATGATATGTGTATGCAAAATTATGTATTGAATTCTCCATCCGAAAAAATACTTGAATCTCTATTTTTCTACGCTTCAAAATTCTTTCTTGCATTTGGTTGACCTAGCTGACTTTTTCTTTTTACAGCTCGTAAGAACTACCATTCATTCAGTGCTGGGACTTTGGATAAATACCTCATCTACAACTACTCTCCCGTCTATACTGATACAGACTTTGAACAGCAGTACTTCTTCAATGTGACAAGTGCTTAGAGAGGGAACGATTAACGCATTGTTAGTGCCTGTACAATCCCCATTATTCTCTGTACAACCCACCGGTTAAAACATGCGATGTGAAGTAGACGTCGCAATGCTGCAAAATCGCTACAAATTTTCATTTACATTAACTTTCGTGCCTAGTATATAAAATCGGCCTTTACACATATAGTCGATAGGGTTGTCCATATAAAAAAATATAAAAAAAATAGTATTTGAATATTCCAAACTTGCCGATCAAGTTTAACACGGCAGTTGCAGCTGCCTTCTTAGCTGGGGCCAATTTCACGGAGCTGCTAAGCACAACAATTTGCTTAGCATGAACATTTGTCCTTGGCAAAAACAAGGTTACAGACCAAATGTTCATGTGATCTTTATTGTTTTTGATTGATAATCAGCTGGTTTTTTGCTTAGCATGAAAAACACTTAGAATTTTGGCTGGTAACCTGTTTTTAATGAGCAAGACTTTTTTATGCTAAGCAAATTGTTGTGCTTAGTTGCACACAAAGCGCATCAGTTAAAATGTGCATGCGACGATGGATATAGGATCAACGCACCCGATTTCAATAAACTTTTCGTAGCTTTACGACGCATCGCAGCCCTGCAACGAGTTACTCTTTGTAACTCGAGTGGTGACGCGTCGCAACGTTTGTTGAAATCGGGGGCTGAAGTGGTCAGCTGGACTGTATTTATTAAACTGTCAAGGGATTTTGTGTATGTATCAGGCAGAGTCAGAGATGCAGTGGATTCCATCACAAGTCCCTGCAAGTCCCTGCAAGTCCACCACAAGTCCTTCAGTTCCATTTCAAATCACAAGCTATTCAAATCAGCTTTGACAAAAACATTCCTTTGTCATTGTTCATCCAGTTACTTGTGACTGCCTTTATGAAGGGACTTGTGACTGGCTTCACGAAAGGACTTGTGAACGGACTTGCAGGGACTCGACTACAACCCTGATATCAGGGGAGTCCTAAACAGACTACATCAGTCACAAGTCCACAAGTCCGGCAGTCTTAACTCGAGTCACAAGCTCAAGTGAACATTCTTTTATAGTTACTGTTCACCCCGGTACTTGCGATGACAAGTCCAGTTAAAGGTTTTTTATTTACTAAAGCCCGTTGCACACCCGATGACCGGGCCATTTGACGTACAGATGCCGAGAGGCGTGATGCACTGAAAAATTTGACCGATCTTATGAGCATACACCAGGCAACGAGATGAATTCAAATGTGTTTGTTTTACGATTGTACAATTTTACCGATTCTAATGCCACCGGAAAGGTGTGCGGACAGCAATAGTACTTAAAAATTGACGTTTGGGGTGGTATTTGGTCATCATGTTGTGATGAGCAATTAAAGAATCGGGCATGTGTTGTGCCGTTAACGCTTGTGGTCCCTCCAAGTAGCCGACCATGCATGTGAGTGACCCGCCAATCTGGTGAACTGGTAACAATCGGTGTGCGACAGGCTTAACCAGTTCGCGCCAGGATTATTTTAACATCACCGAGCCGAGGGGTGGAATTATTTTTAACGAAACTCTATCCGAAGCGGGGTAGTAGTAGTAGTAGTAGTACATTTATTTCAACGCTGTCCTTGGTCAAGGAAATACACAATGTGTTTACAATAAGTTGAATTACAGTATTACAGGTTAAATAGTATTATTATATTGTAATAAATACTTATTAGATAACTTAAGGACAACATTTAGGTTTGGGTGAAGCAATAATGCTTTTGTGCCCTAACCTAGGGTCAGACAAAGGGACAGACAGGACAAAGGACTTATAACAGAAAGAGTGTGCGTGCAGGTACTAAGCCATAACAATACAAAGTATATTACAGATTTTAAATAGTATGAATGTATGCATCAAGAAGTAGTTTTTTTAGTTTTTTGACAAATATAGCTTGTGATGGTGATTTTGTTATATTTTCACTAAGACTATTCCAGTAATTTGCACCATGTTGAATAAGACTGTTTTTAAACAATGATGTTCGACTGTAACAGACGTAGATATTTTTTCTAGAAACACTTCGAGTATTATATGAATGTGTATCAGATGACCACGTAAACAACAAGCTGAAACAACCAGGTAATGCATTTGTCATGTACTTATACATAAATTTACCTAAATTTAAGTAATACAGGTCTTTAAATCGTAATAGTTTTAAATTTGCAAACAAAATTATTATACTACATTATTTTCCAACTGTAATTATGTAATAACCAACTGTAATTATGGCTGGTTCAGGCTGATAGTGCTGGAAAACACACCAACGCATTTCCGGCCTTGCTAGCTGCTGACAGACATTTCCGGCCTTGCTTGTGGCCTGTTTCTGCGTCATCCATTTTGAATCTGGGGGAAACTTTGCGTTTATATACGTCATCCGGCGCGAACTGTTTAATGAAAGGACTTTGAAGCTATAGTACACACTATTTGTTATCTGTGTATTTTTAGCGTTTGAGGCAGCTTAACAATGCTCAAAATCTAGAGGTTGACAAATAACTTGGATTATCTAAGATTTTCGATTTCAATTTAAAATTTGGCGAGTCGGTTTGAATTGTGCTCAAAATCAGTAAAATCATTTGTTACAAAATGATAGCATGCTAGAAGGAATAATTTCACAATAGTTAAAATAATATCTTTACAAGTACAAGTTTTAATAATAATAATAGTATTTTGGTAAGTTTATTGTTTTATAACATCTAGCTGCAAAAGGTTTACTTTCTTATAGCTTTAATAACAATGACAGTTTATCATATAATTACATGTACTGCATCATAATTACAGTTGGAAAATAATGTAGTACATTGTGGTAATGAGTATAAAAGAAAACTCCCATCGAAGTTCAAGTGCAATCATCATCATCATAGATATTGTAATTTGTAATGGTACAACAGATTTTTGACTCGGGAAAAACAAAAGATGTGGCCTTCTTTAAAGTGCCCTTTTAGTGTACTTTATGACTTTATGTACTGTTTATATTAAAAAAAGAAAACAAAGATATTGGAGGATTGTTCTTCTCTGTAATGCTATCATCTTTCAATGGAATTAATGTACCCTACCGTACATTTGTAGTTCATTTCGGTCATGTTACCCAAATAGTTACTACGTTTGCACGTTTCTCTTTTGCTGACAGGCCATATTCGCTAATAGCTTTTAATTGCACATAAAGTAATGCACCTCTTGGTGCCCACCCATGATGCCACGCAGTACCGCCGACACCGCCGCCATATTGAATCTGTCTCTGTTTACTTGGCGACGCAGGCAAGATACCCGTCTATTTTAACGTAAGTAGTAGTTTTCTTCGAAAACTATTCTGTAGACTTTTCACCAGGGATATATATGTATATCTATCCACTCTAGCGCTACAAAGAGCTCCAAATGTTTATAACATGTACCTAAATTGGGCTTGACCTTTTCATGCAAATTTGACTATCTTCACGCAGTAGACCTACCCATTTATATTAGCAGTCGTGCCGGTCTGCGTTGCATCTAATTAGCTAGCTCTGTTTCGCGATGGAATTTCGTGATTGGGCGTAGTATGTATTGCGCGTATGTAAACTGAACCGCCGTTCTGCAATCGCCGACTGCCTCTCTAGGAAAGCCTGCAGAGAAATAAGGAAAAAGATAAACCGCTGGATTGAATTTGAAAAGACCACTATGCGATCGAGGGAGCTGGACTATAAACCATGTCGTTAGCGGGCGCACTGGCGATTCACGGTGGTCAGTTTGCCAAGACCGGGGGTGCGTTCCACTTACGCGAACTGTTTGCGCGAACGTTCGCCAACGTTTTGAGTTGGCGTTTAATAGGGGGAGTGGAACGATATTTTAAAAACTACGTTTTCAAAATGGCGGCGCCCAGTGAAAGTGACATCGTTTGGTTCGCTGCTTTTTGTCCAACTCATTATTTGTCTTTAAAAGATCCCTGTGAATGCTCAAAACAATCCACCGTTTATAACAAAAAGTATAAAACGTAAATAAAAACCGTGAAAAGAACCCTGCCGTCTGCTAACCGCTTCGCCATCATTAAAATACGTCACTGGCCAACAGCGAACAGCTCGGAATGTCGTTCGCCGTTTTCGCTAACGTTGGCCAACATAATTGGCGCACAATGCGTTCCACTCACGATCACGCGAACAACGCTAACGTTGGCCAACGTTGGCAACGTTCGCTGGAGTGGAACGCACCCCGGGGGTGCGTTCCACTCACGCGAACGCCAACGTTGGCCAACGTTAGCGTTGTTCGCTTGAGTGGAACGCAATGTGCGCCAATTATGTTGGCGAACGTTAGCGAAAACGGCGAACGACATTCCGAGCTGTTCGCTGTTGGCCAGTGACGTATTTTAAAGATGGCGGAGAAGTTTGCCGACGGTTTTCGTTTCACGGTTTTTATTTACGTTTCATACTTTTCATTATAAACGGTGGGTGGTTTTGAGCAGTCACAGGGATCTTTTAAAGAAAAATAATGAGTTAGACAAAAATCAGCCAACCAAACGACGTCACTGTCACTGGGCGCCGCCACTTTGAAAACGTAGTTTTTAAAATATCGTTCCACTCCCCCTAACGCCAACTCAAAACGTAGGCGAACGTTCGCGCAAACAGTTCGCGTAAGTGGAACGCACCACAGGAGCTGCTAAACACAACAATTTGCTTGTCACAAAAAGTCTTGCTCAACAACAAAAAGTTAACAACTACAAAAACCACGTTTTTTTATGCGATGTAAAAACTAGCTAAACACCAGTCACAAACAATATACACCACCTAAAAAAATGGTTTGTTACAATGCTAAACAAACTGAATTGTTGTGCTCAGCAGCTCCATCCCCGGGGCAGCTCCATCCCCGGGGCAGCTCCATCCCCGGGGCAGCTCCATCCCCGGGGCAGCTCCATCCCCGGGGCAGCTCCATCCCCGGGGCAGCTCCATCCCCGGGGCAGCTCCATCCCCGGGGCAGCTCCATCCCCGGGGCAGCTCCATCCCCGGCCCCGGGGCAGCTCCATCCCCGGCCCCGGGGCAGCTCCATCCCCGGCCCCGGGGCAGCTCCATCCCCGGCCCCGGGGCAGCTCCATCCCCGGCCCCGGGGCAGCTCCATCCCCGGCCCCGGGGCAGCTCCATCCCCGGCCCCGGGGCAGCTCCATCCCCGGCCCCGGGGCAGCTCCATCCCCGGCCCCGGGGCAGCTCCATCCCCGGCCCCGGGGCAGCTCCATCCCCGGCCCCGGGGCAGCTCCATCCCCGGCCCCGGGGCAGCTCCATCCCCGGCCCCGGGGCAGCTCCATCCCCGGCCCCGGGGCAGCTCCATCCCCGGGGCAGCTCCATCCCCGGGGCAGCTCCATCCCCGGGGCAGCTCCATCCCCGGGGCAGCTCCATCCCCGGGGCAGCTCCATCCCCGGGGCAGCTCCATCCCCGGGGCAGCTCCATCCCCGGGGCAGCTCCATCCCCGGGGCAGCTCCATCCCCGGGGCAGCTCCATCCCCGGGGCAGCTCCATCCCCGGGGCAGCTCCATCCCCGGGGCAGCTCCATCCCCGGGGCAGCTCCATCCCCGGGGCAGCTCCATCCCCGGGGCAGCTCCATCCCCGGGGCAGCTCCATCCCCGGGGCAGCTCCATCCCCGGGGCAGCTCCATCGTATACGATGCACACGTATGCGTGCATGCAGCGCGCATAGGTCGTCGATGCGGGCGCCCTATAATGTACGTCAAAGTCATGCAATCAAGATTACGTTCACGGTTGCTATATACCGTACACGTCACGTACGTACGTACACATATCAAGCTAGCTAGTTTATCGCACACACAATTCCAAGCAAGACGTTGAACTGGAATACACCAGAAGAGTGCTAAACCACGCTTTCCTTCCTCCACGGGTAAACAAACCACTCTATAATATTTGTTCGCAGTTTAATGCTACCTGCATTCGTTCTAATTTGTCCTCTACGTTTCGAAATAGTTTCCACATCAGTTGAAATGTCTACCTTCATGGTTTTATTTAGTAACAGTTAGTTGAAAATCCGATTCTCGCGGTCGGCATGACGTCACCGGCCCTGTTTCTTGTCTCTGATTGGTCAGTGGTGGCTGTTAGTTATCACCCCCTCTGGACTCAAAGGGGAATGAGTAGCAATAAATAGTGTGGTGGTCTATGTGAAAAAAATCTAAATAATTAGTTATTGTCTAATATCTATTAAACACTACTCCGAAATATTTCCAAATTTCATTGTTTTATAAAGTAACAAAATCTCCCACGATACACCGGGAAAAAAAGTATGCATTTTTTTTATTGCTGTACAAAAACATAGAAAACACGTAATTCCCTGTACAAATTGAATGGAGGGCGACCCCTTTGCCCAACGGCGTGTGCAATAGGTGGAACAGCCTCCGACCGTGAGAATGCCGTAGTTCGGATCATCACCGAGGCGCTACCGGGCGATGACACTGACGGACCGCGGGTCTCCCGGGTCGTTTTCCTCATGGCCCCGGACGGACAGCATGGCCAGTCACGGTGATCTGACGGTATGTGCCGTCAGCGTGGAACTTGGTTCGGTTGTTCCTTCTTCTATGGTGATACCATAAAAGACAAATAAAGCGAAGCAAAAGCATTCTGAATTGGAAAAAAAATGGAGAATTCTCGGGAGAAAAAGAACAATGACTGGAAAAACAGCCAGCTCACGGTGAGTAGTCAACCCTAGTTTATATCCCTTTTTTAAATATTTAGACATGATCTGGCGATACTCTACTTGTATACTATTACTAGTGTCCGAGAAGCATGAGAAAGAACAAAACAAACAACGAAAACGGTTAGTTTTGCATTGTTTTGCATATGTGATTTATTTCAAAAGTTTCAAAAGTTGCCCAAAATCACGCAAAACACTTGTTGTTTTTTTGACAAATACCAACACGGGGCAACAGCACATATACTGCAAACTGCCTTTTCCACATGTCAAAGATGAACTTATGGTTATGGGGCTTCAATGTTATTTGTTAAGAACCACTCAGTAATTCGATTTAGACACAGCTTTACATCTTTTACTGTAGTGTTGTGTTCCGTGCAGTTTACCAAGCACAGGCTATTACGAATGTTGTGACTGTGGCCTGCCCACTGACATCTATACACTCTGGCTGTGCGGGCTAAATGGGCTGAAGTTGCAGACGAGCATTCTAGCATGTACAATGTATATTACAGTGTACAGAGATTAGTGGGCTCGCCCCCAAACAAGTCTCGTGAATATGAGCCAAGAATTAAGCCACAGTACTAGTAGACCAATCACAGTTGCACACCTTGCACATGGCCACCCAATCAGCACATGTGCGGATGTGCCGTCCAATCGGCACACAGCAAACAGATTATTAATTTAAAACATTTTTCAACCTGCCGCTAGAGGGCGCTATACTATGTTCTGATCTTTTTTGAAAAGTGCAACCTACAGTTGTATCTGTAAGAACTAACACCAGCGAAATTCAATTTACATCATTTCCACTTTTCAAATTACATGTACAGTATGTATACGGGCCTTGAGATTTGGAACGAAAGGAAGGGTCACGTGATTTCACGTACACAAGATAAAATGAAGATCCGGGATTATTCTATCAATTGCCACAAACCTCAAGTTCAGGTCTTTCAAGGTTTATTTTTTATTGATTTTTTAAGATAAAATCTATTTATCTTTAATTGCCTGTAATTTGATACATGATAGCGTTATTATGTTGTCTGTGAGACACAAGTTTACTAAAAGGTCTTTACCTATGTAGGTTAAGTTTTATGGGAATACGACTTTGTTTTCTGTTAAAAGTGCTCAGTGCAAAAGATCGTGTACAAAGTCGGATGGGATTTGGGATGGTAACACCATTTCCATCTTAAAGGTAGGATACACCATTGGTACGGTAATTGATTGAATTATCATGAATGGGTGGCTTTTGGGGGTTGTATTTTATTGACCTGTCCGAAGTTTTACAGTCATTAATGCCGAGAAAAGCATAAAAAACAGCGTTTGTTTTCATCCGGCGTCGAGCAGTTATTCTTTTGTTATTTTTGTTTTTTCGCAATCGCCGTCCAGCGATCGCGAATGTTTTGTTATAAAATTCTACTTTTCAGAATAATTGCAGGATTTCTAGCCCAATCATTTTGCTGGGTGCCTAGAACCATTATTTACTTTCAAATGAGTAAGATATTTCTTAATAATATTTCGGTAATAGATATTGTTGATATCTGCAAATGGTGTATCCTACCTTTAAGAATTATGAGTTGTTTCACCCTTCAGGCATATTTTTTTGATTTTTTTTTATCTGGGAAAATACATTTCTAAGAAAAAAAGGAAACATTTTCTTCGAGTGACATTACCATTCTTACATTTTTCATTTTGTAGGTTGCTGTCAGGATTCGTCCCATGACAACTGCTGAGATTGAAGCAGGTTGTACAATCACTGCCCAGCCTATTGACGACAGTGTGAGTGTGATTTTCAGTTGTAAATTTTATTTTTTTTAAATTGTAACATCTAAATAATTTTGCAGCGTGTGTCTTGTGCGTGACAAAAAGTGTTTGTTTGCTTGTTCTACGCATCTCAGAGCAAAATAAAACTAAAGGCATACTCAGAACCACCATGGTGAACTGTCCCATTCCATTTTCAGGTTCAGGGAGACAAACTGTAAAACCGTTCAAATTGTAACAATTTTTCTTCACTTCGAAGTTGGAGTACACGCTGATGGTACTTGATCCTTGGCCGTTTTCCAAACCCTAGCTTAGGGCTCCATCACTGGCTCCATTACCATTGCCAAACTGCATAAACGAAGCATGAATGAAAGACGGAGAGAAGGCTGCCAGTTTCTGGTTATTAAATTAACCGTGTAACCGTTGTTTTGCGGTTACGGTTAAACAAAAACAAACATTACAAAAATATAAAAACAATTTAATGCATGGGTTTCATCAAGGAATTTAGTGTGTGCGCCTAATACGTGTAGATAATCGCAGTTCTGCGATTGCTAATTGTCTACATCAAATTTTATAGGCCAACTGGCTATATGCATCAGCTCTATGCTATATGTTAGATAAGCTATCAGAAATGTCCATATCAAATTTATTCAATTGTACTATTTGTGACCTGCTCCAACGAAACCCACGCAAAGTTGACAATTGGTGGAGTTTCTTTTATTAAATTTTTTTTTTTTTAAGAATTAAAACAAAATATTTAAAAAAGAGAGAAACAAAAGAAAAAAGGTTAACCGAACAGGAAGAATGTAACCGTGTAACCGTTTGAACAGCCGGTTAACCGTGTTTAACCGTGTAACCGTTGCAGGCTTATACCGGTAGGGTTTGGAAAATGGCCCATGCATTAATAGTCTGGACTCTGGAGGGTGCTATGCAAAATGTACGTTAAATTATTTTATTAAAACAACCACCTCCATCAAATCACTTACTTTGTATTACTTTGAAAATTTCGAGCAGAATTGTGTCGTATTTGAATGTGCGTGTGACGTTGCGAGCATAATTACATGACGTACATGTAACAGAAACTTGACCAACGAGTCAGCAATTATGCATGTTACGTC
Organism: Crossaster papposus; assembly: GCA_037893245.1. NCBI lineage: Eukaryota > Metazoa > Echinodermata > Asteroidea > Velatida > Solasteridae > Crossaster > Crossaster papposus. The sequence goes on from JBAIAA010000238.1 coordinate 2,410,500, forward strand.
ACATGTACCGCGATTAGGAAGCCTTGCAACCAAGACTAGGTTTTCCACTACAATGCTAACCCCGGGGTTTGGTCGTTAACCCCAAGATTGCCAACCTTAACCCTTGTCGCTTGCGGGGTTAATAAACCCCGGGGTAACCGCAAATGTTCAGTTTTAACCCAGGGTAGAAAAAGAGTAGTGGGAATGCTCTTGCTGCCCCCGGGTATCTCAGTTTTAAGGTTTGCCATTACCCCTGAGATACCCGGTACAGGGGTACTGGTAACACAAAATTTGGCAGTGGGGAATAGGGTATAAATACCGGTATTACAATGGAAAGCTCTACATGTACACGTCACAATTATATTATTTAATACACTGTACAACTGGTATTTTTGTTGCGAATTTCCATATTCCTGAGCAAAACTGCCATGACTGTGATGTCTTTCTGGGCAGAAACTTTCTATGTTTCACCACAAAACTTTTCTAGCATTTTGGGTAATTTGCTCTTGTAAATTATCCTTTTTTTTATGATTGCGAACAGAAAACCGCAAACTGAGCAATGGCTTCCTGAAATGACATCACCACATCACAACAGCAGCATCCTCACCCTTTTTACATTTGTAAAGAAGTCCACTGTTTAATTACACTAAACCAAAAGGAATGTCAATTTTTGTATACATTTAAATCTGTATCTGTATCTGTATCTGTATACGCTACTGCACAACCGCCACCATCTGGGCTATCACGTGCAGGTTACGCTGTCACAGCTGCTGGTTGCAAACTAAATTTTAAAATGCGCAAGCTTAGTAAGGCGGTTGATGTCAACTTTGTCTAGCTGGGTCTTGAAAGAGCCTAAGGTCAGGGCACATCTGGCACTGTCGGGAAGAACATTCCACTCAGGAATGGTCCATGGATATAGGGACTGGAGATAACAGTTTTTGTTTGTCTGGAATCTACTGTAGATGAAGTGGCCTGAAGATTGTCTGGTCTGTATAGTTGAAGTCTGAGCCTGGAGAAGATGAGCTATGTTGTTGGGGATGAGTTGATTTGTTTCCTTATAGATGGTACAAAGGCGGGCCTTGGTTCGCCTTGATTCCAAAGGTTCCCATTCAAGTTGATTTAGCATCTCAGATACGCTTGATGTTCTGGCATAGTCATGTGATACAAATCGAGCTGCTCGTCGCTGAATCTTGTTGATATTATCAATGTTGTTCTTTTGATGTGGGTCCCAAATGGTTTGGCAATATTCAAGAAGGGGGCGTACCAATGCTTTGTACGTTATCGCTTTAGTAGATTTGTCACAGCTAGAAAGGTTTCGCTTGAGGAGGCCCAAAATTCTGTTTGCTTTTATGGTAATTTGATTTATATGTCTATTCCAGGAGAGATCAGATGCCAGTTCAACTCCTAAGTAGGGGTAGTGATCTACTTCGTTGAGAAGACTGTCACCCATCCTGTAACGGTTTATTATAGGCTTCTTTTTATGGGTGACTCTCATGGAAAAGCACTTGGTGTGGTTGAAACCCATCTGCCATTTCGTCTCCCAGTCACAAAGATGTTTGACGTCATTCTGAAGAGTGTTGGCATCTTCAGGATTTTTAATATTGCGGTAGACTATACAGTCATCTGCGAACAACCTCACACATGATGAAAGATTATCCGGCAGGTCATTTATGTAGACCAAAAAGAGCAAGGGTCCCAACACCGTTCCCTGTGGTACGCCTGACCCGACTGGTGAGCGCGAGGAAGACTCTCCGTCCACTACAACCTGTTGATGTCGTTTGGTGAGGAACGTCTCAATCCAGGAGTGGATGTTGTTTCGAATACCCATATGATGGAGTTTTGCCATTAGACGACAATAGGGAACGGTGTCAAAGGCCTTGCTAAAGTCCATTATTACTAAGTCGGCTTGTCCCCGGTTGTCCAAGATGCTATACAGGTCATGTACTAGGGCAGAAAGTTGTGTTTCACAGGACCTTCCCTTGCGGAAGCCGTGCTGCTGGTCAGCTAATATATTGTGTTTCTCAAAATGCTTCATTATATGGCCATGTAAAATGTGTTCAAGGACTTTGCAGACAATTGAAGTCAAGGATATCGGTCGGTAATTTGCTGGGTTTGAGCGGTCACCTTTTTTGTAAATAGGTGAAATGTTTGCGTTTAACCAATCACTGGGAAGATCACCAGTAGACACAGATCTTTGAAAAATTGCTTGCAGGATTGGTGCAATACTAGCAGAACAGGACTTTAGCACCTTGGCTGTGATGCCATCTGGACCGCAGGCTTTATGTGGTTTTAGTTCAGACAAAAGTTTCTCAACTCCCTCCGTGGTAATGGTCAAATTACTGATATCCGGAATTTTACTGGAACCAAGATCAGGAAAATCAGTTTGATTCTCCTTTGTGAAAACAGAGCAGAATTGACGATTAAGGGCTTCTGCCTTCTCTTTTGCGCTAGAGATTATGTTATTTGCGACATTTAAGGGCGAGACGCCAGACACTTCCTTACGTTTGGATTTTATGAAGTTCCAAAAAGGCCGGGTATTATCAGTCTGGAGGCTTGCACCAATGACGTCCCTGATGTAGGAGCTGTGGGCTTTGCGAATTTTCCTGTCGATGTGTCTGCGAAGTTTGCAAAATCTTGCCCAACATGAAGCAGAACCATGTTTCCGCGCGTTGTTGTAGAGACGCTTTTTTCTATTGATGTCTCTCTTGGTGGAGTTGTTAACCCAGGGGTACGAAAAATGGCTAGAACTTGTCTTTGATGGAATATGTTTATCAATCGAAGTAAATAAGGCATTCTTGAAGGAAGAGTATAACCCCTCCACAGAGCTAGTTGTGGTGTCAGTCAACTTCTCGTAGAATTGATTCATATCACTATCAATATTAGCAAAGTTCGCTTTTGCATACAGGAAAATTTTGCGTCTCGGTGGTCTGGAGATTTTGGGTTTCAAAATCGCACCCACCACAACTAGATCGTGGTCGCTTATGCCACATTCGACATTAACAAAGTCAACAGCAGCAGGTGTGTTGGTAAGACATAGGTCTAAAATATTGTTGCCTCTTGTAGGCTTTTTGACAAGTTGGTGAAGATTGTAGTCATTGAATATGTCAATCATGAGCTTGTTAATGGCAGGGTACCGTCCACCAGGTTTGGAAGTAACGGTTTCCCAATCGATATCAGGTAAATTAAAGTCTCCCAATAACCAGATGTTTGCGTTGGGTGGAATTTTGGATAGGGAAGAATCCAGTTCCTTGACATAATCGATATCCGTTGACTGGGATCTGTAGAAAGCACCAATATAAACGGGAGATAAGCCCTTCACACAAATGGAGATCCACAATAATTCACAGTCAGTTTGAAGTTTAGCTTCAGCAGAAGCTATCAAAGTATTTTTGACGGCTATAAAAACACCACCACCTCTACTGGTCTGACGGTCATGACGAAAAACATTGAAGCGTGACGGGAACACTTCACCAGAGGCGATAGAGCTATTTAGCCATGATTCAGTACCTATCACAACATCAGGATCTTCCGTTGCCAGAATAGCTTCAAAGTTGGGAAGCTTGCCTTTAATACTCCTACAGTTCATATTAATTATTTTCAAGTTAGTCACTTGTTTTGATTTGGATTTCTTGGTAGTTTTAGTCTTGTTGGTTTTTGGTCTCTGGTCAGACTTGGGGCTAGAAGAGCAGGCCGGTTCGCCAGGCAAGGACCGATTACTCTCATCGAGATCATTAGAACTAAGGTCTTGAGACTCGTTGGTCAGTAGGTCAAAACTATTTGAGAGTTCGAAGCCACAAAGGCTTTCAATAAATGAAGTTGAGAAGTTTGGCATCCCACAGTTGTCACATATCCAAGAGTAGGATGGATGGTTATTCAAAACATCATACATGTCATCATCCATGTTCAAGCATGACACGTGGAACCAGCCATTACAATGCTCGCACTCAATTGCTTTTTGGCCCCATTTAGCAGCTTTGCTACACAGTTGGCAGGGGTATTTCAAGGGTCTCGGGCCAGGATTGAGTTCAATATCCCCGGCAAGCAATGCAAATAAACATATCTGCACAATTTGGTTCTTTCCACTAGTTATAATAGTAGTACGGTGTTTCAAAATTCCAGGTCGACATCGAGAAGAAGAATGGAACAAACTCACCGGGTTTATGATGGGACTGTTATCATGGAAACTAGTGGGTGGTGCAGTCCAGTGTTGTATAATCCATGGTCTATCTATCATGTCATCAATATCCACATTATGGACAGTAAAAGGTACAATGTAGGATGTTTACTAAGTCATAAACACCAGAATGTCGTGTGGCCAGGGATCACGCCTGATTTTACAGTACAACCTGGGAAGCAACATTGTGGAGATCACTTTTTATCCAGTTCACGCCGAATGTTTTCCCCAAATTCAACTTCGGAAATGTCTGTCAGCAGCGAGCAAGGCCGGAAATGTGTGGTTGTGCTTCCTGGCACTATCGGCAGCCATGAACCCGCTTCGGATCGAGTTTCGTTAAAAATAATCCTTCCCCCTCGGCTCGGTGATGTTAAAATAATCCCGGCGCGAACTAGTTAAGAATACAACTTTTTGTACGTGTATCTTATACTGGTATACACCGGTAAAATAACACCATGACTGTATTTCTGCATTTACATGTACATGCAATGATAAATATTAAATGAATGATGAAATACAGTGCGCATACCGGTACAATATGTTCACGTACTTGTACACATGTATCGTACAGTGTGTATTGTACTGAATTAAGAAATTATGAAAACTGAATCGATGTCAACTGAATCGAAACATTTCATGTCTTACTGCTCTTTTTGCCCAGTCATAAAACTTTCAGAGTGTTCGATCCTAAAAGGTTTCCAGCACCATCTGATATTTTATTGATCTTTCCACCAAGCTTGGCCGCGCCTGGTGTATTATTAACAAAAAATGCAGTGTGTTTTTTGTTGTTGCCATGGCAACTGGTGTTGACTATATATGAAGAATGTATGCGGGAGAATCCAGTTTGTAGTGTTTGTGATAGAGCCACAATTGGGAGAGTCAGGTTGGCGTAGCGGTTCTTTCCTTGCCTTCCACCACTATGACCCAGGTTCATAATCCGGCCTGGGCCAATATGTGGATTGGGTTTTCAGTCCCTGCCTGACTCCCTGGGTTTTCCCCCAGGATATTCTTCTGGGGTTTTTCTCCCACCTTTAAAACTGTACCTTCTTCTCAATGTCTTCTCTCTACAGGTTTTTTCAGGCTTACGAGCTACAGTGCCTTGGGCGCTTTTGAGGGATCCTTGGTATCATTACCAGAAATATATAATAATAACAATTGCAAGTTATATGTACAGTAGTATACACCATTTGCAGATATTGAAAATATTTACTACCGAATTATTAAGAAATATCTTACTCATTTGAAAGTAAATAATATTTCTAGGCATCCAGCAAATTTATTGCGCTAGAATGGCTAGATATCCTGTAATTATTCCGAATAATAGTGCGAGACGTTGATTGCGAAAAAACAAACATAACATAAGAATAACTGCTCGACGCCGGTTGAAAACAAACGCTGTTTTTCGTGCTTTTCTCGGCATTCATGATTGTAAAACTTCTAACAGGTCAGTTAAACGATATTTACTATAAAATACAACCCCCCAAATCCACCTATTCATGATAATTCAAGCAATTACCAATGGTGTATCCTACCTTTAAAGGTAGAATGTATTTTGTACTTAAATACCGAAATGTACAACATACCAGTACTATTTGTCATTTGTGCATTTTGTTTCATTTTAGTTCTCAGAATCCACAGAATGATTTCCATTTTGAACCGGTACATAGACATGTACTGCTACTAATGGAAATTTCCAACAAGTTCAAGAATGCGTCTCTGAGACGCATTTTTGAACTTCTTTTATTATTTTCTTTTATAATGGATAACTCTAACTTTTAAAGTGTCTCTGCTAAACTGGACCAAATAAGCCAACATCAATATTTGTTTATCCAATTTTATACATACAATAGAATATGTATGAAGCAAGATTTATAGCAGAGGGGATATGGTAACCGTTTAAAAATTGTCGGTCATCAATTTAACTGCATGCAAATTAACTGAAACTGATTTCCTACATAAAACATGTACATTAGGCATGTTAGGCCATGAACTTTACCAATCACCTATTGTAAACCAGCTGCTACATCATGTTGGAATTGCCAGGGTGTTTTTTACATAGAAGATTCTTATAAATTATACATAGTACACATTTATATGTGCTTTGCAAAGACTAAAAGTTACCTTGATCAAACAATTTTTTCTCTGTTTGTAATTCCAGATCGTTGTGCTTCTAGATCCCATGGAAGATCCCGATGATATTCTGAGAGCTAATCGATCAAGGGAAAAACACTACGCATTTGACCGTTGCTTTGGCGAACATTCCAGCCAGGTAAATGATTGAACATTTACATACATCTTTACAAAGTACAGTACTAGTAATTAGGCATATTTTGAAAGCATTGAAGTGCTAGACCAATTGTAATTTTGTATTAGCAAAAGTGCTCAAAAGCTACCCAAAGGTGGCTGCTTAACAAGTTCGCGCCGGGATTATTTTAACATCACCGAGCGGGATTATTTTTAACGAAACTCGATCCGAAGCGGGTTCAGGCTGATAGTGCCGGGAAGCACACCCACGCATTTCCGGCCTTGCTCGCTGCTGGCATACATTTTCGAACTTGAACTTGGCGTGTTTATGCGTCATCCGTTTTGAATTTGGGGAAATTTTTGCGTTTATATACGTCATCCGGCCCGAACTGGTTAACAACTTTGTAAACCTGTGTGCTCCACGCACGTGGCACATGCTGATTTTAATGTCATTTCTGTGCAATCAAATCTCACACAAAAACAACGGGCAAATAAAAAAAAAACACATGTACATGTGGTGAATACATGTAAATATTTAATCCAAAGTTATACTCGAGTACTTTGTTTACTACCAAATATTGAGCTGTCTGTTGCAAACAAAGCGAGACAAACATTGACATTAGATCTAACAAATAAAGTCAATGGATGCATAAAGTACTTTTTAATCAATGGGACAGAATTACTAGAAAAGTACTCGGTCAAGTACTTAGGTTACGTTCAGACGGAGGCGTAAGTCAAGCTAATTAAAAAATACTAAGTTATTCCTCTGTTAGAACGCTCTAATCCCCCCGCAGCAGCGTAAGTTACGTCACCTTGGGGGCGTAACTTACGCCACCTTGGGGGCGTAACTTACGCTACCTTGGGGGCGTAACTTACGCTACCTTGGGGGCGTAACTTACGCTACCTTGGGGGCGTAACTTACGCTACCTTGGGGGCGTAACTTACGCTTTCAAAAAGTGGTAGGTTAGCGTTAAACCTGTCGGGCACAGTGGTTTACGTGTATTTATGCCAAAAGTTACCCTCTAGCGCCGCGGAGGATGCCATGGAATATACCTCTACGTTGCCAAGCATGCTTCGTTGAGGCTGTGGAAATGCACAATGTATACACGCTATATTGCGGTATCACGCTTTTTTAACAAGATAAAAAACCTTTTTACAACTGATTTCGGTCGTGCGATTATTCAAGACTACCCACTGGAGTGTGTGGGTGAGTTTGTCGTAGAACAATAGGACAATATGTGACCTGTTCCAACGAAACCCGGACAAAGTCGCACAATGTGTTTTGTCACAATGTACTCCTGAAGTCATTTCTGGATGGATTTTACCATTTTGAGGTTTTAGGTTTTCCTAAGTCACTCACTATTAATCTACAATCTCCTCAAATTTGAACAAAATCCGTCTACCAGAAGTGTGTTTTTTTGTCAATTTTGTGAAACATTTGTGTATAGAAATAATACGCTTTTCTGAACTTCAAAGCTGTTTATCTCATAATTAGGTTGTCAGGGTTTTATCACGAAATCCAGACCCCAGGGAAGATAGGGTGGGGGTACATATGTAAATGATACATCATTTTAAAGCTGAGAACCTAGAGAATTTGAAAAAAACAAAATCTGAAAAACTAAAAAGTCGACTTTGTCCGGGTTTCGTTGGAACAGGTCACATATGGTCCATGATTGGCAGAAAGTCCACGATTGAAATTCATGCAAAACATATGCGAAACATTACTAAAGAGTAAAAGTTGAGTACAAAAATGTAAGTGAAACAAGGAAACAAGGGGGTCCACGATGGAAGGTGTTTAATTTAATACACACGTATACAGTACTTGGTGCGAAATACGGTACCCTCTGGAGACGTGAACACAATGGGGACAATGGGAGTAAAAAGGTCTCCAAAGGGTAATTTCTATAGATGAATAGGTCTCCACTGGGAATTTCACGAATTCGATTTTTTGAATTTTACTTAAATTACTCAAAAACTAGGGTTAGGATATTAGGGTTAGTGTATAATATAGGGTATATTGGGTCGAAATTTCAACCCAGGAAAATAATTGTGGTTAAAATGGGAGCATTTTGAAAAACGTGCTTGACTTTCTAACCATTTTGTACACAAGAACAAAGCCATGTCTCCACAGTGATACAAAAATGCGAATTGATGCTCTAACAGGTGTGTGCTCTAACATGGCATTACGATCGAAACACGAAAGCGAACAAAGGTCTCCTTAAATTCCTCGAACAACGGTTTTCTTTGTTAAAATCTGTCCATGTTAACAGGGTTACATGTAGGTTATAATAAAGGAACAAAGGGAAACACAAACGGTCGTTATGTTGTTACTAATTCCTAATTCTGTGTGTACGTGTTCCTAATTCCTAATACCAGTACACTGTACATACTTAAGTTTCCTACTTTCCTACATAATTATTGTCCTACAATTTCGAAAAATAATATATGTACCTCAGTGAATAATATTCAGTGATTATTATTATTGTTGGTTTATTTCCACTTGCTTGTTTTTCGACGGTATTTACTGTACTGCAACTGTACTCTCAAAAGCTTTAGTGGGGATGGAACACAAATGTTGTAAGTACAGAACTTGCCAAATTGTCATGTTGTGCACACGAGTATCAATGAAATCTACTTCTAGTCTGCAAAGGTCTAAAATCCTACTTTTTGGGTTTTTTGAGCGATTGAAATTATTTTTTCTACTTATTCACCATGGTCAACTTAAAAGCCAAACAAACAGATGCTGTTTTGCATAATTGGGTAGTGTACAAAATGGAAAACAGGTATTTTTTTTCTTGGCCTATATACAGTGTACGTACCAGTATGCAATCCAATAGGGCCCAGGGCATACGGTATATCGAGCAGACAAAGTCTGCGAGGCAAGTAGAAATATGAAATCAATATTTAGCGACAGTTAATATCAGAACACTAATAATGAATGTCCTAGATGAACTAATCCCCCCCTCCTCCTTCTAGGATGCATGCTGTTGTCATGCCAACATGGTAAATATTTACCACGTGGCTGTTATAGAAGGGCAGTGCAAATTACGGAGTTGAGTACCCATTGTTATTAGGTCAGTACGGGTAATTAGGTACTGCCCAGGCCTTGTTTTATTTGTTTTCTGGATAGGTCTGTTTTTTTGTTATTGGATATTTTTGACTGGCATGTTTTTGACTAGCGTGTTTTTCTTCAAGACTCCTATACCCAGGGTTTGGACTTTGAGCTAGATCTGTCTTAAAGGCCGTGTTCATGCATTAACTATAAGTATAACTCCCTCTTGTAATTGACTACACCATATGTGACCTGGCACCACGAAATGAGCGTAAAGTCGGCAAAATCAAAAATTAAGATATGGGTATTTCTAAATTCTGTGGAAACAGAGCTTTCAAATGGTATATAACACTTGGATATTTGATACTCAATATTTGTTTTATTTTTATTTTCTAATCTGGAGTCTTAATACAGAGATTATGAGAAAACGGGCATTTCTTGCGAGAAATTGCGTGAACGCGCAAAGAAAGGCATAGTCAAAATTGTCTCGAAAACTAATTTTTTGGCAATTTTTCAGAATGACCTTAGAAACGTTTTGCCTACGACGCCAAAAAGAGTTTAGGCTTTATGTGCCCCAAGTATAACGTATTTTATCTTTTATGGATAAAATTAATTAGTCTTAAAAAAACACCATATAATCTCAAAATCGACCACCCCTTCAAATTTTGACTTTAACTGGCCGTACTGAAAAATCACTCCGTGCGACTTTATGCTCATTTTGTGATGACAGGTCACATACATGTATGTGACCCACCACCCCAAAACCAGGCTGAAGTCAAAATTTTTCATATGAGAGATTGTTATACCATTGGATTGCTAGCATTTTAAGCTTTAAAATAAGCTATAGTGGACTCAAATAGGTGGTATACTTTTGAAGTTATATCTTTTTGAAGTTAGGAAGTGTCAAGGGATGCTTTTGAGAAACCGAGCACTAAAGTCGTTCATCATTATCATACATTATTGAGCAAAAATCAGGAGAAAGCCAATATTATCTAACAAGTTTTAACTAACGATTTATGAAACAAACAAAAAATTTAAAAAAAAATTATTAAAAAAAATAAAAAATATATAAAATAAAAAAAATAAATAAATAAACAATTGTGTACAATGCCGTATCTTAAAATGGAATTTGCCGACTTCCGCCTGGTTTTGGCGTGGTGGGTCACGTATGTGACCTGGCACCACAAAATGAGCGGGAAGTCGCACATGGCCAAAACAAGTTATTGCCTGAAACGTTCATTTTTCAAGTGGGAGGTCGGTTTTTAAGTTGTTAACGTTTTTATAAAAAACTCTTCTTTATAATATCCCAAAACTTTATAACTCAGTTAAAACTCTAAAGTGTGTTTTTTTGTGGCTGAATTGCACTGAGTGATAGTACAGTTGGCACGATTCATAGACTTTGAACTCCGTTTTCTCAAAACAAGGGAGCACGACTTCAGCAATTTTAAAAGAGTTTAGCGGCGGCTAGGAATAAGCTACAGCAACACACAATACACCATTTGAAAGCTTAGGACTTCTCCTTTCTATAAATGTAATAATGTCAATTTTGTTATTTTGCGACTTTCCACCCATTTCGTGGTGCCTGGTCACATGTGACCTCTCATTGCAATATGAGATATTCTGAGATATATGGTCATCCAAAGTCAAAATATGCAGGGGTGGCTAATTTTGAGATTTTGTGTAATTTGGAAAGCTTAATTCCTTCTCTACATATATTCTTAATTTTTTGGGTGCGATCAGATGATCAAAAACCTCTTAACCAGTTCGCGCCGGATGACGTATATAAACGCAAAATTTTTCCCAAATTCAAAACGGATGACGCATAAACACGCCAAGTTCAAGTTCGGAAATGTATGTCAGCAGCGCGCAAGGCCGGAAATGCGCGAGTGTGCTTCCCGGCACTATCAGCCTGAACACGCTTCGGATCGAGTTTCGTTAAAAATAATCCCGCCCGTCGGCTCGGCGATGTTAAAATAATCCCGGCGCGAACTGGTTAAATTACTTGATTTTGCATAGTGTTTGCATAGTTATTGCTTAGATTAAAGTCCATTAGTGGTCTAATTAGCACGATAATTAAATATTCAAATTACATGTACATGTAGGTCCTCGTTACTATCCCACATTTTTGAAATTTTGATATTTTTGTTGTTCAAACAATAGTTCGTATGTGTTGAAAGTTTTAAGAATAAATAATGATTAGAACATAGCCGTTGCTATGCTCAATGGCAGGTCACATTATGGTAAACTGTAGACATGTACATGTACATGTACCTTGTACTGTTGCACTTCATCTAGGACATTCTGTTGATGAGTTAAAGTTTGCATATTTATGAACATGTCAAAAAGTAAAATTAGGAAAAGGCTTACAAAGCTTTTAGTTTTGTATTCGTAAACAACAAAATGCCAAATGTTTTCCTTTAAAAAACACTAAGGCCCGAATTCATAAACAGTGATTTTCCCTTGGCTAAACCATGTACAAACAGGTGATCAATGATCAAGCATACAAATCTAGGCCGGAATTCATTAAGAGTGATTGGATCATCTGCTGTTTATCCAATGTACGGTTACTGACAGCTGTCTAAGTAACAAGGGGCTTGTTTATCTCCTGTACAAGTTACCAATTCTCTGTTGGCTTGCTTGTGTGGACCGACATATAGCCATGGAATTATTAGCTCGTTTTGTCAACATGCTGTTCCTTGCACTAGTGTCAACTTAGCTGATCAGCAGAGCACAGCATGCTGCAGGTTTCCAAAGATATATATAATGCCCAGACTGCAAGGACAGCACTTTTTTCTTGTTTTTTCCAGCTTCAATGAACACAAAACTTTAAAAAGGTGAGCGTCACAGTATAATACGAATCCCCTAACCCATCCATTTTATAAAAAAAATAAAGCAAAAGTAATTTATGGTTTATACTACCTTTAACCAGTTTGCGCTGGAGGAGGTATACAAGCAAAGTTTTCCCCAGTTTTTTAAATGGATGACTCATAAACACGTCACGAGTAAGGCCGGAAATGTCTGTCAGCAGCGAGCAAGACCGGAAATGCGTGGGTGTGCTTCCCGGTACAATGTACAGCACCATCATCCTGAACCAGCCTTGGATCAAGTTTTGTTAAAAATAATCCCACGTCTCGGCTCGGTGATGTCAAAATAATACCGGCGCGAACTGGTTAGAACATATAACTGTAGCATACATCGTGTACGCGTACATCAAAGATTACACGAAAATTGAGGAAAAACCAATCACCATTTCAGTCAATTTTTTCTACTTTGGCTGATGAGAAAGGAAGTTATCAATTATTACCTGGCATGCCTGGTTGGAGAACTGGAGCCCTTGTTAATTATTTACATTGATGCAACATTTGTTTCTGTCTGCTGAACATGGGAGGACGATAATAAATGTATACCTGTTGAATTAAAGTAATATACAAATTCAGTTAACCCTAACCCCCTAGGCCTTACTTTGGACTAAAGAACTGCGTACTACAGAATACTACTTAGTATTTTGTAGCATTGGGTCTCTCCGTGACTGATGATTGGGTGTGTACTGACAGAGTACAGATACTGCCAACTACAAAATACTAATAGTGGCAATACAGGGCAGTAATACTTACCTGGCAAAAAATGCAGTAGTCCAGCCTTGACCCATTGTGTCCCAAGTGACAATTTTTGCTGTAGAGTTTAGAACACCTTACACAGCATACATGGGCCATGCACACTCAGCAAGCAGAGGGACCCAATGCTAAAAAGTACTACGAGTGCAATAAGTACCAAATTACTACAGGCATTGCACACAAGTCAGTGAGAGTACTGCATACTACTTTTTACTACTAGTAGTAAAAAGTAGCATTACATGTACATGTAGGTAGGGTTAGGGTTTAAAAAGGTTTTATTTGAAGCAGCAAAAATGCTGAAAATCGAAGAACAAGTGCTTAACAACATGCATCCCTTTGAGTTTTAGCTACATGTATGGTGTGAATGCTGCATGATCCAAGATTTGTTTAAAAGATCTTCATTTCAATTCACAATTTGCTAAGTCATGTTGTATGAAGTTCAGAAACAGACTTATTAACCGTGTTTGCACATTTGTTTTTTTGGAAGGTTTTACTGAGACGATGGTGAAATAATAAATGGTCAAATCTTACTACTGTTCGCACTTGGACTTTGGAAAATTTTACCGAGACTGCGGGAGAAGTAACCAAGCTGTCATTATAATGTCATACGACTGTATCAATAATAATATCTGCCATAATTTTGACCAAAGGAACAACAACACTCCATAATCTTTTTGCAGAACCACGTGCGAATGCGATCACGATGCGATGTGCAATTCAAAGATCGCATGTGCGCGCGGTGTCTTGTGTAACATGACCCTGCACGTGCTAGGGGGCCGCTTTTACTGACTCGCGCTGTTCGTAATGAATTTAACGTCTCGGGAGAAGTTACCTGGGAAGTTTTCCTGGGCAGCAGTTGGCCGGTAAAAGTAACCACTGGACTCGGGAAAAGTAACGGAGAGGAAAACGTCCTAGGCTGTCCGCACTGGACTTAAAATGAGAAAAGTATCCATCGTCTCGGGAAGTTTTATTAAAAAAAGTCCAGTGCGAACAGGGCTTAAATGTATGCAATCACTTTTTCTACAGTAGTACAAGTGTACATGTACCGTACCATTTTATGCAAAGTTGAACCTCCAATTGCAATCAAATTTTGGTCAAACTTTGGTGCATGTACATTGCTGGGTATGTTCGGCAGCCTGCCCAGGCTCGCTGCACTCGCATGCGGCGCTGTCAGTAAGGCCCCACATCTTCAGCAATGATTTGAAGCGGCCGACCACTTCCCTTTTCTATTGAGTACAATTTGTTTTTCCCTTTTGAATGTCAAGACATGAATTAGAAAATATTGGCCCACATTTTAATGAAATAATTTCGAGTCTACACATTTTTGAAGTTTCCAAACTACTCAACTTCATCAATCAAGGTTAAACCCATTTTGCTTGAATTTGAGGATTAGTTTAGCCAAAAGAGATTGTCACCATTGTCACAATTCGAAAAGTAAGGAAATGACTGTGTATACAATGTAGTGTTTTTGGGTTAATAACCGGTATTTTGGGGGGGAATTCCTTTATAAGGGCAGTACAACTGATAAAAGAGATTACTGCTACCGGTACATATTCAGCATCCTACATGTACCATAATATCGTCACCGTTTTCACGAAGGGGCGAATTTCATGAAAAATAGTCTATCGATAATTATTTTTTTGATGAAAACGATTAAATATTGCAATATCTACAACCTGGTGAAATTATACATCAAAAAAATCATTATAATCCCAATTAACGAATGGGCGAATTGATCCTCAAGTGCCGTTTTGCATTTTCACAAAGAGACAAATTTAAAATACCGGTAGCGTCGACTTCAATTTGTTTATGAGGGGCGCTTTGGTGCACGTATTGACTTTAGCGTTTTCATGAAGAGGCGAATTGGGCGAATTTGGCAAATTTGGCGCGTACTGGCTTTTAGCGTTTTCACGAAGTGGCGAATTTGGGCGCAATGGGAAAATGTATACATTCTGACTCTCACAGCCACAGGCAAATTTTCTAATTTATATATATTTTTTTTTTCACAAAGAGGCAATTTTATTTATTGATTAATTCTACAAAACTAAGCACCTATTTTTCTTAACGTTTGCTATATTTAAGAAGATTGGACTCTCTTCTTTCCCATGATACATGTGTATCTTAATCTTGTATATTCTATGGATCTTTATGTTTCAAACTGCCAAACGAAAAAAGGACTAACTTTACGAGCGATTTTCTCGAAAGTTTGTTCAGACCGTGAAAGGCTAAATTTGCCTCTTCGTGGAAACGGTGACGATATGTTTCAAACAATTACATGTAGGCTTGGCATTTTATATTTGTGCATGCTCTCAATCTGTTCAATTATTAAAGATACATTAATTTTGTTTGTTAATTCAGGAGGAAGTTTATGTGCAGACCACTAAGTGCCTGATATCCAGTGTCATACAAGGCTACAATGCTACAGTCTTTGCATACGGTGCAACAGGTAGGAATCGAAAGACCTTCATTTTCTGAGAACAAGCACCTGTATGGGCTCTGTGCGCCCCTCATCAGAAAGAAAAGATGAGTTTGAGAGTCAATATCGACTTTATCGTCTGAATATATAAGTGTCTGGTTCCCGCTATATATATATTCTTAATTAAAACGACCATGCCTGCCTGGAGCCCACACCATTCATATGATATGGCTGCACAGTAACTATGACAACGAGCAATTTGCCTCAGTCAGTTGACATAGTTGGTAACGTCATTTCACAGTGCAATTTCTTTTGCGTCAGTTCACAGTGCAATTTCTTTTTTGCGGGATGTCGTATCGTAAATCTGTCGCCTTATTACTCCGAAATTTCGGATTTGTGAGGCATCGGATTTATGAGGCATCGTAAGTTTGACATCAGACACACGAGGCGTCCGACTGTATGAGGTGTCGGAGCCATGCACCGTTACAAATAATGTTTCATTTGACTGACAATGCAAGAACGATTTTAATCAGAAGTTTATGAGAAATGCATGCCTTTTTTTCCCCCGTGTTGTAGGACAAACAGTACAGTGCAATTGAAAGTTGACCCAAGAATGACAAATTCTTTTCACACTTCTCTTCCCGGTGAATTTATTTTCGTGTGAAAAAGTCGGAAAACCGTTTCACACTTTTTCACAAATTGTTCACACAATTTTCACACCTTTTCACACAAGTTGGGAAACCGATTTTCACAAGATTATGTCTGCTGATAAATACCCTGCGTTTGCAAAATGAGAAGGTGGTTATTAGGTGACAAGCTGGCATCCAAACACCTCTTTGCAGATAAGACTCGCGGCAATCTTGAGAACACTTTGAACAACTTTGACTTGGCCTTTCTCTAAGGTACATTGGTGGCTGGTTGTCAGGCTAAACGGCTGAAAGCTAACAAGGAGGTCAATCTCAATATTAAAGCCATCAACCTCCGTACCCACAGCAGCAAAGAGGAAGAACAAGCCATCTTGTGTTATCCCTCGCCGCTAGCCACCAAAGTAGTCTAGCCGTGGGTACTTTTGCGGCCGCACCATAAACATGTCTGATGCACATGCCACCGTACTCGGTCTTTCGCCGTGCAAAAAACGGCCCCTATTCGACCGAGGTTTCCGGTCGCCTGGCCACCATTATGGCGGGGGCTGGTGTACGGTAGATTACCCAGCTCTTGGTGACCTCCCATCGCCGTCCCGCATTCAAGACTTTGCAGGGTCCTGGGCTTTAGTTACGTTGAACTTAAGTTAGGTGGGCACTCGATTTAATCAGTCACGGTTACGCGCTCGAAAAGAAATTTAAAAAACAGGTGAGTCTCTCCGGAATTGGCAAAATGAAATCATGATTATTCAAGTGAAAACGGAGTTCTGAAAGACATGTAATATGAGTGTGCATTCCTCATTGGCCAACACCCCAAACCAGCGCGCCTCTTAACCAATAATGTAACGCGACACTACAGCAAACTCGTTGCAAATAAAACTTCGCCGCGCAGCTGGTACATGTACCTTATCTTTTAGTATGCTGCCGTGACTGATTAATATGACTTACTTTTTTTTGCATCTCTAAGGACTTCTTAGAATATTGTTACTACTGGTACATGTACTTTTATTGTTATCCAGGCGCCGGCAAAACTTACACCATGCTGGGTACCGACTATGAGCCTGGTATCATGGCACGTGCCCTCAATGACCTGTTTGACGCAATGGATGCTAAGAGCGAAGACTCGGTCTACAAAGTCACCATGTCTTACCTAGAGGTACATGTACATATATTCGCATTTTTGTATCACTGTGGAGACATGGCTTTGTTCTCGTGTACAAAATGGTTAGAAAGTCGAGCACGTTTTTCAAAATGCTCCCATTTTAACCATAATTTTTTTCCTGGGTTGAAATTTCGACCCAATATACCCTATATTATACCCTAACCCAAACACTAACCCTAACCCACATCCTAATCCTAGTTTTTGAGTAATTTAAGTAAAATCCAAAAATCTAATTCGTGAAATTCCCAATGGAGACCTATTCATCTATAGAAATTTACCCTCTGGAGACGTTTTGTCTCCATTGTACACATTGTGTTCATGTCTCCAGAGGGTACGGTATTTCGCACCATGCCTTCCATTATTTGTACACATTTTATATACATGTATACTTGTGTGCTAAACTTCATTATGGATACAATTTGTTGCTGGCCATTTTACACTTAGTGTTCTTTTTGTACTTCATGTTTTGTACGTCAGTTAAACGATGTTTACTATAAAATACAACCCCCAAAATCCACCCATTCCTGATACGGTAATTCAAGCAATTACCAATGGTGTATCCTACATGTACTGTACCTTTAAGCTTCCCTCAGTATTGCAAGTTCACAAACGGCTTTACATGGGGAACCAATACCCACTCTCAAACCATATTTTATGAGAAAAATGTTATACATGTACCGTACTTGTAAATGTACTTGTATTGTACATGTACTTGTATTGTACATGTACACGTAGTTATAAGTTTGCATGTCAACTGCCTGATCGGCACCGTATTTACTGTACACTCGATCCGACAACGGGGAAATGGATCCTGCAGACGTGTGCAAAAACCAACAAGGAAACTATAAACCACCAATTATGTTTACCCTCAAACATTGCTGGATCAGATCCGCCAATTACATTTACCAGATCCGATCTTTTCCAAAATTGGGGATCCGGATCAGACCTCGAATCACCTCGTATTTACACTTGCGGTCAAGCGGACTTCAATCCCCCTTGCCAGATTAAATCCCCCTTTTCGATCTTCGTCGCGGGATCCAGTGTATGAACCTTGCTATCTTAGTGTGGACTTAGTAACAAAAGATGCCCACACTTTCACACAAACCTTAAACCTTGTGTGGACTCGGCCAAGTCCACACAAGGTTTCCCCTCTTGGATAAAGAACGCTAGAGGTAAATGGGATACATATAGACAAATTGAAGAGGATTATCCTAGGGTATAACAGTCACAAATGTGGATTGACAAAAAACTTCATGGTGTGAGAAATATTAGTATTTGGTGAAACTTGATCGATGGTTCTTAAAGGTACATCTAGGATACACCATTTGCAGATATCAAAAATATTTACTACCGAATTATTAAGAAATATCTTACTCATCTGAAACTAAATAATGATTCTAGGCATCCAGCAAAATAATTTGCGCTAGATATCCTGTAATTATTCTGAAAAATTAACAAATTAAACAAAAACAATTGCGATCTCCTCGACACCGGTTAAAAGCAAACGTTGTTTTTCTTTCCGGACGGCGATCTCGAAAAAACAAAGATAACATAAGAATAACTGCTCGACGCCGGTTAAAAAACCCGCTGTTTTTCGTGCTTTTCTTGCCATCCATGATTGTAAAACTTCAGCAGCTGAGTTAAACGATATTTAATATAAAATACAACCCCCCAAAATCTACTCATTCATGATAATTCAAGCAATGACCAATGGTGTATACTACCTTTAACTACACGATTACAAAGGATGTCCACACAGTGACAGTAAGGTTCACATAATTGTAAACACGGTGGGTAACAGCATGATGACCTCTGGCTAATAAAATCCAATAGAAAATGAGTCTATGCACTGTACATGTATGTCCCTGCAGATCTACAACGAGATGATCCGGGATCTTCTGAACCCATCCTCTGGTTTCTTGGATCTTCGGGAGGACGCCTCGGGCAATGTTCAAGTAGCTGGCATCTCGGAGGTCTCGACAGTCTCCACTAAAGAGGTAAATTAGGATGTGGTTGGTGTACGTGTATATTTATTTATTGTATGTTTTACGGTTACGGTTAACCGTAACCGTAACCAATGTTTAAAAAAATAATTAATAAAAAAAAAACGGTTAATAAGGTTAACCGAACCGGAAAAATGTAACCGTGTAACCGTTTGAACGGTCGGTTAACCGTGTAACCGTTGCAGGCTTAATGTGAACAAGAACAATGAAATGACATGTATGGCGTAACTAGAATTCTTCTTCTATGTACATAATTTTGTAATTTTGAAATGAAAGATATTTATTTAAATTTTTGTATCTACCTTCAAAATGTGTCGAAACAAAGTATTTCAAACTAAGGCATAACAAAAAAAATGTTATGTTGGCGTAACCCGACCGACCCTAAAAATACGGCCGACCCTGGATATATTTTTTTTCAAGGGACGAAATTTAATGATTAAAATCTATATAAATCTAGTTATAAATACGTTTGAAACCATTTCTGACCGTTTCTCATTGTTGTGTGTGTGGATTGTTTATATATTGAACCTGGACACGCTATCGTGTATCACTACCGGCTCAAACAATTAGAAAACATCATTTTCATTGCTGAGAGGGAAAAAAAAAAAAAATAATAATCCCTACCTACCTACCCTATTTTTTGGTGCCCGTTACGCCAACATAACATTTTTTAATTTTATTCCTAATTGTGATAGACTTGTAAAGGACTTGTGATAGACTTGCAGGGATGTTACTACAACTATGGCTATTCCAGTCCAATTGAATAATACAGTATCAATGATCCATGACAAAGATAACTTTGCATTTCTAATGCCATTTTTCTGCAGGTAATGTCTCTACTGATGGAAGGAAACAAAGAGCGGACACAGGAACCGACGGCAGCCAACAAGACGTCGTCTCGCTCCCACGCCGTGCTGCAGGTCACCGTTCAAGAACGTAATCGTGTGCGTAGCACCTCGCAGAAAGTACGCATCGGCAAGCTGTTCATGATTGACCTGGCTGGCTCAGAGAGGGCTTCACAAACAAAGGTGAGAATTATTACCCATTCGTGCCGGAAGATGTATCATATAAACGCAACATTTTTCACAGATTCAAAACGAATGACGCATAAACACGCCACGAGCAAGGTCGGAAATGTCTGTCAGCAGCGAGCAAGGCCGGAAATGCGTGGGTGTGCTTCCCAGTACTATCGGCCTGAACCCCCCTTGGAAAGAGTTTCGTTAAAAATAATCCCGCGTCTCGGCTCGGCGCGAACTGGGTAAAAGAGATTATTTTATGTGACAAAAGTGGACAGACATTTGCATTTCCTTTTAATAGATCTGTGTTTTGTTTCCCAAAGAATTAAAAGGCTCAAAAATAATATATGGAATAAAGGTAAGATGTTTTTTCAGCAAGATTTATATATTTTTAATGAAATTTATTGTTGATAAATGCCAATGCCATACCAGCCAGTATCACGTTTGTCACTACACATACACAATGTACAGTACATAGACAGACACGGTGAAAGGTTCAATTTAAGATTTGACTTAGCAACTTTTTGATTAAAATCGAGATCCTGGAATATTTCTTTTGCTGGGAATATACATCTTTCACAGAGCTAACATTTTAACAGGTTACATGTAGTTGCAAGCACACGTCTTCAGATTTTGAGGACTCTATTGCTTATTAAAAAGAATAAAAAATTACACAAATTTTTTATTTGGTCTACTGTACCTAACTACTCAACATCAAACTTGTCCTGTAAATGTGCTGTTTCTTCAATGCATTATTCTATGCAAAATAAGCACATTTTGTTTTCACACAGTTTCTATTATTTCCTTTTTGTGTCATTTTGTCAAAAAGAATCGTGGGAAACGCATGATAGAGGGGGCACACATCAACCTATCGCTGCTGGCATTGGGCAACTGCATCAACGCGCTGGTTGAGGGCGGCAAATACGTCAACTACAGGGACAGCAAACTGACCAGAATCTTGAAGGTGAGCCTCGATGTTTTGTGATACTCGGTACAAGCATCATGACAAAGTAATCAAGATAAAAAGTGGAAAAGAATGGATACATTTTACCATGAGGTTTTTGGTGAAAGGTGTGTAAAATACAACCCACAATACACATTTATTTGAGTTAGGAAATACAATTTATTTTAAAAAGTTTTTACATCTCTCACCCCCCCCCCACCCCACCTCCCCCTAAAAAAACCTGACATATTAGAAACGGGTCTATATGGGATGTAGAACTTCCCATGGCATTTTTTCTTTGTCACAATAAAAAGAGTTGGTTAAGTTCGTTTAAGAAGCTGATTTTCGCTGTTTTTGTTTAGATTTTTTCTTTTTTTTTCTTTACTTTCTTTATTTTCTGTGTACAAAAGTATAAGACTATATTATCTTTTCCTTATTTTTCTGGCCTAGTTTTCCCTTTTTTCCATTGGTAGTAACATGTACTCACATGCCTGTATACAATGGTGACGGAATCGAAAAACTAATATGGAAAAAGCTATGCAATGAATATAAAATGTACCACTTGCTTCCAGGCTCCATGTAACCCTGCTTTACCATTGGAATCCCTCAGGAATCCTGACGACAGGCAGAGCATTTTGAAACGTTGAGTTTCCTTAGTTTTTTTTCAGAACCTAACAACTTACTGAAAAGAATTACAGTGTTACCGCAAACTACTTAGGGGCCGTTCACAATTATCAACATTTTCACAAGCGTACAAACCGTACGCTGGGGGGGAGGGGGTTAATGCCCGCCGTACGCTTTCGCTTCCTGAAAAAAATGTCGATTTATTTTCCCGCCCGCCACAGCTGGCATTGCGCGCATCCTACCAACGCCGCGCGCAACGGGCCGAGCGAGGGCGCTGCATGGCCAAGTCGGTCGCGCCCCGGCCTCGCATCGCGTATTCGTATTGTGTACAGCAGCGCGGCAGTGTAATGTACACATGTACATGTACTGTACATGTACATTTATTGTACATACATACATGTACATAGCCGCTGCGTGTTTTTCGTGTACGCCGTGGGATATATGCATGGTTCGTTCGTGGTTCAACTGGCACTAATAATGGCGGACAATAAATGTGCTAGCGCTAGTCGTGCTGTTGAATTTGCTAACTTGTTGAAATTCCTCACTCAACGAGGATGTATTGTCCAAAAGAACCCGACCAACAAATACATGGAGTTTGTAAATGCCTTTGCGTTTGTTAATAATGATCAACGCAAACGAGCAGATGTCGTGTCTGAGGGCCAGAGATTGTGGCGGAATGCAGACCGCGTGTACCGTGAAAAGCTGTACGACAAAGTCGTACTACTAGATCAAGCGTTATCGAACAAAAATCAACATTTTCTTTGTACACTTTTAGGGGGGGGGGGGGGGGGGGGGGGAGGGGGGGGGGGAGGGGGGGTCTTAAAAAAGTGTACGGTTTGTACACTTGGGAAAATGTTGATAATTGTGAACGGCCCCTTATCTTATTGCCTTTCAGCCATGCAAACCTTCAAATCTCACTCAGTTTTATTTTTTCCGCAATTTTTTTTACAGTTCGTCGCCTCTGAACTCTGCTATGAAATGTTGCTATAACCAGTTACTGTATGAATCGTGGCATGCTGACCAGTCGCGGTACGCTGGTCCTAAATAGAAGACTAGACTAGAGAAGACTAGACTAGTCTAACCATCATTGACTAGCGAGCAATCGTTCAGAGTGTGTCAAACTACAGTTAACTATAGTCCGTGATTGAACTAGCCCTTTGTGGGAGCTTCAGTTTTTGATGTCAAATGAAATGTTCATCTCTTAAGGTTTTTAATCAAATTTAGGGTGTTTTTTTTTAAAACTATTAGTTGTTTTTTCCTAGGATGCATTGGGAGGCAACTGTAAGACTGTTATGATCGCCACCATTAGTCCAGCCAGTATGCTGTTTGAAGAGTCACGTACCACACTGATGTATGCAGACAGAGCCAAGAACATCAAAATGAAGGTAACAAAGACTACAGCCTAGTCAGTGTTATTGTTGGATTAACTGAGCATTTTCATTTACTTATTAAAACCTTCCTACATGTAAATGTAAAAATGTCTTTGTACTTTGCTGTTTCACAGAATGATCAAACATTTTAACGGGTGGACATTTTTGCTGGTCTTCTCTTTATCCGTCTTTGCCTCTTGGTATGAACGGATTTCAATAACAATCTTAGTCCGAAGAGCTCGGTCGATACATGTAGCTCGTAACCAAGGATCAGAAAAACTAAAGGCACATCGGTCAAACCGCGGTTTAACCTTGGAAGCACTTTAATTACCATTCTTACTGACTTGCATGTAGGGACTGACCCTCACCTTCAGTTCAGACCGGGCGCAGATTTGGACCGGGCGCAGATTGGACCGAGCATACCGGTAGATTCAGGCCAGGCATAGATTCTGACTGGGTGCAGATTCTGACCGGGCATACCATTAGATTTGGAATGGGCATAGATTCGGACCAGGCATGGATTCGGACAAAAAAAATAACCAAAATTGAATCTTGAATCGAGAATATTTGTTTTACATCCATTGCAGTTTGTAATAAAAAAATTAATGTCTAATTTCCCCCCTCCTCAGATCAAGCAAAACCTGACCAATGTCACGTACCACATGGTGCAGTACACCAACATCATTACTGAGCTAAGACAAGAGATTGTCCGACTCCAAAAGAAGATTGCTGATCAGAATCGTCTCAAGGAATCATCGCCACAAACCCAGGAGTCTAAATGTAAGTCTGGGAGGCGATGAGAATTCAAGAGGTCTTTTTTTATAAACAAGAGTCTGTCTTGTTGGTTGTGCCCGCTCAATGGTCGGAAAGAGAGATTTTGGTGTGACCACCGACATCACAATAAGAGAAGACACTTTTACGAATTGGCTGTATGCCTAACACTCGCGTGAAGATGCCTTAGGTGTATAGTCGCTCTAAGGCGGCTTACCGAAATTGACTAGCCGTGATTCTGCAGTCCGTATGCGTTCTGGCCGATAAGTCTGCAGTTGCTAAGGGAGGCGGGAATCTGCAGACTGGACGGGTGTGTGCGTTCAAGCGCTGCGAGTTTAATGAGCTCCACCAGCCATGCGCTATTGTCATCTCAACAATGATATAATGAATAAACATGAGTCACTAGAGACCTCATGAATCCGGACGGCCGGTACGCGGAAAGACGTGCTATTTAAAAAATAGCACTTGAATTAGAATACGGTCGTTTTCCCAGCTATACTTCTGGATCGCAAAAGAATGTTCCGGCTGCTTTAGGCTAGACCAATTTTAGAAAATCAAGTATTAAAAAAAGGTTTAGGATTCCTACCTACATATAGAGTGTTGGACATACTAACATTTAAAACAATTACTTTTCATAATCTATGCTCTTCTAATTTTGAAAATACGATGTTAAAAAAAACCAACATCACTTTTCCTAGTTCGGGATCGTTCTAATACCAGTTCCAGATCGGGTCAAAACTGTTTCGTAAATAACGAAATATAATTGGGCGAAAATAAATTTCAGTTAGAACCAACTTGAATGAAGCAGATTTTTCGAAACTGGTATTAAATAATTTATATAAATACAGTTCATTTAAAATATTTACAATAAGTTTAGTTTTCGTTTAACGTTAGATAGAGCATGCCTGCATGGCCGGCGCGGCAAAACGAAAACTGCCACGTCACATAAATCGCTTACGCACGTGTAGTTGGTATACAATATAAAAGGTATACAGCCCTGATACTTCACGACGGCAACGACGGCAATTGCCGTCGATGCCCCTACCGATTGCCGCAATGCCCTTTAAAAATCCCACTTTCCACGGCAATTGTTGCCGTGCCCTTTCTCCTGAAAAAAAATATATTAAACGATATTCTGCATGCGACTTAAATCTAATAAAATGGCACAGAAAATGAGCTGAAATATAGCGACTGTCAAAACTTGCGACGTCTGTGTGATCTATCTGCAGATCCCAGAACAAAAAATTAACGCAACGAACAACTTTCTCATACACACATGCACATATTCGGTCGCAGTTAACACTGGCCCAGACGCGCAGTAGGATGTAAAAATATTATACCGAATGCAGCGCGGTTCCCTGCAATTATGTATACTAATACTGCACGTGAACCAGCGACGCGGTCATTGATATTATTTTCCCACTGCGTGTCCGGTCGATCGAGTGTAGTGTTGAATGGCACGACTGTGGCCACGTGCAGTGCGCGCGGCGGTAGGCCTACTATTAATTAATACGCACGGCAGGCCTATAACTTGACGTGTGTCGGAAGAATAATCCTCCATCTAAGACGGACATCGAGTAAACAGAACGGCCACAAAAGACAACTTTAGCAACAAAATAAGATGAACTGAAAAACACTTTAGACTTTAGAATTATAGACATTTATTTTTTTGATTTTATATAAATGTAGGTTTTTAAATTGGGCCTGTGCCTGCCCTACTCTAAAATATTATAATAATTATAACTTGTGCAGACCCACTGACAGTCTCTTATTACTAGTTTCCTTATTAGAGTGGTGTGTATTTATTGTGTAAGATTGTATTATTTATGAAATATGTGTTTTTTCAAAAATTGCCTTGCCTTGAAAGTCCATCCCCCCCCCCCCCCCCCCCCCCCGCCCAAGGGACTAAACAAAAAAATTACCAAAAGCAAAAGTCATATAACAATTTAACACTGGTTTCCTTGACAACAATGTTCCTATGCAACCATCCTTGTTTTGGCCTTTATTAGCGTCTTCAGGCCGATAATATCATTGGTGCTAGAATTCCGTCTCCATGACAATCTGCTGTCTAGCGCCTAAATGTGTTCGTCAATGTTCCAACATGGAGGTCTGCAAGCGCCGTCATCCCCGACGATTTAAGCTGCTTGTTTAAGTATTTTTTAAAATAACATTTAATTGAATTGATATAAATCTGCCTAGGATTTTCTAATAGTTTACCTGTCCCAAAATTAATTTGCTTTAATTTATCAACTTGGAGAAGAAACTTTTGTATTGGAAGTTGTGCCACACAAACATTGTCTGTTAAAATTACTTGTGCGTCCCATATCTGCATTTTCAGAGTGCATACATAAACGGTCGTCGTGTTCCCCGTAGCTAGCTACATGTAGCAACTTGAATTATTGCGTGCCAGCGGGAATTTCCCGAGGCCGTTTTCCAAACCCCAACTTCGTCTTCACTGAGGCTTCGATCCTGTAGTTTGGCAATAATGATGGAGCCCGCATAGGGCCTAGGCTGGGGTTTGGAAAACGGCCCGCATGCTTTTAGTTCCGAGTTGTGCAATGCATGCGTGCGAAGATCGCTGGAAAGTTCGAATCGTGTAAATAGGCTGTTTCGTGTATAATATCGCGTAAAGTTTTTTCCTTTCGTTTAGCAGTTTAAAACATAAAGATGGATAGAATATGCAAGATAAAGGTATCAGAGGAAATAAGAGATTCTAATCTTTGTTTAAATGATGCAAACTTTAAGAAACTTTGTAAATTTTGCAGTGTCTGTTCGTTAAAACAGAAAAAGGCCATGTATCAATTAGTCCCTTCGTGAAAACGAAAAACTCGATAGGGATACATTTTTCTTAATCCCCTAAAATAATCTCCCTTAAAAATAATAAATAATATCTCTTAACAATTTAAAACCAATGCCCTCTATTCGTGTTCGTGACATACATGCATGTTCTTTTAATGTCGCCAATAACCAGTTTGGTATGCTATTTGGTCAACTATTCTGTATTTTGTTCCCTAATATTTATAATAGTGAACCGGGCCCTCCAAATAACGAACACGATCGTTAACTTATAAATAATACTTGTACTTGGACCGTTTACAAAATCCCTGGCTTCGGCTCTGTATCAGGCTAAAGCCTATTGCTAAACTGCAGAACGAAGACAAAGCTGTTCATGATCGTGATCCGGGGCCAGTATGCCAAACCATCAAAATAGTTGCGGTTTTGCAAGTCGATATTCTGCAGACTGACCGGCCATCGTCGTAACTATTCATATTTAAATTAGCTCCCTAGCGCTCCAGCTGGCCCGGCGGGTCTGCAGAAGATCGGATATATTCACGTTGTTTGTTATTTAAATGAAGCGTTCTGGCCCGTGCTAGGACGGGTAACTAAGGGCTCTTTTGTTTAAAAAGTCTGCAGGAGTCTGCAGAAAGAACGCAGCCGGCACGGCTAGTCAATTTCGGTAAGCCGCCTAAGGTACATTCCTAATATATGTTTTTAACATTGACAACTGCACGTTTTTGCCATTTTATTTCAAGTAAGTGGCTATGATCATGTTGGATTATGGCTGTGTACATAAAAGTTAGAATATCCTGACAGCACTACATACGCGTCGTAACTCGAGCTGCAATGTGTAACGCATTGCAACTCGCGATGCGTTGTTTGATCCATTTTACACAACTTTATCATATTTAAGTTCCTTGACATTAGGTATGAGTAAGGCTGCCAGTTTCCATTTATTAAATTAACCGTGTAACCGTATGTTTTACATTTACGGTTACGGTTAACCGTAACCAACGTAAAAAAAAGAAAGAATTAAATTTAAAAAAATTAAATTAAAAAAAAATGCACGGGCCTGTAATGCATATCTAATTAGCGCTGCTAATTTGCGCAGTTCTGCGATTGCTAATTGTCTGCATAAATTTGTCTAATGTAGGCGACCATTATGTTAGATAAGCTATCAGTCCATACACAATTTAATCAGTTGTACTGTTTGTGACCTACTCCAACGAACCATCCCTTTTCCCAACCAAAGCTCCAACAAAACCCGGACAAAGCTGAAAATTGGTAGGGTTTTTTTCTTTACAAAAAAAAAATAAATAAAAAAAAAAAAAGGTTAACCGAACCGGAAAAATGTAACTGTGTAACCGTTTGAACGGTCGGTTAACCGTGTAAACCGTTGCAGGCTTAGGTACAGTGTAGTAAAACGCGCCTTTCTGGATCCAAAGAGCCTTCCAATTTGCTCGGCTATGATTCGGGGGGGAACTTAGAAGACTCCCTGGGTCACTCAGGAAGCTAGTTTTACCACACCGCTCAAAGCAGTCAATATAAATTTTATGCTATTGCCCAAAAAGTCTTTGGTCATCATTCATATTGTTTTCTATTCATCATTAATGATTCATCATTATATCATCATTCATGTCAACCTATTTTGTTTGTGGATAACAAGTCCAGCTTCTCATAAACTCATAAACTTTGCTTCGTTATCAGCGGAGGAATTCGTCCACTTCGTTATCAGCGGAGGAATTCGTCCACAATCGCGATGAGATGGACAGGCTCCGGCAACAGCTGATGGCCAACTTTCAACTTCAGATGGGTATCAGACAGAGCATGATGGAGGTGGAAAACAGGAAATGGGAAGTGGCTGTACTCATCAACAGGCAGATGGTGATCATTACCGAGTAAGTAGACAGACAGCCCGACAGCCCGACAGCCCGAAAGCCCGAAAGCCCGACAGCCCAACAGCCCGACAGACACCCCGACAGCCCGACAGACACCCCGACAGCCCGACAGACACCCCGACAGCCCGACAGACACCCTGACAGCCTGACAGACACCCCGACAGCCCGACAGACACCCCGACAGCCCGACAGACACCCCGACAGCCCGACAGACACCCCGACAGCCCGACAGACACCCCGACAGCCCGACAGACACCCCGACAGCCCGACAGACACCCCGACAGCCCGACAGACACCCCGACAGCCCGACAGACACCCCGACAGCCCGACAGACACCCCGACAGCCCGACAGACACATGGAGTAATAGAGACAGACATGATAACATAGACATATCATAGTGGAGGTAGAAAATGTAGGTGGAATATAGGAAATAGAAGGTGTCGTGGCCGAGCGGTTAAGAGCGGTTAAGAGCTGGGTTTTTCCGTTCCACAGAGCGTGAGTTCAAGTCCCCGGTGTCGACACGTGTGTCCTTAAGCAAGGCAATTAAACCACTATTGCTTCGTCCTTCGGATGGGACGTAAAGTTGTAGGTCCCGTGTGTTGTATAATTTATAATGTGTGTATATACCTTTCTCATAAAATTGTATAATGCACGTTAAAGAACCCAGAACACTCGCTAAGAGGAGGGTTTTGCCCCGGTGTTCCTGGCTGTGTGCCTCTGTCTACGGGGGTTCTTCTGGCTTACGAGCTACAGTGCCTTGAGCGCTTTTGAAGGATCCTTAGTTTCATTACCAGAAAATAATAATAATAGTCATATGCCGATCGTTAGGGGCCGTTCACAATTATCAACATTTTCACAAGCGTACAAACCGTACGCTGTCTACGGGGTTCTTCTGGCTTACGAGCTACAGTGCCTTGAGCGCTTTTGAAGGATCCTTAGTTTCATTACCAGAAAATAATAATAATAGTCATATGCCGATCGTTAGGGGCCGTTCACAATTATCAACATTTTCACAAGCGTACAAACCGTACGCTGGGGGGGAGGGGGTTAATGCCCGCCGTAC
Source organism: Crossaster papposus (assembly GCA_037893245.1). Classification (NCBI taxonomy): domain Eukaryota; kingdom Metazoa; phylum Echinodermata; class Asteroidea; order Velatida; family Solasteridae; genus Crossaster; species Crossaster papposus. The sequence goes on from JBAIAA010000238.1 coordinate 2,440,249, forward strand.
GCTTTCGCTTCCTGAAAAAAATGTCGATTTATTTTCCCGCCCGCCACAGCTGGCATTGCGCGCATCCTACCAACGCCGCGCGCAACGGGCCGAGCGAGGGCACTGCATGGCCAAGTCGGTCGCGCCCGGCCTCGCATCGCGTATTCGTATTGTGTACAGCAGCGCGGCAGTGTAATGTACACATGTACATGTACTGTACATGTACATTTATTGTACATACATACATGTACATAGCCGCTGCGTGTTTTTCGTGTACGCCGTGGGATATATGCATGGTTCGTTCGTGGGTCAACTGGCACTAATAATGGCGGACAATAAATGTGCTAGCGCTAGTCGTGCTGTTGAATTTGCTAACTTGTTGAAATTCCTCACTCAACGAGGATGTATTGTCCAAAAGAACCCGACCAACAAATACATGGAGTTTGTAAATGCCTTTGCGTTTGTTAATAATGATCAACGCAAACGAGCAGATGTCGTGTCTGAGGGCCAGAGATTGTGGCGGAATGCAGACCGCGTGTACCGTGAAAAGCTTGTACGACAAAGTCGTACTACTAGATCAAGCGTTATCGAACAAAAATCAACATTTTCTTTGTACACTTTTAGGGGGGGGGGGGGGGGGGGGGGGGGGGGTGTCTTAAAAAAGTGTACGGTTTGTACACTTGGGAAAATGTTGATAATTGTGAACGGCCCCTTACAGAGTATTAAGTACAGTACAGTACGGTGCCATTGAAAGTAAATTTTCCCCGCTCAGATGACTATGGACATTCAGATGACATGAATGTTCATGAACTGGTCATGATCCTTTATTGCCAGTAGTACCTAAACGATCATCAAAGTCATTCGAAATACTTCTAAACAGTTCATGAATGTCTCTGAAAACAAATGAGACAATCACAGTTCAAGAATAATCATTAACAGCAATGGTTTCATGATTGGTTCATGAACAGTTCATGAGATTAGTTCATGAGATTAGTTCATCAAATGTCAATTGAAAGAAAGGACACATTTTGTGAATAACAATTCATGAGTATAAGGGATACATTTTATGAACAATTTCTGAGTAAAAGGACACAGTTCATGAACAATCCATGAATAAGACACATTTCATGAATAATCAACCACAAAAGTTCATCAAAAGCACTGTTTTGTTCATGAACTTTCATGCAATGTTCACCATGGTTATACCATACATGTACATGTAGTTGCCAACATTTCCAAATTCCACTTAGTAATAAACGTTTGCACAAAGTGCAAACTCTATCGAGCTCATAGTGCGAAGCCATTTACGGCGTGGGGTCCGTAGGTGCAATATGGGGTGATTTCTGGCCACTTTCCAGTGAATTTCTTTGAGCGGACGTTTGTTAAATTACATGTAGTGGATATTTTGCTAAATTTAAGTAAACAATATTTTGCCGTCCAGCTTGTACAGTGCTCTCAACACTATAAAAAGTATTGCATGAACAAGACCTACTAGTGGATAACGTGTGTTACTTACAGGCGAGTATAGACCCCTGGTTCAATTGACCATTTGCGTGTGGAATTTAAATAATATCTGGTACACTGACTTGTTCACACAGCTTGGCACAGTTTGACTTTAAATTATCCAGACCAAATACACTGTTGCTATATCACGTGATTCGGAGCAAGCTCTTACACAGTTACGTTAGAGACGCTCAGCACCAATACATTGTTCACAATGGTTGAGAATGGTACAAAGACACCGGACCATTCCACAGCCGGGGGTTGCTAGTGTAAGGCTTGCCCCGAATCACGTGATATAGCAACAGTGTCTTTGGTCTGGAGAATTTAAATGTAAACTGTGCCAAGCTGTGTGAACAAGTCAGTGTACTATATATTATTCAAATTCCACATGCAAATGGCCAATTCCCAGCTTAGTGACATGTTTAATTTTTTCACTTTATTGATCAAAATTATTTCTGTGGATGAAACCTGAAACTGTATATAATAAAAATGTCATTCAGGACAAAATAAATTATAATCACATTAAGACAAAATGTTCATCATCTCAACGTTGAGATTTAATTTTCTCTATTTGTGGAGCCAATAACATATTTGATATGTAAGTATTTGTTCTTTTTTGTTTTCAACATCAGGTGGGAGCAAGAAAGATCTCAAGGTAAAGAAATTCACAAAGAAATGGACAACAGATACGAAGGTATGTACACAAGTTACATTTTTTTATTTGAAAACGAAATAAACTCTTTAACCAGTTCGCGCCGGGATTATTTTAACATCACCGAGCCGACGCGTGGGATTATTTTTAACAAAACTCGATACGAGGCGGATTCAGGCCTTGCTCGCTGATGACACATTTTCGGCCTTGCTTGTGGCGTGTTTATGTGTCATCCGTTTTGAATCTGGGAAAACGTTGCGTTTATATCACGTCATCCGGCCGAACTGGTTAATGGCCTTCCCAAGAGCTTGTACGGTAGTTATAATTTTGTTCTAATCACTTTCAATCCTATTTGCTTTGGCTATTTGGTTGGAGTGACATAAAAATAATTAATGTTAAATTTTATGAGTACCGGTACAATGATAAGAATTTCATAGTGACCGGTGAAATTTAAAGGTAGGATACACCATTTGCTGATATCGAAACATTTTACTACAGAATTATTCAGAAATATCTTACTTATTTGAAAATAAATAATGATTGTAGCCATCCAGCAAAATGATTGTGCTAGATATCCTGTAAATGTTTCGAAAATTGAATTATATAAAAACAAACTCACAATTGCCGGACGGCGATCGCCTAAAAACTTAATAACAACATAAGAACCACTGCCCGACGCCGGTTGAAAACAAACGCCGTTTTTCTTGCTTTTCTTGCTTTTCTTGGCATTCATGATTGTACAATTTTTGGACAGGTCAGTTAAATGATATTTACTAAAAAATACAACCCCCTAAATCCACCCATTTATGATTTAAGCAATTTCCAATGGTGTATCTTACCTTTAATTGTGAAAACACATTTCGTCAGAACTGTGTTATAGCGCAACCAATAGTGTGATCATGCAATAGGCCATATACATCTAGCGCACAAAGGTCACGATTGAACTTCTGGGCTTGTCCCAGCTGCCAGCTTTAGGACTTTTACAAAGATCCATGAAATGGCCACAAATATGAATGATAAATTCAAAATTAAATGTACAATATATTGAAACATGCATGACGATCTCAATTATTAACCCTAACCCCCCCCCCCCCCCCCCCCCCCTAGGCCCATTTTGCTAGCAACCATCCTCAATCCTCCAAAATCCTCATTTTGTTAAAAACCTAATTTTTTTTTAAACCCCATTTAGCCACAATCCTCAAAAATCCTCCACACTTGAAACAACATCATGTGCCTCAATTCTTCAAAATCTTCATTTTTGTTAATCCTCCAAAACTGCAATGAGGATTCTGGGGATTGAAAAAAGTCATTCTTCCAAAATCCTCATCATGATTTGTTGAAAACCCCATTCAGCCTCATTCCTCCAAAATCCTCATTTTTAAAAAAACCCCATTCAGCCTCAATCCTCAAAAATCCTCCACACTTGAAACAACATTGTGCCTCAATCCTCCAAAAATCCTCATTTTGTTTAAACCCCATACAGCCTCAATCCTCCACAATCCTCCAAAACTGCAATGAGGAATTTGGAGGATTGAGGAGCGTTAGGGTTAAAGAAATTGTATAATCTGGTGTGCTATTAGCTTTCAGTTAAATTTACCAAATAATATTTGTTTTGTCATGGTTTGTACTTTGTCCAGAACAAAACCAGGAGAAGGACATTGATGCAGACAGCACATCGTCAGAGCCTCTCGAGCCCGAGGACATTATCAATGCCCGGGAGGGGATCGTTGTACTGGTAGGGCAACAGAACAAGCTGGTGACCTCTCAGAAGGAGCTAGAGGGACGATTGGACGCTGTCAGAAAGGATGCTAACTCACTGGAAGAGGTCAGTAGAAGGGAAGGGGTGTGGAATGATAGAAGGTTAACATAGGCAAAAAAAAATTAACCAGAGTTTTAAAAACAATCAATGGGATGGTAGAGGTAAAGAGCAGGCTTTCAAGCATTCCTACTTTAGATTGCTTCTACTTTTTCTACATTTTTCAAAAAAATTATACTATTTCCTATTTAAGGCAGTATGCACCATTTGCAGTTATCGAAAATATTTACTACCGAATTATTAAGAAATATCTTACTCATTTGAAAGTAAATATGATTCTAGGCATCCAGCAAAATGATTGCGCTAGATATACTGTAATTATTCCGAAAAATATAATTTTTCAAAAACAAAGATAACGTAAGAATAACTGCCCAACAGTAATGATTGTAAAACTTCGGACAGGTCAGTTAAACGATATTTACTACGAAATACAACCCCCCCTCCCCCCCCCCCCCCCCAAAAAAAAATCTACCCATTAATGATAATTCAAGCAATAACCAATGGTGTATCCTACCTTTAACAATGATTTTAAAAATACCGGTATATTATAATTTGAGAGAATCCATTATCAGCATAGAAAGACGCACCTTTCAAACTGGTTTTCAGACTTTGTATGACTTCTCAAAAGGGGAGTCAGGTTAGCGTAGCGGTTCTTTTCGGCCTGGGCCAATATGTGGATTGGGTTTTCAGTCCCTGCCTGACTCGGTGGGTTTTCCCAGTATATTCTTCTGGGGTTTTCCTCCCACCTCTAGAACTGTAAGGCCGTGTCCGAAACGGGTGTCTAGAGCTACAGCTACGGCTATTGTCTGCGTCGGCCATTTAGTAGCGCTGTCCGAAATGCCGTCTAGAGCTACGGCTACGGCTCAGCTACGGCTACAACGTCACAAAAATCTAGCTCAGGCAAAACAAAATGGCGGGAGCACTAACGTTAATTTTGGAGCAAATTTTCATTTATTTTTCAGTAATAGTGCATTGAATTGAAACCAACAGATCGACAAATACGTCAATATCATCAGGTATTTCGACCGTATGTAAACAAACATTGCGTAACATCTAACAGACAATAATTGTTGTAAATTTTTACATCGTAATTTTGCAAACACTAATTCCAGCATCGCTTGGGGGCACAATAACTATCCGTAGGCTCTACCGTAGCCGCATCCGAATTCCATTTACTTTAGCGCCTACGTAGACGTAACTGTAGCTGTAGACCGTAGCTCTAGACACTCGTTTCGGACACGGCCTAACTTCTTCACTATATCTTCTCTCATCCTGTAATTGGCGCTATAGCTCTGTTGGGTGTTGAATGAAATACCCCAAAAGAAAGGAAAAAAGGTAGGCTTTGGATAATATTGATCTTTGTTTGCAGATCCTGCCTAAGAAGATTACCAGTGAGGAGCAGGGTGAGATCCTGAGCATGCTGTGCAAGGTCCATGAGCTGGAGATTGAGAGTATCCTTTTTAATGTTTCTTGAAATTTCTTTTTTTTCTTGTTTTAAAAAAATACCATTTTAGCAGTGTATGTTTGGCTTGTTTGCATTAAAGGTCCAATTTTTTCAATGCCCTATATCTCTGGAAGTATAAGTCTGATTGGGTTCAAACTTGGTATGCAGGTATGGCGGGATGTGTTATAGATATACATTGGAGTGACATCATGATGACGTCACCGTGTGATTTTTTTGTATGGTTTTGTTTCATTTTTGGACCTTTATAAGCCATATCTCATCAACAGAACATAATAAATTTAGAATTATTTTTGTAATATGTTTATTGGGTCATAGACATATGCACACAATTGTGGAAAATGTGTGATGTCATCATGACGCCATCAACAAAATCCAAGATGGCCGCCATAAAGAATCTGAAAACAAATGTAAACATTGGTTTTCATGTTTTAAAAGTATATTCTAACGTTTCCAAAATGTATAGTTTAGCAAATCTACACAAAAAGTGAACAAAAATACATAAAAAACCTGACTATTATTTGAAAACTTGAAGTTCAATTCCAATCAAACTTGGGTCATACATGTAGATGTCATACATGTAGATGCAGTATTCAAACTTTCATGGGATGGTGATAACGTAAAGGTCACTTACTGGGGTAAAAGGTCATTTGAGGTACATGTACATTGTGTGTGTAAACTTGTAGGGTAGGCTAAATATGTAAAACTGTTATCCTTAGAAAAATGCAATTTCATTTACGATCAAACTGTAACTACAGCTGCAGTTTTGAAACTTGGCATGATGGTCATGTTATCATCAGTGCCCCTGTATTTCTCTGGGGCATTCTTGAAAGCAGGCGAAACGCGTGGTTCGAGAACCATCCTTGTTCTATTTGCAATATCTCTTCGGCAAAATAAATATTCAAACTTGATCCTTGACCAGAGTTTGTTCCCCAGACACCGAGCTGAAATCCCAAGCCTTGATTCACAAGCACACCACAGAGCAGAAACAGATGTTGGTCCGACGCTACGAGAAACACCGATTGCTCTGTGACAAGATCATCCAGGAACAACGATCGCTTATCAATAGTAAGTTCAATCTTCACTTACAGGTAGGATACACCATTTGCAGATATTGAAAATTTATTTACTACCGAATTATAAAGAAATATCGTACTCATTTGAAAGTAAATAATGATTCTAGGCATCCAGCAAAATGATTGCGCTAGATATCCTGTAATTATTCTGAAAAATATAATTTTAAAAAGAAAAATTCGCGATCGCCGATAAAGATAACATAAGAATAACTGCTCGACGCCGGTTGAAAACAAACGCTGTTTTTCGTGCTTTTCTCGGCATCCATGATTGTAAAACTTCGAACAGGTCAGTTAAACGATATTTACTATAAAATGCAACCCCCCAAATCTACCTGTTCATGATAATTCAAGCATTTACTAATGGTGTATCCTACCTTTAAACGGTTTGTGGTCGTTCATCCAGTACCGGGTAAAGCACAGTTTTATATCAATTTTAGAGTTTTTTGTTTTCTGAGATAAAAATTTAATCCTCAAAAACCCCAGTAGAGGAAACAAAAAGCAACTTTAGGACTGAATGGGAAAAAAACAAAACATAGGTAACCTTGCCTGTTACAGAAACCCAGGTCCGAGTTGCTGTTGCTGTTCTGTATGTTCGTAAAGGTTTCGCATCGATGTGTCAATGCAGTAAGTTTTCTCTATAGCCTTACTTTGTAAATTGCATTTTTGCAAGTGTCAAAAACAGAAACTTGTTATATATTTCCACGTAGCCTGGTTTTTTATTTTGAACAATTCATGCAAACGGCATTCAAAACCTTTCTTGCTCATTGTTTCAGATGTAGCTAATTAAAGTAAATTGTAATACATATTATGGGAACCAGTACTTGATCCTATAATCTGGACTGGTTCCTGACATCAGTGGTCGTGAATTTTGGGTACTCAAATGCAAGCTGTTAAAGCAACTTTTAACAATGAAACCTGGGGCCAATTTAAACAAACTTGCCTTATCTCATCTGAGGACGAGTCCTTGCTCTTAGATTGATTCTAGCTAAAGATGCATCCTCAGATCGATTTTCATTAAACACATCTTAGCAGGACGAATCATAACTACCAATGGCTGTATCATGTTTGTTGTTGTTACCACCTGACGAAACGGTTGTTAAAAAGAAATGTGCAAAACTAATTCATATGTGACCGGCTTTACAACTCTAAAATTAGGTTATACACATGGCTGGAAAGCCCACAACGTAAGCTCCCATTTGGTATATAATAGAGCTTCATTGCCCCTCTCATTTTGGAGATATGACGTGATTACATATTGATTACTTCCTTGGAGTTCAAATTGCACAAGTGAGAAAACAGGCTTTGAAATAGCCGGCTCTGTTGTAGAACAACAGATAATGCACACAAAATGGTTGTTTTTTCCACTTTATTCATCAAAATCAAAATTTCTTTGAATTAAACCAGAAACTGTAAGTATTAAAGATATCATTCATGACAACAAATAATAATCACATTTGATGAAATGTTTACCCTCTCAACGTTGAGCGGGCCATTACATGATAGTGCACAGTGCGACTTAATACACCTTTTTGTAGAGCCGGTCACATATGTGACCCGCTCCATCGAAATCTGGAATAAGTCTCGAAATGACTTTTTGAGATACGCACATGGTGAGAAAGGAGATTTCATAAGCTTTCTAATGATACCCATCACAAGTGTGTATCTTCTTAGGTTAACGAGTTATGGTCTGATGAAGATGACAGGTGTATATTTATTTGCCAAATCCACATTTCGAGAAAAACAGCTTTGAAATAAACAAAATTGACCAAAATCATACAGATAGCGCACACAAATCCTCTTCATTTTCATCTTTATTGATCGTTTTTACAAACAGGACATTATTGACAATAATCTGTGATAACTACACTTCCTAAAAACACAATGTTCAGAAAAACGACTTGCTCGCGATTTTCACCCATGCGTTCACTTCAACGACCGATTGCGTAAACCGGCCCCAGCGACTTATTCCTGATTACGATGGAGCGGGTCACATATGTGACCTGTTCCAACGAAACCCGGACAAAGTCAACTTTTTAGTTTTTCAGATTTTGCTTTTTTCAAATTCTCTAGGTTCTCAGCTTTAAAATGATGTATCATTTACATATGTACCCCCACCCTATCTTCCCTGGGGTCTGGAGTTAGTGATAAAACCCTGACAACCTAATTATGAGATAAACAGCTTTGAAGTTCAGAAAAGCTTATTATTTCTATACACAAATGTTTCACAAAATTGACAAAAAAACACATTTCTGGTAGACGGATTTTGTTCAAATTTGAGGAGATTGTAGATTTATAGTGAGTGACTTAGGAAAACCTAAAACCTCAAAATGATAAAATCCATCCCGAAATGACTTCAGGAGTACATTGTGACAAAACACATTGTGCGACTTTGTCCGGGTTTCGTTGGAACAGGTCACATATGTACTTGTCTGTATGCTTCATCTTTCTCATAGAGCACGGCATCTTCCGGCCACAGCATTTAGAAGATTGGTACGACCTTTACACATCAGCTGTTTTTGATGAGTTGTCCATCGTTAGCACAAATCCCAACCTGCAAAATATCAGGGACATCAAGGTATAGTTTATCGTAATAAGTATTTAATTATTTGTGTTAACATGTAGTCAGTTTTGATTCCTGCAATCTTATCACGGCCCTGCAAAAGTTGTAACATTAAATTGATTAGGCGTAAAAGGCCGTAAGCCAGTAGTACCACTGCATTTAACCAGTTCGCGCCGGATGACGTATATAAACGCAAAAATTTCCCAAAATTTTAAACGGATGACGCATAAACACGCCAAGTTCAAGTTCGGAAATGTATGTCAGCAGCGCGCAAGGCCGGAAATGCGTGGGTGTGCTTCCCGGCACTATCTGCCTGAACACGCTTCGGATTGAGTTTCGTTAAAAATAATCCCGCCCGTCGGCTCGGCGTTGTTAAAATAATCCCGGCGCGAACTGGTTAAAGGTAGGATACACCATTTGCAGATATTGAAAATATTTACTACCGAATTATTAAGAAATATCTTACTTCTTTGAAAGTAAATAATAATTCTAGGCATCTAGCAAAATGATTGGGCTAGATATCCTGTAATTATTCCAAAAATATAATTTTATAAAACAAAATTTGCGATCGCCAGTCGGCAATCGCGAAAAAACAAACGCTGTTTTTCGTGCTTTTCTCGCCATCCATGATTGTAAAAGTTCGGACAGTTCAGTTAATCGATAGTTACTAAAAAATACAACCCCCAAAATCCACCCATTTATGATAATTCAAGCAATTACCAATGGTGTATCCTACCTTTAAAAACACTAGTTGTAAAAAGAATAGCTTATGCTGCATTTCTTTGTTTTTGCTATCGGGTATTTAGTTTAAGTAGCAAGTCTCCTTGTATCAGTCAAGGACTGAAAGAGGAAAAAGCCAGAAAACTAAATAGCGAAAGGAATGTTTAAAATAAATAGCCTCTCTTTTAATCGTTTCGCACCAGGATTTTTTGACATTTATAAAAAAAAAACTGCTGAATCAAACTGCCATGACTGACGGGTTAAATGGTCATCCGTGGATAGTAAACGATTGTTTTTCGGCCTTGCTCGTGACGTGTTTATCAGTCATCCATTTAAAATTTGGGAATACATTTTTGTGTATACACGGCATCTGATGCAAACTGATTAATGAAAGGAGTTAAAGGGTACTTGAAATTCAAAACTTTAATATGGCGAAATATACGTTTTAATAATGCTGAATACTTAACAACTGCAAAAACTTCATATTTGTTTATGTTCGTTCATTAATCGTGACCCTAAAATAAAAAGCAATATGCGCCGTGCCCCGCCCATAAAAGATGAAGAATAAAGCGTGGCTGTACCAGGCTAAGCCTAGCCTTGAATACAAGGCTATGCTGTATCCGCAACGTGGGATCATCGTTTGCCACAACACTAAACGTGTACATAGCCCGCAATGCATTATTATACATACTCAGCTGGTTCTCTATAATAATGCATTGCGGGCTATGTACACGTTTGGTGTTATGACAAACGATGATCCCACGTTGCGAATACAGTGCAGCCTTGTATTCAAGGCTAGGCTTAGCCTGGTATAGCCACGCTATATTCTTACCGTGAAGTCATCTTTTGTGGGTCACGATTAATGAGCAAACCTAAACAAATAAGACGTTTTTGCAGTTGTTAAGTATTCAGCGTTGTTAAAGTGTATATTTCGCCATATAAACGTTTTGAATTTCAGTTACCCTTTAAGAGGAATTTTGTGTAAATATTTCATTTAAGTGTTCCACATACAAAAAAATGCTTTGTTAAAAAATACTTTGTGGGATGAATTGAAAGGCAATTATTTGCACATTTTTAAGGCTGTAAAAATTAATTTCTTGCAACAATTAAAGTGCCATCAAGCCAAAATGTGAAGTAGTGTCACAAAAGTAACTATATCACAACATGATCTGTACCCTTACAAACAAAAAATACAAACTTGAAAATTTATCTTTATATAATTTTCAGGCGATTAAAAAAACGTATTAATACATTGTGTTTTTTCGCCAATTTTGAGGCTGTGAAATTTAATTTCTTGCAATAATTAAAGGGCCATCAAGCCAAAATGCGAAGTAATGTCACAAAAGTAACTATATCACCACATCATCCGTACCCTTACAAGAAAAATTCATCTGGAAAATTCATCTTTATATAATTTTCAGGCAATTTAAAAAAATTACTCCCAGTGTCCTTTTATTCCACCAAGTATTTAAAAAAATGAATTTTTGATCATGGACACTTATGAAGTATTTACTCAAAATGACTCTTAATATGCCTTTGTTATTATTTAGTTTTGTCAAAGCTAAAGTTTGTCCTTGTGTAGCAGTTTTGATATGTCTATACGTCTTGGTCCTAGGCTACCTCAATGTTGAATTTGAGAGCGCTTAAAGCCCTTCAGGAGGGGCCTGACGACACCTCCCCAGAAAAGGAATCCGTGGATGTCAAGACCAAGACACGGCCCATGAGACCTGCTCAAGTACCAGAAGAAAGGTATGCTACTTTATAAATTATGACCCAACCTCACAAGATAAACCAACCTAAGAAGTAGTTAGAGATACTATGGAGTAATAGGTGACTTTTAGTAAAAGGTGTATATGATCATTTGCATTTGGTAGAGATAATCAGAAATTTTACTTTTTCAAATTTATTTCAATAATTCTGAAGATTTTCCCCCGCAAAGTTTGATTTTGTATTAAAGTAAAATTTCAATGAATTTTATAAAAATAGTACTGTGAAATCTTACTGCGAGCACAATTATAATCTGTTATAATACGAGTTATCAGTGCACAGTTTTTATGGTAAATGCATACATGTAGGCCAAGATTGGAGTAGTTTAAGTTTACTTTTGACACATCTGGAACTACCTGTTATTTTGCCTTTGAAGAAGATCTTAAGATCTTAAGATCTTAAGCCCTCTTAATTTATTGGAAGTCGCATTTTGTAAGCAAAAAGTTAAGTGCATTATTTTACTCTGTTCTCAAACTTAAACTTCAACAGGTTAGGTTTTGAAAAAATATATATCTTTGGATTTGCAGAGTATTATCTGAAAGAATTGTAGTACAGGTTCTAATGGGTTAAAGTTCACTTGGCAAATGTGTATAATTCACTGTATTGTTTGCATGGTATTTCAGGTGTGCACATTTTCTCCCGTTTTCCTCAATGCAGCCCTGTCCAGCCTCGTGTCTTCAACCCCAGCCCCCGGGCCCATCAGCTTCGCCAGAAATCAGAGGTTGGCTCCTTGCCCAAAATCAAAGTCCATACCGGCATTGGGATGTCGCCTGTCACAAAGCACGAGAGTTTAGAGACGCTGAACGAACATGGAAAGTGGCCTGCATCCCCCGGTGATTCCCTGAAGGCCAAGTCCCTCCACGACCTCGAGGTCGGGGACTCGGACCTGGACCTGATGAGCAACCGCAAGGAGATCATCCAGCGCACCAAGAGGATTGCAGCCATTGCTGCCCAGAAGCGCAACTCCCAGAAGCAGCACGACAAAGTCGGCGGCCGGCCCGAGAAGCTGAACCTGCACGAGAAAACCATCATCTCTCTGCGGTCTGTCTATGAAGTCTCAGAGCCCGGCACGGACGGGGAATCCCTGACCATGAGCCGCCTGTCCAAGCACAACAGCATGCTCAACTACGATCCCAACAACGACGATAACATGTCCATTATCACCATTGACCGGAGAAGCGAACTCACGGACGCTATCTCCACTGTCAACTTGAAGCACTCAAAGCACAAGAACATTGGCATGAAACACCGGACAGAAAAGCAAATAGCGGACAGGCATCGCAGGAGGGGGCTTGGATACGAGTCCAGTGGACGTGTGATGTACATGCCATCAAAGGGCGGATACAGCAGGGCGTATCCGTCTGTCGATTCTAACAGGGGTCATGGAAAGAAGCTTTTGCCCAGGGCAACGGTGACAAATGCTGGTGCCGACCCACACCACACCGGCAAAGTGAAATACCCATTAGTCCATCATGCAGGTTGGTATCACAAAACACACATTCCTGTCTTTACAAACTAAACACACAAATCTGTGTAAATGTTCTGTGATTAAGTCATTTTAGTGGCCGAAAATAACCCTGATTTCCTGTAACCTTTACTTTTGACAATTGCCTGTAACCAAATGTAGAGTGTACAGCGAAGCTCCTCCAAGGACAATAAAAGAACTATGGCAAAACAAAGACGGCAAATCGAAAATGCCTTCATTGCAATCAGGAAAACAAGCCTAATGCAACATGCAGTGCAACACATGCAATGCAGGGCACTCATGCTCACATGCTCACATGCATTGCAAACCAAGGGCAGCATGATGAAGACAGAAACTAAATGTAAGATGATAAATGTAAGATGAGGTATAGTGCTTCGATTGCTTGAGGTATAGTGCTTCGGTTGCTTGAGCTATAGTGCCTCGGTTGCTTGAGGTATAGTGCTTCGGTTGCTTGAGGTATAGTGCTTCGGTTGCTTGAGGTAAGGTGCTTCGGTTGCTTGAGGTATAGTGCTTCGGTTGCTTGAGGTATAGTACTTCGGTTGCTTGCGGTATAGTACTTCGGTTGCTTGCGGTATAGTACTTCGGTTGCTTGCGGTATAGTACTTCGGTTGCTTGAGGTATAGTGCTTTGGTTGCTTGCGGTATAGTACTTCGGTTGCTTGAGGTATAGTACTTCGGTTGCTTGAGGTATAGTGCTTTGGTTGCTTGAGGTATGGTGCTTCGGTTGCTTGAGGTATGGTACTTTGGTTGCTAGAGGTATAGTGCTTCGGTTGCTTGCGGTATAGTACTTCGGTTGCTTGCGGTATAGTACTTTGGTTGCTTGCGGTATAGTACTTTGGTTGCTTACGGTATAGTACTTCGGTTGCTTGAGATATAGTGCTTCGGTTGCTTGCGGTATAGTACTTCGGTTGCTTGCGGTATAGTACTTCGGTTGCTTGAGGTATAGTACTTCGGTTGCTTGAGGTATAGTACTTCGGTTGCTTGAGGTATAGTACTTCGGTTGCTTGAGGTATGGTGCTTTTGTTGCTTACGGTATAGTACTTTGGTTGCTTGCGGTATAGTACTTTGGTTGCTTGCGGTATAGTGCTTTGGTTGCTTGCGGTATAGTGCTTCGGTTGCTTGAGGTATAGTACTTCGGTTGCTTGAGGTATAGTGCTTTGGTTGCTTGAGGTATAGTGCTTCGGTTGCTTGAGGTATAGTACTTCGGTTGCTTGAGGTATAGTGCTTTGGTTGCTTGCGGTATAGTACTTCGGTTGCTTGAGGTATAGTACTTCGGTTGCTTGAGGTATAGTGCTTTGGTTGCTTGAGGTATGGTGCTTCGGTTGCTTGAGGTATGGTGCTTCGGTTGCTTGAGGTATGGTACTTTGGTTGCTTAAGGTATGGTACTTCGGTTGCTTGAGGTATGGTGCTTAGGTTGCTTGAGATATAGTACTTCGATATCTTGAGGTATAGTACTTCGATATCTTGAGGTATAATGCTTCGGTTGCTTGAGGTATGGTGCTTCGGTTGCTTGAGGTATAGTGCTTCGATTGCTTGAGCTATAGTACTTTGGTTGCTTGAGGTATAGTACTTTAGTTGCATGTTATAAGTACAGTATGTACCTTGGTTGCTATCATTATTGTACTTTGGGCCGGGGTCCGCTAGATTGCCAAGCACACCAAGATAGCAAAAATAACAAATGCCATGTGACTCTTTTGGCCAGACAAATTTGTGGGCAAGATGTTAGAAACAAAATCTTTTTTAGTTTGAGAAACATTACTTCTAGCTATTGATGTTCATTATTGTATTTAGGTGAGCAAGATGCTACTATGTTGGGTTCTCGTAGCACGCCGACCAACATGAACGTGGTGCACCAGACGGGTGTTGACAGAAGCAAAGGACAAAACTTACAGAAAAGAACAAGAGGTGAGTACATGTAGATTACTGATAATTATGTAGATTATGTAGATCACTGACCCGCACGATACTGTCAAACTGTCTCCAAGATTGAAATCAAAACATAAAACCTTGACCTCTCAATTGGAAAAAGTTCCAAGTTCATCTAAATGTATTTTTATTTTTTATTTCTGATGCATTGTGCCAGAATCGCAAAGAAGGTTTTGGGTCTCAAAACCCCAATATGTGACCTGTCACCACAAAATGAAAGTAAAGTCGGAAATATTGAACATTGAGATATTGGTATTTTCAATCTCTAGAGAAAGAGAGCTTTCCAATGGTACATAACACTTGGGGGTTTTGCGATAAATACTTTTTACAGCGCTCTAGAAAGTCCTGGGTTTCACAAAACGTGTTTGTGAGAAAACCTACTATAAACATCTTAACCCTTAGCACGCTACCATTCATATACACACGTATTCCCATGGCGCTGGATTTCCTGTGCAAGTCACTAAGTAATGCACACTAATATGTTCCGAAGCTTTTTATTCTATGATGGGTGTGTTTTACAGGAAAATGCAACATAAACTATTTGTTCAGTAGGAAATTTCCTGGCCGTGAGGATGGCTAAAATTGATCAGCCAGTTGTGGTGGTAAGCCCTCCGAAATGCATCATTACGAGCTGCGATCCGAGCCGCGTTAGGAGCCGCATCACCTCCCGCTTGCTGGCGAACTTCACCGGGGCCATCGTCGCGTTGTGCCCCATCACTACTATCGTCATCAATGGAACCTTCACCACGTTCTCGTACACACTGGCATACTCGTTGTCGACACTATCGTTGACATAATCGTCCTGAAAAAAGCCTTCAAAGTTTGAATCTCCGGAGTCTGAGTCCCCAAAAATCTCCTGAAATGCAGCTCCTGCGTCCATTGAACACTCGAACAGCGGAACGGACAGATTTTCAATAGAAAATAGCAGAGAATTTTGTAAGAAACGAGTGTGAATTTATGATTGAACAACGTTAGCCTCGTAATCATCTATCCAATGGTACCCGGGTGAGGGTCAGGGGTCAATGGTTTGTCATATTCATTCATTTATAAATAGAACTTTGTCGCGGGCGACTGTATTCACCCATAGCAGTGTGGGAATAAAGGCGCTGGGCGACTGGAGTCGCCGATAGCGTGCAAAGGGTTAAACAAAACACGCAAAAGGTTAGAAAACAAGACAAGTAAGGTTCGGTTGAGCATAGTAACGGCTATGTTCTAATCATTATTTCTTCTTGAAATTTTTCACACATACAAACTATTGTATAAACAACAAAATATCATACAAGGATAGTTACAAGGACCTGATTTGCATATTTAATTACCGTGTTAATTAGACTACTAATGGACTTTAATCCAAACACTAACTACGCAAACACTATGCAAAATCACATAATTTAAGAGGTTTTCATTTATCTGATCTCACCCCAAAAATGGGAACATGAGGACTTGGTCTTTTCAAATAATGCAAAATCTCAAAATTGACCACCCCTTCATATTTTGACTTTGGATGGCCATATCTCTGAATCGCATCGTGCGACTTTACTCTCATTTTGTAGTGACAGGTCACATATAGAAACCCGATTCCCACCACTTTTGGTTGGGTATTCAGGTGCCTGCATGTGTATACGTCCCAACCCTACTGCACCTCTTTTGTGAAGCCATAAACCTAAACCCGCTCACCTGGCACCCCCCTCTATTGTCGCACACTCTCTGTGGCGCACTCCCAAACACGGCGCACTTTGATTCTTCACCTCTAGTTCCTTGCTAGAGAAAATGTTTAACTGGTACCTCAAAATTCAATGGGTAACATTTCATCAAGCTCTAAACATTCTTGTTCAAACAATTAAGTTTACCTACCTGTTACAAAGTAAACAAAAACATTTATTTTGGCGTGATTTTCCAATTAAAAAATGCATCCAAAAATAAGAAAATAATTTTCGGACAAACTTTCAGTTGGAAATGTGAATGGAGGTTATATAATGGCTTATCAGTTATTAAAATTTGTAGACTTTGAAGAAATTCTTAAATGTTACTTGTGAATTTCCAAGATTTATTAAAATCCACCATGTTAGGGAACACTCAGCTGATTTTGTGCCCAATTTTTAGAAGCCTTTTTTTTAAATATTTCGGACTATTTCATTTTATGACATTGAAATTGTTCACAAGGGTTCAACATGAAGCATTATTATTTAACTGAATGAACTTGAATTGAAGGTTTTCAACAAAGTGATTTGCCAACACTGCGTGAGGAAAGTCGAGGGAAACGTCGAAGTGTGATACGTTAGGGGACTCCACCATTTGTTTAAATGTCTGCCACACTTACCACATAGGTGTCCAAAACCACGATGTGTCCAACCGGAGCACGCCTCAACTCCTCGGCAACAAGCAGCCAATCAGCAAGCGCCAGCAGCCGACGTACCCTGTCTACCAACGAAAGAACATGCTGACTGTGTCCGGCTTTGGTGTCGCCAAAAACCAAAGGATTGGCTATCGCAAGATGTGATTGGCTAGTGGTGTATCGGTAACTCAGCACAAGAGACCAACTTCATAGAAACAAGTACTAAGAATGTTTAGTTTACCGGCTAAAATGTTCTAATACCCAGTGTGTCATGAACTGATGATGCCAGTATAGGCAAATTTGTATGTGTGGCACTCAAATGCAGTCCTAAATTCTGTGTGACTGCATGTGTGTGTTAACATTTACGGTAAAGTTTTTGTAACACATGTATGTATAACTTTTACATGCTTTTATAGATTTTGATGAAACTTGGATGCAGTGACCCTTAGGTAGGCACGATTCTTTATGAGATTATGGAGGTCTAAGGTCATACCGTAGGAGTTATTAGAGGTCGTTGTTCATATACATGTTAAAGGTTCAGATTACGTTTCATGGCTTTCAATGAAACTTGGAAGCATTTACCCTTGGGTGGGAAGACGCAATTCTTCATCGGAGAACTGAGGTCTATAAAGGTCGTATGGGGGTCAATGTTAAGTCATTGTTTGTATGCATGTTACAGCACAAAATTGGGTAATTCCGTGTCAATTCAACATGCTTTTGGACCCGATTCTCACAGATTGAAATGATATTTGGTGTTATAATTGGCCTATATGTAGAACAAAAACAGAACAATTTTTTAATTTTTTATTTGGCTTGTTAGTTTTTTAACTTTGGACTAATTAGCATGACCTCTCAATACTCTAGGAGTATAGCACCTACATGTACAAGGCTAAGTTGTGCATCATTGTGAAGCTAAGTGAATGGTCTCGATTTACTAAAATATTACAAAAATCGTAGCGATCACCTTGTTGCGATGCTCTGCGTGACAAGATCAGGTTGAGAATTCAGCATTACATTGTGATTGGTCAGAGTTGTATTCGAGTCCCTGCAAGTCCTTGCACAAGTTCTTTCACAAGTTCTTTCACAAGTCCAGTCATAAGTCCAGTCATAAAGCCCAGTCATAAAGCCCAGTCATAAAGCCCAGTCATAAAGCCCAGTCATAAAGCCCAGTCATAAAGCCCAGTCATAAAGCCAGTCATAAAGCCATTCATAAGTAACTGGTTGAACAATGACGAAGGAATGCTTTTGTCAAAGCTCATTTGAAAAGCTTGTGATTTGAATTTGAACTGGAGGACTTGTGATGGACTTGCAGGGACTTACAGAGACTTACATGGACTTGCGATAGACTTGCGATGGACTTGCGATGGACTTCACTGCATCCCTGTGATTGGTTGTCAACCTCACATACATGTACAAACTTGATACCATTTCAATCTCTGTATTCGTGTCGGTCTTTGAGGGTCACTCGCAGTCCTTCGCACCTTCGCACTTCGTGACTTTATTATTCAGCCTGTACGAGTTGTATTGATTGAGATGGATGTGTCAAAGAAATATAAAATCTCAATTTCTTGAAGCCATGCAGATTTTATTTGTACTGTTGAAGTGTCTGCCAGAAAAACAAATATTTTCAAAATAGAGCCGGAAAGTTCACCTTTTGTGGTGCACTTCCAGATAACGTGAATAGGACGATTAATGTACAACAGTTTTACATATTGCTGGGTGACCAGGAGAAAAATTATAGACTACCTTCCGGCAAGGGGTGACCTGTCAGCAGTCGTTTTATGTTGCATGCCTTATTGGTCTGACGTCAATCACTAAAATGCACTACAACACTGACAAAAGCACATTGGTGCCAGTATCTTTCTATGAAGTTGGTCTAACATTCTTTGAGATTGCCTGCGGTAAATACTGAAATTTGTTTGTAAATTTAACAATTTTTGTTATATAGAGCGCAGGTGTAAACATTTTAAAGACATACTACCGTACATAAGTTTTGTGTTACGAAGAGAAACAAAAATGTCAGATTTTGTTTGAATTTAATTATTAATTAGTTTGCCTTCTCGATGTATGTACATGTATTCAACATTAATTAGTGTTGAAAGCAAAGGCTTTATAGCTTGACATCCTTCTTGAAGACAAAATGTGTTGAAACTCAATAGCTCGGCTTACATTCCACTTTGAATGTTTATTTATTGAAACCATGTTTATTTCCTTTGCCTTTTTGCTGGAAATCAATATTCCCACTGAGTGACAAGAAACGTCATTACAAGGAATAAGAAAAGTGTTTTCTTTAATACCTTTTCTACTGTCAAATCAAATGTAAATATGTGACCGGCTTTACATTTTGTATAAAATAGAGCTCAATAGCCCCTCTCGTTTTAGAGATATGACGTGTTTATATATTGAATACTTCCTTGGAGTTCAAATTACACAACTGAGAAAACAGGCTTTGAAATAGCCGGCTCTGTTGTACTACAACAGAACGATGCACACAAAATGATCGTTTTTGCCACTTTAATTATCAAAATCAACATTTCTTTGAAAGAAACCGGAAACTGTAAGTATTAAAGATGTCATTCATGACAACAAACAAAAATCACATTTTTATGAAATGGTTACCCTCTCAACGTTGAGCAGGTCATTACATGAGTGGAGTGTCGTGGCTGAGCGGTTAAGAACTCGGATTTCTGTTCCGCAGAGCGTGGGTTCGAGTCCCGGTGTCGACACGTGTGTCCTTAAGCAAGGCAATTAAACCACTATTGCTTCGTCCTTCGGATGGGACGTAAAGCTGTAGGTCCCGTGCGTTGTGTAATGCACGTAAAAGAACCCAGTAACACTCTTCGCTAAGAGAAGGGGTTCGCCCCGGTGTTCCTGGCAGCGCCTTGGAATAGGCAACTAGATAGATTGCGCTTTACAAATGCATGATCATCATCATCATCATCATCATCATCACAGTGCGACTTAATACACCTATTTGTAGATCCGGTCACATATGGTGTTTGTTTTTCTGTTTTATATTTTAGTCATGCTACTATTTTATGAAGTTAATATTAGATTCTGGTTCATCACCAGTGTGTGTATATACACACTGTATACTCAGTGTTGTCTCAAGGGATTCTTTTGAAAAAATCACTGACTCGGGTGGGACTTCAACCCACGACCTCGTGCTTTATAGCGCAGTTGTCTTACCACACGACCACCGAGCTACATGTAACTAGACGTGGTCGGATGGCTGGTTTGAATCTGACCAGCAGTGGGTTATTGCAACCAAATGTTTCATAAGACGGAATTTGCGTTGAAAGATGTTTATGAGTTATTTGCAAGTTTGGAGGTGTGATCTTTTTTCCAAGCCAACTTCATTCATTGCTAAATTAGTTTTACCTATGAAGAGTTTATTTTCAAAATGTAATATATATGTCATTTTCTTTTTAGAATCCTACTCTTTCTTTGCTGCCCGAAAGCCAGTTTAATAAACCTAAACACAACTTTTTCCCCAAGTGGTTCCATCCAACTAACATTTTGAAGTTTTATCCGTAATTTTTGAATAATTTTTTATAATAAACAGACAATTTGAAAACAAGGTGGGTTTTTTTCTTCAAAATAAATTCAATTTGTCCTAGCTTTTGTGTGTCCCCAACTCCGAACAAATTAAAATTGTGTATACAAGTGTTGGACACAAAATCAAGGGTCTAAAAAACCTGCGATAAATTAATTTATATTTATTGCTTATAAATATAATATGCGGTAAAAGCCAGTCCGTTTGGCCATGGAGAAAAATCGACTAATGTGTTTAATTAATCTGTATCTTTTTACATTAAGGGGTCAAGGGTCGAACCTCACACCCCCATTATCCATTCCATCCCACCTGAACTTTACCCAACGGACCATATGTGCCACAACGTCGCTTATCTCGGCGTTTAGTTATTTTTATCACCTTGAAGTTTACGATTAAGCAGCAGTTTTTGCTCTGTTTTGTTTGATATCAAAAACTGAGAAAATGGTTGATATCAAAAACAGTGTACCTCTATCAATGTATAACTAGATTGTGCTTTTGACGTACATATACTTAAAGGTAGGATACACCATTGGTAATTGCTTGAATTATTATGGGTAGATTTGGGGGGTTGTATTTTATAGTCAATATCGTTTAACTGACCTGTCCGAAGTTTTACAATCATGGATACCGAGAAAGGCACCAAAAAAAGCGTTTGTTTTCAACCAGCGTCGAGCAGTTATTCTTATGTTATTTGTGGGTTTTTCCAGGCGGCGATCGCGAATGTTTTTTTATAAAATTTTATTTTTTCAGAATAATTACAGGATATCTAGCGCAATCATTTTGCTGGATGCCTAAAATCATTATTTACTTTCAGATTAGCAAGATATTTCTTAATAATTTGGTAGTAATTTCAATATATTTTTAATATCTGCAAATGGTGTATCCGACCTTTAAAGGTACTGCAATGTTTATTTCATAGTGTGTGGTACTGATAACATTCTGATAACATTTTAACGACTTAATTTATAAAGTTCTTTTTGCAGCTGTTTGTTTCATGTACATGTTCCTGTATCTATTTCTCAGCTAAACTGCCAAAAATATGTGATCATTTTTTTCTCTTAAACATTTTCTACTTAAATAATTGTAAACGATCAATGTAACACGAGTAATTCTTACACTAATATTTTGTTATGCATAGCAATAATAATTACGATGATAATTATGCCTTTCTTTTATGATCATTATAATATATTTTCTTAGCAATCAGAACAAATCATTCATGTTTACATGAATTTTGTGTAATTAGTGCCTTAATTCGACTACTGAATTGAAATTGTAAAATTTTGAAATTGTAAAATCGATTTTTTGTTTACCTTGTAAATGTATACATAGAAAATGTAATTTATAAATTTATGATTGTATTAGTATTATTATAATGTTGTGTGGTTGCAGGGTTTTGTAAAGTGAAATACAGTTGTCTACGAACAAATTTGTGAATTTGTATGTAAACTACCATTTTTTTTAAGTGAGCAATTTTAGTGGCAAAGGCATGTTTAATTTAATTTTTCTGACAATCAATTTTGTGCAAACAAATTGCGTTTTTCAAGAGAACACCCCACATTATTGGGCAAGCATTTGATGTTTGTGTACATATTTTGACCCTCTGGTCAATATTAAAGGTAGTATAGACACCATTTGCAAACATAAAAAACATCGACTAAATTATGAAATACCTTGCTTGACAGTTGGTAAATAACAGTAACTATCTCGTAAAATCAAGGCACCTGGGTTGCTATAGTTTTCAAGAAAGTGGGATTTTGCAATCGTTCGAAAAACCCGACTATTTTTAAACACTGCCCCCGTTATTAAATTTCGTTAGTAGACATGTTTGGGCTGTACGGTTACACATCCATAATTGGGTGCAAGCCAACTTGTCTGGTGTCCAATCCTGGTAATTCTCTGAAGTTTAATAATTGCTCTCTTTTGACTAAAGGGAGTCTAGGAACCACACTACAAGAACATCCCCCCCCCCCCCCAGCATCTATGAACACAACTGTAAACAGGCCAGTGTTACAATATTTACTATATAAAATATGAATCCCCTAACAAATCTATTTTTTCAAAAATTACAGCAAAGCAAATGGTGTATACTACCTTTAAATCATCACTTTTGTGTATTTACGGGCATTTAAGTTCCATATTTTTAATTAGAGGGTTACTTTATTTAACGGAGTCTATAAATCAATGTTGTTGAAATGTTTCGTCTCGGATATTAAACAAACTGAAATGAAAATTTACGTTAGTTTTGAGATCTATGCAGTAAGCAATATAACAGTGGAAGTATTTTAATTGAACTGCCATTTATTTCTATTCGCCACCGAGTTGTGATTCTTAGCACTAGCAGTGGCGTTTTTTAATTTATTCTTCAATTGCCTTAGAATGCAGGCCGAAGCATTGTACATTTCAAGCTCAAAGCTAGATTCGCGCCTGCCAAGCTAAAGTTTGGAAGTAATTTAAATATTTGGTCGCAATATTTGCGCTTTTGCCGTGACCTTTTTGCTTTTGCCGCGGCGCTTTTGCTTTCGCCGTGGCGCTTTTGCTTTTGCCGTGACAGTTGTGGGCCACCTTACTTCTCAATACAACGTTCCGATGAATTTTTTGAGAGATTTTTCAAGACAAGTTTTGCCGATTACACGTTGAAAATGCAGTCCATGTAGATTGACAATGTCATACAATACCTAATGCAGGTCAGGGGTTATGATGACGTGTTTCATTTGGACACGATGCTGCATACTATCTGGGCGCAAATATGCGCTGTTGGCAGCGTGGGAATACAAGGGTTTACTGAATACACCCAACCAAAAAACAAAGCCCCCTAATACTTGTGTTATAATTAAAAAGCTAATTTAAAAAGCTCTTTTCGATCACATATCCACGAGAGAAACTCTTTAGGAATCCAGCCTTTACTCTTTATTTCGCAAATAATAGTGATATTGCACGAATTCATTCCAAAAGGAACTGAGGAAAATAATCACTTTTGTGTAATTGAATGAGAAAGTGGACCAATACGTTATTAAACATTGAATTTCATTATTTTATTCGTTCACTCAACTTTGAGGAACATTGAAATTATGAACAACATGCGGTGCGAAGAGATAACCACTATTTCAATTTGTTTTCTTTTTAATTTTTTTCTATAAGGTTTTTCTTTTTAAACAAAATATTTCACAACTTGCAAAGGTGCAACTTTGTTGGCATCATTCCTCAGGAACTTGCACCTTTGTGCACAGGCAAGTTGGGTGTGAACATATAGCTCTATAAGGAAATATTAATTTGTCATCAATGTTAAGTGTAATTGTAAGTTGTCCTTTTTGGATTTTTGGTCTTTCGAAAAGTGATTCAATAAATTCAACCAATTCAATAAAGTGAATCCCGGTCCTCGAAGCGATTTCTTTGTGGTTGTATCCGAAACGGGCTTCCAGTGGGGAAGTTTGACCCCAATTCTTCTGGGGTTTTACTCCTACCTCTAAAACTGTACCTTCTTCTCATTGTCTTCTCTCTACAGGTTTCTTTAGGCTCACGAGATACAGTGCCTAGGACGCATTTGAGGGATCCTTGGTTTCATTACCAGGGTATAATTAATAATAATAATAATAATATTTATGGAAGAGCGGACTATGCAATAATTGTGCCATAGTCACGTATCTGATCTTCCATCTTTGCTCCGCTTCTCTCTAGTTAGATTGATTGATGCGAATCTGAGTACATCTTCTACTTGTCCTTGTTCTCTAAGGTGAAGCTGATCATCTTGGCGTATCGTCAAAGTAACGCAGTTATAATACTAGGTATTGGCGGTTTCCGGAGGGCTTGGTTGATCAGTACAGGCGAATCTCATTGTTGGCGGACTCAATATAGTGGAGGGTGAGCGCGGAGGTGATTTCTTCTACATGGGATGATGATTGGGGCACAAGGGCGAATTTCATGCCTAAATACAGGACTTTGGTCTCGTCGGAGGACAGGGAATGCTTACTTAGGTTGGCTACAATATGCCGGGTGAAAGAATCTTGGACTTTGGCGTATGCCAGCCTGAAGATATACGGTACATGTTCATACGGTCTGGTTTCCAGCTGGATCCCATTGCCAGACCATTTTGGGCCAGAGGCGGGCTTGTGTATCTGTTGGAATGAGAATGTAGGAGATCCTCCCGACCCTCACGGCTTGAGGGCGAGTAGAACTTTCAGTATATGCTGACCAATGGCTCTCAAGAAACCAAAGCATTATAGACGATGTGCCCTCTGACGTCACGTGTTTACATCTGTACTCAAATGTGCCCGGCAGTACTGTGCACACATCGTGTTTTACATAAAACTTGAATAAAGAGTGACATCGCAGGTCGTATCGCCTTTGAATTATGTGACCTCTGATGCATCTCTTAACCAAATTTATGTAAAACATGATGCGTGCGCATACTGATGGGCACATTTGAATAAGATGTAAACAGAGGGCACATGGTCTATAGCAAGATCAAGTCAGTTGTATTCTACCTTTTTAGATGCCATTTATTGCCATGATTACTCACTTTTAATGTGATAGGGACTCACTATGTGACGGCAGTCACTATGCGCATGACCGCAATATTCAAACCAGTTTGAACAAATCTGTCACAAGATAAGGCTATTAATGTACAGTATAACAAAATATGTCAAAACCATGTTTGTTTGCCTCACAATCATTGTTTTAAGTAAAAGCTATGCCAGCTATGCATGTATGCGCAGAATTAAAAATAAAACATAATAGATACAAACAGACTGGGCATGCAACAAATAAATTGCGAGAAAAATGCACATTGATGTTTTCTAAGGCAATTCAGTTGTGTGTTAAAAGAAAGGTTCTTTAGGTACAACTTTGGGACAAGAAAATGATAATAAAAATCAACTCAATGTATAGAATTAATGCTAATGCTACGTAACTAAACAAAAATGATTCACGCTCAAACACCATGACAGGAGGTATAAGAAACAAAATGCTCGTAATCAACGTTACACGAAATGAAAATGCAGGCCTTGTGCCTTTTAAAGAAAAGGCCATATTTTTGTTAAATGTTGCAGCATCAAAAAATATCTGCTCTGTTTGTATAGTAAGTGCGTCATTATTTGTTTTGTCGGTTGGCGGCTATTTGTACTACATTTTAGACGCCAGGGCGTGGGGGTTTATTAGGTCAGTATTTATTATTTTAACACTGCATGGTAATATCGTTGTCGAAAAGGAAATAGTTTCATAGAAAGTACAACGGAATAGCAAAACAGAATAACTCATATTGTTTGTTTAAGCTGTTCATTTCTTCGGTTGTTGGAATTGCCTTTTAATTTTTATATAGCTGACAGAAAGTCAAAGGTGGCTCTCGAGCCACGGTCTCGCCTACTTTCGTGATTACCAAATTTCACAACTTGACCTCAAATGACCTTTGACCTTACTACTCGACCTTTTACACGACTATCGTATAAAGGTTACAATATTGCATGCATGAGCCGTTAATTGCAATTGGACTTTAAGTTTTGAAAAGGACAAGTTTTGCAATTCAAGCCTATTTTAAAACTTGGCCTCAAATAACTTACCTCAGTACAAATGACCTCAGTAATTGACCTTTAACACAACCATGACATGAGTTGCATCCATGACCCAATTAATTGTAATTGGACTTCAACTTTGCATACCAGATCAAAAAAAAAAAAACTGTAACCAAAATGACACACATACGGAACGTACAAACGATATGTACAGAAATATTGATTGCATAGTCGTTCAGGCGAGACAATAGGGACTTTTCGATTTGCACGTTTACTAGTAGACTGCGACGTATGCGGTCATTTGTAAAGCAGTGCGCATGCGCATCGACGAACTCGTCGTTCGTAGCAGAATTCTCGAACGCGTTCAACCTTGTTTTGCCGTCGTTGGAAAACTGTGACGACATAGTGTGCATATCACTATTTTGTAGAAATGAAACACCACATCAGGAAAGAAACACCACATTTGAAGTTACAAAATGGACCCGATTGACTTGATTCTTCGTCGTCTAAATCGCCGGTGATGTATGCGAGGAGAATTTCTTCCCTAAGTCTATGGAGATTCGGCATAATGTCTGATCTAGCTATTTTATCGAATTTCGCGCGAGCGCGCGCGCGCCAAACATAAGGCATGACGTCACTGAGTGAGCGTAGTCGTAGTCGTAGAAATCGAAAAGGTAATTAGGTACAACATTTAGCGTGCCGCATACGTCGCAGTCTACTTGTGACCGCATACGTCGCAGTCTACTAGTAAACGTGCAAATCGAAAAGTCCCTAATAAAGGAAACCCGCGGCGACCAGAGTTAAAGAAGAAATTGCATTTTATTTATAACAACTTACATATCAGCGCTTGCGCTGTATACATTTTCTCATTCTACCTCAATAAACATAGTACATGTACTGAATTATTGTGGCTATAAACCGCACACATATTTTATTAGGTTGGACTTCAATAATCACTTATTATATACATGTATGTCTTTTCTTCGCCTGATAGGATAAACACTTACTGTCATATAAAAGGTGCACCGATTTTGAAATGTGAACATTTGTAGGTAAAAGGGGAGCAATTGAGTCAACTTCTTGACAAATAACCATGAATGTGAAATGTCATGCATTACAACATAGTCCCCGACGTTTCCGACATAATTTTAGGCTAAAACTATAATAAGTTTAAACTCGCATAACCTTTTTGAAAATGCTACCTTTTTTTGTAAATATATCTATGAATAGAAACATTAATAGAGATTTTATTTTGTTCAGCCCACATCGTCAAAATGCAGTTCTACCTGCAATAATTGAATTCAATATTAATCTCGCAGATAAACAATGGCAGCTAGAGACAAGCTGACCTACGTGTACGATCACCTTCTGTCGCGCCAATAGAGCCTAAAAGTTTACCCCTGGTGGCGCGCTTCCGGACCCTCGAATAACAAAATTAACATGTAAAAGTCAGAGTTTTTGAAATTATTGTTGGTACATTGATTTTTTTCCAGAAAAGACCTTTGTAAAATTGTTGCTAGCATCCGTATTATATACAAACTGAAAAAATGCATGACGTTAAAGAAAGGTATCTTTCCAAAACCTGACCTCTCACCTTTGAAAATCTAAAATACATGTAGTCCGCGGGATCGAATCGAAGCACTTGTACAAAGATAAACATTTATAAGAACAAAACACTTTACTGGTAAGCGTCACAATATTTAGTATACCAAAAATGAATCCCTAACCCAATCATTTAAAAAAATTACAGCAAATACCATTCCGAGAGAATTTCGTCCAACATTTTTGTTCACGCGTTATATCGTTAATTTTAACAGTCACAGTCAGCCATCTTGTTTGTACAATATTGTCAGGTGCTGCAACCACATCGAGGTACTGTTCTGCTAGTCTCCAAACACGTATCACTTGACAAATTGCTGCCACGTTGAGTTTAATATTATACAGTCCATGCGCAGCAACAAGTTTGCACGAGGTGTTATGTGGCAATAGTCCAATTTGCCAAAAGGCGGAAGCGTCACTTTGGTGGAATCCCACCGACCAGTCATTATTCTTAGACTCAACGGTACTGGTACTTGTAACAGTCTGGTTCCCACTGCTGAATGTTATTCCGTTTACTTGGTACCAAAGTCGTGAAACACGATTTTACAAGTGCGTGTCTGTAATGACTCCCGGATTACTCATGGCGTGCATTCGTCGAGTGATGGCATCAGTCAGTTTCCTCCTTGGACCCAGAGGCAGACCAAGCTTGACAAAGTCGTCATCATTAAGCAGTATGAGCGCCGTGAGGTCGATCTCTTCGCCGGTAAATACAGGCAGGTAATCCAGAAGATTGTGTGTCGCAAGGAAGAATTCCAGATCGCTGGTACCCGCTCGGACATCCTCTGGCTCATCGTCTAGATCGTCTGGATTCCAGTCAAGGTCCGCGTTAGAGTTCTGATGATCAGTTGACGACTTTCTACGATCCTCCGCAGGCTTGAAAACGCGGACTTGGGGGACCTTGGGATCGCCGTTGTTTGTTTCGTGCTCGATATCCACGTTGTTAAGTAGATC
Organism: Crossaster papposus; assembly: GCA_037893245.1. NCBI lineage: Eukaryota > Metazoa > Echinodermata > Asteroidea > Velatida > Solasteridae > Crossaster > Crossaster papposus. Next base: position 2,469,143 of record JBAIAA010000238.1, read on the forward strand.
TTCTTCCAGTGTATCGTCTCCCTCCAGCTCCCCGGGCTTTCTCGGTGGTAAACTCTGCACCATAGCCCCGGCAAACGGCTGCCAGAAGCTCTGCTCTCGAATGTCGGGCCGTTTGTCCTCGTCGCTGCTGTCGTCATTTTGTCTGTCACTGACGGTGGACCTGGAGTCAGCCGTCGATCTGCTGCGGTTGTCCTCAGAGTAGCTGGTGCCGGGTATAAAGGATGACTGAGACCTTCCCCGTTTGTTGGCAGTCCCGTTGGATGATGTAATCTTAGAGAACATCGCCCCTTCGCTGTGTCTGTGGGTCTGAGCCCTGTCGGACACGGGGCTTGAGTTTAATTCCCTCCTTGATGCAGGTTTCTTCTTGTACATGCCGCCTTGCTTGGTCAATTCTTTCTTCTCTTCTTTCTTTAGCCACTTGATGTGTTCGGCCTGTATCTTGTGCAGCTTTTTGACTCGCTTGTCTGCATCCACCAGGGCCTTCTCCTTCAGCTTCTTGACCTCTTTGGGGCTCTTGGCCGACTGTTCAGCTGCAACTTCGTCCAGGAAAGCCAGGCAGGCTTTGTGGTTGTTCTCGGCGGCCAGGTCCTTGGCCGTGCGGTAGTCGTTGGTCAGGGACCAGATGTTGCAACCGAATGACACCAGGAAAGTCAAGGTGTTTACGTGGCTGGAGAGGGCGGCGTAGTGGAGTGCCGTGTGCCCCTGGATATCACACAGGTCTGGGTTGCCTCTGCGGTCAATGAAAGGAAACACACAAAACATGCGAGTTAAGATAACATTCCTTAACGTATAGTTTTCACCGATTCCAGTCAAAACATTTATGTGCCATTCAATAACAACGTGTTCTCCAAGCATTAAATGGTGGAAGATTATGTTCAAGATTGGCGACAAATAAAACTAAAAGAACACCTTGCAACTATAATTGTGTATATCTTTTCGTGTCGATACCAATGAACAAACTACAACGGTAACGTTTAACAATGCGGCAAACGGTAACGCACTACGCTGTTTCAACGTTTGCTTGCTATCCGGGTGGGATTTGTGTATAGATGATGCCGCGTACGACATGACCTCCCGGCCAGAATCATTATAGAGATTTATGAAAAATCACATGTCGGTTCTATAGTTTATGCCACGACGTCGGCCTACCTTTCCTAAGATATATTGCGCTTAGTGCGAAATATCTGTAAAATATCAAGCCAAAATGTGTACAGGTTGGTTTCCGTTATTAAATAATGACCTTTTAGTCAGGTTTCTTACTGTATTTTCGTTCACTTTTTGTGTAGATTTGCTAAACTATACATTTTTGGAAACATATTACAAAAATAATTTTAAATTTATTATGTTCTGTTGATGAGATATGGCTTAAATGTCCAAAAATGAAACCAAATCATAACAAATCACACAATGACGTCATCATGATGTCACTTTAATGTATATCTATAACACATCCCGCCATACCTGCATACCAAGTTTGAACCAATCACCCCCTTATACTTCCAGAGATATAAGGCATTGAACAAAAATTGACTTTTCATGTGTCACGTCACATTAAAGATCCATTTTTTTCAAAAGAACCTGGAAACAAATGTCGACATTGGTTTTCATAATGAGTATATCCTAACGTTTCCAAAAATGTATAGTAGCAAATCTACAAAAAAAGTCAACGAAACTTTCAATATGTACATTATGAACTTGACTATTTCCTATCAGTATAAATCTGACGAATAGAAACTAAAAATGCGGGTACAGTTCTATCCGACACTACATAATTATTAACCCTACCCGTAGCTTCCTCTAAACACAGATTTCACGTTTGTTGACACGGTGGTATAGGTAATGATTTGTTGTCGTTAAATAGCTAACATTTGGAACCGTTTCTGGACAAAATGATGTTGGAACAGTTTTTTCTTCATTACACCCGAATCTCAGGAAGCGAGGTTTGCCGGGCGCGGGTGTAGACGACCCTCCCTCATTTAAGCCGAGCTTGACCAGGATCATAACTAATTCGGTATTCAAAGATTTAGGCATGAGGGCCTATACGGGGTGCCAAAACAATGGTGCAAGTGGAACGCATCATTTTACTCATTAAATATTCAGTATTTTCTATTGATGTTTCTATGATCTTCAAGATAACTAAATTAGCTTTCAAATGCCGTTTGTTTTACCCTATTTGCTTTTGTCAATTCAATTATGTTTGATCATGCACCAGCACTCCAGATGTATAATCGAGTGTGCTACTACTTTTAGAGAAATACAGCGCCAGACTATAAAACGGCATTTTGCACATGGGTGATTGCCTAGAAAAGGTAGGCCAGAACATTTTCTTTGAAACCGATTCATTATTACTTAAACCTATTCACTATTTAAGATCAATTGAGCTATTACATAGTACAATATCCATTAAGCGATTACATACTACATCACACCTTTCTTGACAGAACTTTGATTAACCATGTTTTAACCAGAATACCCAGAATTTGGGTTGTGACCTGACACAGGGTCGAAACGACACTTATTTGAGTCAATAATGACATTTGGCCATAGTTTTCAAATCCGGGTCAAAAATATACAGAAAAATTATCACGACAATCCCGAAAATACAATATTCTTGACCTCGTAAAGTAAAACAAAACACACAAAAAACCGGAGCGCGCACCAACTATATAACTAGCTCTTTGTGAAGATAACTGAATTTGTAACTCTTTAGGGAAAGACGAAATAATACCGAAATGGTTCAAATTTGCTTAAAACACGTACCCTCTAGACACGAGTAGACGTAGCGCATCTGTGTTGCCTTCGTAGGCCGCCCACACTGTGGGCGTACGACCCGTGTCGTCTGGCTTGTTAGCATCGCGTCGAGTAGCGTCTCGCAGTAGATCCAAAAGACCCTCCCGTGCCGCTTCGTGAAAACGATTCATCCTGAAAATTCCTAGTATTTTCTTCTTTTGTACTCCTTACATAAAGATCATCTCCTGTACAGACGTGGTATTGAACTCGCAAAGTATATTAGGGTAAATATAACGCAAAATGTTAGTGAATTTGTGTGGCCGTGTACTCATTGCCATGTCGTGAGTGCGCAATATCGTCTGGCTTTGGTAGGTGTAATGAAGCACTCGAATTATTCATTGTAATTTTAGCAGACTTTGGAACCGGATAATAAAGAGATAACAAACAAGTGGTACGGTTACTGTAATCAACGCGAAATAACACTGGCGACTGCAAAATCGTGCTTAGCGGCGTATCGTAACTGTTGGATTGAATTTGTAGATGGGCACCTGGGGGGCCATGCACCAAGGGGAGGGGGAGGGGGAGGGGGGATACTAAATGGCAACTGATAAATTGTCGTGTTAGTGAATATTAAAAATATTGTGTATGTATTGCCAGCGTGTGAACACGTGACACTAAACAGAGGCTCCCCTGACGTTAATTACTCGATCGGCCTATAAGGTCAGGTGTTTACTAAACATTCCATGGGAAAAAAAATACATTCAATTATAACCAAAATATACAATTACACCAAGAGCACAACTTTAACAATACATCTGCAACACTGGCAATTCATTTATAACAAACCAAAATAAACAATAGGGAATCTCCAATTCAATTATACATGTACAGGCATAGTCTCTATCGCAATTTCAGGCATAGTCTCTATCGCAAGTCTGAGGGATTGTTTTCAATCATTTCGAACATGCGCACGTTAGCTTAACTGAACGTGGCGTAAACAATTTTAAAGAGCCATATTATGTTTGCTGCCACCAATCGTCTCAAAAGTCTCCCATAGGGTGTATGATGGGCTAAAGTAGCAGATAGCAGCGTTTGTGGGTTAAAATAGATCATGTATAGGCCAAGTTGCATAGTTACGATGCGAACTTGGGGGGGGGGGGGTGGGGACATTTTTTTTGGGGGGGGGGCCAGGGCGGATTTTTTTTTTTTTTAGAGAGGGGGGAGTTTTTTTGGTTTTTTATGATTGTTTTTTTTTTTTTTTTTGGGGGGGGGGGGGGCGTCTGGGAGGAAGCAGGTCCGTTTTGGAGAAAATAAACCGCCGATTTTGAGATATTGCCAAAAATCCGGAGCGGTTATATCCACGCAGGAAGAATAATCTGCATTGGAATACACGCTCTGAGAAACGTCACTACAGTAACGCTTCTCCGATTCACATTTTTGGGGATAAAAAGTGATATATTTTTCCATAATCGAAGTACTTCGAAGTGAAAAGTTTATACTATCCAAAGCTTCTTACCGAGTAAGTTTGTATTGTCATAAATTTTTGGAGTAATTACCAAACGTGTACGATCCCTTTAAAAAGAGAACTTGCAAGGAAATGTTTTAAAATGTTTTGTGTAGGGCGCCATACCGTACCGTGTGTGGCTCGGCAAGCAACATCACAGAAACGTCATATGAAATCGCTTGCGCGCGTGTTTCATTTCATTTCATTTATTATTTCTCAGGTGAACAAAAACGTGACAAAATACAATACATAAGTAACAAAATACAATACATAAATAAGTACAGGGTACAGGACGAGACTGATAACATCCCTGAAGGATTGAAGACTTAATCTGTTAACGACAGTTACAGATTAAGCTACAGTGATCATTTTGTACAAGTTGTTGGTTATTTTTCTTTAAAACAATGATAAAGTTCTTAGAGTACAGAATACAATTACATGACTGGTATTTACAAAATACCACTTAGAAAACATAATTATGAGGACGGAGTTAATTATGCCCGAAGTCAACATTTTCTCAGGTTTTGAATAAAATTGCCCAAGCTAAAAATAATGCTATTAGAAACTTCTTGCGGGAGAGAGTCCCAGATGCGAGGAAATTTAACAAACAGAGACTAATGGAAAGCATTGGGCCGGGACGTGCTGATTGGTGGGAAAATTTAACTAAGTCTGTGTGACGTGTATTAACACTTAGATAATTAAAAACAGGGATGTCAAAATTGTGGTACAAACATTTTGCAACAAACTAGTCATGATGTAAGGAAGTCCCAGTCTGGTGCAACGGTCGGAGTACTCAATGTTGACTCTGTCTCTATCAAAGTTGTATCTTCGTGGAAGACCAAGGAGTTTTGTTCGGTGAGAGAACCTGGGCACCAGACTGGGACAGCATACTCCATGATTGGCCGGACTAAGGCACAATACAATTTGACAAGCAGAATAGGTTCTCTACATTTTACCAATCTTCTTATGAATCCATTCATTCTATTTGCCTTAGACACTACTTTATTGATATGATGCTTCCATGTAAGATCATGCAAAATTACAACACCTAGGTATTTATATTACTCAACTGATTCAAGGGTTTGCATACCAATTCTGTAGGTTGGTTTAGGTGGATTTGAGCGTGTTACTTTACATTACTTTACATTTATCCGTGTTAAGTTTCATTTTTTTCAGAGCACACCATGTGTCAATCTGGGCTATGTTTGTGAAAGTGCAAACGTACAATATAGGGGACCCCGCTTGTAAATCGACTTGTAGATTCTAAATCCATTTCGATGCCACCCTTGGACTTTGACAAGATGTGAAATAGAGATTAATACGATTTTTAAATTTCTTGAACTTTCTCTGCATAGTTTCTCTTAGCCTTGGTCAAGGCGACATTATACCTGCCCGTACGTATGTACGTACGTACGTCGATGCCACAATGCTCGACATTTCGAAGGACTGTCAGTGCGACGACCCCCGATGACCCACGATTTGCCCAAATGTTATGTCGTGTCATGGAACAAATGCGTCGTGGGTTCGTTGTGACCAGGCCTTACCACGACAACCTTTTTGTACGATCCGTTGTGACCGTAGCCTTTTGACAAGGCCTCGTGACTCTGGCTAAGCGGCTGAGATGAGTCTAGATACCCGGGGTGAACGCGCGACCGAGTGACGAATGTCACGAGGCCTTTTGCAATGTAGGTTTCACTGCTCTGCATGAATTATTCATAGATACATATTAGCATGCCAATACGCCCAATCAGAACGGCGATCTCCCAGTTGGCTTCGTTCGTGATTCGTTCAATATCAAAGCATGTAAGAAAAGGTACAAAAACGTATATAAATTTTGCTTCTGAGTTGAATATATGAATGATAAATACAAGATATCACATTTAAATCTATTTTACATGCAAAATTGCAATAAATTAGGAAGCAACTAATGATTTGAGCTAAATATTGTAAGTGACATGATTGGACATTCCCTGTTTGTAAAATGAACTAGTCCAACTCAAATATAAGCTGACGTCACGCGGAGATACGTTCGCTGATTGGACGCTACCATTTCGGTAGCGAATTCCAGTCGGAAACAAAGGTTAAAGATGGACTACAACGGAATAATGATAAAGGCTTTGTTGCCTTTTTTTGTTCGAGAAATGTATAATGATTACTAATATATCATTAGTATTCAATAAAACTTGTTCCTTCATGCAAAAAAAAAAAAATTGATCGGCGTTCTACGACCCAGAAAAGCTCAGTTTCAGCAAAAGCCCTTAACTCATGAATAATTCATACTTTGTGTGTGACGTACTACCCATGACGATTTACTCGGGTCGATCGTGTGCGTGCATTTTTACCGTACAATGCAATGCGGAATAACAGCGGACAAGCTAGGCTATATTTTGGTACAACTATTTTCGACCGAAAAACAGCGAAAAATGTCCGATAGCAGCGAGTATTGGGAAGACCACAGTAGAGATGAGGAAGAGGCATTTCGTGGAGGTACTTCTGAGGACAGTGATGGCAGCTCTAGCGATGAGGGGAGCTCACCAGACGAGAGAGAAGGCGATGACTCTGCGGCCACGGCAGACCCGGCGGTTGCCGATGACTCGGCCGACGTAGAAGCAGTAGGCCTGGTGGTAGTAGTACGAATTCTCTCGATGTTTGGCGCTTTCAATGTGGGGATCGATCCAGGCTTCAAACGAAACTTTGTTGTCAATCCCAGTGAATTTTTCAAAGCACTTGAAGGTTCAATACAGTCCTCTGAAAAATGTGCTGAACAAATCAAAGGCCTACTTCTTGCCGAGAAGGTCAGACATGTCAGAAGGTGAAATCCTTTCGTGTAATATTTACGAACTTCACCCATTCCTTTGATAACGCAGGATCCCGCGGAAATTGCACAAAATGAATCTCTGGATTCTTCGAACAATTTCTCGTGCATCCACCAACAACACATGAATTAAGTTGGCATTATTGTAGCTGATAGTGATACACTATAAAAACAAGATTTGTAAAAACTTCATGCCTCTGCATGAAAACGCATACATAATACACACGGAATAACATGGCGTTTTTTGTTTACTCTCGGTTGCTCATGGGTAGTACGTCATCACTTTTCGCTGGTTTACAAGTCCGCTGGTACTATATCGTGGATTTCATTGTGGTTTTCAGTGGATCTTTGCCGGGAACCAGTACAGGGCGGGAAATTTCAAAATCGAAGAATCGAGGTCTAATTTTTTCGGTCAAATTGCAACAAAATTATTTAGAGAAAAACATGACCGTAACAATAAAGTGTTACCTGAACACAACATAAACAAGGTCCGATAATACATTTAATGTGTGAGTTTTCGTTGTAGTCCATCTTTAACATAAGAAATCCAAACCAGATTGATAAAGGCCACTTGTCTGGGCAATTCGCACTGGCGTTCACTCAGGTTTTCGCGATTAGTCTCTTTTTAGTCGCTCGGCCTCTATCAGACATGTGGCCTTGCTGACAGTGACACTTTTATTTTCGTTGGAATGACATCTGCCTTTAACTTCTTTAGTTTTGTCATCCCGAACTGGGAGTGCAGGCCAACCTCAAAATCCTCGTCAATGAAATGGGCGCTACAAACGACGCTCGTAGCAGATGGCCCAGGCCAATTTCCTCTCGTCAGCTTCACTTTTGCTGTCCATATCTTTCGGATTTTCTCGTTTTGAGGAAATCTATGAAGACTAAATCCTGTCTTTGTTGTATTGCTGCAACCAGCAACAATACAACGATCCGGCATTACGGAATATTTAGGACACTCTTGATTTAGTTGTTTCGTTTTTTCGTTGTTGTGTCTGCAGTACGTACCCCAGCGCTAGATTAGCATGCACGCGCCCGGCCGGCCGTTCCGGACTTGACGTATTGAGTCACGTGACACATTACATCATCATTTCGCAAATTTTCAGAGTCAAAAGTGGGGGGCACATAAAAGAGCACTAAAATGACGTGAATTTTTAATACAATAGATATTTGGTAAAAACGGTTTCTGGGAAAGTTATATTCAGACATACATCGATTTAATTAGGCCTAAAGTATGTTTGATTTCTCTAAACCTTTAACATAGCCCAAGGCGTTTATATCATCACCCGTCCGGCCGTATACGTACGGAGCGGCGGTAATCGGAGCTCAAACGACCTCACGCGGCCACTATTATATGAAAATCAACTGAAGATAATATGAACGCCTTGGATCAATCATTAAGTTAAAGGGATCGTACACGTTTGGTAACTGGAACCCATTGTTTGTTTCAATCATATAGAGTTTATAGATATATACCATAAAACTAACCTGTACAAATTTCATTTCAATAGGTGGTAGCGATTTTGAGATATTGCCGAAAATCTTGCGCGGTTATTTCGACGCAGGAAGGATAATCTGCATTGGAATACACACTCTGAGAAACGTCACTGCGAATTGTTCTTTATACAATAAAATTTTCGGAATAATTACAGGATATCTAGCGAAATCCTTTTGCTGAATGTCTAGAATCGTTATTTGCTTTCAATTGAGTAAGATATTTCTTAATAATTCGGTAGTAAATATTTTCGATATCTGCAAAATGTGTAGGGCCTATCCATGGAGGAATAAGGTTTCCTCCATGGGCCTATCCTACGTTTTCTTATTGGCCGATCGTTGGGTAGAAACTGCATAATTAGAGCTAGCGGTGAAAGGTCATACTGTTTCCACACGTGTACAGAAGATCGGTACAGAACACCGTCGTTGACATAATATTTTATCGGAAAAAGTTGACTTTTACCATGATTTTACACTGTTTTCAATGGGACTTGAATTAGGCTCTAGTGCACCCCTATTATTTACTCCTACATATGTATTACTAAGATCGCGCAAGGCATGATGGGAAAACATGGCACAGCAAGATCGTAGCCCTGGTAACGAGGTTGGAACGCAGCATTATCGAAGGTACGAGTTGACGAAGTGTACATGTACGTACGACGAGTCAACTAGTGCGAGACGAGTTGAAGGCCAAGAATCGTGTCTAAAAAATGTAAGTATTGGTGTTTTCTCCGAAAGCAAACCGGTTGGTTTTCGGGGAAAGTGTACAATTGTCTCCGAAATAAGCTACACAGAACTCAGAATTTTTAGAATCCCTTAATTTTAACTAACTCCGTTCATGGAGAAATAAAAACAGGCTAGGTAAAATTAGTATTTCCTAAACTAAAGCACTCAATCATGTACATGGTCCATAGCGAGAAACTCAGCAGCAGCCCATTTCACGAAAAAGTGCTTAGCGAATATCATGGAGGAATAAGAAGTTGATGGGCGTGGGTGAAACTTGAAAGTAGGATCGTCCGGACCTCTTCGGACCTTCCCTATTACCCTAATTAACCCTACCCTAGCCCGTCCCTACTGGTCTACTATGCTAACCCTTATTCCTCCATGCCCTATATTATTGGGATACCCCAAAAAAATTAATGCAATTTCTTTTATTTCATTGTCATTGAACTTGAAGGTGAAACTTTTTTATTTGGCCGTTGCTATTCTTACGTAACCGTAATCCTACGTACTTTTTCTATTCTTACGTGAGTTCCGGTAGCGCATGCCCAGTCCCTACATGTTATTTGTATACAGTCCCTAGTTTTTCGTATACAGTCTCTAGTTTTTCGTATACAGTCTCTAGTTTTTCGTATACAGTCCCTAGTTTTTCGTATACAGTCCCTAGTTTTTCGTATACAGTCCCTAGTTTTTCGTATACAGTCCCTAGTTTTTCGTATACAGTCCCTAGTTTTTCGTATACACGACTTTTAGTGTTATACCTTTTTCTATAAGACCCTATCTAGATGAGATTATTAACCAATAATTTTAGTTAATAAAAAAAAGGTTACGTAATGAAATAATACCAAAAAACAACGCAATTAACTTATTACACATACATACAATAATAACCTATACCTATTATTACCTACTGAACACTACAAACTTAGCTATTGCCGTTGTTAGTTTTATAGTTCGCTTTTTTGTCCACGACGAAGTCACAGCTAATTTTGTATTAAAAAGTCAACATTTGAATACGAATGAAATACATGAATTTTTCACTATGTTTGCACAAAAATCTAAATTCCATCACGGAATCGTTTGAATAATTACATATTATGGTCAACAATTTTTGGACTAAATACCACAATTTAACATCGACTATTGCCAAAACAAATTTCCTGGGTGGTCTTCATACGTTCCGCGCGTATTGAGTTTCCCTTGTCTGTATCGGGAACCAGTTAAATCACGTAAGAATAAAAAAAGTACGTAGGGTTACGGTCACGTAAGAATAGCAACAGCGTTTTTATTTAGGATCCGTGAAGGTCCGACTATCAGACTAGCATTATGCACTTGTCAATTGTAGTCCCGGCCCTGGGGGACCCGGGACTAGCGGGGACGTAGCCGGGGATGTACAATTGGCCCAGCGTGATTGTCCCGGCCAGTCCCCGCTACCGCCCGGCAGTGCGGGGCACTCGGTTTTTGTACATTCCCGGCTATACCCCGGCCCCGGCATGCGGGGCATTTTGCACAACCCCGGCACGATCCCGGCATGCGGGGCAATATTCGACAACCCCCGCACGATCCCGGCCCCAGAATGCGGGGCATTTGTCACAACCCCCGCACGATCCCGGCCCCGGCATGCACAATCCAGGTTTAAACGGTCTCACCTATCCGGTGTGCTGACTTTTCTGGCGGGGAAATTTCGCTTCAGCACGCATGCACGAAGTTGCGCAGTCATAAGAGTTGTACTGGTACCCGTTAGATCACCAGAAATAAATGTATATGTTACAGGGTACCAGTAGCCTCGTGGGGCGCGTGCTGACGGCATAGCTAAATACACGTTAGTCCAGGTTGGACTCCTCCGTTGTGTACAACGCAACGCGATGGAGTCCAAGGTATATTTTGTATCAATTTCTCCTGCCATATGCTTCTCATGGTTGGAGGCTGTTCCACCTATTGCACACGCTGCCGGGCAAAGGGCAAACCCTCCATTCAATTTGTACAGGGATACGTGTTTTCTATATTTTTTTACAGCAATAAAAAATGAATTTAATTTGTTCTCGGTGTATCGTGAGAGATTTTGTTACTTTATAAAACAATGAAATTTGGAAATATTTCGGTGTAGTGTTAGACAATAATTAATTATTAAGATTTTGTTTACATAGACCACAACACTATTCATTGCTACTCATTCCCCTTTGAGACCAGAGGGGGTGATAACTAACGGCCAGCTCATCAGTCATACCATGCATACTAGGCCAGCGCGGCTGCCGGGTACGCGTGCACGCACGTAGAAAGTTCGTACACGATGTTCACGTCGAAAAGCGTGGATTTGCAATTTATTTTCTGTAAATAAGTAGCCCAAAGACACATTTGCTTTTTGTAACTCATGACGATCTGTGATTCCAGACACAAGAAAGATGTTAACGAAATTACAGCTTCCTTCATCAGGTAAAAATATGAAAAAAATTGGTTGTAAATTGTTTCGCGATGGCAGGATAAATTGATACCCTGGACGTCAGTCGTAAATGCAATGAAGAACGTCGTCCGATCCAACCTGGTCAAACGTGTGCGAATGAGTTTGTGCATGCAGTGTGCACATTTCGTACATCCCGGCAAAGTCCCCGCTATTGTCCCGGTAGGGCCGGGCAACAAGATTGTACAACCCCGGCAAAGTCCCCGCTATTGTCCCGGTACGGCGGGGCAACAAGATTGTACAACCCCGGCCAAGTCCCCGCTATTGTCCCGGTACAGCGGGGCAATAAACTGTACAACCCCGGCCAAGTCCCCGCTATTGTCCCGGCTAGCGGGGCACGTTTTTTTGGACATCCCCCGCTATGTCCCCGCTACTTTGTCCAAAGCCCCGGGTCCCCCAGGGCCGGGACTACAATTGACAAGTGCATTAACATTAGATCCGGGAGATCCAGGAGATCCGGGTTTTTAATTGCCAATGGTATCATTGATTGATGCATGATTGATGCTATTTATTATCAAACTTGCGTGCAATTTGAACAAAACATTTGATCGGTGAACTTTGTTTAATTTTGCGAGAAAAAACTTTATCCCTTAACTTAACTCTTGTTTAACACTTGACTGCCGACTACGACGAGTATAGTCCTACTAACAGGTGTACCGGATTCTGCCACTAGTACGAGTATACTCGTAGAAAATGAAAGGTTTTTGTATAGTTTTGTATTGCTGGCAGTGAGGACATACATGTTTATGACATGTTCAAAAAATATTTTTTCTGTTTTGTTTTTTATACTAAGTACCTAGTAATTAAGTATGCGCATGCGTACAATGCTTGGCAAATAGAGGCTCCCTGTGAAATTATGCCCGGCAGTCAACGTGTTAAACACAGACGCGGCCATTTTGGTTTTACTAGAACACGTGATCTGTGTTGTCGATTTTATTATTTCTTTCGTGCAAGAGATTTGTTTATAAATGTATGTTTTTTACTATGACATGAGATTTGGACAAAGAATGAATCATACTTTCTGAGCTTTAACCCTAGGCCTTACTTTGGGCTAAAGAACTGCATACTACAGAATACTACTTAGTATTTTGTAGCACTGGGTCTCTCTGTGACTGATGATTGAGTGTGTACTGACAGAGTACAGATACTGCCAACTACAAAATACTAATAGTGGCAATACAGGTCAGTAATACTTACCTGGCAAAAAATGCAGTAGTCCAGCCTTGACCCATTGCTGTGTCCCAAGTGACAATTTTTGCTGTAGAGTTTAGAACACTCTACACAGCATACATGGGCCATGCACACTCAGCAGAGGGACCAAATGCTAAAAAGGAATACGAGTGCAAATAGGGGTGAAGTACCAAATACTAAAAATTACTACAGGCATTGCACACAAGTCAGTGAGAGTACTGCATACTACTTGTTACTACTACAGTGTAGTAGTAAAAAGTAGCGTTAGGTAGGGTTAGGGTTAAAGCCTTTTCTGATGGTACCAAATTTTTGTGTATTTTAACCCTAACTCCCTACACAACAAAGGAAGTTGGAGGATTTTGGAGGAATTGTATTGTTCAATAACAATGGTGAGGGAGTTAGGGTTAAGCATGGATTTTAAGATAAGAAAACTACAGGTATTATTGAAATAATTATGTGAAGCATGAGTCCAAACTTGAGCTTTTCTTTAGGAAAACCTGGTTAAACCTTGTAAAATAGGGTTTATTAGCGAAACCAATATGGAACCTTAAAAATAGGTCTGCATTTTTAGGAAATGGGTTAAATTTCCCTCGAATCCCTCGAAATGAGTTTTAAGGACCAGTTTGCAGGCATTAGGTTTGTACATGTGTGGTGTAGAAAGCACGCACGCAAGAAGAAGAATGGTTTAAAAATTATACTTTTGTTCACATACATGTACAGAGAAACAAGCAGCACTATGGGCGAGGACAATGTGAAAGAAGCCCTTGAGAACTACACAACGGCTCCCTTTGATGCCCGCTTCCCCAACACCAACCAGACCAAGCATTGCTGGCAGAATTACTATGACTATCACCGGTGTCAGAAGCTAAAGGGAGAAGACTACGAAAATTGCAATTGGTTCAAGAAAGTCTACAAATCCATGTGTCCCTTTGCTTGGGTGAGTTTACAGATGTATTTTAGCAGGCCAGCAGTTAATTCCTTGAAACCGTGATAGTGGGGGTGTTAAATGACGTAATTGTGCACTTTGTGACTAAAGCACGACATTTTGCATGTTGGTTCTTCATGTCGATTTTGTTGATGCCTGCTCACATGCCTGATTTCAACGGTGAAGCGGGGTTATATTGGGCTTGGAAGCAGTGAAACATGAAAATGATGCAAACCAAGAGTACTCACGCAAATGGGGGGGGGGGGGGATGTTGCAGTCAATTTTTACAGACTCCACTCCAAGCACTCAAAGTATTACATCAACAACCTGGCTTTTCTGAAAAGATGCAGAGATTCCAACATAACAAAAATAATAATAATAGTGCATATCGCTTTACATCGTATCAACGATCTCAAAGTGCTTTACAATTATTACTCCGTTCATCAGGCCCTGGACCACGTGGCAGCCGTTATTGGGCGCTCAATCGGCCTCGACCCTCACGGGTACCTATTTATACTCCTGGGTGGAGAGAGGCAATTGTAGTTAAGTGTCTTGCCCAAGGGCACAAATGCCATGTTCCTAGCAAGGTTCGAACCCACGCACTATCGTACATGTACATGAGTCAAACACTGTAACCACTGGGCCATGGCATTCTGTTCCTCACATGTGTCGACTCATCCGGCTTCTAATAGGTCTCATACATGTACATGTATACCCTTGACAACTTTCCCTTCGCTCCCTCCCTTCGAACTGACAACCCTCAAAGAGCATCCGACTCGTCCTGCATGAGTACCCTTGGTTTGCATCACCGCTTTACCGCTTCCAGCACCATACATGTATAACCCTGCTTCACCATTGCAATCTCTTCTGTCTACTGACGACGGGCAGAGCATACTTTCCGAAACTTTGAGTTACCTCAGGTTCTTCTAAAAACCACACGGTGCTACCGCAAACAACTTAAATGTTTAAATCTCATCCAAGTGGGGAGTTGGGGTTAAAATAAAAAATGTAGTTTCAAATGTGAATTTGCGGATGAGCACAGACAGTACATACCGGTATATTAAAGGTAGTATACACCATTGGTAATTGCTTGAATTATCATAAATTGGTAGATTTGAGGTTGTATTTTATAGTAAATATCATTTAGGTGACTTGTCTGAAGTTTTACAATCATGGATGCCAAGAAAAGCGCAAAAAACAGCGTTTGTTTTCAACCGACGTCGAGCAGTTATTCTTGTTATTTGTGTTTTTTCGCGATCTCCGTCTGGCGATCGCGAATTTGTCTTCATAAAATTCTAGTTTTGAGAATAATTACATGATATCTAGCGCAATCATTTTGCTGGATGCCTAGAATCATTATTTACTTTTAGATGAGTAAGATATTTCTTATAAACTCGGTAGTAAATATTTTCAATATCTGCAAATGGTGTATCCTACCTTTAAAGCCAAGTGTGTTATTTGTAAACGTTTCTGGGCACATTTTCCATTTCAGTACGAGTAAATCCTGTGATTCTATTTTAAAAGTTATCTTATAATTTCTTTTCAACCCTGTAGGTTGAGACTTGGGACGAACAGCGAGAGAATGGAACCTGGCCCACTAAGATTTGATGACAGGTCATCCATGGAGTGTCGAGTGCTTTAGATGCCATAACTTTAAAGAAATTTGTCTTATTATAAATTAATTTTTGTTATAAAAATAAACCCAAGTTCATTTTGATGGTGCTGCTAAGCTAAACATTTTGCTAACAGCAGAGACTTGGATGAAATGTTATCATAAGCCAGCAAGGTTGTTTTACAATGCTTAACCCGTCTGTTTTGAGCAAATTGATATGCTAAACAGCTCCCTCAAGATTTCTGTACATATACATGTAGGTCTGCTAAGGAATGAATGACTTTATACGCGTTTACGCCACAATATTCGCCTTGCAACTCGGGCCATTTAAAATAGATTTTTTGATTTTTATCAATCAAGATTGAAAAATATATCTGTCGGAAGGGGAGTGAAAATCAAGGTGGGGCGGTGATGAAAACCTAAAAATCAATTTTAAATGGCCTAAAGTTACATGCGTAACTATCACAATGCAGGGATGTAGTCGAGTCCCTGCAAGTCCATCACAAGTCCTGCTGAGCCCTGCCAATGACAGCTTTGACCATAACCCCCTAGGCATTTTTGCCGGATGCACCATCAATCTTTCGAAATCCTCCAATTGCCTTCATGTAAAAAATGATTACAACTGGGCCCAATTTCACGGCGCTGCTAAGCACACGATTTTCTGCTAACCGAGCCTCCGTCTATTTCACGGAGACCGTAAGCAGTAAGCACAGCAAAAGGCACGCTTAACTTAGCGGGAAAATTTGCTTAAATCAGTGACGTAACAATAGAATCTCCATGCGCGCGCCAACGTTAGCACAAAAAAGCCGTGAAATAGCGCTTAAGGTTAGCAATTTTTTCTGCTTAAGTAAGCACAACTTTTCCGCTAACTGTTAAGCAGCGCCGTGAAATTGGGCCCTGATCAGTCCTCTAAAATCTCGTTATTTCATTGAATTTGTTCATAGGCAGTCATTGTTGAAATGTTAAAGGCAGTTTATGATTGATATCCGGAAGTAGTGTGAATGATTTAGAGAATTATCTAGGTATACATTTATGCATGGTTGACCATGAACAACACAATATACAAGCTAAGACTTGGACACTAGCTGCATCCTGCAAAATCATCCGATATATTTTTGCCACAGCTTTCAAAATCCTCCACTTGTGAAAGAGGTTTTGGGAATGTAATGGATATATCATACATGCTTGGATACATGCAATGTAGCATTGATGTTCTCGGTGCGCAGGTTGTTTCTTTGTGTAGTAGGGGCTCAGGCTAATAATGGACCATTTTATACAACACCTGAATCCCTGTTATCTGATTGATCACATGCATGGCATACCCGCAACCGTAAGATAGTTCTATTCAATGGTGAATAGAACTCGCATTGCACAGTCGCCAATCAGATGACGAGGATTTATTCAGGTTTTGTATAAAACAAGTAATGAATATTTGTAAGTGCGATGGAAAATATATTAATTTCGTTCAGTGACAGATAAAAAGAGCCATTTCACTCTGCCACCACACTTGCAAACATTCAATATTTGTGTAGTTGTATAAACACATTTATGTTGGCAAACAAAACAGAATTTTATCTTTTAAAAGTTGAAACAGTTTATATAATATTAGGAGTGTGAATGTGATGCCAGAATATTAGATGATTTGTGAAGGAATTACTCACGGGACCATCTGAACAAAGGTCAAGGTCCCGAAAACCGGCCAACCATATTAGTTGTTGTTTAAATATGTATTTTGGAATGTAAGCAACGCAAGAGAGGGCCATTTCTTGTAGTTCTTGTAAAAAAATTACAGAAAAAAAAGGTTCAAAAAGATTCGTAACCCCCAACTGCTGAATCCTCATTTTAATAGGAATTTGCACACATCCTGCATGTACGGATTAATAAACTAGAATTCATGTTAGTCTTCTTTGTTAATTTCTTAAATAATAGTTTTGGTTTGAGAGATTGTTGAAGTTAGAAATAAAACGTAATCCAAGAAAGAACAAATCTCCATTGTTTTCACATTTTATTTTCACATTAGCCAAAATAGTAAACCATCAGTAATATAGGTTTTCTTGGTCAATTTTAGCAAATAATACAGGTGCGTCCGCACCCCACCAAAAGGTCCACATTTTCCAGGGTAAATAATGGTATTTTGATGGAGAAAAAAATGTACTGGCACACAACAAATTTTAGTCCTATTTTTGGTCCCATCAGTACAAATTCGCCCCCCAAATTACTAAAAGGTCCACATTTTCCGGGGTAAATAATGGTATTTGGATGTAGAAATAATACAGGTGCGTACGCACCCCCCAAATTACCAAAAGGTCAACATTTTCCATGGTAAATAATGGTATTTTGATGTAGAAAAAACTACTGGCACACGAAAAATGTTGGTCCCATTTTTGGTCCCATCAGTACAAATTCAACCCCCAAATTACTAATAAGTCCACATTTTTCGGGGTAAATAATGGTATTTTGATGTAGAAATAACTGTACTGGCACACAAAACCTTTTGGTCCCATTTTTGGGCCCATCAGTACAAATTCGCACCCCCCCGCATACAAAATCCTGCGTACGGGGCCTGTAATACGTTATTATTCTAAGTGACTTTGCTTCTCCAGTTGCTACTTTGAAACTGAATGATATGACGACAATGTTGGCTGTGTATTGCTAATACCCCATGCATGTTTTGCTGAGATATGCACAAATGAATGTTTCTTGCATTTCATCGTTAGTTAATTGAAAATATAAATATTCGTTTAGGTTGAAGCAGCACATGTAAATTATAATTGTGTTTTGTAAACCTCAACTTTATATCTATTATTTCTATAAATTACATATTAACAATCAAACAACTATTTTATCAGACTTTCAACAAGCAGTATTTATTGATAGAACAAATGCAGGAATTTGTTAGCTGAATTTAGACAAAATATGTACTGACTATATTAAAACTTCTGTAAAACAAAACATGGTACAAAGGCACTTCATAATACATTATCTGAAATATTTGTGCAGTCATAAAATATCTGATAAAGGCAGGTTTGCATGAACTGTGTATAAAGACATCAAAATATTGCCATCTTTGATACAATCCCTTAATTTTGTCTGAATATTTACAAGACGATTGCATTCTGGGCGGTGTTTTCACATTTCATGTGAATGAAGAAAAGAGGAACAAATATTTCCTATACTTTTGGACACAAAGTGAAGAAAAAAGGGAGGAAAATCTAAACCAAAACTGGGAATCGGCTTGAAAGAGGAAATTTCACATGCCTGCTACAGTACATATGGTGTCTATTCTGTGTGATGTACATTACTTAAACACGCATGTATCAAAACTGTGCAGTGATATTCTTAAATTGTATCACAACAGGTTCTGGGTAAAGGAAACCATGCTCCAAAGACCCTTTCACAAATCACAAAATATCTTGTACTCAAAGTAACATTGAATAAGAACAAATCTCCATTGTTTTCACATTTTATTTTCACATTAGCCAAAATAGTAAACCATCAGTAATATAGGTTTTCTTGGTCAATTTTAGCAAATAATACAGGTGCGTCCGCACCCCACCAAAAGGTCCACATTTTCCAGGGTAAATAATGGTATTTTGATGGAGAAAAAAATGTACTGGCACACAACAAATTTTAGTCCTATTTTTGGTCCCATCAGTACAAATTCGCCCCCCAAATTACTAAAAGGTCCACATTTTCCGGGGTAAATAATGGTATTTGGATGTAGAAATAATACAGGTGCGTACGCACCCCCCAAATTACCAAAAGGTCAACATTTTCCATGGTAAATAATGGTATTTTGATGTAGAAAAAACTACTGGCACACGAAAAATGTTGGTCCCATTTTTGGTCCCATCAGTACAAATTCAACCCCCAAATTACTAATAAGTCCACATTTTTCGGGGTAAATAATGGTATTTTGATGTAGAAATAACTGTACTGGCACACAAAACCTTTTGGTCCCATTTTTGGGCCCATCAGTACAAATTCGCACCCCCCCGCATACAAAATCCTGCGTACGGGGCCTGTAATACGTTATTATTCTAAGTGACTTTGCTTCTCCAGTTGCTACTTTGAAACTGAATGATATGACGACAATGTTGGCTGTGTATTGCTAATACCCCATGCATGTCTTGCTGAGATATGCACAAATGAATGTTTCTTGCATTTCATCGTTAGTTAATTGAAAATATAAATATTCGTTTAGGTTGAAGCAGCACATGTAAATTATAATTGTGTTTTGTAAACCTCAACTTTATATCTATTATTTCTATAAATTACATATTAACAATCAAACAACTATTTTATCAGACTTTCAACAAGCAGTATTTATTGATAGAACAAATGCAGGAATTTGTTAGCTGAATTTAGACAAAATATGTACTGACTATATTAAAACTTCTGTAAAACAAAACATGGTACAAAGGCACTTCATAATACATTATCTGAAATATTTGTGCAGTCATAAAATATCTGATAAAGGCAGGTTTGCATGAACTGTGTATAAAGACATCAAAATATTGCCATCTTTGATACAATCCCTTAATTTTGTCTGAATATTTACGAGACGATTGCATTCTGGGCGGTGTTTTCACATTTCATGTGAATGAAGAAAAGAGGAACAAATATTTCCTATACTTTTGGACACAAAGTGAAGAAAAAAGGGAGGAAAATCTAAACCAAAACTGGGAATCGGCTTGAAAGAGGAAATTTCACATGCCTGCTACAGTACATATGGTGTCTATTCTGTGTGATGTACATTACTTAAACACGCATGTATCAAAACTGTGCAGTGATATTCTTAAATTGTATCACAACAGGTTCTGGGTAAAGGAAACCATGCTCCAAAGACCCTTTCACAAATCACAAAATATCTTGTACTCAAAGTAACATTGAATAAGGATAAAACTGCTGCAAACTGCTTACTGGCTGGAATGACCTTTCAAAGTAACATTCACACATATTGTATTTTAAAATGAGTAATGAGTTTTAATCTCGTACAGCACTCCATAGTAGGCCTACACAATAAATATCTACATTTCCACATCATGTACAAGAAATAATATAAATTACACTTATTCAGCAATATGCTTCAGCAAATAAATTTACAATACAATACATATGTGCCACCTAGCATTTGTCTAAAAGATGCAACTTTTCACCAATATGTACATATAAATAAAAAACATTAATCACAAAAACCTTTACAATTTGTTCTTTGCGGCGTGTTTCACTGGGCTGTTTCTAAAAATTATACCAAATTAATTTAGTGGTCAAGCATTGAATTTGTTGTCTGCATGTACTTTCTGCAGATTGCGGAACTTGCGGGGTTTGAAGCCACCCTGGGCTATGGCACTTCTACATATATGGTTTAGAGGCCTTGCTGTAGACTAATACCCATCTCAACACTATTCATATTGTGAAGAGATATTTTTGTTTAGCTGATTCGGAAAATGTGATGTCCCATGACACCGGATGATGTCATCATGATGTCACCTCATTTTATACCTATAACACATCCAGGAATGCCTGCATACCCAGTTTGAACCCAATCAGAAACTTGCTTGAATACTGCACTTTTAATGTGAAGTCACATGACCAAACTTGTAAATTCGCAAATGTCCAATGCGGTCAATTGACCATTTGCGTGTGGAATTTAAATAATATCTAGTACACTGACTTGTTCACACAGCTTGGCACAGTTTGAGTTTAAATTATCCAGACCAAATATACTGTTGCTATATCACGTGATTCGGGGCCGAATCACGTGATATAGCAACAGTGTCTTTGGTCTGGAGAATTTAAATGTAAACTGTGCCAAGCTGTGTGCGGAACAAGTCAGTGTACCAGATATTTTTCAAATTCCACACGCAAATGGTCAATCATTACTAGTCAAAGAAAATGTGAAAAGTAGGCTACTCCATGGGCTTGATTCAAAGATAAATTTCCAAGATGATGAACATTGTGAACAAGGACCCCTTCTCCTTTCTCCTCCAGCATCATCCCTCGGTCTACAGTGTAACTGTCTAGCCTTCTTGTTCTGCTACCTCCTTCGTGTTGTTGGTCCACCGGAGCCGTGTACGCTGGTTTGGGGCCGCAAAGCTGCAAAAGAAACATAAATTTACGCAATTTCTAATGAATAACAACTGTCCCATTGTCATTTCTTGTGCAACACACTTACCGTCAGTTGTGACCCAGCACGAGTAAATGAGACACTTTGAGGCAAAAATGAAAATTGAGATTTTGATTTCATCATTTAAAGCTTGTTAGGTTGGGCTTTCTTTTTTGGCTGACTGCACAACGTAATAATGAGTGATTACTTATTACCATTTGTGCAGTGAGCCAAAAAAGAAAGCCCTCACCACAAATAAACACTTTTTGGCATACTTAACAACTGCCGAGTACTGCCAAATAATGACTTCAGTACTTAAGGCCGGTTCATACTCGGCGCGAAAGCAAACGCGAACGCGAATTTGTGACGTCATCGGGAGTTTTCGCGATGCGAAATCGCAAAAGTTGAACACATTTCAACTTGGGCGAATGTTCGCGGCAAATGCTTTGTGACGTCAAATTCGTATCGCAATCGCTTTCGTGTAAAGTATGAACCGGCCTTTAGTCATACAGCCATAATCTTTAATTGGACCACAACAATTTTCTGAACAAAATTTAATATGGAATTCATGGTACATTGTATAAAATTATGGTAAAATAATGCTGCACTCTTATATGCAAGTTGTGCATAAACATTTTACTTTCTAACTTCCAACAAAAATTTAAAGATTAAGTGAACAAATCAAATGTTAAAATTATTTGTTTAATAATGGGTTAGTCCACCCTCTTGCCAAACATTACACAAAAAGGAAGGTTAATCCCTTTACGCCGATTATTATCAGCATTCCTCACTGCACCAGATTATATGCATGACTGCACAAAAGCCTGTTCAGTAGCTGCACTGCACAATGGACTGAGCATGCAGCTGCCTCACAGGCCGTGCTATACAGCATAAATAGCACAGCTATTTATAGCCGCTCCAAGCGTTAACCAGTTCGCGTCAGAGGACGTGTGTACACTATGCAAAGTTTCTCCGGAATAATCTGTCAGTGTCAGCGACCAGAAATGTTGTGCTACCCACAAATGCCTCGGATCGAAGTTCGTGAAAAACAATCCGCACCTGGGCCAGGTCAATGTCAAAATAATCCCGACACGAAGTGGTTGGGTAATAAGGTTAGCTTAACTACCGAAATGAAACCTAAGTGTCATCAGGACCCAGCAAACCAATCTGTGTGATGCCTAGAGTAGGATTTGAACCTAGTACATAGGAAAAGGTGAGGAAAGTCTGCTGAAACCTCCTAAACAGTTAATGCACACTGAAACCCATTCTGTGTGATGTCTGTAGTATTTGAACCTTGTACAAATGAAAGTTGAAGAAAGGAGCACCATTCAAATGAAACCTATCAACAACAGTGGCAAAAAACACATTTTTATGCGATAACTACAGTTTGACATTAACCTGAGAAAAGTAATATGTGACCCGCTCCATCGAAATCAGGAATGAGTCTCAAAATTACTTTTTGAGATATGCACATGGTAGAAAAAAAGGGAATTTCATAATCTTTCTAATGATACCCATCACAAGTGTGTATCTGTTTAGGTTAACGAGTTATGGTCTGATGAAGATGACAGGTGTATATTTATTTGGCGAATCCACATTCCGAGAAAAACAGCTTTGAAATAAACAAAATTGACCAAAATCATACGGACAGTGCACACAAATCCTCTTCATTTTCATCTTTATTGATCGTTTTTACATACAAGACATTAATGACAATAATCTGTGATAACTACACTTCCTAAAAATACAATGTTTAGAAAATCGACTTGGTCACGATTTTCATCCATGCGTTCACTTCAATGGCCGATTGCGTAAAACGGCCTCAGCGACTTATTCCTGATTACGATGGAGCGGGTCACATATGCGATAGTCAGTTGGTAAGAAAACCTAGTGTTTGTGATAATTAGAAGATTAGAACCCAGCAAATAAAGTGAGGTTGAAGCTAGCTGTGCAGTGTACATGCATGTCCCTACCTGGGTCTGCAGGCCGGTTGCTTTGTTTCTTGGGATTGCTAGAGCTGGCCATCACTGTGTAATCATTGGTCATCTTGACATCCTGGTCATGGGGCATGTTACTGCATTGGGTGTGGGAAACGATGGGCATTGGGTGTGGGGATCGATGGGCATTGGGTGTGGGGATCGATGGGCATTGGGTGTGGGGATCGATGGGGATTGGGTGTGGGGATCGATGGGCATTGGGTGTGGGGATCGATGGGGATTGGGTGTGGGGATCGATGGGGATTGGGTGTGAGGATCGATGGGGATTGGGTGTTGAGATCGATGGTCATTGGGTGTGGGGATCGATGGGGATTGGGTGTGGAGATCGATGGTCATTGGGTGTGGGGATTGATGGGGATTGGGTGTGGAGATCGATGGGCATTGGGTGTGGAGATCGATGGGCATTGGGTGTGGGGATCGATGGGGATTGGGTGTGGGGATCGATGGGGATTGGGTGTGGGGATCGATGGGGATTGGGTGTGGGGATCGATGGGGATTGGGTGTGGAGATCGATGGTCATTGGGTGTGGGGATTGATGGGGATTGGGTGTGGGGATTGATGGGCATTGGGTGTGGGGATTGATGGGCATTGGGTGTGGAGATCGATGGGGATTGGGTGTGGGGATCGATGGGCATTGGGTGTGGGGATTGATGGGCATTGGGTGTGGGGATTGATGGGGATTAGGTGTGGAGATCGATGGTCATTGGGTGTGGGGATTGATGGGCATTGGGTGTGGGGATCGATGGGCATTGGGTGTGGGGATCGATGGGCATTGGGTGTGGGGATTGATGGGCATTGGGTGTGGGGATCGATGGGCATTGATGGGCATTGGTTGCAAGGGATGGTGGAGTGGGTTGGTGGATGAAGATGATGGATAGTGAAGGGGAATTGACAAAGGTGGTGGATCAGAGGGGGGGGGGGGGGGGGGGTGGAGTGATAGATGGGGTGGAGTGATAGATGGTGTGGGTGATATATGGAGAGAGGGGTATATTATGAAGGTGGTGGTGGGAGAGTGATGGATGGTTGGCAGGTGGACAGTTGGAGGGTGGGGTGGGGTATTAATAAGGGGGGGGGGGGGGGGGTTGACGAAATGGATGAGGAAATGAAGATAGAGATATAGCAACATAAAACGGCAAAGAGTTTTGAGGTAAGGGTTGTACAAAAGGTTGAGCAAGGTGTTGACGAAAAAAGTGTCAAAAGTGTGCATGAAAATACGGAATATCAGAGGAAAGTGAAAAGATGAATAAGGAATGCAGGGAAAGAAAACAAAAGAAAAAAAGAAGAAACAAAAATTAAATAAGACATATACCAATACCATGCATGATATGGCACTGCCCTTTGAATATCAAATTCAATAATACCTTTAAAAATAAAACTTAATTAAATAAAATGTTATTTACCAAAAATGAGCTATTTCAGTAAAATTCTTCAGCAGCTTCTTCAATATCAATACAATTAAGCAAAACTTTTCAAATACATGTAAGTTCTGAAATATTACCCACCTTGCAGGAAAGCGTATAAAAAAATGGTAGAATCATTAATTTTGTGCTGACAAATAACTGTAAAAACTGACCAAAACTGACAGTTGTAAAAACAAAAGACGAGAGAGATTGTGAAAAAGACAGGAAGAATTTGTCAAGGAGTGTATAAGATTGTGATCTTACCGGATGATAGTGTGTCTTTCCTTCTGTCTGAGTTGCTCATTATCAGTGAAGATGATGGTGTGATATGGCGTAGGCAGGTCAACAGTCGGCAGGATGCCTCGGGCCCCTGCCGTCACCTGACCCAGTATGCCATTGTAGACCAGCAGGTCATCCACGAGAAGCTGAAAAAAGAAGAATGTTTACAGATTATCAGTTAGATTAATGCTATCGTTGCTGGTTTATTATGCCATACAAAGCAGACCACAGGGGAACAAATAGCCTTTTATGAAGTGAAATTATTGTTTTAAAGAGATCGTATACGTTTGGTACTTTGAACCCACTGTTTGTTTCAATCTTATATAGTTATAGATATATACCATAAAACTAACCTGTAAACATTTCATTTCAAAAGGTGGTAGCGATTTTGAGATTATTGTCAAAAATCTGGAGCGGTTATGTCCACGCAGGAAGAATAATCTGCATTGGAATACACAATCTGAGAAACGTCACTGCAGTAACGCTTCTCAGATTCAAATTTGTGGGGATAAAAAGTGATATCTTTTTCCATAACCGCAGTACTTCGAAGTGAACAGTTTCAAAAAAATGCATTATACGACCCAAAGCTGCCGTACTTTTTACCAAGTAAGTTTTTATTGACATAAATTTTTGAAATAATTACCAAACGTATACGATCCTTTTAAGCTTGCAGATGTTCAGTTTTATCTCAAAGGGTCTGTTATGTCATCTTGCTTAATTAACCCTCGGAGGCACCAACATAACAAAATCGCGCGGTTGATAATTGGTGCTCACGCGAGAGGCATGGGTGTAATGTATATAACTGTGTTTGAGGGGTCTCAATTGTTTGTCTAATGGTATGAGCATATCAATAGACCATCTCTGGACATGCACACCAATATTGAAGCATTCTGACATATCGACACACACGGTTTCACCACGGTGCTCACGCGAAAGGCATGTGTAAAACTGAGTTCACATGGCTGTATTGAAGGGTTAACGAACTCTGTTTCAAACATGCTTTTACAGCTTATTCGGGTGGGGTACAAGGATAGTTACAAAATAATAAATTCAGCGGAATTGGCCAATTTTTCTAAGTTATACACAAAAGTATAAAAACTTGCCTCACGAGGGAGCCCCTTTGTTTGACGGAGGGTTGTTGAAAAATTCTGGTCATACTAATTAAGTGTTTCATTATTGTTAAGTTCCGAAAGTTTACAATTATGTGAAATTGATTGCGCTCAGAATTCTTTGATTCCCCCCCGCCCCCAATGCAGAACTCACCCCAAACTCCTTGACGCCTCTCTGTGGTGTTTTGCTGTAGTTCCACACTTTAATAATGGAGATGGCCACAGGCTGATCAAAGATAATGTAAACCCTGTTAATCTGGGTTATTAAAAACAGAAAAGGGTAAATATTTACCATTATTATATTGAAAAAAACAAAAAGGAAACAAAAACCGAACACATACAATCTTCAAATATAGGCCAACAAAATTCACGCACTCATATTCCATTATTAAGGGACACTATTTCCATCTAGATAAGTGACCTATGCCACCTTGCTTATGACCTTTTCCAACTACTCCCAACCAACAACGGACATACGGTGCTTACCAGACCCCACCCGCCCTCCCTTGACATCTCCCGACCTTACAATACCTTTCCACACCATCAAGGTCAGGACAGGTCGGCCTCCAATTGACCATTTGCGTGTGGAATTTAAATAATATCTGGTACACTGACTTGTTCACACAGTCGTGAACCACATAACGACCGAGGATCGATATTGTGTTTTCCTTTCTTCCTTTACTTAACCCAATCCCCATTGCTTAGCGCTTGCACCGTCGATCGAGGACAGAATTCGGACAAGCAAACCGTCGATCGAGGATCCTTTGTTCCCTTTGTTCTCTTTTGTGTTTTGATCCTCGATCGTAATGCAAGACAAGAACACACAGCTTGGCACAGTTTGACTTTAAATTATCCAGACCAAATACACTGTTGCTATATCACGTGATTCGGGGCAAGCTCTTGCATAGTTATGTTAGAGACGCTCAGCACCAATACATTATTCACAATGGTTGAGAATGGTACAAAGACACCAGACCATTCCAGAGCCGGGGTTGCTAGCGTACGGCTTGCCCCGAATCACGTGATATAGCAACAGTGTCTTTGGTCTGGAGAATTTAAATGTAAACTGTGCCAAGCCGTGTGAACAAGTCAGTGTACCAGATATTATTCAAATTCCACACGCAAATGCCAATTCGACTAAGTGTGTCCTGGCTTTTAACCACGGCGAAAATGCTTGGGATAGGACAAAACGATGTAATTTCCGCCGCAAATCACGCCGCTATCATTAGATCGTGTAAGGTATTATTGTCAATATCCCCTTCCTTACCACATGAGGGAGTATAGGTGCTAACCACATGTGACTGGCATCTGAAGTATCATTGATACCATCGATGAGTTTATCTGGAGTCCGAACATCGTCCGTCACATCTTCCAAAACGTTAACACTAGAGGGATAAGCAGCCACGTCTGAATGAGAATATTAGTCAAGAAAATCATGTCTACTGCTTTAAATTCTGTGTAAAGAAATAATTTAGTTTAGAAAGTAGATAAGTTTCGATAATCGTTACTGCTACTGCCGAATATTAATGCTGGCAAGCTCTTCATGTTCCACAGAGTGCAGTAAACTTCTTTTTATTTAGATAAACTTTGAAGACAGTGAAAAATGGGAAAAACCCAATGAAAAAATAGCAGGGTGATAAAAATGTTTGCGGGGCGGCAAATTAACGGGGCGAGATACAATTTTGGCAGAGCGGACAGCACTGAATACGCTGAATGAAGGTCAAAATTGTCACGACATATCGCCCCAAATTGATGAATTTACTAGTTTCACACATGCGCAGAAACTAAATGTCTCTCGGAAACAGACGTGGGCCACGGCTGCAACGACTCCCTGAAGATCGTGATGGTCCTCATTTGAGCGTTCGTTGAGGATGGCTCTCGTGTCTAACCCAACTGATTTTACCAAAGTCGATCTGGGTGAGCTACTCAAACGCACCCCAAGATAAGTAGAGATTTGAGTTATCGTGTGTTTATACTGTAATAAGTACTAGTAGTTTTCACACAAGTATAAATTAATGATCTCCCTAATATTTATAGATGTGCAGGATTGAGCTTGAGGTCGTTACAACAAAGACATTAGAGAGGTTTCGCCTGCGAACGGATACGGTTAGCTTAACGGATACGTCATCAATTTTTGTGGACTTATGACGTCACAGTTTCTCACTATCCGCTAACCGTGTACAAGGCATGGATATCTCGCTCGCTACACGCGAGTATAAAACGCGTAGGAATAGCTAAACGTACGCGTATCCGTTCGTATGCGAAACCTCTCTAATATTACAAAAGAACAAAACTCCATTGTGACCTCTTTTGGGTGGTATAATGGACCGATCCGGCCTGTCAATCACTACGCGCGCATTGACCAATAAGATTACGAGTTTTGTTCAGGTAACTTAGCAACGGTTGCTACAGGCGTGGTCCGCCATTAGCTCGTTCAAACTATCACACGTGGTTAGACGTGTACACAAACAAATGGCTTTGTTACGAAAAGGCACCGTATTTGTCAATCAAAATACGGCTGTATGGAGTTTTAAAAATTGTCAAAAATGTGCATTAAATGGTCATGAAATATGTAAATAACACGCTGGTACTCGGATCACGACATCATTTTTTTCCGTTAAATACCAAAACAAATCTCGAAAATTACTGTTAAACTCGTGTGACGTGAACGGCGGGAATGTCAAGAAGATAAACAGGGTCAAGGACAGTGCAGTCTAAGGTAGGATAGGGGCCTATGTAGAGTTAATAGTAATGCTCCACATGTATAGCAGTCTATTAATTAGGCTATGGTTTAAATCCTGTTGTGACAAAATACCGGATTTATTCCAGTAACGGTAGTGACTTGCCAAGCAACACTTACATGTACACCGTCCATATAAATTGACATGCATGCATGCTTCATTTCCCCCAACTGCAACTTAACCATCCTCCATGTACTGTTCATACCGTTCCTTAAAATAATGGTCATCCTTTTAGTTCCCCCGCTAGCTTACTGATAGTTATTTTGTCCCCGCCTAAAGTTTAAATCAATATTTTCGTTGTACGTGTTCTACGCCTAGCCTACACGTACGTGTATACGTACATGTACGTTCACGTACGTGTGTGCAACTTGACCGAGGTAATGGCGTCGCCATGCCATTGCTAAGGTGGGCGGGGCTTATGGTCATATCCGGATCGGTCCATTGTTCAAGGATACTTGTTTCTGTCAGTATAATCTTGTCCCTGTTGGCATCATATAACTCCAGGCCATTGAGCCCAATGTAGTATGGATCACCCCAGGTAGAAATCAGCTGCAACTGAAAAACAACTGAATCAATGACAGTTAAGGAAACCATTATTGATAATATATCCTTCAGACCAAATTACCATGGAATTGTTTTTAACATTTTTAAGAAAGAGTACAAAGAGTAGTGCTCAAAATCTAGAGATGGGTGTTTCCTACCTCCATGATGGGTGCTTTATGACAACTAAAGTGTTGGGGATTTATCTGTGAACATAATATATTTTCTTATTAAGCGCACGTATTTACCAGGACTTGTATGAAGACATATGTGACCCACCACCCCAAAACCAGGCGGAAGTCAGCAAATGCCATTTCGCAATATGGCATTAATTGTACACACAAAAATGTGTTGCCGGTTGATTGGTTTTTTTCTTCATAAATCGTTAGTTAAAACTCTAATTTATAGGCTGTTCATGTTTAAACCTTTTAAAAATCCCCGAAAGTGATAATATCGGTCTTCTCCTGATTTTTGTTGTCTTTGCTATTACTCAAATTAAGCAAACTTGTTGCCGCGAACGGCAACAAAATGTCACTTTTTGAAGCGTCGTTACTTTTCATTCCATAGCGGTACTGGTGCACAAAGGTATACAAATCTCTCATATGAAAAATTTCGACTTTAGCCTGGTTTTGGGGTGATGGGTCACATATTACATACACTTGGCTCATAGGTAAGTGGTACTAGTTCAAGAACAATCTGTATAATAGAGTAGGTAAAGGTCATTGACCTCTTAAAGATCACCAGGGGTCAGAAATCAAATGCCCCAATATTTTGTTTGTCATGGCATGAATTCCTGACATGTTTCATGCTTTATCACAAAATGCACAATTCTGTCCCTATGCCGCTCCACTATAATATTGAACCAGTTCGCGCCGGGATTATTTTAACATCACGAAGCCGAGGAATTATTTTTAACAAAACTCGATCCAAGGCGGGTTCAGGCCGATGGTGCGGGTAAGCACACACACGCATTTCCAGCCCTGCTCGCTGCTGACAGACATTTCCGGCCTTGCTCGTGACAAGTTTATGCATCATCCATTTTGAATCTGGGGAAAACTTTGCGTGTCTCTACGTCCTCCGGCGCAAACTGGTTAAAGGGGGAACACAAAGGGTATTTTTTTCTTCATTTTTTTGTGGCAGAGTATAGATTAAATAATAAATAAAAAAACAATTGGGTAAATTAAGTGAGAAATACATTGTCAGTGTTCGAAGTTGATCATGATGAAATGTAGCACTTTGAGAAAAAAAGGTTTAGCATCAAGTGATGAGGTCATAACATTAAGTTAACCAGTTCGCGTTCTGGTTTTCTTTTTACTAGAGCTACACAAACAGACCCAAAAAAATTATGTTGTCACAACTCATAATATTGATTTTTAGTCACATGGTGCAAGGGCAAGCTTATAATACTCTCACTGCTACAATTTTGAACATGCACACCTTTAAATATAGGTAATATGTGTCACAAAGATGACAGTTGGTAAGCCGTGTAGCTAGTGAATTCCCAGATAGAAGTGAGTTTACTCAAAGGATACATCCACATGGCATGTGCATAGGTACATACTCCTGACTGGGCTCCTCCATTGCAACTACACTTTGCCTGCCAAATAAAAGAATAGAGAACAATATGTGACCCACCATGGCAAAACCAGTCACATGTCCAAAATTTGACAATTGAAGTTTTTAGTATGAGGCAAATCTACACAAAATTCCTTTCAATATGATGCATATTTCATTGAATTCGGAAAAAAAATTGACCGAGTTAGAGCAAGTTGTAGATGCTCAATCGCAAATACGCAGTTTTGAGAAAATCGCGATTAAAGTTTGTTGTTCATTTTCAGAGGTTTTCCACTTAAAACTGCATAGCAACCATGGTCTAATTAGTCTAGAAGGAAGGTAGGGTTCCCATGTACCTTGTGGATAATTTCTAACCTACTTTTTTGTGATCCTCAATGTGTCTAGTCAATGAATTTTTATGTTCCCAATATTAAATAATGTCCCATGGGGTTCCTTTGGCGGCCATTTTGGCGGCCATATTGATAAAATATGAAAATACTCAAATCTTGATAAAACACATATCAAATTGTTATTATTAGTTTTTTATGATAACTCAAAATCGACCAGATAGAGGTTTCTAACACATTTTTGCATTGTACTGTGTAATTAGGTCATGCGACATGCGACTGGTTTTGTTGTGGCGGGTCACATATGTTATTCCCATTAATAAATACATTTGTAATGAAATACATAGTTAAAATGCTTCAAATATTGTGACTTTTCTCTCAGACTTGTTCAGCGGCCATATTTTAGCTTATGCATGGTACCCTGTCTCTTCAATATGCTCTGTTATTATTACCCCTTCTTTGAGACCAGACTCTACAGTTCATGACCGTCTATCCAATTCAACACGCAAACGTTAACAGATGACACATACGCCCCCAACTGGTTACCAGTTCAATGTAAGGCCGATGAGAACATTATTACGGAGAGGAAGTAATCAAACGCAGGGTAGAAAATATGGACTCTTTGGTTTAAATACAAGTAGTGCACACGCCATAAGGTCTATTGTCGATCGGTTGATTTCAACAGGTGGCGCCCTGCGCTACGCAAGAAAGGGAGCATCGCGCGCACGGCGAACCACTCAAAAATATGTCGTCAACAAAATTCCTAAATCTAAAAAGAAGACCAACTCTCATCGTATTTGAGGGCCAGAGGTGTTGTAGTAAATAATGAATAGCACAAAGAGCTTGCCGAGAAGACATACCGGGCCGAAAAGCTTGGTTTAGTTGCAAAACAGCTCCCTTTGTCTACCCATCATGCTTTGCGCTATACTTTGGGATCGCGATCAGCAATAGACCTTATGAGAGGGTTTAATTAATAAAATAGCAAAAGGAACCAGACTTCACAGGAATCCAGTTGTCATTAGGAATCAGAGAATAGCATACAATACCTCGGGGCTTCTGCCACCGCTTTTGCATACATCGCTTGCTGGCTGAGCGTGGGAGATGACTTGTAATCACCAAAGTTGATCTCCTGAGCAAAATCAAAATGGCAGTATCCTGGTCCCTTCCTGATCAGATAGCCCTCGCTTGGTGAGATCTGTCTAGTGTCCATGTAGACGTGCACTATCTTAGCCTGGTGATAAAACAAAACAAGAAATATGTTAAATACACACAAATGCCCCAATACCGCGGGTGTCTAGAGCTACAGCTATGGCTATTGTCTGTGTCGGCCATTTTGTAGCACTGTCCGAAATGCCATCTAGAGCTACAGCTACGGCTACATCGTCACAAAAATCTAGCCGTAAAAGAAGTTGTCTAGCTCAGGCAAAACAAAATGGCGGCAGCACTAACGCTAATTTTTGAGCAAATTTTCGTCTATTTTTCAATAAAAGTGCATTGAATTGAAACCAACAGATCGACAAATACGTCAATATCATCAGTTATTTCGACCGGCTGTTAACAAACATTGCGTAACATCTAGCAGACGATAATTGTTGTAAATTCTTACATCGTAATTTTGCAAACACTAATTCAAGCATCGCTTGGGGGCGCCATAACTAGCCGTATGCTCTACCGTAGCCGCGTCCAAATTCCGTTTACTTTAGCGCCTACGTAGACGTAATTGTAGCTGTAGACGTAGACCGTAGCTCTAGATACTCGTTTCGGACACAGCCTAAGTCACCAAAAGATGTGACTCAAGTTGGACTCAATTCGGAGTCACAGGTCATACATCCCTTTCTATGCTAAGTTGATGCTTTTAATACTCACTCCTCTGTACGTGTCTTCTGGTGTCTTATTGTAGTTCCATATCCTGAGTCCTGATGTTTGCACCTCCCTGCCAAAGTCAACGGTGATGATGTGATCCTCCCCCTCAGTGAATGGTATCAACCACATGTGCTCATCACTAGTGGTTATATTGGCACCATCAATTATTCTAAAAGAAAAAATAAATACAATACTTGTAAGTAAGTTACAAGAGGGCCGTATCTGGGGGGGCGGGGTGTATCCGAGAGTACCGATAAGCCAAGGAAGATGTAGAAGACTGGCCTCCATAACGCCCGAGCTGGAAGGCAGAGCGTTGGTCAGAAGAGGCCGGCCTTCGTTTCTTCCTAATAGACTAGATTGAGACAAAGATGGCCGGTTTCAAACTTTTAGAAAAAGTGTTTTCCATTCTAAGGCAAGATAATTTTTGTTTAGTGTTTCCCATCAGAACCCTTGTGGCAAAAAGGTCCGTCCGGGCAATTTATATTGAATATTTTATAGAATACAAATTTCCATACACCCCCCAAAATATGTACGCTAGGACCTTATAATTTGTTTACAGCATGAAGTATTGTATGCAAAGATAATACCTTCATGGTCTCAGTATACCAGTAGGCATATTATACAGCTTGAACACAAATATTTTACTATGAGTTTTTTCAATAACAGGTAAAAGCTGATCTCACAAAAAGATTGCAGCGTGGATTGCAACATGCACATCGATCACAGGCATGCACGCAAACCCAACGTGTTGTACACACACAACGCTGTCCGTCAGCCCGCTATAGCTACGGTTACGTGCGCTATAGCGACGGTACCAAGCTTTGGGTACAAGCTGTGTGTGACAGAGTTTGTACCCAAAGATTGTACCGTAGCTATAGCAGGTCACCGTAGCTATAGCAACGACTGCCCCGGTCTAGTTCCGATGTTTAAACAACAATATCCACCCGGCACAACAAATTTTCCTGGCCACTGATGAGAAACAATTCAATTTCTTAATGTTGCTTAAGGTTAACTTGAAATTGCACTGTACTGTGTCTGTATATGGACATTTGTTATACCTTTGCTTTATACCCCTGCACATTATGCACAAATCTTCCAATCTGATAATTATTATGTAAGAAATGACTAACTTGTCTAGTGTTCTGTCGTCCCTTCCGTATCCAGGGAGGTGATTTAGGTCCCTGGGCTTGGCATCCATCATTGCCATGGTAACCGGGATAGCTTCCCCCTCTGGATCTAGAATGTCCAAGCCAGTCAGTCCAAGATAGTGGATGTCACCCCACGTTAAGGTGAAGTTCAGTTTCAAATCTGAAAGAAAAACGAGGACCATTACTTCCCCCAAGCTCTAAACAAATGCAATCTTTTTTCTTTCTATTAACCAGTTTGCGCCTGGATTATTTTGACATTGAACATGCCCAGGTGCAGAATTATTTTTCACGAAACCTCAATCCGAGACGGGTTCAGGCCGGCATTTGTGGGTAGCACACCTGACAAATAATTGCGGCCTTGCTCGTGACATGTTCAACCATCATCCATTTTGAATTCCGGACAAACTGTGCATGTATACGTGCAGGGAAACGACACAGGACACATTTCAATATTTGGGGTGTGGAGGTAACACAAGCTCCCTGCAATGCACCCTGGTTAACTTGATTGATTTCAATCAAGGCTAAAAGTGTTACCACCCTGTTGGCGTAATCGTCACAGGTTTACGTTAGTAAGGGCATACAGTCGTAAAACAATAAAATCTGCTTCAATATTTAGTACAATATTTGTACAATGGCAGTTACTCGCCTACAACAGAGTAAGTGTGAGAACTGCCAACACTAACATTTTCCTAATGTTGCCTAATGTTAACTTTTAATTGCACTGTACTGTGTCTGTATATGGACATTTGTTATACCTTTGCTTTATACCCCTCATAAGTTTTGCACAAAATTGTCCAATCTGATAACACTGGACCGAGCCAGAGCTCTGAAGTGGGTTTTACTGATGTGGATTAACCCTTGATTTCAGTATAAAATAAAGTAACCGAAATGATAATCAAAAATGACCCTCAACCGCTTCAATATATTTCAGTTCCAGGAGTAAAAATTTTTAAGAAAACGGTTTATTGTAAAACTGTGTTACTTATTAAAGAGAAACCGACTGGTAAACTATTTCACTATGAATCAAAGAATTTTATTGGGGGGAGAGGAGAAGAGGTCAGGAGCCCAAAATTCATGCAGAGTCAGTCGAAAATGAAAACAATAACAAATTGATGCCCTAATGATGACAAAAGCATATTAAACATCACTATGAAACTTACATCTAAAAGTGAATATCACGTCTTCCTCACTGCTTGTCTCCGTGACTGGGGCCATCATATGAGGGGTAGGAGTTTGAGTATCACCCTCGTCAACCTCACCCCCCTCAACTCCAGGGAAGAATCGTGGCTGCTGTTGGTACTCTGTCTGACCCATCACTGGTTCCTCGTCAGCCGTGATATCCTGGAAGGTCTTCTTGTCGCGGAACATCCGAGCCTGGGTCAATGGTCGCTCCTGTAAAAAAGATTATGAGATTAAGAGATTAAGAGATTCACTCCAAGTCTACATGTACATTAGGGGTGTGCATCTTTCTGATGGATACCGGCGCATTACAAATATTCATTATTATTATTATTTACAGGTACCCGGTTGTATTGGAACCAAGTACCCGGTTGTATTGGAACCAAGTACCCGGTTGTATTGGAACCAAGTACCCGGTTGTATTGGAACCAAGTACCCGGTTGTATTGGAACCAAGTACCCGGTTGTATTGGAACCAAGTACCCGATTACCCCCCAAAACGGGTATTGATGTACAAGAAACCCTACACCAACATTTAAATTTCAGTTCCGTTTCAGCTTGTAAAAGAAATCTGTACTATATAATACTGCCACATCCGTGAGCTGCAGGAACATAACATTTTTGCCACTGAAGAAGACCTTGTTCAAGATCAAAACATTTGGCCCTCTTAACTTATTTGATTTGTATATTTCAGGTCATTCCAGCCAGTAAGTAGTTTGCAGCAATTTTAATCTTATTCACATAACATTACATTCGGTGTTTATAAATTGAACTTTACTTCAAGGTGTAAACTGCAAATTCACGAGCGTCATCAATTTGAAATATATTTTGTTTTTCTATGCAGCCTGGTTTAATTTCCACAATTCACTTTAGCTCCCGAGGGTGTGCGCAAAATCATATTGATTTTGGAGGATTTGGGAGGGTTAGGGTTATAAACACGATTTATATTAGAAGTAATATTAGCTTTAGAAGTAATGTACGCTTTTCAAAAAAATTTGTTATACCCTTCCATGAAATGCTATTTCAACTGTACATGTGCACATTGATGAGTCACAGGTTATCCACTAATGCGCGCAGATGAAGGCACCAGGTGGTCGCACAAAGCACACACACATTAATTACAATCTGAGTGCACGTTCGTGTAACATCGCACGACATGATGTCACCAATTTTACCCCGAATAATCTTTGACCTTGAATACTTCATCGCGATACCAAACAAATACAAATGAGATTTTAATCACTTGAGTCAGGACTGAAACATTCTTAACCCTAACTCTCTACTGTCTTTTGGGTCATTCCATCAGGATTGGGAAAAATTACATTTGATTCAGTTATTTTATGTAACATCCGTAGTCGGGTGTGGAATATTTTAGAAGGTTTTAAATCATGTAATTTTTTTTTTAAATAAATGTGTTATTCGGTTCATGTTCTGACGTAACATTCACACAGCGTCCTTTGTTGACATATACCTCTCCTTGGTCAGCTGTCTTGGGTCTGGGTGTCATATCTTCATCTTGACTTGAGCTGAACCAATCCTCATCAGCGATGTATATCTCGTCGTGTCTGGATATCGACTCCAGAATGTCCTCATCTTCTGTGAATAAGATGGTCTAACGAAAAACAAACAGAAAATGTTGAAAGTAGTTAGGGATCATATGTAATATCGAACACCACGGGATCCACAGATTTTGTTTAGTATATTGATCGTTTGGTATAGCGATTTTGCAATTTTTTCCCTCAATCCATATTATATGTTTTAGGTATTTAACAACAGAATTAGAAAATGTAATTCTTACATCGCCAAAACTGTCCGTTTCTCCTTCCGTTATACCCGAGGCCCTGCAGAAAATTTAAAACATTTGAAATTCAAATATAAATCACGGAACATAACAAACTTGTAGATATGTGATTGAGGACATGTGTGATTTGCATTCTTTGTGCCTTGACCATGCATTGCGTTCAAGTTCTACATGCGTGCGCACAGAATGCATTGTATAAGAGCTTAGCCATGGTACATGTACACTGGCGTGCAAAAGTCTTCGCACACCCATACGTGATATTTACATTTTGACATTGCAACTGCAAATTAATAAAAATATATTACTTGACCCATACCTGTGTCTTAGTTGATATCCTTATTGTAATAAATTCGTGTCATATGAACCAAATGTTGCTTGTAAACTTGAAAATTCCGACGAAAACCGGAGTCACAGTGTAAAGTCTATGGCGATTTTCCACATTGACATATCATTAACGTTAAAATCCAAGATGGCGGCGCCCATAGTCCGCTGGATAGATTCTCAAGCGGATTCAGGTCGGGGCTCTGGCCCGGCCAGTCCATCACCTCAAACTACCACCAACTGCCCCCTATTTCATGAATAAATTCAGGGGTCGGGTTGGCCAAGAATTCTCTCGTGATTTCAGCATGAGGTGGAGCGTTGTCATGCTGAAAAAATGACTTAAGGGCCGACCAGATTATGAGCAGACGGCTCACAAGAATATCAACATAAATCACAGCGTTAATATTCTCCTTGACCCGCACCAAACACCCGACATTCACCAGAAGAAAACCCATACACCCCCAGAACACGATGCCAGATCCACGTGAACCGCAAAGATCTCGCTAAACTCCTCCCCGACGAATCATCCGAGGTAAACACGTCCAGGCTTGCAACATCCCTTGTTCATGGTTGGTAAGGGGAGTTTTCCCAGCCATTGTTGCGTAGTTCGCGCCAAAGTGAACGCTATTCATATGCTAATTTCTTTTTAGAAACCTAGCCTGACGCGTCATCTTCTAGTTCATGTGATTGGTTCACCAGTAACCCTCATAAATATTTATTAAAGAGGGTTTTACAATGCGCATATTTTCTTGCCCATTGGTTTAAATGCCCAGGTTAATGTATTCATGAGCTCATGAATACGTAATGAGGTCATCCAATATGGCGATTTAACACGAACATGACTGACGAAAACTTTGATGCAAGTTTTGCCGCGTTACACACTTCATTAAATGTCGTAGAAAATTTGAAATATGACTAAAACTGACTAAAATAATTACACTAAACACAGGCATTTATGTTTATGGATAATTCTTTTTATTTCAACGAAATTATAGAAGTTAAAAATACACTTCGTTGGTGCGCGAAGACTTTTGCATGCCAGTGTACAGTACAATTTTTTTAACAGAAAATATAACAAGTTCTAGCATTTGTGTATTTACTACGTACCTCTCAATCTCACCCTTGAAGATATACTGGCCATCCAGTGAGATTTCAATATCTCGGGCACCTCGGAAAGAATGGATGCGAGACTTGTTGTAATTCTGCAGCAAACAAAACATGATCTACAATAACATTTCTTATTTAAAGAAAAAAGGAACCATTATATCATTTGTCAGTTGTGCATTTTTATCAATGAAAAAAAAGCACCAGCGATCAAAATATAGAATCTTTATCTTTATCTTTATTTCATTTTTCGGGATATACAAAATCACTGAATTAGACAACAATTACAAATAACAAACACTGATCAAGAAACATAACAGAAGACAATACCCAAATAGCTCACGCAGGACTACCCAAAAGAAACAAGTTTCTGTCGAGGGGCTCTCCAAACTAATTGATTAGATTAGATATAAAGGGAATAATAAATAATACAAACATGAAACAAAAAATTTTAAAAAAAAGTACTTGACAAACAACCTGATTTTTAGCTCTGTGAATGCTGTACAGAACAGTACAATTTAAAAGTTAACACTGCAAATGGGAATGGATAGTTGTTACAGCCAGGGACTTACATTCCACAGCAGAGGATTAGAGAGGATTATCATCTTAATCCTCAGAGACCGAATTTTAAACACCCATGAAGGGTAACTGCATTTTCTTAAAAATTTGGCAAGCCCTGTCATTATTCGATATGTCACTGAAAATACCAATTCATAAATACCTGGGACAGTTTAGGCATTCTTATTGGTCGAGAGCCTGTCACGTGGTCGGTATTAAACGGACGATAAAGACATGGCTGGAAGCGTTTAAAACCAGCGCGATGTCGCATTATACTCGTCCCCAGGGCTCACTTTATTTCTAACCGTACCTCGTCTCCAATAGTAATAGCGGGTAGTGTTGAGCGCGTACAGCTCGACACCCTGGGAATGAGGTTGCCAATGACAGTAATAGGCCGCATCCGAATCTCTTGTCTATGGCTATTGTCTAGGTGTTCGCTCATTACAACTACACGTGAGCAGGCTGACAATAGACGTAGCCGTA
This sequence comes from Crossaster papposus, assembly GCA_037893245.1. NCBI lineage: Eukaryota > Metazoa > Echinodermata > Asteroidea > Velatida > Solasteridae > Crossaster > Crossaster papposus. The sequence continues at coordinate 2,509,124 of JBAIAA010000238.1, forward strand.
GCTCTGGAAGCCCGTTTCGGACACAGCCTAAGTCTGGTTCATAGTAAATACGCTTTATTGAATGTATTGTGTAGAGCGACAGAGGCGGAAACATGTCATTTGACACACACAGAATGACGAAACACAGAAATTTACTTGCGACAATTTTCCGGGATTTATGAATGGGAATAAATGTGTGTTCGGTCGGTATTAATCACTCTGTTTAATACCGCTTGGAGTCTGGGTGCTGATAATTACCCGAGCCGAAATCAGCACCCAGACTGCAAGCGGTATTAAACAGAGTGATTAAAACCTCTCGAACACACATTTATTTCCTTATTAATAACTGAGAATTGCCATCTTAAACGATATCAATCTCACCCATATTCTAATCAGCGCCACTTTAACCGGTGACTCAAAGACCACATGTATGAAGTGATTGGCGCCCGACGTGTAGGGGACCAGCCACATATGTGTGTCGTCCCTGGTGCGGTTTACACCGTCTATCAGATTGGACACCACGCGAGGATCGTTGCCGTAATCAGACAAGATGTTGATATCAGGCGGGTCAGCTGAAATCTGGCCAAAAGAAAACAAATAAATCATGATCATAATTACAATGAGAAGCATCAAACAATGGTTTAAAAATTCACGTGAAATTCACAAAATAGTACATTTTTCTCATTAGTGGGCCAGCCAAAGTGCAATATTATACAAATGTGACCCGCTCCATCGAAATCAGAAATAAGTCTCGAAATAACTTTTTGAGATATGCACATGGTGAGAAAGAAAATTTCATAAGCTTTCTAATGATACCCATCACAAGTGTGTATCTTCTTAGGTTAACGAGTTATGGTCTGATGAAAATGACAGGTGTATATTTATTTGCCGAATCCACATTCCGAGAAAAACAGCTTTGAAATAAACAAAACTGACCAAAATCATCAGGGACAGCGCACACAAATCCTCTTCATTTTCATCTTTATTGATCGTTTTTACATACAAGACATTAATGACAATAATCTGTGATAACTACACCTCCTAAAAATACAATGTTCAGAAAAACGACTTGGTCACAATTTTCACCCATGCGTTCACTTCAACGGCCGATTGCGTAAAACGGGCCCAGCGACTTATTCCTGATTACGATGGAGCGGGTCACAAATATTGAGTGGCTCAGAGTGGCATAGAGATCCACAAACATTAGCTCATCTGTTGACGTCGCCGGCCGCCATGATTGTGTGTGAGTACTGCACAAATCGGGTCACAACCTTCTTTCCTAGTTTTGGAGTGAGGGAATTATGATGATCCTAACTGTTTAGTTTATTAGGCAACCGTGCCAAATCAATAGGATGGGAAGAAAATGAAGAACCTATGGGGCGTCGGGCCTATGGAAGCATCTGCAGACACTTTCCATTGTGTGTTATTCCCAGACGAAGCTAAGTATTCCAGTCGCAACCGTACTTGTTGCCCGAGTCATTGGTCCCAACTTTAGGAGAGGGGGTGATTGAACCTTCCAACGCTATTTGTTTTAAAAGTCAGTGGCGTACCTGGGGCATATTGTGTTCTCAGAAGCCGTAGCAACCGACCCTAAGAAGGTTGAAGCAGTATTTTCTTTGTCACCTTGGAGAAACCTAATTGAAAGGTTTATACTAAAAATCTCTTTTTATTTGAAGGCACAAACCTCACAAATATTGACTGGTTCCCCGTCACTCTTGAATATTTCAATCCCATTGAGACCAATGTAGTGTTTGTCACCCCACGTTGTGCGGATATTGATGGTCAGTTTCTTGCCCATTGGTAATAATGGAATCTCAAACTCATCACTGTATTGAAAAGAGAAAAAAATAGAAAAAAAAAATATTAGAAATTAGAAATGTGTGTTAGTATTACCCTTATTTTGTGTCTCGTACAGACCAAAATCGTCATGTTGGACCCAGTGTAGAGTGAGGACTCTCTGAAGTACAGACTCATTGGTAATATTGCCCCGGGTATCCGAGGTCAAGTGGCCGGGGAGGATGCCCCGCTTGCCCTTGAAGCTTACTGCCGAACTACTAAACAGCCGAGGCTCGATGCTAGCAGATCTTACCGGCAGGCTTCTTGATCTAGGACTAGCGGCTGGAAGGACGGGCTGGCAATAGCGCACATCCTGGCCAATAGGGGCACCGTCAACCGACCCAGGGGCGAAAACAATTTGCGTACGAATGGGGTGCCCCTGACAGTTCCCGACCCCGAGGCGATCTACACTTCACGCTATTATTTGTTTTATCCATTTCATTAAAAGTCAAAGTACGAAAATTAACGTACAAATACGAGGACTAACACAAGAAAGAAGAAGACCTCTACTCAATACAATTGAAGAAATATCTCAAAGTGGACTAAAGGATGGTGAAGAATTTGTTTTCCAGGCTGTAGCGGGGAAAACACTTCTATCCCCGTCCGTCGCCAAGAGAAAAGAGGAAGCTAGATGGCGGGTGTGCCGCAGGGCACGCTGGGTAGGCTATTGTGTTAACTCTTAGCGAATTTAATGCTTTCTCTACGGAAATATGCATTCGTAGTGGTTCTACAAGTACTAGATGAACGCAGTAGACACCTGGTTTTTTTATGAATGAGTATTTAGGGAGACTTTCCTACCTGCTATCATCCCTGGCTTCTTCTAGCTGCAACGGCATCCGTCTGGTCATGTACTCATCGAGTGAATCACCTGAGTACAAACAAACAGAATATATTATCTGGAACACTGTACTGTATTATCCAAATTACATAAATGTTGTCTTTGAAGAGGAACAGAGATGAAACTAGCTCGCGTGCCCGAAATCTGAGACACGCACATGTATGTACGAAGACTGTTGTGTAGTCAAGATCGAAACCGAGACCTGGAGTTTCGAGACTAAGACCGAGACCAAGACGGAGACAGAGATCAAGATGGAGACCTTTAACCAGTTCGTGCCGGGATTTTTTTAACATCACCGAGCCGGGATTATTTTTTAACGAAACTCGATCCGAAGCAGGTTCAGGCCGCCAGTACCAGGAAGCACACATACGCATTTCCGGCCTTGCTTGCTGCTGACAGACATTTCCGGCCTTGCTCGTGGCCTGTTTATGCGTCATCCGTTTTGAATCTGGGGAAAACTTTGCGTTTATATTCGTCATTCGGCGCGAACTGGTTAAGACCAAAAAGGTCTGAGACTGAGACCGTGAATTGTACAGAGAATATTAAAATGAAAAAGAAAAATGTATACATTGAATAATTAAATTTAGTATATTTCTAGAAGGTTTGAGAGTATAGTTTTAGACAAGAGATTCCAGATTATTAACCAGTTCGTGCTGGAGGACGTGTATACATGCAAAGTTTTTCAAAAATTCAAAACGGATGACGGGTATTAAACACATCACGAGCAAGGCCGGAAATATCTGTCAGCGACCGGTTCGCAGCGAGCGAGGTCGGGTGTGCTTCCCATTGATATCGGCCCGAAGCCGCCTCGGATCGAGTTTCGTGAAAAATAATCCCACGCCTGGGCTCGAATAATACAATAATTTCAAACTGGCTAGGTTGATACCGAGAGAAATAGACAAGATAGTCCGAGACCAAGACTGAGATCTTTAAAATGCATGTGGCCTATGTGAGTGTGGTTGGATTTCTAAATGTTACCAAACAGGGACTTCGGAAGATAAGCATAACACGGTCCAAAAGTAATTAATTACTTCTTTTCAACTTTCTTCAGCCTTTCCAGTGGATAAGTAAACCCTTAATGATGTGTCTCCAGAAGGCTAATGTTCCTGGACCACTTGAAGTAATCACTACTTGTATATTGAACTTTTCATTTACATTTTCCCGGTAACTAATATTTATAACACATACCAGCAATGTCGGTGTTGATATTAGCCGAGATCCGGCCCATCTGAGACTTGTTGAAGAGATTGAGCGACGTCCAGGACTCTTCAAGGCTCAACTCTCGGTTGGCACGCCACAGGGCTCGCTTCTTGCTTCCAACAGGCTCCTCCCCTAAGTCATCGCTGTCTACTGAGATTCCTCGCTGTCTCCATTTTATGTCCTCGTGCTCGTCTGCTAACAACCCTTCAAATGTTTTAAAAAACAAAAAACAATAAATCAAGCAGAGGCTTAATTAAAGGTAGTATACATGTAGAAGATTTTTTTTAGAAATATTTGATTTGGTATTAGTATTCATTAAAAAAATACTGTTACACAGACCCTTTTAACGTTTTGGGCTTAAAAATAATATAAATGCTGTCCTTGTAGTATGGTTCCCTGACCCTACTTCAGGTTTATAGGCTTTTCAAAAATAGGGTAGGTACCAGTAGGCCAGAAAGTTGTTTTTGGGGCCACATTTTGTGCTGATTGATGTTTCAGTCTGAACTATTTCAATTTCTCAGCACAATTCGTGACACATGGATTCATGGCATGGGCGAGCAGTACTACCCTAAACACTGGTAAATGCAATATGGCTTTATTCACATGCACAATTACAGGTTACCAGTTCGTAGCAAGTAGCCTGCTGCAAGAAGCCTACAAAAGCCATAGAAAAATGGCCACAAAATGTGATAAAAAATTGCCTTCATTATTTAATGTACAAACGAATATTTATGGTAAATAATTCTTAACAGTAATAAAGAATTTAAATAGGTCATGCACACCACTTTGAACAATGATAGCTACGACGAGAAACTCTCCATTTATTATTTTGTTTTCAGTCACCTTGTAACTTTGTAATTTTTAATTTTTTTTAAAGCTCATTGAGATTTCTTTCGGTTATGTTTTGCGCTCTATAAGAATGATCTATTATTAATATTATTGTGCAATATATATGTGTGTGTGATGCACTTTCTGTGGCGCGCTACGAAGAGGCAGAAAATAATCACTTCATAATCACTTCAAGTGGTACAACCTCGAAATAAATTCCTGAATATGGAAAATACACAAGTTCTGCAATTTTAACTTCCCGGTAATTGTACGCTGTTGGTCTGGTCGTCGGGCATGTGCATAGTCTGGTTGCCGCATTTCCATCATGCCTTCTTTGGCACATTTTAATAGTGAGCATACAGCGGGAACCAGTACAGCAAGGCTGCATTTAGCAGTACGCACAAGTTTTTATCACCGTAATAGGGACTCGCGCACTGAATGGAACTTGTAATCATGAAGGGAACTTGAAAGAGCAACAGAGGTTTCTTCTACACAATTTTATAAATGTTTGCTGTAAATACTATGGTTGTTAAGAGGCGTTTTAAAAATCCCGACAAAAATTCCCGATGGAATCCCAACATATATCCCGGAAGGATCCCGGTAGGATTTTCACCGGGATCCCAGTCACTTTTTGTTTATGGAGATTACGGAAATAAACAAATATTACGTTTGGCAAATGAAGAAGTGATATGATCAAGGTAGCCCGCATTATTTACAAAACAAACAGCTTGAGGAATTTGTTGAACATGAAAAGTTTGCTAGGGAGGAAGACGAGTTAAAAAACAAACAAACACAACTTACTTAGAGTGCCATCTTCTCTTTTGACTTCTCCTACACGGTCACTGCCTGGTTCTGCATCTGTAGTATTTTCATCATCTTCAAGGAGTAAAGAACAAGGATGAACAAGAATGTGTAAACATAGACAAATGCCCTGCCAACATATACCTATACCCATGATATAGCACTGTCCTTCGAATCAAATTTCCAGAGATCTATCGGGTTATAAAACATTTATATTGTTTAACCATAATGACATTGACCTTTAACCTATGGGGTCCAAAATCAATAGGGTTATAGAAGTCCCCAAGAACAACCCACATATTAATATGAAGTTGATACCGGGATGTCAAGTCATCAACTTATCGTTCCTAACCATTTTTAATGTTTTAACCACAATGACCTTGACCTTTGACCTATGAGGTCCAAAATCAAAAGAGTTTGAGGACCCCAAGACCAACTAATATACCAAATATGAAGTTGATTTGTGAAATCCCTCTCAACTTCTAGAGGACCCCAAGACCAACCCATGCAAACATTTCCGGACAATTCCGCAAATTTGTATCCTTGTGGATACATCTCTTTGTTCTCGTGTGCAAAATGGTTAGAAAAGTCGAGCACGCTTTTCAAAATGCTCCATATTTCAACCACAATGGAGTCAATCCATAAATCTATTTCATGAAAAACCTTGTGGAGACCTTTACACCTACAGAAAATATCCTGTGGGGACATATTGTGTTCACGTCTCAGCAGAGTACCGTATTTCCCTCCATGTAGTCATGAACCACATAATTGCAGAGGATTGTCCATTGTGTTTCCCTTTGTTCCTGTACTATAACCTAATCCATTAACCTAACACTTACCCGACCGATCGAGGACAAATTTTAACAAAGAAACCTTTGTTCGAGGATTCTAAGGAGACCTTTGTTCTCTTTTGTGTTTTGATCCTCGTTCGTATAATACCATGAAAGAAAGGGGGAGTCAGGTTGGCGTAGCGGTTCTTTCCTCGCCTTCCACCACTATGACCCGGGTTCGAATCCCGCCTGGTCCAATATGTGGATTGGGTTTTCAGTCCCTGCCTGACTCCGTTGGTTTTTCCCAGAATATTCTTTTGGGGTTTTCCTCCCACCTCTAAAACTGTACCTTCTTCTCATTGTCTTCTCTCAACTGAGGGCCCCAAATGATCAGCTTCTGCTGGATGGGTTACCCTCATTAAAGATGGTTGTAAATAAATAAATAAAAAAGGAATAAAGAATCCTCGGACGACAGTTTCTTTGTTTAATTTTTGTCCTCTGGTCGTTAAAGTTTACAATAAATCTATGGGGATGGGTTATAGTACAGGAACAAAGAGCAACACAATAGGGGATCCTTGGTCGTTATGGTAAAACTAGAGGGTGTGTGAAAACATCTTCCATCGTGGACACCCTATTGTTTCTAAATTCAGTACCCTGTGCAGAACTGAACTATAGATTTTATTTCTACCGTATTTATAAACAATACTTACTTAAAGTGCCAAGCCATGGTGGCCTCTTGGTTTTTTTCTTGGACTTGTCATCACTGTTAAGAGAAAACAAATTGAACCAACATTTTCAGTCAAAAAATACAAACAATACAATTGACGATTCCAGTGATTGGGGCTATTTTGGAAAAGGGCCCGCTTGGTACAAACAATTACAGATGAAGACAAAAATGCCCAGCGCTGTATATTTACATAGTTGCAAACTTGTGAATCTATTCCTTTAAAAACTGGGGAATGCACAAGAAAACATAACAGACACTGTAGGGAAAGTAGTGAAATAACTTGGCTGTTGAAAAGCCTTGAGGGCCCTCGTTGGGGTTAGGGTTTGATGAATATTCGGAATAAAAAAGAAGCACAGAAGAGAATCACATTTTTGTTTAAATGACAAAAAATCTTTGTCGACTACAAGTTTGTCAAAATACGGAAAATACACACAGCCAAGGAATTGTACACAATAAATGTACATGCATTACCAAATGAGTTTTCTTTATATTACAAATAACAACTTTTGTGCTGTTATCACACAGAGTTTATACAAACTTACGCAATTCTTTCTTTGCCTGCTTCCTCTTGTGACCGTTGTGTTGGGGACTTTTTGGACACTAATGGCGTTGTATAAATCTTAAGGCTATTATCAACAGTTGGAATCTCCAAATTGTCTGACGAGCACTTCAGAATCTTTGTTTTGCTGCGTGGAAATTCTGGCCTGTTCTCCTCCGAGCCAGTTCTTACAGTAGAGTCTTGTTCAGCAGTCAAAGCGACTTGTGACTGTTTCAGAGGAGGTGTTCTTTCCAAGGAGAACAACTCTTTGTCGATGTCTTCACCGACGTGTTTCACATCGTCGTGGGAACCGTTATTGTTCTTATGCAGTGGCTGTTTCGTGTCTTGGCAGGCTGGACTGGAAACAGTAGCTATAGTTGGTTGTTTGTTAGAATCCTTGTTTGTGAGCTTAGTTTGTTTAGGGTCATCTGTCTTAGTTTCACTGAGGACAATCGACGTCATGTAATCAAAGACTTGATTGCCACAGCCTTTGTCGATCCTGCCCGCCCAAACCAGGCAGCCATCAATAAAAACACTAGTATCCTTCACACCTATGCTCAGCTCCTAGCAAAAAACATTCAAACACACAAAATCAGAATTAACTCGTGCACAACTTAACTCCTCAATGGTTAAAAAAGGGAGAGTTGGGGGGAAAACATATGAAATGAAAAATTATACTAGTATCAAGTATAAGAAGCAGAGTGAGAGATGGATTTGTATGGACATGGTCCTCTCCTTTAACCAGTCCGCGCCAGAGGACGTATCACGCAAAGTTTTCCCCAGATTCAAAACGGATGATGCATAAACAAGCCACGAGCAAGGCCGGAAATGTCTGTCAGCAGCGAGCAAGGCCGGAAATGTCTGTCAGCAGCGAGCAAGGCCGGAAATGTCTGTCAGGAGCGAGCAAGGCCGAAAATGCGTGGGTGTGCTTCCCGGTACCATCGGCCCGAACCCGCCTCGGATCGAGTTTCGTTAAAAATAATCCTGCACCTTGGCTCGGTGATGTTAAAATAATCCCGGCGCGAATTGGTTAACAGTAAAAGTATCTAGTCTTGTTCAATTTGAGTTGACTTACTTTCAGGCTCTTGTTGTAGTTCCAGACATTGATTCGTGAGATACCTGTTGCTGCGGTATCATCAGTCGAGATAGTGAACTGCAATCTTAGGCTGTCGCCTCGATGGTATACACAGCTCCACATGTTCCTTTCCTTCGTTGTCTGAAGACCATACAAAATAAGGTAAATACAGTAAACTCTTTTTAAATCAAATCTCAAGGAAATAGAAAAATATTGAGATATCTGGAGTACGAGTTAAACAAAATCATATCATCTACGCGTATGTGTATGTACAATCTAAATAAGTGGCTCGAGTGCAACTTGATTTGACACGTTATTTGGCACAATTTTCTTCTGACACAGTGAATCGTGACATCTTGTGGAATATTCTGGCCAAGTGCGGTTGTCTGTCTAAATTTACTGCCATCTTCGAGGAGTTCCATACTGGAATGTAAGCCCGTATCATTGCAGGAGGTCTGGTCTTCGACCTTTTTCTTGTCAACGTCGGACTGAAGCAGGGCTGTGTTTTGACTCTAGTGATTTACAATCTCTACCTCGCTGCAGTTTCTCTGCTTTCCCATCACAGTCTAAACATTACTGACGGAGTGCCCATTTGGTACAGGTTGGATGGTAGCATCTTCAACCTGCGTAGACTGCAGGCAAGGACCAAGACCAGCACTGATGCTGTACTGGACCTTTAGTATGCCGATCATGCCGCATTCCCATCAGGCACGCGGGAACGGGGGGTGCAGGGGGTGCTGCCGCCCCCCTAGGATTTTGTGGTGGGGGTGCTGCAATGTACTAAAGCACCCCCTACTTTTGAGAGTATACGCACATCTTATCATAAGTACTTACTTACGTGATCAAAAATAAAGATCCTTAAAAATGGAGAACTATAATTATAAAATAGGCCTACAAACAATATAAAACTTTAAAATGTTCCACCCCTGTGAATACGTTCTCGAAAGCGCCATTCAAATCCACCCCCATGCATCGCGACTGTGGCCCGTCGTCCACGTGCAGTACATTGTACATGTACAGTTCATACACCCTGGCTAACCCACCCACGGCCATGGCCATAATACCAGCGATTATGCACGCTTGTGTGTTGGCCATGCGTGTACTGCACGAGCCGGGTACCCGGGAACAGCGCCTTGTGTACATACATGTAGGCCTACATGTACGTCGTGCATCTGCTGCACGAGCTAGATAACGTTGATGGAGCATGGAGGAAGGAAAACATGGATGGAGTCAGACTATCGGAGTTTCAGAGATACAGTTTATGAACTGTTTTGGCATTTTCTTCCAGTGGTGGATTTAGGGAGAGGTGGGGCGTTAATTAATTATTCCATGTCTCTCGAGTCAACTCGTACAGTCGTTTTCCTAGTGCCGGATATTTCCTAGTTCCGGATAGCTTAAGATAAAAACCTACCTATATTGTAACGAGGTGCGTTTTGAAAAGTAAAATGTAAGCTTCTTGGTGTGCAAATATCGTTCAGAAATTGTTTTTTTAAGAAAACAATTTTTAGCCAGATTTCCGACTCGCACTGTGACTGTCCTTTTAGTTTTAGGACGGCTTGTAAAAAAAATAACGGGAGCAGCGAATTTACGAAAAAGAAATCGGGGCGGTACGTCACTCACAACGTGTGATTTCAAATATTGTTCCCATACTCTACAGTTATAAACTCTTGCATCAAATGACTATCAAATAAAACTAACTTTAAGAGTCTCCAGTAGGCCTATTTAAAAATTCGCCAAAGATCGAACGTATATATTTTTGCGTATAGTTCTTTTTTTTTTTTTTTTTTTTTTTGGGGGGGGGGGGGAGAATCTCAGGGTCTCACCCAATCCAGGGTACAGTTAAACTCAACAAAATTGTGAGATCACTACAGAGTACATTTCAGCTGAAGAGTGCTTTATTGAGACCTTACATAATTTATGACAAAATAGCTCTGGGGTCTTATGAATGTTTTGAACTGAAATACATCAAAATGCAGCCCGTTTGATGGGAATAACACTTTTTTGTTTGTACACACCATAAAGGGCACCATAAAATACATAAAATACTCATTACTTAACAGTTGGGTTGAGTCGTGGATGATAGGTATTCAGCGATATTTTGGAATCCGTCATCTTTTTAAGAAGTTTCAGCATAAAAAATGATTACAAAATTTTTCAAAAGTGTCCCAAAAAACGAAATTTTGAAATATCTTTTACACTTCACAAATGCAGTAAAAGTGTCAATTCAACGCTCAGATTGCACCACAGAGCATATATAAACTCAAATGGCTTCGCGCTTCGCACTCGCACAATATTTTATCACCCGCACCCCCTGGAAAAAATGTGTTCCAGCGGGCCTGATTCCCATCCCATACAGCAACTGGTCTACAGCTAAATATATCAGTCATGACCGACACGTATAGGCGCGTATGCATTTACCACCAATCGTGGTCGTCAGACAAAAGAATTGGGTACGTCCACGATTGACAAAACGTCCACGATTCCAAATCGTGTACAAATCCTATGGAGGTCATCCGAAAAGAGTACAAACAAAAGAAGGGAAGACGGTAGGAAAATGCCCCGTCCACGATTGGCGGTGTTTACCAACCTACATGCACAGGTCTGGTTGTTAATGCCCGTAAAACCGACGTCCTCTGTCAGATGACTGGACATAACAAAACAAAAACCAGATGTCACATTCAGCACCGGCAATGAAGATCTGCAGCAGGATGACCAGTTTGTTTATATCGGAAGCATTGTCTCATCGTCTTGCACCATCGATGACGAAATCAACAACAGAATCCGGCGGCCACTGGAGCTTTTGGCAGGCATTCCAGCCTTGTCTTCACGAACAGGGACCTCAACACCAACACAAAGGTTGACGTACTGCGTCACTATCTGTATCTCCATTCTGCTGTATGGCTAGAAAGCTGCTATATGCAGCTCTTTGAGAGACAGTGCCAAGTGGGTGGCCAAAAGAAGCGTTTCCAAAATCACCTTCAAGCTATTCTAAAAGCAGTGTGACATTGGCCTCCAGGGCAGCTGAAAATGCTTGTGAAAAGTCAATGGGATTTAGAATTGGAAAAAAAAAAAAAAAAAAAAAAAAAAAGAGAGTTGAAATCCTGGTAGAGGCTAGGGCAAAGCATGAAAGTACATGTACCAAAAATTCTTACAAACTAGACAACCTCAAAATAAGCATGTGCATGACTAATCTCATCATGAGGTAAACTCAGCACAAAAGGGGTCCTGAATCTTACCTTAGCTTTCCCATTGGTGATGTTCTCCAGCTCCCCTTTGGCATCTTTGCACGCTCCACTTGTCCTGATCTGGTCAGCACTCAAACTGACCTGCCTTCCCTCCAAGTCGAAGAATTGGACATCGGTTAGGCCGATCCGGTTCGGATGACCCCAGTTGCTACTGGCCTCTAGTGTGACCTCAAGGGTCGAAGTCGGTGTGGTGGTGTTTGTGTTGGTGTTTGTGGCGGTGGTGGCGGCGGTGGCGGTGGTGGTTGTGGTAGTGAGTGCTGAGACGTGTGGGGCTGGTTTACTTGATCTTGTGGCAGCTGCACTCTGGTGGTCAAAAATATTGCAATCGTACCATCAGCGGTCTGACCAATATAAGCAGGTTCGACCATCATCAGCAGACTCCGACCATCATCAGCAGACTCCGACCATCATTAGCAGATTCCGACCATTATAAGCAGATTCCGACCATTATTAGCAGATTTTCAACATTATAAGCATATTCTAACCATTATTAACTGATTCCGACCATTAATAGCAGATTCTAAACATTACGTCACAATTTCTAAATTTGCATGCGATTTCCATTATTTCGTGTTATAACAGTTCCTATTGGTTATAATTTTGAAAGTAAAGTTTTTTTGCGACACAAATACTTGTGTCCAAGGCTGTATACACATGTACCCATAACCTGCTCTAACCTAATTCAAGAAGAATGTTTTGTTTTTAATAAATGCAGATAGGTTGGGAAAAAAAATCATTTACTCATTTTAACAATTTCAACCTGCCGATAGATGGCGCTATAACATTTTTATGACGTCACCGTTTTGTTAATTACAACCTAGTCAGAAACTGGAATCGTTGAAAATAAATCGCATCATTTTCCACTTTCAAAATATAAAGGGCACTTCCAGTTTGGACCGGAAGGAAAGATCACGTGATTTTAAAAGTAAAATTTAATGCTCCAGACCACAAATTCAATGCTCTGGACCAAATGCAGCAAGGTTCCACAGACTTTTACACTTGATGCATCGTGTTGCGTCTGGCAGGGTCAAGGAAAACTTTAAAAGGTGATTTAACAAGATGTCGAAAAAAAGTGAACCACTGCTTTATTGCTTTTAACCAGTTCGCGCCGGAGTACGTGTATACAGGCAAAGTTTTTCCCAGACTCAAAACAGGTAACGTATAAACACGTCACGAGCAAGGCCAGTAATGTATGTCAGCAGCGAGCATGGCCGGAAAATGCATGGGTTTGCTTCCCGATACCATCGGCCTGAACCCGCCTCGAATCGAGTTTCGTTATAAATAATCCCGCGCCTCGGCTTGGTGACTATGGATACTATCATGGATACTATCTACATGTAATCTTAACACCTCAACAAACCTTTGCTCTTGAAGCCAGCCTGGGTCTAGTGAAAACAGCTGATCCGTCAGTTTCAACATTAGTACCGGTAGTTTGTGGTTTATCATCTGTCACTGTCTGATGACATCCATCCTGTCTAGGTGTGTGGCTAGGGGTTGTGTCATCCCCTTCCCTGGTGGATTCCTCGACTTTTCCTAGTGCTGCCAAAAGTCTTCTTTGCGATCTGTGCATACACAATGCGAAATTAGTTTGTTTTGGTAAAACTGCAGTGTTTAAAGCAGACAATGGTGAAATAGATACAATACATGCAGATCAAAATAAATCAATAAATAATAACACAAGAACAAATAAACAAGTTAAAAAAAAAAAAAACGCGTATAAACGCAAAAATATTCCCAAATTCAAAACTGATGACGCATAAACACGCCAAGTTCAAGTTCGGAAATGTATGTCAGCAGGGAGCAAGGCCGGAAATGTATGTCAGCAGGGAGCAAGGCCGGAAATGTCTGGGTGTGCTTCCCGGCACTATCAGCCTGAACACGCTTCGGATCGTGTTTTGTTAAAAATAATCCCGCCCCTCGGCTCGTTTAAAATAATCCCGGCGTGAACTGGTTAAAATATTATTTCACTTTTTCACAAAATGTGCAGCCTTATGACTGTGGCGACTTTTGACTGGAATAGGTCAAATGTGTTGGGTCAAAGTTCAGCTATCACTCACCTTGCGTCCATCTGCTTGACTTTGTCCAACACAAAGGTCAGCTTGTGTTTATTTAGATTCTGCGACAACAGAAGATCCTGAGAGGACGTCAGAGCTAGAGTAGGCTCTGGGGCAGCGGTAGGTTGATCTATTGATGCAATGAAAGCAGAACCATGCTGCTCTGAGACTTGAGGAGGACTCGCTGGCAACCGCTGATGACAAAGATAAAATAAATCAACTTCCAAAACAACATGAACTTGATCTTAAAGGTAGGATACACCATTTGCAGATATCAAAAATATTTACTACCGAATTATTAAGAAGTATCTTACTTATTTTAGAGTAAATAACGATCCTAGGCATTCAGCCAAATTGTTGCACTAGATATCCTGTAACTGTTTCGAAAAATTGAATTTTATAAACAAAATCACGATTCCGAAAAAAACAAGAAAAACATAAGAATAACTGCCCACTGCCGGTTGAAAACGCCGTTTTTCTTGCTATTCTCGGCATCCATGAGTGTAAAACTTCGGATAGGTCAGTTAAACGATATTCACTATGAAATACAACCCCCCATATCCACCCATTCATGATAGTTCAAGCAATTACAATAGTGTATCCTACTTTTATTGAGGGGAAGAATCAAAATGAAAGCTACAATAGACCATTTGTCATTTGTGCATTTTTATCGTTTGAAGCAGCAAAAGGGTTCAAAATCTAAGTAAAGTTAGTTGACAACTGATCAAGTTTTATCAACTGATAAAGTGAATGCTGTATAATCCGAGAAAGCATTTTAAGATCTAAATTTCTATTTAAATCTTTCTTTTCGTGATGGATGATGGGAACCCATTTTTCCTGCCGTAATAATGTTGCATGTATTTTGTTCACGATCCTTCTACACGTAAATGTACTATATGCATGTGCTTATTACATTACTTTCTAATAATACTTATTCATTTTTGACATGAACTTACGTGAAAGTCTGTGAATCCTGTAAACTCAAAAGTGAACCCAAATGTAATCCTAAATGTGAAACTGAACTTGTGAAATCTTCCAACCCAGTAAATCAAACAGATTCTATTGAGCTTTTAACTTTACAGAATTTTGACTTCAAAGAGAACTGTTAACTAGTTCGCGCCGGGATTATTTTAACATCACCGAGCCGAGGCGCGGGATTATTTTTAACAAAACTCGATCCGAGGCGGGTTCAAGCTGATGGTACCGGGAAGCACACCCACGCATTTCCGGTCTTGCTCGCTGCTGACAGACATTTCCGGCCTAGCTCATGACGTGTTTATGCGTCATCCGTTTTGAATCTGGGGAAAACTTTGCAAGTATATACGTCCTCCGGCGCGAACTGGTTAAATGAATTGGGGCCCAATAAACGCCACAGTGAAGATGTCGTTTGTTCCATGATATTCCCACAATCTTCTCGATTTTGTGATCTAAAGCATGACTTTTGTGCAAACAAATTGCAGGTCAACCTACGGTCGGCTTAAGTTCTTCCAAACCTTTGCTGAAGCTCGTGGGGGTGCACTCCTTGCACCACTGGCTCCCTTCTTGCTGACTGCTGCCTCATTCTCTGCCTTCATAGCCCTCTGGATGGCTGACATGTCATTAGTTGCCTGCCAGTCCTGCTCTGATCGCTTCTTCTGAGAGGAGAGAGGTCGTCGAGGGGAGGGGGCTGGAAGAAGGACGCAGGGAATTATTCGCATTTATTATTAAAGATCATTCTCATGTATCATAACAATCTTAAGAAAACAAATAAGACAAGAAGGCCTAATATTTCAATCTTTAAAAGGATCGTATACGTTTGGTAATTACTCCAAAAATTAATGGCAATAAAAACCCACTTGGTAAGAAGTACAGCAGCTTTGGATAGTATAATGCATTTTTAGAAACTTTTCACTTTGAAGTACTGCTGTTATGGAAAAAGATATCACTTTTTATTCCCAAAAATTTGAATCTGAGAAGCATTACTGCAGTGACGTTTCTCAGACTGTGTATACCAATGCAGATTATTCTTCCTGCAGGGACATAACCGCTCCAGATTTTTGGCAATATCTCAAAATCGCTACCACCTTTTGAAATGAAATTTTTACAGGTTAGTTTTATGGTATATATCTATAACTATACAGGATTGAAACAAACAATGGGTTTCAATTACCAAACGTATACGATCCTTTTAAACAAGATCATCTTTCAGAGGCAAAACGACTTCGTACATGTAACAAACATGAGAGGGGTGACACAAGCAAGATCATATCGGTATAACAGGGTTGGGAGAAGAAACACAAAACAGGGATAACAGCCGGTAGTGGAAGAACCAACAAAGGAGTATCTGTTTCCCACTCATCTGGTTTCTCCCTCCTTTTTTCTCTTTCTTACACCCCTTTCTTGTGTTACTGTTGCTCACGTGTTTTTCATGCTAAGCGAAAAGCCAGCTGATTATCAATCGAAAACAATAAAGATACCGTGAAAATTTGGTCTGTAACCTTGTTTTTGCCAAGGACAAATTTTCATGCTAAGCAAATTTTTGTGCTTAGCAGCTCTATGAAATTGGCCCCTGGTCTCTTTCCTCTCTTTCTCTTGTGGTTTTACCCCTTCCTTGTTTATTCCCCATCTCCATGATCTGTCTTTGATCCTACCTACTCTGGCCAGCTCTTTTATCCCTCTTGCCCTAATCCTCCCTTGGTGGGTCCTCCCCCATGTTTGTTTCATGTACATTTTATACACAGCCATTTTGCCTCTGAAGATCTTGTTAGGATTGAAATATTACACCCTCTTGATTTGTATTCAGAGGCCAATTTCCAATTTCATAGAGCTGCTTAAGCATACAAATTACATTATTGGTTAGTGAATCCAGATTACCAGTCACAACTTCATGTGATGTATATAATTTGTGATTGGTATTTAGCTGTTGTTAGCTTAGCATTACAATCACATGGAATGTTCGCTCCTAACATGATTTACCAGTAAGGGTTTCTGTGCTTAAGCAAAATATTGTGCTTATACAGCTCTATGAAATTCTAGTCGGTTAGCAGTTTGCAGCAGTTTTAATCATATTCAGTCTCAACTCTAACACCCTACCTCATCTTTCTTACACAATCCTGCAAAATCCTGCGATTCCAAAGTGTTAAAGCACCATGTTTTATCAACATCCTATAATATGTATTACTAGTGACCACTGCCGGCCTGAATCCTGCACTGCACAATGGACCCGAGCTCGCAGCTGTCACACAGATTGTGTTCTACGGCATAGCACAGCCGACGACCGCATTTCGGATAGATTAGCAAGCAATGGCCATAACCACTCCCGGCGTCAAGGGGTTGAACAAATATTTGTATTGAGAGTAAAAAAAAATTAACTTTCAAAGTTTGATATACTGTACAGTATTTAAAATTATTTGTTTTCAGAAATTCATTTTTACCTGAGGTTGTTCTCAGTTCTCTGAGCTCTGAAGATTTTCTGGAATCTTTCTGAAATGCTGTTTCGTTAGTGCTGGGCTGTCTTGTTGCCATGGAAACCACTTCTGCATCTGGTTTCCTCCTTCAGTAAATGAGAAAGAAGAAAAAAAAGAAGAAAACCTCTAATTTCAGAACACTATAAAAATAACAGGAAAATAAATATGTGGTTGACTGGTATTAACCAGTTCGCGCCAGGATTATTTTAACATTGACGAGCCGAGGGGCGGGATTATTTTTAACGAAACTCGATCCAAAGCGGGTTCAGGCTGATAGTGCCGGGAAGCACAACCACGCATTTCCGGCCTTGCTCGCTGCTGACATACATTTCCGAACTTGAACTTGGCGTGTTTATGCGTCATCCGTTTTGAATTTGGGGAAATCTTTGCGTTTATATACGTCATCCGGTGCGAACTGGTTAAACATACGTTTAAAACCGGCTCATATATGCCTGAATGCGTTAATGCCCGAGCAGAAGGCGAAGGTATTGACAATGTCCAGGCCCATTTAAATGCTGTTATTCTCTAATTTGAAATCCAACCACATGACAGAGTCTTGCTGGGTAAACTGTTTTGAGTATATTTATGAATAAATCACTAAATACGAGGTTAATAATGCACGTGTATGTAACATTTATCCCCCTCTTACAACTGATCAATGAAATTATATACATTTATTTGAAGTGCCTTGAATGCATTCTTCAGGAAGTGGAAATGGCTACTTAAAAGAGTCACGATTCTATTTAATAGACATGAGACGTAATGACGTATTGTCTCTGTTTACATTTGCGCTTTCCTATGGGAGCGAAATAAGGGCGCCAGACGTCGTAGGGACAAAATCGCTCATAGGAAAGCACACATTTAAACAAAGCGTGACGTCGTTAAGTCTTAGGCTTATTCTGAGTTGGCTGAACCTTGATTTGAGCTTACATCTGAGGTCTAAACTGAGAACTTAATGTTTGAATTTTCTGTCAATAAAATAACAAATATTATTTGAAAGAAAACATAGGACTTACTTTGCTGACAGTATGTTTTGCTGCCTTGGACCTGTTAAAAAAATCGTTAAAATGTAAAAATTTGACATTTAATAGCTAGAAAAAGAGAACTTTTCAGAAAATAAAATAAAAAAGAGCTAAATATAAATACACCAAAAGAAGAAACCGCATTCATACTCATTCATTCAGCTTACACTATTGGGAGCCTCGGAGGTCTTACACAACTTTGTTGCATAGCTGTGCAATCAACTTACGATCGATTTCACAAAATTTGATGAAGCTGCGCAACTTTTGAATGATATAATCATTGTGGACATTGACAATAAGTAGTTACAGCGGCTGTTTGCATATAATTGTGTTATTTCACGATTCACCCTCCATCTGCCATTTTGAAAATATTTTGTCCGACTTTCTGCAAGATCATACGGCAACTATAAATAAGCCTTTCACGAGTAATAGAGCAACGTATTCACTTCAGAAACACAAAGATAGGAGTATCTTTTATCAAGCTTGATAAGTTAAGCAATGACAGGTTCCACGACGACAACGTTTTTTTCAGTCACACAACTTACGCCACCTAAAATTATTGCCCAACACAGAAAATAAATGGGCAAGTGGACCTACGCCAAACTAGAAAATACAAGGCCGCATCCAAATACAATGTCAACATCGCATACTGGAATCCACTGGTTTGGCTTTGTTCCCAACGTCACCGTCAACAGTGTACAAGGCTCCAAAGTACATGTATCATGACTGAAATTCTGAGTAGGTATCACTCCTTTTTTTGGTCACACTCTGCGTCTTTCATCCCCGACCCTTGCCCAGTTAGCCCTTGAAACATATTAAAGGTAACACAATCGGAATCAAGACTTTCCCCAAGGCTAGAGGAACATTAGAGACTGCCAACTACTCAGCGGCAGGAAAGCAGAGATGCCAACTTTTGAATCCTGTTGTCAAGGAGGATTTGTAAAGTACATTTTTTTGTCGTTCTTTTTTGCTTTTACGGTAGTCTCCGTCATGTTGCACGTTGAACAGAGTTGCTTGCATGTATAATGCACTGCAAAACAACGCGCATTAACACACGACCAAATACAAACCGATCGCAAAGCGAATCTTTTTTTCACAAAATAGATTTGACAGTTATTAGCGTAAATAAAATAAAAATGTGAACTCATTGGTAGTAATGCGCATGCGTACGTATGATAATTAGGTCCGTGACTGGTCACATGAGAGGGATTAACCAATAGGAAAAAAGGAGTCCGACTTTCACAGGAGTCGGATTTTCATATGACAATGTATCACCATAGCTCCATGGTATCACACAGCGCGGCAATAAATAGACGTAAAGTAAAGTCGCGAAATGGTGTTTCCGTCGGTCTTTTGACTTGCGTGTACCACATGTACATTCATTGTAATCACTGTGCACCATGTATACGGTAATTGCTTACTACAGAAGTATGCAGGCGCGCTGCAGCTAGCTAGCCGTGTACCGAGTGCTTCGGGCCGGCGGGCTTGGTATGGTAACTGTGCATGCTGTATTGCATTGAACGGCAGCGCGAGCGCAGAAAGCAACATTATAATTGTTACGCCGCTACAAAAATGGTGATACAAAAAAACAACGCATTCATATTGCAAATCCGAGAGGATATCTTATGTGCCCTAAGGTCGGGAGTTTAGTTGATTTTCTGGGAGCCTCCCGGTGAAATCGGGAGGGTTGGCATCTCTGGGGAAGTATCAATATAAGTTTATGTCTGACCTGTGTCGGTAGGGGATGCAAACTCCAGCACAATCATATCCCCTCGCTCTAGTGTCACGTCTGGTCTCATCTCCAGACTGTCAGCCTTGATGTCCTCTTCAATGTCTTCATCTGATCCATCTTGGCTGTCAGTTCGTGCATCGTCTTCCTCTGAATTATCATCATCACCCTCTGAAGGACTAGGACTTCCATCAGGCTGACAAGAACACAAACAAATTATAATAATACAAATGAAATGCACAAAGTAGCTCTTTTAATTCAAATATATTCCGGTCAGGGTTGTAGCTAGAATTTTTTTAGTGCCGGCTGTTTTCGGGCTGAGAACCGCGCGGTCGTACCAGCTCCAACCTCGTTACCATGGCTACGATCTTGCTGCGCCATGTTTTCCCACCATGCCTTGCGCGATCTTAACGCGCACGCGCCCACCGGGCCATAGAGGCTCGTTTTATAGCTAGCTGCAAGAACGAGGAGCGCGCGCGCTCGCGGGTCAATGTACATGTACATTGTACATGTGCATGTACAATAATATCAGTATTTATAAAGCGCCAAATTGCCAAAGGATACAAGGCGCTGAGAAAACAAAGGGGGAAGAAAAAGACAAAAGAAAAAGACGACCAGCTAGGAAGAGGCAAAAAGGTGGGTTTTAAGAGCACGTTTGGCCAGTGTACAGTGTACGTACGTACAACATTGGCTGGCCAGTTGGACGATAGCACGCCCTCTATGATTGAATAAAAAAAAATGACGTGACGTCGGATAGTCTGGTCCCCTGACCTAATCAACCAGAAATTAGTCAGAATATTTTGGTCTGAGAACCGGAAAACCTGCGAGCGCTCTTATGCATGCGGCCAGTACGGGTAAATACGTGCATCAGCGATTGCGGCATGGAACATACAAATGGACACGTACAAAAATTGCGATGCGATGCAAAAAATACAAAATCGCGATGTAATTCAGAAAAATTTGTGCCGGCCGGCAAGCTTCATTTTTACCCCGAGTGCTGGCCGGTGATGTTGAGTGCTGGCTACCTCCGGCCGGCGCCGGCCAGCGTAGCTACAACCCTGCTTCCGGTACAAACACATTTCCGATGGTCATGCGCAAGCCCTTCCAGGACAAACACATTTCCAATGGTCATGCGCAAGCCCTTCCAGGACAAACACATTTCCAATGGTCATGCGCAAGCCCTTCCAGGACAAACACATTTCCAATGGTCATGCGCAAGCCCTTCCAGGACAAACACATTTCCAATGGTCATGCACAAGCCCTTTCGGTACAAACACATTTCAAATGGTCATGCGCAAGCCCTTCCGGTACAAACACATTTCCAATGGTAAGGCGCAAGCCCTTCCGGTACAAACACATTTCCAATGGTCATGCACAAGCAATTCCGCTGACAATACACACACACACGTTTGGTTATGGTGTAAATCCAGTATTTCTTTTGTTCTTCTCGATGATTTCCTTTGTTTGTACCCTAACTTTTTCTGACAGCTCTCATTGGTTTTGTACACGAATCTCAATCCAGGATTTCCTCGATTACACACATAACCCCGATTCACCAACGTGGTGTCAAAGTTCTCCATTTACATCATCAACAAACCCGAACACACACAGAAATATGCTTCTAAATTCGGTACCCTGTAGAGACCAATAACACAATGGTCTCCACTGGGTATATTTCTATAGGTGAATAGGTCCCCCACAAGGTTTTAACAAAATACCAATCAAAGTTATATCAATAAAATTGACTGAAACAAAATATCACAATTCAATACCTTGTTTGAAATGCTCCTCCGTATGTCAGCATTTGCTTCCAAACTACGTCTTAGTGTCTAAAAGAAAACACAAAAGAATACAAAAATATATAATAAAAGAAGCAGGGATTTGGGGGCCATTCATCTTAAGCAGGACTACAAATCTACAGTTATTGTTAAGTTTCAACTAATGGTACACATAAAATACACTGTAAAATGTTTAGGGTCATACCTGGATTGTTACCAAACGGGAATTTTGGAATGATTACATGTGGGTGCATGTGTCCCTAAGCTCAGCACTTTGTTTCAATAAGCCACTTTGACACCTGGGCATGTGCACAATGACATGGGTCACAGGCCATTTATTGAGATACCAAACATAAACATGTATTGCCTTTATGGTGAGAAATACAGTACCCTGTGGAGACCTGGGTCCAATTTCATAGAGCTGCTTAACGGACGATTTTTTGCTTAAGCGAGGTGTTTAAGCAAATTTTCATTTCATAGCAACCGTTAAGCAAGATTTTTTGCTTAAAGCGATAAGCAAAGAAAAAGGAGCCTTAACCACCGCATTTTTTGCTTAAGCAAGGTTTAACCTTAACGTAGCAACAGTTAAAATGGCGGCTATTCTTCGAAGGCGACGTGAAATTCAAATTATCTTGTGTTTCGATGTCAAAAGGGAACCCTTGAGGACCCCCTCAATCACTGCTTTCTCCTCGATGTATGAGGTAGCCAGTGCCAGATCCATTTCTGCAGTAAAGGGCAACGATTTGGGCTTTGCCCCGCCCGGCGCAACTTTTTTACGCTGTTGGTTTCGTCCGCCATTTTTATTTTATTTTATTTTTTGGGAATTTGTTGCTTAAAGGTAGTATACACCATTGGTCATTGCTTTAATTATCATGAATGAGTAGATTTGGGGGGTTGTATTTATAGTAAATATCGTTTAACTGAGCTGTCCGAAGTTTTAGAATCATGGATGCCGAGAAAAGCACGAAAAACAGCGGGTTTTTTTCAACCGGCGTCGAGCAGTTATTCTTATGTTATCTTTGTTATAGCGCTAGATATCCTGTAATTATTCCGAAAAATTGAATTTTATAATGAAAAATTCAATTTTTCGGAATAATTACAGGATATCTAGCGCTATAATTTTGCTGGGTGCCTAGAATCATTATTTACTTTCAGATGAGTAAGAAATTTATTAATAATTCGGTAGTAAATATTTTCGATATCTGCAAATGGTGTATACTACCTTTAAAGGTAGTATACACCATTGGTAATTTGTTGAATTATCAGGAATGGGTGGATTTGGGGGGTTGTATTTTATAGTAAATATCGTTTAACTGACCTGTCCGAATTTTTACATTCATGGATGCCGAGAAAAGCATGAAAAACAGCGTTTGTTTTCCACCGGCGTCGAGCAGTTATTCTTATGTTATCTTTGTTTTTTCGCGCTCGCCGGACGGCGAGAATGAATTTTGGTTTATACAATTCAATTTTTTGGAACAATTACAGGATATCTAGGGCCCTCATTTTGGTGGATGCCTACAATCATTATTTACTTTCAAATGAGTAAAATATTTCTTAATAATTCGGTAATAAATTTTTTTGATATCTGCAAATGGTGTATACTACCTTTAAGCAGACGATCTAAAATATTGCGCGCGCAGTTTGTTTACGTGCTTAAGTTAGCAACCGCTGGTGAAATACGTTTACGCTTAAGCAAATTTTTCTGCTACAGTAAGCAAAAAAATTTGCTTACCGTTAATCATCTCTATGAAATTGGGCCCTGAACACAATGGGGACAATGGGAGTAAAAATGTCTCCAGACTCCAGAGGGTAATTTCTATAGATGAATAGGTCTCCACTAGGAATTTCACGAAATAGATTTTTGGATTTTACTCCAAATTACTCAAAAACTAGGGTTAGGATGTGGGTAAGGGTTAGTGTTTGGGTTAGGGTATAATATAGCGTATATTGGGTTGGAATTTCAACCCAGGAAAATAATTGTGGTTGAAATAGGAGCATTTTGAAAAACGTGCTCGACTTTCTAACCATTTTGTACACGACAACACAGACATGTCTCCACAGTGATACAAAAATGCGAATACAAGTGTCATGAGTGTTTTTTTAATGTAAATTCCAGGAATTGTTGGCCTGACAACACGTATCATGTTGTCCTTTAACCCCAACCCTCCCAAATCCTCCAAATTCCTCATTGCAAAATGCAGGATTTTGCAGGATTGAGGTCACTTGGAGTTTGATGCATTGCAGGATTTTGCAGGATTGAGGTTACTTGAGGTTTTACCCCTGCAGGAATATGGAGGATTCAGGTTATCAGGCTGAATGTGACACACAAGGATTTTGCAGGATTGAGGTCACTTGGAGTTTGATGCATCGCAGGATTTTGCAGGATTGAGGTTACTTGGGTTTTTACTGACTGCAGCCAGGGCAAGACTGCAGGATTTTGCAGGATACAGGCTGTATGGTCACCAGTGACCAATATTGGAGGATTTTGCAGGATTCAGGTTACTTGGAGTTTTAACAATTTAGGAATTGGAGGATTTTGCAGGATTCAGGTTATGTGTAAGTAAAAATGGGTAGGGAGTTAGGGTTAATGATAGAAAAATGATGTCCTGATAATCAGGGGTAATAATGATAATGGCAATGTTTACCTTGACATCCTCAATACTCAGGAGGAAGTGCTCGCTGGTGTCGTCCTCTTCTTCATCGTCCTCTTCTTCATCATCATCTTCTCCTTCATCGTCATAATCCGTTACCCTGGCAATGCCACCATTCTTGCAGTCTCCTGCATTTATTTCTATGTCGCTGTCACCATCTGTGGGTCCCTCCAGGATCAACGTTAAATTCTCTGTAATCTGCAAGAATGAATGTTTTCCAAGTCGTCATTATGTGATGCGATCAAGCAAAGTTTAGATCTTTCTTTTTTTTCAATTTAAAGGTAGGATACACCATTTGCAGATTTCGAAAAATATTTACTACCAAATTATTTTAAAAAAATCTTACTTATTTGTAAATAAATAATGATTCTAGGCATCCCGCACAATGATTGCGCTAGATATCCTGTAATTATTCTGAAAAATAAAATTTTATAAAGAAAAATTTGCGATCGCCAGACAGTGATTACCAATGATGTATCCTACCTTTAAGGGCACTTTAAGTTTTAATTGTGGTGAAAACCCCATGTTGATATGACTTTAGGCAAATATTGCAATACAATAAGATAACATTGGCTTTCACGCCACACTACAGTAGTTATCCTTAGAATGAGAAATTCTTTTCACATTTTTTTTCACTTTTTAGTGGAAACCAGTTTTACAATTGTTCACACAATTGTCACACCTGTTCTAGCCTCCAACTAGTTGTGGGGACAGGTTCTTTTGTTAGGAAAAAAACAGACCGAGTAGTGGGGAGATTTTCGAGTCCCCATAACACGTTGGGTCTTCAGTGAAGGTAGAAAAAGGTAAAATTGGGTTAGGGTATAA
Organism: Crossaster papposus; assembly: GCA_037893245.1. Classification (NCBI taxonomy): domain Eukaryota; kingdom Metazoa; phylum Echinodermata; class Asteroidea; order Velatida; family Solasteridae; genus Crossaster; species Crossaster papposus. Next base: position 2,534,466 of record JBAIAA010000238.1, read on the forward strand.
TGAAAGAAAATGTAGATGAAGACAAATTAGGGTGATGTTGAAAATTTGAGAATTTTAAAATGTTCTGAGTTTGAGTTAAGAGAGATTTCCCTTAGCACATAAACCCTATGGATTGTCCCCATAACGTAATGTACGAAAAGACTTGTTCACACAAGTGGGAAACCATTTTTACACAATTTTCATATCTTTTCATACAAGTGCGAAACCAATTTTCAAACAATTTGTACACTTTTTCACACACAAGGGGAAAATCGATTTTCACACCATTTCGCAAAGTAGAAAACCGTTTTTGCAACATTTTCAATTCCCATTCGCAGTGTTAACTTTCTGTTGCACCGTACCGGTACTGTGTTTAATTGAGTCATTGACAATGACTGAAAAGCAAACTGTTGGTATTGCAGAACAAAGTCCTTTTGCAATTATTAACTTTGGTACAAGGTACGGCAATGAAACATATCGTAGCATGTTAACAAGTTCGTGCCGGGATTTTTGTAACATCAACCAAGCCAAGGCACGGAATTATTTTTAACGAAACTCGACCTGAGGCGGGTTCAGGCCTATGTGTTTGGGAAAGCACACCCATGACATTTTCTGCCTTGCTCACTGCCGACAGACATTTTCCGGCCTTGCTCGTGGCGTGTTTATGCACCATCTGCTTTGAATCTTAGAAAAACTTTGCGTTTATACGTCCTCCGGCGCGAACTGGTTAATAGAACAGTACATGTAGACAAGGAAAACACTGCTCATTTCATTTTTGAGACTTTTTTTTAATAACTTCTTAATTTTGGCTGACAATCAAACTCTGAGTTTAACTCTATTTTTGTATCTGCTCCATTTTTTAGAGTTTCAGATTTTTTCTTTGTCAAATGTTACAACTTAAGACTTTTTTGCTTGATAGCATCACATGTGACGAGATATGGAGTGTGGACATCTCGCCTCCTTCTAGGTTGGAGAGGGTATTGGGGTTGGGGTTGTACATGTATAGTACATGTATTGGCATTTACATTAACCAGTTCGCGCCTGATCGGAGGACGTATATACACGCAACGTTTTTGCGAGCAACAAGCAACGAGCAAGGCCAGAAATGTCATGGGTGTGCTTCCCGGTACAATTGGCCTGAACCCGAGTTGGATCGAGTTTCATTAAAAATAACCCCGCGCCTCGGCTCAATGAGTGTTACAATAATCCTGGCTCAAACTGGTTAACAAATTGTTTACAAATAAAACTCTACAGCAAGCTTAGATAAACCTTGTCATAGTCTTCTTGTTCAGGGTGCTCTTCAGTTGATACTTGTGTGTCTAGTTGAGGGAGAGACACTTTGGTCTGAGGCAGGGATGCTTTCATGCTTTCATACATCTCAAAATCATCTTCATAGTTAAAATCGGCATTATCGTCATCTATTTTGAATGAAAAAAAGGGAAAACAAATACTTTGCTAAAACAATTGTTAAAAACAAGCTAAAAATAATATTTTGTATATAGTTGCATTATCGTTATCACTTGTTACCTAAAGTTATAAATTTGACATAGAAAAGCAGGATCAAAGTGTTTCCTGAATAGGAGACACATTTTTCAAGTATTTTCAATGTCACCTATTTATGTAACGTCAGACCACATTTCCATTTTTGAAGACATTTTCAATGTTTCCTGTTATGGAAATTAGAATAAGGATACATGTTTTGGGGCGTTTTCCAAACCCCGGCCTTCATCTCCATTATGGCTTCATTTGTGCAGTTTTGCAATGATGATGAAGCCAGAGACAGAGCCACAGCTGGGGTTTAGAAAACAGCCATAAACTGTACACAATGAACCGGTACATAATGCAAATAGTTTTGTTTCTGCGCAATCGTGTGTGTGGTTACATGTAAAGGTAAAATAGCCATTTATTTCATTTAGATACAAAGCTGTTCAGCAATGACAGGCTCAACGATAATAATAATTTGCTGGTAGATAAATACTAGGTCCCTTTGAGGAGCTACCTGTATGCCACAACTTAAGCCACCTAAATAAAATGCACAAGTATCGCCATTTACATGTAGCGGTAATGTGCAAATCCCAAACTTATTTGAAATTGTAAATTTTAAGCAAATATAAGATTCAGGCTTTAAGATGAACATGGAGTGTCGTGGCCGAGTGGTTAAGAGCGTGTGTTTTCTGTTCCACAGAGAGCGAGTTCGAATCCCGGCCGTCGACACGTGTGTCCTTAAGCAAGGCAATTAAACCACTATTGCTTCGTCCTTCGGATGGGACGTAAAGCCGTTGGTCCCATGTGTGTGTATTGTGTATATATTGAATCTGGACACACACGTAAAAGAACCCAGTCACGCTTATCGCTAAGAGAAGGGGTTCGCCCCGGTGTTTCTGGCATTTCGTTCATCCTCCTTCAGGTTTTCTCAGGCTTACGAGCTTACAGTGCCTTGGGTGCTTTTTGAGGAATCCTCGGTTTCATTGCCGAAAGAAATAATAATAATAATAATGATAAGTGCCTCTTCTATCTTCCCTCTTCGAGAAAATGTAGATTCCTATATTCTTGTTTTCATATGACCCATAGATATGACCCCTCAAAGATTTTTCATTATAACGTTTACATGGCACCGTGTGCAAGAACTTGGTGACGTTCATGGATGCGTGGAGGAATAAAATCTTCCATGATATCGTGTCTGCCGAAGAAAATCTTGGATTGTCGCTAGTAAAATCCTTTCTTCAAAACCCCCTCCTATTCACAACTCCTCATCATCATTTGTTCATCGTTCTGCAAATACCTCTTCCCCTTGAGGACGGAGTGCTGCCAGGATTTTCAGCGACCTTTTGAATTTTTTTATAATTTACATTTTTTGTTGCGCCTTAAAGGTAGGAAACACCATTGGTAATTGCTTGAATTATTATGAATGGGTGGATTTGGGGGGTTGTATTTTATAGTAATTATCGTTGAACTGACCTGTTCAAGGATGCCGAAAAAAGAACGAAAAACAGCGTTTGTTTTCAACCGGCGTCGAGCAGTTATACTTATGTTATCTTTGTTTTGTTCGCAATCGCCGTCCGGCGATCACACGATTTTTTTTATAAAATTTTATTTTTCGGAATAATTACAGGATATCTAGCGCAATCATTTTGCTGGATGCCTAGAATCATTAATTACTTCCAAATGAGTAAGATATTTCTTAATAATTTGGTAGTAAATATTTTTGATATCTGCAAATGGTGTATCCTACCTTTAATAGTCCTGAGCTCCATTCTATCGTTTGTATGATTCTGTTTATTTATTTCATAATTGTTTATGTATTGACATTGCATTTTGAATTTTTTTTTCTAATTTGTTTGCAATAAATTTGAAAGTGAACCCTGGGTTACACATACATGTATACTGCTGAAACTATGTCAAAACTGTATTGTTTTATGGATTTTCAGGAAATAAAAGCAATCAAAATACAACGAGTTAAAGATGGCCTATACATGTACATGTAATTACAACCCTTGGCAGACGATTGTACATGTATTCACACTGACCTTTGCCCCAGCGCGACCTGACCCGAAGCTTCTCTCCTTTGTTTGTCTTGATGTCAAATGATTGCTGAAAAAAACAGATAATTTACATACAGCTTATCATAGAGACATTAACACAATCTGTTCTATAGAGAGGATTCGCAAGTGACAGTTAGCTCACCGGATAGGTCATCAATAAGTGTGTACAAGAGCAATGTCTAAAAGAGCAATGTCTAATAAACCCTAAAAGGACTGTATATCAAACTTGTTTTAGACGAACCAAACAGTTAATTATTACGGATAAAACAAAGAACATCAATTGTTTTATGTAAAAACAATATTCACTACAATCAGACTAGTAATGGCCCAGTCGATCCAGCCGGCTTCAGACATGTCCTTGTGCCAATTCCTTCGATGATGATTGTGCTAACATTTAATGAGATTTACACAGTGAGTTGTTGAGTTTGCAACTCGTTCTACTGTGGGAAAAACAAGGTTGTTGGTATTATCCTGGAGTTGGCCCATAGCCACTCAAGAGGGTCAAGGTTGGTGGGTAATGAGTGCGGTAAATATCATGGTGGCAGGCCTACAATTACCTTGACCGAATCCAATGGTAAGGTTCTTTGGAACGATTATTACCGCCACTTTGAGGTGTGTATTAAGCAAGTGAATCAGTGGAGTGAGGAGCAAGCAACAAATTGTTTGGGCTGCTAGTCTCCAGGGAGAGAGACTCTGTGATTCTCGGTGATGGGTCGAAGAAGTTCACTTATTGTGAAATTGTAAAGGTGTTGTCAAAGAGATTCGGTCCTGGTCGACAGGCCAAAAATTATTTGGTAGAGGCACCGATGTCGGGGAACTAAGAAAACTCTACTGGAGTTGGGCCAAGCCTACCCTGAAATTCCCAAAGAGGCACGGGAGCGCCTGGAGAAGAATTATTTTGTCGATGACGTGACTAGTCGTCGTTAGGGAAGACAATGGACGAAGCTATACGTGCTGTCCTTGAGACTGACAATTTTGAAAGGGATGAGAGTAATGAGGAGAGCCAAAGAAAAACCTGAGAAGTTTGCGAAAGCAGTTGATTCTGACACCAAGAGGCGGCTTCTAAAGTTATAAGAAAGTGCCGGTCAGCAGTCAAAGAAAATAAACCAAGTGGCTGAGCTCCTGAAAGGGTTCACCAAGCAAGGTTTAGCTCCGGGTGAGAAGGTAAAAGGCCTGACATGTTAACATGTAAATGTGGAGAGGTCAGTCATTTTGCTCATGAATGTACCAAACATTGGACTTTAGAGAAAAGAAGGGGCCAGGGAAATGCCAGGAAGAGTAGCCAGGAAGAGACGAGATTTAAAAGGCAGAGAGACAGTAGGCACTCGGCCAATGAGTGATCCTGGTCCTAGGTAAACGCTGTTAAACGGAGCGAAGTGCAGGTTCTTGGTGGATTCAGGGTCGACTGACACACTGCATGTTAAGTAGTAAAGTCTACAACAGAATAATTAAAGAGCAGAGACTAGTGCTGGAAGTAGAAGAGTCCAGCATTCAGCAGGTTGATGAAAGTCCACTGGCTGTTATGGGCATTGTTTGGGTGGACACAGAGTTGGGTAAAAAATGGCTTACCCGGTTCAAGCAATTTTTGCTCAAATACTGACCTGTAACCAGTTTTTCCTCTGAGCCTTGCTGGGTGCTGTCTTGGCCCTGCTTGTAGCTTCTGCATCACCTTCCTCTTGATAACCTTGGAGACCCCGAACAGGATGGCGAGGGATATCTGCAGAGTCAACATTATGGCATCTTCAGATTAGAACAAAAACCAAAACTACTATTCCTTATCCTTTTTAATAACAAAACAATTAAAATTAAGTTAAAGGGATCGTATACGTTTGGTAATTACTCCAAAAAATTAATGGCAATAAAAACTTACTTGGTAAAAGTACAGCAGCTTTGGATAGTATAATGCATTTTGAGAAACTTTTCACTTTGAAGTACTGTGGTTATGGAAAAAGAAATCACTTTTTATCCCCAACAATTTGAATCTGAGAAGCATTACCGCAGTGACCTTTCTCAGATTGTGTATTCCAATGCAGATTATTCTTCCTGCGTAGACATAACCGCTCCAGATTTTATGCAATATTTCAAAATCGCTAACACCTTTTGAAATGAAATTTATACAGGTTAGTTTTATGGTGTATATCTATAACTATATAGGATTGAAACAAACAGTGGGTTCCAATTACCAAACGTATACGCTCCCTTTAAAGTTAAGTTTACAAATATACTTTTGCTCCTACAAATGATAACAATTCAAAACTGACAAATGGTTTATTGTCCTTTTAAATGCCACAAAACGCGACATCAAAGTGCAATTTGTTCACTTCCTTTTGATTTCAACTAATTTTGTTTAGGAAATTCCCCCAAAAAATGTATGTGCATAATTTGCACAATGTGTGCATGACACGGTCCTGTCTGGTTTCAGTAGATACCGATACTGCAGCTTGCAAGCGAACCTGTAGCGCTGTTGTAAAACAACCGGTACATGTAAAAAACAAATGTCGATTGTGCAGACGAGGCAGTGCAATTTGGCAGAAAAGAAACTGGGCAATTGGCTCAAAATCATTGCTTTTTGTGAATTTGGACCGTGGTCGTGGCCATTATTCAACCGAACCTTACGATGAACTGGTTAGCGCTATGCCATCGATTCAATGTACCAATACGGTACAATGGACGTCGTTTGTCTATCAGTTCTCAGAACAGCTCCTATTTCAATCAATGCGCACATCCAGCTATTTTGCATAGCAAGTTACGCCTTGTTGCAATACGCAGAGGCCAAGACAAGGTCAGTGAAATAAATTGTTAACGTGTGTTGGGCGCTGTGGACCCTTGCAGTGTGGGGCCAATTTCACGGAGCTGCTAAGCACAAAAATTTGCTTAGCACAAAAAAGTCTTGCTCATTAAAAACAAGTTATCAGCCAAAACTCTACGTGTTTTTCATGCTAAGCAAAAAACCAGCTGATTATCAATCAAAAACAATAAAGATCACATAAAAATTTGGCCTGTAACCTTGTTACCAAGGACAAATTGTCATGCTAAGCAAATGTTTTTGCTTGGCAGGTCCGTGAAATTGGCCCCTGGTCCAATTGGCCATGCGCACAGACAAATCACACCGCTAGCGCTATTAGCATGTCTTGGATCCAAGCCTAGACGACTGACCTCCAGCCGTCTTTGGTTTCTTTGAGCTGGGCCTACTAGGTGAGTGCTTGATGGGCCCTGTCAAGCCTAGCTTCTGGTTAGCCCCATTGACGTACAGGGAGAAACCTTGCTCTTTCTGTTCCAGCTGGATTTGTTGGTCATCCTTGGCTTTCAGTTTCTTTAACACCCTGCGGAAAAAGAAGAGCACATGCCCAATTATAAAACACCATACTGCAGCTTGGAGAGAAAATTGGAGGGAAAATTTCGGCAATAAACTAAATAATATAAAACAAAAGGGATGGGAGCAAATTTAATGCTAAATAACTGATTTTAAGGGAATGCCTAAAATATCTAGATTTAACAGTGAATTAAGGGTGAAACTGGATTTCTATTATTTAAGAACTCGTAGTGATATAGAGTGAAGACAGAGGGAAGATACATATAGAGCCCCCAAAATGGCAACATTTTACCCTTCCAAATGTCACACAGTTGTAACATTTAGTGTCAACAGACCCACGTAACATACAATTTAACTTGGTCATATGATTTAACATATACATGTACATGTAGGTAGTGTGATGGACCTTATTCACAAGGAAGCCATTTTGGTCGTGTTCCCTGAATGTGTGTTATAAAATGTGAACTGTTAAATGCGATTGGATGGTGCCAGACTATTTTTGCATTCTAGCCTCATTTTCAATATTTTTTTTAAATATGGCTTTAACATAAATGTTTAATCACACATTTTTTATTATTTATCAGAGAAGACTGGTATAAGTGGCATTAATGTGCAATTAACTGTAGGTCACTCGTGAATAAAGCCCATTACATCGCATTTACCTTGAAACATATTTTTCAACATTTCCCTTACATGTAATTTATTTACAATAGCCCTATAACACTACATTGTACTGGTTTAAACATTAAATCTTGCAACATGAAAAAAAGATGTAAAGAGACACTGTGTCAAATTTGTATGTTCCAATGTACAAAACTCGCACAATTCTGTCCAACATCCAACACGAAGATCAGGAATGAATAATTAAATGATTTAGTCGATAGGCCTAGATAGCATGCAACTAGAAATCTAGCAAAATGTTGCACTGTGCCCCAACCTCATGGAATGACCCATATATACACAAATATTTGAGCTTGCCTGTTTTTCTTTTGCAGGAATAGTAAATATTCATCGTACTTGTCTGGTACATCTTCCTTGGTAGTGTTCATCTATGTAAAGGAAAGAATATGGTTCGTGATATTTCAACAAAAAAACATGCATGCACACTTCTATTTTCTTACATACAGAAATTAAAATGTGTTTGGCCGGTTTTAAACAAGTATGATTGACCAGTTTGCGCCGGGATAATCGTAACATTCACTGATTCGAGGCGCGAGATTATTTTTAACAAAACCCGATCCGACACGGGTTCAGGCCAATTGTATCGCGAAGCCTTGCTCACTGCTGACAGACTTTTCCAGGCTTGCTCGTGGTGTGTTTATGCATCATCCGTTTTTAATCTGCGAAAAACTTTGTGTGTATTTACGTCCTCCGGCGCGAACTGGTTAAGGCCCAGCGTCCTTATTCTTTGCAGCAATTTGTTCGCCTCTCAGTGAGCATGATACCACATGGCACAAATTTCATGCTTGGCTCATACACATGAAAACCAAACATAAAAAGAATAGGTAAAGACCCAGTCACAGTAGCAATTTCTAGCATGCCGTTCGTATCACGATCAAAGAATTTGGCAAAATCGCGGCGGCAACATGGAGCTCATATTGGGCACTTGTTGATAAAAACTTTAAGAGGTCTTGAGAGGGGCGGGATAGACTTGACTGAACGGCCTACTGCCACAATTGTTTTGGATGCACTAAACAAAACATGGAGCTCCAACGTTTTGACCAGAACGGGATAAGGACTGGGATACGGTACTTGCTGGTCCAAATTTAAAGTGACAAATTTAAAACAGGCTGAGCCATGTTTCATCGGCCGTTTAACCAGTTCGTGCCGGAATTATTTTAACATCACCGAGCCGACGAGCGGGATAATTTTTAACGAAACACGATCCGAAGCAGGTTCAGTCCGCCAGTACCGGGAAGCACACCCACGCATTTCCGGCCTTGCTCGCTGCTGACAGACATATCCGGCCTTGCTCGTGGCGTGTTTAAGCGTCATCCGTTTTTGAATCTGGGAAAGACTTTGCGTTTATATTCGTCATCCGGCGCGAAACTGGTTAAGTACATGTACCCACATGTCGGGCCCTCGACCAATAGAAATGGCTAAACTGTCTGAGGTATTTATAAATACTTTTAACATTACGGCTACTGCTTTAGTTTGAAACTGCTCTTTCTATAATAATTCACTTCTTAAGATACCCACCAGTGGCCAATTTCATAGAGCTGCTAAGCACAAAAATTTGCTTAGCATGACAATTTGTCCTTGGCAAAAACAAGGTTACAGACCAAATTTTTACCTGATCTTTATTGTTCTGGATTGATAATCAGCTGTTTTTTTGCTTAGCATGAAAAACGGTATAATTTTGGCTGGTAACCTGTTTTTAATGAGCAAGACTTTTTGTGCTAAGCAAATTTTTTTGCTTAGCAACTCTATGAAATTGGACCAGGAGATGGCTCAAATTAAAGGTAGATATTCTTTTCCCCATGTTTATACACATGATAGATCCAATAAACGACTTACACATGTATACACCACAAACAATAACAACTTTTAGTTTTACCTCTCCTTCAGAAAGTTGAATGGGAAACTCTTCTTTTTGCCACTGCTTCCTACATGCATGTCCAGCTAAAAACACAGAAGTATCAAAAACAAAAGAGAACAATTTACCAATGAGCAAATGTGAAATGAATCATTGAAAGACATTTGAAATAATCTTGATCTTAATTAAAGGTAGGATACACCATTGGTAATTGCTTAAATTATCATGGATGGGTGGACTTAGGGGTTTATTTTATAGTAAATATTGTTCAACTGACCTGCCTGAGGTTTTACAATCATGGATGCCGAGAAAAGCGGAAAAAAAACGGTGCTCATTTTCAACCGCGGCGTCGGGCAGTTATTCTTATTACAAAATATCTAGAGCAATCATTTAGCTGGATGACTAGAATCATTATTTACTTTCAGATAAGTAAGATACTCCTTATTAATTTAGTAGTAAATATTGTTGATGTATGCAAATGGTGTATCCTACATGTACCTTTAAATCCAGTTTTAAGAGAGTATAGTTTTGGAGAGTGATGCCTGGGCAGTTTAAATTTGAATGGTGTTATTTTGCATTGTTATGAAAAACGATGATTAAAATGTTAGAATTACAATTTTGTAGCTCTTTTTTACACACTTTTTAATCACCTGCCTTGAAAATATAACAACAGATAAGTACTTTTTTGTAAAACATTGTACTTGGGGTAGATCTCCCCAAAACAAGAACTCGTAAAAAAAAGTACAATTTTAGGTTTTGGTCAATGTAATGTCCCTGACAGTTTTAATTCATTTTGTTTTCCCCTTTTCACGAGATGAATATGCAAAGCTAGTTTACTTGGACTAATAATAAATAAATAAAAAAACCATAATAATTAAAAGTACCGGTATCATTTTGCCTGGGGGTTGGTCGGTCGGTATGATATTAAATGTTGTCTTCTATGAAATCTGGTCTTTATACAGACTATCATTTCACTTTTCACGATTGTCATTGTTCTGCGCATACCAAGACATGCGCGATAAAGTTTATAATGAAGCTGTTCACAGAGTTCAAATTTCACAACACACCCGGCGTGCAGCTTGGCATTGTCAGGACATCGTGTATTCAGGACCATGTGCTAAAGGCCGGCCCAGCCCACGCACGTGCGATCTTAAAAACAAACCATGCTGCTAAATCCGTCATTTTGCAAGGAATAGCGCAGACACAGGCACGTAAAACAAATAATGAAAACTAAAAATTAATATAAAATTTAATACAGTATACATGTATGCAGAAAGTTGTACAAATACTTTACATAAGATTTTGTAATGATGTATTACAGTGCAACAATGTTTGCACAACAAATATAAACATAAGTCATGTCTGTACACCCATGCTTGAATTATCATGAATGGGTAGATTTGGGGGGTTGTATTTTATAGTAAAGATCGATTAACTGACCTGTCTGAAGTTTTACAATCATGGATGATGAAAAAAGCACAAAAAACAGCATTTGTTTTCAACCGGCGTCAAGCCGTTATTCTTATGTTATCTTGGTTTTTTTCGCGATCAATTTTTCGGAATAATTACAGGGTATCTAGCGCAATCATTTTGCTGGATGTCTAGAATCATTATTTACTTTCAAATGAGTAAGATATTTCTTAATAATTCGGTAGTAAATATTTTCGATATCTGCAAATGGTGTATCCTACCTTAAATTCTTGATTTAAAAAAATATATATATATATATACATGTATTCGATTCCTGCTGAGCCGAACTGGTAAACAAATTGTTATGTTTGTTTATCATATTCATGATAATGTCGATAAGGTTTATTCCACAACAAAGTGTATTTTCAGACCAATTTCTTACCCATGAAGACTGTCCTGTTGACTTGTCTGATGATTGTCCCGTTGACTTGCACGAATACTGTCCCATTGACTTGTGAATCACACAATGTGGCCTTTGGGAAGCCACTGAACATAAAAGAAACATAGCGCACTCACAATGAAAATCCATTGTTACTTGGCACTAAATCCATTGTTACTGTGATAATAGTGGGGCTGTTAACGGTAGGATACATTGGTAATTGCTTGAATTATCACGAATAGGTTGATTTGGGGGGGTTCTATATTGTATAGGAAATATCGTTTAACTGACCTGTCTAAAGCTTTACAATCATGGATGCTAAAAAAGCAAGTAGAACGACGTTCGTTTTCAACTAGCGTCGGGCATTTATTCTTATGTTGTTCTTGTTCTGTGAAGAGAGGTCGTTGATACAGTCCGTTAACCCTAACCCCCTAGGCTCTCGCACTAGGAAGCATACCAAACCTAACAAACTTCAACAGCTCACACATGTTCAGTAATATTTGGTACACTGTACTGAACCTAACAGTACTAAACCTGCCAAACTCCAACAGTTGAAGTTTTATTGACTTGGATTGGAACAGTGATAACTGGCCAGTGGTATTATGTGTTTTAGTGGGGACACACATACAAGGTGTAAGTGTACATACACTTACAGTTGACCAGGAACTGTGCCGTGACATTGTGGGTCACTCACGTATAAATGCCTGTGCATTCTCAAAATTTCTAACATTTTGACAAGTCTCATGCCTTTCTGTCCTGAACCTCACATAATTCAACAGGGTCTCCCTGGGGCGGCCAATGGTACTGAGTCAAACAAAGTCTAACAATGTTACGGTTTGGTACTAAACCTGCCAAAACCTAGCGAAAGCTGCAGTTAGAGTTTGATGGGTTTGGGGTAGTTAGGGTTAAACTTGCACATTTCTTTCGCACAAAAAACTTTCTTCTCAATTTGTTAGGAAAATGATGGATTTCACTTTTTCAGCAATGAAGCCTGAAGGATTTTTTAGATAGAATTCCATTTTCTCAAACAGAAATCTCACACAAGCTAGCCATACTGATCTACACATCTTTAAACAAAAATCGCATAGGGCCTACATTTATTGACCATCTGACTAAAGTAATTTTGGAAAAGCAGGTTTTTACTAAAATTCAAATACCAATAAATACCAAATACTCACGTACGATATTCAAGATCATTCTATTCTAAGACTTAGCACTGTTTAGTCTGGTTCCGTAACCTGACCATTATTGTTTATGCCTATACGTCTATAATCAACATTATTTGGTCTGGGAACCATACTAACGCGTTGTTCAAGCGATGCCTCGATAACCCACCGCCATGAGAGGGCGCTATCGCGACAAACCACCGCCAGTCGTGTGCACAAAAACCGTGATTTGCAAAACGACGCGTAGGTAGACTTGACCCAAGTCGGACTTATTATGGAGTTAAGGGCCGAGTTCGGGCGGTCTGTTCTTGACACGCGAACTCTGTTCTTACGCTCGAACGGCGGGAACGCGACCCGTGAACATTGCACTCGGAACAAGAACACACACCACCTATCCACCAGGGTTTTGCTAGTCTAGCTCTAGACCCTTGTGTTATTTCGGCGCCCACCACGCGCGCAGATTCGTTAACGCTGTCTCTTTTTTCAAATCCCGGCTTCGTGTGCGTTCTGGTCTCACGCATGCGTAGTTTACAAAATGCGGCTGGATCCATGTTCGCACTGGAGCCGACGTTTGACAAACGTACATGATTTTGGATTCCCCTAAGGGTCTAGCACTAGTTGGCAATCAATTGTTAACTTTAACCTTAGTTTTCGACGATTCTCCCTCGCTTTTCCGAGGGATCCAATCAGCGACCGAGTTTGAGCCTCATCATGAATTATTCATTATACACAAAAACAGGATATGACTGGGTATGTGTACACAAGACAGTGTACATGTAATGTACATCGTACATGTACAGTGTATGTGATGGCGACTGTATGCACGTATAGTATGCATTGCGCGAAATGTGCAGACTTAATAGCATTGTGTGGTCGATCATCCGGGGCAGTGCTACTAGTGCAAGCTAGCTGCAGCCGCCAACCGGCGCGGCCTGGCCGCATTGTACCCGTACCGATCTTGTCGAGTCCCGCTGCAGCATCGCTTCAGGAGTTAGTAATGTGGTGCCGCGGAGAAGAGACGTTTCTTTTTATTCCAGTGTATGGAACCATAGAGAAAGGAACAGATCGAACGTACGTCATTTTGGCTACGTTTCCCTGAAATCAAAGGAATTAAACATTATCATTTCGTGGTTTCACTCATCACAAATTTAAACACCAAAGACAAATACTTCTGCACCCGCAGTCACAAATAAACGCCGGGGCAGCCATAATTTGCTGTGTCGATGTATAATGTACATTGTACATGTGTATGTACATGTGTACACAGGTCAATCGCGGCGAGTCTGGACATGTTTTGCGCCACACAATAACCCTCAGGTCTGCACGTATTTGCTTAACTGTCCATCATTATCAGGTGATATGAATACTGCATATATTACAATAGTCTGACCACGCCCACAATGTGCCAAATTGTCCAAGACCTTCAACAGGGTCCAGTTCACGGGTGGCGGTTCGTCGTGAAATAGCGCCCTCTATAACATCGGTGGTTTGTGTCAGTGATCGCGAAATAAACAACACGAAGGTCTTGGAACCAAGACTAGGGTTTTGCAAGAACAAGTTACGCGTGTCAAGAACAGACCGCCCGAACTCGGCCAAGACTACCAATTTGCTTTCGTCAATCCGACCGAATAATTATGTGCATGCATTGAGCAAGTTCGGGCGCGAACTATAGTTAACCATAGTTCGACTAACGTCGCTCGAACGCAGAATGGTTGAACTATCTAGTCGACTATTTGGAACCAGACCCCGGAGCACGGTTGCCGCTGGTTGACAGTAGCCTCTTTTCATAGGAAAACATGGAGAGAACCAGTGACGTAGAAAAAGAGGATGTCAGTAGTCGGACGGAGGGAAAGGCAGTAACGTTAAGTGAAAATCTTGCGGGCCTAATGTAATTTTTGTCTTGTTTTTGAACCAACATGACTAACGTTATGGCTTATCCATGGAGGTAGGAAACACCTCCAATCCTACTAGTGGCAATACCCATTTCATTCAGGTCGCAAATGTAAACAAAGCGGTTGCCATCTTTTCAACAACTAGTTCGACTAGAGCCGTTCGAGCGAACTGCATTTGAGCATGCGCATTGGTTAAAGCAGAGATTGACTAATGGTTAACTATAGTTCGCGCCCGAACTTGCTCTTTGTTGGCCTTAGATAAAGGGCGCCCTCATCTGGTTGTCGTTCCGCGATCGGTTAAACGTGATGTCATCATGTCAGTGCAGTAAATCCTACGGATCGGCAAACCCCCCCCCCCCCCCCCCCCCCCCCCCCCGCGGTGATATGTAGTTATTCATAAATTATTTGCATACGCATCACATGGTAGTATGCGCGATGTATGCCAAATAAGTCCGCCAATCGGAGTACGGACTAGCTAGACCGCTAACGGACTACATGGAGGAATGGTAAGGCAGTACTGACACTAGTACACTTTGATGCCTTTTTCAAATTCAATAACTGCGTCCATACTTTGTTTATTTAGTTAGAGTACGGTATAGTGCAAACTTAACGGCTGGAAAATGTACACGATAGCTAGACTATATAAACCGTTTGTACATGTACACATAATGTACACTATGTCCACGTACGTCCGTCACACAACTGGGTCAACGTTTATATTATTACAGATATATGCTAATTTATACAATTCTGCAATTTGATTGGCCGCTACCGATTTCGGTAGATGAGCTCATAGGTTGTGTACAAACGTGTGGCACATCCGTCAAGTCGGGATTTCTGAACCACACATGAGCATGGGCGGCGCATGAGGGCGCGCTACTGATGCTCTTGTCAAAGCCTGCAAATCGAGCACTTTCGTGTGATTACACACTCACAGACCGAGGACCTTCAACATACCGAGGACGTCCTCGATTTGTTATTAGGTCAAAAATGGCATCTCCTTGGCGATTTATAATTATTGTCAAAATTTCAACGGATTTGGAATATGTTCTCGGTTCGTCCTAATGGCAACGTGCAGTGTGTTGTATCATGGAGCATTTTGTGTTCATCCGAACAAGTCAACTTGTAATAGCGCCACCTAGCGGCCAGATTATCGTCTCCTAGGCGCTAGGGACGCGTTAATCGCGTCTTCATGTAATTTGGGGAAAGCGTCATGTTCATCGGCTCAAGTTCAGACCTACAGAAAGTGCCCTAATGTTATGGTACGTACATTATAATTAACAAATATGTTTAAAACTGTTCTCGTGTACAATTTACATAGGATATTGAAGGAAATAGTAATCGGGTATTGTTGAAATAATTAATTTCACATGTGGAATTCTTTTCACATCAATCGATCGTCAGCTTTCTCACAACCATTACAGTATGTTCCACCGGTGTCAGGTCAACTCGCCCCCTGACCGACTCGCCCCTTACCTACTCGCCCCTTTCCAACTCGCCCCCTGACCGACTCGCCCCCTGACCGACTCGCCCCTTACTAACTCGCCCCCTGACCGACTCGCCCCCTGGCCGACTCGCCTCCTGACCGACTCGCCCCCTGACCGACTCGCCCCCTGACCGACTCGCCCCCTGGTTTGATTTACATGTATTTTTAATTCTATAATTTGTATCATTTGCCCTCGTAGAACTTAACAACTGAAAAGACGATGTGGGTAAACTTTTTCCTTGATTATTCTCTTGCATAGGCCCTAATCTCGATTATTTTTATCTATGTTTTAGAAAATACCTTTTGATGTTCGTTTCGGTGGTGGAAATTAAAGACAAAGCAGTAGGCCTAAATCCTCGAAGCCAAACAAGTTAAACTCATAACAATTTATTTATACATTT